>JADMNL010000032.1:13960000-18760000 GCA_016271365.2 Neoceratodus forsteri | reverse complement strand
CAGTCCACTTTCCGGTAAAAAACAAAACAAAAAAATTGCCATGGGGAGGGGTGGTCTGGGTTCTATGATTTGACAGAACTGGAAACTAAACTGAACATGAACTTTTCCTCCAGTCCATCCAAGTCATTCAGCTTTGCCTGGAAGCCCTGCTGGAGCCTGGAGAAGGCAATGTAGGGGACATGGGGCTCATCAATGTTGCTGAAGTGCTTCACTTTGGCTATGTTGAACCCCTTTGAGGTTGCAAGCTGCACTTTCTTCCTAAGCAGCTGGCATGGCTGAAATCCTGCAGAAGGTCAGCAAACAGGGATTTGGCTCTCCAGCGGTTTGCCCTGATTGTGTCCTCCCCCTCCTCTTCCAGGATGGTACAGTACTTCGTTTTCTCTCTCCATCCGAAACATGCCTCCACCCTGAGTGACAAACATCAGACACCAGAATCTGTTGCTAGAAGTGGAATCTGCATATATCTCAGAATGTGGTGCTGCGGCTACTGTGAAAGCATGATGCTCTGAGTTGCCATAGCATCCCTCAGTCACACAGTAAGCATTGCCACATCCTGGAGAAGACACCGGAGGGGACATGGGGCTCACTGGTGTTGCTACAGTGCTTCAGTCTGACCAGGTATAGCCCCACTGAGTTGGCAAACTGCACCTCCTTCCTGTAGCTTTGTTTGGTGCAGGGGGTGGGGCACTAGAGGAGCTGCCACAGACGGCAGCATTGTTAAGTATGTTTTCCTCTCCTGACAGGGACCAGAGGAACCGTCACAGATTGTGGCATTGTAATGTATGAAATTGTCATGACGGGGACTGGAGGAGCTTCTGCAGATCATGGTGTTGTTCGGTATGTCCTAATCTCCAAATAGGGACTGGAGGAGCAGCCACCAATTGCAGCATTACTGTGTATGCCCCCCTCTCATGAGGGGGACCGGAGGAGCTGCAACTGGTTGTGGCTTTGTTTGGAGGGGGGTTGCTGGAGAAGCTGCCGTTGATTGTGGCATTAAATATGTCCTCCTCTCTCCCGAAGGGGACCAGAGGAACTACAACTGATTGCGGCATTTGTTGTATGTCCTCATCTTCTGAGGGGGACCTTGCACTCTCACCGTGGCAGAATTTATTGTATGTCCCCTCTGCCAAGTAGGGATGAATAAACTGCCCCTGATCCTGGCAAAGAGGAGCTGCCGCCGATTGAGAGACTGAGACCAGCAAGGAGTGGGGTGGGGGACACACAGATAGGGACTGAGAGACCAAGAACAGCAAGGGGGCAGGGACATGCAGTTGAATGCTGGAAGAATGTGGAACGGGTCACACAGTGGGGGTGGAATACTAAAAACGATGAAGATGGAATATTATGTACATGTTACTATTGCGTTTTCTGTGATGGGGCATGAAAGTAGTCCTCGCACAGTAACTGCAGTAGTAACGTGAGTTCTGATAGACTCATTTATGGAGATCCCAAGATGTCTGTCCTCTGCGCTGACTACATCAAGCAGCCCAAACAAGGAGGAGCAAATAACAGAGACAGAACGTGAAAGTGAGGAGCGAGAGAGACAGAGAGAGACAGACATAGTTTACAGTCAGGTATAAAATAGGTGAAATAATCTAAGCAATCTGACTGGCAGAGCAAATCACTTGACTCCCTAGGTATCTAGTATAGCAAGACAGCTCCAATTTCAAAGAGGCTTTAATTTAGTGAGGGGGTTACATATTTCATAATCAGAATAATGCACTTCTGGGTGTACCAACATACTGGATAAACTGATACTTCCAGTGGTTGAAAATGCATTGCAAACTAGCAGGATACCAAAGTGTTTGTATATACAATATTACAGAATACTCTGTGTGCACTATTCATTACTTATCTTGACAACCATTTGTCAATGCCAAATGTTGATTGTGTTGGTCTGTTGAGCTTGCTCACTGCCCCTCTGTCACTCACTCAAGTCTATTTCTCCCAGTGCTGCAGGCTGCTTTTTTGTACTGGGCTCCGGCCTGTGTTGGCAGCTTTTTCTGCCCACTAAGAAATCTGCAGCTGTCCCAACAGAGCTCTGTTGAGGTGGCTCCCTCTCTCACTCACTCATTCTGTTTCTCCTGGTGCTGCAGGCTGCCCTTTTGTACTGGGCTCCTGCCTCTTTTGGTGGCTTTTTCTGCCTACAAAGAAATCTGCAGCAGTCCCGACACAGGTCTGTTGAGCCTGCTTACTCCCCCTCTCTCACTTACTCATTCCATTTCTGCCAGGACAGCAGGCTGGCCTTCTGTAGTGGGCTCCTGCCTGCATTGCCACCTTCTTCTGCCCATAAAGAAATTTGCAGCAGTTACAATAGAGCTCCGTTGAGCTCGCTCACTCCCCCTCTCTCACTCACTCACTCATTCTGGTTTTCCCACCACTGCAGGCTGCCCTTTTGTACTGGGGCCCTGTATGCATTGCTGCCCTTTTCTTCCCACAAACAAATCTGCAGCAGTCCCAACAGAGCTCAATTGAGCTCACTCACTCCTTCTCCCTCACTCGCTCATTCTGTGTCTCCCGCCACTGCAGGCTGCCCTTTTGTACTGGGCTCTTGGCTGCATTGGCAGCTTTTTCTGGCCACAAAGAAATCTGAAGCAGTCCCGACACAGCTCCACTGAGCTTACTCACTACCACTGTGTCACTCACTCATTCTGTTTCTCTTGGCGCTGCAGGCTGCGCTTTTGTATGGGGCTCCTGGCTGCATTGGCACCTTGGTCTGTCCACAAAGAAATCCGCAGCTGTCCCGACAGAGCTCCACTGAGGGCACTCAGTCTCTCTCTCTCTCTCACGTGCTCATTCTGTTTGTCCTGGCACTGCAAGCTGCCCTGTTTTACGGGGCTCTTGCCTGCATTGGCGCCTTTTTCTGCCCACAAAGAAATCCACAACCGTCCTGATAGAGCTCTGTTGAGCTCACTCAGTTGCCCTGTCTCACTCACTCATACTCTTTCTCCCACCACTGCAAGCTGGCCTTTTGTACTAGGCCCTTGCCTGCATTGACATCTTTTTCTGCTCACAAAGAAATCTGCAGCAGTTCTGATAGTGTTCCAGTGAGTTCACTCACTCCTCCTCTCTCACTCACTCTCTCGTTCTGTTTCCCCCAGTGCTGCAGGCTGCCTTTTTGTACTGGGCTCTTGCGTTGGGGCCTTTTTCTGCCCACAAACAAATCTGCAGCAGTCCCGACAGAGCTCAGTTGAGCTCGGTCACTCCCCCCTCTCATTCGCTCGATTTTAATCTGGCCCAAACACTGATTTCCCACAGCAACTGTGCTATTCTCCAGCAGGAGTGCAAAAACATATTTCAGCCAGGATGTGAAAAATGACAGCTGTACTGTTCATAAGGAGGTGTGAAAAATGCCACTGTTGAAAATGTGGCATGAAAATATTACAAATTTGCGAAGTTACAAGGGTGCATGGAAACAGTTCAATGCACGCTTGTAACACAGTCATGTTATGGAGTTTCGTCACCAAATTTTCAACATAGGGATTTTAGGACCTCTGCTCATGAACAGTGCCACTGTCATTTTCTTAATCTGTCCCAAACACTGATTTCCCACAGCGGCCACTTTATTCTGCGCTGGAACCGTGAAAACACATTTCGGTCAGGATGTGAAAAATGACAGTAGCAGTACTGCTCATAAGGAGGTGTGAAAAAATGTCACTGTTGAAAATCTGGTATGACAATTCTGCGAAGTTACAAGGGTGCATGGAAAGTGCACAACGCACACTTGTAATGCAGTCATTTGATGGGCTATCATCACCAAATTTTCAACATAGGCATTTTAGGACCTCTGCTCATGAACAGTATCACTGTCATTTTCTTAATCTGTCCTGAACAGTGATTTCCCACAGCGACTGCCCTATTCTGCACCGGAAGTGCTAAAACACATTTTGGCCTGGATAGGAAAAATGACAGCTGTACTTTTCATAAGTAGGTGTGAGAAAATGGCAATGTTGAAAATCTGGAGTGAAAATGTTACGAAAATGGAGTGAAAATGCGAAATTACCAGCGTGCGTGCAAACTGCACAATGCACGCTTGTAACACAATCATTTTAAGGAGTATCATCATCAAATTTTAAATATGGGCATTTTAGGACCTCTACTCATGAACAGTGTCACTGCTATTTTCTTAATCTGTTCCGAACACTGATTTCCCACAGCGACCGCGCTATTCTGCGCCAGAACTGTGAAAACACATCTCTGCCCTTATGTGAACAATGACAGCTGCACTGTTCACAAGGAGGTGTGAAAAAATGGCAATGTTGAAAATCTGGGCATGAAAATATTGCAAATTAGCAAGAGATTCTGAAACACGTAGCAACTACGCATGGCCACTCTTCGTAAACAGTCATTTTTTTATTTTTTCCACCAGATTTGCAACATAGGCTTTTTGAGAGCCCACCTCATGAACACTGGCACTGTCATTTTGTTAATCAGCCCCGAAAGGTGATTCCACGCAGTGACCGCAAAATCACCTTTTGGGGCCGATTAACGCCGTGGCAGTCCCAGAATTCATGAGGAAGGTTCCCCAAAACCCCATGTTGAAAATTTGGTGCCAAAATTCCCAAAAATTACTGAGATATGCATTAAAGTCGGAAAAAAACACATTTATTCCACTATACAGCTTACTGGCATTTCCTCAGTTCACGGTCGGCTTTGAAGAGTGCAGATGTGTTCCTGGTTCCCTGAAGATCATCGCTCCGAGCTCCGGGGTGTGGGGAGGCAGGGTACACAGTGGGTGGGCGCAGGTTGCGGGGGGGGCAGGGAGACCGCCAACGGACAGTTTCCTTTTTTACAGGTTAAAAAAAAGCAAAAGACATTGCGGGACCATTTTATATTTTATAGGGGCATGTGGCATGCTGGGGTGGGCTCCCAGCATGTTACCAGAGTCTTTCTTTTGGGGGGCAAGCTGTAGCTGATGGGGGATTGGGCACCCCCCATCGGCACACAACAAAAGGGGGGTGACATTATGCCGACAGGGATTGGGCACCCCATCAGCAGACAGTATAAGTGGGGGGCTTTACATAATGCCGATGGAGAGTGGGATCCTCTGTCACCAACAGAAATATTGGGGCACTGAAGCTGACGGGGTTGGGGCCCCTGTGGACAAATAAACATGGTGAGGAGGTTAATACTGTTTGTGAACACAGCGGCAAACCGCCACTATGTTCTCAAACAATATCAGTGGGTCAAGATTCCGCCCTGCAATGACGGGTCGCTCCCTCATTGCAGCGAATGGCTTACACTGCAATGACGAGGCAACCCCTGATTGCAGCGGCTAAATTTTTACAAATTGGTGGCACGCTGGCTGAACTAGTGTCAGCAGCAGCGTGCCACAGCATTTGGGGATGCTGGACAAGCCTTTAAAGGCTGTGGGGGCATTGGTCACAACAGTGCCGCGCCTCCACAACCTGCTTGTGGAGAAAGCTGCCACAATATGTTTCTTGCGCATGCGTGCAATCAACATAAAAAAGAGACATACTTAAAGCAATTTTCTGATTTCCAACAAAATAGTCACAGTTGACATCAGCAGAACTCAAAGTCTCTAAAAATCTGAAAATCGGGACATTCCATTTTTTATTACTGAAGACATTTTGTTTGAAAACAAGCTGTTAGCCTATAGACTGAAAAAGAAACTTTTTGGGAAGAAACTGCCCTTTTCTGAATTTCTAGGGACATGACCAGAATTGACAGCTAATTTTTTCTTTTCATACAGATTTTTTTCCATTACAGTCTCTTACCTTGCCATCAGGCCGACTCCAGCTGTGGCCCAGCCCCGTCGCCCATTGATCTCACTGCTTCATATTCCCTCACTGTTCTGTCTTCCATGGCAGGGGGTCTGGGGGAAGGCTGTCCTCCCCCTGACCAGAATCTATACCATTGCAGGCAGTGGGGCTGCATAGCGTGAGGCACAGACATTCTGGCAGCTGTCATATGGAGTGGAGCCTGGGATTATTTCCCTGCATTTAATCCTGGGTTTTTCCTTCTCCCCAGGCATAGGCCCAACCTTCTAGTCATCCTGAAGCATGCACAGTATAACGCTGTGGCTACTGCAAAGTCCCTTGCCCAGCCACAGGGGTCACTGTGGCACCAGAATTGTTACAAACCCTCCCCAATCATAGACATAGAAACATGGAATCTGTCGGCAGAAAAGGACCTCCTGGCCCACCTAGTCTGCCCTGAAGTCCCTACCTACTGTGCCATCATAGACCCCATGTGATCTACGGCCTTACCTCCACCCCATCCCTGTTGCTAAGGTCCCCCTGTGCCTGTCCCAGACACGTTTGAAAACCTCTACTGTTTCAGTACCCACCACCTCTGCTGGGAGTCTGTTACTGGCATCCACTACCCTTTCCATAAAGAAGAATTTCCTTACATCCCCTTTAAGTCTCCCCATTCCAGCTTCATATCATGTGCCCCTGTTCTTGAATATCTCTTTCTGTTCAATATGCCACCCTCCTGTACTTTATTGATACATTTGAGGTATTTGAATGTTTTTATCATAGCTCCCCTTTCTCTCCTCTCCTTCAGCAAGTACATATTTAATTCCCTGCGTCTCTCCTCATAATAAAAAAGGAAAAATTAATAGTAGGAGCCACCCATGGTGTTTTGCAACAGAACAGCAGCCTTGCTCAGAGACTTAAAAAAGTACCTATTGTAAAGGTGAGCAACAGGTAAAGGTCTAACTGAAAAGAAGTACAGATTCCTGAATATAGTCAGGTAATATTGTACTGTGCTAAAACAAGATTTTCTCTAGTGCAAATACAGTATGCCATAAATGTACACAGCACATACAGACAAAAAGAGAGACCTACCCAAACCCACTTGCCTGCCAGCCACAAATAACCCCAGCGCTTCGCCTCTCATCAGTACAGAGTGCAGGTTTTTTTGCCTCTAATTTTGTTTTGCTCAGAGACTTAGCAGGAAGTTGTGATTGAAAAAGTAATGCAGCTGTTGTAATAAACAGAACACATTTAGAGAGGTGGTGGACCGTCTAATCTGCACTTGCCAAACACTGTCAAAGGAAAATAAACTGACAGTGACAGCAGGTAAGCAAACATCAGAAACATGAAAAGCCAGCGGGCAGTGGAGATAGTGAAGGGAATAGCTGGAAGGAAAATGTTAAGTGAGAAATGAAGGGGGCTAGTAAAATGAGCAGTGAGATGGGAAGGGGCAAGTGAGAGGGAAAGGGGTTAGTGAGAAAGGAAGGGGAGATGGGCTAGTGGGAGGAGAAGAGCCTAGTGCAATGGGATAGTGAGTGGGGAGAATGAAAGAGGAAAGGGGCCAGTGAGAAGGAAAGAGCTAGTGAGAAAGGTGGGGGGTAACTGAGTGAGTGCGAGAGAAGAGTGGCTAAGTCGATGGGGCTATTGAGAAGAGCAAGCAGCTAGTGAGAGAGGAAGGAGTTAGAGGAAAAAGTGGAGAAAGAGAGGGGAAAGGGGTGTGAGAAAATGGAAAGGAGCCAATAAGAAGAAAAGCAGCTGGTATGAAGGTAAGGGGAGAGTGAGTGGGAAAATGACTAGTGAGAAGAGAAGGGGTGAGTGACAGAAGGGGCTACTGAAAGGGGAAAGGATGAGTGAGAGGGGAAATGGACTCTTAAGAGGTGAAGGGGTGAGTTAAACAATATGGAACTCGTGAGAAGGAAAGGGGCTTGTGAGAGGGAATGGGGGGACTGAGTGGAAAAAGAAACTGGAGAGCATAGAAGAGAAAGGGTGGTAAAGGTCACATGATAAGGGAGTGATAAGGGAAGGGGCTAGTGAGAATGACAATGGTGCAGTGAGGGGTATGGGGGCTAATAAAAGGGGAAAGAGCTAGTCAGAGGGAAGCAGCTAGTCACAATGGTAAAGGAGTTAGTGAAAAAAGGAAAGGTGAGTGAAGAGAGAAAGGACAGGCAAGGGAGGGGAAGGGCAAGTGAAAGGGGTAGGAGCGCAAGAGAGGAGAAAGGGGCTACTGGAAGGACTAATCAGATGGGAGAGGAATCATGAAAGGTGAAGGGTTACTGTCTAGTGAGAGAGGAAAGGGGGTGGTGAGTGAAGAGAAGATTGAGTGAATGAGAGTCCCTGGTTTGTCACAAAGTCTAGACTGGGTTTGTTTCTGACGTGCTTCACTCTGACTAGGTTTAACCCCAGTGAATCGGCAAATGGGGGGCTGCAGCCGATCGAGGCATTGTTGATTATGCCTAAAGGAGTACCGTAGGGTGACCCTGTCCCGACAGAGCAAGCTCTAATCCTTCTTAAATGTTACTTCCAGAACACCAGTGTTATTAACAGCAGCATCACAGCTATGCTGCTTGTGGCAATAAGGCTGTGTGCCCCTGTGTATGGCTGCACGCTACTGGAGACCAATCCACTGAGCTCTGACTGCTCTCAAGCAGACACCACAGAGCTGACTGATCTAACATGTTTGCCTGTGCAACGAATATCACTCTGTTGCTGCAGACTGCAGCAGATGAGCTCTCATCCAGTTCCTTCCACCTGGTCCATGAATGCTGTTTCTCAGCCCAAGAAATGGTCCACATCAGTCAACCAGCCAACAGTGTTCTCTGCCACCTGTGTCTCCTAATCCAACTCTGGTCAATGGGACTGAGTAAAAAACAGCAGAGGGTGTGGGTGCCTGGGCTGGCCCACTTCAGCAGTGCCAGCAACAAGGGGACCTGTGGCAGGTGATGTTGAGTTGGGTGCTCCTATTGGGTGTTGAGTTGTGTGCTCCTGTTGGACTGAAATAATGTGTTGTCAGATTAGTCAGGTTAACCTACTGTTAGTAATTATTTTTTACATGGATATACTTACTACAGAAGCCCGTTTTGGTGTACTTTGTGTTCTTGGTTGCAAAACACACACATCATTACCCTAGACAAGTAGACATTCATAGGACAACTGACAGCTGTTCCAAGATCAGTAAGGCATCCTCATTTTTACACCAGAAATCCAGCCCGTGCTATGATGAGAGGAGATAGTGGCGGAACTGAAAAGCAATAACTCATATGAAAATGGTACTCCCATTAGAGGGACAAAAAGTGAGCTGCTGGAACCACCTTCTTTAAAAATACGCATCCCAAACACCAGAAATTGAATCTTCAGTTGTTAAATTGTTACTTCCACTCTACTGATGTTCAGTTTGCATTCATTTTGGTTTTCTTGAACACTTTGCATTTTGTGACCCGATCACAGCTGCTGTTGTGCCCCCCACGAGGGGAGCCAGGAGAGCTGGCACTGCTGATCGTGGCTGTTTCTATGCCCCTTCTTACTGAGGGGGATGAGAAGAGCTTTGTAAGTGTGTTGTGGGGGTATATGGCATGGTGGGAGATGTTGTTTTTATGTCCCTGACCTCTATCACTCTTGCAGCTGGGACCAAAATGTCCTGTCATGGCTGTGAGCTTTTTTGTGTATGTTTTGGGTGGGCTGTGATAGCAGGTTTGGGAGGGAACCAGAGTGGCACATAATGGCAGGTTTGTTTTTTTATTAGGGGGGGAGAGTGGAGAGAGACCAGAATGGTGACCAAAAGTGTTTTTTGTGTCATGGGGGTGAGGGGAGAACAAGGATGGCCCAGGTTTCGGGCAGTATGTTCATGGAAGAATTCATGTTGTTACCTTTGTTACTGTGAAATAACATGATATAGTAACAGCAGTAACAACAGGGGTGAGTTGTCCAAAGAAGTCTGTCCTGGCTACATCAGGTAGCCTTAAAAATGGATACTACTTTCAGTGTGTGTTACACAATCCACTCATCCCCCACAAAAGGGCAAGGATAGGCAAATAGTCCATATCTTGTGGTATGTATCGGAGACATTTTCTGCTGGATGGGTCAAATGTTCTTTAGTTGCCAAAGTGCACAATGTTGTCAGCCAGTTAGTCAGAGTAGGGACTGTGGGGGGCAGGTCCTCTACCTCATCAGTAAGAGGCACTTAACCTTAATTTCCACAGCTACCAGCCAGTTACCAGTCGGTGTGTTGTACAGATTAACATGGGATACATCCCACAATATGTACAATTCACAGTTAAAAGGGAGGAGTACATGTGAGACTTTTTTTGGCACTGCCTTTGCACTGCCTGCCTGAATGTTTGTTTGCAAGGACAGCTCCAGAATATTTGCACGAGTGTGCCTCCTTCTACGCCACATCTCAAGCACTGGTCGTAATCCATTATACCTCTTAACCTCTCAGCATCAAAATGTATAGCACTGGTATTGTTTCTATCAAGTTAGTTCAAATTTTTAATTGTGTGCATGTTAAATAATAGCTCTGACATTATGAGGAACATCACTAAAGCTTTGTGGAACAGTGATAAATGTGGTTGTAAAATACATAATGCTATGTGAAATGTATAGCAGTGGAAAGCTACAGTATGCCATAAACCCTATACTACCAATGAAGGATTTTGTTTTGTATTAGATTACCTCTCAGGTCCCTACAGGCCATGTGCACTTGATTCCAGCATCCCTCCCACTGGGGACTTCATGCTAAGAGAATTTCTGGGGTGGGGGGGGGCACATGACCAAGAATTTGTACAAGGAGAGCAGTACATGACACTTAAATAGACTTTTTTAGCCCCAAAGGCACTACTTGGATAGGCAGTTTGGCAGTGGTGGTAAATGCCCCCCAAACTCCATGGGCATGACGGCTCTGCGTCCCATGCAGTATCAGTTTAAAAGGAGTGCCTAGATCACTCAGTATCCCATGAAGCTGTGTGACTTTTGTCCTTTGCCAATGTATCTTGCTTTGTGTAATTTTTTTTTATGTATCACTGTGTTCTGTAACTGTACCTCCTGGGTCGTGCCTGAAAATAGTCACATGTTGGCTAGCGCACTTACCCGGTCAACAAAAACTAAATAAATAAATAATAAATAAATAAGCTTGAGCTTTAACAGTTTGGTATAAAGCTGTTCTTTGGTGGCAAGAATTTTCAGTGTTATGGTGAGGTATAGTTATAATAAGGGAGATTATAATGGACTTTCATATAACTGTGACTCAATGTAGCACAGACATCAAAATTGCCTTACCAGCCGGCCCGGTGGCGCTGAGGGTTGAGGCACTGGACACCGCACCTTGTGCCATGCTGGTGACCTGGGTTCAGGAATAAGTCTGGGCCATCAGGGGTCAGCAGGAGAGGAAAGGATCAAGTGTCCGGAGGACTGCACTCCTTTCCTGGGAGGGAGGGTGTTCCTGTTCCAGCCAGTCTGGTGGCTCTGGTGGTGACTAGGGGCTCACAGCAGTCAAGAACCAGCTTACAGGGGATTGCCTGAGGAGTCGCTTCCACGGGCATGCTTGGGAGTGAGCACGCACTGCGCTAAGGTGCACTGCACTTTCTGGCCAATGGGGGGGAAATAAAGTTTGAAATACCCCCTTCGCGCTGGTAGGTGAAGGCAGGTCTAGCGGCACCAGGCTCCACATCCAACGTTGGGCTGAAGGTCCGTCCTGGTCTCCCTGTGGCCATCTCCACCTGACACTATAAGATAGAGTGCCAAGTAGGAGCAGGCAGTCCTTGCTCCCGGGGGATGTAGATCTGTGGGGTATGGAGATGGACCTAGGGGAGCGTGCCTCCCAGGAGGAGTACCCGGGGCTTCAGATGGATGGGAGAAGCCAGGTAAGCCCCATGACCACACTAGAGAGAGTCCAGTGCAGAAGGGAGAATAAAAAGAGTTTACAAAAAAAAAATTGCCTCACAATAAGCCAGCCTGCCAGCACAGAGGTAGGGCTATCGTTTGTGGTGCTGATGACCCGTATTCGAGAGTGAGCTCAGGAGTCAGTGGGTTAGTGGGGAGAGGAAGGATCGAGCATCTGCTGAACTGCTCTCCTCCAGAGTGGGGTAGCATGAAGCTTGGCATGTGACTGGCCTGTAGCAGTGGCTGGGGGCTAGCATGCCAGGACCACAAGTAAGAAGAGAGGCAGGAAAGACAGACACCCGGCATGCAGAATGTGGGAGCATGCATCGCTCCAGCAGTGGTGCCTTTGTATGCCTGCTCCTCCGTGATGGGGAGGGGAAACAGGAAACGACGTGCACTGTCACAGGATGGCTCTGGCCACCTGTAGGCCCTGTGCCTGATGGCTTAGGCCAAGCAGTTTTCACGCGATAGTAAGTCTTTGCATATCTCTGAGTGAGTGGAAAGGGTGGCCTACATGAAGGGGACCACAAGAGCACAGTGAGTAAAAAGCATTATCAAAATAGAAATTGCCATTTAACAGGGAATATTGTAGTGAAGGTCCAGCGTACTGGCAATTAACTGTAATTGACTACGACTCTAGAAACAGGCTGACCTGTCCTGGCATTTCTTTGGGGGTATAAACAAGCAGCATATGGCAGCCCTCACTTTTAATGAACTCAATGACTTTTTAAGAATTTCCACTTCAAATTTCAGAAAGCTCGTGGTGATGGCTGTTTCGAAAGGAACATTTGTAGATGTAATAAAAGTCTTGACTAAGAAAGCTGCTAATAGGCAAAGAAAGCTCCCACCTACCAAATAATAGTCACTATTCTAGTTAAACAGAATAACAGGAATAAATGCATGGTACAGAATGTGAGCATGTCATGGCTTCGCCTACACTCTGCATGAGAGAGTATTCTTTGCAAACGCAATTTGCTCCATCTTCTTGGTGAAGCATCTTATTAAGCGGACTCTTTATGTGCAAGTCATGAATCCAGTTCCCTTCCAAACACACACACACACACTCTTAAAAAAAAGACCTCTGAAAACTATGAAATATTCATAGAAAAATAAGCAAAGAAGATAGAAGCAAGATCTGCAAACCACTTGTCTAACCTTACTTAAAGCAGCAGTGCAAGATAAAAAAAAAATATGTACTTTGCAACAGTTTATTCCCTGCACTCTTTTCAGCATGTATCTGGTAATCTTTCCCACCGCCATTGTACTATCACCCCGTAATTTGCTCAGTTTTCCTTTGTTTTTGTTTACATTTCTTCCATCCTCCACGCTGAAAGCAGCAGTACTATATGCAGCCGCCATATTTACTGTAGCACTACAGAATCTGGAAGCTGATCACATCCTGATTATCCAGCACTGCTGCTTTAAGCAATAATGCCTCAACAAGAGGGCATTTCCAGGGAATTAATGCCCAGCTGGGAAATGCTGGTGGCTTGAGGTAAAGCCAAGGGCCATTAATCCCAAACTGAGTGTGCCTATTCCCTGCAAATGCCCACTAGTAAGGGTGTTTGTGATTATTGGTCTATTTGCTTGCTTGAAAAACAAATTGCATTTTAAAAAATAGATGAGTATTGCAGAATAACATGCCACTGTTCTTTGAGCTGCACTTGACATTTCTAAGAGATTAACGCCCCATATAGCAGCCAATCAGAAAGCACACTGCCCTCAGGAATATTACCTAAAGAGCTCCTCCATCATGTGTCTGTCAATCTGGACTTGAAAGAATGGAATATTTCTGCCCTATATAATGACCAAGGCCCCTGGAATTCTGCGATTCTGCGGTTGCGGAATTTTCCGCAGAATTTGCATCATGCCGCTGAAAGTATATAGTGCCAAAGAATTCACTGTTTTTGGTGAATTTTTATTCAAATATACTGTTTTGTCATAGTGCTGGGCTTTCTTTCCCATCGTGTTTATCCTGAAGCCCCTCCTCTATGCTCGGCATATGATGTCATTGATGACATCACATCATATTTAATCAATGACAGAACTGCGTTCTGCCAGAGAAATGAATAAATCATGCCATAGAAATCAGAAAATTCTGCTGCAGAAACCAATGAGCCCTGCCGCAGAAATCAGAAAGTTCTGCCGTAGAGCACTAGGGGCCCTGATAATGACTCTGGCAGACTGTTTCAGGCACCGGTTCCATGTTGCCATGGCGAAAGGAATGTCGGCAACCTCCCCTACAGTGACACATGGTCGCTGACCTCCCTAACGTGAGGGAGGGGGTGGATCTCGGGGGAGAGCGACCAAACTCTGGAGTTGATGACTCTGGCATCACTCGAACAACTCGGTCGACACAGCGGGTGTCGGCAGGTTGCTATTGCTGTAACAGTGTCGCTGTAAGAGCATCGCTGTTACAATGGTATACCTCTAGCACCCACCACCCTATGTGTATTGGTGTTATTCCTTTGCTCTCCCCTAAAACTTGCTCCAGGTGAAGAAGGGCTCAGCATCTTGACCAAATAGTAGGTGTGGTCAGGTGATCAGTAGGGCAAAAAACTTGCAAAGGCATGCCCACTGTCAATTCCACCTACCATCTGGGTAATGCATCCACTAGCTAAGATATCATTAGTACCTTGTGATCCATGGAGTCCTTCTCAGACCTTTATTCGCTGAGGTACTGCTGAACTGCTCTCATATGGAGCTTAGCCTAAGGAACTATAAAAGTGGTCAAGGTTATGAGGCCCCACATTTGACAAACCTCCATGGCTGTGTGCCTCAAATGCCATTGTCAGACCACCTTCGTCTCCATATAATTCAAACCCAGATTAACTACTACCGTTAGAACTTTGTAAAAGCATTTGGAAAAAAACTATGACAAGGTAAAAAAAAAATCCCAAAACATTAGAAAATTTTAAATCAGAGTTAAAAAAGACACAATTAACATAATTTATTGTTTGAACTGTACCATAAACTGAGTTATCAAACCCTTAACTGAATTGTGTTCTTTTTGGTCTGGCGTGGCAGGTAGTGTAAGCAAGGGTTTAGAGTCTAGAACTGCAGGTGCATTAAATCAGCTGTAAGTTGGGGCTGGTGGCATAGCCTAGAGGTTAGAGTAACAATCTGTGAATGAATTTGGTACATCCAGCAGACGTGGGTCTGATTTCGACAACTTCCACTCGCATGCAGTATGGCTCTGGGCAAGTAATTTAACCTCCCAAGTGCTCCTGGGTTGCCCCTGAAAACAGGCACTTGTGCCTATAGTGGGCCTTAACTGGTTACCAAATGAATATTAATAACAAAAACTACAAAAGGAAAATCCCCCCCCTAGCAAAATGGATGCTAGGAGATTCATCATCTCCTTTCACAGAATACCCAGATGGCTACAGGAACTGGCAGGTCAGCCGCCGTGGAAAAATGTTAACTGTTTTTCAAAACTTAACAAAATAATGGATCCTTAATGTGCACTGTTCCTTGATAGGTAGATAGTTTGGGGCACTTTGAAAAAACATTATTCAGGATACCCAATGACCCAGAGGTAGAGTGTTATGTTCTCATGCAGTTGACCTGGTTCAGGCTCAGCTAGGGCTGTGGCTGTGGAATTGCTGCTCATTGCAGAATGTCCCAGCCATGGGGTGGGCACTAGGTTCTGTCAGCACACATGCCCTGTGCACTGGGCCAGGAAAGTTGGTTTCATGCAGGGAGCCCAGCTTGGGGAGACATGTGGCACTACAGGAGGTAGGATGGCAAGTAAGGGCCAAAATGCTCTACCAGACCGAATTACAACAGAATAGCACAAAGTAGCAGCAAATGATACAAACAAGCTAAAATAACTTGCAATATGCAGGTACATGATACAAAATGAATTAGAACATCACAAATGGGCCTCATATTCGGAACTGGTGGCAATTGTAGAACAGCAGGTTGCACTGTGGTTGCAACAGAGCACATCCAGCTCCACATGATATTCAGCTGGTTAGTGCTTGCCAACGGAGTGCTAACTGCCTGAATATCAGGCCATGTCGATGCAGCGCTAAGTGGATCTGCAATCCGCCGACATGGACCAAGGCTGCACATGGCCCACAGGAGATGGTGCTGCCCAAAGAGGAATAGTTCCAGGTCTCCTGTGGACCATATTCACCCTGAGTATGCAAATGAGTCCATTGTGTATGCATTGTGTTAAGGGGCCACTGACATGCCCATTATGGGCTCATTTGCATGATGCGCAGCAGTCCCTTGGTGCCCATGCCATTAACAACAATGGTTCCTTATAGGTCTAGTGGTTCCTCCACCCCGATCAACTATCCTTCTAATTGCAGTTCTACAGAGATTAACAGAAGTACAGCATACACCAAAAAGCTCAGTACTATACATACAAGATCACACTTCGTGAATGTCAGGCAGCCAGCTGAGGAGGTAAGGGGAGGGCTGTGCTGGCCACAATGTCACTGGTGAGAGGCACTTGGAATGAGTGCTTGTGCGTAGGACGGGGGTCCTCAGTGAGTGGGTGGGCAGGAGGGGCATCAGTAAATGGTCAGGGGTTGGGGGTACCACTAAACCACCAGGGATAGAACTGCTGTTAGAAGGATGAGTGATGGGTTGGGGAGACCACTAAACCACCAGGGAGAGAATTACTATTAGAACAATGGGTGATAGGAGGTGGGGGGAGACCACTAAACCACCAGGAAGAAAACTACAGAAGGATGGGCAGTCAGGGTGGGGGGGACCACTAAAACCATCAAGGATATAACCACTATTAGAAGGATGGGCAATTGGGGTGGAGTAGGGGACCACTAGACATTCAGGGTTATCACTCTTATATAATGGATGGGTGTTGGGGGAGACTACTTGACACATGGGTGTGTGGCTTCAGTACAGGCTCCCTGCCTTCAGGGGGGTGCACAGGCTTAATATCCAGATAAGATATGGTTTCCAGTGGTAGTAAACAGTGCTGCTCTTGGGGGAGTTTAGCACCGCCACAAACCTTTGAATATACTGCTGCACCAGCGCTGCATGAGGGACCCTTTCATTTGCATAGGCACAGCAGTAAGGGTAGCAGCTTGGCACTGCCAGGTTTGGACAGCACTCCAAGGGCCTCTAAATATGGCCTCACCTGGAGTGCTGGCTTAAACCCAGGTTAGCACTGCCACTAACCATGTTTGCACCAGCAATAATCTTTGAATATGGAGGCAATGATGTAGAATAACTTAAACAATTGCATACTGAACTCACAACCATGTGCTTATTGACATGATTCTGGAACAAGGAGTGACTAAGTGTTAACCACAAATCACACCATAAATTATGCCACTCTTTAGATTCATAAGTGGAAACTGTCCTTTGCCAAACTGAAGTAGAGGTATGCTGCACCATTAAAAGGATAGACCAGTAGATGCTAGTACACTATACAGACTGTTTTTTTCTCATTTACAACAGTCAGGTGCACACACAAGGAGGCTTTACCTACATCTGGATTACCAGCTCCTGCCAGAAATACTCTTGCTGTACACTAAAACATTTTACCAACTGTGCACTATCGGTGTAGGGTTTCTAGAGAAGAGCCCTTAAATGCTAGGGACCCAGTGTTACCTTTTTAGCAGTGGTACTCAGTGAATGACCCTGATTAAAAGTGGCCCCTTAAGGCCTTTGCTTCTGCCCCCATACTTGCTCCAAGGTTCCTGTGTGGGACAAACTGATTCCCAGCTGCTACAGATCCCACAGCATTATTACTAGAGCTGTGTGAAATGTGGGATTCTGCTGGCAGAATTCATGTAGAATGGCAATTCCACTTCTGAAATGCTTTGGGGAATTTCTTTTAGAATTTCAAAGAATTCTGAAAATCATTTCTATGTAAACTCTGGAATAACTTTCTGTGGATTATGTAAACCTCAGAATAATTTTCCGTTAATTGCAGGAAAGGGATCTGTGGTTTATGAAACCACGGATTACTAATTCATGAAAAACATTCCACCTCCAAAATTTTGGAATTCTGCTGCCAACATAATTCCACAGAAATGAGCATAATTTTCCATCATTCCAGGGAATTCCGTTCCTTTGGAATTTGAAACTCAAGCAAAGTACTTGATATGACTGCTAAAAGAAAATTACTACCTCCTGTGGTTCCGTGAATGAGGAATATTTTGAAACAAACTAAGATTGCATAGAGAATAATGGATAGGTAAGTGTGTATTAGGGATTTTTCTCACACATTCGATGCGTGTCATGACCCATAAACCTCGAGAGCAAAGCTCAAGAGGTTTATGTGGTCTTCACATACCGAGGGTGTGCGAGAAAAATCCATAACATCAAACTTGCCCATCCTTTGTATTTTATGATTCTGGTGTGGAGGTTTAGACTGCACTTCTAGCAGCTTGAAAGAAAAAGACGTTTTTCAGCTAGAGTGCAGTTTTATTTTTGAAGAAATTGAACTGTACATGAATAAAACAGTTGAAAATACTGCAGTTAAAATACTTTTTGTGAAACAATGGAATGCAATAGTTTTAAAGTCTTTTCTTTGGGGAATGTCATATCAACCAGATTTCGGATTATTATGAAGTGTCATATCAACCAGATTTGGGGTTATTATTGCCTTTGGAGCCTAATAACCACAAATCCGGTTGATATGCATTTTTAACAAAACAGTACTCTGGTTGATATTTATGGTCACCAGTAATTATAATAATTTTTGTATATGTTGGGGTTACTTATAACCAAAAGTAAACACCTACAACATTGGCATTTGGCTCAGTTCAAAAAAAAAACAGCATTAACCAGGAATGCAATTGTCTGCTTGAAGTTCAGAACTTACTCACATGAGAGACAATTCAGCTTTGTAGCATCTGGGTTTATAACACAAAAGGGAGTCCAAGTACTGATAAAAAAGTTGTTTTGATAGAGCAAAATTATAGGGATTGTGCAATCTAAGCTATTTTACTTGTCCACTGCTTGAGTAATGATTCTTCTTCTTTCAAACGGTTGCCATAATAGTTTTGAAGCTGTCAGCAAAATGTTAGTAACACTTTTCTCAAAACACTGCAATTGCAGTCAGTTTAAAAGTGTTACTAGCACCTTGGTAGAAAGTAACTTTTCGGGAGAGTGGCAGCATTTGGGATCTGTATCACCTGGGCCAGCAGAGGGGAAAGAAAGACAGAAAACAAAAACAGGAGTTTTCTTGTGCTGTCAAGGCTGGTCTTGTCATAGCAATGTTATTCTACTTAGTAAGCAATTTAAGGTCAGAAGGGACATAGGGCCAATCATGTCTCCCACAACTTCCTTCATAAGCAGGGAGGAAATGTGTATGCTGTATAAACACGTACCTGTTCATAGGGATTCCCTATCTCTGTACTACCCAGGGCACCCAGTGATTCCCTGGGTAAGAAGAAAGTTGTCTAGGTTTAACTTGGAAACATATGTTGTGTTTATGTCTCCACTGGTCGATTGATAATTAGGTTTACCACTTGCTGGGCAAAGTAGCACTTCCTAACATTATACAAACCAAAACACAATGCTGGGCTGTGGTACAGATTGGTGCATTCCAAACAGGAGGCTAGCCTTCTCTGAACACATTTAAACAAAAAAAAAAGGGAGCACACTCCAGAAGGGTAAAAGAAAGAATCAATTAGCCATGCAACAAGTCATCAATGGCAGCTCTCAGTCCATAGGATGCTATGCATGAATTCTCTTTATTGGTGCAATCCAAATGTACTCGGTATATTAATAGAGGAGACATTGTTATCACATAATGTGCAAATACCATTGCAACACAGAATGAAACATTTAGAAGAGATGTCTGAAACAATCATTCAGCTCCTGCTCCCACATTCCCCGGTGCTCCGAGGTGGAACCTCTTCATCAGGGGGGTTGCACTCCATCTCCTGTTTGGATGCTTCTGAACATTATCCCTACATTTACAACCCCTGACCTTAAGGCTTAACCAGTGATTGGTTGACATATAGACAATTAAGAAATAGTTATACTAAGGAACTTAGAAGGGTTACGTAGGGATATTTTAAAGATAAACTTAATTTACATTATAATATTAATCCAAGACAATTTTGAAGTGAGGTAGCTAAACTAATAGAGAAAAATAGCAGTCAACAAATAAAAAGAATAGAGTTTGATGGGCAAACAGTACCTATTAGCAATAATGCAGGAAATCTGTTTAATAAATACTTTAATAATATAGGAGTGCAGACTCAAAGCCGTCATTCACCATATGTGACTGGGCTGGGGACTAGGGATAAAAATAGTAAAACAGGGCACGATGGATGAAGGGTTTTTTCCTTCACCCAATTCCAAGGGGATGAGGTTAGGAAAGAATTGTTGGCCATGGATGTTACTAAGGCAAAGGGCCTAGATAATCTCCCCACTGAACTGCTAAGGTATGCAGCCTCCTGCATAGCCTACCCATTAGCTTATGTATTTAATTACTCGCCTACAACAGAGGAATATCCAGAGGGCTGGAAGCTGGCTAAGATTGTGCCAGTTCATAAAGGAGGGTCTAAGTTGGAGATGGGTAATTTTAGACCCATTTCCTTGCTCTCACAACCCTCCAAAATTGTGGAAAAGTTGGTCTGTAGACGGCTGAAGAATTATTTGGAGGAGGGAGATTTGTTGAATATGTACCGGTCTGGTTTTCGATCAAAGCACAGCACTCAGACGGCTTTATTGAAAGTAGTAGGGGATATCCAGATGGGCCTGGACAGGAGAAACTTGGTGGGGGCTATATTTATCGATCTGTCAAAGGTGTCCGATACCCTAAACCATGAGGTCCTCCTGTACAGGCTCTGGGATATGGGAATTATGGGGTTAGAACAGAAATGGTTTAGTTCCTACCTTACGGGCCAAGAGCAAATCGTGGAAATCGGTGGATATAGATCATCTGCTCTCCCAATTAAGGTGGGGAACCCCAGGGACCTAACCTGGGCTGCCTACTTTTTAATATTTACATAAATGGCATAGAGTTTAGTGACCCGGATGTTAGGTACCATATATATGCAGACGATACTCTGATCTACGTGGAGGGAAGTGCTCCAGACAGTATTACTACTAAACTACAATCAGCTTTTTGTGAGATATAAATATTTTTTACAACTCTAAATTTAATCTTTAATGTGAAAAAGACACAAGTGGTGCACTTTCAGGGCCCCGCTAAAGAATATCAGCCATTGGATATTAGGACCAAAGTGGGCGAGAAGGTTTAACAGGTAAGTTGTTATAAATACTTGGGAGTGTGGCTGGATCACATATTGAGATGGGATAGGCACATAGAAAATCTTTTGGATAACCTTTGTAGGAAACTGGGAATGCTCTACAGAGTGAAGCCCTATACAACTCTTGAGGTGCGGCATAGGATCGTGGATACCATGGTCCTACCCATGCTAGATTACAGGGATTTGGTGTATGGGGGGGCCTCAGGGATGGAGCTGGCAAGGCTAGATGTCATGTTCAATAGGCTTGCCCACTTCATCCTTGATGCCCCCAGGAACACTCACCATTGTGATCTATGTAGAGCTTTAAATTGGTGTTGCTAAGAGGATAGGAGGAACTGGCATCTAGCGGCATTCATGGGTAAATCAAGAAGGAAACAACTGCCCAGATATACCCTGAGAAAGTTTGAGGTTAAGGATCAAAGGAGGGGATTGAGATCTTCTCGGGGTATAGAATACATTGCTCCTAGATGCAATCTGGAGTTGGGAAGGTCATCACCCCTTTATAGGGGTCCCAAAGTTTGGAACACTTTGCCATTGGATTTGAGGTGTGTGGATACCCCTACAAATTTGAATCTGATAAAAAAATGGTTTACAGATTTAATGCAAGATTCAGGAATATGCTGTGTACATTAGTATTTAAGGACATATACTATAAGTTTATATGTGAGTTGATAAAATGCTGCTCTCTTAAGTATTTAAATAAGCACTTTAGTGAATCTAAAACTGGGATATAAGTGAAAGAGAAATACAGATTGTGCAGTTATCTTCCCTTCTTATGTAAATTTTTAAGTTATAAATTGTAATTTGTATTGTATTTTTAGATAAACCAATACTGATTGTATGTATATACTATTTGTGAAATGAAATGTCATTATGTTTATCTATATGTGGTAATATTGTCTATGGTCTAAGGACCTCCTTGAAAATGAGTTATTACTCAGTGAAGTTTAATCCTGTTCATATTGATTATGAATAAAATGTTATTTATTTATTTATTTATTTATTTAAGAGTTTAACCAGGCAGGCATACTGAGCGACTAGCCGCTCGTTTCCAGATGCGATCTGGGGGAAAACCATGGGGAACATAATGGCAAGAAAAAACAGACACAGATATTAATGTACAGAAAAAGGGCGCAAAATAAGAAGGACTATACATGGTGGTAGCTAAGGTACTTTACAGTTTAGGTCAAGAAAGTCAGACCAGGAGACATTGAAACATAAGGTGCATCATTGTAGAGAAAGAGGGTAGAGTTTTAGACCTCCATAGTTCCAATAGGTGTGGAGTTTGAGGCCCAGGAAACTTTGAGGGTCTCTAGGGAGTAGGTAGGTTGCAGGCGCAGACAGTGAGAAAGTGTTCCTGGAGGCGGGAGTTGAGGTGGCTGTAACTAGTGATATGACGGATGTCTGTTGGTAGGTCATTCCAGAGTTTAGGCGAACAGTAACTAAGTGCAGACTGACCCATAGTGGTGCACATGCAGGGGATATGGAGGCTCCTATTATCGGAGTGTCGCAATGAGTAGGCCACCCTGGGTTGTGCAGTTAAGGTGGACATCAGGTAGGGTGGTAGGGTATGGGACCAGAATTTAGCGGCAACATGTGAGCAATGAATTTGTCTGAGGGCTGAGAGTGAGGGAAAGGCAAGAGAGCTATAGAGGTCACAGTGGTGTGTGAGTTTAGGACATTCCAGTATGAAGCGGCAGCAGGAGTGAAAGAGTGTGTCCAGTCTGGACAGGGTGGAGGGTGGGGCTGTGCCATAGACAACGTCCCTGTAGTCAAAGATTGGAAGTATCATTTTTTGCACTAGTTCTCTCCTGACTGGGGTAGGCGGGCAGCCTTTGTTGCGATAGAGGGCCCCCAATTTTGGAAGCAATTTTTTATGCAGAGAGTCAACGTGAACTGAGTAGTCTAGGTATTGGTCAAGCCAGACGCCGAGGTATCGGAACAAGGTGCAGGGATCAAGGGGGGTAAGATCCAGCATTAGGAAAGGGGGGCGGATGGTGAGCCGTGAGAGACGAGGTTGCGAGCCAAAATTTAGGGAAATTGTTTTTTTAGCATTTAAGAAAAGCTGATTTGATTTGAGCCAGAGTTGAACAGCGTTGAAGTCATGCTGCAGCTGGTCATGCACAGTATCTGCAGATGGGCCGGTGTTGTAGATCACAGTATCATCTGCATACATGTGAATGGCAGAGTGGGAGCATACCTGTGGCAGTTCATTTAGGAAAATAGAGAAAAGGATTGGACCTAGGACTGAGCCTTGAGGAACGCCCGTGATGATAGGTGGGGGGGGGGTGACGTGCTGGGGCCAACTTTCACAGACTGCAGTCTGCCCTGCAGGTATGCCCGGAACCAGTTAGTGGCATGGTCGGATAGACCAGCAGCCTTGAGTTTACCCAGAAGTAGTGCATGGGAGACAGTATCAAAGGCTTTAGCTAGATCAATGAAAATGGCCGATGTGATATGGCCTTTATCCATACCTACGAGGATGTCGTTTGTGACTCTTAGGAGGGAGGTGACAGTGGAGTGTGATTTTCTGAATCCTGATTGGTAGGGGTTAAAGAAAGAGGACTCGATTAAGAACTGGGAGAACTGAGCAAGGACGAATTTTTCTTGTATTTTACCATACCATACCATTTCTACCGGAGAACACCAGACCAAACATCTCTGTGTTTGATCTTACTGATACCATTAAGTATGCCGAAACCTGAGGTCATATCCCTCCTCAGCCTCCTCCCTAATCCACAGCGTATACCTTTCCCATTGACATGGTGCGTGCAACCCGGAGGGATTCAGGAGGAGTGGTCTGCATCATTAATGATGTTGGGAACACTGACCAATGAGCATGCCTGGCACCATTAATGATACAAATAGCACCTCCCTTTACTCCCAGTTGCTTATACAGTCAGGTGACTCTATGAGTCAATGGGAAAGGTAAACTGTGGGTTGGGATGGGAACTATTGAGCTAGCCTTGACTTTGACTATTACTGGCTCCCCAAATCATAGATCAAAGTCAGGAGGGAAGCCAAACAGGGTGTACATGTTTATGCCCTGTAGCATCTCCTTGTATGTCAAATCCCTAAGGCCATGCACAGTCTTAGCTGCCCTGCACTGTACTGCCTGCCTCCACCTTGTTGCAGTCTTTCCTCAGGTGTGAGCTCCAGTACCTTGCACAATATTCCAGGTGTGATTGCACCAGTGATCTGTACAGAGGGAGGATCACTTCCTGCCTTCTACTGCTTAGCTCCCTCCCTATGCATCCCATCATTCTGTTTGCTTTGATCAGTGCCCTGTTGCAGTGTTCGGACGTTTCTATAGTCTCTGATATTATCACCCCAAAATATTTTCTTCAAGGGGTGCTATCCAGCACCACCTCTCCCATTTCATATTGTACCCATGGTTCCTTTTCCCAATGTGCAATACTTAACATTTTTTTGTGTTAAAGTTCAGTTACCATATTTTGTACCAGCTCTCCAACCTGCCCAGATCCTCCATTAGTTCCTTTCTCCCTACCTCTGTGTCTATCCTTTGCTGATCTTTGTGTCATCAGCAAATAGGCACATCTTACCATTAATACCTTAACCCATGTCACGGATGAAAATATTGAAGAGGACCAGTCCTAATACCAACCCCTGAGGTACCCTGCTAGTTGCTTCCCTCACCTCTGAAAACTCCCTATTGACTATTACCATTTGTGTTCTACCCCACAGTCAGCCCTCTACCCAAATCCTCATCTTTTCTTCTACCCAAGGTCCCTAATCTTTCTGACCAGCCCTCTGTGAGGGACTGAGTCAAAGGCCTTGCTGAAGTCAAGGTATACTACAGTATATCAGTTGTCTGCCCCTTGTGTGCTGCTGTGGTAACTCAGTTGGAGAACTCAACTAGATTCACCTGACAAGACCCTCCACTCATGAATCCATGCTATTTGGGGTCCTGCAGCCAAGTCTCTTCTAGGGAGTCCACCAGGTCATCCCTCAGTACAGACTCCATGATCTTCCCCACTATAGTCATTAAGCTGACTGGCCTGTAGTTCCCTGGCTCATCCCTCTTCCCACTGTTGTGTAGCAGAACCACATCCACTATCCTCCAGTCCCTAGGGACCACCCACTGGCTAGTGAGCTATTGCAAATGTGTGCTAGTGGTGCTGATATAACCCCTGCTACCTCACATCTCATTCTCGAGCATAGGCATGCAGGTCCTATAGATTTGTTTACTTTTAACCCTGATAGCTTTTCCAACACCCTTTTCTCCATTATTTGGACCTTTGCCCCAATGTCTTTGCTCCCTCCTTTCCCACCCCCACAATCAGGAAGTGGTCCATCTTTCTCCTTAGGAAATGGCAAACAAAAAAATTGTTCCATATCTCCACCTTCCCCTTGTCCCTCCCTTTCTATCCCTGTTGCTCTTAAGTCTCATTATACTGCCATTGGCCTTGTGCAGCTACTGGATGTACCTGAAGAATGCTTAATCTCCTTTCTTTACCGCCATGGCTGGCTGGAGTTCCATCTCTACTTTGACATCCCTCACCTTACTGGTGGTTTCTCTTGTTGCTTCCAGATACTTCACCCTGTCTACCTCCCTTTGACTAGCCTTATACTTGAAAAATGCCCTCTTTTTGGTTCTTACTGCCAACTTTACATCAGCTATGAACCACATTGGCCCCACAGCCCTTTTACTCTTTGATAACTTTGGAATGGAGCTATCTGCCACGTCTATCATTGCCATTTTCAGTGTTGCCCACCTTTCTTCTGCACCCCTACCTTCATTGTGTCCTTCATGCTAGTCTCTAATTTTTCCCTCATTTTGCCTAAGTTTGCTTTTGTGTTCTCCTATACTCTCATTCCTTTTGTCCCTTTGCCAGTCCCCATCTGGACCTCCTATGCTACTGTTCTATGGTTGCTGCAACCAAGTGGTTCCAGCAATGCTATGTTCTGAATACTCTCACTGTTGGTGAGCAACAGTTCCAGTAGTGTTTCCTTCCTTGTTTCACCCTGAACTAATTGCTCCAGAAATGCCTCCTGACAGGCATGCACCATAATCTGATTCCTAGTACAGTACTAGCTGTGGCTGGAAATATGTAGTCCATGTCCAGCATGCTGAAATCCTCAACTACCACCACTTGCCCTAGACTTGCTGCTCTCTTAAATATATCTCCCAGTATCCTGTCTATCCCATGATGATGGCCTGGTGACCTGTAAACCACCCCAATCTGGATTTGTTTCCCTTTCCTTGTTTTTGCTAGGACCAACAGAGTACCATATTTGTTACAAGCAGAAATTTGAGAAGTTTTCTCTTTCATTTTCCCCCGTTGAAGTAGATACTTCTTAATTGGGTCAAAGGATAAAAGTACTCAAACTGAAAGTAGTTCTATACTCTTCAAAACAGGAAACATAGTATTGTCCTGTAATTTTGCTCAAAATAATACAGTATATTATAAAGAACCTAAAAAAAAAGGAAAAGGAAAAAATGGAAAAGAAACATCTTTAATTTCAACAAGCAAACCATGGGTTCAAGGATTCGTGACTTTTACTTCTTCAGCAAGGTCCATCAGCTTCTTGTCAGAGGGAGTGGAGGGAATTGTCAGGACAATTATTTCTCCTCTTTCATCATAATAACCATGAAAAAAGGTGATCTTTTGACCAATCTCAAAAAAAAAAAATGCTTTTTTCTCTGGAACAACTTTCACCTCTACCAGTCCTAAAAAGGAAAATTGAGCACCAGTCTTGAACACATCTTGCCAGTAGATAAGAAAGCACCTTCTGTGCTGCTGCTGCTGTGTCAGATAGCTGTATAGCAGTCTGTCACCACTTTTCTGTAAAAAAAAATACTTCCTAACATCCTTCTTGAACCCTGCCCCCATGCCAGTTTCAGGAAGATACCCCTGGTACCCCTGTTTTCACTCATCATGAACAGCTCACAGCTGTCAACCTGGTTTAGTCTGTGGAGGTACTTGAACATCTCAGTAATGTTGCCTCTCTTATGCCTGTCCTCCAGCGTGTACATGTTGAGATCCTCCCAGAAGTCCTCATAGGACCTACCCTGTTGCCCCTGTGTCATTCTGTTAGCTTATCTCTGCACCACCTCTAGCCTGTCCCTGTCTTTCCTCCAGTATGGGCTCCAAAACTGCATACAGTACTCCAACTGAGGGTGAATCAGAGATCTGTACAACAGCTGCATTACCTCTCTTCTGCTAGTGATCCATCTCCCTATACTTCTGAATATCTGATTTGCCTTGCCCATAGCTCTGCCACATTCTTCCAGTGACTTCATGTTCTCTATTATTAACACCCCAGCAGTTTAAACCAATAAAAGGTTTGCTGACATATTGTTTTTGGAAAAAACTAAAAGATTTTTATCCACTCTGTAATATTGGGGATAGGTGAACTGCATTTGAACTTCAACTTCTGATGGTAGCTACAGATTGTGGGACTTGTTTCTTTAGGTAAACATATGTCCTTTGTTTCTAGCAGACAGATAGACTCTTCTATGTGGCTGTAGTAAACAGTTGCTTTTGGTGTTGATTACAGGTTATAGGACTTCCCCCTTTAAGGTTTGCTGCTTAATCTAATGCAAGGTCCCTATCCTCAACTCCATTCTTGGGTTCATGCCCCTATGTCAATTGCCTTGCCATTTTTCACAATAAATTTCAGCTGACACACCCTTTGCCACCTCTCTAGATTTCCAAGATCTTTCTTTATGGCCAATAGCTTCTTCTCAGTGTCCACTTATCCACTGATCTTGGTGGTCATCTACAAAGAAGTATACAGTAGCTTTCTCTGACCTCCCTCCCCTATATCACAAATGAATATATTAAACAGAAATGGCTATAAAACTGATCCCTACAACACCCCTCTCAGGACTTCCCTTGCCTCTGAGAGTTCTCCTTTTAGGACCATCCTCTGAGTATTGATGTGTAAAAATTAACATTCCACCAGTTGAATTACCGTGAGTCAGAATTTCACTTCTGTAAAATATTGGAATTCATTTTGGCAAATTCTGTGAAATTCTGACTCAAATAGCAAAATGAATGTATATATTGTGGACTGATGTATTAAATTATGGAATGGAATTCCACAGAACAGCTGACTCTGTTATCTATAAAATTGCAGAATGACTGCATGTATTGCAGACTGATGTATTCAATTCCGGAATGGAATTCCATAAATCTATCATTCTGCAATTCATGTGTACAATTCCACAATTCAACCAAAACATTTCATGGAATGGGGTAAAAATTCATAGAATACATTCGGATGATTCAAATTTTGCAAAAGTTGGATTTTTCAGAACATTTTGTGAACATTGGAAAATATTGCAATATTTTCACAGAATCAGAATTTGCAGTTTATGCTCAGCATTATCTTTTAGTCCTCCCACTCAGCCAAATGTTCAGCCACCCTGTAATCTTAGCCCCCACTCTTAATATTACTTAGCTGCAAAGGCTTTGCTAAGGTCTAGGTACAAGGCAACAACTGCCTGACTCCTATCCATGGCCTTTGTCACCCAATCAAAGAATTTAATCAGATTAGTTTGATATAACCACCCACTGGTACATCCATGCTGTCTAGAATCCAGCAGGACACTGATGTCAAGGAACTTCACTATCCTTTCCTTAATCCTAGATAGAGACCCTAGCGTTCTGCGGTACTTTATCCCAATTTGTGTGGCAGGGCTGCTAGGTTTCTGCTGCAGCATCTTCTGATTTCGGGGTATGATTTATTCATTTATGTTGCAGAATGCAGTCCTGTCATTGGCTAAAATATGATGTGATGTCATCAATGACATCACACGTCGACCTTAGAAGAGGGGCTTCAGGATAAATGAGATATGGAAAGGAGCCGGGCACTATGGCAAAACTGTATATTTGAATGAAAATCACCAAGAACAATGAATTCTGTGGCATGATACAAATTCTGCAGAAATTTCCATGGAATTGCAGAATTCTGGGAGACTTGATCATTGACTCTCGTAGTTTCCCCAATATAGATGTCAGACTGACTGGTCCATAGTTACCTGTCTCATCCCAGCTCCCACACAGGTAGGAACCCAGAGACTCTAGGGCATTGACAATTTGCCTTACACTGTTAAAGGGCTTAGGTTGCTGCATTTTAAAAAGATGTTGGCTGTGGGTGCCACAGCTGTTACCGTGTCTTACATAAGTCTCCTTTTATCTACATGTTATGCTATATGCGAAATAAAAGAATTATATAATCATACACGTTTCCTCACTTTGTTGGTATGCAGGAAGCCCAATTTGCTGGTTGAGTATACTGTAAATCACTTGGGGCTCAGCTATATTCAGTGCAGTTGTTCTGGCCTGACATATTAAAAAGACAATTTGTTCTGATTAAACCACTACTTGCTTTCAATTTTTTTTTTTATTTCAAAGTACTGTACTTTCAAATTGCTTCACTTTTTTGGCGTGCTGTTCTGTATTTTGATAATTTAACACTGTCAGTCTGACTAGCTCACATCCGATCTGCAAATTTTACAACTGTTAATTCAGTCACGATTCAGAACATTCTACCCAGTATGCAGTAAATCCAGAGGGAGGCTGTACTATGTCTAAGATTTATACCCTACTGAGGCTAGTTATGCACTGGGTAACATTTTGCCAGTAAGACTCATTGGCAGAGCTCATGCTTAGAGAGGATTAAATAAATGTTATAGCTATTTTATTTTAACAGCAATTTTATAATTTAACACTTTCAGTACTTGTACACATTTTCTGTAGTGACCTTATTTACAGGTTCTTTATTCAAGGACAACTTAGGACATGCCCTAATGGTGTCAATCTTAATGACCATATTTCCAGTCAATGAACGTAAGGGTATCTATTAAGTGTTTATGCTTATTTATAAAGAGGACTTGTTTATACACTGGAAGACATACAGTATCTGGATGTGCAGTTCCACTGGAAAAATGTAGCCAGGAAAAGACTCTCAAATCCTTAATGTCTACACATGCATCCCTCTCCCACGTACCATTCAAGTATTAGCATCTGAAGTGCACTGTAACTGTACATAAAAGGTCTATTTAAGGAGCACTGAACTATGTATTTACTGTACAATTTGGTAAGAATTAACAAGTCTGATTTTTATATATTTAAATGTGAGTGAGTAATTAAGAATTTGATTTTATCTAAGTATTATGTCTTTTTTTTTTTTTGCATTATCTGTTTTTCTGCCCCCATACTCGCCGGTCCTCCACTCCTTCAGGCTCTGGCAAGTTCCCCTGGACCTCTCCTGTCCTTGCCCGACCCTCCTCTAATCCCCAGATCGTAGCCAACCCCCGGGATATCCCGGTGTATCCCTTCACCGGGCGGGTCCCCCTCCTCTGAGGGGAATGCACCGGGGGGAGGATAGCCCCAGCACATCCTTCTAGGGCCCGGGGATGCTGCTGGGGAACAGGAGGCACCAGGAAGGTGCTGGAGGCCCTTCGGAACAAAGAGCCATCATCCGGAGGACCAGTGAGTGATTTTCCTGGCTTTCTGTTGGGGGCAGCGTAGAGACGTCATGGCATACGCCGACGTCCACTCCTCCCTCAGTTAGAATTGGGCCATGCATCCTGCGATGCTCCCAGCCTCCGCTAGGAGCCAGCAGGTGCCGGACCAGTCCCCTACCCTCCCCCCGGAGAAGGAGAGCTGTCCCTAGGACGCTCGATCCTTCTCCCACCGGCCAGCCCTCCAGTGACCCGGGCTCGTTCCCGAACCCAGGTCGCTGGTGTCGCAAGCAGAAATCCAACCGCTGCGCCGGTGGGCCGGCTTAAGTATTATGTCTTAATGTTTTGCTACCTGTATATTGTCCTTTCCTGAATAATGTAACTAATGATGATATGTTATATTTTGTTATATGTACCTGGGTCAAGCCTGTAAAATGGTCATGTTGCCCAATGCTTTTTTTTTTTAACCTGGTTAGCAAAATCCTAAAACATAAAAATTAATAAAAAAGGTGCCACGTGGTCCATTAATTGAAGCTGAGAATTAGGGGATCCCAGTTGTGATCCCAGCAGTGCTGATGGCTTGCTGGGGCAAGTAATTATACTAATGTCTTACTTTATCTCTACAATAAAACTGTAATTACAGAAGTAGATATCTTTTAAACTGCGCATTCTACAACTCTATGCAGTGCATGAAAACTCAGAGGTGCACATCTAAAGTTTTTTTTTAATTATTGTTTATTCAAAATACTTTGGCAACATCTTCTTATTTGTGGTTCATAAACATGAAAAATAAACAGCAATGTTATAAATTTAGGCGGGACAGAGTATTTCAAAAGTAGTCCAATTGCATTACGTGAAATTATAATTTTCCTTGAATAACCCCAAGCCTTCCAGTGCTTTTGCAATCTACACATGCCTGTGAAAGCATCCAAAAATAATAACAATGTATTATAAAACAAGGGTTGTAAATGGAGGATTATTATTGACTGACAGCTTTCTAAAAGGGTTAGATTCATGGCTTGAAACCCTTATGTACAACAGCACTCTTAGAATTTTAACTATAAAAACATTCACTTAAAAAAATTGAAAACAATGAGATATTTTATATTACCTTAGTTATCTATAGCCTTACATGATTTAGAATGCTGTACCTAAGAACAGCTAACACTCCCAACTCCACCATCATAGCTATAAAGCATGAGCCGAACACTCACCATACACAGATATGCACTGCTGCACCTGTGATTGGTTGGCAATGTAAATCTGCATACAGTGAGCAGCGGAACCATACTTTTCAGACTGACATGGAGGCTGGGAGTGTGAGCTGTTCTCAGTTATGAATCGTTGAATTATGTAGCACTATACACTAATTAGGTAATAAAATGTTATTACATGGCAAATGACTAATCAGGAGGTTAGCCTTTGAGGGTTGGGGGATTAGAGATTTGAACAGCTGTAGTTTAATGCTTTAATATATAGTGCTGTTCAACTTCTTATTACTTACTTAAAGGTGATCAACTGTGAAAACAAAAAATTACCTCTCACATTATTTATTCCAGAATTACAGAATATGTTGTAATTCATATATTTTGCATACATAGTCAGTGGTGTGGGTATAAAAAAAAACATGCTACTGCATTCTTATCTAGTACCAGACTGGCAATATAACACAACAGGATGTTTCATTCTCTGGGAGATATGAACCCTCCTCTGGTGTGCACTGAGGCTCAAGGCTGTAGGCCGAGTGCTCCTTGGCACACACCTGGGGAGTACCTCTATCTCCCAACAAATGCAGCACCCTAGAGTGTGCCACCACAATTGTAAAATGGCATGGCATTAGACAGTTTGACTTAGAACAGCTGTGAGTGTGTATGGCAGGTGCCTGGTTCATACAAAGAGAGAGCAGTATTTGCAGTGACCATCTTGACCTATATTACACTAGAGGGTAGCTGATGACATTGTCACAGTACCACCACAAATAGCTATTCCATGTGTATGTTGGAAATGAAGTCATATAAAGCAGCCTTCTGGTGACTGTCTTGTTTGTTTTCTAGTTGTAGTATATTTGAAACATTCATAATTATTTAATTATATATAGTTAACATTTATATAATGTTAAGAATAGAAATAAAGATTCAAAAAAGTATGTCATTTTAAAATAAATAATTAAAATAGGCTCTCAGTGTTTATTGTGTGTCTCCTTTCAGGCCCACCATCCTATCAGAGTACAGTATGAAAGTCTCAGCACAAACCCCCAATCTCTTATAGTTTGCACAGCTGTGCTCACGTGTAGACTCTTGGGCTGCTCCCTACTCCTCATAGCAATGGAGAGCAGAATAATCTCACTATTTGTTTTTTTCTCTTTTAGATATTTCCTGAAGAAGACCTAAGGTCAAAACGTGGATTTTTAACTCTATTTTCTATTTTCATCGCGCATTTAATATAACCATTTTGTTTTGATACCATGATAATGTTCATATCATGACACCACTATAAGAAAGACATTTCAGCACCCCTCTTGACTAATATTAGGTCTGCTGAAACATGGTCAGCTGTAAAAGTAGACAAGAATGAAAACACGTATGTCCAAAGAGTTCAAGATTGCGCCTGGGAATGTTAAAGCTGAATTTCAAGCTGTAAACTATTCTATGGGGGGGGGGCATTATGTACAAATGCATCACCCTCACAGCAGTTACTTCTGTTTATAACATGGGTTGGAAAAAGGAGGCAACCCAATTGGTCAAACAGCATCAGGTGACCGTTCATTAAATCTTCTAGTTAATCAACAGCTACTGTGCCAGAACTTCTTCATTGACAAAATCCCTTTTGAATGTCTCTTGAGAAATATCCCTGTGGTCTCATGCCCCACAATGCACCCAGGGCATGGATTAAATGCTTATAACCCCATAACCTGTCATGAGTTATTGCTCCTTATTGTGCCATCAAAAAAATACTAGTCATTGACCTTAAAATAGTAGTGCATACAAAGTGTTCTTTTTTTATTCGCTAAATAAGTGGAATAAGGGCATACGTGGAAAATGGAGGGAGGAACCTACAGGGGAGAACGTAGAAGGCATTACTTCACAGAGAGGGTGGTAGGGCCATAGAATGCATTGCCTGGGAGCCTAGTCGAGCAAGACACTGTGGAGGGCTTCAAGAGGGAGTGGGACAGATACATGGTGGGTACTGAAGCCAAGATCAACACTCACGGGGACAAGGGGGGTGAGACAGTGCCCGCTAAGGGCTGGATACCGAGCAGACATAAAAGACCGACAGGCCTATTCTGCTGGCTTTTAGTATGTTAGTATGTTAAATGAAGAATGCATTTATATGGCACCTTTCCTGCTTGTGCAGCATTACATTACACTGTATGGCTAAAAGTATACTTTCTAGAACCATTTTGCCAATCGAACAACCAGCCTTGTGCCTTTACGCCCACCAGAGTACATAACTTCATGATGCCACGTGGAGCTGTGACATGCACATCAAAGCAGCTATAATACTGTTTAATCTTCCCAGTCTTACCCAATTCAAAAAATCACTGCCGTCATCTCTTTCTGTACAGTGCTATTGCAACTGCACATAACTCTACTGTAATCTCGCTTGCGTGAAGTTTCTGCTCTGCTCTGTAAATGATTTGTTGTTCTATTACTGTATCTTTATTGTACTTTTATTGTAATTTGCTCAATTTTACTGTTATTGTATCCTTATTATTGTATTTTATTGACCCTGATGTGGAACCTTTGTAAATGAGCACTTGTACTTCCTGAATAAACAAATAAATAAATGAGAACTAGTGCTATAAAAATGTTTTATTATGCTATTTTTCCCCTTTTTTATATTTAAATGTAACTTTATCTCTGTAGCTCCTGCACAGAATCTTGCCAGGCTTACTATCTTTATTTTAATGGATTTTTTAATAGACTACCAGGGCTTGTCTGGGTGTATGCCACGTTTGCAGCAGTGACTAGGGATTGGGGCACGGGTGGGGGGATGACAGCGCCGCCCTGCAGGGCATTTTGCAACGGGAGATTCGGGGCTGGGGGTGTGGGAGGCCATGCGGGGCTCTTATCAAACACTTCGGGGGCAGTTGGTGTGGGTAGCCCTGTGGGGCATTTCATGAACACATCGGGGGCAGTTGGTGTGGGCAGCCCTGCGGGCACTTCATGAACACTTCCGGGGAAGTTGGTATGGGCAACCCTGCAGGGCACCCACTGGGGTATGCTAGGCATGGGGGGAGGGCAACTGTGGCATGACTGCTGGACTGCATGCCTGTCAACAGGACCCCGGGGGGGCATCCGTAAGTTACACCAGCTAAAAGCTGCCGGTTCTCCTCAAGGGGTTCTTGTAGAATCCTGACATTGGGGACTTTGTTGCTGCCCTTCTGGAATGGGGCTCAGCAGCTGCCATAAACTCCTAGCGCCATGTTGCAGGGGGTTTATGGTGCAACTGCCAGTGTAACAGCTGTTCGGCGCAAGTGGCTTGCGCCATGTCACAGGCCGCATTGTAGAAATGCGCATGTCGCAACTGCTGGCATAAGTTGCTACATGCAACATTCTGCTTGGCGCAAGTACTGTTACGCCAGGCATAACTGTACTAGAATTGGGACCCCTGTCTTTGGTTGGGCTTTGACACTTTGCACAAAGACACCTGGGATCCTTGCCATTAGGGTTTAGCAGGTTACAAAATAGGGGAAAGTGTAACCCCTTGACCACCCGTCTCCCACCCCAGTCAATCCCAACCTCTTCCACCCTCCATGTTCCTCCAGTCAGATTGAAAAAAAAAACACTCAGTCAGCACCTAGCACAGTGCCTTGTTATAAAAAAGCGTCTGGTGGAAAATGGATGACTTAGTGGACTGGTAGTGAGTTAGGGAGCCTTTTGCCTCTAGAGCACTGTTTAAATATAGCACAGGTCAGTAGTGGCTAAAATCCATTATCACCTGTGAGCTGTTCAGTGGCCCATGTGAAGTGAGATGTGGAGATCTCAGTCTAGTTCCCAGTGGGCAGATGTGAACATCATGAAACCACCAACACAATTGGCAGTAATTCGACACCCTTGTTGTCAGTCTCATATGGGACGCTAAGGACTAACTGGGCAAGGAATCTGAACTGCCCTCTCACCTGTGTGATGGTCCCTCCATGGCAGGGTTGAGCCACACTGGTGGGGCAGTGTGGGGGAGCTTGCGCTGTGGTTGCTCATGTGGTAGCTCATGTGGTAGCTCATGTGGTACCCGTTATGTGAATAAGCAGATGACTTCAGGCTCCAGGGCTATCTATCCAGCACCTTTCATGAGCACTAACAAAATTCCACACACACAGAAAGAAAGTGCCTGGAGAGGGAGGGAGAAGGGTGTGAAATGACTTGGGTGGGTGATGGATGGTCATGGATCTAGCCTTAGGCTGGCCACCTGGGAAGCGCTAAATTATTATTTTTTAATTTACTGAACATAGGTTGTAGTGATCTCAAAGTGGCCCAAAAGTTGGAATGGGCTGAACTGAATTTAAAAGTGCTAAATTTCCTTAGCAGTGGGTTATGAGTGACATAAGGCCAGAGCTGCGATGTAGGCGTAGCCTAGACTGTAGGTTATTGTCCCACCCAAGGGGACACTCCACATAGCAAGAAAAGCCCAACAGGCTAAGGAGACTCCAGAATGTGTGTGTCATCCACAGGGTAAATCTCTATTACATTGGGGGGGGGCTGCTGCCACTTGTTCATTGAACAGGGGAGAGAATCTGTGCTACTAGGATGTGTGCATTAGGCTCCCACGCAGGAGAGAAGATGCCCAAAGTGTACAAATCTGGGGAGAAAGGCAGGGGAACAAGGAAGAACATGTATGGATCGAAGGCCTGTATTTGATATCCACCATTAGTGTCCCATGGGATTGCCACCCTAGGTAAAGGGAGGTTGCAAGAGGACTGAAACCATTCATGCACCCCCCCCAAGGAACTGCTACCAAAAGTAAAGAGAAAGTTCCCTAGGAGGTAAACATTTCCATATGTAATGCTCCTGAAAGATGGAGCACTCAATAAGAGATCAGAGTTTGGCCTCAGAACTGTGCATTTGAAGTTTGTATATGCATTGACTGTTGCCCAGTATCAACGCAGCAAAAGAACAAGGGTTCGTTATTAAACAAACGACTTGAACTGCAATTATGTTTCTGCAGCAGAGACTCTAATCATTGTCAAGCCGCTGTGCAGATGAGGGGGAGAGACCGAGAGAGAGAGAGAGAGAGAGAGAGAATGATGCAGGCAATTCAGTCAGAAGGGGTGAGACTGAAAGGCAAGTTTTCATTTTGACTGCACGGCTTGTAGAACTTGTAAAGGCCCAGCAAACAGTGTGATAGCAGCAACTGAAAAATGGCAGCTGAGTGCTCTGTACTCTTCCTTGAGTCAGGGGTGTAGTCCTGGGGGGTCGGGAGGGGTCAGAGACTCCTTTTTTTCATTTTGACAGGGGGCATCACTCCCTTACTTCTGATAACAAACAGCTGTACCATCCTGAATTGCTCAGTGGCGGGCAATCAAAACACAGTTCTATTGTTTTTCTTCCCGGCTGTTTGCTAAGTCTGCAGTCCATCACCTCCACAGCATTTGCAGCTACCCATTAATCTTAATAACTGTCTTTAAAGTCTAAAAGGTATCAAAGTACCCATTCTGGTAATAAGATATAAGGCATATCTATGTAGGCACAGGCTGTAATCAGAGAACAGACACAGACACACACACACACGCTCTCTCTCTCTCTCTCACCCGCTCTCTTAATTAGGTATAACTTACACAGTCTAACAAAATAGACTGCATCTGAGAGCAGAAGTCTGAAAAAAGTAAGGGAGTGGAGTGGAAGGGGGAGAGAGAGAGAGAGAGAGAGAGAGTGTGTGTGTGTGTGTGTGTGTGTGTGTGTGTGTGTGTGTGGTCAGCACAGCAGGATATCTGTGAGTATGAAACTGAGAAGAAAACAACAGTTGGAGTTCAGATTAAGGCAATGGGTCATAAAACCAATGTCCATGTTAACACCACAAATAGATTCTGAAACATGGCCTTTGAGGACTGATAACACGTAGGATGTCCTAGGTGCAAGTTTATTTATTTATTTTACTTATTTGTGTCTAGGATTACAAAGTACCTTTGAGCCAAGGCTCTTTTACAAAGGTTCCACGTCATGCTGGTTACAGGGTGACAGACACTAAAACATAAAACAGTTACAGGTACATGGTTTTAGACAGTAACTTTGCTTGACAAAATCAGACTGAGCCATGAGTAACTCAAGAAACAATAGGAGGAAGAGGACAAGAAGGGGAGAGGGCTGAGGGTAGGGGAAGGCATAGGTGTAGAGGGTCAGGGTGAGGCAGCCAAGGGGCCTTGTCAGGACAGACACAGGGCAAATGCATTAGAAGTTGCATTGGACAGGTAAGTGCAAGAAGAGAGGGCAGAAACTGACACCTATAAGGTCAGAAGCAGCGTAGGGAATGAAGATGTTATTGGGTGCAAGCACAGGTGGAGGTGCCAGTTGTGGAGTGGCAGAGCTTTTTTTTTAATGCACCAAGCGTTGCTGTGGATGAGGTGTCACTAGAGAGCTCATTCAGCCAACTCGAAGCCCTGTATACAAACGACCTTTGGCCTTGGGACGTGCAGCAGTGGGGGATTTGAAGGATTTGGGGCTTAGAGCTCCTGGTGTTGCGGTTGGTGATTTTGGGTTTGAGGAGGGTGCTGACTCCTGATGGTGCCTTTCCCATCATGATTTTCTTAGCAGTGATGCAGGTTTGGTATTTGATTCGGTTGTTCAGTTGCAGCCAGCCTGTTTTGGAGTAGAGGTCGCAGGTGTGGGTGAGACGGTGGGAACCAGTAACAAGTCAGCAGGCTTGATTGAGGGAAGTCAAAACACGCCTGAGAGATGAGGTTGTGGCAGATCCATAGATAATGAGACCGTAGTCAATGATGCTGATGATGGAGCTCTGGACAGCTATGGACAGAGCTTCTGGGGTTAGATGTTTCCTTTGTCGGAATAGTAGGCCCATCCTGGTGTTGGCTACATTTGCCACGTTATTGATTTGTGGGACATAGGAGAGAGAGATTACAGTCGAGGATGAGGCCAAGGTATTTGAAGGTATGAACTTGTTCGAGGGTGATTCCTTGCTTGGTTTTAATGGAGAGCTGATATTGTTTGTGTTTGTTTTGGGAGCTGCAGAAGATCACGGTCTTTGTTTTTTTCTGGTTAAGTATAAGTCTGTGTTTTGTGAACCAGTTTTCGACTGCAGAGAAGGCCTGTTGGAGGTTACCTTGTAGATGGACTGGATCATGGTGGAATGCCAGGATGACAGCATCATCCACGTAGAGTATGATCTGTTCGGGGCAGGATTCTGGCAGTGAGTTCAGAAAAAGGCTGAAAAGGAGGGGGCCCAAGATTGAGCCCTGTGGGACTCTGGACCGGACTGGTCTTTGGTCTGAGAGTGTGCCAGCAATTCTCACTCTTTGGGAGCAGTTGTCTAAGTAGCTGTTGAACCAGTTCACCGAGTTAGGTGACAGCCCTGCTAGTTGAAGCTGGGCAAGTAGGAGATTGTGGTTGACGGTATCAAAGGCTTTAGTTAAGTCAATGAAGGTGGACCTAGTAAGATGACTGTTATCGAGTGAGTGATGGATTGTACCAGTGAATTCAAGTAGCACCGTGGAGGTGCTATGACCTTTTCTAAAGCCATGTTGCTCCTTGCACAGGATGTTGTGATTGTCTAGGAAGCCGGTGAGCTGGTCTGACACAATCTGTTCTAGGGCCTTGGAGAGTGGAGGTATGATGGAAATTGGAGGGTAATTCTCAGTAGCTGTTTTGTTACCACTTTTATGAATTGGGGTTACCGTGGCAGATTTCCATAAGTCAGGGAACTGGCTGAGGCTGAGGGAGAGGTTGAAAATCCTGGTCAGTGGTCAGAGTACTTCTTCATGTGCGAGTGATAGCAGTCTGAGGTTGAGGTAGTAACTGCTGGCTCTGGAGTTGCAAATGGCTTTGGTAACGTAGCTGCGGACTTGATGCATTTTTACTACTTTAAAGTAGAAGGGAGGGTTGCTGGAGGTGGTTGGGGGGCAAGGGGAACCACCTCATCGAAAAAAAAACATGGGAGTACAGCACTGAGGTCCGTGAAGGTGTCATTGAATGTATCAGCAATGAGTTTCTAGTCAAGTGTAGTTTCACCATTTCTGCTGAGTACTGACGGGGGTGATTTAGATTGCTTCCCAGTGACTTCTTTAATGTTATTGCAGAAGTCTCTACTGTTGCCCCATGATTTAGCTTTGGAGAAGTAGATGTTTATGTTTAATTGATAGAATGCAAGGTGACTCCCTCAAGATATAAAATCTGGAAGGTTTCAGTCTTTGGGACAGACTCAGAAAGGGTGATATTCTAAATTAAAAATCAGTCCATGAATCTGCCTCTCCCTCTGGCTACTTGTGGTTACTGCATTGTGGGAGGCACTCAAGTGTGGTGGAGGTGGCATCGCACAAAAGAGAGGGTAGGAGACACAACTGGAGCTACAGTGGAAAACCAAACTGCAGGTAACTATCTGGTATTATTTCTCTTTGTTGGATCCTCACCCTGTCATGATCTCACTCCACAACATTTATGGCATGAGCCCAACCCCAGTGTGGGATTACAACCCACAACTATCTGGCCCAAGGGGAGGAGGGTGCTACCAACTGAGCCACATTGACACCTGCTAGCCAGTAGCCACAGTTTTACATGAGACAAGTGACACAATGACAGACAAAAAATTCATAAATTGTGACAGCCTATCTCATCTCCAAAATGGTCTGGTCCCTTATCCTGTATTTTCTTTTAACAACATGTGTAAATCGCATGTGCAATAAAGTTGCCAATGTGAACATTTTGTGGCTGAATTTGTGGATTAGAGATGTATGCGGTTTCTGCTCCTTGATATTGATCAAGAAGTTGTTTTAGTTTTGACTATTTTTTTTAAGAAAATAGAAAACTAGTTATTTTGATAGTATTATTGGTTGTTTGTAGCAAGTCAAAAAAGGCTTTAAAAGTAGCCAAATAGTGCCAAAATGACCCTCAGAATGTACCAGAATGCATCTAAAACCTGATAGCTTCTGGGGGGCTAGGAGGTCCCCAGACCCCCCCCATTGGTTGGGGGGGGGCCGTGGTTCATGGTCAGAGACCGCTCACTTCTAAATTTAGCACTACACCATGACTCAGAGTCCAATAACTGCTCAGGGGTTTTGTCATATTAGTGGGGCTATGCAAGGTATGTACAATCCAAACAATACCTGGCTCTTGGCAGATGTACATTTTTCCCTCAGTGTGAACTAAACTTATGACTTTCTGTCCAGTAGTCAATCAGTCTTTTTCTTTCTTTCTTTCTTTCTTTCTTTGTCTTTCTTTCTTCGCTCACTATTATGGTAAACAGACAAAGTACCATATATAAATATGCTGTATTTGCCATTAAGTGATGCAACATATTGCTTTAAATTTAAAAATAAACTGGATAACATTGCATATGAAGCCAGAAAAATAGAAGAAAAATTAGTGTCTTAGCTGGGATTTGAACCCAGGCCACTCAGAATACCATTCCTATTGCACCACAAAGAAAACTGGAATCCTGGAATTCCTAGAATCACCTTACTCATTATCCAATACACAACCTGGTGGTACAGAGATAATTACATTTGTATTTATAAGAGTACAGTGTACATATATATGGAGTCCAGATGAACAAAAAAGAAAAATAAATAAGTGCCTTGGCAGGGATTTGAATCCAGGCTGCCTGGAATACTGTTCCAATTGTGCTACCAGCTGTGCCACCAAGGCAACTGGAACCCTAGAACTCTCAGAATTACCTTACTCATTCTCTAATGCACAACCTGGTGCTGCACGGATAATAATTTTTTTTTTTTATTAATTTTAAGAAATAAGTGCCTTAGCAGGGATTTGAATCCAGGCCACCTGGAATACTGTTCTGGTGGTGCTACCAGCTACCCCACCAAGGTAAATGGAAACCTGGGACTCCCAAAAGCACCTTACTCTTTCCCTTATGCACAGCCTGGTACTGCACAGATAATAAATTTGTTTTCATTTTTATTGCATATGAAGGAGATAATACAGGATCTTACTTTTTTGCCAGAAAGTTTACTAAACATTCTAACAATAATGAATCTTAGCTAGTAATGGGTAACAGAAGCCATTCATGTAGCTTTTTGAATGCATGTTTTAAACTGCAGCTTGAATGTCATGTTATGATTTATAAGGCTGTCTACCTAATCATAATTAATGCTGTTTTTGTGGTAATAATCACTCCAGTTAAAGCTTTTGCAATAGGGATTTTGGAAAAACACCACAAGTAAAAAAAACATGTCACAGGACTTTTCTTTGGTGGCTCAGTAGTGCCAAGTGGAAGGGCAACTGGATGACATGCTGGCAACCTAAGTTCTCTCCTGAACCTGGGACACCTGAAGCAGATGCCGGCAGAAATGCCAAAAAGGGAATCCATAAGGACATTCTCCTGCCAGGGGAGGGCCTAGCAGCACCCACTGAGAGAGCGCTCCCTGGAGATTGCATAGTGCATTGACTGACATGGGGTAACCATATGTCAGACTACACTGTCCCAGGGTGACAATGTGCTGTGCATTTGTGTGGATGCTAGGCAGAGGGGGTGATTTTGACAATGCGGTATGCATTTGTGTGGAAGGTAGGCAGAGGAGGTGATTTTGACAATGTGGAATGTATTTGTGTGGACGGTAGGCAGAGGGAGTGACTTTGAAAAGCACAAAGTGCCACCTCAGGGTCACTGGGTGAGGGCTTCTGTGTCCCCCACACACCACCAGACCCCCCCACACTGGAGTGGCCACCCCAGTCAGCACCCTCAACAGAGAGGCACTTACTATCCCCCGATGGGCTCAGTGGAGAGGCCCACCTAGGGAAAAAGGTTACCCTGGTCCCAGGGTGTTGGAGAATCCGGGTAGAGGCAACCACGGTCAGTATGGAGGATGAATGTGACAGTGGAGCTGTAAGGCCTGCAGGAGAGGCAGACTGAGTGGCATCGAAGAAGCAAATGAAAAAGGACTTTTCTTCCAAACATAAAACCTTTTCAACAATGCCTTACACCCAAGAGACCTACCCAGCTGTTACCTGAACTCAATTATACCAGTTTCATAAGTCTGAGTAGTTAATCGTGCTTGGTATACATTACACGTTACCCATATATAGTGATCTATTTTTAACATTATTAACTTCAATTTCCACTGATGAACACTTCAATATGGACCCTGGGGAGACACATATGTAAAAGGATGATCTTAAGTGCGATTATTGAAAACAGGTTTACGTGTTTGACTTAAAGTGCTTGAGCTTAATTAGGTTCAGTGACACAGTAGGAAATACTTTACTTCAAAAACACAATACTGTATTGTTTTGTTCAGTACCATTGTAGAACTGTTTAAAACAATAAACTTTGAAAAAAGAACAAAGGGATAAAACAAACAGCTGCTTCTAATGCTTAAAATACTCAGCTACAGTTTGTTTGATATTTTGTTCAAAGGCACTTCAGTTATACAATGCTTTCAGTTTATTGGAAATTAGATACACTGTATGTCCCTTCATTGAGTTTATGAGGGCTTGTTTTTTTAATCTGACAATAAAAACAAAGAATATGCTTCCACATATAAGAAATAACAGATGGTGAATATTGTTCAATTCGGTTCTATACAATACAGCGCCAACCACTGCTTACTGTGTGCAGCTGGGTATTTCCATACTTCAGGGCATGCCACTCCCCTCTGTTACCACCTGTCTGGTTACTTCTATTTGTACATTTGATTTTGTCAGCTCTAAATTTCTACTGTACTGAACATGTATATAAATGCTATACCCTGCCTATCCCTATGCCCCCAGGGCATATCATACCACCTGTCTGTAAACTTGCTATTTGTATATATGACTTGCCTGCTCTAAATTGTATTGCACATGTTTACGTATGTAATCATCTTTATTACTGTATCCTGTATAACCGCTTCCCCCAGGGCGCATTTGGAATCGAGCGGTACACTGCTCAGTATGCCTTCCTGGTGAAACTCTTAAATAAAAAAATATGACCATGTGGTACCCTTGAAAGAGAACTGGTGTATTACACTACCAGGGATCCTTTGCAGTCATGCTATCCATGTTGGAAGTAAATCACATAAGCTGAGCACTCTGTTATTGTCCAATATTATCTGTTATTCAACATATTTAATTGTAGTTTCATATACTGCATGTTCTACTTTGATTCCAAAATTCCCCTCTCCCACATCCTGTTGATTCCTTGGCCTGGAAGGATGTGAGAGGTGGTCTCCTTGAAGAGCCCCACCATGTTCTGCTCATAGCTTGGTTATAGGTAGTACTTGAAAGTGTGTTTGCATAGCCTTCTCCCCCTGGAGAATGTGCACATCTCCTTAACCATGCACCTGCCTTTCACCATGACTATGTGCATTTTATCCATGATGCCTTATATCATGATTGATTAGTGACTTTGTGTGTTTCATTAACACTTGCCTTTATAACCTATTCTTTAGGGCCTTTACACTGACATTCCTTGTCCTTTAATTTTTTTATCACACTAATCTCTGGGTGAAAACTGAGAGGAAAACAAACTATGATTCATTGTGACTAACAGCCTTCTTAGATACTAGATGTGGACCATAGTGAACACTAATGTAAGAGCAGGGGTTCAGTTAATTTATTTTTAGTGGAAGTGTAATACTTCCATGAGTCAAATTCTGGAAGTCATTACAATTTTTGAGAAGTCAAAATAATTCCCAGATCCCACAATTTGAAAGGCAGTATTCTAAGAAGGATCAATTTATGAATATTAATATAAATATTAGTGGTAAAATACAATTTATTTTAGAAAAATCCTTCTTTTCTTAGCTGCTGTGCCTTCACATTTGGAAGTCATCCAATTTTGTTTTTTACATTTGGAAGTCAATGACTTCCTTTCCCTTAATTTTGGAAGTTTTTGCCTAATTTTTAGAAGTCAAATACTCCCAAAATGGAGTTAACTGAAGTCTTGTGTAAGAGTCACTTGCTCTGTTCACCACGATAACAATTTATAGTCAATGCAATATAAAAAGGTTATGGTCAATATTGAGAGAGTACAGCAGTGAACAATTAAAATGATTATAGGGACTGAGGGGTTTAGCTTTGGGGAACATTTAAACAAGCTAGATATATTTTCCCTGGAGAAAAGAAGGCAAAGAGGAGATATAATTTCAGTTTTTAACATTGCTAAAGAATTGGATAAGGTGGATCAGTGGAACTGTTGCAGCTGCTTCAGGGTAATAACATGACTGTTGATGATAAAGCTAATTTTTGTTGTGTTGAAAATGTATTAAGTCCTAATCTCTTGAAGTGAACTAAGGAATGGCAACTGGGTTTCAATGTGAAAAAGTGCAAAATCATGCACCTAAAGTATAGAAACCCAGAGGCAGAGTATAAAAATGGGGGAAGTGATACTGAGCATCACAAAAAAGGAAAGCGACCTTGGGGTAATCATATTGGATGACCTCAAGGTGGCTAGGCTGTGCAGTGAGACAATAGGTAGGGTACAGTGTGACAAGGCAGTTGGTAGGGCCAGCATGATGCTGAGATGCATAGGGAGGGGTATCACCAGCAGAAAGAGGGAGGTGGTGTTACCACTGTAAAGACCGCTGGTGAGGCATCATCTGAAGTACTGCATCCAGTTCTAAAGACCACATTTCTGGAAGGAGGTAGACAGGGTAGAGGCTGTCCAGAGGAGGACATGTGAAGGAGGGCATTAAAATGTTGCATGTGCTGCGTCAGAGAGACTGAGTAATCTTAATGTGTGCACCCTGGAAGACAGGAGGGAGAGGAGGGACAAAATTGAGACCTATAAATACCTGAATAAGGTACAGGAGGGGAGTATTTTTCAGAGGAGAAGGTGCACAAGAACAAGGGGGCATGCAATGAAGCTGGAAGGGGAGAATTTAGGAGGGATGTGAAGAAGTACTTCTTTACTGGAAGAGTGGTGGATGCCTGGAACAGTTTTCCAGCAGAGGTAGTGGGGGCAAAAACAGTGGGGTGCTTCAAGCATACATGGGATAGACACAAGGGAGTCGTAGTAGGAAAGCGGGGGTGGGTGGGGGGAGCCAGAGATCAGGTAGGGTCTACGATGTCAATATAGGAAGGAGAATTGGGCAGAGTAGGTGGGACAACCAGTCTTTATCTACCGATAGATTCTGTGTTTCTATGTTGCATTGGTTCAGTGCCATTTTAATGCTCAAAGAAGGGTTCTGCTGGCACAGGATCTTTAAGAATGCTGAATCCACCACTGTGGATAACATACTCTACACTTAAGGGAGTATAAAGCTAGGGTAGTATAAGGAATTTTTTTTTCATCCAGAGAGTGGTAAACTTGTGGAATAAGCTCCTGACTGAAACCATGCAAGTGTGGATTGTTGAATCTTTTAAAATCAAGTTGAATCAGTTTCCTATGGGGAGAAATGCTTAAATAAATAAATAAATAACATTATTGGGTAAATCATATAATTCATTGGGGAAGGGTACTCAGAGAATTATTTTTTTGTTGTTTGTTTATTTTTCATTTTACAAAATATTAAGTGATGTGGCTTTCTGGACAGCCAGAGATGAGCACAATGGACTCTTGGTCTCTTTTACAGGTAGCATTTCTTATGCACATATGTGTTTAAAAGATGACTCTGACTTCATTCGTAATGTTTCAAGTTATAGCGGCACATAAAACTGACTATTACTGTAGTCTGTAGTTTACAACTGAGTATCTCAGGTGGCATGTCACACTGCACATTTACAATTACAGACACAAATCACCAGGCTACCTGACCAGACCTCGGCCACCCTTCAATTTGTAGATTCTTGTCATTTTTCACTTTAATGTTATGCTGTGCCATCATGTTTTCTTGTCCGTAATTCATGTAAACAGATTTTCTGTATTAATATTCTCCTTCTCCCTCAAAATCTTTAAGGGCTATGATCATATCCATGTTCAGCTTTCTGTTTTCTAGATTAATATTTGCTTCTTTCAACCTTGTTCAGGCCAGACAGCTAATCCTCTAATCATCTTACGTCTTCTATACCATCTCCAATTTTTAGGGTCTTTCTGTGATGAGTTCAACAGAACTGGACACAGTACTCCCACATGTAGTCTTACGGTTGCCTGATATTGTTCTAATGCTTTTGTCGAGCCAGCCAGGATGCAATGTGATACCTTATAGTAAATGTCGTGTCACAAAATACTGCATGACAAAAGGGATTCATGGAAATTGAATTGCATTGTTATCTGCAGCACACTGTAGCACTCTGCAGTAATATTGCAAGGTACTGCACTGCATTCTTGCTGGTTCCACAGAACCTAAGTCTTGCATGTAATTTCATTTTTTATGCATCCAAATATTTTATTTTCCCCTTTTTCACACGTAAAAACATGGTGAAGATTATGTAGATAAGAAATGGCATAGCTGTACAAACGTCAGAAGTCAGAGCTTCTTTGTAATCAGAACAGCGATGACTGTGCAAGTTTTTGTACATTAATCTGTTTTTCAGAATGTATTTACACCACTGAGAAGCAACACATTTAATTTTTAGTGGGGTCTTGTTTCTACCCATTTTACAGCTGGGATCCTGGAACCACATGAATGTTAATTGACTAAGTCAAGGTCACCCCCTGAGAAGAGGCTCTGGTGGGACTGTAACCTGGGACTCCTTCTTCACAGTGTGGTACTCTAACCAACAGACCTCACTGTCTAGCTGGATAAATGCCTATTATATAAAGATACAGCTGTTCAAAGTTTCCTCTAGAGAGACGGCTCTTTATGTAATAGGTACCCTCTGTTATAAAAAAATATATAATAGACATATGCCTGTATACTGACTTTATAAATCAAATAACTAAGTTCTCAGTAATATAGATAACATTGGCACATATCATATACTGTCGCACATGCAGGAGGCATAACATAGCCTTATCTTTGGGTTATGTTAGTTTTCAAGTCATAGATATTAGCCCATCTTACCTTTATACATTTAGATGTCTTGGTCAAACAATTATAAATAAATAAAAGGATACTGATGATTATTGTTCTGCTCATTCAGTAGAGCACTGTTTACTCAAATGAGGTCATAGTGACTATGTGTGGCCACAAGCGCAAATTTGTGTGACCACTGAGCTCTTTAGAATCCCAAACAAAATACAAAATCAGGGAACTGACAATTTGTTACTTCAAAAACAATAGAAGATAAAATGAAGGGATTATACAGCATAAACTTCATTTTCTGAATCCCATGTAAATGGGGTTGAAGTGAAAAAAAAAGACTTGAGTCCACCAATAAGTTTTGATGGCCATGCATTGAGGCCACCAAGATTTGTGACTTGAAAACCAATACCATAGGAATTATATCCTAATGCTAGAGTTTTGACTCCTATTGGTTCTGCGTAGAGGCTGCATTCATCTTGACTTAGGGCAATGAATGAGAATTCTTTAGGTATATTCTGAGTGGGCGAGATGAAAAATATGCCAATGCAAATAACCATTCATTGTCAATGGAAAAAATTGATGGTGTAGAGGAGAGGTTGGGAGTAATTGAAAGAGACATTCCAGAGGCAGCTAAGACTGCCAGAGAGCAGTTACCTAATGAAACAGGCACTAGAGGCCAATCTGGTTCTCAAATAATGTCAGGGAGTAGTGAAGACTAAAAAGGAGGCCTTAGTAGATACAAGGAGAACCAAGAAAAAGAGAAATTGAGTGAGTTGTTGTTTATAGCTGGTGCTCTTGTTACAGATTTTTCAATAAAGAGTTACATTTGAAAACAAAATATGAAAGAGGCCAAGAAGGCAGACAATAAGGCAAAAGCAGACGTGAAACTGCATCTTGCAGGGTGGCATGGAAAGAAACAGTTATTTAGCTACATTAGGGGAAAAGGAAAATGAGTGGAGTGGGGGTTATTAGGCTGATGGAGGGGTCAGGGTAATAGAAGAGGATGAGCAGAAGGCAGCAGTTCTTAATGACTACTTTTGCTCAGTGTTTACAGTGAAGGATGGGGGCATTGTCTGAAAGTGGTATAAAGGCTGCTGCAAAAGGGACCCCAGAAGTAGGGCAGGTGGTAATTACAGGAGACATTGCCAGAAAAGGGCTGGTAGCTCTGAAAATAGACAAAGTCTCCAGGGCCAGATAGCATGCACCCATGAATGCTTAGGGAACTGTTATCAGAGCTAGTTGAACCCCTGACTGGGCCATTCAATAGCTTGCTACAGTCAGGGGTGGTTCCAGAAGATTTGAGGATAGTGGACATAGTTCCACTCCACAAGGAGGAGGAGATGAGGAGCAACCAGGAAACTACAGACCCTTTCATTTTACCTCCATAGAAGGTAAACTAATGGAGACACTAGTCAGAGAATCTAGTGGACTACCTAGAGAGAAATGGGCTCCAGGAAAGCAAGCAACTGACTTCACGGCAAGGCAGGCTTGTCAAACCAGCCTGATCATGTTCTTTGACTGGGTAACCAGAGCAGTGGATAAGAGACAAACTCTGGATCTACTCTACTCTGACTTCAGCAAGGCATTTGTCTCTGTGCCACACAGAAAGTTACTGAAGAAATTAGAGTACCTGGGTCCAGCAAGGGATCTCATTAGATCAGGGGTTCTCAAATGGTGAGGCCAGCCTCCTTGGGGAGGCCCCAACCTGTTCCATGGGAGGCTCAAGCAAGTCTTCAAAAAGTATTATATTTCAATTTTGAACTTTATAGATTCTGTGTGAAGGGATTAGGCACACTGAAATAGGATAATAGTAGGTGAATGTATGTATTTATTCACAAGTCTGTGACCAGGGAAGGCACTGTACACTGAGCAATGGCTTATTTCAGGTGTACTCAGGGAAGGGTAGTGAGAGAATACAGTTCAAAATGTAACTGCAAAACACTCAAGCAATACAAAATGAATAAAAGTGCAAACAAATTAAGAACAATAAACTAGCAATGCGAGGAACAATTGATCAATTAGACTGGTAGCAGAACTGTCCAAATACAAGAGTTAACCATAAAGGTGCTAGGAATAAGAGCAGGAGGAAGCAAAATGATCCCTGAGAAGTTGCTTAAGAGCAGGGTGAGAGGGGAGAGGCAGAGGTCTGCAGGAAGTTATTCCAGATAGAGGGGAAACAGAAAAAGCAGTCTGACCCATGAAGGTATGGCAGTAAGGTAACAATGGTTCGAGAGTCAAAATATTAGAGCAAGTAGGTTGTCCTGTTGGGGGGGGGGTTAAGAAGCTTAATAACATGAGTGCCAGCTATGCAAAGAGGTTTCAATTTATTCCTGATGTACTGTGAAATGTAGGCTATTTTTTTCTATGGGGAGGCCCAAAAATATTTCAGTATTTTGGGGGAGGCTCAAGATCTTTTCCATGGCTTAGGGGAGGCTCACTATGACAAAGTTTGAGAACTGTTGCATTAGATGAATAGAAAGCTGCCTGGGGGGAGACAACAGAGGGTGGTGGTAAATGGGGTCAAATTTGAGGAGAGGGAGGTCACAAGTGAGGTTTCACAGGGTTCAGTACTGTTGTTGGTGCTTTTCAACATGTTAATCAGTGACAATGGAGAAGGATTACAAGGCATTCAACTCTGTGCCACACAGAAGGCTACTGAAGAAATTAGAGGATCTGGGTGCAGCGAAGGATCTCATAAGATGGGTTAAAAGCTGGTTGGGGTAGACAGCAGAGGGCGGTGGTAAACAAGGTCAAGTTGGGGAGAGGGAGGTCATGAGTGGGGTTCCACAGTGTTCAGTACTGGTGTTGGTCCTTTTCAATAAGTTCATCAGTGACATAGGAGAAGGAATCCAGGCAAGATGTGTCTCTTCACCGATGACACTATGTTCTGTGGCAGTGTAGACAGTGAGGAAGGGTTAGGGAGTTGAAGTGTGACCTGCAAAGGTTCAAGAGGTGGTCCAAGGTCTAGCAGTTGAAATTCAAAGCCAAGAAGTGCAAAGTGATGCACATATGGAACGTGAACCTCAGCACTTTATATTGGATTGGAGGGCTTACTTACTGTATGTTGGACACTACTTCTGAGGAAAAGGACCACAGACTCATCATAAGTGACTCCCTAAAACAATCTAGCCAATGAAACAAGGCCTACAGCTAGGCAACCAAAATGATAGTGTGTATTGAGAAGGGGTTCAACAGCAGCAGGGAAGTGGATATAGTAACTCTGTATAGATCAATGATAAGACTGCATCTGGAATACTATGCCCAGTTCTGGAGTCCATACCTTAGAAAAGACAAAGACAGGCTAGAGATGGTACAGCAAAGTATAACCAAAAATGATTCAGAGTCAGCAGGGCAGATCGTACAAGACTGGCTTAAGGCTATGAACATGTACTCAATAAAGACCAGAAGGGAGAGGGGTGATATGATGGAGACCTTCAAATTCCTGAAAGAAACAAACACAGTAGATTGTGAGAAAAGATTCAGCAAGAATGGCAAATCACAAATGTGGGAATTTGAGTGGAAGCTGGTGGGTGGATGCAGAAGAGACTTGAGAACATTTTATTTTACAGGGAGATTGGTTGAGCCATGGAATAGCCTACCAGTAGAGGTGGTGAGTGCTAGAACCCTTAATGGTTTCAAACACGGCCAGGACCAAGTAAAGGGCTTAATAGCTACACAGGGGGAAGCATCATGGCATGGGGCAAGGGGGAAGGCAAGGGCAATAACCCCAACTAGACAATAAATCCTGGGGTAGGGTAAAACTGACCAGACTGGATGGACCAATGGTCTTTATCTGCCAACATTTTCTGTTTCTATAAAAAAATCTAAGATGGCCATTGTCCTTACATTGGATCTATAGGAAGAGTCATATACTGTAGCTAGCAATCTACCCTTACATTAGGATATCTATAGTTCACCCTCCTTTTCTGCATTTGAACTGAAACAAGATAGAAGAGTACAAGTAGCAAGATTGGCTCCATGTCATATAGCAGCATTGTGGAATCTCACATTTTTCTGCAATGCATTGTGGGATGGGGCTGGAACTAATAAGAATGCTTACAATGCTTTAACGTCTTTATCAATGTCACAGACATGTGAGAGTAGAATGCCTTCTGATGCAGTATTAGTATTAGTATTAAACTGTGTTTTGCAAAACATTAAGTTAAAAGATGTTGACACTATGTTAATAACTTAAAGATTTGTTTTAGTAAATTATTTTATTAATCACAAATTAAATATTAATTAAATCTTGCTTTAAAAGAAATAATAAAATTATTTGAAAACAGACAGATCTTCAGTGCTGAGATTTAAAACTAAAATGCATGTGCTTTGCAAATTGTTCCCATTGACAATAGTCTATTTGCATGCCCTACCTTTTCCAAAAAATACAAAATACTTTTAAAAGAAATTTCAGCACTGTAATTTATTGCCTTATACAAGTGTATTACTAAGCTAAATCCCACTGGGAGTTCTTTGCTGCTGTCTAGATATTCATATTCTTGTTCAGATTTTTTTCTCCAGCTATGAATTTTCATCCTTCGACAAACTGAATGACAGTAGCAATTAACTTTCAAACAGTCTGCCTTCAGAAATGCTTTCTAGTGCATAAGTCCTTTTAGTGCATTCAGTTATTTACTAAACTGCTGTGATCAGTACTGAATTGCATTAATTAAGCCATAACACTTGAGAGGGTGGACATTTGCAGGTAGTTAATGGCTATTATTTTATTTATTTATTTATTTTATTTGAGTTTTGGTGACCGGGTAAGTTCACTGAGAAAATTACAGTCCCTTTTTCAGGGTTGACCTGGAGTTGAAGAACATACAGAGACAGTGCAATAAAACAGAGAAGTAATACAATATAGAAAAAAATGTTTGGTAGTTGAACAATATATACAATAGTGTCTCTAAGCATGTGATATTAACTTAAACAAAACATTTTTGCTAGACATATACAAGTGAGAGCCGAGGGCTGCAGGACCTAGAGCATGACGTTATATAGAGCAGGGGGGAAGGGGAATATGGCATGGGACAGAGAGTAAGGAGGATGAGGTGCATGGTCAGGTAGGAGAAAAGATGGCACAAGAGAGTCCAGAGGTGCTATCTGATGGATAACCTGGCTCGCAATACAATAGCCAGATAATGCCCTCCTGTCTGCTACCGTGCTTTTTACTTTTTTTAAGTCATCTGCTGCATATACTGTACCATCCATCTGTTCCACCAGAAGAAAACAGGAAGCAGCTCTTGTGGCCACCTCCTAGGGGATAACAGCTGCTAGAGTCATCAGTCAGACTGTGCTATTCACAATCCAATTTCCAGGAGGCTTACAATAAAGGCACTCTCACCATTTTGGAGAGAATATACAATAGAATATTACAGCAACATATAAATAAAAACAAACAGGTTGAGAGCAGAAAATGGCCCTAAGGCCCATGTAGTTTTAGAATGGATGTAAAGGCCCTAGTGGCCATTGGCTCCTTCATTTCCCCCTCCACTTCTCTTACTGTCTTCACCAGTCGTATATGTCTGTCCCACCCATGTTTCAATCCCTTCACTGTTTTCGCACAGACAACTTCCCTTGACAGTATCTGTTACAGAGATGCAAGTGTGCAGTATGCATGCAGCATGCATGCTTAATAAGCATGCAGCATGCATGCTGCACACATCCTGTGCTCTTGCATTTCTGTAAGGGTTGTTCCTCTTATCTATCTCTCTTTCCATAAAGTAATATTTCCTGATGTCTTTATATGGCCGCCTGCATTATTGGGTTTCCCTGGGTGTCTCTGTTTCCACTCAGTATGACTAGTTCTCTGCTGTCTACCTTGTTTATTCCATGAAGGTCACAAGGCTCTGGTCTGGAGGGAGGAGGAGAGGATTAGGATTAAAAACCCAAAGGAACATGAGACCTATTATTTGCCAAGTCTCTGGAGACCCCAACCCCTACTTTTTTAATTGCCTTACTTTGTCCGCTTTGCGTTCTTCAACCCTAATGTAGGCATTGAGGTAGATTTTTGCAATAAATGTCTGTCTGTTTGTCTGTCTGTCTGTCTATCTATCCATCTATCTATGTTGATTTCAAAAACAACTGTGTTAATGAAGACATTAGGGTTGAACAATACAAAACAGACAAAGTAAGGAAATGCAAAACATTAGAGTTTGGCGTCTCAGGAGCCTTTGCATGGTGTGGTTTTCTTTAGCATTGTCAACCCTAATGCCCACCCCCTCTGCCCAAGACTGCCGCCTCCTGTCAGAAGCACAAGCTAGGGCTGCCAGGCAGAGCCTCGTAGGCATATACTCTTTGGAGGTAGTGAATAAAATGTCTCACCACTTGTGGCCAACAGAGTCAGTCATACCTTAATCAAGAAATCATGTTTGTTTCCTCAGGGGAGAGGGTGGGCATTAGGGTTGACAGCCCACAGGAACATTACACTACTGATTTGCCAAGATTCACAAAACTCCAAACCCTAATGTTGTTCACTTCCTCACCTTATTCACTTTGTATTCTTCAACCATAATGTCTACATTAACACATTTTTTGCAATGAATTTCCTTTCTTTTTGATAACAGAATCCTACTCTCAGTACACAGGTCTCTTTGAGACTAGTATGAAATGATGCAGATGTGCAGGGCCCTCTGAGCCCTGTACTAAGGGAAGAGTCCATCTGGCTGCAGAAGCTATGGATGAAAATAATCTGTGGAGCTATGTGGGTGCTTCCATCTGGCTACAGATGCAGATGCACAGGGTTAAGAGTTCATCTGGCTGCAGAATTCCATGCAGCTATGGATGTAGAAGTGCAGGGCCCTCTGGGTAGTCTACCAACAGAATATTTCTCTTCACTATATGGTCACTTGTTGCCCATATGGCCAACACTTCCCTGTCCCTCCTCAAGCTGGGGGTGGTGTCACACAGCAGTGCTGTTCCCCCAGTCTCAGTTCATCTAGCTGGCTCACAGTGTATACTGTAAGCCATCATTCACAATATTGTGACAGTTGTGAATGATGGCTTACAGTACACACTGAAAGCCCATTGGTCAACAGTGTCGACCAATGGGATTGTAGGTGTTTCAGTAAGCTATCATTCATGACAATTTAGTCAGCGGGCAGCCATGGTGGTGTGAGGAGGGGTGCTGCCCACTGGCTGCAAGACCATACTGGGATGGGGGAGTGGGGTGGGGTGTGGGTTCCTCAGTGGGTGGGGGGGTCCACTAGACTACCAGGGACATATGGGATTTTGTCTATTTTATGGATGGGGTTTTGTGGATGGGAGAGGGGTACCACTGGACTACCAGGGATATTTGGGTGTTACTTCTCATACAGATGGGGTTTCAGGGATGGGGGGACCACTAGACTGTCAGGGATATTCGAGTGATATTTCTCATACAGATGGGGTTTTGGGGTTGGGGGGGCACTAGTCTACCAGTGTAGATGTGATGTCTTATTTTATTATACACTCAGGGACAGGTGTGGGGCTACTAGACTACCAGGAACAGAGGGGATGCTGTGTCTTTTTATATGATCAGGGATGGGGGTTGGAACACTAGACTACCAGGATACTGTTTCCCCCACATAACAGTTGCAGGATCATGTCTCACCTGCAGGGCACCTGGTGCATCCTGCTGGGTGTATCCCTGCACAGGACATGCAAATGGAGCCATAATGACATGCAAATGGCACCATTTGTACCTTGCATGGCTAATGGCTCCATTTGCATGTTGCAGTCTGAATATCTGGAATTGCGCTTGGTGCATCTCCAAGATGGGCCGTGAATCCCCATTCCAGGTATTCAGACTGCGCAGGGGGATACACTGGCGCATCTTTGGTGTCCCCCATTTGTGCTGCCTGCATCAATTGCTATATTCAGATGGGATGCGCAATAGCGAATATTGTTTGAACATAGCAATTTTGCAGTCCGGTGCAACTCAGTTGCGCAGAGCAACCACTTGCGCCCCTTCTGGGTGCAGTTTGAATATCTTGGTTTATATCTATATCTACAGTGCCCTCCAAGAAAAATGCATCGTATTGCAGTTTCAGCCAATGATATCTTGTAAGATGCTGCAGGAACCAATGTTATGCAATGGTAATTATCTGTATTTGTCATGCAGGAAACTGTGACATCTAACTACAGAGTGCATCATCCTGTTGGGTGGCACTGTATATCTATGGTGTATGGCATGAGGCTAATAAATATATTCCTGATATTTTCATAGTAGTCTGTGACACCATAACACCCTGCGTGGTGAAGCCATGAGGGATGTCATGGGGGGCATGGATCACAAGTAAAATATCAGGCTTATATTTATTAGACAAAGAATCTCTGTGTGCAAGCACTGCGGCAATAGTTACTCCAAAGGGCATTTGGCTGGGAAGCCAAGTTTCAAAGAAATACAAAATCACACATGTCCCCACAATGCAAAGCATCATGGGCTGCATATGCAAATCACCACAGAATATTATGCTGGTTCAACTTTAAGCAGAAATGCATGGTGCGGAAAGGCCTCTCACACAGTTTGCAAAGGGTGCCAACAGAAGACATAGGCACGTGTTTCGTCCTACCAGGACTCATCAGTATGCCTCGTCTGTTTGACACCCCAGTGGAATGAACCAGCTACCCTAAGATGGTCGATCTGGGATATATGTTGTGGTGAACCCAATTAAAACAAAAAACAGTTTAAAAGACAAAGAACCTCTGTACGCAAGCACTGAGGAAGTGGTTACCCCAAAGGGCATTTGGCTGGGAAGCCAACTTTCAAAGAAATACAAAATCATACATGTCACACATTTTTTATATTTATTAGGCACACACCATAGTTGATGTATGCATTTACACAGGATTGTATGGTACATCTGGTGAATGTGCTGCTGTCCCAAGAAAGTGCAGTCAAGTTCTGAAAGGAAGTTACTTTGGGCTCCTTTTCCAAAGCACTTGCAGTAAGAATACTGGCTCTGTCATCCACCTAGAAAAGACTAGGTGCCTGACAAGCAGAACTAACCTTGGTATTTGTAACTTTCTATTTACACTGACACTGTATGCATGTTTATATTAAAATTGGATTGGATTGGGTTTCCTTGTCAAACCACTGCATTTGAAGACTTAGATTTAATACCGGACAATAGCAACTATGTGGTTTCCTGTCTTGGTGGCTTGCTTTTGTTTTAAACTAATATTGGTTGGACTACCCTCACAAACAACATTTGTATCTTTGCATTTTGATGTGTTTGTGTATTCTAGTTTATTGCTAATGCCTTTTACTTAACAAGAGCTCATCTTTTTCTCTGCAGAAACACCTCCCTCCAACAGATAATGGGCTAATGCAGCTGCTAGGGACTAAAACCCTGCAAATACCTGCTAGTAATAAAGAGCTTTACTGCTGGTCTTAGCAGATTTATTGGATTCAGGATCTAATCTTATCCCCGACACACGGATATAAAAATATAAAAACATACATATATAAACATACACACACACCACTCTCTCTCTCTCTCTCTCATTCATGTTTCTCAGTACTGAAAGGAATGTCCTATTTTAATTTTAATCTTTTTTCTATAATAATAGATTATTGTATGATTTTACATACATCTCTTCAAGCTAAGGTATGATTTCTGCACTAGCTACAGACAGTGGATGTGGCCTGTCTGGACTTTAGCAAGGCCTTTGATACTGTGCTGCATGGAAACTGATTAAGAAATTAATCAGTCTAGGGGTGGGATCCGAAGTGGTGAATTGTGTTAGAAACTGGTTAATGGACAGGAGACAGAGGGTGGTAGTTAAGTGGCACTCACTCTGATGATGGGAGAGTGACCAGTGGGGTGCCACAGGGCTCCATGCTGGAACCGGTCCTCTTCAATGTCTTCATAAGTGACACTGCAGAAGAAATGGAAGGGAAAGCATGGCTTTGCAGATTACATCAAAATCTGTAATGAGGTAGAAACTCAAGAGGGGGCAGAAAAAATGCATAGGGATCTTGTGGAACTTGTCAATCAATCAATCAATCAAAATCTTTATTTAGCCAGGCGAACACCATTGAGCAAGCTCAGTTTCAAGATGGACCTGAGCAAGATACATGAACAATACATAAAGAAGAATACCAACTTACAGAGTCATTACATAGAATAGGGATTACACACAAGAGGTTAATAACAGCACTGGAGTACATTTATAAAATAAGACAAAGTTAAATACCATGTGCTACAGAACTTGTGCTACAAAAGATACAGATGTAACCCCCCTGCAAATGGGGGTTCCCAAAAGACTTCCAGGAGCTTGCTTGAATGCTCCAAGCCTGAATGGTGTTTGGCGTTTAAGCCATTTATCAGTGAGTGTTTTTAGAACCTCTGGTACTGTCTCTTTAAGAGCTGTCTGCTTGCAGACATAATTAGTTTATATGGGGGGACTGTGTGTTTCTCTGTTTGAGTACCACTCAAGCTGCTGCCAATTCACTCCATTTTTTGCAGTCACTAGGAGTGCAAAGGGAACCTATCTGAAAGATGTAACTGTTTGCCAGAAATCATTTACAGTAATAATGAAATTACAGTTTGTCTAACCTGCTTTTTGCAGTCAGAACTGTGTCTGTCTAGTTCCCATTCTGGTTTTGAACTGCTGAACTGGACCAATCAGTGTGGGGTAAGCTAGCTCTAAAATGGTGCCTTGACGAATCAGAACTTGGACTCATAATCTGAGCCAGCCACAAGAGGATTGTATGGGCAGTGACTCTGGGAGATGTAGTTTAGACTTCAGCACCTTTTTGGACCAACAGCAGCAGTCTATTGTGGTGACAGCCAATCCAGTCAAGAACTGGGAGGAACTCAAAGGAAGTGCCCGTTTTGTCAGTTGGAGTTTCAGTTGAGCTTTGGCAGTGAAGAAGGAAGGAGCCCTGTGCTTTTCAGTGTGCAGTTTTAGTCAAAAACGTGTGTAAGGCCCAGAGTTCCGTCTGCAGCTTGTGTAACAGCTTGTTAGGACTGAATCCGTCCTGTGAAAAGAATCAAAGGATCTCTGAAGTGTAGAAACCAGGCTCACCCTGTAGAAGACTGGAGGAATTGCTGAAAATTGCACTCTGTCTGTCAGGAACTGAATCTGCTGTGTGTTCTCCCGGGTATTGTGCAGTAATTGCGATCGGGATACAGATACAGCCTGCCTGGTATAGTGCTTTCTTTTATATGGATGTTTGAAGAGGTTTGTGTACCTCAAGTGAGCCCTGCTGACATTGAAGGACCCTATCTTATTTGGAGGTCGTGAGTACTAATTCAGGGTCGCTCCCTGTTGAATTGCCACATTAAATCCAAATGGAATTACTGTACTGCTGACTGTTTAATTCTCCTTTCTCTGTGTGAAAGGGCCCTACCAGCTGCCACGGTTTGGACTAGCCACTAAGGCTTGGGTACCCAGGGACAGTAACTGATAGGGATAGGCCTGTGCACAGAGCCATAGGTAGATTATTAGAGTGATAAGCTACTCAACCTGATTTCCCCGTCCTTGTTATATCCCCCAAATAAATCAGAGCTGCTTGTTTCAGCAAAGTTATACTGCCTGAGGTATTTGTCTATGTTAAAGTACTGTACTGTGATTGTTGCACTGTATCTCATTTCACAGGAGGTCCCAGTGCCGAACCAGACCTGGGGGTAAGTGTATACTGTGAAGGTAATTCTGATATATTGTGTGGGCCACTAGTGGGAAGAAAGGGGTTGCAGTGTCCCAGAGGGCTGTGACCAGTTAGTTTAACTATTGCAAACCCTGACCTCTGGGTGGAGGCACCCGCCATTGGATCCAGGCCCCTCAACCTGTTAGTGGCAAATCAGGCAGGGGTAGTAGCCCCTGGGATAGCGCCATCTAGGGGTTACATCTTGGAGGCTCACCGCTGGGATTGTGTGTCCTCTAGTGGCCATATTTACGAACCACTGTTAAGAAAAAAATGGGTACCCCGACAGAAGTGGCTGTGCACCGGCTGGTGGAGTGGTGTACTGGGGAGGAGATCGACCCCAAATGCTATGCTTATCCTGAACATCCCCGGGTATCAATATGGACACTGTGCAGGAGTACTTTCCAAGGTGGAAGGTTTACAAAACCCTGTGGTGGTGGGTCGGCATGCTAATCTGCTCACCCACACTTTCCTGGCCCTAGTAGAGTTTAAGGATCCCATAGATAGCTCCAAAGTGCCACAGACCATTACCCCAGAGGAGCCCTCACTGCTTGGAGGTGATAACTAAGGACAGTAAAGACCTGGGGGAATGAGCCCACACCACTATCTGAAACTTTGAGGAGAAATTTGCTAAATGGTTGCTGGGGAAGGGAAAACTGTGGAGGACTTGAAGAAACTATTCTTGCCACCTGGGGTGTTCCTCCCCAACACCCTCTCCTGCTCCAGTGCCCGTAATGGTGGCTGAACCAATGCAGACTCCTATTTCTGCACCTGCCATTAGTCACGACTCTTACGAAGGTTGAGGATCTTCTCTGGCACCCTCCCCACCCCAAGGGGAGGATGACTGGGAGACCTGGATGAACTATGTTGCCCCCAAGTGCTAGAATGGCAATGCTCGGAAGGCAAGCGAAGAGGGTTAGTGAGAGCCTCCGAGGTCCTGCCCTGGCTACCATCCTGCAAGCAACGGGCCAGTAACCCTGAAGCGACTGCACAGGCCTATCTTGAGGCCTTGGAGAATGTGTATGGGAGCCCAGATTCTGATGAGGACCTATGGTGGAGAGTAAGAAATGCACAACAGTACCAAGGGAGTTGTTGTCTGTGTATGTCTCTCGGCTGGAAAATTGTTGCAAGAATGCCTCAGAAAGGGTAGTTTGCCAGCGATTGAACTGGACCGAACCAGACTGGACAGAATCCTTAAGTCTGCCCCTTCTCAGAACTGCTGTTGCTTCAGTTACGCCTGGCAAATCGACTGGAATCCCCACCCTCCTATGATGAGTTAATGAGAGAAATTCGAGGAGTTGAGAAAAGGCGACCTCGGGAGGTACCTGCACCAACAGCTGTGGCTACGACCTGAGTGACTGAGGGTGACCCATCAAGTGAAGTTCAGGGCAGAGGTTGACAGTCAATGAGTGCTCTGACAAGGAAAAGATATGCCACAATGGGGCGTAACTGTTGAGAGAGATCCGGAATTCAAAACAGTCCTTTTATGAAGGCCACGCCTGCAAGTACGGGCCCTGACCTATATCCGACTGCATCTGCTATGGGGGGTGGGGTACTCCACCTATGTATCTCCTGCTGATAACAGCTCCAAACTCAATTCCTTGACCATGGAAGTGGAGAAACTGACGAGATGTCTCCAAATGCTTATCACGCCGCAGACAGAGATGGCACCCAGGTTTCTAGTTAGTAATACCCCACTTGGCTCCCAGTGTGGCGCCCAGCCAGCTCAAACTCCAGAAAGTATGTTTTGCTATAATTGTGGGAAAGATGGGCACATGAAAATGGAATGCCAGTCCCCAAAAGACACTGACAAAGTTGCATATAGGCTACAAGGAGAGCTTCGGAGAAGAAATCAGTGGTTAAGAGGTGCACGACATGATCCCAGTGAGGGCACCAAAAATGCTAATTCACGTCCTTTTGTGGCAAGGTCAGTTGCCCAGGCCCCCACTACCGCCTCTCCAGACTGGTCCAGAATAGTGGGTCCCTCCATGGAGACCACTGTAAAGGTAAATGGAGTGTCTACAAGAGCTGTATTAGACAGTGGCTCCCAAGTGACAATTATGTTCCAGGATTGGTATCAGAAGCATTTGTCAGACGTACCCTTACAACCATTAGAAGGACTGCATGTATGGGGGTTAAGTGAGAAGGCCTACCCCTATTCCGGGTATATCCGAATTTGGCTGTCTTTCCCCACCTCCGTGGCTGGAGTGGCCGAACAAGTAGAGACCCTAGCCTTAGTGTGTCCCCCCACTGGACTGTATGATGGTGTCCCTGTGTTGATTGGAACAAATGCTCATATGTTCGGAAGGCTGGCACAGTTGTGTTATGAAAAACAGGGGTCAAAGACTAGTAGAGCTTTAAGAGTTCCGGCTTTAATTAAGAAGGCCTATGAGGCACAGAGAGATGCTGAAAAAACAGAACCAGAGGAACCGGTCAGAATTGTATGGAAGAAGGATCCTGAGTCTCTGATCCTGGCGCCAAATGCCCAGTGTACCTTACAGGAGAGGTCCGTATCAGAAAGGATGTTAAGAATAAAATATTAATGTTGGATGCACCAGGTGATGGAAAATTGCCAGAGGACTGCTGGTCAAGCCTAGTATTTTGCCGCTAGAGCCCATGCTTATGCCAGAAGGGTAATGGTCCAAGTTCATAATGTGTCTGAAAGAGACATTCGAGTAAACAGAGGTTGCATCCTGGCTAATGTGCATTGTGCAGACACTGCAGTGCTACCCAGCAGCAAGAGTTCAAGGAAGAATGACAGAGTAACGCCTGACTTGTTTGATTTCGCCGACTCCCCGCTGCCAGCTGAATGGAAAGTGAGGATCAGTGAGAAGCTTGCCCAGAGAGACCAGGTGTTTTCTTTAAAGGAATGGGATGTAGGATGCGTGCAAGGAGCTGAGCACAATATCCGGCTGCATGACGAAAGACCATTTCGTGAGAGGTCTCGACGCCTGGCACCTGCTGACATAGATGATGTGAGACGGCATCTGCAAGAGATGTTAGCTGCTGGTGTAATACAAGAATCCAGAAGCCCTTATGCTTCCCCCATTGTGGTAGTGAGGAAAAGAATGGAACAGTAAGGATGTGTGTGGATTATCGCACCTTAAACCGTGGACTATCCTGATCAGTACACAATGCCCGCATTCAGGATGCCTTGACTGCCTAAGCGGGAGCAAGTGGTTCTCTGTGCTGGATCTCCGCAGTGGGTACTACCAGATCCCGATGGCCCAGAGGACCGTGAGAAGACGGCCTTTATCTGTCCGCTGGCTTCTATGAATTCATGAGGATGCCTCAAGGGATTTCAGGTGCCCCAGCCACTTTTCAACGATTGATGGAGCGTGCAGTGGGGACATGAACTTACTAGAGTGCCTGGTATACCTAGATGATGTTATTGTGTTTGGCAGCTCACTGGAGGAACATGAGAGCAGATTATTTAAGGTATTGGACCGACTGGAGGACTTTGGCCTTAAACTGTCCATTGATAAGTGTCAATTCTTTCAAACATCAGTAAAGTATGTGGGACACATAGTATCCACCGAGGGGAATAGAGACCGACCCAAGTAAAGTTGAGGCCTTGACCACCTGGCCACAGCCCAAAAATCTAAAAGAACTGCAAAGATTCCTGGGATTCTGTGGTTATTATCGGCGCTTCATCAAGGACTATTCAAGAGTGATCCGCCCTTTACTTAACCTTACTCAAGGGTATCCCCCAACCCACAAAAAATACCAAAAGTCAGCGTCCCTCAAGACTGAAAGAGTGTATTTTCATCCGGTGAAGTATTTGGGGCCCGCTGGACTCCTGATTGTGAGACTGCTTTTCATGAGATCATATATCAACTTACCCATGCTCCAGTGCTGGCCTATGCCGATCCAAGAAAACCTTACGTCCTGCACACTGATGCTAGCTTGCAAGGGTTGGGGGCTGTGTTGTACCAAGAGCACGAGAATGGCCTGAGACCAGTGGCCTTTGCCAGTAGAAGCCTGACCCCATCCGAAAAGAACTATCCTGTACATAAGTTAGAGTTCCTAGCTTTGAAGTGGGCTATTGTTGACCAATTCCATGAGTACTTGTATGGGGCTAAAATACTAGTAAAAACTGACAATAATCCTTTGACCTATGTGCAGACCTCAGCTGTTGGATGCCACTGGCCATAGGTGGCTTTCTGCATTATCTACATATGACTATGCTCTCGAATACCGAGCAGGTCTGAACCACATAGATGCTGATGCCTCTCCCGAGGCCTGTTCCCCAGAATGATTGGGTCCTATTGGCAGAACCTGACATTCGGCACTCTGCCGGAAGTTTGACAGGGAGGAACAAATGTCCACGGACGCAGTGGACTGCATGGTGGATTGCTTGGGAGCCTCTGAGAATTGCATACCTGCTGCTTATTGCCACTTTTCTGCAATAGACATTGGTGCACTGCCTCAGCTTGACAATGACAGTATTCGCGGCTCAATCCCGCGATCCCATGATCAAAGCAGCTTTAGAAGCCCTCTATGCAGGAAAAGATGTGTCCAAATTACGCCCACTGATTTGAGAACTGCACTGTTATACAAAGAAGGTCCTAAGTTGAAACTGATCAATAAACTGTTATACAGAGAAACAGTAGACAGAGGGGACAAGTAGACAAACAACAACTAGTGCTGCCCACTGCCTTTCGAGACTCAGTACTGAGGTCCTGCACAACCACATGGGGCACCTCGGTATAGACAGAACACTTGACTTGGTGAGATCCAGATTCTATTGGCCTAAGATGGGGCTGATGTGGAGCAACACATTCGAACTTGTAGTCGCATGCTTACAGAGGAAAGCTTTGCCCCAGAGGGCTGCCCTTGTTAACATCACCACCAGTGCACCCATGGAGCTGGTCTGTATTGATTTTCTAAGTTTGGGTCAGATCAAAGAAATATCAGTAATGTGCTGGTGGTCACTGACCATTTCCACGAGATATGCCCAAGCTTTCCCACCAAAGACCAGAAAGCATCCACTGTAGCCAAAGTACTTGTAGAAAACTTTTGTTCACTATGGAGCTCCAAAGAATCCATTCTGATCAAGGAGAGACTTTGAGAGTCGTCTGATCAAAGAGATGCTTCTCTGTGGGGAGTGCGAAAGTCCAGAACCACTCCTTACCACCCCAGGGGACCCACAGCCTGAACGCTTCAACCGCACTTTGCTAGATATGCTAGGCACCTGCACCCAAAGGACAAGCCTCAGATGGAGCCAACAAATTAGCACCCTGGTACATGCTTATAACTGCACCAAAAGATGCCACTGGATTCTCCCCTACCGCCTGATGTTTGGAAGAGAAGCTCGACTACCAGTAGATGTGTGTTTTGGGGTCTCTCCTGATGGGGTTCAAGCTGACAACTATTTACAGTATGTGCAAAGTTAAAGGCCCAGCTAACTCATGCATACCAACTGGCTCAAACCATGGCTGCCAAAAGAAATCTGGCCAACAAAGAAAGGTATGATAAAAGGTGAAAGCACAGGAACTCCAGGAGGGAGATCGGGTATGCTAAGAAATCTGGGACTGCATGGCAAGCACAAGATTGCTGACAGATGGCACCATCTCCTCACATTGTAGTGGGCAAACTAGATGATCTGCCAGTGTACAAAGTAAGGCCTGAGAATAATTCAAAAGATGTAAAACAATGCATAGAAATCATTTACTGCCCATTGGACAAATCTTAATTGAGTCTGAGCCCTAGAAGATGCCCCTCTGGACCAGTGACTAGAGCTGCTGCTAAGAAAAGACCAAGGAAGTCTGCACCTACAGAAGCAGAGTTAAAGTGTTCCCCTGCACAAGTCCCAGTTGAGCATGACTGTCAGTCCATATCAGAAGAAAGTGAGAGTGACTTTGAATACTATCCTTCTACGAACTGAGTCAATTGTTTCGGGCAATCCCTAGTCAATACTGGAGATGAAGCCGGGCCTTCTGGACTGTCCAAGCCCCAGCTTCGTCCCTGGAGCCAATGCTCCCAGAAAGTGAAGTGCAAAGCATCAGATCAGATGAAATGGAATCATTGTGCATGGTTGAACTGTTTGAGCTTTCAGGGGAGGAAAATGATAGATTGGGGCAGACTGGTGATACACCCGAACAAGAAGAGTATTTTGAGTGCCCTGACAGTCCACTGCCAGTGTCCGAAAGCTCTCCAGCGAGCCAAATGTTGTGGACTCAGAAACTGTAACTCCTGGAGCTGAAAGTGCCCCAAGTTCTAGCCTCTCTACCCCCATGGAGACTCCCTGACAAGTGAGGACAATGCTGAAAATGAGGCTCAGAGTGCAGAGACTATAACAGGTCCCCCAGAAAGACTGGTCGAGCTGAAGCCTGTGGTGCACCTCAGTTATGATTCACTTGGGAGGCCTGTGGACTTGCCTCTCAATGTTGTCCATAAAGGAGTGTATGTGTCCCCAGCTCATTGCCCAAACTGAGCATCAGTGCTAACTCCAAGTTACTTGTGTTGCCCTCTTAGTATGGTGCCCTTGCCCCATCCAGCCCCAAGGTAACTGATAGGGAAGGGCCCTCTCTTCAGGTTTCATGTACAAGAGGTAATAACTTGAGTTATGGTACAATGTGTGTGTAATACTGTGTAAAGAGGACGACTGCAATGTTTCAGAAATGTGTTCTTGGTAAAATGATATAGTGACTGATGATTACACGTACGAGCCTAATGCAAATGTATATGGTTGCAGTTGAAACTTATGGGGTACTTGCTTGACGCGACGTCAAGCTTTCCCAGGCCAGGAAGGGTGTAACCCCCCTGCAAATGGGGGTTCCCAAAAGACTTCCAGGAGCTTGCTTGAATGCTCCAAGCCTGAATGGTGTTTGGCGTTTAAGCCATTTATCAGTGAGTGTTTTTAGAACCTCTGGTACTGTCTCTTTAAGAGCTGTCTGCTTGCAGACATAATTAGTTTATATGGGGGGACTGTGTGTTTCTCTGTTTGAGTACCACTCAAGCTGCTGCCAATTCACTCATTTTGCAGTCACTAGGAGTGCAAAGGAACCTATCTGAAAGATGTAACTGTTTGCCAGAAATCATTTACAGTAATAATGAAATTACAGTTTGTCTAACCTGCTTTCTTTGCAGTCAGAACTGTGTCTGTCTAGTTCCCCATTCTGGTTTTGAACTGCTGAACTGGACCAATCAGTGTGGGGTAAGCTAGCTCTAAAATGGTGCCTTGGACGAATCAGAACTTGGACTCATAATCTGAGCCAGCCACAAGAGGATTGTATGGGCAGTGACTCTGGGAGATGTAGTTTAGACTTCAGCACCTTTTTGGACCAACAGCAGCAGTCTATTGTGAGTGACAGCCAATCCAGTCAAGAACTGGGAGGAACTCAAAGGAAGTGCCGGTTTTGTCAGTTGGAGTTTCAGTTGAGCTTTGGCAGTGAAGAAGGAAGGAGCCCTGTGCTTTTTCAGTGTGCAGTTTTAGTCAAAAACGTGTAAGGCCCAGAGTTCCGGTCTGCAGCTTGTGTAACAGCTTGTTAGGACTGAATCCGTCCTGTGAAAAGAATCAAAGGATCTCTGAAGAGTAGAAACCAGGCTCACCCTGTAGAAGACTGGAGGAATTGCTGAAAATTGCACTCTGTCTGTCAGGAACTGAATCTGCTGTGTGTTCTCCCGGTATTGTGCAGTAATTGCGATCGGGATACAGATGCAGCCTGCCTGGTATAGTGCTTTCTTTATATGGATGTGTGAAGAGGTTTGTGTACCTCAAGTGAGCCCTGCTGACATTGAAGGACCCTATCTTATTTGGAGGTCGTGAGTACTAATTCAGGGTCGCCTCCCTGTTGAATTGCCACATTAAATCCAAATGGAATTACTGTACTGCTGACTGTTTAATTCTCCTTTTTCTGTGTGAAAGGGCCCCTACCAGCTGCCACGGTTTGGACTAGCCACTAGGGCTTGGGTACCAGGGACAGTAACTGATAGGGATAGGTCTGTGCACAGAGCCATAGGTAGATTATTAGAGTGATAAGCTAATTAACCTGATTTCCCCTGTCCTTGTTATATCCCCTAAATAAATCAGAGCTGCTTGTTTCAGCAAAGTTATACTGCCTGAGGTATTTGTCTATGTTAAAGTACTGTACTGTGATTGTTGCACTGTATCTCATTTCACAGGAGGTCCCAGTGCCGGAACCAGACCTGGGGTAAGTGTATACTGTGAAGGTAATTCTGATATATTGTGTGGGCCACTAGTGGGAAGAAAGGGGGGTTGCAGTGTCCCAGAGGGCTGTGACCAAGTTAGTTTAACTATTGCAAACCCTGACCTCTGGGTGGAGGCACCCGCCATTGGATCCAGGCCCTCAACCTGTTAGTGGCAAATCAGGCAGGGGTAGTAGCCCCTGGGATAGCGCCATCTAGGGGTTACACAGAGTAAACCTATGCAACCATATGTACAGAGTTTTCATGGAGCAGGCTTGGATTCAAGTATTGAGTACGTAGAGCAAGAAGGGGCACGGGTGAGGAAGGGGAGGAACTTGGGAATGACAGCATAAGTGCAGGGGTGCGTGAGGGGCTTTAGAGCACCAGGGGCAAGTGGCAATGGTTATAGATCTAGGTGCAATACATCAGAAACAGGGGCTGAGGTTGACGTGCCAGGAAGTGTATTATTAGTAGATGCCAGGATGACTGAGAGAGGGAGACTCCAGCTTAGATTGGGTGGAACTATCAGGTGGGGTAGAAATAGACACAAACATACTGAGTAGTGGAGCAGGAATACCAGAAATGGAATGCTCCTGACAGAGCTAGAAACTGAATCGGGGGGGGGGGGTTGCTGGGAGGCTGAGACATCAGGGGACACAGTTACAGGATTCCTTGAATGAATGAGAATATAGTGCTTTGAAGGCTGATAATTTGATTGGGAATGCCAGTCGCAAGGTTTTTTGCAGGTTGTTCCATGGTGCTGGTAGAGCGTAATTAATGCCAGACCTACCAAAGCGTGACATGAACTTAGGTACTGCAAGCGAGATGTAAGTAGAACTCCTTAGGGCATACTTACCTACTGCATTTAGAGGAAGACAGTCCAAGATACATTGGGGCAGTAATTTAGTAATAGCCCTGTATGTCCAGAGGGCTGCATTTCTCTATCTTCTGTACCCGAGGGAGGACCAACCTACTGCAGTGTAGAGGGAGCAGTGATGAGAAGAATAAGGAAGTCCAGTAATGAATTTCAGAGCTCTATGGTATAGCATGTTGAGTTTGGCCAGAGCAGTGGCAGTGCTTTGGGTATATAGAAAGTCTGCTAATCCAATAAGGTGAGGAAAGTGGTTTGGACCAGTCTCTATTTTGCTCCGGTGTTAGTAGGTTTTTGATCCTGTAAAAGAGGCCAAGCCTCTACCTCAGCTTCTTTATCAGCTGATCAATGTGATCACTGAAGGAAAGCTTAGTCTGTCGAGACCCCCAGGTATTTGATTTTTGTGACATAGCCCAGTGATTTGCCGAGGAGCCCATGAATCTGAGGTAAGTTACCTTGAAATGCAAGGTTATTAGCATTTGCAAAGGGAGAAAAAAGCATCACCTTTGTTTTCTTTGCATTCAGGAGCAGTTTCTGTTGCAGGAGTTGTCATTGTAGCAGGTTAAATTCCTGTTGCTGATCCCTGCAAGCTGCTTCCGGGGAGGACTTTTCCAATGTAAAGTACCGTATCATCGGCAAAAAGGTGAATGTTGGCAGCTTTGACGTCAACGTCAATTCTGTTTATGTATATTGCAAAGAGCAACGGACCCAGTATCGAGCCTTGCGGTACACCCCTCAGAAGAGGTTTCAGGGGTGAGAGCTCCCCTTCCACCTTAACTTGCTGTTGCCATCCTATAAGATAGTTCAAGAACTGTCTCAGGGAAAGGGAGTCCATGCTGATGTTTTGGAGGGAGTCAAGGAGTAGATCATTGTTATCAGTATCAAATGCCTTGCTTAAATCCAGAAATACGGCACAAATGTTCTTTTTTTTTTTTTGTACCCCAGGTCACTTTGGCTCATCAGCCCTACTCACACCCCTGCCTCGCTCTCCAATGACCGCCACCTCCCCACCGATACTCCCTGACTTGCTCCCCAGGGTGGGGCCCTGGCACCACTTACCTGCCCATCTCTGATGGGAAAGGTGTCAGAAGAGCCAACATTGCCTCCCTGGCTTACCCCCCAGGGCGGGGTTCAGGGTCTGTAGTGGTGTCCGAAGAGCTGTAACTGAGACAGTGGGAGGTGTGTCAGAGAGCCATTGAGGCTAGGAGCTAGGCTGGCATCATTAAGAGTGACTGGCATGATTTTTGTGGTTTTTCTGAAGGTGGGAACGTGCAATGACGTCCAGCATCTGCCCTGCCTCCTGACACTCTCAGATGCCAGTCACTGCAGTACTCCCGACCTCTGCCAGGGGTCCATCAAGTGCTGGATGTACAGCCAGGCCCCCCCCCCCCGGAAAAGGAGAGCAGTCCCTGGGATGCTTTATCCTTCTCCCCCCAGCCAGCCCTCCAATGACCTAGGTCTGTTCCTGAACCAGAGTCACCAGCGTCGCAAGTGGAAGTCCAACTGCTGCGGCAACGGCTGGCAGATGAAGTTCTTAGTATCTAGGGCACACTGCCAGTCATTGGTCACTTTTGCAAGGGCTGAGATAGTACTATGATGTGGCCTAAAACCAGACTGTAGGGGATTTAACCGGTTAGCAGTATCAAGGTAGTTCCTGAGCTGTATACTCACTATTGTCTCCAATAATTTGGATAGGGTGGGGAGTAAGGAGATTGGCCTATAGTTGTTCAGATCACAGGGGTCTCCAGACTTGAAGAGAGGGATTATGTGGGCAGTTTTCCAGAGGGGGGAAATAATGCTTGTGAAAGAGAGAGAGGTTAAAGAGGGAACTTGTAGAGTGATCAAGAGCATAACTGTTGGGATTCAATGCCAAAAAGTGTAAAACCGTGCACCTAGAGCATAGGGAAACCAGGAGCTGAGTATAGGATGGGAGGAGGTACTAATAGTCACTAAGTAGGAATGGGACCTTGGTGTTATTATATGTGAAGACCTCAAAGTGGAAGGGCAGTGTGACAAAGCAGTGGGTAGGGCCACTGGAAGGCTGGGATGTATAGGATGCGGTATCTCCGGCAGGAGGAAGGATGTGGTGCTACCACTACATCGCTTGTTGGTGAGACCCCCCCCCCCGTAGTATTGTATCCAGTGCTAGATGCAGCACTTCAAGAAGGACATAGATGGGGTGACATAGTCCAGAGGAGGGCAACTGATATGGTGCAGGGGTTGCACCATCCTAAAGCCCTGTGAGGAGAGACTGAGGGATCTCAACATGTACATGTTGGAAGAGAGAAGAGTGAGAGGGGACATGACAGAGACCTACAAGTACCTTACAGGAGCAGATAGAGTGCAGCAGGGCGAATCTCTTCCAAATGACAAAGAGCACCAGGACCTGAGGGCATGTGATGAAGCTGCAGGGGAAGTTTAAAAGGACAGTGAGAAAGTACTTCTTCACTGAAATAAGTTGTAGATGCCTGGAACTGACTGCCAATGGAAGTGATGGGGGTAACAACAGTAGGGGGCTTCAAGCATGCCTAGGACAGACGTAGAGGGTTTAAGGAATATTACTAAATAGGCACGGAGGAGGAGGGTCACCAAAGACTAGTTACAGTCTGGGGAGACAGACTAGAAAGGATCACCTGAGCACACTGGGTGGGCCAAGCAATCCTTTTTGTGGAAACAAATTCTCTGTTTCTAGGTTTCTGCTATTTGTCAGTTAGCCGTTTGACACCCTTTCTCATGCTGCCTGTGGTGCAGAATGTCGGCGGAGTATTGGGGTTCTGGTGCAGTACTTTAATATTCATCTGCATTTTGTTCCTCTGATGATGTTTTATACAAGCTGAGGTTTGTAACAGAGAAGCGGGCAACAGAAAATTAACTGTAAGCCCCCCCAAAATGGGCTTACCTGCTGGGGCCAAGAGAAAAGGCAACTACAAAGGCAGGGATGTAGGCTCTCTGGCTACCCCTCCCCCCTCCTCCAAAAAGCAAGAGAGGAGGAAGGCTGCCTGCTGGGAGGGAGGCTCTATGGCTACCCTTCCCCCCTGCAGGAAGCAAAAAAGAGAAGAAAAGCTGAGCTGCTGGAGAGAAGGAGAGCAGGAGGTTTCCCTGAGGGGACTGGGGCTAACTGACTAGACTGGAAGGGACAGTTAAAGTGAGCCTCTGGCTTTGGGGACTGTTCCATGCAGGGGCCCTTGAATTTCAGCCAGGGGAGAGCCCTGGAAGCTGGGTGGCCACTAGCCCAGGAGCCCTGGAAGCTGGGCGGCCACTAGCCCAGGTCTGGCTGAGGGGGAAGCGGATCCACACTGTGTCTTCAGTGTGAATCCACTGCTGCAGTAGAGACCAGAGAGATAGAAGGATGAACAGGCCATCCTGATGAATATGGTATACAAAGGCCCTCGGGTGAAGCTGGAAAGGCCAGGCAGGTGAAGAACAGTGCCTCCTCCACCCTCCGGGCATATCCTTGAATCATTGAGATCATCCTCCTCCTGGGGAAGCCGTGAGTACCCCGAGCTGCAGCTCTGGGGATTCTTTGTTTGCATCAGCTAGGAGGGTTGGGAAAGAGCCCCACCCCAATGGCAGACTGATTTTGCTTGAACATGTGTTGCTCTGCAAGGGTCCCAACAAGAGACTGTAGGCCTGCAACTGAGAATGGTGAGGTACCCACTGTCTGGGATTGTTCTGGGTGCACCAAGGGGAGGGTGGAGAGCTCATACTGGGTTGTGTGCCCGATTTTATGGAGGCTCAAGGGAATAGCACTCACCTCTTCTGTCTTAAATAATTTTAAGTAAAGAGGGATTATTGTTTGCCATCTTACATAAGTGTTTGTGCTTTGTGCTTTGTTATCATTATTGTGGGGTGGGGGTGTTGATCTAACTGTGCCAGAAGGGTCAGTCACTAAGGGGATATATCATTGTTCCTGGGGGGTGGTAACCTGTCTTGTCCACAGGAGGCCATACCATTGCCCCAGGTGGAGGCACCAAGTCACCATTAGTGATCCAGCCAGGACTCAGGCCTGGCCCCTTGGGGAAGTATGTTGAGGACCCCGAGGGCTCCAGGGCAGCCCAGGTGAGTGAGACAAGTGGGGCTGTTACATAACTTAAGACAATGAGACAAACCTGTAGTTCCAGAATAGATTTTTGCACAGAGTCCTAGTTTCTGTAGCTGGCCCACGTGCCTGCAGCCTGTGGTTGTTTAGCTATTAGAAAAAAATCAACCAACCTACAGGATCACCATATTTTTTATTAAATCTCGGCTAGCCATAACCCTTTGTCAGGGTGTCAACAGAAATATTATTTATTCAAATGAGCTGCAGCCATTACTTAAACGGACATTGCTTGTTTAAAAACACATTTTATGGTTCCTCACCTGCAGAAGTTTGTTGACGTACCTGGCTGTGTTTTTCCAGCTTTCTCTCGTCTTAGTAAAATTGAACAACTGGCTATGAATGTAATTACATCGCAACTTGTTTTGTTCAAATTCCTTGATTTTATCTTGGTGTGTCCTTGCTGGATGTTAAGAAAGCAAACACCCTAGGCCTATTTAAATAGATGGACTTGCTGTTGACTTTCCCGCTCCACATTCCCCTCTCCTTTACTCTGCCCCCAAGTCCTCTCCCCCCTCTACCCTCCTGTCAATCTCCCTTCCTTAGTCTGTACCCCCATCTCTTCTCTGTCCATTGTTTACCAGGTTCTACTCCTCCCTCCCTCTCTCTCTCTCTCCTCCCCCATGTCCACTCCCTACAGTCGCTCTGTCTCTACAGACGTCAGTCCACACTCGTGTTCTCCCACTCTATCTCCCTGAATCATTTATGGGTATTGACCCTGATACCATGGTTATGAAGCAACCTGATTTTTTACTTATTTTATTTGATGTCTATTTATACAAATATTGCTTCCCACCGGAAGGCATTGTACCTTCTGTATAATACGTTATATAATCAATGTACTCAATTGTTTTACTCCTATCATATTGTATATATTTTTTGAAATCTTTTTTTATGTTTTGCACTCTATTCTACATGTGTTTCTGCCCTATGTACTCATCTGTTTTACATGATTGTTCTTATAGAATGGCTCTTTGAGCACTTGCTGTACTGTATCGTCTGGTGAACTGTGCTCCAAGTTGACTCCTAGTTGCTGTCACTTCCCAAGTGTATGCTTTTGCCTTTTGTATCTCATACGTTGTCTACTGTATTGTTTTTTTATTGCTGTTCTCTCCTGGGTCACCCCTGAAAAAGGGACTGTAATTGTCTCAGTGGACTTACCCAGTTACCCGAAATTCAAATAAATAAAACGAATACAACATGACCACATACATTCAAACATTTGCGGGAGCATCTGGGCCACACCTTTGTTTTGGCTGGGAGCCCATGAGGTGATACAAGTTGGTGTAATCTGATGAGGAGGAAAAGAGAAGGGGTCAGTCAGTGCCTTAGTAAATGGAATGGGGGTCCCATCTTCCTCCCCTCCTGCCCTTCCGTGGCTTAGGGAGACTTCTCACCCGAACAAATTAAATAACTACATAAACCCTCCTAGACCTCCAAACAGTTGGTTTTCTGCTTTGTTCATATAGTTGTTTTTTTTTTTCATTTGTTTTCTTTTCCTTTGGAAAAATCAGGAAAAAGATGGCTCAGAATTGGAACTTGCATGTCATGCGAGGCAAACTTGAATCAATGTCATTGTACCAGTGTTATCACTGTAGCCGTTGTCAACGCTTATGGATGTTATTTACAAAACACTTTTCCAATAAAATATAAAAAGAAAAGAAAATGAACACCCTGAGATAGGAAGGCCACTCATAATGCAATTGTTATTTCCTTCAACATTATGAGTGGCTAGGCTGTCAAGGGGGTGTTCTCTAATTTCAGGAAGAATGCAATGGGAGAAGATCAAGGACTGAAACCAATTGTTTTTGTATAGTAACAGTAACGTGGAAGGCAGACAGTTTTCACTTTTATTAACAAAAGAAGCAGCCACAAATCAACCAGCTCCATTAGTAAATTCCACATAAGACGAGCAAATGTTTAATGTGTTTTTTGAACTATGGACAATTTGAAGCCTAGGGTGAAAGTGCAGTTTTAATTGAACAGAACGAAATATTATTTGGGGTTATAGTACATACTGCTTTTCACACAAACTGTATCTCAAAGTATTGTACATACCATTCAAAACTGGCTATAAATGCCCCATAACTCACTGACTGAAACAGGACACATAATTATTAATTATTGTCTTATGGCCACACACCTTACATGAACTATAAACTTTTGGCAACAAATGACCATTTTTTAAGCTGAATAACACACTCCAGCAAGTGTGTTTCAAAAAAACTCACCTCTGTGAATGAAAATGTAATTATCTGTGCAGCACCAGGTTGTGCATTAGAGAAAGAGTAAGGTGCTTCTGGGAGTCCCAGGTTTCAAGTTGCCTTGGTGGCACAGCTGATAGCGCAATCAGAATGGTATTATGGGTGGCCTGGGTTCAAGTCCTAGCTGAGACACTTATTGCTTTCTCTGTTCTGTTTGGTACCATATGTGTACACACCACATCCTTGTGAATGAAAATGTGCTTAGAAAGGAATATTGCACTTTGGTAGTGGTTGCAGCACTTAGCTAAACCTTGTACCTAATACCCACCCGAGGCATGCATTATTCAGTTATGAATGCACACCCTGGAGTGTGTTATCCATTTTCTGAATGAGTTCCTGGTAATGCAGGCACTGTATGTGCACAAACAAGCCAGACATCATTACGAATGCACACCAGTCACAGACAGCTGTACACAATTCCATTAAAACCAGATTTATTCAGAGAGGGAATATTGGCCCGGACACACAGGTTACTATCCCTATTTTATTGGAAAAGTTCCATGGAATCTGTAACTATGTCACCAGGGCAACTACCCAAGAAGGGCAGAAGGGACCACAGTTTACTATGATATCCAAACAATAGCACCTCATTCATTCATTCATTCATAAAATGTTATTCAAAATTGTGAATAGGATAGTTGTTACAGTACTCCATTGAGTAAAGCTCATTTCAAAGGAGGTCCTCCAATTTGTACTCTCATGTATCTACAAGTTACTTATACAATAACAATTAATAAATAGGAAGTGCCACATTCCTCATAGTTGTTCAATGCAGGGATAACTGATGTTAGATTCAAACCTGTGACCTTCTGTTCTAGAGAAGATAGTGAAATGAACTGATACACAAACACGAACACACATACTTTGCTTTTTTTTTTTTTTGCAATTTATTTAGTAGCACTTGAAAGACTAAAGCATAGGGAGATCTAACCATAGAACAACACTATACCCCACCACCCCACGTCACACCTGGAAATGAGCCTTGGCTCAGCGTGCTTTTTCTGGGTCAAAACTCTTAAAGTGATTTTCCAAGGTTGCACTCTGCTTCCTCTGTGAGGAAGCTTAGTGTAGCAAAAACCTACCTGGGTAGGTTTGATCATTTTTATCTGCCCCCTGTTTCAGATGAAAGGGATCGTATTTTTTCCCAGAGGGCCCATCGAGCCAATCCCTTCCCGTCCTGGTGCTTGTCCCACCCCTGCACTGGCATATACTTTGACATATGCACAGGGAGGTACAGGACCGCATGCCCCATTACAGTCAAAGGGATGCATTTGTAATGCAGATTTCTATATGTTAATTAGTAACTGGCAGGTAATTAAGGATAGCTCTTGATTAGCATTGGACTTGCTAATGGAGTGTTGTGCTTAATTACTTGCCAACTGTTAATTAACATATAGAAATCTGCATTACGAATGCATCCCATTGGCTGTAATGGAGAACACGGTCCCATGCCTCCCTGTGCGTATGTTAGAGCGTATACCAGAGTGGGGGTAGAGTGAGCACCAGGAAGGGAAGGAATCGGCTTGATGGCCCCTCAGGCAAAAATACAATCCCTTCCCTCTGGACCATGGGGCAGAAATATCAAACCTACCCAGGTAGATTTTTACCATACCAAGCATCCTCACAAAGGAAGCTTTTACCCCCCCCCACAAAAAAAAACTTGGTAAGTCACTTTAAATAAATAAAATTAACTTTCCTGGTGGATTTGGAGATGGATTTTAGATGGGGCCTACATTTGTTTGTTTGTTTGTTTGTTTATTTATTTAAATCAATCAATCAATCAAGATCTTTATTTATCCAGGTGAACATCGTTGAGCAAAGCTCATTTACAAGATGGACCTGGTTAAGGCCAGTCAAAATAGAGTTACATACAACAGTGACAATATATCATTAAGGGAACAAATAAATACAGAACTCATTTACGGGATGGGCCTGGTTAATACCAGTAAACAATAGATTTATATACAACAGTGACAGTACATCATATGACACAAATAATACAAGGTAGGCGCTCAATGCAGCGACAGAATAAAACAGAAGGGAATAGTGAGGGTGGGGAGCTGGGAGGGCATGGTGGGTACGGGAGAGCATAAGGGAGGGAGGTAGAGGACCTAAGCCAGAAAACAGGTAGCTAGCATGCAGTTGCAACCTAACTGGGCAGAGAGAAATTAAAGGGTTTGCTCACAACATGAGATGGATCCATAGGGCCAGCAGTACTCTAGTCTGCACTGAAGGCAGCTGAGAGCTGGGTGCCTAGGACTCAGGATAGGTTATGGAGCGAGGGAAACAGTTACAGTGTTCCCTCACAGTTCGGGCAAATAAGGTCTTGAAGGAATCCAAGCTGATGGGTACGCTCAATTTCAGAGATTTTTTGCAATTTATTCCATAAGGTGGACAGTACAAAGCTAAATGCTGCTCTACCAAAGCATGAAGAGACCTTGGGAATACAAAGTGTGAAAAATGAGGCACTTCTTAAGGCACAAGTTCCTGGCGTGCTTAGCGGGAGACAGTCAAAGATATATTGGGAAAGCTTTTTATGTGACAGCTCTGAAAGTCCAAAATGCAGCATTTCTATTTCTTCTAAACATAAGGGAGGACCACCCTATGGCAGCATACAGCAAGCAGTGGTGGGTAGAAAGAGGAAGGCCTGTTATAAATCTGATAGCTCTGTGATAAAGCGTGTCTAGTTTAGCAAGGGAAGCTTTTGGGCACTGAGTGTATAAGAAGTCTGCATAGTCAACCAGTGATAGGAATGTTGATTGGACCAGGCACTTTTTAGCATCTGTAGTCAAGAACCAGTTAATCCTAAAGAAGAGGCCCAGCCTCTGCCTTAGTTTCTTAAGCAAGTCCTCAATATGCTCTGAAAATGAAAGATTTTGGTCCAGCCACACTTCCAGGTATTTGAATTTCGTGACAAACTCCAGGTTTTCTCCAAGGACAGTAGTAATGAGAGGTAACGCTCCAGTACTGACCAGGTTCACAGCCCAACTATAGGGCGAGAAAAGCATCGCTTTTGTTTTTTTGGCATTTAACAGGAGTTTTTTGAAGAGGAGCTGATTCTGAAGACAGTTGAATTCCTCCTGGAGGTCTGCACAGGCGGCTTCAGGAGTCGGGCGACTAAGGTACAGAACCTTGTCATCTGTGAACAGGTGTATATTTGCCTTGGATATGCTATCATTAATATTATTAATATAGACAGCAAATAGTAGGGGGCCAAGTATTGACCCCTGCGGCACGCCCCTCTGGAGAGGTTTTAATAGGGAGAGCTCACCCTCAGCCTTAATCTGCTGAGAGGTAATCAGTGAACCAATGCAGTGATACTGTGTCCAGACCTGTGCTCCTCAATGATGAGAGAAGCAGGCTGTGATCCACAGTGTCAAAAGCCTTGCTTAGGTCTAAGAATACGGCACAGATGAATTTTTTACTATCCAGATCACGGTACCAATCATTGGTCACTTTAGTAAGTGCTGAAATAGTACTGTCTTGTTCTGAAACCAGATTGCAAGGGATTTAAGAGTTTTTTTGATTCTAGATCATTCCTGAGCTGGGTACTCACTATTTTTTCTATAAGTTTTGATAGAACTGGCAAGAGAGATATTGGTCTGTAAAATTGTTCAGATCACAAGGGTCTCCTAACTTGAATAAAGGAATGACATGCGCAATTTTCCATATTGAGGAAATAAGCCCTTGCGACAAAGAGAGATTAAAAAGGTGAGTGATTGGCACAGCTAGAACATGATATGCAATCTTAATGAAGTAGGGATCTAGTGAATCAGCACCAGCACTTTTCTTTGAGTCCAGCTAAAGTAGGAGGCCTTTGACCTCTTTCAGAGATACAGGTTGGAAGGAGAAATCAGGAGCAGGGACATCAGAGTCATCGTCTTGTACTCCTAATTGAGAGCGTGCCAAGTATGCAGGAGCGTTATCAAACGCAAGACCAGCCATGGCAAAATGATTGTTAAAGGAGTCAAGGATCCCCTTTTTCTCACATATGGTAGTATTCCCTGAGATGATTTTTGTAGGTAGGGAGTTGCCAGGTGTTGCCCCGACATTTCCTTAATAGTACTCCAGAATTTAGAGGGTGATTTTGCAGCGGGGTCCAGTTCATTACGGTAGAAAGCAGCCTTCACGTCTCTGATAATTTTTGTACATAAGTTCCGTGCCTTCCTGAACTGGCACCAGTCTGCGTCCAACTTGGTTCTGCGAGCCTTTTTCCAGAGTTTGTCTCTTGATAGCAATGCAGCCTTCAGTTCAGCCAAAAACCAACGACAAGCTTTGTTCCTTACATGAACTGTTACCACCGGGGCATGTCTGTTTAGTGCCCCGACCAGAATTTCACGAAGTATATCATATGCTAAATTTGCCGTGTTGGCTAAGAAGAAGTCTTGCCAGAGTAAAGAATGTTTCATGTCATTGATGTATGCAAACTGGTCGAAGTTCTTCCATGACCTTTTTGTGTTAAATTTAGCTGATGGTACTGTGTTATGAACTGATCTAATACCAGCAATGAAACAATGGTCGCTGACATCAGAGAAAAAAGTGCCAGAATGAGAGAATAGGTGGGGCTTATTAACTAGTATGACATCTAAAAGGCTACTATTATACGTATTCTTTTTGTTCATGCATGTAGGCTCACTAATTATTTGTGTCTTCCCATGAGAGTCCCAGAAGGTATTCAATGAAGTCGAAATCTTAGATAGCCAGTCAAGGTTGAAGTCCCCTAAAATAATTGTTTCGAGGTTACCTTTCCTAGTAAAGATCCAAGATAACTTAGGAGCTGCAGCCCAGCTGAACGTGGTCTACAACAACCTATTACGTGGAGCACAAGGGAATTGGCTAGCTCAATCTTAATGGTCAAACATTCAAATTCGTTTTTGATAGTAGCTAGTTAAGGCAGGATGCAGAGTATTTATCCTTGACATAGATTGCCACACCTCCTCCTCTAGTCAATCTATCTGCTCTAAAGAGAGTGTAAGAAGGGATGTTGATTTGACTATCAAGGGTAGCCAGCCTAAGCCAAGATTCAGAGACCACCAGTATGTCTGGCAAGATACGGCTAATCCATGCTTGGATCAAGGTAAACTTTTTCAGGAGGCTGCAGACATTAACATGCCAGAAGCTCATTCTTTTCAACTTTGCAGTATTGGAGGGAGATGACAGGGTTGCAGGAGGACCAGGATTCAACTCAACGTTACCGGAGCATAGTAGAAGAAGTACGAGTATCCTGGAAAGGGTAGCAATAGTTAGTCTGAGTATTTTAGCCATGATTCGCCTATGCGGTTTGCCAACAACTGAATGCCAGACGTTTCTCATAGAGGTGTACTGACCCAAGTCTAGGGAGACCAGTACTCTGGCAGAGAATTGCAGGGAAAGAGATGCCAAGGTGCTTAGGAGGGATAGCTTGAAAGGACTGTTCGATACAGGTACGTAGAAACATATAAACATAGAATTTGATGGCAGATAAGGAGCCCCATGGAATACCCTGGTGGTGAGCTGGAAGATGAGGAAGCAGAATCACACAAAGATATCTGTAGCTAACTTATTTAGCAGTAGGCATTCAGGAGTGAGCCCATGATCGCCAAGTTGTGGAAGGAGTTTGGGCCCATAAAGCATCCCCGGTACGAGGGAAAGGATAAACAATATGAGGAGTGCAGAGATTTCCTGCATAATTAGCCCTTTACAGCAGCACTCAGACTCTGGGAATACCCGGGACTTTTGTTAACAAAAAGATCCTGTCAGGTAGAGACCTAAGACACTGTCAGGTATAAGCCTATGACAGGCAGCCCACAAGGGGTTTCAGATTTAAGCAGTAGAAGGAATCCCCTGGCTCAGAGAATGATTAGCAGTATCAGCACATGTGGAAAACTGATATTCAGGACCAGCGGAAAATTATTAATCAGAACTGGGGGGAGGAGCAGGGATTTGTCAGGGTTGGGTGGCAGCGAACGCAAGGGGCATTCATCAGAAAAATGGTAGGACAAGTGGGTAGAGGATTGCAACCTACATGTGTTGTTGCCCTCTAGTGGCTTTACAGTATAATTTGCAAATGGAACAGTAGACAAAAAATCAACAAATCACTGACAGGCCAACTGAGTGAATTGGCAAGCAGAAAGATCTCGACTTGTCTATACAGCTGTTAAACGAAGAAACGTCAAAGGTCAGTGTTTCTCAGCAGTCTTATGCCCTAGTCCAATGATTTCAGCACTGGCTTCAGCGTTGGGCAGGAAACCAATGACAGTGCTTTGGGCCATCTGGAAACTTTCAGGTCCCACTGGGAGGAAGGCTCAAAAATCCTCTTTCCCTTGTTCAAGGTCCAGGAACAGATGTTACATTATGGGCCAAGGAGGAGTGTGGGCAGCCGGCACCTTCTTGGCCTGTTCTAGGCAGGTGGGTTGCTTGTGGAGGGGACCGTGTCAGCGGAACCAGCCCAGTGGGCTCAGATCAGCCTTATGAGCCAAGGAGGAGCGTGGGCAGCAAGCGCCTTCGCGGCCTGTCCTAGGCAGGTGGATTGCTTGTGAAGGGGACCACGTCAGCGGTACCACCCCAGTGGGCTCTGATCAACCTCAAATTGTCTCTGGTAGGAGCATTCTGAGCTGAAATAGTGTGTTTCCAGATGCATCCTGGGGGAAGGGGTACAAATGAGAAAAAACAGCAGTTGCACAGTAATAATCTAGGAATAAAACCATCATACAGTACAATAACATTAAAGTGCAACCAGCAGGAATAAAAGGCAAGCACCAGACAAGTGTGCAGGAGTATATAGCTATGTACCATGCAAGACTACAATTTTCAGGCAGACCTAGTTACAGTGGTAGCAATGGCTGATCCTTACACAAAGGAGGGAAAGAAGTGCATAATGCGGGGTGTGTAATGTTAGGTGGTGGACTGCAGGTGGTGAGGAGAGGTTGTTCCAGAGGTGAGGGAGGTGAGAGGAGAAAGCTACCTGGCTGAAGATATTTCTGTGGTGGGGAATAAGGAAGGAGAGATGTGTGCCTCACTAAGCAGAAGGAAGGGAGGGAAAGTGGGAAGGAGGGAGGTGAGGTAGTCGGGGAGATTGCCAGTCCATAATCTGCAGTTGAAAGATTCCCTACGAAAGAGAAGTTTTCTTGCATCGAGCAAGTCCTCCAAAAGAAGCACAAGCTCTATCCTGGGGCACTTTCTGGTTTACAATAAATGGCTACAACGGTCACATTTTTATGGCACACATTCTGCATTCTCCCACTGATCGACCCATTTGAAACATGGCATATCCAGACATGTACACAAAAATATTCCCCGAAGCTCAAGCAGCCACATCTGGGAAGGCTGTTTTGATTTGAGATAACTTTGAGATTAACTCACGCCTGATTGAATGCAGGCAGCAGCTCCAACTGAGCTGGCTGGCATTTGTGGTAGAACCAGAAGAACCTGCACTAGTTTCATAAGATCCATCCCAAGTGACTGTCTGATTAACTGGTATTTTTCCCACTGCAGCAGACAGCACTACAGGCAAGTCTATACTCCTATAAAAAAGGTCTGCTTCTCCTTTTATAATGATACAATTCTTCTTTACATCTGAAGCAGTAAAATGTTCTGAGTCATCAATCATATCCTACCTCCCACCTCCATCTGTTCTCCCCTCAATAAACCTCTGGGTTATCCCACTTTTAAATACGCCATATGGAGCGATTACCTAGAAATGCTGTCTGTGCTACATTGAAGCAGAAGTATGCCTTTGTGCTTACTTAATTAGATGCCATATCATACCTCCAGAAAACTTATTTTCCCTCAAAGAAAATGATGACAGGTACAAGGCGAGCTACACTTCAGTGTAAGATGTGCAATGCTTCTCAAAATGAATGGAGCAATCCCATCTCTGGGTGTTCACTGATACATTACAGGCACATTGCCACGAAGGCAAAGATTATTTGATTTAGAGTTAAATAGAAGAATATTTCGTGGAGGACTGTGGGAAAGTCTGATTTTTGATATTTGCATTTGTGTCAGGATATTTCTGCTTGTATTTGTCTGCATGTGTTCATGAAAAAATATTCCATTACATTTCACATGGGTTTCTGTGGCTAATAATGGCACAAGACCTGTGGTTTAAAAGTTATCTATAAAATACAGAAAAATGCATGGTTGTTTACACACACTTGAGGTGTGTGATACTATGTAAACCACGAGAGCGAAGCTTAAAGGTGACAGGAAAAGATATCTGGTACAGGGCTGTCCCTGTACTGGCACTTACCCTGCCAGGTGGGGTCTTTATACTAGTGATTAGTTTCATTTTTAAGTCCTTCATTTGTAATTTATGTTTACAGGGTTTCGGTGGAAGCAGAGGTGGCTCCTTGTGAAGCCTGATCGAGCGGCACTAGGACTTATGTGAAAACTTCCCGTTTTAGTGACACAGATGATGGTATTGCTGTACTGAACACAGCAGGGAGTGGGCATTAGTTTTAAGTTTTCATAGCGTCAGCATGAGGATTCATGTTAAAAGTATACTTACAGGTAGTGCAAGTATACTTTTAAACATGAACCTTTACGCCGACAGTATGAAAACTTAAAACTAATGTCTGCTCCCTGGTGTGTTCAGTGCAGCAATACCATCATCTGTGTCACTAAAACGGGAAGTTTTCCCATAAGTTCTAGAGACGCTCGATCGGGCTTCTCAGGAAGCAACCTCCACTTCCACCGAAACTCTGTAAACGTAAGTTACAGATGAAGGACTTAACAAAAAATAACAATAATTATTAATTTAAAGACCTCAGCTGGCAGAGTAAGTGATATTACAGGGACAGCCCTGTACCAGATATCTTTTCATGTCACCTTTAAGAGTTTTTTTTTTCCAATGGTTTAACCAGGAGCGGGCACACTAAGCTAAAAACTTGATTCCAAGTGCTACCTGGGAGCACAGGGAAGTTAAGTGACTTGCTCAGGGTCACACAGTATGCAAGTGGGGGCTGCGGGATTCAAACCCAGGTCTCGAGATTTGCAGCTCAGAGCCTTAAACCACTGCACAATACTGCCTCCCTATTAAAGCATCAGATACCAAAGGTGTGTGTAAAATCTCATTACAAAACCATGTCCATACTTTATTTTTCTATAATTACCACCCCCCCCCAACACACACCTTTTGTGCAGGAATAAGTCAGGAAACTGTAAGAATAGAGAGCCATGATGAACTCCATTGGTCACTAGAAAATGGTGTTACTTCAGTGATGTGCATCTGTTTTGTTCTTTGCTGGCAGCCTGAACTGTTATGTGAGCTCAAACAAGTAAACCTGAACCAAGTGGAGACAAAACTAAAAACGAGTGAAAAAGTACTTTCACTTTCAGCAGCTATTCCTGCATGCTCAACACTGAAAACTGGTTTTTGTTTGGGTTCTGTGGATCCTTATTTTGTTGGCTGGTGGCTCGAACCTTTTTCTTTGCAACTACTATTCAATGGAAGCAGACAATTAACAGCCATGGTTAAAGAAACAGTTTCCATGTTAGCAGTTGTTCGGTATGCATTCAAGCTGTCAGCTATGACTGACAGCTCTCAGCTGTTGTTCACTCGCCATTATAACTAGCTGGATATAACAGTGAATAGTACAGGGTTATCTGTGTATAAAATACCCCTATTAGTAATTATACATGTATTCCAGTTATGAGTAGTAGTAGTAATCACTTGGGTACCACCCCAGTCTCTGTCAAGGTCTGGTGATACTTAGCTCTCCTCCCCTTCCCCCAAATTGCCCCCCTTACTGGTCTCCCTGATTTCACAGAATGGTGACCCCAAATGCTCATGGCACCTCTCCCACCCCACAAGGGGCTTGTATCTCTCATCTACTCCCTTCCCCCACCATCCCCCATCTCCCTAGACCTGCAGTCCTCTTGCAGGGTTCTCAGCATCCTGAAGGGGCCCTACTGCGCCTAGGCATATCTCCTCTCCTTCCCCTTCCCCTTCCCTCTCCTAGTCTACCTTTTTTCCCTATCCTTTGTAGTCCCTTTGCAGGGTTCTCAGCATCCTGAAAGGGGCCTACTGAGCCTAGGCCTGTCTCCTTTCTTTTCCCTACCTCACCTTCCTGTCCCGCTAGCCTTTGCAGTCCCCTTGCAGGGTTCTCAACATTCTGAAGGGGCCTACTGAGCCTAGGCCTGTCTCCTTTCTTTTCCCTACCTCACCTTCCTGTCCCGCTAGCCTTTGCAGTCCCCTTGCAGGGTTCTCAACATTCTGAAGGGGCCCTACTGCACCTAAGCATGTCTCCTCTCCTTCCCTTCCCCATCTACCTTTCTCCCTAGTCTTTGCAGTCCCACTTGCAGGGTTCTCAGCATCCTGAAGGGGTCCAACTGAGCCTTAGCATTTCTCCCCTATTCTATCTTGCCACTCTCTTGGTTTTCCATGAATAGTAGCAGAGTCCAATGCATCCTGATGGACTATTGATTAGGCCCCATCCCCTCCAAAGGTGTGAATTCTCTTCCCCTCAAGGGTTCAAGTCTCACTCACTCCCTTTCCTATCACTCTCTTAATCCCTATCTACTGACATTCCCCAACCCCCTTGCAGGATACCCCAAATCCAGAAGGGTCCTCTCTTGGGTTAGGTCCTATTCAGCCTCCTAGCATTTAAGCCACACCTCCTCCTTCTCTTTCCTCCCTCTTTCAATCATTACAGCCTTATCCCCCTTTCTATCTAGTCCCACGGCCCTCTTGCAGGTTTCCCACATCCTGAAGGGGTCTCTCTTGGACACTGCCTTATCACTTCTCTCTGGTCCCCCCAGTCCCCTTGCAGGATTCCTTGTATCCTGAAGGGGTCTCCAGGGGCACAACTCTTTCCCCTCCCCCCACCAAACCCCTCCCTCTCCTTTCCCCCTTTTTTTTCATGTAACCACTTGTTTACTCATTAACCCGGCACTTATCATTGTCCACTCTTTCTACCTATCATGCGCAACACTGTTGTAACACTGTTTGTAACACCTGCCTTACAACTGTATGTTAATGTTGATCTTGTAACTTGAATGTTTAATGTCTCATTCCTATTGTACCTCTTCCCCCCAGGTCACACCGGGAGACAAGCAACTTGTCACTCAGTGTGCCTTCCTGGTGAAACATTTCAATAAATAAATAAATAAAATATTTAATCTATCCCTTATGTCTCATGAGAAACTAAAAAAACATAATTTGTAGACATGTTTTAGCTAATATTTCAAACTGTTTGTTTTTCTACTGCGCTTCTTGTCTCCTTTACAACTATACACACACTAATGTGAAAACAGAACCCTGCCTCCTAGACTTCATCTACTCCGGCTGTTTATCTATACCTGACATCATAATTTTCTTTTTATGTCATCACAGTTATTTCTGCAGCCAGAGAAGATGAAGCTTACAGGACAGTAATCCTGTTTACTTTAATGCACATAATTACAAAGAAAAACAAGGTAGGCAGAAAATAGTTCTATACTTACTTTTTCCTTTATAGATAATTCCTGAAGAATACAGTATCTCTGCTCACAGTTTAATGATTCTAACTGTTTTTCTATTTTTAGAGTTCATTCAAACTCTTTAGTTTTATTTACAGTCCGCGTATAAGGGGCTGTTGTAACCTCAACATTTTGTATACAGAATGCAGATTGGAGTGTGACGACTGGCATTTTGTTCACAGAATGAAGTTAGCAGTACAAGGGAATGCATTTTGCCAACAGAATAAAGAATGAGTTTAATGAAACATATTTTGTCAGCAGAATGAAGTTAGCAGTTTAATGGTTCTATGCCATAATAGCACTCGCCAAACGATGATTGCTATTATGGCAAGTATATATCGTCGAAAAACAAATCGGCAATATACACTTACAGGCAAACTGAAACACGGTAATCTAAAATGTTTTTTTTTGGGGGGGGCTGTGCCAGAATGCATTTTGTCCACAGAATAAAGTTAGCAGTAAAATGAAATGTCATTTATCCACAGAATGAAGGAAGGAGTTTGAAAAAATTTGAAAGAATGTATTTTGTTCACAGAACTAAGGAAGAAGTTTGAAAGAACGTACTTGGTCCACAGAAAGAAGTATGGTGCCGGTATTCTGAGCTGGCCATTAGCACCAGGCAGTCAGTAGCGCTGTGCAGCAAATAGTGCACGGCCAGCCCAGAGCAATATTCAAAGATAGCGTGCTCCGATGGGTAGTACTTACTGTCTGGATGTGGGGGTGTTCCAATGCAGCTCATAGTGACTATGTACTGTGCTGACACTACCCAAGGCTGAATATGGCCCATGGGGGAGCCTACTAGATACAGCATTGCCCACATGGGATAGCACCAGAGCTCCTGTGGGCCTCATTCAACCTCTAGCATGCTAATGCGCCCACTGGACATGTAAAGTGCTAAGGGCCATTTGCATGTCAATGATGGGCTCATTAGCATACTGCACTACCCCTTAGTGCCCATCCTGTCAATAAACCTCATCATTGCTGGCGTCTAGTGGTCCCCCTATCCCCCAGTCACCCATGTTGGTTTTTCTATTTCAATTTTCTGGTGTTTAGTGTTCCCCTCACTCCCAATCACCCATGCTGGTTCTTCATGTCAGTTCCCTGGTGTTTAGCAGACCCTCCCCCCAACACTCACCTGTTCTATACCAAAAACATCCTTACCTGGTAGTCTAGTGAACCTCCCCACACACCCCAAATGCTTGCCAGAACCCCACCCAGCCTTCCCACTCAGGAATTACCACACCACAGCCTCCCTCACCCCAGACACTGGTCCCTACTCATGTCAGTGATGGCGACTGGCACAGCCCTTCACTTACTGCCTTGGTCAGCCACTGTCTGACCATCAGTGAGTGATAATGAGTGCAGTCTCATGATTTCTCACTGGCAGTCAGACAGTTGCCAGCTGAGGAGCTGAGTGGAGGGCATTGCCAGTCACTGAAACTGATATGAGTATGAATCAGTGTACGCAAACAGGGGTGGTGCAAGGCAGTGGGTTCTGAGCGGGCAGGCCTGGTGGGGGTGTCGATTGTTTATGGGGGTTGGAAGTGAAGTAGACTACCAGGGAGGGATGTTTTTGGTATAGAATGAGAGATCAGGAGTTGGAGGTCCAATAGACTACCAGAGAGGGATGTTTCCAGTATCGAATGGGCGATTGAGGGGTGGTAGGTAACTAGACACTAGAGAACAAACCAGCCTGGGGCATCAGAAGGTAGTGGTCCACTAGACACCAGGGAACTGAACTAGAAAAAACATTATGGGTGATTGGGGGTATGGGGGGACCACTAGCCACCAGGAAAACTTCAACCTGGGTGTTCAGGGAGGCCACACAGTCGCTGCAGCCAGTTAAGGACAGGGTTTCAACGGTGTTAAACAGTGCTGTGATGGTGGCTGTTTAGTGCTGCCAAAACCTTTCAATGTGCCGCTGCACCCATTATACATAAGGGATCCTTCATTTGCATAAGCGCTGCGGCATATTCTGCTCAGTCACATGCAGCTACACCTACTGTTGCAATTCATGGTTTAAGCAGCACCAACTCAGTTAGTGCCACACTAACCATTTGAATATGGAGGCCTTAGTAGCTGTCAGAATGTGTTTTAGTTATTTATTTATTTATTGAAATGTTGTACCAGGAAAGGCATACTGAGCAGTGAAATGCTCTTTTCCAGATGCGTCCTGGGGGAGAGTGGAACAGGGATGAACAGAAAATGCAAAGCATAACACATGAACTGATAACAATAATTGGATGACAGATACAATTAAGCAACAGGATGACAAAAATGAAACAACAGTATGTTTGACCTAACGACAATGAACTAGAACTAGTTTAAACCAACAAACGAATGACATAACAACGAGTAAGTGCCTACATGAGTAACTAATGGAGAGGCAATTAGGGGAGAAAGGAAATTAAGTGCATGTACAGCAGGGGGCAAAATGGTCCTTTGGGGCTGAGGAGAGGACCCAAGGGGGAAGCAGTGTGGCAGATGGTTGGGGGAAGGGAGTTCCATATTTTAGGGAACCAGTGTGAGAATATTGCCTGGCCTGCTGAGGTGGACCTCGGAGGGATGGATAAGGTACAGGGGTCAAGGTTTCTGAGGGAATGAGAGGAAGGAGGCTTGCTGGAAATAGAGGAGGAGGAGTGGTAAGGTGGGAGAGAGTAACACCAAGTTAGCAAGAAAGTTAGTAGAGTGTATCAGATGGCTGTCCACAGATTGAAGTTAGCAGTAAGACAAAATGCATTTTGACCATAGAATGCAAGAGTCTGAAAGAAAGATGTTGTCCACCGAATTGTCAGTAGTTTGAAAGAATGCATTTTGTCCACAGAATAATGGATGGAGTGTCACAAGCTGTGTCCACAGAATGAAGTTTGCAGCTTGACATGATGCATTTCATCCACACAGGGAAATGCGTAGTTTGACAGAATGCAGTTTGTCCACATAATTCAGTTAGCAGTTTGACAAAATGCATTTTTTTCACACAATGAAGCTAGCAGTTTGATCAATTACTTGCCCTCTGCAGAATATAGATATTAGTCTGACAAAATGCATTTTGTCCATGGAATGTGGTTAGGAATTTGACAAAAAAAAGTGTCTACAGAATGAATTGAGAAGCTGGCATAATCCATTTTGTCAACGTATTGAAGTACAGAGTTGACAAAATGCATGTTATCCACAGAATGAAGGAGTTTCACAAAATGAGTTTTATGAAGAATATCTGCCCCCACAACCATTCCACACCCACATTTTTGTCCCTTAACCACAGCACACCCTAATATCCACTCCACAACCAACCACTCTCCATTATCTGCCCCAAAATATCTGCCCCCAAGGTGCCTCACACCCACGTCTACCGTGCTATTACCCTTCACCCATGTATCTGCTGCAGAACTGGCCAACACCCAAGTAGCCACCCAATAGTTACTCCATACACCATTTTCTACATCACAGCCATCACCCCACACCAGTATCTGCACCATAACTACCCCATGCTCTGGTATCTGTCCCACACAACTACATCATATCCAAGTATCTGCTCCTACAATCACCCACAACCTACTATCTTCCCCCACAACTACCAAACACCTTAGTGTCTGCTGTCCAACTGCCCCTCACCCTGTAACCTCCCCACACTCCAGTAACTGCCCAGTACATAACCCCTTGCACCTTTATCTACCCCACAACCATCACTATGCCTCAGTATATGCTCTAAAACGCCCCATGCCCTAGCTTTCATACTATAACCACATAACTATTATTGTCATTGTTTTCTGTAAGTTGTTAAGTTATGTCCTGTTCTTTTGTTACTGTATGTATTTTTGTCAGGCTGGGCCTGAAAATGGACTTGTTCCAGTGCCCTATCCCGGTTAACAAAATAAAAATGAAAAACTACCCTATACCCCAGTCTCTCTTACAAACTATGCAATACTCCCGTTTCTGTCCCACAATCACCTCACAAGTACAACATGCCCTACTATCCTCCACCAAAACTAACCCCTCACTCCAGTATCTACACCACAACCACCACCAAACCCCAGTATCTGCCCCCAAAGCCACCACCAGGACAGAGGTATGGGAAAATACAGAGGTTTGTTTTGTTCTGGGTCATATACCATTAGGAGGCAGTATAGTGTTGTGGTTAAGGGAACTGAGTTGTAAACCTGTAGACCTGGGTTTGAATCCCATCAGCCTTCACTTGCATACTGTGTAACCCTGAGCAAGGCGTTTAACTTCCTTGTGCTTACAGGTCACACCTGGAAACAAGCTCCAGTTAGTATGCTTTTCCTGATTAAACAATTTCCCCTTTCCCATTCCCCGTTCCATTCCCACATACTGTGCTGTGCGGTAGCTCCTGCCTGTTACTCAAAGTGGGGCCATTGTGTGGCAAATACTGTTTTTGGATATAGGGTAGTCGAGGAGCAGATGTGAGGTAATCCTCACATTCCAGTATCTGCTCCACAACTACCCCATACCCAATATCTCCCCCAGAACCACGACACGTGAAGTCTACAATCTGAGAAAATGAACTGTGTCCCAGCATGAAGTTAGCAGTCTGATGAAAGGCATGTTGTCCACAGAATACAGTTAGCAGTTTGACAACAGACATTTTGTCCACAGAATGAAATCAGGAGTTTGGCAAAATATTTTTTGTAGAATAAAGAGCCTGACAAATGCCCCCCCCCCCCCAATTGCCCATTCTACAGCAAAATACATTCTTGTAAAATCTGTGTTGTCGTGTGACTACAGATTATATATTTCCAAAGCTTTCCCTGTAATATACGCTCTTTAAAGAGCTACTGACGCTTCAAAGAAAACTTGAAAAAACATAATAATTAGGTACTTATCTGCTTGCATTCTATTTATGACCTGTATATTTCTCCTCCCCATTATTTATTACTGAGGAACGTTTTATGAATAAATGATGTTTATCCCTTCAAGTTCTTTTAGAGTTCATCTGCCTCTCTAGCTTACTCCCAACTTCACGTCATAATCCTGTGTTGTGACATCACAGTCTGTTGCCATTTGAGTAACTGTGAAGTCACAAGGAGTGCTATATGACTTCAGGTAGGGAGAGAGCAGCAGGAATGAATGAAATCTTCAGGAGCAATGAGCTTGTTTTCATGCAAATGTCCTCAGGAATAAATAAGAGGGAGGAGGAATATGCAACTAATGTGAAATACAAGCTGAAATGTGTCTAAATATTATATTACATATACGTTGTATATCTTGTATTATATTGTGTATATATAAATATTATGTGTCATAAAAGTTCTCTTGAAGGTGTCAACTGCTCTTTAAGAATATTTGTATTTTTGTGTTGAAACAGTGCTCACGCATGTCATATTTATTTATTTTATTTAAAATTTGTTAACCAGGTAACTCTGAGGGCATCATTTTCCATTTCCATGGAAGACCCAGATGTATGCCCATTATTCTACTGTTACATGTTTGCGTCACAACCCCTATTCTTTAAATATTCGGGGCCCAGCTAGCAGAAACTTTCATCAGGAGTGCAATTGTTTACTCTCATCTTCAGCTTCTTAGATGAGAAGACACAATTGTTCTTGGCAAACAAGCCTACCCAAATTCCCTAATGTAAACAGTGATTAAAAAGAAGAGATGCCTTTAAATAATTAGACACATGATTTTACTCTAGCAAACACAACAGTAAAATAATTTGTATGAGGAACAGTGCTTCCAGAAAAGTAATGCTGGCATGGAAGTAGTAATGGATGTCACAGATGGCATATCAGCTGGAGCTTCAGCAAAACTGTACAGTCCATGGCCATAATGCAGAGCTATAAGAACGTGTATAACTTTGTGATATAATTTCATAAATATTATAGTATAGGCAGAGGATGTCGACCAGACCCGATGCCTACCAATGACATCTCAGCTGACATAGTTGTTATGTGTATAAAGATGGAAATGAAAGCTGGAAGTCTTAAGGAAAATACACAGCACATGCAGTAGAGCAAAATGAAACAGCAAGAGTAGCAGTGTAACATTACAGATAAATAATGGTTCAATTGCAAAAATCCCTGGGCATATTGGTTACCTGCTTTTCATTATTCAGCCTTCCATACAAAGGACAGCTTTTCCTGTCCTCTGAACAGGTGGCTAAAACTATGTTCCTGGCACTGTCACTGTAATCATTTCGAACACTGCAGAACACCAGTGCTCACGCATCTGTTGGATCCATATCTGTTTTCTCAGTCTCTAACTGCCTAGTACCTCAGTGCTTTACTGCATTGACATTGGCTGTGTTGTGGTGTAGGCTGTATCTCTGGTTGCCATCCCTTGGAACCGTCACATCTCACAAGGCTATCCTGGTGAGCAGAATTTCTTTTTCACATAGAATTTTCTGCTTCCCCTGCCATTATTCAGAGATATACCATGTTCAAATATTAAGCTGTCGTTCGGATGATACAGGGGTTTTTGCTTCCCTGTGTTTCTCCTTCAACCCCGCTCTCCTCCCCATGGAAATGGCACAGACTGTGTCAGCCTAGCATGCACACCGCACTCCTGCAACAAGAGCCAGCTCCCTGACCCAGTCACAGGGGTCTGTGTGGTGCCAGAACCCACCTCCAATCCTCCCCAACTCCTGCATGGCAGCTATCTCAGCCTGGCATGCCTCCCGATGTGACAACCTAAGCACACTCACAAACTCGGGTAGCCAGCACAGCAGCACATGGCCTGGGGAGCAGAATTTTAACAAAATAAACACATGTACAGTAAGTAAAAGGAGCCCCATTAAATACTCAGACAAAAATAACATTAGTTTCAGAAAGCATGTTTTGCAAGAGGCTGACTGATGGTACTAGTGGCAGTGTGTTTTGCCACCAGCAGAGCAGAAAGTTCGGGCTTGTATCGTTCACATGGGTTTCTCACAGAAGGGAGGGAATACAGTATCCAGTTGGATGCTCCTCTTCTTTAAAGGGGAACAGTCGGCACAAAGTGCCCCCACATTTGCCTATGAGGTTGGTCCAATGTGCAGTTTGTGTGCAAAAACATTTTGGTTTACTTAGTTTACTGTAATATAGTAGATGGTCTCAGATTAAGTAGACTTAGTTGTAGGCTGACATCTTCTGTTACTACAAATCCCAGAATCCCCTGCAGTTGACATCCGAGCAGTAGGCAGCAATGGGAGAGTCAACAGCCTGCAGTGCATGTTAGAGCTTTTATAATCTCCGAGCAGAGGTTTTCCAGGTCTGCTTTTCTCCAGGGTCTAAGTACAGTCCTCTGTGACTGTAACTTACTGTAGCCCAGGGAAGACAGTAGGACCATGAAACAAAAGATCAGAGCTTATATAGACTCTAACATAGACTGCAGGCTATTGACTCTCCCACTGCTACCTACTATTCTGATGTCAGCTGCAGAGGATTCTGGGATTTGTAGTAAAATAAGATGTCAGCCTACAAGTAAGCAAAATTAGTCTAAGGCAATCTAATAAACTACAGTAATCAGTAAGTAACCCCAAATATTTTTGCACACAGAGTGTGCAGTGGGACCAGCCCTACATGTGAGTGTGGGGCCCTTTGTGATGATTGCTTTCCTATAAGGGTAGAGCTAAGGGAATGGTATCCTCTAGTGCAGGACAGAGGAACAGCGCAGCAATGGATTGTGTGGGGTGGGCAAGATTCTGGCAGGATGCTCATATCTGCATTTGAGTTCCAACCATGTTCACATACCAATGGGGGACTTACATGGTGCGATCTCCATGCCTTGGCACCAAACAGTTTGTTTCCCAAAGGTAGAGACAGAACAGAGGGCCCCCTCTGCGAGAGGTATGTGGTCAACAACTGGCACCAGGAGGTGGGAGGGCAGTATAGACTGTGGGTTGAATGGGGAAAATATATGGGGCAACATATGTAATAGATAACATTCAGGTTTCCTGACAGTGCCCCACAAATCTGGGACAGTATCACAGTAGCAAATCTGCTCCCTACTAGTTACAAAGGACCCACATGTGTCCCCAAATACAGGTATTTGCATTTGGCCTCATGATACTCACATTTATAGTCATTTGTTTATACAAATAAAAAAAAAACAGAAACATAGAAGTTGATGGCAGATAAGGACCACAAGGCCCATCCAGTCTGCCCATTTTTTCTACCTTAGGAATGTGCCATAGACTTTACTCTGTCAATGACCTATCTGTTGATACTCATCTGTATTGCTCCCTTATGCCTATTCCATGCCTGTTTGAATCCCTGCACTGTATTCATATCTGCCATTTCCTGAGGTAGGCCGTTAAATGCATCCACCAGCCTTTCTGTGAAAAAGAAATTCCTCACACTACCCCTTAATCAGCCTCCCTCTAATCTCATGCTGTGTCCTCTTGTCCTGCTATTTTTCTTATATTGAAACATGTTAGACCCTTTCACCTTGTTAATGCCCTTAAGATGTTTGAATGTTTTGATCATATCACCTCTCTCCCCCCTTTGCTCTAGGTTCTACATATTGAGCTCCGTTAATCTGTCCTCATATGTTTTCTGATGCAGTCCCTGCATCATTTTGGTTGCCCTTCTTTGGACTGCCTCCATTTTGTTAATGTCCTTGTGCAGGTGCGGCCTCCAGAAATGTTTGTCTTTCTTATATAGCAGCCTTAGCATTTTTTGCAAAGATCTTTGGCAGTAATAGTTCAAGTTAGCAAAACAAAACAAAAAATACAAAACTGGCATGGAACTACAGACTATTGCAGTCACCAAAACTCAGCTGGCAACATCCTGCTGTGAACAATGGGATGTATAAAAGTCATCAAAGAAAAATTGTAATGTTTATGTTAACTGTTAAACAAGTAGTGCGGACCTGTGATAAATAGATGTCTTCCTAGTTTCTAGGTTCACTTAGCCGATGCATCACCCATTGTGATTGATGCCTGAAAAGGTTGTTTCCTGATTTGTTCAGCTAACATAAACTGCAGCATTAAACAGTGCTTCATCAACCTCACGTGCCACGTCTGTGTGTCAACCAACATGGCAGACATGAGTGTTTTGTCAAACATTTGACTGTAATTTGATTTTGTTTCATTCTTGGAGACAGATTCTAAAAATGAATAACATCTGCTCTGTCAAATACGTGGTGGTAATTTCATCTTGTGATGCGGGTGACATCACAAACCACTTGAACTATTCTCTGTTGGCTTACTAGGTCATCCGGTTCCCCTGGTTAAATTACCACCTTGTTAGTCACAACCTCCAGTTCATTATTCCATATATTCTATATGCATACCATGGGGGAATAGCCCGGCAGTCACATGAATATGTCATTTATGATTAGACAGTGGGACTGCAGACCTTTTCAGCAGTTTCAACAAAGCTGACTGATTAATATGGCTTCAGTATTCTGGACAGACATTGTATAGCAATTATCATGCAAGCAGGAGTAGATGGAGGGAAGGGGCTGTCAGGGTGGGGGACAGGGTGAGTAGTTAATGCTGAGGACCCTGCAGAGACCTAATGGCCTTATTCTGCTGGCTTCATCATATATTCATTATGTAAGCATTCCCAGTAGAACCTACGTGGCTATAATGATTGATAACCATGTACTGTATGTCCTACTGGGAGTCAACAGGTATGGGATTTGTCCTTGGAAATTCTCTTTTGTATCTAATGATAGATCGCTGTTTCAATTCTAACACTCAAAGACATTTCAGGAGCCTTTCATCCCACAGATTAAATCTGAATCAAATGGTTAGACTCGGCCCTTAAACTGAACTTCTAAAACTTAAAAATTACACTTTCTTCAATTCACTTTGTCTGTTTCCACACCCATGCTTCTAAAATCCATTGTGAACTTAGTGTAGATTCATCTCGTACTGGAATCCTAGAAGGTTTGAGTTCTGAGAGGGGATTGCTATTTACCAGTAAACCTATATTTTCTGTTGAAGATGGCTGGTAAATATTAGATCCATTTTTTGGTTATTCTTCAGTCATTATAACATTTTCTGTAAATTTATAATTTTGCTTTGATTTTAGTCCTGATAGTGAGGGCAATTTCATAACTACTGTAAATGGGCATCAGGAACAGTCTTCCGGGAGTCTTTCTGGAGGCTGAGATGCTGCCCTGTTTGCAGACAACTATCTCCCTGAGGGAGGAAGTTGCCCATCTTCAGGCTGCACTGGGCAGTGGCAAGGGAACCTCCCCCATCCAGGGAGCACCACAGCCACCACCACTACCTCAGAGGTTGCGAAGAAAGCACAGCAGTTGGACCACAGTGGGCTCAGGGAGGGTAAGGGTGGTGGAACAGAGGCACACCCAGTCAGTTGTTATACTCCACAATCCATACACCATTCTTGAGGAGCATAGTTCCCCTATGGATGCACCTGCAGAGGAGACTAAGGAGGGTGCAGACAACTGTCACAAGGGAGGCCCTCAGGAAGAAGGCAGAGGGCACCACAGGGAAAGAAAGCAGCTCCTGGTGGGGGACTCAATTATTAGGGGGATAGAACTGGGGGGAGCAGGGAAAACTGAAGTAAGGTGCCTGCCTGGTGCCATGGCTTGGAGGGACAGGAAGCGCATCCATAGAATCACGAGAACAGTTGCACGGGAGTCTAAGCTGGACATCATTGTCCACCTAGGGACAAATGACTTGGCTCATCATGAGATTAGAGCAGTGCAAAAGGACTTTGTAGAGTTGCGGAGGGGCTTAAGACAAGTAGCACACACAGTATCCTTCTCAGAGGTGCTGCCTGTCAGTGGCATGAGTGAGGCGAGGGTACTTTGCACCATGCAGTTTAACAAATGGTTGAAAAAATGGTGTGGAGCACAGGGGTTTGACTCCATTGGGGACTGGGGTTCCACCTGGAGGGACACCAGCCTATACTAGCAGGATGGTCTGCATCTGTCCAGGAAGGGAACAAGGCTTTTGGGCAATCAGTTTAAATGCTTCATTGGCAAGACTTTAAACTAATCAAGGGGGGAGGCACTGATAAGCAGAAGGAAAATCCCAGCCTCCCCTACAAAACAGGGTACTAAATGAGAAAAGACCAAGGTAGAAAGGTCAGTGGGGTTACCGCTACAGAAGGTAAAGCCATCAAAAATGAAGCAATGAGTACCAATGCCCGTAGTCTGGGTAACAAGTTTCCGAATTAGTGGCCTTGATGGAGGAGGAAGATCTGGATATTGTGGCAGTCACAGAAGCATGGTACACACAGAACCATGACTGGGATGTAAACATACCAGGATACACTATCTACAGGAGGGACAGGGAGGGTAAAGAGGAGGAGGAGTAGCTCTCTACATAAGAGAAGAAATCAAAGCAACAGAACAAAAGGGTAAACAGGAGGAGGAGGAGGAGGAGGAGAAGAAGCACTGTGGGTCAATTTGGAGGCAGGCAATGGCACCACAAGCCGCACAGGGGTTGTATACAGACCCCCCTCTCAGGGGGAGGAAATGGACAAGGAAATGATAGAAAGTATACTTAGAATGGCAGATAAAGGGGAGATATTGCTGATGGGTGATCTGAATATGCCAGATGTTAACTGGAGTGCAGTTGCAGCAGCCACTTCTAAGAGTGGGGTTATTCTAGATGCCCTACAGGGGGCATGCCTTAGACAACTAGTATTGGAGCCCACTCGAGAGGGAGCAATCTTAGACCTGGTTCTCTCAAGCGGAGATGAAGAGAGATCACAGATGTAAGTGGGTAGCCATCTGGGAACTAGCGACCATCGAACAGTATGGTTCACAATAAACACAGCAATAGAGTCAAGCCATCAAAGACAAAGGTACTGGATTTTAGGAGGGCTGACTTTGCCAAAATGGGTGAGTGCCTAAGGAATGCACTAGCAAATGGGCAGGAAGGAGGGTGGAAGAACAATGGGGAATAATAAAAACTGCCATCACAGAGGTAACAAGCCTTTGTGTAAAGCAAATAAACAAAATGAAACGAGGTAAGAAACCACTATGGTTCTCAAAGGAAGTGGCAGTGAAGGTTCAAGAGAAAAAGCATTCAGGAAGTACAAGGAATCACAGAAGGAACAGGACAGAGAACTGTATCAGTTAAAGCAAAAGGAAGCTGGAAAGGCAGTCAGAACAGCAAAGGCCCAAACCAAGGAAAAGATAGCCAACTCAGTTAAGAAGGGGATAAAACCTTTATAGGTACATCAGGGAGCAAAGGAAGACCAAGGGAGGATAGTGAGGCTTAATAAAGGGGAGGAGGGTGGGCAGAGGGTGACTGTGAAAAGGCAGAGATACTAAACAAATATTTTGCTCAGTATTTACAAAGGAAGAGGGGAGGTACCTAAAACAAACAGTAGAAACACTCTGGATACAGAAGTTGATACCAGCCCATTTACAGAAGAAAGAGTTCTAGAAGCTCTTAAAACTGAAGGTGGACAAAGCAATGGGGCCTGATGGGATTCATCCCAGAATTCTAAAAGAACTAAGGATAGAACTAGTGACACCACTGACTACCCTCTTTAACAAATCATGGGAGGATGGGGTGGTACCTGAGGACTGGAGGAGGGCAGATGTGATTCCCCTTCACAAAAGTGGGAGCAAGGCAGAAGCAGGAAACTACAGACCTGTTAGTTTAACCTCAGTGGTAGGGAAAATGATGGAATCACTTCTGAAGGAAAGAATTGTTGCTTATCTAGAGGCCAGAGGGGCACAGGACCCAAGGCAGCATGGATTCACTGCGGGAAGGTCATGCCAGACAAATCTGATAGATTTCTTTGACTGGGTGACCAAAGTAGTAGATCAGGGAGGGGCTGTGGACATGGCCTACCTAGACTTTAGCAAGGCATTTGACACAGTCCCACACAAAGATTAATATACAAGTTAGCCAGCCTGGGAGTGGGTCCCAAGATGACAGCCTGGGTAAAGAATTGGCTGGAGAATAGGACACAGAGAGTAATAGTAAATGGAGTCCACTCTGAAAAAAGGGGGGTTAGCAGTGGGGTACTACAGGGTTCAGTATTAGGACCGGTCCTCTTCAATGTCTTTATAAGCGACATTGCAGAAGGACTGGAAGGAAAAGTATGTCTCTTTGCAGATGACACAAAGATCTGCAACAGAGTTGATGCACAAGGTGGGGTGGAAAGGATGAGAAGGAACTTGGCAAGGTTAGAGGAATGGTCAAATGTATGGCAGCTTGGATTCAATGCTAAGAAGTGCAAGGTAATGCACCTGGGAAACAAAAACCCAGGGGAAGAGTACACAATGGGGGGTGAGATACTAACAACAACAAAAATGGAAAGGGACCTGGGGGTAGTCATATCAGATGACCTAAAGGTGGGCAAGCAATGTGAGAGGGCAGCAAGGAGGGCTGGGGGATACTGGGATGCATAGGGAGAGGCATCACCAGCAGAAAACAAGAAGATATTATCCCTCTGTACAGACAGCTGGTGAGACCACATCTGGAGTACTGCGTGCAGTTCTGGAGACCCATCTCAGAAAGACATAGACAGGATGGAAGCAGTCCCAGAGGAAGGCAACTAAAATGGTGCAGGGTCTGCACGGAAGACATATGAAGAGAGACTTAAGGAGCTTGATATGTATAGCCTCGAGGAAAGGAGGGAGAGGGGGACATGATAGAAACTTTCAAGTACCTCAAGGGAATCAACAAAGTCCAAGAGGGTAGCATCTTTCAAAAAAAGAGGTGTGTAAGAACAAGGGGGCACAATTTGAAGATAGAAGGGGGGGCTCTCAGAGGTAATTTAAGGAAGTATTTTTTCACAGAGAGGGTTGTGGATGTATGGAACAGCCTTCCAGAGGAGGTTGTGGAGTCAAAAACAGTGGTGGAATTCAAGCATGCATGGGACAGTCATAAGGCAATTCTAGGGGGGTGGGGGTAGGAAGAAGTAGGCTGCTGGTTAACTAGGATCTGCAGCTTATCCATCAGGTAGGGAAATGGGCAGACTGGGTGGGCCAAGCGGTCCTTATCTGCCGTCAAATTCTATGTTTCTATGTTTCTATGAACTCTGTAGATTCTACCATTGTTAACTTCTGACATCCCTGATAGAATGCATCAGTGGATAGAAAGGGATATAAACTACATAACTGCTTATAAGGGATCTGTGGACAGCCCATTATTCATGCCCCGCTAATAATTTGCATATGCTGCAAAAAATGGTGGGTGGTGGTGCTGGCTAGCTTGGTGGGGTGACGGTCAGATATATGAAAAATAACTTTGAATTTGGGTGGGCCAGCAGTTGGGGTAGGGGTTACATTAATACTCTGCCCTCCCCAGCTGTTGGGCTAGCCCATCTGAGTTACAGCATGTTTGAAGCCTTTGTTTGGTTGGGGGGCCATCCGAGTATTACTGAGTGCTTTGAGTGAGTGAGGTAGTTTTACTTAGATGGCGGTGTTTTAGGGAAGGTGGGGTAGGACTAAATGATTCAGGTAGTGACTACCCAACACTGTTTGCAATATGCAAATTATAAGCAGCAAATAGATTATTCATAATTGTTTCATTAGATAGTGTTACTATCCCACACCAGGCACTTGGGTTAATATCCCAATACTGACACTGCAGTGCAGCATGGGGGGGTGCTGCACTCCTGAGGTGTTGTCTTTCAGATGAGACGTTAAACCGAGGTCCCATCTGCCTGTTCTGGTGGTAGGTCAGGTGGATGTTAAAGAACCCATGGCACTTCTCAAAAAGAGATGGGGAATTTCCCCAGTGTCCTGGCAAAATTTCCCCCATTCACTACAAATACCACCAACAGCTTAATCTGGTTCAGTTTCAGTTGGTTACCGTCTGTGTTCCCCCGGCCACCCCTGAAAAAAGGACTTCTAGTCTCAGTGGGCCTACCGGGTCAACAAAATTCAATAAAATAAATATTGTCTACCCATCCCTAACTGCAAATTTCTGCAAGATTCTTCTTGAGAAACTTCTATGGTTTACAAACTTTGTGAACTATTGAGTGTTCATGAAGATTTTAGTTTCATATTTCCTCTGTGGCAAATTCGTAAAACCTTAAAAAGAACCATATAAAACCTGGTTGGTTTAGAAATTTAGTGCCAAAAAGGGGGTAGACATTTACAGACAACTTTAATAGAAATGGCAAGAATTACAGACAGTTCACGGATTCTTGCATGCCTTGTTTCCTGGCTGTTATTTTTGTAGCATATGGAATTCTCCAAGCATTCTGTTGTGTAATACCATTGATCTGATGTCTCAGAACAATGGTATTATCAATTTCTGTTGTCATATCAAAAAATATTATGGAGTTTAAATACCACTCTTTCTCTATGGGAAAAAGTGACCACTAATATATTGCATAGTGATCTACCATCTAGAAAATCCCAAGTAGGGATATGTGAATCTATTTCATCTAAGTTTACAAAATGCAGAAAAATGCCACTAAATTCCACCTTTCTTATGAGAACTTTAACAAAATCTAATATGTAGACACAGTCCAGCTTGTACTTCCCATTAGTGCTGTATTCCCCCTCCCCATTATTTATTACTGAGGTCATCTGTATGAAAACAGGATCTTTGCTCCTGAAGAGCTTGTCTATTCCTGCTGCTTTCTTTTATACCTGAAGTCATAGAGTACTGCTTGTGACATCAACGTTACTCCCATGGCAACAGATTGTAATGTCACAACACAGGATTATGACTTGAAGTAGGGAGTAAGCTATAGAGGCAGATGGACTCTAAAGAAACTCTGAGATTTAAAGATCACATATTCATGCAAATTTCCTTAGTAATAAATGATGCGGAGGAGAAATATATAAAATATAAATGGAATGCAGGCAGAATTGTACCTTATTATTATGTTTTCTTAATTTTTTTGAGGAGTCAGTAGCTCTTTAAAAGTTGCTAAAAAAGCAAATTTTCTGACATAACAATTTTTTTGTTGACTTGTTTTTTTTCCCACGACTTGTGGACTTTGTGCTTTATGCTAAATATTTTTTTTCTCTTGTAACTTGGATATGTCTCCATGACTTTGGGGGTTTGATCAGCAACTTGGGGACTTTGTGCCAGACAGCAGATATTAATTTTTTCTCTGAAAGTTAGGTTTTTGTCTATGTCGATGTACTGAATACATGTACCTGCTAGAGGACAAAAGGGAATGGGGGAGGGGAGCATGACAGAGACCACTAAGTACTTAAAGGGCATCAACAGGGTAGACAGCAGTGAACAGTTCAGGACCAGAGGCAATAAAAAATGTAAGAGGTAAACAGCTGCTAACTGAATGGGGACAGATTCAGGAAGGAAGCCAGGAGGCACTGCTTCACAGAGAAAGTGGCTGAGGGGTGGAACAGGATACTGGAAGAGATGGTAAGCACAAAATCCATGGACAACTTCAGGAGGGTGTGGGATAAGGTTATTGTGAGGGTAAAGGTGTTCAGGGTGGGGGAGGGGGGAGCAGCATGTAACTCAATGTAAATGAGCTCCACATTGGGCAGACATTTATTTATTTATTTATTTATACAGAGATCGGAAAATACCTTTGAGTCAGAGATTCATTTACAAAGGTTCCACGTCACATATATTGAACAGTACAGAGCTAAGGTTACATGTCACATATATTGAACAATACAGAGGTAAGGTAGCATACAGGGCAGGGAAAAGAAAAAAAATGCTTGAGACATGGTAAAGGTAAAAAATAAGGCTCGAAGTCAGGTTCTAGTAGACTTATAGAGGCATAGATAAGCATCTAGAAAGAAGAAAAAAAAAAAAAAAGAAATTGGGGGTAGCCAGACGTAGGCTGTTGTCAGGGGGGAGGAAACGTGTGACAGGATCAGTAGCAGTCACAGCAGTTTGAGGACTGTAGGTGACCCTTAAGGTGGGTTTTGAAGAGGCCGATAGAGTTTTGGGTTGCGATGAAGTTGGGTAGGTCATTCATCCAGGAGGGGGCCTTGAAGCTGAAAGACCTTTGATATTGGGAGGTACGACATCGGGGAACTGAGAGATGTTGTTTGCTGGAGCTACGAGTTACTTTTGTGGTTGTAGATGGACAGATTAGGGTGGTGAGACCCGGAGGGGAGAGACCTAGGGTGATTTTTTTTGGCCATAAGACAGGTGTGGAATTTGATCCTATTGTCAAGATTAAGCCAGTTTGTGTAGTTATGTAGTGAGAAGGTGTGTGTGAGGTGGTCGCAGCCCAGGACAATTTGACAGGTTTTGTTGAGGGAGAGACGTAGCCTATTTAGGGTCATAGTGGTGGCAGCTCTATAAATGAGTATACTGTAGTCGAGGAGGGAGAGGATGGAGGATGAGACTGCAATTCGGAGGGCACCTTGGGTCAGGCAATGTTTGACGTGGCATAGCAGTCTGAGGTGGACATTCAGGGCCGGGGACAGGTGGTGTATGTGCTGGTGGAAAGTGAGAGCCGGGTCCAGGGTGATGCCTAGATATTTGAAGGAGTTCACTTGCTCGAGTGGGGTTAGGTCAGCAGTTAGTATCTGGGGGCAAAGTTTCTGCTTGGTGCTGTGGGGGTGGGTGAAGATCATGAATTTGGTCTTCTTGTAGTTCAGTATGAGGCGATGGGCAGTGAACCACTGTTCGGCTTCATTAAAAGAGGACTGCATGGAGCGGTGGAGTTGCTGAGGGTCATGGCTGGAGGCATAAAGGACAGCATCATCCGCATATAGCAGTAGGCTGTGGGAGCAGGAGCTAGGGAGGGAGTTAAGGTAAAGACTGAAGAGAAGGGGGCCAAGGATGGACTCCTGGGGACCCCTGAGAGAATTGGGAGACTATTGGATAGGGTAGTGCTGGTCTGACCTGTTGGCACCTACCCATTAAGTAGTCAGTGAACCAGTGTAGGGCATCCTGAGAAAAGCTGATGTTGGAGAGTGTGACTAGCAAGAGAGAGTGATTGACTGTGTTGAATGCCTTAGAGAGGTCGACAAAAACAGCCCCAGTGGTGTTGCCTTTGTCTAATGCAGAGTGGATGTATGCAATGAATTCCAGGAGGGCAGTAGTAGTACTGTGCCCTTTGTGGAAGCCACGCTGCTGTTTACAGAAAAGATTGTGTTTGTTAATGTGGTCAGTGAGCTGGTCATAGACAATGTGCTCGAGAGCTTTGGATGGGGGGGAGGATAGATATGGGCCGGTAGTTATTGGTGTCAGTACGGTCCCCATTTATAAATATGAGGGTAATGGAGGCAGATTTCCATATGGAGGGGAATTTACCTTGGCAGAGGGAAAGGTTCAGAATATGGATGAGTGGGTAGAGTATGTCTTGGAGGGTGAGCCGGAGAAGCCTCAGATCCAGGGAGTCACCACTATAGTGAGCATGGCTTACAGCGTTTCTGAGATATGGTTCAGCAGCCTTGGGGGTGATGCACTGTAGGTGGAAGGGAGGGTTAATCGGGGGGGAGGCCGGGGGTGGGTCGAAGAAATTAGGGGGAGAACGTGGCTGAGGTTAGTGAAGGCTTGGTTGAAGGCCGAGGCTATGGTGGAGGGGGCGGAAGTCAGGTGCCCATCCACCGCTATCTGGTTGGGAGGGGGGTTATGGTTTTTCCCCTCTGATTTCCTTGATATTATTCCAAAATTTCCACCCAGAACCCCATGTATTGGTGAGGACAGCTTTATAGTGCTCGGTCTTGCTTTGTGTAGTGCCCACATACACTTGTTCCGGGTCTCTCTATACTTCTGCCTTTCGGAGGGACGGCCAGTCTCATTTGAGAGGTGCCAGAGAGAGTCACGTGTACACATCAAGGCATGGAGCTGGTCAGAGATCCAGGGGGCAGGGTTGCTTTTGGCCATACTTTTTGAAAGCTGGGCAAATTGGTCACAGATGGTGTTGAAAGTGCGAATGACTAGGTCAAGGGCTAGGTCAGGGTCGAGTGTATTAGTTAAGAAGGACCAGTCCAGTGACCTGAGATGGGATCGTAGGAGAGCAAGTTTACCTGGGCCCAGTTTGCGAAGGATGATTACCTTGGGGGGGTCTTGGTCATTTTGCAGGACCATGTGCAGAGAACTGGGGAGTGGTCGCTGATCATATTTGGCAACACCGTGGCATTAGTGATTTTATGGGGGTGGTTGGTGAAGACCAGGTCCAGTATGGAGGAGTCTCTGGTGCGGAGGTCCAGACGTGTGGGAGAGGTGACTACTTGAGTGAGATCTTGGGCTGTAGCTGCATCTATAAGTGGTGTGGCGGACTTAGCCAGCCAGTTGGTGTTGAAGTCCTCTAGTATAATTTGTTCATTTTGTTGCGGGAGGGAGGCAAGATATGACAGGATTGAGAGAGAGACATGATAGACTGTAAGTCCTTCTGCTGCTGGCTAACATCTGCGTATCTTATCTATATACTAAAGACTTTGTGCAGACCAAAATACCACTGAAGGTTTCTATATATTTAGTGAAATGTCAAATTTACATACACAAAAACAAATCCACATGGTACTAGTCTGAACTTCTCCTTAAGGCCTAGCTGTTACTGCTGCTACAAAATGTTTAGGCTAAATCTGGATATGACTCTGTACAAATCAAGCCCCTACTAGTTACAGATGGAAAAAAAGGAGCAATTTTCTAAAATCCCACGTACAGTATGTACCTGGTTTTGATGGGATGAAATGTACAGTACAAAATGTGACCAGGCACAGGAAACAGTTAATTCACTGCTAAAAGAGCTTTGGCAACATAAAATGTATTTGGCTTTATTTTCTTTCTCATAAATATAATTTTTATTACATAGGTCTTCAGGGTACAGATTAAAAAAACAGTACTGTTAACAACATATTTGTTGGTCATGGTTGAGCCACTGCCAGGCCGAATATGTTCGCCATAGTACACAGATTTATAATGTACGGCAGACAGTCCCCCACTCTAGGTGGCCATGTGATGGGGAATGTCTGCACATAGAAAACAGGATTTCTATTGGTGCTCAGTTTACTTTATGTTCACAAATTGTCTCACAGTGCTCACGTGGGGAAGGGGGGAAGCACGGGACCTGGAGGGGGCAGAACATAAGCCAGACATGTTGTAAGGCCCAATATTTGACCTTATTTCCAGTTAAAAAATGTATTTGTAACAAACAATCCCAAATGGAATAACAATAATGTTAACATGTAGTACGAACTGTGGTTTAGCCACCATTGCATTGTTCCTTGAGGTCTCAAAGCTATAACAATATGGTGAGAGTTGCATGACGTCATTTTAGGCCCAGTCCACACTTGCAATTAAAATGTTGTAACAGTTTTCAAACCATTAGGGAGCTTACCATGCTGCTGGATCCACACAGGTGGGAATCGTGTATTAACACAGTTACGTGCCCGTCCACACCTCCCAAAATGCAGGCATGTTTAAACACACTGTCAGCTTGCTTGCCAGTGTAGATCAGATGCAGCGTGATGGGCGCCAGGAGGATCACTGGCACGGAACACGGATCAGATGCCCATACACACTGGTAAGTGAAAACGTTTCTCACTTAAACCGTTTTCAAAACCGTGGTAAAACTTTGATTGTATCAGGGTTTAAACACGGTTTTGAAACATGGTTCGGTAATGTTACCAGTGTGGATGCGAACTGTGTTCCCCAATTTTACATTACAAGGCACCTTAGTGTTTTAAGATCCCCAGTGTGGACAGGGCCTTAGTGGCTGATTATTTTTCTCCTGCTTATGAAAACAAGCAAACTGAACTAAAAGAAAATGATTTCAATCACTTTAAATTTATATCTTATTTCTTTCTGAAACAGTAATGTAATTAATTTAAGGCTTACTGGGCTTTGGTGCCACCTACAAAATGGTGCTATTTTTAACATTTTTTAAGGGTGTAACACTGAAGATGGCATTGACTTTTTACACGGTGGTGTCCAGTCCATTTGTGCATATTCCTAATAGAAACTTATTGGTGGTGTTTGCAGGATGGCCAGACATTGGACGGTTAAAGGTTAGCGTCCTCTTTAACTTGAGTTAAATAAGGTAATTATGTCCCACAAATGTTAAAAATGCCACAGTTCAGCAGGCGGCAGTGAAGGGGGCAGGTTCACCACACAGTCCCAATAGGCTCTATTTGCCGCTTTGGTGCATTAAAAACAATACCTTTCTTAGTGGGCTGGGGTAGAATTCATGAGGTGCTAATGACTAAAATGACATCAAAAGAATATTTTGGATGTGAGAGAGGGACAGAAGAGCAGCAGTGGAAAAGTCACATACAACTGTGTGGTATGCATGAACAGTTTTAATTAATGACAATATTTCATCTCTAGATATATGTTTTCTTTTATTGATAAAAATTAATTCCTGAAACATTGATTAAAAAATTATTTCTATTTTCAGCATGTATTTATTCTAACCTCTTTATTTTATTTGCAGCCTTCAAACTGTAATTGCCAGTCTCAAACCCATATGTTTGGTTATGTTTTGATTTCACTGTACTGTTTGCATGTCCTAACCAGGACCTCCTTGTAAATGAGCACTGCTCAGTGGAGCTTTTTACTGGTAAAAGAAATAAGTACAAATACATGCTGATGCAGCACTTAGTTTTTCTGTTTTTACATTTTATGTATTTTATTACTGTTACATAACATGTTATCAGATGGAATACAATGCAAGCAACAAACTAAATGTTGCACTTCATTCTCAAGCTGGCCTATATTTAAAGACAAAGCTTATAAAAATATGTATGTATTTATTTAAAAAGTTTTACCGGGAAAGCACACTGAGCAGTAATTGCTCATTTCCAGGTGTGTCCTGGGAGAGAGGCGTTGGGAAGTATCAACAAAGCAATTACAGACAAGACAATAGTTCAGAAAAATATATACAGAGAGGAATTAGGTTACAGTTTTTTACATTTGCTTAAGCATTTCTGATTACAATTATTACACGTTACAGTATTTCACATTTGCATAAACAGTTCTGATTTAATATATTACACATTTGGTATGTGCAATTTATTTGGGGGCTGACAAATTACTGAGATAAGGAGAAGAAATAGGTACAGCCGAGCAGAAATTGAAAAAAATAGGGTTTGGAAAACCAGAGGTGAATCGGCAAATGCCACAGGTAGAGGTAAGTGAGTGAGGATAGGGACATGGAAGTGGAATAGGGAGGGGCCAGGCAGAAATCGTGGGAACACAGAGATGGGCAGAGGATCCAAAAGGTAGGGGTGAGAGAATTGGGGAGAGTAAAGAAAGGGGGAGGCTACAGTGGGAGGGGAATAAAAACTGATGGGGGGGGGATTAGGAGCAGGTGCAAGTAGGGGAAAATAAATTACGTAGAAGAGAGGAGTGGGCAACTGGGGAGGTGGAGTGGCGGAAGGGAATTCCACAACTTGGGGAAATGGTGGGAAAAAGCAGCCTGGCCAGAAGAGTAGGAGCTAGGAGGGATAGCCAAGATCTGGGAGTCATAGCTTCTGAGAGAGTGGGAGGGGGAGGAAGAGAGTGATAGGGAGGAGGAGAGGTAGGAGGGGAAAGAGTCAAACCAGAATTTGGATAGGAAGTTGGCACAGTGGGGACTGCACCTGTCATCAAGAGGGGGGGGAAAGAGAGATTAGTAGAGAGCACAGTGATGAGTGCAAGGGGGACAGTCAAGGGTGAAGCGACAGATGGAATGGAATAGAGTGTCCAGTCTGACAAAGGAAGTCTTGGTAGCGGCACTGTAAACTACATTGCCATAGTCAAAAACTGGGAGGATCATTTTCTGGACCAGAGCGCAATGGACAGGCAGTGGAATACAGCCACACTTTCTGTATAGGACACCTAACTTGGGGTGCAGTTTTTTGAGTATGACAGCCACGTGTCCAGAAAAGGCAAAGAGTTAGTGAAGCCAAACCCCGAGGTAGATATCTAAAGGAGGTGGTATCCTCCAGTATCCAATATCATGGGACATGTGGCCAAAGTCAGAGGCACACCTTAAAAAGTGCCAATGTCATCCTAAGGAGCAGTTATACGATTTTCTTTGTGTGAAAAGCATTTTCTGTAGAAGAGTAATACTTCAGATCCCTAATCTCTTGCTACAGCCATTCCACAGAGGTACGATTAGGGATATCCCTGCAAATAGGACAGCTGAGAGGTAAATGATGATCACTCACTTTGTAGAAGAACTGTATATTCCCAGAACAATGTAGGCAGCCAGGCTTGGTCATGGACTGATCATTCCGCCTACTGATCTCTCTGGCATGTTTCCAGATGGCACATAATTCGACAGTTTTCATTAGCAGACATCTTGAATGCATACTCAAAATAGAATTCACACTACGTGTACACACAGTGGAACATACAGCCCCAGCATTTGAACTAAACCTTCAGTGTGTATAGTGAAAGTTGCTTATGTTTTTGCAACACCTGTTCTAGAACAGTGACCATGCACTTTCTCTGTACTGACTTACATGACTGGAGTTTAGACAGGTAGGTACTGTAGAGGGCAGGTAGGTATATAAGTAGGTAGTTGTAATTAGGTGCCCTCCATAAACCTCAGAGCACTTTATGATGCATTTTGAAATGGGTAGAAAGAATTCTGGCTCCTGATTGGCCAAGAGGTACGTTCAGCTGGGTCATTATCCCAGCATAACAGCCCGGGTGAAAGTATTTCAGCAAAAATATGTTAAAAAATACATCCAACTTACTACAAAGGACCCATTTCATAATCGCAAAAAGGCACTCCAGGGGGTGTGTTATGGTGGGCTAACGGCCCTTTTTGGGTGGTGTAAGTACTGTGCTTCACCTCATGCTTCAACCAACCCGAGGAGGGCCATTATCCCACCATAACATGCCCCTTGCCATGTCTTATTGCTTAAATAAAACACATAGATACAGTATTTCACAAACTGTATTTATACACTGTCTGTGAGAATACAAATAATGTAATATATAAGGGATATGCATTGGGGACTAGTTAAATAAGTGACTGATATGCACGAGAGCAGTTTGACCTCAGGTAACCTCACAAGTGGCTTAAGCCATGGATCAGTTGCCCAAGGTCAAAATGCTTGAGTGCACAGAAATTATTTGACAAGTTCCCCACTGCATACTCCATTCATGTGATAGGAATGCATTTTTTAATGTTTTTGTATTTATTTCTATTTAGTTTATTTTTTTTTATAAAAAAGTTTTTTTTGTGATGAGCTGTGTCTTGGTTTGCAGTTCAGGGCTGGTTACTAGAGTCTGCGCCACGGCTTTTAGGGACACAAGGGCCTTACATTTAGAGGTCACATTTATATTGGTTTAAAATCATGGTTGGGAGGGAATTTTAAAAAAAGGGGTGCTGTATTTCTCACTTATTTATTTATTTAGTTTTTGTTGCTTAGCAAGGAGTCACTTACCATGGAGCCATGAAAGAGTTTTTAAATTATAGGTAATATTTGGTCGATACTGCCTTTCATGGATATTTGAATTCTTTACTCAATCCTATGACACGGATTTCTGTGTGTCAGTGACTGTAGTGAGCAAGTGTAGGGCACCGAATATATGGGAGCATGGTAGTGGTGTTAGCAGGTGTGAAGCACAGCTTGGGGATCGACCTTAAAAAGCAAAAATTGCATTTTGTTTTGCGGTCATGTGCTAGGTTTATCAAAATAATGGTGGCGTTGAATATAGTAGAGCTGAGTGACAGATGGGAGAATGGTAGGAGGGGGGGGCAGCCAGAACCTGGGGAGGGGGTAGTGTGTGGCTATGGGCAGAGCTGGTGAAAAAGCTGGATGGAGCAGTTGATTTCTGAAACAAAGAAAGGAAAAGAATGAGATATTATGAAGAGAAGGTATGCTTTTTGTTAGTACTGGATGATGGAGACCATCTTTGCAGTGTACAGTGTTACTGTGATATGCCGTTTGGAGCCGCAGACAAGGCTCAGTAATGAAATTAAGGGGTGAGTTTGTTGCGACAGTTGATAAAAACAAGATAATAAAAATGTGTTATTCATTTGATGTTTTATGTTTTGTGTACGTTTATCAGACAGAGAATTGAATGCAATAGGGGAGAGAAAAAGTAGTGGTTTTGTTGTTGGGGAGGGGGTGTCTGTTGTAAGGTACAGTGGTAAACTACGAGTAGGTTGGAAAGTGAAAGTCTGTAAGTAGTGCCAGTACGAGGAAAGATGGTTGACACTTAGGGTAGAATAAATGGGGGGGAGGGAGGGGGTGATTGACACTCGTAGAATAAATGTGGGTTCTAAAATTTATTTAACACATGTGGAAATAAGTGTCTTTATTTAATGGATAGTGTGTCCATGCCCATTGCATAAATGCATTTATTTTCATGTCACACAGAGCAAGAGTGGAAATCGGTAATTTATTTTCACTCTAGCATACTCAACAATGGATATTTTTACTCATGCTGCATCAGCTGTTTACAGAATTAATATATGAAGCATGTTTCAACATTCCAGACCAAACTTTACATCTTAGCTAGACATTGTCACGTTGTAAAGGCTGTATGCCAAGGGCTGCCTCAAAATAAATTTCTTTTTCACTTCCATTTTGTTAGGATTTACAGTCATCCAAACCCTGATTTCCTCCAGGCACTGTTCTAATACTTGCACAACGTAAGCATCCCAGCCCTGATTGGGTGCAAAGGAAAGGTACAGCGGGGTATGTTTGTGTCATAACACCAACAGAAGCCAGAATGGAAGGGTTCAAACAGATCAATCCAGGCAATTCCATAGCTATACTCTGTAACCATGTTCTTCACCAATGGCAGGCTGGAGAGCAGATGATAATAGTCCATAACATCAAAGCCTAAAGTTCTTCTTCAGGACATGCCAAACACCCACATTCTGCAAGGTGACTGGATGGACACTCTCCCTCAGAGATGCAGTGACGACACTGGCAATGACTAGGGCTTGCTTTGCTACCCTAGGCTTTACCAGTTGGGTTAGTACAGTATTCAGCTTAGAGATGGTGCAGCTCAACCTGGGGATTACTCAGACAACCTCTTCAGCATCCACTTGGTTAAACCCATCCCAGACCATCAAATGTACAGGGGATTCCAGTGCCATAGCTAACAACTGATTCTCAAACTCCTGTGGGAACCCTTCCTCATGCTGTGAAGGATAGCAATGGAGGATAATCCTGCATCTCAAAAAGGTCACAGATAAACTAGTCAGTCACTCAAAGGACCTTGGCCACCCTACCACCCCTGTACTCTAATGTCAGGCAGTGTATGACAGAGAATTCATGAGGGGATAACTCCTTCAAGACTGGTGAAAATCTGGCATCCAGTCATGTCTCTCTGATACACAGTAGGTCAGCTACTGTGTCAGATATGAGATATTATCAAAGTCTTGTTAACGACTGAACTGGCATTTCTTAACAATTCCCAAGCGGAAGGAATTGTGTAGCTCTGCAAGCATCTGCTCATTGGAGCAAGTAGGTCTAGATGTTCCTACATTGTGCCTATGCATTGTGGGAGTCACTGACCATGTCATATCTGAAGCATCAGTGCTTGTATAGCATCAGGAACTGTGTGAATATGTTGACATGTTACTAGTACTAGCAGTGTTAAATACCTGTTTGTGAATGAAAGCCAAGGCAACAGACTGCATGCTGTTCTGAAAGGCAGAGCTAATGAATTAAATTATCAAGGCAGGACTTCACTTTACACTAAGGAGTATATAATAACATTTACAAATGGCAAGAGATGGATGTTGCCAATTTCCTTAAATGGTAGCATGTGTTTTTGTGGCTTTCTATTGCTCCCTCTTTTCTTCCCCTGTGCCTAGCTAGATTCTCTTTGTATCTTCTGCCATTTTCTCAGTCCACATTAGAAGCTGCAACCATCCGGATCCAGTCACCCTTCCTGCCAAGCAATCAACCATGGATTGCCCTCCCTCATGCTAGTGTGCTAAGGGCATAGCAGATACCTAGGAGGACATCCCCAGGTTGAAACTGAACAAGATGGGGTACATAGTGACATAATTTATGGTTGGAAGGGATTCTAGGGACATCATGTTTTCCCCCACCCTCCAGAGCCCATAAGCCAGGAGGAAATCAATAAGCTGCGCAGACATTTACCATTTCAAAGGGATTCCCTACCCACACTACTACTTAGGGTACCATGCAATTCCTCTGGTAAGGAGACATCTGTCCAGGTTTATCCTGAAGGCCGCTACTATCTTCATATTCACTGACTCCACTGGTAGGCTGTTCCATAGGTTCATCACAGTTTCAGAGACAAGGTGTCTTCTACTGTTACCTCCTATTTTAAAATGGCAAGGATAAGTCCGGACACATCACTGGACAATAGCCGTAACATGATTGTACATTAAAATACTAACAATGCATGGTCAGAAACCAGATCTTTTTATGAAGCATGGAAAAACTCATTACCTACAATGAGTCTTTTTATGAGAGCAATAAGTCACTCTGAGGTGTCCATTAAAGGATGTACAATGCACTTCCTACGGGTGTAAGAACACTCAGCCTTTGGCCTCATGCATTTCTACACCCCAGGAGTGTGCATCATTAATCTTTTAATGTACACCCCATTATGGCTTATTGCTTATGAATTTACCACCTCAGAACTTCAGGGTATGTCCCCGCATCCTACGGCAGGGCACCAGATCAAATATCTGACTGTTCTATCTTGTTGATACCCTGAGTATGTGGAAGACTGAGAACATGTCCCCTCTCAGCCTCCATTTCCATAAAGTGAATATGTTAAGGGTCAGCAGCATCCCCTTATAGCCTTTGCCCTCCATACCCCTAACCATTGTGGTGGATCCGTGTTGCACCCTCTCAACTGCCTCAATGTCTTTTTTTTCAGAATTTAGAAGCCTAGGACTGCATAATGTACTCCAGATATGGCATGATCAGGGCCTTGTAAAGAGTCAGGGTTACTTCCTTTTCTCTGCTGGTTAGACCCTTTTTAATGCACCCCAGAATTCTGTCAGCTCTCTTGACTGTACTCGTGCACTGCTTGTCAAGCTTCAGTCTCTTATCTGCTATAATCCATAGGTCCCTTTTGTCCTCCACTGCAGTGAGAGGAGCCCCACACATTGTGCAGATCCTGCCTCTGTTTCCTCCTCCCGCTGCAGTGGGAGCCCTGCACAGTGTATAGGTCCTGCATCTGTTTTTCTTTCCAAAGTGCAGTACCTTGCATTTGGCTATGCTGATTCTGAGGCTTCAAGAGTCTGACCAATTATGCAGCTTGTTCAGATCCTTCTGAGGTTTTTCACCATCTTCAAGGGCGTCCTCCTCTTTGGCTTGCTTATTGTCATTAGTAAACTTAAGCAGCCTGCCTGAGATCCCAGCTTTCATAATATCGATGAAAATGTCAAACAGCAGTCGCCCCAAGTTCTAAGTTCATTTTATTTGTTCAGCCCAAAGGGCTATTACAGGAATAAATATGGTGCTCTTTCAGTTAAAATGCCAATTTACAAAGAAAATCCAATCAAAATAGTTTAACTAAGACAAAAAAGATACCAAACTAAACAGTCATCAATAAAAAAATTAAAAAATGTACACAATCAAGAATGTTTATTCATAAAGAGCAATTCCATGGCATTCGTACAAGAAAACGTTAGTAAATGTGTAACAGCATGAAACCCCTAAGGCTGGGCTCAGGTCTGGTTACCTATACATGTGGTCTTGGTGTGATCTCAATGTTAAAGGAAAAGACATCATAAGATGTGAAAATTGTCTTGTACCCTAGTCAGTTAGTATAAGTTCAAGCACTTAAGACATGTAGCCAGTTGGGAGAGTATCCCATCATCCCTGGAATTAAATAACTCCAAAGGAATTTATTTATGCGTTTAGTTTGTATTTCCCAGATAGGTGCCCCAGACAAACCTGTTGCCTCTTTTCAGGCACAAACTGGGAGAAAACAAACAAAGAGAAACAGTACAGTAAATAACAGTGATAATTGCATACACAATGTAGACAATTACAGAGTCTGAGGTACAAAATACAGGAAAACGTAGACATTAGTAAAGATAATACAAAATGTGAAATAAAGGTATCTGCTACACTGCAAATATACAAATTAACATGACATGTGGCATAAGGTCACAACAAACTAATATCCAACACAACTTAGAGAAGCCCGTGCAACATTTACCAGCTAAGGGCAGGAGCACACTGCAGACTTGTGCAGGTAGGAATGGTAGCAACTATGGAAGGCCTCAATGAAAAGACATTGTTTAAATTAATAGAAATAGAAATATTACTCAAAAATGGCAATGTTCTGTTATCCCAACTTTGTTTAAAAGGGGGACAAATGAGCAGGATGTTTTACATCGTTGGGTTCATTTCTATTCCCACACCACTCTTTGAAGGGTGACACTGAGTACCACTCTCCACTCAGACTAGTGTCCATTCACCACCCCCTATCTGCCTCTTGCCCCCAAGGTTAATGACTTTGGCTGGTTCTGGTGGGCATCCTGGAGGGCAAAGACTTCATCTGACTGGTCAACCTCTAATTTTCTCCCAACTTCCATACACCACCCACTAAGGACAGGTGGTTGGGCACACCCATCCACCTGCACACTGTATATGGTGTCAGCCTTGAGACCAGATGTCAGTGCCTTTGCTTTTAATGTCAGACATCCCTAGCATATATCTGGCAGGGACCGCACCCTGAATCATGGATTCATGCTTGAATGAGTCCCCTCCCCATGCAGAGGAGGTGTCTGAGTTGGACACCTTTTCCTGTTGCTTGGTATGCAAGTCCTGGACTTAGATATGCTCCTGTTTATTAGCATGGTAAGCAATAGTGCCAACCCGCTAGGCTACAGGTTAGCCAAGGACCATGTGATTTTAATACTTGCCATCTTTCAGATCTCCTATATTTGCTTCCCATGCTTGAGATCAAAGTTACAAATAGTACTGTACTTGGAGTGCCAGTAAACCCCTGTGTTAAGTCCATCCCTAACCTGGTTTTGTGTGGACCTTAATAAACCTTTTCACTAGAACAACAGAACAGAATTAGAATCTGTATTAATATGGCACTTTCAGGCAGGAACGATCCCCAAGCTCTATACAAAAAAATAAATAATAAGCCAGTAAAGATGTGGTTGTACCATATATGAACATCTGGAGCAGTCATTATGCCCTCAAGAACATACCTCACAGAGTTATGGACAACTGCATTACAACCAGTTTTATACTGAGGGAGGGAGGGAGGGAGGAGGGAATGGTTAGTAGGACATCGATGAAAATTCCCTACTCTTTTTGAAAAGTGCATTGGGATCATTAACATCCACCTGGACAACTACCAGAAATGGAAAAAGGGGACTGTGGTTTAACATCTCATTTGAACGATGGCACATGAACAGGGAAGTCTCTGCCTAACACTGGAGTGCAGCAGCAGCAACAGGCATGTGCCCAGGTCCCTGGTTTGGGACGAGAACCCATGATTTTCAGAGCAGAGACCATTATAATAATAATCATTTAGATTATCAAGCATAAATAGGTAATGCTCTGTCTGTAGACTCTTTGAAATCATCTTACACACATAAAGGTACTGGGAAAAAATAAGCTCATTATTTTTGACATTTATTTTAAAGGATACTATGTTTCTACAGTCAAACTATGGATAATTACTGTATTTTGATGCTGTTGGCTACTAACTCCTAGTATTCAATGCAATTTATCTTAATAAAACTAGTTACAAGGTAGCTTTCTGCATTATTTCTGAAATGTCACAGTCTAATGACACTCAGTAGTCATAAGGCACCTACACTTTTTCATGATTTCATCTTCAAATAGAATCATTCTCAATATACTGGATTACAGAACGTTTTTCAACGGATAGTTACAGCAACCAGTCCAAATATAGATTTGTTAGTACATTTCTAATCAAGCCCCAGTAACAATAAAAGATAATTCCCCCTTTTTGCTTATTTACCAAGTATAGTCCAGCTAAGATGCAACAATTGTTTTTGTGCGGTTCTAAATCTACCCAATTTTATAGCTGGGGGAATTGAAGCCCAGGGAGGTTATGTGCCTTGCTCAAGGTCACACAGTGAGCCAATGGCTGTACTAGGATTCAAAATCATAATCTCCTGTTTGACAGTCCTATGCTCTAACCACTAGTCTTCACTGTCTTCTTAAGTTGCCATTTCAGTCAATACAGAGGCCTCCCTCAAAGCATGTACTGTACTAAGAATTCTTCTCTCCTGCTCTCTTCTGGTATACAGTCCTAAGGAACCACATGTAGAATTGAGGTGACTGCTGACTTTCTGATTAGTTTATTTTTGTTGTAAATTGACTGGAGGATCAGGTATAAATTTGGAGTAGTCATTGTTTTTGGGGACTTGTACAGCTTTTCTACTGTGACTATAGGGTCAGTGGCCTATATTCATAAACCTTTGGTATTGAAGAAGCAGTTTCTAGTTACATCTTTTATGTTTGCCCTTGTGCAAGGGCAAACATTTTGGTGTTAAAAGTGGATTTTAAGAGGGGTGTCGCTGTCACTTCAGTGCAGGGCAGTCTGCAAGGGGCTGCACAGTGTTAGACCAGTCATCAGCCAGGTTGATCATGACACCCTTCTGGACTTGCTGGGAGAAACTGCAGGAAGTGCAAAGGAAAGAGCCACCCAAATCAGAGGGTGGCTCTTTCCTTGATCTGCGAATGCTTACCAGAAAGCAAAGCTGATCAGCATCATCATCAGCCTGCTGTGGTCCTCCCACCCCCCCCCCAATCATAAAACAATCCCTCCAACCCTCTGCCAAGTATCCCTTCCACCTCCCACCTCCCACTGTTTCCTCTTCCTTCTTAATTTTCCAACAGCTGGTGCCAGCTGGTACCCCCACCCCACCCATTTTCACTGAGCGACACCAGGATAACCCATCCCCGGTGCCGCTAAACTTAGCATTCACACTATCATGTCCAATCCCCAGTATCAGTTCATGAAATAAAGAAAGCAATCCATTATAGTGTTTTTTTTTTCATTCCTGTAATCCCACCCTCTGCCAAGTGTCATGTCCCCCTCCTCCTCACCTCCAGTGCCCATAGAAGTTAAACCAACACTGGAGTGCCCAACCCCCAGTGTCGGTACCTGAAATAAAGAAAACTATCTCTTGCTGTCTTTTTTTTTATTTTTATACATTCTGTAAAAATGAAAATGACCCCTTTATGTCTGTTGCTGCCATGGTCTCCGTCGCCATTACCCTCTCCTACCTGACCCCCCCACTCTTAGCACCCACCACCCCAACCCCCTTCCCCCCAACTCCTTACTTACCTAGTGGGGGTCCAATGCCATAATCCTCTCTGGACAGGAGACACATCTTCACTCTTCAACACCAAACACTGACAAAATCAGGTATGTGGTTTACTGTATCTCCATGCATTTTGAATTTGTGCTCATAACTTGATCACTTTTTAAAATATTTTTCCCCAAAATTTTCATTTTTTTAAATATTTTCCCCCAAATGTTTTGGGACCCCACCTCATGAACAAAGGTGGTGAAATCCTTCAAATCTGGCCTGAAAGGTGATTTTTGCAGGCACTCTGCGATATCACATTTTAGGCAGGATTTGAAAATTTCTGCCTACTAGGGTCATTTATTTATTTATTTAAAAGTTGGTAACCGGGAATACCACACTGAGCCAAGGCTCGTTTCCAGGACCAACCCAGGGATACAAGCAGGATAAGAATACAAAAGGGTACATTGTTGGATACAGAAACTGTAGTTACAGAATTACATAAAAGATCATTTGAACAAATACAAATCACACACAGTAATTTAACAACGAGCGGCAGTGAAGTAATGAGAACAAACAGATGTTTCAGTAAATGCATTGGAGACCAAGTGCTAGGGAGTCAGAGTCATCTAAGAGTTTGCCAGGCTAACAGAGTGTAGGGGTGAGAAGCAAATGTAGGGTGAAAAACTAGGGAGCAGGGATAGTGCTGGAGGGGGGAGAGTGACGTGAGCAGAATGAGCCAGGGAGTAGACAAAAAAGGGATCTGAGAGAGAAGAGTGAAGGAGAGTGGCGAGTGTCCTGGAGAAGTTGGTTCCATACAGATGGGAAGCAATAGGAAAAGGCTACCTGACCAGCCCTGGTGTGAGGGTGTGGGAGGGAGAAACAGTGAAAGTCTTGAAGACTATGTTGAAAATTTGGGGTCAAAATATTAAAAACCTAACAAAGTTTGAAGGTATGTTGAAGTTTTTCAATGCTTGCTCATAAATTTGGTAATTTTCGATATTTTGACCCCAAAATTTCAACATAGCTATTTTTCACACCATTTCACAAACATGACAGGTGTCATTTTTCAAATCCTGGCCAAAATGTGTTATCACATTTGTGGCACAAAATTACATTTTTGTCAGTATTTTATAAATAATGCCTGTCATGTTCAGAAGGAGGGGTCATAAAAAGACTGTTAAAATTTGGGGTCAAAATGTGAAAAAACAACTAACTTATGAAGAAACATTGAATTATTCCATTGTTTACTTATAACTTTATTTTTTTCAAACTTTGGACCCTAATGTTCAGTATATCCCCTGTGTTACCCTATCTCCAGAACATAATAAGTGTCATTCTTCAAATCCCCTTCGAAACATGTTTTCACAGTCACACTGCAAAAATCACCTATTGGATGAAATTTAAAATAATTCCACCTGTCTTGATCATAATGTCAGGTCATAAAAAGACTGTTGGAAATTTGGGGTCAAAATGTGGGAGCCCACTGAAAATGAGATATTGCTTCTCAGCTGGCCTATCCTGGGTAAATAAAATTAAAAACGTGTAAAAGCAGGACACCACTGAAAATGAGATGCTGCATTTCATCTGGTCTATCCTGGATAAATATTTAGTAAAAACATGCAAAAGCAGGAACCCAGGATGGCAGAGCCCCCACTGAACTGTACGTATCCTAGGAAAAATGCACCGAAAAAGCTGGACCCCATTGAAAATGTAACTTGCCTTTTAGCTGGGCTATCTTGGATAAATACATTATAACAATGGGTAAAAGCAGGGCCCCATTGAAAATGAAATATTGGAGCTCAGATTTGTTAAATCATGTTTGTTCTGCACTGTGACTCAACTGTATTGTATTGTTGAGCCTCAGTTGTTGTCTTGTCATCTCCCCCTTCCCCCAGAACACATCTGGAATCGAGCGGTACTCAGCTCAGTATGCCTTCCTGGTGAAACTCTTAAATAAATAAAAAAATAAATAAATCCTGGGAAAATACAGAATAAAAACTGGGAAAAAGCGGGATCCCTCTGAAAACAAGATAGCACCTGAGTTTTGCTATCCTGAGTAAATACAGTATAGAGATGTATCAAAGCAGGACCCCACTGAAAGTGAGATATTGAATCTCAGCTGGGTTATCCTGGGTAAATATATTGCAAAACTGTGTAAAACAGGACCTTAAAGTGGAGCTCCACTGAAAAGGAGATGTTCCATCTAAAATGATCTGTCCGAGAAAAATACATTATAAAAGCAGTATAAATGAGATATTACGTCTCACCTCTACTATCCTGGATAAATGCAGTATAAAACTGTGTAAAATCAGGACCTCAATACAAATAACATATTACATCTCATCTGGTCTATCTTGGGTAAATACACATATTAAAAATGTGTACTAACAAGATCCAGTAAAATAGCACCGCAAGTGGTGAATATTCAGCATTGACAAATGCTTGTTTACCTGGCTATTCAGTTCAAGCACTGAATTACAGTATAACATTTGTTTAGCAACGGGTAAACCATTTCAGGTTTAGAGCTACCCCGCTAAGCCTCAGCTCACTGAAATCAAATTCTCAGCGATAAAAGCTGCCTTGGGTCTAGAAATGTGTGAAGCCAGCAAACCTTCCATCACAAATTCATTTACAAAGTTTGCCAAACTAGAGAAGTGGCCAATTTGTGAAGTTTTCGGCAGGCAAAGTGGCATTTTTTTTTTCAAGCAAAGTCACGGAAAATCACTCGCGACTTCGCAGCTTTGCCATGACTCCCTCTTACTTTGCCTGAAAAAGTGCCACTCCCATAGAAAACTCTGCAAAGTGCGACGTGAGCAACTTGCAAAGTTTTTTGTGAAGGCAAATTTTGAAACTTCACTGGAAGCTCACTGGCGAAGTAAAACTTTGCAGCATCTCTATCTGGGTCTGACTCAGAGCCAAACCACTGAGTGCTGTCCTATGGATTCTGATCTGGACCCTTCTGCGGCTCTCTGACTCAGATCAGCCTAGATCATCCACATCAAATTCCGGAGTCTGAACTGGATCCTTTACCGACTGCCTTGCCAGTCCCTACTTTAGCCCTTTTTGGCTTTATTTTATTCTTGTTGGTTTACTAAGAGGTAGTACTGAATCAGAAGGGAAGAAGGCTCATAGCAAGGGGGCAAAAATAAAAATAAAATTGAGAAACTGCTTTGTGAGTAGCAGAGTAAAATTAAACTTTTAATGCTTTGGAAAACTTATAATGTACACTAAAGAAGTAAAAAGTGCATACATTTCATATACAGTTAAAAGTGTACACAAAAGTAGCGAGAACCAGTTATGTTGGATATTCAAATTTTGAGTGTTTCATGAAGGTGTAAGTGATGTTCTTAGGAAACAAGGTGATGTAGTCTGCACAGTAATGTACTACAACTCTCCAATTATTAGTGAATAAAGAAACATAGAATGTGATGGCAAATGGGGGCCGTGAAATCCATCTAGCCTGCCCAGTTGAGACAACCCCTCCCCCCATCTTGCTTCTTTCCCAGGATTATCACAGTGTCTTTCCCAGGCTAGTTTAAAAGCCCTAACTGTCTTGGCTTCCACCACCCCTGCAGGGAGGCCATTCCAAGGCTCCACCACCCTTTTGGTGAAGTAGAACTTCCTAATGTTGCTCCTGAATTGGCCACCCATCAGTCGCATGTCATGACCTCTAGTCCTGTTACAGTTCTTAACCTGAAACAGTTAATTTTTTTGTACCATGTTGATACTCTTAAGATATTTGAAAGTCTTTATTATGTCTCCCCTGTCTCTTCTCTGTTCTAGGGAATATAAGCTGAGCTTCTGTAGTTGTGCCTTGTATGGCTCACGGTACATACCCTGCACCATCTTTGTTGCCTTCCTCTGTACAGTCTCCAATCTGTCTATGTCCATTCTGAGGTGTGGTCTCCAGAACTGGACACAGTGTTCCAGGTGAGGCCTCACCAGGGACCTGTACAGGGGCATAATCACCTCTCGCTTCCTACTAGGGATGCCCCTCCCAATGCATCCTAGGGTGCTGCTAGCCTTAAGTGTTGATTTTTCACATTGCTTGCTGACTTTCAAGTCATCTGAGATGATGACACCCAGATCACACTTCTGCCTGGTTGTGGCCAGCTGCTTACCTCCCAGATAATACTTCCCTGCTGGACTGTGCCTTCCCAGGTGAATAACTTTACATTTTTTAGCATTCAATTTTAACTGCCATTTTCTTGATCATGCTTCCAATTTCTTTAGGTCAGACTCCTTTCTTCAAACTCCTTTGGTCGTGTCTACCCTGCTGCAGAGCTTGGTGTCATCTGCAAACAGGCACACCTTCCTTTCCAGTCCATATGTAATGTCGCTGATGAATATGTTGAAAAGAATCAGTCCCAGAAATGAGCCTTGTGGTACCCCGCTAGTTACCCTACCCTCTCTTGACAACGTGCCATTTACCATTGCCATCTGGGTCCTTCCATCTAGCCAATTTGAAATCCAGTTCACTATTTTAAGCCCATGTGCTCTAGTTTGTTGATCAGTCAGTCTCCTGTGAGGGATGGAGTCAAAGGCCTTGCTGAAGTCCAGGTACACCACGTCAACCGTGCCACGTTGGTCTATGGTTTGGATAATCCAATCAAACAATTCAATCATGTTAGTCTGGCAGGACCTTCCTGCTGTGAAGTCATGTTGCTTTGGGTCTAGTTGCCCACTGGCTTTTAAAAATGTCACTCTCCTTTCTTTTAATAGGGACTCCATTAGTTTCCCTACTATTGAGGTAAGGCTGACTGGATGGTAGTTTTCCACTTCTTCCCTACTCCCGCTCTCATGGAGGGGCACCACTGAAGCTCTTTTCCAGTCTTCAAGGACCTCACCACTCTCCAAAGATTTGTTGAACAATTTTGCCATTGGGGTGGCCAGCTTATCCCCAAGCTCCTTCAGGATTCTTGGGTGAATTCCACCAGCCCCATTGCCTTGTCCACCCTCAGTTTCTTGAGTTCCTCTAAGACTCTTTGTTCTGTGACCGTATTTGTGTCTGCTTCCTCAACAAGGTGCTCCTTCTTGCACAAGGCAGAGCCCTTGCCTCTTTCTTCCTGTGTGAACTCTGAGCTGAAATAATCGTTCAGGGCCTCCGCTTTCTCAACATCATCCACAGCTTGCTGACCATACTGTTTTGTTACTCTGATAATCCCCCCTCCCCCCCGCTCTTCCTCTTTTCACTTATATACCTATAGAAGGACTTGTCACCCTTTTTCACCCCCTTTTCTATCCTCTCTTCAGTCTGTGCCTTTGCAATCCTTACTGCCTTCCCGGCCTGTTTAAGTTTTTCTTGTATAATTTCCTGTCTCTGTCACTTTTGGACTCCTTATACCTCCATACCTTCCGAGGGTTCTTTTCTTCTCTCTTATCTTGGATGCTACTTCCTTGGTGAATGAGAGTGGAGTTCTCCTCCTCTTGGTTTTGCTAACCTGCCTGGTACAGTGAGATGTGTCTAAGGTTTATTGCTTCCTTTAATTCCCTCCAACTTTGTTCTACTCCCCCTTTCCTCTTGCAACCAAGAATATCTGATATATTTTTTCATTTTGGGGAAATCTGCTTTCCTAAAGTTGAGGACTTTCAGTTTAGAGTGACTCGTGTCCTCAGATTTGTTTACAGTGAACCACACAGACCTGTGATCACTAGACCTCAGATGGCTACCCACTTCCATGTCCAAAACCCTGTTACTATTTGAAAGTACCAGGTCCAGGACTGCCCTTCCTTAATGGGTGTTTTCACCAACTGAGTTAGTCCTGCTGCCCTCAATGCTACCAGAAATTACTTGCTCCTTTCTGATGATGCTGTGAAGGAGTTCCAATTCACATCCAGTAAGTTGAAATCACCGACCACCATATCTCTCCCTTATCTGCCATCATCAGGGGGGTTTCAAGAATTTCTTTGTCGTTTTCTGTCTTTTGAGATGGGGCCTGTAGATCACTCTGACCCAGATGGAGGCCTTGCTTCCGGTTCTGATAGTGATCCACAGGGCCTCAGCCTCACTATGAGCCCCCTGAATCTCTGCAGCCATGATCCCTTCTTTAACATAGTTGCCCCCCCCCTTTTTTCCCCTTTCTGTCCCTTCTGAACAGGTTGTATCCTGGGATGGCTACATCCCAGCTGTGGTTCTCATTGAACCACATTTCTGTTACTGCTACCCAGTCCAGGTCTGCTTCCACCATTGTGGCAGTAATATCTGGGATCTTATTCACCAGACTGCAAGCATTGATGTACAAGGCCCTCCACCCCGGTTCCCGATGCTGCTTGCAAGGTTACTGTTTCCCATCCATTTACTCTTCATGCCTTTCCTGCCTCTCAGGAAAGATCTGCCTTGAGATAAGAGTTCCTTGTCCTTTGTGTCAATCACATTGATTTGTCCTGCTGAAGAATCGATAGCTGATGGGGGAGGGGCACATGTTTCCCAGTGGTAATTAACGGGTCGAAGGGCCCTCTCCCCATCCACTAGTTTAAATGATCCACACACACATTGAATTTCTGGCCTAGCACTCTGACCTCCTCTTTCATTAGATGAAGGCCATCAAATTTAAAGAACTCCCTCTCCCAGAAGCTCTTCCAGTCTCTTATGAAGTGGTGTCCCCTTTCTTGACACCACCCCTTTAGCCAGACATTTAGTTCCTTAATTTCCCTTTCCCTGATTTTCTGCCTGCCTCCTCCTTTTTTCCATAGAGGCAGAACTTCCGAGAAGGAAGTACTGGACAAAAGAGAAGACAGTTGGTCTCCCAGCCTGGCCAAGTGCTTTTTAGTCTCTTCGACAGACCTACTGGCAAGGTCGTTTGTACCTAGATGGATAAGAACATTTGTGTGTTCCCCTGCCCTATGCACAATTTTGACAATGTGGTCAGTGTCCCTTGAAGAGGATGTTCCTGGGAGACATCTGACCAATGCCCTGGGCTGCCAATCCTATTTGAGGTGAGAATCGACTCCTCGAATCATGGAGTCCCCTATGATTATTAGTTTTTTTCTGGCATTATTTTTTCTATGACTTGGTTGATTGGTGGCAGTTTATGCTGTGGTGGTTGCCGATCTGCTGCATCCTCTGCCATGAAGTCTGGCTCAGATGACAGAGGTAAGAACCTACTGATTGTTTGTATTGGATGCTTTTGGTCCTTGTGTTTGGCCATGTTCTTTGATGGGGCCTTTGTCCTACCACTGCCAACCACCTGTTAACTCTCTGATTGAGTTTTCCTCTGTGGTAGGGGTGCGACAGGTCAGAGGTAGTTGTGCAGCAGGTAGCTGCTGCTGTGATTGCCTCTTTACAGTCTGGCATGGATTCGAGTGATTTCTGTCCATGCCTCTCAGATCAGCGTCCTTATGTTTCCGAGTACCTTGCATGTAGGGCAGTGACCTGTATTTTGGATGAAAGTTCTGAGGAAGAGTGTCCCACAGTATCTACAGTTGATGATGTCCATTCTCAAGGCTGGCACGGTTTGCTGTCGAAAAAAGAAAAACTAAATGCTGATGAGATAGCACTGAAATCAAAGTAGATGGAAAATAAAGCACTGTGGAGAAGCAGCGAGGACAAAATTAGAGAGAGGGACAGCTGGTGTGACACCGCTTGTGCCTTTGCTAAATCTAGGAGTAGCCCAGGTAAGAGCTTGGTGTCAAAAAGGCAGGGGGCTAGACTGCTACAGCAGTAGTGTATGTCTTCAGGCACTACATTGGTAATCTGAGTTGCTCCCCCCCCGTGAAAGTTTGGAAGCACCCTGTGCAGCACCCAGTAAAATTCTAGATGCACCACCCCATAAACTCAGTAGGGAGGGGTGAAAGTTGCTGCCAATCTCTCAGGTTTTTTTTTCACTCCCAGTACACGCTCCTAGTGGTTAGGCCCCATCTGGAGTACTGCGTGCAGTACTGGAGGCCACACCTTCACAAGGACATTAACCAAACTGAGGCAGTCCAGAGAAGGGGTAACCAAAATGGTGCAGGGACTGCATCAGAAAACATATGAGGACAGATTAGCAGAGCTCAATATGTATACCCTAGAGCAAAGAAGGGAGAGAGGTGATATGATCGAAACATTCAAACACCTTGAGGGCATTAACAAGGTGAAAGAGTCTAACAAGTTGCAATATAAGAAAAATATCAAGACAAGAGGACACAGCATGAGATTAGAGGGAGGCCGATTAAGGGGGTAATGTAAGGAAGTTCTTTTTCATAGAAAGGGTGGTGGATGCATGGGACGGCCTACCTCAGGAAGTGGTGGATATGAATACAGTGCAGGGCTTCAAACAGGTGGGAGCAATACAGATGAGCATGAATAGATAGGCCATTGACAGAGCAAAGGCTGATGGCACATTTATAAGGTAGAAAAAAGAAATGGGCAGACTGGATGGGCCTTGCATTCCTTATCTGCCATCAACTTCTATGTTTCTATGTAATCAATGTATTGCCTATAAATAGGAAACAGGAACAGGGAGGAAGGGTTGGGGTGGGTGGGAGATAAGTGTGTTACTGTAACACTGTCCCCCAATGTATCAGCCATGGAACTTCAGCCCCGATTGCAGCCACTGATGCTATTCACAGCTGCTGGAAGGTTAATTTCTCTGTTGATTTTGGTATGGCTCTGTAGGTGGTGTGGAGGCTGTGCCCACTGGGAAATCATCCTTTGGCTGCTGTGGGTATTTACTTTTTTCCTTTCCCTTGACCCCCCCTCATCTCCTTGATATCAGGCTGCATCCTGCCAGACTTTGCATGCTCCAACATGCTCCTGCAAAAGAGACAAGTGCCCTAGCCCACCACAGGGGCTGCTAGAATGACAGAACCTGACACCATCCCTCCTCAGCAGCGAGTTCTGCCACGTGGCAAAGCCTTGTCAGCACTCAATGTCACCCAACCGGCTTCTGAACCCAGGTCACCAATGTGGGAGTGTGCAGAGCTACCCACTGGGCCAATGGGCAGCCTCTCTACCCAGCATGTTTTAATATTTTTGCTGTGGCATGTACTCCCTTTAAATAAAGGAGCTCTTAACTGAGAGTCTTATCGAGATGCATTATTTTTTGTGTGGCGCATGTCTGGTTTCCTCTGCGGTGCCTCACATCTGATTTCCTCTGTCTTTGGAAGCCAGAGCATTGAAGTCATTCCTGAACTGGGGTCTGCAGCACTGCATCAGAAAACACAGGCACATGGTCCATTCATGTCCACAAAATAGGATTTGTACTGTGTTTCCATACCTTTTGTCGTATTTGTCATTCCAAGACCATTTCTTCACACAAATGAGTGACCTAGATAGACCGATAATGATCCACAGCCCATCTGGTCAGGACTGGTACCAGATTGGGAGTGCATGTGTGTGTGTCTGAGCTGATGGCAGCCTGGGACTTCAGCTGATTCACCACTAAAGAAAAATCCATCAAAAATATGGTGCAAATGATTGACAACCAGTAAAATAAACATAATCTTATATCAGAAGTTATTTCTGATCGTCGGTGTGCATTTTGTGCAATTTTACTGCAGATTTTTTATTTGATTAGTTTTAAGTTTCCTGTCACCATGGCTGTTTAAACTTCCTGCTCTACCGCAATGACATAACCACAGATGCCTCAGAAGGTAAAGGGGAATGGGAAGCTACGGGCAGACCTTCATGCTGCTAGAAACAACCCTTCCTCTAAAAATACTGATCTCTGTGTTGTTCTGTTAACTCTTAACATTACTCACAATGACACACAATCACTAAAAATCACCATCAGTGAGATACAAGCTTCCAGCATTGACACAGCTAATAGACTTCATGAAGCAGAAAAGAGCACTGGGCACACTGTGGATACCATTTTACATTTGGAAGAATCCTCTGACTTCCTTCAAGTGCAAATTAGTAAACTCTGGCTAAAGATAGATGATATGCAGAACCATAGCTGCCATAACAACCTGTGACTAGTGTGGGTCCCAGAAAATGCTGTTGGAAATGACATTATATCTTTTCTGCAAAACCTCTTACCGAATCTATTGAACTACAATTGGCATGCCCCCCTAGAAATTGAAATGGCCCACAGATGCCTTGCCGCAAACCAAATGAAAAATGAGACCCACTCTGATGTGCTTCTTTTAAAATTGTCAAGGCAGCAAAAGACTTTACAATGGAATGGACACAAACTTTACTTATTTAATGATTTTTTCTTTTGAAGTTGTCTGGAGTCGCAGAAAATGTGACAATGTTAAGTTCACATGATAGAAACAGGGGATACTGTATTATTCAAAATATCCAGCTATGTTTTTTTATTTCTACTAATGGGAACAGCTATTGTTTTACATACAGTGCTAAATCCTTGGACTTTGTCCAGGACACTGTGCCCAATATCTCCACCCAGAGTTCAAACCCTGCCTTTGTCAACTCACATTTACACATGTATGCAGATGACACAGTCATCTTCACCCCTGGTCCTTCTACAGCTTCGGTGAAAAACCTACTCCAACAGGACTTCAACGGTGTACTGCCCCGGTTCCATTCCAACCACCTCAAGGTCGACACTAAAAAAATAGCACCTATGACCATTGGTTCCAGCCATAAATTGGCCAGGCTCACAAGACCTCTGGTTTTCTCCATGCTGGGTGGCTCCCCCTCTTGAAGTGGTAACATCCTTCAAATATCTTGGTGCATGGCTGGACAGTAAACTTTAGTTCTCTGCCCTTGATGCTATCTACAGTACATGAAACTCCACCCTAAGCTTGGTGCCTTGTACTGTAACAAAGACTGTCTATCACTGCCAGTCCACTATGAGCTGGTCACCAGAATGGTGCTCCCACTCTTTAAATATGCTGATGTGGTGTATGGTGCAGTCATCTCCACTTCCCTAGCCAGACTAGACACCCTCTGCAAAGCATTTTGTTGCTTTGTGACTAACTCCCCTCCAAGTTCGCACCACTATACCCTCTTATCCTCCCTTTCCATCCTTCCCCTACCTTCATGTCACTAGTTACACAGCACTTTCTTCATCTCCAATTACTGGCTTTGCTCTCTGCCATCCTGTCTCATCTCATTCCTCTCTCCAGTACCCCCTACTCCATGTTCCCTCCACTTAAGAGACCAGTGAACCTTCGCCACTCCTCATCCCCTTTTCCTCAGCTGGATTATCTGACTTTTATCATTTGCCATTACTCTGGAACCAATTGCCCTTATTTCATTCATCACTCCACCTCCTTAGGGTCCCTCAGGTGTCAGCTGAAACTTCTTAATCCACCCACCTGCATATTGTTTTGATTGGCTTTGTTTTGCTTGATGCCAATCTCAGTTTTCAACTTGCACTTGTATTTGAACAATATATTTTGCACTGTATCCTGTTTTTTTTGTTTTTGGCCTGGCCCCCAGTTCCAAACTGGAACTCAGCCCCTGCCCCACAAACCATCACAACATGCCCAGGCTTATCCCCCTGGGTGGGGCTCCCAGGTGGGTAACCCCCCAAGTGGACGCTGGTAGCAAGCCCTAGCTTACCCCCCCAAGGCAGGGCCACGGGAGGGCCCCCCAGTAGACAACAGTGACAGTGGAAACAGCAGCAGAGCAGGGCATCATGCCTGGGGGCTGTATTTTTATCAATGCTGTGATCCCCTTGGAGGCGGGACATGTAATGACATCAACATCTGTCCCACCTCCCACATAACTAGGCACCAGCCTTTTTCGTAGATCCCCTGGTCTCTGCCATGAGTCGCTAATAGGCCAGACACTCCCCCCAGAGAAGGAGAGCAGTCCCTCAGATCATGGATGCTCAGTCCTTCTCTACCCGGCTGGCCCACCAACTCCCGGATCCGTTTCTGAACTTGGGATGACAGCATCACAAGCGAACACCTTGCTGCTGCACTGGCAGGCTGGCACTTTATCCTGTTTCACATTTGTACCAGTTATGTAGTCTTGCTGGTAATTGTCTGCACTTTATCTGCATCATGTAAACTACTGTACAGTTATACTGTTTACTCCTGTAACCCTTTCCCTGGGTCACCACTGGAAATGAGCCTCGGCTCAGTGTGCCTTTCCCAGTCACCAATTTTCAAATAAATAAATAATAAAATAAAAACACAGCCTAACAGCCCCCGTGCTTGCATGGACAGGAATTTCTTTTGCACAGGTGTAGGCATCCAAATTGGATTACAAAGATCAGGCCTCAAATTCACTTGCCCACTACTCCTTGAATAACTAATTAAAATACAGTACACCTAAACCACAAAGGCCCTACCTGGATTACAAGTGGCACTCTATTTTTCAGGAAGAGCAGAAGCATCACCTGAAGCAAATGCAAGTTAATTAATAAATCCTTTGAGGAGCTAGCAACTAAGTTTAGAGCCAGGAGCTGCAGCATGGGAAGCGGCAAGTCACTGGAATCTACTTACTCCTCCCATGGCAGTGACGACATCTTCTCTGGTCCAGTCCCTATGGATGCTGTGGCTTCTTCTGTACCTCCTGAAGTTCAAATATCCACCTGACTGTGAACTATTTGCAGCTCTTTATCTCTTAAAGAGCCAGTGCTAACCTCCATATGATTTGTTGCATTCCAGTTTTCTTTACATCTTAGACCTGAGCTTCCTTTCTGACAGCTTGAGCCTCAATTAATCTGATTTCTGTTTCCGTGCATATGTTGAGCTCACTTGAAACTCTGACTTGGGAAAGTTTTACCAATACTACTTAACTGTAGACCAATTTTGAACATTTAAGCCCATTGCTACCTTAGTATGCCACCCACAAACTGCTTATATTGATCTAATATCAATGATTAGCTGTTGTTAACCTTGCCCCCCTCCCCACCCCATTTTCCCACCCACTTTCATGTCCAGTTTCTTCTACTAGACAAATTCTCTTAATGGTTCACTTAGGAATCCCGTGTTCACAAGGGGTGACCACTCCAACCTGTTATTACCTGATTTCTCAAATATTGTTTTGAGCAGCGCCAAGAAAGAATTCTGACAAAGCAATGACTTTTGTGGTCCTCTCAACAAATAGTGTAAATAAATACTCTTTTGTATTCACAGTGCCCTCAGACAGGACATCTTGAAAGGATATAGCCTTCTGAGATCACTCCATGAAGCTCTGTTTCATTTCATAATGGCCTATGTAAGTTACACGCTGTGATATTTCAGGTGAAATATACCCCACTTCTCTTCTCTTCCCTTACCTTTAATTCCTTTCCCTCCACTTCTTTTCCCTTTCTTTGTTATACCCCTCTCTCCCTCCCCTTCCTTAAATGGACTGTAATTTTTGTCCAGATTACTTAGATTAATATAATTTGGTGACAAGTTGGTTGTTTTTACTGCTGTTTGCTATTCTGCTGTTATGAGTTATGGAATGCTTTTTTTCAGAGTTATGTATCCTCTTAGTTATTATTAGTATTGTTATGGTTGGACTAAGATTTTTACAGCCACTTCTCATGCAGCTTAAGGTACTTATTTGCTCATTTGTCTGGTTTATCATGTCTGTTGAGCAAATACTTGCTGAAAAGTATGTTCAGTTTAACTGGTTGTGATCTACGTTAATGTCTTCTGATGTCCAATTGTAAGGTATTCTTGTGACAAACTTACCCTTTTGGAGTTCCCCTTTCTCACGTAGGGTCCTTATACTACTCATAGCATGTATTATGTTGTTTGTATTTGCTTTCGCTTCACCATGGCCCCTTTAAATATTATAACCTGTAATGTTTATGGGCTTGGTTCTCCTATTAAGAGGAAGAGAATTTTGTCCCACCTTAAAAATCTCAGAGCCTACCTTGCCATCCTTCTGGAGCTCTGTCTCACAACTATAAAGGCTGACAAGTGCCAGAGAGAGTGGGTAAAGAATGTTTTCTATAGCTGCTATAATTCTAAACAGAGGTGTGATGCTTTTAACCAAAAAAGGTCTTAATTTTACTAAAACGGACCATGTATCTGATGATGAGGGCAGATGACAACTCCTACCTTGTTCAGTCGAAGGGAAGAAATATTCCCTCTTTAATATTTATGTCCATAACTCTTCTTCATCTAAAGTCTTCTCAGAAACCCTTTCCAGAATTGAATCTTTATCAGAATTTGAATTATTGCTATGTGGTGATTTTAACACTGTCATGGAATGTGTCGTTGAAAGATCCTCTCAGTCCTTGGATTCCTTAGTTGATGGCAGCTCCTCAGCGCTGAACTCAATTATTAAAAAACCTTAGTCTCACAGATACCTTGATATTGGTCAACCCTAAGGGTCGAGATTACACTTTGTATCCCAATCATAATTCCTATAGTCATTTGGCTTATATTTTTGCCTCCTCTTCCCTTTGCACACATATTATTTCTACCCATATTGATAATTTCTCAGTATCAGATTGTGTGCTATGCAGACTTTCTCTAGACACTGTCCCTGACAACCCTTCTCAAAAGTATTGGCGTTGTAATGTTTCCCAACTGAAGGATGAAGCATCTGTCACTTGGCTTAAACAAGAAGTCCAACACTTCTTTCAAATTAACCTAACATGCGAGGTTAGCAATGGTGGGGTTTGGGATGCCTTCAAGGCAGTTATTAGAGGTTTAATCATAGGTTTTTCTGCTAAAAGAAAGACAGGATTTAACATTTATCTGGCAAGGTAGCAGCTTTGACTAAACTAGAGTTGGATCATAAGAACTGTAAATTTATAGATCAGGATCTCCTGCAATGAATTGCCATGTTAAAATACGAAATTAATACCAGGAATAATGAAAAAATAGAATATACTCTGTGTAGATCCAAATAGAAATTTTGAGAATCAGGAGAAAAGCACAGAAAATTTCTTGCAAACGGTCAAACAGAGACAGAGGGCAAATGCTATTGCAGGAATCCAAGATGCCTCAGGATCAGTTAAAGTCAAAAGTAATGATATCAATGGTGTTTTTTATGATTTCTACAAGTACCTTTGGTCATCGAATTCTCATGCCCCCCCCAGGAAATTGGCCAATATTTCAGTAAAATTAATCTGCCCAGCTTCCTGAGGATGCTCCTATTTCTTTGCATAAACCCATGTCTAAGCAGTAGGACACTTCTGTAGTTTTTGAATTCTTACAGAGTATATATACTAAATCATCCTTCACAATATATCTAGGATACATCTCAGTGTCCCCCTTCTCTTGGTTACCCTGTAAAAAAATTGTGTTAATGATACATCTGTACTTTGAGCATCTTTAAATGAGTACTTCATATCATTGAGTGATTTAGGGTCCATTACATCAAAGTCCAGTTTGCCTTTGGCCCACTGATGTTGATCTTCCCTCCTGGTCTTTCTGGATTTTCTTGTTTTGCCAGGTGGTTCAAAAAGGCTGTCATCAAAGGGAAAGGGAAATGAGTGTTTCTCTTTCTCACTCTGGGCTCTTGTAGTCACAGCTGTCAGAGACCCAGTGATAATAAGGTTAGCAAAGTCAGGATGATCTTGCCCGAGTAATACTGGGACCGGTAAATGAGGTACCAGTCCCACTTCAAGGTCTCTGGTGGAAAGAGGTGTTTTCAATTTTAGTATTGTCACAGGGTAACGGTGAACATCACCATGTATACACACTACCCTAGTGTTGTTTCCATCAGGGCTGTTATGATTCACCAGATCCGCTCTTACCAATGTCTGTCTGCTGCCTGAGTCAATTAAACTGGTTACGGTTATGTCCCCAATAGTTACAGGAATGGTGTATTGTTCCATATTAACCAAGGCTAGATGTACACTTTCTGTATTTTGTTTATTACAAAAACAGGGTTATATGTTCCTTCCCTTGGCAGTTATGACATATAATTTCAGGATTGAAAGGTCTTCCTGTCGAACTATTCTTACTTCCCCCAGAATTAACATTAATAGTCTTACTGTTAGAGTTAGGCGAGGGTCTTACCGTGGGTGAGGATCCACTCATCCCTGGATGCTGCTTTTGTCGATAAGGGTGTGCTGTCAAATAGTCCTCTGCTAATGAAATAGCTTTTTCAGCTGTGTTGGGACTGTGTTCCTTCACCCATAGTTGAACGTCCTGGGGTACAACTCTAATAAATTGTTCCAGGATGACTGCTTCCATAACTTGGTCCATTGTTTTCACCCCTGGTTGCAGTCACTTATAGCCAAAATCTTTTAATCGTACATATGCTTCTCTAGGGGTGTCTATAGTATGAAAATGATATGACCTGAACCGCTGTCGATATGTTTCAATGCTAATATCATATCTTCGTAGTATCTCTTGCCTAACTGTATCATAATTCTTAGCTTGTCTGCTGTCCATGTTGCCATAAGCTAGTTTTGCTTTCCCAGTCAGATATGGGCAAGCTGGATAACCCATTGCTCCCTGGGCCAACCACAAGCACCAGCCACACATTCAAAAGTGGTCAGATAAGATTCAGTATCATCACTATCTCCCAATGTTGTCATCTTAATGTCTTTGGGATTGTCTTTGGGGCCTGCAGGATTATGAGGAGCACTCAAGTCATGTATTGCTCGTAAGATCTCTGTCCATCTGCGTTCACTCCTCTCCTCCATCTTTTGCCTTTCTTTATCTATCCATAGACAGTTGTTTCAGACATAACCACCTCAATAACTCATGAGTCTCACCAGGAGGGTCTGCTGTTTCTGGAACACCAGCAGTAGCCCTCTGAAGTATTTCTTCTGCATTCTCCTCCTTCTCTATTCCCTCTGCCATTTTCTCCATCTGAAGCCTTTCTCTCTTCCTGTCCTCTGAGCCAGCGAGTAAAGGCTCACCCAAGGAATCATACATAGTGCTTGTTAGTACATCTTTGGGTCTTGTTACTGGGTCCCCTTTTGGTTCCTTCATCATGTGCCTCTTCTCCTGGAAAAAGTGCCAAGAATATTGCAAAATCTCACTTCTAAAACCATGTGTGATAGGTTGTGGGATCAAAGACACTGACAACCTTGTAGGATCCAAATAAAAGGTGGACTGCCTTGATTTATTTAACTTAAACTGAAAATAAATAAATCAAACTTCGACAAAATAAACTCCAAAGGAATACCAACATAACAAGGATTCAACAAAGCAAAACGTTTCATCTAGAAATGGCTAGAGAAATAGCTAGACCATGTGGAAGGTACCACTGTCCAGCATAGACTGACTCCTTTACTGTTGGAACTCAGCTTTCTCAGGCTCCCCAATCATGTAATCCAACCCCTCCCACATTCATCCAATATTTTCTTTATTTATATAATAGTAACATATAATTCTCATTTCTTTTAAACACAGAGATGATTCAGCAAGATACCTGTACTTCAGTAACAAAAATAAATCACTAAAACACTTTTTAACTCCCTTTCCTACTCCAGAGGTGTCTCCACACTGTCCAACTACTATAAACAAACAAGACAAATGGGCGGCTGGCTCCTAGGTGCACAGTGTGTAGAGGTCTCCTGAATAGATGAAAGGAAATGAGGCAGATGCTGAACAGGCTATGCAATGCCCAAACTCTGAAGTGCCTGCACAGAAATATAAACTACTATGTTACAATCAACATGAAACTAGTAACAATATCTCAATTTTGCTTCAGTTCATTGCTTCAGTGTAGCTAGCTTTTCATATTCTTGCATAAGTTTTGTACAACTTATGAACAGCATCGCCGTGCAGTAGTTCACTGAGCAGCATTTTGCCGTACAGCATTTCAATAACAAGCTTCCGGTACAATGGCTACAGTAATCTCAGTACAAGAATACGATACTGAAACCCTTTGTTTTCTTCAGCATAGTTCAAAGAGTTCCAAATCTGATAAAAACATACATGCCCCAGTATCAGAGATAATAACAGGGACATCATTTCTTCCTTACAATAATATTTAAGGAGCATTACTAGACAGTTCATGCAAAGGGAGTCGGGCATTGTAAACAGACTCACATAAAAAACAAACGCAAACAGACTCACATAAAAAAACAAACTGTTTAGTGAGCTCCAGTCCATTTCTCTGGTCAGACTGCTATTATTTTAAAATAACAAGTACTAGATTTCTCTCATTTATTTTAACAGTAGGAGGAGACATAGGGATATAGATTCTCATTCATTGAAAAGGGGGATACGATAGTTAAAGGTGCAAGTGGCCAACCTACATCACCATGGAACCAAGGAAAAGGAACAGAATAGATAGCTGAGAAAATGGTAAAAACAATGCTGTTGCACAACAGACTTATATAAGAGAGAGATCAAGAAAGTAATAGAAACAGATTTGAAGGGGAATACAGATGAATGAGCTATTCCATATGACAACCATACACTATGAAACTTTTATTGGCATTAAAGTCAATAATAGCAAGAATAAAACTTCTGCCTATGTGGATGACATTTTAGTCACCATGGACTCTTCCCTCCCTTCCTTCTCTGCTCTTATAAGAGAATTGAACAACTTTGGAACCTTATCTGGCCTGCAGGTCAACTGGAGTAAATCTAAAGCTATAAGATTAAATCTATCCTCTAAGACTTCAATCAATTTGCAGGAGCATGTTAAAGTCTCCTACCTAGATATTACATTAAATATTTTGGACCAAAGATATCTCATGACCTTACAAAATGGGCTTCTCTCAACTTTGAACCCTTACTATCAGAAATTGAACTAGAGCTGGTGCAGTGGAGCAAGCTCCCTCTATCTCTTTGGGGGAAGGGTAAGGCTGTTACCATGATGGTTGCCCCTAAGTTTTTTTATCTCCTGAATAATTTTCCCATTCAGATTGCACAGAAACAGTTTATTAAATTAGAAAGACTCATAAAAGTATTTATCTGTGGGCAAAAACCACCGAGAATGAATATTTCTAAACTTAGAGCTTCATGGACTTAAGGAGGTTTTACCCTCCCGTGGTGGAATAAATACATAAAAACATAGAAACAGACTTTGATGACAGATAAGGACCGTTTGGCCCACCCAGTCTACCATCAAGCATTTTTAGTTAAACAATCTTGGTTTGGTTCTCCATTTCCCCTGATGCTTCTACCACCTTATGGGCTCCTTTAGAGCATACTATTACCTTTACAAATAGGTTTTCAGACTTTCTATTTATTGGTCCTCTCTATTCATTATCTTCCCAGTCAACTATCATGGCTACACTCTCAGTTATTAGATCCCTTAAAAATTATTTAAATTTGGATTAATTTCCAATGCAATTTATGCCACTCTGGAATAACTCAATGATCAACTTGGAGCACTTACATTTTGATTTTCATGTTTGGAAAAAAGCACAAATGTTGAATTTTTTAGACCTGTTGGACCCAACCATGGGTATTCTTTTACCTTTTGAATTAATTAGAAGTAAATATGGCTACCAATAATATTCTATTTAAGTGATAACATTCAGGTAGCCAGAGTATGTGAAGGAATAATTGGCTGAAATGGATGATTAAATGCTGAGGCCAGAGGCTGAGGTGTATAATCAACCACTGAAGCCGGTTATTCCGAGTATACTCCAGCTAACTGAATGTTATTACTGTTATATGTCTAGAAATTTCATAGGATATTAAAAGTGCTATGCTAGTTTTTAAGTGGTCTGCTTGTTGTCACACAGTATGCAAGTGGTGGCTGTGAGATTCAAACCCAGTTCTCCAGGTTTGCAGCTCAGATCTTTTAACCACTGCACTATACTGGCTGCCAGGAAACAGCTGAAGAGGAACATGCCTTTGTTCCCCCTTTTTTTCTGTGGACTAAATGAATAGCCTGCTGTGGACACGTCTGAAAAGTGAATAATCTGGGCATCACCAGAAAGTGAATAACCTACTGTGAGTATCACCAGAAAGTGAATAACCTACTGTGGGCATTGCCAGAAAGTGAGTAACCTACTGTGGGCATCACTAGAATGTGGATAACCTACTGTGGGTGTGTCAAAAATGTTATTGTAGTAGTTTGTGGGACAATAACTGACAGTTTTCCTGTGTTCTGATTGGCTCAGAACAGATACCTATTGTATAATAGATGATGAATTAGATCAATGTTATAAAATGGCTTCTTTCAAAAGGGGATTAAATTGATCTAAAAGACTCTAACTGACCCTCCTCTCTCCCTCACTACAGATGCAAGAAAACATTGGGAGTCTGATCTTAATATTACTTTATCCAAAGACTCCTGGGAAGGGCTCTGGAATAATACTTTTAAAGCTAGTAGAGGTATCCAAGGGAAGTACACCCAGTTTAAATTGTTGTATTATTATCATCTTAGTCCCTCAAAATTGGAATTGATGAGTCACCATCAGAATGGTACGTGTTGGAGATGTAACCAGTGTCATACTTCTACTGCTCACATGCTCTGGTATTGCCCAAAGATTTTCAAAACTTAGAAAAAGATCACTAAGGTGGATGTCCCATTATTCACTGAAATATGCCTGTTTGGGATTACTCCAGGGCCCCTCAAGTCAATCCCCACCAAAGATATGGTTATAATTAACAACCTAAAAAGGATTATACTAAACTATTGGAAATCTGACTCACATACTCTTTTGAAGGAATGGTAGTCTTTTTGTGGCCTCTTGTGCTGCTAATGAATGCATTAGTTATAGTTTTCTAGGTAAATTAGATATATTTCATAAGAGCTGGGATCCCTTTCTTACTTGTGCCAAAATAAACTGATGGTATCACTAAATAATCTTTATGCTGTGTAATCTGACCTTAGTTCCAACCTTTTAGTTGTTTAAATTGTTATGTACTGTTTCCACTCATATTAGTTATTTAGCTTTGCACTATGTCTTGTACTCTTGTTCTGAATATTTAATTTTCAATCTTGTATAGTTTTCCACAGGTTTAGATCATAATTCTTTATGTCTTTAATCTAATGTATTTTTATATCATGTTTGTTCTTTTAAAATTCAAGAAAACAACAATACAAAAAAAAAATGATTGGTACCATATCTCCAGACTCACAAATGCTGATATAAAATGTTTTCAGTTGGAAAGAGGCTGAGACATGAGTAACCACATATCAACACTGTGCTGTTGCCTGTCATCTATGATGGTTCAGCAACATGTAGCCATCTTAAAGGGTAAATAATCAAGTAAGATACTGTACCTGACATTCTTGTTGTTATGAACAAACCTGTACTGTATTGTACTGTACTATACTGAGTGTAAGCTCCCAGGTCACATGCAACAATGGGGACATATTTTTCCAGGATGACTACCCAGTCAACAAACACAGTCAAAAAAAATAGCACTGGAAATGTGCCTGCTGTATAAATAAAGGTTGCTGAAGGTACATAAAACACTAGCCAGGGTAAACGTCTACAGAGCCATACTCTTGATTGTGATTTATGGTAGAAATGTACAAGAGCTTGTATCATACAACAAGTCCACTTTGTTTAGCAAGAGTACAGCAGCTGGTGCAATTTATGTTCAGAAACAGACATGATCAGTCCCAAACCAATAATGAATCCTTCTGAAACAAGTTTTTTACTTGACTAGTCATAAACATTAGTAAATGACAAACAAAACACATTAAAGAGCCTCTAACCTTGCAGAGGAAACTTGGAAAAACAAACTTTACAGGCACCCTAACTTATATTTCATATATTTATTTAGCTTTTGTTAACTGGGTAATTGCACTAGCCATAAAATGACTATTTTCAGGCATGACCTGGGAGAGTATAGACATGCAGAAACTTAACAGGATAACAAATTATAAGTGCTTTACGTACAATGAGTTAAAGAGGATACAATATATCAGAACATACAAAGTAAAGTGCTTTACATACAATGAATTAAAGTGGACACAATATATCAGAGACATACAGAGTAGACCATTCATAAGTTCATAGGTGCCTACCCAAGCAATGAATAGAGAGGACCTTGGACAATATATGCTCTGTGCTTAGCATCTTCTTTTACTTCATAGCTATACACACTGACATAAAAGCAATATCATTGTCCCCTACACTCTATCCACTCTCTCTGTTTGCACCTAATATTACAATCCATTGCTGTGGAAATAATTATGATGTCACAAGCACAGGATTATGTCATGCACAGACAAGCACAGCCAATCAGTTGTTATTATAGGTGAGGATGTCACCATTCATTCTGCAGCACAACACTGAAGAACAAGGATGTCTCATGCTAACATGGGATGTTTCATACAGATTATGTATGCTTTGGCTAACACTAACACCCGACCCTCACCCTGCAGGCAGGAACAGGTGTGGGATATGCCATGGGGTTGTCAACCCTAATGCTCACGCCATTTCATGTGTAAGTAAGCTGGCATGGGTACAGTGTATGAGAATGGGGTGAGCATTAGTGCTTACAATGCCACAGCACATCCCATGCCTGCTCCTCCTGCAGGGAGGGGGTGAGGTGTTAGTGTTAGAGTGGGGTATTAGGGTTGGAAACCCAGGGTGAGGGTGGAGTGTTGGGGTTGGAAACCCTAAGACTGCATTTTCAGACTTTTGTTGCTGGAACCCTAATGGTGCATTAATGAAGTTTTTGGCTAAGAATTTCCTTACATTTTGAGAAAGTATAATCATAGACTTATTTTCCTGTGGGAGCACAGGGTCCTCTGGGCCCTGCCCTCCCAACCATACATCATTTTTATGAGATTTTAATTGTATCCATATTTCCCTATGGGAGCTCAGAACCCTTTGGGCCCTGCACTCTCATGACTCCATAATCCTCTGTGTATTTGCATGTGGGAGTGCAGGGCCCTCTGGGCCCTACATTGCCATGTAAGTATAATGCCTGTGCTCCCAACACTGTTGGCATTACAGCTTTCTCCTATAGAAAACACAGAAAAATGTGAAACCTGTGCAATGTGACAGCAAAGTAATATATTTTCATGAAACCATCAAAATGCACATGGGTGGGGCAAACCCTTTCTACCCTGAAAATTTCAGAACAAAATGTCAAACTGTTTCTTCACAGCGAAGCGTGACTCTGTACACCTACCATTGCAATGTTATCCTATGGGAAACAAATGAAACTTTAACCTCCTCAGAACTCCAGAGCAAAGTAATGTATTTTCACCAAATCAATAAAGGGCACATCTGTGGTGCAAGCCCTTTGTAGCCTGAAAATTTCAAACCAAAATCACAAACCGTTTGGCAACTGTGCACTGATAAGGAAACAGCTATCTAAAAAATCCTTTTTTGCAAATTGTGAAAAAGAATCCTCTCTGCAATTCTTTTTTCACAATTTGCAGGAAAAGAAGATCCTTTTTTGCAAATTGTGAACAGGAATCCTTTTTTGAGATTCCTTTTTCTTTTGCCACAAATTGTGGAAAAAGATCCTGTTTCATGGAATTTCTTTTCTGCAGTCTGCAAAAAGGATTTCCATGGCTAAAAAAAACACATTTCTGAACAACCTATGAAAACAAATATGCCCAGAATCCAATTCTACAGGCCCCAATTAGGTAAACACTACTGTTGGTGTTTACTGAAGCCCTCTATTTTTTAAGTTATTTAAGTTTCCTACCACTAACTGAAAATAAGATGGCGGCATCACGAAAAAAGATTCCGCATTTGCGGCAAAAGATCCTGTGTTTGCTAAAAGGATTCCACATTTGCAATAAAGAATACCTTTTTGAGAGGGACATCTAACTGGTCCCATGGGAAATAATGGGAAACTTTAAACTTTAATAACTTAGGAATGTATTAATATTTTTTCACCAAACCTTCAAAAGGCACATCTGTGACCCAAGATCAATATACCCTAAAAATGGCAGATCAAAATTCCACACCATTTTTGCACAGTGGCATGACAAAGAATTTCACCAAAAATGGGAATTTTCAAATTTTTTGACAATCTGTATCTCCGCACCCATACATCCAACTAAAACTAAACTTGCCACATCAAGAGATCTTTGCTCCCTGATGGTACATGCATAATATTATATGAATTGGTTGAATGGTTGTGAAGTTATTAAAGTCCAACATTTTCAGTTTAACATAGAAGTGAAGACCGAACCCTAAAATAGGGATACGACTGCACCCCTATAATATATATATATATATATATATATATATATATACATATATATATATAGAGAGAGAGAGAGAGAGAGAGAGATGCATATACATATAAACATGCACAAAGCTGCTCTTTAAGGGAGTACCCATCAGTAGCCTTATTTAAAAATTTCACAAAAGACAATCCCACATCAATAAACATTCTCTGTAATTATGATACTGTAACTTAAGTCACAACCAATGAATTAGGATCTAAAAAGCAAGCTGTCCCCCCACCCACTCATTAATCTTACTGATAAACTGATTACAGTATGAGAAATGTCTAATTATTTGCTGAGAATGTGCAAATCTCTTAGGTAAGGCACAACTGCGTCATAGTAAATGGTTTCTAATAACACCTTGTTTCACACATGCTGAGATAAACTTCTTCAGACAAGCTACACATAACTGTGGGCCCTTAGTAATCTTCATTAATTCTTTTTCACAGCATGGCAGCTTACATTCACTATTCAAATAGCAGGTTCATATTTGTACTGTGACATACATAAATAAATAATACAATATTATGTTATGTTAGAGTAACATAGAAATATAGAGTACCTATCATCTTTGCTACAAATATACTACAACTCACATTACAGTAGTGAAAGATACAGTAACAACTGAAATAAAATACAGAATTATAAAATATACAAATTAGTGGGATCCCTTGGATACATCGATTCTCATGATTCAGATTCGGATGGCAGATGAATACTCATTAGTCTGTCTAGCCAGCCCCAATTTCCTACCTACCTCCATAACGTGACATTGCACAGGAGTTACTGGGTCTTTTGGCCTTTCAGTGCCCCAGTGTCCCCCTACCTGGCTGTTCAGCCACCCCCTCCAATAATGTAGTTTGTTGGTTTACTAACTATATGGTTGTGGCCATTTTCTGAAAGACTGGTGTGGTGTGTGTTTGTTCAGGATAAGGGGTTAGAGGGCTTAACAAGGCAATTTTGTCTGGGAGAGCAGGGTACATTTATAATGTGATTCCTAAAATACGATTGCTTGGGGGCAGTGAACCAAAATGACAGGTCATTGATTTTTATGGTTGAGACACTTACCCCATCTACTCCGAGGAAGATTCTCCCATCAAACAACATAAACATAAGCCCTACTTTTCCCTGCCACCATCATTCTGAGGCAATGAACTGATTTGTTGTTGCCACCATAGCTTAGAGACCATTGTGGGCACGACAGCAGTGACATGGTAGAGGGAATACCTTGAATTATGGTAACGGTGTCAAGAGGAATCTCAGACACCAAAATGGAGACTGAGTTAAGAAGTGCAAAAAAGTATGGTGCTATAAACTACGGAGGGAGGGGAGAGGAGGCTTCAGGCTGCAAGACAATGGAGACTTCTTATTTTAGTGCATAAGCTTTGGATACTCCCCTCTAACCTGACCAATTATCACTGTGGAAGAAACATAGAAACATAGACTTTGTCGGCAGATAAGGACTGCTTGACCCACCGAGTCTGCCCATTTCCCTACCTAGAGGATAAGCTGCAGATCCTATTTAACCAACAGCCTATTTCTTCCTACCCCCCCTACAAAAATTGCTTTATGTTTGTCCCATGAATTCTTGAATTCTCCCACAGTTTTAGACCCCACAACCTCCTCAGGAAGGCTGTTCCATGCATCCACCACCCTCTCTGTGAAAAAATATTTCCTCACATTGTCCCTGAGCTGTCCTCCCTCTGTCTTCAAATTGTGTCCCCTTGTTCTCGCACATCTCTTTTTCTGAAAGATGCTACCCTCTTGGACTTTGTTGATTCCACTGAGGTACTTAAATGTTTCTATCATGTCCCCCCTCTCCCTCCTTTCCTCAAGGGTATACATGTTAAGCTCCTTTAGTCTCTCCTCGTATGGCTTCTCTTGCAGAAACTGCACCATTTGAGTTGCCCTCCTCTGAACTGCCTCCATCCTGTCTATGTCCTTGCAGAGAAGGGGTCTCCAGAACTGGACACAGTACTCCAGATGGGGTCTCACCAACTGTCTGTACAGGGGGATAACAACTTCCTGTTTTCTGCTGGTGATGCCTTCCCCTGTACATCCCAGTATCCCCCCAGCCCTCCCTACCACCTTCTCACATTACTTGCCCACCTTAAGGTCATCTGATATGATTACCCCCAGGTCCCTTTCCATTTTTGTTGTTGTTACTACCCCACCCCATTGTGTAATCTTCCCCTGGGTTTTTGTTTCCCAGATGCATATTTCGCACTTATTTGCATTGAATCCAAGCTGCCATACTTCTGACCATTCCTCCAACCTTGCCAAGTCCCTTCTCATCCTTTCCACACCTCCTTGTGTATCAAACCTGTTGCAGATCTTTGTGTCATCTGCAAAGAGGCATACTTTTCCTTCCAGTCCCTCTGCAATGTCACTTATAAAGACATTAAAAAGGACTGGACCCAGTACTGAACCCTGCAGTACCCCACTAGTAACCCCTCTTTCTTCAGAGAGGATTCCATTTACAGTTATTTTCTGTGTCCTGTTGTCCAGCCAGTGTTTTACCCAGGCTACCATCCTAACCCACTCCCAGGCTGGTTAATTTGACTATTAATCTTTTGTGTGGGACTGTGTCAAATGCCTTGCTAAAGTCTAGGTAGGCCATGTCCACAGCCTCTCCCTGGTCTACTACTTTGGTCACCCAGTCAAAGAAATCAATTAGATTTGTCTGACTTGACCTTCCCGCTGTGAACCCATGCTTCCTTGGGTCCTGTGCCCCGCTGGCCTCTAGGTACTCAACAGTTCTTTCCTTCAGAAGTGATTCCATCACTTTCCCTACCACTGAGGTCAAACTGAAAGGTCTGTAGTTTCCTGCCTCTGTCTTGGTCCCACTTTTGTGAAGGGGAATCACATCTGCCTTCTTCCATTCCTCAGGTACTACATCATCCTCCCATGATTTGTTAAAAAGGGTAGTCAGTGGTGTCACTAGTTCTCTCCTTAATTCTTTTAGAATTCTGGGGTGAATTCCATCTGGCCCCATTGCTTTGTCCACCTTTAGTTTTAGGAGTTCTTTCAGAACCCTTTCTTCTGTGAAAGGACTAGGATTGACCCCCCTATCCAGAGTGCTTCTGTTAATTGGATTAGGCACATCCTCCACCTCCTCTTTTGTGAATACTGAACAGAAGTATTCATTCAGAATCCCTGCTTTTTCACTGTCCCTCTCTGCCCACCCACCGTCCATTCTATTCAGCCTCACTATCCCTTCCTTTGTCTTTCTACGCTCCCTGATATGCCTATAAAAGGTTTTATCTCCCTTCTTAACTGAGTTGGTTATCTTTTCCTGAGTTTGGGCCTTTGCTATTCTGACTACCCTCCCTGCTTCCTTCTGCCTCAACTGGTATAGTTCTCTCTCCTGCTCCTTCTGTGTTCCCTTATACTTCCTAAATGCTATCTTTTTCTGCCTAACCTTCACTGCCACCTCTTTTGAGAACCATAGTGACTTTTTCTTTTGTTTTTGTTTATTTGCTTCACACAAAGGCTTGTTGCCTCTGTGATGGCAGTTTTGATCTTTCCCCATTGTTGCTCCACCCCTCCTTCTAGCCTGTTTGCTAGTGCTTTTCTAAGGCACTCTCCCATCTTGCCAAAGTCAGCCCTCCTGAAGTCCAGAACCCTCACTTTTGTATGACTTGACTCTGTAGCTGAGTTTATTGTGAACCACACTGTTTGGTGGTCACTTGTTCCCAAATGGCTACCACTTCTAGATCTGAATCCTGTCACTGTCCCCATTTGAGAGTATGAGGTCTAAGATTGCTCCCTCATGAGTAAGTTCCAAAACTAGCTGTCTGAGGCATGCCACCTGAAGGGCATCGAGAATGGCCCTGCTTTTAGATGGCTGCAGCAAGGTGCTCCAGTTGACATTCGGCATATTAAGGTCCCCCATCAACAGTATCTCCCCTTTCTCTGCCATCCTAAGTATGCCTTCTATCATATCCTTGTCCATTCCTTCCCCCTGACATGGGGATCTGTATACAATCCCTGTGCAGACTGTGGTGCCATTTCCAGTCTCTAAGGTGACCCACAGTGCCTCCTTTCCTCCCTGTTTACTCTTTAGTTCAGTTGCTTTTATCCCTTCCCTTACATAGAGAGCTACTCCACCCACTCTTCTCCCTTCCCTGTCTCTCCTGTAGGTTGTGTACCCTGGTATGTTAACATCCCAGTCATAGTTCTCTGTGTACCATGTTTCTGTGACTGCTACTCGATATCCAGGCATCCTCTTCCATCAAGGCCACTAGTTCAGGAGCTTGTTGCCCAGACTATAGGCATTGGTACTCATTACCCTCCATTTCTTGATGGTCTTACCCTTTTGCCCCATCCCTGTCCTTATTGCATTTGTCACTTTCTCCATTTACCCCTGTGCTTCTCCCTATTGACATCTCTATGTTGGTGTCTACCTCACTTAGTACCCTGACTTTTTTGGGGGGAGCTAGGATTTCCCTGCTCCTCTCCAGTGCTTCCCCACTTGGCTAGTTTAAATGCTTGCTAATGAAGCATTTGAACCTATCACCTAGGATCCTGGTTCCCCTCCTGGACAGATGCAGACCATCATGCCAGTATAGGCCTGCATCTGTCCAGGTGGGCCCCCAGTCCCCAATGAAGCCAAATCCCTGAGCTCTGCACCAGTTTTTCAACCACTGATTGAATCCCGTGGTGTGGAGCACCCTAGCCTTACCCGTGCCATAGACAAGCAGCACCTCCAAGAAGGTTACCGTGTGTGCTATTTGCCTAAGGCCCCTCCCTATCTCCACAAATGCTTCTTGCACTTATCTGATCCCTTTCTTAGCCAGGTCATTTGTCCCTAAGTGGACAATGACATCCAGCTCCCTCCCCTGTGCAGCTGCTCCTGCGATCCTGAGGATTTGCTCCCTGTCCCTCCAAGCCATGGTGCCAGGCAGGCAGCTTACCTCCCTTTCCCCTTCCTTCCCCAGTTCTACCTTCTTAACAATGGAGTCCCCTGCCTGGAGTTGTTTTCTTCCCCTGTGGGGTCCCATGCCACCCTCCTGTGGGTCTCCTTTGTGGAGGTTCCCAGCATCCTCCTTGGTCTCCACCATGGGTGCCTCCATAGAGGAACCACACTTTTCCAGAACAGAATAGAAATTGTGGAGCGGTACAACTGGAAGGATGCACCTCTGTTCCACCACCCTCACCCTCCCTGAGCCCACTGTGGTCCAAACGCTCTTCTTTCTTGCCAACCTCTGAGGCAATGGCAGTGACCCTGGTGGTCCCTGGATGGGAGAGGGGGTCCCACAAATCCTGGCCAACACAGTCTGGAGATGAGCAACCTCCTCCCTCAGCCCAGAGAGGTGCCTGCAGGTGGGACAACAACGCATCCTCCAGAACGTCTCCCAGAAGACTACTGCGCCACAACCACTGCATGGCACCACTCCCATCATGTCTTATTTCTGGCCCCTAATTGTTATTTGGAATACTTACTCCTTCCTCTGTTTGTTTGTTTTTTTTGTTTTTTTTTCTGTCCCTACTTACGTACTGCCTCTGTGCCCTTTTAGCTCCTGATCTTCCTGTTCTGAGACAAGAAGTTCATATATTTCTCAGTAGTCTCCTTACTTGCTCAGAGTCAGACCACCAGCAGCTGGGGGGGACGGAGAGCTACTCTTGCCCTTTTAGGATGGTGAGTCTTTGGTGGCTCTGTGATCACTCACTTCCTTCTTCCAAACAGGAAGTTCCTGTTGTCAGTCAAATCCTGTGCCTATGAAAGTAGAACTGCCTTTAGGTGGGGGAGTGGAGGGGAGGGAAGGAGGGCAATATCGTCCCAGTAGAGAGGTTTAGTTATACCAGCAGGTCCTTCCTCCTGGTGCTCTGCTTATTCTCTGGCAGAAGTTATCAAGGGCAGTGTTTAAATCTGGTTTTAACCTGGCTCCTTCTAGCTAAGCCACTCCCTCTACTTTACAAATCTTTCTACGCTTAGTTAATTTCACAGATAGTTCCCTTCAGCCACCTGTGACAAGCACCTAGATAACTACACAGATAACACAGATAACGGGTAACAATTCACTTCAACATGGAGTGGGAAAATGCAGAATGAGAAATGCCTGTAAGGGGTTAATGTTGCTAATGCAGAATGTTTCAGACTTGTTTTTTCAGTTGCTAAAAGGCAAGCAATGGGTTGGAGTGAGTATGGGGGAGGCACGTTTGTGGAAGGGTGTGGATGTACATGGTACTGGGTCAGTATAGCGTGTACAAAACCGTGCATGAAATATCATGTTGTAAGAAGTGCAACTGGTTCTACAGCAATAGGGATTGTTTCAGCGTGCGGTAAGAACCACTACCCCGTCACTGTAGGTTGCCATTAGCGAAGGTGAAGGATGCTGCTGGGGCAGTGCCTGGCTGAGCCACTCCCATGGTGAAGTGGATAAAGCACCTGCCTCAAGAGGCACTGGGGACCTAGGGCTGCTGTTTGGTTCTCCCCAGGTCCCACTGTGATACGGCTTTTTTTTTTTTTTTGCAAAAGAAATGTTCCTCAGTCTGATTTTTGTGTTTCCCCGAAGTCTGCAAACCCCCGGAGTTAATTATAATGAGTCTGGAGGGTGTTGGGGGCAAAGCCCCCCACATTGGGGGGGTGCAGGGGGCTCCACCAAAGATTTTCCTCCAGTGTACACTTTTTTGTGGTGGCCAACGTGTTGTGCTGATGTTATTTTGCCGCATGCTGATTTGCATGCAGAATTCTTGATGTGCATGGTTTTGAACACAACATTATGACCCCGTGCCAATGTACAGTATGCTCACATCTCATTCCTGGTTTTCATTGTACCAGGTCTCTGTAGTTGCTGCTAGGTTCAGGTCTCCTGCTGCCATGGTGGCCTCTAGGTGCCCAAAAGTTAGTGGAAGTCCATCCCCCAGTCTAGTGGGAGTGAAACCCATATTTTCCCTTCTGTTTATGGTTATGGTTTCAAGGTTGATTGTTAATGCTAGTATGGTTGAACGATCATTCAGCTCCATAGGTAGCAGGATATGAGCAATGGGATCTATTTTCTGGATAGAACCACAAAAGCTGTCAGCAGAAATGGACTTCCTGGCCCACCTAGTCTGCAATAAGTCTCTGCCTACTGCCTATTGTAGACCCTAACTGATCTCCAGCCTTACCCCCGCCCTGACACTAAGGTCCCCTTGTGCCTATCCCATGTAGGTTTGACATTGAAGAGGACCAATCCCAGTACTGAACCCTGAGGCACTCTGTTGGTTACCTTACCTTTTTCTAAGTGAACTCCATTTACTACCACCCTCTGAGTTTTTATACTTAGCCAATTTTGTACCCACTTTACTATCTTTGGACCCACTCCCAGGCTGCCCAGGTTGTTTACTAGTCTTCATGTGGAACAGTGTTGAAGGCCTTACTGAAATCCAGGCAGGCCCATCCACCACTCCTCCTGATAAACCTCCTGGTAACCCAGTCAAAGAAGTCTATCAGGTTTGTTTGTCAAGATCCCCCCATGAACCCATGCTGTCTCGGATGCTGCAATCTACTGGTTATTAAGTATTCTTCAGTCCTTTCTTTTAGTAGTGTTTCCATGACCTTGCCCACTACCGAAGTCAGACTTACAGGTTGGTAGTTTCCTGCCTCCTCTCTATTCCTGCTTTTGTGTAGTGGGACCACATCTGCCCTCCTCCAGTCCCCTGGAATTTCTCCCATATCCAGTGATAGACTGAACAGGGCCATTAGAGCTGCAGACAGTTCCTCCTTTAGTTCTTCAGTATTCTGGGGTGAACCCCATCTGGCCCCATTGCCTTGTCTACTTTTAGCTTTGCTACTTCCCTGAGAACTCTCTCTCTCCTCTGTAGAAGACCTAGTGTCCACCTCCCTTCCCTTAATGCCCTTCTTCCCTATCTGCGGCCCATCACCTACACCTTCCTTGTTGAATACTGAACCAAAGTACTTGTTCAATATGTCTGCTTTCTTCTTGTCCTCTTCCACATTCACTCCCCCCTTCCCCTTTAGTCTTACTATCCCTGCCTTGCTTTTCTTCCTTTTACTAAAGTACCTGAAGAATGAGTTATCCCCCTTTTTTGCTGACTTTGCAATGTTTTCCTCCATTTGTGTTTTTTGCTCTCCTAACTGCCTTCCCTGCCTCCCTTTGTTTCTCCTCATAACTCTCCCTATCGTCTTCCTTATGTGTCAACCTGTACCTTTTGAATGCCTGCTTCTTTTCCTTTACTTTCTCTGCTACTTCCTTGGAATACAATAGTGGTTCCTTTTTTCCTCTTACTCTTTTTAACCCGCCTGACACAGAGGATAGTTGCATTCTCAACTGCCTTCCTTATTTCTGCCCATTTTTCCTCTACTCCACCCATTTTCCCTATTCCTGCTAGGGCTTTCTTGAGTCACTCTCCCATTTTCTTGAAATCCACCCTCCTGAAGTCCAGGACCCTCATTTTGGTGTGGTTAGATTCTGGTCCTGTCCTTATGTTGAACCACACTGTACAATGATCACCGACACTCAGGTGGCTTCCCACTGCAATGTCAGTGACACTGTCCCTGTTTGACAATACCAGATCCGGTATTGCCCGAGGAATGCCTCCTGCAGGGAGTCCAGGAATTCCCTAATTATAACTGCTGCTGTAGCAGGGAGGCTGCAATCCACATCTGGTAGATTGAAGTCCCCCTTTAGCAATACCTCGCCCTTGTTAGCCATCCCTTGGATTTCTTCTATCATATCCTTGTCTTCCTCCTCCCATGTGCCAGAGGTCTATAGAGCACCCCATTCAAATAATAGCCCCCCTCTCCTGTCTTCAGAGTGGCCCACAGTACCTCTGCTTTTCTCTGACACCCCTGTAATTCCATGGCTTTTATGTTCTCCCTTATGTAAAGAGCCACCACTGCTCCCTTTTTTTCCTACCCTGTCCCTTCTGAATAGAGCATACCCTGGTATGGCTACATCCCAGCCCTGGTTTTCATTGCACCAGGGCTCTGTAACTGCTACTACATCCAGGTCTTCTGCTGCCATGTTGGCCTCTAGGTCTGCCATTTTGTTGCCCAGACTTTGAGCATTTGCACACATGGCTCTCCATTTTTACTGCCACCTCCCCTCCTCATGCACTTTTGCCTTCCCCCTTTTCCTCCACTGTTTTCTTTCCTCTTTCACCTTCCCTCTTCTACTTGGTTACCTGTTTGTGTTTGTTCCTTCTGGGATTTCTCACCCTCGGGATTCCCACTGATGTCTGATACAGGGGTGGAGCACCCAAATACAAAGGGACTCAGATTTTGATTTGGGGAGCATGGCACCTAATACCTTTCCAAAGACCTGAACCTTTAACAGAATGACTAATAAGATACAGATAAGTGCTTGGAATGTCCGTGAGTTCTCCTCCCCTGTGAAGCAACTCCATAAGGCTAGTGGGAGGAGGTTCAGAAAGGATATCAGAAAGTAATGCTTGTCAGAAAGGGTAGTGGAAAAAAATGGAACAGGCTTCCAGAGGAGATTGCTTGTGCTAAAAAACTTGGTGGGGTCCAAATGGGGGTGGAATGGACACACTGAAAGAATGTGGGTGTGGGGGGGGGTGACTGCTGGGAACATTTCCAACTAACAGATAGGTTTTGTTCAGACTGGATGGGTGCAAGGCCTCTATCTGCTAACAATATCAATGTTTCTATATTTTTAAGTGGAAGAAGAATCTGAATGAACTAAAATTGCAGAGAGTAGAGGTGGCATTCTTGCAGGACATGTACCACACTACTCTAGAGCATCAAAAACCCCATATAAGAGAGGGCTAGCCAGTGCTTTGCTGCACTCTATGTCTCACAGTGGAGATGTGGTGACTTTAGTGTACAAAAATATCCACTTCACTCTGAATAAATTCCTTGCAGACCCCAAGAATGGTCAGCACATTTTTGTTTAAGGCACCCTTTGTGGAGAAATGGCTATATCTGGAAAGCTATACACACCTGCAGTATCTGACCCATTTCTTTCAGGATATCCATGCAATTTTACACAAGGAACTGTTCAAACCTACAGCTGGGGGCAATTTTAACTGTGCCCCTGTGCCCCACCTTGACTGCTTGGGGGGAATACAACATACTCAGGTAATTGAAACATGGAGAAAGGATCTAATGGATTTAGATCTGATTAATGTGCAGTCAATCCAGGCTCCAAGGAGAACATTTTTTCTCTAATCCCTATGAAACACAGACAAGGATTGTTAAGGAGACTTTCACCTCTATGTCACTGGTTCAAATCCAGCACAGGTCAGTAGTGGTCAAAAGCCATTATCACTTGAGGGTTCTTCAGTGGCCTATGTGAAATGAGTTGTGGTAGTCTCAGTCCAGTTCCCTGTGGCAGGTGTCCACATCACAAAACCACCAACACAACTGTCACTAATTAGCACCCTTGTTGACAGTCTTATATGAGTGGCCAAGGACTGAATTTGCATGGAGTGTGAACTACCCTCTCACCTATGTGGTGGTCCCTACATGACAGGGTTTAAGCACATTGGTAGAGCAATGTAGGGAAGCTTGCCTTGTTATTGCCCATGCTGTACCTGATCAGTGTCAGTGGCTCAGTAGGTAGCACACTAGCCTCTGAGGCCGGGAGATCAGAGGGCTGTGGGTTCAGTTCTCACATCTGGCACTTGGGTTAATATCCCAGTACTGACACTGTAGTGCAGCATAAGAGGGGTGCTGCACTTCTGAGGTGCTGTCTTTTGGATGAGACGTTAAACCAAGGTCCCATTTGCCTAAATTGGTGGTAGTTCAGGTGGATGTTAAAGATCCCATGGCACTTATTGAAAAGAGTAGGGAATTTCCCCAGTGTCCTGGCCAAATTTCCCTCAGTCACAAAAAATACCACCAACAGCTTAATCTGATTCAAGGTCAGTTGGCATTCATCTGTATCCCCTTCCCCCAGGTCGTGCCTGAAAATAGGCAGGATTTGTCTAGTGAACTTACACGGTAAACAAAAACTAAATAAATAAAATGTTGATAAGCAGAGGACTTCAAGTTCCAGTGTTGTCAATCCAACACCTTTTGCAAGCACTAAATTTATGCACAGAAAAAAAATTTCCCAAAAAATAACATTGCCAAGGATCAATTTGCACCCAGAGTTTGATACACAAGATCCTGACCACTGAGCCAATAGTAGTTTCAGACTATGCAAAAGTGCAAGCCACTGTAAGAGCCACTGACATTGATAGAAGGGAACCCGCTTGTCCCTACCCAACCTATCTGCTGGCAACAAGAAATTCCTCACCTATATTAAAAATCAGTGGAAGCTGTGCACATCCACAAATGTCCTTATAGCCCCTCACATGCCATATTTCAGGAAGCAAGAAAGGTGAAGATGAGGTGGATGATAATCACATCTGGGCTGGCAGTATAGCCTAGAGGTTAAAGGAACGAGGTGTGAATGAGCTTGGTACATCCAGCACACCAGACCTGAGTTTGATTCTCACAACCTCCACTTGCATACTGTGTGACTCTGAGCAAGTCACTTAACCGCCAAGTGCTCCCAGGTCGCCCCTGAAAACAGGCCGTTGTGCCTAGTGGGCCTTACCTGGTTACCAAAGACTAAAATAAATAAATATATACATGGCTTCTAGACACTGCAAAAAAGGGAGACACGAGGGGAACTGAAGTGTAAGCTTAAAGAATTGGAGAAGTAATCATACGTAGATAAATCCCCAGAATGCTTAGGCCTCTTCCCTGTCACTAAGGAGGTGTTGAATCTCCTTTTGACTGATAAGACTCAAACTGCCCTCTTTTTCCACATTTCAGAGCCTATTTGAATGGAGTAACAAATCTGATTCGTTGCTTACACGACCAGCTATGAGGACACTGCACATCAAATGTTATTCTGGCTGTGTGAGAGTCCTCTGGGAGCTTGTCTACTCAGACTGAAGAAGTCAAGCACATTTTTCATTATTTTTATAAATAACTTCACATGTTCAATTACTGTATTGAGGGATGCTACCCTGGGTGTGTGCCTTTCTGAACTATTCGTGAAGAAAAAAATATGCATTCAGACTAAATGAAGTGTGCTTATTTTTTTTTTCCATATACAATTTTTCTTTTGCTCCTACTCCCCCCGGCTATGGCATGCACATGTATGTACACGCGTGCAGGCACAGATACATGCCAGGGTCCAGTGGCCCCTTTCACCACTTCCCTGACTTTTTGTTGCCACCCATTACCACCTACGCACCCACTGGACCTCCACCCGGTTTGAGCAGGACTACAGACAGGCGGACATCCACCTCATTGGAGGGGAGAGTTTTATGGCTCAATCCCACTCCAGCCCTCCCAGAGCCAGCACCCCGGTGACCCAAGGTAATTCCGGAACCCAGGTCGCTGGCATAGCACGAGGTGAGGCACCAGCACCTCAACCCTCTGCGCTACTAGGCCGGCTTATTTTTTTCTTTATTGATAAATTCCAAAGACCTATAGTTGAAACATTGATTCTAACTTAGTTTTCTGTTGTCAGTAGCATTTAATCAAACTCTAGATTTATTTCCAACCCACTTGCTGACACAGCACTCTGTTTTTAACTCTGTGTTGCAGGACAGTTGTGCTGTATGAGTCTCAGGAAACTCTAGTACGCTTTGTTTGTGGTAATACCATTTATTAGACTACCTGAAGAATTTGTACACAAGCTTTTGAGACCTTTCAGGTCCTTTCATCAGGAGCAGAGAAAACTAACCCTATCATCAAACACTGTCTTTAACTCTGATCACTTACAAGATGCGGTGCTAATTTATTGTTCCCTAATCTGTCAATGAGGGACTGCATGAAGGCAAAATAACGTGATGCCACAAGTACTTCAATATTAAATTACAATGAACGCATCCCCCCTCCCCCATTTTGCAGGAACAACATCCCGATGAAAAAGTTTCTGCAACAGGTAGGCCAAAAAAATCAGTATCATTCTAATCTCTGTGGCATCCACGCCACATCAGGACAGTGTTATTCCAGTGTTTCAGCAGCCATATAGCACCCCAGCCATTTCTGAAATACCACAACTATCCAGGCAATGGAGACAGATTGAGTAAATGAAGAGCAAGGTATTTCTCAGTATAGGAAGCACTTAGAGAATATAAAAAAACAACTGTTCTTATATTTTTATTAACGTTAACTGGCAATGGACTTTGTTAACAAAATGACACTGCACGGCTTCTGCAATAAAGAGGTAAGACTAGAATGGGTGATTATTTACTGGTTTATTTATTTTGTTATTCATCATTTGTGAACCATGTTAATACTTACTGGAGAATTCAATCTCCATTTAGAGAAGTAACCTGAGCATTGGAAAATGCAGACATAGCATGATTGTGATGTTACAGTTTCAGAGTTTTACTGAGTTTTCACAACAAGAGAAAATGTAGTCCTTCTACGTACAAAGGGGTGCAGCCAGATTAAATAGGGTTGAGGCTGTAAGGAAGGTTCTAGGGCGTATCACCCCTTGTTGTCAACACCCTGAAGGCAAAACACAGAAAAAGACCATTGCGGCGAAATTTTTGGTAATGGTCCTTTTCCATGTTTCGCCTTTCCCCAGGGTTCCGCCCCCTCCCCGGACCACCTCTGGCCTAGAGTTGGAATCCTAGAGTCTGGGGGAGTGTGAGGGCAGAGCCCCCGCATGGGGTGTGGGGGCAGCCCCACAAAAAAACACCATGTGGCAAGGCTGACACAATACCTGTGGGTATTGTGCTGTAAGCTAATGAGAGTCGGCATTCTCAACGACGAGATAACTTGGTACTTCCTTATAGGGCTGGTCAGTAACAGGAATATAAATACTGCATATAGAGTAGGTATTTTAACTATATAAGTGGGACCACTGCTGAAGGAACCTGGGGAACATGATGGACAGTTGCGGTAATCTCCATTCCCCCCAAAACCAATTGCCATGCCAACCCTCGGCCAACCCAGCTCCAGCCTTGAACTCTGTTAGCCTCATCAAGCAATCCAGAGGCACCTACAACCCAAAGAACCAATCAGACTGCTAATTGTCAGTGTTTCTCAAGCCCACAACATCAACCCAGTTTCATTGCTGCCACTGGGACTGATGCCAAAAGAACCTAGGGGATGTGAAGGGCATCTGCAACGAACTCCAACCCTCCCCCCCCACACTGATCACCACATCAACCTTGCCCCTCAGCACCAGGGTGGAACCCTGCTAGCCTCTACAACCAATCTAAAGGCTTCAGCAATCCAAAGAACCAACCGGACAGCTTGTGTGCAGTGTTCCTGAAGCCCAACACATTCGAACCCTAAAACTAAATGAACTCTTGCATCCATTCTGCTTCCATTTCTGTCAACGGAACCACCACCAAAAGAACCTGGGTGATGAGAATGGCTTCTGCAGTGAACTCCAGCTATTCTCCTAACACTGATCATCATGCCAGTCCTCAACCCACCCAGCAGCAGCCTGGAACACTGCTAAGCTCCCCAACCAACCTGGAGGCTCCAGCAACCCAAAGAACCAAACTTTGAACTCTTGCGGCCATTCCACCTCCACTGCTGTCACTGGGACCACCATCAAAAGAACCTGGGGGATGTAAAGGGCTTCTTCAGTGAACTCCAGCCCTCACCCCAACACATATCACTTTGCCAACCCTCTGCTCACCCAGCACCGACCTGGAACCCTGCTAGCCTCCCCAATCAATTCAGAGGCTCCCGCAACCCAAAGAACCAATTGTATGGCTTGTGGGTAGTGCTTCTGAAGCTTGCCACATTTGAACCTTAAAACTAAAAACTTTGTTCCCTTGCAGCCATTCTGCTTCCACTGCTGTTGCTGGGACCACCACCAAAAGAACCTGGAGAATGTGAAGGGCTTCTGCAGTGAACTCCAGTCCTGCATCAAACACCGACCTCTATGCTAACCCTCAGCCCACCCAGCACCAGCCTGGAACCATACTAGCCTTCCCAACCAATCCAGAGGTTCATGCAACCCAAAGAACTAATCAGATGGCTTGTGGACAGTGTTACTGAAGACCATCACATTCGAACCTTAAAACTAAATTAACTTGTATGGCCATTCTGCTTCCATTGCTATTGCCAGGACTGCTGCTGAAAGAACCTGGGGATGTGAAGGGCTTCTGCATTGAACTCCAGCCCTCTTCCTAATATTGATCACCATGCCGACTCTCAGTCCACCCAGCATCGACCTGGAACCCTGCTAGCCTCCCCAACCAACCTGGAGGCTCCCACAACCCAAAGAACCAATCAGATGGCTTGAGGGTGGTGTTTCTGAAGCCAGTCACAACTGATTCCAAAAACTAAGAACTCTGAACTGTTGCATCCATTCCGCTTCCGCTGCTGTTACTGAGAACACTGCCAAAAGAACCTGTGGGATTTACAGGGCTTCTGCAGTGAACTCCAGCCCTCCCCCCAACGCCGATCATGACACCGACCCTTTGCCCACCCAGCACCAGCCTGGAACCTTGTTAGCCTCCCAACCAGTCTGAAGGCTCCTGCAATCCAATCAGATGGCTTGTGAGCAGTGTTTCTGAAGCCCGATACATTCAAACCCTAAACCTAAAAACTTTGAACTCTTGTAGCCATTCTGCTTCCTTTGCTGTCAATGGGATCACCACCAAAAGAACCTGTGGGATGTGAAGGGCTTCAGCAGTGAACTCAAGCCCTGCATCGGACACCGAACACTGTGCTAACCCTTGGCCCACCCAGCACTAGCCTGGAACCCTGCTAGCCTCCCCAACCAATCCAGAGGCTTGACTCCTCCCAAAAGGCAGTTTCCTCTCAGCGATCCTCATGCTAAGGGCTGAGCAGAAAGGATGTCAGTAGTCTGCCAGAAGGGAATCGGCCATAGGAGGCTGTCAGTGCCCCATCATGCTGGCCAAGTAAGGCACCAAAATCAGATATACAGTATTATTGTTCTTCCCAGTATGGCACTAAGGTACTGTCCTAAATATCATGCCTATGACTGATAATTAGTTAGGTAGTCTATCAGTGGTTTGTGTAGGGTGAGCAAAACATAAAGTCCTACTGTTCTTCCATGTAGTCTTCATAACACCACAAGAAATTAGTTTGCACAATACCTGCTGTGAGTTTGGCTGCTGTCTGCTTTTTTTTTTTTTAAACTCTCTTTATGATCCTGGTACAGGTGTGGGATTTACCCCTTCTCAGCATCCAGACCTCGTGCCCAGCATCCCCCACCAGGCTGCCCAGACTGGGGTGGTCTGCAGCTTGCCCCCTGCAGCAGGGCTCCCCCCTCCAGGGAAGGGGAGAGAGACTGAGATCTACCAGAGGCCCCAGCCAAGGCTTGCAACTGGGGCATCATTCAGATGGAGGTCCGAGGGTGTCACTGTTCTGCTGCTCCATGGGGTTTTTCATGTAGGTTCCCCGGAGGTGCACAATGCATTGATGTCAGTACAGGTCAGGCATGCTGCCACCCCTGACCTACAGATGTTCGCCAATGCATTCACTCCCAAACACAGGTCATCAGCACCGCAGGCAGTAGCGTGCCAGTAAGGCTACTGTCTGCTGTCCTATCTCTTTGATTATTAGTATTTGTAAGGCGCCCAGAGCCTCTGGGATTGAGCGCCTAAGAAATAAAATTTGCCTTGCCTTGCCTTAGCAGTTGTAAGTGATTTTCTTGCCTACAGCTGTTGCTGCTATGAGCTTGAGGGACTTCATTCTTATACAACAAAGCACATTAAGTACTCAGTACCTGCCTGCATCTGCTGTCATAAAACGCTTAGTAATCCTTAATGTACTATTGCATATTAAACCACGGAACTGAATGTACTCAGCATGATTTAAGTTACTGCTAGTAATTGCTCTGCAGTCCCTTAAGCTCATGTTCTGCACCTTTGCATTATGAATGTCGGGTAATAGCAAATTGTCCCAGTTTCTTTAACCTGTATGGTACATGTTCACCCTTTTGTGTCCCGGTAGAAGAATGTTCTGTATAATTATATTGCTACTCTGCACTGAATTACCCTTTCCTGTCTGGACAGCCACCACCTAATAACCAATTATTGTGACTCCTTACCCTAAGCTCTCCTACATCCTCGTACCTTCAAACTAGCAACCTAATGAGCATGGCATATTCAGGTGTAGCCCTTGTTCTGTTCTGCTCAGCCTCTGCCTCCTGGCTGTCTCAGACAAGCCAATGGCACAGATTAGTCTTCCCCCAGTGGGCACCTACTCTGCAGCCTCCCAACTTCAATCTGCTCTGAAACCATGCTAATATACGCCTCTAGCATGGTAGTTCTCCATGTCAGGAATCAAAAAGGTGTATACTATATAGTACCCTAGCAAATTAGCTAACATGGATGATAAAAGGGAGCCCCAAATTTCCCCAGGGCTGCTACTAAGGTCTGTTATGCTATTATTGCTGCTAACTGCCAATGACAATAATTGAGACTAACCCAGGTCCAATACTAAGCAATACTAGAATTACCTCCCCAACAACCAGTCGGAACTAGCCACAAAGGTCTAAGAATCGCCACACTTAAATATCAATAGTCTGTGATGCCTGAACTTGAGGCCTGGATGAACTTATATTCCCTTGATGTACTTCCTGTACTTGCACCCCAGCTCATACCACATGTACTGACAAGCAACATTGAACTCCCTGGCTTCAATGTGTTTACAAAAGACAGAGACAAAAAGAAAAAAAGGAGGGGGAGTATTCCTCTATGTATAGGACACTTTCCAAGCATCAGAACTTCCTTTGCCTTCCCTGGACTCTTCACCATGTCACTGTATCCTTGTCAAGCTGCTTCTTGGAAACACCAAGCCACTGTACATTGACTGCAACTATAGCCTTCCCACCGCAGCCAAGCTAGTACTCACCAAGCTCCTGGGCTGCCTGGGGTGAGCTGCCCCTTACTGAACTCCTACTGCTGGGAGACTTCAACCTAAAGTGACTTGACAAAGGCTCCTGAGCATTTAATCATATAATACATGATGTCCAACTACATCAAATCATTGAGGAACCCACAAAGCAAAACTATAACACTCACCAACTGGGTTCTGGCAAGTCAGCCTGACAAAGTCCATGCAGTTGGGATCTTCTCTGAATCCCTAAGTGTTCACTTTCTGGTATACTGCATATGGAGTAACTGTCTCCCCAGAGCCTCCCTCAGGATCACTCTGATCAGAGACTACTCAAAGTTAAATAACAATGCCTTCTTGGAGGATCTTTTCAACGTGAATTGGAAGGACTTAGGGGCCATACAGGATGTCAGCCTTGCCCTTGACTTTCTGCTTAACAATTTTGCTACCACGGTAAATAAGCTTGCCCCTCTGGTACAAAACAGGTACAAAGGCCTCTGCTAAAAGTGACTTACCCCTTCACTTTATAACTTAATGAAGCTGAGGGACTGAGCTTGGGGCACGTACAAGCCTCTGGACAAGAGAAGTACTGGCTGGTGGATAGGCAACTGCGAAATGCCTGCAAATTGTCCTTAAAAAAGGTTAAGATTATCTACATGAAGGACCTGCAGACAAACACTTTGCAAAACCTTAGGTGTTTTGGACTCAGATTAACCCCCTTTTAAAAGGTAGGGCACACGGGGAATTCAAATCAATAATGAATATGTAAGTGAACCACTTCTAATTGCTGAAGAGTTTAACAGATTCTTTAAAACTTGGATGTCTACAAAGATCTTTCTGCTCATTTTCCTCTTCCCATCTCTGTTCCACTGACTGGGCACCCCAATTTTCACTTCAAACTAGTCACTAAAAAGGAAGTCCTGGAGGAGCTACTAAAAATCAGGCCTGATAAATCAGCTGGCCATTATGGACTAGAGCCCAAACAATTAAAACTTGCTGCCCCAGTACTGGCCTCCCTGCTGGCTAAAATATTCAACCTGCTCCTTCTCCAAGGGAGGTTCCCCAAAAATGGAAAGTGGCTCATGTTATTCCTGTCCACAAAAGTAGAACTGAGGAGCTAGTTGAGAATTATCGCCCTATTTCCATACTCAGTACCATCTCAAAAATCCAAGAGAGGCTAATTTATAACCAACAAGCAGCCTGCATTAAGACTAATTTCCTGCTCACTGACAGTCAGAGTGGTTTCTGAAAACGACACAGAACTCACGCTGCACTTATTTGGTTCACCACAAACATCTTCAGGGCCATCAATGATGGAAAAACTACAGAAGCCAGTTTCACTGATTTAACCAAGGCCTTCGACTTGGTTAATCATGAACTCCTGCTGACAAAAATGGCAAGGTTGGGGCTTGATCAACTATTCTCTACCTGGTTCAGGAGCTGTATTATGGGCCATAGCCAATTCAAGTGGGACCTGCCATTTTCTGAAGGTGAGAGATAGCTGATGGAGTGCCACAAGGCTCCATCTTAGGACTTGTGGTCTTGTCACTTTGTATTAATGAACTACCCTCTAATTGTAGTAAGGTTAAAGCACTGCTACGTGCAGACAATGCTGTGCTTTATAGAACTGACTCCAATATTAAATCAATAGAATCTGGATAGGTGAAGACTTTGCACTACTTGAAAAAATTATTTCTGACTAACCACCTTGTTTTAAATACCAAGAAAATTAAGACAAGGCTCCTTGGATCCAGAAAACTGGGCACAGGTAGGACAGAGTACCTCAGCATCATCACCAGCAGAGGTACTAGGTGTGAGGTAGTTAACAACATAAAGCACCTAGCCATCACCAGCCCAGTGGTGCTGAGGGTTGAGGCACTGGACGCCACACCTCGCTCCACGCTGGTGACTTGGGTTCGGGAATGGACTCAGGTCACCAGAGGTTGGCAGGGATGGAGAGGGAATTGAGCGTCCATAGACTGCTCTCCCTCTCTGGGGGAGGTGGGCTCCCAGTTGTCTGTGCACTAGTGACCTCTGGTGGAGGCGGGGCACGGTGCACTGGCGCTGTCGCAGTGAGGTGAGCTTGAGGCATGATGCGGGAGGAGCATGTGTGTGGCGCGTCGCGCCCCCTTCCATTGGTGTCATGGTACCCCAGCCCATGTCAGAAGAAAAAGGGAAAGTGTGGCGCTGTGTTGCAGCGGCTTGATGGCCGTCCGAGGAACTGCTTGGCCTTGGGGGCACCACCTCCCAAATTCTGGATCCTGTGTCTGTGGAGAGTAAGGGGGACTCCCTGCCACCCTGCCATGGGGAGCAAGCAGCGGGGGTAGATGGCGATGGGGGCTTCATTGGGGCCAGGGTGGGACTGGACGGTGGCTGGAGATGGGCGGATGCCAAGACGTGAAGATGCAGACCGAGGAGTCACAGGTAAAAAAGTACTAACAAAAAAAAAAATAAAGCACCTAGGTGTCCTAATAGACCAGGAGCTTTTCTCCAGGCCCCACATAGAACACATTACCAGATTAGTCTCTCAAAATCTAGGCCTTCTTCACTGACTTACCTTACAAACGAGGTCTGCCTATCCAATTGCTTGCTCACTCCTACTCCCAAAGCTTCTCTAAAGGGCTCCTATTCTCGCCTCACTCAGAGAAGCTGAGCTAAGTAAAGTCAAACAACTCTATCATAAGATAAGTAGGTCTGTGATACCTGCAGATAATAGGGAACTCCACTGTGCTGTCCTTGCTTCCCTCAAATGGCCTATCCTTGAAGGGAGACTAAATTATCCCATGCTCCGCCTCACTTACAAAATCCTGTTTGATTAGTTCCCTAGTATCAAGAACATAACGATACAGAGGCCTCACAGGAGAATCCAGTTCTCCTCTGCCCAACCCCCCCCCGGTAGTTCCCAGAGCTAAGACATCAACAGGCCAGTAATCTTTCTCACACAAAGCCTCTTGGCTATGGAACAAGCTCCCTTCCTCTGTCCAGCAGGGTGCTTCCTTAATGTCCTTCAAAGGCCTAATGAAAGAGTGCCCCCTCACAACTGTGAGTACCTGTACCTACTGAGCAACTATGTGGTGGCTGTCTCCACCTTTGTCTCTCTCCTCCATGAACTCAGGAGTCCAACTGTGTCTAATAGTTTAGAGTCATATAATATGACACAATGGATTTTACTTGCTGCGATGTACAACTGTATGTATCTTAATAACTGCAAAATTATTACTTAACGTGTCTTACTTGTTCATTTCTGCTGAACTGCATATTGTATTCACTGTATAAGTGAACTGCATTTCCTGTTGAATGCAACTAACTCCAAATCGCTCCTGAAAGAGACATTTGTCTCAATGAGACAATCCAGTGAATAAACCTCAATCAATCAATCAATACATTTATTTTTATCCCAACTCAGCCATGCATTTCTCTTGCAGAGGTTGTAAAAGACAATAAAGTAAATTGTGTGTAAACCCATTTATAATGTAATGCACTGCATTTCATGATTCTAACATCATTTTTGCAGTGAGAATAAAGCCACCTAATTCTTGTCAATGTGTTTACCCCAATGTGAGACACCCCAATTAAATATGTAAATGACCATCAAGTAATCTACTTGAAAAGCAGGACTACTTATATTTTTAATTAGGAAAAAGCAGTGAAGCAGTGCTGAGATTCAACCGTACTGACTTAAATTAGACGTCTATAAGAACACCATTGGAGTAAGAGAGCGAGAAAAAGAGGGAGGAGAGAGAGAAAAAGTGTGTGTGTGTGAGTGCTTTTGTAATGTAGTGTGTGTGTGTGTGTGTGTGTGTGTGTGTGTGTGTGCATGTGCTTTTGTAATGCAGTAAAATGAGATTTTAGCAGTACTGGTCATTGGAAAGCAAGAGCTGCTGGATAGTTTAATACACTTTTATTGGACCAACATATGTCTTGTACAAACTCTTATAGGGCCCAACAGGTCCTTTTATCAGGTGTAATAGCAGAAGAAGATGAAGTTATATACACTGAGCGGCATTGTTTCAAAATAATTTACAACAGGATAGTGGCCATAGTCCCACTATTTTTGTTATGAATATGGCCAATTTTGTCAGTTCCATTATCACTACAAAAATATATTATGACAATATACTGTAGTTTTTGTCATTTAGTCAATGTGAATGCAGTATGATTCTCAGCACAGATGGTTGTGGTTAAATTAGTATTCTCATGTCCCTAGATACTACCCATTATAAGGTACCTTGGTAGTTCAGATGTATAGTTCAACCATCTGGAGGGGTTTGAATGCTATGGTTCTTATTGCTCATTATAAATTGGGCAATGGATTTCAAGCAGTCTGACTGGTTATTAGCTATGCATTAGAAGTGGCTAATACATGACTAAAACTAGAAGCCCCATGTAGAATACACAGACCCATTTTATAAGTGCAATAAGCCACTCCGGGGATGTGCATTAGACAGTTCTGATGCATGGTTAGAGGGCTAAGCACACTCGGCCTGCAGCCTCGTGCCTCAGAACTGTCTAATGCACACCCATCATGTCTTATTGCTTACTTACCTAATAATCATGCACTAATTCCTATATATGGTGGTAATGAGGCTAAACCTGAGACATATGTTCAAACAGTGAACCAGAAATCCAGAAAAATGAAACTTTTGGTGCAAAATAGATTGTCCCACCCAGTACAGGACTGGAAGTGTGAGGAAGCAAAGCAAGAAGATCACCCCAGAACTGCACTAGTACCTATTTAATAATTTTATAATGTGTTAAACTACTGTAGACAGCATCAAACCAGAGAGAATTCAAAAGCAAATCGAATCAATCAATCAATCAATCAATCACTTTATTTAACCAGGCATAAACACCATTGAGCAAGCTCATTTTCAAGGTGGTCCTGGGCATTAATACAATACACTTTAAACTTCATAAGATTACAATTACGGTGGACAACGGTGCAAAAAAAAAGAAAAAAGAAAAAACATTGTGAAGGTGCCAGTCAATATGAGCCTATACATACCGGTCAACATAATTAACATGCAAAGGTACATAATGATAAGCTTTAATGAAATGAGAAGAGACAACAGTCCCATATAGTCTCCGCTATGTAAGAGCTCAGACCTAAATGATAAATAAGGAGGTATTAAGGAATAGGGTAGAAATTGGGGTGAAAGAGTAGGCAGCTGAAAGGGAGGCCAGAATAGGTAAAAGGTAGAGAATAGGCAGGGCCATCTTGGATTAAGGGAACTAGGCTTGTAAGTTCTAGGTTTCTGTTGTTAGGAATATGGGGTGGATGAAATACTTAGGCGTAGGATTTGAGAGTGGCACCCATGGCTTAGGGGTCATCGGCATCTGAAACAGTTGCACGATTCCTTCAGATAATCCTGTAATAGAGCTTTGAATGTGAAAATGCTTGGAAGTGAGGATAATTTTAATGAGTCTTGCATAGTGTTCCAGAGTGATGGAAGTGAGAAGTTGATTGCTGCTGAGCCAAGGGTAGTTTTCACTCTAGGAATCTGGAAGCAGATTAAGGAGAAGCATCTCAGGCCATAGGAACCTTTTAGCCCATTTGAAGATGTTCAGATGTATGCAGGGAGGTTATCAGATAATGCTCTAAAAAACCAGAGGAGAGCATTCCTTTTTCTTCTAGTTGAGAGTGAGGTCCATCCCAAAACCTGGTATAGACGACAGTGATGTGTACTATGGGGTAGATTTAAGATAAATCTTAAAGCCCGGTGGTAAAGGGTGTCCAGTTTGTTAGCATCGTTGATGGGCAATGACTGTAAAGGAAGTCAGCGTAGTCCAGTATAGGTAGGAATGTAGTTTGTACTAGTCTCATTCTGGCTTCTAACGAGAGTAGGTGTTTAATGCAATAGAATAAACCTAATTGCTGTCTTAGTTTTTTTGAGGTTTCATTTAAGTGGCACAGAAAGTTGAGCTTGTTATCCAGCCAGAACCTTAGGTATTTAAAGGTATCAACTACTTCAAGGGGTTCATCTAACAGTGTTCAGATCTGTGTGATATGTAGACATCCGGAAGTAGACTTTGGTGAGAGAATCATTGCTTTAGTCTTTTTGGCATTGAGGAGGAGCTTATGAGTGAGATTGGAGGGTGATGAAGTCTTTCTGTAAGTACTCATGGGCCAGATCCAAGGATGAATTTGTGGTACAGAGTACAGTATCATCTGTGAATGCTCTAGGCAAGTCAAACTCTGAGGTTAATTTTTTTTGTAACTTCACTACCACTATGAATATGAAAGTGTGATGTTTTGATTCAGTCTGTGCCAATCTCTCTCACAGTTTTGCAATTGCCTTTGGGTATCACAAAGTCTCTTAGCAATTCTGTGTTTCATTTGCAAAACCATGCTTTGTTCTTCATTATGTCTATTAGAACAAGGCAGCACTTCTACTGCTACCATTACCATTGGACATTTTTAGGCTAACTGAGAAGGTTAACACTTTAAACTTTTTTTTTGCGTTTGAATCAATCTAAACTTAAAAGCTGCATGATATTTGCTTTTATTTCTGTGTTAGAGCCTCAATTCATTACTGAAAAAAAACCTCACAATACTTTTCTTAGAAATATGTGTTTATAAATACAACATTGCATGTACACATGTTCTGCACTAAAGGCCATCTCATGAGAATTGTGTACCATCATATCAAACACTGGTAAGTTAACCATCATGATGTATGGACCCAGATTGTCAACACATTGCTAGGGCATAAACACAAAGATGGATGGATTTTCCACACAAATGTATTGCCTAGGTAATAAATGAATCAGATACAGGATTTGTTTATGAAATATTCATAAACAGGCTTGCCAACAGAAAAATATATTTATTTATTGTATTTATTTAAACTCTAGGATTACAAGTACCTTTGAGCAGGAGCTGCTCATTTGCAAAGATTCCACGTCAAAGGGTGGAGGGAAGCATACATACAAAGGTTGGCAATGGTATACAATCAAAACACAGACATGGTTGACATTGTTTTACAGTTGTAACACACTTTAGAAATAAAAGACATTACTAGAGAGCAACTTAAATAGGCAGCTAGATGAGGTAAGAGAGAAAGGGAATTAAGAAGCAAATGGACTATAAGCGTGAGATAGTGTAGAAGGGGGACAGAAAGAAATAGGCAAGCTGAGGGCGTTGTAAAGGGAGGAGAGGGAGGGTTTAGGACAGGGGAATATGGTAATGGGGTTTGTGGAGTGGTGAGGGTGTGGGTGGAAGAGGGAGGGAGGGAGGGAGAAGAAAAGGGTCACTAGAAAGCTGGAGCCAGCGAGAGTAATGCTCAGGTCGGAGGCGGGTTACAGGTTTTGAGCAACTAGGTGGTGGTTGGAGCAGTCCTTTAGGAGAAGCAATCACACTGAGTGGTAGAGGTGAGGTAAAGTCGGAGATTCTGTTTAAAGGGTCCAAGCGTTGCAGAGGAAAGTGCTTCTTTGTTGAGGGTATTGAACCAATGTGGAACCCTGTGGGTGAAGGACCGCTGACCCATGGAGGTAAACATCTAGGAACCTGGAAGGTTTGGTATTGAACACTACGTGTATGCTGATTACCACTGAAGGCAGTAAGGAGCTTACTAACACCTGGAGGCATGAGACCAAGGAGAACCTTTTTGGTTATGGATTCAAATTACCATCTGTATACCATGAAACATTTACTTTCCTCAAAAAAAAATAAGTCAACTGATTTGATGACAGACCTGTTTAATTCATATTCTCCTCTGCATTCCACCTGCTCCATAGTAGACAGAAACAGATAAAACATTTTTTTATAAAGGAAAAGGACTTGCAAATAACTCTTCATCACCTGCATGAAATGTGCTTGCAAACAGAGTAATGAAGGCAGAGCACCAGGTCAAAGTTTGGCAACCAGATGGATTTATTTAAACATTGTAGAGGAGAAGTTTTCTTGCAGATGAAGTTACTATGTTTGCATTCACTTTAAGTATATCTTAAAGTAATTTTTCAGTATACAGTTACACCTCTTAAAAATATGATATTTGTCTGGCCCAGTGGCGCTGAGGATTGAGGTGCTGGATACCACACCTCGCACCACGCCAGTGACCCAGATTCGGGAATGACCTCGGGTCATCAGGGTGCCAGCACTGGGGGAGAGGGATGGAGCAGGATTGAGCAGCCTAACAGCAGCTCTCCTCTCCTGGGGTGGTTGTTGCCTCCCCAATAGTTCCACTGCCACCAGATGGTGGTCTGGTGGCAGTGCAGGCGGGAGGCGTTGGCCAGGCGGAAGGGCACTTCGGAACACAGCATATATTTACCTCCACATGTGTGTGTGCATGCCCGAGGAAGGAGGTGGATGAAAATGGGAAAAAACACCAGATAAAAACATAATAGAAAAAAATATGATATTCAGATACAATGCAGATTGTATATCATGAATCTTTCAGATTTCTGCCCCCTCATTCTTTATTGTCTGAGTGTATTTATAGGATATGATATTAGCACCCAAGCCCTCCTGCTTTGATGAAGTCAGCATCCTCTGTTTGTGAAATCATACTCATTTCCACAGCAACACATTGTGATGCCACATTGAATTGTAACCTTATCAGAGGTTAAAGCAGAATTAACAGATGAAGACTGGTGAACAATGGGCATGTTTTTATGGAAATATTCTCAGTAACAAAGATGGGTTTATTTATTTATTTAAAATTTGTAACTGAGGAAGGCACATAGAGTCAGTGCTTGCTTCCAGGTGCAACCAGAAGGATGGTTACAGAATATAAAATATAAATTGTAGTGAGGAATAAATAATGTAACCTACTAGGAATTGAACTCAGGCCCTCAGAATACCATCCTGGTGCTCTAACCACTCAGTTATAAGCCCACATGGTTTGACCTGACTCTTCCTGGACACGCTTCCTTTCTCTGTTATTGCAAATCCTGCAGCTATTGAGATGACAGGTAGATGTTGTTGGTGCAGTATTAGCCACTGCTAAGCAATTTAGATAAATTGCAGTGAGGAAGAAATAATGTGACCTACTGGGAATTGAACCCAGGCCCCCAGTATGCCATCTTGGTGCTCTAACCACTGAGCTGTAGGCTTGCATGGTTTGACCTGACTCTTCCTGGACATATTTCCTTTCTCTGGTATTGTAAATCCTGCAAGTGGGAACAATCGAGATGACAATTAGATGTTTTTGGTGCAGTATTAGCCACTGTTAAGCAATTCAGATCACAAATTGTAGTGAAGAAGAAATAATGTGATGTACTGGGAATTGAACCCAGACCCCCAGAATATCATCCCTGTGCTCTAACCACTGAGCTACAACCAGAGAAAGGAAGTTTGTCTGGGAAGAGGTACGTCAAACCATGTGAGCCAACAGCTCTGTGGTTGGAGCACCAGGACAGTATTCTGGGGACCTGAGTTTGATTCCTAGTAGGTCACATTATTTCTTCCTCACTACAACTTGTGATCTAAATTGCTTAGTGGTGGCTAATACTGTATCAGAGCCATCTAATTGTCATCAGGATATAAAATATAGACTCTGTAAACTAATATGGATGGACCTAGAACAACTAAATACAATAATGAGCAGTGCAAGAGTCTTAAAATTCAAGTATAAATGTACAACTGAACAAGAACATGGAGATAAATAAAGAGATAAAAACAGTGTGATTGAAAAGTCTGCAGCTAAGCATTGTTTTAGATTACATTAGGGTGAGGGAAGATAAATACAGAAAGGCAATAAGATATAAGCTGTGTCAAACTATAACATTTTAAAACATTGTTCCTAGATACTGGAAAATCCCATTAAAATACTAACACAAAATGTCACACTGAATCCAAAACAGAAAATGCAAAGCAGAACTGGATCTAATCCAGTTTTAAAATAGATTATATACATAAACTTCAGGCACCTAATTAGATAAGCATGATGATATCATCAAATGTACTTTTGTTGATAGAATTATATTTACTAAGAAAGTATGCCCTTAAGCTCAGTCTCTTTCCCAGTTGAGGCTAGATCAAAAATGGAAGCATTAACATAGAAACATAGCATTTGATGGCAGATAAGAACCGCTTGGCCCACCTAGTCTTCCCATTTCTCTACATGATGGATAAGCTGCAGATCCTAGTTAACCAACAGCTTACTTCCTCCTACCCCCTACTAGAATTGCCTTATGTCTGTCCCATGCATTCTTGAATTCCCCCACGTTTTTGACTCCACGACCTCCTCAGCAAGGCTGTTCCATGCATCCACAACCCTCTCCATGAAAAAATACTTCCTCACATTACCTCTGAGTCTTCCCCCCTCTATCTTTAAATTGTGCCCCCTTGCTCTTGCACATCTCTTCTTTTGAAAGATGCTACCCTCTTGGACTTTGTTGATTCCCTTGAGGTACTTGAAAGTTTCTATCATGTCTGCCCTCTCCCTCCTTTCCTTGAGGGTATACATATTAAGCTCCTTTAGTATCTCTTCATACAGTATGTCTGTTGGTGCAGACCCTGCACCATTTTGGTTGCCCTCCTCTGGACAGCCTCCACCCTATCTATGCCTTTGTGGAGATGGGGTCTCCAGAACTGCACACAGTACTCCAGATGGGGTCTCACCAACTGTCTGTACAGAGGGATAACAACTTCTTGTTTTCTACTGATGATGCCTCTCCCTGTGCATCCCAGTATCCTCCCAGCCCTCTTTACTGCCTTCTCACATTGCTTGCCCACCTTTAGGTCATCTGATATAACTACCTCCAGGTCCCTTTCCATTTTGGTTTTTTTCAGTATCTCACCCCAGTTGTGTATTCTTCCCCTGGGTTTTTGTTTCCCATGTGCATTACTTTGCACTTCTTTGCATTGAATCTAAGCTGCCATACATTTGACCATTCCTCCAACCTTGTCAAGTCCCTTCTCATCCTTTCCACTCCACCTTGTGTATCAACCCTATTGCAGTTCTTTGTGTCATCTGCAAAGAGACATACTTTTCCTTCCAGTTCCTCTGCAATGTCACTTATAAAGACATTAAAAAGGACTGGACCCAGTACTGAACCCTGCGGTACTCACTAGTAACCCCCCTTTCTTCACTGTGGACTCCGTTTACTATTACCCTCTGCATCCTGTTGTCTAGCCAATGTTTTACCCAGGCTACCACCCTGGAACCCACTCCCAGGCTGGCTAATTTGTTTATTAATCTTTTGTGTGGGACTGTGTCAAATGCCTTGCTAAAGTCTGTGTAGGGCATGTCCACAGCCCCTCCCTGATCTACTACTTTGGTCACCCAGTCAAATAAATCTATTAGATTCATCTGACATGGTCTTCCCGTAGTGAATCCATGCTGCCTTGGGTCCTGTGCCCCACTGGCCTCTAGGTACTCAGAAATTCTTTCTTTCAGAAGTGATTCCATAATTTTCCCAACCACTGAGGTCAAACTGACAGGTCTGTAGTTTTCTGCCTCTGAGGGGGAATGTAGACACAAAGCAAATGATTGTTCTTCCATTACAGTGACACATTGATGCTAGTATGCTTACCATTGCCATTTTTGAAATTATCAATAACGGAGCAGATGGCTACTTAACTTACATATTTAACCTATTATATTTTCAACAATTAAGTTTAACTTCATGTTTTTCAGAGTTATTTTATGTTCTCCTGTTACTGTCTACTGAACGTTTCAGTTATTCCTGTGTAAAGTTCACTATGTCTTTGAGAAAGCATCTGACGGTCCACAAACAGGCATCTCTATTGTTGTGGTTGTGAAATCACTGAAATCACAGTGGGCCCATTTCTGAAAGAGCCCATTGATCACCGCAGGTTTCTGGCAATCTAGGACTGTGGCACACTCCCGTTGCATCAGGGACCATGAGCCCAATTCCATAAAATCGGGGGTCCCTGCACCAAAAACCTTGGAATTGCTGCAAAGGCAGACTAGTGCACATGGATCCACCCCCCCCCACCAGCTGCAAGACAGAACTAAATGCCAGGAGGGCTCCTGGGGCAGAAGTGGCACAGGGGAGTACCATAGGAGTGTTCGGGAGGAAGTGGGTATGCTGGAGGGAGATGATCGGGTAAACGAAGGGGGTGCCCTTGGCAGCACCATTCACTTAAAGTTGTATGCAGTGCATAATAATGTCACTCTCACTGGGTGCCCAATCATCCCCCCCTGGCATACCCACTTACTCCTCAACACCCCTATGGTATTCCCCTGTCTCTACTGCCCCGGACACCACATACAGAGCCCCCCCACACCACCAATTCCCCACTTTGTAGGACAATGCTGCAAGGGGTGTAGACCACCTCCTGGGCAGTCTAAAGTGACTCCCTTGCTACAGCTACAGTGGGGCTTTTGGAATCCCACTGAAGGGGATGTTGCAGCCCTACCATGGTGCAAGCCCCATTGTGATCTGGAGTACCCTGATGTAGGTCACAAGGGTGGCGCAGTGCGCGTTTGGCGCAGCAGCTTCCCATTCTAGTGCAGACTGCATTTCAGAATAGGGAATGCCGCAAGGTCAGATGCAAAGTGCAACTTGTGTCATTGATGTTTGCCGCAAGCAGCTTTCGTCACTCTAGCGGCTTCTGGAGTCAGGCCCACAGTCTCTTGTCATGATAAGAACTATGTGGTCGTGAAGAAAGGCATTGTGGGTAAAGGCAAATGTGTTTTATTCAGACTTTGCTGGAAAGGCTGCCACGATGCATTATGCAACAATGGAAAGGAAGCCTGACAATTCAAAAAATGAACTCTCCAATAAACTATAATATTATGTTTGTGAAACAACACACTGCAGTGCAGAACTGCTCTTTAAAAAGGTTCCATTTCATTTGGGAGATTTTAGTTAGGATATGTGATCTATAATGACAGATTTCATTGTTTTATTTACTCTTGGTTGCACTGACTGAGTGTACTGATTTGGTTTTATTGTAGCTAGTAAATGTCTCTTTTTGACTACCAAACTCAGAACATGATTTCTACTTTTTAAAATATTTGCAAAGGATTCGCTGTTTGCTATGGTACATGTGCTAAGCTACCATGCTTTTTTGAATTACATCAGTAGAGCCAATTTTTTATATTTAACTCTGTGGATGGTATTTCACAGTTATTAACAATGAGAGACTGATGTGATTCTTCAGACCAATCGCAGCACTTGCTTCAGCTGTGCATAAGATGCTCTTATTTTTATACAAGCATCTATACGCTGTGCCACAGTAAAGAGCTTTCCACTGGTTGCACACACTGTTAACATTTTGAAGAAAAAAAGTTTGTTTAAAAAAATAGGTGCCCTCTATAACAGTTTTTTTTTGTTTTATTGGCCTCTTATGTATATGAGATTATCGCAGTTCTCTTGTCCTAAGAACACATGAGGTGACACTCGTATCCATATCAGGCCCTCCAACCACACCCTAAATGTACTCATTGCAAAAAAACTCCATTAATGCACCAGTTAGGGTTCAGATTAAACTGACAAAAGTAGGTAAATGTGATATTATAGTATCTAACCCTAACACTCCACCCCCACTCTGCAGGCAGCAAAAGGGGGAAAAAAATAGGGTTTTGCCTTTCCTGAGTCTTTGCAAATCATGGCTGAGGCCTTCCTTGGGATTGTCAACTCTAATGCTCACACATTCCATTGGTAGCATGTGAGGTGGGTGCCTGAATCACGGCGTCATCCAAAACAGCGACATGATATGGGCGAAAGCCCAAAAGGTGCGGGGGCAGGGAGGGTGACCGGATGGGGTGGGTTGGGTGACCTTAGCGACAGCATGTGGCTACATGTACACATGCACAGCGGGGAGCAAGCATGGTGAGCATGACCTGGGAGGGGGCGGAGGGGATATAGAGGGTGGCGCTGCAGTCAGCTGCCGAGCTGCGCCGTGGCATCGGAGGTTGGCCTCCACGTGCAATGCTGCGGTTCCAGGTTTGTCAATATAATTTGTGTAGAGCAGTGTTTGAAGTTCTGATATTTTATTGTGTAAACTCCTTGCATTACTTAGGATGATCTCAATAGTTTTGTGATTAATGTTATGGTTTTTAATGGGGTTTGTTAGAGGATCTATAATGTTCCCTCCTCCCTCCTTTATTACTTTAAACTGATGGATTCCATTTTATCTTTGATTAGTTTACCTAATAGTTTTGCTCCTGAGAGATTTAGATGAAGTCCATCATTACCATAAAGATTATTTTTTTCATAAAAGTGTTGGCAAGTATTTGTGTAGTCAATTGAGTTATTTTTACACCAGTTTTGAAGTCTTATATTTATACATAGAAACATACATAGAATTTGACGGCAGATAAGGACCGCTTGGCCCACCCAGTCTGCCCATTTCCCTACCTACTGGATAAGCTGCAGATCCTAGTTAACCAGCAGCCTACTTCTTCCTACCCCCACCCCATAGAATTGCCTTATGACTGTCCCATGCATGCTTGAATTCCACCACTGTTTTGACTCCACAACCTCCTCCGGAAGGCCGTTCCATGCATCCACAACCCTCTTTGTGAAAAAATACTTCCTTAAATTACCTCTGAGCTGCCCCCCCTCTATCTTCAAATTGTGCCCTCTTGTTCTTGCACACCTCTTTATTTGAAAGATGCTACCCTCTTGGACTTTGTTGATTCCCTTGAGGTACTAACGTTTCTATCATGTCCCCCCTCTCCCTCCTTTCCTCGAGGCTATACATATTAAGCTCCTTAAGTCTCTCTTCATATGTCTTCGGATGCAGACCCTGCACCATTTTAGTTGCCTCCTCTGGACAGCTTCCATCCTGTCTATGTCTTTGCAGAGATTGGGTCTCCAGAACTGCACACAGTACTCCAGATGGGGTCTCACCAGCTGTCTGTACAGAGGGACAATAACTTCCTGTTTTCTACTGGTGATGCCTCTCCCTATGCATCCCAGTATCCCCCAACCCTCCTTGCTGCCCTCTCACATTGCTTGCCCACCTTTAGGTCATCTGATATGACTACCCCCAGGTCCCTTTCCATTTTTGTTGTTGTTAGTATCTCACCCCCCATTGTGTACTCTTCCCCTGGGTTTTTGTTTCCCAGGTGTATTACCTTTCACTTCTTAGCACTGAATCTAAGCTGCCATATATTTGACCATTCCTCTAACCTTGCCAAGTCCCTTCTCATCCTTTCCACCCCACCCTGTGCATGAACTTTGTTGCAGATCTTTGTGTCATCTGCAAAGAGACATACTTTTCCTTCCAGTCCTTCTGCAATGTCACATAAAGACATTGAAGAGGACGTCCTAATACTGAACCCTCGGTTACCCCACTAGTAACCCTCCTTTCTTCTGAGTGGTCTCCATTTACTATTACTCTCTGTGTCTATTCTCCAGCCAATTCTTTACCCAGGCTGTCATCTTGGGACCCACTCCCAGGCTGGCTAACTTGTATATTAATCTTTTGTGTGGGACTGTGTCAAATACCTTGCTAAAGTCTAGGTAGGCCATGTCCAGCCCCTCCCTGATCTACTACTTTGGTCACCCAGTCAAAGAAATCTATCAGATTCGTCTGGCATGACCTTCCTGCTGTGAATCCATGCTGCCTAGGGTCCTGTGCCCTCTGGCCTCTAGATACTCGACAATTCTTTCCTTCAAGTGATTCCATCATTTTCCTATCACTGAGGTTAAACTAACAGGTCTGTGGTTTCCTGCTTCTGCCTTGCTCCCACTTTTGTGAAGGGAATCACATCTCCCTCCTCCAGTCCTCGGGTACCACCCCATCCTCCCATGATTTGTTAAAAGGGTAGTCAATGATGTCACTAGTTCTACCCTTAGCTCTTTTAGAATTCTGGGATGAATCCCATCAGGCCCCATTGCTTTGTCCACCTTCAGTTTTAAGAGTTCTTTCAGAACCCTTTCTTCTGTAAATGGGCTGGTATCAACTTCTGTACCAAGAGTGTGTCTACTGTTTGTTTTATGTACCTCCCCCTCTTCATTTGTAAATACTGAGCAAAAATATTTGTTTAGTATCTCTGCCTTTTCACAGTCTCCCTCTGCCCACCCTCCCTCCCCTTTATTAAGCCTCGCTATCCCTCCCTTGGTCTTCCTTCACTCCCTGATGTACCTATAAAAGGTTTTATCCCCCTTCTTAACTGAGTTGGCTGTTTTTTCCTCGGTTTGGGCCTTTGCTGTTCTGACTGCCTTCCCAGCCTCCTTTTGCTTTAACTGATACAGTTCTCTGTCCTGCTCCTGCGATTCCTTGTACTTCCTGAATGCTTTCTTTTTCTCTTGAACCGTCACTGCAACTTCCTTTGAGAACCATAGTGCTTTCTTACATCGTTTTGTTTTGTTTATTTGCTTCACACAAAGGCTTGTTACCTCTGTGATGGCAGTTTTTATTATTCCCCATTGTTCTTCCACCCCTCCTTCCTGCCCATTTGCTAGTGCATTCCTTAGGCACTCACCCATTTTGGCAAAGTCAGCCCTCCTAAAGGCCAGTACTTTTGTCTTTGTATGGCTTAACTCTATTGCTGTGTTTATTGTGAACCATACTGTTCGATGGTCGCTAGTTCCCAGATGGCTACCCACTTCTACATCTGTGATCCTCTCTCCATCTCCATTTGAGAGAATCAAGTCTAATACTGCTCCCTCTCGAGTGGGCTCCAGTACTAGTTGTCTAAGGCATGCCCCCTGTAGGGCATCTAGAATAACTCCACTCTTCGAAGTGGCAGCTGCAACTGCACTCCAGTTAACATCTGGCATATTCAGATCACCCATCAGCAATATCTCCCCTTTTTCTGCCATTCTAAGTATACTTTCTATCATTTCCTTGTCCATTTCCTCCCCCTGAGAAGGGTGTCTGTATACAACCCCTGTGCGGATTGTGGTGCCATTGCCTGTCTCCAAATTTACCCACAGTGCTTCTTCTCCTCCCTGTTTACCCTTTTGTTCTGTTGCTTTTATTCCTTCCCTTATGTAAAGAACTACTCCTCCTCCTCCTCTTTTACCCTCCCTGTCCCTCCTGTAGATAGTGTATCCTGGTATGTTTATGTCCCAGTCATGGTTTTGTGTGTACCATGTTTCTGTGACTGCCACGATATCCAGTTGTTCCTCCTCCATCAAGGCCACTAATTCAGGAAGCTTGTTACCCAGACTATGGGCATTGGTACTCATTGCTCTCCATTTTTTGATGGCTTTACCTTCTGTTGCAGCATCCCCCACTGACCGTTCTACCTCAGTCTTTTTCTCATTTAGTACCCTGTTTTGTAGGGAGAGGCTGGGATTTTCCTGCTGCTTGTCAGTGCCTCCCCCTTTGACTAGTTTAAAAGCTTGCAAATGAAGCATTTAAACTGATTGCTCAAAAGACTTGTTCCCTTCCTGGACAGATGCAGACCATCCTGCCAGTATAGGCTGGTGTCCCTCAGGTGGAACCCCAGTCCCAATGAAGCCAAACCCCTGTGCTCTGCACCATTTTTTCAACCATTCATTAAACTGCATGGTGCTAATTACCCTCGCCTCCCCCATGCCTTTGACAGACAGCACCTCTGAGAAGGATACTGTGTGTGCTACTTGTCTTAGGCCCCTCCCCAACTCTGCAATGTCCTGCTGCACTGCTCTAATCTCATGATGAGCCAAGTCATTTGTCCCTAGGTGGACAATTACGTCCAGCTCAGACTCCCTTGCTGCTGTTCTTGTGATCCTAAGGATGCTCTTCCTGTCCCTCCAAGCCATGGCACCAGGCAGGCACCTTACTTCAGTTTTCCCAGCTCTCCCCAGTTCTATACCCCTAGTAATTGAGTCCCCCATCAGGAGCTGCTAAACTGTGCCCTCACAAAACAATCAGCTAAAAACTCTCACCCATCTCTGCAATGAGTGCCTTCCTGTCAGCAAGATACCCTACACAACAATTTGACAGAGAAAGTACCCTGCTAATCAAACAGAGAAAAATCCAGACATCCAAGTCAGACACAGGTAAACCTCTACAGCCCCAAAACAGCCTGGTGGTTTGTTAGCCACAAAGGAAAATCAAATATGCAGTTTTTTCAGCCCTTCTGAAGATGCTGACAAGATAAGCAGTTTTGAAAACCCCCTTCCTGAATTAAAAACTAAAATAATTAAACACAAAGCAATACCACTTTAAAAGTGAGGAAAACTTCTCTCAGATGTAAGCAAGAGAGAGATTAGTTACAGATATTTAGTCCAATATAGTATATCCCACGCAGCTTCTCAGTTGTTTCAACGCACACCCAGTACACAACTTGGAAAAATATGGACTTCTGTCTCAAACAGGATCCTACCAGTAGTTTATAGTAATAGAACAATGCTGAAATAGTCAAGCTAGACAATTGGCTGTGATGCAGGCCTCTGACTTGTGAAGATAATTTCCCCCCAATACATATGATTGTGTCATTTTTTTCTTTCACTGCCCTCAGTATAGGAAGGATAGCTGATATGACAACATGGGCACCTTCTTGTTTAATATTTTCTGCAGTTTCTAGGAGTTCCCAGCATGTGTCTTTTTCGTGTATTTTCCAATGTCATTTGTTCCAACGTACAGTGTGACTATTTGTTTTATATTTGTTTTTTTAATAACTGTTTTTGCTTCATTATTAATATCTGTTATTCTTGCACCTGAATAACAAAGAAGCATTTCATTTTCCTTGTTATCTGAACACAAGGTGCAGTCACAATTCCTAATAATTGAGTAAAAGAATAATGCACAACAGGGTGTGTGTCGTGTGTCCCCTTAGAAGTAACGTTATCCCAGCATGACACACACCCTGGAGTGCATTATTCCTATTATGCAAAGGCTCTGTTTTATAGAAAAAGGAAAAAAAAGATTAAAAAATGCAGTTTTAAAATATATGTTTGTGGTATTTTTGTAAGTGTAAATATACAGTTTCAAAAATAAGTTCTTATGTTCCTGTTTTGACCAGTAGGTGGTGCAGCATTCTTCTCTGTCAGAGTTTTTGTGTCCTTCTCTGTCTCTTTCTGCCCACTCTCCTGTCTGTGTTGTATGCCTTCCTCTCTTTTTCTTTCTTTTATGTTGTCTGTGGTTTTGCTCGTGATGTTAGTTCGGTGAGGTGAATTTAATGTGGAGTCAGGGTCACAAAATGGAGAGCTGATTGGCCGACTGACTTGCGAGGACCGAGAGACTTCTGCTTCACAGGTGATTTAAGTCACTTGGTCCTGCTGTTGATACATTTTTTTGTGCTCTTTGTAAATAGAAATTTGAGCCTGTGTGGTTTCAGAAAGAAGGTCTGCATGCAGCCAGTTATTTTAAAATGTGAGCAGTTGGTCTATTTTGTGAGTGAGGAGGGAGCGTGGCTGTGTGGAAGCACTCGTGCTGCATTGGGGGAACAAAGAAAATGCTGTCTGAGAGGATGGCTTTTTAAAAAAAAACGTTCATTTTGGGAAATACTGTGTGTGTGTGTGTGTGTGTGTGTGTGTGTGTGTGTGTGTGTGTGTGTGTGTGTTGGGGGTGTTGTTAATGTGTCTAGTGGCAGGCAGCAAGTGAGTCAGGGATAGAATAAGCTGCTTTCTAGCGGGAGTCAGTGAAGGGGGCTGGACAGACCAGCGGGGCTGCATGGAGTGATTTATTTCACTTTTGATGCGGTCTGCTTTGTGCTGGGACTAGATCTGTGATGTTATGCTGGGATAACATCAAGGGTCGAGCCTCAGACTGACCAATTAAGGACCAGCATTCTTTCCTGCCATTGTATAATCTCCCATAACTATCATATTTATGTTACTCGGTACAATTTATTCAGTTGTAGTGGAGTCATTTTCATTATCTAACGTACTAAATCTGTTTCGTAATGGAATATCATTTGAGGTCAGTGCGCACCTTCCCTTTTTATAAACATTCTCCTTAGTTACTGTGCACCAGTCATATCCTTGTTTGCACCACAGTTGTATTTTTGTTTTTTGGTCTGATTCAAATCAGAGTTTTAACCTTGTTCATCAACAGTAGTCAGTGGTTCATCTTCTCTAGTTTTTTTTTTTTTTTTTTGATACTGGGTTATTATTTTGGGTACAATTTCTGTCAGTATCCAGTGCGTTAGGAAGGTAACCTTGTTGTATATTTGATTAAATGTTTTAGTCTGTTACAACTGATTGTGGATAGAATTGAATGCCGCATTCCTTTTCTAAATTAATGATGTCTTTTAGATTTTCTAATTCCATAAGTACATTATTCAGCTTATAGACGGTGTTTTCATAGCTAGTACATTTCGAGCAGTCTAGTCCAATGGTGCTAATATCTTCTACCCTGAAGTACATATTGCAGACATTGCATTTTGCTATGTTACCATTGCCACATAAGTTCTGTAAAAGGGCATCAATATTTTTTTGGCCTCCATAATGACAGCTTTGTTTATGTGTTAGTTTTTTCTTTCTTTATATAAAGGATATTGATAGTACTTACACTCCTCCACTCCTATCACGCTGGACATGCACAAAGACTTGTGTGTCTCTGCATGCGTCTCTGCACGTGGCAATGCTCGCTCGCCCTGCTCACTCGTGGTGAGTAACTATATGATGCACTACCAAAAGTAGCTATGCGGTCACATGACCTGCAACACCGGTCCCAATATTAGATTTAAAGTAACTGCTGCATTCAAAAAACACAAATTACCACTACAAATAGCTACTGATAGGGCGTTAAAGCACAGTAGAAAGGGGCTTTTAAAAAAGCGTTTACTTTGCAGGAGTTTGTAGTTTGCTCCCATAGGACATGCGAACTACAAGCCCCACTATACACTGACACTCAGAAACTGGCATCTAAAAAACACAATGACTCAGTCCTCGTACCTTGTTCAACATGAACAAACTATAAATTCAAACAAGTTATACCTACTTTCCCTCGGTATTCATATAATTTCAGTTTGAATTCCACCACTGTGTCTGCTTCAATTGACTTGTTAGGCAGCCCCCCCAATATTTCAATCCCCCTTCATGTGAAACACTACTTCCTAACAGTCACACATGGCCTCTTCCCTTTCACTTTGACACTATGCCTCCTTGTTCTAGATTCTCGTGAGAAAGAGGGAATAACCTGCATGCTTCTATTGTCTTTTCCCCTTGCAAAATGCCTGTCATGCCCCCTCGGCCTTCACTTTTTCTAGAAAAGAGTCCCACCTGCTCCAATCTCTGCTTACATTCCATTCCCCCAGACCCTTTGTTGCCCCATACTGAACTTTTTCTAGAGCTGTACAAAATTTCTGTGCTTTGCTTTCTCCTAAGGTCATGAAATGTAAACAAACAAAAATCTCTGTGGAACGTCCACATTTTCTGTGACACTCAATCCTCCTTCTCCTGGCCAGTCCCCAAGTGACCTTGGTCTGTTCTTGAACCCAGGTCACTGGTATGGCAGGCAGTGCTTCGGCCCACCATGCCACTGTGCTGGGCCTGGACATAGCACTCTTAATGCAGTTTAAAGCAGCAGTGCATGTCAGCGGTGAAGAATTTGACCTATTGTTTTATTCTATTTTTGACTACCCTTCATCTCCTGTCTTAAGAGATACCATTTTTCCATTATGAGTTTGCTTTAGCCCCTGATTTTACATTTGAAATATTAAAAGGAGCTCTCCTTTTAATATAGCTTGGCACAGGTTTTCATTGGTAGTGTAAGCTGTTTTTGAACACTCATTGCTTAGCGTCCTTTTTTCTTGTCACTAAAATGAACTAGTATGCAGCAAACACTGCTTCCTGACCTTATGAGGCAACAGGTGTACAAAAACAGCAGAGAATGCTGACGCAAACCTCATATGAGTCATATTAAAAGAACACCTTTTAATATTCCAAATCTAAAAAAAGTGCTATGACACACTCAAAATCAGGAAAGAAGAGTATTGCACAAGACAGGAGGTTAGGAAAGTCTAAAATAGAAAAAGGTTTAGGTCAAAATTGTTACTGCTGACATGCACTGCTGTTTTATCTAGTGCATGAATCAAACAAAAATGAATGCTGTACTTTGGAAACTAGTGTGACCTAATCTATCCAACTATACTTTGTAACGGTATGTGTGTATAATGCAAGCAGTAGATGAAACCCAGTAAAAGATTTAAATAAAGAAGTCAGTTTAAACTGTTTGAAAAGGGTAAGTGCTTGCTTTTAAGCGGTTTGGCAGTTTCCTGCAAATGAATGACAGTTGACATTGGTAGGGTTCTATCCTAATAGAAATTTCAAGACATGTCATTCTGTATGACTAATGACATTTGCATGGAAATACTCTTTGATCCTTGGTTTTCATCTCTCCCTGCGGCTTGTCTTGTCATGAAATCATAATCTTCTGCTGGTGATATCAAAGCTATTTTCAAGACAACAAGCTGTGATGTCACAGAGGATTATGATTTCATGGCAGATCTAAGAAATCTGAGCACATGTAGTCTAAGGGGGCTATATCATGTTTTGTCTTCAGTATTAAAAAATGAAGGTTCTTAAATTCATATTTTGGGGGATGCTGACAGTTCTGTTGATTCAAGCTATGATTTTTTTTGTGGCAACCAGAAAATCTCTTTAATTTCTAGGTTTAAAGTAGTAATACAGTAGTGCCATGGAATTTCCTGACTGATTAACCACCAGCTGAGTCCTCAACTCTTCCATCCATTAGACCCTAACTGGTCTCCGGTGACCCTCCCTCCTCTCTACATATTTACTAATATTCCCCTATGTCTATCCCATGCATGCTTGAAGCCCCCTACTGTTTTTGCTTCCACCAGTTCTGCTGGCAGTCTATTCTGGACATCTACAACTCTTCAGTGAAGTAGTACTTCTTCACATCCCTCTTAAACTCCCACCCCCCCACAGCTTCCTCGCATGCCCTCTGGCCCTGGTGCTCTTTTTCATTTGAAAGAGATTTCCTTCCTGCACCATGTTTACCTCTGTGAGGTACCTGTAGGTCTCTATCATATTTTTTCTTACTCTCCTCTCTTCCATGGTGTACATGCTGAGGTCCCTCAGTCTCTCCTTGAAAAGCTTTTGGTGCAACCCCTCCATCATTTCAGTTGCCCTCCTCTGGACTACCTTCAACCTGTCTATGTCTTTTCTGAAGTGAAGCCTATAGAACTGGACACAATATTCCAGGCAGTGTCTCACCAGTGAGAGATGTAGTGGCAACACCATCTCCCTCCTCCAGCTAGAGATACCTCTCCCTATACATACCAGCATCCCACTGGCCCTACCCATTGCACTGTCACACTGTCCTGCCACTTTGAGGTCATCATCAGATATGATGACCCCAAGGTACCGTTCCTTAGCAACTGTCAGTAACTACCCCCCCAGCTAATACTCAGCTCCTGGGTTCCTATGACCTAGGTGCATGATTTTGCCATTTTTGGCATTGAACTCCAATTGCCATAGGAGCCGACTCCATGGGTGCTTGGGTGCTCAAGCACCCATAAAGTTGACTTAAGCACCCTCAATTTTTTGAGGGCAGCCTGCAAAAAAAGATTACTGGGGAACCTGGTCACAGGAAAATTACTACCTACTGGCAATGAGCACCACAAAGATTCCTAAAAGTTGGCATTCCTGCCAATTGCTATGCTCTTGACCACTGCTCAGGTTTCCCAGGATCTGTACATATGTTCTCCATCCCCTCCTGAGTGTCCACCCTATTACAGATTTTGATGTCATCTGCAAAAAGGCATACCTTCCCTTCATTTTTCTGCAGTGTTGCTTATGAAGACACTGAAGAAGACTAATCCTAGTATTGAGCCCTGTAACACCCTGCTGGTCACTCTCCCACCACCACTACACTCTGACTCCCATCCATCAACCAGTTTCTAACCCAGTTTACCTCTTTGGATCCCACCCCCAGGCTGATTAAGTTCTTTATCAGTCTCTTGTGCAGCACAGTGTCGAAGGTCTTGCTAAAGTCCATATAGGCCACATCCACTGCCCTCCCCTGGTCTATTTACCTGGTCACCCAGTCAAAGAAATGAATCAGATTTGTCCGGTATGACCACCCCCCTTCCTGGGAATCCATGTTGCCTGCAGTCTCGCAGCCCATTGGATTCAAGATACTCTACCAACCTTTCCTTTAACAGGGTTTCCATTAATTTCCCCACCACTGAGGTGAGGCTGACTGGCCTATAGTAGCTAGCCTCCTCCCTGCTGCTGCTCTTATGTAGAGGGACCATGTCTGCTCTCCTCCAGTCCTCCGGAACCACACCTGTTTCCAGACAGCTTTGGAATAAGGCTGCCAGTGGATAGACCCTTCTCACTCAGCATCATCGCTTAATATGGTCATAGGCTCTATCAATAAATCAGAAATATCAGACTATACTCACAGCCACTCCTACTGCTAAAGCATGATATGAGCTCACAGCTGAATGGAAAGCCAGAGGATTACATCATTTACAAAGTGCTTTAAAAAGTACTTTTTGTATTCCTTATGGTTATACACGTAATCCCTGTATATAATTTAAACAATGATTTTATATCACTGAGATTAAGATGGTTTAATTGTTTTTTGGTCATTAGCAATAATTCCAGCTCGGGTTTTCAAATTGAATACATCCTTAAAACAATGTAATTTAGCCAACATAATAACTTAATAGTAAGTGGTACAGCTTGCCATGCTGATTCGTCACAGAATGGATGGTGAGCAAATGGAATAACTTTCAATAGAGTGTGTATAAATAGACATGAAAATCCTAAATTGCAGCAACATGCACTTTATATGATTACTCAAGGAATTTCCTCAAAATCAAGTATTCAGGTGTTTATACTCATGATCATTTTTTAAATAAGAATATCAGCATACAATTGTGATTTGCACATATGACTGAAGTGTTTGCTACTGAATGGTGGTTGCTTTCTTTTATAATTGTAATTAGTTGCACTTTAGTAAGGTGTGTTTTAATTTTTCACAGGTTTGGATTGTTTGCACATTAATCTGCTGGAGTATTCATGGGACAGATGTTGCCAGTCAGACACGCCCCCCTGAAGAAGCAACATCTGTGGCGATACATAGGAGTTCTGCCCAGCATTTTCATTTGTCTTGCACCTAAACAAATTGACAACACTTTAAGTTTCCTTAACTGCACTGTAGTTACAGTGTAATGCAAAATTGTAACTACAATGTAATTACCACTGCTGTATGTAATTAATGATTACCTACCCCACAGTTACATTGAAACTGACACTTAAAATAAAGTGTGACCAATAAATTATATAGCCAATGACCAGAAGCTGATGTGAGCACTGTGTCATCCTTCTACCAGGGTTTAAACTTAAGTGGGACAGATATAAGGGAATAGTTGGCCCTACAGGCAGACAGGAGAAGGGATACCTGGGGGGGTGACAATCAGCCACTAGGTCTATTAGATCTCAAAATCCAGTTCGGTGTTAGGCTAAGCATGGAACTAGACAGGGAAATGGGCAGGCTGGATGGACCGCTGGGTCTTTTTATGCTGATACAATCTAGGTCTCTATGCTGATGACATGGGTTCAAGTCACAGTCCACACCTGATTTCAAGTCCCAAGCCTAGGATGCCACACATTACTGTAGATGGCAGAGTGACATCTGCCATTACACAGCTGCCCACTGGCAGCCCACAGGAAGGACATTTTGTGGGTTAGAGTACATGGCTCCAGACAGATGGGTGTGATCCAGCTGCCAGTGTGATGCAGGGTGCTGACATGTAATGTGCTGGCACCATAGGTCTAGTCCTTTGCATCCATCAGACAGAGTGAGGTGGTGGGTTTTGTTCTAGCCCACTTACAACTGGTCTGAAATCTCTCCCACTCTGGCCTTACCTCAGCAGGGTGGAGGTGAGTCATAAAGGGGGTAAATTAATAAACTAAGTAGGAAACAAACTGTGACACTGAGGCAGCAGACACTGCCATACTCTCCCTGTAAATATATGGTGCCTTGACCTTTGCATCCCCTGCCCCCCCAACAACACCAGTCAGAGAGATTTCCACTAGCTCCATTGCTGACCATGCAGACCCACCCAGAGGAGTAAGTCAAGGACTATTCTGTATATAGGTGGACACATAATGAGCTTTTGTGAGGCTATGGCAACACATGCAGTAGCCATGGAATCCAGGGCTTCTGGAGGGACTGAAAAAGAGTCTGGTCCACAAGGGAAAGAAAAGAAAAACAGAAATAAAAAACAGTGTAGTGTTCCTTTGTAACTAACAACTAATCCACAAACTGCATGCAAATGTACTGTACTTTATGGCCCTAGTAATTTAACCAATGCCCAGAAATATACTGTAGGTACAACATCAATGTCATTAAACACACGCTTTAATAATGGCCCTTGTAAATAATAATAATAAGGGTCCTTATTTGGCCTTCTTTTTAATTACACTCTTTGTGAAAGCATCTATTTTAATATGATTGTACCTTCAAGAAGGACAAGGGCAGGTCTTGGCAATTACATGCTGGTCAGTCTGACACCAGTGCTGGCCATGGGGCTGGAACCCATTATCAAGGACAGAATGATGGATCAGTTCATTGAGGACAATGTTCACTCTACTGCTCAGCATGGCTTTATGTGGGGCAGATCATACCAAGCCAAACTGATTACATGTTTCAAGAAGGTGACAAGAAAGGTGGACAAGGGGGGGCCATAAAGATAGCCATTTACGACTTCACCAAGGCCATTGGCACTAGGGGGAATAATAAGCTTATAGTCAAATGTAGTCAAGCACACCAATGTGATACATGATACACACACAAAGTGGGTTGCTACCTGACTGGGGGCAGGATGCAGAGGATTATGATTGATGGGCACTACTCTGAATTAAGATAAGCACTCATCAGTGTACCTGAGGGATCAGCGCTGGGGTCAATGCTTTACAACAGTTTCAGCAATCATCTGGAAGTTGGAGTCTCCAGTAGACTGATTATCTTTGATAATGACACTAAGCTGGCCAGAGCAGTGGACTTCCTTGAGAATGGAGACAAACTTTGGGAGGACTTGAACAAGTTGGGTGACTGTTCAGTCACTTGGAGTCTTATCTTCAGTGTAACTGAATGCAAGGTTCTGCATTTGGGGAGGTGGAACAGAGACAAAGGGCTGGATTCACAGAAGAAAGTAGGGCAGAAAAAAAACCTGCAAGTGTCCAAATATTGCGCAGCTGCAGGAAAACACACCTACATGCACTGTGGTGAATTCACAAATCCTCCACAGGTGCGGGAAAAATATCCTGTGACTGTGAAAAAAACACATGTGCAGAAAATATGTTGCAGGGAAAAAGTGCCATGATATGCATGCAGCATCCCCCGAAAGGCTATTCACAACCATTTTTTTCCGCTGTTGCGGAAAAAATGTTACACACAGTGGAATGAGGTGTAACTCCCCCTCAGCAAACTGCAGTAGTGTCCCAGCAATTGGAATCAATTAAGGTGGAGGTGAGGCACAGGTAATAGCATCCCAGATAGTATAACAGTGGCTGCTGTTACAGCAACAAAAGCACACATTGCCATGATATGGCAACAGACAACAATCACTAGACACAGTGCAGCCCATGACAGAGCCCCACAGGCAGTAGAGCCTGGCCAGCCTGCATTGAGTGCTACTCCTGCAGGCAAGGTGAACACCCCAGGGAGGGAGGGAGGATCAGCAGTAACAGTTGGCCACTTTGGTGCAGTGGTATTGGTGGTACCTGTGGTGCTGCAGTGGTCCCAGTTGAGCGACTGGTTGCTGGTTTCTTTGTGGGTGCTTTCAGCTTCATTCTATGGCAGCTCTGTTAAAGTCTGCTGTTCCAGCTAATTAAGCTCACTGTTGCTATGCCTCCTAAGCTATTTCTGCAGCTGCGGATCCGCAGTTGCTGATTTTCAGCACGTGCGCAATTTCCACAGCTGTTGAAATTCTGCAGCTGCAGGGGTTTTATGAAATTCCACTTCTGCTCAAATTTTCTATATGAATATCATGCAACTGCGTTTCCGCAGTGCTGCAGGCCTTTTTCCCGCAGCTGTGGGATTTTTGGCTTTCTTTGTGAATCCTGCCCAAGATCTGCACACTATGCGGGGTTCTCTTGCTGCAGTGGAGAAGGACAAGGACCTGGATGTCATGATAGACAAGTTGTTAAAACATGACAAGCAGATTGTGGCTACTATAAAGAAGGTTGGAAGAATTGTGGGGTGCATTGAAGGGGTGACCAGCAGGGCAGAGGAAGTAATCCTACCACTTTACAAGGCCCTGCTCAGGCTCCATCTATAGTACAGTGTGCAGCTCTGGGTTCCCTAATGCAAAAAGGACAGTTAGTGCAGTAGAAAGGGAGCAACACAAGGCTGCAAAAATGATATGGTGCATGGAGGATACAAACTGTGAGGAGAGAATGGAGAACCTTAACACGTTCAGCCTGAAGAAAAGGAGGTGGGGGGGCATGATGTCAGTTTTCCACTCACTAAAGGAAATTGGCAGGGTCAAACAGAAGGAAATGTTAGATCTGGTATGTTCCAGCAGAACTTGAGGCCCCCCCCCCCCCCGGAAGCTCAAAGATGGTAAATTTAGGGGTAACATTAGGAAGCACTTCTTTTCCATGAGAGGGTGATCCTATAGGTCAGCCTACCAGTGGAGACAGTGGATATGGAGACAATATAAGCTTTCAAGGTAAGCCTTAACAAATGTGTGCTACCAAGGGAATCACTGGATACCCTGCATAGTAGGGTATGTGGGGAATTACTATAAGTTAGTACTGGTTTGCACAGCACACTTGTTGGTCCCTCCATATGAAGTATGGGGGAGGAGTAAAACTGATAGCCCTGGTTTCCCATTCAACTCTAAATTACTGTGTTACTATGAAAAAAATCACTGTAGTGATAAGCAGTCACTGTTTTACATACACATGATTAATGTTGAACATAAGTCTGATTAGGTACAGAAAGACCTTTGCAAAGGGAATTTCTTTTCTGAGTCAGCTTTCCATGCTCCTCTGCTGTTGTTCTATTTTTTGCACCCTTTATACTGTTTCTTTTAATCAAAGCAGTTCCTGCAACTTTGACAGTAACACAATGGCCACTCACAATGCAAGCTGGCATCAATAGCTCTCTGTTGTTGGGGTCTGTGATAGGAATCCAAAATGCTGAGGTAGTATAATAGCAATAAAGTATTTCTGAACACAAACATCCCAGTATTTGGGGGTATGAAAAAGCTTACTTAATTCATGTTTATCATAGCGTCATATACAATGAGCTAAAAAGCCATAAAAAAATAACAAATTGGTTGAACTAGCATATGCCATTATGAAATGAATAATAATCTCAAGAGTTTACAACCACATTCAGGGAACAAAATCATCCCCTAACCCCCAACAAATACCCTGAATGCATATGTGAACAAAATGCAAGCAAGTGTAAATGCTATAACAAGAAAATGACTCTGTCTGTAATTCTTCTATAGCCCATATCTCTCAATGACAAAATAATAACAAAATGCGTACTGACACCATAGTCATCATGGATGATCACACTTCTATTAAAAAAGATGTATGTCTGACTATTCTACCATTATTTTCATTTTGCTCTGGGTAAATTTCAAACATGAAAATTTGAAACCAACCCTGGAGTCTTCACTGAATCTGATGCGGTTCCTTGTCCCGTAGCCAGATCACATTAAAGGTAACACACAACATTCTTTCAGACAGTTGCCCAAATGATACAATGCAAAATAACCATATCTTGCTAACTAAATATTGCACTGTTGTTTAAATACACTTTCATAAATGGAAAATGCAAGGAACTACAAAATCATACTTTTTTTTGGTATTCTTTTATCCACGAGCCCCAGGCTCCCCCTGCCTGCCACCATAATGATTCTCTGAGACCCTTCCAAAGTCCACTTATAACTCTGCTAAAGACAGTGCCTGAACAGTGATGCCACCTAGCTTTCATGCCCCAAAGAACAAGGGCATCTCCTCTGTCATGTATTTACTCTCTGCTGGTCCGATGAACAAGAGAGCCATCACCATCAGTATCTGGGCTGGTCCCATTGACTTGGTAATGAATGACACATGACAGAGTGTGCATTTATAAGGCAATATTGCTTACCTTGGGTGGTTGTTAGGAATAAGGTGTAGCCAGTGGTGGAGCTAGAGCAGGGGCTGGGGGGCAGTCACCCCTCCTGGCTGCCCCAGTGTGAGTAGTGGTGTCCCACCACCATCTTTATTCACTGTTTGTGCCCATTGTGAAGCCCATGATTGACTGAATACCCCCCCCCGGCTCCCAAATGTTCCCAAACCTGGCTCCGCCACTGGGTGTAGCCAAGTGATACAACCACCAGAGAAATAAATTGGTCTCTTATGACCGCGCAAACCCTGGAGCATGTTAGCCCACTAATAAAATGTACTTTTATTTGTTAAAATAGTAATGTAGTTCAGGTGAGGTGTGCAGTTATCAGAAAATAATCAAGTCATGTATCATGTTTCAGCTAATGAGATTACAGGGTTTTCATGGTCCATTTGATGATATACTGTATTTTTAGCTTTCATTTCTCAACTTGAATTGTGTGTTTTGGTCTAGAAAGTTAAAACAGCAATATTTGTTAATTAGAAAAAAATTACATCATTTGGTTTGTTTTAGCAGGGATGTACTTCTGATTTCCTTAGGAGTATCATCACTATATTTTTAATTCCCTCAGATATTATTAAAAACATTTTTTATTAACAAGCTTTATAACTGATGACTCAAGTCAATAAATATGGTTCCCACTAACAAGTTTTAAAAAACTCTTCTGGTGAGGTTACTCTTCAACTATACCACTAGATTCATCCCTGAAAAAGGTGTCTGGCTCCACCTACACTGTTCTCACAAATAAATAAAGATTGATACTGTGGATACGCTGGCCTTTTTTTAGGATGGAACTAGCACGTTTCTAATAGGACATAGCACAGTGCAACACCAAGATGTTCATTGCCTGTCATGGCAGGCATGGCAAGAAAGCAAACATGTTTAAAACCTTTAAAACTCCATATGTTAGTTTAGGAATTATATCAACTTAAAGGAATATGGCTTTATTGATGTTTGTGACAGAAATACATTACAATTTAAAAAAGAAACCTTGATGAACACTTTTGCTGACTACCAAATACTGTCAATTTACATAGCATTAAAATGCATTCAACTCAAAGGGCTATTATTCAAGAAACATGCTGCACTGAATTCCAAATAGTGGCCATTCATACAATACTGCCTTACAAATTCAGTACTGGGTAGGTATTTTGCCTCAGAAAAAAACTGGAAAGACTTCCATATTTAGACACATGGCTGCTTTCTACTTCCACCCAAACAAATTTACCCAGTTCCCTACCTCTTCCTCTCAGATTTTTCAAGTCTGCTCTGTACAGCTTACTAAATGAACTCTGTGATTGTTTCAAGTAACTTTCTTGCTTGTGTAAATAGCAGTTACTTGTTTATCACTGTTAGGTAACAACATGCACAAACAGTTCTATTGGACCTGTCATTAAGTGCATGTGTCATTCTAAGTGGTATATAACTACCTGAATGTTAGTGCTTTTAACTTCATGTAACAATGTCTTACACTTATGGTTGCCTTTATTCCCTCTAGAACCCTCTTGGACTTTAGGCTGCACACTTAAATGATACTACACTGATGTGGAAAATGAATGCATGCATACATACATAGATACATACATACATAGATACATACATACATACATAGATACATACATACATACATAGATACATACATAGATACATATGTACATGCATACATGCATACATACATAGATACATACATACATACATAGATACATACATATATACATAGATACATACATACATACATAGATACATGCATACATACATACATACATACATGTATCTATGGATGTGTGTATTCATTTTCCACATCAGTGTAGTATCATTTAGGTGTACAGCCTAAAGTCCAAGAGGTTTATAGAGGGAAAAATATAAATAATAGAGATGCCATGTTTGAGGCTGTGACAAGAAAAATGGTGGGGCTAAATTGGTCAATGCAATTCCAAACACATTGAGTATGCAAATATAGACTTGTTGGATAGTGTGACACTTTTTGTTGGACAAACACAGAGTTTGATCACAAATGGTACAGTATAGCAGCATTTGGGGCCACACAGATCTTGTTATATGGTGTTGTGTAAACCCAAATGCTTGTGGACTACAACATCTTTGTACAATCTACTCGTAGGTTGGCTCAGTAAAATGATGACACACTTTCCAATGAGTCTCCAGCTTTCCAACTAACAACACAGCTATGAAGGTACGTATCTATGTGGGCTGCTGTCCATGGTGCTGAATTTAATCCTGCGCCTCTGCAAATCATTTCAAAGAAACTGCATTATTCCTTTCCAGAAACACAGAATATAATCATGCTAAGAAAAAAACTCCCCCTCATTAACCATCTAAGTACGTTAAAGATTTGTTATTTTAAGGTGTTCCCCACATTTCTACCTTTGCCAGCTGGAAATGTTGCAAGCATATTTTGGGAGAAAGAAATGATGTGACATAACTGGGTACCAGATCCAGGCCCCCTGAATACCATCTGAGTGTGTTGCAATCCAAGCTATCAGACTAACTAGTTAGACTGAACTTCTCATGCCCATTTTCTTTGGCATACTGCAAATCCTGCAACTAGATGTGTTTTAGGTGCAAAGATGTGGCTTACAAGGCCCTATCCACTGCTAGGCACTGAAAACACAAACTGTAGTGAGGTCACATGGTGGTAGGGGTAGGATGTTCCAATTCAGACAAAAGATGCATGACATTACATCCAAACTGAGACCTAGCAATGTTCCCTTGCATCCACTTTGTCAAGTGATAGCTTCCATTGTTTGGACTGGATGCAGGTTGTCTTGTAGACAGACTTTTATCCACAGTTCAAATGCAAAGCAGTCTGGTGTAAAAGTATGGATGGATGTCTCCTCATTCTAAATGCAAGAGGAAATAAAAAGTGTAACAAAACATAAGGGAGTTTGCGTTTAATCCAAAACAGGAAAAAAAGAGTACTTTCCCAGAAACAATTTGCAAGTCTGCAGGAGGGTAGGAAAAGACCTCAGAGAGGTTGGAAAAGACTGGGTTCCATAACTTAAAAAAATGTGACATGCAATTTCAAGCTGTTATACTCACTGTGTGGTCCAATAGATTAATGTTGCAAAATCCTAGGTGGCATCCAAAAACTGGGTGTGCAGACGCGCTTTCATCCCATCAATGGTCCCTGACCTGTCTCCACAAAGGCATTCTGGATGCGCACCAACCTGATCTTGGATGTAATCAGTGGTGGAAATGGGAGGTGGGGGGAGAGAGATTGGCAGTGGAACACCAGCATTAAAATGAAGAGTCTGACTCAGTTCCAGGAGCAAACTGGGAAAATACTGTTCTGTGAGAAATGCCCCCTTCCCCCACCCTCCAGTGTAAAACTGACTAACAAAACTGTAAAATCACAAAATATAATAAGGAATTGTGTCCCCAGACCACTGCCAGGTATGTCTGATCCTACAACAAAGGTGGTGAGGTCCCCCAGTGAATGTATTTCATTTCCAGTACAGAATGTAACTTATGGAAAAATAAGAATTTTGGATGCAAGACTGCATGCAGAATTTTGATTTTGAAGAAAAACCTTGCTTTATATTTTTTATGCTTGGCTCTTCTTCCCCTTGCATCCAGGCTAAGGAGGCTGGCATTTAGACTCCAACTCTGACTTACTTGATCCAGACTTTAGTGAATAGTGATAAATCTAGATGCAAGTCATTTAATCTGCATCCTAAGACATTATTTTATTTATTTATTTATGACTTTGATAACTGGGTGAGTGCACTGATCCCAGGGACGGTTTTCAGGCACGACCCGGGCCATAACACATGGCGCAGGGTGACAGTGGAGTACAAGGTAACAGTAATACACATGAATTGTAATACACATTGTCACAATTATAAATTGTGACAATGTCCTTAGCCAATCAGAAATGTTTATTCACAAATATTCCAGGCACTGTAATGACCATAAGAAAGTTTTTTTTTTTGCATAAGTAGTTCTAAAATTCTGAAGTTCTGTGTTCTGTTGGCATAGTCCATTTCCCCTCGTTCCCTAACTATCTAAAAAGTTCATTTGCATTTCACTTGATTTTAAGTTCAAGCTTCAGTTTTGTAAAACATAGATTTTCAATACGATTTATAATATGTGTATCTGCTCAGATCCTGTGTCTCATAAGGGTTTCTTTTCAAGACATCTGTATGCCAGAACTGCTCAGCTTCCTTTACTTGGCTGTTTTCTCACCCGAAGAACTTGAGAATATACTCTTATAACCATAAAAGGCACAGGAACTGTACATATAAACATACAATAAAATATTTAGGAGAATGTATACCAGTTTATATATATATATATTCACATACATGTATATACATTATACAATAAACATTTATAACAGTTGCATTTACCTTATTTAGGGCTTTTGGCTTTGTCCTGTTCTCATTATTTTAAACAAGTCACATTAATAAGTACTGACAGCACTGCCTGTTTCAAAAACACCTGTCTGTCCCTAACTGACCTCACAGTTGCTGTACTTGTGAGAGTGCAGTCTGCTGTCATGGTAAGAACTTTGATTTCATAACACCTGCACTAGGAAGTCAAATAATCCTTTCAAAATCTTCTAATGAAGACTTCATGGATAACCTGGTTTAAAATGCTGCCAAACGTGAGAAGTGCATTGAAATCTACAAGGGTGATCACAAGAATACTGTACTGGCTGACAGGAATATATTTAGGAAAGTGTATTCTGAAGTGGGTGCCTGCTCTTTAAGAGACAGGTTAGCTGTGCTTTTGGTTACTAAAATATTGGCATATATTGCATGCACTACCCACGTTCTTTATACCTACAGTTCTGAGGGTACATTTTATGAAATAGCCACCTTTCTTTTGCAGATGCTGTAGCCTTGTTTACCAGATTGCCAAAATAAAATGCCGCCCCACCTCACTAGTTGTTTTAAACCACCGCTAGCTATGGGGCAGCCTGTTTAAAGGTTGTTGGACTACAATGCTGAAATCAGCAGGGACACGGGCGAGTGTTGTAAAACACGGAATTCAGCTGTAACTGGAGCAGATCAGGGATGTTTACCGATAACTAATTAAATCCCAAGAGACCAGAGACAGGTACACAACAGGAGAGCCAATTCACTTTGCAAACTGAAAGGCACAAATAAAAAACTTTACCAAACAAGTCTGCAAGTATAATTTTTTCTCTCGCTTTTCTAGTATTACACCATCTAGTGGAAGCCCATTCCATATTATTCATAACTAATAGTCTAAAATAAGTATTTTTTTGTTTGCAAATGTAACTATACCAGTAAAACAACTGATGACAAATCCATTTATTTTTCCATACTTACAAATATTTCGTATTAAAAATAAAGCAATTGTGGGAGATTCAACATTTCTGCTGTGGGTTATTGAGCAGTATAAAACAGTAAAACTATGAAAGTGTGAAACGCAATAACGATAACTTCCTATAATCACCTGGAAATTACAACATAAATACTGTACTGCCAAATATACTTACGGGTCCCATCGAATCTGGTTGCTATGGTGTCCAAAAAGGTGTTCTGAGGTGCTAACAAGCCCTTCATCACAGGCATTTTCTCCTGCTTTCGAAGATGTGTCCCCTCCTGTTAATTATACCATCCACGATTTCTGGGGTCTGCCAATGCCACCGAGCTGGTGGTGTAAGGTAGTAAATGAACGAGTCTGGGTGGGAATCTGCGAGTCACACATTCCGTTGTTAGCCAGCAAGCATCCCCGCATTAATGGTATCCTGCCTTCTGGACCGCTTACACAAGGGTGACTTTCTGAGCTCTCCATCCTCCGTTTCTTGTTCTTCGACACTCTAACCCTATCATAAGATCCATCAGGGAGTGATCTCTCTCTCTGTCTCTCTCACGTAACCCGTACAATCCCAACCATCCCTCAGTCCCAAATCTCTGGGATGACTGCTACGCGTAAAAGGCACGGCAGATGTGCTAAACATCCAGAAGTTCTGGGAAGAAGTTGATTCTGAACAAAACAATGCACATCGTCATCATCCACATCACATGTTCGGATGTGCAGCTCAGTAACGCCTAACTATTGTAACCACTCCCTATAACAAAAGGTGCTCCTTGCATGTGGGGAATATCTGAAGCAAGGCAATGCAGATTAAACAGCATAATCCAGTGCAAGATTATATAAAAAAATAATAATAATCCTGGTACTGTAAGGATAAAATCAACAGAAGAGCAACGGTGAACGGAACGGAACTATTAAAGAGACAAAGTATCCATGTGTGGATTCCCCTCCCTCAAAAGAGTGTATCGCGTTTGGTTGGCTCCGATGGATGCATGCCTCAAAGGACAGAAGCTGTCAAGTGCAGCCTGGTCCCCTGTGGACGGGCTCCTATAAGTTAATTGCAGTGCAGGGTGACCTTGAAGAAACCCTGAGCTGCAGGCACTTCTTACAGTACTTTGCGGGTTATATGAGAAATAACATAGACTATGGCGAGGTGGTAGATCTGCAATCTGGAAATCAACTGAGTCCCAAAAGGATAATGTAGGATGGTGTCATTCCGAACGTGTAATGTTTTTAAGGTTAGCAGTAGAATCCCTTTCTCCTAGACTATTAAAGGTGTATTTCAGGCGACCTACAGTATGCTACTGTTTTGATTTGATCACATTAAAATAATCATCACGTAAATAAAATACCTAATATAATTCATTGCATGTGCCAGGGTCTTTTATTCTTGATGATTAAGTAACACCTATGTGTTTAGGTGCAACCTGGTATACTAATGACTCGGTATTACTTAACCTTACAGAAATTCTCCTTCATCAACTGCATGAACATACCGTGGGCATACAGGAGATCTGAAAATGTCCCACACGATCATCTTTCCTACATTCTATGGGGCAGGTGTGTCCCATCCATCATGTTCAATGTGGGCTGATTTGTTTGTGTATGATTTTAAAGATCATTCAGCCTAAATCATAGATGGGAGTATGAGCATTTGCAAACTATAAATGATTAGATAAATGACTGCGGGGTCTCTGAAATATGTAAGATTCGTGTTCATTGAGTAGCCTTTTGTTGAGAGGTTTGGGGCAGTGCCTACTGCATGCTGCTGCATTCTATGCACTATGTCCATTACCTGCCATCGGGATGGCCTCCTGTATTACATTAAGGTAATACCCCCAGTGTTTTAGTCGTAACTGGTAGGTTGCTAATGTGACTGCGTGGTCTTGTAAATATTCGCAGGCATCATAGTAAAGCGCGATATTTCTGGGATTTTTATAAAAGTACCATAGCGATGTCACTGCCTTCTCGGTACAGAATACACCTGTGAATAATATACAATAAAGACCAGTTTTACATGCACGTGTATTTAAAACAGCGATTCTTCTGCACATCAGTTTTCACCAGGTCCTATTGTTCAGCTGTAAAAAAAAAGTGCTGGTATGGTTTTTCACAACAAGGATGCCAGAGAAGTCAGTTGTGGACTAAGCACTGATCTGTAGTTCTTGCAGCTGATGCTATTTTAGTTCCAGTATGTGGTTGGTTTCAGCAATGTTTTTAGGCCTGGACAGAATCTCATCACTCAGATCTGGGGGCCATGGGGAAAGAGTCAAAATGTGGGATATTGGGCCATACGAGGGGATTATAAGTTGTGTGAAGAAGGGTGTTTATGTCCAGAACGTTTTCTCCTTTGTAATAGGGACCAATATTAAATTTATAGGTTTATTTCCTCAATGCACAGTGTGGGAAAGTACCTTCTCCATGACATTGGGATTTGTTAAGAAGTAAAATAAGGGATACTCAAGCATAGACTAGAGTTACGTCAAACATCAGAGAAAGCCCGGCGCCTATGGCACAGCAGCGGGTAACTCCAACACCCAGAAGAAGCAAGCAACAGACAGCAGTTACTGCGCACTCGAGACTCAACGTAGCAAAAAGGACCAGGCAAAATTGCAGAATCTAAAAGTTTATTGGAAAACCACATCTGCGCGACCTGGTAACACCCCAGCCCTTCGAAGCTTCCAAGGTCCTTAGACTGAAGTGCTGAGGTGTTATCCAGCCCGGCATTGGCGGTTTTCCAATAAACTTTTGGATTTTGCATTTTTACCTGGTCCTATTTGCTCTCTCGAGTGCGCGGTAACGGCTCTCTGTAGATTAGAGTTATGGGATGGGTATTTGTTCAGGTGAGATGAAAAAGTTTTATCTTGGAAAAAACTTGGAGGTTATACACTATGGATTGAATGTTCCTGAAATGTGTTTCAATGAGCGCCAAAGATGACACATCAACCTTCAGGCTAACACTGTACATATTAGGTTTCCTATACTAGTCTGGGTACTGAGTATTCGATTCTGAAATCTCAGGTGGAGCCCAACCTGTGTTTTCGGGGTTAAGGGGGTGTTGAGTAGCTGGTGACTGGGGTTTATGTGTAAGAGCCATATTCAGAGAACCACTTCTACCCCAGCCCACCCCCTTGACTGTATGCAGCTGTATAAGGACAGCAGGGGGTATGGCTAGAGAATCCTTGGTGCTACTGCCTCTAAGGTCAAATGATAATGTTATATGTGAGTTGTGTGCACTCCAGAGGGCAAGTGTAAGGACAACAGTCAACATGGGTAATGCAGTACTCCCCTTAGCAGCTACCCTATGTACCCTGACACACACATACCACACAAACACACTTGCAATCAGCCAATCACATTTACTGTTCATTCTGCACATGTAGCAAATGTCGCCTGTGGTCCAGCATGCTGCTGCAGACTAGGAACACACTTGCATAGCTGTAGTAGCTTACATACCAACTGGGTATTTAATTTTGTATCCTGCACTGCCAAATGTTCACAATGCTCACACCATAGCAGGGGACGTAAGCCTCCTCTCTTATTCAGCCATTTTGTCTATGGGGGGGTAGGATTACCTCCTTCTATTGTACGTCTGGCTCCTGTTCTTCTTTTCTGAGACCACTATCAAGAGTCTATCCACTGGCTGCAGCACAGCACAATACTGCAGCAATGATCTGACCTGGTCCTTCCCTGATGACTTGCCTCAATGGTCTTTCCTGATATAGAACAAGTATGTCACCTGGCATCTGCATTGTGTCCTGTAAGGCAAGAGATATGAGCTGTACTAATCCAATCACTGAATCACAGGAAGATGTAATACAAATCCTAACTCTGGGTATTCTCATAATAGTCATAGTTTGCAATGGTATTCCAGGCCCAAGGGCTGAGTGGTCACTTGCTACTGCCTCTGTTAACTGACCCTTTGGGCCTGGTACCAGAATCCAGTACAGCCCTGGCTAGCTGCTGCCATCCCTACCAACTATTACTGCTGCTCAGCCATGCTTCCTCTGTCCTCTGCATCCAGTGCTATAGAAGCTACTTGACAACCACCAGAGCATGTGCAATATGCATGGGAATGTTCCACTCACCGTAAATTAGAGTCTGAGCTAGTCATTGATTGGCAGGAGTTGTCCAGCAGACCAGACCTGGGTTTGAATCCCACAGCTTCCACTTGCATACTGTGTGACCCTGAGCAAGTCACTTAACTTCCTTGTGCTCCCAGGTCGCACCTGAAAACAAGCTGTGGCTTAGTGTGCCTTACCTGGTTAAACAATTTCCCTCTAACAACTAGGAACCACTGTATGATTGTTAGAGAGCCAATGACTCCAGAAGAACATTGAAAAGCCCACTATTTAAATACAATTCAAGTTATAGTTCCCATTAACTTTATAATTTTCTTCAGCATTATTTATTATTGAGGTAATTTGCATTAAATAGGATCTTTGTTGCTTAAGAGTTGACCTGTCGTGTTGCTTATTCCCCACTTGAGGTCATAATACTTTACTTGTGGCATTTTCAGTCAGTTCCTTGACAACACAATTCGATGATGCAATGGGAGACTCTGACTTCAAGTGAGGAATATCACTGGAGCAAATGAACTGTAAGGGATACAAATCCTATTGTCAGAATCTCCTAATTGATTAATAATTGGGAGCAGACATGTATAGAATATACAGTACATGAAATAAACTGAATTGCATGTATTATGTTTTCAAAAGGTTTCCCTGAGGTGTAAGTAGTCCTCTAAGTCATGGTCAAAAATTAAGTTGAAACTGATTAACTGTTGTGCAGACACACATGTCGCATACCCATTCCATCAGTATAAGTAGCTAAGTTTATGTTATATACTTCTATCCTGTCATTTTCCAGAATTATTTAGTAATTTTTACATTTTGCTAATATAGTATTCTACACTTGTTTTTATATGACGTATTTTGTACAGCGCTCTAAGCCTATTGTGGAAAGAGTGCCTTATAAAAAAAGTTGATTCTACTGCAGTATGAGTAAGGTTGCAAGTGCCAAGCCCAGATGCAAAGCCAGCACAGCAAATATCAAGCCAGGGGATGATACTATGATATATGTGAGCTGAACACATGAGCCACAGTGACCTTTCTTTCCATGGCACAGTCTAGTAGTGAGCCCAGCCAGCATCTTGAAAATGTGTGTAACAGACTGTCCTAGTGATAAATGGCTAAACAATATTATGAATCCTGCAGTAATAATGGCCCAGAAGAGATACATGGGGCATCAGTTTGCAAGATAAGGGGCACATCAACCTGATCAAGGCAGTACATAGATACATAGATACATAGACAGTGTCGGCAGATAAGGGCCTATGGCCCACCAAGTCTGCCTATTTGAGCTTGTAAGTTCAGTTTGTTTTCCTAGAAGTCTGTTTCCCCTTACCCCTGACCTCTAGAATTCCTTTATATCTATCCCATGCATTCTTAAATCCCGTGATTGTTTCAGCCTCCACTTCCTCTGGCAGGGTGTCTCACTTGGCCACCACCCGTTCTGTGAAGAAATTCTTTCTCATGTTTCCTCTGAATCGTCTTCCTCCAACTTCATCCCATGCCTCTAGTCCTGGAACATCTTTTCGCTTAAAATAGTGTTTTCCTGCACCCTGTTCCTCCCTGTAAGATACTTGTATGTCTCTATCATACCCCTCTCCCTCCTCTCCTCCAGGGAGTACATGTTCAGTTCCTTCAACCTGTCTTCATAGGACTTGTGATGCAATCCATGCACCATCTTTGTTGCCTCCTCTGAACCTTCTCTACCCTGTCTATGTCCTTACGTAGGTATGGTCTCCAGAACTGTACACTGTACTCCAGGTGGGGCCTCACTAGTGTCTTGTATAGCGGAATTATGACCTCCCTTTTCCTGCTGGTGATGCCCCTGCCTATACATCCCAGCATTCTATTTGCCTTACCTGCTGCCTTGTCACACTGTTTCCCTACCTTGAGATCATCAGAGATGACAACCCCAAGATCCCTTTCCTGCTTGGTGCATGCTGTATCCTCACCCCCCAACTGATATATTGTGCCAGGGTTTTTGTGCCCCATATGCATTATCTTGCACTTCTTTGCATTGAATTTCAACTGCCAAACCCCTGACCATTCTTCAGGTTTCTGCAGGTCACTTCTCATTCTGTCTACACCTCTGGTGCCTACTCTGTTACAGAGCTTTGTGTCATCAGCGAACAGTGAAATTCTGCCTTCTGATCCCATGCAATGTCACTGATGAAGATGTTGAATAGGACCGTCCCAGCACTGATCCCTGTGGTACCCCACTGGTCACTCTTCCCTCTATGGAGTGACAGCCATTTACCACCACCCTCTGTGTCCTGCCACCCAGCCAGTTACCTACCCACCACACTACTGTCCTGCCCATACCCATATTCCCCAGTTTGTGTAATAGTCTTCTATGGCACAGTGTCAAAGGCCTTGCTGAAGTCCAGATAGACCATGTCCACTGCCCTCCCCTGATCCACCTCCCTAGTCACCCAGTCAAAAAATTCAATGAGGTTGGTCTGACATGACCTCCCCCTGGTGAAACCATGCTGCCTTGGGTCCTGTAGTCCATTGACAACCAGATGTTCCACCAATCCACCAGTAAGCCCACATAGTTTATAGGGATGAGGAAGAATGTCTCAGGGGCTTGTGGGAAATCACACTGTACACATGCACATTGTATTCGATCAGTTCTCACCTCAAACTGCAGGCATGGGCCTGGGCAGAAACCCACACAATATACTGAAATCTAGATTTAGTAGTTGCTGTATTGGTCCTTGCAAGAATAGATCCAGAAGCAAATGATATTTTAATGGACCAACATAGATGATCAACAGAACAATGCTCTAGCTGGGGCCAACCAGTTCTTCTTCAGAAGCTTCTGAAGAAGGACTGATTGGTCCGAAAGCTAGAGCACTTTGTTCTTGTTGTTACATCTATGTTGGTCCATTAAAAGGTATCAAATCATTTGCTTCTGGATCTACACACTCTACTGTACATCTATGTGTCTGTGGCCCATGCTTGAATAAACACAGCTTCAAACATCTTGGTGATACTGTATTGTGTTGTGTGCCTCCTGGTTAATGTATGTGGAAAATCTACAACAGTGGCATGAGCCATTTCAAGACTGAGGCAGACCTCTGTGTACAGTCATGAAGAAACATACCAGGAGGTAGTGTCCAAATCATTTTTGTTTTGACGTGTTGGACTTGAAGTAAATCCTCACCATTGCCCAGTTCATGTATACAGTCAAATAAGGGTAGCCTGTGTCCTATCAGTGAAACCAAGGTCCTGGTAGTACTGATCCGTCTGGGCACTGGTTCCTTCCAGAATGTCACAGCCATGGCCACTGAGATAAGCCCTCACAGCAGCAAAGTTCTGGAGGCCACGATGACACACATGCTTGAACTAATCCAGTTCCCAAAGATAGCCGAGGAACTAAGCAGCACAATGGAAGGGTTCTGCCTCATTACTCTTTTTCCAAATGTGCTAGGTGTGGTCGAATGTACCCATGTTAGCATCCTGGATCCAAGTAGCAATAGGGAAGTTCAAAGGAACAGTAAGGGCTTCCACAATATTACTTTGTGTATGTTGTAGCTATTATGGTTGGTTACCTACAAAGTTGCTCTCACTATACTTCAGTTATTAAGGGCAGTGATGTGAGGATGCTGCTGCTTGCCATGTCCAAGCAAACTAGCTAAATGACATTTTAATAGGGTGCAGGGAATTTGTATGAGGCATGTGCCATGTGTACTGGCTAATCACTGTGTAGATTTTCCTGCAGGGCACGGTGGCTGTCCCTTGATGAGTTACATCCTCATCCCTTCTGGAGCTTGAGAAGCCCAACAGAGGAGAGGTACAATGCTGCAAACAGTTCATCCAAGTCAGCGATTGAGTGGACCTTTGGCATCCAGAAGATGCATTTGCAGTTCCTGAACCAAATAGGAAGACACACAGTGTTGTCAGCAGTGAATGTGTACAAGGCCTTTGCCATATGTTGAATGCCCCATGATCTGACAATAAGGCCCAGACCATGGGGGGAGGGCTTTATAGAGCTACAGAGGGAAGGTGATGCTGAACCCTGTACAGGGCAGGACATGCCACCAGTCTGAGTATTCTTATATACATGGAAGGCATGGCAAGCAGATCCTGGTGGGTAGCTTCTTCTAGGTTTAGAGGTGCAAGCAAGAGAGGTGGACCACAGACCTTCAATGATGACTCGTGTGGTACATCAGGCCAACACAGTGGTGTATCTCATTACCCTGGTATTGATGTATAACATTTGGATCTGGTCCCTGGGCCTGCATTGGCAGAGGTTCCAACATATGAGTTTTCTGAGGGTGTTTAAAATGTCCATTTCTGGAGGTCCACTGTGCTTTGTTTGCCAGATGTAGTGCCCTGTAGCTGCTGCAAATTCCATTATCTCATTTTGAGTAGTGAACTGGTGTGTGCCAATGCCACACTGCTGTTGGATATGGATGCTGCAGATTAGCGGTCTGACACTGGTGTCTGTCCATTTGTTTTTGCTATGGGGTAGCATGGTCTGTCACTGCAGTACAGAGGCTCCTCCATGGGTAATAAGGGGGTAGGCTGGAGTAGCAAAGCATGTTGTGAAGCAAACAATCACTGGTCCTGGAATGTTTTTCAATTGCATATGCCTTGTGTGGATCACTGCCATGGACATTTTCACTACTTCTTTGCTAAGTTTGCAATTCTCATGTGTTTTTTGGATTGGCTCATGCATAGCGGGGATGCATAGAATGTTGGATATACCATATACTGTATGATGGAGTCAAAAAGCATATACTAAATTGCTAGTAGGTGGACTCCACATGCAGCATTCATTTTAAGTAGGCCTAAATGCTGTAGCTGTGCAGAATTTTCAAATTTTTCTGCTTGAATTTCATAGTATTTCAGAAATCTGTCTAATTCCACAGAATTCCATCAGAAGCAGAATTCTGAAATTTCAAAAGCATCTTTTGTTAAAACTGCAGAATAGTAATCCACAGTTTACATAACCCACTGATTAATTTCCTGTATTATTCTTCGGATTACATAATCCTTGTAATACTATTCCATGGTTTACATAGGAATGCTTTTTGGAAATCCATGGAATTAAAAAAGACGTTCCAAAAAGCATCTTGGAAGTGGAATTGCCAGTCCACACAAATTCCGTACAGCTCAGCTACACATATGTTTTCATGGCGCACTTGGATGCAGACACATCTCCAGCTGTTGCACAGCCAAGAAAGAGAGATGCACTGCCAACCCCTAATCACGGAGGGGGTGCTACTGGCAGCTGCACAGAACAGTACTCAAGCAATAACACAAAGCAGAAACAGGGGAGTGCACACCATGAATCAGGTATTTCTGACATCTCCATTCCATTTTAAGTGTTGACTTAGGTATTCAGTTCACGGTTAACTTTTTTTTTTTTAATGAAATATACTTTATTTTTGTTGCAGTTATACATATGTAGCATTATAAGGCAGATAAAGATTGATACATGGATATAAACATGGAATATAGCCTTGGGGTTACATCGGCCCACTAATATCTACTATTAATAAACTACAAATACTCCTAACTACTTACCTAAAGCAACCCCGTCCCTCCCCTCCCTCTATAAGCCAGATACATGTTTTTAACTGATTTACAAATAGATGGGTAGCCATTACCTTTATAGATAGTTGTAGCCACTCCATCTTTTACTTAATAAGTGAGGTCAGTGTAAAAACCTTGTTCTATTTCTTATCAAAACTAGTGGGGCAATTCACGGTTACAATTTATTTTAAAGTGTCCATTTCAATGTAAGTAATTAATTACATGCAACAGGGTAATTACGTTGTAGTTACAGGTTTGTTGTATGCAGTTGCATTGCAGTTACAATGCAGTTACAGTGTAGTTAACTGACATTTAAAGTGTAACTGAATTAATTTTACACTGTCTTTTCTATGAATGAGAGACTCATGTTTGAACTTAAGAGCTGAAGTAGTTTTGAGCACATCAACTTATTTAGTTTTGCTATTTGTGCCACAAATGTGAAGTTGTGGCACTATTCAGCTTAGTCTTTGAAGTTATTTATTTACTGGATTGCTTCATTAATTCAGAACCTAAAATTGTGGGGAGGTGCATGAAATTACTGATTCACCCTGGGTTAACTTTAACTTAAATATAACGTTTGCTGCATGCATATATGAAAGTTGGATGATTGTTATTTAAAGTGCTGTGTCTTTAAGGGGATAATTGATTAAAGAAATTAAAAGCTAAAAAATGTAAACCATATTTACTTGATTAAAACTGGGGCTGCAGTTCTGGAAGGAGGGAGGACACAAGCAGTAGTAGAACTGAGGAAGGGAGATTAATCCAGCAAGCCAACACCATTGGAGGTGAACTGGGACCACGTGCCTGTAGTCTACCTATAGGGTGGCTGTAGTCCTTATATATTACCCTGAGGTCCATGCAACCCCTCACATGAGTGCCACAAAGGAGGAGTGTGGCATCCATCTAAGTGGCATCTGGGGCCATCAGTAGGATACCCGCATGGAGGACCACAGGCTGTGTTGCTTGAAGAATGACAGACAAGTTAAGGATAGGAGAGGGGATAGGACAGCACTAAAAAGGGGCTTTGGGGGTAGGAACTACTAGCTATTCCTCCATCCTCTATCAGGGCTAGGCCTATGTGGTAAGTACACGAGATAAATCTACACCCTACTTTGAGAAGGCCACTAGAGTACTGCCATCTGGAGTAGGAGCATAGAACAAGGGATTGGAGAAATTGGAGTAAACCCCTTTTTAGGCAAATCCTATATGGAGAGTAAGCTGACAAGGGAATCTAAGGGTTTGAGGCTAATCCCTATCTAAAGTCAGCTGACAAAGTAATCTGAGGGACTGCAGCTTTGCAGCCAATCCCTATCTAGGGCTGTTTTACAAAGGAATATAATATATGTGACATTGCGGAGGGACTGAAGGGTAAGGTATGTCTCTTTGCAGATGACACAAAGATCTGCAACAGGGTTGATACGCAAGGTGAGGTGGAAAGGATGAAAAGGGACTCAGCAAGATTGGAGGAATGGTCAAATGTATGACAGTTTAGATTCAGCACAAAGAATTGCAAAGTAATGCACCTGGGAAACAAAAACCCAGGGCAAGAGTACACAATGGGGGGTGAGATACTGACAACAACAAAAATGGAAAGGGACCTGGGGGTAGTCATATCAGATGACCTAAAGGTGGGCCAGCAATGTGAGAAGGCAGTAAGGAGGGCTGGGGGGATACTGGGATGCATAGGGAGAGGCATCACCAGTAGAAAACAAGAAGTTGTTGGCCCTCTGTACAGACAGTTGGTAAGACCACATTTGGAGTACTGTGTACAGTTCAGTAGACTCCATCTCTGCAAAGACATAGACAGGGTGGAGGCTGTCCAGAGGAGGGCAACCAAAATGGTGCAGAGTCTGCACCAGAAGACATATAAAGAAAGACTAAAGGAGCTTAAGATGTATAGCCTCGAGGAAAGGAGGGAGAGGGGGGGACATGATATAAACTTTCAAATACCTCAAGGGAATCAACAAAGTTCAAGAGGGTAGCATCTTTCAAAAAAGAGATGTGCAAGAACAAGGGGGCACAATTTGAAGATAGAGGGGGGATGGCTCAGAGGTAATGTGAGGAAGTATTTCTTCACAGAGAGGGTTGTAGATGCATGGAACAGCCTTCCTGAGGAGGTCATAGAGTCAAAAACATTGGGGGAATTCAAGAATGCATGGCACAGACATAAGGCAATTCTAGTGGGGGGTAGGAGAAAGTAGGCTGTTGGTTAACTAGGATCTACAGCTTATCCGTTAGGTAGGGAAATGGGCTGACTAGTTGGGCCATGTGGTCCTTATCTGCTGTCAAATTCTATGTTTCTATGTTTATTTCGATGAATTGAGGTGGGCGCATCTATACCCTTTCTGGGGCAGGCCTGTATAGGTGTAGAGAAAAAGAATCATTAAGTGTTAGGGGAGTGATAACCATATCTGTACAGGATGAGAACAGGACTGACGATCTGAAGGGTTGCAGCTTTGCAGCCAGTCCCTATCTAGGGTAAGCTTACAAAGAACTAGAGACCTGAGGGTTACAGGTTTGCAGCCAGTCCCTATCTAGGGTAAGCTTACAAAGAACTGGAGACCTGTGGAAATGCAGGTTTGCAGCCAGTCCCTATCTAGGGTAAGCTCACAAAGAACTAGAGACCTGAGGGGTTGCAGGTTTGCAGCCAATCCCTCTCTATGGTCAGCTTACAAAAGAATCGGATGGGGTGCATCTATACCCTATCTGGGGTAGGCCTGTATAGGTGTGGTGAGAAGGGATAGTTACATGTTAGGGGAGCAACAAACATATCTGTACAGAATGAGAACAGGACTGAGGATAGGCAGCATGTGGGGGAGTGTGAGCATGCCCAGGCAGCAGGAAACCAGCAGGGTGGTGTGTTGTGGAGGGGGCGGGGAGGCCATATTCCTGGGAATGCTGTGGGAGAATCACCTGATGGCAGAAGTGAGGCAGATGGGAGCTAGGAAGATTAATGAAGAATGAAGTGACGGGGATGGGGCAGGGGAGATTGGTAGAAGGGAGCAGTCTAGGTGAGAAAGACCGGCAGGCAAAAGAGGGTTCAGGAGGTGAGAAACCAAATGCCATGGGCACGGAAGCACCAAGTTAGGTTGACAGTAAAACTGCCAACCTCCGGCTCAGCGACGGCACAATACTGATGCAGGTATTGTGCCGCCCAATCCCCCAGTGTTTTCTGTGGGGGGGGGCTGTGTCCCCCACACCCTCCATGTGAGGGGCTCTGCCACCACACCCCCTGGACTTTAAGATTCTCAACTCCAGGTCGGAGTTTGTCTGGGAAGGGGGCAGAACACTGGGGGGAAGCGAAACATGGAAATGGACCATTACAGCGACTGTCACTGTAGTGGTCTTTTTCCGTGTTTCGCCGTCGGGGCGTCGGGCAAAAGGGGGCCACCCCATGGGCACCCCTACCTCAGAGGGTGACGGGTCCCAGGGAGGAGGTGTGGAAGGCTGTGGGTGGTAGAGTTGTGATCATGAGGGGTGGGACTGCAGAGTTAGAGCACCTACTGAGGTGCTGGTGTTGAATAGATTCCTCCCACTGACTTGGATGGGGAGCAACAGTGGCGGGGAGTGGGGTCAGGTACAAGTCTAGGTGACTGGAGAGGTTAGCCTGATGGGGGGGTGCAAGGGTGCACAGCAGTACTGGAGGAAGGGGATGATTGTCAAGGGAGAGAGCAACAGGGAAAGGGGGTCCAGAAAGGAAGGAAGGGGGAGGGGGAATTGATGCAGGGAGTTTAGGTGGTATAAGAGGACAGGTCAGAGCAGAGGGGGGGATGGCAAGAGTGGTTGCTGAGAGAAGCAGAGGGAGGGAGGGGCACTCAGACAGAGAGAGGGGAGTAGGGGAATGGTCTGGAAAGCAATACTGAGGGGAACCAACCAGGCAGGGGACAAGCTCAAGGGATGAACAAAGTGGGGTGGGAGGGGCACAAGAAAGGGAAAGGGAAAGGGGAGGTAGAGTTGTTATCTGGGGGAACTTGATAGTAAAGGGTATACATGGTACCTGGTCAGATGAGCGCTATGTTAATAACTCCAGGCAAGAGAGCGCTAGTCCATATAGAGCTACCAGGGAAAGTGAGCAGGGATTTACAACACTAGTCATATGTGCGCCACTGCTTGCTGTCCGTGATACTGCTATGTGGACAACAGCAGCAGAATCCAGGAGCCTGGCTGAGCTGCTCCTGTGGCATGGAAGGCTGGGGCACAGAGCAACTCAGCCAGCAGCAGTGGAGACCAGGGTTCTAATCCTGGTCTCTGAAATGTTAACATATTGGGACTTTGGTTTATTTTTACATGGGACCATGGAAACAGTATTCCATGGCCCCATGAATTTTAATTTTCCCCAGGATCCACTCCCCCTCAAAGTGAGAATCCTACAGATGGGGGTGTGTGGGGGGCATAATCCCTGCAAAAATAAAAGCTGCACTGTTTTTACAGTGCACTCCTTGCCGACGCTGTTGTTGTCAGCTCTATTTGGACCCAGTGCCGTATACATTGTGGGATGAAGGGGGATCCATGCAAGGAAGGGAGGTGGTCTGCATGTCATGGTTGACATCACAGCACGTATACCCAAGGATTGCTTAGCTAGTAAGGGAGTTACGGGAAACTCATGTGATTATCCATCTAGGCACAAATGATGTAGCTGAAGAGGAGGTGGGGATGGTGCAGGAGAGGTTCAGGGAACTGGGGAGGATCTATAGGTGGGTGGCCAGATTGGTAGCCAGTAGCTAGAGCCAGCATGGTTAGGAAAAAATGGATAGAGGAGTTTAAAGCGATTTACCAAGTTTGGATATATGAACACATATACTGCAAGGTGACTTCATATAGAACCGATTTGCAATGTATTTTGATAGATGCATAGCCTATTTTAACAAATTAAATCAGGTTTTCACCCTCACAAACCAGGAAGTGTCATTTTGTGTATTGGAGCCTGTATTTGGTGACCTTTGACACTCATTACCTTTGCAATGTCACCACAGGGAGATCTGTGCTCTGCAATTAAAATTAGTTCTTGGTCACAGCAATTCTGTCTTGATAACAGAGCTCTTGGTCGCAGCATGCAGCACAACAATGGCAATGTCAAAGAGTTCATTTTCAGGGTCCGATGATGAAAGCATTATGTTGTCCTGCACTAACAGTGATCTTTCAGACACTGACATAGTGCCACAGTTTGACAGCCACTGCATAGTAGATCCCCATAGGGATGACCCTATAACAGCAGCAAGAATGATGTGGGCAGTAGCTCAGGCAGTCACAGCAGTAGTCCCAATCCATTCCAGTACAGCAGCGAGAGCAGACTTAGCAACATGGACTGTTAATATTGTATTTTGCTACTTAGTGCTATGGTTTGGTTCCTATCATTGCTGTCATTTTACTGTGCAAAATCGAGGTATGGTGTGTGTTCTGTTACTCCCAGCATCGATCTGCCCACACAAATGCTAGTGATAGTACCCTGGGTTTTTATATTTCTTTTTTTGGGGTGGGGGGGGGATTGCTTTCCCTGTGCAAATGAGTTGTTGGCCACTCCAGCTTGACACTGAGAGCACGGCTCGATCTGGTGGCATTGCTTGAGCAGGATAAATGGTTCACAACTTGTCCAAATCCAATTTGCCCAAATTCCTCACCTGGTACTAGTTAGTAGTGACCTCCCGCCAATTGATTTATCAGTCACTCACTCTGATAGAGCACAGGGTGGAAATTACAAGCAGGAACCCTGTATCCCAACCACTCCAAACCCCCCCAGCTGCACACATACACTTAGAAAAATGCAGCAATGAACTTTTATTATCTGTAAATTATTTATACAGTTTGGGTCTGTCTTTGCCCTAGTGCCAACTGGTCTACGCTGTGGCTTTCTTCTCTTTGTATGTGTGCGTTTGGGGTGGGGGACCTGCTTGTACTTACCCCTTTAGAGGTATCAGTGATTGAGTAACAAGTTGAAGTCACCAGTTCCCCTGTTTACAGCATGTTATAAATTTAAAACTAAAAATTATTGCACCAGCTTTGTGTTACCTCTAAGTGCTCAGGAACTATACAGACTGCAGCTGTCATTAGCATCTGCATAAACATCTGTAATACCATCCTGGCATTGGCTTTTTGCTGCTACATGTGTGCCTCCAGGTGCATTATGAATTGAGCAAAAAATAAACAGTACAGTTGGTGATCATCCCCCACCCCACAAGGTTAAAAATGACACTGCCAATACCCTTCTCATGCAGAAAGAGACTGCATTTATGTTTAGATAGCCTAAGTACCATTTGATTGGTCCAGTACAAAAAGGGACATATCCTTGCGGTAGGTACTCAAGTGTTAGACTGTATTTGAACCACTCTTTCTCACTTATGTCACCATACTTCATTACCACTTTGGTCTGTGTCAAGCCGTTTGTGTTTTCCCATTTTTTCCATTACAGTAGATCTCTGATGCACATACGTAAGGTGTACAGCAAATACAACAGATGCTGCACTATACTGTCTCCCATGCCTTACCGATGTCATGGTGCATTGTGTAGACTCTCTGCATTCATTGCTGTGTAGCCCATATTTTGGTTCAGACATTATTCCCTAAGTATGCCGAACTGACTAGCACACTTTGCAATATAACACCATAGAAGTCGTACATTGGTACCACAGTGTTGGGAGAGGATGGCAACTGCAGTCTCTTCCTTTGGTGATGCTCCAGAACATATACAATGATGCTGTAATCCTAATTATAAATAAAGATTGTATGTTAAAATGTTAAAAAACTAAGGGCCAGATATTCAACAGGGTTGCGCATGCTCAAGTCCTACATTGCGCCATTCTGCGATATTCAGCAGGAGGCAGTTGCACCACTGAAAACAGGCTGAGCAACAGCGCAATGCAAATGAATGCATGCTCAACAGGAGGGGGAGGAACCATGCATAAACTGCACAGCCCGATATTCAGCCGGGCTGTGCAGAGTTGTGCAGGCGCAACCCCAACCTGAGCCTGCAGGACCTTGAGCCAAAAAGGCTTAAGTAGAGGGCCACCCACAGGTGAGCTGCTGTATTGCAGGGCACAACACAGCACCGCAACCTGGGCTGGCTAACTCAGTCCTGTGCCCCAGCCCGATCGGGCATAGTGTACTCCCCACCAGCCCGATCGCGGGCATCAGTATGACTCCCCTCCTGTTACATCCCGGTGGTCCAGTGGACCGTAATGCCCGATCGTGGGCAGTGCAATTGAACACCCCCAAACATCTCCCTGATGGCTAGTGTCTCCCCACCCCAGCAATGGGCGTGCAGCCCTACCGGGCAGTCAGTCGGCGGGCGGCGGGGCAGGCGGGTGAGATGCTGCCACCGCGCCGGCTGCCGGGGAGCGGGTGGTGGCTCGTGGGTGGGTGGGGTGGGGGACACTAGCCACCATGAGATGTTTCAGGCGGGGTGTCAATTTACATTCTGCCCGCGATCGGGCATTATGGTCCACTGGACCACCAGGAGATGTTCGGGGTGGAAGGGCACCTTACTTACTGCCCGCGATCGGGCACCTAGGAACATGTTCGGGGTTCATTTTACATTCTGCCCGCGATCGGGCATTTTGTCCACTGGACTACCAGGGAGATGTACGGGAGGAGGTGGGGAGCTACATTGCTGCCCGCTGATCGGAGCTTGCAGGGCGCCGGTCCCCGATGGCTGCTGCCTGGCAGGGTGGCCAGGCTCAAGTCCTCGACGGGCGCACCTACATATTAATGAGATGCAAATGGGCCATAATCAGATGCAAATGGCCCCCTGTGCCTTGCATGAATTATGGCACCATTTGCATGTCACCTTTTGAATATCCTGATTTTGGCGATGGCGAATGGTATTTGGCCAACGTAAGCTGAATGCTCCACCTGACAATCTCGCGGTATGCACAGTGGCTGTGGCTGGGGGGTGATATTCACAGGAGTTGCTCAATAGCGCAACTCCTTTGAATATCGCCTGGGCCACACCCCTGCGCAACTATTTTGCTCAGCGCAAGGGCTTGCGCCTCAGAATGGCACAGTTTGAATATCCAGCCCAAAGTGTTTAATTTTGAGATACACTGTAAACTATGTAAAGTATAACTATGTACAGTATATAACTGGTCTTATTGCATTCATTTATAAACTTAGCGAGGAGCTGGCAAGCTGGAGAAACAATTCAGTGCACCATGTCCCTTTATTCACGCACATCTAAGCATACTTTGGTGATCAGTGTTATGGTGCTTGCATGAGAACACCAAAAGAGCCCAAGAAAACACAGGAGCACAGGAAAAATATAAACCGTCTATAATGATGGTGACAATCAGAAATGCAATAGCAAAGGCAGTTTACTGAAGCAATCACACTGGAAGCAGCACTTGCCAAAAATACACAGTTTATTGCACTGTTCTCCTGGGATTGGACTGTGCAGCTCAGTGCTTATACCCTTACTGCACATTACAATTCTGAACTGTTGAAAAAGTCATCCATTTAGCAGACCTCTGTCTACCAATACTGAAAAGCTTACTGCAATTTATAGATCTGCCCAGTTCAAAAGTCGTCCTTTTGTGTCCCAGTACGCTACAGATTACAGCTCCACTCAGTTAAAAAAATTTATTTTTTATACAGACTTGTTATTATAATTATGTACTTGCAGCACTTACTAAAACTGTAACACTGTACTCAAGCAATGTAGATTGTGATGTTCCTAGAACTGATGGACCTAGGGCACAGAGCTTAGTCAGATGAGTAAAATTAAAAATCAGGAGAAATCACCACTTCTGCAATCCCAAAAGCAAGTATCTGCCTCAGCTGACAATATAACAAACAGTTTCAGTCATCAGTGCTGTCATTTTTGCCAGTTCAGTTTTGGATCTGCACTCACTGAGACTGGGTCCTGGAAAGATGAATGAACAAGCAGTGAGAAAGATGCAGTGGGAACACCTTCCCTGTGCTGATGTGCAAACTTCAAACAAAGAAAAAAAAACATGCAGAGACAACTGTGGCACAAAAATGTTAAAAAACTAAGCATCTGAATATATTTAATATTTAACTTCAGGGCTGCTGAGCTTTGCATCACTCAGTGGAGGGAAGGTGATCTGCAAACATGACATCAGGGGAAGCTGGTAAGTCACTTTAATGGTTGGCTGCATGAATGGTGCAAAGAGGACACTTACGGTCACTTTGGTGGCTGGGGGAGACCTGGTGCGACAAATCCCTATATACACCAGACAGGCTGCACCTTAGTAGAGGGGGGTTCAAGGGTCCTTAGGGACAGACTGGGGATACATATTTGGGGGCCTTAATTTAAACTGACGGGGGAAGAGAATGCATTTTCAGGCCCAGAGTTTCTGGTAGGAGGGAGCAGGCAGGCCTCCCCCCAATCCAGGCAGGTAGAACTGACAGTAAGCTTTGGAGTGTTGGTAAAAGGGGATATTGAGGGCAGGAGGAGGGAGCATATAAAGGAGAGTATGAGGAAGACAGTCAGGTCAGAGGGGGGAGAGAGGCTCAGATTCACAGTGGAGGGTACTGTCCCGAAACACAAGAAGTCTTGGAAACAAGATAAAAGACCTGCAGGCATTGTTGGCAGAAAGGAGCATGGCACTGTGGGTATGACTGAGACATTGGCTACCTCTAATCATGACTGAGACCTCTTGATCCATGGGTAAAAACTGTACAGAAGGGACATGGAGTAGAAGGGGGGGTAGCAATTTCTATAAGGAAAGGAATATCATGCACAAGGGAGGAGTTCGAAGAAGGAAAGGCAGAGGTGATATGGTTACAGATACTATCCAGTAGAAGGAGAAAGGTAAGACTGGTAGTGGTTTTTAGACTGCCCAACCAGGAGGAGGAAAGGGACAGGGAACTGGATGTGGTAAGGGCAGCTGCGGCGAAGGGGGAGGTGATAACTGTGGGAGATTTTAACCTGTTAAGGTGGATTGGAAGATTCCCACCATGACCTGTGCCAGGAGTCAAAGAAACCCAGAGTGACATCACACTCACTGGAGAGGTGACAATCATCGACCTGGTACTGACAAATGGGACCACATTCGGGACATCCAGGTGGAGGAGCTCTTGGGTGAAAGTGACCACCACACAGTGTGTTTCAGGTTGGATATGGGCAGGGAGAAGGTACTCATAAAGGCCAAAGTCCTAGGCTACAGAAAGGAGGACTTCAGGAGAATGGGGGAGCTGCTAAAGGGACACCTGAAGGAGATCAATGTAGAGATGGTGGTGGACCAAGAGTAGTCCATCATTAAGGAGGGAATAGCAGCAGCCACAAAACAGTGTGTTAAGCTAAAGGGGAAAAACTCAAGGGCCAAAGCACCCAGTTGGTTTAACTCTTGAAGTAGCCCAAGCAGTCAGTGAAAAGAGAACCACCTATAGGAAGTTCAGGAGGACCCAGAGAGAGGAGGACAGGGAAGTCTATCAGAGAAAGACTAGTGAGGCAGAAAAAGTGGTCTAGCAGGCTAAATCTCAGAAAGAACAGCAGGTAGTGAAGGGATTAAAAAAGAGTAAAAGCCTTATTTAAGTGCATTAGCGAGAAAAGGGATAAAAAGAATTGTATAGTATGGCTTAGGAAAGGGAAGGGGATGGTGAAAGAAAATGGGGACAAGGCAGAGGTACTGAATTAGTATTTCTCTTCGATCTCACAAAAGAGATGGATGTCCCTGTGTCACAAGGGGAGGAGGAGGGCACAGATGGAATAATAGCGGTGGATAGGGTGAAGAAAGGTTTGTTAGCCCTGAGGGATGAAAAAACCCTGGGTCCAGATGGCATCTATCTAAGCGTGCTGAGGAAACTAGCAGAGGAACTTGCAGACCCCTTGGGTGACCTGTTCAATGGTTCTCTTGAGTCAGGGGTGGTACCTCTGGATTGAAAATGTGGTGCCACTCCAGAAGAGCAGATCCACGAATGACCCAGGCAACTACAGACCAGTCAGGCTGACCTCAACTCTGTGCAAGCTCATGGAAGCCATACTTAAGGAGAGGCAGGTAGGATACCTGGAAGAAATTAGCTTCTAGGATGAGTGGCAACATGGATTTATGGCTGGGAGATCATGCTAGACAAACCTGATTGACCTCATTTATTGGTCATTAGAACACTGGACAAGGGCCCAACAATGGATATCCTGTAGTTGGACTTCAGTAAGGCCTTTGAGTCTATGTACGATAAGAGTCTTGTTAGAAAGCTGAAGGATCTGAGGATAGGAGAGAAACTGACTGGATGAGTAGCTAGGTGGCTTAAAGGCAGGACTCAAGGGGTGGTGGTGGGGAGCTCTCAGGTGCTAGGGCTATCACCATTGGTGTCCCACAGGGTTCTGTGCTTGGTACAGTGCTATTCAATGTCTTCATCAGTGACACTGGTGAGAAAGCATAAACAGCAAGATTTGCTTGTTCTCTCTGTGGGAGGATGGATACAACGGAAGGGATATGGGACCTAAATGATGACCTAGCAAATCTTGAGTGTTTGGTCAGGAATTTGGCAACTTGACTTCAATGGGAAAAAGTGTAAGGTTATACACATTGAAGTCAAGAACCTAAAAACAGAGTACAGCCTGGGAGGAGTCCTAGTAACCAAATCTGAGGAAGAAAAAGAACTGGGGGTGTTGAACTCTAGCGATCTGAAGCACTCCACACAATGCAGGAAAGCATCAGCAAAGGTTAACAGAATGCTGGGCTGCACTGCAAGAGGGATAAGCAGCAGGCAGGTGGATGTAATACTGCCATTTTGCAGGTCACTAGTGTGGCCGCACCTGGAGTACAGTGTGCAGTACTGGTGTCCCTACCTAAAGAAGAACATAAATCTGCTGGAGGTGGTCCAAAGAAGGACTAGAAAGATGGTTAAAGGTCAGCAGGGTAGGACACACAAGGAGAGGCTGGAGGACCTGAAAGTATACTCCCTGGAGGAGAAAAGGGAGAGGTGGGACATGATTGAGACCTTTACATATTTGAAAGGAATAAACAGAATGGACAAGGAGGGCCTCTTCAGGCTCAGTGGATGTATTCATGACCAGGTCCACCTTGCAAATGAGCCTTGCTCAATGGTGCCCGCCTGGATAAATAAAGATTTTGATTGATTGATTGATTGATTGAAAGAAACATATTAGGGGCATAATCTTAAATTTAAAGTGGGGATTCAGGAGGGAGACCAGGTGGCACATCTTCACAGAGAGGGTGGTGGTGGTATGGAATGCACTCCCTGAAAAAGTAGTATCATTTGAAACAGTGGATGGCTTCAAAAGAGGATGGGACAGGGTAGACGTGAAAATCATAGCCTTAAAGGGTGTAGCCAGAATTGCGAGGGTATGGGTTGGTAGGAGGGCAGAGTCCTTAGCTGAGGAGGGGACTCTGCAATACAAGCAGACTCGAGAGACCACAAGGCCTTATTCTGCTGGCATGTTTGTATGTTCATATTTAAATGTCAACAAATAAAAAGTGATCAGGAAATCCTAGCCACGCCTCCCCAAGGTAGTGGCAGTGTGCCATGAAGCATTGGGATCAGTAAATTCTTGTCAGTTTGATGATCTTCTTCCAGAATATAACTGGATACATTTGGACAATTTGAATCTCTGATTGGCAGTCATCATGCTTAAATGTAAGAGTGGGTTATACACCGACACTTTTCTACCTTTTCATCTCTGAATGTGGATGTACTTAACTTCACAGTGAAGTGCAGAGCATAAATGGATACATGTGCGGAAAACATTTTTGCACATCTTCCAGAACTAAGCCCTTCCAGCACACATGCTATGTGTGCAGGGACATGCATATTTATTTGGGGGGCACCTACCTGCTGATGCTATAATACAATATTTGTGCTCTTGTTAAACTAATCACAATATTCAGTGTCAGTGGCTCAGCTGGTTGCACACTTGCATCTGAGGCTGGAAGACTGGAAGGCTGTGGGTTCTATCCGCACACCAGGAACTTGGGGTAAAATCCCAATACTGACACTGTAGTGCTGCATGATGGGGATGCTGCACTCCTGAGGTGCCATCTTTCAGACGAGGTGTTAAACCGAGGTCCTGTCTGCCTGTTCTGGTCCATGGCACTTCTCAAAAGAGTAGGGGGATGTTTGTTAAAATAAAGAATCATACAAATAAACAAGGCACGAATGTAATGGTAAACACAAGATTCAACTACAAAAATTTACATAAAAAAAGAGAAAAGAAACATATGTTGCTAAACATTTGAAATTATAACAAATGAAATAAAAACAATCACCCCCTACTCAGAACATTTTTAGAATATCCTGTCTGGTCTAATGACAAAAATAAACACTGAAGTAAATCTAATTTATATTTGCTATAGCAAATCCAAAACTAAACATCAATATTCCCTCACCCAGTGTGCAAAAATCTCCTGGCAGTGCCTCCAATTGTACTAAACATTAAATATTGTGATGCAGTTGCATCTTTGTGGTAAGATGTCTGCAAATTAGCCATCACCATTCTCAACACCTGAAGCTGGTGGATGAATTTCTGGATGATGACAGCACACCTCTTTTGCCACAAATAATATTTACAGACTGCAAAAAAAAAAGTTGTAAGGTGCTTTTATGGAATTTAGTCCTTCCTCCCTGAAATATTCCCAAAATAATTGTATGATAAGTTACGTGATTAAATAATGATTCATGCCATGTGTGGCTTAAACAGCTTCCAAAATTGCTGACTCTATGGAAAGTCTACTAAGAAATGGCGATGTGTTTCCACTATTCCTTGGTAAGAAACATAGCACACACACCCCCCCCCTTCTAATCTCTTATGTTTTAGAATATTCCTATCTGGCAGTTTGCTATGGTTCCCTAACCATACCAGGTCCCACATTGACCCAGGGAGTTTTCAGATTGATTAGCTGACAAATGGTATCAGCTAATTTGTGATGAGGACAAAATTTCAGCTCTAGGGGAAGTGAAAAATCACCTTCCATAATTGTGCAATACAATTTGATTCATAACAGCTGTTACAGTTAGTTTCCATTTTCTAATTTTCACAACAGCACATCTAATATACTGGGGTATAATTAGACAAATTCCTTTCTAATACCTGGAAAGGTATCCATATGCCAGCCTTCCTTAAACAGAATTAACCAATCCTCCAACAGTGCCACCCATAAATTCTGGATATTTCCTAGCGGAGGAGTAAAATTAAAATAAAAAGATACTGAAAGAAAAAAACACAGGGTTAACCATATTAACATAGTCCTTTTCAGTTTTTTTTAATGTTATGTCTTTTAATAGGACTTAATCTAGAGCCCCATAACCCCTGAAAAAAGTACTGTAAATGTTTGTTTCTACTTCTGTGGGTGGAAGAAAAATGTAACCAAGAAATGTAGAACAGGGAAGCAGCAAGGTTTTAATCAAGGACACCCATTTCATTTTTTAAAGGCTTCCACTTTTCCAGACCACCAGCTGCCGTTCTGCTTTCTGGATACACTGCCACCAATTAAAAGGCATACACTGTCATGATTAAACATAATCCCCAAAATCTTCATTGGATCAGAGGTTAGCATTATTCCAGCAATCAGCAACCTGGGGTAGCCTCCGGGGGCTATCTTAATAGCAAAACTTTCTCAAAGTTTTTTACATGAACCAGAGGCTAAGGAATAGCAATCTATAACCCATCCAACCTCTTGCTCAGAGTGTTGGTTCTTCAAAATGATGCACAAATCCTCTGCGTAAGCCAGTACTTCAGTTTCCATTGCGTCTGGAGCAAGGTGAATAACCACAATATTCCAATTGCCCTGTAGTAGCCTAAGCAATGAGTCAATAGAATAAATATATAAGCTAGGGCTTAAAGGGCAGCTCTGTTTTACACTGCTATGCACTAGAATTGGGTAGCCTTGCCACATATTTACTTGTGGAATCATTCGTGCATTTGTATACAAAAGTTTGATCCAGTTAATAAAAAGTTGCAGTATACCATATTTTCAAATCACTATAAACAGATAATCATAGCTGACTCAATCAAAAACTTTAATCTAATCTAATGACAGGCAATAACCAGATACTGAACCCTGTTTGCTCCTTTCCAGTAGTTCCCTCAGTAATAGCAAACTGTCCTGTATGTACCTTTGGAATAGCACAGGTTTGTATTGGGGAAATAACAAGTGGTGTTATCAACAACAAACATTTAGCTAATATTTTAGAAAGGATTTTCTGATCTGTGTTCATGAGACACAAGGGTCGCCAATTCTGTAATAACATTTTGTCTCCTTTTTTATATATAAGAATTGAGGCAGCTTGTAATATAGAGGACAGGAGGGATTCAGTTAGTAAGAAATAGTTGTATAAAAATTTAAAGCTCAGCCCAAGATTGTCCTTAAATGTTTTATAAAATTACAATGGAACAGTCTGTCTAAACCGGGAGTTATATTATTTTTCAAACTTTTTAAAGCATCTTCAACTTCCATCAACTGAATAAGATTAGTTAATGCTGACAGTAAATTATCAGGTTTGCTAGGAAGTTCTAAGCTCTCAATCTTGTCATAATTGTGAGGTGTATGAAATGAAACAGCAGAACTGTCCTGTACAAAAAAATTGTCAACTGTATGCATGATGCCATCTTTATCTAGTGTATTTTCCAAATTGTTTTGCCATAGACTGTCTACAGTTCTATGTTGGGTTTTATTTAATTATAGACTGTCTATAATTCTATGCTGGGTTCTATTTTGGCAGGCCTTAAAACTATCTAGAGACTGTTGTTTCTCCACAGTGCCAAATTTCATTTCTTGAGCCAGGATGGCACCCTTTTTATACATAAAATGTCTTCACGTCCCCTTTAACTCTATTAATTTGATTCAAAAAATCAACCCCTTCCTGGTGCATAGTGGAAACTAGCCTATGAAGATGAATCCGGAGTACTGGATGTTTTAAATGTTTTTCAGTTTTACCTCTGTACGCATGCTGCTGGAAAAGGCATTAAAAATCAGCTTGAGTGTTCTCCCACCATGACTAAATATGGTCATATGCACTAAATATAGATGATCTGTCTAAAAATATCCATTCCAATTTTTGGATTATCTCAATTTCTTCCAATAATTGTACATTCAATTTCCATGGATTGTGCTGGGATCTATGTCTGGGCCTAACCAATGGCACAAAACAACGTGATGGTTAGAAGTTTTCGCAGGAATGGTGCATGACCCTTTAACAGACAACTGTTTTGCTAGAAATAAAAAATCAATCATAGTGGCTATTGATCCTTAATAAAGGTAGATGCACCCGGTTTTTAAGTTGTGGGGCCATCTTCAGCTACTTGAATCATGTCTTTTAAATATGCTGAGTCACAATAGGTTTTAGCTTTGCTTCCTCCACAGGATGCCACAGTTAACCCTTCCCCAGAAATTACCACTCTGTTGCTATGCAAATTAGGTTGTATGTCTCCAAATGGGGGCTACCTTTCCTGCTCTTGTTTGAGGAGCATAAATATTAATTAACTTTAATGAGTAGAGCCATACTGAATGTCTAATAGTAAGGCCCTCCCAGGTGATATCTCCAATAGATGGTGTATCTGAAAGGAATAACCTCTTAGAAGTATTCCTACCCCATCACATATCCCTGGGTCTTGAGATCAAAAAGAAGGGCCATACAACCATGTGTTTTAAGCGGCAGGTATTTCATACAAAGTCTTAATTCTCGTATCTTGAAGAAACAGAATATTACCCAACAGTGTTGTCAATAAAGACATAACAGTGGCTACCCTCTTTCTGAAAGTCTGTATACTGTTCACATTAAGAGTCAAAGGTGAAAAGTATGTCACAGGCAGATGCATTCAAAAACGTTAGAGAGGGGACCTCGTGAGTGCTTGGTCTTGGATTTGGCCCTGCATCTTTTTATGGATGCCTCAGAATGAGTGCCTTCCAGATCTCAAGAGTAGTCATGGAGAGAGGTTGTCATAGAAGAGGCTTCAGGGTCTCCCTCATCCTCCTCTGTGTCATCCCACTGACATGCTGTAGACAAGGCAGCATACTGATTTTCAACGTACAATACTTCAGTTTTTGTTGATCTATTCTTTACTATATCTTCCTCTCTTTCTCCGTGTTACGAGTGTCATGCCCTCCTCCTGGGGGGGTTGGGGAGAGGCATGACAAGCACAACAGCCTGAGTTTCCATTATTACTGTCTCCAGAGGCAGAGGAGGTTCCTGTTCAAGCAGTATGGCTTCCACCGTAGAAGGGGCACATTCCTGTGGGGTCTCCACATGAGAAGGAGAAATTGGATTGTCACTCTGGGTAGAGACAGTTTCTGTTGCAGTTGTAACACGGGTCTCCTCTGAGGCTGTACTGGTAGACAGGGAATCTGCAAATCTTTCAGCACATTCAGTAGCAATGCCCATCACCTGACCTTTCATAATTAAGTCATCCTGGTCTAAGCCCACCCCACCCATTTATAATGTGTGGCCCAAGGGCACCTCCTGCAAGAGTGCCCCTGCTCTTTGCACAAGTTACATACAAAAGGATTGGGACACCTATAACTAAGATGAAGTTGTTTCATTGCTCAGTATCACTTGTTGAACTAAGATGTGTTCTAGCTCCACATTTCTGGCAGGATTGGGACTGGCCCAGATGAAAACACATGCCCCTATTCCTGCCAAGGAAAAAGCTGCTAGTACAGGGTGTCCCACAGGGCTCAGTCCTTAAACCCCTATTATTTTTACTATATGTTAATGATTTACCATTACATTGTTCATCCTTATCAAAAATATACTTATATGCAGATGATACCATCCTATTTACTAGTCATAATGATTTGGACACAGCAATAAGTAATATTCAACAAGATTTTCATAAAATACAGTTTTTTCTGCTGGAACGGAGATTGCTTCTAAACATTAAAAAAATGCAATGGATGATTTTTTTCAAAAGAAACATCAGATTTTCCTAAATATAAACTTTATTCTATTAAAGGGACTGAAGTTTTTCAAACACTTACTTACAGATATTTGGGATTGGTATTAGATGTCCAACTGTTATATAGACAGCATATAAAGTTTATCTCAAACAGATTGAAATGGTTACTAGTTTTTTTTATAAGAACAAATCTCTTTTTAATTTTTCATTAAGGAAATTGCTTGTTAATTCACTGTTTCTATCAATTGTGGATTATGTGGATTGTATCTATCTAGATCAATATTGGGTACTCTTGATACACTGTATCGTTCAGCTCTGAGATTTGTAACTGGTCTCCCATGGTCAACTCACCATTGTGTTTTATATACTGCTGTGGGGTGGGATTCCTTGAAAGATAGGAGGTTACGGCATTGATATTTATTTACTTATAACTTTGTTATTGGTAAACTGCCTAAATTTCTTCTGAATAAGTTAAAATTAGTACAGGAAAGTAGGTATAGTTTAAGATCCAGAACATTTGTAACCTTTAGGATACTTAGAACACAGTTGAAAGCTAGGGATTATACCTTATCAGCTTCAATTGCCCAGACATGGGAAGTACTGAAAACCAAACTCTAGTTGGAAGCATTAGTATCTATTTCACATTTTAAGACTTTAATTAAGACATATTTTATCAATTCTTGTGAATGTTATGGTTAGCTCCCATTTTTTTTATAGACTGATGTATTATCCTCTCTGAACTTATGTGCAATATATGTGTACATGTATTTAATGTATTATACTGTATGTCTTATGTATATTTTTTATTTATTTGGTCACAATTATAAAAGAGAGTTTCTCTCAGTTTGCTTACCAATACATTTGCTGATGATGATGGTGATGATGAAGTGATATGAGCCATTGTTCATTTGACGAAGTTTAACCTTACATTTCCATCCTCTCATCTAGACCGGCTCACTATTTATAATAAATATAGGTTTCTCTAGCACCTCACATTTCTGATGTAGCCAATAACTAATGTCTGAGATGTGGATCCCCTCATTCATAAAAAGAATAGTAATCGTTTTTGCAGCAGGTCTGGACAGGGCGATCACAATAAAAGGAGCCCAGAGTACTGTATCCTTAAGTTGGTCATATCTAGTTTAGTTAGACCACACTTGGAGTACAGAGTCCAGTTCTGGAGGCCATACCTCAGGAAGATGTGGGTAGGATAGAGAGGGTTCAAAGGAGAGTGACAAAAATTGTAAAAGGGTTAGGCCACCTATCCTGTGAAAAAAGGTTGAGAAATCTGAACATGTTCTCCCTGGAGCAGAGGAGGGAGAGGGGGGACATGATTGAGACTTTCAAGTACCTTAAGGTATAAACAGGGTGCCGGGGGGAGCATCTTCAAGATGAAAGGAAAACCGAGAACAGGTGGCATGGCCTGCAGGTGGAGAGAGGGCAGTTCAGGGGTAACATTAGAAAATACTATTACACAGAGAGAGTGGTAGAAAAGTGGAACAGACTCCCAGAGGCAGTCGTTGGAGAGGAAACAGTGGAGGGATTCAAAAGAGCATGGGACAACCACATGGGAGTGTTAAGAGGGGGGAGGCACAGGTCCAAGCAGATAGCTGGGTAAATGGGCAGACTTAGTGGGCCTAGTTCAGTCCTTTTCTGCCATCACACTTCTATGAATCTATGAATGTGACCCAAAATCTAGTCAGGGCCTTCAGTGTGAGAAAACTAACATCAAAAGTAATCTCCCCTGAAACATGTATCCCAGCATAAAGTTTAGCCACAAAGAACCCCATAGAGTCCTTCAACTTCTTCCTTACAACACAAACTCTGTCAGGTGGAGGATTTAAACCACCTTTATAGTTGAGATGCATTGCATTTTGCCTTTGGGCTAGTTTTCCTTGAGCTGAAAATAAGTCAGACATTGAAAAGTTCCTGGAATGGACTTCCTGGGGTGATGGGGTAGGGTGAGTCTCTTTGTTTTCCTGTGGAGCCTACCCTGATGTCCTTTCCTCCAGTTCAGAGACATATCAGGACTGGTTGCAAGGAGTGCTTCAGCAGTCAAATTGGTATCTGGGGGGCAAGGGAACAGACATGCCTAAGTTTCCTTCCCTCTGTCTTTAACATTTCTGGTGCAGACTCAGCAGGTGGAATTGAGAGGGTTTGTACTGTTTGTCCAGTTGTCAGCTCTGATGCATCAGTAGCCAGTTGTCCAGGGCTGAGAACAGCCCCCCCCCATTGCATTCCCTCTTTTATTAAGCCCCATAGAAGAAGATGCGGCCTCAAGGGGCTTACCTTTTGAGTCTCATATTGGTCATTATTAACAGGGGCCCATAATACTCTGTCCACATCTTTCCTACATTCTGCAGCCATCAGGGAAGCTTCCCCGGACCATTTGTCTAATGTTTTCCTTGTAGCTGGTTGGGGGGGGGCACATCTTAGGCCAAGTCTGCAATACTTATGTGCAGTTTCTGATATGATGGACCCCCGCTATAGTTCTGAGTTGACTTCATGTTTTTTTCTGCAACCACATGGTCAGTAGCTTTTTAATCAGAGTTAGAACACAGTTCCACAGTCTCTTGCTCAGCTGTGTGTCCTGAGATTCTATCTACATCCGGGAGGTTTTCACTGAGTGCAGGTACAGAAACCATGGAGCTTTCTGTTACTAGTAACCCTATGCCAGGATTTAAAAGCTCCATTTCAGCAGCAGCACAGGAAATAGGCTGTTGGTTAACTAGGATCTGCAGCTTATCCTGTAGGTAAGAAAATGGGCAGACTAGGTGGGCCAAGCTGTCCTTATCTGCCGTCAACGTCTATGTTTCTATGTTTCTAATCAGTTTGCAAGGTATTCTGTTCATTAGCAACAGTGTCTGGAGGCAGTACAGTTTTTTTTCTGTTATTGGCCGGGCAAATGGAGTATTGGGATTTTGACAAGTGTCAGCTGTGGTTTTGACATTCACAGGCTGAGGAGTTGCCATGTCACTTTCCACAGAATTCAACAGCTGAGCCAGCATGTCAGTCAAAAGGGGAGTGCCTAGGGTAATTGCCTGAGGCTCTATACTTTTTAGCAGTGCATTTGACAGTTCTTCTTTCCTCTGTTTATATTTGGCTTCTTCCTCTGTCATTAATGCCAATTGAGACTTATTTTCTCTTCCACAGCTTTTTTCAGTTTGATTTCCTCAGCTTGCAAGTGTTGCTGAATAGTCTGGTCATTTACCACATTGGGGCTACCAACCTCAAGTAAGTGCAAGTCAGTTTCATGTATTGCAGATAGCATTTCCATATTGTCCTCCTCTGAAATGGTCTCTTGAGTTACTATAGCAGGGAAGGACACTGAATCCCCTGCTCCAGAGACATCCATCCACTCTCCTCCCAGGGCTGCCATCATGGGAGCATGCAAAATGGCCAGGGGTTCCCCCTACAGGAAGAGTAGAGGAATTCCCCTGGTGTCCTGGCCAAATTTCCCCCACTTACTAAAAATACCACCAACAACTTAATGTGGTTCAGTTTTGGTTGGCCTCCATCTGTATCTCCCTGCACCCCTCCCACCACCACCACCAGAATGAGGCTGATAATAAGCAGAATTGTCTAGCTCTCCTTTCCTGGTCAACACAAACTAAAAAAAAAAAAAAATTAAATAAGCAATGTAAATGCATAAAATTGGTCATTTATAGTGTTTCTCTGCTGTTACAATGCACATAGTAAAACAGCACTGGAGTATATAAACCGGGAAAATGAATAAAGTGTAATTAAATAAAAATGCTATTTTCTGTATTTTGTATGCACAGGCAGTATTCTCCATTTCTGCATAGATGCTAAGCCCAGTAATATCAGCATCTGTGCAAAACAAAAAATTGCCCAAACTCTCATAAATGTCAAAAAAGGCAATGTTATTCAAAAAGTTGTATACATGCAGCAAAAATAGCAGTTGCACAAAGATAACCACCATGGTGCAACTTTTTTGCCACGCGTGCACAATTTTTCCACTATTACAAATTCTGTCCCTGCTATCTAAATACAGAGTAGAACTAAAAGATCATTACTGGCCTTGATAGAAGTAAGAGAAACAGAGAATTTAGCATTCAACAATTCAAAAGAGTATCCGCAAGAGGATATACAATAATACAAAAATTCATTGTTCTCTACAGTGAGGTGCACAGATGCTTTCATATTAAATGTTCATGTATGATTGTGCAGTAAACAAATGTGCAGTTTTGTAAAATGAACACTTTTGCTTTCAGTATTGGCACCTTTGCCAGGCTTGGTCGAGGCAGTGTATGCCTTTTGAGCTATTTTAGGATGCACGGTCAACCTGAATAAAACAATTGTGTTATCACTCTGCAACTATGACCACATGGACATTAAAAACAAATTGCCTTACCGATGGACCAGTACAGGCTTTAAGCACCTGGGGGTACAGATTAGAAGGCAAATTAAGGATATATATGGGGTTAACATTTCACCAGTGCTGAACAAAGTTAGGGAACTATGTATAAAATGGCAAAACCTGTCTTTGTCTCTGCTAGGTGGGTTGTATGTACTCAAAATGGCAATTCTACCTAAATTCTTATATTTTTTTCCAATTATTGCCTCTCTTCATACCTAGTACTTTCTTTAAACAACTTCGGGCATCTGTCACTACACGACTGTGACAAAATAAGGCACACTAAATTAAATATGAGCAGTTAACACACGCTCCAAACAGGGGGGCATAAGTGCTCCACACTTCAAAAATTAATTCTGGGTGGCACAAATTGCTAATTTGAGGGAATGGTATAAGGCTCATTGCCAAAATACAGGCATTCATCTAGAAAAAATAGGGAAATCAGCCAAGACGTTAACTGACTTATTGTACAGCTCAAACTGTAAGGATACTAAATGTGCCAAGAATAATCCTATAGTACAACATGTGCTACAGGTCTGACCCTGAGCCCACAAGCTTAAAACAGCTGAATCACTATTTACTACAATAACCCCCATTTGGAACAACCACTTGTTTCCACAATTTATAGTGATGCAGGATTTCCGATTTCGGCTAGCAAAGGCATAGAGTTACCGGGCCACATCTATTGGTGGGGAATCTTGATGTCATTCCAGTAAATAGAACAAAGGTATGGTATCCCTCGATCACACTACTTTAGATACCTTCAGCTTAGACACTTCTTGGGGGGGGACTATGCCCTGGCTATACACTGCAAGATTCCTCAAGCCTGGCATATGCCTTGGATGGGGCAGGAAATACAGGTGGCCTGGTATCCTGTATCTATCGATCACTAATTAATTCAGTGCCCAGTTATATTGAACAGCACAGGCAAAAATGAGAGGAACTTCTGGAAGAGGAAGTTACAGAGGACAACTGGGCAGATATATTAGAAGTAGGTTGGAGACAGACTATCCAGGGTAAATACAAGATTATACATCTAATGACCACTCAGAGGGTGTACTACACACAAGCCAGAGTAGCCAAATTCAGTCCCTAGTTGAAGGGAAAGTGCCCCAGATCTGGCCAACAATCTGCAGACCTACTACATATGATGTATGGCTGCCAAAATCTGAATACATACTGGAAGGCAATAGAAAACACCATAACAGCAACACTGAACAAGCAAGTGCCTCTGTCCCCACAGAAACTGCTGCTAGGTGATTGGGAGGACACTGAGATGGTCCATTAGGGCATAAGAGATTCATACTAATGGCAATTAACACCACCAAACTGGACATATTTAAGGAATGGAAACAAGAGAAACCTCCAACTTTTTTTTTTGTGTGAACTCTTTTTCTCCTTTGATCAGGGTATCTCTCTGAGGTACCCTCTCAGTCTTCCCTCTACTCCTCACCATGACTTCCCCCTGAGTCCTCCACAGGACTTCCCAGCCCCCCAGATCACCCCATGGGGGAGGGCCTGGCCCCCCTACCTGGCAGCTCTGTCTGCAACTAGAGAGTCCATCCTGCGGGTGGATCCAGGACCATCAGGGGATAGTCCGGTGCTGGGGATATGGGGCTAGACCCCTGGGGTACTCACCCCCTCCCTGATCTCTGGGGCTTTTTCCTTTTTCCCCTGCAGAGTGCAGACATGCAATGGCATCCATGGTGTTGAGTGTCACAAACGCACTCCACAGGTCAGGTCCTCTGCTCCCACAGTGCCAACCTTAGAGTGCAATAGTGTGAACAGGTAACAGACAGGGCAACCCTTCTGTCTGCTTTGGGTCTGAATCACCTTTAGCCTCGAGTTCTGGAGGGATTCAAACTGTGAACCTTATGCTAGCCTACCCAATGTACGGGCTCAGATATGTACCCTCTTCGGGACTGTAGTACAATCTTTCACCAGGGGCACCCAACCAGGTATCCAAAATGAACCCTTAAAACTCTATCAGAGACTGTAGGTATATTCTTTCCACATTATTCAAGCTCAGTACACAATCAAGCTTTTTAACAGCTGTCAGACTTAACCACCTATACATAACATGCAAAAAGAAACTGAGAAGACACTCAGGCAGTATTTGAAAGAAATGGTTGTTTACTAAAAATATGATAAAAAGGTAACATGAAACACAGAACAATATATCATACAGACAGAACAATATATCATACAGCGCACAATCATGTAAAATAAACAGGAAATTACAGACAAAACACTCCTACCACAAAGACTTAATTTCTTTCTAAGTATTACCTTTCTAAGTGCATTTAAGTTAGAGAGAACTTTCTGTCTCAGAACTCAAGATGATATGACACATATTCCCCAGATACAGGGTTCATTTCACTGTATCTCCCCACCCCCTTTTGGTGAGTCAGCTAGCTCCTCCTTTTAGAATAAATTCTAACATAATTTCTATCAGGAGGTATTTTTAATTAATGGTAACATCAGAAAAAAAAAATCCTAAATATGACATCCTTTAATCAAACATTTCTCTTTGAACTCAACAACCCTACCATTTGTCACTATTTCTCGGCTGCATGTTAAATTTTGAGAGGAACCTGCCAAATTACTCTTCATCCTGTTACATCATAAACTTTATGTTTGGATTCAACTTCAAAAGCCTGGGCAGGTCATAAAAAGGTAATAAAATTCCCTTCTGTAAGGAAGTCAGTTAATTAACTGGTTCCCCTGGTCAGTTTAATTACATCCTGTAGTTCCAGCTACTGACCTTTAAAGCTACAGGCCAAGTCTGCTAACTTGTGTGAGACAATTTCATACACAGACCAGTTATTATAGTATAAATATCATACAGGTAACTAGAAGCAGGGGCAGAGCGTCACATTGAGCATTGATGCCTGCCGACGCTCCACCCCCCAGCATCCATTTTGCACCACAAGTTCCGTCACTGCCCCTGGCTACTACCAGGAGCTGCTCTGGAGAGGCACAACCCCAAATCTCTCCCTGGGAAGGAAGAGCAGTCCTCCAGATGCTCGATCCCTTCCCTACCCTGCCGACCCCCAGTTGCTCGAGTCCATTCCTGAACCTGGATTGCCAGCATAGCATGAGGTATGGTGTCTAGCACCTCAATCCTCAGTGCCACCGGGCCGGGTGAAACCTCCAACTTTTAATACATGGCTAAACATGACGACAGAATGTATGATGATAAAAAGAATAATATATGAGTCCACAAAATGGACATATGCATTTGCTAAGGTATGGGAGGGCTTTGAAATCTACCTAGGCAACAGCCCAGGGACTTAAGGGGCACATAATACCAGGAAGTCCAAATGCAGAAGGTCAATAAAACAATTGTCTAAACTGCTGACATGCTATAAAGCAAATATTTGGAATGGAGTAAGTACAATTAAAAAGTCTGATACCATTGATTTTTGTTTTGTAACCCATTTTTTAATCTTAAAGCTTGATTATTGTTCATTAGAATTCTTTTTAGTGTGTTTTTAACTTTAAATGGCTGTACAGTACAGCATTCTTACATGATGTCAATTGTACAAGGTTTAAGTTTTTTTTTAGGTACTAAATAACTTGTCAAAGACCAAAAATCAAATGGTATGAAATCAGACACTGTATGTGTAGCACTGTATTGGGCTTTGACATTAATGAAAAATATTTGGAAAAACCAAAAAAAAAGCACCATCATCTTTCAGAGCTGTTTAGCCCCTGAGTGAGAGCACTTGGATTAGAATGTTAGTTAAAGTAGTACTGCACGATAACGGTGAACATTTTTACCCATACATTTTAGAATGGTCTTTATCTCCTGACTTGCATAATATCTTTTTTCCTTTTTTACCACTTTTTGTTTACAGTTGAAATAATAATAGAAGCATTGTTTTTAATGACTTGGACCAAGTTTTCATCACTATTCTATGTTTTTTTTTTAATCCCCATCGTTTCAGATCACTTTTCTTGTGACTATAATGAACTAGCATGTAGCAGACACTGCTCCCTCACCTTACGGGACAGCAAGTGTGCAAAAACAGCTGGGAATACTGACAATAACCTAGTCTGAGCCATATTAAAAGGAGTGCTCCTTTAATTTTTTCAAATGTGGAAAAAAGTGCTAAAGCAGACTCAGAACAGGAACAGAAGGGTATGACACAAATCAGGAGATGAGGAACAATCTAAAATAGGAAAGACAGTAAAGGTCAACATTTTCACCATCATGGAACCTCTGTCAAGTTTCTGTCAGCAGCGTCAGTGTGGTAAGACTCTGAGATGCTATTCTGCTCATTAAGCTCAAATTATTTACTCATATCACCACAAGAAAATCTGTAGACTAGCTAATAAAAAGACATAGAGGGAACTTAATCACTTGAGTGTGTTTCTGCCTGAAGAGAAGATACCTACAAAGGTCACTATTAAGGCAAATGAGAGAAGCACACTTGTAGGCTGTAGTAGATACAAACGACAACAGCCACAGTTTGTGTGATAGTGCTAGGAGACAGTAGAAGCCAGCAGAAAGAGTGGAGCTGAAACGCAGAAACCTTACATGGCTTGCCCCAACTAAGTTAACAGGAGTTACTTTTTAAGGGCTATATAGGAGAAACAATACATTTTCCAACTGAGCCCCCTTCCATTCTAAGTAAATGGCACTGTTGCTTTAAAGGTGACAGGAAACAGTTTTAACGCCTCTAGATGCCTTCCAATTGATCTTTTATTGGCTACCCAGTATTCTGACATGTTTTTGACCTTTTTTTGTTAAAATACTAATCTATTTTTGCTGTCTTTGTAACTGCCCCGAATCCCTCTCTCCTCAGCAGTTGCTGCTCTCTCTTTTCATGCTGCCTGAACATTCTGTGACATCACAAACACCTTTCCTGGCCATTCAGATGAATAGCATGGGATGAGAGTTTCTGATGTCATAGAATGTCTTAAGAGATATGAAAAATCAAGAGAAGTAGCTGGTGACTTCTGGTTCCGCTCCCAGGATTGATGGTGGCTTAGATGGGTCATGATCCCCCTACTCCAACTGAAAAACTCCTGCAGCAATTCTAGAGTGACTCAATAAAGAAATAATTTTGGTGTATTCTTGCCGTGGAGAGCTTCGGTGAAAAGAATCAGCTGCTTCTGGAAGGATTTCGCTCACAATGGATGAGACGACAGATAGATCAGACTCTGAGGCCTCCGAGACTGCATCGCAGCGTGGTCTGGTGGCTCGGGAAATCCAGCACTCCTCTGCAAAAACAAGGGCTAAGCCTAAAGTTAAAAAGCAAAACTAGATGCCATTTATCAAGAAATCCTCACTTTTAGGGCTGAAATAAAAAGAAATGTACAGTGAGCTCCGTTGTGACGTCATGCAACTGCAGCAACATATGAATGACCAGGAGCACTAGGGAACAGTAATAGAAAATAGAGTAGATGACCTGGAGACAGAAATTCAGCAATTAAAAGAGCAACAGGCCCAAATGGAGGCACACCAGGAAGACTCTGAAAACAGAGCCAGGAGGAAAAACATCAGGCTGTACTGCATTCCAGAGGGCTCTGAGGGACCCAATACTGAAGAATTCATTGAGGCTTTATTGTGCACAGCTTTGGAACTGCCTTCTGATCTGGAGCTGCAGCTGGAATGGGTACACCGAGTACTTACTCCTAAACCTACAGCACAGAATGCCCCTCCACGCTCTATTATTATTAGGTTTAACAGTTATACTACTAAAGAAATGATCTTGCTCACTGCGTGGAGGAGGCCTAAAGTCTTTTATGGGCAAACATGGGTGTACCTCAACCATGATTTTGCCCCAAAGACAATGAGGCTGAGAAGGGCTTATCTTCCCTTATTGCCTGTGATCAAAAATGCGGGGTATAAATCTTCCATGCCATACCCGGCTCGTCCGGTAGTTCAACTTCCCACGGGGAAGAAAGAATACAGTACAGCACAGGAAGCACATGAAGACCTGGGCAAGCTTGGGCTGCAATTCCATGAACAGCCCCCAATGGGCAGACCATTGGAGCAATGGCCTCAGAACTGGCAGCCGATCCCTTCAAAACAGCGTGGAAAGCAGAGGGACATGGATGCTGTTAGAAAGACACTGGCGGCCTATAGAAGAGACGCAGACAAGGCAGAAACCTGAGACCCATTTATTTATTTATTTTTATTTATATCTAGGATTACAAGTACCTTTGAGCCGAGGCTTTTTTACAAAAGTTCCACGTCAGTAACTGGACATTACAACAGAACACAATAGAGCAAATGCAGTATCAGGCAGAATAAACAAATTAACACACAGTTGCAATTGAATCCAATGCATACTTATGGGTAATACAGGCAGGAGTACTAGGGGTTACAGGGGAGAGGAGTAACACTGGGGGGTGAGAGCTTGCCAGAGGCATTCGTCGCAACACAAGAGAAGTGCAGGTGGTGGGGCTGGGTGGAGCAGGGGGGAGAGGGGAGGGATGGGGGGAAGAGGGAAGATAGGGAGAAGGAGGTAAAAAGTGCTGTGTGGGGGCATAGAGCAAGGACTGTGGGATAGCTGTGAGGGTTGGCTAGGTAAGGCAGTCACAGGTGCTGGAGGCAGAGAGGTTAGAAACATAGAAACATAGACTTTGCCGGCAGATAAGGACCACTTGGCCCACCCAGTCTGCCCATTTCCCTACTTACTGGATAAGCTGCAGATTCTAGTTAACCAACAGCCTACTTTCTGCAACCCCCCACTATAATTGCCTTGTGTCTGTCCCATGCATGTTTGAATTTCCCAGCTGTTTTAGACCCAATGACCTCCTTAGGAATGCTGTTCCATGTATCCACCCCTCTCTCCGTGAAATAAAATGTCCTCACATTACCCCTGAGGTTGAGTCAGAGCCTTGTTTTGAATGGACCTAGCTTGGGAGCAGAGGAGATTTCAACGTTGAGGCTATTCCACCAGCTAGGAGCCCTGTAGGCAAATGAACATTGACCCAGAGAGGTTCTGCAGAGCGGGACCAACAGGCATTGTGATTCAGAGCCCCTAGTGTGGTGGGAGTTGCTACTTGGGCAGAGGAGTGCTTGGAACCTGGGGGGGCAAGGCCAATGGTTATCTTCTTAGCCATAATGCTGGTTTGGTAATTTAGGCAATTGCAGAGTTGTAGCCAGCCCATTTGGGTGTAGAGGTCGCACATATGGGTTAGTCGATTGGATCCAGTGATGAATCGACAGGCTTTGCTGAGTGATGTTGAAATGCGTCTGAGGGCAGTTGAAGTGGCCGATCCGTAACTGATGAGGCCATAGTCGATAATGGAGACAATCGAGCTTTGAACTGCGATGCTTAAGGCTGCTGGGGTTAGGCTAGTCCTGTGCCTGTAGAGAAGACCAAGTCACGTATTGGCAGCCTTAGCAATGTTGTCAATGTGGGCCACATAAGACAGGTTACTGTCAAGAGTGATCCCCAAATATTTAAAAGATTGAACCTGTTCGAGGGTTGTTCCTAGTCAGTCTGTGATGATCAGGGGGAGCAGCCTGTGTTTGCTGTGGGAGTTACTGAAAAGCATGGTCTTTGTTTTTTGTAGTTGAGGATGAGTCTTGTGTTTCCATTTTGGGGTTGAAATACCATCATGGACCTCTCGCACTTCGCTTCACTTTCTCTGCTCATGGTACCTCAGCATTATTGTAACTAATGTTTAAAAAAAGGACATGTCAGCCACCAACACCATCCAGTGATTTCAAGATTACCTATCCGGAAGGTCTCAAAGGATCAGAATTGGACCAACAGATTCTGCCTCTTGGGACATAGTGCTGGGAGTTCCACAAGGGTCCATATTGGTTCCATTGCAGTTCAGCCTCTTTTTGAACACATTCCCAGAGGCATGCACCAGAAAAATGATCCTCTATGCAGATGATGCGGTGGTACTCAGCAGCGGTGCCCACATTGAGATCCTGCAAGCTGAGCTGCAGTCCACCCTCCAACAACTGGAGGTCTGGTTCAGCTCTCATAGGCTGTTACTCAATTACAAAAAATACAAATCCATGCTCTTTTCTAGCCCTCAGCTAAAGAGGAGGTACCCCATACTAACAGTTACCGACAACAGGTCAGCCCCTCTAGAACAGGTTCATTCCTTTAAATACATAGAAGTGACAATTTATGATACTCTCTCATATGGCCTGCATATTGACCAGGTTGTGAAGGCAGTAAATGCTAAACTCGGGGTACTTTATCGGCACAGGAAAAGCCTCACTACCAATGCTCTTAGGCTGTCCATAAACAGCTCCATTCTCTCCGTGGTTGACTACGGCCTGGTGACCTATGGAGCAGCAACTGATATCACCCTCAAGAGAGTAGGCATGGCTGTAAACAAGGCCCGCAGACCGTTACTAAATGTTGACTGCCTCAGGCACACCTGTGTATTCTATGAGAAAGCAAACATATTAAGCCTCGAGAATAGAATCTCATACCAAATGTGCCTCCTAGGTAGGAAAGCCTTGCTAGGCCTAACTCCTCCCTGTATCACTGACCTGATTACCTTAACCAACTCCATGTACAGGACCAGGAATAAAGAACTACACCTATTCTGTGTCCCTTTCTGAAGGACTGCTCCTGTACAAGGATCCTTCTCCTACTGTGCCCCACTGTGGCTCAGTGAGATCCCAGCTAACACTGTAAATGCTGCCAACCCTAGAACCTTCAAAGCCAAACTTAAGCAATTTCTACTGCAAAAGAATGTTTGTTAATGCTAAACTGTTCAGAGCGTGTCTCCAGAGCCTGCACCAACCCTGCCTACCGGCAACTACTCATGGACTCACTCACACAGGCCACCGCTCCCCACTCCCTACCCCTACCCCCCAGACTCTGGCACCTCATACTCCATAGCTCTTATTCCACTATTGGTTGCACTCTTATCATTTGTCTCGCACCTCATCGCCCCTCTCTCTCACTCTCTCCACCCTCCCCTCACCCCTCCCCTCCCTTTTTCTCCATCAATCTCCACTCTCATGATACCTCCCTCCCACTTGGTCTCTCCCTTTTCCCCTCTCCCTGCCTCCCCTCTCTCTCTCCCCCACCCTCTCTCTCTCTCTCGCTCTCTAACCACCTTCTCCCACCTTACCACCACTCTCACATGCACCATCCCCAGCTCCGAAGCTCCAAAGCTGTAATACAATGTGACAGTGCTCCTCCTGGGCTGCTGTATCCCCACGTCACTCTCTCCCTATCCTACATTTTCCCCTCTCTCGTATACTTTCTTATGCCATATAGCACTTAGTATTAAACCCTTAATGAAACTCATAAGGAACTCTTAGCTGTTTTCTGTGATTTTACTACTTCCTGTACTGATATTTCAACTATGTCTGTATTTGCACTGTGAATTCAATTATGTACTGATATTTCAACTATGTCTGTATTTGCACTGTTTAACAGATGCAGACCCTTTGTAAAAGAGTTCTTACCCAAAGGTTGTTTCCAAAATTCCAATAAATAAATAAATAAACCATAAACTATAATGATTAAAATATAAGTGTCCATACACAGCTAGCATTGTGTTTTCATCTTGGCGTAGAAATACCAGCATGGACCTCTTGCACTTCACTCTTGAGGTCCATATGCTGTTATCTCAATAATCTCAACCCTTCAATGGAAACACAGGCTCATTGTGTATGGGAGTCCATGCATTATTCTTTATATTGTTTATGTTATGAGTTTTGTGACTAAAGCTATTTACTTAGAAATACAGAAGCATGGAATCTTCATTGCAGATAAAGACCCCTTAGTCCACTTAGTCTGCCCATTTTTCCTGCCTATAGTATCACTGTAGACCCTACTTGATCTCTGGCCCATCCCCCATTCTCTTTCCCTAAGATTCCTTTATACCCTATCCCTGCATTCTCAAACCCCACCACTGTTTTTCCACCCTCTGCTGGAAGACCGTTCTAGGTATCCCTCACTCTTTCTGTGAAGAATGCTGCCACAATTTTCCTGAATCTATCCCCTTCCAGCTTCTTATCATGCCCCCCTTGTCCTTGAGCGCCTTTTGTTCTGAAAAATTCTTCCCTCCTGTACCTTATTTACCCCTGTGAGGCATTTAAAAGTGTTCATCTTATTCCCCCCCTCTCCTCGCTTCCAGGGGGCACTCCTCAAATTTACTGTTATGTCTGGGGTTTTATTACAGCTATCTGCCAATAATATTTCTTTATTCCTTAAGACCATTGTATAATAACATTTCTTTAAAAATAGATAAATAAATGTCAAAGGGAAAATGTTCTTTAATGGGAATGCTGTAATAGCAATATAGGCCCCAGATCTGATTCTTCTTCTCTGGGAGATAATGACTTGTTGGACTGAGAAGCACCTGCAGCGGTGCCTTAGGCTTTCCAGCACTCCAACAGATCATTATTTCCCATTAAAGGACTGCAGCCTTCATCCTTATTGCTTAAATATACATTTGGGAGTCCAGTAGCATCGCCAAATAGACAGACACTGGTAGGGGTCAATTATATCTCAAATAATAGAACACAATACTATTTTAGGACTCCTGACAGTATAACTGACACAAAGACCAAAAGTAGTGATAGTAATCTAATTAGCTGTGGAGACTAGAAGCCAGGTTTTCTAAATTAGCTGACCAGATCCATGGCACGCTGTCTAATACTGAATGTAGGAGCTGGACAGCCTTTAAAAGACTGAGCAATGTTCGATGTCTGACTTTGGCGGCTCTGCCCCTGTGTATTTGAATCAGTTAAAGATCACTGGAAATTGAAAAGCACAGGTTACTTTACTGTTACTGGTAACAAGTAGTAGCAATAAAAATGGTTTCGTAAGAACCAGTTCCTCAAAATGACCATACATTTGTCCCAATTAATTTTTATCATTGCTGTTCTGATCCAGATTTCTGAGGCCCACAATATTAAAAAAATACATTTTAGTCTTAGGCCTCTATTTCTGCCCAGCATTTGATGAAACATTGTTTTTAAATGAAAAGATATAAATTTAAGGTGGCAGAACTCAATTTATACAAAAGGTGTGAATATAAATTTGCCAAGGTAAACTTGCAATTTTTGGCAACGTGAGCTAAATAAATGAAGTTGGTCACTGAGCATGCACAGAAATTTATATCACTCATTCTGGCAACACTGAGCACACTCAGATTGTTATTCTCACATGTGAGGTGCCATTTATTTTTTGACTGCACTTGTACTTGTAGACCTTGTAATTTAGTAATAGTTGTTATTATGCTGAGCTATTGAACCGATGGGCACAGTTTACATTTTGTACTTTTTGTCCTTTTGTAACGTTTTATCATTTGTATCACAAACCCACCTAAACACCTTAGCCTGGATATTTAAAAGGGTTGCGCATGACGCAACCCACCAATGCACCACAGCGTGATATTCAAAGGGGCATGTTGCGCTGTGCAACTTCCGATGCGGCGGGGCGCATTGGTAATGTATGCAGCACAACTGCGGGGGGTGTGCCCATGCATATGCAGCACATCCCTATATTCAGCCTGGGGTGTGCGGTGCATATGCTGGCACAAGCCCACCTTGCACCGCTCAGGGGGGCGCAAAGATGTGCCTGGTAAAACCAGGAGCAAGTCTTGGCCACCCACAGGCAAGCTGCCATATTGCAGGGTGCAACACGGCAGCCGCCGGCCGTGCCCACCCAGAACATTGTCCACAAGCTCCCTGCCCTGGGAACGCTGTGCCCACCTGCCCCATTGCCATATCATGGGCATCTGTAAAATAAATCCCTGATGGTCCAGTGGACCGCCCCCCCCCCCATCGCCTGATCATGGGAATCTGTAAAATAAATCCCTGGTGGTCCAGTGGACTGCCCCCAATCGCCCGATCACAGGCATCTGTAAAATAAATCCCTGGTGGTCCAGTGGACTGCCCCCCATTGTCCGATCACAGGCATCTGTAAAATAAATCCCTGGTGGTCCAGTGGACCACTACCCATTGCTCAATTGTGGGCATCTGTAAAATAAATCCCTGGTGGTCCAGTGGACCACCCCCCATCGCCTGATAATGGGCATCTGTAAAATACATTCCCTGGTAGTCCAGTGGAAATTCCCCCCAGTGCCCGATTGCAGGCATAAGTAAAGAAATGTCCCTGGTGGTCCAGTGGAATCCTCCCCGTGCCCGATCATGGGCATAAGTAAAGAAATGTCCCTGGTGGTCCAGTGGAACCCCCCCAAGTGCCCGATCGTGGGCGGAAATAGTGAAAGAAACCCTGGTGGTCCAGTGGTGCCCCCTCCCACCCACCCACTGGTCCCCATACCCAGCACCCCCAAGTCAGCGGTGGTGGCAGCACCACACATGCCCTTGACCTGCTGACTGACTGCATACAGTATGGTCTTACGCCTATTGGTCCACTCGTGGACCAATGGGCATACTGAACCATACTGTACTAAAGCTCATTATGTGAATGAGGCATTCATCACATAACAGGCCTGTGTAGTACAGTATGGTTCTATGCCCATTGGTCCATGCAGTGGACTAATAGGTGCACAGGACTGTACTGTACGCAGTCAGTCGGCGGGTGGCGGTGGCATGCAGGTGCGGTGCTGCTGCCCGCTGCTGACTGGGGAGGGCTGGGGATGGGGACTTCAGTGGTGGTGGTGGTGGGGAGGTGGAGTACCACTGACCACCATGGTTTCTTTCACTATTTCTGCCCGCAATCGGGTGCTAGGGGGGGTTCCACTGGACCACTAGGGACATTTCTTTACATATGCCTGCGATCGGGAGCTGCCGGGGGGGGTTTCCACTGGACCACCAGGGGATTTATTTTACAGATGCCCACAATCAGGCAATGGGGGTGGTCCACTGGACCACCAGGGATTTATTTTACAGATGCCCACAATCAGTCAATGGGGGTGGTCCACTGGACCACCAGGGATTTATTTTACAGATGCCCACGATTGGGCGCTGGGGGGGCAGTCCACTAGACCACCAAGGATTTATTTTACAGATGTCCATGGTCAGGCAATGGGGAGCAGTCCACTGGACCATCAGGGAGTTCCTTTCTACATATGCCCATGCACAGAAGCGGGGACCGCCATGGGACTGCAAGGTGTTGGTCCCCAACGGCTGCAGCCTGGCAGGGCGCTAGGTGCAAGTCACCCAGGGATCAGCGCACTGCATGCAAATGGGGCCATAATAGCATGCAAATGGCCGCATTTGTGCCTTGAATGTATAATGGCCTCATTTGCATGCCCAGTGCTGAATATTGTGGGTGATGCACCTAGTGCAACTGCACTTGTGCTGGTGCATCCCCCTGCTCCCGTTCTGCCACTTGCACTGGTGCAGGGCCATTGCACCATGCGCAGTGCATGCGCCCTCAGTGCCATATTCAGCAGTGCTGAGCCATTGTGCAGCACCATTGAATATCACAAGGTCCATGCCCTGGTGCAGCCCAGTTGCACTGCGCCTGGGCTTGCACCCCTACCTGGCGCAGTTTGAATATCCAGACCCTTCTGTATAAGCCAATATGACATGGTCTGACTTAAGATGTCATTCTTGACTTGAGAGTATTCAGCTATTGCTATCCCACTGATAGCGTCGCCACTCGTGATACACCTCATGAGGATAAACATTATACAGTATCCTAATTTTGGCCATGTCATATCCCCTAGTTGTATACCTAGGGGGTTAATATGCTTGTTTCTAGCAGGAGAAAAACTGTGCCGTGACTGAAATGACACAATGCTGTTTTGTACATAATGCTGTGACTCTGAGCCATCAGACAGACATGACAAAAAACTCTGTGTATCTTTTTAATATTCCATATGCATCTCATGTAAAGTCTTGCTGCCTGCGGTTCCTGTTCACTTGTGCCGTATTATTGTATCATCCCTTCTACTGTATTATCATGCATCCCATTTGTACTGCAAGTGTTCTCTGGAATTGTTTTTGTATGCTGTCCTAACAAGGACCTCCTTGTAAATGAGCATTACTCAATATAGCCTTTATCTGGTAAAATAAGTTGATACAATACAATACAGTACAACTCAGCGCAAGACAACACAATACAATACAAAAACACATTTTAGAGGTACACTTCATCACTATATTATTTAAATCAAGAATACTGTGTTGCAAATATGCCTCAGCTGTGTAAATAACACGAAGTACATTTTACATATCCAAGGGCCTTTCAGATCTGACTTGCACCTCTCAGACTCCTCATTTGGGTGATGAGCACCTATGCATATTCCCTTCACCTGTCTGTCTACAGTGAGTGGCTGAGCCTTTGTTAGCCTGGCACACAAACTGTGGGACACCATACCCAGCTCACTTAGATACTTTGATTCTACAGCTCTATGTAAAGCTTACATTTATACACAGTTATTTATTTTAAATGGCGTTCTGGCTTCCATCAAAAGCATTTTCTAAGTACTTTCACTTGGCTTCAGTGATCAATTGTTTTTTGCAAGAAAAGCACTTAGACGCCACTTGCAAAGTGAAGATATTAGGGAAGTGAAACAACCTGAATTGCTTAAGTTACGCAGCACTGTGCCAAAGGGAGCTTCAGAATTTACTATTCTAGACAATCTGGCAATCACTTACCTCACTGTAATATTATGCATTTCTTTTTTTTTTTTTCCTTTACTTCATAAATTTTTATTAGTTTTGTCAAAAAAGTACATACATAAATGGAACGTGTCTCAGGCTAAAATAACAATGTTATCTAAAATTTACAACAAAAGAACATTATGTATTAGAAAAAGATTCTACAACTATGTACAACCAGAAACAACAATGAAGTCTATTTGTTTAGATTCATTATGAATGTATGTGTTTACTGTTTTATTTCTTACTACTCTCACTATTGTAAAAGTTCAAAAAGGGAGTCCATGTTCTATTAAATAAATGAATTTTTTCAAGATACATGCTAATATTGAATGTAACAGCAAACCTCCAATAGGCACACTGTGTATTCATCAGTGTAAGATGTCCATCATCTGCAGCTTCTGTACTGCTGTCCAGTAATATGTCAGTTATCTAAGATTAAATTACTTGGAATTAAAACATGAAAGAAATTCCCTAATGTTGGGTCCCAGTCCCTATCTGCTAGATTTAAGGCTACACTTGATGCCCGTATCCTATAGCAAGTGTCTTCCTATATGGTCAGTTTTCAGTCTTAGCATACCAAACAACAGGCACATCTGTGGAATCTCTACCATTCCTCAACATAGGGCACATTTACTTTACTGCTTTACATGAAAGACACAGAAGAGAGATAATGTATGAGTTGCAAAAGTTTCCAGGTTTTGAGTGGGGTCCAAGAAATGCCTACTGCAGGCTTCAACGGATGGCCAGCCTTCATTACCAACCGCACCTCATACATATTTAATGCTTTCTTCAACCCATTAAGGTCAACTGAATGTTTTATGGTCTATACAAAAAAAAAAAAACAAGGTTATGCTAAACAGGATCAGAAAAAAGTAAAAAAAGTATTAAAAAGTGTCAACTTATAAATCTGTACTGACACATCTGTGAAACAAGATAGTACTGGGTGCCTCTAAATGACTGGGTAATAGCACCTGCCTAAGAAAAGCAAAAATTTCATGACAGATCGAATCACCCTGAAAGAAGAACTAACCAGGGTGGCACTAGTGGATACAGCAGAAAACACTTGATGAAAACTGAATAAAAAGGAAGTTAAAAAAAGAAAAAGAATACACGAATCTCAGGCCCAGAGCTAGATAGCAAAGCTTAAAGGAGAACTGCATTTTTTAATTCTCCTCTTCTCGGGCTGCCATCTTTCAGGTGGGTATCCCAGCTCTAGCACCCCAACTTCGCCGAGACTTACCACCAACCATCTTCCCCCAGGGCTTGCCCCCCGGGAGTTGACGAGGGTCCCCAGTCCCCGCCGAGGTCTGGACCCAGTTTGGGCTGGTGAGCCCAATTAGTCAGATGCTGGGCCTAGCAAACATCAGCTGGCATCCTGCCACCAGAATTTTCCTGTGTTCTGTCCCCTCTAGGGAGCATGGCATACAAGGATATCGTGGCACGTGCCATGCACTCTTGCATGACGTGCACCAACATCTGCCCGACCTCCTGACCTTCTGGCCAGGGCTGCCTTTCCCCCAGCTTCCCCCAGGAGGCAGGCGAGCATTGGGCACTGTCCACCCTCTACTCAGAGAGGAACAGCAGTCCAACAGGTGCTTTATCTTCCACCTTCCCCGGCTGGTCCTCTGACACCCCAGGTTTACTTCTGAACCAAGGACAACTGCATCTCAAGCAACACTGCTACCACTGCATCAGTGGGCCAGCTGGAAAACTGCTTTAACCTGTACAGTTGTTTTCTACTGTAACTGATTATCAAATACTGGTTAATATTCTGTTATTATGAAATGGGTGCTAAGAATCTTGATTCCGGATTGGTCAAGAGCTGCTTTCAGCCAGGCTGTTATCCCTGCGTAACCGCCCGGCAGAAAGTACTCCCAGACCAACAGACCCAGCACATAACTTTAGAGCTGTGCACTTCAGGCAAGCCACCCGCCACACACGCTGTGGATCATGCGTCTTGCCGCTAAATGCAGCTCATTTGAAACTCCCGCCGACTGCATCGTGTCACAATGCTGCTGAACATAACTTGTTTCAAAGTGCCACCCAGTGCGGCTCTTCGTCACATGCCCAAGTACCAGTTTGTTTTTTAATAAAAGTTAAAAAGAATGGACACACTACCTCGCAGAAACTCCTTGACCATGATACAGTGCCAGCATTCATCTGCATTGGTTTCATCTTGCACACCACACGCAAGACAGACCACAAAAGAGAAAACTTTTTTTGTTCATTTAAACAACAACAGAAAAAAAAGAGAAAAGGAAAACAGACAGGCTAGCTGTAGACTGTGGCAAGTATCTGCCGCTCCCCCAATGAGACCAGGCACCAGTTAACACATCCGTTAGTGAAGCCACTGCTCGGTAGTTCCATTACTTGAAGAAAAAGAAATGCTGATTAAAGCAATGACGCCACGTGCTGGCAAAGTGGTCACAACATAGTGACCAAATGGGACTAATTTTGTTTCTTTCTTAAGATTTATTCAACATTTTGTTTCTTTTTTTGGAAATAAAATACAGATTTTAGTAATTATTTGTTTATTCATATAGTATTAGTAGTGAGCCATGTCATAATCGCAATAAGGCACTCGGGGGGGGGGTGCATTATGGTGTGCTAACGGCACTTGCCGGGTGGTGGAAGCACTCGGCTTCATGATGTGCTTCAACCCACCCAAGGTAGGCCATTATACCACCATAACGCCCCACCCCAGTTGTGCCTTATTGCTTAATTGTTCCATCTTTAATTGCATTTTAGTAAACACAGTGAGTATTTCCTGTTTACACACGGCTGGTCAGGACCATTTTAGAACTGTGTGATGGAGTTCAAAAGGAAAACTCATCAGTTTTTATTATGTTGCAGCAGCTTTATTTCACGTTGTAACCCCCCCCTTTTATGTAACGGTGCCATTTTGAGTATGAATGCAGCTCCGTGCTGCTCACTTAGTGCTCATACTTGAAATGGCGCTGTGCAGCATGGCCGTTGTCTACATACCAGGGGGTTTACATAGTGAAATAAAGCTGCTAAATGGTAATAAAATAATTATTCTTTCAAGTAAAACCCCTAATGGTGGATTTATCCATTGAATGGTGAGGTTATTTCACTAAAGAGTGTTTTTACTTTAAGTCCTTGTTAAGCTCTTACGTTGGTGCAACAATGCATCCATAGTCTACTATATAACTCTGGCTGAAAGTGACATAAACTACATCACACCATTTTAAAATGGCCCACTCCAGCAGTGTGTAAATCGGAAAACTCACTGCGTTTAATTAACGGGCAATAAAGATACAACAATAACAGAATGTGAACCTGTATTTGAAAAATCAGCTTCTACAGAAACAAAGGTTTACAGGTTAAACGCAGTTCTCCTTTAAAGTCAGCTAAATCTAGGCCACCTTGAGGCCTATAAATTTTCAGATGTATGCAACTCTTGCCCTCATCATAGGCAATTTATCAACTTCCTATAAGAGAAATAGCTTTATTTGCTTCAACCAAATGCTTAAGGAAAAGGCTTGAATGGGAAATATACGTATCATATGGGATCACCTCCACTATGGATAATAAGATAGTAAAACTAAACCTTTATATCTTGTAAATTTTGTTTGTTTCCATGTCAAGAGACAACACTTTTCCTGTAGCTGTTGTGGACATTCGTGTTTGCTTTAGTTTGTTGTCACTGTTCCTGCTAGTCCCCTGTAACTATCCTGGGGGGGTTCTCCATTTTATGGTTGTAGAAATCTCATTGTCGATGAGAGCTGCATTAGTGTGTGAGAACATCATGTCACAGCAACCATTTATACCACGTATCTCTAGGCTGGAAGTACAAATATCCTGAAAAATCTCTGGAATCACACACATTCAACGCTACTTAAAGGGAAAAATCCAGCACTGCAACTTAGACAGTTTACAAGGCTAACTGAAAGTAAATGTGGCATTTCACACCTTGCTGCAACTTGTTTTGTACTACTCTAATTAAGCAGACAGGCATGCTGTGGAGTCCAAAGGGTGCTAACACATCATATTCTCACATGCTAATGCAGCTCTAAGGGACAATGAGATTTCAACAACCAGAAAATGGAGTCACTCCCCAGGATAGTTATAGGAACTAGTATGAACAGTGAAAATAAACTAAAGCAATCACATACATCCCTAAGAGCTACAGGAAAAGAGTTGTCTGTTGACATGGAAACAAATAAAATTAACAAGATATGAGGGTTTTCCTTTAAGGGTTCTGATGACATTTATAAAGCACATGGTTTACAGTAGCTTTACACTGTCATACACTGTAGAGAAAGCTGTATTTGTGCCAGTGTATTCAGGTAGATGTTGTTTAAGCAATAAGACATGACAGTTTGTGCACTGTGGTGGGACAACAGCGCACCTCGGGTGTGCTGTGAGGCACGAGGCACTGCTGAGTGCCTTCAACCACCAGAGAAGAGATGTTATCCCACCACAGGGCACATACTGGAAAATCTTATTGTGATTATGAAATGGGTCTTTTTTTTTTGGTGGTATGGTGAAAAAAATACACAAAAATAAAATAATGTTGAGCATTTTAATGATTTTGTTTTTAATTTTTCATCCACCCCATAAAATAGTCCCAGCACATCCAAGCATTGCGCATGCCATCTCTGTTTCAAATATACTGCACAATTAAAGATACATATAGTTTTTCAAATTAGCCCTTAAACCCTTTGTTTTCCCAAACTCACCCCATTTACCTGTTTCCTTACCTTTCCTCCTTCTTTATAATATTTCCTCCCCTTTCTCTGCCTTGTTTCTGTTCTGTCTTTCCTACACTCAGTAGATGCAATGTTTGCTCTGGATGGAATACAAGAATTTAAGTGCTGAATTCACAAAATGTTTTGGGACCCACACTGCAACTCCAGTTGTGGACTAAAATCTCTGCAGCTGCAGAGACTGCAATTCACAGCTGCAGCAGTTGTGGAAGATGTTACAGCTGGTCCCACCCCATACTCAACAAGGCTCTTCTTCCACCTCGTGGTTACCATGATAACTGAGGGACCTCTCGAACTTTAATCTACAGGGCCTGGTCGTTATGGTACTAACCAGTCAGTGGAAGAATAGCCTTGTTGTGTATGGGCTTCCATACACTGTTCTATATATTGTTTTGTTTTAATGGCAGGATTATATTGCAGTTCTCTTCATGGAACCAGTGATCTGGAGTTGTAACTGTCACAGTTTGTGCACAGAACTCTAAGCATGGTTCTGATAGGACAACAGCTCATGCTTAACATTCTGTACACAAACTGTGACATCATAAAAACTCCAAAACAGTGTTTCTTTCAAAAGAACAGGGCAGAATGTTGTCCATAAAAGAAAATGATTGATAACACAATTTTTCACATCAATGCTTATTCACTGGTAGGGTTAAATATAAGTCATTTGGAGATATAAGTTTCATTTCTGTTTAGAGAAACATTACTAACTACTGCCAGTTAGCACAAATGTCCTGTCCCCTTTAAACAGCAGAGATTTTCCTGGTAAACAGGTAAAGACAGGTGGGGAATTTTTTTTATGGTCAGCAAAGAAACGCTAGAAATAGAAGCTGTAAGTACCGTGGTACTTCTTTTTAAATACATGCATGTGACAGTAAGAAGAGGATTATGAGGGCAAGTAATATTTAACTATTATATTTCTTTTTTATTTGAGATAGTTTTATTTTTTGGAGGCCTAGTTGAAGGTTTCAAGTGAGTACAGGTGGCAGCCAAATTTATGATGGCAGTCATGGACCTGCTGCTGGATCCTTACCCAGTGTTGTTGTGCTGAGATAACAGCACAGGTAAAGATGGCCCTCAGCCTATCAGGTTTCGCAATTTTTCAAACCCATTTTATAATTATTCATAATACATTTGTTTTGTGTTATCTAGTTTTACCACCTGCTTTCAGTTGCCAGTTATTTATCTTCTTCAGCATCTTCTCTGCCTGCATGAGCTTACTGTGGGCCATCACTCATGTACCTCTAGATCGAAACAAAAATCGAACTCACACGCCTCATCATATAAAATAAACTAGGTTTTAGAGTTAAACAAACTTTAATTTATATATAGCAAATATATATGTTATGTGATGGGAAGACTTGAGCCAAGGAAATTTTTATGCTGTCAGTGTCTATGTATTTATGTACAGTATACACAAACAGTAGAATAAACTAAGGCAGCAGCAATCAACACCAATCCTTCGTGCATGCTTGCACTTTTTTAAGGTGTGATGCACTCCCTAGGGAGCCTATTGTCTTTTAATTCTGGCCTAACCCATTCCTAGAGCCCCCCCTCCCCCCGACACCTGAGAACAGAGGTGATTACTTCTCACTGCAGGCTATGGTTAGGGAATGCACACAGTACCCTTAAGGGTCAGCTGGCATGGAGGAGTGCACACAGAGGGTATCATCTGGGATGGCCAGCCAGATAGCCAAATTATGCTTTTTGTGTCCATTCCCAACATGGACACAAACAGCATGGCTGACCCACATCACAAATGGCACTTCCACCACACCACCATGAGCTACCACAGGAGTGAAGCATTCTCCTCCTTCTGTTCCTCTCACACCCAGAGGAGGGCATCAGAGCCCGGCTGGCTTCTGTTCTGGATAGCCCTGCCTCAAGACCCAAACTTAAGATTGCAAGTGAACACAGAAACATAAATTTTGTAAGCAGAAATGGACCTCGAGGCTCATCCTCTCTACCTAACCCTTGTATTTGGTGTCAAGGGGACCTCTTTGGGTGAGTCTTCATTTGAATGATACCCAGGTACCTGTCCCATGCGTGCTTGAACCTTTCACTGTCTCTGCCCCCACCACCATCCTAGGCAATCTGTTCCAGCTGTTGCTCACACACCACTTAGCACAATGGAGCCAGCTATTTGTAATAATATATTATAAAGATGATAGCTGTACTGCATCTGCTGACACAAAAAGCAGATGAGGACAAAAACAATTTCTGTTGAAAAATATCTGGAGAGAGAATGCTTTGTAATTGCAATTGCTGCAGGCAAGGCTATATCCTGTATCAAGTTAAAGAAAAATAATGTTGGTCTTATATAACATTTAATAGGATACCACTTGGAATATCTTTGCTCAACGAGAATCAAAGGACGGTGTTTGATGGTGGCCCGCTGCCTGGTTCCACTGTTCATTTTAGCACAAATTTAAATAGTTTACAAATGAAGAGAGAGAGGGATAAAAATACATTTAAAAATATATTTTATTTGCATTTACAGATCACAATGTTTTATATTTTACTTTATTTATTATAATTCATAACTGAAGGTTTAAGATAATACACACTAAAAATAAACCACAAAATCAGGCCTGCCCACTGGCAGAGTGTAGCACTACTGCTTGCAACACTAGTGACCCTGGTTTGGGAACAAGCTTGAGTTGTCAGAGGCCAGCTGGGGGGGGGGAACTGCACATCCCAGAGGATGCTTTCCTCCTGGGAGGGGAGGTTGTAGCTGCCACCTCACAATCACCACCTGGGGGCCCACAGCTGATAGTGCAGGCAGGGGCTTGGCATTAGGGAGGGGACATACTAATAGAGCTGGATGCATGACACACTTCTGGGTGTGTGTGTGTGTGTGTGTGTGTGTGTGTGTGTGTGTCACTCAGCTCATAGCCAGTTGGTGTCTCAGGGGCAGGGGATCAAGAGAAAGAGAGAAACCCCAGTCACAACAGAACAACTTAATTCCCATTTCACATGCCTCGCACTGCCAACCTTGGCACCCACCTCCAGACTAAGCATGGACCATCTGCAAGGACAATGCCCACCCTGTCGACCCTGCCCTAGGGAGTAAGCCAGTGAGGAACAAGTTGGTAGGGGTAACTCTAGGAGAAGGCGGGCAAAGGGGCAGGGACTGGGAGATGGTTGAGGAGGTACGCTGAGAATGGGGAGCAAAAAACAAGTAATCACAACATATTTTGCAAGCCTACAATAACCTAACCAAATGAACTTAAAACCATTAGTCCAGTGCAGTGCACTCAGCTCCAAACACCATTACTTTCATTGAAACAAGGTCTTACAACACCATTACACAAACTAGTCCATAGGAATGGCAAAGTTCTATGAATTCAGTTTAAAAGTCTCCTCCATAAGAGTGGCTGAGGAATGTGGTGTTCTTGATGGAATTTAGAAGCCATGTTGCAGGTAGTGGTAAGCATTTGGGGTTGTGGTACAGCTCAGCAAGCTTCAGGATAATTAGGTAAAATGAGCAGCTGCAACTCACACTCCAAAAAAGATATGAAGTTGGTATTTCTTCAAGGAAAGCTTCCTTTTATTGTAAGCGTATTCACCACACAAACATGAGAACAAAATAAAGAAGCCAAGTGATGGCAAACCGCCACTCTCTTATGTTTCACCCCCACCTGTAGGGGGCTTCATCAGAGGATGAGTCACAGTGACGAAGGCATATTATTTAAACTAACTTCTACCAATGGCGTGTTTACAACAATCACACATCATTAATTAATGAAATTAGCCTTAAATTACACACAGCAGTGAAAAACCACAATAATAAAAGATCCCAATGTGACAGCTTCGTTTCTGTTTTAAGAAGCACATTCAAACTTGGCTCATAACATCCAGAATCTGGAGGTATAAACCCTAGGAGAGAACACATAAAGAGACCTCTAGCAAATTGTATTTCACCATCAAAAATATACACTTTATACCATCTATATGTTCACTGTTGGTCCTTTCATCTACTTTGGGGAAGGGGAATTTAGAAACCATTGCTATGGTGAATGATATAGCATTGAACCTTGACAGTGTGCCATACATATACACCTTATAATTACACACATATAATTTTTCAGTACTCATGCCAGAACTTTACAGTTATTTACTAATTCCGTTACTGAGCAATCATGTAAGAAATAAAACATGACAGATGGGTATTATGCTGTGCTAAAGTACTGACTAGTGGATTTGAGCTGAAGTCATCAGGATGCAGACTGAAAGAAGCTGACCTTCCCCCCCACACACACACACTTATTAACACACACATACTTCTAAAAACATTTTTAGCACTGTTGTAATTTGGTGCTGTTTCTTTAATGGACGTGTTCAAAGCAATTACAGAATCAGTATGAAGCAGATGTTGGGTTGTGGGTATACCCCTGAGCTAGTATGGCTTTGTTGTACTTCTGCATCCAATGTGATAATGTGGTAATGTGTCTATGTCCTCCCCCTGGTCGGAAGAGTGGTAACTGGGGTTTAATGCAAAGAAGTGCAAAATCATGCACCTAGGGAAGAGAAACCCTGAAACCACCTATAGGCTGGGAGGAGAGTTGCTGGCAGTTGCAAGGGAAGAAAAAACTTGGGCATCATCATCACCGATGACCTGAAATCATCCAAGCAGACCACTAAAGCAGTAGTTAAGGCTAGGGAGATGTTAGGGTATATTAGTAGGTATATCACAAGTCAGAAGAGGGAGGTAATAATCCCTCTTTACAAGACACTGGTTAGGCCCCATCTGGAGTACTGTGTGCAGTACTGGAGGCCACGCCTTCAGAAGGACATTAACCAAATTGAGGCAGTCCAGAGAAGGGCAACCAAACTGGTGCAGGGACTGCATCAGAAACCATAGGAGGACAGATTAACGGAGCTCAATATTTGTACCATAGAGCAAAGGAGGGAGAGAGGGGATATGATCAAAACATTCAAACACCTTAAGGGCATTAACAAGGTGAAAGAGTCTAACATGTTTCAATATAAGAAAAATAGCAGGACAAGAGGACACAGCATGAGATTAGAGGGGGGCCGATTAAGGGGTAATGTGAGGAAGTTCTTTTTCACAGAAAGGGTGGTGGATGCATGGAACGGCCTACCTCAGGAAGTGGTGGATATGAACATAGTGCAGGGCTTCAAACAGACATGGGATGGGCATATGGGAGCAATACAGATGAGTATGAATAGATAGGCCATTGACAGAGCAAAGGCCGATGGCACATTCATAAGGTAGAAAAAGAAATGAGCAGACTGGATGGGCCTTGCAGTCCTTATCTGCCTTCAACTTCTATGTTTCTATGTGATCTGTGCAATCATGTTGCACTGTGCTTGGGTTTCTGAGCTAATTGGGTTTGGTCTCCCTTCTTCACCTACTGTGATCTGTGCGATTGGGTTAGGCTGTGCCTGGGGCTCTGAGCTAGTGTGATTTGGTTGTACTTTTTTACCCAATGTGATCTACATGATTGGTTGTGCTTGGAGGTTGAGCTAGCTGGGTTTGGTTGCACTTATTCATTCAGTGTGATCTGTGCAGTTGGGATGGATTGTGCCTGGAGCTCAGAGCTAGTTGGGTTTGGTTGCAGGTCATCTAATATGATTTGGTTAGATTGTACTTGGTACCATGAGGTAATTGGGTTTGGTTGCACTTCTTTAGCCTAAATGGTTGGTGCCTTTTTGGTAGGTTGTGCTTGGAGCTAGTTGTGTTTGGTTGCACTTCTTCACATGTAATGTGACACTGAAGTGGAAATCAGTATTCCTTGTCTAGTTTATCTTTGCTGCAGGGAGGTCATACTGGGTTCTGTTCCTGCTCTAGTTAAGTAAGTTTTAATTTTACAACATGTTAGAACACTGCACAGAGAATTTCTGTTTTTTCTGCAGTATCTACATAAAGGGTTGGTCATGTGCACAATTGTGTTTTGATTTTTGTTTAATGCTGTATCGAGGTTTGCATCTTCCCCTTCCTGTGTCAGTCTGTTGAATGGGGAGTACCACTAGGAAATTTTCAGTTTGGATTTTTCAGTAATAAGTATAGATATATAGATAGATAGATAGATTTTTTTTCAGTTTTCTTGGGTGGAGTTCATGTTTCTTTAGTTAGATACTATGTTTGTTGGTTGAGCAGTATATTATGATGTTTTGCTTTGCAATTTATGATTGCTGAACAATGTTGTCTGTGCTGGGAGGCTATGGTAATTTTTGTATTGCGGTTGTTTAGTTTGCATGATGCCTTTTTGATCTTGCTGTGTTGCATGCTTTGCATATTAACCATTCGTCCATGGTAAGTTAAAGTCCCAAGTTGTGCAATCCTAGTAGAGATGTGTGCTATGTTAGTGTTAGTGCAGTGCCATGTGATAGGGTCCTGACCCACAAGAAGCCAGAATTAGCAAGACGCCATTTTACAAGAAGATATAAATAACTGTATAAAATGGGATCTTGCTAATTCTGGCTTCTCATTGGTCAGGTTAAACCAGAGAAGAAAGAAGGGGAAAGGTGCTCAATAGCAGTGCCTCATAATTGGATCATGCTGTTTTAGGACCAGAGAACCCAAAAGACTTTATAGTAACTTATTAAAAATGCTTGTTTTTTTTTTTTGGGGGGGGGGGTTAAAAAAAAAGCACAAAAAAATTTGCAAACAGTGCTATTTTATGGAATCTGGAAGTAGCACTAGTTTCAGTTCCGTGAAATCCAGGCAAGGTCTACATTTTCAATGAGAAGCTGTATGACCAAAACCATAAAATAATAAGGATTGGAATAAGGGCCATGGGATGCACCATCCTGTGGCTTCCATGTTTGTCCCTTGTTCTTTGTAAGCTTGTGGTGCCCTGCTGGCCAATGGATGAGCCAGACGCACACATTATTAGCGTGAGCCAGGGATGCACACAGCTGCTCCTGAGATGGCGATGGGCAATCATTCGAACGAGAAGCTACAATACATGAAGACTGAATACTGATAAAAAAAAAACACATCATAGCTATTAAAAAAATTAACATTTATGCTTAGAATACTAATCAGTGCTTTACAATGTGGCAGAGGAGGGCAGGGCAATTTGTGCAGCTTCCGTTAAAGAATTCTTAAAGAGATATGCCATTATTTCTATTTGTCAACTGTTTATTGTGCTCCTGTTTTCAGAAATTATATTCATATCCCCAAAATTTAGCTGTACCTGACTAAAAGTTTAACTGGAGACCTATATTTTGTAGTGTTTTGTTTTTATAGGCAACATTCTATACACTTTTCTTCATGGAACTAGTAATTGGAGTTTTGACTGTGTCGTGGTTTTTGCACAGAACTCTGAACATTGCTTTTGGTAGGTTAACAGCTCATGTTTAGAGTTCGGCACAATAGCTGGGATATTGTCAAAACATTGAACTAATGGTTCCATGAAGAGAACAGTATATCATATTATTTATATATATATATATATATATATATATATATATATATATGTGTGTGTGTGTGTGTATATATATATATATATATATATATATATATATATATATATATATATATATATATATATATATATATATATATATATATATATATATATATAAAGACTACAATACAAAACATGTTTTTCCACATCAGTGTTTACTTGGGTGCAGTTAAAATGGATCATTTGAAAGTATGAAGTTAATTTCTATTAAAAACAGCTGCCAATTAGGATACATTTTCTGTCTCCTTTAAAGATCATCTGCAAAATAAAATGCCATTTGGGCAGTCTAAACCAATTTTTGCAAGTAACACTACTTGATCACTAGTACAAAAAGTGAAACATTAAAAGTTGCAAGATATAAAGAGTTCAGCTACAGTCACTTGCAAATCAGATATGAGAACCAGTAAAATTAAAATTAAAAAAAAATCCTCCTCTGGGAAGGGGAGGAAGAAGGGGCACCCACTGGATTGACAGGCACCATCTTCCTCCCTTTTCCCTGAATAAACAAATTCATTTCTTGCTGGAGTTAAATGGACACAGCCTTTATGTTCATTATTTGTCACATTTCATAGCATGATGTTCAGCAGGACATGTGCTGCTGGGAATCGCCTCCTAGGGCCCACTGCTTTGATCTGATGGATCTCCCCACCGTATCATACCAGCCACCTCTCCACAGGATTCCAGGTAATCACCAGAAGACAGAAAAAACAAGCCAGTATGGATTCCTGCCAAAACAGGAACAAAAGCAGAAAAGCATAAAGAAAGATGTAATTGATACTGAAACATCAACATACATGTGTTAATGGTGACACGTAGGCAGTGGACATGTCTAGAACCCGATTTTAGGGCAAATAAATTGGTATATAGCCTCTGTGAAATCCATGACAATGAAACTGGAATGGATTAGGCTTTGAAGTGACATCTCCCTGCTGGCCTCTTTGAACTGCAAGCCTGTCTGTTTTAAAACCAGTAGTGTAAATGAATGGTCCCACTCAGGTAAGGGAAGTGCTATTACAGTTGTTTGTTTGGACAAACTTTGAAAAAGTTTTAAAATTAATATACATTTAAAAGAATATAAGTCGTCTTTGCAGTGTGTGGAGTTTGTCCCCCTTTGTTCTGTTTCCAGAGATCTGCACTGCTGTGTTTTCTTGTTTATGCTTGATACACTTGTGCATTATGGATGGTGCACTCAACCTTGTGATTCTGCTGTTATTTGTCAATCACCAGATGACCTTTCCTTCAACAGCAAGGAGGCGTCAGTGGACTGACAGGAGAACCACTCATCCCCACATGACGGAGATCTCATTACAGGACATCCTGATGGTGGGTACCATGACCCATCCAGACCAGGCATGAGCCTACCAGCCCCACCTCCATGGTGACCAAGCGGGACCTGGCCGGGCTGGGCACAGGTCCCACCTCCATTTGTTACCTTTTCCTTTCCACCAAGCTGCTACCAGACAGTCAGTTGTCAGTCTCACAAGCACATCACCACAACGATTCCTACACCACATCCTGAGTGGTCAAGCTGAACCAGTGTTGTACCACGTCCAACAGGTGTGGGCACATAATATCAGGATCCACGGTTGAAATTTTCAATGTTTTCTAACCCTCCTCTTTACAAAGACCCCATAAGCGACCCCATCTCCATATTAGTCCACTACTGACTTTTGTCCACAGCTGTGCGGTCGTGGTCATGCCTCCAATGGCAACTCCGACATATATCTGACCAAAGTGATACTGTGCCAGGTCATCACCGATGCAGGTATTACAAATCATTATTTATTGCCTGCAGGAACTGGATCAAGGTTTCTTGCCTGAGATTACTGCCTCCCAGCTGAATCACTAGCATATCCAGAGGTCCATCTTACTGTTCCTCTGCCACCAGCCAAGAGAGCAGATCCTTCCAGCACATTCCCCACGCTCCCACCCAATTTATCTGGACCTCTCCTAGCTCGAAGCTCAGGTTCTCACTCTTGGCTGTCCTCTCACTTTTTGTTCTGCCCAGTGCACATAAGAATGCCCACATATCCACGCCTCTGGGGCCATATGCCATAGACCTGCTCAGAAGGGAAACAAGTATGAAAAAGCCTTATGGTATTGCAGAAAACAGGTTATAATAGATGCTGGTGAATGTAACTGTTGCAAGTCCACAATTTCCCCTGGCTCAGTGCTTGAATTTGACCGTCTGTCATCTTCTTCACCCTCATATTTGTGGCCACTTCTGTATGGAAGGAATGCACCCCACATTCATTCAGTTTAAGCCTAATGGTCCCCAGGGCCTTCTGAGGTATGTGACAGAATTGGTACCGGTTGAAGAGAAATCTGTCATTATGCCTCATGAAGGCCTTCCCCTTGACTGGGCCAGCCATTATGTACTTTGAAACCCTCAGCTCCAGTGATCACTTGGCCCCTTCTGGGGACCAGATCATGCACCAGCATGCTTAACCTACCTGGTCCATCTTGAATTTGCCTAACAGCGCAAACACCTCATCCTTGCTGACTGTTACATCGGTTCTTTTTAATCCTGTGTTATCTGGGACAGCTCTTAGCCTAACCAACTCTGAGACCTAAAAGACCCCACAGAACAGGAAGGCTATGAAAAATATCATGACCTCTTAAGCTGACCAACATAGTACTGAGAGAGCCTGTCAAACCTCCTCTAACTCTATTGGGATCAGTGAGCCAAAATCCGGAATGAGACATGCACTCACAGTGCTGAGACTGAGTGCAGCTGCTAGGTTGCCCACTAATTTCTTTACCACAGATCCAGAAGCAACTGCACTCCTAAAGAGGGTTCCTCGGTCCCCACATTAATCACAGCAAGGCATTTCCATAATTACAAAATAATTTTTAGTTTAATGAATATGTGCAAAGAAAATGGTATACAAAAAATGCCTCAGTGCAAATATAGTCTTACAGTTTACAGTCACTTCACTATAAGTCTCTCGTTGCTTGTAAAGTACTTTGGGATACAGTGCGGATGAAAAGTGCTATATAAATTATAATTCTTCTGCAGACACAAATGGGGCCGAGACTGCCACACCAAATGGCCACATGCTCAGGGTGTCGTTCGTGTGGAGCATTGTCAGGGGTTGGGTCTCTGGTGTGCCCAGTCCTTATAGTGTAGATCCTGGAACAGGCAGCTGACCCTTATATCACATGAGCAGATTCAAATTGTTTTAAATGATTTCTATAGGTCTGTTGCCATGCCCCTCCATTGTGGTCTCCCTATAACAGACAAAACAGTGGTGCAAATGACTAAAAGTGCTTGTTACATGCTAATACATATAAACATAGAACACATAACCAAATACTGGGAGTCCTGTCTTAAAACTCCCCATTAGTACATAATAAATTCACACACTAACTAAGTTGAACAATCAGTGACTCTGATGGGACTTGAACCCTGGTAAGTACTATGGCTGGATTTAATAGTAAAAAATCAAAACAGTGCATCTAAACCACTGTACTACCTCACAGCAGAAAGAAAAGATATAAATTATGCCTTACTATGTGCCATTAGATTGCAAGATATTTTTTCAAGTTCATCATATGAGTTTACTAATTTACTAAGTTTTTTAAATGCATTAACTCTAAACTGAACTAAGTTAATTACTAAACTAACTAAAGATACAGTTATCCAAATACTTATGATGGTGATGCCACCTACTCCGATTAACCATTCTCCAGATAATGGTTACCATTAGCCTTCATCGGGATCCGGACCACAAATAGCGCTCCACATCCAAGCTTAGCATCACAAGGATAACCCAGAGGTGTTCTAAGTGAAAAAAAGCACAGTACAGTTAAAGGGCTACTGACACCTCAAAGAAAACTTTAAAAACCATAATAATTAGGTACAGTTCTAGTTGCATTCCATTTATATTTTATATATTTCTCCTCCCCATAATTTATTACCAAGGAAATGTACATGCATATATGATCTTTATCCCTTAGAGTTCATTTTGAGTTCGTCTGCCTCTATAGCTTACTCCCTACTTCAAGTCATAATCTTCTGTTGTGACATCACAATCTGTTGCCATGGAGTAGCTGTGAGGTCACAAGCAGTGCTCTATTATTTCCGGTAGGGAGAAAGCAGCAGGAATAGATGAACTCTTAAGAAGCAAAGATCCTGTTTTCTTACAAATGACCTCACCACTAAATAATGGGGGGGGGGGGATACAGAATGAATGGGAAATACATGCTGGACAGTGCCTAAATATATTTTATTAAAGTTATCCTGAAAGTATCAACAGCACTTTAACAATATGGTGATTGTGACTTTTCTACATATAATTAAACAAAAGCCTGGCTTATGAAGCTCCCTTAAACCTCTGTTATAATGAAACCATTGCTTCTGTGAGGCAGCTGGTGTCCGGCAGTGGTGGTGAGTGGTGGTGGATCACTGACCATCGTCAGTGAGGAGGGTGTTATTGGTGCCCTGGTCGGGGGGGGTGTAACTGGACTGCTAGGGGGGTGGATGATGCAACAGACAGGTGATCGGGAGCGTAGGCATTAGTGAATGCAGTGATCGGGTGGGGGACCATTGGGTGCCAGGGAATGTATTATTTAATACAGGTGAGTGATCAGGGGTGGTGGAGGGTGGGGGACCACTGGACACCAGGAAATTTATTATATAATACCTGGTGGGTGAGTGGGGGTGTGAGGACCACTGGATGCCAGGGATGTTTTATTTAATATCGGATGGACAATCGGTGGGGGCCACTGGACACCAGGGAATTTATTATTTAATATCAGACTAGTGATTAGGATGGAGGGAATGCCAGGAAATGTATTATTTAATACTGGGTGGAAGATTGGTGGGTAGGAAAGCAATAGAATCATAGAAATCTGCCGGCAGAAAAGGACCCCATGGCCCATCCAGTCAATAGACACTAGAGCATATGAGAAAGCACACTGGATGGGCAATTGGGGGGAGGGACACTGTACATCAGGGAATGTATTACTAAGTACCATGTGGGCAATGGGAGGGCACAAACCACGTTTGTTCCAGGCCTGTAATGACACCTTAATGGGATACAGATTGCCCAATGGCACCTTGCATCTCTCATCCATTGTTGACTTGGATGACCCAGGGTACAAACTGCTCCCTGAAAAGGAGCAAAAAATAAACAATTTAAAAGATCCACAATGACTAACAAAATGCTGCCACATAGAGATATAGAAGATGACAGAAGATAAGGACCGCAAGGCCCATCCAGTCTGACCATTTTTTTTTCTACCTTATGAATGTGCCATTGGCCTTTGCTCTGTCAATGGCCTATCTATTCATACTGATCTGTATTGCTCCCTTATGCCTATCCCATGCCTGTTTGAAGCTCTGCACTGTATTCATATCCATGATTTCCTGAGGTAGGCCATTCTATGCATCTATCACCCTTTCTGTGAAAAAGAATTTCCTCACATTCCCCCTTAATTGGCCTCCCTCTAATCTCATGCTGTGTCCTCTTGTCCTGCTATTTTTATGTTGGCGTGCTTGTGCAGCCAACATCTTGTGGTAGTGCAGATTTGGAGGCGTGGTCACTGTTAGGCGAATGCAGGGCACGCATCAGAAGGCGCGTCCCTCATTCCCCAATCAGCTAGCAGCAGGTGCTGACCTCACACATCCCTAATGTGACCACGAGAACAAAGAAAAGGTCCGCTGCAATGAGAGTGAAGCTCTCATGCAGCGTGACCACAACACGCCTCCCCAACATGCAGACAAACGCCTGTCACACGCCAACGGGAGCCCACCCCATCGGCACTGGCGCGACCCCCAACAGTTTTTCACTGCCAACGGGAGATCCAATCCTCATTGGCATTTATCCTCATCCCTTTGATTGTGCCAATGGGGAGCCCACTCCCCATCAGCATAATGTCTCCCCCACTTTTGTTGCTAGCGAGGGTGCCCAATCCCCTTGGCTCGTGGTCTCCACCCCCTCAGTATGTGCCGAGGAGGTGCCCAATCCCCTGTCGGCCACAGAATTCCCAAAAATATTAGGTGGCACACTGGGAGCACACCCCAGTATGCCAAATCCCCTGCAAAAAAAAAGAAAAGTCCCCCGATGTTTTTTTTTTTTTGTAAACCTGTAAAAAAAAAAGGTTCCTCGCAGTATCCCTGCTCCCTCCCACAACCTGCACCCACCCTCTGTGCACCCTGCCTCCCCACACACCCCTCACCCCATATTTACCTCCAGAGTCCGGCACGACGATCTTCGGTGGACCAGGAACGCGTCTGCACTCTTCAAAGCCAACCGCGAACTGAAGAAATGCTGGTAAGCTGTATAATGGAATAAACAGGATTTTTTCAACTTTGATGCATATCTCTGGCATTTTTTTTACTTTTGGCACAGACTTTCAACATGGGGTTTTGGGACCCCTCCTCATGAATTCTGGCACTGTCATGGTGTTAATCGGCCCCGAAAGATGATTTCATGGTCACTGTGCAGAATCACCTTTCGGGACTGATTAATGAAATGACAGTGCCACTGTTTATGAGGGGGGCTCTCAAAAAGCCTATGTTGTAAATTTGGTGAGAAAAATAAAAAAAATGGCTGTTTTACGAGCATGTGTTGCGCAGTTTCCATGCATGCGTGTAACTCCGTGAATTTGTAATATTTTCACTCCAGATTTTCAAAATTGGCATTGTTACACACCTCTTATGAACAGTACAGCTGTCATTTTACATATCCTGACCGAAATGTGTTTTTGCACGTCCGGCGCAGAATAGCGCGGTCGCTGTGTAAAATCAGTTTTTGGGGCAGTTTGAGGAAATGATGGTGACACTGTTCATGAGCAGAGGTCCTAAAATGCCTATGTTGAAAATGTGGTGCTGAATGTTCATAAAATGACTGTGTTACAAGCATCGTTCATGATTTCCGCACCACTGCTAACCCTTTAGAATTTACAATATTTTCATGCCAAATTTTCAACACTGGCATTTTTCACACCTCCTATGAACAGTACAGCTGTCATTTTTCACATCCTGCCCAAAATGTGTTTCCGGACCTGTGGCGCACAATGGCGTGGTCGCTGTGGGAAATCAACTTTTGGGACAGATTAGCAGAATTACACGGCCACTGTTCATAAGGGGAGGTCCCAAAATGCCTATGTTACAAATGTGGCTACCAAACTCCCAAAAATAATTGGGTTACAGACTTGAGTTGCGCAGTTTCTATGCATGTTCATGACTTCACCAATTTTTCATATTTTCACTCCAGATTTTCAATGTTGCCATTTTTTACGCCTCCTCATGAACGATATAGTTGTCATGTTCCATATCCTGCCCAAAATGTGTTTTCATCCCTGTGTCACCAAATGGCACAGCCACTGTGCAAAACCACCTTTCAGCTAACAAAGTGATTGTGCCACTTTTCACGAGGTGGCCTCACAAACAGCCCATGTTAAAAATGTGGTGTGAAAATACTACCACATGCCTACAATATTAGGGTTTCCATCTGTAACACCCCACCCTGTACAAACTGACAGGCATCAGGGGTGTGACTTGGGATCATCGGCTGTAATGCTCACACCATTCCACCCCCCATCCCCACCCTGCAGCCACTGACAGGCATCGTGGTGTGCCTTGCACTGTTTGGCCACAAAGTTCACCCCACACTCCTATACTGCACCCATGTCAGCGTATTTCCTTATGGAATGGGGTAAGTATAATACCCAAAAGACCCCAAAGCACACCGTGACACTTGTCAGTGTCTACAGGGTAAGCGTGAGGTACAATGGCATGAGCATTATAGCTGATGACCGAAACGCACACCCCAATTCCTGTCGCTCTCTACAGGGTGGGGTGGGGTTGGCATCACTTCAATACTTCACTGCCATTCCTATTATGTGTCTCTAGCTCCGGTACTACCAATGCCAATGCCAGCAAGACAACATTCAGCATTGACAAATGCTTGTTCTTATATTGAAACATTATTCCAGTTTCTCTTTTTTCTCCTCACAAAATCCCTGTCCCACATTGAGATGGTGCAGATTCAGTACTAATACTTTAAAAACTAATACTTTAAAAAGCAAAAATCTAAACAATCCCGGCAATGAATGTGAAAAATTAGGTGCTCAGTGAATGGCAAACTTTGTGAAAATTAAAGCACATATTCCCGGTGTTCTGAGCATTTTGCACTAAGATTTGATGAGGTATCCATACATCACATGTTGCCTTTTTTGTCCCTCTTTTTGAGGGATAGTGTTCCACATTGCTGGGATGAAAGGTTGAGCAGTGTAAGTATTCTCATTAGCTGCTGTATGAAGCAGCTGTAATCAGTACATAACACAGAGTTTGATGCTGAGGGGAACGATGTATAATGAAATGTTGGAGTATTCAGCAGATATGTTCTCAAACACTGCCCTCTAGCTTCATGTTTGTCAAACTACAGTATACAGTAGTATGGTGTACATACAGCCCACTGAATCTGACCAATAATAGTTGGAATATATTTTTTTTCGAGCTGCCGCCAGGCATTCCTCTTTAACAAAGAGAAGGGAGAACATTTTCATGAATCGATGGTATTGTCCTAGTTCTTTCATGAACATGGTTATATTTAGTTGAATCTTGTCACCACTCACCAAGAAGAGCACTGGTGGCCTACAGCAAAGGATGTAGGCCCTAGAAATTATTACAAAATGGAGACAAGAAACCAAGAAATTAGAGTGGTCAAATCACACCACACTGATCCAGCAGAAGAGCACTGTTTAGATTACAAATACTTACTATTCTAAGCCCCATTTGTCAGTTATAAAGCTGGAAATCTTGGGGGGTGGCATTCTATGATCACAATAAACCCACTCCAGAGTGTGTGTATTTATTTATTTATTAAATTTTGGTGACCGGGTAGGCCCACTGAGCCCCAAAGGTCCCTTTTTCAGGAGCGACCCGGGATAACAATACAAGTTATAAGAATGAACAAGGACATAAGGAACATTTGAGGCATTGTGAGTTACATCATGAGGTGGTTACAGTAAAGAAAATAACTGTATGATAATGGCACTCTCGGTGGCATAAGGCACTTGGCTTCTCCTTGTGCCTCACTTCTTGAGGCATGTTGTTCTCCCATGATAATGCACACCTTGTCATGACTTATTGCTTAAGTATAAGGATACTCAGTGGTTGTCGCAGTGGCCCAGGGGCCACATATCATGCTGCCTTGCAGATGACCGGAGTTTGGGAGTGGACTCTAGACGCCACGTTGGAAGGGTATCCAGGCTGCTGGCAGCTGCCAGAGAGCAGTGTGCCTCGGCCAGGATGGACTGGTGGCAGGATCCAGCATGCAGCAATCCCTGCAGGTGGACCAGGGAACTGCACTTTTCACAGGAGCATGCTGTCACACCGAGGCTGACAGGACATGGCTCACGGCAGGGGGAAAGGATACGGAACAGGAGGAAATTTGCCTGAAAAGGATATTTTTCTGATTAAAAACAAACAACTAAACAAACTAAAAAAGCTTCCACAATAATGCTTACAACTGTGTTTACACAGTAGGAGCCCAATATTTGAATTAAAAACAAAAAAACAGGCACAATAACACTTACCCAAACACCTTCTGTTAATGCAGATTAAAAACTCTGCTTTATTTGAGTCGAGGTTCATGAGCAGAGCCTTTCAGTTCAGTCATGGAGGCTCTGTTCACTGGTCTATAGTCCAATAAAGCTGAATTTATAACCTGCATCAACATAAGGGCTGGGATCTTCAAAGGTCTGCATGCAACATGTGTGTCCATAGTTCCAATGCATGCTGTGTCCAGGCAAATGCATCAGGATAGTTGCATCTTATTTTCAAACATCCTGATGCATTTGCATCACTTGCCGCAGTTTACAGCAGAAAACGAAATGACACAGGCGTCACATTTTGATGCATGCATCATTTTCAGAGCTCAGGTCGTGGCAATCATGCTTAAAAGTGAGACCACCTTTTAAGTGGTCTCACATTCCAGGTGGAAGTCATGCACCTGCATCCAAAAAACGGACAGAGGTCCTTGAAAATACCACCCAAGGTGTTTAAGTAAGTGTTATTGTGCCTTTTTCTTGTGATTTAAGTATTAGGCTCCTACTGTGTGTACTACTAGCTCCAGAGTGTCCCTTTGTATATGAACATACAAAAATGCTAGCAGATTAGGCCTTAAGGTCTATCGCGTCTGCTCGAAATGCAGCTCCCAGTTTGATAACTACTACTGCCCCCTCCCCTCCCCCTTCCTTCCTTCCTTCCCTTGATTCCTGTTCAGAGTTCTCCTGGACTCTACCCTTCCTACCTGTACCCTGTCCATGTATCTATCCCATCCCATCATAAAACTTTCCACTTAATCCCTTGATACTAACTCCTCAGGCAACGCGTTCCAAGGCACCACCACCCTCTCCATGAAGTAATGTTTTATCAGGTCTCTTCTATACTTTCTCCCAACCAGTTTTAGGATATGACTCCTCGTAATCCCTTCCCCTTTTAGTATGAACAAACCCTCAGTGTTTACTCTGTTAAAACCCTTCAGGTATTTAAAGGTCTCAATCATGTCCCACTCTGTCCCTTCTGTCTTCCAAGGTGTACATGTTCAGCTCACAAAGTCTCTCTCCTCAAAGGGCTTATCCCTCATTCCAAGGATCATCTTTGAGGCCCTCCTCTGGACCCTCTCCTGGAGTATAATGTCATTCTTTAAATAAGGGCACCAGAACTGTACACAGTACTCCAAGGATTACCAAGCCTTACCAAGGATTTGTACAATGGCAGTATTACCACTTCCCTTCTCAAAGTGATCCCCCCAGCAATGCACCAAAGCATTCTGTTTGCCTTAGCTGCTGCTTTTCTTCATTGTCCTGATTGATTCATTTTACCATTGATCACTACTCCCAGATCATTTTCTTCCTCCGAGACTAATAATCATACCCCCCAAACTGGTAGTTATGCCCTAAGCTGTGTTTACATGGCAGCAGCACCTCCAACTCCGACCACAACAGCACAGTCCTAACCACCCATGACTTGATCATCTGCCCATCTACATGCCCCCTCTCTGAATCTCTCCAATCCAAATTGGTGAGGGGCTGTGTGTCGGAGGGCCAGATGGCAGCTCAAGGACTCATGAGCTATGTAACAGGTTGCAGTGGTGCACACAATCCATACGGCAGTGGAAGCCGCTGTAAGCTGCTCGCTACACTCCATGTTCCCAGCTTGCTATGGAATCCGGGAGCATGTTAGTGAGTGGTTGACCATGATCGAGTGTCTGTCTACATGACCACATTTGTGCTGGAGCAACCCGGGCACTCGTGTTACTCTAATGCATATGTGACCGTGTAAGCATGGCTCTAGACTCCTATCTCCCAAAGAAGTACACTGCATTTCCAAGCTTTAAACTCCAGCTGCCATATGACCAACCACTGTTCTAGTCTTTCTAGGTCTTCCTGGAGTGTCCTTCTTCCCTCCTCACTGTCCACAACCACTCCTAGTTTGGAGTCATCAGCAAACAGGCTCATTTTGCTTCTAACTCCCACCGCAATGTCTGAAGTGAAAGTGTTAAATGACAATGGATCAAGAACCAATCCCTATGGGACCATGCTATTGACCCTCCTGGGTGTTGATAGCTCCTCCCTACCAGCACCCACTGTTGTCTGTTGCTCAGCCAGTTCCCAATCCACCTCACCAACCTCTCCCCCACCCCAAGCCCCTCAGCTTGCCCAGCAGTCTCCCATGTGGTACCGAGTCAAATGCCTTACTGAAGTCCAGATACAGGACGTCAACCGGCCAACCACCATCCAGAGATCTTGTCACCCAGTCAAAAAATTCAACCAGGTTAGTCTGACAAGATCTCCCCTGGGCAAATCCATGTGCCTGACATCCTGAAGGCCATTCACCTTCAGGAACTCCACCAGTCTTTCCTTCAATATGCTTTCCAATAGTTTACAAATATCCCTCATTAACAGGGTATGTCTATGGATGATAACAAGAATGGGAAAAATGTATAAGGATATTCAGGACAATTATCTAAAACTGATGCAACTGGAGAAGCATTCTACTGATTAAAATAGAAAATAAGATGCTTTTATGACTAAAATCAAAAGCAACAAGAATGGCTGTAGCCTTCTTAGTGAATCTGCGACACCTCCAGGAAGGGTCCATATCACCTGCCAGGGAATGACAGTTTCCCCCTAGCTAGGGTTATGTACAGCAGAACTCCTGCCTGGGGTATTGGTGTGAGACCCTTAGGTAGATTGTACTTTATTTCTCTCAGTCAATATCATGCACAGGTCTGATGCTGACACCTCCCTGACCACTGGCTATTTTGTTCTCTCTGTCATTCTCAGCTCTTGATCTGTCTTCACCTAAGAGACACCCCAACATGGGGAATGGAGGCAAATTACAGGGACTTATAGGTGGCAAAAGAAGCTGGCTTTTATCAGGGGACTCATGCAGCAGAGGTAAAGCAGTATGAGAAGATGAAGCTAGTGGTGGGGGTGGTGGGCTTTGAGTTAAAAAAGGAAAACTGAATCAACATAATAAAAACAACAAGAGGTAAAGCAAACCACTGCAGTTTTCATAGGTTATAAAGCAAACACAACTAAGTGCTGATGTACAAGAATTTTATGCTTCAAAGCTTTTTCACTTTTCTGAATGATTTTTTTCTGCGCAGTCAGCACGCTGTTCCATTACCATACCATTTACATTTTTATTGCGCTTTTCATGCACAGTACTTTATAATCAACACAGCTCCGTCCTGAAGGTTACTAAAGTGCATCCTCCTCTGGGGTGGAACATGGCAACCAGTCTGTACCAGTACAATATACAACAGCTCTCCTACTCCCCATGCCCAGATGCAAACTGACTGCTTTTAAATCAGGTAATCTGGTGTTAGATAAGGAAGTTGGGGAACAGTTGGCCAGGACACCAGGGAAATTCCAATGCTCTTTTCTAGAAGTGTCATGAGTCCACACATTCAATGAATGGCTACAAGCTGTGGCCCTACTAACCACATTGGAGCACCTGTCTCACCAGGCCCTGCATAAACTCCATGAATATGAGAAGGTCAGGTGTTGGGCCCCCGATTTTTCATACATGCCCCAAAACTAGTCAATTTCCTTTCCAGCAAGATCTAAAGACTGACTTTTAGGGGCCAAAACTCTGGGAACCTGCCAGCAACTTCATTGATGTAGATGAGAACCGTGATGTCATGTTATCAGAATGTAATCCTTGGGCTGGCAGTATAGCCTAGAGGTTAGAGGAACGAGGTGTGAACGACCTTGGTACATCCAGTAGACCAGACCTGAGTTTTATTCTCACAACCTCCACTTGCATACTGTGTGACTCTGAGCAAGTCACTTAACCGCCCAGTGCTCCCAAGTCGCCCCTGAAAACAGGCACTTGTGCCTAGTGGGTCTTACCCGGTTACCAAAGGCTAAAATAAAAAAATAATCCAGACTATCTCTTATGTTTTTTATTCCTATATTCATTCTTCTTTATGGCCAAATTGTAATTTCTGGCTATGTTTATGGTATTTTGGTTGTTGTTCTGTGTTGTTTTGGTTGTCTTTTTTGAAAAGCTCAATAATGCATTTAATGTTAAAAAAAAAAAAAAACAAGTGTCATGAGATCTTTAACATCTACATTAACAGCCTTTTTGATTTTGTGTCTACCCAGACTTTGCCTTTTCCACACACTGGAGACGCAAGAAATTTTAAACCTATAGGCAACATGTTTTGAAGCTTGGGGCTGGAATCTGATTGCTTGCCCCAGCAAAAGTTTATGTTGTTCACAATGGAAAACAATGTATCTTTTTTGAACGGGATCAAATATCAGCATTTATACAACACCGGGGTGATAAATTTCCCCTTGATAAATAGAGAACAATGCACATATAACTGAATGTTATGATGTTGTCTTACACACCCAAGGTGTGTGATGACCCATAAACCCCAATAGGAAAGCTTGAGAGGTTTATGAGGTCATCACACACAGAGAACTGGTAAAAAAAACCAAAAAACTCACAGTCCCACAGTTACTTATGTTTTTATTTTATATAATAACTGCTGCAGGATGTTGGTGATAAAAAACAATGATTCAGTAAAAGGCCATTTTAATGCGAGAATTAAAACAGTAATACAGAGCATCTGGTAAAAGGTGCAGCTGTAATAAAGGTTTTAAACAACATTTCAAAAGAACATTGTAACTGTTTTTTTTTCAATGTATGTTTAAAGAGTTTACCAGTCTTTTCATTCTGAAGTGAGGGGATACTCTTGATCAAAACAGAATGAAGGACCTGGGAGTGGTGGAGGGCAGTGTCCCTAAATGCTAGAAGTCCCAGAAACATAATGGATGACCTACAGGCCATGATGGTAGATGGGAGGGTGGGTCTGTCACAGGTCACAGAAACTTGGGCTACCCCAGACCATGACTGGGACCTCACCAAAGGCTGGACCAGTGCAGTAAATGAGGATGAGGGGAGGGAGCTGAAGAGGAGGGGACATGGATGATAATAGAATATCAGATGACAGGGTTAGGAATGGGCTCCCATCTCTGAAGGTAAACAAGTAATAGTATGGAAAACTATAACTTAATTTGAAATACAATTTTATGAAGAGTATCATTGGACTAGAATTTATAATTAATGCATAATTAACATTAACAGCATAGCCAAAAAGGATTGAGGAAAAATATCCTTACGCTCAATATATTATAGGCTTGCATCTTTAATTTTTTGGCATCACATCCTCTGTCTACAAATTGTAATCTTTTGTTCAATCAAATATCTGTACTTGTTTTTCTCAAATTGTCATGGATCAAGTTTTTATTCTTGTATGTATGGCAGTTGCTATACTACCAGTTTCTGTAAATATATATTAATTTTGAAAGTGAAACTAACATGAAATTATAAAATGTATTAATATTGTTACCAATGGAAATCTGCTTTATATAAGCAATTGGCTGAACCTGTAACACTTTTAGGGTCAGAACTGTAATCCATTTAGTTGCCCCTCTCTTTATAGCTGCAGGTATCCATTTTCTAAATCACAGGTACAGGATATGACATCACATCAGGGGGAAAACAGAGCAAAAATACAGTGCTGTCAGTAATTTGTCATGAATAGTTTTTTGATCCCCTCAACTCTCAGTGACATTTGCGGTAAATTGTGCTGATGGTATTTTCAGGCATCAGCATCCCTGCCATCTTACAAATTTGTAAAGCCACTGTTTTATGGAGTTACAAGTATATTGCCCTATTGTAAAAAAAAAGTTGTGTGCTGCCAGTGCCAACAGTTTCCAAGCTCCTTTGGTGTTTGATTTGTACAATGTTTTGTGACAATAACTTTGGTAAGGCAGATTTCCATTAGTAACAATACTGATGCAGTTTATAATTTCATGTTAAGTTTCCCTTTAAGATTCAATAAAGTAAAGTTAAAAAAATCTACCTGAACAGGCAGATGACACCTTGGTTTAACATCTCACTCAAAAGCTGAACCTCATGATAGCCATGTTGAAGGCACTCCTTAGTGCACCTTCTGAATATCATTAATCTTTAAAAGTCCCCACCTGCTACTTTTTAAATCTGAAGTATTATTTTCCTTTTCTTTTTGATAATTAGAAGATTTTCCACCTAACAGTGCTAGGTATGATGTGTGCAACAGTACTGTACCTGGGAGCTGATACATCTGTTATATTCACCTACATACTGCATCAGTGTTGTGACCTCACTGATTATGATGTCATAACTGACTAAGAAGACCAATTTACCTTCTGCTAGATTGGTCGCTAGTGATGTCACAGTGTTCAGGAGCTATGACAGGAAATGGACCTCAGTCACTTTTGCCATCTTGTGTTGTGAGCAGGGTTAAAATGCGGTAAAAGGGCAGCGCAACCCCGGCTTAAGCAGATGTATTAGGGAACACTCCCAGATAGTACAGACAACATTCCCAGACAGTACAGACAACAGCTTCAAAGTTCAAAATAAAATAGATTTGTATTTCAGCCTATAACAAATGGAGAAATAAACCAAATATCTCTCTTTTGGGGGTTTTCACTTCAACCCCGAGGGTCTTTCACTAATGAAGCAAAGGCACAGAGGCAGAAATGAACGTTAATTGCTGTCAGGAGAATTGTGAGTCAGACCAACTGGAGATTGTGATTTAAAGGGCAAATCCACAGATTGTCGGTGTTCCAAAGTTTAATTTCAGACCAAGGAGGGCAGTGTCCCTAAATGCTAGAAGTCCTGGAAACATAATGGATGACCTACAGGCCATGAGGGCAGATAGGAAGGGGTATCTGGCAGCGGTTACAAAGACTTGTGCTACCCCAAACCATGACTGGAACATCACCATACCTGAGTATATTTTCTATAAATGAGACAGGGAGAAAGAGAAGGGGGAGTGGCACTTTACATCATTGAGGGCATCACTGCTACCAGGGAAGAGCTTGGTGATGGGAAGGCAGAGGAACTGTAGGTACAGACCTAAACAACAACAGGAAGGAAAGTGAGTCTGGGGGTAGTCTATAGACCACCAAATGTAGATGAGGACAAAGACAGGGAGGATGGTACCATGATAAGGATGACAGCTGACATGGGTGTGGTAATGGTCATGGGGGACTTCAGTTTGCCTAAGGTGGATTGGAGTGTCCCATCCACCTCCTTCTCCAGGAGCCAATTGATCCTGCATACAGTCCAGGATGGGTTCCTGGTCCAGAGAGTGACCGAACCTACATGAGAAGGAACCATGTTGAATCTGGTATTAACAAATAATGACCATGTCAGAGATATCAAGGTAGAGGACCCCTTGGGGAGCAGCAAACACTGCACTGGTTCTGGGTTGATATGGGGAAGAAAACTGTGAGAACTAAGATGAAAGTGCAGGACTTCAAGAAGGCTGACTATAGGAGGACTGCTTCTTTACCTTGTTCTGAAATAAAATACAAGCATGGACCCTCCAATACCACCTCTTGTACCTTTGATTGATTATCTCCATTGGTGGCTAGCTGGGAATTTAGGTTTTGAAAAGCAAGTCCAGCAAACTGTGCAAGTGTGTCTCTAGCTAATGCCCTCACATTTTGCTTCTCTGCAGTCTTAAACATGGATTGCTTGCAGGCCTTTTCCAAAACCTGCTCCTTTCCAGCAGACCCATCTTCATGAGACACTCACATCAGCCCTCCCCAGCTACCCAGTAGGTTTTCAGATTTCAACCTGTGTGGCATCTTTGCAGTGTCTTCCCCTGAGCACACAGCACCCCACCCCACCCCCACACACACACCCTCACTCGCCTGAACATGTCCCAGGGCAAAGATCCACCTCCGATACAAGACACGTCTTGCTGCTGGAACCACCGACTGTAATATGAGAAAATAAGGTAAGTGCAATTCAGTGTATTTCTATGAGTTTTTTAACTTTGATACATAACTTTGTAATTTTTGCATATTTTTGACCCCAAATTTTCAACATGGCCTTTTAGGGACCCCACCTTCTGACCAATGGTGATGGAATTATGCAAATGAAGCCCAAAAGGTGACTGTGTGGTTGCTTGGAAAACTGCCTTTCAGTTGAGATCTGAACATTTTCACCACCCTTGTTAATGAGGTGGGGTCATAAGAATGCTATGTTGAAAATTTGGAATCAAAGGGCTGGATTATCAAAAGGCTGCGCATGGCGCAAAGTAACTTGTGCCAACAGGAATGATGCAAGTAGCACTTTGAGCCATTAGCTGCACCATTTGAGATTTTCAAAGGCAGCCTGCAACATGACGCAGGCTACTTGTGCCATGGTTGTGCCACAGTCTCAGCAGTAACATGGCACAAGGGGGTTTATGGCAGCAGTTGCACCCTATTCATAAAGGGCGGCTGCCACATCCCCCAATTTGGGATTCTAAAACAACCCCCAGAGGACATCCATCAAAGTACATTTACACCCGCTATGAGCTGGCGTGAGTGTACATTGCCATCCACCGGGGTTGCACAAATTTGCACAAGTGAATTGTACAGCATTCCCCCACAACCACAAATAAGCCCCCCCAGTCCCAGTCCCTGATAGTGTGAATAAACATGCCCATGTGGGCTACCGCCCCCCCAGTCCCAGCCTCCAATATTGTTACATGAAGCCCGTGTGGGCTAGTGAATCCCCCCCCATCCCCGATCCCGAACCCCGACATACTGTCATGTATCTTTTTAAAAAAATATTTCCAAATCGCCATAGCCCTGGTGGCCTATTGACCCTTCCCAACCTGGCAGTGCCACACCCCCAACTCGTACCCAGCCAGCAACTGGCACAGCCCTCCGCTCACTACCACGGCCAGCCACAGACTGAATTCTTCTATGAGTGCATACTGTAAATAGTATGTGCTCAGTGAATGACAGCGTGGGGTGGTCTGGCACTGCCAGGTGGGAGAGTGGGGAGCCACTAGACCACCAGGGCTATGGTGATTTGGAAAACATTTTTTTAAAACCTACATGACAATATGTTGGGGTTTGGGGATTGCAGATCGGAGTTGGGGGGAGGACCCACTAGCTCACAAGGGCTTCTTTGTAACAATATCGGGGGTTGGGACTGGAGGAGGTGGTAGCCCACATGGTCATGTTCATTCACACTATCAGGGATCGGGGCTTGTGGGGGGGATAACCCAAATGGGCTATTTATTTATTCTTTCAGGGATCAGTGCTTGTGTATATGTATATGGGGGGTGTGATAGTCCACACAAGCTGCAGTATTTTTAATATCGGGGCTGGAGGGGGGGCTTGTGCACTTTTACAGGGCAATACTGCAGGCTTGCACCACTGTATTCAGGTGCACCCTCTGTTTGGTGCAAGTCTGGTTTTGGTGCAAACCACAGGACTTAGCCGCCGGAACCCTGCCCAATAGAGAATTGGGTGCAGGGTCCCTGGCACGTTGGCATTTGGACCAAGTCACCATTGGTGCAACTTGCATCATCCCTTTGAGAATCCAGCCCAATATATGTACAAATGGCAAAGTTATACACATACATTGACATTTTACTACACTCACTTGTAACTTTGGTAATTATTAATATTTTGACTCCAAATTTTCAATATAGCCATTTTTTTAAACCACCTTATGAACATGACCGCAGTCATTTTTCAAAACCTGGCCAAAGCTTATTTTTGCACCTGTGGCACAGATTGACATTTCAATGCCGCGGAATGATGTTTTGGTGGAGTTTTGAAAATTTGCACTATGAGGATCGTGAGGTGGGGTAATAAGAAGAGCATACTGACAATCTGGTGTATAAATACAGTAACATACCCAGGTTTTAAGTGAATGTTGCAGTATTTCAACATTCACTCAGAACTTCACTAATTTTCACTATTTTGATTCCAAACTTTCAACATAGCCATTTTTCCACACCACCTCATAAACATGATGTGTAATTTTTTAAATCCTGGATGAGATGTGTTTTCACACTTTTGGTGCAAAATAACATTTCGACTGGTATACTATAAATGGAATATGCCGTGTTTATAAGGTGACTCATAAAACAAGTATCTTGAAAATTTGGGATCAGAACTGCAAAAAACAGTATATAATTAACAAACATTGTGTGCAGTGCCACTTTTGACCCCAGTGGGCATGCTTTGTGATCCCATGTTGGTGATCTCAGTTCCAGGGTAAGCTCAGTGACCTAACTGGATGGGCTAAGGGTGAGGGGATGGTGCTGTTGTGCAACACCCCCATCCAGGAAATGAAAGGTGCAGGGTTGCCCACAGGGGCCTGGGTACCATATAGAGAAGGCAGCTATCCTCTTGGCATAGGGCCCTGGACCTCTGCACCCCTGGGTGACAGACAGCCCTGCGCATTAGCTGACAGATGCACTCTTTGTCCTGTGTATCTGTATCTGCAGCCACATGGAAGCACAAGGACCACAGGCCCGCACTTCCGTAGCCCATCAGACAGCCCCATGACTTCTTCACATCCATCTCTTCACTGAAGTGCAGGGTCCACAAGTGCCCTGCACTTCCGTAGGTGAACAGTCTTCCATTGGCACTGGGCATCAGGTCCCAAAGGGGCCTCCATGACTGAGGATATGATTCCACTATCTCAAAAAGAAAGGAAATTCTTTACAAAAAACTTTGTTAATGCACCAGTTAGGGTAACTTAATGCCACAAAAGTAGGGAAATGTCGCATTAGGGTTTCCAACCCTAACTCCCCACCCCCGCCTGCAAAGCAGCAAAAGGAAAAAACATTAGGGTTTGGGGTCTCTGGATACAATGAACTGGCAGAAGAGTGAAAAATGTTAATCTCAGAAATTACTATCCACATAGCATTCAATCAAAACTTCCTGCTCAAATTGGGCTCTGTTCACGAACATAGTGGAGTGGCTACATGCCGTGTACCCACGGCGCACAGCCCACCCCACACCTGCTGGTGCTCACTGTACTCCTGTGTGGCATTCACGGTGCCACTATGCCCCCCCATGCGCCCAAACCCCCAGCCAAATGCTCAGCTCTGTGTGGGGGTGGGCTGGCACGGAGGGCATGTCTGCACTCCACGCCATTCAAGAAGGTGCAGAGGGCATTGCATGATGGGCTGATGGCTACGCCTTCTAAAGGCAGCTGTAACTGCTACATACCCCTCCCAGGATGATGCATGTCATAGCGCGGATGGCAGAGGTCTCCTGACCCCCCCACTGAGGCTGCACTGGCCATTGGGAACCCTGGGTGGGCTGGGGGACTTCTGGGGGACACCCCCACCCCATGCTGTCAGTGCAATATGCGTCAGCCACCAACATGGTGCCCCATGGGTGCAGGAGATCTACTGAGAGATCTGAGTCGGGCAGCTGATTGGCTGCCTGCTGGGGTCTGTAGCTCCACACCCAACCACTCCCTGTGAACCTGCGCACTGGGGGGGCAGGTCCAAGGATGGTAGCCACACTTTGGCCAGTGTTTGAGAATATGGCTGATGCATGGAGCTCCCGAGGGTGCAGAGCTGCGCAAGGGGAATCATGCCTTTTGCGCATACCCCACCTGCGTTAGTGAATAGGCACCATTGTGCATGAAACAGATCTGAGCATATTTCTCCCAAACAAGTAAAAAAAATCTATAGTACAAACTTGATACCTCTTTTAAAAAATATCATAAAAGATTTCAAAACTCAATTTCCTTCCATGGACATTGATCAGCCAAGTTACCATAATTAAAATGGCAATATTACCAAAACTGATATTCTTGTTACACTCTATACCCATATTACTACCACATACCTTCTTTCAGTTGCTTAATAAAGCAATAAATAAATTCTTATGGAAAAACAAAAAGAAAACATATCACCATGCAAAAACTTACATTTCCAAAAGCTGAGCATGCCCTTGGCCTCCCTAATTTCACTCTTTATTACTATGCTGATTGGATTAGTCAACTTCAAAACTAGTTTAAGTATCCTGGCACAGACAGCTATTTATTAGAATTTAAGAAAAACCCTTATTTTGAATTACCCTCAATTCTTTTTGCAGCCTATGGGCCAGACATTCAAAAATTTGCCCCGGGGCTAAATTAGCACTGCCCAGCATGCTAAATTAGCCCGGACCCAATAGCCTACTGTATTCAAAAGGGATAGCCCCGGCACTAAACCTGCTGAATATAACATGTTATGGAAGCCAGTCAAACTGGGCTGGGAGTGCAGTGTAAAAATAGCCTGGGAATAAGACAGCTCTGAATACAGCAACCAGGAAGTGCACACCACAACAGCATCCAAGTTCACAGAGATGTGAAGGAAGGTAGAGGTGAACTATGTGGCCAGTGTGTGTGCTAGCAAAGGAGTGGAGTCAGTAAAGCTGCAAGCATCAGCACATGTGAAATTACATTGTGCAGAAATATACAATGTTTCTGAAACATTTGCACAGCGCAATCACATTTGCACAGGTTTAGCATGGAGCTAAGCCGTTTGCCTGGCGCTATCACGTTTGCCCAGGGCAAAACTTTGCTACATGACATGCAAATGAGCCTACTTAGGTAGTCTGTGGGCAAACATCCAGATTAGCATCTCATTATGACCTGATTTGCATGCAGTTTGCCCAGCGCTATTGCAGGGTCCCAAGGCTAAACCTGTAGGTCAGTCTGGAAGTACAGGGGCTGGCTGGATCTGCCCACAGCTCCACCTGAAGGTCAGTCTGGGAGTGCATTGTGGTAGCTGCAGGCAACATTTGTACAGTACAGCATAGAATATTGTGCCCCAGGGGACTACACAGCACAGGCACAGGTGGTAGTGCTGCATGCAATTTTCAAACTGTAGCAGACACCGCAGTAGCAAGGGGGGCAGTAGTGTGAGGTACACAGCAATGCCTATGGTGTGTAGGGCAGTGATGACCACTGCACTGTGCACAGTGACAGGCCCAATTTGCAGGTGTTTACTGACAGTGGACAGTACTGTTATGCTGTTGTGCAACCCACAGATGCTGCACCACTGGCATGGGATGCTCACAGTGACATATACATGGCTGGCTGTGTGTGCTGTGGTGTCTGTACAGATGTGCAGTATGTGGCTGATGGGGGCACATACCATCAGACAGGCACACTGGTGTTGGGGTATTCCCAGTACTGGCCCATTTGCACTGAGTGGCTTGTCCCAGCCTTGTGGCTGCACCCAGTCTGTGGTGCAGCCTGGCCACTTGTACACCCTCTCCTCAACACCCTCCATGCCCACAGTGCTGCATGTGTGTGCTGGCATCTGTTGGTGTCCACAGAAGGGTGGTCTGCAGGTGTGTACTGTATGGCTGCACTGCCATGGTGTCCACTGGGAGCTGGGTCATCACCTGCTGCCTGGCATGGCTGGGACTGGTGGCAGATGATGGTATCATAGTGATGCCATCAGTGAGCAGCATGTTTCCTCTATGTCTAGCTTATTTCTATGTGTCATACTTATTGGTTAGGGTTGCACAAAGCCACACAAAAGTCATGCAAAGCCACAAAGTTGCACAAAGCTGGTTTGCCCAGAGTTAAGACTACCTTTTCCTGTGCGGTAATTTGCACCATGCAAAGTGTTGCTCTATGTCACAAAAAAACACTTTGCGTGGTGCTATTTGCTGAATATAGCATTGTGCTGACATGCCCTCTCAGTTTTCTACTTGCATACATTATCATTTTTCCTGGTGTGAATGCAGTTTGCACACGCTATTTGACCTTTTGAATATAGCGGACCCGCGCTAACCCGGCGCTAAACCTGCGCAACGGTTTGTGCCCAGCACAAAGTTTTGCATATCTGGCCCCATATGTATTAAAAACACATTAAATGTGATTCTCTTGTAAACATGTTTCAATATGAACAAACAAAACTGAGAAATGAAGTCAGTTTATAACATTTTTCAAAAAAATCTGGTTGAAAATTTTGTGACATATTATACAAATATTGGCCATTGATGAGGGGATATAGTGAGAAAATAGCGACCTCAAGGGATGGACTGTTGACTGTCAATAGTTATATTGCCCAAAGTTAAAGACTGAGGGCAATGTAACAATTGGAAGTCAATAGTGCATACTGAAGGGTCAATATTTCCCTACTATATCACAATATAACTCCAGTCAATATCTGTTTTATTATACCTTGCCTGAGTTACATCACTCCCCCGAGTAACTGGATCTCATCATTTAAAAAAAAACTCTGGTGAAAGCGGCTGGAATGAACAGAGGCAAGCACTCCCGTAGTTCGTTATGATGTTTTAATTTTCAAATGCTAATACAGATATAGTTACAAATAATACAGCTGGCAACAGCTTACCATTGAGCCCAGTGCCATGAGCAATTTATTTCCTCTTAATCAGGGATTGTGAAAGTGGTACTTCCATCCCAACCACAACCCCTACTCCTGAACCCCAGCTTAAAAAAATATTTTCTCTATTAGACCAGTGCCTCCTCTGAACTCCCAGTGCTGGCATCCATAACACACCTCTGATACTCCTCTGGCCCTATCACAGCAGTCAACATTTACCCTCTAAACCAGAGAGTTCAGTCGCACATCTGCCAGGCAACAGTTCTGTAATAAAATTCACTGACAGAGGTAAATCAAGTTCAAATGCGTTTTATGTGCACAGTCCAAAATAAAGTTTAAACAAATATAGAAAGATACAAAAGCCAAACTGATCGCATTAACTGTAACCCCAGCATTTCACTTTCTCAAACTTCCTCAGTGGGTACTCTACACATGTTAGGCACTCCTTTTTATACAAAATATTCAGGCTATGCTGTTTGTGACATAATGAGGCCCCATCCCCTATTATCTCGGGAGGGTAACATTTTATACATTTAATGTTTAGATACCAATATGAAAGTACAACATCACAATAGTTATTTAGCCTAACTCATTCATAATGCCATAGTCATCTATTCATGGTGCTAAACTGATGCCATACACAATTAAATAAATATAATTATACAAAAAAATTCTAAATAATATTGTATTATAGAATATAAGTACCAAAATAATTACTTTAGTCTATATTTATCCATAGCCTACAAGTGTTACAACTAACATCATTATTAAAAAATGTATACTTTGCCATTAGGGAAGGCAAGCATTTATTTAACACAAAGATCATTAACATAAGCTCCAAAATGCAGGTTTATGTCATAATTCTCATTCCTGTAACCAGAGTAGGGAGCTAAAAACATTGTTCAATGCTTATGACAGGGAATCCTGTACTCCACCTTATCTCCAGCCTGAAACAAGAAAAGAGAAGAAACATAAATTGGGGTACCTAAAATAAACACGTCCAGTATCCCCATTAAGAGATGTAGATATTGATACAAAACTCTAGCAAATTCCAATCAGTCATGGTGTTAAGAAAATACGGAGGTAGATATATCGGCCAGTATGTTATATGGAGGAGCCAGGGGAGGAGGTGTGTGTGTTGGGGGGGGGGAGGAGGAAGTAGATTTCAATTATGAATATACAAGCTCAAAATTCCAATAAATGTCCCTTTGCAATACACATTGTAGTCTATTTCCCCCTCTCCTTCCCACTTTCACCTGCTCTGTCCCCGTGAATCTGACTCCTATGATGTCATTATTGTGGTTGTTAAAGAAATGCTCCACTACTGTGTTGTCCAGATTCAAATTCTTTATGTCCCTTAAATGTTCCTGATCCTTGTCTTCAAAGCACGTGTGGTTCTGCCTATGTATACTGAATTACAAGGACATCAGATAACATAGATTACAAATGCTGTGACATGTGAAATGAATTGTCTAATTGTCACAGTTCTTCTGTTGTTAGGGGGCACAAACTGTGGTCCCTGTGTGTACAGTGTACAGACATTACAGTTACCATGCCTAATCATCCCAGGCGGTCTGATGGGTAACCATGTCTGAGTCTCACCAGAGCTCACAGAACGTCTGCTAAATTGGCTAGACAATAGTTTGTTCTTAATGTTGGTGCCTCTCAAAAAAAGTAACTCTCAGTTTTGTACCTATGTGGGGTGCTAAAGATGAGTCATTTAGTAATACTGGCCAATATTTGTGTATTAAACTTCAAATTTGGCCTAACAAATGGTTACATTGTGTGCTGAAGCAAATCATTTCTGCACCCTGTGTGTCCATCCTTTGTGTTAAGAGGGATGTGCGTTCCATATTCCCTACTTTGTTCAAGGCTGCATTTAATATAGAGGTGTCATATCCCCTACCCAGGAACATTAGTTTAATTTCTTCCGCTTGTGTGTTGAAATCTGACAGTTCTGGACAATTCCTTCTCAGCCTGAGGAATTGACTGTAGGGTATGGAATCTTTTAATTTGGGGGGGGGGGGGTGATTACTGTTTGCTGACAGAATACTGTTCATAGCCATGGGTTTCCTAAAACCTTGTGTAGTTACAGTTTTGTGTGGAATGGATGCTTTAAATGTCCAGGGAAATTAATATTTTCTGGATGAAAGCAGCTAGTGAATTGTAAGTTCAGATTATTCTTATTTAGCCATTGCACAAAAGCATCAGATTCTTCTTTTGAGCCATTCCAAACACATAAGATGTCGTCTATAAAGTGGTAACCAACCACAATATTATTGTGGTATGGATTTACAACTGGATCATAGACAACATTCTCCTCCCATTTTCCCAGGAGGAGATTGGCCAGAGAGGGTGCAACACATGCCCCATTGCTGTCTCAAGAATCTATTTGTAGAAGTCCCCATCAAATTCAAAATAGTTATGGCTTGCTACAAATTCTAAACCATTCCTAATCAGCCGTAGTGGCATGTCCTCCATCAGGGAATCCCCCATCAGAAAGTGTATGCAAGCTTCCACAGCATCAGAGTGACGTATAGACACATAAAGTGCCTCCACATCAGTAGTTAACCATTTGTAACCATATAGCCATTCAAAATCAAGGAAACAGATTAGAACATCAGTTGTGTCCCTGATATGCCAGTGAAGACATAAAACACTGCGCTGCAAGAAAAAGTCAATAAACTGACAAAGGTTGTCAGTCAAGGCGTGCACCCCTGATGTTATGGGCCTATCAGGTGGATCCATAAGATTTTTGTGGATCTTGAGGAGTATATATAAAGTTGGTGTAATAGCATAATCTGGTACTAAGAATTTGAATTCTTTTTCACCAATTTCCCAAGTGAGTAGTGCCAAATTTAAAAATTGTGATATTTCTCTTTTATATCTCATCAGTGGGTCATTAGGCAGTTTAACATAATTTCGCTCATCATTCAGTAGCTCTAAGACCTTAAGTCTATAGAATTCTTTAGTTATTACTATCAAGTTCCCACCTTTATGTGAGGGGTTTAAACACCAGGGGCAGGATTCTCAAAAGGGATGCACCCAGCGCATCCCCAACTTGCGCACTGGCATGATTTAGGAAGGGGGTCATCACAGGTGCACCACACACCACACATAATGATATGTGGTGCATCTGGAAGGGTTGTGCAGGGGGCGTACCCATGCATATGGTGTGTAGTCCTATTCACAACCCAACTTGGAGGTGCATCCCCAAAGCAAGTCTGTAGATGCTCGTCCGAAAAATAAGTCTACAACAAGTAGATTTAAGTGGGTATCCACCCACAGGCAGGCTGCCATACTGCAGACAGCAGCATGGCAGCCTGCCCATCTGGCAGTCCAGTGATCCCCCACTGTATCTCCAGTGGAATGCCAGTCAATGCAGTGGGAATGTTGTAAGAACAGGACCATCCTCCCTGCCCAACTCACCGGTAGCATGCCACTTACTGTGGTGGTAAGGTTACTATATCAGAACCCCCCTCCCTGCCCTAATCACCAGTAGCATGCCCCTCACTGCAGCAGATGTCCTGTTCTACATGCAGACCCCCCACCACCCAGATCCCCGGTAGCATGCCACTCACTGCGGTGGTAAAGATGGAATGACAGAACCCCTCCCTCCCTGCCCCAACCCGATTGCAACAGTGACATGATTTCTGATGACTCCTTGGTGGTCCAGCGGACCCCACACACACACAGACACCCTCACCCTGCCCTACTCCCCCTGTCCCAGTATGGTCCTAATGTTGGCAGGCAGCTCAACCCACCCGCATGCCACCACGGCTGCCCACCAACAGAGATGTCTGTGAATGACAGCTACTGTACACCTGGAAGCCCACTGGTGGACCCTGCTGACCAATGGGCTTGCAGTGTGTACCTGTACACTGTCATTCACCAGCTGTGGTGGCATGCGGTTGGGTAGAGCTGCCTGCTGACATTAGGACCATGCTGGAACAAGGGGAATGGGTTGGAGGTGTCTGAGTTGGACCACCAGGGAGTCATCAGGAATCATGGCACTGCTGCAATTGGGTCAGGGCAGTGGGGGGTTCTGTCATTCCATCTTTACCGTTGCAGTGAGGAGCATACTACCGGGGTTTCAGGCAGGGAGGGGAGGTTTTGATATAACAACTTTACTGCCACAGTGAGCAGCATGTTACCAGCGATTCAGGTAGGGAGGGGGGACCACCAGACCACCAGGGCTCCTTTTTGGGTGTCCACACGGACAGCACTCGGGCTGGGGGTACAACTTGCTTCCCTGAGGCTATGTGTGTGGCCTTCAGCCCTTGCAGGGTGCTCGGCACATGCTGCCAGGCACATCCCTGTGAGACACATGCAAATAGGGCCATAATGACTTGCAAATGGCCCCACTGCACCTTGCATGCCTAATGGCCCCATTTGCGTGTTTGTGGCTGTGAATGGTAGCATTGGGCACTGCCCCACTGGATTCCCTGCCTGACCAGGGAGTTGCGCCGGTGCTTCTCAGGCTGGGCAAAAATGTGGTATTCACAGAGGGGTTGCACCGGGAGCATCCCCAGGTGCATCTTCTGTGAATACCACAGTTTGTGCTCGTCACATCTCATTTGCGCTGGGGCATCCAAGATGCACTGAGCGCAAGTGCTTTATGAATCCTGCCTGAAATGCTTTTTTGCTTGCAGATTTCTCAGTGCTGTTCCTTCTGCTGGGCTCATGTTAGAATACTTAGGGCCACTGTCATTATCAATTAAAGTATTAATTTCTGAGAATATAAGCCTCCTAAATACATCAATAAAAGGATTGCTAGTTATGGGACAAAAGGTGGACTTAGGTGAAAATAACTTATTCCTTAATTTTTTTAAAACCAGCTCTATTAACATCATAGAGTTGCAAATTCAACAACCTACTTCATTTTAGATGTGATAGTTCCTCTAACCTAATAAAGTTTGCCCAGTCCAGACCATTCCATTCCCCTATGGTTTCATGAGCCCCTGTATCCATTAGTGTTGAGTCAGAGAAGTCTGGTATGAGGTGGTCATTTCAGAGTCTGGGCTGGTCACCTTCTCCATGATATTGTATATACCCATTATGCTACCCTCTGCTCAACACCACAACCAGCCGCCTGTCACACAAGTACAGTCACTGAGTTAAACAAGTATCTGCTAATATTATACTGTTACAAAAGGGTCCTGATGGGACATTACAGCAGCAGAGAAGTTGCACATTAGGAACTCAAAGTTATACTGCACAATCAGATCTGGTATAATGACTAAACACAGGTATGTACACTATAGTGGGTAGGGTACAGGACATATAAACATCAGGCATCATTGACCAGCAATAATACAGTACATAGGACAGTACAGGTCAGAAGCTGGCCATGCACAAAATATGCACATGTGGAGAGATTGCGTATATTAGCAATGATAGGATAAAGTACATTAGAATCTAACCCAAGGGGATGTGGGGTAGGATCTACTGAACAGATGGAGTATGTGATATTCAAAACCATTTTAGTGAAAGTTGCTGCAGAGAATGAATCATAATTGTTCAGTAAAGATAGGGTTGCACTTTGGGAGAAATGGAATCAGAAAATGTGAACAACTCATCTAACATAAGAGGTGTTTATCCAAGTGGAAGCAAGAAAGATTCTCAAACATTGCTTATCTTGGTACTGAAGTGAATAGCTATTCTTTTTCACTTGAGTTAGCTCAAAACTAGAGCATTTGACCCTTGCTGACATGACAGGATTGATGACAGCTGAGAGCAGTACCTTTGGGTCAGTCTAAGCACAGGAGATGAATATAGACAAATCAGTGCCCTTGGGTCAGTCTAAGTATGCCAGGGTATTCTTCATTAGGCTGTTGTAATGCAGTACCTACAATTAAACTGTGTTAGGCAGTTATGCCTTAGAAGTCAGTTTGTCTCATTAGGCTGTACTCTCTTCTATTTGAAAAAAACTTGAATGCTTGACCCCTCAGCTATATGCACCCAATTTATGACAGTGGTGCTCAGTCCTTGACAGCTCTTCATTCTCCTGTAGGATTAAAGAAACTCACACTTGACCTTACTAGATATAGGCGCCCATGCTCAGTCAGAAAGTTCATGACCTAAAACCTGGGTGATCCATTTTTATCTATTAATATTTATCCTTTTGTTTCATAAAGCAAGCTATTAAGGCTATTTAATTTCATTTGTTGGTGTCTGTTCTGGCATATTACTTATTTGCCCAGGCTAGCCTGCTTCAGATGCAGTATCCCATTTCCAGTGAGGTCCTGATTTTTATCCAGTTTTACTGCTGGGTGGATTGCAGAACTGAAAGGATAAGTGACTTGCTAAGGTCCCACAGTGAGTACATGACTGTGGCAAAATCTGAACTTGGCTTCTGGTTTAAAAATCTGTATTCTGGTCACTGCACAATGCTGCCTCTTGGTAGATATGGGAAATTATGACTTTTAAGAACCCAAGAAAGTTGTCTGAGCCCAAGAATGGGAATCAAAGTGCACAGAAATCTGTATTGAAACCATTGAACTGTGTATTATTTTTTATGACTGTGATTATCCAGTGGTTCACATGTGCCTTGTGTGACTTGTGCAGCAATGCTTAGGTAACATAGCAAGGAATGAATCTTAGAATGCTTGGAATGATTGGTAGTTCAAACCTTTTAGTGTTGAGACTAATTCTATTAAATATTATAGAGGATAACTATCGAGGAATACCATATAGGTTCATCGGACTAGAAACCATCTAAATCAAGATGCTTCTAACAAAATGTATTTCAGCTTCATAAAATATTATAGGGCTTATCAGACATACTAAATGTACCATAAAAATTATCAGTTACCTTTATCCTCAGTGGACTAGAATCTTGTGGGTATCTTGCCTTTACTTTTTATAATATTATTGACAAATCAAATAAAGAGATTATTAAGATGTCAGATGGACTCAACTGAGCATGCACTTCTCACAGCTCCACATAAATCAATCTATTTAACTAGCCAATAAATCAATAAGGATTTGACAGAAACCCCCATCAACTACCGTGCTTGAGTTCATTAAGTGCAAGTCACTGCAGTTTCCTATATTTCTATAGCAATAAGAATCCATATAGGATATTTAATAAACACTTGCCTTTTCAGTGCTGTCATTTCATTGAGAATACAAACAAAGGATAGTACAGGTCAAGATAAGCTGTCCCAGGTCTCTGGGATCAAATCATGGGGTGTTAGACCACAACGCATAGTGTGGTAGTAAGTGTAACTTTAACAGGTGAGTGACATTTGTATTCCCAAGCACAGAAATTATAAGAGGAGACCCTTCCGTATGTATTTAAAAAAAAATGATTCTGATATATGGAAATTATAAATTTAGGTTCGGTAGAAAACTGTGTAATGTCCACACCCAACAAAGTACTATTCAACCCATACCCACCGCATATATTGGTTTATAATCATCTCTCCTCTATGATAACACAATTGTGATTTTTACTGATAGCTTTTTATGTAAAATGAAAGAGCTGCTGATACCTCAAAGAAAACTTTGAAAAACATGATATTTAGGTACAATTCAGCTTGCATTCCATATTCTATAGATTTCTTCTCCCCATTATTTTGCAGGGGAAATGTGCATGGATACATGATCTTTATACCTTAGAGTTTGTCTGCCTCTTTAGTTTACTCCCTACTTCAAGTCACACTCCTGTGTTGTGACATCACAATCTGTTGCCATGGGAGTAACTGTGATGTCACAAGCAGTGCATTATGACCTCAGGTAGGGAGAAAGTAACATAAATAGATTAACTCTTCAGGAGCAAAGATCCTGTTTTCATGCAGATTACACCAGTAATAAATAATGGGGAGGAGGAATACAGAACTAATGTGAAATACAAGCCAAACTGTGTCTAAATGTTATGTTTTGTTACAGTTCTCCTGAAGGCGTCAGCTGCTCTTTAACATATTTAATTTAAATCAGTAATAAAAACTTTACCACACACCAAAGTACCATTAGCAAGAGATAGCTTAGTTATTTGTGAAAATGAAACAAAAGAAAGTTTTTTGACAGAGTCTACTAATTTGGGAATCTCTTAATTCCCAGCTAGTGCAACAGGCTTCTCTCTAATATCATTCCATTTTGTTGAGGAGCTGGGTACCTGATTGATTCTGCACCTACAATACTTCAGCTCCTGTGTGATTTCTCATTAAAAAAAATGGAAGTACTTTCTTTTTGTTTGGTAACTACTTCTGGATGTTCCCTTTTGTTTGCTAAAACTTTTCCTGGTTAGGTTGCTCTAACCCATAGAAGGGCTGGTGGGTATACTCTTTGACATATCCACATCTTCCATGGTGGGAGCAGTTGCTGACCTACAGCAGTATCCCTTTCTTGGCTGGACATTATACTAGAGTAGGCAGATTCCTTTCTAATCAGTAGGGCATTGTGGTTTGGCCGAGATGCAGGGGGTGGAGGATTGGACAGTGTCTCAGCACATGGCAGCACATCCTTTGGCTCTGTGAAGGAGTGCAGAACACCATTTTTAGAACACCAAATAAAAACGGGGTTAAATCGAAGGTCATATGACAACTGCAGAACAGGGTAAACTGTTTTCACTTTTCCGTAATTTGATACAAGTAGTCCTGAAAGAGAGAAATTTGGGCACCTTCCAACTAGAGGACACTACTTTCCTTGTCAAGTCTTCAGATATTTCATTTTGTAGATTATCTAAATCATTAGGCAACATGTCTAGGTCTGTTTTCAGACTGCGGTCAGTGAGAGAGGGTACAATGAGCTCTATCATTTTAATCTGGCCCAAATCATTACAGTGTCATTACAGAGAAGTAAACAAGTCAGAAATTCAGTTAGGAAGCTAATTACATTGTTTCTGTCCGACCCTTCAGGTACACCCACTTTATTAATGTTGTTCTGAAGACCACAGTTTTCAAGATCATCAAGTTATTTCAGTAAATAACTACAGTAATAGGCTTGGAGTCTGCCGAAAGTCCTTTGCTTATAATAAGGAGTCTTCTGTTAGTACTATTTTTTCTGATGTTTCAGTTCAGTCAGAAATACTGACCACATCTATTTTCAGGCTACAAAGTAAGTTTTAAATTAGTCAGATCAGATCTTATTGGCTGGAACATGTACTTAAATTCTGACTCCAGTCCCATTTCAAAACTCCTGTTCCTGTACCATTTCCCATTGCTATCTGATCTATTATGAGCTCACATTTTATACTTATCAACGGTCAGAACTGCTCTCAATGCACATTTAAATCATTCTCATGAGAAATAAAAAAGAAAAGATACTTTTGTACCAGAGGTATAGAGCAGCACGTTTGTATAGATACCAAGTCCAGAAGAAATAAAATTGACCTGGATTACTTCAGATTTCTTAGATTGGAGGACTGAGTTAATTAGGCGGCAATCGTTCTTGGCATTGGGTCATGCAACCTCATTGTGGTACTTTCTACATGAGCTTTCCATACAGTGCAGTGCCAAAGGTCTTGCCGAAGCCCAAATAGACTACATCCACTGCCTGGCCCCTACCCAAGGAGACCATATTAGGACCCCTGCCAAACAAGATGTCATAATTTGCATCTGTCTCTGCCAGCAGGACATCTGTCTCATCCTGTGTACAATTTGTCACTCACAGCATCTCCACAGTACTTTTCACCTGGACATTTCATTACTGTTTTGTTTTCTTCTGCTCCTTTGTTTGTATGTGTGTATGTGGTTTATGCACTACCAATATCTCACTAGTTGGTATGCCAAGCTCCTAGGAAACAACATGTATGGTACATAACACAATTTCATTTTATCTCCTGCACCTCTTTAATTATGGCCTCGGGATCTTTAACTGCCACCTTAATGACTAGCAGGAGACTTGGCCTTTATGTTGTACCAGCTGGAGAACATTACTCTATGTACTGCACTTCCATGTCTGCTGTACACCCACCTTCCCAGCCAGAGGACAACATGCAGCCATGGTGCCACCATCAATGATAAGGGCAAAGAGCAGGACTAAAACCTTGGGGGAATGAGACACTGGCTGACAAACTAAGGTCTGTCTTCTAGTTTGAACGGGCCAAGATCTGGCTGCATTGTATTATTGATTTCTATTGCATGTATTACGTTAAGAAAAACAAGACACCCTAGTTAAAACAGTTTCTCTGTAAGTATAGGAAAATAATTGTAGATTCCAATCCAGCAGAGTGCCCTGGTGACAAGCTAAAGCTTTTTAATTAACCAAGAGTGAAAAGACCTCACAACTCCAGTTGCTTGTGTTTTGCAGCCAAACAATGCCAGAAATAATCAGGTAAAGGAATTATGCATTTTTGATAGCTTTGCACATGCTTCTTTTCATGCTTTTTGATCTACAGACAAATTAGTATCTGACTTCTTGTACAGCTGAACGTCATCAATAATCAATGCTCCATTTTGCTCTGGTATATGGACCAATTACTCCTAATTCTTTCAAGGTTGCAGAACTACATGGAACTGAAATGATAATTTCTGATTTGCTATATCATTACAGAGCTCTAATACTAGTAACATGACTTGGATAACAATGAGGGGGCTGCAAAATGTAAGATTTATTGAGCATGTTTATACAGAATGGTGGAGAAGCAGAGGAGGATGGTGGAGTAACAGAAAATCAAGTGTCCAAGGATGCAGGTGATCTTTCCTCCAAGCTCCAGGAATAGTCTGTAGAATTCACTGGGTAAAAATGTGACATACTGTAGTATATGTGTGATTGCTGGAATTATGCAACATGGAATTAGCTGTTCACACTCTGCGCCATGGCTGGGATGATAGCACTCATGGGGCACCACAGCAGTTGGTCATGTGGCTGGGGGAACGCTCATCCTGGTTAGGGTTCCACCTTTAGAGGTAAAAGCTGTCTTCTACCATAACACAACTTTGCTGTGTGGTACTGGCTTTCAGCTTTGCTATTTCTCTAATTTAGTGCATTGTAATAATTTATATACTGTATTTTAATGTATTTTGTGTTGTGATATTTTTTGTAAATAAAGAAGTCAGCCCAGCATCCAATAGCTAGGTGTGGGTAAGTAACATAGTAACATAGTAGTTGATGGCAGATAAGGACCGTTAGGCCCACCTAGTCTGCTCCTAGTTTTTCTTGCTTATTAATTTAAAAACAGGATGTTATAAAAACAATGACTATTTTAAATAACTTTATTCTAACACAATTGTTAGTTAATTTACTATTTAGTTTGATAGTTGATTCACATATGCTGATTTAGAGATTGGAGGTCCATGGTCAATATTCATAATATTATTCTCTATCCCTTACAGAGTGAAATGTTTAAGTGTCCTTTATTTTTCTTGTTAAATCAGGTCTGGATGTCTTTCTTCCCATCACTTTTACCTAATATATTGTCTTCAAAAATGTACTATACAGTAAGTAATATAACCTTCACCTCTTGGAATGTTAAGAGATATGGGTCGCCAATTGAGAGAGAAAAAGTATTCTTCCATCTGAATAGTCTCAAAATTGATTTAGCACTTTTACATGTAACCCATCTACTAAGATCTGAAACTGAGAAACTAAAAAGATCACCCGTAAGCAGAATATGTTACAATTGTTTTAATTTTAAGAAAAATGAGGTGGCTATCCTAATTTGGAAATTAATTAATTTTAAGATGACTTCTGAAATCATTGGCACTGAATGCAGAATGCAAATAATCAAAGGACATTTAGGAAACATTCCCATTGCAATGTTTAATATATGTACTCCTAACAAGGGCACTCCTGAATTCTTTGCACAAGTGGTTTCTGAAATTAGAGATTTTGAAATACTCACATAATCTTAGGAGGTGACATCAGTTTAGCATTAGTTTCTTTTTTTAATTAGAAATTCTAAGCTTATTACTCCTGATGGCAAAACCAAATCTCATCAAGTTATTTTGTCTATGATTTAGACCTGAACTTGATAGACTCATGAAGAATTGTTAGTACCTCTGGCTAGGATTTTACATTTTTCTCTGATCCTCACAGGTCACACAGTTGGACTGATCATGTGTTTGTTTCTTAGCAATTAGGTGATGATACTCTCTTCTCTAAAATAGGTGTTTATATAATAGACAAGTGAATATTTTGACAAAATTGCTGAGATATTCTCTTCTCTAAAATATGTATTATTATAATCTCTGATCATTCTTCAATTTCTACCTCATTACAATTTCAAAATAAAGACAGTTGCCCCATCACTGAAAGGATGAATTCCTCTCTCCTTAATGATAAACAAAAAATTCCAAAATTGACTTCAAGAAGAGACTAAAAGCTTTTTTGACATTAATGATGCCCAGATGTTTCAAGGAGTATTCTGTGGGAATCATTCAAAGCCTTTATTAGAGGCACAATAATTGTTTACTCATCTTTTCTCCCCTCCAAAAAAAGAAAACTTTGAAAGATGAGAAAATTCTGTGTGACCTACTGTCATCTCATAAATAAAACTTAACATCTGTCTGGTATAACCTATAACATTTCAACTCCAAAATATGAATCAACAATCTATCTGTTAACTAGCAAGAAGGAATATGCAGTGTTTTATGCTACACTGAGGTATGACTTATTTAGGTATGCTTCTAATGTGGCTTTATGGTCAATAAAAACATATCTCCAATTTTTTGAAAGTATTCCTGTTGCAGTCACAAAATGGCAGAAGCTCAGCCTATGTATTTGGAGCAAAATAAATGCAATAAAAATACTTAGTGTTACTAAAATATTTTACCTTTCAAATAATCTCCTTTTACATAGTAACAAATCATGGTTTGTAAAACTAAATTAAACTTAGATATTTATATGGGACAGTGAATGTCACAGAATTAATACTGAGAAATTCAAAATTCATTGAAGGGTGGTTTTGGCCCTTTAGACTCTAAAACATATCTATAAGCCTTCCAAATAAAGCAATTATCTCTTTGGTCTACTAATGCTGATATTTTTATTCATTTATTTTGTTTTTGTCCATGATTTAGACCGAAACTTGATAGACTCATGAAGAATTGTTAGCACCTCTGGCCAGGATTTTATTTTAACTCTGTTTCATGTACAAAGTAAGACAGATGTAGAGCTAGACTCATGAACAGATACCACTGGTATTTCCAGTGGTATGTATCCCTCTGCCGGTGGCTAAACCCCATCTAATGCAAGAGTGAAGTGCCCAGTACTGGTCCCAGGCTTAGTGCTGCTACCACAACAACAGCTGTGGCTGCAGCCAGGATGTTCTTCCATAAATATCTCTCAATTTGTGAGGCTACAAAACAATACTTTGAAAATATGTCCTGGTTGCTCTTACAACTGAATATGATAATCTATTTAAAAAAGTAATTGAAAAGTGTGATGCAAATACTGAAGACAACAACTTTACTACACAAAATTATGACTTTATAGAAAGTATATGTACCAGATGGGAAGGAGAACCTAATTACTCTATCTCTCACTGGATATGGTTCTGGGCAAAGTGCCAGCTGTGCTGGAAATAGGCAAATACAAATGATATTTTACACTCTTAAATTTAAGTGTCCTATTGATCCTGCTTTCGTTATCCTAGGCGATTGCTCTCATATTTAGACTGCAAAAAAAAAATCAAAATGTGGGTTCAAGTGTCAGCTTTAGGTCAGAAATGACTGATCTTGTCCAATTGCAATGATCCTGATCCTCTATTAATTTCCAATTGGGCAGCTGTATGAGCAAATTAGCAGCTAATGAAAAACTACGTTACCTGGTCACAGATGATTTGATCTTTTCCTTAGTCTAGTTTCCCTATTTGGATCCAAAGCTGTTGGACACATCTGCATTGACCAAAGTCTTGTTCCCTAACTCCTCATAGTTTTGAACAGCAGCTGTATTTATTTGTTGGGAACTGTAGACCTGCTTTTGTTCTGTGTCGCAAATTTTTTCCTTCATGAAAGTGTTTTGTTTATTTATAATTTATTTTTTTATTTGTTTAATTTAATAATCTATTTATATTTGTTTTTCTTTATGATTAAGTTACGTAATGTCCTGGTTTTGTTACCTGTTACTCATTTATTTTAACGGTATTGTAATCACATATCTGACTGAAAAACATCAATAAAATTATATGTTTGAAAAGAAGCAGCACAATGTGGAGTCTAGAAAGTGTATAAGAGGTGGATAGTAAATTAGCTGTCAGAAAGGAAGTTATTGGCCAGAAGGCACAACTGGATTCTTCATATATGCATTCTGCATTATGGATTTGTAATGATTCGCAAGCTTTATAAGCAGAAAAAAAATAAAAAAATGTTAAAAAAATTAAACTTTTTATTAGCTAGTTCCAGACACCTGATACCTGTGGTACAGCACAACACTGACACAACCACAACAGAGACAGAAGACATAGACAGTTTAACAAACAACTCATTTTATAACATATTGTATTTTACTTAGCTGGGAAGTTTGTTGCCTTGCTGGCACTGCTGAAAGCATGGACATTAAAAAAAAAGATTTGAAAGGGAGATAGAAAGCCCATAAACTGCACATATACCCTTGCAAATACTTCTACCTACCAAAACAGAAAAGGAAAAAAATGCCAGATGAACCTGACAATAAGGACTTTTTCATGTAACTAAAAAAAAAAGTTTTCAAAGGGAACAATCAGCACAGATAGCCCCACACTCAAGTGTGGGGCTGGTTTCAATGTGCACTTTGTGTGCAAAAATATTTTGGTTTATTACTGTTTGTTGTACTGTGGTAGATTGTATCAGACAAATTTTGCTTAGTTCTAGACTGACATCTTCTGTTACTAGAAATCCCAGAACAGAATTCCCTCCAGCTCATATCAGACCAGTAAGCAGAAGTGAGAGATTCAACAACCTCTAGTGCACGTTAAAGCTTTTATAATCTTCCATCAGATGATTTTCAAGTCTGCTTTTCTCTGGGGTCTAAGTATATTCTTCTGTGACTGTGCTTAGCCCAGGGAGAACAGCTGGATCATCAAACAAAAGATCAGATCGTATATAAACTTTGGTATGTACTGCAGACTATTGAATCTCTCACTGTTGCCTACTGCTCTGATGTCAGCTGCAGGGGATTCTGGGATTTGTACTAACAGAAGATGTCAGCCTAGAACTAAACATAATTTGTCTGATACAATCTACTATACTATAGCAAACAGTAAGTAAATCAAAATGCTTTTGCACACAAAATGCATATTGGTCCCTATTCACAAAGAATTTGTGCCATAGACACAGGATTGCATAAACCCTTTTTTTTAAAAAATAGAGCACATTAAGATCAGCCCACACTTGAGAGTGGGGCCTTTTGTGCAGACTGTTCCCCTTTAAAGTGTTTTGCAAGTTTTCTGCAAAACACATAGTTGACAGTAGCAAAATTCAAACTTTATAAAAGTTAAAAAAATGCTGAATTTCAATTAATTTCATTCATTATTACAAAAGACATTTTCAGGATGTCAGGCTCTTTGCCCCTTAGACTTCATCAGTCCCTGCTGCTCTTTCTGTCTTGAAGTGATCATTCCATGTCGTGTTGCCATGAAAATGATTCTGATATCACAAGCAAAGGTCTGTTACTTCAAGACAGGAAAAACAACCAGAACAGATCAAATCTAAAGGACCAAGAAGTTCTTTTCATGGAAAATGCCTCAGTAATAAAACACGAAATGTTCAAAAAATTAACATTTTGAAGGGATTTCATGTAACTGGGTTCTGCTGATGCTGACTGTAAATTTGTTGCTGGAAATAAGAAAATCACTTTATTTGGAAAGAGTTTACTAAAGTTTGCTAATATGTTTAATAATTTTATCTCTGATGTACAAGCATAATACTTAGGTCTTAGGTCAAATTGTGCAAGTCAGCTCAGGATGGCCATGAAGCACAGCAAACAGTCCCTTTTTACAACAACTAGTTAGTAGCTAATTAAGCTGCAGTGCAATGAAATTGGGTAAAAAATGTTACTCTCTATTTTTTTTTAACTGTAAAAGATTCTAGGCATCTTCCAGTTTTATTTGGTGGTAACATTTCTAGTTCTACAAACATTTGTGTATTTTATAAGTGTTTTAATTTATTTACTTTTTCTCAAGAAAGCAAAGATGGCCACCACATTTGCCTTAGAAATAGCATGCTAGACCTAACAAGGGTTAGGACCAAAAACATACAAAAAAACTCATTGTGTGCAGAATATAAGGTACCTAGGAGATTAGATATGACAGATATATTTAACTTTTTATTAACTGTAGCTGAAACTAGCATTTTGGAAAAACATTTTTCATTGCACTGCTGCTTTAAATCAAAGTTCAGCACCATGTAGCATCCCATGTCCTCTTGCAGGAAAACATTTCCCACATGCAGCCAAAATGAGTGTAAATAATAGACATGTCCCATACATGTCTACTGCCACAGAAGTGCAGCAACTGTGGCACTTTGGATGTAAAATATGAAAGTGAGGGCTTGAAATCCACCATTTGTTTTTAAATGTAGCCCCTGAGAGCTAGAGATAAAGAGAGACAGTCTTGCTAACCATGTAACTGCCCAAGATGTAAGCAATAACCCACGATAGGGTGTGCTGTTATTGGGGATTAATGCACACCTCAGTGCATTATCAGGCACGAGGAGTGTCCTCACAGCACCCGGGTGTGCATTAATCTCCAATAACAGCACATCCTGGAGTGGGTTATTGCACTTATAACATGGGTTATGTTTAAAAAGCAAAACAATATCAAAAAGGTTTTTTTTTTTTTTGCTGTTTAAACAGGAAAATAGGTACTGTATCCTGGCACCTTGCAAAATAGTCCCTCACCAAAATACAACAGTTTCCTGCACATAGAAATGTCACAGATGCAGTGCTGAGGTGATCTGTGACATTTCTTTTTCATATCATCCTGTGGTACCATGCAGAACAACATTCCTGTGCCACCCGGCCCCCCATTCTGTGTGTGTGTGTGTGTGTGTGTGTGTGTGTGTGTGTGTGTCTCTCTCTCTCTCTCTCTTAGGAATTACAGAGAGAGAGAGAGAGACATACAAGCAGTTGGCACTTGCATGTACTGTTCCCCCACTAGGAGCTCCCTAACGTGCTATGAGCCACAGAAAGAGAGAGAAAGAGGAGACACAGCACACATTGTCCATTCAGCGTTGCTTCCCCACTGTGCCTCTCACTTACTGTTGCTGCCTGTGTCTCGCTCTCTTTATCTAAGTGGTAAGCTCCACTCCCAAGAGCTAAAAAACAATGGCACTTGCACGCTGTCTCTCTCTCTCTCTCTCATTGGGATGGGCACACACAGGCTGCCTGATGTACACGCGGGCGGGAGGATGGCACGGAGGCTCCCACTCAGAGTTCACAGAGAGAGAGAGAGAATATACAGACTTCAGTCCTGCATTGCTGCTGCAGCCACTACCCAACTGCACTGCTCTGGACTGGGTGGGGGGGGGACCCGGTGACAAGTGCCAACTGCTGCACTTCACTCCCAATGTTTACTCTCCCAGGACACTTCAGCACTTACCCGGTGATGTCTGTATATGGAGCCATAACACAGAGATGTTTTTACTAAACATTGTGCTGTGTGCTCTCTCTCTCTCTCTCTCTCTCTCTCTCTCTCTCTCTGATGTGTGGCATCTCTCTCTGTCTCTCTCACTCTCACTGGTCTCTCTACCTCTCTGTGTTACTCGCTCATCCCCAGGACAGAAGCTGTTCAACCATAAACATTTAGAGAGAGATAGGACAGACAATTTTACAGAGAGATAGAGACAGACAGAGAGGGGACACTGCACCACTTTACATTTACAACTCCAGAAGCTCTCTCTCTCTCTCTCTCTCTCTGCCCATCACTTTCTGTCACTATGTGCACCACAGCTGTCTTTTTCTCAGCACACTGCTGTACTGCCAATACTGCTCCCAGTGACTGCTACAAGGGAAACCGCAGACTTAGCGGGTTGCAGTGATCCATAGGGTGGGTGGGTGAAGAGGACAACACTAACACTGGACAGGTGTCACAACAGGGCTAGACAGAACCCCATGTCTGAGATTCCACACCTTCACTTCTTCTGTAGAGGACAATAACTTTGCAAGGGCAGCTCTGTGTTATACAGTTACAGTGGGAGTCCCTTAGTGAGGATTGCAAATGGTTGCCTTTGCTAAATGACTTTCCCTTACAGAACAAGTGCAGGTGTGCCCAGGGATCTCCCTCAAACTCCTTCACCCGAACTGTACTGATAAGGGTGCTTTAATGCACTGTCACCTGACCCCTATCAACAAATCCACTAGCTCCCTCGCTGTACCCCATGTTATAAATTGCTTTAAGAACCATATCAGAGTCCTTGGAATTCTGCTCCCTCCCCATCCGTTGCATGTTTCCGATAGTGGATATAAAAAATCATTCACTTGCTTCTCAAGTCAGCACTAAGAAGCAGGTTGAAGAAGACAAGGTGAGGAAGAGGTGGCAGCTACAGTGCTGAGACACACCCTTTGTTGGTCAATTCATAGGGTAGCACTGACATAGGCAACAATAGTAATCGTTCATCTGTACTCCTAATTAAAGGATGAGGTAGGTATATTATAATAAATGTAAAAGAAAATGGAAAATCATTAGCACAGTCAGAAAGATTTTGTGCTGTATCAATGAATTGCACCAAAAGCTAAAAAGTGACTAGGGAAAAAAGGCATATATGTGAGCATGTGGAGTGGTGTAATGCTAAAATATTTCTGTTTAACATTTACATTTAGCAAAAGAGAAAACATTGTAGCATAACAATGGCTATGTCAGTGTGTTGTATGCAGACGTCATTCATATACACTGGGTACAGTACACAAAACTTAGGAGGTGCACAGTGTTTTCTTAGCAACTATGCTTTTCTAAAACAATTTTTAATTTTTGTAGTGAGTTTAAGTGCTCTTGAAAGATGCCAGACTGTCAGCACTGCAGTCTGAAGCCCTCAGTTTATCCACATGACAGATACAGCAAAAATCTGTACACTCAGAATACATGGCAGTGCAACAGTAAACAGCACAGTGAAATATAATAAATGTAGACATTGAGAGGGACAGAACAAGTCAATTGGGGCAAGTGCAGCAAAAGGCTGCTGTAATCTTTGTTTGGAAGTGTTAACATTTGGGAAACTGGATACATCAGGTGGCAAGCTATTCCAGATGTTGAGTAGCCTAAATCAATTGCAGCTTGACCAGATTGCTTTTTACGTAGGGAAATGTGCACCATTTCTTCCAGTTGTGAGTTTAGTACATATAATGGGTTGGTGGGGGGGAGGGGTTAAAGAGATTACAGAGGTAGTCAGGAAGTTTATCAACCCAGAATATTGCACCTAGGTGGGCCACATGACTTAATCACCTATGGTTCAAACTCATGCAGCCAATGTTAGCATACATAGTACAATGCTGGGTAAGAGGGGAAACCTCAAGATGAACTTATATAGAGCAATATACAGACAGTCAATTCTGGAGAGCAAGAGAGATGATTTAGGAGCTGCAGTATTGATGACGTCTCTGTAATCCAGAGTTAAAAGTAACATATGTTCCACCATGTGCTTCCTTGCATTTCGGGAAAGGTTGACCCTGTAACCTATTGAGCACACCCAGTTTGGTAAAGCACTTTGCAACAGCTGAGTTAATATGAGCAGAAAAGATCAATATGTGGTCATGGTAACCCCTCAAGGGAAACAGCCTTATTGTGTATGGTTGCCCATAAATTATTCTCTATATAGTGTTGTCCAAGCATTAGGTCACACTACATAACCCTTACTTGACTCTGCTTCATTTCACTGCTAGTAAATTATGTGGTCTGACCTATCATGTCTACACAAATTCTTATGCTATTCAACAGGTAGTACATATTATAGACAGACATACAGATTCTGTTATAACAGGTCATTTGCATGAGCATCAAGAACCCTATTTATTATCCACCACTTTGTTTACAGCTTTATTAACTTGGAATGATTATGTTTGTTTATACTATACCTATAGATGTTTATGAAAATATCTAAAAAAATCTGTAATCTACAGTCAAGTGCTTCAACACCACCATATCGGTTCAAGTGAGGAGGAAAGGGATGAACACCTGGCCACACTGCAAAAAAACTTTATTGGGCAGGGGCATTCCTCTAGAGAAATTGACAGAGTGGTGGAATGTGCTATGAGATACCAAGAGAACAAATACTTCAGTACGAAGAAAAGACTAGCACCACCAGAATACCCTTGGTTGTTAAATACAACCCATATCTAGAGCCACTATATATAATTATTAAGGACCTCCAACCAGTATTTAGTGAGGCTGCCACCTTTAAATGTAGCTTCCAATCATCACCTCTACTGTCTTTCAAACAACTACCTAATCTACTGTATATAACCTGATTGTCAGGAGCAAACTCATTACCTGACATGAACAACAGAACATTAGGTGGCACAAGACCCTGCAATCATTCTGGATGTAAGACATGTGGGCACATTTCCACTTCACATTTTGTCAACACCCCCAAAACAGACAATTCAGCACACAGAGGAATTATACATGTGCATCATCTCGGAATGTTGTTTATTACATTCAATGCAAGAAATATCCACAAATAGGTTATGTGGGGGAGACTGGAAAACTTCTTCGAACCCGTATGAACTTACACAGACATGATATTAGAATGAAGAAGACTAAAACGCCTGTTGGACAACATTTCTCACAGTCTGATCACTCCATCTCTGACTTATCAATCCTGGTTCTATAGGGCCATTTGGAAAATACACAACAGAGGTGAGCATGAGAGGTGAAACTGATTTTTCTTTTGAATACAGTGCAGAATGGCGTGAACATAGACATCAATTTCATGTCCCACTACAATATTTAAAGTGCTCCTGTTTTGTTCTTGTCCTGGTTTCAGGTACAACACATGGACAGTTATTTGTTTTACAAGGTTCTAATATGCTTAAATACAAAATGGTTCTATTTATTCTATCTAAATGAGGATTCCATGGTTTGTTTCTAACTGGTGGGTGGTGATTCCCTGGGCTTTCATTTCACATCTGCAGAACTGCTATTTAGTAGTGAAAGATTTTAGTTTCATACAGGCATATTGAGTACATTTACATCATTAGGGCAACTGAGCCCTGTTTACAAGGTGGTCCTGTTTTAGGATACAGTTTAAATGTTCGCAAACAGTATTGACTAATGAACACTAGTTGTAGACTGCACATGTTTAAACAATATAAGTTTAAATATTCACAAATAATATTGATGAATGAACACATAGTTACAGACAGAAACATGTTTACATAGTGCCAGCATTGAAAATATATGGAACAAATCATGTGTAGACTCACTTTCTGTTAGTGCAGTGTGTCTGCAATGTCATTAAGTGCTCAGCACCCAGACACACACACAGTTTCTCATTATGATTCCTGGGTTTATAAGGTTAAGTTTAACTTAAAAAGGGGGGGTGTTAATCTCTTAGTTTTACACATGCAAACCCGCTGTTCTAAATGCTTACACACACACCACACACACAGTTACGTGTTTTACATATTTCTAACAACTACCATGAGCTTCTGAAGAAGGACTGGTTGGTCTGAAAGCTAGAGCACTTTGTTCTTGTTGTTACATCTATGTTGGTCCATTAAAAGGTATCAAATCATTTGCTTCTGGACATATTTCTAATTAATATGCTTTTGCACGCATGTGCGGGCACACACATATACACACACATACACACACTTTCTTTAACTTGGTTTCAGTGAGATATGTAACATCAGAGGATTTACTACATAACATTCCATTCTGTGACATTTGACTTATTGGTTTCAGGGATGCCTGCTTATCTCTGATTGTATTTTTTAACTAATATCTAATCTATCACACTCACGTGTAAAACTTTTTTTCTCTGGGCTTTAAAAAGTGAGTTTTCTTAAATATCTGCCATTTCGTCTGAAGAAGACCTCTGTTTGAGGTCAAAAGCTTAAGGTCTTTCTGTAATCTCTCTTGGCCCAATAAAAGGTATAAAGTCACCTAATTTGTGCATCTTGTTGTGCAAGGACCAATGTCGCAAAAAAACTTTGTTTTTTAAATATAATGATATTTTATATATACATAACATAGAAAGTAACCAAGGTCAGTCCTACTTACCATAGTTTGTGGACGTGTGACTTTACATTTATTTACTATGAATTATTATTGGTCATAAAATAGTCAAAAAAGTCCTCTATCAACCATAGCAAGAGTCTATAGTTAGCTATGGTTAAATGGATTAGCAGTGGGAACAGCTCAACAGTAGAGGCAGTTTGCTTTGTGTGTAGCAGATACAAAGGATGGCATATTGTAGGCTGGGTTATGGGCTTCACCTAATATGTAAGCAAAACCAATGGAACCATTGAGGGGAAGGCTAGCCATTGGCAGAGGTGATGAAAAAACTCATGGAGTAGAACTAAGACATGGATGAAGGTTAAAAATAAAGTCTAATTATTTTCTTCACTGTATCTTTAAAAACTGAGCAGGAGCAGGGTTTCTCACCAGCATAAAATGAATACAGCCAGCAGTAAGAAAAATAGCTTGCTTCAGCTTTAGATGAAACACAGTTTTTTGACCTGGCAGTTTTCTGACACTGTTTCTCAGGCTGCATTTTCCAGTCCAGTTGAGATCTGACTCCCTCTTGTCTGAGCATACAGCCTCTGTGTTTCTGCTTTCCTTTCCTGCTGAGGCATGTCCTTTGCAGCTCAGTGACATGGCACTCCAGGTGCCCTGCATAACTAATTAGTTGCTGGTTGCTTCAGTCAGCCAGCTGTATTCTCTGCAGGCCTTTCTGCAGGGCACTCGGGCAACTTTTAAAGGGGTCTAGACAGCCAAAGGGCTATAGGGCTATCTGCCCAGCTCCTCTGTAGTCCACTGCTCTTTTTCTGTCCCACCAGGAGGGTACATGGTGAAGAGAGAGGCATGAGCAATAGGGAATGTAGATTCCATGACATCAGTGGGGAGCATTACTAAAGGCATCATTGTTTAATTTGGTCATTTAAAATATTTTATTTTATCTGTCTTGGGCTAACTACTTCCATGTCCAGTGCAGAAATATGAGTGTAGCTTTATTCTGCAGCAGAACTGAAACTTTGAAAGTCCAGCCAATTAGCTGTGCTTTCAAGAATAGACCACCTAGCATGTTAAAGTATGTGTGTTTAAATTCCATTTTGTAAATGTTACCCACATCAATTTAAGTTTTATATACCAATAAAGCCTGAAATTCGTATTAGAAAAATAATGAAAAATGTTTTAAAAATCATGCCTCATTTGGTAGCACATCCACCTCCGGGCCAAAAGGCGATGGATTCTAGTATCACACGGGATTGGACTCATACCACAAACACTGGGACCCAAGTACAGTACTAAAGGAATGCTGTACTGTCAGGTGTGCCTTCCTTCAGATGAGATGTTAAATTGAGGTCCCATCTGCCTGTTCTAGTGGTTGTTCAGGGAGACAGTAAAGACCCCATGGCACTTCTTAAAAAGAGATCAGGAATTTCCCTGGTGTCCTGGTCAAATTTCCCCCATTCACTAAAATACCACCAACAGCTTTAATTTGGTTCAGTTTCAGTTGGTTTACATTTGTATTCCCAACCCCCACCCAGGGCAAGGCTAAAAATAGGCAGTATTGTTTAGCCCTCCTTTTCTGGTCAACAAAAAACAAAAAAAATAAAATGACACTTCATGCTACTGATCTGAAAATATTTGAAAACCCTAAAATATTCCTTTTCTTATTAAATTAATTTGTTACGATTTTTACTGATTATAGCTGACAATAAAAGCACGAATGAGGACCTGCCCTTATACCTTCTAAAATATTTATATCCCAAGTATTTTTAAACACAAATCAGACAAGTAGCTTTAAAGCATCTATTAACTTTATTTAACATCCTTTTTGAAAGTACAGATTACATTATTTACTTTTTGACATTTTAATGAATGTAAAACAGGATATCTTTCTACATGTTGAACTCTGCTTACACAATATGCTTAATTATGATCTTAACAAAAATAGTATTCATTGAAAAGTATTTCCAAGTTCTTCCTTACAGATAATGTTGGACTCTGTGCCAGTTCTATGCCGAGATCATTGGGCTCTTGACACAAAGTTTCAAAAGTTGTGACAAACAATCTTTCATTGCATCTGCATCTCCTTGTAGTACCTGTGATTCTGAGTACGTCAGGAAAACTGGATGAGTTTCAGAACTGGAAAAATGACCTGCTAAGGGTAAATTCTGACATATGTCTTCGGTGGGCCTCCGAGGAGCTTGACTTTCTTCAGGTTTCTCACGTTTCCCCATTGTTAAAATACCAGCTGCATGGTTTCCTGAGCCATGGAGGAGGCGGTAGAGACGACTTTGAAAGGACTGGGATGCATCTTTCCTCTTGCCCAGGGTGAGGATCCCTGCTGCATGGTTCCCAGAGCCATGAAGTATGTCATATATGCGGCAGGAGCACGTTTTCTGGCGGCAGCATTCAGGGACAGTCTGAGAGGCATAGGTCAGAGAGCAGAGCAGGGTCAGAATAAGTAAAGAGCAGAGTTTCTGCAGATTAAAACAGAAGTGAATTAAAATGAATACAGCAAAAACTGTTGACCAACATTCCTTAAAAAGACAATCAGCCCAACCCAGACAATGTCACAAATAAGAACTCATCCAAGACAATTCCAGTAGCAGATCCTCTATTGTATGTAGTGACATAGCAACTGCCACCCTCTTAAACCAGCAGGCAGTGACTATTTTAGGGTAATAAAAGTGTTTAAATGGAACTTTTTACATTTTCTGGGAATGTGCTACCACCCTCCACCCCGAAACAACTGCTGACCCTTTAATAAAAATTCAGGAACTGCCTTGGAAAATTGTAGATTTCATAGAGCAGGATTAACTGAATGGCAAAAAGATCTTAGGATTCTGTTGTACTCTACCATACAGTTCAGTTAACTCCATGGCTTGCTGTAGAATCCTGGGATGTTTTACTAGAAATACGTCACACAGTTCATTTGTTACATTAGTTCAAATGAACTGCATTGTTATTGACTACCAGCAGTTTTCAGAAACCATGACCTAGAAATTAGAAGCATAGGTGCTGGAACCTATAGGCGAGTGGGGGGCATGAGCACCCCACTTTTACCCATGTTTTATTTATTTATTTCAATCTAGGATTACAGTACCTTTGAGCCGAGGCTCTTTTACAGAGGTTCCACTTCAGCATGTGCAACAGTCATCATTTTTAGTTACAAACATAACATCACTGACTTACAGACATGTAATAACCAGTACAAAGACTTGAGCTATGAGCAAGACAAGGGGAGGAGGGGGGTCGATAGGGGGAGAAGTGAGGGTAGGGAGATCGAGGGGGTAGGAGGTACAGGGGTAAGGGGAGTACGGGAGGCGGGTGGGGGCAGGAGTGGAGATATGGAGGGGAGATGGGTGAGGGTGGCAGACAGTGCAGCCAGGGGGCCTTGTCGAGGGAATATGCCAGGTAAGGTGTTAGGGGTGCAAAGATTGATTGTAAGTGCTGGGTGCTGGGGCATGTGCAGCTGGAACGGTGGAAATGTTAAGATGGCCAATTGCAGGATACAAGCAGTGAGAGGTGCAGCTTGGACTTGAAAAGGCCGAGTGTTGGAGCGGTCACTATGTCGCTGCCAAGAGAGTTGAGCCAGTTGGATGCCCGATAGGTAAATGATCTTTGTCCTTGGGTCGTGTGACATCATGGGATATGTAGTAGATCGGAATTGGATCTCCTTGTAGTGACATTGTCTAGGCTTAAGGAGGGCACAGACACCAGGTGGGGCAAGTCTCATTATGATTTTTCTTGGCCGTGATGCAGGTTTGGTATTTTATGCGTTTGTCCAGTTGGAGCCATCCAGATTGGGAATAAAGGTCACAAGTGTGGGTATGGCGATGTGAGCCAGTGATGAGATGACAGGCCTTATTCAGGGAGGTCGCGATACGTTTGAGAGCAGTGGTAGTTGCAGACCCATATATGATAAGACCATAGTCTATGATGCTGACAATGGAGCTTTGGACGGCCACTGACATTGCTTCTGGGGTTAGGTGTTTCCTATGCCGGAATAATATGCCTAACCTCGCATTGGCAGACTTTGCCACATTGCTAATATGGACAGCATATGAGAGGTGGGGATCAAGGGTGATGCCAAGGTACTTGAACGATTGTGTTTGTTCGGTTGCAATGGAGAGGTGGAGTTGTTTGTTTTTGTTGTGGGAGCTGCAAAAGACCATAGACTTGTTTTTTGTCTGATTGAGAAGCAGTTTATGATTTAGGAACCAGGATTCGATGGAGGAGAAGGCCCGCTGAAGTTTATTTTGTAATTGGTTTGGATCAGGGTCTGAGGTGAGGATCACAGCATCGTCGGTGATGATGTGCATTCAAAGCGCCCCTTTGATGCATGCTGGGTCAGAAGAGAAGCAATCATGGTCTCTTTTGTAATTACTACAGCCCCCCCACACACTCACACTTTTCCACCATGTTCTGGCATGTATTTAGAGGGGAAGTTTCTCTACTCCTAAGGGTATAAAAAGCAAGTATGGAAATCTTCTCCTAGGAGTGTTGTGATGCATGTTTAATGTTTTCCAAAAAAATATCGCAATTTGTGGAAATGGACATGCTTTACTGCTCTTATTGGAAACATTTACCTTAGGTGACTATGTTTTTAGACATGCTACACCGTTGCCAAAATACAGGTGTTGCAGTACTTTCATGGAATATCTGACAGTACCACAGGATGGATTTTGTGATACTTTTCAGGGGTCGGGTGCTTGAAAGCTCTTGGAAAATCCGGCCCGTGTTATGCACAGTTTAATTGAATTATCGATAAGAAGTGGCACAATGTTTTTCGTACTTGCTGCTGCTGTTGTTGGCATGCCTCATTGGACATTCTTTTCAATATTAAGTTATTAGAATGGAATTGTAGTGTTTAACATGCACACAACCCCAGGCATCATTTAGGGGGCGTCAGTGTCGCAGTTAAGGTTGAGACCCCTATGATTCCTAAACCTATAATATCCTTTAAAAGCCATAATGATCCTTAAAACAAAGTTTGTCCAGGGCTTGGCTCTATAAAATGTGACTGGTGGGAGACCTTTATAACCCCTATGATGCTTTAAAACTAGGGCTTGGGACCCTTATGGTGCTGCTGAAATGGGACTTTGAAGACCCGATAATTCTAGTAAGATGACACCTATGGCAAACCCACTGTTCAGCCCAAGCTACCATCCAGCTGCTGAAATGGGCAGAAGCGAATCCCAATGGAAATGAGGTGTTGCATTTCTGCTGGGCTATCCGGTATAAATAAATATAACAAAAAGCTTGGTGCAATGAACCCATTTTTATGTTAATGTCTAGATTACTAAACAGAATGGGGTAAACAAAAGAAAAGAATGTAACTAAAGCTGAAATGTGTCTAAAATTATGTTTTACCAAAGTGTCTGCAGTGAAGTCCGTGGCTCTTAAAAGACATGACAGGTGTAGGCCAGTGGTACGGTGATAGTGCTGCTGCCTGCCACACCGTCATCTGGAGTTCGGGAGCAGACTCTGGACATATGTGCAAAATGAACTTTTTATGCACTGATTCATGATGATTGCTATAGGATATTTAATAATTGGGACTGTTTTGAATGCAAGTAGTGGGCTGACAAGCAGAAACCTTCCAAGTCTACCTATTTAAGGGAGTCTCCCTGATTCTGACCTTTTTTGCCCCACCCCCACCCTTTTTATGTCACCAACCCATGTCCCTAAAATCATCAGACTCAAAGAACAAACTGTTCTTCCTGTCTTTAAATGACATCAGCAATGCATTTCTAGCACCTTAGATTCAGGTAGGCATATGCATGAAGGCCCTGTGAAAATCTGCCTGATTTTAGTGGTCAGAATCAGGCAAGCACCCTCATTTGAGGAGTGCTGACTTGCAACCTCTGAGTGGGCTATGATGCGCAGCTTAATGAAGCCACAGCTGTTCATCAGCTGGCCGGTGCAAACGGTGGTTCCAGTGGGTGGCAAAAAAACAAATCTGTTAAGAGAGATCTCTTTTGAAAATGATTTAAGGACTTTACAGAATACAATTTGCTAGTTGTTGGGTGGGGATTAAGCTGGGGGGGATGTGACAATGCTATAGAGTAAGGCAATAAGCAAGCAAGTGGGCACGCAGGTGGAGGAGCGATCCATGACTAATCCATATTTAATAAGCTTGTCGGAAAAAGAATAAATGTAGAGCCAAAAACTAAAGTGATATATTTAAGCAATAAGGCATGACAGGGGGGTGTGTTATGGTGGGATAACGGCCCATCTCAGGTGGGTTGAAGCCTGAGGCATAGCTGAGTGCTTCCACCACTGAAGAGACGTTAATAGCCTACTAGTGCTTGTGCAATTATAATGGGTCATTTCTAGTAAATTTTATGCCTTTTAAACATATTACTTTTTAGCTGGCGTTGTGCTGGGATAACGGCCAGTTGAAAGCTGCTCTTGGCCAATCAGGAGCCAGCATTCTTTCTACCCATTTCACAATTAACATTTTTTCTGGGGTAAAGCAATTGTCTGAAAAAGTGGCTGCCAGTTTCAAACTGAAAATTCTAGGTAGCTGGCTCCTAGATGTGAAACACATCACCCAGGTTGGCAGGGATATGTTCCTAGTCATTGGCTATACTCTCCCAAGGCCACGGATAGAACCAAGTCTCTGCCAATCAGAACACAGTCATTTCCTTCCCTATTTTATGTAAGCTAATCATTCAAGTTTATCTACTTGCATATAGAAAACACTGGGAAGCTGCTAACGAAAATATAGCTTATGGAATATAGGCTGAAAAGTGTCTAGAAATGGTATTTTAAATGTTCCTCCAACAATGTCAGGAGCTCTTTAAGCTGACAGTACATTTAGCCCCAGTTGCTAGGTAAAACATTTCATAATGCATGAAAAAGCAAAATGTCCAGGTTAACTGAAGCATATGTATCTTACAAAAGGACACAATGCACCCATGCAGTGCAGCAAACTGCAGCACAATTACACCCTCTGGTTGGCAAGTGATGTTATAAAACTGCTGCAGTCAGCAGTGTGTTTCCCAGCTTCTGGCCACTTGCAGAAAACATTTTCCAACAAGTAACTGAAACTACCCTGTAATGGGCACAGTGTTGGGAGTACTGGTATATCATGGTTGAAAACACAATGGGACATGTGAAAGGAGTAATCAGGAAACATGAGGGAGGCAGGGAGCAGGGAATGCTCTGGAAGGGTAGAGTAATTCAGAATAGGACATGACAGTAGGCTCAATGGGCTTATAGTAATTTCTGTCCTAAATGATCTAGACATGTAGATATGTTAAATACATAGAAAATAATGCACAAGTGACTGTGTGTTATTAAGTTTTTTACACACACCAGAGGATGGATTCACATAGCCCCCAAAACTCCGCAGCTGTGGGAAAAACACGGCGCAAGTGGGTTGCCATTTGTGGAGCCGCAGTTTTCCCCACAGCTGTGATATTTGCAAAGGTCAAGGCAGTTTACAACCAGCTCCATGATTTAGGGTAGCTTGTGGATGCCATCCCCCCCATAGCTATTGAAAACTGTTATGACCGGTGAGACTAGGTACAACAACTCCTGCAGCTGCAGCTGCAGCTGACTGAGAATGCAAATCTCCACAGCTGTGGAGCTTTCAGTCCACATTTGGAGTTATGAAGTGAGACTTAGTCCCACATCATTTTTTTATCCTGCCCAAGGTCTGTAATAACCTGTAATCCTTGAGAGTCAAGTTTGAGAGGCTTACGTGGTCAACACACACTAAGGGTGTGTAAAAAAAACTTCATAAGCACACAGCCGCTTATGTTTTATTTGCTATAATAACTGGTGCAGGGACATGAGCACAAAAACCAAGTTTCCCAACAGGGAAAGTGAAGCACAAGCACTCCAAATGTCATAATAACTGGGTATGATGTCATACCCAGTAATTATAGCATTTGATCACACTGATACTCAATTCAATTTGCTTTATTTTTAAAAAGGCGCTATTCAAAATGATCATAGTGCCTGTACACTAAAATCAAGTAAATAAATACTCAGTCATAAAATCCACAAAACATGAACTCAATCAATCATTACAGTCAGGAAAGACAAGTTCAAACAAACAAATAGTTTTTTAAAGTGGTTTTAAAGCCCTCCACAGTCAGGCATCAGTGTGATAAAGGGGGTCACCAGTTATTACTCTTCTGTGAAGCGTTTATTTTAAATTATTGCTGGAATTTGTCTTGTTTATTCTTATTGTCCAATTTAATGTTTTGGAATTTTATTAGTGTTCATTGTAAAGTTCCCTGAGCCCTTGGGAAAGGGTGCTTTATAAAAAAAATTGCCTTACCTTGTTACATGTCAATACATGTCTTTAAGTGCCGATGCTCCCCAAGATACTGCAGCACTCTCAAGAAAAATCCAGAAATGACAGTCTCAGCATTTTTTTGGGGGGGGGGCATGCAGTGCACAAATGAGCAATAACACATTATAGGATGTAGGTTGTTGTGTAATAATCCATGACCCAGTTAGTTGTGAAATATATATATATATATATATATATATATTAGAAAATAAATATAAGCAGAAAGGAACAGGCCAGTTGGAATAGTGGTAGGGCTACTGCTGGCAACATGAGCGACCTGAGTTTGGGAACGAGCATGGGATGATGGAGCCACGACTGGTGGAAGGAGGATTGAGTGTCCCAGAGAACACTCTCTTCCTTTGGAAAGGGATGTGATCCCCCCTGCAATGGCCACAGGAGTGACCACAAGTGGCAGTACAGCAGGGAGGCATAGGGCTGGGAGGATGTTGGCTGGGCTCTGCATGGCACGCGTGTGTGCACATCTGGCGCGTCTTATGTGCCGGCATCCAGCTGGAGCAGGACAAAACTGAAAAATGGATAAGCCCTGGAGTGAGTGGGGTGATCCTCTCATTAGCCACCCTATTTACCCAGGGTTCACCTACCTCTACTCCCCTCAACCACCCCAGAGGTAAGAGGTGTGTATCCAGCTTGGCTGGGCCCCACTATGTGAGGCAAACTCATGCTCGATAAAAGGTAAGTGCTAGGAATCTGCAACCCATTTTATAAGTTCTTGTAAAATATGGCTGCAGAGCTTTGGATCCCTATGTCCTGATGCTAAACCATATAAGATATGATATAACAGCTGTAATTAATGATGCTGAAAGTTTACAGTTGTGGTTATCACAGGATCTCAAAAACATTGTCGCAACACAAATAGCCACACTACAGTGAAATTCCAGGCATTGCTGCTAAAAGGGTGGGGGGAGGGCTAACGCTGGGTTGGTCAAACAAAAGTCACATTCCGCTGCACTCATTTATACAGCACAAAGACTATCTGCACACCAAGTGCTTTGCTGTGAAACAAAATTTTATTGCCAAACAGGCTTTCAAAAATAATCAATTTTATCCACCATTTAGCTTATATTTCATATATTTTCTGCATTTTGCTCACTGTTTTTCAGTACATTAAGTAAGCAATAATACCTGACAGAGTGGGTGGTATTGTGCTATACGGGACTGCCCAGGGGTGTAATGAGGCCCGACGCCACAGGCGGAAGGCCTTATAGCCCCTGGAAGGTCCGTATAGCATAATACCGCCTAATTCTGGAGGGTATTATATTAAAATGGGCTATAGGTGACATTTAAAAAAATATGTAAAAAATAAATAGATGTAAATGATAAATAAAAGCAACAGTTAACATATTAACTTTTCTGGTCAAGTAGTCCCTATAGTACCATCAATGCTGTAGGGCTCTGCTGTTTTTTCTTTCTAAACATTTCTTTACTATTAGCAGCTCTAGGTTATGTTGCTTGCTGCTTTGTCCATTGCCCCCAAGACAACACAGTATTTTATTTGTTGTTTTTGAGCGCTGAGTTGGAGCAGGAGAAAGCATGTTAGCTTCATTTTAAAACAGGCATTTTGTTTCTGGGAGTGATTATGTACTGTGGTACGAGTATGCCGTGGCATTTTCAAAGTGCACTGTGTCTTGAGATGGAGTGTGCCTTGCGGTAGGCAGTGAGTAGCTTGGGAAAGTTTTGCTGGTTAAAGAAAAGAGAAAAAAGCTGTTTCTTCTGTGGGTTTGTTTGTCGGACAAACGAGGGAATAGCGTGAGCCGCACTACTGTACTGCTGCAATGCTTTTGTCATGTCAGCTGGATCTGATGGTTGGCGGCAATGAAACTGATCGTCGGCAGCTCAATGTTTTTAACAAGTGTTTATTCAAGTGTGACAAAAAAAGTGGGTGGTAGGGCCTGGGTGCTTGTAAGTGCCAGTAAAGACAGTGATGTTGAATTGGAATGAGGTGGCGAGAGAGCGCGGCTGAGAATGGCGCCATTAGGAATTTGAATGGCTGGGAGAAATGGTCTGTTATTCTCCTCTCTCTCCCAACCGCATAATAAAATGGCAGTGTGTTTCTTTTCTTGTTGTTTTTTTTTTTTAAGCCCTTTAGTACTTTATGTCCGATTCAGTTTGTAGCTTACTTATGGAGCGTTGGGGCCACTATGTCTCGCTTAGCGGTACGAAAAAAATGGCAGAGATTTGAAATTAGATTAGGGGGGTTTGGCCAATTAGGAAGCGGGGTGGGCACCAGGATGCTGGTGATGGGGCAGGCTAGACTGGCACTTTTAATAGCTGGGCATCTGTTGTCTGATAGATGCCCAGCTAGAAAAGTGTCTCAGCCAATCGGAAGCCTCAAATCATTTTACCCATTTTTTCTAATATGAAATGTCCCCTATATTTTATTTGCTCTGGCTACATGTCTACACTTGACTTCATCAGTCTCTGCTTGTGACATCGCAGTCTGTTGCTGTGGAAATGATTATGATGTCATAAACAGAGCATTGTGTCAGCAGAAGACAAGCAATCAGATCAGATGAGGCCCAGGTGTCCATAATTATGTTTTCAGGTAGTGTACTTCATCATCAGCACGCAAAAGAAAAACTGAAAGGAGAACTGCACTGTACCTGTGAGACATTTTCCCAGTACAAGCTGTTTCTTTAAATATACAGGGGTCGATTCCCTTCCCATTACTGTTTCACTTCTACTGACCTCATTGTAAATTCAGTGTGTATTTCTGATTTACAAACTGCAGGTAACTGACATTTTAGAACTCTATAATGTAGTTTATGTCCTTGCATAGTTCTCAGTTAATAGTTGATATTGTTTTAATCATTTTTGTATTGTACAAGCACCTTGATTCTGAGAAAGGCGCTTTTTATAAATAAAGTCTTACTTACTTACTCATGTAGATGTCACAATACAGCCATGTTTTACTGTATTATAGAACTCAGGTTGGCAGGATAAAGTACATCACGCAGTGCTAAAATGGTACTAAACACCAGAGTGTAAATCAAAAATGTCCCCTGCAGTTACTTAAAGGTCTGTATAGAAGGAATGATAGCGGAACTAGAACCAGTATGAAAACAGCTGCTTCTACTGGGAAAGATGACTTACAAGTTCAGCACAGTTCTTCTTTAAATGTAGAGAATATGCAAGATATATGCTGCAATTACTTTATAATAATGTTCTTCCGCAGTTTCCCCTTGGTAGTTAGGGACTTTATAATAGAATAATGGCATTATTACATATGGTATGAAATGCATTATTCCTTATGGTATATTGTTAAGTCACTTAAAACTACAAATGTAAACATTAAAACCATGTGTAATTCTTTCATTCAGTGAATTTAGAATTTCATCAAGGCCAGAAACTGGAAGATCATAACAGCACACGGCAACCGAAAGACATACATCTAGCATGGTCTTTCCCAAAAGAAAAAAATATGTCATATATGCTGTACATGCACCAGTTGGCAGCTAAATAACTGCCATATTTAATTTAATTTAATTTTACAGTTAAAGCAGCAGTACTATGTAAAAAAAAAATTGCGCTTTTTCAACAGTTTATTCCCTGTGCTCTGCTGATCATGTACCTGGTACTCTTTCCTGCCGGCATTGTACTATCACCTCATAATTTGCTTAGTTGTCCTTTGTTTTTGTTTACATTTCTGCCTCCCGCCATGTTGACAGCAGCAGTAAAAGACAGGCAGACAGGCAGGCACCGTATTTTCCGTGGATCTACAGAACATGGAAATTGATCACTTCCTGGTTAGGTAATAGTGCTGCTTTAATTAGCCTGTATAACCCAATGGCGATATAGCATCTAGTTTTTGGTGGGCCCTGCTTTGAGCTCATTTTACAGATGGATGAACTGAATACCAGGTTCTAATCTGGGATTCCCTGTTGAACTGGGATTCTCTGTTGACCACTGGACCTCACTGTCTCAATACTATGCTTCAGATCCCAACTGCCATCAACACTGTGACCTACCAAAGGCATCTTATTGAATGCCTGCGTATTATGCTGTCCAGAAGCATGAGAGTGTCATAGGAAATGCCAAAGCCAATGGACACCTAATCTGAGCATTAATGGTGTTTATAGTTTAGGATAGCCGAACCCAGATGTATCGTCTTGTTTATAGCATGGTCCTGCCTTTTTCCAGTTTTACAGCTGGAGGGGCTAAATCAGAGGGAAGTCAAGCAACTTGCATTAACCCAGTACTCTTCTGATCAAATAACAAACTCTACAGAAGTAAAGCCAAGAAAAACTACAGGATATGGCCACCTCCTAAAATACAATGCTTGATTTTCGTAGAGTTTTTGTGAAGAGGGCAGTTCGCATTTTGTAGAAAAATGTTGCAGGTATTTTTTTTAGTGAAGCAGTCTACTGCAATGTGAGAATTTCTTCATGAAGAATTAGTGCTTTGCATACTTTTTTTTCTGGGGGGAAAAACTCTGTGAAGTGTGAAGACTACATGAATTGCAGAAATGTCATGAATGTCTTCCTGAGGTAAGCCATTGTGCCCATCTCTATTTCTGTGCAATCAAACCTAATGGGGAACCCTGCAAAATTAAAAGATCATATTTTCTAGGTTTTTTAATCACCAAAAAGACTGATACTGAATAATTCAATAATGGCATTTCATCAACAGAGCCACTTTAAATGTTAAGATAACGTTTTTCTAATATTTAATGGAGAGTTTCCCCACATGGAAAGCCAGTGATCAGTATTTATTAATTATAAATCATGACACCATTCTTAGCCAAGCAAGATTATTTCTTTTTAAACATTCCAGGTACTCGTATTACCATAAGATGGCGTCTCATGCACATAATTCTAAAATTCTGAAGTTATAAGTTCAGTTGGCACAGTTCCTTTTCAACAAAAGGGATTCTCTAATATTCTACAAAATAAGCATTTTGATTCTTAATAAAAAAAAAAAATTAAACAAAAGTGTGTAGCATGATTTATAACATGTTCCTATGTACATTTCCCATGTCTCTTCTGGCTATAATATAAGCACTGGGTTAATGGAAGTTCCTGTGTCTGTTATGGTTATAACAGCCTCTTCTCAAGTCCTCTGTGTGTTACCCAAAGAACTGGAGAATGCACTAAAGAGATTCAGTAACTGTATATATAAACATTTAAAATAGTTTGTAATGAAAAGCTTAATTGCCCAGAAACTGACATATTTTATGACATTGTGAAAAGGCAAAAAAAAAAAAAAAAAAAAAAGAAAGATTTGGGGGTTGGATTTTATAAAGACTTTCAGAACATACCCCCACCCATCACAGACTCCACCTGTGGCACTTTGGTGCAGGTAGACATATATATGGACACGTAATATAGAACACAGAAACAGAGAAACAAAGAAACTGTCAGCAGATAAGGACCACCAGGTCCAGCTAGTCTGCCCGTACACCCTATACTTGTATTCGGCCTGTGTCCCTAACTGGTGATTAACAACATGTCTTTGCAAAGGCCCATAATCTTCCATTAGCATCTCTTTCAGCTGTTTGAAGGAAACATTCCTCACAACTAGCTTAAATAGGGAAAGGTGCTACAAACAGTGGCAATTTGTCATTCCTTACTATGTCTACTTATAAATGTGGCCAAATGAGTTTTAAATCAGCTGTTGTGAATACAGTTGATATATGATTGATTTTGCCTTTAAGCAAGGAATTTTCCATTAAGAGGTAATTGTTCTTTACAACAAAGCCTGTTACAAAGTTAGTGTCTTTACAAAGCAGCCCAAGGAGAACTGAAGCACAGGGTAGTTAAAGGAAAACTGCACTGAACTTGTACGTCATTTTTTCTTGTAGACATTATATTTTTAAAATACTAGTTGCCATTCTGTTATTGTACCATCATCATCGGGCTCTTTATAAATATAGTGGGTGTTTCTGGTTTACAATGAAACAACACAAAATATTCAGCACTCACGTTATTATTGTTGAAAAAAACATTGAGGGGCTTGGCATTTGGTGAGTTAAAGATTTAAATAGATCTTTTTTCTTTGCTTGTTTTGCAGCAGTCCTAAAGTGTGGGCTATTTTGTGTTGTTTTGTCATCTGATCCCATTACATGCTGGCACCAATCCATTCCACTAGGCAGTCTCCTTGTGTTGTTCGACTGTGTCTGGTTTATGCACTGGTAGCAAGAACCATTGTATAAAGGTATGGCATAGTTTACAATATGTTCCTTTCAGCCACAGTGGTCTATAGTAGAACACAGATACATTGTGCCAACAATGGATGAGCTGAACAAGGATATTCGTCATATCACACAGTTCTAAAATGGTCCTTACTAGCAGTATGTGAATCAGAAATACCCATTGTGTTTATTAAATGGCCAGTAAGGGTAGAACAATAACAACATTTTAAACAGTAACTGAAAATCAGCTTGTATGGAAAACACAAACCTGTAGGTTAAATGCAGTTCTCCTTTAAGGGGCCTGCTCAAGGTGACATGGCAATATGTTATGATAAGATTCATTTCAATGCTGGGTCTACTGGTTCATATTCCAGTGCTCTAACCCAAAGACTGCACTGCTGCCCTAATCGTTTGCTGCATTTCTTTTCTTGTTGCCACCAACTGCCATACATTTTTTTCTAAACACGATTAATTATATAAAGAAAATTATAGGCTTACTTTAGCTGTAGAATCGTCCATCGTTGTGCATTTCTCGGTGTACCTAACAGATATTGGGCATAGTCAGCAAAAGAAATGCACTGTGTCTTCACTGTTCTTCAGTACTACTGAAATGTCCGTGTTTCTTAATTCACTTTTATACTGTTGTCCTACTATGACATACTCATGTTCCTTTTATTCATTCTACAATGGATCTACTGAAAATAACCATCAGTACAAATGAGTCAAATGGAGTCACCCTTTCGAGACCTCATTTAGCAAAGAATGGACAATATTATTAACCATGGCATACTTGAGATTAGAATCATTGAGTATAACTTGGAAACTGGGTAGGATGTTCTAATCATTGACTTCTGCCATTGTTGTGGAGTCTAAATTAGACAAGTAAGGTTTAAGCCCCAAGTAGACATTTTCTGTGTAACCTGGTGCTAACGAGGCACTAATTACCAGTGGAATTCCATGGTCTTACTTGAGTTGTAAAGAAATTGTATGCCTGATTTTTGATGGTCAATATGTCTTTTAAAGTAAATGAATCTCCTGTAATATGGTCAGAGACATCATCAGTACGAGGAACGAACATTCATTACTTCGTGGATCATCCGTTTGCCTTTTAGCTCTTATTAATTATACTAGTAATTAGCAAGCCATACACCACTTTCAGTGGCAAAACTTTGTGCCTTGTTTTTTAAACACCTAAACAGAACCTGCTGTAGTAGGAGCCTCACTGAGACCTCCAAAAAGTCAATTTCAGGTAAGAGAATTCTTCTTCTAAATTGCTACATCATCTGCACATCATTCCAGATTGGGATGTATAATATTATCTTTTCAGGTTGGACTTCACCATTAGACATACAGTAATAATAAAACTATTGCACTGTAACCATAAGGTGCATCTGTGTATGATGAATGCTTCTGTAGAGTGGGATGAAGTTGTGTAAAAAAGTTAAATTGTCTCTGTAGACTGATGTTAGAGGTCAAGTCTGTTCTGTGTTTCTCTCTCAAATTCTGGAGGAGCATGTTCCTGGTCTCAATGCATTAGCTCTCCTTCCCCACTCAGGTTCAGGGCTAAGGCTGTTTCTTTTTCTGGTCAGTTTCAGATGGAACAGGTATCATAAGTTAACATACTAACATACTAACATACTATTTGCCAGCAGATTAGGCCTTACGGTCTATCGAGTCTGCTCGAACCTAGATCATTAGTTGGGTGCCGAGACCCTCCCATCCCTTGTGCTTCAGAAACCCCTATCATCCATCCCCACCCCCCCGGGACAGGCCATCATCTGATACATCCACTTTCTGTGTCTGTCCCACCCTCTCTTGAAGCCCTCCACTGTGGATCTCTGAACCAGCTCACCAGGCAGTGCATTCCAGGGGTCCATCACCTCTCAGTGAAAAACCTCCTCCTCTTTCCCCTCACCCTTCCACCTTCCAACTTCAAACCATGCCCTCTGGTGATACCTCTCCTGCTTTAGTCTGAAGATCCCTCCATGTTTACCTCTATTTATTCCCTTGAGGTACTTGAAGACCTCAATCATGTCCCCTGTCTCTCTCTCCTCCAATGAAAACAGGCAGAGCTCCTCAAGTCTGTCCTCATATGTCAAATCCCTAGCCCTCAGTCATCTTTGTTGCCCTCCTCTGTACCTCTCCAGGAGCTGTATGTCCCTCTTCAGTGTGGTCTCCAGTACTGTACACAGTACTCAAGGTGTGGTCTAACCAGTCCATTGTACAGCGGCAGAATCACTTCCTTGCTCCTAGAGGTGATCCCTTACGATGCATCCCAACATCCTGTTTGCCTTGCTAGCTGCTCTCCTGCACTGCTCAGAGTTATTCATACATGTATCCACCATGACCCTAGGTATTTTTCCCCATTGAGGCCTCCAGCACCTCCCTCCCAGGGTGTACCTGTGTTTAGGGTTTCCCGACCAAGATGCAACACCTTGCACTTGGTGATATTGAAATTTAATTTCCATGTGTGAGCCCAGCTTTCCAGGGTGTCCAGGTCCCCTTGCAGGGCCAACCTCCCCTCTTCTCCCTCAACTACTGCTCCTAACTTGGAGTCATCTGCGAAGAGACTCATTTTACACCCTATACCCTCCCTGATGTCCGATATGTATGCATTAAACAAGATCAGACCAGGGACCGAGCCCTGTGGTAGCCCACTACCAACCTCTCTAGGGTTCGAGCTCCCCACAGACCACTACCTCTGAGTGCGTCCAGCTAGCCAGTTTTCAATCCATCTGACCATCAAAGGGCCTACTCCTAACCCCATCAGTTTCTCCACCAGACCATTGTGGGGACAGAGTCCAACGCCTTGCTGAAGTCCAAGAATAATACATCCACAGGCTTACCCTGTCCAGTTCTGATGTTACCCATTCATAGAACTCCACAAGGTTGGTTTGACATGATCTACCTGGCACAAACCCATGTTGCCGACTATCCAGACCTCCCACCTCCTCCAAGTACACCCCAATCATTCCTTTAGTATACTTCCATTAATTTTCCCACCACCGAGGTCAAACTGATGGGTCTATAGTTACCTGGTACTTCCCTCGACCCCTTTATGGATTGGTACATGTGCCTCTCGCCAATCCCTAGGTACCTCCTGTCTCAGTGACCTGCTGAAAAGCTCCGCCAGGTACAGCCAGTATGTCCGCCAATTCCCATAGTACTTTCGGATGAATGCCATCCGCCCAGGAGATTTGTCTTTCTTTAGGGCCTTGAGGGCTAACCACACCCTTTGGCGGAGATAGCATCATCCATCCCTCCACCTACTGGCCTTTTATCCTTACCACATGTGACACCCTGAGGTACCTCTCCTTCCTCTTGCTCCATTTCTGTTGCTCCCTGATCCCACTTACTGGCGCTTCTATCCCTTCTTGCCTTGCTTTGTAGATATCCCATCCCCTCCATAGTGAACACAGAGGCAAAGTACTGTTAAATACCTTGCCTGGTCCCTCGCCTCTTCCACCCACCCTCCTTCTGATCTCAATCTGCTGAGATGGCCTTAGTTTTTCCACTCCCCAATGTACCGGAAGAACCCCTTTTCCCCTCCATGTATCCCCTGTGCCAGCCACTGCTCTTTACTGACTTTGCTCCCTCACCATCATGGGTGACTTTTCTAGATGCAAGCTGGTACATTTCCTTATCCCTATCCCCTCTTCTTGTTTTATATTTTTGTAGGCGCCTTCTTTCTCTGACTGCTACCTGTACCTCACTGGACCACCAGCATGGTTTATGTGACCTTGCTCACTACGTTTCAACTTAGCATAGATCCTGACTGCCTCATGAAGTCCCGTTTATGACCTCCATCTCCTTTCCACACTTGTCGTTGAGGTAATCCCCTTCAAGTGATCCCTGAGAATATTTCCCATGCCCATAAAGTCTGCCCCTGAAGTCCACTGCCAGTGTCCTAGATCTCACCCCCATGCTTATTTGAAACCAGACAGTATTGTGGTCGCTCCCAGTCGGGGTCCTGTACAACCATGTCCCTACCAGATACCCATCTGCCAGAACCACATCCAGGACATGCCCCTCCCTTGTGGGCTCCATCACATGCTGTGTTAAGAACACATCCTGAAGCCATCCAGCAGCCTCTGCTCCTTGGCCACCTTAGAGGACATGGTTCCCCAGTTTGTACCTGGCATACATGTCCCCATCAACACCACTCCTTCCCCTTTTGGTCCACACTGGGCAATGATGTTGTCCAGCAAACCATCCTCTAGAACATCACTCATCCCGGGGGCCTATGTGCTACTCCCAGCTTGACCTTATCTCCTGCTGGGGATCGGGAGTGACCATAGGCCCACGTTTCCCTCTGCCTCTTCTACCATAGCAATTTCTATGTCATCTCTAATGAACATAGCCACTCACCCCTCTGCCCTCCTTTCTATCCTTCCTAAGCATAGTGTACCCCGTGCGTTTAGGTCCCAGTCATGGTTTTGTTGGCACGTCTGACGTGACGCCATACATCCACCCACCCCTTGAACAGTATGGCTCTGAACTCTGGCAACTGTTTCCCAAGCTCCTGGCATTTACTAACACCAACCTCACCCCTTATCCCTGATCCTCTTTGTTAACTCCACCCAGATTCCTTATACTTCCATCCTCCTGCTCCTCCTGAAATCTCCACCTCAGTCTGTTTCCCCCCTCCCCCCCCTTGGGCTTGAAGACTACTCCCCTCATCTGGAGGAGAGGGCTTCTGGTCAGCCCCTCCCTTATCCCTTCCCCCCCTTACAAGTTTACAAGTAAGTTAGTTCCTTATCAAGTTCATGACATAAATAAGTGTTTGAAATGAGTTTCTCGCTTCTAAATTTTATTTCAAAGATAGTAACACCTCACACTTCTTTGTAAATAAAATGTAATTCAGTTTTGTGTAGCTCCAGGTTGTGCAATGAGAAAAACAAGTGCTGTAGTCTTGGTTTCCAGTTGCATTGCTAGCTTAGCTGGTAGAGCAATGGAAAGATATTCTAAGCAGGCCTAGGTTCAGATCCTACCTAGGACTCTTACTTCTTTCCCACTTCAAATCTGTATTTCAAATACATGCACACTTCAACCTTGTAAATAAAGCATTAGAAGAAATTCATGATCATGGGTAAAATCTGCTACCTTTCCCAGACTTGATGGTTTTAGGCTTGCTATTACATTAAATATCACTTAGCATGCTGATGTCCGCAAATGGGCCATATACAGTATGTAAGAAAACATTGCATAATAGGATTCTTGTAAAAGATGAGCAGCACTCTCATTCCATTGACATCACGAGTTGCAATGCAATCTTAGGGCCTCATTGTGGCATGAGTTTTCAATTAGCTCCTGTGTGTTTATATTTTTTAAACGTGGTAAAGCTCTATTGAATCAAAGTCTCCTCAGATGCCAGAAACCACTGCAGAGTAGAAACACCATCTGAAGTATGCTTTCTACCTTCTGTGGATTTTTTTTTCCATATTTATTTATTTATTTTTCAGAAGAAGACACTCTTGTGAAACAAGTCTGGAAGCTGGTACAGATGATTGCCATTTAGCTACCCCTTTTTTTTAGGGCACACAACTTTGCACTCACGGATTTTTCAATCATGATCTAGGTCCAAACATTCAAAGCAAAGGTTGTAACCAATAGCTTTTGCCAACCAATGCTGAAAGGATTTACAGTGTTTAAATCCTATGGGGCCTGTCTTCTTTTTTTTGGCCTCTCTGTCATGTCATTTTGACAGAAAAGGTAGCAAAATTGTATACAGTGGTTGTTCCCCCAAAATGGAAGAAACATTTTAAAACTAAAGCCAATTTAAATCCCTAAATACTTTATTTTTGACATTTTAAATATCAGAAATCCAAACTGGAAACAGATGCATACCACAGTTTTCTCAGCTCCAGGGACCATCGTGGAACAAAAAAAAATGCTAAAACAGAACAAATTAAATAAAAACTAAGCTAAATTAATGCAAAGTATTGAGTAATTTAGCAAGTTAATAAAATTATAACACAAAAGTGCATAACTAAAAAAAAAGGCACTAGAACTGGAACAGGACTCCATTGCAACTAATCTTATCAGCAGAGAAATATATTTGATATTAAAATACCAGGAGAAGCATGGCCACACTGCAGAGATTGAATTTTAGCATTCTAATGTTATATTGCCAAGGTAACAAATCAGGGCTGAGATGCTGCCAGAGATGTCTGGCATCACTGATTTATTTATTTATTTAGTTTTTGTTGACCGGTAAGTGCACTAGACAAATCCTGCCTATTTTCAGGCATGACCTGGGGGTACAGATGAATGCCAACTGACCTGGAACCAGACTAAGCTTGGTGGTATTTTTTTAGTGAATGGGGGGAAATTTGGCCAGGGCACTGGGGAAATTCCCCTACTCTTTTCGAGAAGTGCCATGGGATCTTTAACATCCACCTGAACTACCACCAGAACAGGCAGATGGGACCTCAGTTTTATGTCTCATCTGAAAGACGGGACCTCAGGAGTGCTGCACCCTCCTCATGCTGCACTACAGTGTCAGTATTGGGATAGTAACCCAAGTGCCTGGTGTGGGGATAGAACCCACAGCCTTCTGATCTCCAGGCCTCAGAGGTGAGTGTGCTACCTGCTGAGCCACTGACTTTTTAATTAATATACTCTCATTGCTAGAAATAATGTTTTCACGCAGATGTCATCAGTAATAAAGAATGAGGGGACATAAACATGGGCAATTAAATATAAGTCTAAATATTATATATTATAATGTTTTCCTGTATTCTGGATAAACACTTTAAGTTCTTAGCCCTAAAAGTTCAAACATTAGCCCTCTCCAAGAATTTATATTTAGAAAGGGCTAACATTTGAACCTTTTAGGCAAGGAACTTAATTTTTTAATGGGAGCTTGAAGTCAATTCAACAAGAAAAAGACCTATCAATGACATTTCCATAAGTGGATACAAGACAATATATCAATATAGCATTTTTAAGTTAACTGAACTAATATTAATTTTTCTTTAGGTTATCAGTATACAACATAAAATGTACAATGACCTGTATATTAATATACAGATTAACTTATGATACATAGTGTTGTTGGAGAGTGCTCAGAGTGTTGTGACAGAGTGCTTAGAGACTAAAAACCCCTAAATCCAGATATGGAGAGATGACCTTCTCATTTTACACAATTAACACTTGAAATGAGTTGAAGGTCCAAACAAAAAATACAAGTGATAGTACAAATAAATTTAACACAGCTCTTAAACAGGAATTGTCAAAGAGATGCACATGTTTTGATTAGCTAACTCACCCTATGCAACATGAGTCTAATAAAGAATATGTTACTAATGCAGTGGTAAATGTGACAATAGACATGCAACTAGTTGTAATTATGGTAATACTGCAATACATACTAATTAGAGTGTATGTTACTACTGGTATTTGAATGTGCTGATGTCATTTGAATGTAATCTAGAAATGTAACTTCTTTTATGTAGCCCCAGAATTTTCTATAAACACTCAGTCTCAGGAGCACCTTGTAAACAGGACGATAGTCCTAATGATGTACGTGTCACCTGATCCTGTTGAAAAATAAAGATTTTTACTACTACTACATCTTTCATATATCAATACTGACATATGAAAAATGTGAAACTGTAACAGGGCATAAGACCCTGTCACATTTGTTATGCAGAGAACATTGAAAGCAAGGATATCTTTGTCCTGTCCTATTCTGACACTTGTCTGTCTCCTGGCTGTCTGATTGTGCAATCACATTTTTCTTGTGGCATTTAGGAACTGGACGCTCAGACAGCCCTGCAATTTCACTATTATATCCCTTCCTTCACTTGCTGTTTCTATTTTTTCTTTCTTTCTTCCCTTGCTTCTCTGTGGTTAAAGAAAAATGTATGTGACTCTTTATGTGAAACTGGGATCCCTTGGTTTACAAATGTATGTAATTATGTTGTTGAAATGATTGCATAAAGCTTTTTTGATTTTTAAAGGAATAATGCCCAACAGGGTAGGTGTTATGCTCGGATAACATCCCGCCTCGGGTGGTTGGGCTCGAAGCCACTGCCCAGGGTGTCTAACGCCTGAGAAGGGACATTATCCCAGCATAACACCCACCCTGGAGGGCATTATTCCTATTATACAATGGCTTGTTGTTTTATACAGAAAACAAAATAATTTTAAAGAATTTTTTTTGTATTTAAAAATATTTTTGTTTCTTAAGAGAAGATGCAAACAATCATCAAGTGGAAAAGAATCAAGTGGTTCTAGTGGCAAACAATCATCAAGATGATCAGCAGGGATGTTATGCCAGGATAACATCCCTGCTGTGATGTCCAATTGACCAATCAGAAGCCAGGATTCTTTCTTGCCATTGTATAATAGAGAATATAACAATCTGGGAGACAGGGGGTTGACCTTGAGATGCATTTTGACCTCCAGAAGCTTGTCTACAGAATTGTCAACAGGAAACCAGCCCTGGGGCAAACTGTATTATTTTGTTGCACCTTTTAAGACGAAATGTGCTCATCAAGTTGGCCTCAGAAAGGACAATGACAAAGTTTTGATACAGTTTGTGGGAAACAGAAGATGTAACTTACAAGAACAGGATATAGAGTTTGAACTGCCAGAAACAGGTCTCAAATGGAGGATTTTTTGTTTGTACTGCCTATGTGAAGACATATCCTGTGTAATGTTATTTATTTATTTTTTAATTTTATTGTTATTGCTAATAAAATGCTACTTGCAAATTGTATAACTTCTCCTGGTCTGCCTATGCCTCCTGAACTATTCCTCCACAACAGAGACAGTTTTTTTTTTAAATATTAAGGAATGCATTTTTAAACCTTTTCTTAATTTCGGTTCCTCTTCAGCTGGTTTCATTAAAGGAGAAGAGTCAGCACTAAATGTCACACACCTAGTTGTGGGGCTGCTCCCAATTTGCACTTTGTATGCAAAAAAAGCTTTACTTACTGCACAACAGCAGATCACATCTGGCTGATCCTGCTGACATTCCCGGTAACCAGAAGTCCAAGAATCCCCTGCAGCTGATATCAGAGCTGAGCTGCTGCAGTGGGAGATTCAATAGCTTGCAGGGCAATGTTAGAGTTTTTATAAGCTTCAATCAGATGTCTGCCAGTCCCACTGTTCTCCTGGTGCCACGTACAACCCTCTGTGACTGCAGTTACTTAGCCCTAGGAGGACAGTGAGACCAGTAAACAAAAGATCAGAGCTTATAAAAATCTAACATGTGCTGGTAGCTACTGACTTTCCCACTACTGCAGCCCAGCTTTGATGTCAGCTGCAGGGGATTCTGGGATTTCTATTTACAGCAAATATCAACTTTGGAGTCTGCAGGATCAGCTTGGTACAATCTAATATCCTTTAGAAATGGGCTTGAAAAATAAAGCATTCCGATTGGCTGAAAGCCATGGTCAGGCAAGCATTTATTTTTCAACAATGCCCACTAAAAATGAGTATCACTTTGGGATGCCCCATTTCTTAGGGTATCCTTGGGTCACCCAAAATTTTCAAAGTGGACAGCTGCCATTTTTTTCTTTTCACTAAGCAAGCTGTAAACTAGTGGCCGATCTTCCCGACCCCCGGCAACAGTCACACTCAAAATGTAAAACTCACCGCAGTTGTGGGGAAAATAAAGCTTGAACTCTATCCATAACACCACTGCCATTCTTCTGAGAAAAAACGTACGGTACCCACAGGTTTGCAGTTGTTTTCGATCAGTTCCAGATGATCGCTGCCCGGCTCCCGTTAAGCAATTCAAACAGTGGCAACCTTCATTCTATCAGTTTCACACTTTCAAACAGCATTATGGAGTTCATGCAAAAAGGAAAAAAAAAAAACAGTCACAGAACAATACCGCCAGTTGTGGGGGAAGGGGGAAGAGTAGGGAGAGACTGTTACCTTACTTCAGGGTTTTCCATTGCACGACCGCACTTACTTCAAAACTGGTGTTTTCAAACTTCCAGAGATCACAATCATTATCTGTGTAGAAGCAATCCAGAGGGAAAAAAATGACAGCAGCTCCAGGAGGGAGACAGAGAAGCACAACAGTAAAAGTGACTCAGTGCATTTTCCACCCTTTTTCCTATTTCCATTCCTTTTTTTTATGGTGCCATTCACCAGTCATACTAACAACTGCAAACAGCAGTAGCACCTTCTACTGGCAAGTATGCCAAATATGCTAGTAGAGAAACTACTTTACAACAAAACTGAAATTTTTGTGCATTTAAATTGTATTTTTATTAATTTGTTTTATTTCTGAAATATTTGATAACAACTGTTACACATAGCCCATTTTCTAAGTACAATAATACCTGACAGGGTGGGTGGTATTGGGCAATACAGGACCTTCCAGGGGTTACTAGGCCCTCCGCCTGCAGCGTTGCGCCTCATTATGCCCCTGGACAGTTTACAATTGCCCAATACCACCCACACTGTTAGATATTATTGCTTACACAATAAACAGTAAGACAAAATGTGTTTGCACACAAACTGCAAATTGAGACTGGGCCCCACACTTGGGTGTAAGGTTCTTAGTGCTGACTGTTCCCCTTTAAGAGCTGTGGCATTTTCATTTTCCATTTGTTTGCCCGGTATTTATACTGTTATTTTGTTTTTACCTGTATGACAAATTCTTCCATATACCCTTCCCCTGGGTCACACCTGGAACTGAGTCTTGGCTCCATGCGCCTATGCCAATTTCTAAATGAACAGGTTATTTTAATATTTTATGCCTACATCTTATACCTTTCCTTGCATCACAGATATTTCAGTCTCCCGTAATTGTCCTTACTTTTGCAGGTTATCCCTGCAAAATCATCAGAAGATAAAAATTAGGTAATATTGGGCTGAATGTTCAAATTCTGATGCAATGGAATTCTGTGGCATTTTGGAAAATTCTGCAGAATTCTGTTGGTAACAGAACTCTGATATTTTGCATGCAAAATGTTTTTTGTGAATTAATGATCCACAGTTTTTATAAAGCTCAAATTTGTTTCTCACAATCTGTGGAGAAGTATTCTATGGTTTAAGTGATCCATGGAAAAAGCATTCTACGGTTTACACAGAAACACATTCTGGAATTCCACAGAATTTAAAATGGAATTCAGGAAAGCATTTTGGAAACGTAATTGCAATTCTGCACAAATTCTGCTGGCAGAATTCTGCATTCCACACAGCCCTATAATTAACACATACTGGGCTTGATTTTCAAAGAGCCCTTAGAGTGACGCAAGTTGCATTGCTGCAGGGCTGCAGCAACTCCAGGTGCACCAGGAACTCTGTGCCTGATTTTAGAAACATCAGAATCCTGGTGCCAAACTCTCTGGGTTTGCCGCAAGTTGACGGCTGCACCAAACAGTTGGCACACCTGCGGGAATTGCCACAGAGATCTGCCCCCACCCGATGCAACACAAGAGGGGCCAGGACAGTTGCAGGGTGAAACTACTTGCCAGGAGGGGGCTGGGGGCAGAAGGGGCAAGGGACATGACATAGGGGGAGTTGTGAAGACAGCTGGCCATGACAGGGAGTTATGTGGCACCGGCAGGGTGCATTTGCTTTTGTATATATTTGTCTAATGTCTATCAATTCCTACTATATTACCACTAAGTACTGTACCTATGAAGGATGCTGTAAGGGGGGGTCAGGGACAGAACATGACATGGCATCAGGTGGGCACAGGTCCGGCAGCTGCACTTTCTATCCAAGGTATCCCCCACCCCACATTATAATTAATAGGCATGGTACTTAGTGGTAATCTAACAGGAATTAATAGAGATTATATAAATAAATACAAAAGCAAACACATCCCACTGGGTGCCACATCACTCCCTGCCATGGCCATCTGTCCCCCTAACTCCTCCTATGTCACCTCCCATACTCTTTCTGCCCCTGGCAGCCCAGTTTCAAACCCTGTCCCCTTTTGCCACAGTGTGTGTGGCACTGGTACCCCTCACTTAGACCACCTCCTGGCTGGTCTGAGCCGCCACTTGCTGCATTCATGGCAGGGCTTGCAACAACCCAAAAAGGGGGTGCTGCAGCCCCACTGTGGTGCAAGCCGCCTTGTGACCGGGTGCAGGAGCACTTTTGCCACAAGGGTAGCAGAGGGCTGGTTAGATGCAGGGCATCCCAATTTAGCCACAGCCAGTGTTTGAAAATCTGGATCGCTGTAAACTATGATGCAAGGTGCCACTTGCACCTCATTGTTTGCCGCAGGCACCCTGTGTCGTAGTTTCACGTTTGAAAATCAAGCCCACTGCGTAAATCAAAAGAGCAGTAGGTAAGAACATATTAGACCAACACCTCTTCCCAGCAAGTTTTGGTCATAATGCAGCTCTAAAACGTATGGTATGAATCTGCCTGCTGCTTGTTACAGTACCAGCAGTTAGAATTGGCAGCCTTATCAGCCCTAAATAATCTGTAAGGAGTCAAGTGGGCTCCATTTATGATTTTTTATAAAATGGGTAGGAAAGATCCCGTATTGTGATCGGTTGATAGCCATGCATTAGATGTGTCTAACGCAAGGCTACCAACAAGTTCAGCCAACCACAGCCATATTTTTAAAAATCAGATATTAAAAAAGCCAAACAGAATGTTTCTTTTTTGAACTGCCACCTTTTTTTCCCACCGCTACCATGAACTTGCCCAAACCCTGGAAGATCCTGATCATTTGAAATAATACATTTAAAATACATAATTAAAAGAAAAGTTATATTCGGTCCTTTGCTTCTTCACTTAACCTTTTTTTTAAGATACTGGGCTGGTTAAACAATAATATTAGAATGCTAGGATAAAAGAACATTTTCCAAATTAGAATAACTTATCATTTCGGCTTTGTTAATGGCAACCTAATGTATTATTTTAAAATATTGGAAACAAAACAACAGTAGTTAAAAATTACCAAAGGGAGAATGGACTAAATTTTTCCCACCTTCCTTGTTTGACCAACGCTTCTTCACATCTATGGCAAGATACTGGCTTATTTATAATATCCCAAAGATCAACTGGACTAGATACATTTTCTCCCCCAAGACTGACTGATGCTATTTATATTTAAAAAGTATGGGAAATAATCCTTTTTTTTTATTTTTGTAATATCAGATAAAGTATTTTGTAAAAATGGCAAATCTAGAAATTTCATTGGCCAAGAGACATCACCAGACTGTGCATTAAATCTCTATAATGCACACCCTGTTATGGCCTATTACTTACTTAATGCTTTGCCTAATCTGTCCAACTAATGTCTTTTTTGTCAAAATTGTATTTATATAGCTGTTGTATCAATAATGTACAATCTACATCTTTTTATATATGCTACCAAAGGGAAAACAATTGTTATTTATATCTCTTCAATAAAACTATGGAATAAAAAAAGTAGGTAAGCAAATATTGGAATGCTGCAATGGCAAGCCGGCCCACCAGTGCAGTGGGAGTGCTACCGCTTGCAATGCTGATGACCCGGGTTCAGGTATGAGCCTGGATCATCAGAGGTCCAGCCAAGAGAAGGGTGACTGAGCATCCCATGGACACTTGTCTCCTCCGGAGTGGGAAAGAATATGGTCTCCACTGCAACACTGCCACTTGGCTGACCACAGGTGGCGGTGCAGCCAGAGCCATGGACTGGGGGAGGAGAACATCACTGGCATGACATGATGTGACAGCAAGACCTTCCCGACATCAGGGGGTTAGAAAAAACAGATAACACCCCAAACAGAGCAGGGTGCCATCCACCACCCACCACAGGCCCCACACCACCAACTGGGTTCTCTCCTCGCCAACTGACACTTCAGCTCTGTCTGGGCAGAATAAGGGACTGCCCCCCCCCCCCCACAGCCAGCAGTAAATTCCAGAGATGGTGGGTGATGGGGCTGGGTGAGGCAGCCGGACTGATGGGGGCCAGTTGTGCCACAGGGAATAAAGTACAGTAAATTAAAAAAAAAAGAATGCTGAAATGGCCTGCATTGTAAAGCTCTTAATTAATGGATTAATCAGTATTGATTTGTGTCTTATAGTGTACAGTGATGGGTCGTTCTGTTGTAGTAGTGACATCCGTACTGCAGCAGAATGACTTTTCATTCTACTGCACTAAGGACGTCACACTACACAGCCATTTGACAGCTGTACACTCCTGCTGTAAGCATTGAGCTGAGATGCGTGAGCAACAGTCTTTCAGAAAAAAAAAAAGGAAGAAGAAAATGGTAGAGCAGGCACATACACACACATACCTTTTTTTACTAGGTAGTGGTGTATGTGTGGGGGGGAGTGTAGAGGATGGCAGCATGATGGCATTGAGGTGAGAGGTCAGAGGGCAGTCACAATGAGTGCTGTGTTTTCGGTGAAAGGGGGGTGTTGGAGTGATCCCCGCCAAGTGGAGCTGTAATATCATGGTACGTTGTGGAAAACAAGAAAAGCATGTTGTGTCCTTGCTCCATACACTATATAAAATAATGCATGGGAGCCCCTATACACGACATGGCTCTTCTTACCCCTTATGGTTACCATGATAACTGAGGGACCTCTCAAGCTTTGCTCTTGAAGTCCTCGTCATCATGGTAACCACTCCGAGGAAGAACAGCCTTGCTATGTATGGGCTCGCATACACTATTCTATATGTTATAGCTCTTGTTGCTGTGACTTAGTGTAGAAAGCAAAATAACGTAAGAATGGATTTGAGAATTTAGTGTACTTTCAATACCAATATGGAAGCAGCAGAAGTAACATAGAGCTGTTTTGCATATATGAAAGAATGGGCACTCTCACAAACTGGGCAGGCCAGGGCCTAAAGAGTGCAGGAAAAAAACCTGCATGTTCCAGCAGAATTAGTGAGCAGCAGTGTAGGCTAGTGGTGTTTAAGAGAGCAGAACTCTGAACTAGGTGAATCAGGTTTGAAATCCATCAAAATATTCACTGTGTAGCCTTGAAAATTAAACTTCCAGTACTTCATTCAAAAAGTTCCACGAGTTATGGAATGGGTTAAAGCAGGACCCTACTGATGGAAAAAGATATCAGCTATGCTGTCTAGGGGTAAATAAAAATTGCAAAATGAAAAATGGAAATCACAATTGTTAAGATACTTTGGGGCTCAAGTTTACAAACAGAACTTTCAGCACTTGTATCTGCCAGAGTTGCAGTAGTTTTGATCAACAATTGGTCTACGAGGAATCAAAAGTGTCAGAACCAGGTACAAAGCAATGGCCACCAAGATTAAGGATAAAAAAGTGTAGGAAAACATAGCTGTTAAATGTTCTGTAAATAAATATTTGATCATTAGCGTGGATAAGGTGCATTATCCACAGCATCCACAGTGGTATCTGCCAAGACAGTGTTCTGGATCATGGATTATCCATTCGGGCAAATAGTCAGCAATATCTCAACTATCCAACACCATTCATTAGCACTGCTGTACTTTGTAAGCTTCATATTAATGCGCTCACCTGTTTTGCATCTTGCTCATTTTTAATTTTTTCTGACCACTCTTTTGAAGGGCCATGTTTTGTTGTGCTTTTTCCTTTACTAATATCAGTAGTAAGCTTCACTTACCACATTTAACTGGCTTGCAGCATTATGTTGCTCCCATGTCAACTACGGTATTATTGAAATACTTTGTCCCCGTCACACCTGCAAATGAGCCGCCACTCAGTGCACTTTTTCCTGGTCAGCAATTTAAAAATAAATAGATAATTCAGTTTCTTAACACTGTCACAGGAAGGACTCAACTACACTGAAGACTAAAGGTAAAGCAGCAGTGCATTAATCTGGTGAAAATTTTGACCTATACTTTTTTTATTCTATTTTAAATTGCCCCCGTATCTGCTGACTTGTGTGATACCCTTCTTTGCACAATTTGAGTCTGTATTAGTACTTTTCTTCACATCTGAAATAATAAAAGGAGCGCTCCTTTCAATATGGCTTGGGCCAGGTTTTCATCCGTATTCTCAGCTGTTTTTGCACATCAGTTGTTTAAGTTGTGCCTAAAATTAACTATTATGCAAGAGGCACAGGCATAGGGGGATCCTGGTAGTCGGTGGAAGGGGACAACCAAGTTCGAGGGAAGCTTGAAGAAGCACAGTTACATGCATAAATGGGCAGACTAGGTGGGCCAAAGGCTCTTATCTGCCAACATCTGTGTATCTATGTATCTATGTAGGCTGTGTTCCCTGACCTTATGGAACAGTAGGTGTTGAAAAACAGCTGAGAATACTGATGAAAACCTGGTCTGAGTCATATTAAAAGGAGCACTCTTTTATTATTTCAAATGTGAGAAGAAATACTAAAGCAGGCTCAAAATGGAGAAAGAAGGGGATCACACAAGTCAGAAGATACGGAGCAATCTAAAATAGCATAAAAAAGTATAGGTCAAAATCTTCACCGTATTTTTGTTCCACTGCTTTAATTTTTCCATGGTGCATTCTGTAAATAAGGCCATACTGTATGCATGTATACTGTTTGCTGCATGGACCTAACTGCAGTTTGACCTTGCCTCAATAAACTTGAGTTACAGAAAAAATAATAAAAATTCAGATGGCATCTGCATTAGCCTAGTTTGAGCAGTGTATACTATACTCACATCTGAATCCCGACTGTTATTGTATTTTTTAAATATGCTGAAGAATGAAACTTGGCCCCAGTTCACAAGTTCCCAGTATACCACAGTCCTAGAACTCCTTCTTGGGGACTTTGCTGGCCATAGTATGATAGAACATCCAGAACCACACCAGAGATTAGAACTGGTGGATGAATGTCAGTGTTCTACCAAACTGTTCCCTCAACACATTATATTTTGTAAATTTCAGAAATCCAGTCACCTTCAAAACAAATTCAGCCTATCTCCCTAAACCAAGATGTTTTGCATAGCATAACTCATGGAGTACTCACAAACGCTATTGGGGCAGTACAAAATGAATGTTTTGTGCCCACACCTTTGTGCCACCACCTGACATTGGCACAGTCCTAATGTGGCCACCAGATGTTAGCAGTAACATTATGATGTGCTTCTCTGACCATGGTTCATCATGGTATTGTGCCAGGTGAATGATGCAATATGTACTGCACCATAGCTGGGTCCAGGTGAGTGTCATGGTGGTCCAGTGCCCCCCTGTAGACCGGTGACCAGTCACCCTGCTTATTCTGCGGACACCCCCCAATGTCATATGCTGCAGTGGGCCAATGGTTCCTTCCTCCAGCCTTAAAATCCTACATGCCCTGGTGGCCCGCACTCTAATAAGGTTCAACTGCTAGGCCACTGAGTAACTCTTGTGCCTAAGCACAGTGCTGTGGCCCTGTCAGGTGTGGTGCCCCTGTCAAGTGTGGTGACCCTGTGTGTGTCCCAGGCCTGCAAGGGCCGCCATTCATTTGAATATGGCCTTTGGCCAGTTTGCATGATGGCCCCCACCTCTTTTCCTGGTTCCCGCGATGACTTTTGAGGCCAGTTGAGAAGGGGGTTGTGACCTACATCGTGCATGGCCCAGTGGGGTCACAATGTCAATGGTGGTTATAAGCGGCCACATGGGCCATGTAATGCCAGCCCTTGTGACTTAGAACTGAACCCCTGGTTTCCAGGCTTGACATCATATTTCAGTGACTTGCCACCCAAACAAATTCAGAAATTATGTCAAAATGATACATGAAAGTATGCCCTTGCTAGGAATAACTACAGTGCCTGGCTCACTCCAATATGGCAGATGAGATCTGTCCACCATCATCCTGGTATTATCATTCCCTTGAAATAGCTGATAAAGTGAAACATTGAGCCTTGTTTTGCACACCACTGCTGCTGCTTGTTATCTGTCAGTAATCACTGATAAATCTTTGTTGCTGCAGCTAAATATGTCTGGGCAGTCCTATAGAAGAAGGGGTAAGTGCAGCACATCTATTTTGTTTGAAATCTGTGTTAAGATCTTGTCTGGCATAATCATGGTATTATCACAGTACTCTTTTATTATGTTAAAACCCTCCTGCCACCCTCTGCCAGTCATACAGTACATATGATGATAATCACGCACCAGTCCAACAGTACAGTGACATATCTTGTGATGTGGAAATCTTGTTTCAAGCTTTAGATGTCATTTTGAAACCTTCACTGAGTCAGGCACGAGGATGTGTCCCCTTTGCAGTCCTGCTGTGTTTGTCCCACCAGCAGAAGTATCCAGCGTTGTCACTGTACTAATAGTGAAGCTAATTAAAGAAACTTAGGCAAGCTAAAAAAAGGAAGATAAATAATATGTGCTGTGCATCTTAAAGAGCTAGTAGTGCCAAAAATACAGGCAGAAAATATTAGTCACCTTTAGATGTAATCGCTTATTACTTTTCATTTCTATTTAGATATTTATGCTCCTTCTGACGGAGCTGGCAGGCATCTTTGGCTCCTCCCTCAGAGAGTCTCACTCTCTGGCCCTGGCTAATGCCACGTCCAACCCTCCCAGAAGGTTCCCCATGGGTTGCCCCCCTGTGGCAGGGCTGGAGTGAAGGGTGTCAATTACCTCCCCCCCCCAGAGACCAACATGTAGACTCCGGAGGGGTGGGTAAGGAGCTGCTGGGCCATCAAGAAGCCTGTCTGCTCCTTTTCCACTTTTCTCCCATTCCCCCTCTCCTCTGGCATCTAGCAGAAGTGCACGCGTGTGGGGGGCACCCTCATGCTACGCCCACCAGCTACGTGCCTCCCAACCATTATCGCCCCCCAGCCCCCACAAGAGGGCGATCAGCAGGGGGGATGACAATCCCTCCCTCTCAGAGAGAGGAGAGCAGTCCTCCAGACACTCGATTCTCACCCCTGCCAACCCCCAGTGGCCCAGGCTCATTCCTGAACCTGGGTCACTGGAATGGCGTGAGATATGGCATCCAGCACCGCAACCTCTGGCACCACCAGGCTGGCCATCACATTTCATTTCTGAAGTGTTTTTCTTTTTCTATAAGCTCATTAGATGGTTTTCAACCAGACAGTATTGGGTGTGATGTGAAAATGCAATGTTTTACCTGAAGGCATACATATCTAGTTCTAGTCCTTTCACTACATCATCAGCATGCATGGACCCTCACTCACTGTTACATCACAAGCCCTGCTGTCTGATTGGTAACATCTGCCACAAGTTAAAAATTAAGCTGCAGAAGAGTGGCTCATCTTGGTTACTAGTGATGTCACAGTCAGTGAGGTCCGAATGACAATGATGTACAGGAAGGAATAAAACTTACTATGTTAGCCTCCAGGGAGAGTGCTGTTCCACACATCACACATAGTAGTGTCATGTAAACAATCTTCTAATTAGCAAAACAGAAGTGAAAAAAAATACTTCAGATATTAGAAGTGATAGCTAACTACTTCTGAAAGTTAAAGCAAATGAGAAGCTCCAATTTGCCCTGTGATACTTGACCCTAAAGGACAACAAATGGAACAGAAAAAGGGACAACATTCAGGAACTGCCATAAAAATTCAGTTTATTTAAACCATAAAGTGCATACCGTGTGCAGACCCAAAAACTGAGGTACTGATGCTAATGCTAACACAAATAAACTGAATTTTGAAAGCAGTTACTGAGTGCTGGACCTTTGTCTGTCCTACTTCTGAAAGTTACTATCGATTCCATACAGTACGCCAGCTCTTTAAGGTGGATGCAAGCAATCAGCAGTATTACTGTAGTTATCTGGTCAAAACCACATCAGTATAAATGCCCAGTCAAAAACTGCACAGGCAGAACAGTGTGCACACTTTTGAAGTTTGTTTATATATATTAGCATGTTTTTTCACTGTGCCCATTTTCTGGTGTCCGCGCAGTGCAGTGTTTCACCACACATTTATACTGACACAGTTTTGACCTAGACCCATTACTGTATATGTTGAATATTGACTCTCTGTGGGCCACACATACTTGAATCCTTGAATTCTAGTTACAGTAGTCATTACTACACTTTAAAATTCATAATTTTAACAGAGGTTAGAATTCATTTCAACATATTTATTTTGATGCTTTTTACAGTTCACATTCAAAAATGGATTCATTATTTAGATACTGCAGCTGCTAAGTAAAGAACCAAAGAATCCTGACCAAAGTCCACAACAGTTGGTCCTTATTTTACTCATTTACAAACTATATTTATTTACAAAGCAGTTCCTCTTTGTTGGGTCAGTGGATAAAAATAGGAGATGATTATTTTACTGTAGAGTCCTACACACTACCGCAAAATGTTTCATTCAAATCAGATCCTTGGTACTGTTTGTCTGAAAAGGAGGAATTTCATTTTGCTGAATATCCATTCTAGACCTGTCTGATTTTGCTTAAAGGTCTTGTTAAGTAATAAGACACGACAGGGTGTGGGTTATTGGGGATTTACCCACGCCTTGTGTGGTGTGTCACGAGGTGCAGCCGAAGTGACTTAACCACACAAGAAGTGGGTAAATCTACCAATAACCCACACCCTGGAGTGCCTTATTGCGATTATACAATGGATCCTTGTGTAAAATAAATTTAAAATGTGTTTAATTATGTTTTTTTATAAATGCCATTCCTCAGCCGTGGGTTATGCAGGATTTACCCTTGGTCATGTGATATGTTTTGACCAATGAGGTTACAGGATTTTCACACACCATTGTATAATTGACACCTATTCAGTTTACAAACCAGTTGCCTGTACAGTGATAATGTTCTATTGATGCTGAGTATACAGTATTTCTCAGTGTTAAGAACAGTTACAAAAGGGAAATTCACAGGAAAAAAAATTTCGACAAATTATAAAAAGATAAATCTTTTTAGTAAATGGTCTTAATTAATTTATTAACAATTTGCTTAGTTGTGGAGATGTTTTGCCAATGTTACCACGAGAGAACTCAGGAAGTCACTGTGATGGCAGCCCACTGGCATAGCGATTTAAGCAGCGTTTCTAAAATGGGCTTAAAAACCATGGTCTGTGATTGTCCGGCACACATCACATGACTGTAAAATTATTCCACACATACAACTAGTTGTGTAAACAAACATCTATAAGTAATGCAAGCAGTAAAAATGACAGAGTTCTATAAAACTCTATGGTAACGATGCATATACATTTTAAAAAGATAAAACAACTGTATTGTAGTTATGATCAAATTTCAGTTCAGTCGTGTCTTGTGCCTCATAACACACATTGGTGTGCATCAATTCTCCACAATTAGCAACATGGCTTATTGCTTTCACCTACTGATCAAACTGCCTTTTGTGTATGCCTCCCCCACCCTGCCCCCAGAAATGCCTCCAGTCCTCCGATCCACCTCTCTCCTCTTACTTCTCTCTCAAATTGCTCCTCTGAACTCATGCTGCCCAATTCTGACCCTGCCTTTAGCCTCTCCTGGTCTGGTCCTTTTATTCATTATTTATCTCTGAACCATCATAATTTTATACCCAACATTTTGTGACAAATATTTAGTACCCTGTTGACTCGGTAATTAGTAGTGCAGTATTAACCACTGCCAACAACTGGAACTCAGACTGTAATGAGAAAGAAGTAATGTCCAATTAATAACTTATATATACTTCATGGTTGGGCCCTCATCCCCATTGTAAAAGCCATCATATACTGCCCCATATATGATGGTAGCCAATTGACATATTATGACATCAGTTAGCTAATTATGCTGCATTAATGTGTTATTAACACCTTAATAACACATTAATACCAGCTCAAAACAAACCACCCCAATAACACATGTAACAAGCCTCTTAATAACACATCTTACATGCCCCTTAAAGTGATTTTGTCAGGTTTTGCAGATGCCTTTTTCACGTAGTATGCCACTGCTGCCCATGCTTCAGATGTTGAAACTGCGATTTGTTTTGTACAAAAATCTGTCATAGTCATTTTATGTTATTGTTTATCAGTACTTTGCCCTTCAGTTTTCTGTGTGTGGCCACACCCCCAGAATGATGTCTTGCAGGGGAACTGTCAACGTTTTACATACAGCACCAAGGAATTCTGGGTAAATTATGTTGATGTAAATGCTAGTTACTCAGAGGAGCAGTCCCTTATTTTGGTGGTGGTGACTGCACCTAATATGCAGATGTACATAGCAAGGCACTGTGGGTGCAATAAGAAGTTGTTTTCCAATTCCCTTACTGTGAGGCGCAGTCTCATATTTCTGTAGTGGCTTCAACAATAAAAGCTCTCATATGTATATTTGCAAAACAAGGCATTGTGCCTATAGTATCTAGCTGACAAGATTTCTTTACTGAGAGATGTAGGCACTGATTTCAATAGTGTAGATGTCTGAAATACCAAGACTAACCAACAGAGGTCTCTGTTTCAAGCCAATACTTAAAAACTTTGTTTCCCTTGCATGATGTCATGGTTGGGGGTTGCAACACTGAGAAAAAGAAGGGGCAGGTTATGCAAATGAAGCAGAGCACAGAAATAAAAGCATTTTTTCCCCATGGAAAGCAGCACTTTTTGGCAGTTTGAATGGTAGGAGATTGAATCACAACCCCTGCAGGTTACTATTCCCATTTTGTATGGCAAACCTGACAAAATCACTTTAATAACATGTACAATAACAGTTACCCTACCCCCCGATGCTACATGCAGAAACCTACCCTACCTTACAGAAAACCCACCCTACCCTATAGATAAACCCACCCAACATCCTTCTTTCCATCTCACTCACCAAAGCAATCTCTGAAATGTCCAGGTCCAAGGCCCTCCGTGTTGCTGTCCTTCTAAACAATTCTGGCAGGTCCCACAACGCTCTCACTGTGTCCTGCTAGTTAAGGCCACTCCAGCCACATAAAGAGCTGCTCCCAGGCCACGCCCAACTGCAAGCCGTGCCACATGCCCCTCCCAACCATGCTGACTGCACAACACTCCATGACTGACACACACCACAGCCACCATCAGTATAGTAAAAGAAAGACAACCAGAGCCATGCCTCCTTTTATAGGAGGCCACTGCACTACGTAAACACTAGTGGAACAAAAAAATGGCAGTCCCTTAGAAATCCACTACAGAAAAACACTAATTACCTTCTTAAAGGTACATACCACTACACTACAAAAAAAATCACTAAACTACAAAAAAACATTACACTCTACAAACCACTACACTATGGAAAATAACTACACTATGGTAAAATATAAGACAGAGCAAAACGTGCCCAACCTGATGCATTATATTAAATAATAGATGGCAACGTCCATCATACTCATGAAATAATACTATTTCGAGGTCGAAAAAGCTCATAAAGGCCACTTGTAGAAAAACACTAACACTTCGTGCTTATGACTTCATGGCTTGTTCAACCCCTCAGTGGTATATTTCCTTATATACTACACTTTGCCATCATTCATTCTATACGGGAGGCAGTATAGCTTAGTGGTTAAGAGTACTGAGCAGAAAACCTGGTGAACTGGGTTTGAATCCCACAGCCACCACCTGCACACAGTGTGACCATGAGCAAGTCACTTAACTTCCCTGTGCTTCCAGGATGCACCTGGAAACAAGCCTTCATGTAGTTTATCTTTCCTGGCCAAAAAACTGAATATATATATATATATATAGCTTGCAATAACCCCCTACTGAAGTCCCCAAATGGGAATTTTGAGGATTCTGAAGCACAAAAATGAAAACAGTGCTTCATCATTGAGCCTGTACATGAAAAGGTTTTCATGGATTTTGTTAGCAGAAAAAGTATCTGGTAATGTTTTACAAAGCCACTACAGCAAGTTTCTGACCCCAGGATTCTATGGTCTGACCCACAACATTTGAAGCAGAGGGTCAACCCGACCCCCACTTTACTAGTGCTAATGCAAGCCTATATATATATATATATATATATATATATATACATACACACACACACACACACACACACATATACACTAGCGCCCGGATATTCAGACTGCGCCAGGCAGTGGTGCAAGCCTGGGCACAGCACAACTGGGATGCGCCAGGGCCAGGTGATATTCAACAGTGATGTGCCATGGTGCAGCACCATTGAATATGGCAAGGACGGCACACATAGTGCACATGGTGCAGTGGCACTGCGCTGACACAAGCCACAGATAGGGAGCACGGGATGCGCCAGCACAAGTGCAGTTGCACTAGGTGCATCACCCACGATATTAAGCAGGGTGCATGCAAATGAGGCCATAAAATATGCAAGGTGCAAATGGGGCCATTTGCATGTCATTATGGCCCCATTTGCATGCCTTGCGCAGGACAGCCTGGCGACTTGCACCTGGCGCCCTGCATGGCATGACGTATGCAGTGGGGACCCTGGGCATCCCCCGCCAACATAGCCATGAGTGCAGTATATGTCAAACATAGAAATCCCTAGTAGTCTAGTGCCCCCCTCCCGAGTCCCCGATTCCCGAGATATGTATATATGACCATCCCTGGTGGTCTAGTAGTCCCCCCTCCCAACCGATCCCACAAGAAATGTAAAACAGACCTTCCCTGGTGGTCTAGTGGAACCCCCCCCACCCGCTACCACGATCGTGGTACAGCTCCCTCAAAGAAATCCATGGTGACTTCATTCACATATTTGGGACTGTCTAGTACAATATGCCCTGCAAGCCCATTGGTCCACACTGGGGACCAATTGGGTTTGCAGCCCATACTGTACCTGTCTTTGGCGGGTGGCCGAACAGTATGCAGGTGGGTCACAGCCACCTGTCAATGATGGAGGGAGGAGGGTGGGCAGTGGGTCTGGTGGGTGGGAGGGGTGGGGGGTGCCACTGGATCACCATGGATTTCTTTGAGGGAGCTGTACCACAATCACGGCAGCGGTCGGGGGGTTCCCCTAGACCACCAGGGATGGTCTTTTGTACATTTCTTGGGGGGGTCAGGTGGGAGGGTGGACCACTAGACCACCAGGGGTGTGCGTGTGCTTGCTGACGGTGTTCTGGGTGGGCGAGTGGACACCCATATCTGGTGGCTGCTGTGTTGTGCCATGTAATACAGCAGCCCGCCTGTGGGTGGCCAGAATTTGTTCCCTCTTTTCTGGGGCTCAACTTTAAGCCCCCCTATGTGGTGCACTGCAGGGTTGCAGTAGCAGGGCTGAATATTGGGATGTGCTGCATATGCATGGGCACGCCCCCTGCATCTGCACCACATACAATTATATTGCGCTCCGGCACATCGGGATTTGCGCTGTGCCTGGCAGCCCTTTCAATATCCCACCAGGGCACAATGTGGGGTTGTGCCGGCACAGGCGCAACCCCTTTGAATATCCGGGACCAGATGTTTAACTAACTGTCCTATTTAGGTCACATTACCTCTATATCAGCTATCTCAGTACAATTTGTGTTCCAGTTGCTTACCAGTGGTTAATACTGCACCACTAACTAATTCCCATCTAAATTGTTCTTTTTTGTGCAAGATATGCAATCAGAGAAAAAAAAATGTGATTGTAGGCATGGTCACACAACCGCATGGAAGGGTATAGCACTCGGTTCCAGTCGTCCCTTCTCCTACTGAGCTGATGCATGTGTTTATATGGTCCCTCTCAGCACGGATGCAAGCTGAGCACAAGAGGGGCATGGATTTGGGGAAGGGCAGATGTGAATCAAGGTTCTCTGTCATAATTGTGAGTTTGGGAGCATGTGGGTGCTCCCTGCAGTGATGTAAGCAGTATTGGCAGTTCACATGGCAGCTTGCACCTCTCACATCACTGTGCACCCCCAACTCCGCCGAGGACTCGGGTGCATAGTAAGGAGTGACTTACCACAATCAGATAAGTGTCCACACTGCCACTTTTGCGCTGCAGCAGCAGGCAGAGCACTCGGGTTGCTATGGCCAAAAATTACTGTGTAAACTGGGCTTGTGGGAGCCTCAAGCTTCTGCCATGTGAGTCTCTTGGCTCAGTGGTATCGCGTCAGAATGGTATTTCAGGGGCCCAGGTTCTACTTCTGGTTCAGTCACACTGTTTCGTTCTCATTACAGATGGTGTGCTCTGTTGACTGCAATCCTTTTGATTGCTGCAGCTGATTTATACAACACTGCCTTTTAACTGTGTGATAATTTATTTGTACATTTGTTTAACTCAGTCTTCTCTCCATGCATCTTTGTTGCTCAGTCCCTGTCACTTTAATCTTTGTAATATATTTATTGTTAATTTTGTTTACCTCGCTAGATTGCACTTATGTCTCCCATCTCTGTAGCACCCCCAAACCAACCCGGCTGCACCTGGAAATGAGCTTTGGCTCAGTGTGCCTCTTCCAGTCACCCATTTTCAAATAAATAAATCTCCATAAATGAGTAATGAGGACAGAATCACAGAACTGCTGAGACAGAGTGGGACCCAGGATCCTACCTGTCCATCTCCTGGTACCAGCCAGACAGCACATGTGCAGAATTTAACATACAGCACCTGGTTTAGAGGAGGGGAAAAACTGCCAGTGGCAGAAACATCTGGGAAACCAAGGCCAACAGAAATCCATCCTCCCAGGCATTCGATGTTAAAGTAGCAGTATTTGATATAAAAAAAAAATAATAATCATATAGTTTTTTGGCAAAAATGTATTTCTGACATTGCTAGACTGATGCTCAGTTGAGTTTTAGTTTTCACATATATTGTTACAACAGTTTTTACAGCTAATTCTGCAATTAAAAACTCATGTCATTAAAGATGTCTGCCTCTCACAATTTTTATAAAATCTCTTCTATTGAGGATACCTGCTCAACATATATGCTAGATTCATAATGTGGATGTATTAGGATAGTATCACCACACGTTTCGGATATTAAACTCCACAACACTATACCAAGATGTTCAGATTTTTCATGGTGGGCATTGCATGGGGTGGTACCTTTTAAAAACTACAAATTCACGAATCTTGCTTCAGGAATGAAGGAAAATGGGATATCTTGATATTTTTGCCAGACAAACCTTATTGCTAAAAAAAAACTATATGCTCATGTACAAATTCTGCTGCCTTCTATTGCACACATCAAAGTATCTATCAAGATTTAAATGCAGTTCAGAGAAAATAACAGTAACAGCATTTATTTGATAATCTGTTGAACCTTTGACATTTTTCCTTAAAAGAGATTTTCCCCTTTTTTGTTGTCAGCCAGTGCTCTACTATATGTATGATGTGATGTGCACAAAAAGCAGCAAACATTATTGGGAGCTAGCTTCTCAGGTCAAATGCATGATCAAATAATGGCTTGGTGCTATATTTATCCCCCACCCACAATGTATTGATTGCTCTTGTATTATCTTATATCACTAGATGAGCTAGGTATGAAACCATGTACAGTATAAATGTAAAATGTAATACAGTTCCTTTGAGTGACAGGTTAAGGACTGGTCATGTGACTTGCAGGCAGTTCTAACAGCTAAACCACCTGGCTGATGATGTTGCAACTCTTCCAAGCTGACTTTTGCCTGTTATTATCATGGAAGCATCCAGTCATTCCCAGCTCAGTCTGTTTTTCACTAGTAGTTTTTTTTTTTATCATTTTAATTTCCAGAACTGACTTCAGTCGCCATTCAGTGATACAGCTACCCCTTGTTCTTCCATCCAGTGTTGTTTCTCATAATAAGACATCACTTCAAATGTTTTGAAAAGTATTTGCTTTACCTGATTGAATTTGGTAGATATCCATCAAATTGAAAGAAATATGATACATATTTACTGTCTGAATATCTTATTTTACTGACACATCTCCACGGTGCTAGATAAGGACTTGGTTAATACAACAATGTGATTTCCACCTATATGAAGTGGGATTCCATACTGCAGCTTCTCGTGGGACTGTACATGAAGATTTATCATTTTCCCAGTTCCAGCAGTAACCAGAGAATTCAACCTTATTGGGTTGTGCTTGCAGCATAGTTCTGTCCACGTATCCTGTTCAGTCTTTTGCTCAGCAAGAGCCAGTGTCACTTCCAGTTTCAGTCTCTGGGATTGGATCCAGAGTTCTGGCTCTGAAAAGATCCGGTGAGGCAGCGCCATTCTTGCTGATCCCACAGGACTGGGCTGCATAGTGTATTTGTCTCAGATTGTCCAGGGCTTCATTTTTAGCATGCTTCAGGAGATCAGCTTGGCCCTGTGGATATGAAAATGTCAGAAGTCAGAGAAAAAGCATATTGATACAGGAAATTATGAGGTATCTGGAGTGCAGCTTAAGCAAATGTCCTAATCTATTTGAGAGATCTTTGCAACTAATCTTGAGATATTTACTTTCTCTTATAGGAAAAATTGGCATTTCCGCATTGGTGAACATCCTCTAAAGAAGACTTCATTACAAAATGATTGGCATTGTTTGAGAGCTCAAATGCAGCATCAGATTCAGTCAGACGCTCTTACGTACCGGAAAAAAAAAGTCATACACAACAAATGCTGTTACAAGGCTGCGGTAATATCACTTTTTATGCAATTCTCGTAAATATTGTTTTATACACTGCCATGACAGAAAATAATAAAAATAAGTTCCTGAGAGGTGTGACAAGGTTAACCCGCTCAGCTACCTCCCATGATGGCAACACAACAGGAGGGAACTGAGTATTTCTATGTGCTGAGATTCTTTGTCATTGAGTTTCTCAGTGCAGAATTCAGTTCAGTTCACAGAGTTCTTTACAAAAAGAGATGGAAAGTCTGATTCTCATTGATGGACTGACTTGTGACTCGTCATACTTTAGTTTTCTTTAGAATAGTTCATAATACTGTAAATATTTCGGCTGATGAAACACGCCAATAAGGAACATTGGTGAAAGAAATGTCCATTGTACAATCAGGATCACGAGGAATAGCCTGAAGAAAATGAAACATTTTGTTATATAAAATGGGAAAGAAAATCCTGATTGGCTGAGACTTGGTTCTAGCTATAGCAGTAAGAGAGCACTACCAATGGCTAAAATGAGTTCCTGCCAACCAGGGCTGCTCACAGAATTTGTAAGCCACTTACTTCCTAATTTCCATCACAAACATGACTGCAACCTTTACTCATATATAAAGAATTCAACTAAGCCCTAAAAATAAAAGTCCATTAAATTAAACAAAGTAAGTAACTAATTGAATGTTATTTTCACTCGAGAGTCCCTCCTTACATGTATGCACATTTTTAGAAAATCAGGTACTATTCAGAGTTTCCATTAGAAACATAGAAACATAGACTTTGATGGCAGATAAGGACCGCTTGGCCCACCTAGTCTGCCCATTTCCCTACCTACAGGATAGGCTGTAGATCCTAGTTAACCAACAGCCTATTTCTTCCTACCCCTCACAAGAATTGCCTTATGTCTGTCCCATGCATTCTTGAATTCTCCCACAGTTTTAGACCCCACAACCTCCTCAGAAAGGCTGTTCCATGCATCCACTATCCTCTCTGTGAAAAAATACTTCCTTACATTGCCCCTGAACCGCCCCCCCATCTTTAAATTGTGTCCCCTTGTTCCTGCACGTCTCTTTTTCTGAAAGATGCTACCCTCTTGGACTTTGTTGATTCCACTAGGTACTTAAAAGTTTCTATCATGCCCCCTCTCCCTTCTTTCCTCAAAAAAAAACATCAATTTGCAGCAACAGACTATTCATGTCCTTCCTCTGCACTTGTCAGCACCTACTGACTCATTGATCTCTGATCTGTTGGTGTTTCTTTGATGCCCATGAAAAATTCCCCTCCTATCCTTACCAGTTTGCCAGATAACTCCCTGCTCCTTACCTGGCAACAGATAAAATTGAGGTTCTGGCTCCACTTGAGGGTGTGTGTGTGTCAGTAGAACTCTGAAGAATTTCAAATTTATGTATTCCATGTTACCATTCTGTGTGTGTGTGGGGGGGGGAGCATTCTACTACTGGAATAATACAGAGATTTGAATTCTTCTATTCCTTGTAAACAATCACACAATGCATTGAATGTGAAGAAAGGCAGATGACTGACAGGTAAAAATATCTGCAAAGGGACTATTTTACATTATTTAGCAACATTTTATTATATTTTGTGTGGCTTCAAAAACTTTGAATGTTTGTTTTTTGAAAGTTGCTTATGTGCCTATTTTATATAATCAATAAGACACTCCAGGGACATTGGTGGTACTAGGTTTCCCCCACAGTCAGAGGGCTGAAGGGACTGGACTTTGCCTCATGCCTCACTACACCACTGACCATGGGGGAACCTAGTACCACCAGCATCCCGTCATGCCTTATTGCTTAATTTTGGTCCCAAGGTCAGGTACACTGCACAGGTACAATGGACATCTCACCTGCCACAGAATGGTACTGTACTGTTTCTACACCTCAAAAGGTGGGGTGCTCTGAATAGTGTTGTGCAGACACTGTCCATTCAGTTTCAGATCATTTTAACAGTGTTACCTATCTATCTGGACCGGACAGCACACAGTTCTAATCCATTACCGAGGTTCAGCAAACCAGATGCCATTCAACAGCACAGTATCCAAGCCTTCAGATACCCATGCAGAATGAACAGTGTACTGTCTGCATAACCCAAATTCTGTTAGTTTTAAGGCCAGACTTAAACCACTGAGTTTTTGACACTATCCTTTAAGGTCCAGCTTAGATGTCGGGCCTAAAAAGATCATAAAGGCCACTCCTCCCTATGGCCTTGCGGCTTTATGTTCTTGTTAGTGCCTTGATGGTATTATTACATTGTATATGACACTTTGCCATCAGATATTCTCTATATATCTACCTTACAATAAAGTTTACATTTCACTCTTGATAAATTACTTCTACAATATGATTACAATTGCATTCTATTGTTGGAACTCACCCAAGGGGTTCCGTCAGGCTTTAAAAAAATCTAGCTGCTAGGCGGCCAGTAGCCACTAAAAAAACATCAGTGACTAATACGCATTATGCTTAGATGGCCATATCCTCACTAAGGCTTGAGAGCCTATCTTGTAAAATTGTAGGGAATGGCCACCATTATAGAACCTTTGACCACTAAAGATGTTGGGTTGGTGGCCATGTGGCACCAAACATGAAGGAGATTTCTTACACCTTGGGTTTGGCTTACATTAAGAAATGGTGACAGTAATGCTACATGGTATGTTTAGTATAGTTCACGGAACACTGCAAAGGAACGATGGCATGAAGAACTTGATCACATGCTTATAATATTTTACAATATTGTATAATAGCTATAATTGCTTAAGGAAATACTGAGTAGACTCCTTAATTCACACTGTCTTTATAGTAGGAAGTTATACATCCACCTTCTGACATCAGGTCAGCAAATTACAACTGTTGTATTTCTTTTAAGTCAGTTGCTCTTTTGTGTGATTGGGAGGCCTCTCAATATACCTAGGGGGCTGCAGATAGCCTGAAGTGTCAATTTACAGTACAACACTGCTACTGGAGGCACATTTATGGCACCAAAAGGAGGTCACACTTTATTTTAAAGTGTCCGTTTCAATGCAACTGAGGAGCAGGTAAGCATTAATTAACATGCAACAGGGAAATTGCACTGTAGTTACATGTTTGTTGTATGTAACTACATTGCAGTTACAATGCAGTTACAGGAAAGTGTTACCCAAAAGGGCAATATTAAACATGTTTGACACCTGCAGTACATCTGAGGACCAATGTGAACAGTCTCAATACAGACCCACTTCCAATGGTACAGCCAAAGCTGCAATGGCCAGTGTTCTGTACAAGACTGGCACCGGAGGCCCTGCTGAGAGTTTTGTGTTTGTTGGTTAACTCTGTTTATGCCCACTGAGGAAACTGATGCCATCCAGGTGCCACTATTGTGGCCTTACTACTCCTAGCCCCAAGTTACAGTCCCTGATGGACTCAGGCCTGCACCAACTTACTCACATTCCTGGTTCTCCAGAGGTGGGCAAGACAAGCTCCCTGAAGTCGATAAACCTACTGTGAGGCTTACCTTCCTAGCACTAGACTGGGAGAACTCTGATCCAGAGGGCATGCTCCCTGGAACCTAGTGGTGTGGTTGGAGGCCAAAGTGGTCCTGAGTGACATGGTGATCAGTGGCACTTTTCCTACGCATGGTCCTGCCTGTTATCAACCATCCCTCTCCCGCCCTCCACAGGTTTATCTGGATACATCAAAGATGTCATGTATGATGCCCTGGATGGCCCTAGGATCAAAATCAAAATCAAAATCAAAATCAAATCAAATCAAAAATCAAATCAAAATTTATTTATAATGCGCTTTTCAACATATCAAAGCGCAAGTACAAAACAGCATCTTACATAATAAATAATGACATAAAAACAATAAAAAGCAGCAATAAACCTATCCAAATGCTAGTTCAAATAAATAACTGACACCTTCATTGCACTGTGGTCCCTGGGACACCAGGGAATGAACACAAACAGGGTAAGGTACTTTTCCCAGTCCAGGGAGGAGAGCATCTCTTGAGATGCTTAGCCCTTCCCTGCCATCTATAGAGGGTTCAGTGAAATAAATGAAGCACACAGAACAGCACGGCAACATTGCTAAAGCGGTTCTGTCGCATTTTGGGAGTTGTCTTACGGAGAAGTGAAGGCTGACACCATATTTATGACAATTTCAAAAAGGCCTTAAAAATGTTACAGCATCTCTTCAAATGAAAATAAAAAAATCTGATAGATTGGAATTGCAATTAAGTGGCAATGACCACGCAGCAGGGTATTTTGTGGGGATTAATGACTGCCTGGGGTAGTTTTCTTGCCTAAAGCCAGTAACCCCAGCCAGTTATTTATTGCTCAAAAAATGTCCTGGACCAAGGACATTGTTGGGCTTATCATAAACCTATTGAAAAAAGTATTACAAATTAGTTTAATACTGTTTTTGTGTAGTTTCATTTTTGGGCCTGCTTGCATTTCTGTACTTGGATCTTGCTGTGTCGCTGAACTGGTCAAGCCTAAGAGATTAAAGACCAGTTTAGCAACCAAGTCACGTTCCTGCTTTTGAGTTACATGACTTTAAAGGAGTTCTGCAGTCAGAATTTGCAAAAAACATATGTTGTGCAGAGTGTTTTGATTTGTGTGTAGTCCTAGCATGTCATTCCCTTTGTTTGCTATTAGTTTTTTTCTAAATTTGCCAGCTAGTTTTAATGGCCCCTGGAGATCTCCATGTTTGCATTTTTTATAGCTCTTCTTTTTCCTACAATGCCTGTCTCATATGATAGTAATGCATCCAAGACCATAGATTCAGCAAGTACTGGTTTAGAGTCAATTTTACAGCAGTAGAGCTCTGATTTAAGTAACTTTCCTTATCCAGTGAGCACTAAAGGCTACAGTTAAAGTTTAGCAAACACTTGAGGGATAACTGAGTGGGTTATTCTGTATGAAAACAGCTAAAGTCTACACTAATTATAGTATTGATGACATGGGGTGATTTCTGTGCTTTCTATGGCTACATGTAGTTTGATGAAATTAAAAATCTTTAAAAGTGAAACATTTGCTCCTGCTGGCTAGACCTAAACACAAACGTAAAAAACAAAAATATTGAATTAGAGGTATTTAGTTGAGGCAAGAACATCAGGCTCCTAACTACAGATTACAGCTGCAGCAGCTTTCCCTCACTGAATCAGTGCTCCTGGACACATCACTGTCACATGAGACAGGAGGCACTGTAGGAAAAAGAAGAACATTAAACAATGCTAACATAGAGATCCCCAGGGGCCATAAAATTCAGTAGGTGAATTTAGATAAAGCTCCTAATAGCAAACAAAGGGAAGAACACACCAAGGGCCAATTTTTAAATGGGGACGCAGGGCTTGCGACCAAGCCCTGCGTCCCCACAAAGTTTGCCACATCTGTGTCCAAGGGTTTGTCGCAACTTGCACCCAATTTTATAATCTTGGGCACAAGTTGTGACAGTACCCTCACTTTATAGGAGCTTGTGACAAAGCTCTGGCACAAGCCCCGTTAACCAGCTCCCCCATGGATGCAAGTTACACCAGGGGGAGCTGGTGCACCTTTGCTGCATCACCACAATGGACTTGCAACAGGGGATTTGTGGCAAGTGGCTTACAAAATTGCACTTGCCACAAAATTTGCCACAAGTCATCACTTGCAAACCCTCTGCCACATGTCCTTTGTGGCGGATGCAGACCATTTGAAAATCAGGCTCCAGGAGTACATGCACACATCAAAACACTCTGCACCAACATATGGTTTTGCAAATAATCCTTTAAGCAGGTTGATAATGCATGAGAAATTATTATTTATTTAATTAATTAATTATTTACTTGCATTCTGTTCTTCAGGAAGAGCATATTGAGCTAATTTCAGTCATTGCCAAATGTGTCCTGTGGGGCAGGTTACATTAAAGGTAAACAAAATTTACAATAGACAATGTTGTACCAGCAGGACAGTAACACATTAGATTTTGCTCAAGTAGTGAAGTTGCCACACATTGTGGGAAAGTGAAACGAACAAGGGATTATGGTTAAGGTAGAAGAAAGGGCAAGAAAGTGGAGTGGGAGGTTAGAAGAAAGACTAAAGGATGAAAGTTTTTAAAGTATAAAAAATCCTGACATCATTCAATGAACTTACAACCTGTCATGTGCTATTGCCTATAAAGCCTCCTAATGCAGTGTGTCATGGGGATATGTGTAATTGTGGGACTTTTGATAACAAAGATCCTACTAACATTACTGTATGGTATTCTGTAATACAACAACCAAACCTTTCATAAAACTGTTACACTAATGAAACTTGAGACTTGGATTGCAGGCATACAAGATGTTTACTTGTGCAAAAGAATGTTTTTAACAAATCAGTTGAACTTACATTGCAGGACTGTATTAAATACAACAGCTTTCATTTTCATTTTGTAGATATCTGGGGTGTGGCTTACTCACCATAGCTTGTCACACAGTTCAGTTGGCAACACATCCAGACATACATACTTTTGAAGTGCTGCAGTTCAGAATTCTTTGTGCATACAAGTCAGCTTGAAATCAAAAATGTGAGGTTCAAGTTCAAGTTTATTTCACCAGGAAAACTCCATTGAGCAAGCTCATTTACAAGGAGGTCCTGCTAGGGACATAATGATATGACGAGATACAATGGCAATGCAAAGAAGGATAAGGCGTAGTGCATGAAACAACAATATACAAATAATAAGAAGTTACATAAATGAAACAGTGGTGTATAACAGAAATGGCAATTCAACTGTACAAAGGATAAATTATAATTGATTTGGCGAGATAGAAAGAGCTTATTGCAGGGTTAAATATGCATGGCTTAAATGACACGTTAACTTGCATGGCAATGGCAGACATCTGATATACATTTACTGATCATGGATTCAAGTGTATTGAAAGAGACTAGTTCAGAGAGCTTAAAGGAGCACTGCACTGAATCTGTAAGTTTTCCCAGTAAATGTTTTTTTTTTAAATACTGCTACTAATTCTGATACTGCTCCATCTCTACAGGCATTTTAGTTATCCCAGTAAGTGTTTCTGATTTACACTCCGGTGTCAAGTGCCATTTTAGAACTGTATGATGTAGTTTATGTCCCTTTCAGCCACAGAGTTCTATTGCAGAACATGGATGCACTGTGACAACAATAGAAGAGTATGGACATATACTACCTCACATAGTTCTAAAATGGTACTTACCTGCAGTGTGTAAAGCAGAAATACACACTAAGATAATTAAAAAGCATGTAGAGACAAACCAGTAACAGAATTGGAACCAGCATTTAAAAATCAGCTTCAAGTGAAAATGGCTTACAAGTTCAGTGTAGTTCTTCTTTAAAGGAAAACTACACCCTCATATCATGTACATTTTATTTGTTTCCATGTCAACAGACAACTCCTTTCCTGTAGCTTTTATGGCTGTATGTGTTAGCCTTAGTTTGTTTTCACTGCTCATGGTAGCCCCTGTGACTGCCCTGGGGAGTCTCCATTTCTTGGTTGTTGAAATCTCACTGTCCATGAGAACTGCATTAGCATATGAGAACATGATGTCAGATCACCCATTTATACCACGTATCTATATGCTGAAAGAACAAATATCCTACAAAAACTCTCTGTAAACTCATAAATTGAATGAAGTTTAAAGGGAAAAACCTGCATTATAACTCAGATAGTTTGCAAAGCTCACTGAATGCAAATGTGGCATTTCACACCTTTTTGCAGCTTGTTCCTTTTAAGACTAATAAAGCAGACAGACATACTGAGGAGTTTAAAGGGTGATTACGCATCATGTTCTCATATGCTAATGCAGCTCTCAGGGACAAAGAGATTTCAACAACCACGAAATGGAGCCTCCCAGAACAACAACAGAGCCTAGTATGAACTGTGAAAAAAGATTAAAGCATTTGCATACATCCTTAGCATCTACATGAAAAGAGTTGTCAAGTGACATGGAAACAAGTAACATTTAGAAGACAGAGGGTGTAGTTTTCCTTTAAGGGAGGTTTGGAGTTTATTCCAGGCTACAGAAATGGCGTAAATGATGGCAGCTTTACCGAAATGGTTACCAAACTTAGGTAAGTCTAGCAAGATGAAAGAATTTTTCTTGAGTGAATAGCAGCTAGTGGAAGGACGATATAGGGATGAGATATACAAAGGGAGTTTATTCAGAAGCATTTTATATACCCAAGTGCAGCTATGAAACAATCTACTGGTGGAGATGGACGACCAGCCCACCGCAATATAAAGGGTGCAGTGGTGGGTTCTGGATGGCGCATTCAGTATAAAACGAATTGCATCGTGAAAAAGGACATCTAACTTATGCAGGTTAGAGGCTGTACAGCAATTGTAAATAATGTCAGCGTAGTCAATAAGGGGAAGAAAGATTTCTTGGACTAGCCTCTTCCTGATGTCAATGGGGAAAAGGGATTTATTCCTATAGAAGAGGTGATGGTGGTAATGTGAGAAGATATCTGGTGTTTCACTCCACATGGAGCTTCTAGGGGGATAAGGCACTCAGTAACAAACGGGCCCCTTAAATTATCAAAAAATTAGGGTCACCTCTTATTTAAATTAGTTTTAATTCATTGTAAAAGAGATGAAAACCAACTAATCAAAAAGCTTCAAACACGAGTCTTCTTTACCTAGTTCGCTCCCAGATAAAACAATGTCATGAATACAGGAACACGCCTATCATAATGCAAAACCAGTTCTGATCTGAAACACAATACTGATATATTTCAAATCAAAAATGTATATTTTTATTTCTGACTCATTCGATCTGTAAAGTGGTGGAGAACAGCATGCATCATGGCTAAATCCCCGATCTAAATGTGTATTTGAACTGCTGCTCCTACTGTTGCTGCCTATTCAAATAACTGTTGATGTATTGTTGCTGTCATTTCAAATATTTTTTGAAGGATTCTCCCTCTTACCCCACTCCTCTGGTCACACCGGGAGATGAACAACTTGTTGTTCAGTATGCCTTCCTGCTAAAACATTTCAATAAATAAATCCACCAGGGATAAGTGCTGGTCTGAAACATTGTTTTGTCCCTTTTGAAAAGACCTATGTGTTACTATCAGTAGAGGGCACCATGAAGCTTGCTGTTGCTGGGATAACCTAGAGGTCTATTCATTGATTTTGCTGGAAGATATTTTATAAGTATATTTTTTTATTCTAAATAAAACATGTTATCAGTGGCTTTTCTGCTGTATTTGCTGTTTCATGAAATGTGTTAATCTGTTTAGTGTTTTGGTGGTGGACGACAGATGTTGGTGAGGTGCTGCATTTGAAATATGCTGATCTGAGGGTTGGCCATTGGTGGTGGAGTTCTGCAGAAGCAGAATGGCACATATGAAATGCAGTTTGCCTTTGCATGAGTTGGATTTTGTGCGAAAGACAGAACACGGATGAGCCAGGTCAACCTATTTGTTTGTTTTTTTAATCTGTTGAGGGGCACGAGAAGCAGATTAAGATAATGATGCAGGAGCGGGAGGAATGGATACCCTGGCCCACCTTGCCTCTGTTGCATGAGCAGGAGGGATGTATAAGACAGTGTTTATAATACCAAAAAGCAGCCAAATCACACCAGAGGAGTGAACATGTATTCAAAGGATGACTTATAATATTGTTCTAAGCTATTTAAAAAAAAGCTTTTACTTTTAAAGCTCCAATTAGTGTAAGGGCATTTGGTTTCTGTCTGATACTTCTCTCTTCTCTAAGCAAAGTTAAAAAGTTAAGCATCTGTACCATCTGTTGGCAGTTTTCTCCGTAACAATTTCCACTCACTACAGCACTGACGTGCCCTCAGAGAGTCTAATACGCTTAGTTCTAAAGCTATTTACTGTCAGTAAATGCAGATGGGATCAGCATTGACACTAATAGCACATATAACGTTAATTAACACTGTTTTCATCATCGGCAACAGAGCCAAATGTGACAGTGAAAATGTCAGGACACCTAGCCTTAATCAGTCACGAATCAAGCAATAGCCAGTGGTGACTGCCTCACCAGTCCAGGCTAATGCTAAACCATTACTGTTGGTTTCCATGGTAGCCATGGGAAAGAGAACATAAGAAGCTACAAGAACATAAAGTACTCTATATAAAACACAACCAATGAGAAAAGACATGGTCAACACAAAACTATTACATGCCAAGACCTAAGGAAATTTCATAACCAGTAACACCTGATTAACATGAAACACAGAAACATGGACTTTGACAGCAGATAAGGACCGCTTGGCCTACCTAGTCTGCCCATTTCCCTACTTACAGGATAAGCTGCAGATCCTAGTTAACCAACAGCCTATTTCTTCTTGCCCCTCACAAGAATTGCCTTATGTCTGTCCCATGTATTCTTGAATTCTCCCACAGTTTTAGACCCCACAACCTCCTCGGAAGGCTGTTCCATGCGCCCACCACCCTCTCTGTGAAACAATACTTCCTCACATTGCCCCTGAACCGCTCCCTTCTATCTTTAAATTGTGCCCCCTTGTTCTTGCACATCTTTTTTTCTGAAAGATGCTACCCTCTTGGACTTTATTGATTCCACTGAGGTACTTAAAAGTTTCTATCATGTTCCCCCTCTCCCTCCTTTCCTTAAGGGTATACATATTAAGCTCCTTTAGTCTCTCCTCCTATGGCTTCTCTTGCAGACCATGCACCATTTTAGTTGCCCTCCTCTGGACTACCTCTACCCTGTCTATGTCCTTGTGGAGATGGGGTCTCCAGAACTGGATGCAGTACTCCAGATGGGGTCTCACCAACTGTCTGTACAGAAGGATAACAACTTCCTGTTTTCTGCTGATGATGCCTCTCCCTATACATCCCAGTACACCCCCAGTCCTCCCTACTGCCTCCTCAAATTGCTTGCTAACCTTAAGGTCATCCGATATGATTACCCCCGGGTCCCTTTCCATTTTTGTTGTTGTTACTACTTCCCCCCAATTGTGTAATCTTCCCCTGGGTTTTTGTTTCCCAGGTGCATTATTTTGCACTTCTTTGCATTGCATCCAAGCTGCCATACTTCTGACCATTCCTCCAACCTTGCCAAGTCCCTTCTCATCCTTTCCACGCCTCCTTGTGTATCAACCCTGTTGCAGATCTTTGTGTCATCTGCAAAGAGGCATACTTTTCCTTCCAATCCCTCTTCAATGTCACTTATAAAGACATTAAAAAGGACTGGACCCAGTACTGAACCCTGCAGTACCCCACTAGTAACCCTCTTTCTTCAGAGTGGACTCCATTTACAATTACCTTCTGTGTCCTGTTGTCCAGCCAATGTTTTACCCAGGCTACCACCCTGGGACCCACTCCCAGGCTGGTTAATCTGACTATTAATCTTTTGTGTGGGACTGTGTCAAATGCCTTGCTAAAGTCTAGGTAGGCCATGTGCATGGCCCCTCCTGGTCTACTACTTTGGTCACCCAGTGAAGAAATCAATTACATTCGTCTGACATGACCTTTCCACTGTAAGCCCATGCTGCCTTGGGTCCTGTGCCCCACTGGCCTCCAGGTAATCTACAGTTCTTTCCTTCAGAACTCATTCCATCACTTTTCCTACCACAGAGGTCAAACTGACAGGTCTGTAGTTTCCTGCTTCTGTCTTGGTCCCACTTTTGTGAAGGGGAATGACATCTGCCTTCCTCCAGTCCTCGGGTACCACACCATCCTCCCATGATCTGTTAAAAAGTGTAGTCAGTGGTTTCACTAGTTCTCCCCTTAATTCTTTTAGAATTCTAGGGTGAATTCCATCAGGCCCCACTGCTTTGCCCACCTTCAGTTTTAGGAGTTCTTTCAGAACCTTCTTTTTCTGTGAAAGGACTGGAATCGACCCCCCTATCAAGAGTGCTTCTGTTAATTGGATTAGGCACCTCCCCTCCTCCTCTTTTGTGAATACTGAGCAGAAATATTCATTCAGCATCCCTGCTTTTTCACTGTCCCTCTCTGCCCACCCACCGCCCATTCTATTCAGCCTCACTGTCCCTCCCTTTGTCTTTCTACGCTCCCTGATGTACCTATAAAAGGTTTTATTCCCCTTCTTAACTGAGTTGGCTATCTTTTCCTCAGTTTGGGCCTTTGCTATTCATGATGCATGATTTATGCTGCGATGAGTAGAAGTTCCAGAACACCACCAGTGTTCTTCTTTGGGGTGATCTTTGCTCCGCATTAATGTGCAAACTGGCAGCTCTAATCCAATCCATTTAATTTAAAAACTGCCCTTCCAAAAGGCTGAAAGTGCTGTAAATGAAAGTAAGCAAACTACAATATGCACGGCTACAGAGCAATTATAAAGCTTACACAGATCCAGTACAGAGTCAAATAGCCAAAAGAAATAAAGGCTCAAAGGCCGTAGACAGCATATAGGATCTTAAGTGGGATTGGAACATTGCTGATCGTGGAGCGTGATGCCTATTAGATGGATCTGCATTCCATACAGTAGAAGCCCTGACCATAACGACTCGTGCACCCACGGTCTTCATATTGAATTTTGGACGTGAAACTAGGCCAGAATTTGAAGCACATAATAATCAGATCAGAGTGTAATTACAAATAAGATCTAAGAGGTATTAAAGGCCTTGGCCAAAAAGGCATCTGTACGTGAGCAAAACGACCTTGAAGTTACATCTATGTTTGATATGAAGCTGGTGCAGACTCTAAAGAGCACAGACAATATGATCACAAAGAGAAATACTAGAAAAGATGACAACTAGATGTTTTTGATACGGTATTAGCCACTGCTAAGCAATTTTGAATCACAAATTGTAGTGAGAAAGAAATAATATAACCTACTAGGAATTGAACCCAGGCCCCCAGAATACCGTTCTGGTGCTCGGGGGTATTCCATGGGCCTGGGTTCAGTTCTCAGTAGGTCACGTTATTTCTTTTTCACTACAACTTGTGATTTAAAATTGCTTAGTGGTGTGGCTAATACTGCATAAAAAAAAAATCTAATTGTCATCTTGATTATTCCTTGTTGCAGAATATGCAATACCGGAGAAAGAAAGTGTGTCCACAAATCTCAGGTCCAACCATGAGAGCCTGTGGCTCAGTACTTAGAGCACTGAGACAGTATTCTGGAAACCTGGGTTCAATTCCCAGAGGGTCACATTATTTCTTTTTCACTACAATTTGTGAAGAGCAGTACTAGTGTATCAGTCATACTGTGGTGTCAAAGACTTGTCGCAATCAGTGATGCGCAAAGTTGACAAACTTCACTTTGCAAATTAGTTTGCAATGTTTACCAAATTTGCGAAGTGGCGACTTTGCAGCGTTTTCCACAGGTAAAGTTGCACTTTCTCAAGTGAGTCATGCAGATTTTCTGGCAATGTTACAACATCACCATGACTTCAAATTCACCTAAGAAAGTGCAACTTTACCTTGAAAACTCATTGTGAAGTGGGCAATTCACAAAGGTGAATTTCGCAACTTTGTCAGAACTTTGCCAGCAAAGTAAAACTCGGCAGCATCTCTAGTTGCAATGTACACAAGCAGTTATTCAGAACTCCCAAAAGCAGAGCACTGCAAAAGTAATTTCTTGAGGTTATAGAGATGAATTACCAACTGGAGCATTTCAGCATCAAAGTAGTTTTTTTTGTTTGTTTTTTAATTTAGCTATCCCCAGAGGTGACAACATGCAAGTTTTCTTCAGCTCTGAAGTTTTCTGTTTATTTATATAAGAAGACCAGCAAAGGTAGCTGTAGTGCAAATGTCACTGCATGGTTAGCAATCCCTGTCATGGCAGGACCACCTGTAGTTTGCGAAAGGATAGCTCAGACTATATGCACACCTACTCAACAGCCCCTTGTGTGTGACTGCCAGCAAGGCTACCAATTTGTGCCAGCTGCGATGGTGTTTATGTGATGTGCACACACCTCCAGAATGTTCTGGAATGAGGCCACCACAACTGATTACACACAGGCCACTGTAAAGTCATCAGGTAGTAATGCCTTTCATCAGCTATACGTCTATGGTAATAAATAACTGGAAGACTCCATAATCTACTTTGAGTCCACTGGGCCAGTTTCAAGAAAGAAATTGTAGATGGCTTTGGCAGGACTCAGATCAGGACTTTCCGTTCTTTATTATAAATGAATAGGAGAAATCCTGGCAGCTGACTGGCTGAAACAGGCTTTAACCTACGACGCTATCTCAGTATATTATCATGGTTTAAAACTGATCCCTCAGCCAAGCCATTTCTGAAACACTAGGGGTTAATTTTATAATTGCACTAATGCATTCCAGGGTGTGGTATACTATACGACACTGTCACTTCTTGAATGGTTAAAGGCACTCACCACTGCCTCATACCTCACAACACTCCCCAGATGTGACAATTATCTCATGATATGCTATGTCTTATTGTGTAGTATTGCTTGAATACTAGAGAATGCATTTTGGGGAGTTTCAGTTTTTCTTTTCAGAATCTAAATCAGTTATTAATTAATTGTATTTAATTGTTTATTTACTGAGCAAGTGAGTGATGTTTTGTTTACCAGGTAGGAGAGGAGTATTAAAGAACAGCAGTTACAGCTGTAGCTATACACATAGCAGAAGCAGATTATGCGTAACAGTATGCAAGTAAGATGCACATTGTACAGATAAGTAGGAGCAATACTAATTCAACAGTTACCAAATGAGTAACTCAAATCAGAGTACAGGAATACATTGAACAATAGTAACAGAAACGGGGGCCAGTCACAAGAGGTAGGTGCCCCAAGGTCCCAGTATCTGTTGCAGCATAACCAATAGCAGTCTGTCAGGGGTACACAGGAAAGAATATGAACTGTGGAGGAGGCAAGTGCAGCAGCTAAACAGGAATGAATTTCAGATGTAGCTGCAAACTGCTGGTGCCTGTAAGTACTTTCTCAGGGGTCCCACATCAAGCCATGCACACACTTGATGAATACTATCCGATATGGTTTCCATATTTTGAATACACTAGTAAAAGTAATTGAAAATCCAGTTAGTCCATACAAATGGAAATACTCTTTAAAATGTATTAATGTTATAATGGGGTTTTGTGTTTAACTATTCTGTTATAGCAACCAACCATTTATTATATTCAAACTTGAACCCTTTTGGCTGTTACTGTACCTCCTGTATTTTCAGTGCCTTTCTTGTGCATTCTGTATTTTGTATAATCTTAATAAAGTGTAACATTAAATTATTGGTGGGAAGGTGTATTTTGTCCAGACCATGGCAGGTGTTTCAGACCCTAGGTGCAAATACAGAGAACGCCTATTCACCAGTTTTTGTGGAGCACTGGGGAATCTGACAGAGGAACAAATCGGAGGATCTAAAGTTGTGTTTACACAGCTGCCTTTGCACTACGTAAACCCGAGCATGCGGGTTGCCGCAGTGTGAAAGCAGCCATGTGGACACTTACCAAAAGTCATCCTCTCATCCTCTGCCTGAGTGGCCATAGGAGTAGGGACACATTTTGGAGCAAGCGGCTTAAACAGTTGTGCAGAGAGGCTGCATCACTTGCTCCAGCACACAGCAAAGCTGGACCTCTTCCCCTCGCTGGAGCCAATGGCATTTGTCCCATGCATAGCCCCTCTTTAACACAGTTTGCATCAGCTATGGGGTGTAAACAGAGATGGGAGTTGACATGGGAATTTGAGGCAGCATAGGTGCGATCAGACATCATGAGTGGAGTGGCCATATAAATACACTTTAAGAGAACAGGCCTGGCAAGGGCAATGGAGAAGCAATACAACAGAGGTAGGAGAGGATTAACTAAGTTTGTCAGGAAAGAAGCCAAGAGAGTAGGCGCGATCTGCAGATGGAGGAAGCCATACCAGAGCAGAGACTGCAGTGGTGAGGGGAGCACATAGCAAACTGGCATATACTGCAGTAGACTACAATAGGTCACATCCCATTTATGTAATGTACATTTAGAGGCTTGGGAGAAGATTATGAGACCATACTCTGCAGGCTAGGTAGAATAACTCCTTGTCATATTGCTAGTCTAGTGTTAGGGGGGAGAACATGCCTGACCCTAAATGCTAGACAAATCTAATGTTTACAGATTTTCAGATGGAATTGCTATGGAGGGGAAGTCCAAGACAAGGCCAGGTGTGATCTCAAGGTACTTAAATTTCTGGACCAAGGCAAGCTGGGCACTATCAGCACAAGAGGTAACATCCATTAATGTAACCCAATTAGGTTACACCTGGAAACAAATTTCTGCTTGTGCTCTCTTGAAAAAAAAAAACATGAATTAAGTAATTAGTTAATTAAATACAGGCTTAGTCAGCTGCCAGTGAAGTGATGAGTAGTAAAAAATAACCTTCATCAGCATAAACTTTTAGTGGTGGAAAAAAATAATCTTATTGCTATACCAGCTGTTTTTTTATTACAGAACTTTGACCTTCTTTGGCCTGCCAGACTACACTTCATAGCTTTCAGGGTACAATTTGCTATGACATCATATCCCCCAAGTCATCAGTCTGCATTGACAGAGCATCCCAAACAACAGCTTTCACTACAGAACAAGCATTCCTGAGATTTAAATGAATGAATGTTTGGTCTCATGCAGTGCTATTCATACACAGTGCAGGGAGCAGTGCACAGCACGTAGTACACCTCAGATATTAAAGAATACAAGTCACATACTGGAATGTGGCCAATAGCACCACACAAAGGCCTATTTAAAAAGCGATTTTGCAAGCTGCTTTTCCAGAGTAATATTTTGCGTGCAGAGCACCTTCATCCAGTGTACGCTGCCATGTATGAATATAGGGCTGTGGTAAAATCATGCAAAACACAAAACTGCACCACACCACAACTCCCTGCTGGCAACTGACTCTCAGGAGCAAAGGGGCTGGCACATCCCAAATGCTGAAACATTTCAATAAATAAATAAATAAAACTGGTTAGTATTTTCGGTCCTGGCTACCATATTCAAAGTCCACCATAGTAATGACCACAAATGGCATGCAAGGTGCTAGAGGCAAACTGCATGCCATTATGTGACGATCAGCAGCTCTGTGAAATGCCACCACGCCTTGGTATATGTGAAGGCACTGGGCAGAGAGGGGTTTGGTACCCCTCCCACCCCTGAACCCCATACTTGCCCAAGTGAACTGAATATATGATCCCTGGTAGTCTAGTAGTTCCCCCTCCCTCCCTCACCCAATGTCCACTATTAATACCTGGTAGTTGAGTGGTACTGTGATACCACCCTCCCCCAAACTCTATTTGCTATTATGGATGAACCACTGGGTGACCAGTGCCCCCCCCCCACTCAAAGACATTTGCAAATACAGATGTATACATGGGGCTAGATATTCAAAAGAGTTGAGCCATGCGCAATAGGGTTGCACCAGCGCAAGTCCGAAATGCGCCATTCTGCGATATTCAGTAGGAGGCAGTTGCACCCCCCAAATCATGCTGAGCAACAGTGCAATGCTAATGAAGGCATGCGCAACCGAAGGGGAAGGAACCATGCATAAACTGCACAGCCCGATATTCTGCCGGGCCATGCAGAGTTATGCAGGCGCAATCCCCTACCTGCGCCTGCACAACTTTAAGCCAAAAAAGGATCAAGTCGAGGGCCACCCACAGGTGAGCTGCCACATTGCAGGGCACAACACAGCAGCTGCCACCTGTGGGTGGCCCTCCACTCATTCCCGGCGGCACCCCCCCATGCCCCGATCGTGGGCTGAAGTGTCCCCCTCAAGCAGCCTGATCACGGGCGACGTTATTTCCACCCCCATTAGCCCGATCACGGCAGAATGTTATGTCCCCTCAACAGCCCGATCCACGGCATCAGGCATCCTCCCTCTAAAGTCCTAAGTCCCTGGTGGTCATACATGAAGTTCACCGCGGGCATAATGTCAGTCTCCTCCCCAAAGTCCAATATCCCTGGTGATCTAGTAGTGGCCCCCACCCCACCCACGGAGCCCCACCACCCCTGCTCCCCTCCGTCCAGCCGGCAGGTGGCAGCACCTCACCGCCTGCCGCCCGCCACCCGCCGACTGACAGCTCAGTAGGGCTGCATGCCCATTGATTCAGAGCAAGAGCCAATGGCGGCACCATACCGCATAAGGCAGTCCAGATATGTGGAATGAATGAATGAATTGGCGGGGGGAGTGGGGTGGTGAGACTCGTGTGGGTGGGGGCCACTACTAGATCACCAGGGATATTGGACTTTGGGGTGGTTTGACGTTATGCCCGCGATCGGGCTTCAGGTCCACTGGACCACCAGGGATATTGGACTTTGGGGAGTTTGACGTTATGCCTGCCGATCAGGCTTCATGGTCCACTGGACCACCAGGGTATTGGACTTTGGGGAGGGGTTGGCGTTATGCCTCGATCGGGCTTGGCAGTCCACTGGATCACCAGGATGTTAGACTTTGGGGGAGGGCGTCTGATGCCCATGACTGGGCTGCTTTGGGGGACATAACGTTCTGCCCACGATCGGGCTAATGGGGGTGGAAATAATGTTCTGCCCGCGATTGGGCTAATGGGGGAATAATGTCATGCCCGTGATCGGGCTAATGGGGGTGGAACGGAAAGTTCTGCCTGCAATCGGGCTAATGGGGGACACTATTATGCCCGTGATCAGGCCATTTTCAATTATGCCCATGATCAGGCTGCGGGCGTCCTCCTGGCCTGCTACCTAACAGGGTGGCGCCAAGTACGTCGGGGTTCGGCGCACCTGCATGCTAATAGCATGCAAATGGAGCTGTAATTAGATGCAAATGGTCCCCCTGTGCCTTGCATTAATTATGGCCCCATTTGCATGTCACCTTTTGAATATCGCAGGCTTGCGCATGGCGCAATGGAACTTGCGCCACCGCATCTGAATGCTCCACTCTGACCACTTGCGGTGGCGCAAGTTTCACTGCGCCATGCAGAGTGGTTGTGGCCAGTGGACAATATTCAAAGAAGTTGCTCAGTAGCGCAACTCTGTTGAATATCACCGTGGCCATACCCCTGTGCAACTTTTTTGAGCAGCGCAAGGGCTTGCGCAACAGAATGGCCCAGTTTGAATATCTGGCCCATGGTGTCTATTGGAACTCAATACCCACTGGTAATTCAGTACTTCAGTCTAGTGTTCAGTGACCCCCCCCCCAGTAGCCTCTTGTTCCCCTCCTCCTCAATACCAACCCCCCACCAGACAGAAGTAAGCACATACGCTCTGCTCACCTCCCTTGCTGGCTGCCAATTGTCTTGTATTGGTATACAAAGCTCTATAGTGGCAGGACATCCGGACTGAAAATTACCTAAGTTCACATAAAGCGATATTGCACGTGCACGTGGACTTGGTTCATTTTCACCACATTTTCTTCTCATACCCGTAACATTGGCATAGGCCATGCCTATTTTACCAAACTTGGGGTAAAGCTTTCAGATGTTCCCCATGACTACATTACTAAGGACATGTAACTCCCACCTAAAATAGGTGCTCTGTTCTTGCCCACTGAAAACCTATTCTGGTGGGAGTTACATGTATTTATGTGGACTTAGCTTTACCTAGTAATACAAGACTAGTGTGAGGCAGACAGCAGCGAGCCAGGGAAGGGGGCACAGGATAAGTGCCGGTCACCATCTGGTGGAAGGTTTGTGTTTACTAACAAGCCAGTAGAGACTGGTGAGGAAGGGGATATCACAGGACACCAGGTATATGTCTATTATAGCACACGAGATTCGGGTAAGGAAGACGGGTACCACTAGACTACCAGGGATTAATAACGGTGTGGGTGTGTGTGTCTGTGTGTGTGTCTGTGTGTGTGTGTGTGTGTGTGTGTGTGTGTGTGTGTCTGTGTGAATTCATTATTACAAGTTTTAATTGTGTACTTCAGAGATGCATGTTGCCAACAGCATGTCACGTGATAATTATCCAAAGACCACTCGATAACCAAAGTTAATTTGCGGAGTTCAAGTACTTGAATAAGACTTACAGATTGCACGAAATGTCTTTGCCAGTCATTTGCTAATGACATTTCTCCAGTTAAGTTGATTTTATCAGACAGCAGCTCATCTTTGAACTGAACACAAATGAATTCCATCCGCTAGAATGCCAGAGCAACTCAGTTAATGAACTTGTGACTGTCTGACTGGAAATTAAATTGAATGCAAACGGTATTGTAACTGGGCTAGGAGAGTCATAAATGCAAGATCCCTAACTGTTCCAGTAAAACTAGACATTGCACTAAACAACTGTGCTTATGCACACCCCTGATATTTAAATAACCCCAAAATAGCACAGTTATGAACACTCAGGACCCAGTGCAGTAACTCTGTGCACCAGTGCAGATTTCTTTCTAATTATGTCTCAGAAGTAGTAATAAAAAGAGATATCACTATGTTTATGTAGGACCTTGGGAAGGCATCGGAGCCTAGTGGTTAGAGTGCAGAGCTGGGGACCCTGAAGATCCAGGTTAGAATCCCACCACAGCTCTGTGACCTTGAGCAAGTCAGTGAACCTCTATGTTGGGCGGGCCCAGTCACATAGCAATAGAGCTACCTTCTGCTATGCCGACAACCCAGGTTCAGGACTGGACTTGGGTCACTCAGGCCAGCAGGGGAGGGAGAATTGAGTGCCTCTGAAACAGCTCTCCTCCCTCAGGGAAGGGGGGTCCACATGTCCCGCTGGTCGGATGCCACTTGGAGGAATCAGAGTGGCAATGCAGAGGGAGAGCAGAGAAAGGGCCCCACACCCAAATGCTAGGGGCATTTTTGCAGAAGTGGAACCTGCACACTGGGTCATTGCACGTGTTTGGGCCCTGGAAGAAAATGGGAGAAAAACACCTGCAACCATGGCTGAATGATGGGCCAATCCCCCACAAGCCCCACCCCGACTGTGCACCTCTGACCAGGACCCTGTGGTGAGGATACTGGAGTAAGATTTGTCTTAGGGATGTTGGCTGACGAGGCTCGGGAGAATGACCCAGATGGAGATAGCTTGGTGGAAACATGGAAGGAAAATAATAGATTAAAAAAAAACCCCTCCATGTTCTTAAAGTGATTTTCAGCAAACAATTCACTGTTGTTATTAGTTGAAATTGGCTAAGCAAAATGCCTCCTTCTTCTGGGCATTCCTTTTATTACTGAAGACAACAGCATGAAAACAGATTCTTTGCTCTTAGACTTTATCTGGTCATGTTGCTTTTCCTGCTCCGAAGACACAATTCTCTGCTTGTGGCACCAGAACCATTTCCATTAGAAACAGGTTATAATGTCACAGCAGAAGATTATGAGTTCAAAACAGGCAACCAGCAGGCACTGATGAAGTCTAAAGAGCAAAGAGTCTGTTTCCAGGCAAATTCCTTCAGTAATTCTGAATGGAACTACCTGAAATGCTACATTTTTAGGGACATTATGAGATCCGAATCCTGTTGATTCCAACTGTTATTACTTTGCAGAAAATGAGAAAATCACTTTAATCTCCACCCCCCCGGTTTCCTCTCTCTGGGCCCACTTCACGAAGGGTAATGCCCTGCGTCAACGCCGGTCCACGGCACAGCTGTACTGAGCTGTTTGTTGCAACCTGCACCCGATTCAAGAACATCGGGTGCACTTGTGACACTTTTCCTGCTTTATGGCAGCTTACACCAAATAGTTGGCACAAGGCCCATAAAAGGAGTAGCACACACTACCACAAGCTAGACTAGAAAGAGCTGATCTAACTTGTGGCAATCAAGGCATGGAATTGAGAATCATGATCATCGGCCGGGAAATGCTACAAGCCATGTGCGCCAGATGTTCGGCGCACCTGTGGCATGTGACATTCCCAAAACACTTATGAACTGACCTCTCTGTCTCTTTGTCTTCTGTCTCTCTGTCTTTCTCTTCTTCCTCTCTCTCTCTCTCTCTCTCTCTCTCTCACTGTCTATGCCTAGCCTTCCAGACCTTATCTCAACCTCCTGTAACCACTTGTGCTTGCCTGAAGACATGATGCAGCTGTTCATAACGTGTAAAGTGCTTTGAGATCCATTGTGTGTGAAAGATGTTATATAAAACTAAATTCTGTTTTCTTACATGTGCCTAAGAAGATGTTACTTTTTTTATTTTAACTGAGGGTTTTTTCTTTTTTTTTTTCATTTTGAAAACTTCAGAAAACACTTGCCCTAGTAGAAACGCTCAGGACCATGGTTTTAGTTAGTTAGGAAAGAAGAATAACATGACTAAATGTGCATTCAAGAAGTGGGCCAGAATACGAGGCAATTGGCACATTGCTGGCCTATGCTCCTCCACTCCCCAGAGCTACTGTGTAAACATAGCTCTCAGGCAAAATTCTTCAATCCTGACCACCCACATCTGCCAACATAGGTTTCAGCAACAGCGACTAGGCAGCCTGGGGACAGAGCAGGGTCAGATGCAAGGCTTTAAACTGAAGCCTGGGTTGGCTTTCCAATTGATCCTGTGCTACACACAGGCATGGGGTAACATGATGTGGCAGTGTGGCTAGGACTGCCACAGCCTATAAAACAGATGTCCTGCTTGCTCTCCCAGTCCTTCATGCCTTTGCCAAGAACCAGAGACTAAAATGTGTGTATGCGGGGATGGGGGGATTTAATTGGGGCCTTGAGCATTGTGCCAGCATAAAAACATAGAAACATAGACTTTAACAGCAGGTAAGGACTGCTTGGCCCACCTAGTCTGCCCATTTCCGTACCTATTGGATAAGCTGCAGATCCTAGTTAACCAACAGCCTACTTCTTCCTACCCCCCACCAGAATTGCTTTATGTCTGTCCCATACATTCTTGAATTCCTCCACTGTTTTTGACCCCATGACCTCCTCAGGAAGGCCATTCCATGCATACACCACCCTCTCTGTGAAAAAATACTTCCTCACATTGCCCCTGAACCGTCCCCCCTCTATCTTCAAATTGTGTCCCCTTGTTCTTGCACATCTCTTTTTCTGAAAGATGCTACAATCTTGGACTTTGTTGATTCCCTTGAGGTACTTGAAAGTTTCTATCATGTCCTCCCTCTCCCTCTTTCCTCAAGGGTATACATATTAAGCACCTTCAGTCTCTCTTCGTATGGCTTCTGTTGCAGACCCTGCACCATTTTAGTTGCCCTCCTCTAGACAGCCTCCACTCTGTCTATGTCCTTGCAGAGATGGGGTCTCCAGAACTGCATGCAGTACTCCAGATGGGGTCTCACCAACTGTCTGTACAGAGGGATAACAACTTCTGTTTTCTACCGGTGATGCCTCTCCCTATACCTCCCAGTATCCCCCCAACCCCCCCTTACTGCCTTCTCACATTGCTTGCCCACCTTTACATCATAGAAACACAGAAACATAGAATTTGGCGGCAGATAAGGACCACTTGGCCCACCCAGTCTGCCCATTTCCCTATAATGGATAAGCTGCAGATCCTAGTTAACCAGCAGCCTACTTCTTCCTACCCCCACTCCCTAGAATTGCCTTATGACTGTCCCGTGCATGCTTGAATTCCACCACTGTTTTTGACTCCACAACCTGGGTCCCTTTCCATTTCTGTTGTTGTTAATACCCCCCTTCCCACTGTGTACTCTACCCTTGGGTTTTTCTTTCCCAGGTGCATCACTTTGCACTTCTTTGCATTGAATCTAAGCTGCCATACTTTTGACCATTCCTCCAACCTTGCCAAGTCCCTTCTCATCCTTTCCACCCCTCTCTCTTGTGTATCAACCCTGCTGCAGAGCTTTGTGTCGTCGGCAAAGAGGCACTGCAATGTCACTTATAAAGACATTAAAAAGGACCGGACTCAGTATTGAACCCTGTGGTACCCCGCTAGTAACCCATTTCTTTGGAGTGGACTCCGTTTACTATTACCCTCTGTGTCCTGTTGTCCAGCCAATTTTCTACCCAGGCTACCAGCCTGGGACCCACTCCGAGGCTGGCTAATTTAATTAATCTTTTGTGTGGGACTGTGTCAAATGCCTTGCTAAAGTCTAGGTAGGCCATGTCCACAGCCCCCTCCCCGGTCTAATACTTTGGTCACTCAGTCAAAGAAATCTATTAGATTTGTCTGACATGATCTTCCCGCTGTGAAGCTGCAGTCAGGGAGCACAGAGAAGTTACAACTGGGGTCCCCCTTATATTTTATTTTATTCTTTGGTAACCAAGTAAGGCCCACAAGGCACAAATGCCTGTTTTCAGGGGTGACCCGGGAGTACTGGGGTGGTTAAGTGACTTACCCAGAGTCACACAGTATGCAAGTGAAGGTTGTGAGAATCAAACCCAGGTCTGCTGGATGTACCAAGCTCATTCACAGCTCACTACTCTAACTTCTAGGCTATACTGCCAGTCCATATTACCTCTGTACCCTCCCAGAGCCTGAAGCACCTGGATTCAGGAATATCACAAAGCATACATAATACCACCCCTGCACCAGACCCAACTGCCCACGAAAGTCCGTCAGCATGGTGGAATTGTCACAGAGGCAGTTGAGTGCAGAAGGGAAGGCTCTGCATGCCAGTGAGGCCCCTTCATATGTGGAGAGGGGTCTCTGCAGTGCAGGGTTTGACCTACGCATGTACAGTGCTGTGAATCAGGTCCTGAGCTGTGATAGGAACCAAGGTCCCATGTATTCTGCCTAGATACAATTCCTGCCTGTCCAGCTGGTGAGTAGCCATAGATTCCCATGGTCACTTCATTGTCTCTTTCCTGTAGTACATAACCCCGCAGCCAGGGCTAATTTAGAATGAAGGACTATTTTTCTTGCATAGTATAGGGACAGGAAGTAAAATTTATTTTTGTTGTTTTGCAGTAGAGACAATTTGACATGGTTCTAACAAAACATTAATCTCCTTAAACCTGATGGTCTCTAAAATTTAGTACCAAAATGATCTTCCCCTAAAGAAACAGTTCTAGGGATTCAAAATGCAAATTAGTAATTAGTGTGTAATTATTTTATAATTAGCATGCACATACAGGCCGGTTACTAAGTTTTGAATGAGTTTTTAAAACAAAAACCTTTTATAACATGTTAGGATTCTGAACAGAACCACAAGTGGTTTGCCTATCCTGACCCTACTTGTAAGTAATAGAGCATCATAAATGAGGCCCTCTGCATTATGCAAGCTCTCCACCAGATGGCAGCACTTGACCACTAGTTACATACACTGTTCTGAGACAGTATCCAGAGTCTGATGCTGCAACAGACTAGAAATCTATTTATTTTATTTTTATTTTTATTTTATTTAGGTTTTGTTGATCGGGTAAGTGCACTAGACAAATCCTGCCTATTTTCAGGCACGACCCGGGGGAGGGGGATACAGATGAATGCCAACTGAACCTGAACCAGATGAAACTGTCGGTGGTATTTTTTTTTGGTGAATGAAGGAAATTTGGCCAGGACACCAGGGAATTTCCCCTACTCTTTTCGATAAGTGCCATGGGATCTTTAACATCCATCTGAACTACCACTAATCCAGGCAGATGGGACCTCGGTTTAACGTCTCATCCGAAAGATGGCACCTCAAAAGTGCAGCACCTCTCTCATGCTGCACTACAGTGTCAGTACTGGGATATTAACCCAAGTGCCAGATGTGGGAACTAAACCCACAGCCCTCTGATCTCCCGGCCTCAGGGGCGAGTATGCTACCTACTGAGCCACCTTACCCAAACTTAGCTAATCTCTGCACAGAGAACAATGTTACCGAATACTGATCAATTCAATAGAAAAGGGGGTGGCAGCACTTTAATCGAGTATTTTTTTTTAACATTAAACTTTTTATTGAAGAAATTTAAAAAATACAGAACAGCAAACAAATGATACAACATCAAACATCATTAAAGGCAAATTAGCACAAAGTTGTATTCACCTTACAGAAGTCCGTAACGAGTATCAGTAACACTCAGTAACAACACTGCTCTGGCATGCTGTATAAAATCTGCACTGCCATTCAGCAGTGGTTCCACTAAAACCTACTAGCCCTGACTGCTAAAAACAGTCGTTATGACCTTTTGACTCCAAACCAAGTCCACAACTGGCAAAACTCACCTATTAAGCCACCTTTTAGGACCAGTGCCTATCCTGACACTACTTGTGAGGAAGTAATAGAGCATCATAAATGAGGCCCTCTGCATTATGCATGCTCTCCACTAGAGGGCAGGACTTGATCACGGCGGTCACTAGTTACAGACACTGTATTCTGAGACGGTATCCAGAGCCTGATGCTGCAACAGACTAGAAACTTAGTTAATCTCCGCACAGAGAACAATCTTTCCAAATACTGATCTATTCAATAGAAAAGGGGTTGGTAGCACTTTAATCAAGTATTTTGCTTAACGTTAAACTTTTAAATAGCCAAAGGTATCAGTGTTACCTCAGGATGAAGCATGACAGTCATTTGATCTGACTGGAATTTTCTTAAAAGGAAAGTGATCATACAGTACTTTCCATTTCCTGAGTCCAGCATCCTCATTCCACGATTTGCAGAGTCGGGCCATCAGCAAATTTCTATGATGGCATCCAGTGGTGTAAATCTGTATTTTTTCAAGCAAACTGATCAGACAGCTGGTGTCCTGTGTTTACCTGGAGTCCTATAAGCTACCAGCCATCACACTCTGTTGGTGCTGTCTGTGCAAGCTGAGCACATAGACCTCTTTATGAGGGGCACTGCATAGTACAGCACAACAGAATTATCAGATGGGAAACAAGCTAGTGAACACTGTAGGTATGTGTTCAGTTCTTTACCTCCAAATTCATATCTGTCTAGGATCATTATGCCCCTTAAAAAATAGGGCCTGAGGCTTTCAACTCCCAAGGATCTCAGCAGAGTTTCTGGCCTGTCACTGCACGCATGACATTGCCTGGTAAACCTATAAGTCCACTGGCTCCCCTTCTGACCTTTCTAAGTACCAGACCCTTTGTAATGCCTATACTAACGCTACTAGTCTTGAAAAGTCTGACACTTCACATCCATACTCCAGAACAACCTTAAAGGGACACGGTCAGCTTTGCCCCTTCGTTTTTTGGCAATGGCATGCGGTGTTCCTATTACTCACACAACACTCATTACTGTACTCAGAACACCCCAATATATTTAAAAGATTAGTATTTTACCTGCTTTCCCAATTTTTTCACATATATATACTTTCTGTGGTCCCGATGCCAAGTCCCCACAAACGGAAAACACATCGGAGTCGGGGACCATCGTCTGCAAGTAGCGGTCAGTCTGATTTTTTCAGAAACAGCCCTTGATCATATTGCCCTATTTCCTTATATTAATTTAATAGGTTTGCAACTATCTGCCATCACAAGCGAGCACTAGAGTGGCATTATTCATATTCATGTTGTCTTGTCATTAGCTAAAATACCATGCATGTCTACAAGATCCATGAACAAAATATCTCGCGCACGCGTAAAAGCATGCCATTGATGTGCATGCATAGTATTTCAGCCGCGGCTTACAAATATAAATAATGCCACTTCTAGTGCTCGCTTTGTGACGGCAGATAGCTGCAACCTATTAAGATAACATATGGAACAGAGGCAACATGACTCCAAGGGCCCTGAACTCCAGTATATCTCTGCTCATACCATTGCCCTCCCTATCACCTTCCTCCTCAACCCCTCTTTCTATCCTCAGTCCCTATGTCATGGAAGCTGGCTATAGTCATCTGTCTTCCCAAAAGCAGTGATCCCTCTTCACCTGGAAACTACCACCCTGTCTCCCTCCTCTCCACCTTGGCTAAACTCCAGGATTATCTTGTTCTCTCCTAACTCTTCCCTTTCCTTGGCTTCTCCTTCTTCACTCCTTTCCGGTTTGGTTTCAGGAAGTCCCACTCAACCTCCACCTGCCTCTTCCAGCTCACTGACACTATCCTCTCTGACATGGATCAGGACTTGGTCACCAGTGCATTCTTTGTCAACTTAGCCGAAGCCTTCAACACTGTTGCACACGCCATTCTCCTGGACAAGCTTAAAGCAGCAGAATGCTCCAGTTCTTCAGTTTGATGGTCCTGCTTCTACCTGAGTGCAGGTCACAAGCTGGCCAAATTGGAGAGTCCCTCTCTGCCTATTCCCAACCTGCTCAGATGTCTCCCAAGGGTCTGTCCTTGGCTCAATTCTCTTCTCCATTTTTCTAAATGACCTCCCCTCTGCCTGCTTCTCTGCTTCCATTCACATGTATGCAGATGACATGGACTCAGAGGGTGGTGGTAGGGAGGTGACCAGCGGGGTGCCACAGGGGTCAGTGCTGGGCCAGTCCTATTCAATGTCTTCATTAGCGACATTGCAGAGCATCTGGAGGGAAAGGTGTGCCTCTTCTCAGATGACACCAAGATCTGCAACAGAGTGGACACACCGGAGGAGATAGAAAAAATGAGAGAGGACCTAAGCCTATTAGAGGAGTGGTTGTGTGTCTGGCAGTTGAGTTTCAATGCTAAAAAGTGCAACATCATGCACCTTGGTCACAGGAATCCAAGGCAGGAGTACAGGATGGGTGAGGAAATTCTGGCCACCACAAGTCAGGACAGAGACCTGAGGGTTATCATATCTGATGACCTAAAGGTGACCAAACAGTGTGAAAAAGTGGTGGGGAGAGCTAACAGAATGTTGGGGTGCATAGTGAGGGGCATAACAAGCAGGAGGAAAGAGGCGGTGATGCCACTGTATAGATCACTGGTGAGGTCTCAGCTGGAGTACTGTGTCCAGTTCTGGAGACCACATCTCTGGAAGGACATTGACAAAACAGAGGCAGTCCAGAGAAGGGCAATGAAGATGGTACATGGACTGCACCAGAAGCCCTATGAGGAAAGACTTAAGGACCTTAACATCTATTCACTGGAGGGAAGAAGGAAGAGGGGAGATACAATAGACTTTCAAGTACCTTAGGGGAATAAACAGGGTACAGGTGGAAAGCATATTTCAGAGAAAACTGCACACAAGAACAAGGGGGCATGATATGAGGCTGAAGGGTGTAAGGCTCAGGGGTAATGTTAGGAAGTACTTTTTCACTGAGTGGGTGGTGGAGACGTGGAATAGACTTCCAGCAGAAGTGGTGGGTGTGAAAACAATACGGGGGTTCAACAGTGCATGGGATAGACATAAGGGTACCCTGGAGATGTGCAAAGCAGGAAAGCCACAGATCAAATAGGATCTGGAGCTGCAGCAGTGAGTAGGGAAATGGGCAGACTAGGTGGGCCGTATGGTCCTTATCTGCCAACAGATTCTATGTTTCTATGTTTACTCTTTACCTCTGGTTCCTCTGCCTCTGACGTCATGGCCCAGCTCCAACTGGATTTTAACAATGTCAAGCACTGGTTCTATGAAAACCTGCTGTCTCTCAGTGCCAAAAAAGTAGTCTCTATGACTTTTGGCACTAGGCAAAGGCTTGCTAGACTCACCCCCTCTCCTCGTTCCATACCCTTGATGATGTAGTGGTTGAAGATGTCACCTTCCTCAAGTACCTCAAAATCTGGTTGGATCATCACCTCAGTTTCTTTGTTCATATGGACCCAATCCACCAGAAGCTCCACTCCAAACTTGATGCGCTTTACAGGAATAAGAGTAGCATCCCTCTTCCTGCCTGTAGAGAAATGCTCTTGAAGATGACAAGATTCTCCCCATATTTGACCATGGTGGTATCGTTTACTGTGCTGCTCCCAAGCCCACCTTAGCCAGAATGAACTCCCCTTTCACTCCTGTTGATTTGCCCTCAACAATCCCTCATGCACTCACCACTGCTCTTCGTATGCCTTCATCTCCCTCCCTTCCCTTGATTCCAGGACCTTATTTATTTTATTTTTTATTTTGTTTTTGTTGACCGGGTAAGTGCACTAGACAAGTTCTGCCTATTTTCAGGCATGACCCAGGGGAGGGGGATACAAATGAATGCCAACTGACCTTGAACCAGATTTAGCTGTTGGTGATATTTTTAGTGAATGGGGGGAAATTTGGCCAGGACATTGAGGAAATTCCCCTACTCTTTTCGAGAAGTGCCATGGGATCTTCAACATCTACCTGAACTATCACCAGAACAGGCAGATGGGACCTCGGTTTAACATCTCATCCGAAAGACGGACCTTGCCCACTGGATCTTCTTTATCTACAAATTCTGGCTTGGCTCCCCTCCCTCCCACCTTGCCTCTCTCCTTTCTCCACCCCCACCACCTCCTACTCCCTCCGCAACTCAGACTCTCACTCTCTCGCTCTAGTCTCCCCAATGAAATTCTCTGGTGGTCATGCTACATGCTATTCCACTTCCCTAAACTCCTTTCAAGCTCTGAAATCTCTCTTCCATGATTTCACTACTTGCCAGTTGCCCCTGCACTCAGCCCTGGATTGTTTCAACTGCCCATTCACCCTCCACTATTATTAGCAAAGCTCTACCTCCCCCAGTTTTCTTCCATTTCCCCCAAACCCTACTCAGTATTGTATTTTTGCCCACTGCAATTTCTTCATATTGTTCCTCAGCACTTCTGTTGTATTGCATATTATCTGCCCAGAAACACTACCTATGAATTTTAATTTTGTTGTTGTATTTATTTACATATTATTGCATTTTTAAACATTGTACAGTGGATTCTGCTTAAATGCATACCTGTTTTGCAGACGAAAAATGTGCATTTAAGCAGAATGTGCACTTTGCCGAAATTCCATAGAAAACACTGTATGTTTAAATATTGCAGTTGCACTAGTGTAAAACCACTTTTATTTCATAAATCAGTTGATTTGCACATTTGAATTAGAACTTATGAGCACTTTCTCAGCTACAGTACTCAACAAAAGTATTAAATAAAGCACACCCCAGAGGAAATAGAAATAAAACGAAGTAATGTTTGATTTGAATGTTAAAGTTCCTTCACGTGTGACTCTGAAATAGAGCCCAGTCTCTTCACAATTAAAGATACAGTCCCAGATTTTCTGGGCTAAGCTAAGTGTTACTTTCTTTTTCTCCATAATGCTTGTTTGCTTCTGTGAGCCAGTGTGTGACTAGTGCGGGGCAAGGTGTTGAATACTGCTAACACATTATTAACAGCACCTGTGCAATTAACTGAAATTACCTACGTAGGGAGAGGTCAGTTAGTGAAACAAGAAACTGTGTATTAAAGTGGAATGTGCACTTATCCAATGTGCATTTAACTGAAATTATTAACATGGGGGAAATAGAATAAAATACGGGAAATGAAAAAAGTATGTATTAAACCAAAATGTGTACTTATCTGATGTGCACTTAAGTGGAATCCACTGTATTTTGTAATTGTGCCATATTTTCACTTTCTCCTCCCCTTCCCCTTTGGATATATCTGGAAATTAGCTGCTGCCAGCTCAGTATGCCTTTCCTGGTAAAACTTTTGAAACAAATAAATGTGCCCAATCCCACACTTCTGGCTTTAGCATGGAAAAGTCTTGCGGCAGGCTGTATCACCCGATATAGTCCCGCTCCCATTAGAGCTATCAGAGCACTCAGATTGCATAGTGATAGCACCAACTGAGCGGGATTGTGGTAACAAAGGGGAATCACGGTAAACATGGTGCACTAACTTTCTGCTTGATAAATGAAAGTTTTAAACCACTATATACTATCAGATGAATTTGCTGACCTCCCAGCTCTGCAAATTGGGGGTGGATGCAGAAAGTGCAACAGTGGCATTTAAAGAACTCTTTTCTTTATTAAAAACTAAAACTTGTCTAACGTGCCAACTTTTTATAGTCTATGGTTCCTCTTAAAGGAGCATTGTATTGAAATGAAAAGTATTTTTCTGTGGAAGCTGTTTTATAAATACCGGTTCCATTTTTGCAGCTTGTTATTGTTCCACGTTTACTTGCCTTTTGTAAACATAGTAGATGTTTCTGATTTACACACTGGTAATGAGAACCATTTTAGAATGGCACAATACAATTTAAGTCTCTTTCAACTACAGAATCATACTGTAGAACACAAGTATATTTGCAGCAGTAACTGACGAGCTTAGCAAGGACATAGTAAGGTACGTAACTAAGAGTTTTAGGATAGAAATAGGCCTTAGTACCCATCACGACCTATCCTTCACTACTCAGTGATAATAACTCTTCCAGTTGCCATTGTTTATGTACAGACCAAGATTTTATTTAATCTATAGATTTAGCCCCCCTATTGGTTGTGGCAATGTGCTCCAGATTCCTACCACCCTTTGTGTAAAATTATTTTTTTCCTATCACCCCTAAAAGATTTGCTCTGGAGCTGGAAATGATGGCCACTTGTTCTCTGATTTTCCCCATTTAATTCAAAATTTAAGCTACGTTATGTCTCAAGATTTAGTCTTTTATTGTATTTTGTATCAATATGAGGACCCCCTTCTTTGTCTCCTCTCCAAAATAAACAAGGTCAGGTTGTTCAGTCTCTCATCAAATGTCATATGGTCAAGCCCAGTGATCACCTACGTTGCCAGTCTCCACAACCTCTCCAACCTGGATACAGCTTTCCTAAGGGAAGGGGCCCAAAACTGAGAACAGCAATCTCAAAGTGGTCTAACAAAGGACTTACGCAATGGGCCAATCACATCCCTTAACCTACTTACAAAATTCTTGATCTGGTTTGCTTACTATTTCACAGTGTACATTTTGTTTAATGTTCTTTGTGATCAGGACTCCCATGTCACTCTTTTTTGAATTTTTTTCCCCAGTCTAATACCAGTACAATTTTTAAAGTCCTCTACCTTTGCACCAGGGAAACAACTAACCATCTGGTTCCTTTTGTCTCTGCAGCATATTTCACCATCTGTATATCTAATAACAGAAGCATCCATTACGATTACTTTCTAATTTTTTTTATTTTACTTTTTATTTATGGTTTTCTCACATGTAATATAAATCAATAAATGAAATTATAAATTTATTTTATGTTATTCCAACAAAAGTAAATTATAGAAATAAAAATAAAAATATACACACAGGAATAGTAATATATTTGTAAAGGTCAAAGGTAAAGCTTCATAAGGCAGAAAACATTGGCACACTGGATGGGCCTTGTGGTCCTTATCTGCCGTCAATTTCTATGTTTCTATGTAGGTCACAAGATGGAGGTAGATCCAAACAATAAAGTGATAAATATAATGGTGAAACAACTACCATTTCACCTGTATAGCAAATATATATACAGTATAATAAGTAGACTATGGCACAAACCACAGTATTTATACAAGTACTAAATAAACAGCTATATTACAGTAGCACCACTATAGTTAGGGTTGAGCATAGGTTTCCATGCTAAACCTAAAACTTTGCACTTTAATATCTTCATAACCATTCAATGGATTTGCACAGATTTTTGCATGCACAGCCTTGTGGGGGGTATAGATATCTTGGAGTGCCAAGTTTTGTTCTGGTCAGATGTGAGGAGTCCGAGATTCAGATAGTGCAAAATGTTAAAAAATGACTGTTTTTTTGCTGGTTTTTTTTGGTCATTGCCTAGTGCCCGAACACTCTAGAACTTTGGTCTGAAATTTTCAGGGTAGAAAGGGTTTGTCCCACATATATGCTTTTCATTGGTTTGGTGAATAAATATTAATTCTTTCCAAAGTTATTTTTCATTTAAAAATGTTGGTTCTGAGCAGGCTCAGTACAGTCTTTTGGATAACTGCTTGGCACAAAAAAAGAATTTGGTCCATACAAAAAGGATCCCTTCTCATATGGAGGTAATCTTTTTGCATGAGGAAAAAATATTTTCTCATCTGGCTGCCATCTTGTTTCTCTTAAAAAAAATTCAAACCCTACAAAAATGACATCCTGCACACACACTAACACATGTATCTTGCTAACTGGGACCCAGTTAGGTGGAGTCAGCACTTAGTTTCTGGAAAAATGACCCAGAAATTTATTTTGTAATATTTAAAAATTGTTTTTGTGAGCCAATTTTCTTTTTTCATATGGGCATACGAAAATAATAATTAGTCCATTTAAAAAAGGATGGCTTCATATGAAAAAAATAATTTTGGACTTAGTTTTTTTTCAGATTCTTGTTTTGTATGAAGGTATTCTTTTTCCTCTGAATCAAAAATGTATCTGAAAAGAGGTGCCTTCATACAAAAAGAATGGAAAAAAACCTAAGTCCAAATTCTTTTCTCACATGAAACCATCCTTTTTTGTATCCTTTTTTTCATTGATATAAAAATAGAATGCCTTCATATGAAAAAAAAGTTGGACTTTTTCACATGCTTTTTTTCATTCATACAAAAAAAGAATGCTCTTTTATGAAAAAAGAATTTAGAGACAGTTTTTCTCCCATCCTTTTTAATATGAAGGCATCCTTTTTGTATGCTTTTTTTGTTTACATGAAAAAGAATGCCCTCATACGAAAAAATAATTTTAACTCAGTTTTTTTCCCATTTCTTTTTTCATATGAAGGAATCCTTTTTCATATGCTTTTTTCATTCATACAAAAAAATAATTTGTACTTAGGGTTCTTCCCATTCTTTTTTCATGTAAAAGCATCCTTTCTCACATGGCTTTTTTTGTTCATACAAGAAAACAATGCCCTCACATGAAAAAAAATTTTGGCCTTAGATTTTTCACACATTAGAACTCTGTCAAGCCATAACTCCCTTAATAATTGGAATTAATGGACAACCTATGACTCAAAACAAGTGGCTTAATGAGTACTACAAAAATTGTACATAATCCTCCTAAAAACATTTAAGACCCACATAAAAAACATATAACAAACCCCATAAAAAATTTAAATTCTCATAGGATAACACTGGAACTGCAACAAGCCATAACTCCCTCAGTATTTGGGCTTAAGGGATAATGTGTGTGTGTGTGTGTGTGTGTGTGTGTATATATATATATATATATATATAAACAAAGGTCTTACTGAGTACTACAAGAATAACACATGCCCCCAAACATTTAGAGTCAATATAAAAAAAAAACAATAAAAAAAGAAAATTTCCATAGCATAACACTGGAACTTCAACAACCCAGAGCTCCTTCTATATTTGGACTTAATTGACAATCTATATATTAAAATAATGATCTTAATGAGTACTAGAAGAATAACACATACCCCCAAATATTTAGAGGCAATATAAAAAAAATAAAAAAATAATTCCCATAGGATAATATTGGAATTCAACAAGTTATAACTTCCTCAATATTTGGACTAAAGGGAGAATCTCTATATCAAAACAAAGGTCCTAATGAGTACTACAAGAATAAAAATACCCCCCCCCAGACATCTAGAGGAAATATTCACAAAAACAATAAATAAATACAAATTCCCACAGGATAATGCTGGAACTTCAACAAGCCATAACTCCCTCAATATTTGGTCTTAAGGGACAATCTATTTATCAAAACAAAGGTCTTAATGAGCACTAGAAGCATAGCACATACTCCCCCTTAAACATATAGCATTTAGGGACAATATTTTATTTATTTTTTATTTAAACAATTGATAACCAGGAAAGGCACACTGAGCCGAGAATCAATTCCAGGTTTGACATGGGGGGAAGGGAGATGGCGTACATACATAGTGTGCAACAATAAACAAAAAACAGAAGTATTACATACGACAGCAGATCAACTGGTGACAAGATGAGGTTGCTTGCAGGATGCCAGATACAACAACATTTTAACATAGACAGTGGGTGGACCAGAACGGATTTCCTTCTGGTAAGAGTTTAGGATGTTTTAGACAGTCAAGTTGTTGACCTCACAAGGGTCCTGTGCTCCCACAGGCAAATGAGGATACGATTATACTATCTCAAAAAGTAAGGAAATTCATTGCAAAAAGTTAGGTTTATACCGACAAAAGTAGGGAAATGTGGTGTTAGGGTTGCCAACCCTAATACCCCACCCCCACCCTGCAGGTAGCAAGGAGGAGGTCTAGCCACACAGGATAACATCGGAACTTCAACAAGCCACAACTCCCTCAATATTTAGACTTAAAGGGGCACTGTCAGCTTTTCCCCTAAGTTTTTGACTACTTTTAATCTGTAAGCTTGTAGGCACACACCTATTAAACATTTACAGTGGAATGCTCCCATAGATAAAAAAATATTCAGTTTGTACCTGTTTTTATTAAATTCAAATCAAAATCCCTTTTCACTCTGGCCGCTGATAACTGACCAGCCACTGGAAGCATATAGTGGTTGTGAATGCGCGCCATGAACGCGCGTTTTCCTGAAGTGTGATTTCAAAGCATGACAACACCAAAAAGATATTCCCTCTGTAAAGTCTAGTAAACCAAATCGCTCCTGGTGTTTAAAAACCCAAACCAAGCACTCTGAATATCACAATTTACATTTTCAGACTGCAGCCGAAATCCCGCACATGCGCAAAAGAGACACGGGTGAAGATCCCGCCATGCGCAAGAACACGCCGCCTTAGCGCATGTGCGGGATTTTGGCTGCAGTCTGAAAATGTAACTTGCGATATTCAGAGTGCTCGATTTGCAGTTTTAAGCATCAGGAGCTATATGGTTTACCAGACTTTACAGAGGGAATATCTTTTTGGAGTAGCCATGCTATGAAATCGCACTCCGGGACAGCGCACGTTCATGGCACGCGTTCACAACCACTATATGTGTCCGGTGGCGGGTCAGTTATCGGCGGCCCGAGTGAAAAGGGATTTTGATTTGAAATTAATAAAAACAGGTACAATTGAATATTTTTACATCTATGGGGGCATTCTACTGTAAATGTTTAATAGGTGTGTGTGCCTACAAGCTTACAGATTAAAAGTAGTCAAAAATGTAGGGGAAAAGCTGACAGTGCCCTTTAAGGAAGACTCAATATATCAAAACAAAGGTCGTAATGAGTACTACAATGATAACACATATTTCTCCCCTAAACATTGAGGGGCAATATAAAAAAGCATAAAAAATGAAAAAAAAGGTTAACATTGGAACTTTAACAAGCTATACAATGAGGAAAGAAAGTGCTGTTTTGGCAGAAATGGAAGTGTAGGGCCCTCTGGGCTCTGCACTTCCACAGCAACATACATCTATGCATCTATGGAGGGATGTTCCACAGGCAAATGAGGATAAGATTATACTGTCTGAAAAAGTAAGGAAATTAATTCAAAAAGTTAGGGTTAAACTGACAAAAGGAGGGAAATGTGGTGTTAGGGTTGCCAACCATAACACCCCACCCTGAAGGCAGCAAGAGAAAAAGCCATTACAGTTTGACCTCTCCTGTGTCTTCATAAATATGGTGTGTCATGTACCTTGGAGTTGTCAACCCTAATGCTCACCCCATTCTCATATTTATTTATTTTTAATTTTTATTTATTTATTTAAAATTTGGTGACTGGGTAGGCCCACTGAGCCCCGAAGGTCCCTTTTTCAGAGGCAACCTGGGATAACAATACATATTTTCATACAGGGAAAGACTTGGGTTACAGAGTAGTTTCAGGTGTGTGAGCAGGCTACAGCCATGGTTATCATCATGCATCAGTCCTACAAATATGTTGACAGTAGAATTAACAAAAGGTGCAGAAGAAATGTAATTTTACATAGTAAGCTCATTGTTTACTACTAGCATGGTTTAGTGGAAAGTTAGCTGTGGTACTATGCCTAGAAGGAAGCACCGTGGAACTTGATAAGGTGCTTGGAGGATCTGGATATTAGGAGGATAGAAGCAAGTGGGGGGGTCATGAGCCGTGGCAATGACAAGTGCTAGTATCAGACATATAGGCTTTGAGTCTGGTGTGAAATGGCTTGCACCACTTGCTAGAGTATAGGCCTCACCCTACTACTGATTGTACCACTCTCTGATGTTAACAGCCCACCACAGGGCAGGCATAGCTACCCAACTGTATAGCACCGACTGTACTGTATTAACCCCTTCTATTGTCTTTCTTCCTCACACTATAATTTTGTAAAATGCCTGCCATTTGATTTGATTTGTATTGTTTATACCTGTTATTCCCTCTACCTTGTCACTGATATGTTTTGTACACTGAAGTGGAGCCTTTGGAAATGAGTCCCTGACTCAAAGGTTGTAATCCGATATTCTCAATAAATAAATAAAATAAATAAATATACTGTACACATTTCAGCTTATTTACTGATGGAATGGTGTGAATGTTAGGGATGACAACTCCAAGGCCCACACCACGCCTGATATATGAAGACACAGGAGCGGGCTAACCATAATGTTTTTTCCTGTTGCTGTCTGCAAGGTGGTGGGGTGTTAAGGTTGGCAACCCTAACACCACATTTCCCTACTTTTGTTGATTTAACCCTAACTGATGCACTAATGAAGTTTTTTGCAATTAATATATATAGACCTTATCAATTATTCAGTTGCAGACACCATTCAACAAAAGTATGCATTCTGTTCACAAAAGGTATCAGTTTAAAAGTTTAGGATGTTTTAGACAGTCAAGTTGTTGAAACCCTGAACTGTTGCCTCTCCATTGAAGGCATTTCTGTATCTTCAACTTTTCTGAATCATTCACCATATTGCCTTGTTCATCCTTGCTTTTTGTTCTTTGCATCCATTTTTTTGTTGGGAAAACTCACTTGCTTGATTGGAGTCAGAAAATACCCCCATGTTTTCAGGCATTTTGATGGAAATGGAGTTTAATGTGTATCCGTTCAAGGTCCCCTATGTAACTATGACATTATATTGAGGTACAATGTCTGTGTGAGGTACAAATCAAAGTACCACCCTCCATCAACAGTACAGCCGAGAGTACCAATGCAAGTATTTTTTCTGTCCTCTGCATTACCAGTGCAGTACAGCTGGCTTTTCCAGGGTGATGGTACAGTGATTTCTATGTTCTGCACTATTCAGATGCTGTCAAAACATGCTTTTCTAAAGCACTACTGAGCACTGCATTTATAGCCAGTTAGCATACCCACTAAGCTTCTATTATACCATTGTGTCATATATGCATGACTCCACCTTTCATTTGCATGCACTCGAGGTCTGCCTTTGCACTGATGCACAATCTGATCTGCACTGCATAAGCAGAGGCTTCCAATATGGCAACTGGAGTGCTAAGTACATCTCCCAGAATGCAAATCCATGTTTGCATGGCACAAAATCACTTTCCTCCACACAATGGGCTCAGTTTTCAAAGGTTGATGCAGGGCATGCATAGACCATTCTTTGGCACAGCTGCGCCATACTTCTTTGACACAACTGCACCTGTTTTTAGTACATCAAGCACAGCTGCAACAGTTTCCACATTTTACAGCAGCTTGCGCCAAATATTTGGCCAAGCCCCGTAAAAACGGTCTCCCACATGGCACAAGTTAGACCAGGGAAAAGCTGCTCTAACTTGAGGCATTTGGCCTTTGGGACTGAAAATCCTGATCACCAGCCGGAAGAATGCCGCAAGCCCCTGTGTGCCAAAATGATCAGTGCACCAGGGGCATTCGGCATTCTCGGGGCTCTGAAAATTGAGCCCAGTGTGTTCTAATATGGGGTCCAAAGTTTCTTTAAAGGATTTATATAAAGTGACTGGCTCCACCCCCGATGAAGCCTCAGTGTGAGGCGATACACAGGGCAGCCTGATGCCAGTATGCAACATCAGTGTCTTTTTGTATTTTGCAACTTTGCACAAAGTAAAATAGGTATTTTGCACTAGCTAGAATCCCACTGAGTGCACCCATTTTTTCTGTTCTTGTTGGTTTTCTTGCAGCTGGTAAGTAACTAGTAGCAGAGTGTGTTTTCCATCATTTTCTACATTGCTTGTGCCGGCAGCCTGTCAACTGATTTTCCCATACCCCAACAGATTTTGACAACATTACATGAAAATGTGGTGTGGGGAGGTACCTAGTACCATGGGTTCAAATGCTGCAACAGCCAATGAGCGGATGGAAACCTGTATCTTCCACCATGGAAAATGGCAATAGATCGTCTGCCGTCATCTCCCTGATCAGCAGTGTGATCTGCTATGCTGCTGGAATACTGGTACCATACTTGATCCTGGGATGGAAAACATGCATTATGGGTGTCAAAGTCATATTGACCCGGGGGGTGCTGATTTTGATTGCTTGAGGGGGCAGGCTTGGGTCCTCAGCTTCATAGGGTACTCACTTCTGGGCCAGACATTGGGTAATGTTGGTGTGACTGTGACTGGTGTGACCGGTGTGGAGGGGGCGGAAGAGATAGCATCCAACTCAGTAACACCGTCATCATTGCTGTTAACTGGCTGACTATACATAGAAACATAGAAGTTGACGGCAGATAAGGACCGCAAGGCCCATCCAGTCTGCCCATTTCTTTTTCTACCTTATAAATGTGCCATTGGCCTTTGCTCTGTCAGTGGCCTATCTATTCATAGTCATTTGTATTGCTCCCTTATGCCTATCCCATGCCTGTTTGAAGCCCTGTACTGTATTCATAGCCACCACTTCTTGTGGTAAGCCATTCCATGCATCCACCACCCTTTCTGTGAAAAAGAATTTCCTCACATTCCCCCTTAATCGGCCTCCCTCTAATCTCATGCTGTGTCCTCTTGTCCTGCTATTTTTCTTATATTTAAACATGTTAGACTCTTTCACCTTGTTTATGCCCTTAAGGTGTTTGAATGCCTCGATCATATCACCTCTCTCCCTCCTTTGCTCAAGGGTATACATATTGAGCTCCGTTAATCTGTCCTCATATGTCTTCTGATGCAGTCCCTGCACCATTTTGGTTGCCCTTCTCTGGACTGCCTCAATTTGGTTAATGTCCTTGTGAAGGAGTGGCCTCCAATACTGCATGCAGTACTCCAGATGGGGCCTAACCAGTGTCTTGTATAGAGGGATTATTACCTCCCTCTTACGACTTGTGATACCCCTACTAATACACCCTAACACCCTCTAGCCTTACCTACTGCTTTAGAGGTCTGCTTGGATGATTTTAGGTCATCAGTGATGTTGATGCCCAAGTCTCTTTCTTCCTTTGTGACTGCTAGCAACTCCCCTCCCAGCCTATAGGTGGCTTCAGGGTTTCTCTTCCCTATGTGCATGATTTTGCACTTCTTTGCATTAAATCCCAGTTGCCACTCTTCTGACCATTCTGCTAGTTTATCCAGATCTCTTCTCATTCTTTCCACCCCATCTGGATCATCTACTCTGTTGCAGATCTTGGTGTCATCTGCAAACAGACAAGCCTTACCCTCTAGTCCATCTGCAAGGTCACTAATGAAGATGTTGAAGAGGACTGGCCCCAGGACTGATCCCTGAGGTACCCCACTTGTGACTTGCATCTCTTCTGACTGTATACCATTTACCACCACTCTCTGTTTTCTGCCCATCAACCAGTTTGCCACCCAGTTGACCAACTTCTGACCCACCCCGAGCCTACCCAGCTTATTTATCAATCTTCTATGTGGAACCATGTCAAAAGCTTTGCTAAAGTCAAGGTAGGCGACATCAACTGCTCCCCCTTGGTCTACCACTCTGGTTACCCAGTCAAAGAAATCTATGAGATTAGTTTGACAGGACCTTCCTTTTGTAAACCCATGCTGTCTTGGATCCTGTGCCCCTATGGATTCCAGGTGTTGCACTATCCTTTCCTTAAGGAGTGCCTCCATAATCTTGCCCACTACTGAGGTAAGACTGACTGGTCTGTAGTTCCCCGCCTCCTCCCTGCTACCACTCTTGTGGTGGGATCACATGAGCCCTTCTCCAGTCTTCTGGGACCTCTCCTGTGCTCAGAGACTCACTAAACAATTCTGCTAATGGCTCTGCTAGTTCCTCCTTTAGCTCCTTAAGTACCCTGGGATGTATGCCATCAGGTCCCATTGCCTTATCCACCCTGAGCTTAGCAAGCTCTTGTAGGACCCTTTCTTTTGTGAAGGGAGTAGTGCTCACCTCCCTCCCCTCTGTGTTCATGATGCTGAGCTGTGGGCCCTGCCCTACCTTCTCTTCAGTAAATACTGAGCAAAAGTATCTATTTAGGTCCACTACTATTGGGTCCAGAAAAGAGAGGCTGACAGACACAACTGTGCACCACAGCTGGTGATGCCTGCACACTGTGACGTTTCAACTAATCGCTGATGTGGATGTCAGGTTCACAATGCATCTCCCTCGGCTGACAGTGCACTGGCACAATGAACACAAAGCCATAGTCACATCTTCTTTTGTGATAGTGATATGCAGGGCCGCCACACTATTACTGCCACAGAGAGGAACACAGCTGGCCCACAGACTGCTGCCAAAAACAACATTGTTTTGGTAACCACCAGTTCTGGGTAGTGTGCTCTGCTCATTTTCCCATTTACTGTATAAGTGCCCCACTCACCTGTGATGTAGCCTGCAGAACCACAGAAAATGGCAGGGTCAATTGCTTGGTTTTCTGGGGGCAGAGGTGAGTACATTCCCCTGCTCTGACCTTTACCATTTTTTTTTGTGACTGTCAAGAAACAGAATTCAGCGCACACACCCCCCCCCACCACACACACAACCTGGCCCAACAGGGCCTGTAAATTGTTTAAGGTTTTTTCTATTACTTGCATTCTCTCATCCCTCATCTCAAAGCTACAGTAAAGCTTAGCACCACCATTAACTGCATAAATGAACAATACCAGGAGGCTATTTACTTGTAAGCATAACGCACATATATTACTACTTACAAGTTGCACCCAGGTACTACCGAACATGTTGGCCCCTTCCTAGGAATGCTGATGAAGGTCACTGAAAAAAACACTCCTACTGGTTTCACTCAGCATATCATCAGGGAGACAGGGATACTTACAAGTATATAGCCTCCTGGTACTGTTCATTTACGCAGCTGGCGGTGGTGCACAGCTTTACTTTTGCCTTTGCTGCTGTTTATGTTTTTGCCACAGCACATCATGCGGTAGTGTGGGCATCCTGTCGTCACATGTATTCTCTCATCTAACCGTGATTTAGAAAGCAGTTCTTTGTTTTTGAAAGTCCTCTGAAGTGTGAATTAAGCCCAATCACCATATTAAGGTGACATCTTATAGCTGTTAGCGCCCTTTGCAAACTGTGTGAGAGGCCTTTCGGCACCATGCAATTCTGCTTAAAGTTGAGCCAGCATAACATTCTGTGGTGATTTGCATATGCAGCCCATGATGCTTTGCATTGTGTGGGCATGTGTGATTTTGTATTACCTTATAGGTGAGGTACCTACACTGTTCATTTAATCTTTACACGCACCATTAGCACTCCTGCAACACGGAGTAATGTGACTAATGTGAGTAATACAACGCTGATAACCAGGGCTGAGCAGCTTGAACTTTAATTGTGACTATCTATCCCATTTCTCCTAATGTAGGATTCCTATTCCACAGCATCTTCAGACTCGCTGAGGTGGGTGTTGGGTCACTCTCTGCACAGGTGTCAGAAAGCAACTCTTTGGGCTCTGGACAGTGGTGGACATGGGGGGGGGCAGGGAAACTTAATTCCAGTAGTGAAATTAATAGTCTGACTCAGTTTCAGGTGCAAACTAAGAAAGGACTGCTCCTGTATAAAATGTAACCCCCTAAAGTCATAAAACTGACTAAATAAAGTGTGTAGAATGCAGCTTATAACGAGGAAATGACTCCTCAGTCCCCTGTCAGCTATGTTCAATCCTATATCAAAGGTGATGCCCCCAGTGACTTTATTCCATTTCCTGCACTGGCTTCAGGTGATACTCAGAACTAACAGATGTCACTAACAGATAATGAAATAATGAAAGTCTGTTTTTTTTTGTTGTTTTTTTTTCTAGTTGTTTAACCAGGATTAGCACACTAAGCTGAAAGCTTTTTTACAGGCGCAACCTGGGAGCACAGGGAAGTTAACTGACTTGCTGAGGGTCATAGTCTGTAGAAGGCATGCTAAATAATATCACTTAATCATGACTTCAATTTACTAAGCTGTAGACGGAGTAAGAAGTGTTCCTGTAATTTATTTGTTTGTTTAGCCCTTTGGGCTTGGAAAGGCACACGCTGAGCCAAATTTCATTTCCAGGTGTGACAAGGAAGCACAGGACGGTTAAGTGACTTTCTCATGGTCATGCAGCAAGCAAGTGGTGGTTGTGGGTTTGAAACTCAGGTCTGCTAGGTCTTCAGGTTCACAGATCAGTGCACTAACCTCTAGGCTAGATTGCCTCCCGGTGGCTTCCACTCAAGGTATGGTCTTCCTAAGCGCCCCACTGCTAGACATGTAAAAGCTAAATGGGAGCCACCCTGCCTAAACAGCTCTCCCAGTGTTAAGAGCACTTTTAAAATAAAAATAATGCCACAAGTATTTCAATGTTATTTTAAGTTGTAAATAGTGTCGTATCTGCTGCATCTCAACTTGTACCTTTTGTACTGCTCTTAGTTGCTACACGTGTTATTCTGTTGTGTACATACTGTACAAAATTATGCCTTACATGACCTGTAAGCTGTTTTAATCGCTATCATGTTGTCATATGTACTTAAATCTGTAATTCCTGTACTCTCCCGGGTCGTACTTGTAAATAGGCAATTGTCTTGTCTAGTGTACTTACCTAGTCAACAAAAGCTAAATAAATAAATCAATATGCACACTGTGAGGACAGATGTTGGTAACAGATGAAAGCAACAGCACACCCTAAATAATGCAGCTTTCACGATTGTGATTCACAGAACTGCAGACTGAGCAAGAAGTGTTCCTTTTATAGTCCTCCCCACTTCTTGCTACAGTAAAAGCTAAATGGAAACCCCAGTGCATAGAACAGATCCCCAAACTTAGAAAAAAAAACAAAAAACTTACAATTAAAAATATCAGTACTTCAATGACGTTTCCATGTACAATGTGAGACTAGATGTCAATACCAGGCAATGTAAGAAGGTAGAGAGCACACTACAAAATGCTGCTTTCAAGCCTACTATTTTCTAAGGTGCAGAATGAGCAAGCAGTGCTCCTTTTACAGTCTTCCCCAGGGTGTAGCTACGGATTGCCGAAACTCAGAATCCCGACACCCAGGATCCCGAGCCCGACATCCCGATAGTGCATTTCCCAGACGGATCACCAGCCCAATGGTGGAAGGCCTGACTCCTGAACTTGCACTGACCTGGAGTTGGTTATATTAATTTAGGGGGGTGAGGGGGAAACGCCCCCCCCCCCGTGACGGGGGAGTGCGGGAGAAGAACCCCCACGGTCACCCACAAAAATGCCATTGTTGTGGTGTCGGGCTTTCCACCGTCGGGCGGACAATCTGTCGGGCTCGGGATCTTGGATGTCGGGATCTCAAGTGTCGGCATTCTGTAGTAGATCCCTTCCCCAATGCCCTGCTGCAGGTGAGAAAGCTAAATGAGAGCCCCAGCCCCACTGCTTAAAGCAGTTCAACAACAACTTCAAAAACACTTTTCAAAATAAACAGAATGCCCTATGTAATTCAATGCAGTTTCACACTGATATTTACTAAGCTGCAGATAGAAAAGAAGTGCTCCTTTTATAGCCTTCCTCACTGCCTTGCTACAAAGGTAAAAAACTAAATGGGAGCTCCACGACTTAAAGGGGCTCAGTCAGCACTAACAGCCCCACATCCAAGTGTGGGACAGGCCCTAATTTGCATCTTGTGTGCAAAAACATTAATTTTTTTACTAGATGTTTTACTGCAGCATAAGTAGGCTGTATCAGAATGATTCTGCTGACTTGCAAGCTGATATTTTCTCTAACTACAAATCCCAGAATCCCCTGCAGCTGACATCAGAGGAGGGCTGCAGCAGTTGGATATTCAAAAGCCTGTAGTTCATGTTAGAGTTTTTATAAGCTCTGATCTTTTGTTTGCTAGTCCCCCTGTCCTCCCTGGGCTAATAACAGTCACAGAGGCTGTGGCACAAGCAGCCACTTAGAAACATAGACTTTGACAGCAGATAAGGACCGCTTGGCCCACTCAAGTCTGCCCATTTTCCCTATCTATTGGATAAACTGCAGATCCTAGTTAACCAAGAACCTACTTCCTCCCACCCCTCCACTAGAACTGCCTTATGTCTGCCCCATGCATTCTTGAATTCCCCCAGTGTTTTTGACCTTACAAACTCCTCAGGAAGGCCATTCCATTCATCCACCACCCTCTCTGTAAAAAAATACTTCTTCACATTGCCCCTGAGCCGTCCATCCTCTATCTTCAAATTGTGCCCCCTTGTTCTTGCACATCTCTTTTTCTGAAAGTTCTTGCCCGCCTGTCCCTCCACTCATTCCCCCACACAATTACCAGCAGTGCCGTTGCTGGAAGAAGCCATTAACTCCACTCACGTTTTGACTGTGTGTTGCCCTTTAATAAATACTTTGAATTCTGCAATCATTTATGGGTCTAGTAAGTCTGTATTTATAAATAACTTTCTTGTCTGCTAGACTGTAATACTTGCTTGTGTGTTGTGTCCTTGTTCACCGCAGTCATCTCTTCTGTTTCTAGTTACATTTAAGCTCCATGTAACCCAAGCACAAGAAGTAAAACACTCAGTCAGTTGACTCAAATAAACTGTGTTAACAGTACACATCTCTGAAGCAATCTCCTGTCAAAGCGTGCTACAGTGATGTATACAACAATAAATGGGTAAACATATTATATAGCTATATAGTTGTACTGATCTTTTGGGGAAACAACACAACTATGATGCAACAGGTGCATTAGCATGTTAATATTTGTGTGTGTGTGTGTATATATGTATACAGTATATATATATATATATATATCTATAATGGGTGATACATAAATGGTCATCTACAGCAACAGCATTGGACAAACACCATCAGGTGACCGTGCGTATATCAGAGCGCGACCGCACACCTGCACTTTTACCCCCCTAAAAAACAATTTGGGCATTTTATAAGATAGATAAACCACTCTAAGGTTTGCAGTCATGCTCTGATATATGCACTCCTTGGGTGGATGACGCACACCAAGGCATGCATATATCAGAGCGCGACCACACACCTCAGAGTGGTTTATCTATTATATATATATGTGTGTGTGTGTGTGTGTGTGTGTGTGTGTGTGCGTGTGTGTGTGTGTGTGAGAGAGATGCAACAATGTTAATGTAGAAAAGGGTTGCTAGACTGTTACCAAACAAAATTTAAACCCCCCAACATTTGGAAATGTGCTATTATGGTTTTCAGCTCAATGCCCACAAAGTCTTGAAATGTGCTATTAGCATACCTCTCAACTGCTATGAATTTGACACAGTGCTGTGATTTTTACACTGATATTTATCCTTCCGCTGCAAAGGTTTACTGATGTTCTTAACATAGTTAGAGCTGTTTCTGACACAAACTATTAAATCATTGAACTAACTTGATGGAAACATTCCTTAACATTAAATATGTATTTAAAGTTTTACTCAGGGATTGGCTGAATTCTAGAACTGTTTGTACATGTTATGATTCATAATAATTGTATTTCTTTTTTGCGTTTTTGTATTGTTTTATGTATTATGTATGTTTTATTGTTTTATATAGACTTGTCGCTAATAAAAACAGGAATTTATGCCCATTGGCTCACAAGCATAAAAACTAAAATGAAAAATGAAATGAAAATATATGGGGCCCATTATTTGTAGACATATTATTCTTTAAAATAAGAAAGTACTACACATTCTGGCCATTTGCACTGATTTTTGAAGGCTAGTGCTATGAATTTTATTGCTGAAAGGTTGAGAGGTATGTCTGTTAGGGCTGTCAAGCCTAAATCCTACCCTTCCCCCTTCCCTACCCTCATTACCCAAGGCCAAGCAGCAGGTATGGGACCATGCAGCAAGTGTTGTACCTCATACAGTGCCGACATATTCAAAATCTGCAAAAAGCAACCCTAATTCCACCCATCCCCTTCCTTCAGGACCCAAGGCCAAGCTATAGGTTAGACTCCATGCTACAAGGCTGTGCCGGTTCCTGCAAGTCTCTCTAGGTTCATCTGTCACCAAACAGTTGTGTGTTTTGTGGTGTGTGGTCTTGTGGGTCCTGTGCATGGCACAACACCCATGTACTTTTAAATGTTTTGAGCCTTGAGTTTTGTTGATGAGGCAGACTATAACTCTGTTTTGCTGGAAGTTGGAAAATCACCTTTTTGATGCATGTCTCGTGCTTAATATTGCCAACATACAATATTGAAATATCTGAGTATTTCTTCAAGGAACATAGGAAAATAGGTTTAAAATAAGAAGCCAATGGTAAACTTATACTGTAGTTGGGGAAAAGAGAGATAATGCACTCTTGAGGGTAAGGAGTGGGAGTAAGGATAATTTAAAGACCCATTATCTATCACTGGCAGCAAGGCAGTAACATGGTAATTTTCATCTCTGTCCTACAAGCCCAGGGCTATGCCCTCTTGACTGGGAAACTTAAGTGAGATGTTCGTTTTATAATTTACTCTGAGCAGCAGCCTGTGACATTTATGAATGTGCTGAAATTAGTTACTTCCCGGGACACACACATTGTGTATTTGTTGTGAGACTTGTGCTCTGATGTTATTAACGAACCACAATGTAGGACTTGTCTAAAAGACTGCCCCTGGCCCTTCTGTATAAACAGAGAGCGTTTCAGCTCAGTGCTACTCAGCAGCTCAAGCTGAATTTTAACAAGAATATAGCTTGTTTAAACAGGGCTCCATTCATCATGTCTTACACACTTCATGACAAAGCTGCTTCACCCTGTTTTCCACAGTTGAACTTACACTGCACTGCAAAACCCTGCTATAATTATTGCTATGTAAAAGTCTCAGTTCAGCTAGGCTGTGTGGGCCACTGGTTGGATTAGAGATCAAAGGAGTGATCCCGATTACTCAGAGCACTCCTTTCCGATGTGCATGTGAAACTCTTCTGCTGTAAAATGCACCCCATGTGCAGTTGCCCTGGAAACAGTAATGCTGATGATCCTCTTTCAAATGTTGATCACCCTCAGTTAATAATATACCTACTGTACATAGTGTCAGTGGCTCAGTAGGTAACACACTCGCCTCTGAGGCCAGGAGATCAGAGGCTGTGGGTTCAGTTCCCACATCTGGCACTTGGGTTAATATCCCAGTACTGACACTGTAGTGCAGCATGAGAGGGGTGCTGCACTTCTGAGGTGCCGTCTTTCGGATGAGACGTTAAACCGAGGTCCCATCTGCCTGGATTGGTGGTAGTTCAGGTGGATGTTAAAGATCCCATGGCACTTATCAAAAAGAGTAGGGGAATTTCCCGGTGTCCAGCCAAATTCCCTCATTCACTAAAAATACCACGAACAGTTTAATCTGGTTCAAGGTCAGTTGGCATTCATCTGTATCCCCTTCCCCCGGGTCGTGCCTGAAAATAGGCAGGATCTGTCTAGTGCACTTACCCAGTCAACTAAAGCTAAATAAATAAATGTACTCCACCAGCACTCTTACTAGTAGAGCTGGTCTTACTGTGGGTTTCCTGTGGCAGAATTCATGTGGAATGGCAAGTGTTCTTCCAAAAGGCTTTCGGAATTTCTATTTTAATTCCACGGGTTTCCAAAAAACCTTTCTATGCACACTGAGTAATAATATTCCAAAGCATTATGTAATATGTGGAATATTTTTCTGTGGCTAGTGGAAAATGAATCAGAATATTACTTCGCAGTGTATTTAAACTGTGGATTTACTAATCTGTAGTTTAAAAAAAATCTGCTTTTGCCATTTTGGAGTTCCACTTCAGAGTGAGCTGTCATTCAGTGAGCATGTGCTGTTTTCGGTACATGCTCATTGAAACTCACTTCGGCAGCCCAACCATTTGGAAGGTGGGCTGTGCTGGTCATCGGCTCAGGTTCAGGATGGGGGGCTGGAGTGGTGGGACACTACTTGTGGGGGTGGGGGTAGGGTGCACTAGACCACCAGGGGTGCTATGACTTCTAATACTAGGGATCGGGGATGGGGAGGGGTTCAGTAAACCACCAAGGAATTTTTTCCATTTCCTATATGCGGGATGGGGACGGGGGGGTTACACTGCACACCAGATCTTATGATGTCCATGTCGGGTAGGTGATCGGGTGGGGATAGGGACCAGTAGCCACCAGCGAAGTATTTTGTATATATGGAGCGGGTGATTGGGTGGGGGGAAGGGACTGCTAGCCAACAGGGAAATTGTGTTTATATATCAGGCAGGTGATTGGGTTGGGGGGGACCACTGGACAACAGGGAAAACTTATATTGATAATATCGGGTGGCAATCAGCAATTCCGAGGGAGAACAACAGACCACCAGGGAATGACTTTAGTGATATCAGGCCAAAGATTGAAGGGAAACACTACCACCAGGGTAGTATTATTTGTCAATCAGGATGGCGATCAGTGGGAAGGGGTGGTCGCATTACCTCCGCCAACCACTAGGGTTGTCCAAAATTAAAGCTTGACGGTATTTTCTCCATGCAAGAAAACCCTGCAAAAGGCTCTTGTGACGAGAAAATGCTTTGTGAATGGGACTGAGCCAATATGAAGGTCCCCTAACTCTCATTTGTATTGCGATCCCCTGCAAATCTGGTTTGTGCCCACAAACAGGGCTTTTGTGAATACCACTTGGGCGCAAAATCCGGTTTGCACCATGCAAACTGGGTTTGCGCCAGGGCAAAGTTTTGTGAATCTGATCCCTGCTACGTTATGTAAATGAATTATCTTTTTACAGTTTTTCTTTCTTTTCCACTTTATTAATGACACTAAGCTGAGCCTTCTACTTTTATGGCTAAAGTGGCAGTGCTACTGTTTGCTGTCCTACTCGCAGGGAGCTGGCTCCTGTGTAAAGTAAGGGTTATAGCTACTATGCAACTAACATAGCTACTGTGCAAATGACATGATTTTAACCGTTATTTGCATGGTAGCTTTGTCTTCAGTGAAAATAACAGCTTTTATCTTCCAAATGTATATGTACTCCCATGGTGTACAAAAGGGATACGCAATGGGGAAAAGTCAAAGAAATGATTTACGTGCACTAGAGCAGTTTGACCTCAGGTAATCACACGAGTGGCATGAGTGATGTGCCCAAGGTCAAACGTCTCATGCGTACATAAATCGCTTATTTGACAAGTTCCACGTTGCATATTCCATTTATGTAATAGGAATGTGATTTATTGGTGCCGTTTTTATTTGTTTTCTGTTTACTTCTGTATTTCATATTTGAATGAGTATGTGGGACTTTTTGCGCTCTGATCAATATTGCTATTCCTTGTTGGACTGGTTGCTAGGGTTGTTCCAACAAGTAAATGCCACGACTCCAGCCATGCAGGGTTGGTGCTAAAACACAGAAAGGGCAGCCAGCCCTTGAAAGATACTACAGAAGTTTAAGAAAGTGTAGCCCTCAGTACCGCCCAAGTGGTGACAAATCACTCACAGAACCAAAATGCGATTGCTAGGGTTGGAAGCACCATTACAATGGACCTGATGTCCCTGACATCTATAACGCATGTTTTGATTGGCTGGTTTTGCCTTGTGGGAGGGCTGAAGAGTTTCTAAAACATGGCAGCTTCATTCCTCTCTTGCTGAAATTTAGTAGGAGCTGCTGTGGTTTTGGGTTCTTCCGTTTTCTTTTTTTTTTTTTTAAACCTTTAGGTTCTTTATCCAGTTGATCCTGCAGAACGTCTAGAATTCAGGAAGAGTGGCAGTTGAAGAGACAGTGACTGTCTTGCATGGTTTAAGTTCTGCTGTAACAAAAGGAATTACCAGAGCGTAGAAAGAGAGGAAAGTGTGGTTGGAGTGGTTAGCGGTGGCCAGAGAGGAGAGAGACAAGGTACTGCACTGTTTTTAAGGATTTAATTGGAAAGGCTAGGCAACGACTGCAGTGGCATTCAAGGAAAAATCTGTAAAGGGGTGGGGGGGTAAGGGAGAAGTTGTGAAGTGCATGGATTTGCAGCCATTGTGTTGTGAGGAGATGGTTAGCAGTGGCCACAGCAGCATTTGGACAAGAAGTGGTCTGGCAGGAATAAATTTCTTAACTGTACAGTAGAAATAAAAAAAAAGACAGAGAAACAGTGTCTGGTGTTTTGCACTGGGATTTTTTTGGGCTAAGTGAGAGGCTATAACTGAGTATAAATTCAGGTTGTGTTGCTCTTTAAACTGAAAGTGAAAACAGTGTTGCTGGAAGTAGTACCAGCGGACCGGGGTTGGGGGCAACTTGTGATGTAGAAACTGTGTACATAAATGGACTGTGCCATCGCAACTGTGTACATGAGTTATGATTTAGTAACTATGTACATAAACAACATTTTGTACACAGTTATTCAAATAAACAGATTTATCAGACTCCATTTATGTCCACACCTACTGCATAAATATATGTATAGATAATATATATTAAATATTGACAGCTGACCTTAATGTATTGCCCATATTGCTTTCTTTTAGACATTTTTTTTTGCTAAACCTATGCAGTGTTTCGTGATCTATTTTGTATCAGTGGCACTATAGCAAATATAACCATATTATGTTGTACTTCAATTGAAAGTAATGTTGTAAATTTACAATACTGTTCACAGAAATCATGCAAAGTGCAATTGTGATATACCAAATGTATCAATATTGCACATTGTGTGAGTTCAGTGAGACATCTTGCAGATGCTGTATTTATCTGCCCTCTGGTCTATGACTATAGGAAAAGCTGTCAAGTCATATTAGATAAACACTGGTCAGCCACGGTGGTTTGAGGGCTGCACGGTCACCCTCTTTTCTGTAAACTAAATTGTTTTTTAAGTCCACAGCAGTGTACGTGGGAAGGCAGAGGGTAGATGTTGGGGTGCTAAGTGGATTAGAGGAAGAGGGTATTTATTCTTGTTCTTATTTTACTTGGGACATGGGGGGACAAGGAGAAGATACAGTGTTACGAAGGTGGGGGGAAGGGTAATGGTTTTAACTTTCTGGATTACAACACAAAAGAAGGACTGCACTCACCCCTTCATATACCATCGCTTGAATTCCCTTGGAAAAGCTGATAAAGCAAAACGTTGGGCCTTGTTTTGCATACCACTGTTGCTGCTTGTTATCTGTGAATATTCAAACAGATCTGGGCAGTCCTGTATATGAAGGGGTGAGTGCAGTGCATCCTTTTTGTCTGAATCCTGAATGGATTGTGCATTTGCACCAGGTCTTGGAACGGTTCTGCTCTGCCTTGCTGGTTTTAACTTTTTCTTAGATTGTTTTGTTTTACAGCCAAGCTTCCTGCCCACCACACTTTGTACAGCAGACGTAACTGGCAAAGTGCCAGCCTCTGAAGGTGGCCTTTTTTCAAGCGTGAACTGCATAGAGTTTGTCTTTATGGATTTCACCCTTTACCAAAGGAAGAACTTTTTTTTTTAATTTATTGTTTTTGGCACCCCAGCCACAGTCAGACCCCCGGATCACCTCTGAAGCCTGAGTACACTCCGACCTCGAGACATCAACCCCTCAAGCTCACCCCCTCATGGTGGAGCCATCCTGAGGGATAGTTGCATATCATGGTGTGCCCGCGGCGGCCTTGCCAGGAGTCAGGGTGACCACTGATCCAGGAGGTCTTAACGCACGAGGGGTTTTACTTCCCATTGCAGTCCCCACTCCCTGAGGATGCCAGCGTGCAGCAGAGCCCAAGGAATCTTGCACACGCAGAGATGTGGCACAAAACTTTTCAAAGTTTTTAAACTTTGCCCCAAAGAATATGCTAAGTGTAGCAGATGGACTTCACCCATCTCTAGCTAAAACCCATTTCTCACAAGTAACAAACCACAAGTGTGCTAAGACGGTTTTATCTTTACTTGTAAGGATAAATGTAACCATCACAGTGCGGCCCAGTATGTGCTGCTTATATAACAACATTTGTAAAAGTACTTATTTTAAATTAGGTATTTACCAATGATTCAACAGTGTCAGGCCTCAAGTTCAGCTGCTGAAGCCTTTGAAAGCAGCACGACCTTTGTGACATCCTTATAAATACAGAGAGTGTTTCAGCCAGTCAAAAGTGCTCCTTGATTGATGCGAGACACTGTTATTTTGCAATGATCATTGCTTGTATTAACTGTATGGTTAAACTAATGACCACAGCAACCAAACTATGTAAATTATTAGTTTTGTCTTTCAATTAAATATTTTATGGCTCTAAAATGTCTTTTGTGTCACATTTAATTATTTATTTGAATTTTGATAACCGGGTAGGCCCAACTGAGACGAAAGATCCCTTTTTCAGGGGTGACCCGAGGAAAGGGGGTAACACAGGGAGGAACAGTTGCAAGAAAATTCTGCATTTTAGCATAGTGTGGTATCAACTACATCTTGGTTCCCCCCACTTTGGACATCACTGATCGGCAACTGAGGCTCCTCTGTGTTCTGCCATTCGCTGCTAAAATCAATGAGATAAACATACTAAAGAATGGAAATTCTATATTTTAGGAAGCTAATAATCATTAATATCATATATATGTTTTCATATAACTAAAATATGATAACAGAAATTATTAGAGGGAATACAGCAATGGGATATTTTTTACAGTAGTGGTGCAAAGGGGAAAAAGCTGCAGCTGAAAAGAACAAAAAATTGTGCTTCTCATTAATATGCATTGCACAGAACATTTCTATACTTCTAAGCTGTGATACTAGTGATAGAATTAGAGTATTACAGCCTGCTCAAGTTTGTTCTCACAAGATTATTTAGACAGAGCCCTTTAAAGGAAAACTATACCCTCATATCTTATAAATATTGTTTCCCAACAGACAACTCTTTTTGTGTTGGTGTTAGGAAGATATGTGACTGTTTTAGTTTATTTTCACAGTTCATACTTGCCCCTGCAACTATCCTGGGGATCTCCATTTTCTAGTTGTTGAAATCTCATTGTCCCTGAGAGCTGTGTTAGCATATTTATTTATTTAACATATCATAGGAATTATAACACTTTGAGTTGTAGACTCATTTACAAAGGCTCCGCGTCAAACATAATCATACATACATACAATGAGTCAGAAACAGCAATGAGACATCACAAAATTAACAGAGGTATTTACAAATAATAGCCAGGGTGGCTGTTGACCATGTAGTAGCTAGGGTATTGATGTAGATACAGGTAGTACAGTTACAGAGTAAGTGCAGCCTCTGGGGCGTTGTCATATAGCAGGAACAGTGATCAGTAACAAAGATGAGATATACAACTGGACCTATACTGTTGGTAGCCATGTCAAAAAGGACCGGCATAGGGCAGCTCTGTGAAGGGCCAGTTAGTCAGATTAGCAATTACACTGGCATTGACGCAAGGAGAAAATGTGTTTGTTTAGGGTGGTCTTAAAGTGCCCCAAATTGGGAATGGAGGTTATAGCTGAGGGGGAGTTCATTGTACCAAGCAGGGCTCTAAAAGGGAATGATCGCTGTGCTAGGAGGTTCTGACCTGGGCACAGCCACAGGTGGTTGTTGGCAGAACGGTAGCTGTGCAGTGGGATATTGACAGTAGGGGCAGAGACCCCAGTGGGTCAACCCAGGTGGATTTTTTGGTGAGGAGACAAGTCTGATATTGTAGTCTTTCCTCCAGGGTGAGAATGTTGGTGAGGGCGTAGAGGGTGCAAGTATGGGAACATTTGTCTGCTCCTAGGAGGAGACAGCACACTTTATTAATAGCTATGTGAATTTTGTTTAGGGTGGTGATGTCAGCAGCTGAGTAGATGGGGAGCCCATAGCCAACAAGAGAGATGACTGAGGAGGTGACAGCCAGATTGAGTGTTTCTGGTGTCAGGCAGTCCTTGTGCCGGTAAAGAAGGCCAATGTGGGAATTAATGGCAGAGGATAAGATGTTAATGTGGCATGGAAGGATAGGGAGGTATCAAAGGTAAGGCCAGGATATTTATAGGTATGTACTTGTTCCAAAGGGAGGTGAGCTTGGGAGAGGATTTTTAGTTCAGCGTCCTTGGCCTTGCTTTGCCGGTGGACAAAGAGCATGGCTTTTGTTTTTTTGATGTTGACCATGAGTCTGCGATTGGTGAACCAGTTTTCAATCTGCTTGAACGAGTCTTGAAGGGAGGACTGTAGGATTGCAGGGCTGGGGTGTGCAGCATAGAGAACCACATCATTAGCGTATAGCAGCAGGTTACCAGAGCAGGATTTGGGTAGCACATTTAAGTAGATACTGAAGAGTAGAGGGCCCAATATGGAACCTACGGGACCCCCAAGTGGACAGGCAGGGTGGAAGACAGGTTGTCATTTATCTTGACACATTGGGATCTAGCAGTAAGGTAGATATTGAACCACGAGAGTGATGCGCGTGATAGACCAGTGAGGTGGAGTGTGACCAGGAGGAGAGGGTGGGAGACTGTATCAAAGGCCTTCGAGAGGTCTATGAAGATGGCTCCAGCAAGTTGCTTGATGAGGGCCGTGGTTGTGCTATGGTCTGATCTAAAGCCATGTTGCTCACTACATAGTAAATTGTGGACAAGCAGATACTCTGAGAGTTGGTTGGCAATGATTTTTTTCAAGGGCTTTTGAGAGAGGGGGAAGGATGGAGATGGGCCGATAGTTGTTGGGGTTGGTGTTGTCTCCACTTTTTAGTATTGGGGTAATTGTTGCAGTCTTCCATGTGTTTGGGGATTGTCCCAGGCACAGGGAGTGGTTCAGGAGATCAGTCGGGGGGAGAGAACAGTGTCCAGAACCCGGTAAAGGATTTTCATGTCAAAGGAGTGTTTGCAATAGTTGGAGCCACTGAGCACTTTGGAGAAGTAGATTTTGGCCTCCTACTTTGTAATGACCCTAAGGTAGAAAGGGGGGTGCTGGAGGTTAGGTTCAGAGGTAGCTGGGGTAGGGTCATAGACGTTGCTTGGAAGGACTGTGCTAAGATCGGAAAAGGTGGAGTTAAGGCAATTGGCAATAGCCTGGGGGTTGGTGGAGGTGGCATTACTGATGCAGAGCTGGGAGGGCGGGGGGAGGCGGGATTTACCATTAAGTTCTTTAATGTTGTCCCATAATTTCCACATGCTCCCCCAGGAGGACGCCAGGGTGTCTTTATAATAATCAGCCTTGGCCTTGCGTATGGTCCAGGTGCACCTATTACATGTGGCTTTGTAGGCTTGCCTGTCTGTCTGAGAACCAGATTCAATGGCTCTGTGCCAGAGGTCATCCCTTTGTTTTAGTTGCTGCTGTAATAAAGGTGTGATCCATGGGACATTATGTTTTACAGATTACGTTTTAGTTAGAGGGGCATAAATGTCGCATGCTTTGTTAAAAGAGCGTGTGAAGTAATCAAGGGCCACATCAATGTTAGGGGCCTGGGATGTAGGGGACCAGTCACACTGGTCCAGATAATGTCTGATTTTTTTTAGGCCACCCTGCCGTAGGCGCTGGCAGGCGGATACATTTGTTTGAGGTTTGGGCAGGTGACATGACCAGGAGAAGAGGATGGGGGAGTGGTCACTCAGAGAGTCCAGAAGGACCACTAGGTCAGAGATTCTATGTGGCCGATTGGTTAGTAGTATGTCTAGTAGGGTCTGGGAGCCATTTTAAGGTGTGCACCGTGGTGGGTTGGCAAACCAGCTGGGTATGGTCCAGTGCCACAAAGGTGTGCTTGATGGCAGCTGCCAAATTGGCGAGACAGTTTACATTTAGATCACCAACCAGGATATGCTCCATTTTGGAAGGGAAGTTGGAAATATAATTTGCAAGGGATTGCATGGCCATTGCTTGGTTCCGTGGGGGAACACATGCCACGGTGATGGTTTGATGGCCCTAGCAGGGTCCAGAGTAAGTTTTTTAGATAGGGCTTGGGCGCTGTTGTCCAGGGAGGGGGCTGGAAGAGCTTGGTTCATTAGGGAGTCACGAACATACAGTGCATATCCACCACCTTGTTTTCCCACTCTGTCAGTTCTGTGTAGAGTGAAGCCAGGGAAGGTGATGAAAGAGTCAGTTTTTTTTTTGAAAGCCATGTTTCTGTGAGTGCAAGGACATCCGGCTGGTATTGCACTAGCCAGCTTTGGAGTGATGCAGTTTTTTCATGGTGGCTATGCACAGCCCTTGGTGTAGTTTCTGTTGACTATGGGTGGCGGGGCCTGGGCTGGGGTGAATATTTCCTGATAAGAGAAGTAATAGGGCTAGGACCCTGAGAAGGGTGACAGACCATTGCTTGGTAGTTGGGCATGTGTGGTGCACATGTTTGGAGAGAGTAGCACAGGGAATGGATAAGTTGAGGAGGGTAGGAAAGGTAAGGCAGATGAGTCGACGGGGGGTTGGGTGGGTGTATAGTGGTGAGTAAGTTATGTGTGGGGTGGATGTTTGTCAGTCATTGACAGGGTGGGTGGATGGGAGGTAGGAACAGGTAGAGAAGGCTGGGGGTGAGGCATGTGTGTGGGCAGGGAGCAGGCAAGCTGGCCCAGTAAGGAGTATGATAAAAGTAATTAGCAGAAGATAGGATAGTCTGCTGGGAGATAGGTGGGTGAGCAGTGGACAGTGGAGGCTGTTTGTCCAGTGATGGCATAAGGGGAGCAAGCTGACACCCATCATTGTGGTGGTCTCTGTAGTGCAGTGGTAGGGTGGTAGACTTTGGTGCAGGAGGTACCAGGTTCAAATCCGGGGGGGTCACTGCGTAGAGGCCTGGTGGCGCCTATGAACCACCAGAATAGTTTCAAGAATTGGTGGGTGAAAGGCTAGAAAAGGAGGTGCATAGTGACTCCTAGTGGTAGCAGTTGGAAGGGCAGTGCAGGGGAGGGCAGCAGGGTAATGGAGCAGCTGGGAAAAAGGGGGTATCAGGTTAGAGACAGAAGAGAGTGTAGAGGGGTCAGAAGTTGAAGGAGTAGTAATTGGGGGTTAGTAGAGTGCTGGGGGAGCTACAGTGTCAATGGACAGTGAGAGGGAGAGTGCAGTAGGGCAGGGGCTGGGTGGAGGAAAGCCCTCTAGTGGTTGCAACGACAAGCTGCTAATGGAAAACTGGGGACTTGGAAACTATTGTGACAGGAAGTCACATTACTAGGAGAGTGCTTATATTGAGGGTGAGGTGGGTGGGGCAGTCGATGCACAGTGTTGATGGGCTAACACCCCCAAGAAAGATGTGCAGGAGGGGAGGATAGTAGTTACCTCTTAGCCTCTCTCGGGATTGCTGTGAGCCATCTGTGAGTTGTGATAGGCAGCAGGTGATTGTGCAGAGGGTGGGGGATCCACGGAGGCCTAAAGTAGGGGAGGAGAACAAACAAAGTAATTTAGTATGTAGTGGGAGGTATCGGGTTGTATGAGAACATGGTGTGTCAGCGGCCTTTAGACTTCACAGTGTGTTTGTCTGCTCAATTAGACTAGAATAAAACAAGTTGTACCAAGGTGTGAAATACCATATTCACCTTCAGTTAGCCTTGCAAACTTAGTTGTAATGCACAGTTTTCCCCTTTAAATTGCATTCAATATGTGTGTTTTCCGAGAGATTTTTTTTCAGGATATTTGTACTTTCAGCAACAGATACGTGGTATAAATGGGTGCTGAGACATCGTGTTCTCATATGCTAATGCAGCTCTCATGGACAATGAGATTTCAACAACCATAAAATGGAGACCCCCAGGATAATTACAGAGGACTAGCATGAACAGTGAAAACAAACTAAAGCAAACACGTACATCCGCAACAGCTACAGGAATAGAGTTGTCTGATGACATGGAAACAAACAAAATATACAAGATATGAGGGTGCAGTTTTTCCTTTTAGTCTGCAAATCGATAATCGATCTACCCTGCAGTAGTTAACTTCCAGCTCTCGCAAGTTTTCACAAGTAGTATTAGTCCAAACAACTACTGCATTTCACTCTCAGTTAAACAAAGAGGAACATTTATATCATTTGAAGCCCAGAGAGAGTTGCTGCTTTCATTTTTGTTCTTGTTGTTGCTTCCGCTAAAGCCACTTCCACAGAGAAAGCTTCTCATGAATGCTAGCTTGGCTCTCTGCTAGGCTTTCAGCGCTGTTCACAGACTTCATCAGAGCTCTGATGGTGGTCGACTGCCAGGAATTAATCCAGTCAGCTACCACATCAGAAATATTTGTACAGGTTTCCTTTCAAGAGAAAATCAAATTACAAATGAATGCAACTTAACTGAGGTTTTAATGCAGAATGGACTAAGATTAATAGACATTCTTTCACACATTTTGTTTAAAATCATGTAGTTTAGAGGAAACCATGCATCTCCTGGACTGCACTAAAAGGGATAATCCATTTTTATAATTTTTCTTGAGCCTCTCCTACTCTAGTTTATACCATTCCACGTCATTATGGTGATGGAATAATGGTGACTGTCAGAATGGCAACTCCATAACGGCGCATACAATAACAGCAACAGCAATATATGGTGATTGTCGAAAATGGCTCATTTCCTATGCATTACCACCACAGCACAGGTTTTATAAGGGACGCACTACAACTGAAAGCCCTATCAACCTTGTAACAGGTAAAATGCTATTCACCAAGCATTACAAGCTCTTGTCTGTAGTCAGAAGAGCTGGGCACATCTGTGAATTTAAACTGTTTTAGAACACTTGGTACTAAATAAATTTTTAATTGTTGGGGAATAAACCTGCATGTCACACTGTTCGCCTTTATTAATGTGGGGAGCTCTGCCCCGCAACCACTGCCTCGGGGGGCTGTGCCCCCCCGAACCCCCCTATTTATTAATAAACCAACTCTGTGGCACTTATTGATGGTAACAGTCACCATTCCTGTACTTTTGCCGTACTTTCATGGTCGCCATTATTCACTGGTCACCCTTAGTGTGATCGCTGTTGTTGAGTCGCCATACTGACTTCGCCATTTTGCCTTCGCCTTAATTATGTGCTACTGTTTATACATATACATTAGTTATTCTTTCATCTGAACTTGTCTTCTTGGCATCCATGAGTGCTTTTTGTTGTTGAAATATTGAGCAAGTTGAATTTCATTTGTAAGACGTTACACTCTGAAGTTCTTCATTTTGCATTCATTAGTCTAACAACCTCTTCTTTTTTAAGTGAAGTGTCTAAGTGTTCTCTTAAGAAGGTTGTATTACTAGACAGTCCTTTCACTTATTATTGGCTTATGTATTAGATATTTGCCACACTGTGTACTTTTGGTTGTTTTATTAGTATTGAAAATTAATAAAATTTAATTGAGGAAAAAAAACAAAGGAGAAAGACCCTGTTTTAATGCCTATGTCCTCAGTTTTCCCTGAGTCAAACACAGATAGCAGTATCCTCAAAGGCAATCCATATTGTTATGTCTGAAGTCTCAGAATATGTGGGATGAACAGACCACAAATTCACAAATCAGTATTGAGAGAAAGTTACATTTCCTAGAATGCAGATTTTGCGCTGTTCTTAAAAATTTTTAACAAACATTGACAAAAATGTATTCTCTGAGACTTATACAGTATGTCTTTAAGAATATGACAACAAAAGGGTGTAAAGATCCCAGCCATTCCTCCTCAGAAGAGCCCATGAAGTTTTAAAGTAAATCTGTGTGCCTTGGGAACTTTTAGCATTTAGCAATATAATATGAAATAGCCATATGAAATCTGCAAGAACAAAAATATTTGGAAAAAAATTTCTTCTCAGGAAATTACGCTCAACAGATACTCCTTAATAAGAAAAAACAGACCCCCCCCCAAAAAAAAGGAGGTGGCTGCCTTTTCTTTGTTTCTGATAGGCTCTCCTTCACCAAACTCCCCCTGAATGCAGAAACCTCCATGCTCAAATTACTCTCCATCAACCTTATCATTGGAAACAACAAAATCCAACTATTTCTTCAACCTACCTACCCCCATAGACCCCCATCAGAGAACTTGAATGCTTCCTCTCAACAAAATCATCCTTTCCAGGTAACAGTGAATGGATAATCTTAGGCAACCTTAACTTTAACTGGGATAGCAACCAGTCTGACGGTGCCAAAGACCTACTTGCTGACCATTGGCTTCATTTAATCATTACCACTTCCACTAGAACAAACTATAAAACCAGCTACAGCTCCACCATAGACTGGATAGTCATTTCATACCCCTCCAAAATAGTGGCTTCTGGAGTACTGGAGGACTCCATCAGTGACCATTTTTTGTCACTGGTCAGCCAGAGCCCCCAAATTTTTACCTAATTTCATCTACACAAGGCAATTAAAAAAGGCTAACATGGACAAACTCTCTCACGTGTTCAAAAATGCAAACTGGTCTTTCGCCTCTGACATTAACAACATAGATTCTGCCATTGAAGCATTCTTTAACACCTTCAGCTCCATTTGTGACTCCCATATCCCCCCCAAAAAAGATCAGAGTGCATGGGCACCCAAACTAATGGGTCACTCCAGATCTCCTCAGACTTATGCACTGCGAGGACAAGGCCTGGAATAAGTCCAAAAGGCCAACTCACCCACACTCCTCCAGGAGTACAAAACCCTCCGCAACAGATGAAGTCTGCGGTCCGAGTAGTGAAGGTCAACCACCTTAAGAACAGCCAACTTTATAACAAAGCCAACTCCAAGCAACTCAGGGGGACACTGAACTCTCTACTGGGCAAAAATAAGAAATCCGAGCAAATCACCCTTGTAACAGATAGGAAGTTATCAAATGACCCAAAATGCATTGCCTCCATGTTCAATTCCTTCTTCGGAGCTCTAAAAAAATTTAAGACTCCTCTCCCCTCAGTCCTTCCCACCTAGCCCTCCCATCAACCATTAACATCTGTCCATACCTTCTATTTCAAAGCACTGTCCCCACTGATACTGTTAAACTCATTAAGAAGAATAACCCAAAACCCAGCATTGGTCCTGATGGCCTTGACTACCGCATCCTCAAACTAGTCATCAAGGACCTTGCCATCCCCCTCACAAATATCCTTAATTTCGCACTCTGTACAGGCACTTTCCCGACGGCATGGAAAATTGCCTCCATCAGGCCTCTTCACAAAGGAGGTTCCAAACAAGAAATCAGTGACTATAGACCCATCTCCCTACTGCACCCCCTTTCCAAAATCTTGGAGAAAATAGTCCATTTACAAATCACAGAGCACTTAAATATATATAACATCCTCACAGTGGCTCAGTATGGTTTCAGGGCAAAACACAATACCGAAACCACCCTAGCAAGGTTCCCAAATGACATATTTAAGGCTATGGATAATGGTCTTTATACAGGCTCCATTTTCGTGGACTTAACCAAGGCCTACGACTTGGTGGACCACAACCTGCTCCTCGCGACCCTCTCCCAAATGAACTTCTTTAGAAAGATGGTAAACTTGATTGTGAACTTCCTCCATCCAAGATACCAAAAAACAGTTACTGAAGGTTAATTTCATCTAACTGCCTTATTAAATATGTGGTCTCACGGTGTCAATCCTGGGGTCACTCCTTTTTTCCCTTTTCATTAACAATATCCCCTCAGTACAGTATGTTCACATACTAAAATCATCCTTTACCATGACGATGCCACCTTATACTGTGATGACAGCAACCCCACCGCTCTCCTCTCCAAACTCCAGAAAGATTTCTACAGTCTCCACACTTGGTTAACCTCCCACAAACTGGTCCTAAACTCCCCCCCCCAAAAAAATGCATGATTTTCTCTAGCACACAGAAACCATCCAAGTTTGACCTCACACTCCTTGACAATGATGGCATCACCATTGAGTGGGTCCACAAATTTAAATACCTTGGCATAGCACTGGATGAGCACCTCTCTTTTGGACTACACATAACCCAGTTAATCAATAAAATACACCAAAGACTTGGACTTCTTTACAGGATCCATCAAGTTCTCATCCCTGAGACAAGGACGCAGCTTGCCTTCAGCCTACTCCTCCTCCCTCTTCTGAACTACGGGTCCCTTATTTTCTCAACCTCACCAAACTCCACCAATTTCTCTAAGCTTAAAGCAGCATATAATAACATAATCGGATTCATTACTGGTCTCCCCTGTTGTACCCACAACTGCACTCTATATGATTCTATCAAATGGTTATCACCAGAAGACAGATTTACCTGTAGAACACACACATTCATATATAAAATTCTCAATAACCTCCTCCCTCACAGTGTCACCTCTCTCGTTTTAAGATCGGACTCCACTCGCCCTACCAGGGACACGTCCTCCTCCCTTTTTAGGGTCCCGGTCTGCAACACCTCTCTGGGACAGAAATCACTCTCCTTCAAGGGCCCCAAACTCTTCAACACCCTACCACCCAGCCTAGCGGTCTGCTCCTCCATCAATTCCTTTAAGGCTAATTTTATTTATTTAGTTAGTTTTTGTTTACCGGGTAAGTGCACTAGCCAGTTGATGACTATTTTCAGGCACTTGAAAAAGCACTTGCTCAATAAACCCCCCTGCAACTGTTACTAGTTACCCCTCTACAGAATATGTAAACCACCACTCTCCCCTACCCCACTTTCCATTTTACCCATCCCCTACTTTAATCCCTCCTCTTCTCTTTCTCTCTCTCCCATTGCCTACCTATCAAGTTATAGTTTCATCACATATTTACAGCAAGGCACCTGCTCATTCAGCATTGTTCATGGATATACAGTGTTTAAATGTCTGTTTTTGGTTATGCTGCCCATAAGTGTAATACACTTATATCCTTGTATTTAGGCAATAAGTGTAGTTCTGTCAAATCTGTATTTTGTTTAACTATGTATATAACAAACTTTATAACTAGCGTATCTCTGAAAAAAATTATATTCTCTGTAACTGTGTATATACCCTTCTATGTTTTTTGTTTAACTGGACGTTTGTGAAAATTGGCATTTTGCCCACATGCCTTTCCAGTATAAAATAAAAATGAAATGAAATGAAATTGGCAGAGAAGAAACTGAAATGGTGTGATGGTGACTTACTTTTTCATCCTTCAGAACTTCCCGTAGAGCTGTGCAATATACAACCTTTGCATCAAAATAATAATTTTTGTGTATGTAAGTTATTGGAGTAGTTACAGTTAAAAAAAAGCAAAACAAATTTAGGGCTTCATTATTCATAGACTGGCACAAAGTGGTTGCAGTGACTATGGAAGAACTACATAGTGACACAAAAGCAAATTTAAAATGGTGGCTGAGTTTGGCAAATTAGACTATAGGACTAAGTAATGCTGTGCACCCCCCCCCCCCATACATCCCTCCTTATTTTTACTGTAGATCACGTGTAAGCATGCAGGCTACACCAAATTCCGTATTAGAAATAAAAGAAGCTGATGTCTGTGCTGATGTGATAGCTGAAATCTCATTCACATGGGATGTGTTGCCTTACTTATACTAACAGCTACCACTTAGCACCCCCACTGGTTTACAACCTCATTAAACTACGCTCAAAGTGGGTTATGTGACCCCTTCCTGCACAGCTAAAAAGAAGTTGCAACCTGGTAGGAAAAGAGGTGGAGGCTGCATCAGTATTGGCACACAGGACCATACTTAATCAATGGTCCTAGCCTTCTGTAACCCCACTGCCTGCAGAACTACTACAGGGAGGTGGTAAGGAGGGACACAGAAGTTCTGTGACCAGAAATACAGGGCCAATGGAGTTGGCACTCAGGAGACATGTCACAGAGGAGCAACGCCTGTAAAGGATTAGGGCAAGGAAGGGGGCCCCACTGAACTCCCAGAGTGTGTGCAACATTGTGGCCTTGGAGGGGGTTGCTTGACCATCATACCAGAACAACTAAGCCATCAGGCCACACAGGCTGGAATCACAGCACAACTAGGGGCAATAAAATATGGGGAGGCTAGGGAGCAGAGAAACAACACCTGATCAGAACAATGTGTGGCTAGTTTGCAGCATGGTGTACTGTCACGTGAAAGATGCTATGCCATGCTGCAAACAGTCACATCTCTAACCAGTTCATTAGTGGGCACAAACCTATTCTGTATCCAGTAACATCTGGAGCCCCTATTTACATAGCAACACTGTTGCAGAGGGACCCTCCCTCCCCCATGATGAATGACATTTGTGTAGCACAATGACAAATAAATGAAAGGGTGGTAGTGCAACAAAATGACAGAACACTCCATGTTCTGCTTCCCCTTTGCAACTGAGAGTGGGGCTTACAGTGTGTGTGTGTGTGTGTGTGTGTAGCGCAGGGTGCAGCACTGCATCATGGAGTGAGTTACACTGAATCAGTGCAGCACTAAATAAAAGGGCAACCCAGAATTCATAAGAACATTGTGCTTATAAGAAAATGTTTTGCATGGTCTCATGATCAGAATACACTGCAATAATATGGGCTTGCCCACATCTCTTCCCTCCGTAAGAGTGCTGTCTCTGATGTCTTTAGAGTATTTAAATCATTCAGCTTTGCTTCATGGCTGTCTCGCCCTCAAAATGTGAGAGGTGATACTGTTCTAGTGTGAAGAGCTTCCACATCGTTCCTCATTAAATCGTTAATAAGATGGAACCTAACAGTCCAAAGACGCTACGACACAATTCAAATGGTGCATCTTTAAGTACCCTAGTGCTTCACTCCTTCTGTAACACTGCCTTTTCTGAAATGTTTTGGGTTTTCATTTTTTACTACTAGAACTGAGTATGACTTTCAAAGATTTTCAATTAAATCTGCCCAAATTTTTTTTTTGTCCTTTCTATTTTTCCCTCCTCTCTCCCCTCAACTCCAGTCTCCTCGGGAGTACCTAGGAGTTATCCCACTATGGTTCGCTCCTACCTGGTCAATCCTCTGTCACCCATGTAGCCTTGGTTTGCCCCCCAGGTGGGGTCGGGGTGGGCTCCAACACCCCGGAATTCTCTGGCGTTGTCGGTTGGGAGGATGCCAGGATTGCGCCCGTAAATTGTAGGCAAGCTCCGGTTCTCCGTCTCTGCCAGAGCTAAAGATTTTTTTCCCTTTTTCCCTGGGAGTGGCCAGTGCCCTGATGTCAAGGCCTCACCAACGTCTGCCACTCCACGCCCCTTCAATACACTTCTCTGGCGCTTGCTGTATCTCCGGCTTCCTCCAGAGGTCAGCCGAGCACCGAATAGGGACCCCTGTCCCTCCCGGGACAGGAGAGCTGTCCTCCAGATGCTCGATCCTCTCCCTCCCCTGCCGACCGCCAGCAACCCGGGCTCATTTCCAAACCCGGGTCGCCGGCATGGTGCAAGGTGTGGCATCCGGCGCCTCAACCCTCAGCGCCACCGGGCTGTCCCTAAACCTGCCCAATTTTAGCACAATATGGCATTTAACTTGTGAAAAATTGCAGCACAAACAGTAACACTTGCATAAAAAATGATGTACAGTATGTACAAGCTGCTGAAAATGCTGGAAATGGTCACAAAACATGAGCACTTTTGAAAACATGGCACCTGTGCTTTGGTGCGATCGGGAAGACTGTGACCGCATCCTATCAGCTCTGAGCATACTGTACACTTATGTCTTTTCTATGTTCGGATCCATTTGCAAGCTGCCGACAGAGATACCCAGCACTGTATTGAGCTTTTCAAACCCACTTTGTTAACCACTTTCTACTGCAATAACCTTAGGTTTCATCAATACAGACCAGATTTCCACTGCTGAATCCAGAAACGCATTAGCCTTCTAGTACCACAGGATTGTGAGTTAAAGATTTGTTTTTGTTTCTCTCTCTCTCTTCCCTCCCTCTTGCTCTTTCTTCTTTTCTTTGTTTCTGGTTTAAAAAAGTACGTGGGCAAGACAATTTCAGCGCAGTTCCATAAGAGAATCAGTGACCTAATTTCACCTTGCAGCATGCTAGAAGGGCACAAGGAGGTGGGTGACTGTTAATCCCACCATCATCACCATCCAAAATCACAGCCAATGTCAAGTGATGGTCACAACAAGGATATAACTGCCAAAATGTTGTCCACTCCAGATGTGGCTTGCCCATTACATAGCAGGGTACTGCACGTATTTTTCAAAAAAGAATTATTTACCGCACAGGCAGTTTTTAAACATCTCTACTGGTGCATGCCTGCTTGCATTATTGAAATAAGGCATGCATGTACTGTACATGGCCTACGTGGTCATTGCATGATAAAAGAAAGGGTTCTAGCCAATCCTAAGACTAGCTTGCTATCTCCACTTTACTGGCATACTTGCTTCCTCGTTACCTTTAGCACTGTGATGTTCCATGCAAAGCTCTCCATGGCTTTCTGGAGTTTACTTCCCTTTAGGCCTTCCTTTGCTCCAATTCTGTGCAAATCTTCATGGAACTCCATGCCTGTGGAGCAGACAAAGATGAGACTGTCAACCAGGAAATGTCAAGATTCTGTTGCAAAAGATCCCAGGTAGAGGTTAATGTGTTCTCATGCAAATATGCACCAAAATGTATTTTAACAGTGTACTTGTTCGGATATGTACCTTCTGTGTCTCCCTACCCTTTATGTTTTGTTTTATCCCTGAGTCGCACCTGGAAATGAGCCTCGGCTCAGTGTGCCTTTCCCAGTTATCAACTTTCAAACAAATAAATACAATGGGAAAGAAAAAAGATGTTAGCCCATTGAGTTTGAGGTACACCAATATCAATATAATTTAGGGGAATTTATTTAACCATAATACATACATGTTAGTGTGTATTTTGGCCAACATGCATTTTTTTAAAACATGCTTTATAAAGGGAACATAAACAATGTTTATTTTTTTTTTCCATACAGGTTTTCATCTCCAGTTGCTCACTGGATCGTCCCTTCTGCTGACCCCCTCCCAGCCCTATCACTTACCTTCTCTGTCACTTACTCCACCAGTTGAACAGGACTTTGTGTGTGGGTGCTTCAGTCAGTACTGTGGGATCTGCTGAGGGTCAGCTTCATCCTACCTGTCAGGGAGTTTTTCCACTGTCATTCTTCCTAAGTGAGCCAGTGTTCAATGATGCACGCTACCGTGTGCATGAATACAGTCGCGCTACCATCCTACAGTATCCCCCCCCCCAGCCTGGCATCTCCGGCTGCACTACCAGCCAGCTTCTGATAGGTGGCAGTCACAGAGTGGAGCGCGCTGTCCCACCACCCTGAAGGAGGACAGCTGTCCCTGGGTGCTCAATCCTCCTTACCCCTGACAGCATCTAGTCTGTTCCCTAATCCAGGTCGCCTGTGTAGTGAGCCGTAATGCTACCGCTGTACTACTAGTGCAGCCAATTTACCATTTTTAATACTATTCAACATTTGGGCATGTGTATATCCTCCATAATCTTCTGACTGTACTTTTGGGTTTGGTTCAGTTTGAAATACAGTGCAACCTCAATTTAACAAACCCCAATCATCTGGAACTCCCTATTTAATTAACCCGACCTTTGTCACCTAATGTTTTCTATTCATTCTGCAGACATTGTACAATTCTAAATGACACTACACTACACTATGCTATGCTATGCTATGCTAAGCTACACTATGCTACGCTATGCTACACTACACTACACTACATGTGCTACATATACTACTTGATTCTGCCATATGGTGTTTTTGCTAAAGGGTACCTACGGTATTACCGGGTGGTGTGGCTAGCAGGCACTGTCCTCCTCTGCACTTTTCAGCATGCTGACTATGATGGGAGGAACTCAGTGTTTTTTAGCAGACAGCTGCCAGTTTTTGCTCAGAACTGTAGGTTTGGCTCTTTAGGGCTTCATAAATGTGCTTGGCATGCTGCACTGCTAGGTAGCTGCATCAGGTGAAGACAGGATTATCGACTACCAGTAGTGTGGTGAGCAGGTATTGTAGGGAGACATTTGCAGTCGACTCCACATGTGGTCGCAATGCTGCCAAGACTGAGACTGACAACTATACTGCATGAACAGATCATGTATGTTTAATCAAGCCACACTGACCACAAGGTCCTTTAGCAGTCAGACTGCAGGACTGGTTTCGTGAGATCATAAAGAAAGCAGCAGTTGGCGAGATAGTGTAGGCAGACAGTAAAGGCACTGAACTTTTGGCTTTCGGTTTTCTGTTTTGCAGGCACTGAGTTTTTGGCTTTCTTTTTTTTTTGTTTGCTGGCTGGCAACTAATAAAACCAAACACACCACTGTATGTTGCCCGTAAGTTGCACTGAAAGGTTGTCAGGATGTCATGCAAGGATGATCATGTTGCTCACTGATTATAATGTGACTCCGATATTATGAACTCCCAATTATCCAAACAGATCAGATGTCTCCCAAGCAGTTTGGATAATCGAGATTCTACTGTAAACTTTTCTTTTTTTCAGTTTTAGGGCCTTTGTGTCATCCTGCCTTTTTCCTGCCTGATTCTGGAACCTGGTGACACTTGCTGAGTAGAGAACCTCCACTGAAACTTGCACTGTGAGCAACAGATGTCACCGATTTCCAGGACGGATTTAAATTAAGTGGGAGAATAGCAGCATCAAGAAGGGACCCTGAAAAAGGAAAAAGAAGATAACTTCAAACTAGTGTTGCTCAGAATCTGATTAACTGAACTGAATCTGTCAGATTCCAATCTATTTTTAGGATTTAGGATTTTCAGAACTGAAAACCGACAATCCCAAATCCTAAAAATAGTCAAACCAGACTAGAAATCAAATTCTGAAATCCAGTTCCAGAATCCAAAATCCAATTCTGATTGCATGCAAGAAGTGCTTCTTGTCTGCTGGGACTGTTAGGATTTTAGATTCTGATTTGGAATCTGATCTTCCAAAATTTTAAAACTCCCTATCGGAACAGATTTTGGCAAATCCAAACCCCCCCCCCCAATTTTTTTCCAGTTAATTATCTTTTTTTTACCCACAGGTCCAAGTGGTCCTCCTTTCCTGCCAGCCCCCCCTGCCCCACCACTTTGATATTCCACCAGGACTTACCTTTGCTTATCTACAGCATGGGTGTTCACAGGGCGTGGTGGAGGACCGGACGTCCGTGCCACCTGTGATGGCCCTGCACATGCTGTCAAGTTTAGGATGTCAGTGACTGCCACTCCTCCCATCTCCTAATGTGATGGTCCCTGGCGGCTGCCTTGCCCCCAGCCATTGCTAGCGGCCAGGCTTGCAATGGATGTCATATCTCTACTCCCCTAGGAAAGGAGAGCTGTCCTTAGGATGCTCTATCCTCTCCCTCTCCAGCCAACACCAGTGACCCTGGTCTGCTCCCAAACCCGAGTCACTGGTGCAGCGGAAGGTGCCCTCTGCACCACTGGACCAACAAACCAACACTCCTGTTTTAAACAGAACAAAATAAAAGACACAGAGATCAAGAAGATGAAAAAGTGTAGTAGGGAGATGAAGGAGGCTGCACATGTGACCAAATTTGGAATTATGTTAAAAATGATAAATGAAGGTTTATGCTCCATTTTAAACAATGAACAGTTTAGAACATTTATGTGCAAATTATGTGAAAGTGCACATTTGTGTCCAAATTGCTCATTTTTTGAAGGCCATGCCTTAAAAAATGTGCAGTGAAGAACTTTTAATGTAAAAAAATATAGAAGAATGCTCATTTTTGTCTTACAATATTCCCCAAAAATGTGCAAAAGTGAAATTATGTGTTTTCTAACTTAAAATATACACTTCTTAAAAATGTTGCATGATGCATGAACATTTCAAAAATATGTACTCATTCTGAAACCTGCATGTTGCAAAATGCACAAATTTGACTCAGCTCTAGTGACCAGCTCAAGGTCACACACCAATCTAATGGCTATGCTTCTGTGATGGGATTTTAACTTGGGATCTCATGGTTCATAGTTCTGTGCCCTTACTCACTGAGCAACATGGTTTCCCCCCCAAAAAAGTAACGGTCTACTGTCAGGGAATTTTGGATCGATAATTGTTCCACACTAACCACTGAGCCACATAACTCAAATTCATCTACGCTGCTATTAATACAGTAGTAAAAAAATAAATATTTAGTCATTTTTACACCTTCAGAACTACAGACGAGTATACGAGTTCTGGAACTCAATAACAACAGTTGAGCAAAACCTGACATTGAAGCTTCCTACGAAGGCTTCCACTCAACTGATGTCACAGGGTTCCAGAACTGCTAAGTAATTAAAACAGGAATATTAGGTGGGGGGGGGGCATTAAAAGAGAACTGTACTGACCCTGTACGTCATTTTTCCCAGCAGAAACTGCTTTTTAAGTACTGGTTTTAATTTGGTTATTGTTCTATCTATAAAGGCCTTTTAGAAACCACAGCAGATATTTCTGATTTACACTCTGGTGGTTAGTACCATTTTAGAACTGCGTGATGGGGTTTATGTTCTTTACAACCACGGAGTTCTGTAGTGAAACACATATGCATTCTGCCAGCAACAGAAGAGCAAAACAAGGGCTAAACTACATCTCAGAGTTCTAAAATGTTCTTTCCACTAGAGTGTAAGTCAGAAACGTTAAGTGTGGTTACAGTGGTGAAGAGCATTGAGCTGCAAACCTGGAGACCTGGGTTTAAATCCCATTAGCCCCCGCCCCCCACTTGCATACTGTGTGATCCTGAGCAAGTCACTTAACTTCCTTTTGCTCCCAGGTGGCACCTGGAAACAAGCTCTGGCTTAGTGTGCCTTTACTGGTTAAACAATTTCCCCTTTCCCTCCTAAAAAGCCTGTGTAGTTAGAAAAAAATAGCAGAATTTGACCCAGTATAAAAAAAAAAAAACAGCTTCTACTGGGAAAATGACTTGCACATTCAGCACAGTTCTGCTTTAAAAAGGGACCCCAAATAAGGAAAAATAGGATTATTTTTTACAGTATAAGTATTTTTTTAAAACCGAGTGCTATTTCCCATAAAAACTGTTGCTTGAAAAGTGAAACCAAAACTCCATGCATGTACCTTTAAATAGTGTAAATCTTGACTTCCGTTCTTTAGTACAACAGGTAGCGAGAAACAAGAATGTGAATTTCGCTCACGTTTTTCACACAGACTATTATTTCTTTTAGTGAGTACAACGCATCAGTCACATAAAAATGACTCTAGTAAAGCCAGCCCAGTGACACTGATGGTTAAGGCCCTGGATGCCACACCTCACGCCATGCCGGCGATCCGGATTTGACAATGTGCCTGGGTTGTCGGGGGTTGGTTGGGGGCGGCGGAGAGCGAGGAGCAGGATTGAGCTGCTGTGAGAGATGGAGGATGGATAGCAGTTCGGGCTATGAGGGAGCCCAGCGATTGCCAGGGGTGGGGGTGGAAGGGGCTGAGCCGGCACCTGGAGTGCGTGTGCGCCTCCATGTGCACACACTGCCGTGACTGCTGGGGTCCAGGGAATTACAGGAAGAAAATGGAGGGGACGTACAAACTCACAACCTATATGTCATAACTCCAGTTCTAAGATCTGGGGACACCCTCTCGATCCCTCTTTCTTGCGTACCGAAAAGAAACTGAACGTCAGTGATTTCTTAAAACACCATAAACTACTACCTTTTCAGTAAGCCCCAACACAAATTCGGCTTCCCTCCTTCATTTTGCTTCCAATATATCCAGCTTTTCCACATGCTTTTATACCACTTTGGATTAGGCCTTTGGGACCAAAACCTGGCTAGACCTAATCTCCCTGTCATCTCGTCATCTCCTCCCTCTCACAGCATCTCATTCTTTTCTCGTCACCTGTGGCATTTCCTGGCTGAAAATGAAGGACGTTCTCATTACATATGAGACCAGGTTCTGCCCTCCGCTTTATCTACCCCCCCCCATTCCTGGAGCCGGATATGAACCCAATTGTACAAGGACATAAAATGGGATCTATATCGTCTCCTGCAATTCCAAATATTACATAATTTATACTGTACTCCAGTTAAACGTCACAAGGTCGGTAAGCTTCCTAATAACACTTGTTCCCGATGTGGGGAGCATCCTGGCACTCTCCTTCACATTTTGTGGAACTGCAGCAGCAAAGCTTCTCCATTCTGGTCAGCCATCAAAGCCAAGTTAGACCCACTTTTAGGCCTCACCAATGCTTTTGAACTGGAAATATGTATATTGGGAGACTACGGTGATTCCCTAATTGACAACCGGCGTAAACATATGGCTTTGGTTTCCCTGTGTGCTAAAAAGGTGCTAGTTCGCCATTGGCTCGATCAATCAATCCCCACACTCACGGAATGGCTCCATGAGATACTCTTTGCTTTACAAGCAAAAAACTTTCTGGTATGTTTACCAAAGAGACTAGGATGTTACCAAAAGGTCTGGGCTCCCCGATATACTCTGCTTCCCCTTTAAATAAACAATTAATGCTGCTCGCGCTGTAATTATGGAATTTTTTTTCTCCTTTTCTTTTCTATTGTCTATATGGTGTATATTATCATACGTGGTGCACCGAGGGGTGAGGGGGTTCTTGTATATATTCTTTTACTGTTTACTGGTGGGGTATGTTATCGATTACAGGGAAAACTGGAATACTATAGTTTGCATCCATCTGTAATGAATTCGATCCTTTGCTTATTGTTCCCCACATTTTTTGTAATTCATCGTTTTGAAAAAATAAAGCATACTAAATTTGGAAAAACAAGGTACAAACTACATATAGAAAATATGACTCTAGTAAACCTTCTAGTAAGAGACATTCAATTCAACCTGCACTTGAAATGGCAGTGTAAGACATTATGACCTGAAATGGCTGGTCCATGGGTCCCTAATATAATACAGCACCAGTAGTTACTCATCCGCTCCTTCTTATGCCTCTCACTAAATTAATCGGTGGTCTCCACTGTCACTACTGTGGGGTTTCTGTGGCTGTGAGGTGCTGGTGGGTGATCCTACAACCCACCATCACCGCCTCACAGCCGCAGAAACCCCTGTAATAACGAGGGTGCTGGGCAACAGTGTATATCCAGACAACCAGCCTCCAATTGGAAGACATTGTTCAGGCCAAAGTGAATCCCCACTGCATGGGGAAGAAACACTCTTAAGCCGCTTTTACACAGCGCTTACTTTTAAATTTTGTTCTGGCATGCAGTCATTCTGCTGCAAGTGTAGCGTTCCTCATTCCCGTTTACATGCAGTTCAAGTTTCGTTGCCATCTCCCTTCCACTGCATACCAGCACAGAAACAATAAACGGGATATCTGTGGTACAAAAACAGTAGTGTGCCAAAATGACAGACATGGCATGATTACATGCCAGGTTACAACACACAGAAGCCCGTGAACCAAGAAAAACAGGGAACCCGTTTTAAGCGAGCGCTCACTATGTTGCAGCATGGATTTACTGTACAGGCAGAAACAGGTAACGTTACAGTGAGTCTGTACCAGTCATTCCAATACAGACCACTGTGTGTAAAAGGGCCTTTAGTGTTGCCTGGAGGACTGTGGGACTTGGCAGCTCTGTAGTCCAAAATATTTATTAATTTTATTTCAATTTTGATAACTGTGTGAGGCCCACTGAGACAGCAAAACCCTTTTTCAGGGATGACCTAAAGTTAATTACAGTCAGTGTAAAGACAGTAGGGAATATTGCAAATTACATTCATGGTGTGCACATTCAGTATTCTCATTACCATCCCATATTCTTTTTTTTTATGGAAAATTATAAGTCTAACAGAATATCCACGAGCCTAGCGAGGCTCCTCACTGGCTACTGGAGTTGTGACTAATGTCTTAGAAATGACTAGTCCAGCTGTCAGCTGATGCTGTGTGGCATTCCAACATCTTCAACGTCAAGACATTGTGCTGCACTACTGGCTTCACACTGCTCTGTGGCAAAGGTTAAGTTATCACCCCCCCCCAAAAAAAAGTTGTTATTGAGATTAGATTTACATTATCATAACAATAACCTAGAAGCTGGTCATTTCTGAGGGTTCAGTGACCAGCTGGATGAAGGTGTCCCTCAGCTGTCACCAGTCCACGAAACCGACAATTAATCACTCGGAAATTAGCAGCTTCTTGGTCATTATTGCTTAAATAACCCTCAAAAGAAGGGTGTTGTGAATTCAGAAGCAGTAATTATAAAATGCAAAGTGCCCTCCAGTCCTGAACATGGGATAGCACTGTGTGAAGTACTCTAACAAAGCTTAAATGCCCAGCTTATAGGAAGTTCCTCAGTGACAAAGAATGCCTGGTTCAATCCCAGGGTCTGGCAATTACTCTATTTGGCCTATTATTCATTTAACTACAGATGTTCCCACAGGCAAGGTAAAGCCATAGCAATGGGTGTATTATATTTTATCTTTTATTGTTATAAAACTTACTCCTGATTTATTGGAGAGGGTGTGACTATCAGTTGCACCTGCCCCTCTGCAGACATTCTGCATTATTTACATCCACTCTACCCCTTTGGGCCTTTCAGAATATGTGCCTAGGCTTTGTATATAAAGGCGTGCCACAAGTCAGCACTCCACAGCATGCAGGGTGTAGACATCCCCACAATATATCCCTCAGCAGGATGTCTAGTTCTAACAAATGTGTTACAGCCATTATTTAATTTTAATGTCCGTCTTAATTCTAATATGTAGGGGAACTACACGAAACGATCAGCAGAATAAGCACGTACCAAACAGTTTTAACATTGTTTCATGTTAATGTTGGAAGATTATGGATCCACAGTGTTATTATTAAACCTTGGTTTCAAATTATGGCCTGTGATTGGCTCAAACTGGGTCAAATGGCCAGAAATAACTGACGATATTGCCCTGCCAAACCTTGGCAAATGAAATAGTTTGAAAACTATTGCCTGGCTACCTGCATACCGTGTACTGGTGTGACAATGCAGGCGCTCCGACACAACATGGCGGCGGTTCAAAATCATACCGACACCACCACCAATGTTATCTTCGTCCTGATCCTACTGCCTGTCCTGAGGATGGGCAGCGCTGCCCACTCAAGTCCAGTACTGCTCTTTATCCCAGTCCCAGACTGGAATGTTAATTAGCCTGCTGATGCGTCCACTGGTGTTTGGGATGAGAGTTTAGTGAGTGCAGGTGAGGGGTGGTTTTCCATCATTTTAACAGCAACATCCTTCCAAAGCAAATTGGGAGTTGCAAGACATCAATGGGGTGGGGGTATTGAATGTACAGAATTAAAGAAATATCTCATTTTAAGATGGGAAACTGCAGTAAGCATAAAGCTCTTCCAATTCTAAAAAAAATAGTTGCAGCAGCCAGCCAACTGGCCAAATATCCCATGCTGGAAAATGGTCAACTCTAGACCTCAGTATGAAGCTTTATATCCAACAGAATTCCAGTTATTTATTTTATTTATTTTACAGCTTATTTAACCCAGGATAGCCCAGCTAAGATGCAACATCTCATTTCCAGTGGGGTCCTCCTTCTACCCATTTCTGCAGCTGGGTGGAATGCAGTACTGGGAAGTTAAATGGCTTGCCCAAGGTCACACAAAAAGTATTTGACTCTAGTGGGGTTTGAACCTATGATCTCCTAGTTCTGTCACACAGTAATTAATATATACAGAGCTGCACTTGGTTTCACCTGCCAAGAAACAGGGTTAACATATCTTTCGGTAGTCCCAGTGAAACAGAGGAGGATTCAGGATTTTTTTTTTTTGACAGGGGAGTGTCACGATGGGAACTGGAGTTAACAAGTACAGCAGAGGAGGTGTCAGATTTTGACAGCTGCTGTCACTCTCAGTGCTGAAGTAGGTCAATGTTGCACTGAGCTCAGTTACAGAGTATGATGACTGCAATCAAAGAGCTGTATTTCTTAGTTGGCAACAAATGTCAGCATCTTTTTTTTTGTAATAATGTATTTCTTGGCAAAACATCAATATACCCATGTTTCTTTTCATTTTATTTCATTTCTGAACTGAAATATGTGGTTTTGAAGTTTCTAAAAGTACCTTCTCTCTTGTCATGCCCACCATGACAAAACCATCTTGATGTGGCATGGTGCAGTTTCCCATCAGAACTTTGTGCTAGGTGCCCAGTGGTACTGAGGGTTGAGGCACTGGATGCAACACCTCACTCCACGCTGGCGACCTGGGTTCGGAAACGAGCCCAGGATGTCGGGGTCGGCAGGGGAGGGATAGGATTGAGCATCTGGAGGACTGCTCTCCTATCTCGGGAAGGGTTGAGGGTTCCCACCACTCTGCAGCAGCCCCCGGTGATGATCGGGGCACAAACAGAGCTGGTGCCATTGGGGGTGGAGCGCAGCGGATGTTGGCATGTTGTGCCTCAGACGTCATTGCACATTCGCACTCCGGGGTCTAAGGAGGAAAATGGCTGGGCGTGACCGTGCAGCTCGATGGCCATGCTCTGCCCTGCCTGGAGGACTGTTGTGGAATTATGCTGGGGGGGTCCGGGCCCAGCCTGACTCGGACTGGCATGGGGAGGCCCTCTGGCAGGTCGGTGTGCAGCCGCACCGGATCCTCCATCATGCGAGTCAGCCTGCTGCTCTCAGGCAGGCAGAGCCGGTAGCTGGATGCCCACATTGGTTACACCACAGTAGGGCATAAAATAGAAATAAGATTTAAAAAAAAAGAACCATATGCTAGTACCGCTGCAGCACAACCATAGATTGTACAGTCATAAAACAGCCTCAAGGGAAGAGATTTCTAAAAATCGCTAGTGGCAGCCATATTGACAGACATGCATGCACAGCATCCTGTGCAGTACTGCCCCCTATACCACCTCCAGCCCCTGCACATGGCTCTGCATACCTGGGGCACTGGGGTGTGGGGCTGTCCGGCATCGAGGCGCACAGAAGTGCAGCCAGAATACGCTCAACTCGAGCGTATCCCGGCCACCTTTAGTAGATCAAGCCCTTACTAAGCACTGCAATATGACAGGATCCTTCCAGAAACAAACAGGAGTGTGAGAATACCAAAATTATCTAATTGCTAATCTTCATTTTGGATATTTGACAACATTTGTGGATATGCAGTGTCAGTGGCTCAGCAGGTTGCACACTCACCTCTGAGGCCGGAAGATTGAAAGGTTGTGGGTTCTAGCCCCACACCAGGAACTTAGAGTAAAATCCCAATACCAACACTGTAGTGCAGCATGAGGGGGGCTGCTGCACTCCTGAGGTGCCATCTTTCAGAAGAGATACTAAACCAATGTCCCGTCTGCCTGTTCTGGTTCTGATAGTTGTTAGGTGGGCGTTAAAGAGCCCATGGCACTTTTTAAAAAGAGTAGTGGAAATTTACCCGCTGCCCTTGCTAAATCTCCCCCATTCACTAAAGATACCACCAGTGGCTTAATCTGGTTCAATTTCAATTGGTTTATATCTTTATATACCCCTCCCCTGGGACAAGGCTGAAAATAGACAGACTTGCCTACCCTCCTTTCCTGGTCAACAAAAACAAAATAAATAAAATTGTGTTTTATGGATTTACTACCTTCCATCTTGTTTAAAAAAAAACAACTAACTTCTTCATCATCAGGCCCTGGAGGGACTAGCTCCACTACATGGACCACAAAGAAATGAACTAGTCTGTACCTGGGCCCATAAACGAAGGAGCATACCACCCTCACTTAAAAAAAAATGCCCCCCCCCCCCAGAAGGGACTTAAAAATACCTGATGGCACTATTGTTGAATCATGTGGGTAGAGCTAGTCCCAGTCTTAGCAACTTTTCAGTAAGCTAATGGCCCCATTGCTGTAACTTTACCATCTCCATTTTTACCTCCCTAATCTGGTCCTTGCCTGGTGGGCACTGGCAGTGAAGCATGAAAATATATGCTCTCACACACTGCCTTGCCTGCTGCTGCTTCAAGGGCCCTGTAGTTCTTGGCTGGGCAGTGCAGAAGGTTAAATGAATGCTTTTAACTGGATACATTTACAGCAGCTCACTTCCAGCCCAGTCCAGAACTACAGAGCCATTAAGGGCTCGATCATCAGTAGGCCAGGCAGTGTATCGGAGCATTCCACTTCATGCTCACTTCCAACTAGTGAAGCTTGGATAGTGCCTTTGTGGATCTGATTGTGATCCATCGGATAGTGGCACTATCCAACCTGGGATCCGACCAGGTCGGATCCCAGGTCAGTTCCCGCACTATCTGACGTCAGATCCAGGGATCTGCGGTCGGACCCAGTGTCAGATCCAGGAATCCGATTGTGGATCTCAGGATCCAACCTGGATCTGGGACGATCAGATACACAGTCAGATAGCGCTACTATCTAACCGGAGCCACTATCTGGCAAAAAGACTGGTATCTGGTGGTATCCTAATTGATAGCATAGTATCTGAGCAACACTACTTCCAACGATTGCCCAGACAAGGCCCCCCCATCACAGAACAAACTAGAGAAACAAAGGACAAAGACAGTAAACATACAGGGGGTGAATGGATATTGGTTTGCTGCAGATGAGAAGGGAGGCTGGGGGTGGGGTAGATCTGTTATTTAGGGCCTGATCCACAGTGAGGCTGACATACATTCAATTTCTCAGTTGCTGGCCAGCAAAGCTCCAAACACTAAGTGCATTCCAAACACCGCAGAATCCCCAACCACCCTCATGTACAAGCATGGAGGTCCATCTGACAGCTGGGGCATTCAGGAAAAGGAGGTGAGCTGCACACTTGGATGTACAGATCAGTCATAAAGTGGCACCCCGGCTTCACACAGAGTAAGGGATTGTTGGAAATGGTAGCCCTCCAAGGACAGCATGGCTCGTTAGGGAGAAATACATTTTTATAACTAAAATTATAAAACAATGACTGGAAATGCAGCATTCGGATTGGCTGATTCACATTCTAAAGGGTTAGGTTAGTGGCTAAAAACGTTTATGTAGTATAGAACAATTAGAATGTACAAAATAAAAACAGAAACATGTTTATAATAGCGTTAGAGCACAACAGAAGGTACCTTATGTTGCATAAATGTATATTAATATTTCAATACAATTAATTGGAAGATTAGTTGACGTGTCCCAGAAAATACCAGATCATCGGCCAGGCCTAATTCTATAAGTTTGCACATGTGGCCAAATGGTCTTATTGTACATCCCAGGGTTTACAAGGAGGGTCATTTGGGTAATAAACTTTATCTGTTCCTGGGGGGGTCTACTGGCAAAGGGGCACCCTGGGATACTGAAACGGTTGACAAACCTTTGATGTCAAAAGCATCGCAAACTGGAAGACTATTTGAGTATATTTGTTTATTGATAAAACTGGAAACTGAGGTTTCCCCAATGATGGGAATACAGTGAGGGTCTGGTTTCCAGCAAAAGCCTGTATAATTCTGCTTACAAGCAAAATGTTTTTATTTGCGAGAAGCATGTCCTACTGAGAAACTTAAAAAAAAAATGTGTACTGAGACTTATTGGCATTTCCCCTATATAAGGAGGACCTAACTGTGACTCAGAGGGAAAGGAGGTCAGGGTGTAGTACAACAGGCTGACCGACGGTGTAAGATTGGAAGGCGGGAACTCTGATGGGGTTCAAGTTCTCTGAAGACTTTACCATTTCCATATCTTCACATGTAAGCTTGACCTAGCTACAGGAAAGTTAAGTTTGTGTTTTTATGGTTTAACTCCTATTATTTTCAATGTTTTCTCCTGTAAGCACTTTTGTTTTGTTTTGAAACGTAGAATCTGCTGGCAGATAAGAACCACTCAGCTCACCTAGTCTGCTGATTTTCTCTGCCTATGGCATTACTGCAGATCCTACTTGGTCCATTCACCCAACCCTTCCTGCCTTCCCTAAGATTCCCCTGTGCCAATCCCATGCATTCTTGAACCTACCACTGTTTTCGCCCCCACTACCTCTGCTGGAAGACTGTTCCAGGAGTCCACCATTCTTTTCCATGAGGAAGTACTTCCTCACATTTCTCCTGAATCTACCCTCCCCTCCAGCTTCATAGCATGTCCCCTTGTTCCTGAGCACCTTTTCTTCTGAAAAATACTTCCCTCCTGTGCCTTATTTACTCCCATGAAGTATTTAAATGTCTCTGTCATATCCCCCACTCCCTCCTCTTCTGTTCCAGGGTGTACATATTGAGGTCCTTTAGTCTCTCCTCCTGGGGCTTTTGATGTAGACCCTGCACCATTTTAGTTGCCCTTTTCTGGACCACCAATGTATAAATATATTGTGTAAATAAAGTAATCCTTATTTAGCACAATATACAGACTGGTTGTGATTTTTAATACAAGGGGTATAGTCTGTGAATTTCTGAGGTAACTGTCATTCCAAACAGGCATGCTAAATCTAGTTTAAACAATTTCAAAAGCACATTCCTTCCTGACACAGGAAAGGAGGGGTGTGAAGTTTGATAAAACAGTACCCAAATTTCACCTGGGGTTCAAGCAGTCACCCTTGGCTTGATCCAGGGGGACTGGTGACTGGGCTGAGAGGGTCCAGGTGTCTGAGGTGCACCATCCTTGCAGAGGGCTGAGTATGGGCACAATAACATGGTGAGGGGTGAACACAGGTGAAGGTCTGTGGCAGCTGGCTATGAGAGGGGTGCTGGTTGGGCCGGGGACAGGTGGGTTTGTCATGCCTGACCTTTTTAATCTAACACTAGGGGGCATAAGACACTCTGCTTTGCCTCATGTCTCACAATCCCCTTAGCATTAGACTAACTAACTGTAACGCAACCTCAGGTCATGTCTTGATGCTTAAACAACAAATTGATTTTCCTGGTGCCACCTGCCATAGTTGCCCAGGAGGGCTGGCACTGAGCTTAGTAGTGTCTGTGGGGGTCTTGTTCAGAGGCATGTAAGACATATAGCAGGGGTCCCCCTGACATAGTCTACCTGCCCTCCTGGAAGACTCTGCAGTACATACTCCATGCTGTGGAATTCTGTGTATGGCAACCATTCCCACTTGGTGGCACCTGACTGCATAGATGAGTGGATCAGCTCAGGCCACCCTTTCTGAGTGGAGTGCAACTGTTGCTAGAGATGCATGGAAGTCTCTACATGTGAAAAGAACAACCTACACACTCCCAGGGCCTCTTCACAACCCCTGTACAGGTGTGTGGGACTTTGGAACTCACTTCGTGGATCAGGCCCTAAGCATTCAGCCACTGTAGGGGCCAATCCCTTCCTATTTGGCCATCAAGGTCTCTTCCCCTCCACACCATACAAGTCACAGCTGATAACAGTGGCCATGACTTGTATGATATGGAGGGGGAAGAGACCTTTATGGCCACAAAAGAAAGGCTTGGCCCCTATATTGGCTCAATGATGGTGCCATTAGGTATCTTAAAGGCAAAGACTAAATCCCCCAGTGATTAAACAAGGGTGCCAGGGAACCACGAGTATGATGTAGGGAGGCCCTGCTTCAGGGAAAACTCCATTTGTTTGTTGGGATCTGTTGGAAATTGGCAATCAGGCTGGATTACAACTACCCCACTCTGGGGGCGGGGGGGGGGCTTTCTGAGTCATTTGAGCAATTGTATGGCCTTGGGGGGGGGACAATTTGAACACATTGCTCCATTACTGAAAGTGCACCAATGCCAGCCAACCCACAGCAACATCTACGGGCTTGCCACATTTCAACTCTAATGTATCCAGGAACTGTGTCAAAAGGGAGTTCCCCAAGGGGTTATAGCTGATCTTTGGCATCAGGTGGGAGATGATAAAACTGAACCAGCCTGGCAAGGCTTCTACGAGGGTCGTAGTCAGGCCCACCTGGAAGGGAGCCTAGTCAAGGGGCTGTTCAAACCAGACATTGGTTGCACTAACCATTTGATTTGCAAAAGGCCCTTGTTTTTTTTTTTTTTTTTATATTCATCTTTATTAAACATAAAGGGTACATTACATACATTTTGAAAGCACTCTAGTGAAGCCAGATAGACTTATTACAACCTACAGAAGTCCACTGTAACATAGTGTAACAGCAGTCCATGACCATGTCAGTCAAACAGCCCAGCGAACACTAGAGCATAACTGTAAATTACAGTGACGTTATATGACAAAGAGTAGGTAGGTGTAACAGAGTCCAGATATAAGGTCCAATGGGCCCATCTTCAGATGAAGACTGGGAGTCGGAGGTTCACCTTGTTCCATGGTATTCATCAACATTGAGAAAGCTAAAAGGAAAAAAGGGTCAAGCTTGGGTAAAGGCACACAGTTCAAACTCTCTAAGGGATTGGCAATATTATAGAAGCCTTATGAATTCCTATGTAACTGCTGTTAGAGAAAGTAAAAGATCATATTATAATTCTAAATTAGAGAATTCTGCTGGGAATGTTAACATTTTTTGGGATATAATTAAAGAGATAAATGGTCACCACAAACAGGGTGTTAATTGTAAAACTGAGATTTCAGGTTACGGGGGGAAGGAGTCCCTTGCAGATGGGTTCAATGATTATTTTGTGAACTCGGGGAATTTTTTTGGTGGTCCTGACCCTTGTAATATTAATGACTATTCGCTGCCTCATTTAGATTCATCTGATTTGTTCTCATTTATAAAGCTGGAGAAATATGAGGTTATTGAGGCCTTGTTGGACTTAAAGACAACAAAGAGTGGTGGCCCTGATGGACTGACCCCCTATCTATTAAAAATCTCAGCTTTAAAGATAGCTGCTCCCCTCACTTATTTGTATAATTGGTCTATTAATGAGGGAGTAATGCCCTCGGATTGGAAATCCGATCTTTAAGGGAGGGAGTCGGGATCAGTTTAATAATTATCGACCAATTTCACTTTTGTCCCAGGTTTCTAAGTTGCTGGAAAGATTTGTGGTTAAACAACTGACCAATTTTCTGAATCAGAATGACTTATTTGATAAATATCAGTCAGGATTTCGTAAATCACATGACACAATCTCTGCCGTGTCGAGGGTCTTGGATGATGTCAACAAAGCTATGGATAAGGGCCTTTTGACTGGTGCCATCTTTGTTGACCTCTCCAAGGCCTTCGACACGGTGGACCATCAAACTCTCCTCTCCAGTTTGAGGGACATTGGGTTATCGGGTAGTGCCCTTAAGTGGTTTACTTCTTATTTAGAGGGTAGGATGCAGTCAACCATTGTTAATAAGATTGTTTCAACGCCTTTGCCAGTAGTCCGAGGGGTCCTTCAAGGATCGGTGCTTGGACCTTTACTTTTTTTGATTTACCTGAAAGAGCTTGGATGCCATGTGAATAATATGGCCTACCAGTTGTATGTAGATGATACTACAGTTTATACCACTGCTCCTTCTGTGGATGAGATCCAAGTTAAATTGCAGTTAAGTTTTGATAGATTATATGGATATTTGACACAACGGAAACTTAAAATGAATGTAAGTAAGACAAAATGTATGATATTTGGTTCTACTATGAAACTTAGAACTTGCACTAAACTATCAGTGTTTGATCCTGAGGGAACAAAATTAGATCAAGTGATGACTTATAAGTACTTGGGTTATTGGCTGGACCCCTTGGCTACTGGCAATTCACATGTTGATGAGTTAGTTAGATTAGTGGGGAAAAGGGTGGGTCTACTTTATCGAAACAAAAATTGTTTGGGTGGATATATGATAAAGAAAATTGTTGAATCACAGATTTTTCCTCTTTTTGATTATGGAGACGTATTTTATGATTATTCTTACTCTGGAAAGTTATATAGATTAGATAACTTGGTAACTTGGTAAGTTTAGACAAAGTAGGCCGAGGCCCATTTAATTGTCTCCCACTCATAGTGGGCTTATATATGGGTATATTTCTTAATATTTGTAAGCAAAAATTTGTCTAATTCCATTTTAAATGTGCTAAAAGTCATTTTCTCTACTACATTCCTTGGTAAACTATTCCAAATTAAAGGAGCTCGTATGTTATAAAAATTCAAATGCCTGTTCGATCTTGCTCTATTTATAAAAATTTGTTTATCATGAGATCTTGAATTTAGGTTTTTAGGATTCCAAATTATGCTACATTGGGACATCAAGGTATTATTCTCCAGGATACGATATAAAAATAACAGATCCCACCTTATCGTCTTAATTCAAGGGGTACAGATTGAGTTTAGATAATCTATCCATATATTCCACATTCCATAAACCTTTTATTGACTTTGTTAAACGTTTTTGAATCTTTTCCACTCTAAGTATGTCTTTCTTTAAGTAAGGACTCCATAAGGGGGAACCATAGTCAAGATTAGGGACTACATAGGTCTTATATAGTTTGAGTATACACTCACTATTCCTTGATATGAAAGCTTTATTTATAGCATACATTATGCTATTACATTTACCTATTAATTTAAAAATGTGAGTATTAGATGATAATCTGGAGTTTATCCAAACACCCAAATCTTTTTCACTATTGCTGTGTTTTATTTTTTTAGTATTTAGGAAATATGAATATTTTGGGTTATTTTTTCCAAGATGAATTACAGCACATTTATCTTCATTAAATTTCATACCATTACATTTTCCCCATTCTTCTATTAGATTTAAACTATTTGTTAGTTCCATATGATCACTAAGAGTTGTAACCTCACCCCCTATTTTAGTGTCGTCGGCAAATTTGGTTATAAGGGATTTAACACCCACACTCATGTCACTAATATAAAGGCTAAACAACAGGGGGCCCAATACAGAACCCTGGGGGACTCCACTAGTAACACACCCCTCGTCTGATAAAACAGTGTTGTTGCGAACCCTTTGGGTACGGTTTGCCAGCCAATTTCCAATCCATCTAATAGTGTTTTTGTTTAATCCAAGTTTGAGTAGTTTGACTATCAACTGATTATGTGGAACTGTATCAAACGCCTTCCCCAGGTCCAGAAGGATTACATCCATTGGTCTACCACTATCTAATTTACGGCTGACATGGTTGTAAAAGGCTAATAGGTTGGTGTTACAAGAGAGGCCACATCTGAATCCATGCTGAGTAGTATCCTGAAACCCCAATCTTATGATATTATCGTCAATGCTATTTTTAATTAGCCTTTCTAACAATTTACAGCAAACTGACGTCAGACTGATTGGTCTATAGTTTTTTACACAGGATTTATTGCCTTTTTTGTGAATAGGCACCACTATAGCCCTTTTCCAATCCAATGGGACCTCACCAGTTTCCAAAGATTTATTAAATAACTTTGTAAGAGGATCAATTAGCACATCTGCAAGTTCTTTCCATACAATCGTGTCAATATTTTCAGGTCCTGAAGAGGAAGATATTTTTAATTTTAGTAGTTCTTGTTTAACAGCTTCTTGACTAATATTAATAGGAGATTCGTTTTTTTCCTCAATAATACTAATGTTGGTATTTTGTGCCTGATATATTGATGTAAAATATTTATTGAAATTATCGGCTATATCTTTGTTGTTGGTAATAGTTTCCCCGTTAACCATTACAGAGGTAATTTTTTTTTAAACTTGTTTATTACCATTTATTTAGGAAAAAAAAGCTTTTTGGTTTTTGTTTGTTGCGAGATTATTTTCAAATTTAATTTTGCCTTTTTTTATAGTAGTCTTAAGCAATTTCTGCTGTTTTTTATAGTTTATATAATTTATTTCCATTGGGTTCTTTTTATACTTCTTAAAAGCTTTATTCTTCCTTCTGATCTGTCTCTTTATATCAATGTTAAACCAGTGGGGGATATAACCTTTACTATTAACAGTTTTACGCATAGGAATGTGATTTACAATTGTTTCTAATATTGTATTTTTCAACTTGTCCCACATAAGATTAACCCCTAAACTGTAGTATGATTGCCCCCACTCCAGTTTTTTGAAGACATCAATAATTTTGATCCAGTCTGCTTTTTTATAATTTAAAGATTGTGTATCATTTTTAATTTTGATATTTCTAATGTTAAGTGAACATTCAACAATATTATGGTCATTATTACATAGATGTGGCAGTATGTCTACCCTAGTGATCTTGTCAATGCAATTTGTAATAATCAAATCCAACGTACTCTTTCCTCTGGTAGGAGCATCAACCATTTGTTGGTAACCTTGGGATGTCATAATGTCCAGGAATGTTTTTTCAAAGGCAGTTGTTGCAGTATGCTCCAACCAGTTGATTCAAGGGGCATTAAAATCGCCCATCATCAGGAAGTCTCCAAAGTTTGAAATTTGAATCAATTCTTCTAATAAGTTATTATTATAGACAGTGTTACTGTTGGGGGGTCTATAACAGATCCCTAAGTTCAACTTAGGTAAGTGTGGGAAAAATATGCTTATCCATAAAGTTTCAGGAGTATTGTCTGTAAAGTCACTTATTTTAATTTCTTGACATTGTAGGAAGTCGGAAATATAACAAGATACTCCACCTCCCTTTCTCCCAATACAGTTTTTGTTGAATAGATGGAATCCATCAATATTGTTAGACCAGTTGTTTGATTCATCCCACCAGGTTTCTGTCACACAGATAATATTAATGTTTTCCTGCTGTATTTGTAATTTCAGTTCACTTAATTTGTTATTACCTAGGCTTCGTGCATTAACATTCCAGATTTTCAGTCTACTTAAGCTTTTATTTTTTAAACTTGTTGGTTGCAAAAAATGGGAGGCGAGATTTAAATTGGATTTTTCCTTTATACCCTCGTCCCCCTTGTTTACAAGTTTAAATTGGACTTGATGATGTTTTCAAAAGTCCTACCTAATTTGTAGGCTCCTTGTCTACTCAAGTGCAGCCCATCCCAACTAAATAGGGAAGGAATATCATGGACATTTTCCCAATGGGGTATAGATTTATAGCCTGACTTGAGTGTCCATTTTCTTATCCATTCATTAACAACTTTGATTTTACATGTTGTGTGATAATTTGCTCTAGGAACAGGGAGGATTTCAGAGAACCATATTTCGCAATGAAGTTTGTCCAAGGTTTTACCAATATTAATAAATTCATGCTTGATCTCGTCAACAGATAATTTTCTTATATCGTTTGTCCCTACATGTAAGATAACCAATGGATTTTGACCAGAATTTTGTAAAATATCCGGGCACATTTTGTTTATATCTCTAATACCAGCTCCTTGAAAGGTAGAGCAAGCTATGTTATGCTTGTCAGTTCTACATACTAATTTGTCTGTATATTTAACTATCAAATCCCCCAAGACATAAAATTGTCTACTCGAGGTATTTCCTTCATTTGAGGGGTAAATTTTTTCAGGATTTAGTAAAACACCATCTCTTATATTATGTTGATTTTGAGTATGGCCAGAGGCAGATGGAGACTCTTCATCACATCCATTACTTTCATTAGGTACTGTTTCAAGCATTGGGTCAGTTAAAGGAGCCTGAATATTTGCACTCACCTCCTTTGTTATTATATCAGGTCTAGAATTATGTCCAGTCACCCTAGAGTTTTGCTTTTGGGGAATAACATCTTGTGTCAGCTCGACTAAGGCATCTGTGTTATCCAGGCTAATTAAAGGGTCATATCTATTTGACAGTTTAATATTATTTCCAATAGCCCTTCTTCTGGATTTAGATTTATGACCAGGATTCACAGTAATCCACTCCTCAGCATCAGCTTCACTATTTAGACTAGTTTCATTTGATTCACATCTCTTTCTTTTCTCATAATTCCCCATATAATTTCTAGATAGAGCAACATGTTCACCATTATGTGTTTCCTCATTATTTCTAGTACTGTTGTGGGGAAATTCCCTAGTGAGATTGTTTGGTTTTCCTGACATTTTTCAATCACTGCCAGTCTCTTATAAAAATTTTCTATATCTTCCCTCAGTACACTGTTACTAGTACATTTGTCACATATAAAGAGGGTGGTCTGGGGAAGGGAGGTAAATAGTGTGTACATCGAGCAGGTATTACATTTAATACCTGTTTCACCATCCAAAGTGATTATTACATCCCTCAGATTGGTTTTGTCTATTATTATTTGATCTACACACAGATCTGGAGTGGGCTCCAAGGTTATTAAATCAGCCATGATCTATAAACTTACACTTAAATTAGGTATTCCGAAGTGTTAGCTTTACTTACAGACAGGAGAACGTGTGTCCACCTCATTCTATTACACTGCCACACTTGCCACACTTGTCACAGATGACCACGCCAGCAGCGTGTCTTTGTCTTGCATCTTCACCAACATGGCCGCAGCCTGCCCTGCTCTGCTGCAGGGCCATCTAAATAGCTTAGTGACACCCGGAAGTAACTCGTGCTTCTTGGGTATCCTCGCTACTCCAGAGTTCGATTTTTTATCTGGAAAACCCTTAGGTGGGACTTATAATAGAGGTTTACCCCCTTTACAGTGCTTCTGTCGAAAATAAAAGAATAAAATGCAAGAAGTAGTTTGGGATTGTCCTCTCCAGACTACTCTCCTCTGCCTAGGATGTCTAGGGCTCCAGACCTCGCGAGATTACGAGGTGTACAGTAGTTCAAGTTTTATCTAGTGTTTTATAACAAAGCATACAAAGTTACACTCAATACATTAAATTCCATATGTGAGAGTAGCATATAAGTCTAAAACTTCAGGTAAATCAGTCATCAGATGTACTTTATAATCGTTTGGCGAGACTGATTTTACAATGTCCTAGGGATACCCACCATTGCTTGATGTATCACAAATTAGGATGGATTTTTTTGCCAGACAGAAGACAATTACATAAATATATTCTGGCATTTAAAAGTATCATAGCAGTGATTCCGGACTATCTGGCTGAAAGGTTAGAATTTAGGGATGTTAATCCCTCTTTAAGGAATGCGGCCTATCGAGAGTTGGTAATACCCAGATCAAAAACTAAATGTTCTGACTTTTTTGTTTCAGCCAGCTAGTCCCTAAATTTTGGAATATGATGCCCTTGAAATTTCGTTTGTATAATAGCAAAACCCCGTCACGAAATGTTGTTAAAACCTGGTTTTTGGATTCATTTTTTGCTCAAACTAAGGCTTGTTGTGGCCAACTGGTTATAGCAATATACTTATTGTATGTAACTGTATGTATTTGGTGTGTTATATATTGTATGTTTGTATTTATTGTAATTGTTGTAACTTTATTTTTGTTTAACCAAGGGTCACCATTTTAAATGAGTTTTACTCAATGGTCTAACCCATTTAATAAAATGAATGAATGAATGAATGAATGAATGAATGTGATTTCCTCCATATATGAGATTTCACGCAACACGTCAATCCACTGCCGGTAAGTAGGAGGTGTTATCTGAAGCCAGTTTGGGGTGATTGCTTTATGTGCTGTGGTTATCAGGATGTTCCACAAATAAGTCTGGTCAGAGCCCTCCACTGCCAGAGGGGGGAGACCCAAGACAGTGTGTGAAAATGAGAGTTCAATGGTAATAGAAAAGAGGTCTTTTAGGGCTCCATTTACTTGCTACCAGAAATATGTCAATTTCAGACAGGACCAAAAGATATGAGAGTGATGGGCTCTGGGCTCACCACACCTCCTCCAGCAGTCTTGGGAGAGATTAACACTCCATTTCACTTGTATAATCAGTGTACGACAAAAGTGCACTCATACCTTCCATGCAAATTCTTGCCACAGGGGGAGCAGGTGGATTTCGCACCATTAGTGAAAATTTTAGTCCAGTCCTTATCCTTAAGGTCAATTCCAGATTCCTGTGACCATTTCTGTTTAATTGTACTAGCTGGATCAGAATGCAGGGGGTGGATGGCTTTGTAGAGGTGTGATGTGAGATGAGGCCCCTGGAGATTTTGCACGACATAATTGCCACTACGAGGCCTAGTAAAGGTTTAACAGAGGGGAGTTCAGGGTGGGCATTGTGTAAAACCTGTATATGGTTCCTAAGTTGAAGATATCTAACAAAGTCCAGATTAGTTCAATTATACACTTGTTTCACAGCTTGGAAATCTAAGGCATTCATCTTGGGCATAAGTTGTTCTGAGTTATATAAACCATGCTGGTGCCACCACTGAGAGGTCAGATCCAGTCGTGATGGAGAAAAAGTGTTGTCCCATGCAAACCATTAGAAGGGCCAGAGATGTGGGCCCAGGTGGAACTTGTGCCAGAGCTGATGTACTCCTCATAAAGTAGAATGAACTAGTAGTAAGATTAGATCCCCCATTGCATCGGGCAAAGGTCTGATCCATTACTCTTGCCGGTAACGGGGGACCCCTTCTTCATTTTGTTCCATCAGCTTCCAATTGGAAGTGTATGACGGGAGAGACCACTGTAAGGCCTATTTAAGATGAGTGGCTAAGTAATAATCCTCCAAGTCTGGAAGTGCCCTCCCTCCAGCAAGCCGAAGGGGCTTGTAGTAGTTGAAATTTGAGTCTTGGGCATTTTGCTGCCCAGATATATTTAGAGAGAATTTTGTTGCCACTTTTGAAACTGGATTTTGGGTATATTAATTGGAAGGCATTGGAACAAATATAGGTATCTAGTAAGGACATTCATGGTTATGTACTCAATACGTGAATACATCGGGAGTCCTAGGAGAGACCAGTGATTTGTCATTGTGCACCTTCCTAAGGAGTGGCCCAAAATTGGAATCATATAGTTTACTGAGATTTTTATGAAGCTGGATTCCAAGATATTTAATTTGCTATGCTGACCAGTTAAAGAGAAGCAATCGAGCCACCTCTGAAGAAGGTGAGTAGTAGAAAGTAAAGACTTCCATTTTGATTTTGTTTAGAACATAACCAGCATGTTAGCTAAATAATTCAAGAATTGACTATACCTCCAGGATGGATGATTCTGGGTTAGCTAAGTAGAGCAGGACATTATCTGCATGACGTGTGATTTTCTGATGAAGTCTGCCCACTTCTATTCCTTTTATAATATGACTGTCTCTAGCACTTTTCACAAGGGGCTCAATATACAAAGCAAATAAGAGGGATGAAAGGGGGCAGCCCTGCCAAGTACCCCTATACAAGTGGAATCTGGAGGAAAGATGTCCGTTGGTGCGGACATACGCCTGGGGGGAGGCATAAAAAAAACAGTAAAAAAACGTTGAGGGAAACCAAAGGCTTCTAATGTTAGGAAAAAAAAACTCCAGACTACTGTATCAAAAGCCTTTTCAGCATCTAGGCTCATGACACATGTTGGGATTTGGTTTCATCTAATGGTCTCAATTACGTTCACTGGACACCGTACATTGCCAGGAGTCTGTCTACCAGTGATGAAACCTGTTTGGTCGAGAGAAAGGATGGTGGGGAGTAATGGGTTTATTCTCTTTGCCAAGACAGAAGTAAAAATGTTATAATCTGTGTTTAGGAGTGAAATAGGGTGATATGACTGACATAATGTTGGATCTTTACCTGGTTTGGAAATGACAGTTCTGTTGTTGTGGCATAATTCCAGGTAGGTGAAGGGGCTCCCCCTTCTTTCCACACCCCGTTGGAGACCTGAAGGAGCAGTGGACTAATATCAAGGTGAAGGATTTTATAAAATTCCCCACGAAACCTGTCACTTACTGTACCCATTTTCAGGGCTGTGTTTGTAAATAAAGTTGCGTTACTCTGTTAAACCCTATCTGGTTACTGACTTACAAGTTCAGTGCAGTTAGTGGGGTTTCCCTACCAAGCCCACCAGGCGCTGAGATCCCTGTGGCTTAGTTGACTTAGATTGCCTCCAGCACTCACCCCCTAACTAATCATACTAAATTGCCACAGTTCACCAAAGGTGGTGGCAAGGCCACATGCATGGCTCAGGCATGCATCACCACAGTGTTTCACAATCCGAATGTGGATGGGTGCTTTTACAAAGGGGGGGGTCTAGTAGTTAGAGCACTGGCTTGAGAACCAGAAGATCACATGTTTAAACCCCTCTATAGCCAATATCTCACTGTGTGGCAAGTTATTTAAGCTCCTAGTGCTCGAATCCACCCAGCTGTGGAAATGGGTAGAAGCAGGACCCCACAGGAAATGAGATGTTGCATCTCAGCTGAGCTGTCATGGGTAAATAAACTGCAACAGCTGCCACCTGCCAGTCAGAACAAATTTCTGAAAGAAATAAATGAGTCATAAAATTCTTAGCAAATGCATTCTGCCATTCTGAAGGTAGAAAAGTAACAGATGCTTTGGGATTTAAACAGTAAAACATTTGGTAAGATATTAAGCTGTTTAACCAGCAAATTTCCGTTGTTGGTGGTAATGCTTCTGAATGAAGAATTTAATAGAATAAATAGTGACATAAGCCAGTCATGTTGTATTTTAGAAAGACTTACAGAAGCACTAACTGTGGCCACTGAGATGTTGAATGTACAAAAATGCTCCACAGATCTCATGGGCCCAAGTAGAAACTATAAAGTCGGCAGAAACAGTGCAAGAGTCAAACAGCAGATGTGAGATAGACATAAAGAAATCTGCTTACCAAAGCAAAACTTGCGATGTACAATGCAGCAGTAACCAGAATGCTGGGACTTGAGCAAAACACAGATTAGCCTGCAGATGCTTCATAGTAGGTGCTGACGGAGGACTAGCGATGTTGCAAGTTTTACTTTGCTAGAGAAGTTTGGCGAAGTTGCAAAATTCTCCTTCTCAAATTGCCCACTTCACATTGAGTTTTTCTGTGGGAATGGCACTTTTTTAGGCAAAGTTAAGGCGAAGTTGCAACTTCTCCAGTGCATTTGTATAACTTGTCCTGAAAAAGTGACACTTCAACTGCCCAAAATTTCTGAAGTCGGCATTTCGCACATCACAAATTTGGCAAACTTAGCAGTATATTTCGCAGAGTGAAGTTTGTCAGCTTCACACATCTCTACAGAGGACCCTTGTTGTATGATGGCAGATTAAATGAAGAGCAGGATGGGGTGCATGAGGAAAGGAAAAGGGGGAGAAGGGTGGAAAGAAGCAGGGGAGAGACTCCACAGGAATCATTCCCTAGGTTAATACAAATTACAGAAATGTTTGGTTATTTCTCAGGCTATAAAACTAACTGGTCCAAAACCTCAGTTATAAAATTAAGAAAGGAATATATTATTCCGGGGGGTCTGTGATGCCAAATGAATGATGCAGGAAATAATTTTAAATATTTGGGGTTCGAGGTTAGTGCACAGTTAGAGGAAATATATTCATTACATTTTGAAAATCTATTACAACAGACTGAGGATGATCTTAAAAGATGAAATTCTCTATATTTGATTCTGATTGGTAAGATTAACCTTATTAAAATGCAGATTTTGCCAAGGATTCTTTTTTGTATCAAGTACTTGCTATTTCGATTCTATTGTATTTTTTCTCAGAAATGAAGGAAATGATCATGACATTTCTATGGAAAAATAATAGTGTTAGAATCTCTTGGAAAACATTAATTCTCCCTAAAACTAAAGGGGGTCAGGCGTTACCCGATTTCTTTATGTACTATATAGCCGCTCAACTGGCATAGCTTTGGAATCGAATTCCTAGTGACGACTCATTATTATCAGCAACTCAGAGAGAAGTAGGGGCTGAGCCTTATGCTTCACTCCTGAATGTATTGTATTCTAACATACCTCTGAAAAAATTGAAAGCTCCCATGACAACCACAGTAACATATCAAGGTTGGATTTTGGCACAGAAAACACTTAAAAGTTTAAGAGAACTCTCAGAATTTACACCGACTCATAAAAATTATAACTTCTTACCGTCACTAGGATCCCATTACTCTAGAGTATGGAAGGAGGGTGGTATCTTCCAAATGGGGGATGTCTGTCAGGGTAATACACTGCAGACTTTTCAACATATAGCAAGGAAATATGGATTGGTGGCCAATCAGATTTTCTTTTACAACCAACTTAAATCTTATCTGAATCAAAATAAGGGAAGTATGAGACTTATAGAACCACCTAGTTTGTTGGGCGATTTAATTAAAAACAAGACAGGGAAAAAAATTATTTTTCAAATATATAAACTATTATTAGAGGGTGTGGAGCACAGCGTGGACAAACTGAGGACAAGATGGGATCAGGATTTGGGGATAACTATAACTGCAGATATGTGGCAAGATATAATTAAGGCATACATAGAAAATGTATCATCGGCGAAACTACAGCAAATGCAGATGAATACAACACACCGTGTTTATTTTACACCTAAAAAGTTACACTTATTGAATCTTGATTTATCTGACAAATGTCCTAGATGTGCAAAAATAACAGGGACTCTTATATATTTGATTGGGTCTTGCCCCACACTCTCAAATTTCTGGCATGATATTGACTCTTTTACTCATAGAATAAGGGAAAAAAAACTTTTTTACATCTTTGTTGAAACTTTTGGCTTGGACTGTGAAAAAATCATTGTTAGAGTCACAACAAAGTAACTTGCTGGCAATATTTATTATTGTAGCTAAAACATGTATATTATTGAAATGGAGGGATCCTGATCCACCGGTGTTCAAACAGTGGCATAATATGGTGGCAGATATATCTAGACTAGAACAAACATGGTATATTAAGCAAGGAAGGAAAGATCAATTCCAAGAAATGTAGAGCCCCTTCCAGGCTGAATTAATTAAATCGGGTGCCAGAGGAAGTTAGGGTTGAGTAAAAGGATCTTCCCCTTCTTCCCCTGATTTATGATGAGAAAGTGAAAGAATGGACCCTATCTGAATGGTCCATATGAGGAGAAGACATAAGGGGACCTTACACTTATCTGACAAGGGGAAATAAATAAAAAGTTGGGGAGGGACAAGTGGGAGGAAGGAAGATCCTTGTTGTAGGATAGCAGGTCAGGGGAGAGTGTGCAAGGAGAAAGAACAAACAGGACAGAGGAATGACAGATCCATCCCAAATGGGTAAAGATTGGCACCCTCACTGGTACTGTCATACAAGAGGTCATCAAGTCAAGGATTCAGTGACCAAGAAGTCTGAACTATCTTCTCATCTATTCAAGGGGGTTGCTCCATGGGACATTTGAGGTGTACTGGTGCAGCAGTGTAGGGAAATTGGCACAGTGTGTAATCATGCTGTACCTGTCATGGGGGAGGTGTATGGGGGGGGGGAGTGAACAGTGTCTTGGAAAGAAAAAGAAAGCTGTCTGGATTCAAGGAATAGAGTTCTGTATAAGGTAATATCCGCTAAAACCAATTATGTCTTTAAATAAAGGCTAGAGAACTACTGAGAGGAAAAGTGGATTAATAGGTAAGCCCCCTGAGTTGGTGGGGATAAGAACTCGATGGACAGAAGGTTTTTTTTCCCTTTTTTTTGTATATAAGAAACTGGAGACGTGAATGTCACATGGAATGACAAGGCCATGAGGAGGACTGAAACACAGATGGAGGGAACAGAGTTAAAGAACAACTGCAGGAGGGGGGGAAGGACACAACACTGAACAAACTGCATGCATTTAATTGCATGTTACACTATTGGGAAGGCAGCTGGTCAGCATCCTAAATGTATTTGCATATTTTTATCAGGCAGAAGTTCCATTGAGTAGTGCTCGTTTACAAGGAGATCCTGCTTAGGACAACCACAGTTACAGCAGGAAATACAGTGCAATACAGTATATAAAGTACAGAACATAACTGTCAGAGATTTCAGTTTGTGACAGATGCACAGAGACAACCAGGATAGCTATACAGTAGCATTTTTTTAATTATTTGGTAACTCGGTAAGCCCCACTAGGCACAAGTGCCTGTTTTCAGGGGAAACCTGGGAGCACTGTGGAGGTCAAGTGACTTGCTCAGAGTCACAAAGTATGCAAGAGGAGATTGTGGGAATGAAACCCAGGTTTGCTGGATGTACCAAGCTCATTCGCACCTAAGCTATACTGCCAGTCCCTAAATTATTTCAAATCAACAAGAGATCCTGAAGTCTGAATGATGCATAAATGTGGACACAATACGGATAGATATCGGACAGTGTTGTGAAGGCAAACATGATGCCATGAAAATAATTCCATCATATTCATACTGTAATCATAGTCTAATGGCCATTACAAATGTATTTAGTCTTAATAAGGTTGATTTTTTTTTCCAACAAAAAAAACCCTGCAATTTTTGCAAGTTCAGGTTGCTTCTTGCTACAGGAAGCAGGATCATTGCAACAATAATGTTTTAGGCAGACTGTGTACCAGGATGGCGGGGCATGCCCTGTAAGGTAAGTCGACCAACAGTCCTGTCTTTAATTCCACAGCAGAAGGTATTTGTGAAGATGCTGAGACCATTTCAATATATTTGATTTATTCCAGTGCTATAAAGATAAGAGCATTTACAAAGAAACAAGCGTTTTACAAGAATGCTAAAATGAATGCAGTTCTACACAAATGTACCCTGATGGCGCTCCAGTAATTTTAAAATTCTCTGTAAAGCAATGATCAGAGTTACAGATTAACCATCAACTTCTAAAAATATTTGCCAGCACTAAAGGGGCTCTGAGTTCTGCAGAGAATTCAAGTCAAACTGAACAACACAGAGCCAATGTGCTTTCATCTTTAGTATTTCCAAGGAAACCGCGTTCACTTGAGAGCCCATATTAACCCTGGTAATCAGGAGCCAGCAGCAGCACACAGCATCAAATGTGTGTCAGTCATCTGGTGCTAAGCCTCCACAGTTCCCACAAAAATCCATGGGAACAACAGAACTTTTTGCTTACCCTTACAGGAGAATTGTGTTACATAGTAGGCAAGGCAAGGCAAATTTTATTTATACGGCACCCAATCCCGGAGGCTCTGGGCACCTTACAGAAAATTACAGATGAACAGGCAGTAACACAATTAAAATAAAATTACATAAATACAGTTTTAAAATAAAATATAAATCAGGTCAAAAGGGGAAACTTTCAAATTACCATAACCGGGGACTGAACAAAAATCACGATGGAGTTCAATAATCATTAAAAGCCAGGGTAAAGAGGTGAGCCTTCAGCCTCTACTGAGGGAGCCTCTCGGACAGCAGATGGTAGTGAGTTCCACAAGGTTGGCCCAAATATGCTAAAAGCACAATCTCCTGAAGTCTTGAGCCGAACCCTGGGAATGTCCAGGAGGCCCCTCGAAGAAGAGCGGAGGGACGAGCAGAGGTCGCCGGTGTCAGAAGCTCTGACAGATAGCCAGAGCCTAGTCCATATAGGGCCTTAAAGGTGAGAAGAGTCACCTTAAAAAGGACCCTCCACCTGACTGGCAGCCAGTGCAAGGCACGCAGAACCAGGGTAACATGACTGGATCTAGAAAGACCCGTCAGCAGCCGGGCTGCTGCGTTCTGCACCAGCTGCAGTTGGCGGAGGGTCTCTCTCATGACCCCGAAGTACAGAGCGTTACAGTAGTCGAGCCTGGAGAAAATAAAGGCATGTACTAGCATAAGCAGGTCCTCGGGTGGAATGAGGGGCTTAATCCAGGCAATGTTCCACAAATGGTGAAAACCACTGCTAACTACAGACAACACCTGATCTTCAAAAGTCAGTCTACTATTAAAGATCATTCCCAGATTTCACACCCTCAGGGAAGCTACCAACAGGGTCAAACCCAGTATAAGACCAGAGTCAGCCCTGGGAGGCAACCCATCACACCTGCGACCAGGCTCAATCACCAGCACCTCCATCTTGGTCGGATCTTGGTCGGATTGAGTCTCAGCCAGCTGGAAGCCATCCAGTCATTGATTTTAGTCAGACAGTTGTTAAGCACATCAACAGCTCCGGAGGTTCTGGGAGCAAATGACAAATACAGTTGGGTGTCATCTGCATAGCAGTGAAACTCTACACTGTATTGTCGAATGATCCCACCCGGGGCAGCATATACACTGCGAATAACATCGGCAACAGGATCGAGCCTTGTGGTACTCCACAAGACAGAGGCATTGGGGAGGAGGAGAAATTCCCCACCACCATCCACTGCACTCTGTCTGAGATATGGGACTTAAATCACCTGATGACAGTACCGGCAAGTCTACAAAACTCACAGAGCCCATCCAGAAGCACGATGTGATCCACAGTGTCAATGGCTGCTGAGAGATCGAGGAGCACATGAACTGACCTGTCTCCTCTATCTCTAGCCCTGAGCAGATCATTATGCACCCTCACTAGAGCTGTTTCAGTGCTGTGTCTAGCCTGAAAACCCAACTGAAATGACTCATAAATGTCCTCAAGCTGTTGTGCCAGTAACTTCTCAACAACTTTGCTCAAGAAAGGCAAGTTGGAGATAGGACAGTAATTTTCCAGGACGTCAGGGTCGAGGGAAGATTTCTTAAGGAGGGGTCTCACCAGCACTTCTTTCAGAGCAGCCGGGAAAACCCCTTCCACCATCGAGCACCTGGCAATCCCAGTGAACACCGGGCCAACAGCCTCAACACATCCTATTAAGAAACATGTCGGGACTGGGTCCAGTTCACAAAAGGTGTGCTTCAGCTCAAAGATCACCTTAGTCACTTCAGACACCTCCACTGGCCTAAACTCTTCCCAGACAAATAGAGTGCCTCTATTCCCCCCAGCCCGGTCACTGCTAGGCAAAATGAAAAGGCTTTTTTCAGCTGCAGACAGGCAGGATGTAAAAGCCTGTCTACAGTCTAAAACAGCTGAGATGGTCTGTTTTTCCCTGCCGCAATCTACCTGGATAGAAACTTTACCCCCTTACTGGAAACTGTCCCCTGGTATTCAACATAGTGAGCACGCAGGGCCAGCTTGTCTGACTCCAACGGGGCGCCCAACATACGAGCACATTTTAATGAAATAAAGAAACTCCACTCCCTTACACAAAATTCCCTGCATTTGCATGCAAAATTATAACAGGCTGTTGCTTCACTTCACATACTCTCACAAAGTGGTAGACCACAGGGGCAGACAGGCTGAGACAGCGTTTTATTAATTGTTTTTGTTTTATAGGCTTCCCGATCTCAGGAACACAATGATTGCTACCTGCAGCAGTAATGATATAGATGGAAAACAACCACAGAGTATGAGTAACCGGGGGTCTGGGGGTGAAAGCCACAGATTCTCCTCAGCGGTTCAGTGTAGCCCTACAAATGATGTCACTTATGGTTTAGCCTGGCAGCAGCTGGCAAATGCAGGAAAACTACACAGATCATGGGTGGCATGAAGTTTGCAGTAAAAAGGGGGTATAAATGAGCCATAAAAGACTAATGCCGGCTGCCATTGTTAAAACTGATCTCAGGGTGTCAGAAACCTCAAAACAGGTAAATATTGTCAGAAGCTCTTTAAAGAAGCACTGCCCACATTTTGAGCTTGAAAAGTGCCTGGAGTTCAACACTGCAGTAAGGCATTTATTCTGCAACGTCAACTAGAAAAACAAGAGCTGTCTAGGCCAACACCACCTGCCTGTGTATTTGTGTAATGTGTAAGGTTTTATTTTATTTAATGCATCCTTGGGACATAACTGTTTGTTAAGTTGAAAGGAACTAAGAGATAGTGGGAGTGTTATAAGCCACACTCACAGTGCTTCTTAGTTTTCTGTGATGCCCCAGATTTACGTTGCAATGGTACAACAAATAAAATATACAACCATATATGCCAAGAGGCTAAGGAAATCGCTGATGTTGGCTCTTCTCACACACACATATGCATGCATGCATACATGCGCGCGCACACACATACACACACACACACACACAACAGCAACACATACATGCACATACATACATATTATTTACGTATTTATTGTTGCTGCTTGGGGAGGGATGGTTAGGAAACATTTCCCATTTTCAGTCCTGCCCTGGGGGAGATACAGGTGAAAACTATTGATACTGAACTAGGAAGCAGTCCATATTAGCTGAAAAGAAAATTGTCTATGCTGCTTTTAATTCGGTGACAGAGCAGCGATGCTCCTTTATGGAATCATGATATTACTAATTAAAAATAACAAAAGTAAAACAGGTAATTTTTAACTTAGTAAATGTCTTTGAACCTGCAAATAAGATGGCTCTGGCCAACCCCTCCAACTCTCGATCAATCAGACCAGACATGGCTTGTAGAAATGGGGGGGCAGACTGACCATAATCCCCCCCACTATGATTTCTGGGTGGGCCATATTTTCTCCCCGGCCCCGTGCGCGTGCACATACACAGCGTTTTAATCATTTGTTTTTTTGTTTTCCTCCACCTAAATCAAGTCAGTCAAGCAGAATAAAAACAGGCACACATGCATGCCATAGTCTGTGGTTTACTCTGGGTACTGTGTTCGAGTACTGTCAGTGAGTTTTTTTCTCCTGCTGTGCCTCTGACCATTCATTGTCTAGAATTTCATGCACAGTGCCACATGCATGCAGTGTCTGCACAAACAGTGCATTACCTTGCAACTCTGTGAGCAGGAGAAAAGATGCAGATTCTTCCTGCATGAGGGCATCTGTTGGCTCATACAGTGGTGGCAGGTGGCCAATTTGAATGTGGCTGCTACTTGTTAAAGAGGGAGAAGGGCACACTGGGAGCCAGACAGTCCAAAATTATAAGAGAAGATGATACTAGCCATGACAGGAAGCCCCCCCACTCAGTATACGGCAGACCAAGTGAATCAACAACCACTACAGGCAATAATCCCAGCTGTAATGCCACAACAGAAAGTACAACAATGCTCATAGTGGCGAGGTACAGGTTGTTAAAACAGGATTTCAAAAACAGATAAAAACGTAACCGTCAGTTCAAGCAACAGTAATAGCAGTGGTCCACCTTAGTGTTTCACAAGTCTGTGTGCTTGATCATAAGGTGAGTGTGTGTAAGAGAGCGAATGGTGGGTGAGGAATGGTATTTCAGGAAATGAACTGAATCTGTGGAAAAAGAGGACCCCTCTTTTACACTGGGCTGCCAGTAGTGGTGAGGGACACCAGCCCTCCGTAAATGTGCTGCAGTGCAATGTGCTGGGTACCTACCTCCGAGCGGGGAGCCAGATGCCATGAATCCCTTTTCTGGATGGGCTGTAGGTAGAGGCCTGGAAGGACATCACATCCCAGTTGGTGCCCATCACAAATCAAAGCTGCCACAGTCACAACAGAATGCACCTGATTTGTTAGTATTTGCGTTTTGGTTTTGTTTTCTGTTAGGAGTGAATTGTTAGTAGTTCAGCTTCCGGTTTCTTTGTTTTGCTTTTAATTAACTTCAGGAAATGAGATATTTCAGCTGTCAGGATATCTGCTGTAGAGCTGTGCTGACTGTGGAATTCTACCAATGGAATTCAGGTGGAATGGCAATACCTGTGGCATTCTGTGTTTTAATGTAAACCACAGAATAGTATTCTGCAATTTATGCAGATGGTGGATTAATTTTCTACAGTCTGCTGGAAGCTAATCAGCGAATTACGCAAATCCTGAAGCAGTAATCCACGGGTTATATAACCAAACCTGTGGAACACTAATAAGCCAAAACATCAGGAGTCGGGAAAGAGAGGTGATTGTGTCTCTCTATACATCCTTGGTTAGACTGCACATGGAGTACTGTGTACAGTTCTGGGCACCATGTAGGAAGGGAGGACATTAGGAGACTGGAGGGGGTCCTGAGAAGGTCAACTAAATTGGTCTGCAACATCAAACATCTGCCCAATGAGGACAGATTGAGGAAATTGGGGATGTACTCCTTGCAATATAGGAGACTGGGAGGAGACCTTTGTTTGGTTTATAGGGCATTTTCTAATAGTGATCTCTGGGAATGCATTGGACTGTAGCTAAGGGAAAGCTGTAGAGACACTAGGGGCACGACTTATTGAAGGGAGAAAATTATAACCAAAAAAAAAAAAGAGAGGAGCATGGATCAACCAGAGAGTTGTTTCTAACTGGAATAGTTTACCAAGTAATGTAATACGTAGTTCAAGTATCAGTCAGTTTAGCAGAACACTTGATAATGCTTAAAAGGAAGGGATGTGGTAAAATTAGTTTAACCTGCAAAACAAGTCACTATTGCTAACGCTAATTATAAGTCTATGTAATTATTCATGAGCTAAACTAACTCACTGCTTGGCTGCTGTGCTGGTCTGAAATCTCATAGAAATGACCAGCACAGCATCAACACTCAGCTGATCGCACGCTGTACGCTAAAAGCCGCAGCACACAACCTAAATAAAAGTTTAAAAAATTAAAGTTGTTAAGGAGATTAGATTTATAATTGCAGTAAAAACCTCAAAGCAGGTCATTTCCTTGGATTAATGACCAGCTGGAGGGAGGTGGCGCTCGGCTGCGTCTTGGGCCACCCATCCCCCAACCCACTCGTTAATCCCTCGGAAATGACTGGCTTCTCAGTTGTTATTACTTAATTGACTTGTACAGCATCCTATGAATCCTATTGAAACCACAGACTAGTGTTCCACATTCCACCAGCAGAATGCCACCATTCTGCTTCCGATGGAATGTCATGGAATTAGTCAGAATTTTCTGAAATTCTGCAGAATTCTCTTCCCACAGAATTTGAAATTTCATGCAGCACTTGTTTGTTGTACTGTGACTGAGACATCGCTGTTTAGTAAATGGGAGGATATGGAAAGGCCTGTTTCAGAAAGCAGCCACTGTTTTCTTCAGTCTGGCTACTGCCACTGCTCTGATCTGGGCTTCACTTGCGGCTCACTCTGGCTGTCTCTGCCATTTCCTCTGCTGAGCTGTTTTGCCCTGTTAACCATGGGTTCCTCCTCTCTTTCACTGTCTTGATGAGCCCTAGCTACAGTACAAACAGTCCATCAAGGAACCACGGAAGCAGAAAAGGGGCAACATTACTTTTCTGGTTCCTGTATACACACACCAGAAGAAGTCAGTTCTGACTACATCAGACAGATTTAAAAACTGCTGAAATTGACTGCTTTATCACGTAATGCATGTTTAATTGCTTGTTTCATAAAATGCTGCAGAAGGTCGAAACTTGTAGCTTCTTTGCATCATGATATTAACCCTTAGGCTGCTGACAGAATTATAATGCACAGTCATTCTGGACTGATGTATCAGTCCGCTGCACAGCAAGGTTACTAATTTTCTCCTTATCCAAATTAAGAATGTCAGAAATGCAGCATTAATTTTTTTTGTTTGTGATACTTGTTGCAAGATGCACTGTATTTTAAGAAATATTTTATACTTTCTATTTCTGCTCAAGTGCCTCATATCGGACTTCACGTCTGCAAAACACTGAGGCAGATATTAATGATGGTTCAGTTGACAGCGGAAAACAGAACCACTAATATCTCCACCAGGAAAAAAACAGAATACAACTGTTAATTCTCATGAGATCGGATGTGACATGATTGCTGAAGGTTACGTAATACCATTTAACAGTTAGTTGCTTCCAGATGCCACCTTGCTACTTCCACTGTAGCTGTAGCTCTGGTTACAAGGACAACAGATGAATAATGAATGAGAGAGGGGATTCCTCAGGTCATTCGGTTTCCCTTTGCTTTATATATTCTGTCAAAGCAATGCAAAAGCAGTTCCCAAAAATTCTTGCTCAATGGCCAGTCTAAACATAATTCTTAAATCTTGTTTCCCCTGTGTTGTAAGGGTTACATATTATATCTTCGCAGGGAGTGCAAGTCCACAGAGCAATTCAAGGCATCTTTAAAAGTTATTTATTTGAGAAAGCCTTTGATTAGGCCAACCCATTGTCTTTTAACTGTTTTTAAATGTATATTTATTTGTTGGCTGTTTTTTGTATTGTATCTGCGCTTTGACAATTTTGAAAAGCGCACTGTAAATAAAATTTGATTTGATGATTTGATTTGATTTGGATAAATAGGACTAGATTTGTGTAGCTACAATCTTCCATTTTGGATAGTTTATGTCAGCGATTCTCAAACCCAAAATCCTGGTGGCCTTAAAGGGCTTTAAAGTTCGGCCACCATACTGTATTGGTGGCCTCAGTCCTTATTTATGTTGTTTATTTATTTATTGGAATCTCAGATAAACGCCTTTGAGCTATTAGCTCATTTACAAAAGTTCCATGTCCGGATACAATACAATCAAACAACAAATGGGAAGGCAGTCGGTACAGTACATAAAAGGCTGGGAATTACAATATTGAGTTATATTAAGGATACTTACAGATGCATTACAATTTAGGTAATATGCAGTTAAAGACAGTCCGAGAGGGGTGGAGAAGGAAGGAAAGTTGAGGAATAAAAGAGTAGCAAGTCTCTCCCATTGCCAAGTAAGGTGAGGTAGCAGCGGGGGAGCAAAAAACAATACAGAAAGTCTGTACCCATTAGCGCCATATGGCGTCAGAACCATCCATTGATTAACTTGACCCAAAAGGCGGCATCAGATAGAATGAGTTAAAGGGGCACTGTCAACTCCTTATTTCTTTTCACCTCAACCCCCTGATATAAATAGATATATTTTTTTCCATACAGTATATATTAAAGTGGGGTTGGCCCAGTGGTGCTCAGGATTGAGGCGTTGAATGTCACACCTCACACCACGCCAGCGACCCAAGTTCAGGAGCAAGCTCAGGCTTTCAGGGGTCAGCCGGGGGAGGGGACGAGCAGTCAGATTCAGCAGTGGCCAGGGGGGAGGGCAAAGAGTCAGATTGAGCCGCTGCAAGGCAGCTCTCCTCTCCAGGGAGGGACATGGGGTTTCCATGGCTCTTGGCTGCTACCCAGTAGAGGCTAGGTGGCAGTGCCATACCACAGGGGGAACCTGGCATTAGGCCGGGTGGGTTGAAGGGGCCAACACTGGAGCCGCAGTGTGCATGCACGCCTCCACATGCATAAGCAACCGTGATCTGGGGTCCCAGGAATTACAGGTTGAAAATACAAATCAGTGTCTCCCCTGTTGCCAAGTAAGGCGAGGTGGCAACAGGGGAGCAAAAAGCAAAAGCAATACAGAAAGTATATATTAAAGAGGCACCATCAGCTTTCTGATGTTTTTTATTTTGTGACTGATGATGGTAACTGTTGCCATCAATGTCTTAATTGATTGAATACTGTGCCCCTGGCTGACATATGACTTTTTTTGTAACTATGACAAAAATTATTTTCTGAGCCCCCCGGTGGTTGGGCTGATGCCTGATGCTGAATCACATTCCTGAGAACAATATGGCACAGAGGTGCCGGGAAACTCATGATACGCATGCCTGGAGTCACGGCCTTAGTTTTCGGCTCTCAATTTCATTAAATTGCGGTGCATGTTTTAGCTTTTCAGACAGTTTACCATGTTCAGGTGACAGTCAGCTTTAAAAAAATACCCATAGCTCATATCAGGCGGTGGCCCAACAGTCAGGTCACTCAGAATAGTATTTTTATCATAACTACAATTAAAAAAAACATTATACAATGGCAAGAAAAAATCCTTGACTCTGACTGGTCAGTCTTGGGCTGGACCCGTAATGTTATCCCAGTACAACATCACAGCTCTAGTCTCAGCCTCACTGTGAACCTCTAGTTAATTTTTTGCTTTTGCTTGATTGTTTCCATTGTCTCTTAAAAACCAAAAATATTTTTCCACACAAAAACATCTTTAAAATTATTTTTTTTCTTCTGTATAACAACAAGCCATTGTATAATAGCAATAATGCCCTCCAGGGTATGTGTCGTTTGGGATAACGTCACGCCTCAGTGATTGGACGCACTCGGCCTGCGGCCTCGTGCCCAACCACCTGAGGTGTGACGTTATCCCAGCACGACACACACCCTGTCGGGCATTATTGCTTAATTATTATATGACAGACAGAGGCACAGTTTATGATCTTTTAAAGCACTGATGGCAACAGGCACCATCGTCAGTATCCCTTGAAATTAAGCCCCTGATATATTTTCACTTGAAATGTATACCCTATGTTGGTTTAAAGATAACAGACTGTCCATTCCATTACTTTTGCAATTGAGTTCTAAAGCGCTCTGTGGTCACACAAAATTGTGCTGGTGGCCACATGTGGTCATGGTGGCTTCATTTGAGAAACACTGGTTTAGACAGTGTAAACTATCCCCAGTTTAATGGGCAGCTGTTAGCCATGTAAGTGCTTCTGCAATGTAACATGTTCATTTGACTTAACCGGACACTGGCAGCTTTTAGCTGACTTTAATAGCCCCTGTGGACAGCGCTGCCTGCACATATCAGTCATACTGGCCATACTATTGCTTGGCTGCTTCATTTCAGCATAATGTTTGACATTTATTTTGCATATTTTCCTATCTCCCCGCGCTGAGTGAAATCCTGGGTGGTGCACATGCAGCTAGGGATACGTATGTGCCAGTCCCAGTTTCACTTTTCAAACTGCAGTTTCAATACGAAATAACCCCAGTTTTATTAAAAGTCTGATACTGCCAAACTCAGCTCAAAGAATAGAATACAGCCAGCTACTTACTTCGTATGCTTAAAAAAAATTAGCAAACTCATTCATGCATGAATTTGGGCAATTCAGCCACATAATGCTGTCAGGTAGGCATGGGAAGGAGTGGACCATGCCAAATAAGGTTGGGACTATGAAAACTTATTTTCATGACAAATGCTTATCAAATGTATTAAATGCACATTTCAGGTAGTTTGTCAGTCGTTACTTAGTACAGCTCTGTTATCAGGGACAACCAGTAAAAGAACACCGAAAATCAGCAAAAAAACAAACTGTGTACCTTTAAATGCATGCAGTGAATTAAAAAAGTGGACACAAGCAAGCTATTTACAGACAGTGGCAACATTAATACCATGGGGAACAAGCGAAAATTGGTAGAGGTTAGGTTTTCAAAGGACCTTCGAGTTGGGGAAAGATGGTCAGATGGGTGGAAAACTGGCTGAGGGACAGAACCCAGAGGGTGGTGGTGGGGGGGAGAGTTATCTGGCACCAGAGAGGTAACCAGTGGGGTCCCACAGGGCTCTGTGCTGGGGCCGGTGTCATTCAATGTCTTCATCAATGACATTGGGGATGGCGTTAAAGGCAAAATGTGCCTATTCGCAGATGACACCAAGCTCTGTGGGACAGTGGACACAGTTGAAGGGATATGGGACCTACAGGAAGATCTGGAAAAGCTGGGGAGGTGGTCCAGGATCTGGCGGCTTGGCTTCAATGCCAAGAAATGCAAAGTTATGCACATTGGAGCCAAGAATCCCAGGACAGAGTACTACCTGGGTGGAGTCCGAGTATCTGCATCAGAGGAGGAGAAGGACCTGGGAGTGATGATCACTAGTGACCTGAAGCACTCCATGCAGTGCAAGAAAGCAGCAGCAAAGGCAAACAAGATGCTAGGATGCATATCTAGGGGGATCAGTAGTAGGAGAGAGGAGCTTATACTGCCCTTGTGCAGGTCACCGGTAAGGCCACATCTAGAGTATGGAGTTCAGTACTGGTGCCCACACCTCAGAAGGGACATTAACCTGCTGGAGTAGGTACAGAGGAGGGCTACAAAGATGATAGCCAGTCAGCAGGGCAAGGCATATGAGGAGGAGTTGACGGCACTGAACATGTACTCCCTGGAAGACAGGAGAGAGAGGGGGGGGACATGATTGGGACATTCAAGTACTTGAAAGGGATAAATAAGTTTGATAAGGAGAGTCTCTTTAAGCTGAGTGGCAACCATATCACGAGGGAGCACAGTCTTAAGCTGGAGGGTGGGAGATTTAGGAGGGAGGTCAGGAAGCACTTCTTCACAGAGAGGGTGGTGGACCCTTGGAATGCACTGCTGGAAGAGGTCATCTCATTGAAGACAGTGGGCAGCTTTAAGAGAGGCTGGGATAGGCATGGGGGAAGGCAAGGATCATGGGTAGGGAGGATGGGAGGAGTAGGGAGGGAGGGCAGGGACATAAGCTCAAGCTGTGGACCCTGCAGTACGAGCAGACTTGATAGACCAAATGGCCTTCTTCTGCTGGCTTCTTTGTATGTTCGTATGACATTAGAAAGTGCTTCTTCACAGAGCAGGTAGTGAAAAAGTGGAATAGGCTGTCCACAGAGGTGGTCAGTGCAGAAACACTGGAGGGATTCAAGAAGGGATGAGACAGACATAAAGGGCTGGGTATGGGATCTTGGGAGGATGGAGTGGGGGAAGACAATGGTTATGTACCCCTAGGGTGCATGTAAGACCTCACAGGGTGGACTGGCGAGGCCATGGGGTATCTACTGCCAGCAGTTTTCAAACTTATATATCCCCACCGCACTGCAGATTCCTATTATGAAGCTCAAAAAGGGTCTTAACCATATAGCACCCTAGACATTTGCTACACAAAGACCCTGGGCTAGAGTTTTTTCCAAAATTTCTAGACCCATACAAAACAAGGCTGTCACTATAAACTGACTTCAAGCCATCTTCAGTTTCATTTGCAAGTTGCAAGCTACAGACTTTTGTTCACATACAATATTTAAAATTTTTATTTGTTGTCCCTCTTTTCATTTGGGGCCTGTGATGGAGTGATGTGATAAGTTGGGGAGACCTGTGGAACCATCTTACAGTATATAGGGGTCTCCTACTAGCTCAGCTGGGGGAGCTGTCTGATCACAGGATGCTGGGTTGGGAGCCAGAGGTTATCAAGTTCAACTTCTGAGAATCCTGACATGAAATACAGAAGTTTCTCGTTATTGTGAATGTCTGCTGAGCTAGTTGATTTGTTCCCTATAACAAAGGTTCACTATTAAAAAAAAGCTTTTTTTTGTTTGTTTGAAACAAGCATTAATGAGTACAAAATAAAGGACTGCATAAGCAATATGACACAACAGGGTGTGTGTTGTGCTGGCACAATGCATGCTCAGAGGTGCAGTGAGGCAGGACACCACAGGTGGAGTGCCTTTGGCCCCTGGAAGTGTACTGTATACGAGCACAACACTCACCTCGAAGTGTCTTATTGGGCTTACAAAATGGGTAAACTGAGAACATTTATAAAAATAAACACATGCCAACTTTTTAAAATTAAAACCAGCTCTTTTCTTTTGTTAAAAGTAACTAGTAAAATGTAGTCCTTCCCCAGCTCTTAAACATCTGTCTATCCACACATAGAATAAAAGGGATGTATGTTCATCTTGAAATGCACGAATTCAAACTTCTGCAGAATTCTACTGGCTGAATCATACGAACATACGAAATTTGCCAGCAGATAAAGGCCTAGAGGTCTATCAAGTCTGCTAGAATGTGTAGCTAGCACCCTTTATTCTGCAACTGCCCCTCCTCCCACCCTTCCCTTCATTAACCCTCCCCTTGTCCTGTCCCATCCTCGCTTGAAGCAGTCCACTGTTCTACTGCATACCACTTCAGCAGGTAAAACATTCCACCCAGCCACCACCCTCTCTGTAAAAAGTGTCTCCTCATCTCCCTCCTGAACCTTCCTCGCTCCAGTTTCATATCATGGCCCTGGTGGCCCTCCCCTGCCTAGAACAGCCCCTCTGTACCGCCTTGTTTATTCTTTCATGTATTTAAAGGTTTTCAATCATGTCACCCTCTCTCCTCTCCTCCAGTGAGTACATGTTCAACTCTTCAACCTCCTCTCGTATGATAAGTCCCCCAACCCCTTGATCATCTTTGTCGCTCTGTGCTGCACCCCCTCCAGTAACTTAATGTCCCTCTTCAGATACGGATGCCAGTACTGCATGCAGTACTCCAGGTGTGGTCCAACTAATGACCTATACAGTGGCAGAATCACCTCCTCCCTCCTCGAGGATATACCCCTTGCAATACAACCCAGCATTTTGTTGGCCTTCACCTCTCCCCACAGAACCACATACAACAGGAGGCCTCAACAAAACCAATGATTTAACTGTATCTAAAGCAGGCAAGCACCAAATATTTCCCTGGTAGGCAGGTAAGGATAGATGGAGAGGAGGGGGCTCCATGGAAGAAGAGAAGCTCCAAAACTAAATCGGTGTGTTAGTACTTTACTGTAATTTGTGTGTATGTGTAAGGAGGTAAATGTAAAGAAAGAATAGTTACGTAAGAATGTACTGTAACAGTAGATTTTCAAGGGAATCTCTGTCATTAGGTCACATCTATGGAATTTAGCCATCAGGCGCTAGGATCACATGGAAGCTTTTCTGCAGCAGTCTAGTACGGGCCGCCCACGCCGACATCAAGCTCCAACGTCACAGACCTATATAAGCGTGGATGGCTCCACTCCCGCGTCAGTTCTTTCCCTAGCCAGAGACCCCAGGAGACAGGAGTCCCACCAGGAAAACGCGGAGAGAGAGAGAGAAGGTGCCCAGCTAGCAAAAAGGCTGGAGCAACATTCCAGCAGAGCTGGAGAGAGAGAGAGAGAGAGAGAGAGAGACAGAAAGGATGATGGAGGGAGGAAGGGAGAGACGGCATGACCTGATGACAAAGATTCCCTCAAAGATCTACTGTTATGACAAGTTCTTCCATAACTGTTCTATCTTCTTTGGGGATCTCTCTGTCATCAGGTCACACCTGTGGAACAAGTCCCAAGTAGTGCTAAGCACAAGACAGTCTGGGTGGCAGGAGGCCAGAGGCATAAGACAGAAGGCCCTGAAGCACAGCTTGAACAAAGCCTACCCTTCTTCTGGAGGCAATGTCCAGACTGTAATGCCTGGTGAAAGTGTGGACAGTACTCCAAGTGGTAGCAGCACACATTTCCACAGCTGGCATGTTCCTGAAACAAGCAACAGAAGTGGCCATGTCTCTGGTGGAATGGCTGTGAATCACATCAGAAAGTTCCCTACCGTACTTCCTATAACAAAAAAGAATACAGTTGACCAGCCATTTCAACAAGCACTGTTTAGATACTGGAGTGGGAATGCATTAAAGAGGCTGTAGTCGAGGCAACAAGCCACTGCAGCAAGCAGAGGAGCAAGAGAAGGAGAACACCAGTACGGTTCTCAAAGGAGGTGGCAGAAATCATTAGAGCGAAGGGCAGGGGCTTCAGAAAAATTTAAGGAATCCCAGAGGGAGGAGGACAGGCAAGAGTACCTTGAGAGCCAAAGACAAGCAAGTAAAGTGGTTAGGAGAGCAAAAGCAAAAACAGAAGAGAGATTAGCTCAAACAGTGAAAAAAGGGGACAAAAAATTCTATAGGTATATTAGTGACAGAAGAAAAACCGGGGGGAATTGTAAGACTTAGAGGGGATGGAGGAGAGTGCATGGAAGAGGACAAAGAAAAGGCAGCGATACTTAACGAATACTTTTGTTCAGTATTTACTGTAGAACAGGAAGGGCAAGGTCTAAGGCTGGATATCTCAGGCAAAGTGCAGGAGGAGGTTAACACCAACCCATTTTCAGTGTCGAGAGTACTGGAGGAGCTCGCTTCACTATGGGTCGATAAGGCTATGGGGCCAGATGGCATACATCCCAGGATTTTAAAGGAAATGAGACAAGAGCTGGTGGCCTCACTGTCAGACATTTTCAGTGAGTCCTTAAAGACAGGGTGGTTCCTGCCAACTGGAGTAGGGCTCATGGGGTTCCACTGCACAAATGTGGGAGCAGGGAGGAGGCAGGGAATTATAGGCCAGTCAGCCTCACCTCTGTGGTAGGCAAGATCATGGAGACGCTGCTGAAGGAGAAGATTGTGGAACACTTGACTGTAAATGAGGAGCTGGATCCAAGGCAGCATGGCTTCACGAAAGGAAGGTCATGTCAGACGAATCTTATAGATTTTTTTGACTGGGTTACAAAGGCAGTGGACCAGGGCGGAGCAGTCGATATCGCATATTTGGACTTTAGTAAGGCCTTCAACGGCGTATCACATAGGAGGATGGTGAGTAAGTTGGCCGGCAAAGGGGTGGGAAATACAGTGACAAACTGGATTAGGAACTGGCTGCAGGACAGGAAGCAGATGGTGGTAGTAAACAGGATACAGTCAGAAGAGAGGAGGGTACCCAGTGGGGTACCTCAGGGGTCAGTCCTGTTTAATATCTTCATATGCGACATAGCGGAAGGACTGGAAGGGAAGTTATGCCTGTTTGCAGATGCCACTAAGATCTGCAACAGGGTTGATATACCAGAAGGGGTGGAAAGGATGAGAAGAGATCTTGAGAAATTGGAGCACTGGTCTGAGGAATGACAGCTGAGATTTAATGTCAAGAAGTGCAAGATGATGCACATGTGAAGGAAGAACCCCAAGCAGAGCTACAAAATCGGTGGGGAACTGCTGACAGTCACTAAAGAGGAGAGGGACTTGGGCATCACTATCATGGAGGACTTGAGGGCCAGCAGGCAGGTAACCAAAGCGGTGGGGAGGGCCAATGGGATGTTGGGGTGCACTGGGAGAGGAATCACAAGTCGAAGGAGGGAGATAATAGTTCCACTGTACAAAACTCTGGTGAGACTGCTTCTGGAGTACAGTGTGCAGTTCTGGTGGCCTCACCTGCGTACAGATATTGATAGGATGGAGGCGGTGCCGAGGAGAGCTACTAGGATGGTGGGGAGAGGGTTTGCAGCATAAACCATATAAGGAGAGAGTGAGGAACCTCAATATGTACACACTGGAACAGAGGAGAGCTGGGAGATATGGCAGAAACTTTCAAGTACCTCAAGGGTATAAATGAGGTTAAGAGGAGGGCATGTTCCAGCTTAAACAGTGTGCAAGGACGAGAGGTCATGACATGAGACTGGAGGATGGACGGTTTAGGGGGAACATAAGGAAGTACTTCTTCACGGAGAGGGTGGTGAATGCATGGAATGGCCCGCCCCAGGAGGTAATGGCGGTGAGGACAGTAACAGGATTCAAGCATGCATGGGACAGGAATAAGGGAATCAGAGATCGGTAGGACTAGCTATAGCAGGTGACCAGGTAGGGTCACAAGCTGCTCAAGCACGTAGTACAAAAGGGCAGACTAGATGGGCCAGGTGGTCCTTATCTGCCAACAGTTTCTATGTATTCTATGAGTGCCCTCTTTGCCAGGGGCAAAAGAAACAAACAACTGAGAGGACTTTCTACAGTCCTTAGTATGGTGTGTATAGTACCTGAGAATTCCATGCATCCAAAGTATGGAGCAATGCTCCCCCTGTATTGGCATGCTCTGGAAAATAAACAGGCAGGTGGATAGATTGATGTAGAGTAAACTCAGACACTACCTTAGGAAGAAACTTAGGATTAGTACGCAAAGAGACCCTGTCTTTGTGGAAAATCAAATAAGACTGCTCACGCATGAGAGCCTGTAGCTCTGAAATTCTTCAAGCAGAAGTAACAGCAACTAAAAATAATGCTTTCCATGACAGAAAGCATAGCTCACAAGATGTCACTGGCTAAAAAGGAGGCAGGGTCAACTTCTCTAGAATGAAATTCAAGTCCCAAGCCAGAACCGGATTCTGGACAGGAGGCTTCAGGTGATAATTAAATAATAATAGGCTTTATTCATATAGCACAATTCAAACATCTCAAAGCACGTTACACAATTAAAATAGAACCATAAATAAACCAATTAAAATGCAGATATTCACAGCTAATATCCTGTATCTTGATTACAAAAAGCCTGATTAAATAGGTAGGTTTTCAGTGTGGCCTTAAAGCTCTCCACCGTCAGGCACTCCCGAACCCGAAGAGGTAGAGAATTCCACAGGGTAGGTGCTGCATAAGCAAAAGCTCGAGCACCAGATGTCTTCAACTGCACCCTGGGAATCTCTAGCAATCCCTCATCGGTGGATCGGAGTAGTCGAGAGGGGCAGTAGGGGCACAGAAACTCTTGCAGGTAATATGGTCCCAATCCATGCAGGGCTTTAAAGGTCAGCAGACCGACCTTGACGGTGACCTTGAAAGTGGAGAATGCCTCGCAAAACAGTATGGGCCAAATCCAGCTGAGCCACAGTATGGCCATCAATGAGCACATGAAAGGCTGATATACCAGACAGGTGCACTTTGATAGAGGAGGATTTGAGGCCTGTGTCAAACAAGGACAGGAGATACCCCAGAACCTGGTTCACCAGACAAGTGAAAGGGTTAAAGCAATGGGAAGCAGCCCAGATAGCAAAGCGCTTCCACTTCATACAGTAAGTAGCCCTGGTAGAAGGTTTTCTGGCAGCCACCAGGACATCAGCCACCTTCCGAGACACCTCAAACCAAGCATGGCTATGTCCTCAGGAACCATGCATGCAGATGGAGGGACTTGAGGTCTGGATGGACCAGGGTCCCCTGTGCCTGTGTCAACAGGTCCTGGTAGAGGGGCAGGGGAACTGGAGGTTCCACAGTTAGTTGTTGCAGTAATGGAAACCATATCTGACAAGACCAGAATGGAGCCACCAGAATTAGGGTGGCATCCTCCATCTGTAATTTGATGAGCACCCTCTAAGTCAGAGGAAAGGGTGGGAAGGCATAAAGAAACCTCCCTTTCCTCCCTTTCCAGGAGAGGGACAATGCGTCTTGCCATAAATTGTCAGGCCCTGGATCTAGTGAGCAGAAACACAGCAGTTTTTCACTGAGTGAGGACACAAAAAGGTCCAACTCTGGCCGACCCCACCTGACGAATAGGTCTTCTACAACTGAGCTCAGCAGTTGCCACTAATGCATTCTTGACTGTGACTGGCTGAGGCTGTCTGCCAGGGTGTTTTGGGTGCCTGGCACATGGATGTCTGACAGTTCTAGACCGTGATCTACAGGCCAGTATCCTCATAGCCTCCCAACACAGAGGGTAGGAATGTGTCCCCCTTGCTTGTTGATGTAATAGACCACACTGAGATTGTCCTGCACCAACAGTGGGCCAGGAGAGAGATGGTTCTGGTAGAACCTGCAAAGTATGCAGAACCACCTGCATTTCTAGGATGTTTATGTGGAGGTGGGTCCCCCACTGGGACCAGGTCCCCTTGATCTGACAAGGACCCAGGTGCGCCCCCCAACCCAGACCCGAAGCATCCGTGGTGAGGACTCAGTGAAGGGTGAGGATAAGAAAGGGAACCCTTCAATTGTTTAACCAGGAGCAGCACACTAAGCTGAAAGCTTGTTTACAGGTGCGACCTGGGAGCACAGGGAAGTTAAGTGACTTGCTCAGGGTCACACAGTATGCAAGTGGAGGCTGTGGGATTCAAACCCAGGTCTGGTCTGCTGAATGTCTCCAGATTTGCAGCTCACAGCCTTAAACCACCGCGCTATACTGCCTCCCACTGCGCTATGATCCCTGTTTAAAAAAATTGTCCAGGATCATCCACCACTGAAGCACCTTGAGTACTGGGGAGGAAACAAGGACCAGCTGGTCCAGATCATCAGAGCGTTGATCCCACTGAACCCTGAGAGTCCATTGTGGGATCCGCAGATGCAGTCTGGCTCAAAGGACCATAATAATGGCTGCGGCCATCAACCCTAGCAGCCTCAAGAACATCCTGGCTGCAACATACTGGTACTGAGCCACGTCTTGGGCCTGAACTATAAGGCAGTCTGCCCTGTCTTGTGGTAAGAAGGCCTTGCCCTGAGTAGAATCCAAAACCACCCCCTATGTACTGCAACCACCAGAATGGGGTCAGCACAGACCTGGACAAATTAACAGTGATGCCCAAGGACTGGAACAGCTGCAGGTTGTGTTCTATGGTCAGCAACAACAGTTCCTTGGACTAGGCTTTCAATAACCAGTCAAGTAGGGGAACATATGAAGCTCTTTGCATCAAAAGGCTGCTGCAACAGCTGCTAAGCACTAGGTAAACACCTGTGGCGCAGAGGATAAGCCAAAGGGCAACACTCTGGACTGATAATGCTCCCCCTGGAAGAGGAACTGTAGATACCATATATAAGGGGGGCAAACCATGATATGCAGACAGGCATCCTGCATGTCCAGGGAGCACAGCCAGTTACCCTGCTTCAGTAGAGGAAGATGGTCGTGTAGAGTTACCATCCAGAACTTTCTGTTCTGGATGTAAGGATTCAGCTCCTTGAGGTCTAGAATGGACCTCAAGTCCCCAGTTCTTTTGGGAATCAGGAAGAACCAGGAGCAGAACCGTTTGTTTGTTCCTCTGCTACTTGGGCACTGGTTCTATGGCCCTTTTGTGCAGCAAGGTGAAGACCTCCTCCCTGAGCACCACTGCGTGGCCCAGAGGATAAGAGGTGGGAACCGGGGGAGCATCTGGAGGCTACTCTAGAAGTTCTAGAGCTTGGCCTTGTTTGATTATCTGCAGGATCCAAGAGTCTGTGGCAATGGTTCTCCATTGGGACAGATGGAGGGAGAACCAACCCCGACCACCACCTCCAGGCTTGGAACAAGAAGAGGGGAATCTAGCTAGGAGTCAGTATGAGGCAGAACCAGAGGCTGTGGCCACTCCTCCTCCTCCTCCTCCTCCCCTGGAGTACTTACCAGAGGAACCAGGGGTGGATGAGGAGGTAGGCAAGGCAGAGCTGGCCGTGCTTTTGCCCTGGAGCTTGGTTCCAGAGCTAGACTTGTGAGAGGCCCTACGAAAGCAGGGCTTCAGTCTGCTCCTAGGCTGGGTATGACAAATGGAGTGCGCAGACCTAACAGCCCTGCCAGAGGCCTGCAGGTCATGAATGATATCCTGCACATCACGGCCAAAAAGACTGTGACCAAGAAAAGGGGCAATTAGCACCTTTTGCTGGATATCAGCAGTGAAGCCAGAGACTCTAAGCCAAGAGTGCCTTCTAAGGGTCGCACCTGAAAATAGGCACTTGACTGTCTAGCGTGCTTACCTGGTTAACAAAAGCTAAATAAAAATAAATAAAGGCAAATGGTAGTGGCAGCTGCCCTGGCTATCGTATCAGCTATATCATAGGTGACTCTGAGGAGATGCTCACTAACTTCTTCTGAGGCCTGGAGAACTTTGAGAAGCTCTTATCTCAGAGTACCCTCAGGAAGGGCCTGAGCAGCAGTCTTGCCCTTCATCTAGAGTGTATTCTGCTACTTAATCATATGAGCCAAGTAAAAACACTGAGAATCGGGCACTCACCACCTCATACATTAAAATTAACAGCATCACTACTCCATTAAGATAAAAAATAACACTTTATTTCCATGCCAGAAAATCCTAGGTTGGGGGGACTATAATGCTATGATACTTAAAAGGGAAGCATTTTAGATTTTTTATTTAAAAGTAACTGTAACTCCAGACATTAATGCTCCTTTTCACCTTAAGCCCTTTATTAAAAAATGATAGTTAAACGGCACAAAGGAGCACACAGACAAAATACATTGGACTCCCAAAAGGTACCATACAGGGGATTAGGCAGCATTAGGGTTCTGGGTTGGATCAAGCAAGTGTGGTCTTTCTAATCGGTACAGGTTTTTAAGGGATATAGTGATCGGGTCAGATATATGAACGTAATTTAAAAAAACACATCTCTACTATTATGTTCTTAAGTTTTTTGGTTTTTTTTTTACATTTACATTTTTTGGTATTTTTCTGTTTTTGTATCTCACCCTGGACCATGGCATACACATGCGTATGCGTGCGTGGAGACACCCATGCACACCAGCATCCGAAGGCCCCTACTGCTCCATCCCTGACTTATATCTCCTCTCCCTCTCGCCTACACCACCCACCGGACCTCCACCCGGTGAGAGTGGAACTACAGAGGAGCGGGCATGCTCCCCAGGAAGGGAGAGCTGTATGGCAGCTCGATCCTGCTCCAACCCTCCCCCCCAAGCCGGCATCTCTGTGACCTGAGGTTGTTCCCAAACCCGGGTAGCCGGCGTAGCGTGAGGTAAGGCATCCAGCGCCACAGCCCTCAGCGCTACTGAGCTGGCATGTAATCATGTTTTTATGAATTACAGGTGAACAGCAGAATTAATTCATTTTAAAATTGTGTATATTGGATAGATAAAATGATGGAATAATTGCATCTGCATGCATCTAATTAGTTAATCAAACTGCAATGTAATCAGTGATGTCATGCTGATCAGTATTGGTTCCACCACTTCAGTGCACTGGCGGTAGTGCGCCCGATCATTATGGTGCCAAGTGGTAATGTCGCTCTCCTCTCTTTTTGCTGGGGGGGGGGGCGGACCTCAGGAAGGGGATGGCGAATCTGAAAATTGGGGCCGTGATGACCCTGCGCTGTAATGCCGCTGTCCTAATGACTGTATTTAATGAATGCTACCATTAGCCAGTCTATACCTTTGATAAAGAACACATTTGCTGTCCAAAATGCGTCAGGTGTAGACCTGTGAGGTAGTTTCTGGCATGGAAATAAAGTGTTATTTTTTAGCTTAATGGAGTGGTGTTGCTTTTAATTTTAATGTACGAGGTGGTGAGTGCCTGATTTTTAGTGTTGTTATTTGGCTTTTTTATCATGAGCACTCCATCCCTGTGCAGATATTTTAAGTCTTGACTATATGAACCAAGCAGTTGGCAATTCTAAGGCCCAAAGTAGCTGAGGTAAATGCCGTCCTCTTGCCCCAGACATCAATCCTCCAAGATTCCATGTTGGGGAGGTGGAGCTAAGGTACTTGGGTGCCTTAGACTGATCATGAACTTCTTTGATTACCACTGAGTCAGTTTCTCACTGAGTTGCATGAAAGGCAGCCCCAAAGGAGCCTGGTAAAGCTTATCAGCCTATCTGGGTGTGGCAGGTACCAGACTGGGCCGATGCCAGGCAGCAGTGGCAGCATCCTGCAGTGCTGGAAGCAGAGGAGGAATAACTTTGGATGGATATTCTGGGACCTCCAAGAAATCCACCAGGTTCCTTCTTGTGACATCGTCCACCTCAGTCTGAAACCCCATAGTGGAGGAGAGTTGTTTCATAATATTGAAGAAGGAGGGGTCTGGGGGGGGGCCTTGGGGTGTGATTGACCGAGTTCTCACTCTTTAAGGAGACAGTAGACCTGTCAGATGAATCAACCTCAGCATCTACCTCTTCATCCTCTTCATCAGGGAGGATGAGAGCAGAGTGATATTCCTTCTCCACGTCAGCCTGCACTGCAACAGGGAGCAATTACCAGAATACCGATGGCTCTCGGGGCGCAGGGTGGGTAGGTTAACTGACATTGACACTGAAGCAGCACCTGATGTCAAGGGAGACAAAGGCTCAGGCCATGGAACAAACCGTTGAATGAGAGGTGAGGTTAAAGAAGTAAGAACCACACTGAGGTCAACGGCAAGGTAAGGGAGCATCATCGACACAGGTATCGATGGAGAGGGCAAAGGGCCCAGCTCTGACAAACCACCACTAACAGTAGTAGAGGTGGAGGAGCTCAGTCTCTGCGGACCTCACAGTTCAAGAGGTCTCGACAGCGGTGCTGGGGCCAATGACCCAAAGGCCGCCGGCCCCTCCACAGCCCTAGGAAGGCTGGGGGAACTCTTCACTGTGGGGGGCCTGATAGGAACAAAGGCCTGCATGGAGGGAGGTGTTGAAGCTCATGCCTTTGACAGGGTGATCCCAGATGAAGAAGATGAAAACTGCAACAGGATCGGGATCACCATCGGGGGAACAGTACATAGGCTGGTCCTTATTCCAGTAAGAATGCTTCCCCGAGGACTTGTCCCAGGCCTTGGTGGCCTGAGGGTCTGAAGACGATGCCAGTGACTGGGAAGGGGGCCACGGAAGACCCCTGCTCTCTGCTGGCTGTCTGCTGCTCCATGAGGAACTTCTGCAGGGCTTTCTTGCATTGTCGCTGGATGGTGTGGTTGAACTGCAGGCAAAGCTCACAGGCAAGAGTGTTGTGACCAGGCTCGAGACAGCAGACACAAAGTTTGTGGTTGTCAGTTGAAGAAATCTTTCCGCAGCAGCAGCGACAGAAAGCAACCGACGAAGAAGTAGTTCAACATACAAAAATAAAAGGAATCATTTTAAAATAAAATGATGCTAAGACTTTAAAAAAAGTAAAGGTAAGCAGAATTGTGGCGTTCAACTGAGCAACAAAGCTTCCACTGAGTCAGTACTCAAGGGATCAACAGCAGGAAAGAACTGAGATGGAAGTGGGGCCACCCACGCTTATATAGGGCTGTGATACTGGAGCCTAACCTCGGCATGGGCAGCCTCTACTAGACTGCTGCAGAAAAACTTCCTTGTGATCCTAGCACCTGAAAGCTACGTTCCATAGGTGTGACCTAATGATAGAGATATTCCCGAAGAAAATCATTTGCTCTGTTTGTTCTTTTTATTTTGAGGGAATTTTAGTTATTGGGCCTATGTGATTTTTTTCAGTGCGTAAAGGTGGCAGCCATGTTTGTAATGTCAGTCAGGAATAAATATTGTTAGAGTGCTGTGTTCTGATTGCCAGCACTTTTTTTTACCCGTGCATCGTGTTCTCTTAACGCACAGGTCCTAGTCAATCAGGATGCAGTACCCATTTTATATTGTAAGTTAAAGAGCACCTACTTCAGTCATTTACCCACAAGCCCCAGTGCTAGTCCTTCTCTGCAATAGCTGAATAAGCATATACAGGAAGTTTTATTTGCTGGCCTGTTTGTAGGGGAATGAATTTTAAACAAGTGCCAAGGAGCCCTGCTGCAACTATCCTTTGTCCTTCCTGGTATGAGCACTCTGCTTCTGTTCTCCATATTTTGTGATATCAGAGTTTGGAGAGCAGGAGGGCACACTCCATCGAAAGTAACAGCTACGTCTGTTGACATACTGTTTTTAGTATGCTAGTGGTCCATTTGGTTCAAGTCAAAGCCACTGCTCGACTAAAAAGATCCTTGTTAGTCGAGCGGTGGCTTTGATTTTAATCAAATGGACTGCTAACATACTAAAAATAGTACATAAAAGGCATGTCCCTGCACTCTCGAAACTCTGACATTACAAAATGTGGAGCTTGAGGGTGGGGCACTCATACCAGGAAGGGAAAGGGATGGTGTAGCAGGGCTCCTCAACACCAGTTTACAATCCCTTCCCCTACCAAACAGACCAGCAAATAAACATTTCTGTATATGCCCATTCAGCTACCACTGGGGCTTGGGGGAGGGTTTCCAAGAAGACCATGATAGGAGCTCTTTAAAATCTTTCTTTTTTTTTTTATATTTAAAAAAAAAGCTACAGAATGTTATTTTTTCTTTAAAATTTGTTAATCGGGTAATGCCTGAGGGTATCAGATGCCCAATTTCAAGGGAGACATTTTCCCTATTAATTTTATAATGTAAGTTAAATGTTGTTTGCACAGCTTTGTAGATCTGTTTGGCTTTAGCCATAGCCATCCAGGTGAGGACTTGAAGTCACAGTCACAGTCAAAAGTCCGTTTTGGAAAGCAGTCCAACCGGAGTCAGGCTGCACATAGTATCAACTAGTGAATTTCCTGTCAATCTTCATTCTTTTTCATGTTGCCTTGCGTGCACCGCATAGCAACATCTTCTTGATAGTAGTAGCGGTGAGGTGTGTGTCACTGTTGTGGCGGATACAAGTAGCAACTTTAGTGGTCGCGTCCCTCAGCCACCAATTAGCGAGCATGCTGCCAATGACAGCAGTTTCAGAGCGTCACGGAGTTGAAAGAAATCTGCCACGCCAATGAGGTGCAGCTTCCTCACTGGCACGTCAGATTACAAGGCTCCATTACGTGCCTTTCCTGGTGAAACATTCCTATAAATATGGTGGCTCCTGCCACACAATCCCCACAAAGCCAACATCGGGGATGCCTAATCCCCATATCGGTATGTCTCCCCGCCCCCAGTTTATTTGTTTGCCGATGGGGGGCTCAATCCCCATCGGCATCATGTCCCCCACACACTTTCTTTTGCTGATGGGGGTGCCCAATCCCATAGGCATCATGTCTCCCCCCCCAAACGTGTGGCATACTGGGAGCTCACCTAGCCCAAATCATTTTTTACCTGTAAATAAAGAAAAATTCCCTAAAGTCCGGTTCTTTTTTTATGTAAAAAAAAAAAATGATCCTCGTCATCCTGCCTCGCCTCTCCTCAAGAACCTGCACCCCACCTGCCCGCACTTCTCCCTCACTCCATACTTACCTCTGGAGGGCCGTGGTGCTGCAATCTTCTGTGGAGTGGGAACACATCTAAATTCTACAGAAGCCGACCAGGGAATGAACAAAATGCGGTAAGCTTTATAATGGCAGGCAATGGGGGGTTTCAACTTAGGTGAATATCTCAGGAATTTTTGGGAATTTTGGTACCAGATTTCAACATGGGGTTCTTGGGACCCCACCTCATGAACACATGCACTGTCATCTCGTTACTCGGCCCTGAAAGGTGATTTTGCGGTCACTGCACGGAATCACCTTTCAGGACCGATTAACGAAACGACAGTGCCACTGTTCATGAGGTAGGGGTCCCAAAATACCCATGTTGCAAATTTAGTGAAAAAAATTCAAAAAAATGACTACGTAACAAGTGTGTGTTGCGTAGTTTCCATGCATGCTCGTAACTTCGGCAATTTTTAATTTTTTCACTCCAGATTTTCAACATTGCCATTTTTTCACATTGGCTTACGAAGAGTACAGCTGTCACTTTTCACATCCTGCCTGAAATATGTTTTCGCACCTGTGGTGCACAATGGCACAGTTGCTGTAGGAAATCAACTTTTGGAACAGATTAACAAAATCACAGTGTCACTGTTCATGAGGGGAGGTCCCAAAATGCCTATGTTGAAAATGTGGTTAAAAAAATCCAAAAAATATTTGGGTCACAGGCATGCGTTGAGCAGTTTCTATGCATGCTCATGACTTCACCAATTTTTCATATTTTCACTCCAGATTTTCAACATTGCCATTTTTTTACACCTCCTCATGAATAGCACAGTTGTCATTTTATATATCCTGCCTGAAATGTGTTTTTGCACCTGTGGCGCCAAATAGCGCAGTTGCTGTGCAAACCACCTTTCAGCTAATGAACTGATAGTGCCACTCTTCACGAGATGGGGTCACAAAAAGCCCATGTTGAAAATCTGGAGTGAAAATACCAACAAACACCCACAGTGTTAGGGTTTCCAACTGTAACGCCCCACCCTGTAGAGACTGATAGGCGTCATGGGTGTGACTGGGGATCGTCGGCTGTAATGCTCACGCTATTCCAACCCCACCCTGCAGCCAATGACAGGCATTGAGGTCTGCCTTGGAGTCTTCGGCCCCAAAGTTCACCCCATTCTCCTATACTCCACCCATCTCAGCGTATTTCCTTATGGAATGGGGTAAGCGTAATGCCCGAAGACCTCAAGGCACACCACAACACTTGCCAGTGTCTGCAGGGTAGGGTGAGGTAAAATGGCGTTGGCGTTATGGTTGACAAACCAAAGGCACACCCCAACACCTGTCAGTTTCTGCAGGGTAGGGGTGGGGTTGGCATCAGTTCAATGCTTCACTGCCATTCCTATAATGCATCTCTCTAACTTCTGCACTACCAATGCCAATGCCAGCAAGACAACATTCGGCATTGACAAATGCTTGTTTTTTCTTTGTAGACACTCTCTCACGCAACATTTTGAGGCACATGCTCTGAGGGAACAAGCTTGCTTTCTTTGTGTAGAAAAGGTAGACTAAGGGAGACCATATTATTTAGTCACCATTTCCCAGACAGAATCACAATTTCTTATCCTTTCTAAATGTTTCAGTACTTTGTGATACTGTATCTTGGTTTCCTTTTGGACTCAGCCATGGCAGAACTCAGAAAAGCAGCAGCAGATGTGCACTGTTTCTCATAGCTGTCATTAACATGTGTTAACAGGGAGGCGGAAAACAATGGAAGCCACTGCAGCTGAGAGATATGTTATAGCAGGTTCTAGTCCCACCACGTGGCTATATAGGGTAATACCCATAACTGTTGTGCAGTACGAGGAGGAGGATGCAGTGCTGAGGTGCTGTCCACTGGATGAGACAATATATTGTGGTCCCTTCTTCCCATTTCTGGTCTATCCAGGTGGAAGTTAAAGATCCTATGGCATTTATCAAAGAAGAGCAAGGACTTTTCTACGGCATCGTAGCCAACATTCCCCCGTCAGTAAAACAGATCCACGTAACCATCCCCCCAGCACACATCTGGAAACAAGCTATCATAGCTGAGTGTGTCTTTCCTGGTCAAAAATTAAAGATAAATAACTAAATAATGAGGGACAACTTAACAAGGAATACTGTACCAGACTGTCGTACTCAGAAGTACTTCACAGGAAGCACTAGTGAGATACTAGAAAACCATCACATATGGTGTTAGACAGAGATCCTGAACCAGACCTTGGAAAAGAGGTACTCTACGCTGTGTGCATTTGGAAAAACTATTTCCCCCTTGAGCAGGAGGGTATCTAACAAGGGGGGAGGATGAGCTACCAAACTAAAGTACATGGTTCCCTTAATAACAGAACTACCCTGGTGGTAGTGTCCAAGGTTGAGAGCCAGAGGTTTAAAAGTTCAAATCCTAATTTCTCCAGTTTTTGATATAAAGGACTATAGTTTGGGGGGGAATTAGGCAGGCAGGGAAGCACAGAGTCCAAATCCCTAATAGCAGTTATCACAGCGGAATCCTAAATTAGACCATGGACAAATAGCATGTTGGGTAAGACCAGGGAAGGGGTTTATCTCTTGAACAGGAGGGCATTTGATGAGGTGATATATTAACATCACAGAGGGGACATCAACAACCACGCTAAAGTATATAGGGATCCATACCTTTCAACCTTTTGTCACTAAATTAATGAGTGGCATAGACACTCAAAATGAGGGAAAATATACGATACATTCTCAAAATGAGGGCTGCATTCTCAACTAAGTAAATGCAAGCTCACAACACAAAGGCTGGCAGTACTTTTATTTGTTCAAAATGTAATGCTGCTTTAGTATCACAGAATGTTAAGAATGCCTGCCTTAAAGTTTGAGTTTACTTCACTTTCTCTACATGGGCAGCACCTTTCTGATGTGGAACAGATGTGGACACAGCACTTCTGAAGGGTACATCGAGGGACATCCCTCATAATGAGGGCCAGGTGAGAGGTGTGCAGGGATCTTGTTCTAGCTCAGTTAGAGAAGCTTTTATTTTAGCTACATAGTAGAATCCCGGGTTGAGATTCAGAAGGTGGCAGGTTCAAAACTAGACTTCCCAAGACAAACATTGCCATCACACTAGGTAGTACCCTCACCAGATGATATTAACAGAACCCTGACCTCAAAATTCAAAAATGCACCTTACCTGGGAACATACACAAAACATTGGTGTGAATCATTTGTTCTACTGATTCAATAATCTTCCACTGAAATATGGTGCACCGTTGTGGCTGTAAGAATAAAGTCTAGAACTGCAGTGCTACAGCCTGGAACTCTAAACATTTTTAAAACCCTGTCCCTAACTGGAGCTCATAATAGAAGCAGCTGATCTCAAAAATGAAAGGAAAACAAAGCAGAATATTACTTTAAACAATAATTTACTCCACAAAAAGAACTGCCATTTCAGTTCACATATAGTTTAGAAAACATTACTTTGATGTGTTTTTTTTCCTGAGGCATTATCGCCACACAATGTCTACTTTAAAAGGACGCTCTCAGCCATTGTAGGCATACTCTCTTATACTCTTATTCATGGCATTGGATCCCATTCATCATAGAATATTTATTTTTCTTTTTTTTTTTTTTATTAAATCCTTTAGCAGAAGCATCTTAATTAAAAACCTACTTTCCAATTGTTGTGTGGGTGACATAATCAACTCCAGCAGAGTGCCACTCAACACAGAGTGCTCTGTTGATCGCAGTGGACTTGTCAGTAATGGGGACGGACAAGGACCTCTGTAATTGAAGCATTCCTTTTGAAGGACTGCTTTGAAAAATCAAATGCAAACTAGGCTTCTTTAACTGGGTTTCAGCTCCCCTTTTAGATAAAGATCATTTTACCTGAGATTCAATTCCCTTGTTAGATTAACAAAAGCTATTTTACAGCATACGCATGTTCTCATTGTCCCATTAAATGTAAGTTTGTTGTATTTTGTTTGGTTCATTGGCAGGTCCCGGTACATTACAATATGTAGCGATGTACTACCCTTGGGTCAGAAACAGTGGGTCCATTTACACAACCTGATCTGCATCAGTCTGACAGACTCAGATGAGCTGTACCAGAGCACATCAAGCCATGTAAATAACATGCGACAGCTTCACCCCTGACAAGGTGCCTCTGCTGCTGCAAGCAGCCCAGCAGGTCCCCTCTGAGCGCTGGATGCATCCTCGCTGTACTGCCCGCAGACCACCAGACCAAAGCTTCACTCCTGACAAGGATGCCTCTGCTGCTGCAAGCAGCCTGGCGGGCCCCCCTCTGTCCGCCGGCTGAATCCTCACTGTACTGCACGCAGATCACCAGATCGAAGGTGCGCTGCTGAAACTTTTGGCATCTCCATGCCGACTGGCCAGAACCATTGGCTCTGCCTGCTGACTGGCTGCTCCACTTTTTGAATTCTTTGCTACTCCTATTCCTTTTGGACTTCAAGCTAATTTTATTTATTGATTCTGGTACTGGTTAAGTTTCTCCAAACTGTCCTGTGAATGCTAACTTAAATGTGAATCTAAGCTTGTTTACAGCAATTTTGCACTCAAGGGTTGTTTGAAGTGCAGGATTCTTTAGAGTGCAGGTTTTCAGGTTATAAAGTATTACAGCTCTCTCTGTTTTGAGGTCCAGTGCTATTTCACCCTGGATCAGAAACTAAGCTTAAAGTGATACAGCGTTTTGTGAACACTTCTCTGTGTAGACCAGTTTTCATTTATGTCACAGTTATAGCTATGCCTTGCAAATAACCCCATTATTGTTTCACTTTCTCTCTTAAACTTTTTGCCCCCCTAGCCTATATTAAATACTCTCCCTCCCCCAGTGGCACCGCCCCTAGGCAATCTTCATCCTCCCCTCTCACTAATATTGCAACTCCCCTTAAAGATACAGAATGCAGTTATAGGGCCCAACACTTGTCAGTGTTAATCTTAATTCTTTAAGTCTCATTTACTGTGTTGCATCCTCTGCCCCTGAACTAAGTTCTCATCATAGTATTTGTGTGGTTTTTCTGCCATACTTATTATTCTTCCGATCTGCCTAATTCCAAACCTAACCCTTGACAACAACAAACAACATGAGCTGCACTACTCTCCTACTCCTTGCTATCACATTTGGGTCAGTGGGCCCAGGCACCCTTCAGGTCTCCTGTCCCTCTTCAGTCTGCCCAGAACACTGCCTCAGAATGGACTGCTGCCTAACAGTACCAGGAGCAACCTCCACAGAGGGGGCATACTATCAGTCCTACTACAATGGTACCACAACAGGGGAGAATGCATCCGACACACACCATGGCTCCGCCAGGCTACCACCTCTCACACACACTCCTCAGAAAGTGGAGAAGCCTCTCCAAGGTAAAATAAGGAAACGCAAGTCACGAATCTCTATAATCCTCTGCACCACAGTGAGGAAACTTATCCTAATGCTCCTCCTGTTGTCTGGGAATGTGCACCCAAATCGTGGCCCTCCGCTGCCATGCGGATCTGTGGGTATCAAGACAAAGGGCCTGAAAATAGCTGCAATGAATATTTGCAGCCTAACAGCAAAGTTTACACAATTACAGGCCTGGAAGGCCCAGCACAAACCGGACATAGCATGCCTAACTGAGACTTGGCTGACAGGCAATATAAAAAACAGCAAAATAGCGCTACCTGGATACCAGGTATTCAGGAGTGACAGGCATGGCAAGAAGGGTGGGGGCTGTCTTATCTACACAAAAGACTCCCTCCACGGCTCTGTCTTCCCTATCTCCAGGATGGCCGCAGACCACAAGCTCCTTGTCGTGAAAATACAAGTCGGACAGCTGGGTAAGACACTGAGCTGGGTAAGATACCTGCCCCCCCCAAAAAACATGGGACAGTGTGCCCAAGGTCCAGGATACAGTGGCCTCCCTACCCAAGGACAGTGATTTACTTATCAGAGGGGATTTCAATATAAACTGGGAAAGCGACAACTCCACACCACTCAAGGATATTGTGGCAAGCGCATGCCTGACACAACTAGTCACAGAATCAGCCAGAAGGAACCACAAGACAGGCAAGAGCTCGCTCATTGACTGGATCCTCTCAAACTCCCCATCACAAATATCTGAGGTCAAGGTGCTACCACTCCTCTGTCACCCTCAGATGGTCAAATAAGTTCAAAAACAGCCCCCCCCCCCATCACTATACAAAGCAGGATCCTGAAAAGAGGTCAGTTAGGATTGCTTAAAAATGCCCTATCCCGCCATGACTGATCACCAACTGACATACTGCCAGACCTGGACCAGGCCCTGAAGTACTTCACAGATGGAGTCAACAATATTTACGACCAATACATGCCGTTAAAAAGGAGGAAAGTGCAGGGGACCACTAATGGTTGGATCACAGGTGAGCTTCTAGCCATGATGAAGGAGAGGGACAACCTCTGGTTAAAAGCCAGGGCCTCGGATAAAGACCATGACCACCAGCTGTACCGGGCAGCGAGAAACCGCTGCATGCATGTAATTCAGAGGGCTAAAGCAGATCACCACAAAGAACTGCTCGATAAAAGCTGGGGTGACAGCAAAAGGTTCTGGGGAAACATAAAGAATCTCTTGGGGGAAGCCACAGCTGCTCCACATTAATGGCTCTACTACCACGGACCCACGCCTCATCGCTGAGTCCTTCAACTCTGCCTTCACAGATCTAAGCATAGTACTCCCTCCTGACTACCTACACCCCACCAAGGTTCCCTCAGATGACAAAGCACCCAGTACCTCTCACCCTAACTTCTACCTCAAGTGAGTTACTATAAAAGAGGCAGCATTCTACATAAAAAAAGTGCTCGGGAAGACCAGAATGGGTAGCAATGGAGTAGACATGAAGCTGGTGTCTCAAACTCTTGACATGCTCATCAAGCCTATTACAAAACTATTCAACAAATCCCTGACCCTGGCACAATTCCCGGCCACCTGGAAGCAAGCACTAGTCACTCCTGCCCACAAAAGCGGAGACAGCACCAATGTGTCCAATTACAGGTTGATCTCAATCCTCTCCCCCATCCAAGACCCTTGAGAAGACTGTGGTGGACCAACTAACAGACTACATCAGCAAATACCAACTGCAATTGCCCAACCAGCATGGGTTCAGGCAGGGGCATAGTACCATGACTGCCCTTGTAGAGTTCACCGACTACACTCACAAAGCTATGAATGAAGGCAAACTAGTACAGGCAGTGTTCATAGACTTAACAAAAGCCTTCAACACCATCAACCACACCCTCTTACTGGCCCAGCTACAAAGCTTGGGGGTGGCCGCCAATGTAACACTCTGGTTCCGAGACTACCTGTCCCTCAGGTCACAATGGGTAAAAATGGGACAAACAGTATCTGACCCAGGGAAGTCATGGTGGGAGTCCCCCAGGGATCCATCTTGGGACCCCTGCTCTTCAGCCTGTTCCTAAATAATCTCTCTCACGCCTGTGATGCCAAGATAACCCTATATGCGTATAACGTTGTCATCCTCAACAGCAACTTTCGAATTGAGCCACTCCAAGCAGCACTTCAGCACTCCTTCAGTAAAACAGAAGACTGGTTCTGTGAGCACAAACTTCTGCTCAATGACAAAAAAACCAAGACCATGCTCCTATCCAGCCCCCAACTCAAGAAAAGGTTCCCCACCATAAACATCACCAAGAATGTACTCACCCCCTTAGAAAAGGTACACTCCTTCAAATACATTGGAGTCACCCTGGATGACACCTTAACCTATGCTCAATATGTCAACCAGGTGGTCAAGACAGTCAACACCAAGCTTGGTGTGTTATACAGGCACAGAAAACACCTTACCATGGCAGCCATCCGCCTATCAGTCATGAGCTCCATCCTCTCCACCATTAACTATGGTCTGGTTGTCTACAGCACAGCATCAGACTCTGTGCTCAAGAGGGTGCATGTAGCTCTCAACAAGGCCTGCAGGCTCATCCTGAACCATGATCAAATGACCCACACCTATTCCCTCTATGAACAGACACACCTGCTGTCTCTTGGGTGCGGGACGAAATTCATCACAAACTTCCTAGGCAAAAAAGCATTACTGGGCAAAGCCCCCCCGCCCCCATGTGTAGCAAGCATCTTCTCCCTCCCAGGCTCAGAATATATAACCAGAAACAGAATGCAGGGGGTCATTCTGACGCACAGCTCTTGGACAGCATGCCTTCTCCTACAGCGCTCCTCTTTGGCTTAACGAGGTACTGGAGTCCATTTGGAACTTCACTAGCCTGTACAGCTTCAAATCAGACCTTATGCACTACCTGACCTCCAGCTCTGTGTGCACATATTTCTCTAACAGCTGACAGACTCTGGATGACCAGGCCTGGCTCTGCTAACAGCAACTATTCTAAGCACAAGACAGAAGCCACCCTCCCACATGCTCCTTGACAATGCCTCTGAATCACTGTAAGGGGCTGCTCCTGTACACCCCTCACCCCCTTCCCCCTGTCTCCATGCTAGGATGAGTCTCTGCCTCCCCGGCCTCAGCCCTGCCTCCTTGACTTTTACTAGAGGCCCCCTCCTCTCCTACCAAAATCCAGTCCTTACTGACCCTCTGCCCAATCTAACCTAACCTCTAATGCCTCTGCACCTTACCTGCTCTTATAATCAACTAGAGTTGATGTCTATATGCTGTATAGTGTTTTAAATGACTAAGAAACTCTGTAACCTTTTCCTGATTGTTGTGCTGTTCAGTGTCTCAAATGGCCCAAAAATGTTAAAATCTTCTTGATTGAATGTCTATACTCTGTTCACATGACGTGGAACCTTTGTAAAAGCCTTGGCTCAAAGGTTCTTTTCCGAATACCAAATAAATAAATAAAATAAGTCCCTCTGGTGTGGCAAACCACGATCACTGCTCTCCTGAGTTCATGTACCGGTGCAGATATTTTCTGCCAGCGTGTAAACACGCTGCCCAGCCTGCACTGGTGCAGCTCCACAACACCGTGGCAACTCATATTACATGGCAATAATGCACCCCAGCCCCATAAGGTAAATAAATAGACTTGAATTTATTTACTTTATAGGGGCTGGGGTTCTTTGTTGCCATGTAATAGGAAATACTTTCAGTCCGCCCTTAAAGAGGAACACATGCCGGATACTACTGCTGAGCAAAAAGATCCCTGACCTGACCCAAGCAGAAAGATGGATCGCAACACAGGAAGTTCAGTCTGACATCAGAACTGACCCTACAGCAGTCCACAGGCCGCTGCATGTAAATACCAGTTGGCAGCATTGTGAAAGGAGTAGTGGCTGGCAGTGCAGACTGGAGCATAGCAAGCACAGTAAATGCAAACGCACCTCGTAACTAGTTTGATATGAAGTTTCAAAAGGCCCCTTTCATATTTTTCTAACGGGAAAAAGCAAATCATTACTATAAAATGGAGCATTTTGACTGGCAGCCATACAGTAGGCAGGATTTTCAAAACACAAGTATGGATGCAAATGCATGTTGCACCTGCATCTGTGTCCAACAGAATGCATGCATGCAGCCCTGCCACTATTTTAGGAAGCTACATCCATTTGTGAAAAAGTCCCACATCGCAGTAAATGCAATTGCACCTTTTTTGTTGCAAAGTTTGGACACTGGTAGATCAATGAATCCATTTTGAAAACAGGTTAGACACATCTTGGATGGAACCGTTTGAAAATCCCATGCAGTATATTTTTTAAAAGGTTATATTTATGGTTGGAAACCCTCAGGTGCAATAAAAGAATTAGAATTTGAACTGTAAAATCATTTATCTGAAAGGAATGCAAGACATTTTGGTATTGCAGTACTTGACTTTTCTTAGTTAGTCTAATCTGAGGCAGAAGGCACGAGGCTTCGTGCCCCACCTAGTTAGATTAGCCACAGGAAACCCAACAACCTAGTTAAGCTTAAACACACCCATCTTCATAATGCAGGATCTCCACCCCTGATTTCGCCTTGTCTTTTTTCTTTTTTTTTTGCTTAAGAGGGAACATGCATAACATAATTCAATACAATTATGTGCAGCAATCATGTTAAATCTTCATTTCACATATATGGGCATGGCAATAATCGGTTGATATGAAATTACAAAAAAAGGAGAAAAACAGAAAAAAGCAACAGAGAGAGGAAACTAAAAAAGGGGGAAAAAAAAAGGAACAAGCAAAACTGGGAAGCTTTTTTCAGTGTTAGGAGATATATGAACTCATAAAGCGAGAGTATAATTTCAAACTACTAATTCAACCTTCTTGCAGTGTAGTGATTGGCCAGTTCCTTAATTCTGTTAAATGCATGTACATGTTTATTAAAGCGATAATGTCATTTTTCCGTTTATAGATATCCACCATAAAGGTAAACCATGTCTGAGTTGAAGGTGGAGTTTTGTCTTTTCATTTCAATAATACACACATATATATATATATATATATACACACACACACATATATAGTGGTGCAGTAGTGCCACTATAGTTAGGACTGAGTAAGCAGTTTAATAATAAACCCCATATTTTGCACATTGATAACTTTGCAACCTTTCAACAGATTTGTACAAAATTTGGTATGTGTGGTCCTGTGGGGCAGATCTCTTGACTTGCCAAGTTTCATTTTGATTGGATCTATGGAGTTTGCACAGCATATAGTGAAAAAAAGTGTAAAAGTCGCTTTTTTCACCCATTTTTGCTGATTGTTCCTCATTGTGCTGTGGCCACACCATTTGGAATTGTGGTCTGAAAATTTCAGGGTACAAAGAGACTGCCCCAAAGAATAAGCCGCTATTAGTTTGGTGAAAAAATATTAATTTGTTCCAAAGTAATTCAATTTTGAAATGTTGGGTTCTGAGTATGCTCAGTTCCGTCTTTTGGATAGCTGCACAGCTTCAAACAAGGATTTGGGCTCACAAACAGGGATTTTGACAGCTCATGATTAGAGATTCGTTAAATCCCTATACAGGAGCCACCATCTTGTTTTCAATTTTTCCAAAAGACAAAACATTGTAACTTGCCCCACGGATGTCTTTTATGGAGATTAAAGTATGGGTTTTGTTCAGGGCGACACCCTCTACAAACACATGGCTTTAGTTCCATTTAGTTTAGTAAACAAATTGCCATTTTTTAATTTGAAAATCCTTTGTCATGACTCGCTTCCAATCCCTGTTCGTGAGGTGTCAAAATCCCTGTTCATGAGCCGATCCTTGTTCATGAGGTTTCAAAATCCCTGTTCGTATGGGGACGACTAGATAGCCCTATCTCATGAACAGGGATTTCTAATGAACAGAGAGTTTTGTTTCTCTAAAGGATTTTGACACCCTCATGAACAGGGATTCTAAAAAGGAATCCCTGCTTGTAGGTGTCAAAATCCCTGTTCGTGAGTCAATCCCTGTTCGTGAGCTGTCAAAGTCCTTGTTCGAGAGGAGACAACCAGATGGCTCTACCTTGCAAACAGGCACTGGCTCATGAACAGGGATTTTGTCACCTCATGAACAGGGATTCAGCTCACGAACAAGGATTTTGACAGCTCACTAATAGGGATTTTTAAAGGTTGCTGTTTCTTTGCCACTTCACTACAAAGAAACGGTTAGGACTTTTGGCTTGAAATTTGCATGGTAGAAAGCGGGTGTCCCAGAGATGTAACTTATGCTGGTTTGGTATAAAAATGTGCATCGGTTCCATAGTTATGGCATTCCGAAGTTGAGAAATTTCCCATGGGATAACACTGTGGTGAACATGGCACCTTTCAGTGCATATGTCTCAAAAACAGTTCAAGATATGGATGTTTTGCTAAATGCAGCTTAAGAAACCTTCAAGCATACATGCAGGTTACCAGTCCATGATTGCAACTGCAGTGGAATGTTTCCAAGGTTGCTACAGTTACTGAAATATTGCACCATTTGCAGGCCAAGGGTTACTTGGAATGTGTCTAGGCCTGTGCTACAGCTCTACAGTTATAGGTAGGTGGGAGCAAAGGGCCCCACATATGGATACCATTACGCAGTAATGGGACTGCTGGGCCATCCATTATGCAATACTGGGAGATGACAGCTCATTGCAATGTCTGTGCACTTATGGATAGATGGGCCCTGTGCTCCGAAAAACTGATAGCATGGGAGCACAGGGTCCTTAAAGGTAGATGGGAGTGCAGGGCCCAGAGGGCCCCGTACTCCCACATATGGATATCATTATACAGAAATGGTACTGCAGGGCCATCCATTATGCAATACTGGGAGTGCAGGACCACAGGAAGATGACAGTTCATTACAAAAAAACTGATACCATGGGAGTTTACTTTCTCAAAAAGTAAGGAAGTTCATTCCAAAATACTTTGTCAATGCATCAGTTAGGGTTGAAGTGACAAAAGTAGGGAAATGAGATGTTAGGGTTGAGACCTTAACACCCCCACACCCTACCACCCCACCCACACCCTCCACAGACCAACAGGTGATGGGGTGTGCCTTGGGGTCATTGGGCCTAACTCTCACACCATTCTCCTATACTGTACCATGTCAGTTTTCTTACACATGGAGTCCTGGTAGGACGAAACACGAAGTTTGTGTCTTCTGTTGGCACCCTTTACAGACTATGTGAGAGGCCTTTTGGCACCATGCATTTCTGCTTTAAGGTGAACCAGCATAATATTTTGTGGTGATTTGCATATATGGCCCATGATGCTTTTCATTACGGGGGTATGTGCAATGTTTGTATTTCTTTGAAACTTGGCTTTCTGACCAATGCCCTTTGGGGTAACCCTTGCCTCAGTGCTTGTGCACAAAGGTTCTTTGTGTTTTAGCTTGTATTTGGTTTTTATTGGGCTCACCACAACCCAACCCAGATAGACCAACTTAGGGTAGCTGGTTCATTTACTGGGGTGTCATACAGATGAGGCACACTGATGAGTCCTAGAAGGATGAAACATGAGTCTGTGTCTTCTATTGGCACCCTTTGCAGACTGTGTGAGATGCCTTTTGGCACCATGCACTTCTGCTTAAAGTTGAACCAGCATAATAGTTTGTGGTGATTTGCACATACAGCCCATGATGCTTTGCATTATGGGGGTATGTGTGATTTTGTATTTCTATGAAACTTGGCTTCCTGGCCAATGACCTTTGGGGTAACTCTTGCCTCAGTGCTTGCACAAAAAGGTTCTTTGTGTGTGTGTGTTGTGTGTGTGTGTATATATATAAATATATATATATATATATATATATATATATATATATACACACATTTTGTTTGTTTTTTGCTAAAATAACAGCAATTAATACCAATTTAATTTTTGATTCTGAGATCCTGTTCAGAGATTTAATTACTCCTAAAATAATAAGTTTCAAAGAGTTTGATAATTGAATACCCATAATGACAAATAAAATACTATGAACTTTGAACCAAACATTCTAGAGATATGGACACCGATGCAATAAATGGATTGTTCTAGCAGTAGCAGAACATCCGTCACTGATTTTGCCTTTTCAAGTATATATAAAATCAGTTTGTTTCTATTTAGCTTTATATTAAAGGTGCCTACAGTCAAAATGTACATAAAATATACTGTGCAGTGTTTTGATTTGTCTGTGTAGCCCTAGCGTGTCCTTTCTTTGTTTGCTGTTAGAATTTTTTCTAAATTTGCCTACTTGTTTTATGGCCCCAAGGGGCCTCCATGCTTGCTTCTATTATTAGCTTTTTTCCCCACAATGCCTCTTGACCCATGTGACCATGATGCATTGGAGACCATTTATTTCATTAGTACATGCTTACTGTCCAGTTTACAGAAGTACAACTGTGCTGGTAAGTGCCTCTTTTTATCCAAAGAGCACTAACAACTGCTGCATTCATAGTTTGGCAAACACCTGAGGGATAATTGGGTGGGCTATTCTTCAAGGAAACAAAGATACTTTGAATGTTTTCTTTATGACTGTGTGTGGTTTGTTGAAAAGAACAGCTTTACAAACAGAATATTCACTTTTGCTAGCTACAACTAGACACACACCCAGAAACAAATAGATTAGTTAGGCCCCAATACATACCTTACCGAATAAATTCCTATGGCAAAATAAACCTGCCAGAATAGCTTTAGATAAGCTCATGCAAGGCCAGTACACTGGTGCAGTGGTAGCGCTACTGCTCATGATGCTGGAGACCCAGGTTCAGGAACAAGCCCCGGGAGCTGGAGGGCCAGCCGGGGGAGGAGGCGGTTTGGGTGTCCCAGGACCACTCACCTTCTCCAGGGCAGGCAGGATTGGGGCTTGGTGCTTGGCTGACCCTGGGCAGAAGCCCGAGGCACAAGCCCAGCCACACAGACAGGGGACACTGTGTGATGGACATCGGCACTTGCGCCTTGACATCAGGTTGCATGTCACGCAGCAAAGAAAATGGGAAAATGGCTTGCTGTGCTCCCAGTAGATAGAGCACCAGGTCCAGATCCCCAATGCACTTGCATGTCCTGGAGTAAATGTCCCAATGAAAACTAAGGAATTCAGGGTGTAAGGGCCCCATGTTGTCCCCGCCTGGGAGGGGGGGGCAAACCATGGCTACATGGGGGATCGACCACTCTAGGCTCCAGGTAAGAGGGCAGGGACAGAAGTCCATAGGAGACTCCCAAAGGGAGTGGAGTGCAGCAGACAGGGGGAGTATAAACAGCAAGTAAAAAAAAAAAAAAGATAAGTTCATGCCACCAAAGTCTCAAGGGAGTATTAAAATTCCAAATCTTATATTATACTATATGTCTATGCATATGAATAAATGTGTCCCTTTTTCCAATGAAAATACTTATATTCCTATCTGGCTTGATATAGAAGTACAGTCCCAGCCCGTTTATCCAAACCCGCGGGGGGCGATTAGGTCGTTCGGATATGCGGGAGTTGGATAAAGCGGGTGCGCCAGGTATACAGCAATGATGCATTACACGACACAGAAGCAGTTTCAGTACTGTATTAACAAATCAACACAAAAGTAGTTTAGTGTTTGCTGATCACATCTTTATTAAGTGCAGTAGAAGAAAACAATAAGTATGCTAAAAAAAAGGATTAAAGCACACAACAAGCATAACTTTATGGCACACCAGATTTTGCAAAAAAAATCCATGACAGAAGTTTGCTTTAAAGAATCAAACTTTTTTTCTAGCAGCTCGCTGTCTTAGCTGCTGTAGTAGCATGACCTGTACTGGATCACAGTCTACCTGGCTCTCCGTGTACAGGATGCACTTGTCAAAGCAATCGACCGCCTCTGAATGAGTTGGCAGGACTGGAGTTGCCTCTTCCACTTCTGAGTCATTTTCAGCGTCGACTCAGACTGTGATGACCTCGACACAAGCTCAAGGATCCCGTCATCTGAAAGCTCCTCATGACCCTGTTCCACTTTGTCTGAATTGAGCCATCTCAGCACTTCCTCTTCAGACGGAGGGTCAGACAGTGTAGCAGCGAGTTCCATAATCTCTGCCGCTGAGATGCTGCTATCTGGAAGGTCGGGGAGATCAGAAGTGTCAGAAACAGCTGGGTCATCACGAGCTGTTTTAATCCCCGATTTCTTCCATGCCTTTTGCATTGACTCAGGGCGTAATGAATCCCACACCTCGGCAGACATGTATGCCACATCCTTAAGTGTGATACCCCTCATGATGTCACCCAATAAGGACTGGGCATTGTCCTCAGCCAAAATGGTCTGCAGCAACTTTTTTCTGTAGCACCTTTTAAAAATCTCAAGCACTCCATGGTCACAGGGTTGCAGCTTGGATGTTGTATTGGCAGGCAGAAAGGAGCACTTGATTACCCCATCCCGTGTTTGGACATCTTGAATGTCGGGGTGTGCTGGTGAGTTGTCAACCAGGAGTAAAGCTCTGATTAGCAATCCTTTGGACTGCAGGTACAGCTTCACCTGTGGCACAAAGCTGTAATTAAACCAGGGAGTGAAAATGATGCCTGTCATCCAGGCGCTATGCTGTGACTTGTACTGCACAGGCAAAGTCTGCATACTGAGGTGCTTGAAGCACCGTGGACCATAGATTTACCCACCACAACCAATTTTAATTTATGACCACCCGTGTTAACATAGCCAAGCACAGTAATGCGGTCTTTCTGCTTTTTAAATCCTGGGGCATCTCTCTCTGCACCATGGGTTAGTGTTCACTCAGGAAGATCCCTCCAATACAGACCTGTCTTGTCTGCATTGAAGACTTGATCCGGTAACAACCCCTCAGCCTCAATAGTGTCTAGTAGCTTCACAATGAAAGGCTCAATGGACTTGTTGGTGGCAGTTAGTCGTTTCCCGCACAATTTCAGCTGCCGTATGCCATGCCAGCACTTGAAGCAAGTTAACCATCCCTCACTAGCACAGAACTGTTCCGAACGCCCAAGGCGCTGATGATACTGGAGCACCTTCTCCTTCAAAATTGGCCCTGATATCGGGGTTCCTTTTTCTCGCTCCTGTTGGAGCCACATGTACAGAGCAGCATCGCGCTGCTCATCCTTGGAAGCCCTCATGCTTTTCCGTTTCTCAGATCCTACTGCCGTGTCCATGATGCTGGCAAAATCACGAAGCTTGTCTTTTGCAGACTTGCTATCACTGATGGTAGACTTCCCCACACCGTACTCGTCTGCCAATACTACTGCCCGCTCGCCACCCTCCAACCTCTCCACAATCCGTGTGTTTTGTGCTACACTTAGCACCACTCGCTTTCATTTTCCTGAAGGGGATTCCATTCTTGAACTACAGTATACTGTACTGATTCACTGAGCCAAATGCGTCATTTATAAGCCGTTCACAGCAGCCACACCAAATTAAGACTAAACAGGTACAGTATGCCAATTAGAACTATGGGGCACATGATCGGTGTTCGTTAGAAAGGGAGGATCAGATTAAGGGGGGGTCGGATAATCGTGAGGGGACTGTACACTTATATTTCTTCATATTTCTTCATATCTACATATTTTTGGTTACTGGAGGAGCTCCTATCAGATCTTTTTGCCTTTACAGTTGTATGAATATATGTTCTTAATTCACCCTATAAATAAGCTAGGCATGTATCAGGATCTTATCTATAGCTTGGCCTTCTAGTTATGGGGGAAGGGGGGAGTCTGAGATATATTATTGTGTATGGTGGTAATATTTTAGTTTTGTGATTTTTTTTTCTCTGTTTTGGTTGTTCTGTTTATTCTTTCAGAAATTCCTTTTTATATCTGTTTCCATTGCCCTGCGGAAAGTGTCATTTTTCATTTATTGTAACATTCTTATGAAAATTAATGAAGAATTAAAAAAAGATTAGTTAGAAGAAGTTATTTAGTTGAGGCCAGACCAATAGGCACTTAACAGCACAGTGCACCTGCAGACGGGGCAAAAAGTCATCAAGTGTCTCCAATGCATCACTGACACATGGGACAAGATGCATTGTGAGGAAAACAAAGGTAATAAAAGAAGCAAACATTGAGATTCTCAGGGAATCAGAGAAAGTAGGACAGTAGGTCAACATTTTTTTTTTAATTTTTATTTTGTGTTGCACCCTTCCTAAGCTCAGAACCTTGGCTTCACAATAACACTGACAACTAGCAACATAAACAAAAAAAATAACAAATAACTAATAGAACTGTAACAAAGCAAAGATACATTAAATAGTTAATGTACACTGTAATGGAGGAAGGTCTGATCAGAAAGGTGGCATTGCCGTTTGCTTTTTAAAATTCAGTGCTTGGTAGATTTCCATTAGAACACAATTTTATGGGACCTGGGCTACAACAGAGGACGCTCCATCCATGAAACATACAGTACGTCTTGTTAATGCTGCCATGCATCAGTTTGTCAGCTATATTTCTCTAGCAATTGTACTGCAAATATACTGATTCTAAAAGGACCCAGTGAGCCAAGTTATACTTAGTGGCCCTGCTCACAGCAGTGTTACACAAGGGATACTAATTAGCTAAATGATACCGTGTATATTTAGCAAAAATCCAACACTTATTGCAATGCCATCAAGCAACTGGTGTAGGCAAAAATGGTTTTATCATCTCCCCTCCCTGAGTCTATATAAATAATAATACAGTTTTAGTATATTTAATTAGTAACATAAGCAATTAAGTACATCCAGGTGTACATATTAAGGCTCTAATGGCACCGAAGGGTCCTGGGGACATTTATGAACCATTAGTGCCGTGTATATTTGTCATCAGAATGCTGAGGTGCTATTAAAGCCTTTTTTTAACTCAGTTCACAGTAAGGTACTTTTTTTTGTAAATGAGCCTATGGCTCAAAGGTTTTCCAAACTGCTGTTTAAATAAATATAAACCCCACTTGAACTGCATGATTTTTGGGCCCGCTCAGGAGCCTTCAAAGGTATGGTACCCTACGTACTCCATTTACAACTTCAAGTGCTATTAAAATCTTACATGTACACTTTTGGTGTATTTTATTTACTGTATTATAGTTTTTATTTTTAAAACTCAGTTTATTAAAGATCTAGTGGACCACAACAGTATAGGTATTGCAGTAGAATAGGTCGGACAGAACCTTATTATATTAAAACATTATAGTGTAGTGGTTAAGGGTGCTGAGCTGCAAACCTGGAGACCTGGGTTTGAATCCCATCAGCCCCCACTTGCATACTGTGGGACCCTGAGCGAGTCACTTAACTTCCTTGTGCTCCCAGGTCACACCTGGAAACAAGTTTCAGCTTAGTGTGCCTTTCCTGGTTAAACAACCTCCCCTTTCTTTTTCTTTCCTTATAACATATGCAGACTCTATGCTGCCAGATAAATAAGTTGGAGTTCAAAATATTGGGTGCACTACAGTTGCACACCAAGTAACATGTCATGCATGAATACATGCTCAGTCTGAGTTTATATGGCAAGATTAATAGCACAGCTTGGTGACACTGTACAGTTCTGATAAAACACAGGTTAGAAAAAGTATCAGCTAACGGGCCTAACATGCAGACCAAATAACAAACCCAACAATAAAACTCACATCTGGTGTATATAATGTTTGTCATTGGAAAGATAATAAAGCAATTTATGTAGGTAACTACAGTCTGTGTGTGATTAATTTATTAAAGAAGTTGACTCAATGTCAGTGTCCCATCTGTTTTCTCTTTGTAGTCAAGAAAGGGAGGCCAGCGGGAATTAACTTTACCATTACTGACCCTTAAAAGACAGTGATGGCCTCCATCTCACTCGCAGATCTGCTCACCAATCAGGGACCCGGGGGGGGGGGTGTCTGTAAGCCATCAGAAGTTAGGGCTTTTGTCACAGTGGCAATCAGGGTTTAAAAAAAATATACTGTTCATTGGTCCTGCAAGCACCTCATGGGGGTAGGTCCAAAGGTATTATAGTTTTCTTTCAATTGTCAGTCTAGCTGTCCCTGCTCTACTGCTTCTAACACTTGGTTCCGTTTTATTTTCACTTTTGGTGCACAAAAGAGCAGTGGTACAGCATCTCGCCATTCATAGCCTTATAAACAGCAAGTTCCTCCCACATTAGAAGTATCCAATAATAAGCAATGGCGAAGGAACCTGACAATTATATACAGCAAATGCCTGCAGGTTATATGCAGAAAAAAAAGATGATTTGATACCTTTTATTGGACCAACATAGATGTTACAAAAGAAAACACTTGTATACGCTGCTTGGTCTATACTTACTCTAGACATGGTACGGGGATTGGTAAATCAGGAACCGGAGCTGTTAAATGCTCATAATGCACATAAAATATATTTCTGCAATACCTTCTCCCGAGTCTGATCCCCGTGTCTCACGTCAGCCACAGAAGGCCCTGGGATGCACCCCCAGAGGTGCACGTCATGAAATGTCGGGCGGGAGAAATGGCAGGATCAGCCAGATAAAAGTATATTACAGCATCAGAGTACAAGATAAAATTTGACTTTTTGGTGAAAAGTCTAATTGGGGGCTGTGCTACACTAAGGTGTGGGGCAAACGTTGATGGTCATTTCCCTTTAACATTTAAAGAAATGATAAACTGTTTCTGAACGTTCTGGTGAGGCCTAGATAACAATCAGGAATGTTCATGCTGCATGCCTTTTGTGTGTGTGTTAGAACCTTTCAGAACCTTACAATCTTTTGTGGTTTTCCTGTCTCTAACCACATACAGGGTCATAATTTGAAGACTACGTATAGATTCTTGAAGACTAAGGGATGGAAGTTGGAATCTTCTTGGAGAATGTACCAGTCCGAGGATAGGTTGGCACTGAGAACTCATTATGGTGAGTATCAATGGGCAATCAACCTGAAAAAGACAGAGTTCCTTCCAATGTCAATTGATGTAGGGAAAAATTGACCAGCTCAGCTCTTTCACACCATAAACAGGTTGTTAAATTTTCCCTGTCTACGATCAGTTAGAGCTTTTTCAGCAGAAAATGCAAGGAGTTTGGTAATTTTTTTTTTGACAAGGTGTCCTCCATTAGACTGGGTATTTCTTCAGCAGCTTGTCATGGGCTGGTAGTGGTCAACCCTGTGGAGTTGTAGATCTGCCTACCTGGTGTGATCTTTGGCCAACTTCTGAGGTTGAGGTGCTCTGGGTAATCTCTACTTTGCACTATACCTGCTGTATTCTGGACCTGAGACCAGTTGGTTGCTTTTCAGCTGCAGTGAGTTCCTAGGTCTGGTGACTGCTGAGATCATCAGTGGTTCCTTGAGGGAGACTATTTTTCCATATGCCCTGAAAAAGGTGGCAGTCAGTCCCCCCCTAAAGAAGCCATCCTTGAACCCTGAGGTTCTGGCAAACTAAAGACCTGTCTTAAATCTTCTCTTTCTAGGGAAGTTTATCGAGAAGGTGGTGGTGGATCAACTTGTGGATCACCTGGAGAATCATGTCATCTATGAACTTCTCCAGTCAGGTTTTTGGCCACATCACAGCACTGAGACTGCACTTGTCAGGGTAACTCTCGATCTACTCCTGGAGAGGGAATGAGACCTTTGCTCCATCTTGGTCCTCTTGGATCGCTCATCTGCATTTGACACAGTTGACCATGGGATGGTACTGGATTGTCTGAGGAATTATATGAATCTCACTGGCACAGTTTTACACTCATTCAGGTCCTACATAACCAGCGGAATGCAGCAGGCTGCACTAGGTGATTTCATATCTGGGGCTTCTTCACTCTCTTGGGGGTCCCCAAGGCTCAGTTCTTGCCCCGTGTTGTTCTCTGTGTACAAGTTGCCCATGAGGAGATCTCTAGATGGTACAGGTTGAGTATCATTGTTGTGCAGATGATACTCAGTTGTACATGGCTTGCTCCCCAGTGGGAATTATTTGGCTTCGGTACTGGGGCAATATCTTGCCAAGATAAATGGCTGGATGCCCTCCAATGGCATGGGGGTCATACTTACATATGACAAACCAGCGTGGCTAAAAGTGCCACAGCCAAACAGCTCCGAACACATAGCTGGACAAAATGCTGACCTGTTTGTGACAGAGCACCCATTGAAAACAATGGGTGTTTATGTTTTTTTGCAGGAGGCTTCACCGCCCCGGAACTTAGATAACTAACTCCGGGGGGTGAGCTTCGGGGATAGGGGAGAAACTCAGGAGGGGGGAAGTTTGATTAAAAAAAAATGCCAGCAAAAGTTGCAGCAGGGGAGACCTGGGGGGGTAACCGAACCATGGTCCCAGGTCTCTCAATTGCACTGTGTGCTGGTGCCCTAGTCACTCCACCAGGGGAGCAGCTTGACCAGGCACCCAGCACATGGCAACTTCCCCTTTCTCCACATCATCGTGCAGTGACAGGCGTAGCAGTATATCCCTATCACTATTCTACCCCTGTCACTGTAAATCGAAGTGCTGTATATACAGCATGGTTAATACTGTACCACCGTCTTACATGCGTGGGCATTGACCTGGTACCTCTCTAACTGGCTATGTCTGAACACAGGGAAACAGCAGTCATGATGATCAAGCCAGCTTGGTGGGGCTTAGCAGCAGCAGGAGGTGTGGCAGCCCGTCCTTCAGTGGGTGTCTCATCTCTCATAGCTTTTGATGTGGTTAAGAATCTTGGGATCATTTTGGACTGCAGGTTCACAACAGAATAGCAGGAATCAGTGGTGATCTAATCTGACTTTTACTACCTTCAAAAAATCACCAGGATTAAACTGCATTTGGCTCCTGCTGACATAGTGATGATTGTTAATGCTTTCATTACATCTTGGTTGGACTACTGTAACGTTCTATACTTAGGGTTATCTGGAAGTCTAATGTGATGCCTGCAGGTGTTCCAGAGTGCTGTAGCGCAGCTGATGGTAGGATCTTCTTGGAGCGACCACATCACATCCATGCTGCGTGCACTGCACTGTCTGCCTATGCGGTGGATCGTCACCTTTAATATATGCTCGTTAACATACAAGACCCTACATTGTCTGGGAGCTGACTATGTGAAAGATCTGCTGACTCCTTAACTTCCCAGTCTGACATCTCCACTCCACCAATGCAAGATTGCTTGCTGTCTCCCCCCCCCACCACCTGAGACTACCAGGGGACAGAGCTTCTGAAGTGGTGGCTCCAGTGCTGTGGAACTTGCTTGCTGGGAGCATTTGTATGACCTGCATGGTGAAGGCTTCTAAAACCTTTCTGAAAATATTTATTTCAGCAGGTATTCCTCAACTAGTTAGTTTTAACAAATCTGCATTTTATGTAATTTTATCTATCAGTCATCGTACTTTATCTCTGCTGTTATGTTCTGTTTGTTTTATGTATTTTAAAATGATTAACATCGTATGTACAGCACCCTAAGCCTTCGGGAAAGGGCACTTAATAAATAAAGCTTGCCTTGTCTTGCCTTATATATCCTTATTATTTCAGTAAGTACAGATCAGTAAAACTAGGCAATGTCACACATTGTGTACTGTGGAGTTGCTTGTGTTGTCGTGTACACGTGGTGAGTGCGAAGACAGTGGTGGGGTTCAAGAATGCATGCAATAGGTACAAGGAAATAACAGTGGGAAGGAAGGGGAAGGGAGAAAGAGTGGCAGATCAAGTACAGTGTGATGCAACAATGTAGGTGGAGAAAAAAGGGTAGACTGGGTGGGCCAAGCGGTCCTTATCTGCCCTTAAATTCTATGTTTCTATGTATTATATCTGCCCGAATCTGATGCTGTCACATACAACCAATTTTCACAAAACCCAGATGGCACCGAATACCATTGGCATCTGACCTCTGGATTTTATAACTTAGGCTCCAATCAGATACCAGCTGTCTAATGTAATTGTCCAAGACCTGAGGGATCCGAGCCAGACATCAGACCTCAGACTCCACTATATGACCTTGGCTCCAAAATCCAAATGGGGTCAGCTAGGATCTCAGATTCAGAGTCAGAAAGATGGACTATCTGTTGAATTCCATTAGTATAGTCAAAAGGTCTGTGCGAGCATCAGTACTATATTCCCATTATTTCATTTTTTCCCAATGTCATTGGCATAATTGGGATCGGACTCTGTTTAGGTCAGACACTCCATAATTGAAAAACCCGACCACTTTAAACAGCCACTGATCTGAAACCACTTGTACAAATGGTAGCTAAAGACCTTCAGCTCTCTCCTGACATCACTCTCAGACTGATTAGCTCTCCCTACACAATCCTGTAATGGCAAGCTGGCACAATACCTGCTGATTAAAAGAATGACTTAGAGCCTCAACTGAACTGCTAATGTGCAGGAAATTACAGTGAAATAAATGCAGGGTTCCAGCATAATTCTAAGAAACAAATTGGTCATTAGGCATCGTATGATTCTGATACAATAAGCGTGCATGCGTATGTGTGTGTGTGTGTGTGTGTGTGATATTTGTAATGTTTTTATGAAAGACGCAAAAGCCTTACAAGTACTGAAGCAATAGTGTTCATTATAACTTAACAATATAAGGCTGGAAGGAGCTCCATCATGCCCACATCCTGCTTCATAAGCAGCTATGAATACTTCTGCAGTGTAAACAAGTACTAATGTAAAGGGGTTCCCTACCCACTCCATTGCCCAGGGTATGCAGTGTGTTCCTTGATAAGCAGAAATCTGTTCAGGTTTACCTTAAACTCCTGAATTGTCTTCATGCCAGCTGTCTCTACTGGTAGGCCATAGGTGCAATACCCTCTGGGAGAGGAAGTCCTTCCTAGACATTACCCCCTAATTTTCTGCTCCTGAGCTTAAGTGCGTGTCCTGTGTCCTGTTAGACTGCTCCAAAGCAAACATCTCTGTCTGTCTCATGTTGTCAATAGCCTTGAGTATGTCAAAAACTGAGATTACTTCCCCTCCCAGCCTTTCTTTCTTTAACGCGGACATATTAAGGACCACCAGCGTCCCTTCATAGCTTTTGTCTTCCATACTCCTGAGTATGTTGTCGGCTCTGCATTGCACCCATTGTCTGCTACAGTGTCTTTTTTTCTATTATGGAGCACAGAACTGCACCCAGTACTATATCAGTTGGTGTCTGACCAAAGCCTTGAAAAGAGGTAGGATAACTTCCTCTGCCTTACTGGTCAAACCCCATTTAATGCACTCCAGCATTCTGCTAAATCTCTTAGTGGCTATACACTGCTTGTCATTTATGAAACCTACAATAAGCCCTTTTCCTTGACCACTTCAGAAAGGGGTTGTCCACACAGCGTGCAAGTCCTACTTCTGCTTTTCTTCCCCAAGTATAACACATTGCCTGTGGCTACAGACAGTGCATCTAAGAGTCCAGGAGTCCAACCAGTCCCCCAGTTTGTTCTGCACACGCTAAAGATTGCCATAATCTTCAAGGGAGTCACACCCTGGCTATTTTATTTTGTTTTACCCTGCTGGCATAGAGTCATCAGTGAATGTCAGCAGTCTGCTCTTCAAAATTCAGAAATCTTCAAATGCCATGATGCTAGCATTTCTGCATGTTGGAAACTGTTGCTTGCCAAGCACAGGCTCTGCATTCTGCATGATCTCAGCTGCATCTGAGCTGTGACTGTGTAACAAAATGTGAAAGGCTTTGGCCTTTAAAAATGTCACGGAAAGTGCAACAGCAAGCAACGCATTGAATTTGTGCCAGGCTGCGGCAGTCCTTAGGTCACAACTGTACTTCATTCTGTTGTGTAACTTCATAATACTCAGCTAGCAAATGGCCGCTTGAATGACAGGAGGCTTGAGTTACGTATGAGTAGGTCCAGTTTAAACCTAATGGCACACCAGGTAGAAATACTTGTTGTGTCCTCTTCACTGCTTCCACTGCCCCCCTCTCTTCCTTTTTGCCTTGCCCTACATCCCAAAAGTGGTAAAATGTCCACAGATACAATATTAACACATTTGACATTTCAAGCTCATCTCTACTCATACGTTTGACTTTAGTGCATTCCTCCTGTGCTGGTGCCCCAAGCAAGAAGACAAGGCAATTTTGTTTCTATGGCACCCAATCCCTGGGGCTCTGGGCGCCTTACATAAAACAGGTAGGGCAATGGATAAAAACATGTATAATGCAAACAGTATACAAAAAATATACATTCTAATAAATATGACACAGTAAACCCACAAAACTCAGATTATTGTCATTTGTGGTTCTTTTTACTTGTTGTAACCCCCTTCCCCCCTTCCCACAGGATGCTACTTGAAACAAGCCTTTGGGCTCAGTATGTCTTTCCTGGTTAAACTCTTTTAAATAAATAATAAATAACTTTAAAATAATATCTGGGAAACCCAGTGAAAACAAATGAGCCTTCAGTAGCCACTTGGTTTGCTTGTATGTCTGCATACGAGGACGCAGCATGTAGCAATCGAGAATAATTGTCTTAGGGGACTGATAAACAAAGGGGGAACTCTGCTTCATTCATGTGTGCCAACCTGACACCATGACATAAAGCACATCATTCGGAAAGGATGACATACACACAGGACAAACGACCTTCTAAAGTAACTTTCCAGAGCCCATTCACTTTATATTAACATCAAAAATGCTGGGTGGTTTCAGGAAGCACCATGCATTTGGTGGAGTATTTTTTTTTGGGGGTGCATTGTTCTCTGGTGAATTAATAAAAATCTACAGGAAAAGTTGTGAATTATATATAATGGGGTTGGCACCCTATCCTTTAGTCTGAATGACAGCATTCATAGTCTACACCTTGATTAAAACAGCAGGAACATTCACTTAAGCTAAGGAACACAAACAGCAGAAAATAATGATGACTCTCCGAACATTAGTTCTCACTGGAATATAGAACAGAACTGCAGGCACTCATTTTGAGGAGGTTGGTTCCAGCCTGCAATCAGTCCTTAACTGTACATTTTTCTTCCAGTAACTGGCATGAACCTACAAGAGAGGTGCTAAAATCATTTAATTCCTTACAGGGAAGTTTGCCGTGTCATTTTTAAATAGCACCATAACTAGTATCCCAAAAGGTCCCTTCTGAGAGCTGAAATTGTACTAAAAAGAAATATCTACAGGCGGTGCAATAGTTTATTTATTATTCCTCTCCAGTTGGATAACATTCTTTAAAATGAAAATGTAGATTTTTTCTTCCTGGTAGTTTTAAACTCCAGTTGTTGGCTTGCGTACTTCTTTTCATTTCTCACGCTTTGGAAAGTAACAAGCAGTAGCAAGCTGATCATGCTGGCGGCATAATTAAGTAATAAGGCACAACAGGGTGTGGGTTATTGGGGATTTACCCACGCCTTGTGTGGTGTATCACAAGGCGCAGCCAAGTGACTTAACCACACAAGAAGTCGATAAATCACCCAATAACTCACACCCTGGAGTGCCTTATTGCGATTATACAATGGACCCATGTGTAAAATAAATTTAAAATGTGTTTAATTATGTTTTTATAAATGCCATTCCTCAGCCATGGGTTATGCAGAATTTACCCACTGTCATGTGACATGTTTTGACCAATGAGGTTACAGGATTTTCACACACCATTGTATAAATAGGTTTGATCATGCTTTTGTATTGCATTTTTCAACTACTTTCCCTAGACTTGCCACTGCTCATGGGGCAGCCATGACCAGGTTTGTAATTATACTTTGTGGGGGCCTTAAACAAATATAAAATGTACATATTCTTTCTGCAGATGGGTCTGGATTGGGGGCTGGGTAAGTCAATGGCCTAAACCAATGAGGGGTGCCCTCCTTTACTCACGAGGCACTAGTGACTGTTTAAGTTAAAAGTTTGCAGCCAAAAAGATTGCCTGGATAGTCCCACAAGACCTGGTATGTCATTTTCGTGGGAGTCCTTGTTTTGCTAAGCAGAATAACAATTCAGACAAAGGGAGTCACTCACCAAATAGGTTGTGTTTTAAATATTTGTGCTACATGACATTTTTTGTGTTGTGCAAGGATTTTCACAGTTTGTGAGGTAATAAAGTACTTAACATGTAACACATTTGTGCTGCATGACAGTTTTGAAAATATACATGCTGCTCAACAGTTTTCAGAGTCTTATCTGCTGCATGATCCTTTTTACTGAACATTCATACAGGGTCCTGCACTAGAGTTTTTAAAATCTGTGTGTTGCATGATGGTTATTGAAACTATGTGATGCACTAAGGTTTTGAAAATTTCCATGCTGCACAACAATTTCCAAAATCTACGTGCTGCTCCACAATTTTCAAAATCTATATGCTGAATGGAAATTTTAAACTTCTACATGAACAAAATGTTTAATGTAACATAATTTATTAAATACTTGAATGTTAAGGTTGATATTTTGCTGTTTGTGAGGGTGAGGTATAACTAGCCACATAATGTACTTTTTGGGCACAGTTAATTAGTAATTACATATTGTTAATGAATCCCTAAATATTCATAAATAAATCTTTCATCAAGCTTTTGAAAATGTGAGTGTTGTACAAAGATTTTGATTATAACAGATATTAAACATTTTCTGAGTACTAAACAAACACAATGTGTTGTGTAGTTCTGAGAAATCAGAAAATGCATGATTAAAAAAAACACTATGCATTTTGTATTACAATCAAAAAGATACATGAGCAAAATAGAACTCATGTCTCAAGTGCTGCTTTTGTCAGGCCCCACCTTGCAAACACAATTTCCACTTATGTAGAGCATGAATGGCCCTGCCCATCTGACTTTTCACAGGGCACCAAAGGTCCAGCTCAAAGCACCTTAGGAATCTCCTCCTGCTTTGTACAGCGTCTCAAAGGCTATGTGCAAAGAGCAAGCCTGGGGGTGGTGGTGGATGTCAAGATGAACAACTCGGAGACTTGTAGGAGGGCAGCAGCCAAGGCCAACAGGATGCTGGGATGCATCGCTAGGGGATCACCTCCAGAAGGAGGGAAGTGATACTCCCTCTGTATAACTGCTTGGTGAGGCCACACCTCGAGTACTGCGTGCAGGTTTGGAGGCCACACTTAAAGAGGGACATTAAACTCCTGGAGAGGGTCCAGAGGAGGGCAACCAAAATTATTTGGGGCTTGGGGGACAGGATCTATGAGGAGAGGCTTGAAGAGCTAAATATGTACACATTGGAAGAGAGAAGGGACCGGGGGGACATGATAGAGGTCTTCAGGTACATGAAGGGGGTAAATAGGGGAGGAACAGTCAGGGTGCTTCGAAGGAAGGAGGAGGGGGCCACTAGAGGGCATGGGTGGAAGCTGGAGGGGGGGGAAGATTCAGGGGAGAAAGGAGGAGGTGCTGCTTCACTGAGCGGGTGGTGGAGCCATGGAATGCACTGCCTAGGGGGCTGGTGGAGGCAGAGACGGTGGAGGGGTACAAGAGGGGGTGGGACAGGTACAGGGGAAGGGTTCTGGAAGCAAAATCCAATGCAGCAAGAATATCCGGAACTGGGAAGGGAGAAGCCTGAGAAGGCAAGGAGGGCAACAAGGTCAGCTCCCAGGATGGGGGCTGACCAAACAAGCAGACGCGAAAGACTGTTAGGCCTATTCTGCTGCCTTTTTAGTATGTTAGTATGTAAGTTCCCACTGTCATTTCTTTAAAAAAACAAGGAAACTCATGGCAGAAAATATCAGAGTTGCGCCTACACAAAACTCAAATCCAGCAGAGGTTGGAAATGACCTATTAGGGGTTGTCAAGTCAATACCCACCAAGTCTGAAACTAAGATATTACGGTTGCCCACCCAATGCCTATAAGGTTTGGAAATGTACTATTAGGGTTGCTAAGTATAACTCCCACCCCCTCCAACCTCTCCTACCCTCATGACCCAAGGCCAACCTACAGTTACTGCACAGGACTATGCATCCAATGTCTGGTACCTCATAGAGGGCCAATATATTCCAAATCTGTAAATAGGAACCCTAATCCCCACATCTCCCTGCCCTAATGACCAAAAGGCCAAGCTACAGGTCCAGAGTTATGCCACACAAGTCTGGTGCGTCATACACTGACCCTCCACTGCTTGTGCATTTCTTTCAAAGAAAACTGCATTAAACCGCAATGCCATTTTTCCCTGTAACATCTGTTTTGTAACAGCTGTTTCCAGGTCTGTGTACTGGCCTATAGTAAACTCAGGTATTTCTGATTGGCACATCTGTGGCAATTGCCACTATATAGAGAATACTGGATGGACAACTATGCACAACCAGTGAGTTCTGCACAGAGGGGTTCTGATTCTCTCTGACCTGGAGAGGGAAGCTCAAGAGGTCCAAGGGAATCAGAACCCTGAGGTGGCAGAATCCACTGGTTGCGCATAAAATTGCTCATCCTGTATTTTTTTATAGTATATAGTATTATGTGAAATGTGTGCATTGTTTTTCTTTTCTCTTTCACAATGAAACTGACCTGTGCAGTCTCTAGAGGTTCTAGAATGCTGTTCTACCACATAAGGATACAATCATATTCCATGACCTTTGAACTGTGGTACAACAACATTCTGAAAAGGATGGAATTCTATACAGAACAATGCTCTACTATACACTATAAAACTGTATGATATAGTTCATGTTCCTCTCTTCACCAGAATTCCATTCTGGAACATAGGTGCACTGTGACAACAATGTAAGAGCTTAGCAAGCACAACGCTACACTATTCAGTTCTAAAATAGTCTTTACCATAAGTGTGTGACTCAGGAACAGCTGCTGAGTTTATTAAATGGACAGTAAAGATGAAACAATAACAGAATGCAACGCAGTATTTTAAAAACAGCTTCTATGGAAAATACTGGCTTGCAGGTTAAGTTAAGAGAGGGGTCTGGTGTGGCACTGACAATATTGGTGACTCAGCAATGTCTGCTCACTCCCTACCCCCCCCCCAGGTCAGGCAGATCAAAGGTGGCATCACTGGAGGGTGGTTAAAGGAGAAAAGTGGTTTGGGGCAGCAAAGATTCTGCCTGAAGCTTTTCCACCCTCAAACACTGATCCGTCGACAGTCCTCCAAACCCCTCCACCACATGCTGAATCCTGGGCAGAGTAAGGCTGGCACAAACATATTTGGCAACAGAAACTAACATAGTCATTGGAATTCAGGAATGAAATGGGTTGAGTTCATTCAAATACTGTTTGCTTGTTTTTGCCTTCTTGTTTTGGGCCTATTTATTTTTTAAAGTGAGGGTCTGAGCCCCCTCCTCAGCCCCCTATTTTCCAAGCATTTAGGATCCTTTATTTATGTAATAATGACTTAACAGCCAGTCATTTCCTGGGGATTAATGATTAGCCGGGGGGGGGGGCAGGAGGGCTGGAGGCACAGTTGGGCCAACCCCCCCAAGCTGGTCGATAATCCCCAGGAAATAACTAGCTGGGAGGTCATTATTGCAATTATAAATCTAATCACAGTAATGAGAGTTTTTTTTTTTTTACAGGTTTTATTCTTGTTTTGCTGCCACTGCTGTCAGCATACAGTACGCAATCAGATGAGTGTTGCTGCCGGGTATTTCTAAGAGATTTCAGACCGGCATGGCAGCCAATCAGTGAGCTACTTTAACTCATGAATAATTAATTAGACTTATGATAATGAATAACTGATTTAAAAAAAAAAAGAGAAGCAGAAGGCCAACCCATCTGTGCAGTAGTAGGGTTACCACTCACAACAGCAGTGACCAGGGTTCGGGGTCAGGGTAGGGTTACCACTCACAACAGCAGTTACCAGGGTTCGGGGTCAGGGTAGGGTTACCACTCACAACAGCAGTGACCAGGGTTCGGGGTCAGGGTAGGGTTACCACTCACAACAGCAGTGACCAGGGTTCGGGGTCAGGGTAGGGTTACCACTCACAACAGCAGTGACCAGGGTTCGGGGTCAGGGTAGGGTTACCACTCACAACAGCAGTGACCAGGGTTCAGGGTCAGGGTTGGGTTACCACTCACAACAGCAGTGACCAGGGTTCGGGGTCAGGGTAGGGTTACCACTCACAACAGCAGTGACCAGGGTTCGGGGTCAGGGTAGGGTTACCACTCACAACAGCAGTGACCAGGGTTCAGGGTCAGGGTAGGGTTACCACTCACAACAGCAGTGACCAGGGTTCAGGGTCTGGGTAGGGTTACCACTCACAACAGCAGTGACCAGGGTTCGGGGTCAGGGTAGGGTTACCACTCACAACAGCAGTGACCAGGGTTCGGGGTCAGGGTAGGGTTACCACTCACAACAGCAGTGACCAGGGTTCGGGGTCAGGATCATCAGGAGTCAGTCTGGGGGAGAAGGATCCAACATCCCAGAGAACACTCACCTCCTTTGAGGAAGGAGGGTCACTTCCTCCACTGCAATACTGCCGCCTGAGTGACCATTGGTAAAAGTGCAAATGAGGCAAAAGTGGGTGGTTGGACACCGGTTGGGCCTGGGGACACAACACCATCATGCGTGTGCTTCAGCCCTAATGAGCCCCATGTGCACTGATGTCCAACAGTGGTGGGAGCAACAAAGGAAAAATACCCCAACTGAACTGCAGCAACCACTTCCTGAGGCAGGCTGAGGATGTCTTGAGAAGCCTTGGGACAGGCCCTGATTACCAAGGGACAAACTATAGGGGGGAGGCAGAGGGGTCAAATGAGGCAGTGGATAAGTCCCAGTAAAGACAGGTGATGGAGCTGAGGAGGGAGTCAGGTAGAAGGAGTCCAGAAGGAGGCATAAGCAGCAAGTTAAAAAAAAATAACAGTAAAAACAAGAAAAAGAAACAAGAGAGTTAGATTTGATAAACATCTCATTCTCAGAACTCATCTGTCATATTGGTTTCTTCTCTTTTTTTTTATATATAGTTATTTGGCCCCCATCACCTCCTCCAGCCAACTGGCGATGGGAACGCATAGGTATTTTACAGGTTTTCTCTCCTGACCCCCCCCCCCGAGACCCTGGCACATGGCCATGTGAGCGTGTGGAGGCATACTATGCATGCCGTGGTGCCAGCTCAGCCCCTTCCACCTCCCATAACTGTTTGCCACCCCCTCTCTGCCTATGCTACTCAATGGGCCTCCACCGATGGGAGAGGAACTACGAGGGGGGCGCCAACCCACCCTCACCACCCTCAAGAGAGGACAGCTGCCCACTGGCATGCTTGAACCTAATCCGCCTTCCCCCACCACACCGGCACCCTGATGACCCAAGGTTATTCCTGAACCCAGGTCGCCAGCATAGCGTGAGGTGTGGCATCTAGCGCCTCAGCCACCTCAATGCAGACCATCTTTTTTTTTTTTAAGTTAGTCTTTCTCCTCAGACCTAACCCCATCTGTGCCCTTTTTCTGTGGCCACCCCTCACCCCCATCAGCCAAACCGAACCCAGAGGCCAGCTTATCCTCTGCCACCATGAGTTTCCCTTCATGGCAAGAGCCTTCAGTGGCGGCCACCCCTTCCAAAATCTGAATCTGATGTTGGAGCTTGTGTTCATAATGGGCAGATGGTCACTGAAGGGCCCACGAGTACCACTGGAGATGGGCCAGTCATTCTGTTATTGCTGACATTTTCCTGTGTTCTCCCCCTGGGATGACAGCACCATAGACAGCCAACACGTGCAAACACAATGAGTGTGCTTGCAGCTACAGTCTGGACATCTCCCCTCCATAAGCCACACTCTGCATGCCTCTGCCCCCTGAGCTCCCCCAGGAGGTATTACAGCAGTGAAAGATGGTTAACACCCACACCAAGGAGATGAGTTGTTGGATGCTCTGATCTCCTCCCCCCTCCAGTCCTCTGGTGATCCAGGTTCATTCCCAAACCTGGGTTGCCAGCATTGCAAGTGATACTACTGCCACACCATCGCACCATATAGGTGCCGACTTATTTTCACACACTGCATCTGAGCTGCAAGGCCCAGTGTGAGGGTGTTGCCAGAGGTACAAAAAGGGAGTGGTAGCAGAAGGCAGAAGGAGACAGCCGGCTACTGCTCACAATGCCAATGACTGGGGTTTGGATGCCAGCCCAGGCTGTCAGAGGGCCGGCAAGGGGGAGAAGGACAAAGCATTTGACAAGACTTCTCTCCTCCTCCTCCGCAGTATAGGGAAGGGAAGTGTTCAGCACTTGACTGGCCCCTGGCAGAAGCTGGGGGTTTGGCAGCCTGAGCCGGATTGGTTGGGGAGACATGGCAGATGTCGGCATGACACCATTGCATGCCATGTCTCCCAGGGGAGAAAACAGGAGAAAAAAGCCAGACCGCTGCAGGATGCTGCCTGCCATGCTCTGCAGGCCCGGCACTATCAGCCATGGCACCCTCCTGGCAAACAGACCTCGAGATCTGACAGAGGAGAAAGGGGTTCCCCTCCAAAGGCCTCACCCTGGGGCCAAGCCAGGGAGAAACACCAGGGGAGAGGTACGTTCTAGGGAAGACGGGCGATGGAGCTGAGAGCATAGTCAGGCCAATGGGGGCTGGTGCATGAAGGCGGGAAAAAAAAGAAGTCAGAAGGAGGACTGGAAGCAGATCAACAGGATCCGAGCGGGAGATGGACAGCACGGGGACACTAGTAAGGTGGGCCTGACAGAGGGACAAAAAGGGACTTGAAAAACTTTCAGACATTTACTGTTTCTACCCTACCTCACCAGATAGATTTGCAGATAGCAAACTTTAGCACTACCATACTGAACATGTTACTAGATCCTGCAACAAATGTTGAAATAAAGCATATTGAAGTGATGAAAACCCTGGGAAGAAGCAGATTTTGGGTGGTGGCTATAGACTTGATTCTATGTTGGTCTGCTCTTCCTTGCCTATGCATTCCTACTTGATAGCTTTACAGAAAGCATAAACTACAACTGCAGCAAGGCTAGGTGAAGATTTATTTGGTAAAATGCTTTAACATCACAGGCAGGAGTTGGGGCCAGCGCCAGAGGTAAACGTTTCCACAATTTTCCTATACGTCTTGCTCTATGGAATCCTAAGTACCAGTCCTGTGAAACTGTTGAGGATCCTGCATTTTTTCAGGCATGGACTCAAATATTTTATTTATAAAAATCTAAAGTAACAGACTACATTTTAAATCACCATGACTTTGATCTTGAGTATTGCTGTTTTTATTGTGATTTAACAGTCAAAATCTCTTTGTTTTAATCTAAATGGCTTTTTTCCTGTGTATGATGTAGACATGCAGCCCATGCTACCACAGTGTAATTCATGCTTGGTAAAATGCATGTTTTGTTTTTGAGTCATCATATGTCTGTAAACTGTGTACTGGCATTGATATGTTACACATTTTTACAACTAGCTTTTTGGAATGCAGACTTTGACTTACTGCCCACAAAAACAGAGTCAAGAGGGCCAATAATTCCTAATTGTTTAATGAAAAAAAGATTTATTTTCTAATTCTTGTGGTGCATCCCAGAGGTCAACCTTGTTAGCATAACAATACAGTCCCATACAATAGTATGTCGTAGCTGAGGGAGAACACTTCAAAGTCAAGGCCTCAGTCACTAACGCAGGGCAAGTCTTCTCATGCCAGCTGCTTCCTAGCTTTAACACTGCTATAAAACTGTGATGCATGTTTATAGATTTGTCTTAATCAAGAAAGGACCTATGCAAAGCCAGTGGCTTGCTAGAGCTGTCTCAGTCTGAAAGCAAAAGGCTCAGGTCTGGCGAGTTGTCATTCCCCAGGCTTTTGCTTTCAGACTAGAGTAGTCAAAGGTTATAGAGGTAACACAACGCAGGAGGCACTAGTGGCCTCCCCACCACATAAAAAACATATTTTAAGCCAGCTCATCAATTATCCTCTGCATCTGATGTATGCCATGGGATTTAAATAACATAGCTTCTGGTAAAATGATATAGGTACTAGTAAAATAACACAATTTTTCAATGCTATTTTACTAGTAGCAATGTTGACAGGTAAAATGACACGTTTTGATTCTGCAACTTTTTTACCTTCTTATGGTATACACAGGAGCTACACGATAAGTCGTGCTGGTCATGTCGCTGTGTGACAACTCACCCAGGACTCTTAGCTTTTGCATGACTCAACATCTCTGATGTGAATCGGCACCCTGCACAATTCACGCCCAGCATAAATATTATTAAAAAAACTGATCTGGGGATGAGTTGTGCAGGGTGGTGATTCACGCTGGAGCTAAGTGTCCAGGGTGAGGTGTCACACAGTGACATGACTTGGATGACTTGCCTTATATCCATGAATAGGGATAGCACACCCACCCTACTACCCAATGTACCCTATGAACTGTTTCACGTAGTTGCTGCATTTTGTTCCATGCAAGCAACTAACAGATGCCCATTTAGATCAGGATATAAGAAGTTTCCTTGCCAACACTGTCCCATGTGGACCTAATTTCATGTGTCCTCTTGTCTAGTAATCCAGAGAATTTCCCAACACATATGTTTTTCTTCAGGCAACAGAGGCAGGAAGCTTGTTCTAAAGTTCCGTGCATCACTTATGGATGTAGCGGGTTGGAGGACACCTCAGTCTGCCTCACCCCCCCACTACAGCAAACAACCATGTTCTGGTTTGGGCCCCCACAGTCAAATCCTTTAATGAATGTGTTTGCAAAACGAGAAGAATGATATCCGATCATAAGGTTCATTATTCCAGCTGTCAATCAGTTAAACAAGGTTAATAGACACCATTTTCGGCTGTAACACTGCCTACAGGCATGGAAATCTAAAACCCACAAAATAATGTTGCTTCAGTTTTGAATATGTGGCAGACAATGAGAACTAGAATTTTGTTTTATTTTTTCTTAGGAATTATATTCAGAATTCCTTTCGGAAATGCAAAAAGAACTTTAATCCCCAGTTAGAGTTTTTTTTTTTTTTTACTTTATGTTTATTGTTTTCATGTAAAATCTTACACAGATAGTACCGCATACAGGCTAATAGATATGATAAAAGGAAGCAAATTCCATACATATATGTGATAAACATAGTATCCCCCCCGTATTCTTTTACAGTAGGAGAGGGGGGGAACCAAGATTTTTCAGGAAAAATGTCCCCGATATGCCAGCCTTCTCAGTGGCCTTGGAAAATCCTTAGAAAGGGAGAATTACCAAAGACAGTAAAATGCAGTCATGAAGACTGCTATTAATCCAATTAACAGACTATAGAAAAAAGGAAAAAAATGTGCTATTTCTCAAAAACAGTGCTACATTCCATAAGGAAATTAATACAATATCAACTGTCAAACTATTACTATTTTTACTTTAAACGTTCTTATTCATGAGGTCTAGACTAAATACCCAAACAATAAGGCAAAAAAGGCAGCCCAAAGAACATGCAGAGCATTATAGTCGAGATTTGGGGGCAACTAATATCTACATAGCTAGGACCCGCTGGGAAAAATTTATACGAAGGGTGGAGTAAACCACCGTAAGGATTACAATGACCAGCACTGTAAAACCCTCCCAGAATAATACGCAGGGAATTCCCCAGCAATCACATCAGCTATGAATCCCGAAGAGTATAAGTCCCAAGAAAAAATTAGTTCCAGTGTCCCCAAAGTTCAAAACATAAGTTCTGTACACCTAATTGGTTGCAAACTTGCCCGAAGTGGGAATCAGTCCTTCCCAGACACAGCACAAATCTCTCCAGCTTCCATCCTCCTCAGTTGTCTGAAGACCCGGCCCTGAGACTGGTAAAGAAGTAATCCCCAAATCTGCCATTGATTCCACCAAAACCAGCACCCGATGGGGGATTTATCAGAAGACCACATAATCACAGCCCCGTCCATAAGGAAAACAATTTGGTCCCAAACTGCTACGTCCTTCTGACGATTTTGTCCCTGCGGCAGGGCCACGGCCTGAATCTCAATTCTTTCAGCTACCACATGGCTTCAGTGTTGCACACTCTCTCCATTGTGCTTTGCAGCGATCACCAGGGAAACATTAGATTGCTTGTCACTTTTTTCACAGCTCTTCATTTGGAGCACTCGAGTCAGCTATGTGCTTCTCCATCCTTAGAAGGGAATTTTCCAGTTTAGTATCCATAGTTTGCAGTAAGATGAGAAGTCGCTGCCATGGAGAGGTCTGTGGTGACTCCAGCCTGGTGGTGGGTGCGCCGCTTACTTCCCCCTCTGTGATTCCATAGGTTGCAAGGGTGGGAATTCTGATCCGTACCATCTTATGTTTAGAATCAATCAATAACCAGCCAGTCGAGGAAATCAAAGCTAACTCCAAATCAAACGTCTGATAAGCCGATAATGCTATTCTTAATAAAATGTAACAGCTGATGTGTAGCACGTTTTGGAAAAGCTTCCTGCCTGGAGAATGGCTCTCTAGCGCCCCAGTTAGTGTTTTGCAGTGTATTAATAAATCTTTAGACGAACACTACATGCTTGCCTAGCTCAATCTGTTTATTTCATGATATGGGTTTGTTGTAGGGCCTGAGATACGGCTTCACTGCCAAAGCATACATATCATTCATACTTCCACCAAACTGCACTAAATCTCAATGTCATGTATTTACTGTAGCTTCTACGTCTGTAAAGAAGCTATTTCTGGAATGCTGAATCAGTGATAATCTTACATCTTTAAAGGAATGGTTCAACTTCATGTGGCAAGCTTTACATTTCAAACAAATCTCTTACAAGATACATAATTAGCCTTAACTATTTAAAGCTTTGTATGCAGGTTTGTTTGGTATTCTCTGTCATTTGCATAGTTCAATGAAATCTACTGTTACCTAAAATTTCAATTAGTTTGGTATTCATTATGTTATTCTGCACCTAAGTACTGTGTATTCAGAAGGCTAAAGTGATACACAGTATGAGATGATCTATGCCCGTCTTATTCAAGTGTTTTGAATTCATCATCAGTTCAGTACAGTGAGGATATTCCAGGATGTTGTTCTCTGTTTGTTGTACTTTTTGTTCCATTTCTCTATATATTCCTTCATGTGTTTTTTATTTAAAAGTCAATAAAATATTTGTTGACATAAACAGAACTCAAACAAGTGCTTATTTGAAAAGTTTACGTTTGAAAATGTGTGGTATAAACCAGACATCCAATGACCCGACTCTGAATGTGCTATTTATCTGCACTTGTGAGTGGACAGGACCTTTATAACAATTGGTTCTGCCACTCGTGAGTTATGGTCCTACCCCCTCACTCATGAAGGTAAACGGCAGTACACGCATATACATATACAAATGCACACACACACACACACCCGATCATGCACACACATATTCACATATGCACACTCAAACACATTCTCACATTCACCATTTCAAAGGCGCAGAGCTCAAGTTTAGAATTTCTTTTTTACTGAAAGCAACTTGTGACAAAAATAAGTTAAAGTACCATAGAAGAACTCACCCCCAAAATGGGGAACCCAGTCAGTTACATGCATAGTCACAGGATCTTTAAAGAGCAATGGAGGAAATCATGGCTCAGAAGCCTAGCTGGAGAGTGGCAAATAAATATGATGAACAGAGTTAAAAGTGTTTACTATGAAGCCCACTAGCTACTGTATGAGATTTGAAGTGGTTGAAGCCTGCAAACCTTAACCCAACCTGGATATCCGGTGTGTTCTCAAGCAGTGATGAAAGAATAGTCACTGATTGATCTCTTACGCAACTTACCAGCTCTCTGAGCCTGAATGATCTTCGCATGGACAGCATCTGCAGATTCAATCAGAGTCCTGCTGGTATGTATCATCTGAAAGAAAATTTAATGCACGTCAGCAAACCATGTTCTATCTAATAGTTTCAGAAAGCACCCTTTTCCAGTAAAATTCCCAGCCCTCAAAAAAAAACATCACATTGGAATTAATGTTATTTATTTATTTATTTTGTTGACCGAGAAAGGAGGGCTAGGCAGTTCTGCCTATTTTCAGCCATGTCCCGTGGGGTGCTGGGGGCATACAAATGGAAACCAACTGAAACTGAACCAGATTATGCTGTTGGTGGTACTTTAAGTGACTGGGGGGAATCTGGCCAGGACACCGGGGAAATTCCCCAACTCTTTTCGAGAAGTGCCATGGGATCTTTAATGTCTACCTGAACAACCACCAGAACAGGGGGACAGGACCTCTGTTTAATGTCTCATCTGAAAGATGGCACCTCAGGGGTACAGCATGCCCGTCATGTGGGCTAGAAACCACAACCTCTTCTGGCCTCAGAGGTGAGTGTGCAACCTGCTGAGCTACTAATACTAGGCTGGCAGTATAGCCAAGAGATTAGAGTAATACATTGTCAATGAGCGTGGTACATCCAGCAGTCCTGGGTTTGATTCCCACAACCTCCACTTGCATACTGTATGACTGAGCAAGTCACTTAATCCCCAGTGCTCCAGGGTCACCCCTGAAATCAGGCACTTGTGCCTAGTGGACCTTACCCTGTTACAAAAAGAATAAAAGAAAATAATTAATCAAATGGTAACCCTTAACTATAATTCACTGATTTATTTGAATATTGGTAACTGGGAAAGACACACTGAGCTGAATCTCGTTTCCAGGTGCAACCTGAAAGAACTCCCGTTAGCAGAACAGCTGTGAACATGGAGAGCCAGGTTTGGGGTACTCTCTCACAAACTACCATGTAGACCAACCAGCACAAAATTGTCAGTGATTATCAAAAGGGGGAGTGAGTGCAGCAGAGATTGCAACAGTAATTCACCAGTGAGAACCACTGTGGTCCCATTCCACAACAAAAACCAGCAAACTGCCACATGTCTCTCTCTCAAAGGAGTGGCAAAGGGACAGCAGCAACAACAGCAACTCAGGGCAGAATAACTGGATGACCAAAACAAAGGAAGTAGGCCAGCTCAGGGACGGGCAATTGAGACAGATTCCCAGAACAGTAGTTCCAGGGATGAGCAGAACCAGAGCTTTGCAAAAAGAACCAAGTAGGACCTCACCTTAAAATAAACAGCAATAGTGGAGATTATTGGACCAGCGCTATGCAAGTAGTATAAATCTTTCACGAGTACAGTGCGTGCTTGTGCTTACCTTTGTGTTGTTGGTTTTGTCAGTTTGTTTGAGTTGGGGGGCTTTGCCCCCCCACACCCTCTTTTTTTTCTTATACGGAGAGGGGGTGTTGGGGGTGAAGCCCACCATCTCAAATAAACTACTAAAAAAGAACCCAAAGACTGATTTGGGAAAGTAGCACAACTTGCATAGGTCTGTCAGTGGTCATATAATCTCCACTATCACCAAAAACAATTTGATGAGTTCAAAATGTAAAATTTTTCATAACCAGATAATTAACATACTGTCACTACGCAAATATATGCAAACCGATAAATTTGAAAAGATGTCTGAAATCAAGAAACATTTTAGAACCTTTTTGATTCTATTTAGAACTGGTTGGCCCATCTCCCTTTCTAAAACTCATGGAGAAAATAGCACCTTTGGATGGGCTGGTACCCATGGGAAAATACCACATGGTGTCCACATGGGTCAGTCGCACAACGTTCCAGTCTGTGAAGCAGGAGAGTGCATATGGGGGCACAGGTTGTTCATTTTTTTTATTATTTTTTCAAGGATACATCTCTGTCAGGGCTGGCCAAAACTTAACTGCTGCTAGTAGCATTCAGAAAAAAAAATGTAGTTTGTTATTTTTATCTAATGTTAAAACTACTTGTCCAAATTGCAAAAAAATTATTATGTTTGAGTCCACTAGAGCCTCTACACCATGTGCACATGTACCAAGTTTTAAAGCTCTAGCATTAAGGATGGCTGTGTTATAACATTCAGAAATGTTTACAAGAGGGTCACAGGCACATAATTTCACAGTACTAAGCCCCATTAACTTTACAACTAAGGAAAGCAATGCTACCATTTCTGGTGGGCTCATAGCCTCTAAAAAGGAGACTATGTGTGTCAGCTTTCTAATATACTGCTTAAAGGATTACCAAGTCATAAGCAGACAAAAAACTGATAACATCAGTAATTTAAAGTCAAGTTTCATAAGCGTGTATAAAGTTGTATAATTTTGTGATCATTCTGTAGAAGCCATATCCATATCCAAAAATGTTGCCAAGCCATACACTTGACCTGCCATGGAGGAGGAAGGAAAAGGCAGAGTAGAGTGATAATATGGTAGCATTCATAGGTGCTCCATAGTAAATGTAAAGTGGTACCCATCATCAGGTACCCTTGTGTAAGTAAGTATCTTGAGTGAAGAATCATCCCGAATAGTCAAGGCCATCACTTTGGACTTGCTTGTCTTCTTGCAATTCCCCTGCTCACCACTAGATCTCTCAGACTTGATGACTTGCAATGGCAAACAAAAACGCAGCATTGTTTCGCTACAATGCCACCTGCTGTCACTTTAACAACCCTTGAGATAACAATGTATATTTTTAGCATTTGAAAACAGTGACACCAAGTGTTACACAACCAGTTCCAAATAATTCCACTGTAACAAAAGTATCCAGATACCAGCAGTTATTATGGAATGTGATGCTACAGTCCTGAATGTAGCAGAAGTGTTGGAGGGGCACTGTAAACACATGATGCTAGTGCAGATATTGCAATTTACCTGCCTGCAGTACAAGTCAAATGAATGTGATCCATATCCAAGTCAAGACAGACTGCAATTCTACCAAGAGGGATGGGGTATGGTCACATCATTGAAAAGGGTGGTCGGGGTTAAATGAAAGGATAATGCAGGCAGCTAGTGCAAGATTCACCAGTGACAGGAGTTAGCTAGATGCATGTGTGTTCACCAAGGAAAAGGCAGCAAAGCTAGGCTTGCACAAGAATAGTAGACCCCTAGTTGGAGCAAGGAAGCAAAGAGGGACAATTCTCACTTAAAATCAGGCCATATGAGACTCACACCCAGTTTGTTTAGTCTGAGAGTCCAGCGCACTCAGAAGTCCAGGACTTAAGAGGTACTCAAAAAGACCTAGTGAGAAAATAAAATGACTGGGGTACCAGGAAAGGAGAAATTCCAGCTATTCAAAAGGGATAAGTCTGACAGGAAAAGGAGTAGGTAGCACTCTTTTTAAGGGAGAGTGTCGGTGAAAAACAAGGAGAAATTCAAGGGGACAAGCAATTCTACTGAGTCCATCTGTTCAAGCTCAGAGACAAAAGCAGTTATGGGTGACAAAAGAGTCACGAAGAAAGGAACTACAGAACTGCAAATACCAGTAGATTAACGCAGCTAAATTAATTCAGTGGTGATAAATGCTTTGTGCAAGTTAAATTCCACAAGTGGACTTTCTAAGGCATTGCCTGTTTCATTGCCATACATTTTTGAACAAATTTTTCCAATTAGTAATATGCAGTATCTCCACTGTAAATTTTGAACTACTTAACCACATTTCTCTAGTTTTGTTTGATTCCAGGATTCACTGCTATTGGGTATGCATGCTAAATCTTTTCAGGTGTACACCTGCAATAGCAGAGGAGCTACAAACATCCAAATTTATGAAACATTTTCACAAAATTTCTTAAGTAATTAAACTGGAATTATGAACCCTTATAACTTGAAATTAACTTAACCTGCAAATCTCTCCACATTTAGCAGTTTATAAGACCCTCCCAAGAAGGTTATTCATGCAAATTGTCAGGTATATAGTATTGGGTTATAGAAATGTCCTCTAACACACTGATGCACAAACAGAACATGCGAATGCAATCCTGCCTCTGTAATTTCTTGTGAGTCATTCCTCAATTCAGTTTTTGCATCAAATTAGGCTGGTCACATACTAGGTTGGCTCCTAGCCAATTTACCTGATTTAGGTAAGAATTGAGTCATTTTTTGGCATGTGTAATATTAATTTATTGGGCTTCAATTGTTAAAGCATATTTGCCTTGTGGGGCACTATTTTTAATGTTTTTTGCTCAATTGCTTGTGTTTCTAGTGTTTCATAAGCCCTTCCCCCAGCTTCAGGGCATGGGCTGTGTTGTACTACTCAGCATTTTGCCCCTTGTTTCTGGACTCCTCTCACCTCTGGTTAGTTTGTTTCCCATTTGATTTTCTCTGGCTAAACCTTGCATTTTAGTGCCTTTCTGGGTTTTGATCAGATTTTCTTCAAAAAGTTTACTGGCACGTTGGAGAGTTACAGTCTTGTGACTGTACTCCCTTGCCTGTTCTGACTAGCTCTTGCCCAATGCCTCAATTCTTGCAGATGATTCTGGGCACTTTCAGAGATTTTCCTTTCTTCAGCTGTGGCTCAGGGGTTCTTTTGTGATTTGGCATGGCTGTTAAAATGGCAGAACTCAGAAGCCTGCAGCATTGCTGCTCTCCTGCTATCCACTTGCTGTAATAGGTTTGACTGCTAAACTCCCGCACTTGGTTTCACATGGCATGCTGCTCAAGCTCCACAGTAGTGTCTCTGGGGTCCATGGTCATGGTTATTGGTGGTCTATAGGAACACGGGAGTTGTTTTTTTCCTCTCTGCTGTGCTCTGCACCCTTGCTTCCACATGCTAGCTGGTTGCTGCTGGGGTTTCCCATTCATTTCAGGAGAGCTGCAGGTCAGCCCAGCAATAGAGAATGAAACGTCGGATCTAGTGGGATGATTTGGTGATGAGATCGACTGCAGTCTTAGTTTTGGGCATTGGCTTGGGCAGGCAGATTTAGGAGGTGTATTGCATTACTTTGGGTCCAACAGAGACACTGTGTAATTGCAGTAGAAGCCTTTCCAAGATGACGCTGAGATCATGTGGTGTGTTCAGATCTTGGTGGCTATCTTACGTGGGGGTATTGTGCATTCCATTTGAGGTCTGCTCACTATATGGTGCCAAGCTCTCATAAGGCTCTCAGATCCTGGTGGCCATCTTATGTGAGGATGAGTTTTTTTCTGGCTGAGGTGCAGGGTTCGCACCCACCTCAGCTCGGAGTTCTGAAACTTTTTCTTTACTAACAACATTTCTCTCTCCCTGCTCATCCAGATATCTAAGACAGTGTTTTTGACACTGACATTGTTTTCTTTTGGACAATATGTGATGGGCTGTGTGGTAGCAGCCATCTTGGAGGTGGTTTTATATTGGAATGACCGTGGCCATTTTGTGGGACTGCCTGGTAGTTGCTATTTTGGGAGGCATAGTGCCTAGGCTTTTGGTTTACAGCCATTTTCAGGTCTCAGTTTCAGTTTCAATCAGTTGTTAGGCTCTTTCCAGTGTATGTAGGACAGTTACCCAGTAAGCATGAGGCGTCTTGTGTGCAGCATAGCTGTTGGTCATATTGTAGTCTCCCTGTGTGCTGATGAATAGTATGTGCTTAGCTCTACTGATTGGCAGATTTCTGCATGGTCCTGAGGTTCTCTCTGGCCATTTGAGGTTGTGTGTAAATGCTCTGAGAAGAGGTACCCATTGCTCTGTCTGATAGTGTATGCTGCTTTCCTATTCTTCTACCCTTGTTCATCGTATCTCTCCTGTTGTTGCTGTCTTTCTGTATTCTGATCACCCCAGACTAACCTGGGACACTGACGCTCTCTCTCATCAGATTTACAGGCATTTTGACCTTCTATAAGATGGGTCCCAACAAGAGAGTCTTCAGGAAATGTCTCATCTTCCTACCATCCAGCCAGTCTGGTGACTTAGGCATTTTAGCAGAGAACAATCTGGATGATTCGGCCTCTAATTTGTCTCAGTCCTTGATGATAGAAATGCTTCAAAAACTGCTGAAAAAAAAAGAGACCACGACTAACCCTAAGAAACCTAGAGATGAGTCAGAGAAACAGAAGAAGAAGAAGAAGAAGAAGAAGAAGAAGAAGAAGAAGGTGAAAAGACCCAGACATGAGGGAGATAAAACCCCTGATAATACACACACTGAGCATTCCTTTGAGGAGGAAAATACAGACAAGGAAGGGGGGCATAAAGAGAACTTAGTTGTCCACTTCTGTCTGTGTGATGCTGTTCCCGAAAACACTAGGATGGCATGTGAGACTCTGAAATTTGAAAAGGCAACTCCACAGGAAGAGCAAAAACTGTATCCTCTCATGAGGGAGAGGAAGAAATCTCCCACTTTCTTTCCAGTGTGTAAAGCACTTGAGAGGCTGCAGTTCAAAGAATGGATTGCTCCAGACCCAGCCAGAACTAGAGAAAAAGCAGCCTTTGATGCAAGGTATCTTCTTCTGGAAGACAAGCAGGAGTTGTGGCCCCCCAAAGCAGATCCACAGATAGCCTCAGTCACCGCACAATACTCTCTTCCAAGGGATCCATAGCCTCGAAGGATCCAGCACATAAAAAAGCAGAGGAGGCCATCAAAAAGACAAAAAGACACAGAAGATGCTAAGCATGGCACATAAGGCTACTACAGTGCCCATATACACCACCAGAGCCATTCTAAGGTGGTTAGATGCTATCCAAGAAGATCTTCCCATGGCGGTCCACTTTAGGAGACAATGAAATTTGCTATACAGGCCATTAGGGATGTGGCAGATGTGACCATTGATATCTTCAAAATGACAATGCACACCACAGTCACCATCAATCGAATGAGATGGCATTTGTGGTTGAAGCTATAGCAATCAGACCGAGAGTCCAACAGTATGCTGATGAAGCTTCAGTTCAAAGGCAACATCATGTTTGGACCAGAGCTAGAAAAGTACAACAAATGCAAAGGTGAAGGCAAACATCTGGCAGGGAACAGATCAAGCTCTTTCTAAATTCATGAAGAACAGATTTTAGAAAAACTTTCAAAGAAGATGGAAGAGCAACTACTTCCAAAACAGAGACTCCCAAAATGTTGGGTTTAAAGTTAACTTTTTCAATAAATGAGGACATTTTTCAAACAGCAGAAACTGAGGAGGCCCAGCTAGAAGAAGAGGAAAGAACCACTCTTCTTACAGCAACAGGGGCTTCCAAGCATAGGGAATGGAAGTGCCATCAGGAGGAAGACTCCAACTTTTTGCCAAAACCTGGGCTGCCTCAATAACAAACAGGTGGGTGCTAGAAATGATCAGAAGAGGGTATGCCATGGAATTCAACCAGTCATCCAGGAACAACAGATTCATTGAATCAAAAATATCCACAAGCAAATCCCCCACCACAAGCCAGGGCTTTACTAAACAAGCTGTTACAGGACAGGGCCACTGTACAAGAACCAAGAAAACAGCAACAATATGGAGTTTACTCCATATTCGTTCTGGTCCCAGAAAAGACGGGGGATCTCCATCCCATCTTGGATCTGAAATTTTTCAATCAGTGTATCCAATACAAAAAAATTCAAAATGGAGACTTAATGTACAGCAACTGTGGAAGTCAGAAAGGGAGACTATCTAACTCCAACAGCCCTCAAAGATGCATATCTCCACATCTCAATACATCCAACTCACCAGAAAGAGATTCTGTATACTTGGTCTCCATTTTCTGTACAAATTCCTTTCTTTTGGTCTAGCATGGACCCCAAGAGTGTTCATCAAAGTGATGGCAGTCCTGGCTGCAATCCTGAGAAATGATGGCATTCATATCATCCCATATCTGGCTGACCAACTGATCAAAGTCAGGTCCAAAACAGCAGCACTGCAGACAAGGTCCAGAGCCCAAGAACTTCCAATTCAACATGGCTGGATAATAAACAGAACCAAAAAATAATCTCAGCCCGACATTAACTCTAGAACATCTGGGGACAGCGTTCGATACAGCAAGAGTTGTACATCCATCCGATGATCACATCAGCAATCTGATATGCCATTACAACAGGATGTTAGCAAGAAAATAGTCAACAGTACTGGACTTGATGCAACTGCTAGGACTCATGGCGTCATGCACTGACTCATACAACTGGGCGAGGCTGCACATGAGATCACTCCAAGGGTTCCTGTTACACCACTGGGATCATGCACTTCAAGATTATCAGAACAGATTGCTGCTGCTAAAACAAGAAAAGCAATTCATAAGGTGATGGACTCAGTGACACAATCTCACAGAGGGAGAAACTCTAGACAAGCAAGTGTTTGCCATGATAGATATGGACGCAAGTCTGCATGGATGGGGTGCAGTTCTGGACAACTCAGTGGTGCAAGAAAAATGGTCAGCAGCAGAAGCCAGGCTACCAATCAGTGTTCTAGAAAAAATGGCTGTCAGGCTAGCTTTCATATAACCCAACCAAAGATACAAGGTCAGCACATCAAAATAAGAATGGCAACAGAGTCACGATGGTTTATATCAACAAGCAAGGTGGCACAAGGGGCAAGCAAATGATCAGGGAGGCTACTCTCCTACTGACATGGCCAGAATGACATCTAGCCAGTCTGTCAGCTATCCACTCAGCGGGTGATTGAACAAGCAGGCAGACTGGTTCAGATGGCACTCACTGAATCCAAGGGAATGGCAACTCAACAAACACGTGTTCCTTACTATTTTCAAAACCATTGGGGATCATTCAACATAGATCTAATGGCTATAAAAGGAAACAGGCAAATTCCAAGCTTCATCCCCCAGTATAAGGAGACAGAATCCTTCACAGTGGACACTCTGTCCATTCCATGGAAGTTCACAAGGGCGTACATGTTCCCATCAATATTCCTGCTACCACCAGTGATTCAAAAAATCCAGGAGTCCAGGGTGGTAGTAGTCCTCATTGCCCCAAACTGGCCCAGAAGAACATGGTTCACCTCCATCTTGTAGATGTTAATGGACCATCCAATGTCACTCCCTTACATACTGGATCTACTATCTCAGGGTCCCATCTTGCACCCCATACCCCACTCACTCAAATTGATCGTGTGGCTGCTCAAAGCAATAAACTGTTAGCCAGAGGCCTTTCACACAGAGTAACAGATAATCCTCTGCAGGATTGCAGCATTATAACAAATAAAGCCTATGGCAGGCACTGGTTGATCTTGCCTGGTGCAAGGGTCATGGGGCGGACACTATCTTCTGTTTAATACCACACGTCTTAAGAGTTTCTGCAAGACAGTTTTGACAAAGGCCTAACAATTGCATCCTTGAGAGTTCAAGTGGTGGCTATAGGAGCAATTTGAGAAGCCATCAACAGTTCACTACCAGACAAGCACTCGAAGGATTTCACTTTCCTCAAAGCTACAACCAATGTTAGACCTAAACAAAAATCTCCTTTAATATCATGGCAGTTGAATGTCATCCTGGACACATTAACCAAGGCGCCATTTGAGCCATGGTGGACATTTCCTGGTACTTTCTTACTCTTAGGACAGAGCTCCTGATTGCATGTTCAGCATGTAGGACAAGTGAACTCCAGGCTCTTGCCTGTAACGAACCATTCCTATTCTTTAACAACAACAGGATCATCCTCAGGAGAGGTCCACCCTTTGTTCCCAAAGTGTTGCCACCCTTTCACTTTACACAGGAGGTTTCATTCCCACCCTTGGATCTAGGACCACATGAGCCACAAAGACAGTCTCTCATGAACCTGGACATTATCAGAGGAGAAACACTATTAAATCAGATATGTAATGTCTAGTATGTTGTTTCTTCAACAGGTTTATTCCTACTAGTAGTTTTCAAAGGAATAATACTGTTTACACGGGGTTCTCCTGGGTATGGACAGGAAGTACTTTTTACTTGTGGGGTTATTTATGTACAGGAGCTTCTTCGCTACACTTTCAAGATACTTCATGAAAGCCCACTGAATCTGAGATGTTCTTGTCTCTCCCATTTCTCTGCTTGGTATCAGTTTTTGAAAATGCTCAGTTTTCTGCTTCTTAAAGTGTTTGAGGTTTCAGGAATACAGCTATGGAAGAATCACATTGAGGAACGACTCACAGGAAAGGGCAGAGACAGTATTGGAGTCAGAAGTTCTGTTTGTGCATCAGCCTATCAGAGGACACTTCTGTAACCCAATAGTCACGGCTGGAAGTGCTACAAAATGGTGCTCCTATAGTCACCTCTACCAGGTGAGTAAACTTCCATTATTTACTCCACCTTACATACCTCACCTCAGATTTGATCATGCCACTGTCCACATCTGTCATACTCATTCTACTTTACAACTCTCAGACTGAAACGTGACACTGTCCACATCTGTAACCCTATTTACAAATCTTAGACTGCGTTGTGCCACCATCAACATCTGTACTATTTACTCTACAAAGCTCAGACAGGATTATGCTATATCCACATCTGTAATATTCACTCTACTTTATAAATGTCAGACTGGAGCATGCCACTGTAAACATCTGTGACACTCTACAGATCTCAGACTGGATCATGAAATGTCCACATCTGTAGTACTCTTTCTACCTTACAAATCTTAGAGTGGATTGTATCGCTGTCTACATTCAATTCAATTCAATTTTATTTATATGGCGCCTTTTGAATACCAAGGCGCTGTACAACAATTAAAACAGCTTCTACATAAAATTATGTATATTTATAAATAGTGTAAAATAGCAACAAACAGTTAACTATATCAAATTAATCCCCAAAAGCACGAATCCATGCGACAGTTTTGAGGGCCTGCATAAATCCCTCCACAGTCGGGCACTCACGTAACTGACGGAGTAGAGAATTCCAAAGGTACATGTATAACATTCCCCCAAACTTACAAAGCTCAGGGTGGGTAGCTATTGTCTAGCTCAGAGAGTAACTACTGGCCAAATATCTGCTCCAGATCCAACTATGTGTAATATTTAAGGAGAGCAGATTGTTACTGTCTGTGTCAGAGTTGACCTATCTGATCAAATTGTGTGCAGGGCCCCTACTTCTCAGGGGCACTTAATCTCTTCAGCTTCTATAGTAAAGCTTGCTTGTTTCTTTTTTTTTTCCATATAGGTTTTTCTGCACTGGAGCCTAGCAGGCAGCTATGGCCCTCCCTCGGAGGAAACCATCCTCCGGCCCCACACGTTCCCCCTCGGCCAACTCCTGGTAGTTCCCCCACAGCGGGGCCATGGAGGAGAGCACTGGCTTTTCTCTCCCCCAGGACACAAATCCAGAAGCTGGGGGTAGCACAGGGATGCAAGACCATCAGGGAGCCCACCAGCTCCCTTTTTTCTCTTTTCTCCTGTCCCCATCTCCTACTGACATGAGGATGTTGGTATGTGTCTTCCAGCCTGTACTGCCCTCCAGCTACTACCAGAGGTCAGTGAATGAGTGGGATGACAAGCCTCCCTCCCCCGAGAAAGGAGAGTGGTCCTCTGGATGCTCAATCCTCTCTTGCCCCCACCGACCCCGACGGCTTGGGCTCGTTCCTGAACCTGGGTTGCCGGCATGGTGCAATGTGTGGCGTCCAGCTCCTCAACCCTCAGCACCACCGGGCTAGTTAGGCTTGCTTGTTTCGGGGGGTGGAACTGACTGCTTCAGTGACAGAATGCAGTCGAGGCATCGGCTAAAAAGACATCATGTGATGTCATCATCAACACTAGATGCCAACCATATATGAGGAATTTTAGAAGAAATGAAAAGTGCAATGTACCACAGCACTATGATTAAACAGAAAGGATAAGAAATGGGGATGCTCAAATTGGCTGATTCTGATTTAACATTTTATGGGAATTTAGGAATTTCCAGTTTCCAATACTGAATCTGATTTAATCCTTGTAAGCAATAATACCCGACAGGGTGGGCGGTATTAGGAAATACCGGAGCGCCCAGGGGCATAATGAAGTCTGATGCCACAGGCGAAGGTCCTTATAGCCCCTGGAAGGTCCAGTATTTCCCAATACCACCCACCCTAGAGGGTATTATTGCGCTTAGAAAATGGCTTGTATCAAAATAGAGTCAGACAAAAAAATTTTGCAATTCAAAAGTGTAACATGTTTATTTTATTTAATTAACACTTTTTGAGGAAAAGTAGTCCCTTGGGACAAACAAATAAACTGTTTTTTAACCTGTTTAGTAAACTTTTAACTGGGTCTGAGGAAAATAACAAACTGCAGTCCTTTGGTGTTTAGCTTTTGTGTTTTATTTCTTGTATTCGATTAAGTTCATTGGTTCTGTGAAGGATCACTGCATTAAACTGAAGGAGCTGTGGACTGTTGTTTCTCCCAGTTTTCCTGTAGATGGCAGTGTCATTTTTTTCTTCTGCTATATTGGTGCTTGGATTACAGTGTGAAGGTTTTCCTGATAAAAGATCATCCCAGAGTTTCCTGTCTTCCTGTTTGGGATGCCAGTGGGATTTTAAACTGGCTTCACAGCAGTGCCTGGTAATTGTCATTATTTACCTGGATTCAAGCCCTGCATTTGAAAGTATTTGCACCGTTGTGCTCCTAATGCTGTGCTTGGTGTACTCGCAGCTTAACTGAGCTTCTTTGCTGAGCCGCTTCATCATCCCTCTGAGGTAGTTGTTACCCATTGGTTCGTGGGTATACCAGATGGGCTGGTTATCTAGGTATGCTTGTGGTGCTTTTCGGGGGTGGAGGTATAATGCCTTTGCATCTGGTGGGATTTTTCCAACTTTTTTTTTAAAGGCAGCCATGGGACATGCAGGGTTCGCAGGGTCAGCATATATGCAGCCTCGCTGCAGCTCCCAGTTCAGTTCTTGGGGGTCTTTGTGGTTTTTACTGGTTGGGTTGTGGCTCAGTGTTAGGTATTCTTGCCCCTTTTCATCTCTTTCTATTATGAAGGCTAAGGGGGTGAGTTTGCATAGCCCCTCTCTGTCGCAGCTGGCCAGATGCAGCTGTATTTTCGAACCAGACTAGTCTGATTAGGCCAGGCATAGTGTCTGTGGAGAGAGTGGGAGATTCTCGCAGGTTGATAAGGTCGCCTCAGAGACTGGAGGGTGGTGAGTTGCCACATCTTTATTGTCTTTTCTGTACTGCTTCAGTATACTTTTGAAGACATTGTTGCTGGACTTGAATATGGGATCACTGATGCTGCTAATGTTACAGGCTATTTCAGGGCTGTTTAGGTATCAGTTGATTCTGCCTTTCAGGGCACAGTATCCCACCACGAAGTATTGCTCACCGGTTCCTGTGCAAACATCCCCATAAAATTGACGTAGAATAGTATTTAATGTTTCGGGACTGTCTGTGTGCCAATTGATTGATATGCCCATTTCATTTGCCCAGTCTGACAGTACCGAGATTGCCCAACTGGTATTTTTTTTGGTGTTAGGCTCTTCACGGTTAGCTTCTATAGTTGACAGCTATGTGGATGTGAGCACAGCATGCCGTTTACTCACTTTTTTCTCCCTTTTTTTTGTTTCTCCCAGTTTGTTTTCTTTGCTGTCTTCCCAGCTGTCAGCCTTGAAGGCGTTTTCAAGTTCTTCTTCTGCCAACATTTCGAAGGTGACAGGTAAGTGACTTGTCATGAGGTGAAGTAGTTAGGGCTGCTGAGGCAAGTGAAGGTCGATGACTGCTGTCAAGTTTTCCCAGTCAGAAAATAGGAATGTTGATGTCTTGGTCAGTGATATGATCGGGTGAGCTGGCACTCGGGCTGGCAGGGGGATGGTACTTGTTTCTGACAGGGCTGTATCGGAAAATAATTGCCCTATTGCTTGGCTGATTTGACCAATCAGATGGAAGTATTTAGTAAACCCATTATCTAAACTGTAATAAGGACCTTGGAATAGAAATCAGGATCAGAATCCTAAATCCTAATTTCCTATGTAAAAGCATTATTTTAACTTTCATTTCAGAATAAGGATTTTCAGACTGTTGTTCCAAAAACCCTAATTTCAAATATCAGATCAGAATCTGATGATTCTGAATCTGAATCCACAATTCCTAGCATTACTAATCAATAAATTCTATGACTCCACATAGTTCTGCATCCACAGATCTGCAGAATTCCAGGGGTCCTCACTATGTGCCCTGATGGACAAACACGTGATCTTAATGTCCCAACTTTGCCCTGACAAAGAGTAGGTGCATGTTTGCTTATTTTGAATTTTTTCTTTGCTGCTGCACTTAGCCACTGTGTACTCTATGTCATTCTATTGTATTATCATTTTTACAAGGTCTTTACCTGGTGTGTTATCTGTAATGCAACTCTCCTGTATATCGTATTGCTTGTTCTCCACTCCCCCCCTCCCCACACCCCCAGGACGCATCTGGAATTGAGTGTTGCACTGCTCAGTATGCCTTCCTGGTAAAACTGTTAAATAAATTAATAAAGTAGGAAAACCCAAAGAGGTTAAGCACTTGGATAATTCTTGTGGCACTCTGAATAAAAGATAACCCCTGTCCAATATTCCAGCTCTCAATAAGACAGACTCCATTTCAATTAGCCATGGCTGTTTCTGAATAATGAAAATTGTGTATACTAAATAGTAGACAAGTGCATACCTCCTGAATTTTGACCATTCAAACTTTGAACCAATCAATCAATCAATCAAGTCTTTATTTAATCAATCAAGTCTTTATTTAACCAGGCATTCATCGTTGAGCAGAAGCTCATTTGCAAGATGGACCTGGGTGGAGCATGAACAATTGTATATACAGGTCAACACAGGTATTTACAAGGCAATACAGATAATACTCTTTACAGAGAGGAAGAAAAAGAAGATCATATGTACATAGAATTATACAGATATTATACAGATTACACGGTATTTACATACATAGAAGTGTCTATAGGAAGATAAAGTAGGTTATCTAAGGTTGCAGGAGGAAATGTGGAAGAAAAATAAAATAAAAAAATATACACCAGGTAGAGGTGAAGGTAGGGGAAGAGGGAGGAAGTAGGGAGAAAGGCTAGGAGGCACGGTGCACAGAAAGGAGTTGGTAAAGCTGGATGTAGAGAAGGTGGATGGAGAAAAGGAGTATGTGTGAGCCCCGGGATTGAATGCTATAAAGTACGGGGCATGGTAGGGTGTCACAACCCAGGGTAGTGAGCTCCTATCCGAGGTTGGGAAAGGAAGAATAAGGGGATGGATGGGCCTAGTGTTGATAAGACAGGGGGATAAGAGAGAGAGAACAATTAGGCTGGTGAGGAGCAAGCTGGGGGGGTCAGTACTTAAAATTGGGTCTAGGCGTGGCTATATACCAGTGCAGACACTGGTACTGGGTCTGAGTGGGTGAAGCAGTTACATACTTCTCTGATTGTACGGAAATAAAGCATCTTGAAAGCATTTATACCAATTAGAGTGCTTAATTTGAACCAGGCAAAGTTCAGCTCTGTTCGAATGGTCCGCAATTCCCATAGTCAACAAAAAAGAAAAAAAATCTGAAATCTCACAAGCACAGGTCTCTCCAGGTGGTCAGAGCTAGTCCATTGATTTTCTCTCCCCTACACCAATAATATCCTTCCCTTCCCTACCATGCTGCTAGCTCCCAGCACTGAGCCAAGAGCTGATAACATCTTTTAAATCACATCATCCCCTTGTAAGACCAACTCCCAATACCCCAAAGCAAGTTTATTTAACAGCCCATTCCTGCTGATTCCTGATCCACGATCTGAGGCAGGGGGAGTAATCAATAGCTAAATCAGGCTAACTCAGTCATCCCCATCCTTCCACATCCAACATTAAGAAATTAAATCCATTCTTGCTGGGTCTCTGGTACTGAGCCAGGAGCTGGCAGTGCTGTAATGTCAATGCCCAATCCCAAACACACCGCAAGTCCTACAAAGTACCTTTATTCAGAAATTCTAGCTCCATGATCCCTGATTTTGGAGACAGTCTTGATGATTCCTGGCTAACACAGTCATCCACCCCCACCCCACCAGCGTGCCTACTCCATTTCATTCAGAATAGTAGATTAACTGGAGAAAGTGGGTGCAACACTGGCAAGTAAAGGATGGAGCAGCTGCATCTTTCATGGCAAAAATAATGATTGGTCAGTCTACCAAGCTTCATCAAAGATGTTCTTGCTCCACCCCTCCCTCCCGATCACTCGCCAACTCACTCCAATTGGGGAGAGGGTGGCTGAGTTAGTAGGAAGTCTTGGACACTGCCCCCCCCCCACAAACTGTGGATGGGAGTTAACAGTGGGACCACAACCTCTGAATAAAGGTACTTTCACAGGCCTTGGGAGGGTCAGGGTAGGGAGGTGGGTGTGATTTAAAAGGTGGCGTTGACTTCTGGCTCAGTGCCAGGGGCCATCAATGTTGTTTTTAATGTTTCTGTGTGTGAGAGGATGGGGAATGGTGATAGAAAGCTAGTTTGAGCCCAGGGCCAGATTAAGGCATAGGCAACATAGGCACGGGCCTCGGGCCCCTGCCTACCAGGGGGGCCCCAGCAATCCCTAACATATATTTACTATGTATCCTTTTCTTTCTGCCTGAGCTGCATGTTTTTTGTAATGGACTCGGCCACTGAGTAAGTCAGGGGCTGAACTGTGACATGATTCTCACCTCCCTGATTAGGTGCTTAAGTGCAGCTGACAACTTCAGGGGCCCCAGCCAGGATGACCTTTAAGGTGTGAACAAGCCCATTTCCTTTGCTTTGCCTCCCACACCCATTTAGAATCTTACTCTTAACTATAAAAGATTAACAGTGCAATTCAGTGTGTATGCTTTATATTTAATCTCACTCCTAAAATTAAGAAATCTACAATAAGTTTCAATGGTACAATCAAAAATCATACTTTTTTTTTGTAATTCTCTCATCTCACTCATACTGAAGTTCTGACCTTGATGCAGCTCTGTTTTCAGGGTGAATAAATTAATGTATTTCCAGATTTCCATCAGTAAATCTTGCCATTTATGGATCCTGGTTTACTTATCAATAACAGAAATGTTTGATCCTGGGAATGATTTAAAATTCTTCCAATATTCACTTCCTTTGCAGTATAATCTCTGAAGTTCATAATCCCCCCAGTAAACCACAAACTTAACTCCTACACCACCCAGGACCTAGCCTCTTTTAGAGATCGGTCCCTACCCTACCCAACAAAACTTTCGCATCCTAGTTTATACTACCTGACAGGATAAAATCATAACACCCAGACTCTGAGTGTACACATGTGTGTTTGTGGGGCTTTGGAGAAGTGCAAATCATGACATTTCGCATACAAAAACTATTTTACCAGGTCTATTATTAATTATTTTCTCTAAATTATCAAAACTCAGGCTATTGTTATTTTTCCATACTGATAGTATTAGTTTCATTAATTTTTAAGCACTTTATGCCACTTTTTAGGGACAGTGAGAACATTTTTTCATGTTTCAGTTACTGATATGCAATAACCAAGAAGTGCGTCATGGTGAAGGAGCGTGGTTACAGTGAAGGGGAGCCCCAGACTTCTCTTGGGCCTAGGGTCGCAGGTTGCCTTAATCTGGTCCATTTGAGCCTTGTCATATCAACCAGTTCACACCAATCAAACCTAAAGTTTGAATTTAGTCCCAAATGTTTGCTAGTGTCAGCAAAAATTACGCATCCAGAGTTCAAGGTGTTCAATTCTCCAGTAGAACCAAACTTACAGCTTTGCTTAATAGCTTCTGCCAGGTCTCTAGACACACAATTCCCACACTACCAGTACAGCATCTCAGCCAATAGCTTGGAAATTTATTTGAGATACAAGAGAGGATTTTCAAAGGATCAATCAGTCTAGGATCCACCTTCTGCAATTTTCAAAAGCAGAGCTATAGGCCACACTGTTAGACTATCTGATAAAGGGTCTGATGCTGTCCAAATTTCAGATACATTATGTAGCAAAAAATTCTGAAAATGACATGTGCATCAATTTTTTTAATCAAGTGTTGCAGCATCTCTTACCAGCCCCAATTTGGTCTGCACCCCCAGCCCCATTACCCACTTACTCCAGATCCAGAAGCAAATGATTTGATACCTTTTAATGGACCAACATAGATGTAACAACAAGAACAAAGTGCTCTAGCTTTCGGACCAACCAGTCCTTCTTCAGAAGCTCATGGCAGTTGTTTAGAAAATACAATACTTATAACAGCTAGATAATGCAGAGGAAAAACAGAAAAAAATCCCCATTGGTTTAAAATACTCATTTAAAAAAAAAAAAAAAAAAAAAAAACAGAAGATGATGTCAGAGAAGTTAAACAGTACAATACTGCCCTCAGTCCGAAAGAACCTTAGGTTAAGATGTGCTTGGTGCAACAAACATAAAGAATCCTACTGCACATAAATTTAATTGACATAAGATAACACTGCTGAAGCAGATAACTCCCAAATCAAGCCATGAGTGTCACAGTCAGTATAAGGATGTGATTACTGAAAGGCAACCCCCACCCAGCTTAAAGACAAACTAAGATAGTTATAGAGCAGTATTGTACTGTTTAACTTCTCTGACATCATCTTCTGTTTTTTTTTTTTTTTTTTTTTTAAATGAGTATTTTAAACCAATGGGGATTTTTTTCTGTTTTTCTCTGCATTATCTAGCTGTTATAAGTATTGTATTTTCTAAACAACTGCCATGAGCTTCTGAAGAAGGACTGGTTGGTCCGAAAGCTAGAGCACTTTGTTCTTGTTGTTACATCTATGTTGGTCCATTAAAAGGTATCAAACAATTTGCTTCTGGATCTATTCTTGCAAGGACCAATACGGCAACTACTAAATCAAGATTTCCACTTACTCCAGGTATTTGCCCCCCCTTTTCATCCCCCATGGCTTGCCCCCCTAATGGCAGGGCTTTTGGGGCTCCCCATAACCCCTCAGGAAGTCCCTCTGGGGACCAGTATCCAGTTCAGATGGATGCCATAATCAGCGGTGCTGGGCCCGTGGTGGGAAGACTTTGTCATCCAAGCTTTATCCACCATGTTTCTTGTTCCTGTCCCCAGGCGGCACACACAGAGTCTGGTGGGAGTGCTTCAGATGCATGTAGCATGCTCATTCTTGGACAGTGAACTTCCCAGTCCACCAGCAGGAGCAACTGTGGTGCCAGAATATCGGCCCCCCGTCCTCCAGCGGGGCCACACTGCCATCAGCAGCTTGCTCACCCTAGCCAGGCCGTCTGAACCCCGGCTTCCAAGTTTGTTACTGAACCCGAGTCGCTAGCATGGAAGTGTGACACTCTTCCACAGGGCCACCAAGTGGCCCCATTTACATCAGCTGTTTACTGCATATTGCAGCTTTTCATTTCAAATGGAGAAATATTTTGAAAAATAGCAGGAGGGTGGCTCAGACACAATTGGGCAGGGGCACATGCAGGTGGAACAGGCATTTGCATCTGTATTAGACCACTCTGAAAATCCTGCCTCATGTCTATAAACGCCTCTTTATAATATCCCATCCTGTTCTTTTTTTTTGGGGGGGGGAGTGGGGGTCAGAAGCGGCCTCATCACAGCAAGTGTGATTTGTAGGAAGAGGTGAATCTCTTCCTAAGTCCTTAGGCCCTTTTCAGTATGTGTAGACACAGTCATCATGCCACAAATTAGGTGGGAATTCGAATGTGAGTAATTCAAGGTGCCAAACTATGAGAGGGGTGAAAGGAATATAGATTATAAATAGCCAAGTATGCTTCACTTATTTAAGGACATCCCCAAATGGAAGCCACACAGGTCCTGTACAGATTAAGGAGCTTAAAATGGTTTAACTGCCTTAAACCGTTTTAAGCTCCCAAAGCACGGTTTGCATCCACACTGTAACACGGGTAAGACTGTCTTCTGAAACCATGCTAAAACCCTGTAGAAAGGAAGGAAGTCTTTAGCACTGTTTTAGCTAAACATGGTTGCCTTAATCCATGTTAACAGCAATGTGTACGCAAACCGTGCTGTAACACGGGTTAAGGCAACCTGTCCTGTGAGAGAAGCCGTTTTATCAGCTACGGAATTTAAAAAAAATAGTTACTGGCACCGCCAAGCAGACGAAGAATCCCTGGTTCTGGCAATGTATTTTTTATGCTGCTTGGTTTCGGTACCCGTTCACGGGCATCCCGTCATGCACTGCGGCATCAAGCGGCACCCATAATGCTTTGAGTTGGTGCCGCAGTTATGCCTGGGAACCCACTCCAGCTAGCACGGTTGTTGGAATACAATGTGGATGCTCCAACAATCATGCTAGGGACCAGTTTATAAAACATTTTTAGTAACATTTTATAATCGGTCCCTAGTGTGCACAGGGCCAAAATCTCAGATTTATTAATATCGCCATTGATATAATAATTTGCCATTTCTATTGCTGAAGAATTAATCATCATGTTCAAAACTATTTTTGAATACTGAGGAATTTTAACCCTTCCATTGCTGAAGAATTATTTTTTTCATTTAGAAGTAACAAGTAAAGAAGTTTTTGTAAGTGTTCTGGTAAATCCATATTACATGAAAATCTGAGCAGAAAATTTAAGCATAATAATTTCATGATTGAATGGAAAATTCCTTTCATGTATTTTTTAAAAAAGAAAATCATATATGTTCCTCCAGTACCGTGAAAGAGATGGTCTGGAAGCAAATCTATGAAGAATGGAGCCTTTTGTATTAAGGCATCTTGGACAAGACTCTGAAATAAACTCATTAAATTTATTTAAACATAGAACATAGACACATGGAAACACAGAAACTGATGGCAGATAAGGACCGCTAGGTCCATCCAGTCTTACCATTTTCCCTATCTACTGGGAAAGCCACAGACCTTACTTGATCTCTGGCTTTACCTCCTCGTTCCTGTTGCTAGGGTTCCCCATGCCTGTCCCATACATTTTTGAATTCCCCCACTGTGTTTGCCCCCATCACCTCCACTGGGAGTCTATTCCATGCATCCACCACACTTTCTGTGAAGTAATATTTCCTCACGCTACCCCTTAGTCTACCCCCCTCCAACCTCATGTCATGCTTCCTCGTTCCTGGAAATCTCCTTTTCTGAAAGATGCTAGCCTCTGGTACCCTATTTATGCCTTTTAGATATTTGTAGGTTTCTATCATATCTCCCCTGTCTCTCCTCTCCTCCAGGGTATACATATTGAGATCTTCTAGTCTCTCCTAATATGACTTTTGGTGCAGGCCCTGCACATTTAATCGTTCTAGTATATAGTAAATCCTATGAAGGATATTAAACTGAATCTGTCTCAATGTATTATTCTTCGACACTGAGGTGAGTGATGATACAATGGTCATCCATTGTTGCTCCATAAAATTTATACCTAAATTTCTTTCCCATGCAATTTTCTGTTCTAAAAGTCAATGTAGTAGTATATTTGGAATTCCTTGTGAGAGACTTTCCCATGCGGTTTTTAAAGAAGACAACTTTATGGCCATATTATCCATTAACAATGCATATATTTTCCCAATGAGTTTGTCTGAGTCCTTGAGTGCTGCAAAGAACTGTTCAAGAGGACTCTGTGGAGGACAATTCAAATTTATTATGGATTTCTTAAGACTATCTCTAAGATTTAAATATTTCATAAAGTTACTTACTAGTAGGGCAATCAAATGCCAAAGATATTCAAAATAAAGTAACACATTAATTATACAAAGATCTTTTAATAACATAGATTTAGCTTGCATCCAGGTTTATGTAATTGCTGCCACAGGAAGATGAGGATGAATTTATGATGTTAAATCCCATTCTATTCTAATGGAATGGAAGGTATAGTAACTGTATACCAACATAATATTTACTTTGCTTAGTGACAGAAGACATTGAATGTGGATGGCTTTTTTAAGAATACACAGTTTATTAGTCTTTTGTGATCTTCCTTTAACCTCAACAGACTTAGTCACCATAAGATTTGGCTCCCTAGAAATCAGGATGAGACATCCACATGCAATCAGACAGTTTTGCTGCTGTATCACTCGATCATGTATATTCATGATGACATCACGAATTCCTTAATACAGCTTATTCCTGTTTTGTTAGATGCCGAGCAAATTGCTAAGCCATGTGAAAATGTATATTTCAATTTGATATCTAGTGCTTCAAAGGTTTGACGTGTTTGATCAAAAGCTCATGCCTGCAAGTTAATCGCCTTAATTTGTGGGGGAAATAAACACGTTTCTAAATAGAGGTGGGCATTTTGCAGCTTTATGAATAATCTAATTTTTTTAAGGAAGATGAAAGTCCTAGGAATAGCTACAAGGAAATGACTCATGTACTCTAACCATGCAATAGCTGGTATAAGGAATCAGGATTTCAATTGGTCATCATTATGGTTTCTCATCTGGGCTACTGCCATGCTTCATAAATTTGCATTACCTAAATGAAAAACATTTAGTAAGGCGCAGTGTTTCAATTAGAAAGGGCTTTTACAATCTCTGCTTCTATTATAGAATCAGAGTAAAATGGAAATGACTGTGAGGTCATGATGAATCACATATAGTGCAGCAACTCAGTGGGTGCAAAGAAACAACAGCTGTTAAGTCTATAAGCTGCATCTGTTAGTTTAACGAAAATGTGCTCTTTTGAACAGAACAAGCTACTCAGTGACTGAACTAAAAGTAATCTGTGGGGTTAGAAAAATCTTGTGCAATCCCAAGAATAACACTGAATATAGGCTGTTTCTGTATATATTTAATTTAAATATATAATATGTAAAAGGAAGCCTTAAATTAAGTGTAATAAGCTAAACTTTGTTAACATTATTAAGTGCCATATTTAATTTTTAAAGCTTAATTTAGGAAGAATATTAATGAAGACAGATACATTTACAAAACTGTGTGAGCATTTCAATTATTTTGCATGTGTGATTTTATAATTCTATATGGAAATGTATTTTTTTTGCTCAAACTAATACTGTAATTGGTATTCAGAATTACACAGGGTTGCAGAGAGCAACTCTGTAGGCAAGTACAGAGTGGAGCTGGCATCTCTGTCGAATTACATGATCAGCTGGCATTCATGCCCACAAGCATTGGTCAAAGGACTTAGGCAACCCTGTGACTCACAGCATAGTATAGGTATGGTTTTGAGTGAAGGGGTGGGGAAAGTTAGACTGAGTAGGACCATTGATTGCCTCTTACTGGTAATAATCTGAAAAAAAGTCTGGATTAGCAGCAGAGTGACATCTGTGAAAACTGCAAGTTTTGTATCTTCTAAAATCCTCTGCAATCAAACTGTAATAGCTGTACACCACATTCCAACAAAACATAGGGAATTTATTTAAACAACACTGACTCCTCCTGTACTGTCAACCCCGAAACTAGCATACTTTTCTAAGAAGATTGTTCTAAGGTTCATACTAAGGTTGTAAGGCATAACAGAAGGTATATGCCCATTAGACACACACACACACACACCCCATTTATCAATGTTAATATTCAATAAGTATTGTCCTTCCAAATATTTATCAAGCTTAGCTCCAAAGTTGCAGTGCACCAAAAACTGTTTTTCCGAAAAGCTAGTTTCAGCTACAATTAAAAATAATATTATGTATGTCAAATCTACTTTTCTAGGTACCTCCTATGCTGCGCATCATAAATTTTTTATTTCCTCGATCCTACCCCTTGCCTTGTCTACAATGCAATTTCTAAGCCAAATGTGGTAGATCTTTCTTCTTGAGAGAAATTGAATTACAGCATATATAAAATACACAAATGTTAGTGGAACAAAAACTGTTACCACCAAATCAAACTGGAACATGCCTGGGATATTATATAGTGAAAAAAGGTAGTGTCAATTTTTTTGCCCAGTTTTGTTTTGCAACTGCCTTAAAAATATCAGGATTACTGCTCTCCAAAAAAGATTTCAGCAAACTCTTCCAAACACTGACTATGCCTGTGTAAAGTACAAAGGCTGGATTTTCAAAAGGGGGCGCAGGGCTTCCATCCAACCCTGCACCACAGGACTTAAGACATCTGCATTGCGCCAACCTCTTTTGCTGCAACTGCACCCAAATTTGCATTCCCGGGTGCAGCTGTGACAGTTTCCATGATTTACGGCAGATTGTGCCAATGCTCTGGAGCAAGCACCATTACTTTGACTCCCAGGGGTGGTGCACGCTAGACCACAAAATTGTGGTCTAAGGTGCAGCGATCGGCGCAAGGGATGGAAAATCCTGATCGCCGACAGCGGAATGCCGCAAGCTCCGTGCGTCATATTTTTGGTGCACCAGGGGCTTGTTGTATCACTGGAGCTTCGAAAATCCAGCCCCAAGTCTTTTCATAATTTTCTAGTTCAGCCATTTAGGAAAGGAAGGGATCCTAGTATGGCTCAGAGGAGTCAGCTGCCCGATCCCTACCCCTTTCTCATGTGAACGCCCTGCCACTACACTGTAACAAGACCCCTCCTTCATCTTCAACTAAAATGTAAACCATATCTAGCCTCATTTGGCCCCAAACTAAGTGTGTGTGTGTTCTATTTTTTGGCTCTGAGTGTGTCTTAATCCATCAACAATAAAGCAAGTCGTTTTTCACTGTTACCTACACTTGATCATAGAGACATCATTTCCTCTTCTGGTTCCAAAATGAACCTGCACTAACTAGATATCAGCATCTCCTAAACAAAAGCACTTGTGATTGTTACACCTAGTTTCCCACCTCTGTGGACACCCTTTACCACTTTTTTCACTCTCTGATGCACTTACTTGGCTTCCTGTTTTGCAGACACCCCTCTACATGGTCCTGCCAGGCCCTCTGGCTCCAACTCCTCCCTTATCTTCTTTCCCTTCATCCGCTCTCCTTTTCCCCTCTTTTACTCTTTCGCCCACCTTAGCCTCCCCTCCCTCTCAACCTATGACAAGGCCTTTGGCTGCCATACTTTCTTTTCCTTCTCTATCTGGACTCTGCCCTTCCCATCTCCCGTACCCTTCCCTTACCCTCCCCTTCCCCCCACCTCTGATTAGCAATGTTGCTTCAAATGTACCTGATGGTTTCCTATGCTTGCTTGTAATCTTGTGTGTGTAGCACTGCTCCCACATATTTATCAGTTTAACTTGCTGAGCTCCGATGACACCATGAATGCTGTCTGTTCCTCCGTTGATACCATGAATGTTGTCTGTACCTCCCTACCTTATTGTAACCCTTCTCTTTGACGTGGAACCTTTGTAAATGGGCTGCCATAAGCTCAAAGGTATTTGTAATCTGAGATTTAAATAAATAAATAAAATAAAATATTTAGCCAGCAGCTGGGCAGATTTTCTACTGGTCATGGAACATAAGAAACAGCCCGCAGAAGATCATATGTTCTACTGAGTCTGCTCGATTGCAGTGTCGCTGATCCAGGCATTACAGTGGGCCCCACTTCCTCCCCCCAATCCCAGCCCTCCCCTTCACCCTGTCCCTCCATCTCTTCAACCCCCCGCTGTCTTTTGAGTGGCACCCTCAGATGGGAGTTCATTCCACCCTAACACCACCCTCTCTGTAAAGAAGCATCTCCTGACCACCTTCTCGAACCATATCCCCACCAGCTTATAACAGTGCCCCCATGTAGTCCTGGTTTCACTGAGACTGAAAACTTCCCTAATATCAGCCTTGCCTATACCTTTCAGATACTGTGTTTGAAGGTTTCAATCATGTCCCCTCTCTCCCTCTTCTCCTCGAGTGAGTATATGCTGAGTTCTCTAAGCCTTTCTTTATATGCCCTGCCCTAAACCTGAACCCATCATGGACATCTCTACAGTGAACTTAACTGGCTGAACCAACAGCAAGGAGGAAACACCACTGGCTCAGAAAACGCTATGCAATAAATGGGCATATGGAAATGCCATGGAAGGACTCTTATACTTCAGTGCGGCTCCAGAATACCACTATTCCTGGAGTTCTTCTGACACCTTCTCTTTCAAGGATCCAAGAACTAAAAGAAACTACAGCAGACATGTCTTTGCATGTAGCATGCCCACATTGCTGGAACAATCTGCCATACCATCTAAAGCTCTCTCCAACATTACATACTTTTACAATACAGAATTTGTCAGCACTTAACAGATTCTTGCTGCTGTTTTGATGTCCACATTGTAATCTTCTGTCCTTGCTTGACTTATATTTTTTATTTAGTTGGCTAGTTACTATTTTCACCAGTGTTTACATGTGGGTTTCTGTGTGTAATTATGCAATTTTGTATTTTGTCTACACAGAACTTGAAACTCTTTTGCTCCATGCTTCTGGAACCCCCATGAAAATGAGATGCTGTATCTCATTAGGCTAACCTTATATAAATAAAGAAAAATAAATAATAAAAAAAATGTAATGCCACCCCAAGTTCGTGGGCATATCTTGGGGCCCTCCAGGGCCCCCATCTATACCAACACTACAGAGACGGTCTTCTCTGCCCAGACCCCATCCTGGACTTGTGTATCAGGCAGCTGAGGAGGAGGAGGGCATTCATATGCTGGAGAGGAACTCCTCTGATCTCCATGTGCCAGGTACTAACAACTGTTTGCCGCTCTCTGCCACTGTTGAGGGACAGATTGGGCATTCCTCCTCCAATGAGGGTATTCCCAGACCAAAGGTATGCACCAGGGTCAGAATTTAAATTCATTGTGCCTCCAGGTACATTTGAAAGACAGCCAGAGCTGCCAACAAGGGACATAAATAATATAAACAGACATTGCTGCTATAAAATGAATGCACGGGCATGGCAAGGACCATGTCCATGCCCTCGTACCTCAATATGTGTGTTGTGTTTTTAAATGTTAAACTAGAGAAGCAGTTGAGAAAGAAAAGACACTCCAAGGAAATCAGGGAGTGCTTCGATAAGACAACCAGTGCATAACAGAAGAAAATGGGGCACTTGTGCCCCCCACCTTTGGTACACTGTTGGTTGACACATCGAAAGGCAATCCCTCAGGTCCAAACCACATAGTCCCTTATTCGGAAGATTAAAATGAAACACAGCTTCAAACATAAAGCGGGAGCAGCCACTTAACCCAAAGGGTACGGGGCTATTACTATGCACCAGGGACAGGATGTTCCCAGACTGAGTGAGGCACTTGCAAAGAGAACGTTGCTGTTTGTATCTGAGTTAAGAAAAATGAAAGTTAATCCTTCTGGTTAAACAAGCACAGGAAAAGTCTCCATGAGTACATGTTAAATATACGGCATGGTGTCAGAAGCATCTTTTCAAGACAGATACTTCCCAAGAATCTGACAAGGAATAATCAGGGAGACCAAGGCAAATGGCTAAATATAATTCCCAGTGGAATTTGTAGTTCAACAAGCAAGCAGACTGACCTGAATGGTGGCAGCATTTCCAGTGGTTCCTGACAGCGACTAACTTGACTACAGACACAGGCGTGATACACGTCAGCTCACTAATTCATGCAATGGGCAGTGAGGCAATAAGTATTTATAAATCCTTTGCCTCTGCTGCAAAAGCAGACAAACACAATTGTGAGATTGTATTGAAAAAGTCGGATGACTACCCAAAGCAGGCTATTATTCATGAGCAAGCATGCTTCTATCAGAAGGCACAGAGGCTGGGAGAAGGTGCAGAGGCCTTCATCCAAATGCTGTTTAAAATGGGACAAAAGTTTGATGTTGGAGCTGCCAAGGAAGTGAATCTGAGCGATCTCCCGGTGGTTGGATTAACTGATAAAGAACTCTCCCAGAAAATGCAGCTTGTGCCTTAGCTGACCTTGGAGCAGGTGGTGCAGCAACCAGAGATCATACAAGCGCAAGTAATGCACCAGGAGAATGCCAGCAGCAATCTGCAGGAAATTTAACTCCACAAGGGTCATAGGCATGAAAAAAAAAAAGAGCTATAAAAACGTATACCACCAAAGGCAAGTTGTGGCTGCTTTGAGAAAAAGGAAATCTGCCCTACTAGCAGAAGTGTTTTTTAGGAAATGTAAACAGAAAGAGTCCAGCCCGTCAGTGCAGTGGAAATGCTACCACTCACACCACTGGTGACCAGGGTTTAGAAGTGATCCCTATTCACCAGAGGCCAGGCAGGGAGAGGGGGAGGAGGAGGACTGAGCATCCCAGGTCATGCGCTCCTCATCTGGAGAGAGAGAGAGAGAGAGAGAGAGAGAGAGAGAGGCAGTATACTCCACTGCATTACCACCACAGGTATGGTGAAGTTGGAAGAACCTGCAGTATAGGAGGGACAGACTGAAGCAGGTTGTCGCAGTGCATGCGTATGCTCTATATGCATAGCTGCCATGACAAGTGCATCAGCACCAGCCTTGGGGGTAAGGAGAAACCTAAGAGGGAAGATTCACCATGGCTACACAGCATGGCATCCCAGCACAGCCTCCCCCCCCATCCAAACCATCATCTTGGCCCCCCTCTGTGACAGGGAGCTCCTGCCACTCTTGAGGACTGACCTTTTCTTAAATCTGTTGCAACAGTTCTTCTATTTCTTAGTCTATTTTATCTTTTACAATTTCTAATCCATAAGGTTGGCCACCTATGGTCACTCCTCTCCCCTTTCTTGACTATGCTATAGTCTCCTCTTTAATTTTCCTTTTCCCTCTCAGGTCCTCATACAGGGAGGTTATTGTGGTGACCTCCAAGCTTATGTAAAACAGGTTGTGTTTATCGTTGTTGGCTTTAGTATGTAATAGCACTATGTCATAAAATACCTTGATGTATATACCTTATCTTTATGAAGCCTGTAAATGTTGAAAATACCATGGCTCTAGGTGTTTTTGATAAAGGTAAAAAGTACTAGGTGACTATTATAGAAATTAATTTAGTTGTGCTATTTAAAATGCATGTAAGTTGCTGTAAACTGAACAAGTCTGGAATGTCATGGTGATTTGCACATATCCCATGATGCTTTGCATTATGGAAGTATATATGTTGTTGTATTTCTTTGAAACTTGATTTGTTGCCAATGCCATTTGGGGTAACCCTTTTTTCAGTGTTTCTGCACTGAGGTTCTTTGTTTTTAGCTTGTTTTGTTTTTTCTCTTTTTGAGCCCCCACTACCCAAGCAAACCGGGCCTGCACAGGGATGAAGGGTTTTCACTGAAAAGTGGTTACATCAGAGCTCAGTGTCAGTAGGTGCTGGCTAACTGCAGAGAAAGGACATACATAGTCTGTTGCTGCAAGCTGATGTACTGAAGAAGGAATATTGCACTGGAGAAGCTTATTTCATGTATGTTGAATAAACATCACACAGAGATTGTGCGTTGAACCTGAAGTTTGGTGTCTGGTCCATCTGTTATCCCACAACTCCTCCACACCCTCCTTGACATTAGTCACCATTATCAGAGGGGTCCACCATGGGGGGAATTCCATGATCCCCTGGATAGCAGGCAAGTACCTGGAGAAGGTGGGGTGATGAAGCTGGGGTGTCTCCGCTAGGGACTGGTTGAACATATCCCCAGAAGCAAGCTGGGGGAGAAAACAGAGAGAGTTACAATAAAGGGGGAGAGAGAAAGAGAGAGAGAGAGAAGGGAAAAGAAAGAAAGAGAGGGAAGGAAGGAAGGAAAGAAAGAAAGAAAGAGATACAGGAGAGAGCGAGAGAGAGAGGTAGAGGCTAACTTTTCCAGTACAGAGGAGGGCTACCAAAATGGTGAGGGGTTGCAGAAGAGGCCATATGAGAAAAGGCTGCAGGAACTGAATATATACTTCCTGGAAGAGAGTGAGGGGGGACATGACTGAAACCTACAAGTACCTCATAGTAGTGAACAAGGTGCAAGTGGAGGGTCTATTTCAGAGAAAGGAAGGCACTAGAACAAGGAGGCATGCAATGAAGCTAAGAGTGGAAAGTTTACGAGAGATGTACGGAAATACTTCTTCCCTGAAAGGGTGGTGGATGACTGGAACAGACTGCCAGAGGAGGTAGTGGGTGCAAAGACTGTGGGGAGCCTCAAGCACACGTGAGATAGGCACAGAGGCATATTAGGTAGCGGAATGGGAGAAGGGAGTGACACCTATGATCAACTAGGATCAGCAATGACGGAATAGGCAGGGACAAGGGGCAGACTGGATGGGCCTAAAGGTCCTTTTTTGCCGATTAACACCTATGTTTCTCTAGTTTCCTTTACTTGTTTGGCATACAACAGAGTTCCACAAGCACATACTACAAATGGTAGCACTGATATGAAAAAATATAAAGAGATTCAGGCATTTCCATTTTATAAAAACACAGTGAGGGCCATCTGATGACCCTGATACACTGTCTTGTCAGGGACCCAAGCTGGAGGGCAAACTCAGGATGCTGGGATTGGGTAAGCCAACACCAGGGAAATGCTGCCCATGACAGTGCCTCCCAGACTGGAGTGTGTGGCACTATAGCAACCCTTGTGGTGGGCCAAGGAACCTGCTGTCAAACAAGTGCATCTTGCACCAGACATTTTTGTTTTCACCAGACAAGCTACACCTCAGTAGGGAAGGTTCTAAGGTACTTAGGGACAAATTGAGGGAATTCATAACTACTACACTTAATTTAAACTACTAAGGGGAGCAGCGGGCAAAGACTCTGAGAGGAGGAGATCAATGAACCTTCCCCCCCAGTGATGGAAGAGGTTTGGAGGGAGGAGGTAGAAGGGGTGAAAAAACAGCAAAGCATGGAGGGGTGAGGAACACATAACAAGGGCAGGTGGGGGGTGTGCACACAGAGGGGGAGAAATGTGAAGAGAAGAATAGAGGGATGGGAAGGAAGGTAGATTCTAGGTGGAGGGTGGTGTCTCTAAACGCGTCTTGGAAACAAGATGAACGACCTGCAGATGTTATTAGTGGACACAAGGGTGGACACAGTGACAGGGCGTCACAGAATCAACAAGAGCAGAGGCAATTTTTGATCTGGTGCTCACAAATGGGGAGCATACATGGGAAATAATGGTCAGGGAACCCTTGGGTGCAAGTGATCATTGCACAGTGTTTCCAGTTGGATATGGGCAGGGAAAGCATCCCAACTAAGACCAAAATCTTGAAGTTTGGACTTCAGGAAGATGGGTGAAGTGCTAAGGAGCCACCTGGCAGGCATCAGAGCAGATATGGGGGGGTGGACCAAAGGTGGCTCATAATTACGGAGGGAATACTGGTTGCCACAGAGGAGTACATTAGGCTTGGGGGGAAGAACACAAGGGCAAAAGCACCCAGCTGCTTTAGTTCTGAGGTCACCCAGGCAGTAAGGGAAAAGAGGTTATCCTATAGAAAATTCAGGAAGACCAGGAGAGAAGTGGATATGGAAAGTTACCTAAGGTTGGCTAGTGAGGCAAGTAAGGAATCTGGCAAGCTAAGGCACTGAAGGAGCTGCAGATAGCTGAAGGGGTTAAGAAGGGGGAGAAGGCCTTATTTCACTATATTAGTGGGAAAAGGGACAAGAAGGATGGGATTGTTAGGCTTAAGAAAGGGGAGGAGTGTGTGGAGGGTAACACAGAGGTAAAGCAGAGATACTTCTGTTCTGTCTTCACCAGGAAGAAGGACGGACCAGTGCCTTAAGCAAGGAGAAGAGGAGTGGGGGGGGGGGGACACAGATGTAGTGATAGAGGAGGATAGAGTGAGGGAGGGGCTGCTGGCATTGAAGGTGGACAAATCCCCAGGCCTGGACAGAGAACATCCAAGGGTACTAAGGGAACTGGCTGAGGAACTGGCAGGGCCACTGGCAGGCCAATTTAATAGTTCACTAGAGTCAGGTGTGGTACAGCAGGACTGGAGAACAGCACGTAATGTGCATCCACAAAAGCGATTGCAAGCATGACCCAAGAAATTACAGACTAGTTAGTCTGACTTCAATCATATGCAAGCTCGTGGAGATCATACATAAGGAAAGGTTGGTATAATATCTGGCAGTATAGCCTAGAGGTTAGAATAACAAGCTGTGAATGAGCTTGGTACATCCAGCAGACCTGGGTTTGATTCCTACTACCTCCACTTACATATCATGTGACTATGAGCAAGTCACTTAACCTCCCCAGTGCTCCCATGTCACCCCTGAAAATAGGCATTTGTGCCTAGTGGGCCTTACCCGGTTAGCAAAGACTAAAAATATATATATATATATATATCTCTACAGGAGCATGGTTTCCAGGATGCAAGGCAGCACAGGTTCATGGGGGGTAGATCATGTCAAACAAATCTGACTGACTTCTTTGACTGGGTCACTAAGACAGTAGACGGGGCCAAGTAGTAGACATCATCTATCTGGATTTCAGTAAGGCCTTTGACTCTGTGCCCCACAAAAGGTTGATCAGGAAGTTGGCAGATCTCAGTGTTGGGGATAAGATGTCCAGATGGGTGGAAAACTGTCTGAGGGATGGAACCCAGAGAATGGTTGTAGGGGGAGAGTTATCTGGCACCAGAGAGTTCACCAGTGGGATCTTGCAGGGCTCGGTGTTAGAGCCGATGTTGTTCAATGTCTTCATCAATGACATTGGGAATGGCATTGAGGGCAAAATGTACCAATTTGCGGATAACACCAAGCTCTGTGTGAGAGTGGACACAGCTGAAGGGATACAGGACCTACAGGGTGATCTGGAAAAGCTGGGGAGGTGGTCTGGGATCTGGCAGCTTGGCTTCAGTGCCAAGAAATGCAAAGTTATTCACACTGGAGCCAAGAATCCCAGGACGGAGTACTACCTGGGTGGAGTCCAGGTATCTGCATCAGAGGAGAAGGACCTGGAGTGATGATCACTGGTGACCTGAAGCACTCCATACAGTGCAATAAAGCAGCAGCAAGGGCAAACAAGATGCAAGGATGCATAGCTAGGGGGCTCAGTAGTAGGAGAGAGGAGGTTATGCTACCCTTGTACAGGTCACTGGTGAGGCCACATCTAGAGTATGGAGTTCAGTACTGGTGCCCACACCTCAAAAAGAACATCAAGTTGCTGGAGAAGGTTCAGCGGAATGCTGCAAAGATGATAGTGGGTCAGCAGGGTAAGGCATCTGAGGAGAGGTTGGGGGCACTGAACATGTACTCCATGGAAGAAAGGAGAGAGAGAGAGAGGGAGAGAGGGGGACATGACTGAGACCTTCAAGTACTTGAAAGAGATAAATAAGGTGGATTAGGAGGGTCTCTTTAAGCGGAGAGGCAACCATAACACGAGGGGGCACAGTCTTAAGCTGGAGGGTGGGAGGTTTAGGAGGGAGGTCAGGAAGCACTTCTTCATAGAGAGGGTGGTGGACACTTGGAATGCACTGCCAGAAGAGATGGTCTCATTGAAGACAGTGGGCAGCTTCAAGAGAGGCTAGAATAGGCATGGGGGAAGGTAAGGATCATGGGTAGGGAGGATGGGAGGAATGGACGGGGGGGGCAGGGACAGTAGCTCAAGCTGTGAACCATGCAATACAAGCAGACTAGATAGAACGAATGGCCTTCTTCCTTCTTCGTAAGTTCGTATGCATGCATAGCCATGCAGTATCATTGGGGAGAGGTGGGTGGAAGGACTGGACATAGGAAGAAAAAATGGAGTAAAAGAGTCAGCAGACAGCAGGGTAAAGGTACCAGTAATCTTGGTCCCTGCACCCCTGCTGGGTCCCCAGGTTCGCAGTGTGAAGGTAACTATAGCTGCTAGGGCTGGCGGGAACAGTCAGCTAGCTTGATGGGGGCAGCTTGAAAGATAAACACAGCAGTGAAAAAGAACAGGGAGTTGACAGGAAAAAAGTCAACAGTCAGGCCTACAGTATGTCTGCTCTCATCAACACTCCCAGAAATTTCTTTAAACTGGACTACAATTTAAGAATTCTTTGATACGTGGCAGTGGATCTAGAACATTTTTAAGGAAGCAGCAAGTTTGTCAAGAGGGTAGCACTGCCCCCCCAATGTAAAATGTTCAATTTTTAAGCTGTTTGCTGACCTCAAGAAGTTATGGGTTCTATCACTACACAGCAGGATCCCCTCACTCAACAACACAACAAACACCAGAATGTATAGTTGTTTGCATTTTAGAAAGTGATAGTTCTCACTGCATGCAGAAGTTGCTATTTGGACAAACAGAGAGAAAGCGACAGTGCTATCAGCATTGCTGCATGTGAAAAAAATATCAGTGAGCTTTAATGATGACATGGCCAGAACTGTCAGCAGTGTTAGTCAGTCAGTCAGTTAGCTAGTTAGCTGAAATGTATTTTTATCACGTTAGCAGAGTCCGAGGAGGGCTAGTTTCCACTTGCGATCCAGAGGGAGAGATGTACAAGGGGTTTGTGTAAAATTCCCTTGCACAGTATTATCACAGCAGAAACTGCATGTTTCTTTTGTGTCTCACAGTGATGGGTACCAGTTTTTATCTACTGACAGGTTAGTCCATGCTTTTAGGAGCTCTGTTCTTTTAGTGTTGTACTCATGGGCTCAACTACCAGGGGTGATGATGGGGACTAGTCCACCTCACCTTCTTAGGCACTGCAAAATGACCAATTACATTGGCATTTTCACGAAAGTCTTGGTTGATCCATGGCCCCCCCCAACCTTTAAGCCGTGGTTGCACTCATGGCTGTACTTGTTACCTCCCAAGGTTATATAGTATTTTACCTACAGTTTACTCTTCCTGGAGTTTCTTCTAAATGGAATGTTCAAATGCCCTGAACTCAGAATGTAGTCTAAAATTGAATACAGCTGAGTTATACGGTCATATTTTTTCACAGACTAAAAGAAATCAATGGTAACTAGATTAGCCAGACATAAAAGCAAGTTATTTTGTAATAACTAAACCCAACTGCCATATGAAGCACTTGAAACAATTTGTTAATGCCACATAAAAGATAAACATTTCAAAGTCCCCAAAATGTATAACATTTAAAAACTGAAGGCAATACTATGTCTTAATGTTTTTTGTTAATACAAAACCAATTTTCAATCGAAAAAATACAGAGCTGATATTTTTGATGCACACACTCCAACGCAGAAACCATTCAATCTTATAGTATTCCAAGCACGTAAGCTACTGCCCTTAATCTGTTGAATTACCTGCAGTATATGAGCTGTCTGCAAGTAAAGCCATACTTTTACTGCTCTGTAACTTCTATTGACTCAATTGTGCCTTCAAACTCCTGCTGCAGTGTTTCTCCTCCATCTTCAATCCCCCTCGAAAGTAACCCACTTTGTGCTAGAGGAGGTACCTATACTGAAAGGTTGACCTGGTGCACAGGTCCAGACACAATTTACTGTAGACCCCTGAAATCCTATCAATAGAAACGTAGAAACATGGACAATGATGGCAGAAAAAAACAAACGTCCATCCAGTCTGGCCAAGTTCCCTACTTAGCCCTGGGGCCCACTGTTCCTCCAGGGCCCTAGCCCTCCCCACCCCACCTCCATTCTCCTCCCCAATTCTGACACCCTAAGCAACAACTATACCATTCATTCAGTCCCGGCCACGTTTAAAATCACCAACGTTGTTTACACCCACTACCTCGGCTGGCAACCTGTTCCACTGCTCCACCACCCTTTCTGTAAAACAGTATTTCTTCACGTCCCTCTTGAACCTCTCTCCTAGCTTCCACTCATGAACATGTGACTGTGAGCTGGCATTTAAAGTTAAGTAGTTGCCTGCAGTTCACCCTGTTAATTCCTTTTAGGAATCTGAAGGTGTCTTATCATATCTCCTCTCTCCGTTCTGGTCTTCAACAAGTACATGTTCAGTGCCTTGAGGCGCTCCTCATAGTACATGCCCTGTTGACCCTAAATCATTTTTGTTACCTCTGCACTGCACCATCACAAGCCTAGCTCTGTCCTTCCTGAGGTGAGGACCCCAGAACTGAATGCAGTACCCCAGGTGTGGCCTCACCAAGGATCTATACAGGGGAAGTATTACAGTACCTCTTCCTTTCTGCTATCAGTACCCTTCCGGATACATCCAATCATCCCATTTGCTTTATTATAAGACTTGTTGCACTGACTCAATTGCTTTAGGGAATCACTGATGATAACTAAGGTCTCATTCCTCAGCCATGGTACTGATTCTCACCCTTCCCATCCAGTACTCTGTCCTGCAGTTCTTGTCCCCTAAGTGCATCACCTGGCACTGAACTGCAACTGCCAAACCCTTGACCACCCCTCCAGCCTTTGCAAGTCTCTCTGCATTTCCTTTATTCCCTCATTACTATCCACCCTTCTACAGAGCTCAGTGTCATCTTTGAAGAGACACAGTCTGCCCTAGATCCCCTCACCAATGTCACTCATGAACATGTTGAAGAGGACCAGAGTCAGAAGGGATCCCTGTGGAACCCTGTTCATGACTTCCGTCTCTTGTGATTTAATCCCGTTGACCACTTCCCTCTGCTGCTCCCCTTTAGCCAGTTACCTACCCAGTTTACTACGACTTCACCCACACCCAGATCTCCATCTTCTTTAGTAAGTGTCTGTGGGGTACTAACTCAAAAGCCTTGATGAAGTCGGGTACTAACTCAAAAGCCTTGCTGAAGCCGAAGTGGAGCAAATCCATGACATGGCCCTTGTCCCATTCCCTCATCACCCAGTCAAAGAAAACTATCAGATTAGTCTGACAAGACCCCTCTGACATGAAACCGTGCTGCTTACTGTCCTGGAGACCAGTGCTCTTTATGTAGTCCACAAAACCATCTTTGACCAGTGACTCCATCAGTTTTCCTACAATAACAGCAAGACTAACAGATCTGACATTCCCTGTTTATTCCTTGTCCCCCCCCCATTAGCAGAACTACGTCCACCACCCTCCACTCCTGTGGAACCACCCCTGTCTTTAGAGAGCTGTTGAATAGACCTACCAGGGGATCAGCCAGTTCCGCTGCCAATTCCTGGATGGAACCCATCTGGTCCTGGGGCCTTATCAATTTTTAGGGCTGCCAACCCTTTCAGGACCCTTTTGCTAGTAAATGCTGGCTGCCTCATTTCCAGGACTCCCTTAATGACTGCTCTGATGCCACTCTCTGGCAAGGGCTCACTGTCCTCCCTAGTGAAAACTGAGCAAATGTAATCATTAAGGACAGCGGCCTTTTGCTCATCCGCCTCACTCACCTTATCCCCCTCTGTTAGCCTCACAATTCCTCCTCTGTTCTTCCTTTTTTCACTAACATACCTGAAGAACTGTTTTTCTCAGCTCTTAACCCCCTCTACAATGCACAGCTCTGTGTCTGCTGTTGCCTTCCTAACCACCCTCCTTGCCCCCTTATTTTTCAGAAACTATTCTTCTCATTCTTCCTCATTCTTTTAGAAGGCATTTTTCTTGGCTCTCAACACTTCCCTGATCCTTGACGACAACCATAGTGCTCTCTTGAACCTGTCCTTTTTGGTTACTGTTTGCATGCATATTTTAGATGCCTGAAGAATGGCCTCTGTAAGTTAATGCATCCATGGAGACCACTCTCATGGTTGTAAGAGCCGTCTCACATGCAGTCTTAAGGCGTGAGAATTGTGAACTGAAGCAAGGTGAGCAGTTCTGATACCCTAAGACTGTAATACCACTTTAACAGCCACGAGAGTGGTCTCCACAGATGCACCTCTATCACCTCCTTAGGCCTGCTTTATCTGTGTTGTACCCTCCATCCTCTGTTACCTTCACATATGCATTGGTATTTCCTGGTCATGAATACATTTTTGGTCATAGTCTGCTAACTGCTGTAACATGCTTATGTGTTTAACGCCCCCCACACCACGGGTCACACTTGGAAACGTGCTTAGGCTCAGTATGCTTCTCCTGCTCTAAAAGTTTTAAATAAACAAACCCAGGAGAGAATAGTAATAATTATATAATCACTTTTATTATTGATTTGAAATGGATATACCATTGAGTCAGTGACTCATTTATAATGGTTTCCTGTGGATCATTTCCAGGTGAGTCCTGAGGGCACAAAGTGGTAAAGTGACTTGCCCAGGGTCACACAGTATGCAAGTGAAGGTTGTGGGAATCAAACCCCTGTCTTCTGGATGTGCCACGCTCATTCACTGCTTGTTACTCTAACCTCTAGGCTACACTGCCAGTTACTTATGCATTTATATCTATATCTGTGCACCTGATGCCATTAGGTGCCCAGGGAGATTCAACCAAAACAGAAAAAAGAAAATGGGAAAGAGAGAGAGAGAGAGAGATATCACGTGCAGGGTGGGGAGTGACTTGTGCAGGGCCCCACAATGATTAAGTGGTGGTTGTGGGATTCAAACTTGGGTCTCCAGCCTCACAGATCTTTACTCTGGACACTTTGCTCTAACCAGTAAGCCAATATACCAAATTATAATGTGTCAGGCACTGCAGTGATTTTCATTGTCTGGGGGTCAATGTTCTTGGTGTGGAAACGAGCTGTATGGCATCTGACTCGTTCATATGGACATCTGACTGGTTCATATGGACAGAACAGTCCCTATAACAAAGTTGTCATTTTGAGGGGTGGGCTAAAGGGGGCATCACCCCTTGCCTCTGAAGTGAGACCCAGTAGTTTATGTAACACTGACATCTATTTACATTTGGGAGTGGACAATCTGAAGAGAGCTGTCATGGGCCCTAGATTGCATCTTATAATGTGTCTAACAAGTAGGTAGGACGAGATTGTTTGGTTGTGGGGTCCTGCTATTATATTTAAGACTCATGGTTTCGGGATTCAGCATTTTCTATTTTTTTGACAAAGGAGATCACGCTGCCTGACTTATCCAGTCTCTGAAACAAAAGCTTGGTCTGAGAGCAGCATAACTAAGACAAACTGTGATGGTTGGAAGTGTCAAACGTGTTCAGAAGGCTTTCCAAACTATTTGCAAAATAGCAGCAGTAAAATGAATCTATTCAGCATACCTACAAATAATGAATTATGCTGACATTTTCTCAAAATTACTTGTAAGTTCAGTTATTGTGTTAGTTCTGTTGCCAGCAGCTCTGGTAAAAGATTTCCATGCCTAGAAACTGACACACGATGCAAGCTAATAATACCACTTCTCACTTTTTATTACATTAATAAGAGCTCTGCGTTGTCAAAAACAAGCTTGTCAGTGAACTCACGTCTCACGTTATCCCGTTACCCTTTTTATTCCCAACAGTATTGCAATATAAGAGACTTAGAAAGGTGCATGCCCCCCTCTGAGGCTTGAAGATCAGCGGATCTTAGGTTCTTATCCCACATTAGGAACGTAGGCTAATACCCAGTTCTGGCACTGTAGTGCAGCATTAAGGGGTGCTGCACAGCTGAGGTGCCATCCTTTCAATGAGACATTAAGTAAGCAATAAGACATGATGGGGTGTGCATTGAACAGGTACTACCACATGCCCAGGGGCGTAGTAAGGCACAAGGCTGCAGGCCAAGTGCAGTCAGCCCCTGGACATGTGGTAATATCTGTTCAATGCACACCCAGGAGTGTGTTCGTGCACTTATAAAATGGGCCACTTAAGTTACAAATAAAATAAAATACAGAGAACATTTTTTAACATTAACAAATTGGCTTTATTTTGTTAAAATAATCTTCCGCAAGGAAAAAATAATCTTTTTAAAATATGGGGATAAATGGGTAAAAACAACAAATACTGAGGAGGAAACAAACAACTGAAATACAATAAACTGGCTACAGGAGCAAGGGAAGAGATAGGTAAGATGGGAGAAAGGATGATTTTATTGATAGTTGTGTTGTTATTTAGGGAGGGACTTTCTCAGAAGGCTGGTTGCTAGAGTAGAGTTAAAAGCCTGAGAGGGGGCCAGGTGTTGTTTTTGGCTTGAAGAAGGTACTGGAAGGTGGCTAGGTTTACAGATTGGGGAGAGAAGGGAAATTGTAAGTTATGATGGGTTTGCATGGGAGACACCTCATTTTATAAAAAAAAGAAAAAACATGAAAAAAAAAAAAGGAAAAATATATGCAGTACATAAAGTTAGGGAGAACAAGCCTCAAGAAATAAGGACTGGAGACATGGGATGGTAGGTGTTTCCATTAAATATCTGCATCCCACAATGGAGGTTGAAGTATGAGGGCAGCGATGAGAAGTACCTATCCCTCAAGCAGTGTTTAAATAAAAAAGAGAGAGGGGAAGCCAGCTAGAGCCAATGGGTGGGGCCCGGAATATTGTGTAACTGTGAGGAGAGCTATTGGGTAGTGGGGATGGCGTGGCAGCAACGGTTTTCACAACTGCTCCTGCATGGGAACAGCAGTGGTCATCTGGTGGGTGGAAAACAGAGGTTTTGTTACTATGAAAAAAAATAGCAAAGCTGGGGTTGGTTCCCAGTGGCACGTATGGCTGGTGGCAGAGTAGTTAAGCAATACACACACACAAAAAAAAGAATGTTGTGGGTCACCGGAGGACGTAGTGGGGGGATAGGGCAGATTAGATGGACATAGTACCTCGGTAGTTTCCTGTAGACCGGGCATCCAAGGAGACAGCAATGGGGGACATGGAGCGCACCGCCGGCATTGCCAGCGATTTTGGTCGTGGTGAAGTTTGTGAGCCCGGTAAGAGGGGTGAGTGTGTGTGTGTGTATATATATATATATATATATATATATATATATAAGACAAAGAACCTCTGTGTGCAAACACTGAGGAAGGGTTACCCAAAAGGGCATTTGGCTGAGAAGTCAAGTTTCAAGAAAATACAAAATCACACATGCCCACACAATGCAAAGCATCATGGGCTGCATATTCAAATTACCACAGAATGTTATGCTGGTTCAACTTTAAGCAGAATTGCATGGTGCACCATGCAATTCTGCTTAAAGTTGAACCAGCATAGCATTCTGTGGTGATTTGCATATGCAGCCCATGATGCTTTGCATTGTGTGGGCATGTGTGATTTTGTATTTTCTTATATATAGATATATCTATATATATAAAACAATAAGAGGGGAGAACAGCACACCGAAATAGCACCTGTTTGCTGACATGATTTGTCCCTTTTCCCCATGCAGATGAATTCACATAATGAAAAGCAGCCAGTTGGGAGCTTGACTGGCAGTGCAGCCAGTCAGAGCAGGCATGATGTGAAGCGACACCATGGTCTGTTGCATTGGGATCAGTCAGTAACTTTTTTGGTTTTTTACATTTAACCTTTTATGTGCTGGGCTAATGTTTAATATTTAAGGTACACGCAGCAAGCAGCACCAGAGCTTCCCTGATAAGCCGCAAGACCGGGATGGCACACATTAGCAAGGGATAAAAATGGGGGCATTTTAAAACAATCATCATTCTAATGGCACACTGATCTCTCTTTTATTTCAGTGTGGTCCTGCTCTTGAGGACTTGTTTTTACCTGTGCATCAAGTTGGTTTAATGCACAGGTAAGAATAAATCAGAAAGCAGGATTTTCTATCCCCATTTTATAAACTGAGTTCCCTTCTGCTAATATCTGGTAGCTGTCCAGGTAGAAGCTAAACACCTCATAGCACTTTTTATAATAGATGGGGATTTTCCCTGGGGTCCTGACCAACATTCCCCCATCAATTAAACCAGCCTATGCAACCAATACCTGCTAACCAGCATACACTTAGAAATGAGTAGTCACAACTCAGTGTGCATGTCCTGGTAAAAAGAAATTGCAAATAAAATCTCTAGAAAACATAATATTTTAAAAATATATATAGTTTTTGACCAGATGAGTCAGATTATACAAGAAGCCCTCAGGAATAAAGAGTACAGAGCCTTACAGACACACCCAGTTCCAGACAGCAAGCCATTATAATGGCCTAGCTAGGCAGCAGACCTTCTAATTCAAGGGATGGGGGACCTCACAGGAGAACTCCAGATCCAGGCCTGAGAGACAATATTCTCAGTCTCTTAAGAAGAGCTCTGAGAAAAGAAAATATTTTTATTTGCATTTCAACCAAAAGAAATATAATAAAGCCAAAAATTCTAAAAATTGAATGAGGGTTGTTTCCTCTTTTAAGTAGTATCATTTGGAAGCAAATAGCTCTTACTCAGAAATTCCTTTTGTTAATTATGAATTGGATTCTGAAGGAGAAGGGTATTCTTCACCAAACAGCCCAGGTTTGCCCTCAAAAGATGCAGGGGATGAAGGAGATGCCAGATCTTTTGAACCGGAGAAGCTGCAGCTCCAATATTCCTCAAAATGGTATCCACAAAAAAGGGCAGAAAAATACCTGGTCAAAAGAATAAAGAAACCTTTCAACAAAAAAAGAGGAGAAAAATAAAACCCGAATGCTCCAGGACTCAGTTCAGGCATCACGTAGCTCTTGCCCCTCAATTGGATGAAGCATTTACATCCTTTTTGATGATCAGTTGCAAAGAGGAAAGCGAAGGTCTAGATAAAATCAGTCTTGTTGTGGTAAGCCTCTGGATGAAATAGGTCCTTTTACTTTTTTTTCTGGATAAAGCAGAGAAAGCAATTGATAAAAATAGAATGATTGCTCCTTTAATTTAAGAGGTTGGACCCAATTGCTTGGTAACAACTTTAAAGTAGTGCAAGAAATAGATATTAAACAAATTGTGGATGTTGGGCAGGGTAGAACAATGAGAGATTTTTAAGAAATCTTTTACCACAATAATAATCCCAAACTCCAATTATTTCAATACAATGAATTGAGAAACTATTTAAATAAAAATAATATGTTTATAAAAATTAATGATCCTTCAACAGTTTTAGGTGCATTACAAAAAAATAGAGATGGAAAGAAATTAATATCTCTAATATATCAGGAAACACAGCGTGCAATTGGAGGAGATATACAAAAGATTAAGAGGAGAGCCAGCTCGCTGGCACGGGGGCATGGTGCCAACCCGCGGCACCGACAACTCAGGTTTGAGAATGGACCCAGGCTGCCGAAGGGCCAGCCGGGGGAAGGGATCGAGCATCCCGTGTGACTGCCTCTTCTCCAGGGGAGGGAGGGTGGGTAGTGTGTCTGGTGCACTACGGACCTGGCAGAGGCCGCGTGTACTGCAGCCCCAATGCCAGCACATCAGGGGAGGGGTGGATGCTGGTCATCATTGCACATCCCGGCCCCCATATAGGGGAGAACATTCACCGCTGGCCACCTCTATGAAGCCTGCCCCCGGCTTCAATTAGCCTCCAGGCCAGCTCTTCCCGGACAGTTACCAGGATTGTGCCACTAAAGGGCCTGGTGCCGCGACCCCACACCGGGGGTAAGCTAGGGATGCCAGGAGAGTACAGGCAAAAATTGGAGGTGGAAGTGCGGGGGTCTGTGACCGGGGTGATAACTGGCGGCCAGAAGCGCCAAAAACATAAAATAAAAGAGATTAAGAGGAAATGGGAACAAGACCTAGGTATAAACATTTCAGAAATAATGTGGCAAGACATAATTAATGCCTACGGGAATAATGCCCTATCAGTAAAATTACAATAGATATGAATGAACACTATTCATAGGATTCACTACACTCCTGAAAAATCAATTCCATCCAAGTGTGAATGATAAATGTCCAAGATGTGCAAAAACTACAGGCACACTCATACATCTGTTAAGCTCGTGCCCATATTTATCTAACTTCTGGTTTAAGACAGAACAACTAGGAACAATCATCTTTAAAGGGAAGCTGTCGTTTCTGTAGACTTTAGCCTCCAGTTAACCTTCTGGCAGAAAAGCACCTTTTTTCATAAAGCGCAAAGTAATTTAATTTCATTTATAAAAATCCGTTACCCGGAAGTATAGCGTGAGCTTGAGTGATTCCATTAAGTGTAATGGTGCAGGCGCTGCACGTGCACTTCCAGTGCATTTGTATAGAAGCACGTGGTGCGCCGCGCCATTACACTTAATGGAGCCTCAAGCCTCGCCCTCCTTTCAGCGGATGTGAACTTATAAATTAAATAATTGCTTGCATTTACTAAAGCGCTTTTTCCAAAAGCTTAACCAGAAGCTAAAGTTTGCAGGGTTGGGAGCCCCTACAAACGACAGCTTCCCTTTAAAAAACAAACAGATTTCTCATCAACAGTTAGGACACTAGGTATATGTCCAGAGAGAGAGAGAAAGATTAGATACAGCCCAACAAAAACTCTTAATAATCTTCTCTATAGTAGCGAAGAAGTGCATTCTTTTAAAATGGAAAGACCCGGATCCACCGGCTTTCACTACTTGGCTAAATGTGTTAATTGATATTGTAAAATTAGAACAAATATGGTATAGTAAGAATGGAAAAAGAGACGAGTTTAAAAAAATGTGGGCACCATTCCAGATGACAATCACTTCAATAAAAATAGATCATTAAATTAGTTTAGTTAGAATCTGGATCCTGTAATGATGAACAGATGGAGATTTTTTTTTTTTCCTGAAGTATCTGATGAAGGAAATAAAAATACCATCAGTACTACCCTGAATCAAAGGGGGGGAAAAAGAGGTTGGACCCAAAGGACCTGCTGTTTTTGGGGTAATGCAAATTCTGCTATTGCAGCTGAAACATACTGCATAGCACTACTTAAATTTCAACCCAAAGCTGGGCACCTGGCTTCCAAGGACGCTGGTTCAGCTGTGGAAGGCCATTTGGTGAGACAACGCTCAAAGAAATTGAAAGGGAAGCCCAATCCTTTTTAAACACAAAAAAGGCTCAGACCTCTTTTGGTCACACAACCAATGCACATGTTTTGGGAAGAAATGGATGAGGCCACTGTGGTAATAGTGTCTATTCCAAAGCTCCTCCAACAATTTTGGACAAAATGACTTCCATTAGAGGGGCAGTTTCAGACCATTCAACAGATCTTCATACTGGCCTTTCAACAGAGGATCTTGTGGCAGTGGACAAGGTTTTAGAGGAAAAGCAGAAGGAGATAAGAATGAACCAGGGTGCCTACCAAGACTGACTGTTAACGGTCAAAGTGCAGAAACATTTCACTAATGTCCAGAACACCCAGGTTTTGTAGGCAGGGTGTTCAAGTGTGCTTTGAACTGGGGACCACTATCTGGAGACCCTTGGATCAGCTTCGCTTCTCAATCCTCTCAACCATACAACTCAAGAAGGCACTCTTCTAACCATAAGGGATGCTGGGACTGTACAGTGAACTGTACATATAATGTAAACTTCATTTGGGTGACCAAATGTACCTTGGTGTATTTCAGGCAACCATGCAGTAAGCAATGTTGTTTTCAACCAGTCGTGCCAGCATGAAATATCATACGTCTGTTATGCAGCTGTAGGTGGGACATTCTTGAAAACAAAGTCTTGAGGTCAGTCTTTTTATTAACAAGCTCGAAACAGGATTCACACAGAGCAAGCTGATGCACAACTATAAAAAAAAAACAAAAGCATGCTCTTCAGGCCGGCCCGGTGGCACTGGAGGGCTGAGGCGCTGGCGCCTACCTCGCATACGCTGGCAACCCGCGTGGTTCGGAATGAGCATGGGCTGCGGGGGTTGCAGGATGGAGATGGATTGAGCATCCAACAGACTGCTCTCCATCTCCAGGGAGGGGGGGGTTCAGCAGCCGGTGCATGCCTGACCCCTGGCAGAGGCCGGGGCTTGGCACCACGGAGCCGCTACTGTGTGGAGGGCGGTGCATGGCAGATGCTTGATGGGCTGTGTGCGAGACTGTGCACATCCCCATCATTTCACCCCATGTGACCGCAGGGAACAAGGAAACCAGGAAACAGCTCCCTGAGGATGACCGGGAGTTCACAGGCCCCACACCTGGCTAGCCATGGCATGAAACATATCCGATTTCAGTGGGGGAGGGCCCCCTCTGCCAACCCCACCGGGGGGGCAAGCCCTGGAGCTTGCGATGGATGGTAGACGACAGGGTGATGGGGCTGGGGCTCCCCCAGAATGTGAGGGCTGCAAAGCAGAGAAGTATAAATACCAAGAAGAAAAAAAAAAAGCATGCTCTTCACTGTACCGTAGAAAAAGAATAAGTACAACTCCCTAATGATACAGAGCAGGCAGGGAGATCTGAAGGAACAAGTATACACGTTCAAATACCTTGGGGTACACCTAGACAGCACACTCAGTTTCACCACTCATACTGACCATGTGGTCAAAATTGCAAACATAAAACTGGATTTCCTATACCATCACAAAAACTCACTTACATCTGTCGCCATGAAACTAACCACAAGTAGCTCAGTCCTATCGTCAGTAGACTATGGCCTGCCAATTTATGGGGCTGGCTCTGATACCGCCCTAAAAAGAATAAGAACCCTCCTAAATAAGGCTTGCTGACTGACACAAGGGGCTGACAACCTGATGCATACCTCTTCCCTATACAATGAGATAGGATGGCTTCCATTCCACCTCCAGCTCCAATAGCAGACCTGACTACAGTACTGGGACTTATGCCTGAATCGACCTGCAGACTATTCAAAGCTGCACAACCCACTCAGCAAACCAGAAGAGTGACCAAAGGTGGACTCTTGGTGCCTTTCAAGTACACAAAACTTGCCCAGAAATCCCTCTCCTACCAGGGACCCAGTTTGTTCAATGAGCTACCTACTAACCTCACAGAGTGTACCAAGGTCAGTCAATTTAAACCAGGGTTATGGTCCCACCTTGAGCGTGAAAAGGTCTGTCGATACCCTAACCAATAATGGCCCCTGTTATCTCTACCCAGATCCCCCCAAACAGCCCCCTTAACCCATCACTGTTTGTGTCCTCTCTCTACTCCCCATCTAATCCCTGCACTCCCTCTCCCCATCCATCCATCTTAATTCCCTTAATCCCCCTTGCCCCACCACCCCCCCCCCACACAAAAGCACATCTCCACGCTGCCTCATTTTCTTTGCCAAAGCCTTCTCTGGCCGAACTACCCCTGTATCCAACCCATGACAAAGCCTCTGGCTACATACCACTCCACTGACTACAGAGATTCCTCCCAACCTGTTGGTCTCCTAGCACTTTCACAATGACTTTTAAACATACTTGCAGTGTGCCAATCGAATGTACTCTGAAACCTGAATTTTTTGCCTCTGGAATTCCTCTTGTTTTTTAACTTTGATTATATTTTTGTAGTTATGACATTAACTGTAATCAGCTGTAACAACTATGTGTTTCTGTCTGTATGGTTATGCCCTGTATTGTATCTGTAGGCTGAGGGAGTTGAACATGTACTCACTGCAGGAGAGAAGAGCCGGGGGGATATGATTGAAACCTTCAAGTACATGAAAGGAATAAACAAGACAGGTATGGAGGAGCTGTTCAAAGCAAGGGAGGGGAGGGACACCCGGGGCCATGATATGAGACTGGAGGGAGGAAGGTTTAGGAGGGAGATGAGGAGACACTTTTGTATGGAGAGGGTGGTAGCTGGGTGTAATGCATTACTGGCAGAAGTGGTATCCAATAGAAGAGTGGACTGTTTCAAAAGGTGCTGGGACAGGGCAAAGGGGAGGGTCAAGGGAGGGGAAGGGTGAGAGGGAAGGGCAGCTGCAGAATAAGGGGTGCTAGCTGCACATTCGAGCAGACTTGATAGACCACTAGGGCATTATCTGCTGGCAAATTTTGTATGTTCATATTGTGTTTGACTGACATGGAACCATTGGAAAAGAGTCCCAGACTCAAAGGTATTAATCTGAAACTGAAATAAATAAATAAACAAACTGCTGATGTACTAGTGCATTGTATGCTAATAAATATGGCTGCCAGTGCCTGCTCCTCTGCAGTTACAATGACAATCCATGGTCACTTGTGTTCATGAGAAAACAACTTGGCCAATTCTTTATAATCTGTTATTTTATGAACACATAATGACTCTGCTAGTTCACCCCGGAGAGGGACTCAAGGACCGACGATAGAGCCACACTGCCCTCAGGAACTACACTGGTACACACCACTCTGTAAATATAACCACTCTCCAGCCCTTACACACCAGTCTCTACCACCCTGTTGTCTAAGACTGAATGAAGCAGCTAATTGGTTAGTACCCAAATGCCGTAAGAACTTCAGCCTTTAAGTCTTCTCCACCTCAGGCCCAGGAGAATGGAACAGCCTATCAGCCTTACCCACACCCCCACTTTGAAAAACTCATTCTACTTTCCAAAAGATTCTCTCTTCCTTCCCCAGAAACTTTCAATTCTCTGCTATTTCTGTTTTCTTTCATTGCATTTTCTAACTTTTTCAGTCTGTTTCTTTTAGATTTTATCTTCAGTTGCTGCTTTTTAAAATGATATGATGCCACTTAAGACTGTCAACAAATTATAACCCTCCTTTGATTCTTATTCTATACTGATAGTACTAATTACAATATTATTGATGCCGTTTAAGTTGTTTGTTCTGTGAATGCTGATTTCTGTTATTTCCTGATCAAGGTATTTTTTGTCTTTTTATTGGTATCTGAATTCACCAATTTGTATGCATTACTATGTAATTTAATCCTTTTCATTTATTGCTATTTGTTTTATCCTTTAAGTATAATAAAAATTGTTACATACAAAAAAAGATGTTGCTCCAACAGCTCGCAGATCCATGCAGATGTCCTCACACCTGAACTCCCTTGTTTTTCTACCCTCAATATTTACTGATATCTGTTTTTTAATTAGTACACTTTATGCCTTCTATCTCCCAGTCAGCCCTCGCTTGGTCACTCCTCCACTCCCAGCCCTGTCACCCCCATTCTCCTGGACTTAAGTAACCTCCTTTGTTTTCCATGGCTTACCTCCCCATGGCAGGGCCTTCACAGGGGAAGGAACCCCCATCGGAATGGAAGTCTAGTCCAGAGGTGAGTGCCTCGGTCAGTGGTGTGGGGTCTGTGGAGCAGGGGCAGCTTCATGCTGTGACAGCCAGAGGGGTTTTCCTTCTTCACTCCTCTTCACCTTGAACACTGCCGGCTGAGCATGCTAATGATGGCTGCCAGCGTCAGGCAGCATCCTCTCTTTCTTCGGAGTGGCTCTTGCTTGTACTTGCACCTGTGGTCACTCAGGTGGTGTTGGTGGTGCTGCAGTGCAGCCTACTGCACCCCGGAGGAGAAGGGTTTCAGCTGGGATGCTCAATCCTCCTCCTCAGCCAGCCACCAGTAACTCAGGCTCATTCCTGAACCTAGGTGACTGGTGTCACAAGAAGTAGCACTACCACAGCACTAACAGGCCAGTGCCAATATTTACCGATTTCTATGGAACACTTATGTACAGTATATGCTGCACATATAAAAGGGCAACCCAGAACACTTATTGCCAGCTGTTTAAATAATTGGCCTCAATTGCTGCTATGAAACATCTTGTGCTGTATAAATAACTTGGGTTTGTGCATGCTTTGAAACTAGCGCTGGTCAGACTTTGAGTGTCAGTTTCAATGTAAGTGCAGGGAAGGTAATCATTAATTACATACAACAGAGGTAATTACACTGTAATTACACATTTGATTCATGCAACTGCATTGCAATTGCATTGCAGTTACAGTGTAGTTACAGTGCAAGTACAGTGTAGTTAAAGAAACTTAATGTGTCACCCTGCCACTTGTGTATCTTATTGCACCGCACTATAAACTAAGCACTTTTATTACCCTGCCCTACCAAGGGACCCTCCCAGTAAAATGGGATACTCTGATTTATGAGGCTATCAGTGTAACGATTTCATGTGACATGGCCTGACATGGCCTAATATAGCTACGGATGGTATTGGCTACCTAGAAATATGAACACACAGAATTTGTCGGCAGATAAGGACCACTTGGCCCACCCAGTCTACCCACTGATCTCTACCTACAGCATCACCATAGACCCTACTTGATCTCTGGTACCAGTCAGGGCTGTTCCTTGTGAAAAGCTCGGAGCACCAGGAATAGGGCACTATATACATAATATTGTCCTGCCTTTCAGTTTGCCCGGGATGCAGTGCGCAGTCTGGCATGCACTGCTGCTTTAAGGCAAGTGTTTCCTCATCTAATCACTATTCACTAAGAATTAATTAGAAGCCAGCAGTAGCTCTGTTTCCCATAAATATGCCAATAGTTCCAAAGGTGCCCTGCCAGTAAGTTTCATAAGGTCATCTGATAAGGACACTGCCAACTGCCTTGATTGATTAAAATTGATTATTTGCACATTGAAAGCACATGCACACACATGCTCTTTCCTTCTCTCTCCCCTCTCTCTCCCTCTCTCTCTGCCTCTCTCTCTGTCTCTCTCTCCCCTCTCTCTCTCTCTCTCTGTCTCTCTCTCTCTGTCTCTCTCTGTCTCTCCCCTCTCTCTCTCTCTCTCTCTCTCCTCTCCCTCTCCTATGGCATTCTGGAAGCACAGTTATTTGTGTATTTCCATAAACATAACGTTGCACATGTTACAGTTTACCAGAGAATACATTTTAAATATTCAGTTGTCCTTTCCAAGGTTCATAATGCATCTTGGCATCCTAACCAGTAAGTCTATATAAAAAAGTATTTGAATATCCACAACTAACCTCACAGTACCTTTCTTTATGGCATCAGAGCACTTAACCATGGCAACAGACTGTGATCTGTCACAAGCAGCAATTGTGAGGTTAGCTGAGGACAGCCAGATGCATTTAGAAAGACACCGCGAAATAAGTGCTTCATGATCTGAAAATAGTAGTAAACCAATAACAGGGGAAAGTAAACCAAAAACTAGAAAACACCTACGTTCATCATAATTATTACAAATCTAATAGATGTGAGCCTTTCATTTTAGTAAATACCCACGAACATACATAATTTGCCAGCAGATAAGGCCTAGTGGTCTATCAAGTCTGCTCGAATGTGCAGCTAGCACCCCGAATTCTTCAGCTTCCCTACATGCTCTAATAAACAACATTTTGAGGCCTGAACCTATATTCAATATCTGAGCTTTGTTTCTGTAATAAATACTGTAACAGATGACTGAACTAATATCTTAAAAAAGTCATCATTTTTGTCATTTGTGAACTTCATAAATATTTGAGCATGTTCAGTCAGCCACACACAGTAAACATGCAAACTGTTTTATAAATAAAAACAAAGAACATTTTTTGTCATGGACCTTTCAGAACATTCCAGCGCCAGCAAAGTAAATAAGTAACCATGAACAAAAATAAGAAATATCTTTTTCATAGACGTACTGCCTGGCAGTGGAGAACACATAAGTATTTAGCTATCGTCATTCTACAGTATGTAACCAATTATACAGTTACATTTTTTTTGTGTGTGCAAAAAAAGTGACATTACCTCCTCTTTAAGACAGCACACAGAATGACATACAAGAAAAATCAATTTAAAACTGCCAGTTGCATTCAGTGTGGTTGGAACCATTTGACATTTTTCATTTAACTGATGCATGCTTGGATTTTACATATGTGTCAACAGAGTCCTCCACCACAAGCAGCACATTTCAGACCTTTTGTCATTCCCTTTTGTAAGCACATGACCTTTTCCAGTTTGCTTGAAAACATTTATAATTGATTTATGTGCTGAGATGACAATTATCATTGCAGATGCAAAACTGAGTATGCAAAAACAGTCCTTGAAGAAAAAATCTTAAACAAAGTGTCATACTCGCTAAAAGCTAGCACATTAATTGCCCACTCAAAGGGAACATCTTTAAAATCTAAACGGGGTCAGGGCAACTTGAAATTCTGTATCACCATGGCACACTTTGAAGGATGCAATATAAATCATGTCCATAAAAGCAAACTGATGGGTGACACAGACAACACAAATTCTAGCAGATATCAAATTGTCATTATGGAAAAGCTCTGGAGTCAGAGAATTGGGTCACATGATTCAGTACTTAGGGCAGCAGCTAGCAAAATTTCATGTATCTTTTTCGTATATAAATGGAATTCTTTGGCTGGCTTGCTGGCAAAGCGGTAGCACTGCTGCTTGCAGTGTCAGAGACCTGGCTTCAGGACCAAAGTTGAGTCATCAGAAGGTCGGCCGGGGGGGGAGACGGAGTGAGCATCCAATGGACTGCTCTCCTCCTCCTCCAGGGGAGGCACAGAACCCAGTGTTAGCCTGGCCCCCCCAGCAGGGGTTGGGGGTAGGGCACTGGGAAGTAATCATCAGAGGACAGAGCAGCAGGACATCCAACGCAGCATGCATGGGAGCATGCATGGTGCTGTCATTGACTCCATTGCATGCTGCTCCGGGGAGAGTAGGAACACAAATAGGGTTACCACCTGTCCTGATTTTCACAGGACAGTCCTGATTTGGGCAGCTGTGTCCTGCAAAAAAACATAACAAATACTACATGCCCTGATTTTATAGTAGAAAAAATATTTTCTAACTTTCCACTAAATGTTGCAGAAAACTATAATACCCTAACTAAAATACATTAAAATGATAAGAAACAATAGAAGCAACTAAAAAACTACAACACTTAGATTTAATTCTGATTATATAGAGAAACAAGTCTGTTGCATTGGTCGAGGTTATATACTGTCCTGCGAAAAATCATGCTTTAGTAAGAAATGTCCCACTTTGGGATTCTTAAAAGGTGGCAGCCCTGAACACAAAGAAAAACCCTGGTTAATGGGATGACTCCAACCACCCACAGACACCACACCCTTATGATTAGGCACTGCCACAGACCAGATCTGTTTCATGGCGGGGATGGGGAGCCCCACAGTCCCCGCTGGGGGGGGGGGATAAGCCCTGGAGGAACATGTGTGCTGGTAAGATCAAGATATTTTGGGGTGATGGAGCTGGGGTGGTTGGCATGAAGAGGGCCTCCTGGTGCTAAAGGTCTAAATATCACTAACTGAAAACAAGTGGAATTTGTTTATAGAGTACTCTGATACGGTGAGTCCCTAGCAATTTATTTATTTAGTTTTTGTTGACTGGGAAAGGAGGACTAGGCAATTGTACCTATTTAGAAACTTCTCTAAAGTTCACTTGGCTACCCTAAAGTCAGAGCTGTTGGGAATAAATTGGTCCAATCTCTAGTCCCTCACTTCTGTAGACACAGCATTAGGCTTCCTTGTAGCTGCTCTTTCCTCAGTTCAGAATAAACATTTCTCATTCACTACCAGGCACATTAGGGGTGGAAACACCAAATGGCTAAACAGGGAACTGGTGGAGAAGTTGAAGTTCAGAGATAAGTCGTGGACTAACTACAGGTCTAACCTGATGACTGAAAACTGGAATACATACAGAAGGCTTAGGAATCAGTGCAAAACAAGATGCTAAAATCCTCAAGGCCTTCTGTTTTAAGTTGCAGCGGATAAGAAATCTAGGGTGACTCTCACAATTTTGGGGCATCTGTGAACTTGATCACAAATAATGCCCCTAAGCTTAATGCTATTAATCTGGTAATGGATACAGGTCTAAAATCAGACCCATTAACTGTAGCAAACATATTTAATAAAAGATTCATGAATCTGGAATTGCTCATGGCCCAATTCCCCTCAGCGTCCCACAGCAATCAATCAAGGAGTCAGAGCGTAAAAATAACTGACTGTCCCCTTTTCTGTTTTAAACCCACATCCCCCTAGAGATACACTGTCTCCTGCAAACACTTCCTAGCTCGGGCAGTGCAGGGAGTGATGGACTCTGCCCTAGTTTCTAGAAATTAGCAATATGTTGTATTGCCAAATCACTCTCTTTTATCGTCACTCTATCGCTGTCTATGTCTACTGTTCCCATGCTCTGGAAAGAGGCCAGAGTGGTCCCCATTTTCAAGTCGGGTGATTCAAAGATACCATAGAACTACAGACTGGTATCCATTCTATCACAGATGAGCAAAATCCTAGAGAAAATAGTGTTCCAGCAAATATCGGATCATCTTGACACGTATAGTCTCCTATCCATCGACTAACATGGTTTTGGAAAAGGTTTTAGCACCACTATGGCTCTTTCTCGTTTCATGGATCATGTCCTCAGAGAGGCAGACAATGGAAGACTAACAGGGGCCATATTCATTGATCTCTCAAAGGCGTTTGATATGGTGGACCATGGTATCCTCCTCCGAGAGTTAGATACTTAATCTCTCTCTCAAAACTCTTTAAATTGGGTTCAAAGCTACCTGACAACAAAGATGCAAATGGTTAGTATTGGGGGAGTATCGTCCAGTCCACTGCTAGTGCAGTCTGGAGTCCCCAGAGGTCCATATTAGGGCAATTACTCTACTCTGTATTTGTAAATTCACTGCTCAAACAACCATCAAGTTCGAGTAGGATCATGTATGCTGATGATCTGATCTTATTCAGTAGTGCCAGTACCCCCCTCTAAAATAGCTCCTATCATAAACAAAGACTTCACCTCTGTAACCCAGTGGTGCACAAATCAAAAGTTTATAGTCAATACAAAAAAAAAAACAATGCTATTTGACTCCAAACATAGGCTCAAGAAACACTCAGTTAATTTTGACATCCAAGCTCCAAATGGAGCTATAATTAAGCAGGTCAATGATTGTAAGTACCTGGGTATAACCCTTGACCTCTCCTTGACATTCGCTACCCACATAGGCCAAGCAGTTAAAAAAGCCAATCAGCGCCTAGGGATGTGCTATAGATTGAAACACCTATTAACCACTGACGCAAGACTGGCATTTGGGCATAGTATCCTTCTTCCCGTATTAGACTTCTGCTCTCCCATCATCTCCTCTACCTTGTCACAACTCCTCAACCACTTGAACATGGCGTACAATAACATCTGCAGATTTCTGACTCAAGACCCTTATTGTAGCCATCACTGCAATCTATATCAAAATCTTGGGTGACTTTCCCCTGAAGCACGCAGGAAGCAATTATTTGGTTCACTTATTTTTAAAACCCTACACAAAGGTGCTAAATCCCCTCTATCAAATCTACTAACCATTAGACATAACGCTCATGAATTAAGATCCTCCTCGAACCAACTTCTAGACTGTCCAAGGCTATCAACTGTCATGGGCCAAACAGCTTTCTCTGGGTGCAGCTCCTAAACTTTGGAATGCTCTCCCTGAGGACCGTCGCACCCTGAATTCCACCCTGAGTTTTAAAAACCACTTCAAAACTGCTCTTATGTCAAACTCATCCTGCAACTGTTAACAGGGATTCCTACTAGGATTAATTAACTATTCCACATGTAATTAATATCCTCTCCTCTGGTTTTTGTTAATGTGGATAATTTGTTATCCCTACTGTGCTCTCTGGACTTGTTTATTGCAGAACACAGAAATGTTAATATTTGTAATTTCTTGTAACACTTGTCATGCTGTCAATCTCTTTGTCAAATGTCCTTGTAATTCATTGCTGTATTTATGTTTTATTCTCCTCGTGCCATCAAGATGGCCTAGGTTGTGCTTGATAACGGTCCCTGGGACCAGTGTACTTACCCGGTTATCAAATGCATCAATAAAATAAAAATAAACTTTTCAGCCTCATTCTTGGAGAGAGGGGTTACAGATGGTAACCAACTGATACTGAACAAGATTAAGCTGTTGATGGTATTTTCTTTTTTTTTTAATGGATGGGGGAAATTAGGCCAGGACATATTATCAGGACACACAGTGCAATAATGCAGAGTAAATGATAATAACCATATAAAGTACAGAACTCTGCAGCCTTATCAGTCAATACTCACATCAGTACTGAAGAAAACAAGGTATGAAATAGAAATTGAATTTTACTAAGATCCATAAATGTTCAGATCCTATGTCACTTCCTAAGTATTGCTGTCTTTTTCATAACCGTTTTTTTTGTATTTCTGAAATATGTATTATAATGAATGAGTTGCACCCAACTATGCATAAATGAGGAGGGTGTAAAGCTATCTCAGGGTTCTGGTGACAAATGGGTTGTACCTGAAAATACATATCCTTATGCCTAGTGCACTTACCAGGTGAACAAAAACAAACAGGTATATATATATATATATATATATATATATATATATATATATATTTATATATACTCACTGGGCCTCTTGCACCTTTATTATGTACAGTTGGATGTAGTCCATCCCTTGTATTACCTCAAACTACCAGTCTTCTGCTTCTTTCATATCAAGAGACTGATACTTCTGTTACAGTCACGTGCAATCCAGCAATGCCTCTCTCAGTAGCGGACTTGTTCTGCAAAAACCAGCACTGTGTGCAATCATTAATAAGGACTGGCTGAGAAGAAGAAAAATAGCAACTGGGAGTAGACCTACTATAAGCAGTATGTGATTTGGGGAGGAGGTATGTCATGGGGAAGACAGGAAGTAACAAAAGTATTGCTAAATTTAAGAATGGTTGAGAGAATGAAAAACAGCTTTTCATTCAAGATCGACTGAAATTTAGATCCAAGAGTTTCACTGAGTTCTCCCAGTCTTAATGGGATGAGGAACAGAAGTATGTGTCACAAGTCCGGATACATTGCATTTTAACTTATGAAAGACATGTTACTTACTGTATCATAGGCATTGAGAACCTTTCTCAGGAGCTCCGGAACAGGACCTTGCGCCTCCATCGCTGGGTACTGATCGCTGAGGTTTAGTGTCACTAGTAACGTGTTGTCACTGTTTAGCAGCCAGGTTGATACTGTCAGTATGCACTGCTTCATGTTAGCAGCAGGAGTTAAACCACAGAGCTCCTTAAATGAAACCAATGCATTCTGGGGGAAAAATGGCAGTAGAAGAAATATCAGTATCGGAAATTCTGCATTTCTCCTATGCAGTATTGCCCAGAATCATAGTGATAACCCAAATAAAGCATTTGTTTTACAGAGATGTGGAATTTGTAAAGTTGGGCAGTGTTAATGTCTAAAGAAGTGATAGTGCCACTGTGTGTTTTCTGAGGATAATGCTACCAACGATGCCCAGCATAAACGTTTAACTTAGCCTATAGTTCCATGACAAACCTTAAAGAGCCTCTGACATTTCAAGTGGAATTTTAAAGCAAAAACATTTTTAGACAAAATTATTGATGTAATGCAGGTTCTGCAGTTAGTTGCCGCTGTTTCATATGAACCATGGATATTAACATAAAAACAGGAGTCCCCTAGACTTTATCTGCTCCGGCTGCTTGTCTATGCCTCACAAAAGTTCTCTGTATAAATGTCTGTATATACTGTGTGTTCTTGCCACCTTTTGTACTCGCTCTTTCACTGTACACTCTGTACCCGGGTCGCACCTGGAAACGAGCCTCGGCTCAGTGTGCCTTTCCCGGTCATCAAATTTTAAATAAATAAATACATAAAATAAATAAAAACCCAGTCCTCAGTTTATGCCATCATATACCCCATTTGCATGCAGGATTAGAATCGATTACAGAGTAATTAGTTACTTTGAAACTGATTCTAACCTTGCATGTAAACGGTGCTTTCGATGCAGTTGGGCTTGATCTCTGGATTGATCGAAGTGCACTGAAAAGTGCATCAATTACATGGACATCAATTCTTAAAATCCATGTAGATGCGATCGGAGCTGGAACCAGTCTAACACACATGCTCAGTAAACTTGTACCCCGTTTACACGGAGGGTAAAATCAATATCACAGTAATTAGTTACGCTGTAATCTAATATTACTTTTCATGTAAACCCATTCTCTTCAGGGTGCATTAATTGCTGCCCTTCATGCAAACAGGAACAGAGTTGGTGATCGATTACCTGTTATTGAAGACAAAATAATTTATCACCAACTCAAGTAAACCTAGTAACAATCATTCACACAGCAGCAGATCGTGATTTCACAATCAGAGTATTATGATGTGAGGTGCAGAAAAGCAACCAAAGCAAAATGAAATGAAGGGGCATTATACAATCTGTGGACCCTCTCCTCAGGTCACAATCCAGAGTTAGAGATTCTTCCACCACAAAGTCACAACTGTCATTTTATTCTCAATAAAAGGACTGCTGCGAGCTTACAACTGTCATTTTATTGTCAATATAGAGAATAGCTAACCCCCTCCATGAACAACAACTGATAACCACACACACAGTAAAAGTTGTGATACCATGGGGACCAGAGCTTTACTCTCATGCTCTCATGATGTCACTACCCTCACGAGTTGTGACGTTACTGATGAATTTTTATTTATTTTATTTATTTTTATTTTAGTTGTTTAACCAGGTATAGCACACTAAGCTGAAAGCTTTTTTACAGGAGCAACCCGGGAGCACAAGGAGGTTAAGTGACTTGCTCAGGGTCACATAGTATGCAAGTGGAAGCTGTGGGATTCAAACCCAGGTCTGGTCTGCTGGATGTCACCAAATTTGCAGCTCAGAGCCTTAGACCACTGCTCTATACTGCCTCAAGAATTCTTCGCAGATGGGTATTTTTTTTTTGTACATAATATCTGATCAGAATGTGCTGTAAAAATATTAACATAATGAGTTACTCATAATACAATTTTGAAATGATTGCTCATGAAGGATGTTTGGACTTCAGCTGTCCTAAGCAGGCTGCACTCCTGGCCATGCGTCTGGTTGTCTGGTACGTGATTCTGAATAGAGCAGCAGTCCAGAGAAATAATTCACGTTCTAAGCCATGAATTACTTCTCTAAATGCTCTAAGTGGTAGATTATTGGGTTTTGAAAACATTGCAGAAACAGGCTGATCATGTATTATACAATGACAGTAGTGACATCATCATCCTACCTTAACTGAAGCTACCTTACATGCTGATTGGTCTGCACTCATAGCAGCAACTGTGAACAAATATAGTGCAGGGAGAGGGAGGAATAAAGTTACCACAAACTTACCGAGGGACAAAAGACAGAACCACTAGCTTTATACAAACACATGAAGCAAAATAGTGATGATCTGTTAGTTGGCCCACTGTCCTCAGCAATAATGTGATTGTCTCATAAGGACAAAATACTCGGCCTTTGGCCTCGTACATTATTTATTCTTATTTATTTATTTATTTATTTAAGAGTTTCATCAGGAAGGGCACTCTGAACAACAAGTTGCTCGTCTCACAGTACGTCCTAAGGTGGGGGAGTTGGAAGGCATACAATAAAATGTAATCAGCACAACAGTATACATTGCCAATATATGGGAACTGGAAGACATACAAATAAGTCACAGGCAAACAACAAAACAGTATATAGTGCCAATTATGCATAGGGTATGTAACCAAGTACAGAACAATTAACAAGCAGTAATAGGCATCAAGAAATTACACTTGGTATGTATATTCCATTACATCATAGGAGGATGTGAAAAGTGGGTAGGGAGGGGAGCCTTGAAAGTCTCTGCCTAGTGCCGAAGGTCATGGAGACAGTCTTCTTGGCATTTGGGAAAAGCTGATGTAAGCAAAACCAGTGCTGAATGTTGTTGAAATCGTTCTGAAGTCTGGTTGCAACATCAGTGGGGGAGTGGTGAGAGGTGTAAAGGACCGTGTCATTTGCACACATATGAACAGAGGCAGATGCGCAGACAGACGGCAAGTCATTAAAAAAGATGGAGAAGAGTATGGGGCCCAACGCTGATCCCTGCGGAACCCCTATGTCATTGGGAGGGGTGAGGATATAGAATCTGCTATTCTAACTGACTGGGTCTGACCTACCAGGTAGGTATGAAACCAGTTTGTGGCGGCAGCCAACAAGCTGCAGCGGAGAGTGTAATTATTCATTGTTTACTCATACTATAAAGGAGTTATATGCTCACATTTGTGAGTGTTAAATGTTTTTTTTTTCTCTAAGGTTCCTTGGGATTTTGAGATTTTATAATCTAGCTATTGTAAGTCTTTTAGGTATACCGTGTTGTTTGTATATTGTGGTGTTTGTATTTATATGTATTTAACATGGAACTTATTTGTATGTGACTAGTTAGGAATTTACACAGGTCTGTCTTGTAAACTGGATTATGTCCAAATGACATGTATTACCTGTATAAAAATAAATTTTACCTACCTACCTACCTACCTAACAGGATAGAGTGAGAGACAGTGTTGAAAGCCTTGGCTAGGTTGACAAAGATGGTGGATGTGATTTGACTACTGTCCATCCCAGTGAGGATGGAGTCAGTGAGTCTAATCAGGGACATGGTGGCGGAGTGGTTTTCATGAAGGCCAGATTGGAAGGGGGTGAAAAAGTTAGAGTGAGAGAGATGGGCAGAGAGTTGGGTAAGAACTTGGTGTTCTTGCAGCTTAGTGAGGGTGGGAAGTAGGGATATGGGGCGATAGTTCCCAAGGAGGGATAGGTCACCACCCTTAGGGAGGGGAAGAACAATGGCATGTTTCTAGACAGAGTGGATAGCTTCCAATATAAATGAGAGGTTGAGTAGCTCTGTCAGTGGGGCAGAGATAGCCATCGCAGAAAGGTAAAGTATCTTGGGGTCCAGCCCATCAGGTGAACTGCCTTTAGAAAGATTTAGGGTAAGCAGGGCATCCAGGGTGTCAGAGGGTGTTATGTTAGTGAATGAGAAAGGAAGGAGCTGGGGATAGGTGTGTGGTGAGTTGGGGGAGGATCAGACTGAGGAGACGGTAAGGAGGATAGAAGGGCAGAGGCACAGGAGGTGAAAAAATAATTAAATTCAGAGGCAATACTCAAGTGGTCAGAGGTAAAAGTGTTGTTTATAGTGAGAAGGGGGTAGGAAGAGAAGAAGGGGAGGAGAAGAGAGAGTTAATGACTTTCCAAAATTTTGAGGGGTTGTTTATGTTTGATTGAAAGGTTGAAGTAAAGTAGCTGGCTTTAGCTAAACGAGTGGCTTTGGTTCATTTGTTGCAAAGCTGACAATAGTTGTCGCAGTCTTTCTGGAGCTTGGAGATTTTGTGTTGCTTCCAGGCTTGGTCCCTTGCTCTTTGACATGCTATGTGTTCCGGTGTGACCCAAGGAAGGTGATTCCCAGGGACTCTAACTTTGCCTAGAGGGGCATGCCAATTCCAAATGATTCACTTGACAATCGCTGCTTCACACAGTGAGCCAACTAGCACATTATCACTTAGATAATATTGGTTTAGGTTAATATATAGTAGAACAGTAAAAAGAGAAAGCAGTGTGCAGAAAGAATATGAAATATAACCTGATGTGCCGTTTCCTTTGAGACATCAGGAGTTCCTTAAGCTATTTTTGCTATATGTTTTTTAAAATTTGCACAACTCACAGGAAAGGAGTACCCCAGCACTTTTGTAAAATTGCAAATATGCATACAGCCTAAATCCAGCCATGCTCCAACAAAACATTTTCAGGTTCTTCATAGGCCTGTAGCTTCTGCAGACTGCAGACCAGTGTTGTCCAGTGTATGCATCGAGGCGAAGGAGGTTCTTGTTCCTTTTTTTAACAGAGAAGACTAGGAACTGTCCAAGCAACATAGAAACATGGACAATGCCAGCAGAAAAAGAACACTGGTCCATTCAATCTGCCCTCCTTTTACCCTACTCTACCCATGTCTGATTGCCTAGATGGGATTTTCGCCCTCGCCTCCACCTTTGCTCCCTGTCTTACTGCCACCCCCTCAGTAACTATTAAACCCCTTACTCTGTCCCAGCTGTACAAGGGTGGCTGTCGCCACTATCAAAGAAATTGTATGTTATAGTGCACAACAGTGCACTATTGGTCTGTGAACATGCCATCCAATGTCAGACCGGTGAATGCTGAATTTTTTAATTCTTTAGTCTGCCGCTAGGTGTCTTGTGATCCATTGCTCAGTCTGGCATGCTTGCACGGCCATTGGCAATGCGGAGTACACATTTAAGATGCAACACCTAATAACAATACACATTTGTGTCCGATATCCCTTGTTTGTGTTCTTTATGTAAGGTCACCCTTGCAACCTTCCTCCCTTCCCCTGCATCTAGGTAGAATGCCAAGCCAAAAATAAACAGCTGAACAAGTGCTTAGTAAGGATGTACAGTATATCTTGACGAATGAAGGTTTAGGGCCTTTAGATGCCTCTGTAATCATTTTGTTTACTTTTATCGGTTTCTTTAATTATGCTTTCATTTTATTTGTATTTTGCTAATTGCTGTACTAGTAGAAACAGAATTCCAATGAACATCTTGTATTATGATGTTAGATACGCTTTATTGGCAAGGATGGCAGTGTCTTTAAATGTGAAACTGCAATCCTGTTTTCAGGCTTTTATAGCGAAATAATACTTTCTACCACCAAAATATTATATATTTAATAGAAATATGTGATTTTTGATAACCTGAGATCTTTTTTTATAATTTAGCAGGTGGTATAATTTTCTTCATAACCAGATTTTACTTGAGAAGAAGAAAAGAGAGGCAAACCAGCCCGGTGATGCTGAGGGTTGAGGCACTGGATGTCACACCTCACGCCACGCTTCTGATGAAGCCCTGAAGGCAGTGTGAAGCGTAAGCTCATCCCAGCAGCAGTGCTGAAGCACTGCTGCATTTTGTCTGTACCTTGCAACTGGTATGGCGAATAAAACTGTTTGAACTGAAGTGAACACAGTTTTGGACTCAGCTACTTGTGTGAATGTGAGTGTACCAGCCTCTGTTGTTTAACCACTGCATAGTTTTCTGCATTGTGCACCTGCTTCCATGTGCTCTCTCCCTCTGCTAAATGTATTCCCTGGTCTGTCAATTAAGTATTCAGTTGGGAATGGCATAGAGTAATGGGCACAAGCACTGGGGGAATGAGTGAAGTCCAGTCCCCCTCTACTTTTTAGGCCCTGCCAAATGACTAATGACATTGGTATCAGTGTGAAAGGCTCAGTAGATCCATGTCCTCCCAACTTGCAAGCACCAACACCAATGGTAGCGACCCTCACAGGTGCTCTCTATTATCCAATCTGTTGATGCCGCCCCCCCCAACTGTAGTGAGCTATTGAATAACCCTGGCCAGGGGTTCTGTCAGTTTTGATACCAGTTCACTGAGTACCCTCAGGGGGTATCCCATCTGGCCCGGGAGCCTTGCCTATTTTCAGGGCTACTAGCCCTTTTCTGACCTCTTCTTTTATAATTACCACCTGCCCCATTTCTGGGATCCCACTTGCAACAACCTATTTGCCACTTTCCGGCAGAGGCCTGCTGGCCTCCACTAATCCCATTATCCTCTACAAGTAACCCACGTTGCTCATGCATAAACCATGTGCAAGGCTTCCCCAAAATGGGAAGTGTGTGTACAGTTCATTCATGCCTGAGGGTCATGTGCAAGCCATTCGCAAGTCTGGAAGTGTGCATGCAGTTCACCCATGCATGGGGATCGTGTTCAAGCCTCTTCCAAGATGTCAACTGTGCAAGCAGTCTGCTCATGCATGGGAAACATGTGTAAGCTTTTCCCAAAATGGGAAATGCGTATGCAGTTCACTCACGCATGGAAGACATGTGCAAGGTTTCCCCACGATGAGAGCTGTACACAGTTCAGCCGTGTATGAGGACAGTGCAAGGTTTCTCCAAGATGGGAAATGCACATGCAGTTTCGTCATGCACGAGGATCACGTGCAAGCCTTCCTCAAGTTGGGAAGTGGGCGTGCAGTTCAATTAAGCATTTGCAAACCTTTCCCAAGATGGGAAATATGCATGTAGTTCACTCACGGATGGGTCCATGTGCAAGTCCTCCTTAAGCTGGGAAGTGTGCATGCCATTCAGCAATGCACGGAGGTCATATGCAAGGCTTCTTTAACACAGAAAATGTCCGTGCAATTTGCTCCTGCATGCTGGCCATGTGCAAGGTTTCCCAAGATGGGAAAGGCCCCGCTGACCCACCAGCACAGCAGAAGCGCTACTGCTTGTGACACAGACAACCCAGGTTCAGAGGTGAACTCAGAACATTTGAGTTATGGCTGGAGCGGGGGAGGAACAAACATCGTAGGATTGCTCTTCTCCTTAGTGGGAGGAAGTTGGGCAGAGCCCGGTGCTGGCCAGGCCCCTAGTGGAAGCTGTGGGAGAGGAAGCCCAGGCCAACACATAAAGGGGCATAGCAGACATCAATGCATGTCACATGAGAGCATGTGACGTACGTCATGATGCCATTGCATGCCACGCCTCCCAGGGAACAATATGACTAGGAAAAGCCAATGGCAGGATGGCTCCGTGTGAACACAGGCCGCGCACCTGACCAGCTGGGCAGGCTCTTAGAACTGGATCCATTATATGGCAGGGGTGGGGGAACCTCACCAACCCGGCCAGGAGCAAGCCCTGGGGGAAGACTGCAGCAGTAAGTCCCAGTGGACGTCGGGGTGATGGGGCTGGGGTGATTGGCAGATGGGGGCTGACCAGGGAAAGAGAGATAAAACAAAAAAACATAGGAAAGGCCCACGATTTGCTCGTGCACAAGGACCATGTGCACTTTATCCCCATTGTGGGACGTGTTCATGCAGTTTGCTTATGCATGGAACCAATGTGCAAGCCATTCCCAGGATGGAAAGCATTCACAGTCCTCAGTGTTCATTTATATGGCAGGACCAACTGCAGTATCATGCCTTATTGCTAAAGTAACCAATACTGTTACGCGCTCAGCAAAACTCAAAAGTCTATAAGTGTGCTTCTGCATTGATCCTACACTTCTGATCACTGCAGGTGAAACTCAGCGATTTCAGCTGAAGTCTGGATGCAAGCCAAAGTGTCATTTTTCTCCAGTTTCTGCTGCACTGAGATTGCTCATCTTGTTGATGAGATGAGGGTTTGCCTAGTTCCCTGGCTAGAGGAGACAGAATAGAATGTCACAAGCTCAACCATCAGCTGTAAGGACTTGCAACCCCCACAGCATAACTACCTCTCCACGCAGAACTCGGCGTGAAACGAACTAAAGACTACAATAACTCATTATGTTTATAAAAAAAGACATATCAGCACCCTCAAAATAGTAAGAAAAACCTTTCTGTTAATTTACAATTAGGTAGGTTTTATTAGTGAAAAGAATTAATACTAAATGTTTACTTACATGCAATTTAAAAAAAAAGTATGGACTGATAATAACGTGCAGACTTAAAAAAAAAAAGGACAAAAGGGCTGTTTGCTGAAAGGGCAATTATTTTTAAAGCTGTCAGCCTGCTCGCTGCTTCATGTGATTATACGTCAACTTGTGCTCAACCACCGCATGCTGGATCATATCTAGAAGGCACAGTTCCGCAGAAACAGCCATGTTCAGAACAAATCAGTATCAATGACCCAACCAGCCTGAGTGCAACAGAATATTATCGAATATCTATGGTTCCAGCATTCATATAGACGAGCCATGCCAGAACAGAAAGAACATAAAAAAGAGCAAGGCACTTGCTTCCCCTATAGTCGAAACTTCTTCTGGCGGCAAAGACCCCCCCCCCACCCCATGCAGTTCCTAATATTTAAAGCAGCAGTACTTATTAGGTAGCAAAATATTTTATTGTATAGATTTTTTTTTAGTATTAATATATTTCTGACAAAACTAGATTCATCTTCAATACATTTTTATTTCTCTCAAAGGTATTTCAAACAACTTTTATTACAAATTTTATAATTAATGATTCAAGTCATTAAAGATGGCCATCACTAGCAGTTTTTTAATAATCCCTTCCCTCAAAGTTAGTTATTTGGCTTTACATACTGGATTCATACCGTGGGTACTTTAGGAGGCTGATGGCAAACAACACAGCACCACATCAAAATGTTTTCATTTATTTATAATTGTGGGCACGACCAGAGAACAGGGACTTCTAGAAACTTTAAAACTCCATATCTCAGTTCAGGAGGGAAATACAATGAAAATAAACACACACACACACACATATATATATATATATATTATTTCAGCCAGAAATACATTGTTATAAAAAAAACACTATGATGATTTTTTTCAGCTGATAAATACTGCTGCTTTAAACTGAGGTGTCCAGATGTTATAGGATGAAAATTTTGCACACAGTAACTGTTGAATACCACCACATACATGTAAGTGCACAACACTATGCTATGCAAATATATAGAGTATACTAGATGGGCAACAGTTAACAACAGCACTGTTGTTCACTTTGAGAGGTTGTCATGACAACCATGTAAACCTCGAGAGCGAAGCTCGAGAGGTTTTTGGTTGTCATGCAACCTCGAGAAAAGGACAGCAGTGCTGTTGTTTACTGTTTCCCATCCATTATCTTGTATAGTGTATGGGCAAAAGTTAAAAAAAAAGCTTGTAACTTCTTCCACGGTCACCCGGATGTCAGGGACACCCCCGCTCCCGCCTCGTGTCCGTGAAAACACGCCACCCTTCCCGGTCCACAAAGATACTGTTTATTTTTACATTTAAAAATAAATACTGGTGTCCTGCTGTGTGCCGGCTAAGATTTAAAAAATCGGCACTTATTGATAGATTAGAACTTCCTTCTGTGCCTTCGCTGAACTATCGTGGCCATTTTCTGAACGCCTAAGAACTGCAACTTGCGCATGCGCAAACGCAGTCAGAGCTGTTGTGCCATCATTGTGACGTACTAATGATAATACAACAGCAACATGACATCAGAACAATGGTACAACAACATTGTCTTTTTGACCGATTTCCATGCACAATAACCTGCTCCCATGCACTATATGTACGTATGGAATGAACGTCCAAGTCATCCCCCTGCCCTCCACGTTGCACGGTACCCTCAGCCAATTCTGGCCCTTGGATAATCTGCCATTGATTGTTGTGCCCCCCCCCCCAAGAAACTCTGTGGTAGTCTAGTGGGTACCCAAATCATAGAAGACTCTGTTCCTATCCCTGGTAGTCTAGTGGCTCCCATCTGAATAGCCCTGGTTGCCCCCATGAGTAATAAGCACAACCAATCCACACAATAATCTCAGCCTCCTGACTCTGGTGCACACCTGGCCCAGCACTTCAATGACTCCCAACTGCCAGCTTTTCCTGGTGGAATTGGGGGGGCAGTTGCAAAAGTGTTACAACAGGAGTGCCTGCAGTAGTTGGTAATGTGAATGGCACTACGTGTTATTTACAAGTCAACTCTGCCACTTCAATGTGTCAGTGCACTTTGATAAGCACATGTGGGACCTGTTCATGCAGTTTGCTTATGCATGGAACCCCTGTGCAAAGCCATTCCCAGGATGGAAAGCATGCACAGTCCTCAGTGCTCATTTATATGGCAGGACCAACTGCAGTATCAGGCCAGGAAAGAGCCCCCAACCCCTTACGAGCCTACTCAAGGGGGTCACAAGCAGGGGCCAGACAGTAAATCATTTTGCAAGCATTTACCACCAGTTCCACTTAACCGAGAGTTAAGCCCAGACTTTCTTGCTTTATGGAGCAATATAAGCCACTTAGACTGTAATAATGGGCCTATAAATGAAGAATTGAAGAATATCTTCCCCCAGTCCCCTACTCCGAAAGAAGAAGTAGTACTGAACACTATGGGGAACACCCCACACTGCTGAGTTTTCTGGGGCAACAACTGAGGGCTGCGATGATGCAATTTGTACGGCATCACTAATACGCTCTCATTGCTGGAAACATGCTTTAAATTTGTTCCCATAGATGTCATATGGTGTCGGAACCACCGATTGCTAGATCTGACCCAAAATGGCCAACAGGAGCAAATAAGTTTTAAAGCGGGACTCCTTCTGATAGAAAAAAAACAAAGATGGCATAATCACAACAGAAATATACGACAATCCAACACGTTTTTAATTTTGAGTAATTCCATTCTTTATTACTGTACTATGAGCATTTACTTCAAAACAGGATCATTTTTACCTCAGAGTGCATCTACTCTTGACAGTTGCTTCCTAACTCAGGTAATAGCCCTCTAATTCTGGGGTTAGAATAATTTCCACACTGACAGACACTGATGTCACTGGCAAGAGATTATGACCACTGCTGAGGAATAAACACCAGGAGCAGATGAACTCTGGCAGACAAAAGATCCTGCTTTCATGAAAACTCCCACAGTAATAAATTAAATAATTGGAAATTGTAAATGTTGAAGAAAATTATGTATTTAAAGCAGCAGTATTTGTTAGTCGACAAAATGTTTCATCATGTAGTTTTAGCAAAAGTGCATTTCTGACACCTTTAAATCCATCCCCAATGTATTTAAACTTTTCTCAGAGATTTTTAAAAGACCTTTTTAACTAATTTTGTAATTAATGGCCCACATCATTAAAGATGGCCACCACTTGATCACAGCTGTTAAAAAATCTGTCCACTGAGAAACAGCAAAGCAACGCACTAAGCTATTTGATTTTTTTCATGGTGGGCATGGCACGGGAGTGGGAACATTTAAAACCTTTAAAATCCCATATCTTAGTTAAGAAATGAAAGGAAATGAAAAGAAAAATGGGTATATTGATGTCTTTGCCAGATAAAGATAAAGTACAGCTACTTAAGAACTTACCATAACAGTAGATTTTCGAGGGAATCTCTTGCAGCAAGCCACACCTATGGAACAATGCTGCAAGGCACTAGGATCACACGGAAAACGTTCCCGCTAGCAGTTTACTAGGGGCCACCCATGATGATGATGTCAGCTGACGTCGTCCCTCCCATATAAACGTGGGTGCCCCACACCCTCCTAAGTTCCCCCACCGGAGACCATATACAGAGGATCTGCCCCTGGGGAACAAAGGGGGAGCCAGAGTTTCCCACCACTGAAAAGGTGAAACAGAAGGTAAACCATCCTGGAAAAAGACAGACAGGGAGAAAGAGAGGCTCCAATGCCAGGGGGAAAGGAGGGTGGGATGGCATGGCCTGCTGTAAGAGATTCTCTCAAATATCCACTCTTAAGGGAAGTTCTTACATAACTGTACTATATTCAACATGGCTTTTTCTTGCAGCAGACCACACCTATGGAACGAGTCCCAACCAGTACTGACAGAGAGACAGGCTGGGTTGTTGGAGGCTATAGGCCTAAGACAGGAGGCCTTGAAGCACAGTGAGGCCAAAGCCCGCCCTTCCTCTAGAGGCAATGTCCAGACTGTAGTGTTTAGTAAAAGTGTGGACAGTACTCCAAGCAGCAGCGGCACAGATGTCAGCGGCTGACACATTCCGAAAACAGGTGACAAGAGGTGGCCAGGCCTCTGGTGGAGTGCCCGTGCACCACCCCAGGAAGCTCCATACCATACTTCCTGTAACAGAAAATAATGCAGTTGGCCAATCATTCGGACAAGCACTGCTTAGAAACCGGTACACCCTCTTTCCCAGGTGCAAAAGAAATGAACAGCTAAGAGGACTTCCTGCAGTCCTTCATAAAATGAACATAATATCTGAGTATTCTATGTATGGAGCAATGTTTCCCCTGAATTGGCAAGCTCTGGGAAATAAACAGGCAGATGGATGGTTTGATACAGGGTAAACGCAGACACCACCTTTGGTAGAAACTTAGGGTTCGTACGCAAAGACACCCAGTCTTTGTGGAAAACAAAATAAGGAAAAACACACATCAGAGCCTGAAGCTTGGAAATTCTTCAAGCAAAAGTAATAGCAACTAAAAATAACACTTTCCACGATAGAAAGCATAGCTTGCAACTTGTTCTGACTCAAAGGGAGCCAAAGTAAGTTTTTCTAATGCATAATTTAAGTCCCAAGGCAAGACTGGATTGCAGATGGGAGGCTTCAGATGAAGTGTGCATCTCAAACACATACAGGACACTTCCAGTTGTGCCACTGTACAACCATCAACGAGCACATGGAAGACTGAAAGAGCAGCCAAGTGCACTTTAATGGAGGAGTATTGTAGGCTAGGTCCAAGAGGGACAGCAAGTACTCCAAGATCTGGTTCACTGGACAAGTGAAAGGATCTAACTGGTGGGAAGCCGTCCCCAGAGCAAAGCGCTTCCACTTCATGGAATAAGTGGCCCTGGTAGAAGGCTTCTTAGTGGCCACCAGGACATCAGACACTTTTTGAGATATCCCAAACCTAGCCGTAGCTATATCTTCAGGAGCCAGGCATGGAGTCATAAGGACCTGAGCTCTGGATAGACCAGAGTGCCCTGCCCCTTTGACAGCAAGCCTTTATATCGAGGCAGGGGTACTGGGGGTTCCACTGCCAGCTGCTGCAGTAAGGGGAACCATATCTGATGAGGCTAGAAGGGAGCAATGAGAATTATGGTCACTCCCTCCATCTGGAGCTTGAGCAGCACCCTCTGGATAGAGGGAAGGAAGGGAAGGCATAGAGAAACCTCCCCTTTCAGGAAAGGGACAACGCATCTCGCCAGAAAACTTCAGGCCTTGGAGCAAGCGAGCTGAAATATGGCAGTTTTGCATTGAGTGGGGATGCAAAAAGGTCCAACTCTGAACAACCCCACCTGTTGAACAGGTTTTCCACCTCCAAGGTCAGCAGTTCCCACTTGTGCATTCTGGACTTTGACCTGCTTAACTGGTCGACTAGGATGTTTTGGATGCCTAGAATATGGACGCCTGACAGTTCTAGAGCCCAATATCAAACTCTCATTGCCTCCCTGCACAGGGGGCATGAATGGGTCCCTTGCTTGTTTATGTAGTAGACTACACTGATGTTGTTCATCTGTACCAGTAGAGGCCCCAGAGACAGATGGGCCTGGAAGGTAGGTGGGCCATACAGAATGGCCCTCATCTCCAGTAAACTGATGTGGAGGGAACTCTCCACAGTGGTCCTAGACCCTTGGGTCTGGAGAGATTTCAGATGTGCCCCCCAGCCCAACCCCAAAGCATCCATGGTGAGGATCTGGTGGGGAAAATGATAAGGAAAGGGACCCCCTTGAGCAAACTGGTGGAGTCCATCGACCACTGAAGAATCTTCTTCACAGGCAATGTTACTAGAACCTTCTGGTCTAGATCGTCGGTATATTGATCCCATTGGACTTGCAATGTCCACGGGGGGGTCCGTATGTGCAGCCGTACCAGGGAAACCTTCACAACAGCTGCCACTATGAGGTCCATCAGCCTCAGGAATGTCCAGGCCATGACGTACCAGGTGTTGTAAAGCTCCTGGGCCTGTGCTATCAGGCCTCTTCCCTGTCCTGAGGCAGAAAGGCTGAGCCCTAAGCTGTGTCCAGTATAGCCCCTATGTGTTGGAGGCACTGACAAGGCATCAGAAGTGACTTGAGCAGATTGACCATAATTCCTAGAGTGTGGAACAGTTGTCTGGCATGCACTAGGGTGTTAGAGAGTTGCTCCCTGGACTAAGCTATGAGCAACTAGTTATTCAGATGGGTAAAAGACGTATACTCCCTCCCTCCTGAGGGCTGCTGCCACCAGTGCTAAGCATTTGGTAAAGACCCCGTGGTGCAAAAGATAAGCCAAAGGGCAATGCCCTGAATTGGTAATGCTCCCCCTGGAACAGGAACCTGAGGTATTTCTTGTGGGAGCAGAAACCTTTATGTGCAGGTATGCATCCTGCATGTCGAGGGAGCATACCCAGTCCCCCAGCTGCAGTAGCGGCAGCAGACCTTGCAGGGTCACCATCCTGAACTTTTTGTACTAGATGTAGACGTTCAGATTTCTAGGATGGGCCACAAATCCCCTGTGGATTTGGGAACCAGAAAGAAGTGGGAATAGAATCTTCTGTTCTTTTCATCTTGGGGCATGGGCTCTATGTCCCTTTTCAGCAGCAGCAGCAGCATGCTAATTTCCTCCAGCAGCACTGAAGGGTAACTTTAATGAACTAAAGGCAGATCTGATAGCCACTCCAGAAGTTCTAGAGTGTGGCCGTGCTCTATGAGCTGTGCATCTGTTGTGATCTCCCTCCACTTGTCCAGGTGGAGGGAGAAATTACCTCCTATCACCACCTCCTGCCGTACTGGGGGGGGGGGCTCTGGCAAGGGGTCAGGCTGAGGTATCACCTGCAACCGGAGCCACTCCTCCTCCCTTGAGGGGCTTTTCGCGGTGGTGGAGGAGGGGGCAGGGAGGGCTGTTCCTGCCCTGCACTTGCCAGAATGTCTGATACCTGGCTTGGGTCTGTGGGAGGCCCTACAAAAGGGTACCTTCTGACCACTCCATGGCTGGGTGTGGTACAGGGAATGGACTGATCACAGGGTTCTCCCTGAGGCCTGCAGGTCAGAAAGGATGTCATGGACATCTGCCCCCAAAAGCTTGTAGCCTCTGAAGGGGGCATTCAGGATTAACTGTTGTACATAAGTAGCAAAGCCAGACACCCATAGCCAAGAGTGCCATTTGAGGCAGATGCTCACCACCGCTGCCCTCATGGAGGCATCTGAGACATCATAGGCAGATCTCAAAAAATGCTTGCCCACATCCACTCTAGACTGGAGGGCTTTAAGCAACTCCTGCCTCTCAGGCCCCTCTGGAAGGGTCTGAGCTGCAGCTTTGACCTTCTCCCAGAGAGTGTTCTGGAATTTGACCATATGGGCAATGTAATTAACTATTTTTAGGACCAGCATGGAAGAAGCATAGGCCCTCTTGCCCATAAGATGCGGGAAGGGAGCTATGGTGCTGAGGTCTCATAAAGCTATCGTGGGCCACATTGATCACCACTGAATCCATCTGTGGTTGCCCTGCAAGGAAAGGCTTTCCAGAGGAAGCCAGGTACAATTTATCCACTTTTCTGGGAATTGCAGGGATCACGTTTTTCTGTACCAGGCAGCCATGGTGGCATCCTCAAATGCAGCCAGCAGAGGAGGAATGATCAGAGGGGAAGAATCTGGCAATTCCAGATATTCTGCCAGATTCCTCCTGGTAATGTTCTGCTGCTCAGCTTCAAACCCCATAGCTGCCTGCAGCTGCGGAGAGGTCATCGGTGGGGGGGGGGGACCTTGGAGTATATTTAGTGGAATCCTCTCCCCCTTAAGAAACAGTAGAGGTAAATGAAGGACTCCTAGGACCCCCTTTCTTGTCCTCCTCATCCTTCTCATCAGGAGGAAGGAGATCAGAGTTGTACTCATCCTCATCCTCTGGTTCTGAATAGGTCACAGAGGACAGCGACAATCAAGGGTGTGAAGGGTGCGTTGCCATGGAAGACATCGGCGTGGGAGTTAGCCTGGTAGGCCCCAGCATTGACGGGCCCACAGGGGGAGCAATGCGGTGCATGAACTCCCAGAAGGAAGAGAGCATGGTCTGGACGTCAATGGTGATGGGTGTCATTGGAGCACTTAGTGGCATTGACGGGGGCTGGGTCCATGGTGTTGCAGTGTGGCCTGCAGCCCGGTGCCGACAAGGCAGTCTGGGGCATCAACAGGGGAGACTGGAGGTCCGGCATCAACAAGATGGCCAGAGGTGTCAATGGGGGAGGCTGAAGCCCTGAAGTTGATGAAATGGTCAAAGGCATTGATGGGGGATGCGCAAATCCCAGTGTTGAGAGGCCATCATCGGCCAAGAGTGGTCTGGCAGAACACCCTGAGGGTTGCCCCTGAATCTGAATGGGCCTGAACAACACGGGTTGAAGCATCCACAGGGGTGTCAGGAGATCTGACATCAAAGATCTGGCACCGGCCAAGGAAAGACTGGTGGGAAGTGATGCCAAAGCTGACCCTGTGGAGGAGAATGTGTGGGCAGCAGCAGGGGTTGCAGCTGAAGCGATTGACAACCCAGCAGCAGCTGGCGCTCGAAGTAGCAACTGACAGCACCCTGGGGAGGCATTGTCCCTAGACCTGTCTGTATCCCAGTGCTTGTGTTTGCCAATGGATTTGTCCCAGGCCTTGGAGGAGTGGAAGTCCATGGATGGAGCTGGCGAGGCAAAGGAGCTTCTTCCCTGGAGCTTTTTCTCCATGTGCGTGACCTTCTGTCCCAGGGGGAAGGATTCTAGGGCCTTTTGACAGCATCATCAAGTGGCCTGGTTGAATCTGCGGCAGATCTCACAGGCCTGGATGTTGTGGTCGGTGTCGAGACAGCAGATGTAGGCGTTATGGTTGTCCTTGTCGGTGATCTTCTTGCAGCACCCTCAAAGTCTGAAAAGTTTCTCAGAAGTGGTAGACATAAACAGTGAGAAGGATCACTTTAAAAATTAAAGTGATCACTAACTGGGGTGAGAAAAAGAAAAGAAAGGAAAAATCAAAGATTTGTCAGTTGACTGAAGTGGCGTCCATCATGTGACGGTCGACAGCAAGAAAAGAACTGAGGTGGCGCAAGGCCACCCACATTTATATGGGAGGGCTGACGTTGGCTGATATCATCACTGTGGGTGACTCCTAGTAGACTGCTAGCTAGAAAGTTTTCCATGTGGTACTAGTGCCTGGCGGCTATAGTACCACAGGCATGGCCTGCTGCAAGAGATATCCCCAATGAAGATACATTATTACTGAAAAAAAAACTACATAGTGACTACTAAATACTGCTGCTTTAAGGTTTGTTGATGCCAAATGTGATTTTTTTATTTTGCTAGTGGCCAGAATCTCTCTTTAATGCTTAAAACCACACCTTTCAGCCCTGGGACAGACAAATAAGGGTCAATCAGAGGCAGCGTTAACATACATCAAAAGGACAAATGTTGCCATCACCAGAAATGTCTCTGCCCCTACCCCTGTCAGAGGGATGCAGCTGCTCTGTAACAATATCTTCGGGCAGGTACAACTGTAAAAAATGCTTTTTATGATGATTTTCGGCTACAGTAATATTCTGTGGGGAATCTCTGCTTTCAATTCCTTTTGACCCAGTAATTTTCTCTTTTGAGTCTTGACCTGTATTGTTTTACACTGCGGGGTCCCATTTGGGCCATGTTTTCACTCAGCATCGTCAGTGGGGACAAGGAGCACAACAAGCAGGGACAAGTGACCAAAATCAGGAACACTGCTGTAAATGGCAAAAATCAACTCGAGAAACTGATCGAATAAGTGGCTTAGTGTAAAAAGAACATTTTCTGAAGAATTAGACGGCAACTTACATTTTAATTTTGTTTGGTACTTCTATATCCTCTCCTATCAGTGAAAGAAATGCCAGTGTTAGGAGCTACAGATAACATGTTTGATGTTAAATCAGGGCTGTCCCTGAAACATCAGGGTATGCTTAAAAAATCAGAGATCCTGCTCTCTTTCAATCTGTTCAAACCAAATCTAACACGAGACTGGTGCAAGAAGCTTGGATTAACTTCAAATCAAATGTTTCTAAAACATTTCTGCTGGAACTTGCATCCCTGGTAAATGACATCTAACTGCATGTAATCTGAGTTAAACTGACTGGCATTCAATTCAATTGGCTTCCGTGGGTGTAGCCTAATACACTGATTTAAATGTCTCGAGGGTACAAGTTGTCTGTAGCTGGTGTTTTCAACCACTTCAGTGATTGACAGGAAGTCATGTGAAAGAAAATTAATCATTTTCTAAAAGGCTGCGTAAGCATGTGTTTAGTACATACGAAGCACAGTTCTTGCGATGCTCTGTATAATTAAATCAGTGGTAGTTATACAAAGTGAAGAATAAAAAGGCTAAAACCTATGAAAGAACATAAATGCTTGTGACAAGAAAATGTAGCAGGTCACTTTGCATTAGCTCAATCGAGATGATTGTGCCGATTAATACTTTCCCTTAAAGGGGACAGGACATTTTTACCAAAGAATTAAAAAAAATTAAATTCGTATGAGTCATATTTAATTGCACCTGAATAAACAGCAATGTGAAAAAAAAAAAACTGTGTTTTGTGTTGTTTTCAATTTATAGACAAAATCCTATACAGTTATTTTCATGAAACCTAGAATTCTGAGTCTTGGCTACATCACCACTGGCTGTGTTTGGAATGCTAACCGTGAGCTATTGACCTATCAGAGCAGTGCTCAGAGTTCTGTATGCAAATGGTGATGAAGTCCAAACTCAAAATTACTGGTTCCACGAAAAGAACTGCAACAGAATGTTGTACAAAAAACACAAAACAATGCACACTACAGTTGTCCACAGAAACTTTTATTCAGGTACAATCAGATATGAATCATTGAGGGGTATAAACATGATTTCTGAAAACAGGAACATTAGAAATGGCTGCCAATTAAAAATCAATTCCTGTCCTCTTTAAAGAGCAACTCAGCCTTTCAGCATGACCTTTCAAAAACATGGGCTGTTTTCAGACGTCCTGCCACAGGCGCAGCTTCAGATTTTGCTGTACGCCTGTTTCAGGGTAAATGCAGAAAACATCTAGTTGCTATTCGTAAATGTTTTGCTGCATTTATGGCAGTTTTTAACATTTTTTTATTTTATGTTTTTTGGCCAGGAAAGACACACTAAGTGAATGCTTGTTTCCAAGTGTGTCCTGGGAGCACAGGGAAGTTAAGTGACTTGCTCAGGGTCACATGGTACACAAGTGGTGGCTGTGGGACTCAACCCCAGTTTCCAGGTTTGCAGCTCACTGCTCTTAACCACTATGCCACACTGCCCCCCTTGTTGATGCCACTTTATGGCAAAAGCACAATGTAATTATCGTACATTGACACGTGTCATTAGAGAGCACCCAATCCACTGCAGGTCACAGCAGCTCTGCACCGTAGTTAGACCCCCTTTTAGGTCAACTACCGTATTGGTGCAAGAGTTGGGGAATGCAGGGCGATCATGCTGAAAGTCCCCAAAGCACAACTGAAAATCTTGCCCAATGTTTCAGCTACACAATTTACTAGAGAATACTTTTTTTATCATTTCATTTTTCTTTCCAGGGTTTATGACACACCTTGGTCATCTATCCAAAAAGTTTATATAAAAAAATGTGCCTGTCCCTAATTGAACTCACAGTATCTTTGTTTATGACATTGTTCAGCTTACCATAACAACAGACTGTGATGTCACAGACAGCAATTGTGATGTCCACTGGGAACAGTCAGATGCTTTTTCAAAGGTTCAGTTGAATGTGTACTGAATTATTTGAAATTTTTACTAGAACAAAAAAAAAGTTAAACATAAAGGGGAACAGTCAGCACTAACAGCCCCACACCCAGTTTGGGGCTGGTCCCAATTCACAGTTTGTGTGCAAAAGCATTTTTTCTAACTTACTGTTTACTGCAGTATAATAAATTGTATCAGGATGATTTTGGTGACTTGCAGGCTGACATTTTCTGTAACTACAAATCCCAGAATCCCTTGCAGCTTACATCAGAGCAGGGCTGCAGTACTGGGAGAGTCAACAGCCCATAAGTGCTAATCTTTTGTTTGCACTGGTCCTGCTGTTCTCCTAGGGCTATGTAGTCACAGAGGACGCTGCTTAACCCTGGAAGAACAGCGGGACCGGCAAACATCTGGTCTGAGCTTATAAAATCTCCAACAAGCACTGCAGGCTATTGGATCTCCCACTGCTGTAGCCCTGCTCTGATGTCAGCTGCAGGGGATTCAGGGATTTCTAGCTAAAGTAAATGTCTGCCTGGACATCACCAAAATCAGATTGATACAATGCTGCTTAATGGAATACTAAAAATTTGTTAAATGTTTTTACAGACAGCAAATGAATTTGAGAGTAAAAACAAAAGTAAAGGGGAAAGGGTCAGCACAAAGGGCCCTCACACTCAAGTGTGGGGCTGATCCCCATGTGCACTTTGTGTGCAAGAACAGTTTGGTTTACTTACTGTTTACAGTAACATAGATACATAGAGTTTGACAGCAGATAAGGACCACTTGGCCCAACCAGTCTGCCTACCCTCCCCCCATACTGTCACCACAGACACTATTTGGTCTCTGACCCCTCCGCCATTGCTTTCCACTAAGATTCCCTTGTGCTTATCCCACACATGCTTAAAGCTCACAACTGTTTTCACCCCCACCACCTCCTCTGGAAAACTGTTCTAGGCATAGAGATGTTGTGAAGCTTTACTTCGCTTGCGAAGTTTAGGCGGAGTCATAAAATCCACCTCCTCAAGCATTTCACGAAACTGCCACCTGTAGTGGAAACTTGGGAAATTACTTTGTATTTGCTTTTTTTTTTTAGCAAATTGCACTTAAAAAACAAAAAACAAGCCACCCCCCAGCCAGCAGCCCAACTTCCTCCCTGGTATCTAGAGCCCCCACCCCCACCCCTGCCATTGTTAGTTACCACACACTCAGTCTTTATACTATACAAAAAAATGATTTAATTTAATCCCTGGTGTCTTGGATCCCCCACCCTGTCAGGTAGAGCACCCCACCCCACTCTCCTCCAAAACTCACCCCGAACGGGCCGCCAGCACAGCCCTCTACTCACCTCCACAGCTGGCAGCTCAGCTGAGCTTGATGAATGAGTGCATGCTTGTACAAGCATGTGCTCATTCATTGCAACTACCGGTTATTTTCTGCGGCAGATTTTGGGGCACTACAGAAGCACAGCGGACTGCTCCAGTTGCTCATGGGGGTGGCAGGATGGGGGGAATGGGGTTCACAATACCATTCCCCCATCCCATCCCCACCCACTTGTGACCAGAGCAGCCCCCTGCCCTTATCTAGTATCCCGAAAACTGCCATAGAAAGTGACCGGGAGCTGCAATGAATGAGCACGTGCTTGTACAAGCATGGGCTCATTCACTGAGCTCATTTGGGCTACCGGCCATGGGGCTGGCTGGAGGGCTCTGCCAGTGGCCTGCTCGGGATCAGTTTTTGGGGGGAGTGGAGTGGGGGACACTACCTGATAGGGTGGGGGGGTCCACTAGACACCGGGGATTAAATTAAATTTGTTTTTTAATTATAATGTATATGGACCAGGTGTATGGTAAAATGGTTGGATGGACTGGGAGGAGTGGACGGCAATTGGTGGCGGTGGGGGCGGCTGGTGATCGGCAGTGGGAGGGGGGCCACTAGACACCAGGGAAGGGACTAAATATATATTTTTTATATTGTGGATGCAATGGGTAGCAAGGGGGCACTAGACACAGTGTGTGGGGATGGGATTTATTGTGACCGGCGATCAGCGATGGGGGGAGGTGACTTACTTTATTTTAACTGTGGCTCGCGAATGGCGGGGGGGGGGCACTAGGCACCTCACACCAGGGATTTATATCTGTTTTTTTTGGAGGGGGCAAAGTCTCCATGCAAAGTGTGGAATTTTGCCCGCGAAATTCCACACTTTGCATTTGATCCTGCACTCTGCGAATCTGTGAATTTCGTGGATTGGGCTTCACAGATTGAGTGCAATCCGCAAACTTTTCCATGGAGCGTAGTTTGTGCACTTCACACATCTCTGTCTAGGCATCCACCATTCTTTCAGTGAAGAAATACTTCCTCACATCTCTCCTGAATTTACCTTCTTTCAGTTTCATTGCATGTCCCCTTGTTCTTGTGCATTTTGCGTCTGCAAAATGCTCTCCTCCTGTACCTTATTTACCCCCATGAGGTATTTATATGTCTCTATGATATCCCCATCTCCCTTCTCTCTTCCAAGGTGTACATATTGAGGTCCTTCAGTCTCTCCTTGTAGGACTTTTGATGCAGATCCTGCACCATTTTAGTTGCCCTTCTCTGGTCCTGCCTCCACTCTGTCTACGTCTTTCCTGAGATGTGATCTCCAGAACTGGGTGCAGTACTCCAAGTGGGGCCTCACCAGCGATCTATTTAGTGGTAACATCACCTTCCTCCTTCAGCTGGTGATACCACTCCCAATCCATTCCAACATCCCACTGGCCTTATGCACTGCCTTGTTGCAGTGTTTTGCCACCTTGAGGTCATCAGATATGATTACTCCCAGGTCCCTTTTCTGTTCAGTGACCGTCAATACCTCTTCTCCCGTTTTGTATTCCACCTCTAGGTTTCTGTACCCCAAGTGCATGATTTTGCTTTTTTTTTGTTTTGCATTGAAACCCAGTTTCCATGCCCTTGACCAGTCCTCAAGTTCTCACAAGTCTCTGCACATTCTTTCCACCCTGTCCGGAGTGTCCACTCTATTGCAGATTTTGGTGTCATCCACAAAGACACAGATCTTCTCTTCCCACACATCTGCAGTGTCACTTCTAATGGCGTTACAAAGGGCTGGTCCCAGTACTGAGCCCTATGGTACCCCACTGGTCACCCTCCCTTCCCTTGAGTGAACTCTGTTTGCACCACCTTCTGTCATCTATCCCTTAATCAATTTGTTACCCAGTTTACCACCTTTAGACCCACCCCCAACTTGCCCAGCTTCCTTATGAGCCTCCTATGTGGAACAGTCTCGAAAGCATTACTGAAATACAAATAGGTCACATCCACTGCCCCACCTTGATCTATTTCTCTGGTCACCCAGTCAAAGAACACATGGCCTTCCTCATTTTATTACTTCTCTGCCTGCTATGCCCTCTGTTGCCTTTTTTCATTTTCTGCTTTACTTATTTCTTTTCACAGCTCATCATCCTGGGTATGCACTTTCCACAGTGACATCCCTACAGCGACATACATTGCTGCCAACAACAGCGCCAAGTCACTGTAGGGGATGTGCCCAGGACCTGGCAATACTCTCCTCCATCTTGCACCCCCTCCCCGAACCAACTCTGACCTGGAGTTGGTATCCTTAAATATGGGGTGCAGGGGCAGGAAACCCCCCATGTGGGGGTTCGGGGGCAAAGCCCCTGAAGAAAACTGTACTGCCTTGCTGTGTGGGGCCCCTGCCAACTGCACTCAGTCGACAGGGAGTTGGCTGCCATGATGCCGGGTCGATTGGTTAGTTGTCGACTCGGCATCGTAGAGCCATGATCCTGTACTCTTTCATTTCCACTGCTCTGCTTTCTTCTTTATTTTGCACCCTGGGGATTTTGCCTCCACTCAAGTCTTCTCCTCTTTCTGCTACAGCCTGGGGGCGCAGTTTATGCCTCCCTGATATCTTCTGTCCCCCCACCTCCCTTGACTAGTGTAAATGTACCTCAAAGTCTCTGCTCAGATGTTTTCTGGGTCTGTTTTACTCCAGAGGCTAAGTACATTCCTCTGTGTTTGTACTTAGCACAGGTAGTGCAGCGGGACCTACAAACAAATGATCAGAGCATATATAAACTTTAGAATGCACTTCAGGCTATATTATCTCCCACTGCTGCCTACTGCTCTGATGTCAGCTGCAGGAGATTTTGGAATTTGTAGTAACAGAAGATATCAGCCTAGAATTAAGCAAAATTAGTATGCTACGCAAAATTAGTACGTTACAATCTACTATACTGCCATAATCAGTACATAAACCAACATGTTTTTGCACACAAAGTGCACGTCGGGACCAGCTCCACACTTGAGTGTAGGGGCCCTTGGTGCTGACTGTTCCCCTTTAAAGAAAGGATCAACATGTAAATAATTTAAAAGGTGGCTCAGTGAATAAGCACACCGTACTATGTTATAACATACCTATAATGGCTTGATGATCCTGGAAAGGCATTTTGTGTCTCATTTAAGAGCAGTGAGAGCAGCCACTAATTGAGTTTACAATTGTTGTGCACCTGGGCCAGTCCCAAGCACTGAGGAACTTTAAATTGTGATTAGCAACTTTGTATGTATTCTTTACCAAGGGAAGGGCAGCAGAGCTGGGTAGCACATGAACAGCTGCCCCCCAGTTGGAGAGGAAGAGCATAAAGGAACAAGTCTCACTTGAATGATGGTTATGTGAGAATCCCACTCAGCAAAATGTTTGAGCACCTGATGCGCTTGGATTTTCTGGACATAGAGACTTTATGGGGGAAGAAAAATGACTGGGCACCAAGAAGGAGGAATTCCAGGTATTCAGAAGAGATAGTATTAACAGGAGTAGCTGGCTATCTCTTTTTGAGGGAGGTATCAGGGGGCAAATATGTCCACTCAATCTAGCTGGTCAAGCTCAGAGAAAAAAGTGAGGCAAAAATAGTTACCTTGGAAGAAAATATAGGACTGTAAACAGCTTAGTTCAGCTAATCAGATGCAGTGGCTGTAAGTTGTCTGTGAACATTAAATTCCATTATGCTTTCATGGATTTCCAAGAAACGTTTGCCCAGTCGTAATTTGCGGTATTACTGTGCATTCAAAACAACTAGACCACACTAATCCAGTTTTGTTAGATTCCAAGATCAATTTTTACTGGGTAGGCATGCCAAAATACAGGAGTATACCTGCAATTTTTATTTATTTAGTTTTTGTTGCAATAGCAGTGGAGTTAGAAACATCTGCATATTTAAAACATTTTTACTAAATGTTATCAAAAATTAAATTATGAAATTATGAACTGGTAACATAAAAAAATGCTTAATCAGATCTCCGAAAATGTAATAATTTGTAAGACCCTTACACAAAAGTTATGCATGCTAACTGCAGGTGTCTAGCTCAAAAGGTGGCTGAGTTATTTATAAGCGGTGAGCAATTTTCTTGAAATCTCACGAACAATATAGTGCTAGACTTTGATCCTCTATAAGTCTGCAAATTCTCATTTGAATTCCATTATATTGGTTACACCTTTAGTATACCTAACAATATGTAAACATGCTACATTTCAGATCTCTAACTAAAAGGCTAGCTGTAGTATGACCAAATAAACAAATTCTGCAAAATTGCAAGGAATGTATGTAATTTTGTGAAAATTGCACTTTAGTGTAATTTAGCAATTTTGACCATCTGTATCTGAAACTGATTAGTAACTGCAAAAATGACAACAGCCTGGAAAAATAAAGCATGAATAAGAGACCCTAAAAAGGAAAAAAACTAAATTTCAAAGTGAACAAAATAAAAAAAAAATTAAGTAGGGTGATTAATGATGCTACACACACCTAAATCTCTAATCACATTAAAGAAAAATAAAGAACATTTATGCTCTCTTTAAAAACTCATAATCAAGATTCGTTTCCCTTGGTATTATATCTAGTGGGATTTTTTCTTTAATGTTTGTAATTTTCCTAAAACTAGAAAGCAGTAAAATCTTTGGCAACGAACCTTTAGAAAATACAGAATTTTGTCAGGTTTGCGAAATTAATATGTGCTATATTTAAAGCAGCAGAATTTCTTAGTAAGCAAAATATTTCATTATAATATTTTTAATATAGTATAGTCGACAGTGATATCTTAAGATTCGTTATGTACCCTATGCATAATTGGCACTATATACTGTTTTGTTGTTTGCCTATGACTTATTTGTATGTCTTCCAATTACCATATATTGGCAATGTATACTGTTGTGTTGATTACGTTTTATTGTGTGCCTTCCAACTCCCCAACCCCCCAGGACACACCGTGAGATGAGCAACTTGTTGTTCAGTGTGCCCTTCCTGGTGAAACTCTTAAATAAATAAATAAAAGTAAATTATGAGAGTATTTCTAATTTCTTCAGGCAATATTTAAAACACATTTTATTACTAATTTTGCAATTAATAGCACAATAAATATAGCTAGCCACAGCAGTTTTTCAAAAATAATTTTCCATTATGCTACTCTTTGATTGTGTGTGCACACTGGACTAATACTATGTGTTTAACCAGATGATACACACTAAGTTGAACGCTTGTTTACAGGTAGCACACTAAGCTGAAGTTTGTCTCCAGATGCGACCTGGGAGCACAAGAAAGTTAAGTAACTTGCTCAGGATCACACCGTATGCACCTAGGCAGCTATGGGATTCAAACCCAGGTCTCCAGATCTGCAGCTCAAAGCCTTACCCCATTGCGCTATACTGTCATGTACATGTCAGGAAGGTGCTAGCACCTGATGTGATAACTAATACTGGACCACCACACTAGGCTCCGTAGGTTTAATATAATGGACATGGCAAGACAGTAGCAGCGTTCAATAATTTCAAAACCAAATATCTGAATGCATTATTAGTAGGTGTGTGCAAGGGCCAAACAGTATTTTCTGAATACCATCAATTGTGGTATAGCTGATAAGCTAAATCTACTATATAGGGTGCTTTCATTCATTAGATGGTGACCAGTCAAAACAGCAGGTGGGTTGTGCCAGTCACCCACCTCGAGACCAAAATTACTAAAATGTGAGTATTGGAGGCAGGAGGGTGAGATCAGGATGCAGACAGGGTGGGGAATGAGGAACAATTATTTTGTTTTGCTTTGTTTTTATTCTTAGTGCAAACAAGTGCTTTCATTCAAGAAAATGGTCTGCCGTGGAGGCAGGTGTGTTGTGCCAGTTGCCCACTGCAGCACCAAAATTAATACAAAGTGGCTTCTGGGGTGGGTGGGGGTGCTGCCTAGAGGGTAGGGGATAAGGATGGCACTCATATACGGGTTCTGGACTGGGAGAGGAGTGTGGGACTCAAGACTTATTCAAGAGTGGGTGGCTGGGATTCCATTGTCCCAGGGGTTGGGATTGGGGAGGAGGATGGGTGGGTTGGGTGCTATAAGGACAGGGGAAGGAGAATTCATTTAAATGATATGGGATGCATGGCAGAGTGCTGTGTAGATGTGTTTTTTGATTTTGTTTTGTGAAGCCGAATATATGAATAATAAATAGCAAATACCTGAGTATTTGGCTGACAAATACCAAATATTTGGCCAAATATTCAAGAAAAGGTATTTACACATCCCTAATTATTAGTACACAAGTAAGCATGTACTTGCAGTACATCGATCTATTGAAAGTGTATCAATATGACATAATCACAGGAACCTGACTCCAAGCTTTCATAAAAAAAGACGTTTCAAGCACTAAAAGATCCAAAGCAAGATCTTTCTGAAGATAATGGGGTACATTTTCAAATGGCCCCGAATTGCAAAAGCCACTGGTGTGCCAATCATACGGCAGATGGGGCTTGGAGCATTATACAGGCTAGCGATCAGGATTTTCGATCCCATGCACCAATTGCTACAAGTTAGACCAACTTTTTCTGGTCTAGTGTACAGCAATCCCAGGTACCCTTTTTACAGAGCTTGCACCAAATATTTGGCACAAGCTGCCATAAATCATGTAAAGTGTTGTAAATGCACCCAAGCTACTAAAATCAGGCGCAGTTGCAGCAAAGGTGTTTGGTGCAGCTATGCCAAGGATGGAAGTTGATGCATGGCATGACGTAAGCCCTGCATTAGCATTTGAAAATCGAGCCCAATTACTTTTAAAATTCCTAACTTTTGTACTGTTAGAACAAGCTACATGATTGTTCTGGGGTTCTTTTTTTTGGTTGAAAGCTTAGAGTCAGGTTGACATGGTTAATAATAATGATACACTTTCACCGTACTGATTTAAAGAGGACAGGAAATCATTTCTAATTGGCAGTTGTTTATAAAGTTCTTATTCTCAGAAATGATATGCATTCCCCTAAATTATCCATATTTAACTGTACCTGTATAAAAAGTGATGTGAAAAACTGTATTTTGCATTGTTTTCTTTTTATGGACGGCATTCTGTAACAGTTCTCATCATGGAACCAATAATTTGGAGTTTTCACTATGTCACAGTTTGTGCACAGAACTATAAACATAGTTCTGATAGGACAATAGCTGATAATTATCATTTTGTACATAAACCGTGACATAGTAAAAACTCTAGGTTACTGGTTCCATGAAGAGAACTATAACAGAATGCTGCTCATAAAAACAAAACAATGCAAAATACAGTTTTTCATATCAATTTTTATTCAGGTACAGTTAAATATGGATAATTTAGGGGAATTCATATAATTTCTGAGAATAAGAACTTTATAAACAACTGTCAATTACAAATGATTTCCTGTCCCCTTTAAAGCAAATGCACTGTTACCATATTGATATACTACTAATGTATTTTCACTATGTCAACAGTAATTTAAGTATAGCAGTACAATGGAAATACACTTATACTAGATAAATGGACTAATTATACATACACTATATTGACAAAAAATGAAAAGACACTTTTTAAACATTTTCAAATTTTGTTATACTACTAACTGAAATCAAGTACTTTTTCATATTATGTGCACATATTGTTATATAACTGGTAGGAAATTAATTACATACAAGGAAAAAAAAAGTGTGTTTATATATTACACATCGTAAGATACCAGTGGTGTTCCATCAAGGAAACTATTAAAAAGTTAGGAAAGTTTTTAGTTAATACCTGAACATTTTCTCTAAGATCAGTGGCTTCTCGCAATGGCTGAGTCGCTGCCCTGAAGACCTCATCTATCACTTTAATGCCAGTGGTTTTGGTCGATGTGTATTCTCTGGCTTTCTTTCCTTTACGTACAGATAGTCCACGTTTGTGAGCCTTTCCACCTCCACGACGATTAGTGATGGCTATGTGTACAAACAAGGTTGTATTTGGTAAAAATTCTCCTGTCAATGACTGGAGAGGCACATGCCTGTATCCTGGCTGTAGGCATTCAAATGGTATCGTATATTGGCCAATAAACTCATCCCCCAATATAGTCATCATCCAGCACCACAAAACGTAACAGTGCAAGTTCAGGCAGATTAATCTGAAACTCAAAACTCTCATCAAATATTGGGTTGTCTCCGTTTTGGGTAATAGTTTTAGTCCTCTGGTCTGCACAGTCAGCAGGTATCCCATGTACCTCTACATAGACATATGGTTCAACAACATCTCCTTTGGCACCTGAACCTTTAGGTTTTGGCAGATTCTGACCACTGATGATTTTTATGTGAAGGAGCTGAGCTGAGACTCCCCGGCAGTGAATCCTTAGCATTAGCACTGAAGTAGGAAACCTCCTCCCTCATAATAGAAGGTCGAAGAACATATCCGCAGTTTCCATTCTGACGAAACCAGCCAATGTTGAGATCCATCATCAGCCCTGGAGTCTGGTAATTCATAGCAACTATCTGGCACCCACACTTCCAGAAGTCCTGAGGGTTCATGTTACTAGCATCTATTCTCATGGGGCTTGGATAAACCCTAGATAAGAACTTTTTATTGTAACTGACAAAGTCTTCTGGATATTCATTGGCAAATCTACTAGCAAGAACCTCATTGAAGGAACAGATCTCCCAGTACTTTTGATGTTTCTTTGACATATCAAAGTCCTTGAACTGTACCGACTTGCAAATAGTCACAAGATCAGAAAGTTCTTTGCATAGTCTCAATTTCTTATGGGAAATACCATTGACTTGGTCTTTGTCTTCTTCTCCTAGCCTTCTTGACATTTCTAAACCTTCATCTTCATCAGTAACATCTCCATCAGAATCACAATCTGGTGGTAGCTTTTTTCCTTTAACAAGGATCTTTTGTTTAAGTTTTTCTGGGGAGAGAAGGTAGCTGTCCTCTGCATTTGGAGGCTCCAAGTAAAGTTTATCTCCAAGAACATTTCTCATGTGTTCAGCCATCAGTTTCTGCTGTTTAACAGAACAGTGAATCACTAAACAAAGAATCAATGGATATTCTGATGCTTCAAAAGCATATTGATTTACCACACTAATAACACTGCGGAAGGCTACTTGTGATGTTATAGAGTGTCCAACATATATTAAAGGCTCATTATCTGGGCCATCCCACACTACTAACTCAATACTGCGGCATCCCATCTTTAGAGCACGAATGTACCCACTTATGTCAGACGAACCCCAAAAATGATCCTCCATTAAACAAGCATTATGTGCAGAGTTAATATAATAATGGGATAAAGGCTGTGTCATAGCCTGGCAGACTTTCTTGTGCTGAGGATCAAAAATATGGCATTCTGATGAAAGGAGGTAATGAGTAAAGCCATCAATGGAAAGATAGCCTTTATGTCGACCTTCTTGTGATGGCTCATATTTGTTAATAATATCTAAACACATATCCTCAGTCACACCTTCCATACCCTGTTCAACTTCCACAAACAACATTAAGTCTTTTTGTATCAAGATATTCCTTATTGCTTGAGAACTGCACAAGAAGAAAAAATATTTCTGGTCTAGTGCAAAGTTCAAAGTAGGCCTCTGTAAATATATCACACGTAATATAACCACCACATTTTTCTTTTGCCTTCTGCAGTTCCTTGAATTTGAGTTCAATTTTAGAGGCCTTCATGCCAGGATTTAGGCTTTTGATAAGTTGGACTGCCCTATCTAAATGAATTTGGCCTTCTCTATGCATATCAGTTGCATCAAAAACTGAAGCAATCCATGATGTTCTTACACTAGTTTGGCTAGCCTCTATAATGTCAAGTGTATGCTTTCCATAGGAGACTAGGTACCTCAGTCCCATTACCCAGATATTTACAATGTCCGTTGAACTGGCCACAAGATCCAGAGATTCATAATTTTCACCATATATTATAGAAAAAAAGCACATTCATCAGGAAACTGATCAGAAAGTCCATTACTACGCAGCACAGGTGTCTTTTTCCCTAGTCTTACTTCTTTGATAGATTTTATTTCAATTTTGGCTTTCTCAGAGTCCTTTTTGGAAGGCTCCCACCTCAGAAACCGCATGTCAGGATCCAAGATGAAGAACCGACTATACATTCTAGAGTTGGAACGGACTTTTTTCATCTCACACCCCTCTAACATGAAGGAAATGCAGGCTGCTGTGCTATTAATCTTCCTATCATTAGGCATCGTACTGAAGGAAACTGTCTTCTTCTGGACTTGCTTCTGTCGAGATCCATCCTAAAGTAAACAAAACAGCAATAAATATAGATACTTCCACAAACACAAATACAAATGTCAAAGAGTGTTACCATTTGGTCAAATGCACGCTACATTCTGATCAGTGGCTCAAATTTGTACTAGTGTGACTGGGCTCCAGAATGAAAAGTTGCCTTCACAGAGCTGACTGGTATGTCAGTGACCCAGGTTCACAGCCAGAAACCAAAACTTCATGAGTGAGCAGGCAAGAAGAGGTATGTTTAAGCATTTGCTTTAACACTCTCTTTTCTTCTGGGGAGTGTGGGCATGTGATTCCATCACCTGATTCTCCCCTGTTGCCCCCAAAGATCAGAATTAGTATAAAGTGGTATTCAGTGGCTGGGTGGAAATTGTGCCACTGAGATGTTTTGATGTCAGGAGTGATATCCTGGATGTGCTCATTTGATGGCAACAGGGAAGCGGGGGGGGGGGGAGAGAATCAGTGTATATCAGGTAGGCAGGTATTATCTGTGCATATTCTACATCTTAATGGGCTACATCATGGTACAGCCCTTCCTGCCAACCCTGCCAATGCAAAGTTGAATCAGGTTTCCTGGTTAGGAATTGCACCTAACCAGGCCCCACTTCTGGGATGTAGCAGCTGCACCGGTCAATAAGGAGGAGGCCCAGGCCTCAACCGGGAGGTTTCACAGATGAGATAAGGGCGCTGGCAGATGGAAGGAAGACCTGTCTGGTATACGTGAGGTGAGGGGATTAAAAAAGGACAAATAAAAAAAGCTACCATTCTCCACTGATGATGAAGAAAAGATACTAATAACAACCTGAAACCTGCTGATGCGCTGATTAAGGAAATAAAGCTTTTATGCCAAACTGTTATGGCACATTATCAAGCATTTCTGACCACAGCATATACTGTAGCATGCACCCATTGTAATGGACAGTATATGGGATTTTACATGATAGATTTGCACTTTTATTGTGAAAAATATTCGGAATTATTTTGCACAGGTTCAAAGGTCACATTTTGAATGTTCTGAACTAAATATTTAATCGATTTGCATGTCTATAGCAGAAACTACTGCCTAAAGCAAACCTATCAGTGCATAACCAGCATCTAGCACATTTGTCTGTAATACTGTTTTTAATAATTAAAGTTCCAGTTTAATGCATGCTCATCCAATTTTGATAGTTTATTTCATTAGTAAGATAGTGCTACTTAAAAAGGAAAATTTGAACATATTAATCATATTGTTAATATCCTCTTTTTGTCAAATTGTTATACTACTGGTCATGAGTGAGATTTAAAAACTGTTTTCATGTGAAGTGGGCACATAAATGGCAACTTCTTCTGTTTGTCTATCACTCTTTCTGTGAAGAAAATGTTTCCACACATCCTTTCTGAACCCCCTAACCCTATCCTCAAGTACCCTTCTCCTCTTGTGGTAGACCCCTTCTAATGCCTAAAGAGCTGCTGTTAGTCAACCCTGCTTATTCTTCTAAGAAACCTGAACGTTTCCATCATGTTACCACGCTCTCTCCGAGTCTCCAGTGAGTACATATTAGGGCTGCTCAGGCCCTCCTCGTAAAGTTCCTCTTCAGCCCCTGAATTAGCTTTTTCACACACCTCTTCACTGACTGGGCTTAGTCAGAAGAATGGGGACAGAAATGAAGAGGTAGGATAGCTAGCAAGGCAAGCGCAGCATAGTTAGGTAGGGTAAGCAGACTGGATGGGGCAGTAGACCTTTCTTTGCCAACAAAGTCTATATATCTATGATCCCGGCATGTCCCTGCCCTTCTTCAAGTAGGGCTCCAGAACTAGGTAGAGTACACCAGGCAACATTAATTTTAGCTAGGATATCATTTGCTAGAGCACAGGAATTTGTTTTTATTTTTATAGTGCCTTTCTTCAACACAAAGCCCTTTATAGCCAAAAATAAAACGTGCAAAACTAAACATATAAACAGGCAATTACATAAATAAATAAATACAGGGTAACACATTGCCAAAAACGATTAGTCCACCTCAGCCACCAAATAACTATCAGCCAGTCAAGTCCGGCATTTCTAATTACTAAACATCTCCTTTATCCCTTCCCTTTCAATTTATTTGCTAAACTTTGCTAGATGTAGTTTTATAATTAATACTTTCTAATACCATTATGACTGTCTTTATACACATATTGTAATTACATCAGAAATGTGCGAAGTAAACACAGGAAAAAAGTAATGTACCGCTAGCTTTGAGCTCCCACTGGCAACTGAAATATTCTCTCCCTTTAATCCTAGTGGGATGTTTTCCTTCTAACCATAAAAAGGAGTTTTAGTTCTTTTATCTCCACACTACGTCAACAGCAGAGACAGGATGGCTTGACTCTCAGGCATAAAACAGCCCTGCAACAATCTGTGTAAAATCAAAGGGGCTCATCCCTCAGGTTATGCCCGCTGGCCCCCTGTGGTTTTAAATGAAATTATGCTGCCTTCTGAAGCTCTCTTGCACCATTGGGTTTCTCTCTATTGTCACTGACTTATGAGTAATGAAACTATGAGTGAGTGAGTAGATCTCTTCTGCTTCAGATCACTTCAAACTCAAACACAGAAAGGTTCAAAAACGTTCTCATTGCTGAATGGTTCTGAACCTCTTTCTCAAGTAATTCAATAGTATGTATTTTACAAATATTTGCAACAACCTCATCCTACCAGTAGGGGGAAGAGGTTGTTAACCTTATGTGTGCAGAGTGAGTTGGCTACTCTGGAACCAGGTGTCAGATTGTGGTTGTGTGGGCGGAGTTTTAGGAAAAAATTATTGCCTCAGTCTAGCCATGAGATTGGGATTGCCAGATAAAGTCCAGCAAGTAGGAGGGCCACTGGGAAGGTATGGAAACTCCACGGGGTGTCCCCTTAAGTGATAGCCCCAGATGACTTTCAAGCCTGAGGATGAGTTCCCCCAAAGATTTATCATGGGCATCCTGGTAGAAGGGTAGCCCTGGAGACCTGCATCCTGAGACCATCAAGCACTAATGAAGGTAGTGAAGCAGGTATCAGTGGATGGTGATGCAGGCATCAGTGTTGTGAAATAGCAGCAGTAAGCTAGGAGACTGTATCTCCATGTAAAGCAGGCGGAAGGGAAGCTCCAAAACAAGGAAACAGCTCACAGCTTGTCTGCTGGAATGCCATCCCAGGGGGTGGGTGCCAGGGGACATGAAGCATGCACCAAGTCTTGGTGTGGGTGAGGGACAGCAGCTAGGCTGCCATCAAAGAAGTGAGAGAGTACTGGGGTATGGCGAGGGAAGTGCCAGCCTCGTATGGTCTCCTCAGATGTTCTCCCTGAGACATGGACACCCAGCCTGGCATACTGTATATGCTGAGGAAAGTAATTATGCATGGGTAACAGCACCCATAAACAGATCAATGGTTTAGCATTTCAGCGCTGATGAGGATAGGGGCATCATTGTTCGAGAAGTGCAGCTAGGCCAGCCATACTCATTACAGAAATGGAAAGAGTGAGCCCAAGGTTTTTGTGCAAAGTTTGAACCACAGGAGAATGGTACAGGATACACCGGATGGGTGTTACAGAGCTGACAAAGCATACAGAAATAAGGGAAATGTGTTGCTCTGGAAAAGTTTTGGAACTACCATAATATACTGTGCATCAGCAGATAAACTGTGGTGACTTGTGCTCTGTATAAATTACCTTTGTTGAAAAGTGCCCTTAGTAAACAGAATTGGGTACTTGAAGGCCAGATTTGTGTGTGTGTGTGTGTGTTCTACAATGAAAGGTGTCCACATCCAGCATATCTTATGGGAAGTTGAGCAAACTATATCTGTTTGAGTGTAAGTGGCTCCCGATGGGCATGCCACCGATACTCCTAGACACAGGAGAACTCTGCGCCAGCCCACTACCATCCTGGGCATCAGCGCACAATGATCAGTGTGCTGCCTGATGGGGGTTACATAATACCTACATACAACTACGCTAATTACATTAGCTGAAGATCTGCCCCCTGGAAGCTTCTTTGAAAGGGAGGTTTAGTTTGGAACTTAAGAAACAGCCTGTCCAGTGGGGAAGGGGAGAGACAGATTTTTTTTTCAAAACTGGTTTGCATTACTCTAAATATTACCCTATCTTCTGCCTTAAATACAGATTTGCATACTGAGTATCCATGAGTCATTGCACTGGGTTTGGGGCCTCAGCATGTGCATGTGCTTGGGAGAGAAACACAAAAACGTTTGTCATTTCTATCTCCATATCAGACCCATTCTTACCGGTAGTGCATTATGGCATCAGAACCCTCCATTGCTTAACCCGACCCAAAACGGCTGCATAAAAGAGCTTGTGGCATCTCTGGAAAAACACTGATGTCATAGCATTTACACATGATTCCACTTATATTTCATGAATTGTTTTTGTATCTGTCTTCCCTCTTTCTATATTACTCAGAAAAGCTGCTTGAAAACAGGATTCACGTCCCTCAGACTTTGTCTTCTCGTGACACAGCCAGAACTCAGTTCTGTAAGTAGCATGTTATGGTATTCACTGACAGGACACATCATCTTTCCTGTGGAAATATTTACATACTGAACAAAGAGTCCTACTGGCTAAATTCTAATGACAGAAACATAACAGTATTCTATACTCTGATAAATAAGGGGTATATAATAGCTACAGTGAAAATATCAGATTCATTTTCATAAGTGCTTTCAAAACCCAATGACCTCTCGGTAAATTATCTGATCCTTCCGTGTGGGAATAAATACGGTTACCCCACTGCACAAATAAGTGATATGCAACAGCTTGACCGACAATATGCCTTTCATTTTCATAAGTGTAGTACAGAAAACCTGCCCCCTCACAAATGGAAATAAATTGCATATTTTCAGGCAGGCTGTTGTACAGTATGTTCCAGTTACACAACTTACATATCCAAACATAAAATAAATGGAAATGATGTACCCAAGGGAAAACTAAATGTTTCTTTTTCACTTGGGCACCCAACAGTGAAAACAACACATTTATTTGGATGACTTAATATATATATATATATATATATATATATATATATATATATATATACACACACACACACACATATATATATTTATACAATGGGGTGAGAGCTATTCCAGTGCAATAAATTCAGATATTTCACTGCAGTGAGATAAATGCTGACTGGAGTGAGATAAATGCTCATTGCAGTGAGATAATAATATGACGCCAGTGGAGTGAGATATATCCATTTATTCTCACTCACTGACGCCACCTAGTTAACCCTACAAAAACTCCTCAACCAATAAACAAATCAAGAAAACATGAATAAAACTCACCTGAAGCCCAATAACACAATGTCAAACCCTCCATATTCACGTGCTTATTCAAAACCTAAACCTAAAATCTCCGCAAAACGACTTTTACTATCCTTATAGAAAGTAAAAAAGCCTGCTATTGAACTCATATACAAAAATGAAGAGAACTTGTAAATCAAACAACATTCTTCAACAGAAACAAAAGCCTTCCAAACTAAACAAACAAGTATGACTAAATATATAAAAAGACCTCGATGGAAAATGAAATTGTAGATCTATGTACACAGTTTGAACGTGACAAGGAACCCCTACTCGACCCTACAGAACACCTTATACCAGAAACCCAAGAACGACAAATGCACAGAAAACGCGATTTCTAGATCCAGACTACATCGAAAATACATTCACAGCACGTAAAAATCGAAACACAACAAAAAAACAGAAACGGACCTCAAACATCTACAACAGTTTCTACTACAGGATTTAGAGATCACAACTCCCATTACTAAAATTGAACCAGAAGAACTGGACAGCCTGTTATTGCCATTATTTTATAACGGCACAAAAAGGATGGCACTGATTACTAACCCCGACCATTCGCTCCTCGCTTCCAAAGTATAGAGAGGCATTTAAAAGAAAATGGATACTGAATCTCTCCACATCTTTAAGATTCAAAAACACGACAAGTCGTATTATCTAAACAAAAACATTTAAAACAAAAAGGAATGGGAAACAACCATTTGCAGCAGATGACATCACAGACGAAATACTAACCAAATTATATGACAGCAATCTACTAGGACCTGACAATCCACAATCGCTCATCAATTCCATGTGGTTAATTGTCAATTTATACTGAATTAGAGGAAACTCTGAAGCTCGAAACTTAAAATGGGAGATGTAACTTTAAAAAAGACAACCAAAACACAAATTACCTGGAATTCTCAACTGAAAGACAAACAAAACCCTGAGTGGCTCAAACCCCAAAGACACAAGACTAATAAAACCACGAGCCTATGAAACCAGAGACCCTAAACGATGTCCTATAAAAATATACCTAACATACAGAGACAAACGACCTTACAAATGTAACACCCCAGATGCACCACTGTTTCTATCACTACATTACCCCATTAAAATACAGTCCCCTATGTTGGTACAAAACCAACCTCTAGGGATAAATACCATCGGAAAGATTGTAAAACAATGATCCAGGAAGCGGACTAGAAACTGACCGAAGACTCACAAACCATTCCATTCGAAGCACCTGGTGCAAAAGCTGACGGATTCTGACATTGCCCCCACAGAAATAATACAAGTTTCGGACACAAAAGCTTGAATCTCTCAACACATACTCCAAATTAAATGACAAAAGCAAAAATATCAGACTTACTGAGTAACCCAGTGAAAGATAGCGTAAAACCCTCTACTTCCAAACCTGAGTCTCACAGCACTCTGAACCTGAAACCTGGAACACCTGCTGCCTGTTACATGGATATGCTCCCAGCCTGCTTCAACAATCCAATCATTAACGATCACATATTACATTTAACATAATACAAGGTATGCCAAACTAACAACTCTCACTTATGACTACGAGTTGAACAACACTAAACATTTTTTTTATCTCCACAGGACACCAATATCAACAGAAAGCCAGAAAAAGAGACAGAGACTTGACATCGGACTCTGATACAGACTAAACCGCAAACTACAAAATGAAACAGTCGGACACTACAATCAACACTCCCCATTAAACATTGATTTCCTGATTTTGCTAACTTAACATAGAAACATAGAAACATAGAAGTTGACGGCAGATAAGGACCGCAAGGCCCATCCAGTCTGCCCATTTCTTTTTCTACCTTATAAATGTGCCATCGGCCTTTGCTCTGTCAGTGACCTATCTATTCGTAGTCATTTGTATTGCTCCCTTATGCCTATCCCATGCCTGTTTGAAGCCCTGCACTGTATTCATAGCCACCACTTCTTGTGGTAAGCCATTCCATGCATCTACCACCCTTTCTGTGAAAAGAATTTCCTCACATTCCCCTTAATCGGCCTCCCTCTAATCTCATGCTGTGTCCTCTTGTCCTGCTATTTTCTTATATTTAAACATGTTAGACTCTTTCACCTTGTTTATGCCCCTTAAGGTGTTTAAATGTCTCGATCATATCACCTCTCCCTCCTTTGCTCAAGGGTATACATATTGAGCTCCATTAATCTGTCCTCATATGTCTTCTGATGCAGTCCCTGCACCATTTTGTTGCCTCTTCTGGACTGCCTCAATTTGGTTAATGTCCTTGTGAAGGTGTGGCCTCCAATACTGCACGCAGTACTCAGATGGGGCCTAACCAATGTCTTGTACAGAGGATTATTACCTCCTCTTACGACTTGTGATACCCCTACTAATACACCCTAACACCCCCTAGCCTTACCTACCGCTTTAGAGGTCTGCTTTGATGATTTTAGGTCATCAGTGATGATGATGCCCAAGTCTCTTTCTTCCTTTGTGACTGCTAGAAACTCCCTCCCAGCCTATAAGTGGCTTCAGGGTTTTCTCCTTGTGCATGATTTTGCACTTCTTTGCATTAAATCCCAGTTGCCACTCTTCTGACCATTCTGCTAGTTTATCCAGATCTCTTCTCATTCTGCCCACCCCATCTGGATCATCTACTCTGTTGCAGATCTTGGTGTCATCTGCAAACAGACAAGCCTTTCCCTCTAGTCCATCTGTGAGGTCACTAATGAAGATGTTGAATAGGACTGGCCCCAGGACTGATCCCTGAGGTACCCCACTTGTGACTTGCATCTCTTCTGACTGTATACCATTTACCACCACTCTCTGTTTTCTGCCAGTCAACCAGTTTGCCACCCAGTTGACCAACTTCTGACCCACGAGCCTACCTAGCTTATTTATCAATCTTCTATGTGGAACAGTGTCAAAAGCTTTGCTGAAGTCAAGGTAGGCGACATCAACTGCTCCCCTTGGTCCACCACTCTGGTTACCCAGTCAAAGAAATCTATGAGATTAGTTTGACAGGACCTTCCTTTGTAAACCCATGCTGTCTTGGATCCTGTGCCCTATGGATTCCAGGTGTTGCACTATCCTTTCCTTAAGGAGTGCCTCCATAATCTTGCCCACTACTGAGGTAAGACTGACCGTCTGTAGTTCCCCGCCTCCTCCTGCTACCACTCTTGTGAGTGGGATCACATGAGCCCTTCTCCAGTCTTCTGGGACCTCTCCTGTGCTCAGAGACTCACTAAACAATTCTGCTAATGGCTCTGCTAGTTCCTCCTTTAGCTCCTTAGTACCCTGGGATGTATGCCATCAGGTCCCATTGCCTTATCCACCCTGAGCTTAGCAAGCTCTTGTAGGACCCTTTCTTTTTGAAGGAGTAGTGCTCACCTCCTCCCCTGTGTCCATGATGTTGAGCTGTGGGCCCTGCCCTACCTTCTCTTCAGTAAATACTGAGCAAAAGTATCTATTTAGGATAGATGCCTTTACAGGGTCCTCCTCCTCACATGCTCCTTTTCTCCATTGCTTAGCAATACCCCTCTGACTTTCTCCTTTCACTAATGTATCTATAGAAAGTCTTGTCACCTTCTTTACTGTTCGTGCTAGTGTTTCCTCAGTTTGGGACTTTGCCTGCCTTACTGCCTTACCTGCTTCCCTTAGGGCAGTTTGGTATGCCTCCCTATCTTCATCCCGCTGTGTTTCTTTATATTTTCTGAAGGCCAGCCTTTTGTCTCTGACCTTTTCTGCTACTGTATTTGAGAACCAAAGTGGTTTCCTTCTTTTTACACTTCCTTTTCTGTCTAACACAATGGGATGTTGCTTCAAGTATTGTATCCTTAATGCTTGCCCACTTTGCCTGTACCTCCTCACCTGTGTTTCTTTTGCCAGGGCTAGCTTAACTCTGTTGGCCATCTTATCAAAGTCAGCTCCTCTGAAGTCCCATATTTTTGCCTTGGAATGGGATGATTTAGATGTAGTAGCCAAATTGAACCATACCATGTGATGGTCACTGGCCCCAGGTGACCTTCTACCTGGAGATCTGTGATCCCTTCTTGTTAGTCAGTACTAGATCTAGGATAGCCCTGTCTCTTGTGGGTTGCTGTACCAGTTGTTTGAGGCCCTCCTGCAGGGAATCCACTATGTGTCTAGTTCTGGCCGATGTTCCTGCTGGTATTGACCAATCTGTATCTGGCATGTTGAAGTCTCCCATTATCAGAACCTCCCTTTAGCTATCATGTTTTGTATATCTTCTAACAGTAATGTGTCTATGTCCTCCTCTGGTCTGGGGCCTGTAGACAACCCCAGTTCTTATGGCTGTCCCATTTTCTGTTTCCAGGGTGACCCACAGTTCTTCTGGCTCCTTATGTGTATTCTGAATTTCTGTAGCTTTGATATTTTCATTAACATACAGGGCCACTCCTCCCCCCCTTTTTGCACCTCGGTCTCTTCTGAACAATACATAGCCAGGTACTGAAGTCTCCCAAGTGTGGTTACTGGTAAACCACGTCTCACTAATTGCTACTATGTCCAGTTTAGCCTCTGACATTATTGCCTGCAGGTCTGGGATCTTATTTCCCAGGCTGTGAGCATTTGTGTACATGATTTTCCATTGGCCAGATTTTGGAGTGTCAAAATATTTACTTTAAAATAAAAGTTTAAATGACTTCTTGACATGCAGTTCCAAAAAATATACCCTTATCAGAACTCTTCGGTGAATAAAACCGCAAAACACTAACAAAAACTCATTATGTCTGCACAAAACATTTTCCCACAATAAATAAATAAATAAATCTAAATCTCACAAATTCCACCCCTCAAACACTACAACCAAATAAAATATACATACCATTATTTCAAAGACGCTCTCACCCCATTTGTATAAATAGCACACATGATGTCCATGTCGTGAGATATGGTAAATATTCTCACTCCTGCAGAGTGAGCTGTGCATTCTCACTTGTGCTCGTGCACCTCATGAGAATACAGAGTTACTCTGCAGGAGTGAGAATATTTACCATATCTCACTCCTGCCCATCATGTATCCCCCTATATATATATATATATACATACATACATATATATATACATATATATATCATGTAATAGATAAACCACTTTGAGTGTGCAGTGGGTGCTCTGATATACGCACGCCTTGGTGTGCGTTGTACGCACAAGGCCGCAGGCCGAGTGTGTCAACCGCCCAAGGCGTGCGTATATCAGAGCATGGCCGCATACCTCAGAGTGGTTTATCTATCTTATAAAATGTCAAAACTGTTTTGGAGGGGGTGTAAGTGCAGGTGTGCGGTCGCGCTCTGATATATGCATGGTCATGTGGTGCTCAAGGTCCAATAAATGAACAGCAATTTCCCTGCCCATTTTATAAATATATATATTTTATAGTGACATGGTAGCACCAATATAGTTATGGCTGAGCAGCAGTTTCAATGTTAAACCTCAAATTTTGCATTTTAATAACTTTACAACCGTTCAACGGATTTGTATGAAGTTGTGCATGTTCAGTTTCTTGGGGTAGATCTCTTGCTATGCCAAGTTTTGTTTGACTCTGATGTGCGGATTCTGAGATCCGGATAGTGAAAAAAACCTTAAAATTCGCTACTTTTTGCAATTTTGTTCTCATCGCTCTGCACATAGACGGTGCGTAATTGTGGTCTGAAATTGTTATGGTAGAAAGCACTTGGGTCACAGAGTAGGCCAGCATTTATTTGGTGAAAAAATATTAATCTGTTCTAAAGTTATAGCATTTTTAAGTTCCCATTATTGTCAATGGGATTTTCATTTTTCAGGATAGCTGCACAGTATGAACAAGGATCCTTGTCTCTGAGGGGCCAATCCTTGTCCACCAGTTGCCAATCCTTGACCATCAGAAAAAATTATTTGTCCATGAGCTACCATCTTGTCTTTTGATTTTGCCCTGAAAAAAGTGTCATAACTCTACCCAGGGCCATCTGTCTCACACATGAAAGCGTGATTTCTGCTCATCAGGAGTTGATGAGCTGGGTTGTGTGCTTTCTGGCATGTGTATGCCCTCAGAAACATTTTTTTTTTATAATTTAAATCCTTGTTCATCACTCGCTAACATCCTTGTCCACCAGTCTTTGTCCATCATGGCAAACAAGGAAAACGGCTGGCAGACAAGGATTCCTGGTCTGGCCATCTGGTAGTGAAATTTGGACGACCAGATGACCAGATCGGGAATCCTTATCCATCAGCAATTTCCTTGTATGCCATGATGGACAAAGACTGACTGATAAGGAATTGTTCTGACAGACAAGGATTCACTTTTGGCCATCTCGTCATCCAAACTTCACTACCAGATGGCCAGACTGGGAATTCTTGTCTGTCAGCCATTTTCCTTGTGCCAAGACAGACAAAGAATGACAGACAAGGAATTCAGCTGGTGGATGAGGATTTATTTGTGGCCATCTGGTCGTGAAAATTGGGCAATCTGCTTGGGAAATTATTTTTCCATTTTTGCCCCTCCTTTATATCCCTGGTGTTTAGTGGCACTCCCCACCCTGAATCCCCATTTAATTAATATTTATTTATTTATTTATTTATTTTGGCTTTCTTGGCCCTGGTGTCCAGTGGTACCCCCACCCTCTGTTCTAGAGAAATCATTAGTGGTACTCCCCCAACCACCAGGTCATCTTTCTTTTTTTTTTTTGTTGTTGTTGAAAAGAAAAAAGTCCCTTGATGTCTTTGCTGCCGTTACCTGAAATAGAAAAATGTCCATAGCTGCTCGCCTCCTGCACCCCACACCCACCCACCCACTGTGCACACACCTCCCATGCCTCCCTGACGCCCCCTCCCCGGACTGTCACTCACCTCAGGAGGTCCCAGGTATGACAGCCACTCCGCAAATCGAAGACACGTCTTGCTGCTGGAACTGGTGACTGCAATATGAACTATGATAAATGTGGTCCTATATATATATATATATCAATGGGGGGGGGAATTCAACTTTCGTCTATAACTCAGCCATTTTTTAACATTTGGCCCCAAATTTTCAACATGGCCTTTTGGGGGCCCCACCTCATGAACAGTGTGACTGTCATTAGGCAACTCTCGCCAGAAAGGTGATTTCACTGTGGGTTGGTGAAATCATCTTTCCAGTGGGATTTGTGTAATGACAGTCATATTGTTCATGAGGTGAAGTCATAAGAAGGCTATGTTGAAAATTTGGGGTCAAAATTTTGAAAAATGGCTGTGTTATGGGCATTCATTGCAATATTTTACTGCATATTTTCAACATGGTCTTCTTATTACCCCACCTCATGTATGTGACAGCTGTCATTATTCAAATCCCGGCCAAAATGTGTTTTCACACCTGTGGCATAGAATGGCATTGCGGTTGTGCAGAATTACGTTTTGGTGGGGATATGAAATTTTTTTGTACTGGGTACATTCGGTGAGGTCATAAGAAGGCTGTGTTGAAAATCTGGGGTCAAATAAGGATACTGCTATATTATGTCAATGGAGGGATGGCAGCTCAGGGTCCAAAAAACCCTGCACTCCCACTGTACCATACGGATACTGTTATACTATCTGACTGGATGGATGGAAGTGCAGGGTCTGAAGGACCCTGTGCTCCCACCATAACATATGGATACTGTTATACTATTATCAATACAGGGATGGGAGCGCAGGATGCAAAGGACCCTGTGCTCCCACAGTAAAATAAGGATGCTATTATGCTATCTCATAAAGTAAGGAAATTAGTTGCAAAAACTTTGTTAATGCATCAGTCAGGGTTGCCACAACAAAAGTAGGGAAATGAGGCATTAGGGTTTCACCATAACACCCCACCCCTACGGAGACCAGGAGGTGTTGTGGGAAGGGGGGCATTGGGGTCGCCAACCCTAACACTCACCCCATTCCATTGTAAAATAAGCTGGGTGGCTACAATATAGGAGAATGGGACGAGTGTTAGGGTTGGCAACCCCAATGCCACTCCCTCCTCCCCGCAACACCTCCTGGTCTCTGCAGGGCAGGGGTGGGGTGTTAGGGTGAAAACATAATGCCTCATTTCCCTACTTTTGTTGTGGCAGCCCTAACTGATGCATTAACCTGTATACCTGTGACTAATCTAGCAATCAAAGCTATATACCTGCACTAACCAATCAATTTCAAGCTATATACCTGAATTAATTAAAGCTATATACCTACACTAATCAAACAATTAAAAGTACTGTATATACCTGCACTAATAAAAAGTACACAGTTGTACTACATTAAACCCTCTGGGATACCACTAAAAACACAATTAACACAGCATTTGGAAGCTAGCCAAACCAACTAACAAGTTGTAAAAGAACCTGGAAAAACAGACATTTACACAAACTCTCCCAAACCCAGACATCTACTAGATTTTTACCTGCATTCACTACACACCATTCTCTCCTTGCTGCAAGAGACCTTCAAGTTCCTATTCATGATCGCAAATACAATAACCATCCTAATGTATTATATTCAATAAACAATGGATAAGGATGGCACACTCGAAAGTACACCCATCTCAGGGTCTACCACCCTTACCCATTATATATATATATATATATATATATATATATATATATATATATATATATAACACACACACACACACACACACACACGGCTTTAGGCAAAGTATCCACCATATCAGAAAATAACCAGCAGAGAAAATGCATAGCTGTTTATTGATCATAGGCTTTATTGCAAACCTTAATCTTAATTTACTCAAACATTCAATGGACATAAAGCTATTTTCCTGCATGTCACAGTCTCACTAATTGATAAGTATGCTTGAACAAGAGCTTTCGCCTCACAGTTCAGGTTCAGCTTCTTCTCCCATCTTATGTTTATTCAGGAAAGTTATAACCCCATTCTGATAACACCAAAACATCTTCCGTGGCAACTGGTTGTTATGCCCCAAGAATAAGATGGGATTTAATGCATTTCCAAGCAATAGAAGCAGGGGAATTTCAAGGTAAAAAAAAACAACTTTTGTCTGAACACATATGTTTCAATAATTATCATTAGTGAAGAGAAAATATAGGGGAAAGTAAATGCTACGCTGCAAAAATCCCTCTTTCAATTACATGTGTGAAGAAAGCGACCTTGTATACCAACTTTTTTCTTCCTAAAATCAGTATGCCAAGGTACAGATGAAGTAGCAGTCAATAATTAGAAAACATAATGATGGGGATAAGTGATATTTTTGAAGTGCCAGCACACCAGGTGACATATTCCAATGTACTGTTGTTAAATAATCAGTAACACATTAGGTGAGAGTTCAATTTAATTCAATTTAGTTTATTAGGAAGGCAGATTGAGCCACAGCTCCTTTACATTGACATCCTCAACATGGAAAGACAATTCAAAATCACGAAAGATATAAAACTGCTAAAATAGAATTACACATAGATCATTATTTCTGTACACTACAATGCAAATGAAAAAATACAATCATTAGATGTTTAGCCAAGATTAATATAAAGTCACCTAAAGCTCCTACAAAGTCTATACAGACAGTAAATCAGTGTCAATGACTCAGCACGTATCATGCTCGCCTCTAGGGATGGAAGATCAAAGGTCGTGGGCTATAGCCCCACACCAGGCACTTGGTGTGATACCCATAACTGACACTGTAGTGCAGCACAAGGGGGGGCTGCACCACTGAGGTGCCATCTATCGGCCAAGACGTTAAACCGAGGTCCCTTCCACCCATCTCTGGTCACTGTCCAGGTGAAAGTAAAGGAGACCATGGTTCTTATCGATGAAAAGTAGAGGCATTTTTATTAAAAATAAAACCGGTATAGAAAAATAAAATCTTAAACATCACATGTAATCATAGTATAAACACATTAAAAGAAATTAAAGCAAAGAACAAAACCACAGTCACAGTGTATAACCAAAATTCAATACAGAAACATAATACAAAGTGCGTGAGAAATTCCTCAAGTAATCTAACCAATTAATCAAAATTCAAACCACTTCATTGATTTCCATAGAGAATTCATTCTCTTGGGAAATCAGAAGATCTAAGTACTGTAATACACATTTTGCAATCCCAATCCCATTTTTACATTCCAGATTGTGTCCCCACACTCCACCATCTTTTGTTGCAGAGTGAGAGCACAGTGGGCTTGCAATATAATAATATTTCATCAGTGCAAATAGTACCCAAACTGTAGTGTTATGGTAACCAAACCATCCACCTGTGCTAAGTCCTAATACTAATTTTCTGAATCTTAAGGGATAGGAACAAAGGTTCATCACAAGCAACCATACTCGCATCCCAGAATCTTTTAACAAAGGGGCAATCCAGGAACAAATGATCTTGTGTTTCTAATATCCCGTTACATCCTGGCCTTCGGCAGTTCCGTTCATCTATCCTTTTATGCTTGTCTGCTTAAACAATAATTTTGCTAACCCAATCATGGATCATTTTGTGTCAGCTCTGTCCTTGGAATATTTACTGATGGCGTCCAGTAAATGCAAATCTAGGGGGTCTCTACAATGTAAACAGTCCAGCTGCCTGGAGTCAGATGCTGTTCCTGTACAGTATGCTTTCAGGGACTGCAGCACTAGGACAAAGCGTGACAGAAGAGACCACTTCCTACTTAGATAAGCCAACATCAAGGGGAAACACAGAACAACAGCGCAGAAGTGGTTGCTATTTTTAGGTCTGAAAAGCAAGCCAGGGAATGTTCAGTGAGAGAGAGACGGACCCTGTGTGTGTGAGAGAGAGAGATCCTGTATCTGTGAGACTGTTCTTTGCCCAACTACCGAGACAGCATCTTTATTTTTTTTTATATTGTTTTTTATACCCAGGTGGTTACTGCCTACTTTCAGTCTCCTCTGACCCATCTCCCACTGTAAACTCTGAAGAGTGGTCCATCAGCCTCACCACTGCAGTTTACATCCCATCACCATGCCACAACTACAGCTTTCAGCCCACAGAGATAGAAAGGGTGGTGGGGCTGCTGTTCATCAGGGCTGGTTAGCTACATCTGCGATGACAGGGGGCTTGTGCTGGGTTGCTATGATTAACCTGCCATTTAATCCTCCCCCTGCTAGCTTCACACTGCTGCCACACTAAAAGTTAGGCACACCATAAAAATTAGGTGGTCTTGGCAACTTAGTCCCAGAACAGCAAATGCATCTCTTGATAGAAATACACTTATATAAACCAGGTCTGGCTGCAGCAATCAGAACTGGTTTTGCAGATCATGCCTGCTTCATCTAATTGGGTGATTAATGCAGCAGGGACAAGACACATGTAGATGCATCCTCAGGATGTACCTGTGCCTATCCTTTTTAAAAATATGGATCCAAATCTTTCTGGCCAAAGTCATGTACACTCTACAACTAACTAATTGAATTTCATTTCTCCTGCATACAGAATATTTTTTAAACACATTCATTATAGCAACCAAATAAACCGAACTGCATGCTGAGGCTCAAGAAATTACTTTATAATCATTAGACACTGAGCAATGTATAAAACTATTTATAATAACTGGTTTGTGATGATTATCAACTGTGGGCAGAAACTGTCAAACTCCATTATACATGGCCATGTATAATCACCCGTGTATAACGGAGTTTGATTATACACATGTTTATAATCACCTGTGTATAATGGAGTTTGATTATACACATATGTGTATAGTCACCTGTGTATAACAGAGTATGATTAAGCACCTTTTGCTAAAATTCTAAAATCACTCTCATGCTAGAGCTACTGGCTTCTCACGTCTGCTCACACTGTCAACTTGATTGCATTAACCTCACTGAAACTGCTAAGCTGGAATCTAATTTATGTGTGGCTGAAGAAAGACATATTTCTCACAGAAACAAAAAATAACCAGCGGTCTACTAACGTCTGCCTATCCACCTAAACAATGGCGCATTCATCACCATTTCAGCAACCTAGTGTCCTAGAAAGACAAAAATTCATAAAGCAGCAAGAAAAAAGAAACACCCTAAGAAAAACCAAGACCAGCGTTAGGCTGTTCAACAAGTACCTGTCTGACAAAACTATCAAAAGAACCAGTTATTATGAAAAATAAAACACAGGGAAGTGTGTGTCAACTCAGATTTTATGCACACCCTTGGTATGCGATGCCTTGATAACCTGAGGCATTGCACACCTCAAGTGTGCATAAAATCCTCATTACACACACTTCCTGATGCATTATTCTATATGTTTGATTGGATTGGAGGATGGCTCACATGGTGCCCCTCCACAAGAGTGGCCTAAAGGATGAGTCAGGCAATTACAGACCTGTAAGCCTCACATCTATTGTAGGAAAACTTATGGACTTAATCCTGAAAGAGAAGCTGGTGACCTTTTTTGAGGAAAATGGACTCCAGGACAGTCAGCAGCATGGTTTCATCTCTGGAAGATCCTGCCAGACCAACCTAATTGAGTACTACGACTGGGTAACAAGGGAACTGGATAAAGTCATGCAGTGGATGTGCTGTATTTAGACTTCAGCAAGGCCTTTGATTCAATGCCTAACGGGAGGCTGGGGGTAAGTTGCAATATGTGGGGGCAGGGACGAAGATGGTAAACTGGATTGTGAACTGGCTGAAGGGGAGGCAGCAACAGGTGGTGTTGGTGGTGGGGGGCACTCTCTTCCCCAAGGGCGGTGATAAGCTGGGTGCCGCAGGGCTCAATCCTGGGTCCGGTGTTGTTTGGGTTATTCATATCAGCTATCTCACATGGTGTTAGGAGCAAGATCAGTCTGTTCACAGATGATACCAAGATAGGAGCAGTGGTGAATGACATAGAGGGGTGGCAGGAGCTACAGGAGGACCTGATCAAACTGGAGGAGTGGTTGGAAAAGTGGCAACTGAGTTTCAATGTGAAGAAGTGCAAGGTTATGCACTTCAGAGCAAGGAACCCTCGGGAGGAGCTACCAGTTGGGAGGGGTTCAGATAGAGATCACAGAAGAGGAGAAGGACCTAGGGGTGATCATAACAGGTAACATGAACAACTCAGCTCAGTGCAGGAAGGTGGCAGCTAAGACCAACAAGATGCTGGGGTGTATTATGAGAGGAATCTCATCCAAAAATAGGGATGTGATCCTGCCACTGTACAGGTCACTAGTCAGGCCACATTTGGAGTACTGTGTGCAGTTCTGGTGTCCCTTTCTGAAGAAGGGTATCAGATTGCTGGAGGGGGTGCAGCGTAGGGCAACTAAGAAGATCCAGAGGCTGGAGGGCAAATCCTATGAGGACGCTCTGACTGAGTTAAATAACCCTGGAGGAGGGGAGGAATCGGGGGGGATATGATTCAGACCTTCAAATATTTGAAGGGGATTAACAAAATGGGCACAAAAGGGATATTTAAGCTGAGGAGAGGAAGGGACACCAGAGCGCATGGTCTCAGGTTGGAGGGTGGAAGATACTGGAGAGAGATGAGGAGGCATTTTTTCACAGAGAGGGTGGTGGAGAAATGGAACACTACCCAAGGAGGTGGTATCCTGTAGCACAGTGGGCAGTTTTAAAAGGGCATGGGACAAGGTGCGAGGGGGGGGTAAAGGTGAGGGGGGAGGGGGGGACAGCTGCAATGTAAGGGTGCTTGCTGTGCATTCGAGCAGACTAACTTGATAGACCATAAGGCCTGTTTCTGCTGGCAGATTTGTATGTTCGTATGTTGTTTTATTTTGTGACATGGACAATTATCTTAACAGGAACCTTGTCTTTTTTAAGTTAAAGTGCTCTTGACTTCTCTTTCAATTGCATCTTTATTTTTTTAATTGTTTATGATAATTTTCCTGACTGCAGATAACTTAAATCTGTGTGGGACAGTAGAAACAAGAGGCAGTTGTTCTACTGGGGCATGCAGCTTCAGCAATGCGAGTCTGATTGACAGCTTGTGGTTACATATGACCAGTTTTAACCAAAAGTACCACAGTTATTTAGCTATTAAAAATGCTGGCCAGTAATTATAACAATGTTGCACACTGCAGCCAATATATTATTCCATATTTAATGTTTTCTATGTTTTTTTTTATTTTGATTTGAACAAATTTCATAGATACATTTGGTACATAATAGATTCTAAACCCTGGGAAAAATCAGAAATAAACAAAACATGTATTCTCGAGTAAACTGCTACAGCGCAATACTTTATGTCTCCAGAATTACATACTGAAGAAGACCCCCGGGAGTCCAATAATCAAAATATTTGTAAGAGTATTTTGTTTGCTTTCATTAATTTTAAAACACAGTTTTGAGGGACAAAAAGTCTGCCCAGATTTTCCAGGAATATCACCAGAATTTACAGCTTTGATGAGTTCTGCTGATATTCCAAACCGTTCAGGGCAGTCACATAGAAAGATCTGACAACAGATACGGACCACTTGGCCCTCCTGTCTGCCCATTTTTCCATACCTACATTATCACCAGTATTCCATCGAAACAGCAAAGTTTCAACAGCGAAAGCCATTACAGTGACAGTTTCGTGGAATTCGAAATTGTCATTGCAATGATCCGCTGGTGAAATTTCACTGCTTTTGCCACTGTTTCTCCCCCTTCAAACAAACTCCGACTCGGAGTTTATCTATAGAATTGGTGGGTGCGTAGGGCTATGTGGGGGAGGGGTGCAGCCTCCCCCAACCCGCTAAAAAAACAGTCAATGTCTGACAGGCGAAATTTCACCTGTCAACATTGTGGATATCGCTGAGCCACATTTCGACAACTTTGTTGTCGATGCGGCTTGGTGGAACCCATTATCACCACAGACCCTCCTTGAACTACAGCTCTTTATTCACCCCCTTCCCTTTCCAATATGCTTCCTATGTGCCTATCCCATGCATTCTTGAACTGCACAACTATTTTTGCCCCCACTGCCGCTGATGAAAGGCTTTTCCAGGAATTCACCACTCTTTCTATGAAATAATTCCTCACATCTCTCCTGAACCTTCCCCCTCCAGCTTCATAACGTGTCCACTTGTTCTTGAGCACTTTTCCTGAAAAATACTTCCCTCCTGTACCTTATTTACTGCCGTGATGTATTTAGAGGTCTCTATCATAGCCCCTCTCTACCCCCTCTCTTCCCAAATATACATTTTGTGGTCCTTTAGTCTCTCCTCATAGGGTTTTTGATGCAGACTATGAACCATTTTAGTTGCCCTCCTCTGGACCGTCTCCAATCTATGTCCTTCCAGACATGTGGTCTCCAGAACTGGGCACAGTACTCTAGGTGGGATCTTACCAGTGATCCATACAAAGGCAACACTATATCCCCTCTTTCTGCCAGTGATATCCCTCCTATGCACCGCAGCATCCCACTAGCCCGGATGACTGCCACGTTGCACTAGCTGGTCACTTATGGTAGTCATTACTACCACTCCACCCATTTTGTACTCTGTCCCTGGGTTTCTGTGCCCTGAGAGCATTATTTGGCACTTTTTCATATTGAAACCCAGCTGCCATACCCTTGACCATGCCTTTAGTTTTCTCAGGTCTCTGCTCATCCTTTTCCCTCCCCCTGAAGTGTCCACCCTATTACAGATTTCAGTGTCATCTACAAAGATGCAGACCTTCTCTTCCAGCTCCAATGCAATGTCACTTATAAAGACATTAAAAAAGGGCTGGTCCCAGTACTGATCACTGAGGCACCCCACTGATCACCCTCCCTTCCTTAGCGTGAACTCTATATACCACCACCCTCTGTCACTTATCCCCTAACCAACTCCTCATCCAGTTTACCACCTTTGGACCCACTCCTAAGATATGCAGCTTGCTTACTAGTCTCCTATGTAGAACGGTGTTGAAAGCCTAATTGAAATCTAGGTAGGCCACATCCACCACTCCACCCTGATCTAATTTCTTTGTCACCCAGTCACAGAAATCTATCAGGGTTGGTTGACATGATCTGCCCCCAACTCGTGAATCCATGCTGCCTCATGTCTTACAATCCATTGGATTCAAGATATTCCATAATCCTTTCTTTCAGCAGTGATTCCATTAATTTTCCCACCACCAATGTCAGGCTGACTGGCCTATAATTGCCAGGCTCCTTCCTGCTACCACTTTTGTGAAGCGGACTACATCTGCCCTCCTCCAGTCCTCCAGAATCACTCCTGTTTCCAGTGAACTTTTAAATGGGACTAACACAGGTGCAGCCAGTATCTCCCTTAGCACCCTCAGTATCCTTGAATGCACCCTGTCTGGTCCCACTGCTTTGTTCACCATCAGATTAGTGAGTCCCTTCAGGACTCTCTCCTCTGAAAAATAACTAGTGTCCACCTCCCTCCCTTCAAAGCTTCTGTTACTTTTTTGTGGCCTCGCCACTTCTCCTTCCTCTGTGAACACCGAACAAATGCATTTGTTTAGGATGTCTGCCTTTTCCTATTCACCCAGTCCCCTTTCCCTTTTTAAACTTACAATCCCACCCCTGGTCTTCCACTTCACTTAACATACCTAAAAAATGTCTTGTCCCCTTTCATTACCTCCTGGGCTATTGTCGCTTCAGTTTGCACCTTTGCCCGCCTTGCTTTCCCTGCTCCTTCTGTTTCCCCCAATACACCTCTCTATTCTCCTTCCTCTGTGTCTCCTGATACCTTCTGAATGCTACCCATTTAGCCTTTACCTTCAGCCACCTCTTTAGAGAACTATAGCGGTCTCTTTTTCCTCTTGCTTTTGCTCACTTGTTTGATGCAGAGGTTCGTTACCTTCACTATGCTCCCTTTCAGCTTTGCCTACTGTTCCTCCACCCCACCCAGGTCATCCCTGTGATAGGTCATCCCTGAGGCAATCACCCATCTTTATAAAATCTGTCCTCCTGCAGCCATCCTTACAGTGAACCACACTGTACGGTGATCACTGGTCCTCAAGTGGCCTCACACATTGCCGTCTCCAACACTATCCACGTTAGGGTGTGCCAGGTCCAGTACTGCCCTATCAGGAGTGGGTTTGCTGACTAGTTGCCTGAGAACCTACCCCTGCAGGGAGTCCAGGATGTCCCCACTTCTAGCAGAAGCTGTTGGAGGGAGGCTCCAATCTACATATGACAGACTAATGTCCCCCACCAGCAGCACCTCCCCCTTTTCAGCCATCTTGCCACTGGCTTCCACCAGTACCTTATCTAATTCCTTCCCTGTGCTGCAGGTCTGTAGATCACTCCAGTATGAATAATGGCTCCATTCCTCATCTCCAGGTGACCCACAGTACCTCTGCCTCCACCTGCATTCCTCGTATCTCCATCGTGAATTTTGCTTTCCCTCACATAAAGCACCCCCCCCCCCTTTCCTTCCTACCCGGTCCTTCCTGAACAGAATATAGCCCGGTATGACCATGTCCCAGTCATGGTTTTCAGTGCACCACGACTCAGTAATGGCCACAATATTCAAGTTGGCTTCTGTCATTATGGCCTCTAAGTCCGGAATCTTATTTCCTAGACTTCTAGCATTTGTACAAATGACCTTCCAGATTTTGTTTCCACTCTAATTGTTACTGGCCTTTTTCCTTTTTGCCTTCCCTCCTTCCCCACCTCTCTTTTTAATGTTCCCATTCCCTTCCCCCTTCATCTGTTACACCCTGCTTCCTTTATTAATTTGCACCCTGGGGAATTCCTCTCCCCTCGGGATCTCCCTACTCTCTACTTCAGCCTGTGGGAAGGGGGGGCTAGTTTCTGCCTCTCGATTCCTTCCGCCGTCCTCCTCGACTAATTTAAATGTTCACTAAAATAACATTTAAACTATCCATTGAGGACTGCTGTTCCCCTCCAGGATGGATGCAGGCCATCACCTATGTTTAGGCCCTTATCCTCCCAGGTAGGACCCCAATCCCCGATGCAGCCTAACCCCTCCTCACTGCACCGTTCCTTCAGCCAAGAGTTGAAGCCCCTGGTGTGGAGATCCCTCTCCTCCCCTTTCGTACACAGGCAGCATCTCAGTGAAAGTCACTGAATGCGCTACTTGTCTAAGTGGACAATGACATCCAGCTCTCCCGGGCAGTCCTCCTTCCTGTCCTGCTGCTTAGTGATCCTCAGGATCTACTTCCTTTCCCTATGGGCTGTGGCACCGCATAAGCACTTAACCTGCCCCCCCCTTCTTATTCCCGAATCTATCCCCCTCACAGTCGAGTCTCTCACCAGAAGTTGCTTCTTTCTCCTCCTTTGGGGTCCTCTACCACCCTTCTTGCCATCTTGTACTACCCTTCTTGGGGTCTCCCAGCAGTCCTGCCCTGCCAGAGTGGTGCAGGAGTTACACAGTCATACTGGTTGAGGTATGTGCCTCTGTCCCTCCACCCTCACCCTTCCACAGCCAACCACAGTCCAGCCATTCCTCCTCCCCCTGGCATCCTCTGAGGTAATGGTGGCAGACTCCGTGGCCCCTGCTCAAGGAAGTGGTCCCCCAAATCCTAGCCAACTCAGCCTGAAGTCTAGTGATCTCCTGCCTCAACCCAGAGAGGCACATGCAGATGGGGCAGCATCAGTCTGCAGAAGGTCTCTACGAAAACCGTTGCTCCACAGCCACTGCACTGCGCCACTCCCAGCATTCCCACCTTCTATTCTTCTTGTGTTACCTAGAAGTACTTTTGTATCCTTACCCCGATAGGGTGTTTCTAGTTTTCTCCCTTTTGTTTGTTTCTATTTCTGTTCCCACATGCCTTGTTTAAATCTCTTTATAGTCCTATCCTTGATAGGGTGTTGCTCCTATTTCCAGTTTTCTCCTACCTTTTACCTTCCACATTCACAGCAGTAACTGTTACATAGCAGTGAATAAGTACCTTACCTTAGTCGACCAGCAGAGTCCCCTATTTAATTGCTTCCTCCTGCTGATGCCTATTGATGCCTAAGGCACCAGTTGCCTGTTCCACTCCTTTGCTGTTCCGCTCACTCACTGGCACAGCAATGTCTAGAAAAGTGTTCTGAAATTTGTATGGCCAATCAAACTGAATGTGTGAATGTTTCGTTTATCAGGCTGCTGCTCTTTTTTCCCCCCAGTTCTGTTTGTCTACCATGGCCCACCAGCCAGGACCTCCTTCGGCTATCACCAGTGCCGCCTAGCCATCCTTGGAGCTCTTCCTTGCCAGATCTCTCCAGTGACCTCAGGGCACCCGTGTCTCACTGCTGTGTTGCCCCCCCCCCCATTCTGCTCCCCAAGATGGGCGTCCTGCCTTCAACTCTCTGGTAGCTTCCACGACAAGATCAAGCCACCCACGGTGGAGGTTCTCCCGAGGTCATCCCAAGGGGTCTTGAAGTAGAACCCTGAATGGAAATGGGGGAGGGGTAAGCAGAGCATCATCTGTAAAGTTGGTGGCCATTTTTCTCCCTCGTTTTTCCCATCCACCAAGAGGGGGCCATGTGTCAGCAGGTGCCAGCACACCCTCTCCCCCCCTCCCAGCACACACTGCAGGCTCCCCAGGCTGCACTGCCACCTGTCCCCCAGGTGGTAGTAGTACAATGGGTCGTACATTTCTCCCTACTAGAGAAGGATAACATCCCCTGGGATACTCAAGCTGCCTCCCCCTACTAGCCCTCTGATTATCCAGTCTCAGGGCACAAACAAGGGTCTCCGGTATTGCAAGCAAGAGCACTGTCACTACACTGATGGGTTGGCCTAAGGTACCTGCTCTGTAATCACAGATGTTTTTTATCCACTTAAAGTTGCTGTGATTTTCGGCAGTAAGGGCTCCTATATGCTACAAGTCATTGTTCTGCAGGAGTTACAATCTTAACTAACGGTCAAGTAAGCATTTCAAAACTAAACAAAGGGTTGGTTGCATTTGTTGCAGTTTGAAATATAAACAGTTCACCTTTACATCAGTCAACATTTACTCCGACAGACATGGAAAATAGTGCTTAGTTAGGCAAGCTATAGAAAAAACTTCAACTCTGCACAAAACTAGATGAGAGAGGAACACACACTGAAAGCAGCAGGGCAGCTAAAACCTTTTCCCCAGAAGGTGGTTTCCAGCTATTGCTAGTAAAAATGCATCATGTATGCACACCTGTCAAATCTGCTTTTCCAGGTGCTTCCTCTGCTGTGCAGTATATCGACATATATATATATATATATATATATATATATATATATATATATATATATCATTTGCCTGATCCCAACCCTTTTCAGGTCCAAAAGGCAATCTGTCAGCCAAAGAAAGTGACCTTTTTTTTCTTGAGAAAAAAATTAATTTAAAATATTAAATAAATATGTCAGTTCTGGTAGAACTGGAACACTTTACCAGTAAATTAAACTAGGAGATGCCTGGAATCTTTTGCTGTTAAAATAGATAGGGTCAAACTTTTTGCCCATCTTAACTGAATTGCTGCATTAAGTTCATTTCCAAAAATGATCTTACACTTGCCATATTTTTTATCCAGGAAATGATCAATTATATTACATCATCAATACTATAAAAAAATAGAAAGTCCTGAAATTCAAATTTTGGCGGAGTTTTCTGTAACTAACTTTTTCTGATACCAAATATATATTTTTTTTTGCTGGAAAATATTAAATCCTATGCTTAGTGAAACCAGTAATTTATTATACAAAATAACACTTTATACACCACACCAGTGGTGAATACATTGGGTAAACATAAATTTGTGCCATCACAATCTGTTGCCATGGAAAATAATGATACTTGAACAGTGCCATGTGGGGTCGAGCATCCTCTGATGGAAAGTCTCACTATCCATCTTCGAGTCTAACATCCATCTGACAAAACTAGGATTTCTGATCCCCAGTCGGATTTTGTGCAGCAGCAAACATTAGTGGTGTGGACTTCAAGTAGTAGGGTCTTCACAGAGACTGGGGAAGAAGCAGATAGGAGGAGGGAGGATCAAACTAGGGGAAGCCTAAACGTGCATTTATACCTACCCTGCTGGGGCCATCTGCACTGCTTGACCACCGGTCTTCCTAAAACATCGTTGGCCCGGGTTCAAACACTGACAGGTGTGCATCACTGCAGAAAGATTTGCTGCATTTAGAGGCATTTCCACCAGATTTGGCATACCAGTTTACCATCCAGGAGTGGTGCAGGGTGCCACAGGGCTGTACTGGTGTAGGCAGAGCAGCGTGTTTACACACTAGCTTAAGGCGCCTGCATCAGTACATGTTCCCACCAAAACATGGCATGCTCTGCGCCACAACAGAGTGGCTTGCAAGGCCCCAACAGCTGTTTGCACTGCCAGATTTGCACTGGTGCAACTCACCTGCACCACAGGCAATGGTGCAGATCCAATAGTGTAAACATGCCTTAAAAGAGCACGCTGACCGACCAGCAAATGTTTTAGCCCACAGAATGGAAAAGGAGGAAGACAGTCAGAAGAGCAGAGGGAACAGGAGGATTGTTGGGAGCAGGAGAGGAGAGAGAAGAGACAACAGGAGGGATCTAAACCAAACCCTAGACATGAGAGAGGTACAGTGAGACAGGTGGTGGAATTCAAGGGAGGAAGGAGGAAGGGAGGTGTGCAAGAAACTGTTATGGGTGCAGGGATGGTAGTGCAAAGCCATAGAAATAATGGAAAGAGGGTCCAGTCCAAAAAGGGCACCACCATAGACGGGGCTATAGACCACATCCTGAATACAGGATAAGAGCCCCTGCGGTTCTGAGAGCCAATTGGCCAAAATCACATAAGTGATTTATAATGTACAACACACAAACAGAACTGACACTAAACGTCTCACTTCATATGCCTGTTTCTATTTCTGCATAGTCTGCAAGACGCAGTAATTAATAAGATGCTGCGGTCTTGGAAATCCAGAGTCAAGCTCCTTTCACATGCCGCCCACTGAGCTAAATATAGCACAACTTGTACAATAGCTCAGCATCTAATTTTAGGCAGTCTTTGTGTGACACAAAAAGGTGTGAGACCCTAACTGCTAGGCATGCATCTTCCTTTTAAATGCAGATTTTAGATCTTCAGATATGCAAATTCCTGAAATATAAAGCCAGACATTGTAATGAATGGAAAATTCATACCACTTTCTTTTTTTATTTCAGATTTGTATACTCCTCAGTAGACTGCTCCATTTGGTCTCTTTTTGGCTACCATCCAGCTCTGTTGTTCACTCATCTGACTCCTCTATGGCTTAACCCCCCCCCCACCTTCTCCGGGATGGGGATGGTAGGGTTGTACTGGGACACAAGCTGTCAGGGAGATGGTGCATGAGAAGGTCAACACTGTCCTCCTTGTGGGTGCTGTTTTCCTCCCAGATTTCCCTCCGATCATTGTCCTCCCACCTCCCATGGTGCCATGCGCACTCCCTATGGGACATGTTACAGTTGGCACTGTTTCCCCCACCAGGACCCTCCAAGGAGAGCAGCCCAGCCATGCTTCAGATCCTGGGTCTTCCGCAGAGCAGTGCAACACACCACCACTAGGCCATCAGCCAGTCCCCAATCCTTGCCACTTTCTGAAACTAACTAAAATTTTGAAAAATCCCGCAGCCAAAAAAGCTTTTCAAAATGCAGAGGCAGCATAGTCTAGTAGTTAGAACAAGGCACCTGAAGTTCTGCAGTTCCAGTTCCACAGCGATGGAATTTCTACAGAACCTGCATCACGTAAGCTGGCCCAGTGACATGGAGAGCTGAGGCACTGGCACCTTACCTGCTGCCACACTGGTGACCTGGGTTTGGGGATCGACTGGGATGGGTGAGGATCAGGCATAATCTGTGCACCCCAGTTGCTCCGGTGCAAAAGCAGCCACGTGGACACCTACTTGATCATCATAAGTCATTCCCTGGACTCCTTCTGGAGCCACTGCAATCCCAGGAACACAGGTTGGAGTGAGTGGTGTGTAGCCATGTGGACAGGCTGCACCACTCACTCCGACGCAGCTCCAGTGCCGCCCAGCAAGGACAGCTGACTGCCCCCTCCCCAACTCATGGCCCTCTCCAGGGTGTCTTGCATCGGTGCTGAGAGGGGCTGTGTAAATGCAAAAAGAAATGGCCTCTGGAGACCACGGCAGCACTGGCACCAGCCACGGCAGGATGGAAGGCGGCCATATAAACATGGTTTCTGTCTTTCCTTGTCCTTCGCTTGCTCTCTTTCTCTCTCTCTCTCTCTCTCTGTTCCTCTCTTTGGCTCTCCCTTTTTCTATCTCTTGCTCTCTCCCTCTGTCCTACTATATCACCTGTACTCTCTTGCTGTTTCTCTCTCCCTCTTTCCCTCCCTCTTTCTCTTGTTCTCTTTCTCCCACCTTCTCTCTCTTTTTCTAGCATGCTCTTATTCTCCGTCCCTCTCTCCCTCCCTCCCTCCCACTATGTCTTGCTCTCTCCTTCCATCTCTCTTGCTCTCCCTCTTTCTCCCGTCCTCTTTCTCTTGCACTCTCTCTGTCTCTTTCTCTCCTTATTTCTCATTTTTGTCTGTCCCATCCTTTATCTCTTGCAGTCTATGTGTGTCTCTGTCCTACTCTCTTCATATCTTGCACTCTTTTTCTCATCATGTATCATGGGTGATGGTGTAGGCTGCAGGATGCTACTCATTTGCCATCCACCAGGTGATGGGGGTTTATTCCTGCAGGAGATTGCGGACTTCGTCATCAACATAGTGTTAGAGTTGCCCAGATGGATAATTCTGGAGGACTTCAGTGCCTGGGTCAATGACAAAATCTTGCAGTTTGGTCAAAATCTCCTCTAGCTAATGACAGTGCTGAGCCTCACACAGGTAGTTACCTCCTCTACCCATATAGAAGGTCACCCACTGGATCTGCTGTTCCTCCTGGGGATGGAGATCACAGACTTGAGGGTGGAACCAGTCAGTTGGTCTGACTATCACACCATAAAGTTCAGTTTTGGGGCCCCCTCAAATAGACCTACCCCTCTGGAGATGGTTCGGTACCGCCCTTTAAGAGGAATTACCCCAGATGGTCTATCGGCAGTGCTGGACCTATTGGGATTGCTGGGTGAAAGCACAAGTCTAGGGACCTTGTACTGTACTAGCCTATAATAAGGAGGTGGGAGATGCCTTGGACTTGATTGCTCCTGTTCAAGTTCGACCACTCACTCTTTGCCCAAGGTCCCCTTGGTATGATGGATCCTTGAAGGAGTTAAGGCGGGTTGCTTGAAGGCTGGAGACAGCATGGTGGAAGTCCAGCCTCGATGCTGACAGGCTTCGATTAATGGAACATTATAAGGGCTATCAATCAGAAATCACCCGTAAGAAGGCAGAGTTCCTGTCCAGGGAGATTTCTGCTGCTCAGAACTGACCGGCTCAACTTTTCAGAACTGTGGACAGATAGTGCAATCCAATCTGTCTCCAGTCCCGAACAGCTTTTTCACAAATTGAGTGTGATGAGCTAGCTCGGTTTTTCACAGATAAGGTTGCAGGCATCAGGTCCGGAATCATCCCGGCTCTCTCCATGAGGGGGTTTGGAGGTCGATGGGAGGTAGTGAGCACCTGGTCTGTCTGGACGGATTTTAGCCGACTGGAATTCATGGACATTGTGAAGACTGTCCAGACTTTGTGCCCAACCTGTTGTAGTTTGGATCTGGGCCCTACCCCCTCTTTTAGTGGGATGTGTAGATGTTATCTGCCCAATCCTAGCTGAAATTGTATGGCGATCCTTGGAGAGAGGAATCTTTCTAGATCCCCTAAAGGAGGCAGTCATTCGACCACTCCTTAAAAAACCCTTCTTGGATCCCGTCGATCCAGCTAACTACCGACCTGTCTCTTGTGGGGAAGGTTATTGAGAAGGTGGTTGCGTTACTACTGGATGATCACCTTGTAACTCACAATGTCTATGAAGCACTCCAGTCTGGTTTCAGGAAGTAGCATAGCATGGAGTCTGCCCTTGTTCGGGTACTAAATGATCTCCTGATGGTGAGATATTGAAAGGCACGTACCATCTTGGTCTTTCTTGATCTCTCAGCAGCTTTTGACACTGTGGACCATGAGGTGCTTTTGGAGACCCTGTGATTCCTTTGTGGACTGTCGGATACAGTCCTGGAATGGTTTAGATTGCTCCTCGTAGGCAGGTCTCAGAGGGTGGTCACTGGAATTTATTCCTCTGACGCTCCTCCCCTGTCCTGCAGGGTGCCGCAGGGCTACATATTGGCACCCATGTTGTTCGCAGTGTATATGTGCTGCCATTGGGAGATATCATCAAGCGATACGGCTTGAGTTTTCACTGCTATGCAGATGATACTCAGCTGTATATGTCCTTTGTGCCTGGACAGGTTGATCCAATCTCTATGCTAAACAGCTGCCTCTCTGAGATCAAAGACTGGATGAACGTGAGTTGGATGAGACTGAATCCAGATAAGACTGAGGTGTTGGTTGTGGATCCGGGTCACCCAGGGGTGGGTTCTTGGGCTAGGCACGTGTCAGGCCTATGGCTTGATGGTGTCCAGCTCATTACCTCAGATCAGATGTGTAACCTAGGCATTATTTTTGATGACGGCTTGACCTTGAAGTCTCAAGTGTCAGCTGTGGTTAAATCCTCATTTTGCCATCTGAGGAATATCGCTCGGGTGAAGCATCTGATTCCACTGGGTGACTTCCAACATTGGTCCATGCCTTCATTACCACCCATCTTGACTACTGCAATGCCCTCTACCCAGGGCTGTCTAGGGTTGATATCTGCCACTTGCAGGTAGTGCAGAACGCTGCAGCCAGGCTGCTGACTGGTACTTCCAGGACCAGTCACATTACGCCTGTGCTGCACGAACTGCACTGGCTGCCAGTTCACTGGCAGATCACCTGTAAGGTAGGCTTGCTTACCTTTAAAGTCCTACATGAACAGGGACCTGACTACCTGAAAGATCTCCTGATTCCCTACTCCCCCAATTGCCTTCTCTGATCCACTGACGAGGGCTTGCTAGAGATTCCCAGGAATCATCTTAAAACATCTGGAGCTCGTGCTTTTTCATTTGCAGCACCAACCCTGTGTAATTCTCTACCTTGTCAGTTAAGAGAATGCCTGACCATCAGTAGTTTTAAATGTATGCTGAAAACATATTTATTTTCTTTGGCTTTCCCTGATTGATTGATTTTAAATAATTTATTAAGTTATCTGTTTTAATATTGTAATTTGTATTATGTACAGCACCTTGATTTTGAAAGGCGCTATATAAATAAAGTTTGCTTGCAAGTTTGCTTGCATTGTGCATTTCCAAATGTGCAGTCACGCAGAAATAATGTATGCAGCACAAAAAAAGGGGGCAGGCACCTGAATATGTCGAGTAAATGTGTATTCTGTGTGGCGCATGTGTCGCCCATCACAAAACTGTGCTGCACAAAGTTAGGTATGTAAGAGGATGGCCTAAATTGGCCAACCACCCACAAGAAGGCTGCAGAACTGCAGACAGGCGACCTTGAGACAGCCCCTGGAGGTGCACCAGGATGAGCTCCAGGCACCCACACACAGCAGTCATGCCAGGACAGTAGTACCCAAAGCCACAGCTGTGCTGTGCCAGCTTGCCAGGCACCTGCTGGGTGCCTCTGGGTGACATCACCGGCACCATCCAGTTAGCCATCCCCCGTACCACACCCAGGTCTGGGATGCACAACTGCCACATAATAGTTAGGTGCTCCCTAGCACACCAATAGAGCAGACAGCTACAATGCTGCACAGGTACTAGGGTGCCATGGCCTGCACCCATGTGACCATCAGAGTGCCACCCAGTGGAGGCATGTGCCCATGGTGGCATCTGGGACAACAGTGAGCAGGATGCATGGCGGTATTGGTGGCAGCATGGCTTGGGTCAGAGACAGCCCAGTGGCACACACCCACAGTGGAACACCACAAGTACACACAGCATGCTTGTGCCAGACTCATGCCACCAGGAACCACATACTTGCCACCAATGCCATTCCTGCAGTGTGACAGTGCCACAGAGGCCCTGGGTTTGGGTCACTGTGGTGTACTGGTGGTGGACAGTGCTCACCTGTGACCAGCGTGGGGCAGGGGTGGCACCACCTGTGGCCTGGAGGCGGCGGGGGCATGCCTCAAGGACACCGGCCCCTTCCAGTGTTGTAAGTGGTAGCCACCTAGGGCATGGACATGGGAATGGGTAGTAGCACTGCAAACCTCTCAACTGTCACACAGTATGGGGTACGGCACTCGTTATCACTCAGACACCCTCTGACCCACAGAGTGGGTGTCAATACACACAGACTACTGAGACAGTTCTGCAGAACTGTATGATAATATGAGATGCTAGGTATCAGCACACAGTAGCAACACTGTTGCACTTATCTCCACTGTCTTCTGAGCTCGCACTGTCATGGTTGCTGCTGTGTCACAGATTCCGATCAGTTGTCACACACCTTGGCACACAGTTGGGTGCTAAGGGGTTGTGGGGGGTATGTAGCACTGTTCTCAGGCCAGTGCAGTCCACCCACACACAACCATGCATTCTCACCTGCCTGCTAAGCTGCAGTACCTCCTGATCACCTTCGTGGAGTGGTGGTGCTGCCATGTAATGCTGGAGCTGCGCATGCTAATAGTATGCAAATAGACTGCATACATTCCAGTAATGAGATGCAAATGTTCTGTTTGGGCACTGACTGTGCAATGAGGCCATTTGCACATCCTGGCTGAATACTGCAAATCTGCAAGCCGCACAAGTGGGTTTGTATTGCTGCGAACTTCCGTATGCTTTGTACTAAGCTCTGGGCATCTGCTGTGCCATGCATCTCCCACTGCACAATCGTGCATGTTTGGGATATTCAGTCACACATGCATGATTGCGTATTATAGTGCAATTTCTGAATATACCATTATATTGTGCCAGCACAGTTGAGCTGTGCAGCACAAGCACTTGCGTGCTGCAGCCTGCCACTTTTGAATATGGGGCCCATTATATATATATACAGTATATTACTCTCTTTCTCCCTTTCTCTTTCTCTCTTATTCATTTTCTCTTTTTCTCTTGCTCTCTCCCTTTCTGCATCAACTATCTCTGGCACTCTCTCACTCTCACTCTCATGCTCTGTAAATAAATAACTAGGGAATACATAATGGGTTGCAGTGGAATAACACATTTGTCTCCGCCGGTCAGTGGTAAGATCCATAACTCACAAGTGATGAAGCAACGAGTTAGTTATAAAGGTCTTACCTCTCATGAGTGGAGATAAATGTGGTATTCCACTGCAACCCATTATGTATTTGATGTATACAACACTATTCGTAATATTTTTATGAGTGTTGTGATTTGTTCTAGTTTAAAACTGCCTATTTTTCCATTTTAAACTCTCTAGTTAATCCATTGTCCTCTGGGTTCTATTTCCAGATTCTAAATAGAAATACATCATTCTAAGTGTAATAACATGTATTCTAAGTAAAAATAAATATTTATCCCAAATTTAACATGATTTATTCTCCCAATTTATTCACCACTGGTGTGATATATTATATATAGAATATGCAAGGGCCTGATTCAAAATATGTAATGTATCTTCATTTTGGTTATTTGTCAGTGCTCTCTTTATCCTCCTCGTCAATGGTCTTGTGATCACCCAGCCCTGTCACCTGAGCTGCACCTGGACATAATGTACCTATCAACTCCTCTTCTGCACAGCTTTCTCCCTGCGGCAGGGGCACTAGTGCTCCCCAACTCCAGCAGCGGTCTGGATCCAATTGGAGGAGATGCCCGAGTCGCCAGTGCGGGTCCTGCAGGAGCCCAGTGACATCCTGCCTGCCTTGGGCGCTTCTTTGCTCAAGTCCTTATCCTCAGGATGCTGGCAGCCAGGATGTATAAGTGCATTCACACAAACATACATAGTACGGCACTTGTCTGCGTCCCTCCCTACCGGTAGCAGCTCCTGACTACACTGCTACCTATAGCCACCCAGGTGGCAGTATCACAGCCGAGCGAGCCAGCTGCTCTTCCTCCCCAGGTGAGCAGAGTGTCTTCTGGGACACTCAGTCCTCCTCCTCCTCCCCCCGACTGGCCTCCAATAATCTAAACTTGTTCCTGAACCCTGATTGCCCACATTGCGAGTTGCAGCCCTACCACTGAGGTGATGTGCTGTCAAGAATATGCAGTTTATCTTCAGATGTGAGGAAGCCGGATTATAACTGAGTGGCAGACCCACGAGTGCATTATGAAAACCCTGCCTCTTAACAAGCGATGATAAAGTATGCATTGTGGGTCATGCCATTGCATACTTGGTTTATACAACATCGATTTACTAGTTACAGTATATCTCTTAAATCAGCTGATTGTATAAAGAACTAACTGTTTCTCTGATCTGAACGTCTGGCTTCAGAGCTGCATAGAGATACTGTGATGTCACTGGCATTGTGAAAGCAGCTGTCTTATTGGTTCAATCGCCCATTGTGATGTGCCCAGCCTTCAAGATAGTGACTGTGACATACCCAACTTGCAAGATAGCATGTTGTCTTGTATGTTGGGTGCTAAGATAGCACATTTATCTTGCACAATTTATTTTTGCACCAGTTGTATAAATATATTTATATTTATAAAATGGGTCAAGATAGCCACCATAAATACTACTTTCTCTGTGGACGAGACAAGCAACCTGCCATGCCTTTACATACCACGAATGCACAGTGCTACAGTTTGTCAGCCAAGATGTTTAATATCAAGCCATTTCATATATGCAATAACACACTCCAGGGTGCTGCATTCAAGATATAGGCACTCCTCCAGTATGTACTGAAGAGCACACAACCTGCAGTCGCATACCTCAGCACATGCCAGAGGAGTGCCTACATCTAACATAGAAACATAGAAATATAAAATTTGATGGCAGATAAGGACCGCTTGGCCCACCTAGTCTGCCCATTTCCCTACCTAACGGATAAGCTGCAGATCCTAGTTAACCAACAGCCTACTTCCTCCTACCCCCCCACTAGAATTGCCTTATGTCTGTCCCATGCATTCTTGAATTCCCCCGCTGTTTTTGACTCTATGACCTCCTCAGGAAGGCTGTTCATGCATCTACAACCCTCTCTGTGAAGAAACACTTCCTCATATTACCTCTGAGCAGTCCTCCTTCTATCTTCAAATTGTACCTTTGTTCTTGCATCTCTTTTTGAAGATGCTACCCTCTTGAACTTTGTTGATTCCTTGAGGTATTTGAAAGTTTCTGTCATGTTCCCCCTCCCTCCTTTCCTCGAGGCTATACATCTTAAGCTCCTTTAGTCTTTCTTCATATGTCTTCTGGTGCAGACCCTGCACCATATTGGTTGCTCCTCCTCTGACAGCCTCCAGCCTGTCTATGTCTTTATGGAGACGGGTCTCCAGAACTGTACACAGTACTCCAGATGTGGTCTTACCAACTGTCTGTACAGAGGGCCAACAACTTTCTGTTTTCTACTGGTGATGCCTCTCCTATGCATCCCAGTATCCCCAGCTCTCCTTACTGCCTTCTCACATTGCTGGCTCACCTTAGGTCGTCTGATATGACTACCCCAGGTCCCTTTCCATTTTTGTTGTTGTCAGTATCTCATCCCCCATTGTGTACTCTTGCCCTGGGTTTTTGTTTCCCAGGTGCATTACTTTGCACTTTTTGGCATTGAATCTAAGCTGCCATACATTTGACCATTCCTCCAACCATGCCAAGTCCCTTTTCATCCTTTCCACTCCACCTTACGTATCAACCCTGTTGCAGATCTTTGTGTCATCTGCAAAGAGACATGCCTGCCCGTCCAGTCCCTCCACAATGTCACTTATAAAGATATTAAAAAGGACTGGCCCTAGTACTGAACCCTGCAGTACCCCACTAGTAACCCTCCTTTCTTTACTGTGGACTCCATTTACTATTACCCGCTGTGTCCTGTTGCCAGCCAGTGTTTTACCCAGGCAACCACCCTGGGACCCACTCCCAGGCTGGCTAATTTGTTTATTAATCTTTTGTGTGGGACTGTGTCAAATGCCTTGCTAAAGTCTAGGTAGGCCATGTCCATAGCCCCTCCCTGGTGTACTACTTTGGTCACCCAATAAAAGAAATCAATTAGATTTGTTTGACATGACCTTCCTGCTGTGAATCCATGCTGCCTTGGGTCCTGTGCCCCACTGGCCTCTAGGTACTCAACATTTCTTTCCTTCGAAGTGATTCATCATCTGCCTTCACCACTGAGGTCAAACTGACAGGTCTATAGTTTCCTGCCTCTGTCTTGCTCCCACTTTTGTGAAGGGACTCACATCCGCCCTTCTCCAGTCCTCAGGTACCACACCATCCTCCCATGATTTATTAAAAAAGGGTAGTCAGTGGTGTTACTAGTTCTTCCCTTAGTTCTTTTAGAGTTCTGGGGTTAATCCCATCAGGCCCTATTGCTTTATCCACCTTCAGTTTTAAGAGTTCTTTCAGAACCCTTTCTTTTGTGAAAGGACTAATATCAACCCCCTATCCAGAGTGCTTCTATTGACTGGATTAGATCTGTCTGCCTACTTTTCCATTGTGAATACTGAGCAGAAATAGTCATTCAGTATCCCTGCTGTTTCACTGTCACTCTCTGCCCAACCACCTTCCTCTTTATTCAGCCTCAGTATCCCTGCCTTCATCTTTCTTTGCTCCCTAATGTACCTATAAAAGGTTTTATCCCCCTTCTTAACCAAGTTGGCTATCTTTTCCTCAGTTTGGGCCTTTGCTATTCTGACTGCCTTCCCCACTTCCTTCTGCTTTGACTGGTACAGTTCTCTGTCCTGCTCCTTCTGTGTTTCCTTATACTTCCTGAATGCTATCTTTTTCTCCCTTACCTTCCCCACCACTTCTTTTGAGAACCACAATGTTTTTCTCTTTTGTTTTGATTTGTTTATTGCTTCACGCAAAGGCTTGTTGCCTCTGTGATGGCTGTTTTGATGTTTCCCCATTGTTGCTCCACCCCACCTTCTTGCCTGTTTGCTAGTGCTTTTCTGAGGCACTCTCTCATTTTTCCAAAGTCAGCCCTCCTAAAGTCCAATACTCTTGCTTTTGTATGGCTTGATTGTATGGCTGTGTTTATCGTGAACCACACTGTTTGGTGATCACTTGTTCCTAGATGGCTACCCACTTCTAAATCTGAGATTCTTTCTCCTTCCTAATTTGAGAGTACCAGGTCTAAGATTGCTCCCTCCTGAGTGGGTTCCAAAACTAGCTGTCTGAGGCATGCCAACCGTAAGGCATCGAGAATGGCCCTTCTCTTGGATGTGGCTGCAGCAAAGGTGCTCCAGTTAACATCTGGCATATTCAGGTCCCCCATCAGCAATATCTCACCTTTCTCTGCCATCCCAAGGATGCCTTCTATCATTTCCTTGTCCATTTCCTCCCCCTGAGACGGGGGTCTGTATACAATCCCTGTGCGGATTGTGGAACCATAACAAATGCACACCCTGTTGTGTATTATTGAAAGGATAGATATTTAGATAGACGACAAACATACAGACAGACAGAAAGACATGAAGGAAAACAGACAGATATTTTAGATCTATAGAAAGATACTGTAGATAGACAGACAGAGAGATAGATGTTAGCTAGATATTGTGGTAATAGGTAAACAGACAGACAGATATCCTATATTGATAGCTACATTCTGTAGGTAGACAGACAGGCAGGCAGGTAAGCAGGCAGACAGATATTGAAGATAGATAGATAGATAGATAGATAGATAGATAGATAGATAGATAGTCTTCTGGAAAACATGAAACACTTTGCTTATTTAATTCTGGGTTCAGTTCTGGCATACCCTGTATACAAATGTTCACTGTCAACACACAGGTATCCACGTGAAGAGCACAAACAGCAAACTAGGATTCATCAACTGACTGGTGAATAAGGGGGCACTGATGCTGAAATAGAATGCACCTGTACAGCACAAGTTGCGTCTGTAAACTGGCAGAGTTCTAGTTTCACACAACGAAAAACGACACTAATCCAGCCAGTTCTCTGACCTTGTCGCACCATATGTACATTCTCATCAGGCTGTGCCACTATAATTAGGAACACTGAATAATTGGCATTAAGGAACAGAACAGTACTGCAAATCTCTGAGTTTAGCTTTTTCTGCAGTATGGTTTGATAGAATAGTGGCAGCAAACTGGTCCTGTTCCACAGCGCTTCACAACTCCTGCAAAATCCTACTTAAAGCAACAGCTTCTGAACAAAATGGTCTAAGAATAACAATACATTACAAAAGAATTAATATAGAACATTAAATTCCTATTTTTTGGGGAGGGCACTTTTTAAAAAATTTTTTTTTTACTTCTCTCTGAGTTTTGTAAAGGAATCTGTTGTCCTGAAGCTGCTGTGCTCTAAAACAAATCGTAGCAATTATTTCAACTATTTAATTGTAATTATTTTTGTAAATCATAGAACTTGACAGCAGAAAAAGACCCCATGGTCCATCCAGTCTGCCCTTACCCCCCCAAGACTACCTCCTCCCTCCCTCCCTCCCTCCTGGGAACCCGCCCATAGCCCTTCATGCCTGCCTCAAGCCCTCTTGAACCCCAGCACTGTCTCCACCTCCACAACCTCCTCCGGAAGCCTGTTCCAGGCATCCACCACCCTCTCTGTAAAGAATGTGAGATAGGAAACAAACAAAGCCTAAGACTCAGCTGGCATAGTAGTGCAGCAGTACTGCACGACTCTGCCACGTGGCAGACGAGATTCACGTGTGGCCAACCCAGGAGAAGCACTGCCCTGACAGCAGTGGTGGCTGCCTGCTCAGTCGCCAGGCTATAAGGTGGGTGAAGCCGCAGTGGACTAATCACTGGGGTTAGGAAAGGGGGGGGGGAGTTTAATGGAGGGGAATAAAATAATTTAAATAAAACCCTATCAATTGAGTTGGTGTGTGTTCTTAAAACTTGGTTGTACATTATTCAGGGTACAGACTTTCAGATGCGGCAAAATGTTGAAGTGTGGTGAAAAAACTGCAGCCATGCCACTCAATCTCTTGTCACTGAAATGTGGGAGCGTGGCACTCAAAAGGTGGTAGAATGTGAGACCCTGGCCCTCCAAATGTGGCGCATGTCCATCAGTCATGGAGTCACAAGCTCAGAACATTATAGGAACTAATGCTTTTAGTGTTGCAAAGTTTAGCTCCATTTTGATTCAGTGTAATAAATTATTATGAATTTCTGCTTTAAAGTCTGAGTTTGCGATCTGCTACAGCCTTTTCTCTATGTGGGATACAACCACCTTCTCAAAGTGGGACAGAGCAGGCCTGAGGGTAGCATGAGAGATGTCCACAATAAAGACAGTAATGACAATGTCCTCCGGACAGCTCACTCGCACACACACACACACCCTCCTCCTCCCCACTGGCTCCATTGTTCCACTCCCCTACTAGACATCGGTCTTACATGCTGCACCTGCAATCACCAGTCTGCTCTATGTTGTAGCCCAGCCCTAGGGCAGTTTTCCTTAGTTGCTCCAACATTGCAAGTCATGTTTTCTCTGCCTATATTGTAATTGTATAACAGGGGTATATTTTTCCCTAATCAGATCAGTGTCAGTGGCTCAGTAGGTAGCACACTCGCCTCTGAGGCCGGGAGATCAGAGGGCTGTGGGTTCAGTTCTCCATCTGGCACTTGGGTTAATATCCCAGTACTGACACTGCAGTGCAGCATGAGAGGGGTGCTGCACTTCTGAGATGCCATCTTTCGGATGAGACGTTAAACCGAGGTCCCATCTGCCTGGATTGGTGGTAGTTCAGGTGGATGTTAAAGATCCCATGGCACTTATCGAAAAGAGAAGGGGAATTTCCCCGGTGTCCTGGCCAAATTTCTCTCATTCACTAAAAATACTACCAACAGCTTCATCCGGTTCAAGGTCAGTTGGCATTCATCTGTAACCCCCTCCCCCCGGTCGTGCCTAAAAATAGGCAGGATTTGTATAGTGCACTTACCTGGTCAACAAAAACAAAATAAATAAATAAAATAATTTGATTCGTATGTAACCTATGTAAATAGACTGTACATAATTAATGTAACTCTGTCTGTATCTGGAACTCTGTATCACTGTTTTGTCCTCTCTGTGATGAGGTGCCTTTGTAAACGAGTCTCTGACTCAAAGGTTGTAAATCCGATTTGTACAAATAAATAAATAAATGATGGGAGGTATGATTAAGGACGTTTTGCTGATGCAGCTTTCCCTGCCACATGTGAACAAATCTGTCAGATATGAACATGTGACTGTTCATTGATTGTTATTTGGTGACCGGTTTAGTGCTGTACACTAGATTTAAATAAAGGAAAGAAAGAAGGCCACCTGCCCATCAAGTTCTTCACCCTATCACTTGGTGGAAATACTTGGGTCACCTCCTTTTCTTCAAGGCACTTATCTAGTTGAAGTCTGAAGGTAGAAACAGTGTCGGCTGACACCACTTGTTCTGGAAGACTATTGCAACTGTCCACTATGTTTTCTGTGAAGTAGTTTTTCTTGATAGTTCCTCTTTCAAAAACCATCTCAGAGCACAGGAAAATCATTTAAAAATACAAAATGTGCCCCCAACCTGCACCAGAACGTCGTTGCTGTTTTATTTTCGCTGCAGAAGTTTTTAATTTTTTTTAAATGCAGAGGATTCAAATAAACCACTACACATGGACCTGGGGGATAAGTATAGAAAAATCATTTAAAAAGCCCCAAATGAACCAGGCATAGGCAGAAAATCTTTTTGTTCTTAAATTAACATGTAAGACAAGTTAACTAATTTCAAATCAGTTTACACTAATATTGTTCTGATACGACATGTCAGTAAAGAACATTTGTGTTAAAATAATGCATCTCTCCATCTGCTACCACTGACTGACACTTGTCTTGACTGAAATACTTGTGAGGTATAGAATTCACTTCTAAACAAACAAAACCATAAGCATAAGCTGCTGACACTTCTCTTCCTGTTTGCAGATGTTCAGGTTTACTTACTACTCTGAGCAAAGATTAGACCCAAAAAAAACAGAAGGACTCCGACTCCAGCAAGTTCATCAATTTTGGGAGAAGTGGTAAAAAGAGACAAGCAAATGTACACACTCTTCTAAAGATGGTACAGCCCACTGGCATCCCAAGACTTGGATCCCTAGTTGGGTATTAAATGAACGTGGAGTGACACGCTACGTCCCACCGATGAGCACAGTGAGATATGGAGGCACAACTGAACTTGCGGTTACTGGAAAGGTGGTATGAGGTTCTAAGACTCACCACCTGCACTGGAACTTTTCATCATCTGCCTCTGTGAGACATAGTTACAGCTTGTTATACACTGTTACTTTTTTTTTACCTGTATAATGTATTCTCCCATGTACCCTCCCCTGGGTCGCACCTGGAAAAGATCCTTGACTCAGTGTGCCTTTTCCATGTGCCAATTCCTAAACAAATTCATTAATTAAATATCATCAAACTGGCAACTTGTATGTTCACCTCTACTGAGAGCTTGCAGTTTCTTTTAGTTTACAATTTGCTTGCCTAGGATAGCCCAGGTGTGATGCAAAATTAAATTTTTAATGGGGTCCTACTTCTATCCTTTTTAGAGCTGGGAGGATAGACGTGCAGAGATCAAGTGACATGGTCAGCACTACACAGTAAGCCAGTGGCTGTGGCAGATTCGAACCTGCGATCTCTTCTACAGTCCTGTGCTGCAACTTATGACCAGATCTCTCAGTGCATACTGTACTATAGTAACATAGTAATTTAAGGCCGGATGGAACTCGAGGCCTATAATGTCTGCCCCTCCCAGATTTATAAGCAGGGATAAAAAAGTATGCTGTGGAGACACGTACCAGTTTATAGGGATTGCCTTGCTGTAGATTCCAATAGAGGGCTACTATCTTGGCAACGATTCATTTCCTCTTCAGATCTTTTGCTTATTCTAGTCCTGCTTATCTATTGCCTCTTCTCAGCCTTTCCTAATGTTGTGTATGTAAAAGTCAGCCCTGCCACCAACACCATGTGTTGGCTCACGCATATACAATATTATAAAAACATTACCAGTGTACCAAAGAATCAGGAATCACCCCCAATGAGGCAGTGTAGACTGTGGGTTAGAGCACTGGCTTGCAAACCAGGAGATGACAGGTTCAAACCCTCTAAAGCCAGTGCTGGTGTACTACCTGGAATTAATAGTAACTTTCAGAAGTAGTCAGCTCTCACATCTTGAGGGTGGCAGACACATAGAATAGTCTGCCACAAGAGGTGGTGGGAGAGGGCACAGTGGAGGGATTTAAACATGCCTGGGACATGCAAAAGGGAACTTTGAAGGTGGGAAGGAAGAATGAAAACTCACTGACCAGATAGGGTCAGAGGCCACAAACTAGTATAGGGCTTATGTGCAGACTGGATGGACCTAGTGGTCTTTATCTGCTAACAATTTCTATGTTTCAATGACCAGTCTGCAAACTACAGAATGTACCTATGCAGCTAAGGAACAAGCTGCTGCGACCACAGAAGTAGTAATTCTTGGCATGTACTCTGTACTAACCTCAGTGCTACACGCTGTATTTATTTGATGAATTTTGATAACTGGGTAAGCCTGCTGAGGCAAAGTCCCTTTTTCAGGGGGTGATCCAGAGTTAATTGCAGACACTATAAAACTAGATAACATTCATATTGACATACATACATTGAGCGAAACAGAGACAATACCAGCAAGGTACATATGGAAGGGCCTCTGGACTCTTTTCAGACCATAATTCTTTAAAGTTATTTTCATAGCAAGAGTGGTTAAAGAGACATGATGGGGAAATGCAGTTATAGTAAGAGACGTACCCTAAGACTGAATCTCTTTCCTGTTTTTTCAGTTTACGCTTGGTAAGTTAAAGTTCTATATGAGTGCAGGTGATGATGTTTTTATATCATTTCTAGAGATAAAAAATGTGAAATATACTCTACCTTTAGCGGTCTCTGAGAGCAAGATGTTTCACATGTTTCAGTACATAGGGTCCAATGCACAATAAATTGTTGCCACTTTGCACTGTTTGCAAGCCGATGCATGCCAGTCCAAGAGGCTTTACCACCCATGGCACACGCCAACACCATTCCTTCCCTTAGCTATGCAAGATTACCTCCCAACACAATCCCACTCCCCTTGTATTCTCTATGAAATAAAACTGCATAAAATATCTATTGTGCTATAATTTTTATAACATTGAATGTTTACAAATTAGTACTAGTATTTAATACTATCCTTCTAAATGCAAGGAAGATCAGATTTACAAGCAACAAATAGAGAATAATGGATAGGTAAGTGTGTATTGTGGATTTTTTTCATACCCAAGGTGTGTGATGACCCGTAAATCTCGACAGCAAAGCTTGAGAGCTTTACGTGGTCATCACAAACCGAGGGTGTGTGAATAAAATCCATCATACACTGTTACCTATACTTTATCTTTCATAACTGGTGTGTAGGATTTACAGTATTTTTTTAGGCAGCATGGAAACAGACTTTTTTGGTAACACTGCTTTATTTAGCAACCATGAAAAACACAGAGTAGAACTTGCAAGAAACATTTTAAAGTAACATTTTGAACATTTGAACAGAAGCTGAACAAGAACAGAAACATATAGTTTTGGAAATGGAAAGTTTGAGCTAGAGTTCAAAATACCGCGTTTGTAGTAAAGAGTCCTGTTGCTGCTTCTGGTGGTTTTCTGTGGATTGCAGTCTTCTTGGAAGCAGTCCATTTGATGTGGATCATGGTTTAAAATTAAACTATTAAAGGCTACTTTTTAAACTGAGTTTGAGCATTTAATTTCTGCAGCTCAGAGATTAATACGTGTTTCCAAGGCGTCTGGGGTCAATTGTTTGCCGTGGTGAGCCGTGGGAGTAAAAAGAAAGGTTAGGAACTGTCTCCAAATTACTGAGTGCCGAGAGGAGACTCGAGAGGAAGATGACGTCCGAGTACCTCAGCTATGGTAGTTGACGACTGCGAGTACCCAACTGAGCTGTCTCGAGCTGCATGTAGCATGCGGTCGGTGTGGTTGGTATTTTGTGCTTTGGGCAAATGCAGTAATGGAAAATGGAACGCAATACCAGAATGGTTGGTATCATGTAAATCTGTGAACAGCTTTAAAAGGGCATGGGACAGGGAACAGGGAGAGTGAGGGTGGGGGAGGTGGGGTGGCAGTGGGATGACAAAGGGGAGGGGGTGGGGCAGCTGCAAACTAGGGGTGCTAGCTGCACACTCGAGCAGACTTAGATAGATCAGGTGGTCTGTTTCTGCTGGCACATTCATATGTTCTAAATAACCGCATTTCAGCTTAGTATGATTTTTGAACAGCGTAATAACCCGAAATCTGGTTATTACGGTGTTCAACAAGCATCATAATATGGCTGATATTATAGGTCACCAGTAATTATAGTTATTTAACCGGTTTGCTAAAATAATTAATTCAGGCCAATTCTCATTTTAGTGATCTCTGTGGACTGGTTGCAGTTATTCTAGGCAAAACTGATTTGCCAGGTTGGGGTGCAGAAAGATTTGTCCATAGCCATAAAATTGTTGCGCTCATATTTAATGCCTTCTATGGGTAATCTTTTACATAGGATTCATTTAGACTTTAGGGTCAAATATGCAGTGTAAAGTGCTGTCTACATGATGTCCACAAAATGGCATGTTACATTTTGCACTAGTAAATTCAGCTTCTTGCTGTTTAAGTACTGATGCTTCACACTCCCTTCCAGTATACTTTGTATGTGTTGTGGTCTTCATAGGTTAGGGCACTTCCCTGTCCTCCCTACAGAGAGTGAACTGGGGAGGAATATAGCACCAAGAACATGCTTAAGGAGCTAAAACGCTGAATATTTTGTTCATTTATAAAGTGCAATTGTGTTCGCAATCTTGTCAGTGGATGAACGTATAGGCAGGGTTTTAGGATCATAATTAGGAATGTGTATGCAAGAATGTATTGTTTTAGATTAATAAATATTTACCATCTTGTTGAAGAATGATACCCTACTTAATATATTCACCATAGAGCCGGTATCTGTAATAACAGTATCAGTTATAGAGTAGAAAACAACCTGTTTGTGAATTATGTAAGGCAGATCTGTGCCCCTTTCTCCAGACAGACAACAACTAAGCTATGCCTGAATTTTATGCTTTTTTTAGAACAGCAGGGTTCTACCTTCGTCCACGTGGTATCAGTTCTTCAATGCATTGCTACCCCCAAATCTGAGTATCACCATATCAATCAGCAGGTGAGTTGTCCAGGTGTTTAAAAATGTTTTCTTCTGAAAACTGTTGTGAAGAGAATTCTTCCTGTTGAGCTATGAACTCATTTTGTTTGGGAACACAGGATATTTTCATCCCCCCCCCCAATTATGCTCCTCTTTTTCATATGGTGGGTAGGCAATAGTTGGCACAGTGGGTGATAAGGGAGCTTTATTTAAAAACTCCTTAGGTATTCAGAGGATCCTCTCTCTGAACTTGTAAGGGAAGGGACCCTCTCTTCTTTTATTCCTTCCTCTAGATGGCTGTCCACTTTTTCAGATCAATTTTTGGTCAGGAGGGGAGTATTCCTTAGACTTTTTAGAGTTTGACTGAGTAGTAACATTTAACTCATTTCCCTTCTGGGACTGGTCTTGTTTCCTTCTCTCATTTCCTGAGGGAGGGTTTGATAGATTCTGGACTGCAGAACAAGACGGAGTCTGACAGTAGTGAGTACTATCAAGTATAGGCTAGTGGTTACTGATGTATTCTGGTGCTTTGTGTGTGTCATTAAAGGACTGCTCAATGCCCTTTCTAAGCAATATGGTGCAAGGTGGATACTCAGTGCCGTATCTAACCCCTAGTTGCTGTAGTACATCTCTTATGTAGGTAAATTCTCTGTTTTATTTGCCACTTCATACTATCATATGAGACGCCAGCAGAGTAGGCCTGTTGGTCTATCAAGTCTGCTCATGCTTCAGCACCCTGATTGGGTACCGTAGCCCTCTATCTTGTACTAAGTAATCTTAAAGAGAAAGATTTTATGGCCCTGCCAGTTTAAAATTTTTGCCTCCACTGCTACTTTCAGTATTAATTCTTTCTGTATCACAGAAAGTTTTTCTGATAATTGGTCTAGGTTTCCTTTTTATTTTTTAAGGAACAAGAGGTCTTTGAGCTCTTGCTATAATTAGACTGCAATCAGGTTTTAAATTCAAAAAATCTGGGTAAAAAAAAGAATTCAAAAATCCAATCTTATCAGATTTTTCTGTTCCTTCTGGCATCCCCATTAGCCTGACATTGTTCCTTCTCCCTCGGTTTTCAAGATCATCAACCTCCTGTAGTAGAAAGTTAAGTTGTTTAGTTTGTGTAGCTACCGTTTGTTTGAGTTTGCGTAAGGAATTGTCTGTGCTAGAGATGCTTGTTTCAACCATCTGTGTTTTCCACGCACCTCTAAAATGTCTACCTGAGGTTTTCAAATGATTTATTTTAGTTCCTTTATTTCACTTAAATTTGATTTAACTGAAAGGAACATTTGTTTTAATTCATTCTTATCTGTGTGCCATCTGTTGTATTTGTGCTGCTGTGTCTGGCATCAGTAGGTGGCACCATTGACAGGTTTATGGCTGCAGTTGCCTTTTAAAACAGCCAGATATTCTTAAATAAAATTAAAAGCAAAGGATCACTCAAACTTGCTCAAAAATAATATCTTCTGGTAGAGAATGGTGAGTAGTACCCATTTATATTAAAAATAAGAAACTTCGAGATAGTTCTTGTGATGGATGATCAAGGATTCACTGATTACTGCAGAGCGTCACGATCAAGCGGCCATTAAGACACAGCACGCTCGAGGAAACACAAACCCTAATTCTGATACTCTCTGAACAAACTGAAGTTCACAGCAGCAAACTACACAAGAACTTTGATTCACCCAAACTGTGAAAAGGTTCAAAAAAGTTTAACCTCAGCTGTTATCTACTGTATGTGAGAAAGAGCAGGCTGCTAATGACAGCACCGTCTAGATGAGATGCAAGATACTTCCTTTTGAGGTTTCCCTCGCCAGCCCCATAGGCTCTGATTTGGTTTGGATTTTTATACTTTCTTCTGACTTTTTGTGCTTTTGACTCCCCAGTCTGCATTTTGAACAATTCTGGTCTGCTCCCTTACTGCCACTGGTACTGAGGAAGTGCTGTACAGTCTATATGTTGTGTGTATGACATATTTATTTGAATCACCCTGTATATTCTTTATTATACGTGTATTTTACTGAATATTCACTCACACTGCACATGATTTCCAGACAAAAACTCTGCTTGCCTATTGCTGTAATAAATATGCGTTAGAAGGAACTGACTATACAGCTTGTTACAGCTGCAGCCCTTGGCGTTGAGGTAGAATGTCTGTGGCAAAAGTCTTTGTTTTTTTTTTCTGCAATGTATTTACCTGGGATAACCCAGTGGAGATGCAACATCTCATTTCCATTGGGTCCATGTTCTAATCATTTCCATAGCTTTATGGACTGAAGCACTGAGAGGTTATGTAATTTACTGCTTGGCTCTGGTAGGGTTTGAATCTGTGACATCCCCCGTTCCTAGGCCATTGCTCTTATCACTTGACCATGCTGCGTCTGTTTCCCGAATGAGATGCCTGTTCACTCTCTTGGACTTGGAGCACTGAGAGGTTATGTTTACTGCTCAAAGTCACAAGGTGAGTATTTGGATCTGGTGGGGTTTGAACCTGTGATCTCCTGGTTCCCATGTTATCACTCTAACCACTTGTTTATGCTGTCTCCGTTTCTTGAATTAGATGTGTTTTGCTCTCTTGGACTTGGGCAGACTAACAAAGAGACCTTGTTGAGGATCAAACTGGGAACCCTGAGTCTCCAGGGCAGCAGCTGTAACCATCCGGATAAAGGTAAAATTCCTCATAACTGGGTGGATATGGAGTGCTCCTTTGACTATCTGTTACTGTCAGCCTTTCCACACTAGGGAGCACTGATGCTGCTATTCCTTTCTACCAAAGGAGTAAAGACTTGGGAAGTTCTTGTTAGTTGAGCAGTGGCACTGATTTAAATCTGGTGGCACTCTAACATATTTAAAAATACACTTTACAGCCCCCCCCCCCCAACTGAAAGCATTGCAGCATGCACCCTATGCACAAACTCATACATCACAATAGGTATAAGTGCAGGGGTAGCGTGGGGGCAGAGCTGTACATACAGTGAACCGGGAAGGGAAAGGGATCAGACAGCCAACTCCTCGGTAAAAAGGATTTACAATCCCTTCGCTTACATTAGGTATACAGAATAATTATGAAATTAGCACTGTTCAAGTCCTAAGCAGGTAAGTTAACACTGGGGGCTTCGTGACTACTGAAACTGATGCTCTTTAAGCAGCTTGTCAAAACTCTGGGAGGTAGATTTTTCCCTTTTTGATACCCTCCCTCGGCCCCCACTCTATCCTCAAATTTGGCAGTTCCATCATCTCAGACCACCCTGAATTTACCTTTGCTTTTAATGAGTTTGCCTCTTTCTGTAGGCTCTCACATCTCCCCTCACGTCTTTGTCTCTAACCCCTTTCTGTCCTACCATCTTCTCCTCCTTCTCCCCTACATCCCTAGCTGCCACTCTCTCTGCTCTTCTTTCCCTTACACTGGCCAAGAGAAATAGGGTTGATGGCATGGACCCTACACTCCTTTATCTTACTACTCCTACTGTTGCTGTTCCAGTCTCCTCACTTATTGTGTGAGAGTCCTCCCACTCCATAAAGGTAATGACCTTTCCTTTCCTGTCAACTATCAACCTATTTCTCTTACAACTGCACAAGCAAAGATTCAGGAGAAGCCCGTGCTTTCCCAGTTCTCCCCATTTCAAAACTCCTTTTCCTTTCTCAGTCCCTTCCAGTCAAGGTTTAGCAAAACTCAAACTGTTTCCTCCCTTCTCAGATTCACTGATTTTGTCCTGAATGGGATGATTTAGTGTCTACTGACCTCTGTAATCATTGTCGATCTTGCCAAGCATTCAACACTTTTGCACAATCCCTCCTGCTTGACTGAAGCAGGACTCTCTGACCTCTCAGTTGGATGGTTCAATTTCTACCTGTCCAACCAGTATCACCTAGTCCTTGTAGGTGTTTTTTCTCAGCACTAGGTCAGAAAAGCACTGTCAATAACAGCGTCATCCATAACAGCACTATAATGTATGGGTAGCCCTCATTACCTACTGAAAGTAAACTGTTTGCAACTTTGTAATCCCACTGTTGTGATGTCAGAACCTTAAAAACCTCTCTCATTTATGTCATAGCAGTGGGTTTACAAAACAGAATGCCAGTGTTATTTAGTATTAGAAAATGTGCCTTTTATTTGCTGGGTTCTCATTGGCTAGCACCCCTGCCAGAGGGGTACATTAAGTTTTAATAGATGCCCAGCAAATAAAAAGTGCCAGACCAAACCTGCCTCATGCCCAGCCAAGCATCATTGTGCCCAGCCTGCTTCCTTATTGGTAGAAGCACTGGGCACACAATTCAAACTGCCGCCATTTTTTTTAAACAGTGAGTGAATAGGTCTCCCCCCCCCACACCAACACCATGAAATAGCAGTCACTACATTTGCCAGTCACCTAATTTAATAAATGAATAAAAAAATATTTGTAAATAAAAGTCAGTTGTGGATCTTACAGCACACCACAGTGATAACCAGCACTGCTTCTGACGCCGCTCGGTAACCTCTCACACACTCCTCTGACCGAAACCTAACAAATGTAAAACTGAGCATCTTTAATAAAGAACATAAAAAAACCCTCCAGTAGTTACTTAGCAGTTGGTGACATGGAGTACAACCACGCTTAACAGTATCAGCCTCCCGCCTCTGCTCTTGTGCCCGAGTCTCTAGACCAAATGCCACCCGCCTGCTCTCATTACTGAGCAGCTCACGCTCCACCATCCTCTCGTCTTTCCCCTGCTGATAAAAAGAAAACAAAGTTGTTTAAGTATTTTATAAAGAATTTACCTGATCTCTTATCTGTTGCCTGATTTCATACAGCACTGTTCTTTCCTGATTCCGCCGGGGGGAGGGAGAGATGCTAACGTAGGGCTGTCAGCAAAAAATAAAAACTCTGAGATGCAACGAAGCTGCAGCATGTCTAAGACTAGCAAACTCCTGGAGCAATCTTTTTCCCGTGACCGCCTCCCATTGTTAAGCACCCCCGCCAGTGATTCTCCACCATGCCGTTCCTTACCTGGATGTGCTTTCCGTCTTATATTTGAAAATATAATCACTCCAGCATTAATGCAATAAATAACATAAGGATGCGTCTGCAAAAAAAAAGACCACAGGCTGAGTGGGCAGGGAGGGGTGGGGGCCGGTTAGTTTCCAAAGTGAAACAATTCAGTTTGTGGATTGGGGGGAGAGGAGAACGTCTCAGTAGGGAAGCAATAGCCTGCAGTGCTCTTTATTCCCAAATGTACCGGTGGAGGGACTATTTTACATAAAAACAACTTTGCTATAATTAATACAAATAATTTACTGTTCTCTTTGCACTTTTTATTTCTTAAATGAAAATATGAATGTTAGCCCATTTTCTTAGCGCAATAATACCCTCCAGGGTGGGTGGTATGGGCAATACCGGACCTTCCAGGGGCTATAAGGCCCTCCGCCTGCAGCATCGGGCCTCATTACGCCCCTGGGTGGTCCGCTATTGCCCAATACCACCCACCTTGTCGGATATTATTGCTTGTTTCTACACACCCAGAATGTGATTGTTAGTCCCAGTACAATATTCAAATAACATTCCAATTGTCTCAGTTTACTGATACTGAGTCTAGCGATCACTATGTCTGATAGAGATTTTAACTCTGGTGCTATTTCGGCATGCTGTCGTTCAGTCTGTGTATACTAATATACTGTTTTCCTACACAATCATGTGGCCATAGTGCAGATCCATTAATAAGGCAAGGCTAAATTACTTGTGTTGGGGGTATGTGTGTAGCTTCTCATGTCGAGTCCCATACACTATAAATGACAATGTCTGATGTACAGGTGATAACCATGGTGTAATTACCTCTCGTGGTTGCTAGGGCAACGGTAAACCTCTCAAGCTGCGCTCTCGAGGTTTACTGACACCCTAGCAACCACTTGCGGTGATTACACCATGGTTATCACCTGTACATCAGGCATTATCCTCTATGTATTGACAGTGCTCTCCAGGACAGTGGCAGGAAACAATGTTACCACACAACAAGCACGAATGGTAGCGGTCGCACACCACGGAGACAACCACTATGGGGTAGAGTTTTTCTCCCCCTCTCCCATCCCTGATTGGATCAGAAGACTCCCAAGGCTCTGTCTTTGGCCCCATCCTGTTTTAGATTTTTCAGTACTGACCTTCCCACAGTTTGATCTCCTTGCATATTCATGTTACTTGGCTGATGTAATGTTTTTCCTCATCAGATCCTGAGCTGAAATCAAAATTATAGTGAGACTTTGGTAGTGTCTAAGAGTGTTTTTTTTTTTTAACCAGGAGAGAGACACTAAGCTGAAGGTTGTTTACAGGTGTGACCTGGGAGCACAAGGAAGTTAAGTGACTTGCTCAGGGTCACACAGTATGTAAGTGGGGCCTGTAGGAGTCAAACCCAGATCTCCAGGTTTGCAACTCAGAGCCTTAAACCACTGCACTATACCGCCTCCTCTACCTAACTCATGCTGAATGCTGAAACAATGAGCTTCATGACATCTGATACCAGACAGAGGCTGGTAGAATCCAGACCCCTGTTTTTAAGACCCTGGATGACTCCATGTTGGAGCCGTGCTCTCCTTCAAGAACCGTTGCATCTAGCTGGCTCAGCACACTAACATCTCCTGATATACTGATGCCAGTCAACCAGATCTCTTGTATCCCCCGCCCTGCCCATCATGAGATCATGCTCAAAATTATTCTCCTGGCATTTGACTATGGGTATGTAGTTTAATTTCCTGCCTGTAAGTGAACCTTTGCCCAACTGCCCCACCTCCTTTAACCACTTTGCACAAAACTGCCCCCCCAATCATTGTTCTCTATACTCTGAGCTCTCAACCCCTTCCTTGAAGGCAGATGCCTCTTCCCTCTGCCTTCCAAATTTCTAAACTCTGCCTCTGCCCTCCCTTCTCACCTCTCTCTCTCTCTCTCTCCTCTCTCTCTCTCTCTCTCTCTCTCTCTCTCTCTCTTTTCCCCCTTCCCATCTTACTCTCTCATGATTTCTGACTCCCACCACTTTAAAATTCTCTTTTGCAAGACCTCCTCTGAGCAGATATCCGCCTAAGGACTCCCCCAAATCAGGAACAACCCCCCCCAACTCCTCTACCTCGCTCTGCTCTCTGATGGCCGGGCTCAGCAAGCTCACAACTCAGTCCTGCTCCTGGATTTTAGTTCCTTTCCTTCTCTGCTGCCCAACGCCTTCGTACCCCCTTGTGCACCCTTTCACATGGCTGTCTCTTTGCACCTTGCCCTTGGGCTTAAAGCTGATTGCATGTTATCCCTGCCTCCCACCCAGCAGTTTCTGCAAGAGTTGTCCACCTACTGTACAGTGGATGATTATTCAGTGTAACTCCTGTTAACTTGTTCCACTGCTGCAGTTTTGTAGTATTTCACTATTGTTTTATGGTATTAACTTTTTTCGTTTTTTTTTTTTTTTTTGCATGTACCATTCTTTTTTGTATTTGACTTTGACTCTGAACTACAGTGCTGATTTACTGTAGTACCCAGTGATTTTTGTTGATTTTGTATCTGTTCCATGCTCAGCTACTACTGCTTTTTGTAGTTTTATTTTTATTGTTTCTGTACTCTCCTGTTCCCCCTTCTCCAGATTGTATCTGGAAACAAACTTCAGCTCAGTGTATGTTGCAGACTAGAATTTTCATATAAATGAAAATAAACTAATTCAGGTTATCCAGAATACAAATTGATGTGTTGCCTGTCATTAGACTGTGATGAGTATCCACATGTATCCATGAGTATCCACATGTATCCATGAGTATCCGCATGTATCCATAAGTATCCGCATGTACCCATATGATGATGCTAAAATAAGATGTTAGGAATGGGGACGGCTCAGGGGCAATGTGAGGAACTATTTTTTTTTCACAGAGAGGGTGGTGAACACATGGAACAGCCTTCCTGAGGAGGTTGTGGGGTCAAAAACAGTGGGGGAATTCACGAATGCATGGGACAGACACAAGGCAATTCTGGTGGAGGGTAGGAAGAAGTAGGCTGTTCAGTAACTAGGATCTGCAGCTTACCCAATAGGCAGGGAAATGGGCAGACTAGGTGGGCCAAGCGGTCCTCATCTGCCATCAAAGTCTATGTTCCTATGTAAAACCTTTTTGGGTTTAGATTAGAACTGGAAAAGTTTGCGCTTCTTGGAACTGGTAGCCTACCAAAGTACAGTGACTACCACCACCACCCCGCCCCTATCATCTGAGTCTACACTCACCGCATACAAAACTCATAGCCTTTTATTAGTCAAATATGGTACACTGTTCCTCAGAATGTGGGACAAAGAGACAACATGTGGGCCATCTCATCAAGTCTTAAAGAGAGGAGCTAAGAACCCTGTGTGGACCTGTGTTATTGTCTTCATGAGCTTTGCTGTTCATTGAGTCATATATACATGAATGTCTGGTACTGTGGAATATGGGACAGAACCCTCTCAATGTGGGAGAGAGTGACTATGAGGAGTACATTGAGAGACTATGCCACATAATTTGGCACAGTCGGGAGGTGTGAAAAACTGCTCAGAATTTCAAGGCACTGATCCAAGAACAAATCCAAGCAAAATGTCATCCAACAACGTATACTGCAGCTATCTCCTTACTTGATAAGTTAATAGCGCTTCTGCAGGATGTCTCTTATTGTATAAGAACATCATCACATGAGGTTTGGTTAAACAGACCAAGAAGCAAAGCTTTGTGGTTCTGGCTGCCCAAACCACACAAGATGACACTCTCATACAGCAAAAGACATCCCTCGAAAACATCTTCATCTTACAAATTATGAGCAACTAAATCTAATGGCTATACGTTGTTTTTAGGGGACTGAAAACAAATGTATTAATTTTATTTTTCAAGTAAGTTTTACCACCACCCCCAGCCTTTTTTTAATTCAAATGGGGTACACACCACTACACAGCATCATGACTGTGCATGCAAAAGGCAACCCAGGGTGTAGCAGTATTACTTAACTGGAACTCATTTTCTTTATGTATTTTAATTATTTTTTGGGGGGTTGTGACACCATTTTGAGTTAGAGCTAGTGTTTTACAGTGAGCCAGAATCAGTTTGAATTGGGCACCAAGAAACAGCATTAGGAAGAGCAGTAAGAGAAGTGAGTTACTAAATAATCTACAGACCATCATAGCATGAGGCACCAGCTATACAGAGGGAAAGAAGTACGTAGCTGTAGACATTTCACCATCTCTGATTGGCTACAGATGATGTTGAGTTTTATAATACCAGAGATATCATTTCTGCATGTAAATTGTAACTAGAACTAGTTGGCAACTGGCTGGTATAAGTGGGTTAGTTTTTGGTATCACTTTATGTTTCAGGGTACATGTTACATGGTAGTAACTGAATAACAGTATAACTACTGGTATTATATGGTCATATGGTAATACCAATAGTTAACCTGTTATTATAGAGTTACTACCAAATAACTACCATGTACTGTAACATGTACCCTGAGACATGAAGTGATGACCAAACTTTCTACCTTGCCTAGTACTGCCATGTAACTATGGAAATAGTTATTATATAACTACACAGTAATAGCACTTATAATGGAACTACCAACTTATTACATGTGTGTTACATGGTAATATCAATGTTTACCCTGTTATTATATAGTTACTACAGTAAAATTGCCATGTAATCTGTGCCCTGAAACATAAAGTGATAATATTTCTTTTTTTAGTTTTCAGTTTTTTCTCCAGTCATTTTTTGGACAGGTCCATCACTACCACTGCCAAAAACTGAGGTATGCTAAGTGGTATAGCCATGGCTGGGGGCTGGACATGTTTGTGGATGTTTCCAGCAAACCTACAACAAAACCAAAGGGAACTGAAATTCCACATCTTTGCCCATCAATACTGCAGGCAATAAGATACAACAGGGCATTGGTTGTCTAGGGTTAAGGCATTCTCTGGTGCATCGTGAGGCGTAAGACAATCGAACATACGAAGAAGCCAGCAGAGGAAGGCCATGTGGTCTATCAAGTCTTCTCGTATTGCAGGGTACACAGCTTGAGCTAATGTCCCTGCCCTTCCTCCTCACTCCTCCCATCCTCCCTACCCATGATCCTTACTTTCCCTCTGTGCCTATCCCAGCCTCTCTAAAAACTGCCCACTGTCTTCAATGAGATGACCTCTTCTGGCAGTGCATTCCAAGTGTACACCACCCTCTCAGTGAAGAAGTGCTTCCTGACCTCCCTTCTAAACCTCCCACCCTCCAACTTAAGACTGCACCCCCTCGTGTTATGATTGCCACTCAGCTTAAAGAGACTCTCCTTATCAATTTTATTCATCCCTTTCAAGTATTTGAAGGTCCCAATCATGTCCCCACTCTCTCTCCCCTGTCTTCCAGGGAGTACATGTTCAGTGCCCTCAACCTCTTCTCATATGCCCTAAGCTGCTGGCCCACTATCATCTTTGTAGCCCTCCTCTGGACCTTCTCCGACAGGTTAACATCCCTTAGATGCTTGCACCGAGTACTTTTAGCACTTGGAAGGGCATTTACCCCAGACAATAAACATGCAGGAGTATCTTACTGTATTAAAATAGTAGGGGAATTGAAAAACAATATAAAAACCAAAAAAAAATCAATGTTTTTAAATTAAGAATGAGTATTTTCTTTTGTTAAAAGTAACTAGCAAAATGTAGCCCCTCCCCATCTTTCAGTCATCTGTCTATCCACACATTCAGTAAATGAAATGTTTGTATATTAAGCAATGCAGGAATTATAATTTCTGTAGAATTCTAATCCTCTGGCAGAATGTTCACCAGAAACCTGCATATGAAGCCAAGCTCTAAATTTATGTATGGCAGGGTAAGCAGCGCCTTGGGAAGCTAGTAAGGAGAGAAGTGTGAGTTTTGTGCTTATTTATTTATTTTATCAGAAAAAGCTCCAATGAGCAAAACTCATTTACAAGTAGGTCCTGGGTAGGACACAATACATTTATTTATTTATTTAATTTTGGTAACCGGTGGGGCCTGCTGGAACCATGGCAGTCCCTTTTTGAGAGGCGACCCAGAATTAATTACAGGTAGAGATACAAACACATTTTACAGAGTACGAAAAAGTAGTTGTTTACATTACAACATACAATAGTCAAGGACATTAGTTAATACAGTCAAGACAGTTGTGCATTTTTACAATAGGATAGACAAATTTTTGATAGACAGTCAATAGCGACCACCAAGTTAACAGGAGTAGGTGGTAGTAGTCACAAATCACAGTGCAAAATAAAGTCTGCATTAATACACAGACAAGGTTCCTATCTTGCAATCCCATGATTTCAAGGCAGTGTTCGTTTTAGGTTGATCCACTGTGGAATACTGATCTAACGTGGCAGTTACACCAGGCAAGGCACGCATTCACCCACCACCCTGAGCACCAAGAGGACTATTATGGAGAGTAAGCAGTATCAAGTGCATAGGCTCTGCTCCATCAGGTGAGCCGTGAGTTGTCTCTTAAATCCCCCTAAACAGTTGCATTCCTGGAGCATTTCTGGCAATGCATTCCACAGGTGTGGTGTATATAGGCAGGAAAAGACCATTATCCTAGGGAGGACCTAACTTTTGGAACCTGAAGGAGTTGGAGGCTGGATGACCTGAGACTCCTTGTGCTTTGTTTGGCAATTAATGTACCAGCCAGGCTGGGTGGCATTTTCAAGCCGGAGTACAATAAATAATTTGATAACATATGAATAACAGCAAAACAGTAAGCAGTTTGATAGCACAGAAATAACAGCAATTTCATAGTTACCAAAGAAACACCAGGAATCTGAACTGTGACTAGTACATCATGTTTTAAATTTGCATGTGTGTATGGAGTGGATGACGACAGCAAAGAATGTTTAATTAATTAATTATTTGTTAAAGGTTTTCATTGAGTCAAAGTGGCAGCCATGTTTGTGATGGCAATCAGGTATCAGTAAAGTGGGTCATGTGAATTCTGTATGTAATTTACCCACATTCCAAATCCCACTACCTGAACTACCTGAACTTGTTCCAATCTGAGCATTACTGGGTGATCAACATATGGGTCTCCCTCAGAACTTATTCAGCCAATCATTAAACAGGAAACCGTCTACCTATTTTTATAAGGAAATGCATATAAATGAGCTGTAACAGGAATACTGCCTACTAACTTTGGGGCTTATGATCGAATACGGGTTTGGTATGCGTGACAGGCACATACCCAGCCCATGCATATCTTCATCTGCAGACAGCCATACAGGGTGCACCATTCATTAATGCTGGCCATCTATCCATGGCCTCACCCCACTGGTGCATTGGTGTGTGGGAGGCAGACCAGTAGACACAGGCTGGCATCCAGTCAGATGCCTGCCCTGGCAGCAGCGTAGATCACCTACTCCACATGCAGCAGAGGACTGTGGGACATGACTGCTCCCAATAACTTGAAAATGTCAGGGTGAGTGCCCCAATGGCTTCCTCAACCCTCTCTGAATGTCTGGAGGGGTGGGGCAGCATAGCGGAGGGTCCGCTGCCCCACTGTGGCCAGCAGCTGCAGAACAGTGGGGGTGCACAGCAGCAGCAATGGCAGGGTCCCTGCCCACTTAGCCTGCATCCCCCTCTCCCAGCACTCTGTGCCTTGGTGAGTGGCATGGAGTGTAGGAATGTCCTCTGGCCACTCTCACAGTCCATGCACAGATGCAGATCCATTGACGGCCAGGGGATTAGGTATGGAAGGGGCCCACATCCCCCCTACGAATTCTACAGGGGTCCGTGGGACCTTCGCTGCATGGCATTGACACTTAAGGAAGCCTTCACATTGTGCATATGCAGTGTGTAGGCTTCATGTGTAGATCCCATGAAACAGGTAAACACTTTAACCATGAAATTCTGTTAATTCCTTTTTTGACACACATATGCCCATGCCCTGCTAACATTTGAAAACACTTGCACTAAAGTTATTTGCTGCTTAAGCCTTCCTAGCACAAATACCATTTTTTTGTGTTTTCTTTTGTCTTGTTGTTTCCGGTAGTCTACAAAAAGAGACATCACCAGAATCCATGGTGTATGGGAACAGCAAATTACCGACTGCATATTAAATCTGCATAAAAGATACAGATTAATATCAGTTTGTTGCTGGCTTCCAGTGGAGCATGTTTAATAAAGCCACTTTTTTTTTTAATTAGCATTAATGCAAGCAAACCCACAAGCTATAAAATTAATTTGCATAGTGTGCAAGATTTTCCAAACTAGAACATAAAAAAACAAAACAGTTTAAAAAAATGAAGCAAGCACTTCCTGAAGGCAGTCTATTGAAGGAGATCGCCGCAATGTTTGTTTAGTTTTGTTACTTTCTTAACATGTTCATTATTACTTCATTTTCCTTTTTACAATTCACTTTTCCATACTGATGCACCGACCATCGTTTTTGAGTTTCATTACAGCAAAGAAAGGATTTTCATAAAAGCAGAAAAAGTAACAGCAGGGGCCCATCTCATGTCTGAAGAGTTACAGACTCCATTTGAATCTGTCAGCGTCAGCAACATAAGAGGCCGTCCTCTCCGAAATAACAAGCGGCAGGCAGGAGGTGCTCCGCTCCCAGAGAGGTAAGAAGAAGACGAAGTTGCACTTCTGTAGCACTTTTCATATACAATGAATCTCAAAATGCTTTACAAGCAATGAGAGACAAGTAGTGAAGTGACTGTAAACGTTTAGTGGCAGCCATTTTGCACATCAGCATCCAAGCAGTTCCTTGGACAACTGCCCGACTGGTTTTTATGGGAAGGGGAATGTTGGCCAAGACAGTGGGGAAAATCTCCTATTCTTGTAAAAAGTGCCAGTCAGCGCTAATATGCCATGTTACCACACGTATTTATTTGTAAAAAAAATAAAAAATAACAAAATAAGTGCAAAGGAGCAACTGTGTCCATTAGTGAGCTGGACCAGACCAAAATGTTTGGTGGACGCACTTCCGTTTCTACTGTACTAGGGTTCCGTCTGGTCTTTAAGGCTTCTAGTCTATACCCACTGCAAGTCAACACAGTAGTTCATGTAACTGCCAGTAGGCACAAGATAAACATGCTTAGCATACAGGCAGCATATTTACTGAAGCGTAAAAGAAAATTGTGCAGTATGACACTAACATAGCACATTTGCACAAATCAGGAAAATCAGGGTTCAGACATTGATTCCCCTGAAATTCTGAACCCCGTTTTTCCCAATTTGTGTAATGTAATTTTTAGTCTATTTCACTAATCATAAATTTACAGATCCTAAATTTTCAGCATCACTTTAAGACCCCTTTGAGGTTTTTTATTTCACATGGGTGTTGTACTTTTGTGAAGCTTTTCCTGCCTTTTTGCAGTGGTTCCAAGTAAGAGCACAATTAGCGCTGACTCTAAACCTGTTAAATCTTGCACCTACTGGAAGGTCCTGTATCATCTGCAATACCTGTGCTGTCTCTGGGTGTCCCTTGTCTTTGTCACATGAACATGTCAGTCCAGTTCCCTGAGCTTGCCAAGAGACTGTAGAATGCAATGTATAAGGGTCCTAACTTACTGTATTAAACAAACAGACAAAGCAAGCAAACATACAAATATACAAGAATTGCCAGCTGAAAAAGGCGTTATGGTCCACCAAGTCTGCTCGACTGTGCAGCTTGCAGCCCTTATTTTGCAGCTGCAAACAAGTAGTTAAATAAAGCCACCAGTGGAGCACTGAGGTACAGAATGATTTCAGAATGCAGACAGAAAACACTGCTGTGCTTTTGAGGTATCAGTTCAGCCGGGAGTGCATTTTATTTTTGGAAACTCTAGCCAGTCGACGTCAGTAGTTTCTAAGGACAAGGGAAGAGCTTTCCCATTTATTGCTGATCTATTTATGCAATATGTGTGTGTGTGTCTGTGTGAACAACTCTAAAAGTTGAACAGTCAGAGCTGGAGTTCAGAAATCAGGGTTGTTTTGATTCCCAAATTTCCAAACTTGACCAGCCCTGTAACACAGGGGGTCAAATTTCCAGACAGCTACAATCGACACAAGCCATGGATGCATCAAATATATGGCGCTCTCAGCTTGCAGCAATCTAAAGGATTTTCTATCCCTTGTGGCAAACCGACTCTCGTTAGGCCAACTATTTGTGGTCTAACGTGTGTTATTCTTGGGGACTCCTACTATGCAAAGGAGTATGTTTATTGTGCCCTGAAAGTCACCCAGGGCAACTTTCAGGGGAAAAAAACATACTCCTGCTAACCATGCCACTTAAGGCCAAACTTTGCTGCAAGCTGCCGAAAAGTGGGTAAACTGTCGCAACTACACCCAAGATTGCAAGATAGGGTGCAGTTCTGGCATTCAGCAATGCCTCAGCTGCAGCAATACAAGGATTTGATGCAGGGCCTAATGCAAGTCCTGCACCACCCTTTGAAAATCCAGCCCAGTGGCACTACTTCATTCTGCCAGCTAGGCAATCCAAGTTCCAACATGAGGTAGGTAAATTTATAACCATTAACGAGCACGTGCTTAGTAAGTGTGTATCACTTAAAGAATGACAGGTGAGGCCCTTTAAATGCCTCCACTGTCATTTTGTTTGCTTTTATTTGATTCTGTAATTACATTTTCATCATTTTATTTGTATTTTGGCAGCTACTAGTAAAAAGGAATTCAATGGAATTCTTGTATTGTGATGTCTGAAAAGTCTTACTGGTAAGGCTGGCAGTGCATTTCAGTGAGAAACTACAAACTATTTTCAGATTTTTATAGAGAAACAACATATTCTCCCAGTAAAATATTATATATTTAATTGAAATATGTGATTTTTAGGGCAGGCTCTGTGGTGCCAAGCGAAGGGGTTCACTCGGTTCACTGGTGATCTGAGTTTGCATCCCGAGCCCAGGTGTCAGGAGTGGAGACTGGCAGGAAGGGGATCCAGAGTGTCCATTGGACGCTTCCCTCCCAGGCGGGTGGGCATGGCCTCAGCACCTGGAGGTGGCATGGGCAACATGCAAGGAGTGTTAAGCCTCGACACACCCCTGCATGTCCCCACCTCAGGTTGCCATCCCCATGTAGGCCCAATTAGGGTGAAGTGGGAGGGCCAGAAAATGGAAAATTGCCCCCTGATCGGCTAGATCACGGTTGCCAGTCTCTATCACCACAAAGCCCCAGATCGCCTGGACCAACCCACGCAGCATCTGGGTCAATGAGATGCGCCAACCGGCACCTTCTCCCTCAGAAGGGGGAGAGCTGCCAGACAAAGGGATACATCAGGTTTCCCGGGGGGCTGACATTATGTGGGCGGTGGATGGCGGCAGGGGTGAAGTGGCGGCAGGGTGCAGCTAGGGAGGCCCGAAGGAGTAGCCAGTCAGGGGTGCTTGAGAGGAGCAAAAAACAATGTGATTTTTGATAACCTGTAATCTTTTGTTTTATTTAGCAGGTGACATTTCTTCATATCCAGATCTTACTTGGAAAGAAGAAAAGAGAAGCTAATTATTGTTTTAAGAATTGTAAAATCATACAGATGGATCAGAATAGTGCAAACACATAAAGGACAAAGTTTGTTGCTAAAAAAGTGTCTATCTCTTTTGAGAAAGATAGAAAAATATATTTAGTTTCTCATGGAAATTCACTGGGCTCCTAAGCAGTTGGCAGTTTCTGACATCACAATACCAGAATTCTTCCAAATTCTTTTTTTCTAGCAGTCTGAATAAGGAAAGGTGAAAACCTACTTGTTTCACTGCACTAACAAATATTTTATTATAAAAGTAAAAAGCAATTACTAACACATCAAAATACAGTAAATGAAACAGCCAGTTATCTGTTTACTAGAAATAAACACCTGCCCTTTAAGAATAGTTTTATGGTCCTTGGAATTCAAACTAGAAATTAGCATACAATTTGCATTTTATTACTATACAAATGTGCATATAACCAAGTTCAATAAGTGGTTTGAAAACAAAAAAACAGTGTTGTATCAGCATGTGAGCTACAAATAAAACCAAAAGATTAGGTGAAATGCATGCCATCAATAGAAAATACAATTACAAAATCTATGTTTTAATAATAGGTCTTTTACGGCAATTACCTATAAGAATAAGAGCAACTGTGCTTACTTTTTCTTTATAGATAATGCCCAAACAGAACCTGTGATCCAAACATCGATTCCAACTTTATTTTCTGTTTCTATGTACATTTAATTGGACCATTTTATTTCTTTATTTTTTTGAAAACCAGAATCTTTCTGAACCTTATTGCATGGTAACATACGGCTATTTTGTGGCAACAAAGAAGTGTCCATTTTGTCCTCCCCTCCTGCCACTAGCTGTTAGCAAAGTGAAAGAAACTTTGCAATTCTCGAATTTTGCCACAAAGTGTTGAAATTCACATCACAATACACTTCGTAAATTCTGCAGTTCACAGTTATGCGAATCACAAAGTTTGCACTTTGCATAAGAAAACACTACGCAAATTGTAGAAATTCACCACCTTGTAGTGGTATTTTACCGCAAAGTGAAAATTTGTGAAATACAAATTTGCAGAACTAAAGTACAACAAGAGGAAGCCACTTTGCAGGTACTAAGTAAAGGTCAAAGTGGGCCACTTTGTGCTAACTTTGCCAGCAAAGTTTAAGCCTCACACAGCCCTACCTGCCACAGGGCAGTGACTGTACCCAATTTGAATATGAATATATACCTATATACCTAAGCATACTATCATTCGGTGTGCTAGTCCAAATCCCGTGGAGTACTCTGTACATTCAAGTTAGATTCAGAACCAGGTCTCCCTCGCTAGAGCAGGATCTTGGAGATAGTCCAACCTCCAGAGCAGAAATCTCAAGCTTTGAACTGTTCAGTTTTCTCTGTTGGTGTTACACAGAGTCCCCGTTGTAGTCACAACAGTCTCAGAAAGCCACGTCCTTGGCCTAATCATTTGGTAAGACTAAAATATTCACAGTGTCCTTCTAGGCCCGGACAGCAACCCCTTTTTCTCACAACAAATCCTAGCATATAAGAAGTCAATGGGTTTACCACCTGAGCAGCGGTTTTCAGCTTGAGCTATAAGCTGCCTCTGTGAAGTAAACGTCAGAAAGGAACTAATCACCTATTAAAAGAGCAGTGCATGCTGTCCTCCTCTTAGGGTAGGTTCCTGGGGTGCTTCGAGCACCCGACATACCAATGCCTGGGGAAGCACTGGCATCGGGGCACAGGTGGCTCTCTGGAGTCGGGAAGGGGAGGACATTGTGGTATTTGACAACAGCGCATGCCAGCACCATCTGTCTGGACGGCCAGTCTTGTGTGCCGACACCCTCAGGGGAGGAGGGGCCAAGGGGAAGAAAAGTGGAAAAAAACCCTCTCGGGCCAGGATGACGACTGATCCTAGCCCCAATCACCTACCCACAAGCAGACCCCATTGTGCAGGCACTCCAGAAGAGAGAAGCAAGATAGGGAGACAATGGAGCAAGCCTGGTACTCTAGGGGCAGACACCGTGGGAGGGAACTACGGGGTTGATCAGGTCCAAAGGAGTGGACCAAGAGGGTAGTAAGGAAGGGATAAAAGGAAATTGAGAAAAAAAGAAAGAGAGCAGTGCAAAGGCTGGCCCAGTGGCACTAAGGGTTGAGGCGCTGGATGCCACACCTCGCATCACGCCGGCGAACCAAGTTCAGGAACAAGCTCGGGCTGCACGGGGTCAGCTGGGGGGGGCGAGGAGTCAGACTGAGCAGCCACAAAGCAGTTCTCCTCTCCGGGGAGGTATGCAGGTGTTACCCGGCTCTTGACTGCCACCCGATGGAGGCTAGGTGGTAGTACCAAGCCAAGGGGGGAGCCTGGCATTAGACCAGGAGGGAGGAAGAGGCCATCACCAGAGCTGCAGGATGCAAGCAAGCCTCCACGCACATGCGCGATCGGTGGTCCCGGGTAACAGGAGAAAATCAGAAATACCATGGTACCCCCGTTGCCAGTAAGGCATAAGGGGTAACGAGGGAGTAAAAAGCTTTCTGACAAAAAAAAATACAGTGCAATGAAGGGAGCCCCAAAAAGGGTCCCCTATTAAAACAGCAGAGCAATCAAGGAGGTGCCAGAAAGAGTCCCCTGTTAAAACAGCTGTGCAATGAAGGGAGACCCAGAAAGGGTCCACTGGGATTACCTTGAAATGGCTAGTGAATTGTGCTACATTTACGGATTTTACAATCATTGTGAAGTTATTTAATTTACCTTTTAAAATACTTTAAATGCGAGAACTATGACACTGATCTTTGACTCCACAATGTCCAGACTGCTTATGCGAACTCCTTATAGAAACTATTAAGTGTGTGTACAAGTAAGTTGGATGCCATGGGGTCTGGGTCAAAGGTCATCGCTACATTGAAGAACTAACCCCCAGGTAACACTGAATCTAAGTAGATGTGGGAGCCAAAGTCAACAGTGTGGGGTTTTGGGGAGTCTTACCCCATCCTGTATTTATTTATTAGGAATTCAGAATTGACACCTTTGAGCCATAGGCTCATTTGGTTCCACATCGAGAGTTCATGTATGGCCTGGGCTTTTCATCTTTTTCTTCCCAGTCCCTGGGAAACAGGCAGAGAGGGTGTGCAAGCATGCAGCATGTGGCACCATCCAACACCCTCCCCCCGGAACCTCTGTGGAGCCCAGGTGGTGATCGCATGGCAGCATCTGTCACCAGCCTGCCATGGAGGAGGAAAGCATCTGCTGGGACACTTGATTCTCCTCCCACAGCTGGCCCCCACCCTCCCCCCACAGCTGGCCCCAATCCTCCCCCACAGCTGGCCCCCACCTCCTCCCACGGCTGGCCCCCACCCTCCTCCCACAGCTGGCCCCCACCTCCTCCCACAGCTGGCCCCACCCCCCACAGCTGGCCCCCACCCTCCTCCCACAGCTGGCCCCCACCTCCTCCCACAGCTGGCTCCCACCCTCCTTCCACAGCTGGCCCCACCCTCCTCCCACAGCTGGCGCCCACCTCCCCACAGCTGGCCCCACCTCCCCCACAGCTGGCCCCCACCTCCTCCCACAGCTGCTCCACCTCTCCCCACAGCTGGTCCCCACTTCTCCTCCCACAGCTGGCCCCCAATTCTCCTCCCACAGCTGGCCCCCAAGTCCCCTCCCACAGCTGGCCTCCAATGCCCCTGCCTTGCTCCCAAATGTGGGTATCCAGCATCACGAGTCGTAATCCTATCACTGAGCAGATGGGCAAACTCCTTTCTGATTTCCAGTAAAAAATTCCTGATTGGCATTGGTAGAACTCAAGTTACACGTAATTTCCCCAAAATTGTAATTTCTTGGCATTCATTTATTTATTACTGGTGACATGTTGCATGAAAACAGTCTTTTGGCCCTTTACATCATATTGGTTCCTGCTGCTCTTCTTGCCGTGGTACAACAATCCTCTGCTTGTGACATCCAAATCATTTCTGTGGCAACCTGTTTTGATGTCACAGAAGAAAACTATGAATTCAAGGCAGGAAAAGCAAGCAAGATAGATGAAATTTAAGTAACAAAATGCCTGATTTCCTACATATGTCATCTGTAAAAAAAAGGGGTATGCATTGAAATCTAAGTTTTTAAGTATCATTGTGAGGTTTCAGTGCTGCCAGCGCCAACCCCTCATTTTTTGGTAGAAAATTGGAAACTCTGTCTGGCCCAATGGCTCAGTAGCTCTGCATCTGGTTGCCATACAGGTGACTGGAGTTAAGGAGTTGGTGCTATCTGAAGCCCTCTGTGACGAGGAAGGGGAAGGGACAGCTATCACTCACTGGGATTGCAGGAACCTAACACAGAATTGGCAGCATTTCCAGATGGGGATTTCAATACAGTCAAGACACAGGATTTTTTGTTTGTTCTCAGTCATTTGTAAACAGCAGCACTTGTGTTCCAATAAAGAAAAACTTTTCCAGTTCCCTAATCATGCTTCCGTCCTTCTGAAATACTCCTTAGGAGTGATCATATTTGGCCAAACATTGTGTAATTTGTCACAATCTACTTACATGGTGGACATGGGTGATGGTAATCACAGTTCCTTAATCTCTGGTTTACATGGCTGACAGTCATCACATTTCTGCTCGCTTATCCTGATAATTTCCTCAAATATAAAAGCTCTTGAGATTAGAGTTACACAAAACATGCACTGGCAGTAATGCCAAGTTCGAAGAAAAAAATCACTTACACAACGATGCATGACAGGATGTGTGTTGTGCTAGAATAACCTCATGTCTAAGACGTGGTTGGGCACAAGGCCAAATGCATCCAACACCCCAGAAACAAGATTATCCAAGAACAACCCACCTTTTGGAGTGCATTACTGCTATTACAAAATAGCTTTTATTTATTAATATTGTAGGGGCACAAATGAGCACATGTAGATGGCTATCAGCCAGAGAACACGTGTTGGAACATCCCTTTTAACAGTAAGGATATCTATTTTATAGTATCAGTTGTACAGTTTTATTTTTTTTTTTTTTGAGGAAACACTCCACATGTGAAAGCACTGCATCATGGGTATGCAAATAATCAATTGTCTTTTATCACTGCAGTGAGGTATGCAATACCAGGCAATTGGGCATTTGCATACCCATGATGCAGTGCAGTCATATGTGGTGTGTTTCCTCATAAAAATTAAAACTGTAAAACTGATACTATAAAAGAGATGTTCCCACGCTATAAAGGAGATGGTCTGGCACTTATTTTCTGCCTAACTATGAAAGGTTTTAACTATGATAAATATTTTTGCTACCCACAATATAAGTAAATACGTTTTTTTACATGAAATTAAGCTTTTGTGGTTGCATTACAATTACAAATCTTGAAGCTCTCTTGGTAAGAGAAGCTGTGTCTTGTTTTTCAGACTGGCATGCTATCATATATATGTTTGGAGTTGATGTTGTGAAGGTTTGCTCTGATAGTTTCATTTTAAGAAACACAAACTGAAACATACACCCCACTGGCTCAAGGTATCATGACAAATATATGTAAATTACCATGACGGTGTTTGAGACATCTTAGCTTTAAGCAGAACCAAAAGGCCTTACAAGCAATGTGAAAACAGTTACACATAGACACAGGTTTGGTTCTCCTTAGGACTCGTCAGTGTGACACTGTCATTGTTTTAGCCCAATGCAAAAGGTCAGCCAGGATGATCGTTTCATATTTACTACGCACACAGCTGGACTCATGCAGACATGTCACCAAGAATTATACAATAGAAAATAACTTGAACCATGATTTATGTCATTTTTAGGCACCCTGGGCCAGATATTCAGACTGCGCCAGGCTGTGGCGCAAGCCTGGGCACAGCCCAACTTGGCTGCACTGGGGCATTGACAGGGTGATATTCAACGGAGCGGCGCCATGGCACAGCATAGTTGAATATCGCACCCTGGCCACCCACAGTGCACATGGTGCAGTGGCACTGTGTCAGTGCAAGTGGCCAGAGTGGATCAGTGGGATGTGCTAGCACAAGTTCCATTACGCTAGGTGCAACAACCACAATATTCAAAAGTGCACATGCAAATGGGGCCATAATGCATGCAAGGTGCAAATGGGGCAATTTGCATGTTATTATGGCCCCATTTGCATGCAGGTGCGCCGATCCCCGGCGATGTGCGCCTGACACCCTGCCAGGCTGCAGCCTTCGGGGACCGATGCCCCCTGCACATCGCAGCAAAGTGCCCCACTGCCTGATCGTGGGCATATATAGAGTATTAGAATCGTCCAATATCCCTGGTGGCCCAGTGGACCGCCTACAGCCCGATCACGGGCATAAGTCTGTTTAAAGCATGTAACACTATCCCTGGTGGTCCAGTGGACCGCTTGCAGCCCGATCGCGGGCATAAGTCTGTTTAAAACATGTAACACTATCCCTGATGGTCCAGTGGACCGCTTGCAGCCCGATCGTAGGCATAAGTCTGTTTGAAACATGTAACACTATCCCTGGTGGACCAGTGGACCGCTCGCAGCCCAATCGCGGGCATATGTTGAGAAGAATAAATGTCTCAGATCCCTGGTGGTCCAGTGGACCGCTCGCAGCCCGATCGTGGGCTTCATGAAAAATAATGCAACACCAATCCAACCCTGGTGGTCTAGTGGTACCCCTCCCCACCCACCCACCCACTGAAGCCCCACCGTCCTGCTCCCCCGATCAGCGGTAGGCGGCAGCTCCCCACCTGCCTGCTGCCCCACCGCCCTTGACTGACACTGTACGGTAGGGTTGTACATCCATTGGTCCACAGCGTGACACAGATGTAGTTTGTAATATACTACACAGTCCAGATATGTGAATCACATATCTGGACTGTGTAGTACGGTACAGGCTGCACCACCAGGGATAGTGTTACATGTTTTAAACAGACTTATGCCCGCAATCGGGCTGCATGCAGTTTCTGCTATCTGGGTTGTCAAATTCTAGGAAATTCAGTAGGAGGATGTAAATCCCCTTGTCTCTGGGATTTACCAGGCAGCTGGCAACAAATTCCTCAGTTCTCAGTTTGTTTTGGCACAAACTTTCACATTTCAAGCTGTGATAGCACAAGGAGTTGTCAAAATCAGATGTTTTCTCTTCAGAATCTCACACAGAGAGACCCAGGGTTAAACTGTCAACCCTAGAATGTTAGTTTTGGATACATGACATCTCATTGGCTAAAAGAAGTCTCGGGCTCCACCCCTGATTGGGCTACTGCAACTACCAATAGTGTTCCTTGCTGTCTTCAGGCAGGCCACATCCAATATGGCCACCCCCACACAGTCTTTGCAAACTCAATCAAATATAAGAAAAGTGTAGAAAGTGTTGGCAGCATCTGGCTGCAGGGAGAGGACCCTCCTGGTCCCATCTGGTGGCCACTAGGTCTGGGGGGCACACTGGGGAGACAGGAGCCCTGTTGGGTGCTCCATTTTATGGGCTCCCCAGCAGGAGCAGAACTGGAAAAAAATGCACTCTGCAGCAATGCATCATGGGACTTGTAGCCCCTGGGTGCCATACTGTCCCTGATTACTCCCTGACCCACTGGTGGCTTGGATTGGGTCAGAGAGCCATCCAAAGGTATTTATTTTATTATTTTGAAGTCCTCCCAGCCCCTGCTGTGTCTGATGGGGCTGTGGAAGCAAAACTGTAAGCAACACTTCTGCCAGTTTCCCTATCGGGTGCTTGAGGTGCCAAGAAACAATTTGTAGACTTTCTCTCTTGCTCCCTGCCCCACTGTGCAGCACTTCAAGGGGCAGGGAAGCAAGTGCATGGGCAGCTCACCAGCCACATCCTTAGCGGGCGGTTTGGGTGCCAAAAACAGTGTGGTGTGTTTCCTGACCCTGGCTGCAGTCCAGGAGTGGGCTGGGGGAGCAAAGCCAGAGTGGCTCGCTGGCCACAAGAAGCAGAAGGTAAAGGGAGGCATCGGGACCACATCAGGGCCCCAGGTAAGCTCCCGACTTTGGGAGGGGGTTTATACTGAAACCAGGTGCACTGGTGAGAATGAAGGGAATTTGGGACGATAGGTAGGGGAGACAGGATTTGGAACCCCTAGGCCCAGACACATCAATCCAGTGATTTGAATGGGCCTTTTGTGTTATTCCTTTTGTGGGACATTGGAAACCAAATATTACTTGTACTAGTCCCAATCCACTTCTACTTGATTTATGCCCGGGATCCTATATCCCCCAAAAAAAGAAATTACAAAAAATGGCCCTTCCCCATCTATGGGACAGCACAAGGGACACTGGCTTATGCCCACTCTGGTCCCTCAAAGCCCCCATTGGAATGAGGCTCATTCACTTGCTCTCATGGGTGACGGCGAACTCGCTGCCACCCACGTGTGTAAGGTAAAGCATGCCAGCAGTGACGCACCAGCCTTCCGCATTACCAGCACATGACACCGCTCGTGTCATCAGCCAGTTCATGAATATTGGGAAACGTGTCCTGAAGCCTATGAAATGTGATTTCCCAAAACTGGTGGAGTTGTTCAGCCTTTTTATGCAGATTAGCTAATGTAAAATGGCAGGATGATAAATTCCTGTACGTTGAATACCTGCTATTCTCTATTATCTCTTCATCATGATGATCCAATATATAACTAATTCCCTTGAATGATAACTTACAGTAACATCAGACCATCTCCATTTTAATTCTCTTTTCAGGATATTACATTCTCCTCTCTATCTGCCAGTTTAGCCCTTATCAGTGTTTGGCTCAAAACTAATTTCTTTCAGTTAAATATAAAGAAATCCGAAGTTATTGTCCTAGGCAAGAAATTCTATCCTCCTAAGAAATTCCCCACTTTTTATTTTCCCTTCTAGGTTGGGATCATGACCTGAGTAAACCCACCAAAACATTTAGTATATACACCTTGACCCTGAGCTACCCTTTAAGACCCATATTACCCCCACATACAAAAACAGCATTTTCTCATATGCGTAATATTTCAAGCTCTATGTCCTACCATGATTTCGCCTCAGCATGAACACTTCTACACGTATTTCTGAAATCAAGTACTGACTATTTCAACTCAATCCTCACAGGCATACCCTCCTCCTTTCTCAATAACCTCCAAAGTGTCCAAAATGCAGCGGCTTATCTCCTGATATGGAAACGTAGGCAAGATCACATCATACCCATCCTTCAACATCTACACTGGCTTTCTGTCAAGCAGTGCACGTGTTACAAAGTTGCTCCCCTGAATTTTAAAGCCCTACGTGGTCAGGCTCCAACCTATCTTGCTGACCTGATTCCACCCTATGTGCCCAAACATCCACTTCCTCTCTGCTAGAAGTAACCTCCTCTTCATTCCTGTTGTATATCTAGATATGTGTAATGTATTATATACACGTGTACATCCTCTGTAACCTGCTGAACTGTGAATTATAACTGTTTTATATCTCATATGATACAACTGATTACTTATTACCGTATCTTGTATTTGTTTCTGTTCTCGCTTTCCCTTTGTAAAGCATTTTGTGATACACTGTAGTAAAGATGTTGTATAGAAAAAACTGAATTTAACTGAACATTGCCAGTAATTGAATGTGCCACTGTTAAAGCTATCTGATATAGTCAGGACAGACTTCTTGGGACGCCTATAATGACCCTACTTTAACTGGATGAGGCACTTTACTCATATTCTTACTGCGATTACTGTGAGACCTCACAGTAACCATGGTAACAAGCAACATGGATTCATGCACCAGAAAGCACAACCAGTCACCAATAAGGTCCATCCCGATCTCCTTCCTACTGAAACACAGCTCTGTAGCCCCCCTCCAAACAACTACATGTGCTGACAGTTTCATCATTTGCTACTATGCGGCACTTTATTTTTCTTCGGTCCTGCAACTATCATCTGCTCTGCGGCACTTTGTATTTCTTCAGCCCGCCTCACCCCCAACTGTCTTTTGCCTGAGTGGTACTTTCTCTTTCTTCTGCCAACACACTATCATCTTTTGCAGCTGCTTTTCTGACCCCCACCAAGTATCAACCTTTGCATGCACGCCACTTTTTCTTTCGTCAGCCCCCAAACTATCCATGCTGCTAGTTTCAATCTTTTTCTGCTACTTTTAGTCTGACCCCCCTCCCCCCATAGCAGCTGCACATCTGAATTGCCCTCCAAAACAACTCTCAGCACAGCAGGACATTTCTGAAGTGGTGCCATTATATTCCTGACCAGATCTGGCGCAGCAGCGAGAGCGTACCAAGAAGGCCATCACTGCATATCAAAGTTGTCATCTAACTCAGGCATGTAGCCAGATTCAACAGTGCCAGCACCAGTCACCCAGTCCCACACACTGCTTTTCTCCCGCACTCTCTCATGCTTCCTCTTCCTATGGCAGACAGGCTCAATGTTGGAAGGAGACAAATATTCTGGGACTGAAATTTGAAGAGTGGCTGCAAAGCGACTGAGCTGCGAGGTAAGACCCGAACCTGTCTTAACTAACCTGAAAATTCCAATCTGTGCACGCTGCTCATCCTCGTGCACTGCCTGCTGCTTGCCCCAGCCAGTGAGTGATAATTTATCCAGAGTGCCAGGAGAAGCCACAAACCTGCCACCAACCACGCCATCCTACCTTCCACGGCCAAGCAGTAGACCTGCCAGCCTGCCGGAGCTATCTGCCTGCAGAGTTTGCAGGTAAACAAATCTGCAAATGCTGCAGTTTACAGATATACTACTAAAGGTATAAAGTGTTTCCAGGAAATTAGAGCTGCTTGTACAAATGATGTTATCAAGCATCTTAAGTTATACCTGCCTGTTTTCTCTGTCTAGCAGACATAAATCAAAGAACTGTTACTTTTAATGTTGCATTCATACAATCTGTAAATCAATCAATAAAGGAGAGGGACAGGAAATGTTACTATTTGCAGCACTAATATTTAAACATAACGGGAGAGACTGAAGGATATTAATACATACGCACTGGAAGAGAAGCGAGAGTTTGGTGGACATGACAGAAACCTATAAATACCTCATAGGGGTAAATAATGTTTATTTTATTTATTTATTTATTTAGTTTTTGTTGACCAGGAAAGGAGGACTAGACAATTCTGCCTATTTTCAGCCTCATCCCAGGGGAAGGGGATACAAATGAATGCCAACTGACATTGAACCAGATTAAGTGGTACCAATGTACAGGAGGAGAGTATTTTTCAGAGGAAAAGATGTTCGAGAGCAAGGGGATATGCAATTCAACTGGAAGGGGCTAAATTTAAGAGAGAAGTGAGAACGTTTTTCACTGAAAGAGTGGTGAATGCCTGCAACAAGCATCTGGCAGAGGTGGTGGTGGGGGCGGCAAAAACAGTGATGGATTTCAAGAATGCATGGGATACGTACAAGGGAATCTTAGTGGAAAGGAAAGGGAGCAGCAGGAGATCAAGCAGGGTCTGCAGTGACAGTATAGGCAGGAAAAAATGGGCAGACTTGCTGGGCCTAATGGTCCTTATCGGCCGTCATAGTCTATGTTTCTATGTAATAGACATAGCTTAAAGATTGTCATATTAAACACAAATAGGGTTGGCAGTTTTCGATTTTAATTTTTTTATAATTTCAATGGAAAATATAAATTTTTATTTTTAAACCTTTTTCCCCCGAGTTTTATCAATTTAAACTTTACCAGTTGCATGAAATTATGTTTTTTTAAGCATTTATTTCGATTTGTATCGATTTAATTTTCACTGTTGCAGTTAATGACAACAAACGCTGAGGATTTACAAACTGATAAAGGCAAAAATTGTTATCTTCACATGTCAAAATAGCAACATAACTTACTTTTTCTATTTGTAAATTTAGATTATTATCGGTGGAAATATTTTTTCTTCTATTTGTGTGTGTGCAGTGAAATTGACATTTATCTGCATTTACCGATTTAAATCTAATACTGCCAAGCCTAAACATAAAGAAGGAGATTAAGGTAAAATGACTTTCACAGGGATGCACACTGAAAGTGACTGGTTAGAAACACAGAACATAGAAGTTGACAGCAGATAAGGACCGCAAGGCCCATCCAGTCTGCCCATTTATTTTTCTACCTTATAAATGTGCCATCGACCTTTGCTCTGTCAGTGGCCTATCTATTCATACTCATCTATATTGCTCCCTTATGCCTATCCCATGCCTGTTTGAAGCCCTGCACTGTATTCATATCCACCACTTCCTGAGGTAGGCCGTTCCATGCATCCACCACCCTTTCTGTGAAAAAGAACTTCCTCACATTACCTCTTAATCGGCCTCCTCTAATCTCATGCTGGGTCCTCTTGTCCTGCTATTTTTCTTACATTGAAACACCTTGTTAATGCCCTTAAGGTGTCTGAATGTTTCAATCATATCACCTCTTTCCCTCCTTTGCTCTAGGGTATACATATTGAGCTCTCTTAATCTGTCCTCATATATTTTCTGATGCAGTCCCTGCACCATTTTGGTTGCCCTTCTCTGGACTGCCTCAATTTGGTTAATGTTTAATGTAAAGGTGTGGCCTCCAGTACTGCACGCAGTACTCCAGATGGGGCCTAACCAGTCTCTTTTAAAATGGGATTATTACCTCCCTCTTCCGACTTGTGATACCCCTACTAATACACCCTAACATTCCGCTAGCCTTACCTACTACTTCAGTGGTCTGCTTGGATGATTTCAAATATTCAGTGATGATGATGCCCAAGTCTCTTTCTTCCCTTGTGACTGCCAGCAACTCCCCTCCCAGCCTAGAGGTGGTTTCAGGGTTTCTCTTCCCTATGTGCATGATCTTGCACTTCTTTGCATTAAACCCCAGTTGCCACTCTTTCAACCATTTTGCTAGTTTATCCAGATCTCTTCTCATTCTGCCCACCCCATCTGGATCATCTATATGGTTGCAGATCTTGGTGTCATCTGTAAACAGACAAACCTTACCCTCCAGTCCATCTGAAATGTCACTGATGAAGATACTGAAGAGGACTGGCCCCAGGACTGATCCCTGAGGTACCCCACTTGTGACTTGCATCTCTTCTGACTGTATACTGTTTACCACCTTTCTCTGTTTTCTGCCCATCAACCAGTTTGCCACCATTTGACCAACGTCTGACCCACCCTGAGCCTACCCAGCTTATTAATCAATCTTCTATGTGGAACAGTATCGAAAGCTTTGCTGAAGTCAAGGTAGGCGACATCAACTGCTCCCCCTTGGTCCACCACTCTGGTTACCCAGTCAAAGAAATCTATGAGATTAGTTTGACAGGACCTTCCTTTTGCAAACCCATGCTGTCTTGGATCCTGTGCTCCTATGGATTCCATGTGTTGCAGTATCCTTTCCTTGAGGAGTGCCTCCATAATCTTGCCCACTACTGAGGTAAGACTGACTGGTCTGTAGTTCCCTGCCTCCTCCCTGCTACCACTCTTGTGGAGCAGGATCACACGAGCTCTTCTCCAGTCTTCTGGGACCTCTCCTGTGCTCAGAGACTCACTAAACAGTTCTGATAATGGCTCTGCTAGTTCCACCCTTAGCTCCTTTAATACCCTGGGATGTACGCCATCAGATCCCATTGCCTTGTCCACCCTGAGCTTATTGAGCTCTTGCAGAATACTTTTTTTTGTAAAGGAACTAGTGCTCACCTCCCCCCCCCCCGTGTCCATGAGCTGTGGGCCATGCCCTACCTTCTCTTGTTGATATAAAATCTGTGTCTCCAGATTCACAAAACTGGCCCTAGAGTTTTTTTAATTTTGAGCATGGGGAGATATTCCACATATGCAAGTACCCACTGCATCAACAAAGTGAATGCACTCCATCCCTGGCTGCCAACAGTGCTTACATATGCAATCAAGTATGGAGTGTGCTCATGGGAGCGTGGATGTGGGCTGCCAGAAGGGGACACCTCTACACCAGGGATGACCCAAACAGCCAGGGGTCCATCTGGGCACAATGGGCCTCTCCCCTCATTGCCCTCAGCACTCTGAGCCAGCATGGAGGGCTGAAGGTCTCTCATAAACTTCTGGGGTACCTTTCTGTAATAAGGGGAACATGGCAGTCCAATGAGGACTGTCATATCCCATAATCCATGTGGAGCAATGGCTCCACTTTGGCCCCAACTGAATGCTCAGGTTTCAGCAGTGCTCCACCCTACTATCTGCCTCTGACCTCTTCACATGCATCTCTGTATGCATGGATGGGGGGCCAGTGCTCTGACTGGCGCTGGAGTGAATCCATCTCTTTGTCAGAGCAGGAGTTCCAAATTAGATGATGACTGATCAGTCAGCAGTGCTGACTGCTTAACTGGCAGGTCTCTTTAGTAACTCAGTGGAAACAACGGTGGTGCCAGTGGATTGCAAAACAGCATGCACGGTACCCATGCACAAAAGTATGTGCAGGGTTGAGCTAGGAAACTACAGACAAGTCAGTCTGATAGATATAGTGGGTAAATTACTGGTGGCAAGTATAATGAAAAGATTAGTGGAGTTTCTGATAGATAGATGGATAGATGGACAGATAGATAGATAGATAGATAGATAGATAGATAGATAGATAGATAGAAAGATAGATAGATAGATAAATAGATATTTTATTTTATTTATAAAGTGCCCATCTTCAAAGACTCTGGGCGCTGTACAAAAAAAAAACATACACTTAAACAGAAATATACATATAACAGAATACAACCGGGAATATACAATTTTCTATCTGGAGGCTAATGAACTTCAAGACAAAAAACAGCGTGGGTTTACATGTGGAAGGTTATATCAGACTAACCTTACTGACTTCTTTGATAGGTGTCAAAGAAAGCTGACAAGGACGAGACCACAGACATACCATACCTGGTAGACCCTTCAACTCTGTCCCACATGGGTGGACCATACAGAGACTGGGTGATCCAGGGGTGGGGGATAGGCTCACAGAATGGCACAGGAATTGGTTGAGTGGGAGAACCCAGAGAGTGATTGTAAATGAGGAAATCTCAGGTGTTAGGGAAGTTACCAGTGGGGTACACCAGGTAGGCCTTAAGCCTGGTTTATTTCAGTATCTTAAAATGCAACACTGGGGAAGGGAACCAGGATACAATCTGCAGCTTTATAGATATGGCACAATAATCTGCAGTGTGGACAATGAGGAGGATGTGTAAGAGCAACTGAAAAATTAGAAATTATTAATGATACTCCTTTTTCTCTACCAACTTGTCATACCAAGGTCGGGGGATCTCGTTGCCTTGTTCGTGCCCTGAAATACTGTGTGTGTGTGTGTGTGTGTGTGTGTGTGTAAATCTGCATGTGTTTGTATTACTGTGGGGGGGGGTGCGTGTGTGTCACTTTTTATGTGTTTGTATGAGCAAGGTACCAGCTACAGTTGCTGCTTCTGTACTAGTTTGATGTATAAGCCTTTACTTCTTGTTGTCATAATATTGTGATGTGGGTAGAGTATCACAGACAACTGAGAGGTAATATGACTGTGCATTATAGCACATATACTACCTCTCAAGTCCCTATAAATTAGCACACAGTCATATTACAATAAATACAAGAATTGCACATCTGGCTAATGTACCAGGCAGCTGCTGTTGGCTCGAGCCAACTCTTGTTTGTCAAAGCTTTTAACATTTTTAAAAGAAAGTAATCAACTAAAAAAATCTGTCTATTTTATTATGGCAATGACATCTGAGCTGCATTACCATGATTTTATAATGCACCTACGATTTATCCTGCAATGCATTATAGGTACATTGTAAGAGCTAATGCCAGTACCCCTTGTCATAGCTTATTGCAAATGATGTCACAAATCAATCTAGAGTAGTGGAACCCCTCATATATGGAGACATGCCTCCCACAGCAGCCTTTCATAAAGTCCCATCTTTCTTCTACACATTTAAATAACAAAAACCTCTACTCCTACTGGAACAATTACACTGACAGTAAAATTTAATAAAATGAGCAGGTACACGCATATTAATTCCTGCACTTCTAGCCTTTTGCTCTATCTTCCATTTAGGAACCTCCTCAGTTAGACTCTTTAAAGACTTCAGTACTTTCTTTGAAAAACATAACATTTCAGCTGTCACAGTTGATTATACTTTACAGTTTCTAAAATGTAAGTTTTCTGTTCCAGGGTTCAGAAAATGTCTTTAGCCTATCCAAAAAGTCTGTATGGAAAGCATTCAACTCTCCCACCTTATGAGAAAGCGGGTGGTTAAAAACAGTGCCAGCAGCTCAGTAGGTTGCACACTTACCTGTGGGGCAGGAAGATCAGAAGGTTGGGGTTTCTGGTCTCACACCAGGAACTTGGGCTAACACCTAACAGCTGACACTGTAATGTAGAATCGGGGGGGGGGGGATGTCGGGGGTGCTGTACTGTTGAGGTGCCATCCTTTCAATGTTAAAACAAGGTCCCTTCTACCCATCTCTGGTGGCTGTAGATCCCATAGCCCTTATCTTAAAAGTAGAGGATTTTCCCCGGTCTCCTGGACAACATTCCCTCAGTAAATGAAACAGTTCCATGTAACACACACACACGTCCCCAGCATGCATGTAAAATGATCTGTCACAGGTCAGTGTGCCTTTGCTGGCCACAAATTACAGTTCAGTGTGCAACTACTGTTCAAAAATTGTAAAGAAAGAAACAAATAAATAAATGAATAACAACAGTTGATAATACTGATTAAAACTGGGGATAGCCATATTTTTGCTATATACATTTTATTCTCCTGTGTCTGGGGGTGAGTGGCTGCTCAGCCCAGTCCCATTCTCCCTGGGCTGGCTCCCACGCCTCCCTTGGCATTCACATAGCTGGTCTTGGTCTCCCTTTGAATTCCCCCTGTGGTATGGCCAGACGGGCGAGGGCCATCCTCCCCCCCTCCAGTACATAATCCAAGGCAGACCTGACCATGACCCGAGTGGTGGTGCGGACTCACAGACAGCTGGGCGGGGCTTCATTCCCCACCCCCATGCTCCGTTTTCCATTTTCTCCCCACCCTACTGTGGAACATCAGACTCCTGAATGGAAGTGTACCCATGGCAAGCCATGGTTGCAAAGTGTACCCATCTAACCTCCCTCCACAGCCCCCTCCCTTATGTCGCTGCCCGCATGCTGCTCTGCCACCTGGCCTCCACCTGGGTGAAGCCTAGGCCAGGAAAACATGCTTCCCCACCTGGAGAGAGGAGAGCAGTTCTTAGGATGCTCGATCCTCTCCCACACCGGCCGACCCCCAATGACCCAAGTCCATTCCTGAACCTGAGTTGCCATCATGGCAGGAGGTAAGGTGTAATCACCTTAGTCTTCCGCACCACTGGACCAGCTTGGGGATAGCCCTATTAAAAGGAATGCTCCTTTAAGCCGGCCCATCGGGGCAGCAGTAGTGTTACTGGTTGCAATGCCGTTGACCCGGGTTCAGGAACAAGGGCGGGCTGCTCAAGGGACCAGCCGAGGGGAGAGGGGCTCAGCATTCCAGGGAGTGCTTGCCCTCTCTGGGGGAAGGTAGGTGCCTATAGCGCTGCATAAGCACGTACTGTGGAAGCACAGGAGGTGCAGTTCACATGGTCAGCAGAAGGGTGGAGGAGTCATTTAGCTTGCGCATATGGACATTCATTGCGTGTGTGCAAGTATGCATGTGGTGATGCCACCAACTCTAATGGAAGGTCAAGAAAAAACAAAGCTGGACAATTAAAGCCGGGACTCAGAATAACGCTGGCATCTCACAGGCCTGCACCTGCCAACCAGGCTCTACTACACTGTGGATCTGGTCACCACCAGAACTAGTCTCATCCCTGTGGTATTACCATGGAGGTACACCATGGCGCATCACAGCAGGTACGTCCTGAAAATGGCAAGGTGATGGGGTTGGGTGTGTGGATGTAGGTACTGGCCGGAGCTCAGGGGAAAAACAGCTGATTAAACAAGCTTTGGCCACAGCCGGTATGGCTACAGCTGAGCTGAGAGAGAAGCATGGCACTGTCTGCCATGTCCAAGATGGCGGTGGAGTTCCAAACACATGCGCAACGACTTGCAGATGCACACTAAATTCCAGCGACATGGTGGCACAGTCTGTCGTTTCCAAGATGGCTGCAGAGTTCTGTGCACATGTACGATGACTTGCAGATTCGCAGAGAACTATGGCGGCCATCCTGGAAATGGTGGCCTGTGCCACTGAAGTTCAGTGCACATGCTCAAGTCGTCGCACATGCGCACAGAACTCTGCTGCCATCTTGGACAAGGCAGACAGTGCTGTGTTCCGCTGGTACCAATGGACAAATAATGCAGTGAATGTGCAATTATTGCCGTTCATCTCTACTATTTGACAAGTCCAGTCGGTATCTGGAAAGCTCCCTTTTCTCTACTGTGCTCACAAGACGGCTGCAGGGCTACGCCCACTGCAGCTGTAAAAAAGAGTGATCTTTTAATTATTTCACATCTAAAAACCACAAAAGCAGATTTAAAAATGAGGAAAAAGGGCAATCTAAAATAGAATAAAATAATACAGGTAAGACATTTTCACTGTATCGTGCATTACTGCTTTAGAAGCTGTCAGATATTACTTACTCAAGTTTTTCTGATTTTTTCAAAAGCTAAAACTTATTTTCTGCATGCAAGCACAAAGTGTGTAGATCAGCCCTTAACTTGTAGGCTGGCATGTGACATCATATTACCAATATCATAGGAACAACAATGCCCAACCCACCCCCAGCTACATTTAAAATGGCTTAAAGGGGTCACAAATACAATCATATGAGTCACGATGGAAATCAAGGGGGCTGTGATAATGGCTATCTTTTTCTTTTTTGCCGTGAAGATTTTTCTACCTTGGGTCACAAAAGGCAGCTCATCAGCCCTATCCCTATGCCCTGCAGCTGGCCCTCCACCATCATCTCGGTCCCAATAATCGTCCCCCGCATACTCCCCCAAGGGCGAGGCTAGGGGGAGAGCAGTCCTTCCCCCCCATATAAACATATCCAGAGGCTCCAGGTCCACACCAAAGAGGAGGGGCTAGAGGGAGGCTTCACGGAGCCTGCCCTCCCATTTTCTGTTTTCTTGGTGCCTCCCCGATGCTGGGATGCACAAATCAGAGTCTGCGTATGGAGGCACGCACACTCCACAGAGGTCCTGCAGCTCCCTCATGTGTCATTTTTAGCCATCATACCACCAGCTCTCCACCTGGTGGCAGTCACATGGTGGAGATGGTGGTCACCTTCCCCTGGGAGAGGACAGCAGTCCATCGGACACTCAATCCTCTCCCACCCTGGCCAACCCCCAATGACCCGAGTCTTTTCCCTGAACTAGGATCGCCATCATGGGAAAAGGTAATGTATGGGTGCCTCAGCCCTCCTCACACCTGGCAGGCTAATAACAGGTTATCTAAACATCACAATGGGAATAATGAAGACTGAAAAAAAATCATAGGAGTCTCAGCTGCAACTGCTGTCAGCTCCCAGATAGCTCCCCTGAGTCTGACATATCTGGTGCCGTTTCCCATTCATGTCTCATCAGCTGTGACTGTCATGCCACTGCTAACCAATCAGGCAGCAGGATGAGTGGCATGTCATTTCCTGTCTCTTGGCATCTCATGGCTAGTAATAATGTTATAGTTAGTGAGGTCACAATGCCAATGAGTAGGGTTGCTACCTTTAGATAAGACTAAAACCATAAAAGATTCACTCCAAGCTCCTAACACCACCCCTATTTTGGAAAGATAGATAGATAGATAGATAGATAGATAGATAGATAGATAGATAGATAGACAGACAGACAGACAGACAGACAGACAGACACAGACAGATAGGTAGGCAGGTACATAAACAGATGAAGAAAAATGTAGATATACGCATATATATACTATATAATTATCAACCTCAGATTGTGTATGTATGTGTGTGTGTGCCTTTGTCTGCATGTGCACGTCTGTATGTATGTCAATATGTATGCACATTTCTGAGTCATGTGTGCATACACTTGTCTATGTGCTTGTATGTCTGTGTGTGTGATGTGTCCATGACTATCTGTGCATGCATGTGTGTGATTTGTGGATGGTTGTGTGTGTGCACGTGCTTGTCTGTGTGCAGGCACATACATGTGCATGTGTGTATGCACATTTGTGTGCATGCATGTTTGTGTGTGTGGGTTGTGTGGTTATGAGTGTGCGTGTGTGTGTGTGTGTGTGTGCGTGCGTGTGTGTGTGTGTATGTGTGCATGTCTGTGTATCTGGTCATTTGTGTGTATGGATGGGTGTATGGGTGGGTGTGTGTGTGGGTGTGTGTGTGTTTGCAATTACATGTCATTATCTTGGATGGGTTCAGTTTGAGGTTGTATGAACAGTTCCTGTACAAATGTGGTTTGTGTTTCTGCACAGCTAAATAACGATAACAGATCTTATCTTTTGTATCAGGTAAGTTCAAAACAAAATTAAACATCAAGACTGAGCTTGGTTAGGTTGCTGAACGTAGCTAGAGATAGAGCAAAATCAACAGCAGGTGTGGTGATGTGCACAGGACCGTGGGAGAATAGTTTGTGTTTGTGTTCTAGTTAAGCTGCCAAAGCTTATCAAGTTTACAGAAGAACTTGGAAAGGAAGTAGCCTACCAAGCCCGAGGTTTGATACTAGGCACGGTGGTATGCTTGATTCCTGTAGAACTGCGGTTTGTACCACTGCACACTCACAGCTGCTGCAGCTTTTCTTGTTGTCTGAATAATTAAAAAGAAAATAAAATGAAGTGGATTATCACATGCAAATTCAGATGTTTTGCTGTGTGAATATCTCAGAAAGATTTAGTTTAAGATACTGCAGTCAAGGGACCAGCCCGGTGACGCAGGGGACTGAGGCACTGTATGCCTTACCACTCATCATGCTGGTGACCCGAGATCAGGAATGAACTCGGATCAGTGGGGGTCAAGAGGGAGGGGAGGGGGGCAAGTGGATTGAGCAGCCGCCAGGAAACTCTTCTCTCTCAGAATGCAACCTTTAAACCAGCAGTAAGGGATTAACTGAGGAAACCAGGATTGTTTAAAACTAAAAAAAAAAGACAGGCTTGGGGGAGCACCAAAGGGGGTGGCTTGGGGATGTTTGGGTTCAGTAATAACAACCTATGAAAACTGACAGGTGCAATTTTACAGTTAATGACAGTGGAATACAAGTCATAAAGGGTTTTAACTAGCCCTGATCCTCAGCTGACTGTATGCACGTGTATGCTAAAAAACAGAGACTTTAAATGCATGCATTATTAAGAAATAGAACGCAAGGCAGACATGGTGGCATCAGAAAGTAATTACAGCTTTTTCATTAGTAATAAAAACATTTAAAACATGTTACATGAGTGGATACTGATACGAAAAAACAAGAGGGGTGGTTTAAGTTGCTTAAAACCGTTTTTATCAACATTGGCTTAACATAGTCTCCTTCTCAATCTGTTTTTGAATTTGTTTCAGAGATGCACAATATATACCTGATGTGTGGGAGGATGTAGCTCAAGTGAGCATTATCGACAATGACTTTACAGATGGCCATCTCAAATGGCTACTGAAGGCTAGCCAAGGAAGCAATTGGGCTCAGCTGAGTGGAGGTTGGAGCTTTACATCATTGTGCACTGCTTTTAGCCGTTCCAGGAATCTCGGCAACATCTATTGAGCTGAATTCCAATAGTTCAGCAACTCCTTCGTCAACTAACAGATTAAGCACATTATTAGCCCACTACAATTGTTTTAGGGTGTTTCCCTTACAAAAATACAAGTGCGCAGTATGCATGCAGCATGCATACTGCATGTTTAATAAGCATGCGGCATGCATGCTGCACACATGCTGCGCACTTGTATTTCCGTAAGAGTTTGTAGTCTTGATGGTGCACTAAAATGGCCAAAGGTTTTACATGCCACTCTTGGCATATTTTTAATGCTATGTATAACTCACAAGAAGTTCAATTATACGCATATTTAATGGAAACAGGTATCACTGCCATATTCCCCATTCAAATGTGCTTATTCCTCCACCTCATTCTCTTTCTTTATGTACCTCTCTATTTCTGTCTCACTGGTCTTTCAAAAAATGGCAACGAAAAGTCCTGAAACCTCACTGGCTGAGTGACATCACCTGACCATGTAATAAAATCTAGTGATGCACAGTCAGGGGCTGGATCTCAGTACTACGACAAAAAAGCTTTCAAAATTAGAGACTATTTCATCTATGTAATTTTGCCATTTACAATGTACTGTAACAAATGGTTTTATGTAAAAACAAAACTCATATTAAAAATGTTTTACTTTACATGTAATACATAAGTGCAGCAAGTCATTCTGTAACTGCAATAAGCCACTCCAGGATGGGGGTTCAAGGATCTGAATAAATTTCCCAGGGGTGTAATGGCACTCGGCCTAAGGCCTTGTGCTTCATTCCCCTAAGGGGGTGCATTAAAATAATTGGATGCACACCCTTCGTTGTTTATTGCTTGCTTAAAATTAGCCCTGCATGTTATGTAACACCCCCCACCCACTGCTCCATTATAGATAAGAACTCCAACCAGTGACACCATCAGCTACATAGAAACATAGAAGTTGACAGCAGATAAGGACCACAAGGCCCATCCAGTCTGCCCATTTATTTTTCTACCTTATGAATGTGCCATCGGCCTTCGTTCTGTCAATGGCTTATCTATTCATACTCATCTGTATTGCTCCCTTATGCCTATCCCATGCCTTTCTGAAGCCCTGCACTCTATTCATATCCACCACTTCCTGAGGTAGGCCGTTCCATGCATCCACCACCCTTTCTGTGAAAAAGAACTTCCTTACATTACCCCTTAATCGGCCTCCCTCTAACCTCGTGCTGTGTCCTCTTGTCCTGCTATTTTTCTTATATTGAAACATGTTAGACTCTTTCACCTTGTTAATGCCCCTAAGGTGTTCGAATGTTTTGATCATATCACCTCTCTCCCTCCTTTGCTCTAAGGTATACATATTGAGCTCCATTAATCTGTCCTCATGTTTTCTGATGCAGTCCCTGCACCATTTTGGTTGCCCTTCTCTGGACTGCCTCAATTTGGTTAATGTCCTTGTGAAGATGTGGCCTCCAGTACTGCACACAGTACTCCAGATGGGGCCTAACCAGTATCTTGTAAAGATGGATTATTACCTCCCTCTTCCAACTTGTGATACCCCTACTAATACACCCCAACATCCCCCTAACCTTACCTACTGCATTAGTGGTCTGCTTGGATGATTTCAGGTCATCTGTGATGATGATGCCCAAGTCTCTTTATTCCCTTGTGACTGTCAGCAACTCCCCTCCCAGCCTATAGGTGGCTTCAGGGGTTTCTTTTCCCTGTGTGCATGATCTTGCACTTCTTTGTGTTAAACCCCAGTTGCCACTCTTCCAACCATTTTTCCAGTTTATCCAGATCTCTTCTCATTCTGCCCACACCATCTGGATCATCTACTCTGTTGCAGATCTTGGTGTCATCTGTAAACAGACAAACCTTACCCTCCAGTCCATCTGCAATGTCACTGATGAAGATGTTGAAGAGGACTAGCCCCAGGACTGATCCCTGAGGTACCCCACTTGTGACTTGCATCTCTTCTGACTGTATACCATTTAACACCACTCTCTGTTTTATGCCCGCCAACCAGTTTGCCATCCAGTTGACCAACTTCTGACCCACCCCGAGCCTACCCAGCTTATTAATCAATCTTCTATGTGGAACAGTATCGAAAGCTTTGCTGAAGTCAAGGTAGGCGACATCAGCTGCTCCCACTTGGTCCACCACTCTGGTTACCCAGTCAAAGAAATCTATGCGATTAGTTTGACAGGACCTTCCTTTTGAAAACCCATGCTGTTTTGGATCCTGTGCTCTATGGATTCCAGGTGTTGCACTATCCTTTCCTTGAGGAGTGCCTCCATAATCCTGCCCACTACTGAGGCACGACCATAGGTGCTGACTACAGGGGGGCTAAACCCCAGGAAGTTCAAGTGAGGGCTCTGCCCCGAGCTGGACCGTTTTTTTTTTCTTATTACTGCCGTTTCTGCAATCTGCAGTCAGTCAGGCTCAGCAGTGACAGCCTTGCTGGGGTTGGAACCTTAGCCGCCTGTTCGGAGCCAGCAGTACTTTCTTTAAATTAAAAGTTAAGGGGTTGTGGAGGTTGTTGGGCTCAGGCAGGGTGGCTGTGCTGGTATGCCATGATTGGTGTGTTAGGGCAGGAGGCGGGTGGTGGCTGGTGGGGGCATATTCTCCCAACTCCCATTATGTGGCATGTGCCGCGCAGCACGTCTTTGGTGCCAGTTTGTCTCCCCGAGATGGAGAAGAGCCACCATTTTGTGAGAGTGAGGAGTCAGTGTGCAGCCTGCACAATTGCTTCAGCGGCGCCTGCTTGCCTCCATCCTTCATTCGCTCTCCCCACCACTCTGCAGACCGCAGTAGCAGCAGCAAGAGGGACCCGCCGCATCGAGAATAACAGCAGCACCCAGCCCGGCCACAGGGAGAAGGGAAGACAGCAGCCAGCACACAGCACGCCCAGGCACAGCCAGACAGAGATCAGCAGCTTCCCCAGGGGCGAGCCCCGGCCCGGGGCTCCGCCAACCGCTTCCCTCCCCTGCCATTGCCAATGAGAGAAAGGTAAGGGGCTAGCCAACCCATATGCTGTAAGACCATTAGGCAAAAAGGAGTCTTACTAGGGAAGGGGTGGGGGAGTAGCCGGACATTGGTAGGGTCCAGTTAATGACAGTATGGGCAGGGACAAAATGATCCGACTTGGTGGGCTAAGCAGTCCTCATCTGCCAACAAATTCTATATTTTCTATGGCAAGGTCAGAACATCAAAAAGGGAGGTGAGGAAAAGGGTTTAACTATGAGGGATGAGAAAAGACTGCCAATGAAGCCAAGGTAAATCCAGGCAGGAACAGGGCAGGTGGACTAAAGAGCAGACATAAATCCTGATTCCAGCTGTTGTATTTTGTAAACCAAAATCGCTTCACTTGTGAGGAACAGGATTGTTAAAATATTGCACATTAATGCAGTGTGTTTTGTTGCTGCAGAAAAACAGATGTGTTCAAAGTGTGCAAAAGTCACATTGTGGAAGCTGTAAATTGCTTTGTGTTACCATGTGGAAGCGTGTGCGTGACTGCGTCAGTGGGGAAAAATGGCACAGTAAACCTCAGTCTCTTGCTTGCTACTCTTCTCCTTTCTCAAGGGTTCTGTCTTCAAACTACACCTATGCGTAGGGGTAGGGCCCATCAGAATTTAAAGGGGCTATTTTCTGAGCTACGTATAGCTAACACTGGCTGGTGTGGCTGTAAACTAGTTACTGCCAAATTTGATATAATTTTCAAATCTGTCTTGTGTGCAATAAAACGTTGGCGGTACTGATGATGATGATTATTTTGTCCAGTAACAGTAACTCATCGTGACCCTGCTAGCTAACTGTCGTTTTTTGGGGGTGACAACAGTAAGCAATGGTGGTTGGAAAATCAACTTCTCAGTTGATATTATTGACCATGGGTGAGTCCGTGGCACAAAATAGTCAAGTAAAGGATTTATCAATATCATTTAGGCAATGGGTTACAGGACTCATGGCCATGTACGTTGCTGTTGTGTGTGTGTGTGTGTGTGGGGGGGGGGACTTTGACAACTCATGGTACATGTGTTTTACTAGGTGTTCAAGGAGTTAACTGGCTTGAGGACTGGCTTACCAAGATTGCAGCAATGCTTTCAGCACCATTCCACAGTGGAGACTGATGGGCATGCTTTGGTTCCAGGTGGTTCTCAACACATTGTTAACCTGGTGATAACAGACAATGGGTGGGTGATACCTATAGTTCAGTGCAAGGAAGGGTGGTTACAGAAAAGGAGATGCTGTAGAGCAAGAGAGCATGACATAAGACTGGAAGGGGTAGACTGAGTAGATTAAGAGGCAATGTAAGAAAGTACTTCTTCACAGAAAGGGTGGCGGAGGCCTAAGAACAGCCTCCCAGCTGAGGTGGTGAGGGCAAAGTTGGTGGGAGGAATTCAAAACCGCATGGGATACACATAGGGGACTGTGTGCTAGAGGGTTTTTGACAGTAACATTACACTTGTTTTATTAAAATGTCACCTACTTTCCACAGACCTGGGATAGGAGAGGAAGAGATGTCAACTTCAAGCTAAAATGTGCTTAGGTATTTTTGCATAGCAACCTCTGCCATCCCTTACTGTGTGCCAGAGAGCTTTTGACAGTACACATTACTAGGGATGTAAGTTTGTCATGGATGAGGTTTTAATGACTCATTGTTTGTTCATGAAATCATTAGTAAACAATAGTAAATGTTGTGGCACTGTCATCATTCCTACATTCTGATGACACTAGTGAAAGTCATGGAAGTCCTGAATAAAGATCAAACGTCATGGAATCAATGACGTATATGACTGCCATGACAAGCTTACATCCCTACACATTACATGTGTTTTATTAAAATGCCACCCACTTTCCACAGACCAGGGACAGGGCAGGAAGAGCTATCTCTCTCCTGTTGGAAGTGGATGGTATTTTAATAAAACTGTATATTTGCCAAATATGAGAGAAGATTTGGGAGTTACACAGGGGTTGATTTTAACATTGTTTTACTAGCCCAAAACCTAGTGCAAATTGGCCAGGGCTAGTGCAGCTAACCCTCTACTTGTCTGTCTTGACTAGTACAGTTTTTCCATTGCTGTTAATGAAGTTAAAGTCCCTACTTTAGCAGGCTCTACTCCTCATGCTAATCACTCTCAATGTTCCAGAATAACCTGGTGTGATTAACAGCTCATTAAAAGCTGCAATTATCTGGCAGTTGAAGAGGGGCTTCCCACAAAAAAACATCATCACTCCACTGTTAGGACATTCAGCTAGTGTCCAATGTGTGATCAAGGGTAGAGTGCTGTCATGTCACCAGCTTCCAGTTTTCTGAATGTGTCTCTGTCTCACAATTTGTCCCACATTATTAAAACCAGTGCTCCTCATTTCCCTACATTTTTGAGTGCTTGTAGCCAACATTTCAGTGACAAAATGTTAAGAGGTATACAGAGTCTTCCCTGCAGGTGGTGAATTTTATCCCAGCCTCCTCATAGCTGCTCCCTCTCCCCTCCAAATCTCTCAGCTCTATACTTTCCCTGGGCACCACTGCAGGCCAGACTCTGAAATGACCATCCATAGATCTATAGCTGCCATTATTGGCAACTGTAGGGGGTCCCCAACCCTTTTAAATGGGCCATGCCAGCCACAACCATCCATACATAATCTGAAAGGTTAAACAGGCATTTCTGGGGTGCATCAATCATTCTATACAGAAAAAGAGGTTGTATAGCATCATGTCTGTGTACTGTTTCCCTTGGACGGATGAAAGGACAATGTTTAAAAAAAAAAATACTATTGTTGGGGCAGAACACGTTACAATCAAAAATGTCATAAAGTTTTCTGTTTCCCAAGCCCCTTAGGTTTGTGTGGCCCCTCCCAAAAAATAATTCCTAGATGTATTCCTGGCTCACTTGACACTGTAAGGAAACTTCCAGAAGTGCAGGTCTCCAGTTGATTTTTATGGTGGGGGCTCAGTGTGTCTTTCTCTGCCTGACTCTCTTCATTTCCATGTGGGTGGTGGTGACAGTGTGGTGTGGTGAGGTGCATAATGATGTCAGCTATTGTGTGTGTCGAGCTAGGACTGTTTGTTTGAACATTTGTTGTGGTATCCTTTAGTTTGGGGGGGGCAGAATGAGGAAGAGAGAAGGTCATGGTACAAAACAATGGTGGGCACACTGTGTGTGATGGCACTGCAGTTTTTTCTGGGACAGGAAGCAATGTGAGAGTAGGATAAATGTGCAATAATCAGAGCATTGCCTGGCTTGCATTTTTTCCAGTATAGGGGATCAACATTTATCATTATAATTGTGGGCTAATGCAATCATCTGTGGGCTAGTGCAGTTTGGAATCAACTTGCCCGATGGCTAGTGCAAAAAAAAGTTAAGGCTGACCCCGTTACAGTGCAGAAAAAGTCATCCAGTCAGGGACAGAGCCAGTGTCCCTGACCAGGTGGGAAGTAGTCCCAGGTGGTGAGTGACAACACCAGAGGAGATGCCAGTAGCTGGGGAGGGGTCAAGGTAAGTGAGCGACACCACCCATTGCTAGGCAGTAGGTCATGAAGCTGATGAGTGGCAACAAAATTCAGGCAAATTTTATTAATGTGCTAGCACTGAAACTGTGTTTGTTGTGTTGTGTTATCTCTTCAGGAAAACCCTTAAAATGCACCATAGAGCACCAAAAACCCCAGAGCTTACCCCAGGCCATTTCTTGAGCCCCCCCGGGAAAAATAAAAGTTGGCTCCTATGGGTACAACTGACTGATCTGTAGTTCCCTGCCTCCTCCCTGCTACCACTCTTGTGGAGTGGGATCACGCAAGCCCTTCTCCAGTCTTCTGGAACCTCTCCTGTGCTCAGAGACTCACTAAACAGTTCTGATAATGGTTCTGCAAGTTCCACCCTTAGCTCCTTTAGTACCCTGGGATGTATGCCATCAGGTCCCATTGCCTTGTCCACCCTGAGCTTATCGAGCTCTTGTAGGACCCTTTCTTTTGTGAAGGGACTAGTGCACATCTCCCTCCCCCCTGTGTCCATAGCGCTGAGCTGTGGGCCCTGCTCTACCTTCTCTTCAGTAAATACTGAGCAGAAGTATCTATTTAGGATAGATGCTTTTGCATGGTCCTCCTCCTCCTCCTCACATGCCCCTTATCCTCTTTGATCTTAGCAATACCCCCTCTGGACTTTCTCCTTTCACTAATGTATGTATAGAAAGTCTTGTCACCTTCTTTTACTGTTTGTGCTAGTGTTTCCTCGGTTTGGGCCTTTGCTGCCTTACTGCCTTCCCTGCTTTCCTTAGGAAGTTTGGTATCCTCCCTATCTTCATCCTGCTGTGTTCCCTTATATTTCCTGAAGGTCAGCCTTTTGACTCTGACCTTTTCTGCTACTGTTTTTGAGAACCAAAGTGGTTTCCTTCTTCTTTTGCACTTCCTTTTCTCTCTAACACAATGGGATGTTGCTTCAAGTATTGCTTCCTTAATGCTTGTCCACTTTGTCTGTACCCCTCACCTGTATTTCTTTTTGCAGGGCTAGCTTAACATCTGTCCTTTTGCAGACAAGGCAGACAGTTGGGCAGTGTTTCTCTTTTCCAAGTTGATAATTAGATTTTTTTCTGATCCATTAGTAGCCACTGCTAAGCAAGTCAAATCACAAATTGTAGTGAGAAAGAAGCAATGTGACCTAGAGCACCAGGACAGTATTCCAGCGGCTTGGGTTCAATTCCCAGTAGGTCACATTTCTTTCCCATGTCAGCAGAAATGTCTAATGCATGGAGTGGATATGGAGGAAGACTCTGGAGGATGTCATTCTGGTTGCCAGAATAACAATAGGAAGACAGAAGCAGTCTAAAATGATCTGGTTATTGCGTGCAATACTAAAAGAACTTCTTTCTTGATTGCCGTTGCCAGTTCTTCATCCTTTTCACTTTGATTATCTTCCAGTAAAGCAGGTGTTTGCTCTTTAACTGATGCCTGAAGGCTCATGTCCCAAGGTGGAACCCTCCTCCCTTCAGCTGGTGCTCATAAATGCGCAGTGTGCGAACTGCTTGGAAACTGTTTGTATGGGTGATCTAAAAAAAGCCACTCTGCTGACGATGTAGGGTTCCTTCTTCTGTCTGCTGGCACCACTGACGGCAGACTAAAGGCAGTAACACTGCATGGATCTCTCCCGTCTACTACTGAATGGGCTGGTTTTCTGTGCTTGATTATTTTTCCCTGTCGTGCCAGCAATTTACTGGCTTACTGTTTAGTGAAATCTTGTGTCCCTACTAGCCTGTTACTGAAATCCCTTCCTCAACTATGGTTTGATTTCTTTCATATTTTTTTCTTCCTCCCATACACTCTTGCTGAGTCTCAAGCTGCCAGCTTCAGTCTTGGACATGTGGCCTGTCTCTAAACTGGCCAAGGTGCTGGAATATTTGCAGTTCCCTCAAGTAACACCCATCAGTTCTTTAGTGAGCTGCACAGCATGACCCTGTCACTGTGAGGCTCTGCTTCTTCTTTTTTTTCCCCCCTGTGGCTATGACACCAGGCTATTGCGTAGGGTCCCTCCTATTCTTTTTGTTTGTGAAAATGCTTTCCCTGAGGTGGCCTTTTCCTGGCACCACCATTCAAAACAGATGGCTCTCCTAGGGAAATTAATTGGGTTGCTGATGTAGGTCTCACTGACATAGGATGCAACACGGCAGTAATGTGTGGCTCAGTGCTGGTGGGGGCTGGCAGCAACAAGGTGGGACCAGTAGCAACAAAGATAGGCTTTCTAAGTGGTAACAAGCTGCCACAGCCTTCTTTCCTTTGCTTTGGGATTTTTACCTTTAGCATCATGTACTGAGTTATTAACTCTACAGCACCAAGTAAAATGAAAACATTCTGAAGTACAGTAGCTGGTGCTGGTGGACTGGCATCTATGACCCGCTCAGCATGCAGATATTTAACAGGAAAAGACAAAACGTGACAGAGAGCTAAACTGTTTTTTTGGTTTTTGTTTTTTGTTCTGAACATTTAACTCTTAATGCACAGCTTTTCACATGCAGCCTGGAGTATGCAGCAGACAGAGATAAAGATGTCAGCTACCTTTCCATGTCATGATTATATAAATTTACAAAATTATTAATCCTTTAATTTTTTCCCACTTCTCAATCAACCAATTTTAACAGGCATTAATTTATAGCATACATCATAACCAACACGTAACAACCGTGAAGAGGGAGCTGTAGAAACTGGAGGGGAGGTCTAAAGTGTGGCAGCGGAAATTTAATATAAAGAAGTGTACAGTTATGTGCATCGGGGCCAAGAACTCAAATACAGACTACAGGATGGAAGGGCATGGCACACAGCACCATGAAGGATCTGGGGTAATGACCATGGATACTTTGAAGGCAGCGACACAATGCAATAATGCAGTGGGAAAGTTGAATAGGATGCTGAGATGCAGAGCAGGAAGGGGGATCACTAGCAGTAGGAGAGAGGTGATAGTGCCCCTGTACAGGGCACTGGTCCAACCTCACTTGGAGTACTGTGTACAGTTTTGGAACCTGCACCTTATGAAGGACAGGGAGAGACTGGAACAGGTGCAGCAGAGGGCTACCAAGATGTTTCATGGGTACCAAGAGAGGTTACATGAGGAACGTCTGGAAGATTGGAATATGTATACCCTGGAGGATAGCAAAAAGCAGGGGGAGACGACTGAATCATTCAAGTTCCTCCATGATATCGATACAGTGTACACTAGGGACTTATTTACTTTAAATAGTAATACTTCCACTACAGGTAACTCCATGAAACTGGTGCGAGGGAGGGTTAAAAAAGACACCAGAAAGTACTTATATACTGAAGGGGTGGTAGCAGAATGGAATAACCTGCCTGATGAAGTCAGACATGCTGAGATGGTGGGGGGGGGGGTAAGAGGGGAAGGGACAGGCATACAGGAATAGAGGTCCTTTTTGAGGTCTGGAGGCCATACCTTAAGAATGATGTGGATAGGGTAGTGCATGTCCAGAGGAAGGTGACAAAAATGGTAAGGGGATTCAGTCAACTGTCATACGAGGAAAGGCTGAAGGACCTCAACATGTACTCCCTAGAACAAAGAAAGGAAAGGGGACATGACTGAGACCTTCAAATATGTCAAGGGTATTACAGGGTGCCAGTAGGGGACATCTTCCAGCTAAAGGAGCAATCGAAAACAAGGGGGCATGACATGCAGATAATAGCGGGGAGGTTCAGGGGAAACATCAGAAAATTCTACTTTATGGAGAGGGTGGTGGAAAACTGGAACAGACTCTCAGGGGAGGTGGTGGGGCCGAGAACTGTGGGGGGATTCAAGAGAGTTTGGGATAGACACAAGGTCTTTTAGTTTCAGGGAGAGGGCCGGGCAGAAGGCAATAGCAAAGTCCTAGCAGCTTGCTAGGCATACTGGGCAGACTGGGTGGGCCTGGCGGTCCTTTTCTGTTGTCACATTCTATGTTTCTATGTAAATATAGACAATGTTGACAGAAAAAAACTGTTGGTCCCTCTAGTGTGCTCCGTTTTACCCTACGCTATCCTGTGACCTACTGACTAGAAGAGATTTTCACCCTTGCCCCTCCCACTCCCTGCTTTACTGCTACCACCCTAAGTAACTCACTAAGCTTTTCCTCTGTCCCAGTCATGCTTGAACCCATTAATAGTGTTTACAAACAATGTGGTTGGATATGCCATGGGAGGGGAGAGCAAGAGGAGGTTAGGGGGACTGACAGAGGCTCAGTCCAGTAGAGAGGTAAGGGCAGACTCGATGGGACACAAGGTATTTTTCAGCCAACGTTTTCAGTGTTTCTATGTTCTATACCAAACACACAAACAACAAAATCACAAACATTTTCTTTCTCATTTTCATTAAAACATTTTTTTAAAAGCAATATATATGCTTACTAAAAGGTTATTTTCTTGTTCTTCTCAAGATGCATGTAACTTCAATGGCATTACACCTATACACAAATTAATTTCTGGAAATAGCAATTTGATAAAACCAAGGTCAATAATTTTATGTTACAGTTTATATTTTGTATTATATTAACACAAGCCAGCGCTTAAGCATACAAATCTGACCCAATTATTACAGAGAATAAAAGACGAGCCAGTCATTAACTAGAGAATAATGGATGGGTAGGTGGTTATAACAAGGATTTTACACACCCCTGAGGGGTGGGATGCCACTTAAACCCCAAGAGGGTGTGTGTAAAATCCAAGTTTTACACACCTACCCATCCTTTATTTTGTATAATTGCTGGGGATCATTTTTTCACCACAGCAATTGAACAAAATAAATGTATCTGTCTACCGAGCTGAGCTGCAGACTGTTGGAAACCTGCAGTAGATAGCTGTCAGTAAACGGTAGCAATGTTTACTTTTGTTTTCCTTTTAACTTGGATGACAGTTTGCTGTGACAAGAGATCTTTTTCTGTAAAATAAAAACTTTTACTGCGGCGACTTCTGTCCGAGAGAACACTACAGCACTGATAAGTGACGAGCGAGCGCGCAGAAAAGGGGAGGTTTGCGGCAGGCACATGCGTGGAAGTAGGGAAACCGGGCACATAAATGTCGTTATAACCAGCTGGTTATAATGCTGGAATTACAACCCGGTTTCCCTATGGGAAAAAACTATAACCAGTTATTATATGATGGTAAATCATTTTTGTAAAAATTATTTCCGGCCAACATCCCAGGTTTGGGAACACACCCGAGAGTCAGAGGGCTGGCTGGGGGGGAGAAGGATCAAGCCTCCCAGTGACTGCTCTCCTTCTCTGGGGGGAGAGGGGTTAAGTGCTTGGCACATGAGTGACCTCTGGCGAAGGCCAAGGGGAGCAGCTGCCGGCACCTGCATCATTGCTGGAGGCGGGACAGATGTCGGCGTGCACACCCTGGACATCATTGCACTTCCAACCTCCTGGGCTGAAAATGCAGAAAAATGGGAGCCACGTAGGATGCTGCCCACCTTGTACCACAGGTCTCGCATCTCTGCCCCTGGTACCACCAGAGACGAATACCATTGCTCGACTGGAGGGTAAGTCCCCTCCCGAAGGCACTGCCCTAGGGGGTAAGCCAGGGCACAACCCCTGAATGGAGGCATCCCAGGGCCATATACCGGCATCTGAAGGGTGGCCGGGCTCCCTCCCGCGGCCCCGCTCTGGTGGGGCAAGCCAGAGTGCATCTCCAGCTGGATTAGTCTGTGGGGGAGTGGAGGGGAGGGTGACGGGGCTGGGTGTGGGGCTGAACCAATGGGGGCCAGTCCACGGAGGAGAGAAAGTACAGCAAATATAAAAAAACAAATATTTCTGTTTGGCCTGTAGACACAGTGGTAGCACTGCCGCTTTCGCTGCTGATGACCCAGGTTCTGAAGTGAACTCAGGGCATCAGAGAGTCAGCAGGAGGGAGGAGGATCCTGCATCCATGGGATTGCTTTCCTCCTCGGGGGTTGGGAGATATGGAGTCCAGCATGCACCTGATCCCTAGTGGAGGCTAAGGAGAAGGCAGTCCTGGGCCACCAAAAGTGCACAGAGGCACAGTGACCATAGACGCACATCATGTAGAGGTGCACGACATGTGACCTGATGGCACTGCACATCCACACCTCCAAATCTCCCAGCCAGCAGGATGACACCGGTCACATGCAGGCCCCGCACCCAGCTATCTAGGCCCTGCCCAGTGCAGCCAGTCCTGTTCAGTGGTGAACCCTACTGACCCCACCAGGGGGTTTAAACCCTGAGGGAAGGCTCGGAGAGGTAAATCCTGGAGGATGCTGGGGTGATGGGGCTGGAGTAACCAGCACAAGGGGGTCAATCAGACAGGGGGCAGAAAAAAGTTCAACAAAAAATATATATATAGTTTGATTGCCATTTGTAATTCTATTTGGCTAGACCAAAATCAGTGCAGTTTTAGTTAGCTAGGTACAGGTTTAGACCATACCATTAGTAACTTCAGTGGTATGGTATTCAACTTCAAAACTGTATGTAATTGTTCTGTCTTAAGTGCTTTGAGCCTGACTCGACTGCATTTCCTCTGGAACTGCTTATTGTACGTGTAAGGTTTTTTGTGCCTATGTATTTGATGTAGAACCTTTGTAAGTGAGCACTTGTGCTCAGAAGTAATTTACTGAAGTTTTCAATAAATAACGAAATAAATAAAACTTCTCATAGCTTCTTCATGGGAAGGTTTAATGCAAGGTTTAAATGAGCCTAAAATAGGACTGTTTAAGAAAAAACTCCTACAACACCTTACTTCTGCCAACCCAGATTACTCCACACACCCTGCCTCTGACCCCCCCATACCCTGTCTGCCCAAGCACCTATCCCTTCCCCTCCTATCCTGCCCCTGCCTCAACTGCGTCCAGCTACCCCCCTCGCACACTCCTAATCCTGCTTACCCTAACCTCTCTACCTCTCCACCCTCTTGACAAAGTCAACCCCTGACTGCTTCCCCAGTGCATGCTAAATTTGTATATACCTTGATTGTGTAATATATTTGTTGTATAACTGTGCAATCAATTCGTCCATCATTACCTGTAATTTGTACTTGTCATGACGTGGAACCCTTGTGAAAGAGCTTCCAACTCAATGGTGTCACTCCAAGATAATAAATACAAAAATAAAAAATAAATAAATAAATAAATCAGAGGCAGTTTTAAGTAATATCAGTTTTGTAGATATTTACCTCAAATACATTACACAAAGGTTATAGTACGGCATGAATATTTAACAGTTTCTACATATTGCGGAAACAAGTCCAGGCCATTACATTATACCATGATGCATAGATCCATGAGTCATAATTCACCATCTTTTAAGGTCCCTATATTTGGTATCACCATTTCCAACCACTTACCCGTTACAAGCGTTGCAGATGTACAAAATGGAGGAATGTATCTTGTCCCCCTAATTATAAGAACATTGTATTTGGCCCCTTGGAACTCCCATCAGGTGATTCAGCACATCATCAGATTTGGGTAGCTGAAATCTAAATTTAGCATATGTATTCCTTATTTTTTTTATCGTCTAGGTGAATCAAACATTAAAAGTAAACGTCTAACCCAACCCCCCCCCAACTCCTCACTGTGTGTATGTCCTCAATTAGCACTTTTAGTGCTAAACTAAAATTGTAACTTATTTTGTTGCAGTGTTAGTTATATTTATATGGTTCATCCTGCCATCTCACCAGCCTGACATCTTATGCCACACTCCACCAGGGGGCATCCCTGAATCTCTCATGGCAGGTGTGTCACAGCTGGGGATCAGCCGCAGGACATTTAATTAGCAGCTATAGTTATCAGAGCTATTAGTCATTCTGTTTTGCTGGCCACCAGTTCCACGGCCCTACTGAGATTAAGCACAGCTTGCGCGAGGTTGGAGACCTCAGAACTGCAGCAGCGTCTTGTTCAGCCAGTTGTCTATACATCAAGGTCACTGGGAGATCGCCATTTCATTCTGCAAATAAAGATACCTACTATTTTTTTTTAAAGTGTGCAAGGTGTCTTCCTTCCTTACTCACAGTACAGAAAGCAAATCTAATGATCCTAGAGTGAACTGAGAACTGACGTTACTTTAAAGGAGAACTGTGTGGAGCCTGTAAGTCATGTTTCCCAGTAGAAGCTGTTTTTTAAGTACTGGTTAAATTTCTGTTATTGTTCAATCTTTAGAGTCCTCTTAGTAACCTCAGTGGGTGTTTCTGCTTCACACTCTGGTGTTAAGTACCATTTTAGAATGTAGTTTATGTCCCTCTCAGCCACAGAGTTCTGTGATAGAACACAAATGCATTGTGCCAACAGTAGAAGAGTAGAACAAGGACTACGTCATACAGTTCTAAAATGGTTCTTACCAGCTGCATGTAAATCAGGAACACCCACTAGGATAGCTAAAACTCCTGGATAGCTAGAACAACAACCAAAGTTGAACCAATATTTAAAAAACAATTTCTACTGGGGAAAAACAATGTATCAATTTAGCGTAGTTCTCCTTTAAAGGCCATATAATTGATTCATCCAGTTCCATCTTGACCTTTATATAAAAACTAGTTTTAAGACTTCTGGTTAAAACTCATAATTGAATTGCCAGAAAAAAACAAGCATTCTGCACATTTTTTTTATCTTCTCCAGGGCTCAACATTAATGGTATTCTACTACAGAGTGGGACAATCTGGGTAGCCAGGTGGCCAATGGCCACTAAAAATATTGGTTTGGCTACTAGAGTTTGAAAGTTTCCGGCCAACTGGCTACCAGTCCACATATTGATTTTAGAGCCCTTAAAAAGGATAGCCACTACAAATATTGATTTGGCTACCAGATTTTGAAAGCTAGTGGTCAAACTGACCACCAGTTCCACACTGATTCGTCCCACCCGGTTCCACTCTGTATTGCATTCCAGTTTTTGAGGCAGAGTAACAGTTTCACCATGCTGATATTCCAGTTGGAATATTACTCCATTGTGCCATCCAGCTCTGCAACTTAATCATACAGTGGGCTGGCATATTCATGATTCATGTCTTAACAGCCCATGGAGCTCCGCAGTGTGGCACATCTAAAGCATGGCATTCATTTACCCAACTACTCCCATACATTTGAGCAGAGTGGCATGCAGCAGACAAGGCTGCCCAGGGAGGAGCAGCTGAGCAGGCACAAGCCTTCCAACAGGAAGCCCGATTCAGCCACTTAGTGGCTCCCCTGCTCTACTTCCAATGGAAATCCTGCAATACGACAGTCCACAGAGGGAGATGAGAAACTCAGTCCTGGGCTTCCCACCCCCATGCCACAAGCTCCCATGGCAAAGAGGAGGACTGGGCATGGGGCAGCATCTCCTGGAGGAACCTGTTCCAGCCATGGCATTGGAGGTGCTTTGGATGAGGAGACCCTTATTGCAGGGTGTCCCTGCTATACATGATGCACCCCTAATCATCCTGGGCCACATGTACTGTATGCGGCTTTAAGAGTTCTGTGCAAGTGGCCAATAACCCCCCCCCCTTCCCAACAGGGCCAAGTTTGCTCCACAGAATGTCCAAGATAAGGTGGAGGGGAGCAAAGATTAGTTAGTGAATGCTGTGGGTACCTCCCTGGCATCCTTTTTTAAGGACAACAAACATATTTGTGCCTACGGTACACAGACCATTATTAGAGAGCTGGCATTTTGCATTGGGCCTTTATGTACAGTGCTGCTCTTTTAGAGAAGAGAAATACTGGACCCTAAAGCTGAATACTGAACTGGAGTTTTTGGTACTACTACTCCCACGCCAGATTATTTTCTTAATTTCTGCCCTGTTATCTATACATCACAAAAATCTGAGCAATCACCACCTCAATAAAGGGACGCCAAGCTTAGAAGTAGAATCAAATATTCATTTATTCACAGTTGTGATCTTTGGGGTCATAAATTAACTTTGCTCCAAAAACAGCATATGTCTTGCTCTCTTTCATGTATCTTATACTTTTTGACCACAGTTATTCAGTCATGACAGATGAACACCTAACCTTTACTTTTGAGCCTCTCCTTTTTGTAAATATGCCATCTCAGTAAAGTTTCCAAAACCTATACTAAGGAAATTCCACTGGAACCCAAAATGGACTACTACAGCAGGGTGCAGAATCATTTGATTACCTCTGCTCCCGGCAAGCATTCCTATTACTGCTGTTTTCTTAGTGATCCTGAGTAATCTCATGATAAATACGGTGCATAAACAGCCCCGGCAGCACGACTGCAGGAAACTCATCAAGAGGTGGACTGGCACCAGCAGGCTGGTACTAAAATCCATCTGATAAAGAGTTGCTCTGCCCAAGACAGTTTTGCAGTGCAAATGTTGTGCTGAGTCCATTAAAGATACTGTTCCAGTGAATGTAATGAAAATCTCCCAAACAGATAATCAAGAAAGGCTTGTCTGAACCAATTTCAAGGAAGAGGTATGGAGAAACCAGCCTGTGCACCTGTCCTTAGAATGATTCTGCTAGCCGTGCAAGAGGACAGAAGTGCATTGTTGTGCAAGCCAAATTTTTACAAGCCAAGCCAAAACAAAAGTGGATGGGACAGTGTTTACTACCCCCCAGCACCACATCTACTATATGTGTCTGCACTGCAAACAGATTTATCTCTTCTCTATGAAACACAGCAGTGCAGACATGTGGTTTGTAACACTGCTTATACAGGCAAGTAAGAACAAACAGGACTCAAAAGACTGAAAATGGCCAGATGGACCATCTGGTCCCCTACCATCTTAGAAGGCGTACCCCCCCCCCCCATGTGATTTGTTATACCTGTAATCTGCTTGTGAACATTATGTCTTATTTTTATTATGATCCTGGCACTGAAGAGAATTCTGGCCCCTGAAATCTTGATACACACAGCTGACAGAATGCACCCTTTAACTGGGTATATGGGCATGTTTGAGCTTTAAAAGGTTTTTTGCTAGGATCTTAAAAAGGGACCCAGACTATTTGTGTGCATTAAGTTCCTTCTGTCAGTTCAAGAGCATACGAACCTCTGCATTCAAGCACAGCAGTCAAACTGACAGTTGTTCCGTATACTCAGCGTGGTTCTTTAGCAAAAACTGTGTTGTGCAATACAGTTACATTCAGTAGCATCATGTCATCGCCAGAAACATAGGGGTAGCAAATGATACCCCAGTTCTTCTTTTCTGTCTTTTTTTTTTTATGCTATACTTCCATATGACCCAAACCCACACATCGTCTACCTGAACAAGTCTTTATAATGTCCATTATAGTATTAAGAAATTCAGAATAATTTATTTTAAAGATGTCTGTAGAACAGTCAGTAGGCTGTCAGGAAGAATCACATCAGAAGGAGGTATAATCCTCATGGGGGGCCATTCCACAGATCTGTAGTCTGTCAATTCCATCTCTGAAGATTTCTGGTGGGAATGCTTCATAACTGTATTATGCTTTCCTGTGGGGACTAAAACCCTATTTGATGTGATGATTCCTGACGTTTCACCCACTGCAAGTCTACTTGCCATAGCCTTGTCAGTTAAATGTTCACATAAAACAAGAAATACACACAAGATCTTGAAAAACTCTTTTGTTCAGTTCTGTTTTCACAGGATACTAGGGGATCATTAATAACTTTGTTCAACATTTTGTAAATTCCTTTCCCTTACTGTATAACTGTTTACTAAATTTGATAATCTGTGACTCAGCTTCCAAGTTGAATTTCTGAAGTACATGCGAGGACTTGGAGGCAGCTGCTGCAAGAAGCAGAATAACATAATAGCTAGTTGCTATATTTAAAAATGCAGTAGACTGTGACGGCAATAAACTGAACTGCATCACTTTGTTATGGCAACTAATGTTCTGGACTGAACATCAATAATGTAACATCAGGCATACCTCATAATATCTACTGGCTGAATGGAGAGTTTCTCCATTTAATCCCAGTTCATGCATGAGCAAAAGTGCGTGCAGCCCTGTCTTTAATCACAATTTTGTGCCGCTCATTGTGTTTGAAAATGCCCCCTGATAACATTTCCTGTAACTATAATTTGTCATTCCTACATAATGATTTTTGCTTCTTAAAATGAGTCTTCACAAACCCATTGCTCGGGGAATTTATGAGCATCTTCGTTCTGTTTTTGACCAGGTAAAAAAAGCAGCCCACTAATCTTATGCATGGCTGGAGACAGCTGACCCCAGTGTTCCCTTTTTGGATTCCCTGTTGGCTTGTAATTGTTGGTAGGCTTCCTAGTTCTCCCCTACATTTTTTTTGCATGGATACATAGAATTTCACAAATCTCCAGAGATTTGAAAAGGATCCTTATCTCTAATGAACTTAATCTTTCATTTTAGCCTTCAGAATTTTTTTTGGGGAGGGGGCAATTATTAAAGTATTTCCTCAGTGGTATGTGACACAAGGAGTCATAAGCAAATTACTGTTATTTCTTCTTCACTGTAAGTTCCCTTTAATGTCTCTTCTGTCTGCAAAAACTAGGAAGAGATTATCCCATCTTTGTGCAGTCTACGTCTGTGTGTGTGTGTGTGTGTGTGTGTGTGTGTGTGTGTGTGTGTGTTATGTCCACAGTGGGAACCTTTTCATCCTTACAAGGATATCTACTATTTAAAAACAGATCCTTACAAAGTTTGAGTGACTTGTTTTTTAAAGTTAATGAATTTACTCATTTAGAATTTTTTGAGCAGAAATTGCACACTGAGCCAAGGCTCATTCCCAGGTGCGACCCTGGTGGGAAGGAAGTTACAAGGGCAACTACGACTAGTTATGCTCGGATAGTGCCTTTTGGGATCCACATGTCTTCCTGTAGATAACCCCAGTATCTAGCTCACCAAGTAAGCTCCATCTGACCAAGCTAGGATTTTGGATCCCTAGTCAGATTTTGGAGATCGTAGGTTGCATGTCAGGATTTGAGGATGGATTTTGGATCCAAGGGTCAGATTTTTTAATCCAAACCTCAGCTAGTTTGGATCTGATCAGATCTTATGGTTCCAATCAGATCCATAGATGGTGGCTGAGGTGATCAGATCCATGGTTAGGTGCTATCAATGTCCGATGGCATCCAAAATCCAAACAAATCGGTGTCCGATTTCACAGATACTATTTTTGATACAGTGCAATAAAAAGGACACACAGAATAATAAACAAGATGCAAAAATAGGAATACAGAAGCTACAATCAACAGTGGAAGGCTGCCTTATGGAGGGGGAGCTGGGAAAGGATGCATTTCTCTTGCACCTCGGCAAGAACAGGAAGAAGTGAGAGATGGTACTGTAGTTCCTGGAGGAAGGGGAGTCCGTCTCTTGTGGAAAGTGATGATTGGTTACTGTAAAGGGAAAACAAATTATTGCATAGGATATTTAATTTAGCCCCACAATTTAGAATGATGATTATTCCATGATTACATGGTGAATGGAACAGCAAAGCTACACCTTATCAGAGTGACTGGAAAGTTTGCATAGTACATTTACTGATTACCGGAAAAGTACACTGAGACAGTGTCCTATTTGCATCAGTGTCCAGGAGTAAGGGTGGTACAGCAGCAGCCAGAAATGTGGATGTATTATGTACAAAATGTATGGAAAGATGAACATATTCCCATTTTGGTGAGCAGCACTGTTTCTAATTTGATAAATGTGAGCACTAAACTGTGAAATAAGTGACCACAGCAGGCTCTTATCCTCCACTCTCACTAGGCCACAGTGTGACCCTAAGCAAATCACTTCACCCTCCTGTACTTAGAGTCCTACCAGCTCTTGAATTTGGTGGATGCAGGACCCCACTGAGAATGAGATGTATCCTGAGTATGTAAGAGGGCAATAAACTTGACTGGGGGACTGTTCATTTGGAGATATAGGCACTCCTCTATTGTTTGCTGAACCATGAAGTTGAAGGCCGAGTGCTCCTCAGCAAACACTGGTGGAGAGGCTGCATCTCCCAATGCACCCCAGCACCCTGAAGACTTGGGCCTGGTTCACTATTTCTGCTAAAAGCCAGTCTGTCATTTTAAGGTTGAAATGACTGTACAGTTGTTTTTCTGCTAAGCTTCTGACTCTTTAAGGATATGCAAAAACACGCTTGTCAAATGTGCATAGCTGAAATGAAAGCAAAAGTCAGCTTAACCATCTTAAAGAGCAACTCAGTCATAATGGAAAGTTTAAAAACACTAGATTTACACCAATGATGTTTTAACTTTGTTTTCTAGTTATTTATTTGTTAGTTTTGTTACTTTTCCCTGCTGCTAGTCTACTAAATATTGCAGATAATGCAGCAAATTATTTAAATGAGTCTTTCAAAATGTATCTGACTCTCCCCTGCTACCAAACAATTCCTGTTTGTGACATCACAGTCTGTTGTCATGGTGAGCACTATGATGCTATAAACAAAGGCACTGTGAGGTTACCAGGGGAGAGGCAAACATTCTTAAATACTTCTGTACAGACTTTTTAGATGGACTACCAAGCTGTGCTGTAAATCTTGGAAAGGAACACTGAAAATGAAAAAATGCATTCTCTAGTAACTCGTAACAGCTGACACATCTTATTTATAAAACACACGCTGAGGTGCAGAGTTGCTCTTTAATGTCTGATGATGTGAGACAAAAAAGGTTTGATCTGTAAAACATACTGTATAAGAATATGACCATTTCTGGAGAGAGATTATGGTACTCTAAACATCTCATGCCATCAAGAGATGTGGAATGTCTGAACAATAATACCATCAAGATGGTACTTCCCATCATCTAATGCCATCAAGAGATGTGATATTTCTTATTATGAACTGGAGATCGTAAATGGAGGAAGCTGATTGGCCAAGAGGTTTTTGAAGCCGTGATGATATCAGGCTACATCATCACGGCTTCAGAAAACCTCCGGCCGCCAGCCTCCTCACTCCCAGCACAACGTTCTGTATGTCCCCACAGGCTAAGCAAGTCAGACCTCCACTGAAATGGTATTAAAAAAAAAATAAACACATCCTCACAACTGTCCTCCCTTACACGTCGCCCAAAGCACATGCTCTGCAAACACAAAAAAAAATCTTCTTCCTTTCATTGTGGCAAGTGCTTCCTTTGAGAGCGCCATGTACTGCTTGCCCTCGCTACATATAAAGCGTTTCACAGCAAACGGCAAAAATCTACAACCCGCTTCCTCAACAATACCAGGCTTGACCCTTACCTTCTCGCTTTCCTCAGAAGCACAGCATGACTCAAATACTGTAGGCAAAACACACTAGATCCAACGGATCTTAGGACACATCTAAAAAAAAATTTCTCTCACCTTGTGGAGCTGCGGTGTAGGTTGATATGCACTTTATTGTCCACCCGGCTATCTCCCTTTTCACATCGCGATTTCAGCATAAACAAACAAAAACATCTTCACCTCCTCAAACAAAAAGCCAAACAATATCAACATGGTCAAGTAAACTAAACGCCTGGGGGTGGGATGAATACCACAACAACTAAGACTGTAACAAAATCCTCATGCAACAGCACCACCCACTGGCCAAAACATGACATACATGAACTTTTTTTTAAAATGTCTACCTACACTCATATAAAAACACTATTAAAATATTTTAAAACTTTTTTTTACATTAAATGCATAAAATATCAATTGATCCAGTCCATAATAGCAATAAGGCACTCCAGGGTGTGGTATATCATGGCATATCATCACTTCTCGGATGGTTGGATGAGGTGTGACGATATCCCATGATATACCACACCCTGTCGTGCCTTATTGCTTAATTATACAATGGCATGAAAAATTCTAGGAATTGGATTGGCTCCTGACCTCTAGACACAGTGATGTTATTAGACAATAACATCACTGCATCTAGGGCAGGCACAGAAAACACATCACATGCTCGAAAATCACTCCCTGCCCAACTGACCGAGTACCCAGCCACCATCAGAAATGACAATATCAAGCGCCCCCCCAACACACACACACACACACACACACACACACACACACACACACACACACATATTCCCCCTCGGTACTGTAGCCAGTCCATACATAACCTCAACAAATTCTGTACTGAATCCAACTTTTTTTTAAAAATTAAAAGAAAAACAAAGCCAAGCCCTAACTCCGCCACTTCATGGTTCCCCTATCATAGAATCATAGAAGTCTGATGGCAGAAAAGGATCATACTGGCCCATTTAGTCTGCCCTTTTTTCTCTTCCTACACCTTCCCTCCTGCCAGCCCCCACCCTCCCCTGATACTCAGCCCCATATGCTTGTCCCATGCCCTCTTGAATTCTTCCACCAATTTAGCCCCCACCACTCCATCTGGTAGTCTGTTCCAGGGCTTCACCACCCTCTCCGTGAAGAAACGCCCTCTTACATTGCCCCTGTATCTTTTTCCTTGCAGTCTGAGGCTATGCCATCTAGTGCTGTCCCCCTCCTTCCTCTTAAGTAAACCCTCTTCTCCCACTTTAGTGAGCCCCTTTACATATTTAAAAGTTTCAATCATGTCTCCCCTTTTCCTCCTTGTCTCCAGCGTGTACAAATCCAGTTCCTTACACCTCTGCTCATATGACTTTCCCTGCATACCCTGCACCATCTTGGTTGCCCTTCTCTGAACCCTCTACAATGCATCTATATCCTTGCGGAGATGTGGCCTCCAGAACTGAACCCCATACTCTAGGTGTGGCCTCACCATGGCTTAGTAAAGGGGCATTATTACCTCCTTCTTTTTCTAGTAATGCCCCTGCCTATGCATGCCAACATTCCATGGGCCTTTCCCACCACCCTGTTACTTTGGATTCCTACCTTAAGGTTCGAGGAGACTATGATCCCCAGATCCCTCTCCTGTTCTGTTACTTTGATTTCCTCCCCACTTAGGGTGTACCCTGCTCTTCTGTTCCTACTCCCCAAGTGCATCACAGTGCACTTCTTGGCATTACAGTTCAGCTGCCACATCCCAGACCACTTTTTTGGTGTCTTTAAGTCCTCCCTCATGTACTCCACCCCCTCTGGGATGTCCACCGTATTGCATATTTTCGTTTCATCAGCAAATAGGCATACCCTCCCCCTCAAACCCTCTGCAATATCACTGATGTAGATGCTGAAGAGAAGCGGACCCAAAGCTGGCTCCTGTGGCATTCCACTCTTCACCCTCGCCGTCCTGGAGTGCACCCCGTTTAGCACCACCCTCTGAGTTGCTGTTAACAGCACGATCATGCGAGCATGTGCAGACTTCAAATGCCATGCTCACTCCTCACAGTGCCCGGCTCCTCCAAACAATGGCTGCATTTTGACCAATGTAAAAAAAAAACTAAGTAAATAAAGTAAAGCCGTACCTCGATACAGTCTCGTTCCCCCAGAAGAGAGCTGCAGTAGCTACTCTTGTCAACTGAATCAGCCACAGCAGTCCTTGGGATCAGCTTGGTAGCTACGCTCCTCAAAAATAAAAAGTTCCTACACACACAAAAATACAAGGACAGACACAGGCCAGCTTGTGTAACAGTGCTGGGTGAGACAGCCACACAGAAAAACAATGAAATGGCTGACAGTGTGGTGGTGGGGGGGGACAGAGTAAAATACAGAGCTACACACAGCCTACAGTAAACAGTGCCACCTGCTGCACAAGCACAAAAAGGAACTTCTTTTTGTATAAATACTCTTCCACACTAACAGGTCAGTAAAAAAAAAACACTATTCTTTCTTCTTTTTTATTGTCAATACAAGGAGCCATTGTATAATAGCAATAAGGCACTCTAGGGTGTGTGTAATTGTGTAATAACGTAATTTTTCAGGTGTCGAATGCACTCAGCCTGCAGCCTTGTGCTTCAACCACCTGAGGCGTGATGTTATTACACAGTAACATGCTCCCTAGAGTGCCTTATTGTTTAAATATTTAATGTCCACCATCTATGGTGTTTTGAACATCCAACACCATCAAGATGATATTTTCAACATCTAATACCGTCATCATGCTGTCTTGTGAGCAACAAGTCTTTCTGTAGCAGCTCATGGGTAAGGGTCCTCAGGCAAAACACAGCAACATGCAGAATCTTGTGCCATTGACCATGCATCAAAATCATGATATGACAAGTCATTCAGGAACAAGACTCCCACCAGCTCCAAACATCTACACCGGATCAGACCATAGAGGGAGAGAATGCCAGCAAGCATCCCCCCCACCACCACCATTAACCAAGTAAAAACTAGTGTTTGTCAATGACCGTAGGCCCATTGCCAAATAAGCACCCTTGCTAATGTCTCACCTTTGGCACAAGACTAAATGGGCTGAGAATGAGATTTTTACCTGCGGGGCTGAGGGTTTATTGATTGGCTAATGTGTTTGCATGTTTTGCTAAGAACTGCATAAACTATCATCATATGGGCCAGTTATACGTCAGGCTGAAACTGGGACTGTTGTACTGAGGGTATCAGCTGAAAAGGATCTGTTCAAAGAATATACCTTTCCAGCACACACAACCCTCCCCCCCACTTCCAGGGGGAAGCAAAAGAGTCAGCAATGTCACGTTCTTCTAACAAGAGTGCACTGGTACAAATGTATTTCAAAAAGACCTTTACTTAATTACCTGCTAATTGCATATATGCCATCTTTTTCTTTTCAAGCATTTGCTGCTTAAAATAAAAGATATTGAATTGTACAGTACAGGTTTCGTGCTATCTGCTTGTCCTGTGAAACTCAAAACATTGTGGGATTTATGTGTGGTCCACTACACTGGGATTAAGATTTGCTCTTGGGCTAGTATACAGTAAATCAGGTTGCTCCCACACATTTGGTTTCCAAGTTTGGGTTGGGGAAACTAAAACTGGGTCATGCCACTCAGAATAGACAGAGCAAGGAGGGAGGATGATTCAGAGGAAAAGTGAGGAAGAATTTCTTCACAGAACGGGTGGTGGACAAGTGGAACACCCTGCCAGAGGAAGTGGTGGGGGCTGAAACAATCATGGGATTTAAGAATGCATGGGATAGACATAAAGGAATTCTGGAGGTCAGGGATAAGGGGCAACAGACTTCTTGGAAAACATAAACTGAACTTACAAGCTCAAATGGGCAGACTGGGTGGGCCATAGGCCCTTATCTGCCGACACTGTCTATGTATTTATGTATCTATGTAAGATAGATTTTCCTGTTACCTAACTGGTCAAGAGGCATCCAATGACCTTGTATGTTTTTTCCATGTTCGTACACCTAACCCTTAAAAATAACTTTTAACAATTTTAAAATTTTGCTAGTGCCCATTTAATGTGCATCTTTCTGACATATAATTTACAATATATGGAAACTGGTGACTTGAAAGGCTCTGTTACCAGTCCCCAAAGGGACCCATAGAGCCATTTTTCAGTTTAAAAAGTACTTGGGGTCTGTACATGTAATTTAAAGTAACAGACCCCAGAAAGTTTTCAATTTTACTTCATATCTTCTTTCTCTTTTCTATAGCAGGACACCATAACACTCTTAACATTTTGCACTTGTATTCACATAGCCTTATCAAAGACAGCGGTCCTATAATATGAGATGCGTTCAATATATCAAGTTCATGTAAACAGTTCCTGGCCAAAGAATATTTTACAACTATACATATTTAAGTAAGCATATTTTACTTAAGCTCCTACTTAGTATTTCAGGATATTTCACTCCATGAGCTTTGCCTTATCAGGTCTCTTTCAGAATCAACTTCTGCTGAACGCCAAGCCCACAGCCATGCTGGGCTTCTGCTGAACGCCAAGCCCGCAGCCATGCTGGCTGGCAGTCTACCTCTCTCTGTCTCTTTATGAGCAGCTTGCTGCTCCAGATGTCAGCACGTGGCTGATGTGCTTCTAGGTGACTTCATGACATCACTCACGTTGTGATGTCACTCGTCAATTGCCTAGCATCCAAGACAGCAAAAATGCAAGCCCTTTACTGCAAAGGGCTCTTGCAGTTCAGGCTGACCCCTGCCCTACAGCCACCACTTCTTAGGTACTTAAACCTTTTAGTATACTGGGTAGTCCTTCTTGACACTTAAGCTGTGAAAAAAGATGTTTATATTTAATAAATCTAGCGTTTGTAATCCCATGTGGTGTCAAATCGGGCTTCACGGGGTCAGGCTCACAAGACGGAGTAGAAACCTCTGAAAATACTTGTGACCACGTAAACCTCAACAGATCATTATGGCAAAAAGAAAAACATGGACATATATTACATACATATTATAAAAATTCAAGAAATGTGTATGCCAGTTGCAAAGGTCGTTTTTAACGATAATCTTATTCTCAAATGAGACATCAAAAAAGATCACTGTGAGCATATTAATTAAAACATGAACAATAATCAAAACTATTAAAATTATTCTGACTACTAAGTGCTATAGTTAAGTTGCTCAGTGAAACAAGAATTAAGGACCTGTTAAAGGTGCTACGCAGATGTACATAAAGAATCAAATTATGACAGTCAATTGACAACAGTACAGGTATCCAGCTGCAGAAAACACATATTTTTACGAAACTGAATCCGATCTATGACTTCATTAAATTATTGTTATCCATCAGTGTGCCAAATCTCTGCATCCAATAGGCTTCTCTTTCTAAAAGCCTCTTGTCCCAGTCCCCCACTTTTGGCATGAGCACTTTTCATGTCCAAAAAAATCTAAGTGAAGTACGGAATGCCCTATTGTTTGGAAATCTCTAGCAACGCTAGATCTTTCAACCTTATTATCATTATTATTATTTTAGTCTTTCTATCTAGCTGCTCTGCTCTGATTTCACCACATTTTCATTATAATATGTGCTACTATGTTGTTGTACATCCCATACTACTCCTGAGTATTACATTAATAAATTAGAAACAATAGCGATCTGGCCGATCAACAAATACACTACAGAAGTGACAACATGCTTACAAATGCCAAAGCTGAGGGGTAACCATTCCTACACCACAGACACTACTACCCTATACGCCCAGTGCCTTGGACTTAGGGTCCGGTACAAGTTGGGCAGCAAAAGTAGAAACACAACCTACTTGGTTTTTCTAAGCATTTTGATACCGGTGACTCTTGCTTTACTATTGATTATTCACGTTTTTGGTTATTGGGATTCAGAATCTTTAAAGGTTTAAATCTATTGATTGTGTTTATATCATTACATAGTATTGGATTTGTTTTACAACACACAGTTAGTGTTAAACAATTTTCTTCCCTGTTTCTTTGTTTTTACTATTATTAACAAATAAACTATATTTGGTAGTAGCTTAGAAATAATATTAAGGTTTAGGGTACTAATAGGATGTCGCATTATAGGATTGTACCTTGGAATGTTAATGGCTTAGGGTCCCCGCTAAAAACAAAAAAGGTTCTATGTTACTTGAATAAAGAAAGGGATGATATCGCTTTCCTTCAGGAAACGCATCTGACACAAGAAAGAACACTCAAACTGCAGAGAGCCTGGGTGGGTCAAACTGAAAGTGCATGCTTCTCCTCAAAAAGTGTGGTACAGCAATATTAATTAGAAAAGGAATACATTTTAATAAGCAAACTAATTTCTCTGATCCGGAAGGGCAGTATCAGATACTAACTGGTCTACAGGATGGGCAAAAAGTACTATTGTGTAATGTGTATGCCGCTAACGATGGATGTAGTGAGTTCTTTCGCTTACTGACAGTTGCTCTTAGTACTTTCACAGATTACAAAATTATTGTCGGAGGGGACCTTTATGAACTAATGGATCCCATTATGGATAAATGTTCAGCAAAAAAAGTGCAATTGGTCACAAGGTCGAGAGAATCTCTCGATAAGTTGCTAAGTGATATAGGCTTAGTGGACCCATGGTGGATAGTTCATCCAACTGGGAGAGACTATTCATTCTTTTCAAACAGGCATTCAGTGTACAGCAGAATAGACTATATTTTGATACCAAACTCTCTAATGACAAATATTTTAGATGCCAAAATAGATAATATTGTAATTTCTGACCACGTCTTGTTAAGGGTGGATATAGTGTTAGGTGACTCAAGGGAGAAATCACACAGGTGGAGGTTTAACGCAAGCCTTTTACAAGAAAAATAATTTGTGTCATGGGTCTTAGAACAAACAAAGGAGTACTTTGAAATCAACAATAATGGGGAGCCATCTCGTGTTTCTATCTGGGAAGCATACAAAGCATTTGTTACGGGGAAAATAATAAGTTATTCAGTAAATAGAAAAAAAGAGTAGGAACAAAGCTCTTGAAGAAAAGGAAAAAGAATTTTCACGTTTAACCTGTTTGTCTAAAAACTCTATGATGCCAGATCGGTTAGTATTACACAAAGTATCAGTACTTAAAGGGAAGATTAATACCATACTTACACAGAAAGCAGAATACAATTTAGGACAAGGCAAAGGTACTGGGAAGCAGGGGATAAGGCAGGCAGGTTATTAGCCCTGAAATTAAAGAAAGTTCAACACAAAATATTATAACTGGCATTCGGAATAATTCAGAGATGGTGCTCACAAAGAATAAGGAAATAAACAATGAATTTTATAAGTTTGTTCAAACTTTGTATTCAAACAAAGGTAGCTTATTGGCTGACAAACTTAGATATTTTTTTCTCAAAAATTTAAATTACCTTCATTACAACAGAAGGATAGGGAAGCTCTCGGAAAGAGTATCTCTCTTGAGGAAATACAAATAGCCACACAGGATTTGCCATCAGGTAAAACACTGGGTCCCGATGGGTTCCCAGGGGAATATTACAAAAGAATTGGTCCCTCAATACTGCCACATTTACACAGAGCATTGATGGAAGCTTGGGACAACAAGTCACTTCCACTGACCATGAAACAAGCATACCTTACCCTGATCCCTAAAAAAGACAAAAATGACTTGGACTGTTCTGGCTACAGACCAATTTCATTAATGAATACAGACTATAAAATACTTGCGAAGGTCTTGGCCAGAAGAGTACAAACTATTATTGCTAAGTTGGTGGGACAAGAACAAGTGGGATTCATCAGGAATAGATCAGGAGCGGACAGCATTCGTAGGCTTCTTAATTTGATCTGGCAAGCTAATAAAGGGAAAGAGCCCTATTTAGTGATGTCACTTGACATATTTAAAGCATTTGACTCAGTAAATTGGACCTTTATGTCAAGAACACTGAGCGAGTTTGGATGCCGGAATGATGTATGATAAGCCAGAGACTCAAGTTTTAACCAATGGAATGTTGTCACCTCAAATAGAGTTAGCATGTGGCACAAGGCAAGGCTGCCCACTTTCCCCATATCTTTTTATTTTGGCCTTTGAGCCACTTATGCAAACAATTAACAACCATCCAGGTGTCACGGGCATAAGGTCTGGGAAAAAAGAACACAAGACCTTTGCCTTCACGGAAGATTTATTATTGACACTTAACAATCCGGTCCATTCACGTCAAAGTATGAAAGCAATACTAAAAGGCTTTGAAGAAATATCGGGTCTCAAAATAAACTGGGATAAAACTCAGTTGTTGCATAAGGGTATCTCACCTCTAATAATGAAACACTTGGAAGGCATTCTTGACAAAAAATGGTTTAAATCTAACATGACATACTTGGGTTTACAGATCACCACCAACTTGAAGGAAATTGTGGCCCTTAATTATGAACCACTAATAAGAAACATTAAAATAGATCTGTCCAGATGGGGGAAACTTAATTTATCCTTATGGGGGAAAGTAAATATAATTAAAATGAATGTTGCACCGAGACTTTTTTACTTATTTCAAAATCTGCCAATTTTAGTGGGGAAGAAAATACTTAAATGGCTAGACAGGATAATAAGGAATTTTCTCTGGCAAGGGGAGCCACCCATATTAGGGATTTCCAAACTTAGTGCACCATGCATTTCAGGGGTTTTTGCTCTACCCTGGTGGGAGCGATATCAGTTGGCCTTTATACTTAAACATGCTTTGAAGCATTTAGAAAACCCACATATAAATCTAAACAGGGAGTCTCAACCTTTATGGCTAACTATGGAGATATTCTTGCACCTAACTCCCTTTTTGATTACCTATACATCCCACAACATACAAAGTTGATTTGTATACAGGAATCTGTCTTAACACTAAAAAAAGCTAAAGGTATTATTAACCCTAATCAGATACCTTTGGACCTAATGCCAATCTGGGGTATCCCACGACTAATGGGGAGGAAGGGATATTCTAATGTACAGTGGTCAAAGTTAGGTATTAATAGGCTGGCACAGTTAACAGACATGAAAAGCAGAATGTTGATCTCCTTCCAAAATTTTAGGGAAAGATCCGGAATTCAAGGATATCATTTCCACTACTATTTACAACTAAGGGAAACTCTAAGAAAGTCCAACATTTTAAATAATGATTTTAGTTTTCCGGTATGTGAAGAATGGGAACAATTGATAAGTATAACTCTACTTAAGAAAGGGGTAGGGATTATATATAAAATTCTGACTAGTCATCTAACATCTACCTGTCTGACCATCAAGGCCAAAAGGAAATGAGAAGAAGAGCTGAATCTTAGCATAACAGATGAGGAATGGGACATGGCTTCGGAGTTAGCCTGCAAAAACTGCAAAGAGTTGCAAGGTAGGTTAATTCAGTTTAAAATTCTGCATGGGTATTATTACAGTCCAGGAAAATTGAATGCGATGGAATATTTAAATAATGCTGACTGTTGGAGGTGTAATAACCCCAGAGCAGGTTTAGCTCACATGCTATGGGATTGTTCTAAGATTCAAAAAATTTGGAAAGAAATCTTTGTCATTTGTGATAAAGTCACAGGGTATAGCATTCCACCATCCCCACTGATTTTTATTCTTGGAATTATCACAGAATCATTACAATTGGACAAGTACCAAGAGATATGGATTTCACATGCATCCCTTAGTATTAAACGACTCATTCTGCAAAATTAGAAGAACACTAAAACACCCTCTATTAGTGAATGGTACACTCACATGATCTTTTCATATAATAATGAAAGAGGGGGGGCGCTAATGAGCAGCTAGCCGAACGGACGCATATTCCCTCGCTGCTCCCTCCAAACAGCCGAAAATCATATTTTAAAGTTAAATAAATACCTCTGCCCGATCTTTTTGGGTATCTCGTGAACAGCAGAGACACTATGGATGAATATCTCGCTTCTGGATCATCAAAGAGCCAGTGGTTAGCTACTAAAAACGCTAAGAAAGGTGGAGAGAATGTGGGCCTAGTCTTGCTGTCTGCGGCAGAAATGGCCGCTCTGGGTAAAGGAGTAATGGGGGAGGTTGTGGCGGCGCTAGACACCTGGTTGATCAAGCTGGACGGGAAGCTGGACTTAAAGCTGCAGGAAATTCAGGAACAACAAACCGTGCAGGCTGGTAGGCTGACTGAGGTGGAAGAGAGGGTATCCCACATGGAGGATGAGTTGCTAGCGACCCTGGGGCAGGTGGTGACCCTTCAAAAAGAACTGGCAGAACTCAAGGAGGCATTTGATTACCAAGAGAACTATCATCACCGGCTAAATTTAAGATTGAGAGGGCTGCCAGAGGGAAGAGAAGGGCAGAGTGCACTGGATTTCTGTGCGAGAATTCTGCCGGAACTGCTTGGCCTTCAGCCTACAAAAGGTTGTTTCAAACTGGAGCAGGCACATAGGGCCGTGATGCCAAGGCCGCCGATGGATCAGCCCCTGAAGCAGCTGATCATGCGTTTCCATCACTTCCAAGACAGGGAACAAATCTTAAAGGCCTATCAGGAGAAGGGTCCACTGATATATGAAGGGCAACGGCTCTTCATATCGCAGGATTACTTGGCCCGGTTGCTCAAGAAAAGGAAAATGTTCAATGGCATTATGCAGCAACTCAGGGAGTGTAAAGTTGAAAATTTCCTAGGGTACCCGGCTACTCTAAAAATAAAGCACGAGGGAGCCACTTTTTCATTTTGGGATGTGGATAAGGCGGAAGAGTTTGTTTGGTCACTAAAGCAGAAGCTGCGCTGAGAAGACACCTGGATTGTTCCTTGAGTGCTGGAGCGAGTTGACTGTTACATAAGTTGTGTTTCTGTGTTTGGACCTACATACATTCATGCCATTTGCTGATGAGACATTGATGGCTCTTGTCCCACGTTTGGGGCTGAGTGTGTTATTCCTAGTTACCACCGTTAATGGACTGGGCCTCGAGGAGACATCAAATGTAACTAGTGCACAGGAGGAACGTGGATTTATGGACTTATGGTTGAAGAGACCTAGCACTGGATCTAAGCATGGCTCATTGGAGACAAAGGAGGAGCCGTTCTGAGGGCCGAAGCTGAAGAATTGGGAGACGGAGCTGAAATAGCAACATGCCCATGTGCATGAGTAAAGGTATGAGGGAGGGTGGGGATTGGGGCCTAGCGCGTGGATTTTGAGGCACGGCCTACTGTCCCTGTCAGCCTGAGGCCTGAGTCTGTAACCATGGACTGTTATACCACAATCAAGAGGGAAGTTATGAAAGGAGGGTAACTGGGAGATCAGGAGGGTCTATACTTTGAATGCAGATGGGAGCTGGGTGAATTAATGGAGGCATCATGGAGGAGATATAAGAGCAATATTAGGTAAATCGGGCAAGGGGTATCTGACGTGAGCTGTGGGGGAGGGTGGGGCGTCCTCGTCAGTACAGGGAATGTGGCAGACACTTGAGCCTGAGTGGCAGTTAGTGTTATGGGAGGGAGGAAGACAAAGGGGAGGGGCGAGGGCAACTGAACTGCAGGGTAAAAGACATGGAGGATGATAGGTAAGGTATAAGGGGGAAGGGGGGAGGTGGAGCGGAGACAAAACACGGAAAGAGTGAGGTGGTTAGAAAATAGATGGGGGGAGGGAAGAGAGGAACTTAAAATGTTGGGAAAATATACCTTTAAGGGGTGGTGGGATTTAGAGGGGAGATGTACAAAATTTATGCTTCATGTTGATGTTATTTGCTTTATAAAGTGTGAGATCATAAGGCTGTATGATAATGTGTATGGTAGGAATGAAACTAACATGTTCTTAGCTAATGATGAATGATCACATGGGAAGATCGGGAAATGTACAAATGGCTATCATAAAAAGTGTTAATGTTGTGACCTGGAATGTTCGGGGTATCATAAATCCAGTGAAAAGGACTGCTTTGCTAACCGCCTTAAAAAGAGTTGAAGCTCATGCGGCTCTCATACAGGAGATGCATCTGACGGATGCGGAGCACGCTAAGCTGGCTTGAAGATGGGTGAGGAGGTGCTATGCAGCTTCGGCCATGGGGCACAAAAGTGGGGTGGCCATTTTGGTGCACAGAGCTCTCCCTTTTGAAGTATCTAGAGTGTTGAGGGATCCCAAAGGGGGACGGTATTTTTTTGTTTCAGGAACACTGGATGGGGAGCAACTGGGATTTAATGCAAAGAAGTGCAAAATCATGCACATAGGGAAGAGAAACCCTGAAGCCACTTATAGGCTGGGAGGGGAGTTGCTAGCAGTCACAAAGGAAGAAAGAGACTTGGGCATCATCATCACTGATGACCTAAAATCATCCAAGCAGACCTCTAAAGCAGTAGGTAAGGCTAGGGGGGTGTTAGAGTGTATTAGTAGGGGTATCACAAGTCGTAGAGGAGGTAATAATCCCTCTGTACAAGACATTGGTTAGCCCCATCTGGAGTACTGCGTGCAGTATTGAGGCCACACCTTCACAAGGACATTAACCAAATTGAGGCAGTCCAGAGAAGGGCAACCAAAATGGTGCAGGGACTGCATCAGAAGACTTATGAGGACAGATTAGCGGAGCTCAATATGTATACCCTTGAGCAAAGGAGGAGAGAGGTGATATGATCGAGACATTTAAACACCTTAAGGGCATAAACAAGGTGAAAGAGTCTAACATGTTTAAATATAAGAAAATAGCAGGACAAGAGGACACAGCATGAGATTAGAGGAGGCCGATTAAGGGGAATGTGGGGAAATTCTTTCACAGAAAGGGTGGTAGATGCATGGAATGGCTTACCACAAGAAGTGGTGGCTATGAATACAGTGCAGGGCTTCAAACAGGCATGGGATAGGCATAAGGGAGCAATACAAATGACTATGAATAGATAGGTCACTGACAGAGCAAAGGCCGATGGCACATTTATAAGGTAGAAAAAGAAATGGGCAGACTGGATGGGCCTTGCGGTCCTTATCTGCCGTCAACTTCTATGTTTCTATGTTTCTATATCACTTTCGGGTCGATTTACATGCCCGCAGTTTATGACCCACAGTTCTATGTATCCTTGCTGGATTTATTGGTCAAAGAAGAGTTTCCAGGCCTAATCCTGGGGGGTTGGGGGGACTTAAATTGGATGATGGACTCGAAACTTGACCACTCTGAGGGGAAGGGGAGAGAAACTGGGGGTATGCAACAATGGCAGGTGGGTATGTCAGAACTAGACCTGGTGGATGTCTGGTGTACAGCCAATCCGGGTATGAGGGAGTATACTTTTTACTCTAACCCACACAAAACATGGTCCCGTTTAGACTATATATACCTAACGAGAGAATGGTATGCTTGAGTGCAAGACATTAGGCATAGCCCCATACATGTGTCAGACCATGCCATGGTAATTATGAAATGGCAAAGTAGGGTGAGGCAGGAATCCCCCATGGAAATTTCCAACTTACATGGCTGGGAACCCGGACTTTAAAGAGTATCTGGAGGAGAAATGGGAGTTCTATTTGAGTCTGAATGATACAGAGGAGATCTCTAGAGCCGGACTATGGGAGGCAGGTAAGGCCTTTATGCGGGGTGTAATTATTGAATATATGGCCTGGCTCAGGAGGCAAAGGCAAGAGAAGAGGAGAGACTTGGAAGGGCAGTTAAAGGAATTGGAACACAGGGTTGCTGGCGGAGAGCAGGGGGAAGCAATTAGGTCCCTGGCAATGGTTAGGGAGGCTTTAAATGCCCATCTGAAGGCAGAGGCAGGGAGGGCTTGCTTCTTAAACAAGCGTCATATTTTCGAATGGGGGAATAAACCAGGCCCTATGCTGGTGAGTCTCATGAGGGGGGATAAAAGGGTGGTCCGGATCATGGGAATTAAGGATGGAAACGGAGTGCTGCATGGAGATACAAAAGGGATGAAGGTAGCTTTTAGGTCCTTTTATCAGCAATTGTATAAAGCGGAGTGTGCGGGCACCAGGGAGTAAATGATGGAATTTCTTGGGAAAGTTAAACTGCCAGAGTCCACACAAGTGCAGAGGAATAGACTGAGTCAGCCGATAACTACAAAGGAGGTGTTGAAAGCCATTTGGATGCTGCAGAAGGGTAAGGCTAGCGGACCAGATGGGTACCCCATGGAATACTATAAATTGCTGGGAGGTAGGATAGCGGGATTGCTTAGGGATATGTATCAGCGGAAGGAGGAAACGGGAGGCATTGATCTGCCAGACACGTGCTATGGGGCCACTATCTGTCTTATACCCAAGGAGGGTAAAGATGTGCAGGAATGTGCCTCATACATTGTTGAATACTGATTTTAAAATAATAGCAAAGATATTGGCTTCTAGATTGGAAGAGGTACTCCTGGAATTGGTTCACCCAGACCAGACGGGGTTCATAAAGGGACGTCAGTCATATCATAATATGAGGCAATTACTTAATGTTATATGGCGGGCTAATAGGGGCAAAGAGGAAATAGGCATCATCTCAATGGACGCTGAAAAAGCATTTGACAGAGTGGAGTGGGAGTACTTGTTTAAAGTGATTGAGCGGTTTGGTCTGGATGAGACTTTCCTGGGATGGGTACAGGCGATGTATGTAGGGCCCTGGATGCAGGTGATGGTGAATGGCTCCCAGTCAGAGAAATTCAGCCTGGAGAGGGGTACAAGGCAGGGGTGCCCGCTCTCCCTACTTCTGTTTGCGCTAGTGATGAACCTCTAGCAGCTGCAATTCGGGACTGTGTGGAGATTAAAGGGGTGGGGAGGGTGGGAGGAACGCAGCATAAATTGGCTTTATATGCTGATGATATGCTCCTGTTTCTGAGGGATCCAGAGCGGTCGATGCCCCCCTTGTTAAAATTGGTGAAGGAGTTTAGTGCTTTTTCTGGGTATAGGGTTAATCTAGGTAAGTCAGAAGTAATGTGGCACCAGGGCTGTGGAAGAGAGGTGAGACAGTGGGGTTTAAAAATGGTGGGTACAAGCTTAGTCTACCTGGGGTGCAGATGGGTAGATCGCTAGAGTCCCTGTATCGTTTGAACTATACTAAGCTGGTGAAGACCACAGAGGTGGACCTAAGGAGGTGGATGCAGTTACCATTGTCATGGTTGGGCAGAATCAACCTCATAAAGATGAATGTTCTGCCCAGGATCCTTTATTTTTTGCAGATGTTGCATATAGGTCTAAGGAGAGAGGATGTTAAAAAGCTGGAAAAAGCCTTTTCTGCCTTTATCTGGAGAGGAAAACACCCAAGGTTCAGCCTTCATAGGCTGAAAGCCGAAAGGGAAAAAGGGGGCCTGAACTTTCCTGATCTGGAAGACTACTTTTTGGCTATACAGCAGAGATATATAGCAGAGTGGGTGCATAGGCCTAAAGTTGCCAGTTGGACTGACTTAGAACAAGATACTGCCCAGGCTAATCTCACGGCATACCTGCAGAGTAGGGGCCTCAGAGCATATAACATGGGAGGGGAGGTGAATCCCCTGGTGGTACAGGTCTTGAGAGCCTGGAGACAACTCAGGAAGAGGGGCTGGACACAGGATGGTGAGACACTGCTTTTACCAATTGCTGATAACCCCTTCTTCTTGCTGGGTTTGGAGGATAGGGGTTTTTTGAGAACGGGAACAAAAGGGCATTCGCAGTCTAGGGCACCTTCTAGTCAATGGGCAATTCTGCTCTTTTTAAACCCTGCAGGACATAGTAGGAGGGAGTGGCCGACATATGTTCAGATATCTGCAAGTACGGGCGTTTATGAGCAGTCTGGAAAGGGAAGATAAAGGATCATATAAAATGGATTCTGTAGAGACCATGGTCTACCAGGCCCAGGACAGATCGAGAGGCTTTATTGGCCAAGCGGTGAAAAGAGGGAAGCATATACGCCCTGACAGAACCACTAGGACAAGGGCTTTGTGGGAACGGGATCTAGGAAGGGTTATAACAGAGGAGGATTGGCAGTTACTGCTCCCTATGCACTCTGGGATTATGGCCTGCAATAAGTACAAGGAGGCGTACTTTAAATTTCTCCATAGATTGTACTATCCACCTGTGATTGTGCACAAGGCACATCCTGGGGTATCACCCTTGTGTGGGAGGTGTGGGGTGGACAGGGGAACTTATATGCACTGCTTCTGGTCTTGCCCTGTGCTGCAGAGGTACTGGAAAGCAGTGGTTGCAGAGGTGAGCAGAGTTGCAGGAAGGGAACTGCCAGTAGATCCCCTGGGATGTTTGTTCGGGGTTGAAGTAGGTGATGCTGAAGAATGGATATTGCTTCCTAGATGGATTAGAGTACTGTTTGTGATGGCCCATCACGGTATACAAAATACATGGGTCTCCCAGGCTGTTCCAACCATGCAGGCCTGGAAGCAGATGCTACTGCAAAACCTGGGGCTGGAGAGACTGACTTATGACCTATGGGGAAGGGAAGGGAAGGGAAGGTAGCTTTTATAAAAGTTGGGCCCCTTTCCTGGCTTCCCTTACTACAGAAGAAAGCTGGATCCTGAGGGACGGTATACTCAGTTGGGGTGAAAGGGGAAAGGTGAGTAGGATTGGGAACTACTTGCGTAGACATGCCCTGGATGAATGCAGCTGCACTTTAGCCAATGAAATGGCCCTGTCATTTATAGAAGAAGAGATGAACATGTATCATGAGTAGGGCAGTAATTATTTCACGGCAAATTTTGCTGTTTTTCATGGTAAAGAAATGATTAAAAACAGGTGATTTTATGGAAATGCACATGAACTCTACATAACAGTGAGATTATGCTTCAAAATAAAGTTTAAATACATAAATAACATAAAACAAACACGAGTATTCCATTAAAAACATAAAATGCATCTGAGTCACAATACATATCAGCTAGATACAATGCTGTGTAGTTTATTTAAACTGATTTTGTTGCAACATTGAGTATATTTTCAAATTCTCAGGCTTGATGCAGCGCCGATTGTTGCTTAGCAGTGCTGTATACTTGGAAAAAGACTGTTCTGCGCTAGCACCATGTACCAGAACGCTAAGACAGCTAAGTGCAATTGTTGCAAGGAATGGGAAACGTTCTTGACAGTCACCCCAGAACTGCTCAACAGTGCGCTCATTCATTTGGAGTTTCTGTGCCTGAATTTCGGCAATGTAAATTCTCAGTTCAGATCATGCTCTGATGTTCTCCTCAAATGCAGGAATGCAACTGCAGATCTCCTCCTCTAATATTGCCAAAGTAGCCAGCTTCACTGGGTTGAAAACTCTTGCAGCTTGAAAGAACTGTGATGCCGACTGGTCAAATTTCCCATGTCCTGTCATGCAATCTTTAATTTTAAGTGAGCATTCTGACAGGGCTCTTTTAGTGGCTGGGTGCTGTGTGTCTTCGGATTTTGGCTGCAAAAAACAAGCAAAGTCGATCAGATCATTGAAAACAAGGTGTGCCTTTATCTTATCTCCCTCATATTTCTCCAGCATTTGGACGGGGCGGCATTACAAGCAACATGCCTCAAGTCAGCCACAATTGAGTCTGTGGTTGCCAATTTAATTACTTCATCACAGGCAGCGCTCTCAGTTTTAAAAAACTCTTTGTACTGTTGAAGATGTTCTTGGTGGTAAAACACTGCGTAGAACCAAATGTTCTATCTGGTAATTACCAGGAGGCAGCGCTATGGGTAGTCCGCTACCACTGAGAAACTGCTTAAATCGAGCTTTTCTCGCTGGGCAAGCGGTGAATAATTTTTTAATTGCTGCTACGATCTCATTTACACCGGGATAGTTTCTCCTCCATATGTCACCCAAAAGGTTCAGTAAATGAGCGGAACAAGTTACATGAACAGCGTTCAGCAATACATGCTATAAACTTTGTTTCCAACACTTATTCATATACATAGCGTTGTCAGTAACGAATGAATAAACCTTTGTGTAAGGGATGTCCAAGTCTTGTAAACATTTAAGCACTACTTGGCACACTGTCTTAAAATTTGTTGCTTCTAAAACAACACAGTCTAGCAGAATTGGCTCCAGCACAGTTTTTATTTCACTAGCATGAAAGCTGTGCGTGGACGGTACTGCAACTATATTTAAAACATATCTGTCCTGGACATCAGTTGTCTCGTCACAGACAAGTGAGACAGAAAAAGCATTCTGTATTTTGTTTTTTACTTCTCTCAAGTGGTAGTTAAATACCTTAGGTAGATACTTGCTTCTCAGTCACTGTGATGTTGGAAGTATACCTTTCTTCTAGGAATGAGTGAAGAGTGGGGTTGTCCAGCACATATAGGTGGATGTTTGCAGCAGTAAAGGCTTCTACCAAGTTGAAGAGAGCAATTTTTTTTTACTCTCCTGTTGCACAGATTTAATAGAGAACAGCTCGGTAACTGTAACTTGCTTCTCTTTGGCAGAGGAACAGGAGGACTCAATTTTTCTCTTCCTGGATAAATGTGAAGCTGCGTCTAGATGACGGTCACAGGTCGCCTTTCTTTTATGATCTACTGCCACATTACAAACTGTGCAGAATAAATCACCCGATACATGGAAGGTTCCCGATTCGTACTGTCAGCACCGTTGTAGAGCATAAACATTACCCATTTTCGATGCAAGCGACCCATTAGTTTTAACAGACATGCTTTCTTAGCTGGAGAAGAAACTAACTTGTATGAATGAGCTGTGAGTTACCAACTGTTTTTAAAGTATTTGGTCATTGATCTAATGAATTAGGGCCATTAAGTAATTGACTCAAAAGTGTTACTCGTGCAAATCTGACACACTGAACTTCATCGCGATCGTGAACAAAACTAGTTGTCAATTCAGCTGCTAATTAAACCTCATTAAACCTCATTGCCATTACATGCCACTGTGTTCACTGAGAGCAGTTAAAAAGTAAAAAAAACAGTTTTTAAGATAGCATCGCACACTAAAATGGTATAATTCAGCACCGCATACTGACAGGTGATGTTTTCATGGCAAATAAACTATTTCATGGTATCCGTGAAGTCTGTGAAAACCGTGATAAAATTACTGCCCTAATCATGAGTAGCTGATCGCACTTATTGTCTTGTCCTGTTTTGTTTTATCTTTTGTTTGCATATATTAATGAGATTGTTCTATGGTGTTTACTAGTTTGAATTGTCACTGTATGTTGTGTGAGTGCTGTTTTGTTGTAAAACTAAATTGAATAAAAATATTATACAAAAAAAATTAATAAATAATGAAAGAATGTGCTATTCACTGACTGATAAGCTAGATATTCTACACAGAATTTGGTCACCTTTTTGGGACACGAATTAAGAAATTTATGTTAAATGGTAATGTTGATTTGTGTAATAATTTAGCTTCACTTATTATTTTATTCAGTAAATAGACTTTTAGGGATAAGGGTAGCCCTATAAACTATAGACATATTATTAAGAAAAATATAAACAACTACATGTTTTACGGAATTCATTTTAATGAAAAATGTTCTATTGTTGTATGAATTGTACTTCTTTATTGTTTGATCTGTGTTCTTTACATGATTTAATCATAATTTATGATATATTATATTTTTATGAATTGAAAACTCAATAAAAAATATTACAGAAAAAAAAAGAATGGCAAACTTATCCTCTGAAATCCTCTTAAGCATCCTAGATGTTTTTCCTATGTATGACTTATCACACAGACCTTTTAAAAGATATACTACATGTGTGGCCGTACATATGATTCCTTGCCTTATTCTGATGCTCTCATTTTTGCATTTATTGGGCATTTCTTTCAATTTATAAGTATTCAAGCATTGAGCACAGCACCCGCATAGATAGTTACCTGGTGGTGCTGGCCCAAAGTCCCACTCTTTAGCTTTTTCCTTTTGTTGGAACGACATGATCAGTGTGCATTAACATGCCTTTCAATGACTGGCATTTTTCAGCCACTGTGAGGGATGGAAGTACAAACGCTCTGTAGACCTGGATCAGTCGACTTTATTACCCTCCAATATTCATGCAAAGTGTTACTAATTTTTTTTAAAAATTGGTAAATAGGGAGTTGAAAAAAAAACCTATTCTGTCCCCCATAGTTTTTTTATCTCTTTTTCCTTTCATGCAATCAATCAATCAATCAATCAAATCTTTATTTATCCAGGCAGACACCATTGAACAAGGCTCATTTGCAAGATGGACCTGGTCATAACAAAAATCATATTACAGTAATACGGTAAAACAAGGTGCAGTGTCAAACAGAGAAGTAAAAAATATGCATATGTACAGAATAGAGTCATTCATACATATAATCAATATATATATATATATATATATATATATATATATATATATTGAGCAGAGTGGCCTTTTCAATGGATAGGCTCGAAAAGTGGATGTAGCTGGCAAGTTCACTGGACAGTACCTGATTAGTAAGTGACGTAAGTGAGCAGTGTCTTTCTTTCACAACCTTGGGTCTTCGTAAATGCTTCCTTCATGACTTGATTTGGGTATCCTCTTGCTAACAGTCTAGATTCCATTATCGTTCTTTCTTTTCAAAAAACTCTCATCAGTCGTGTAGTTCCTATGAGCCCTTAGGAACTGCCCCGATGGGATGTTGTTTTTATTTACTTTCTTTGGAGGAAAACTCTCATAATGCAAAGTCATATTTATTTCTATTTGTTTCCTAAATAGTCTTGTTTGTAATTTTCCCTCTTGTTTAAAAATGTCCAGGTCCAAGTAAGGTATACAGTCTTTACTATATTGAAGACTAAATTTCACGTTATTTTTACAATTATTCAAGTATTTTTGAAATTCTAACAACTCTTGTTCACCTCCCTTCTACAAGAAAAATAAATCATTAGCACTTATTTATTTGGTTTTAGATAACTGGGTAAGTGAACTGGACAGTAAATATGCTTATTTTCAGGTACGACCCAGGAGAGTATACGCGATAAACAATCATGAAACATAGTACATAAAACAGTACAATAGACAATGTAAAGGATAGGCTAGTTACAGATACCAAAGCAGTTGAGGAATAAATACATCATAACAAGGAGAAATCAGTACAGTAGCAGCAAAAACAGAGCTGTGTGGCTAAACAATTTAAAAACAGACAGAGCATCTTACAAGCGTGCAAAAGATTTAGCAGCAATGACAAGCACTAGTAAGGTAAATATAGGTTGTGAGATCAAGAAGATAGGAAATGGGTACAAGGGTCAGAGACTAAGAGACAGTGGTGAAGCTCCATGTTGAAGCAAGCATGAGAGGGGGAGAGTCTGAGGGACAAACGTAGGGAGTTCCAAAAATTTGGGGCAAAGTAGGAGAAGGCCTGGGATCCCATGGTAGTCATACACCTAGCAACAGTGAGTAGGGACCGATTACCAGATTGAAGGGGGTAGGGCAGGTTCAGTGGAGTCAACATGCTGGCTAAGGAGGATGGAACCCTTGTCTAATAATTTTGGCAGTTATGGTGCCAAGAGCACAGGAGCGGCTGGCCTCAGGAGATAACCAATTTAGACTAACACCTCAAAATGACAATATTTTGGTGAAAATTATTCACCACTGGATCTGTAATGAAATGTTATTCAAAAATGTACATATAAATGTTTGCATATGATGGGGCCATTGTAGACCCCATCATAGGCAGGGGTCAGCCTGTGCAGTACAGTGCTTGCATTTTTGGTGTGTTTAAAGCTAGGCAACTGATGAGTGGTGTCATGATGTGAGCAATGCAAAGCATATGGAGTGCAACATTCTTACATACTGAGTAAGAGTTTAATTAAAATATGCTTACAGAAATATTTATAGCTGTAAAATGCGCCTTGGCCACGGACTGTTTACATGAACTTGATATACTGATAGCATCTTATATTTATATTACAGGCCTGTTCTCCTTGATAATGCATTGTGAATATAAGCGCAAAATGATGGAGTGTTATGGTGGCTTGGTATGGAAAAAAAAGAAGATATGAAGTGAAACTGAATATTGTTTTGGAGCTGGTAACTAAGAAAGGTACACTGAAATGAAACTCGTTTTCAAGTGTGGCCCAGGCCGGGGGGTGGGGGGGGAGACAGAGAAGAGGAATAATAAAAACACATCTTCAAACATCAAAAATAGTTACATTAGAAACCACAGCAATCAAGTAATACAGTGCAAGTTAAACTACAGGAATAAATAATGATAACCATGTAAAACGTGCAAAGTATAACAGGTTAAGGCAAATACCTACATATCTTTAAACCACATGGAGAACAGTTATGCCATACATGGTCAGAACTGCTGCAACTATAGAATAACAAAGATCTACAAAAATGATTAGCTTAAAGTCTCTCTACTTGTAGCCCAAACCTACAGCTCTACGTCTCCTGCATCTTGCAGCCCTGCAGCTATGAGCTCCTGGACCTTTACGAGTTCAGCCCTTGGCGTTTTGTGCAGAGAGGTTATGTTTGTACCTGCTGCTGCGCTCAGTACTGAATATCAGTTATGTATGTGACTGTCCAACTACTATGCATTTCCGTAAACTTGGAAGCAAAACTAAGTGGCTAGAAACCAACATAATGTGACTAATGGATGAAGTTCGACAGTACTGAAACTGGTACAAGGCAAAGAAATTCCAAGCTGGGAACGTCTGAACAGCGATGTTTGCTTTACTGTTTAATCTGGTCCTGTATGTGTACCTTTATTCAGAGCTACTGTATCTGAAAATTTTACCATCTCTCCCATTTTCGGAGAGGCCATACAGATAGCATTGTCTTTTGCTTAGAACTGCATATTATCCATCTACGTGAATGAATGGCATATTATTCCAATCATGCAGCAGTAGCAATCCCCCCAAAAAATAATGGGCTGCTTATCGCAGTTCTAGGTACATGAGAGACCTTTTTGGCTACATTATTGTACAGAAAAACGAAACAAGTTATCAGTAGCAGATTCTGAGAATGGATGATGTGCCATGTTCTGTACACTTACTGTGACAATGTAGATTTTACTCCTGTGAACAGATAGAGCTGCCAAAAGTAATTATGTTATTTTGAAGACCTTAATAAGGATGTTAGTTATAAAGACCAAAAGGCAGACCAGATCAGAATACATTGTTCTCTGTGTCAGCACCTCAGCAAGATCAATTACTGGCATCCATGTGCCAAAGGCTCCCATGGGAGCTAGCATTTGCATTTCTGGTAAATAAGCTGTCAGAAAGTATTTTGTTATAGCAAGAAAGTAAAAATTAAATAAGCTCAGGTGTCAAAGTGACTCCTTGGTGTAGCATGCAGTGGAATGAACTCCATATTCTGGAGCTGTGAGTTTGAATTCCAGCATAGCAAATGGGGATATAATTCTACGTATCATCAGAAATGATGAGATGAGAAATCGTGGCCATGCTAGGAGACGAGAGAAGTAGGTGATGGGTTCCTAAAAACAGGAAAACAGTTGTTATCCCAAAACAAGAAATGGGGAAAAAGGGAGAACAGAATGCAACCCTACTTGGCAAGAGCGCATCAGTCTATACCAAAAAAAAAAAATCAAATTTAGGCCTCAAAACACAGAAACCTGTTGCTGCTCTGGTTCTGTCCTCTCCCAATAGGTGCTGCTGTATGGTAACAATATCTTAGCATCTAAAGATGATTGGGGAGTAACTGGAAATGATGGCCATTAAATGAAAAACCGATTACGCTATCAAGATAAAATTGTCACAAACCCACTCAGCAGGTCAGGCCCTCTACTCCCAAAGTGCCAACCTCTGAGCGCAGTCTTATGAACAGTTTAACAGAACAAGGTAACCCTCTTGTCTGTTTTCTGAGTTCGGATCAACTTTTGGTCTCAAGTTCTGGAGGGATTCAAACTGTGAACCTCTTGCTAGCATACCAAATACACAGGCTCAGATATTTCTGTCTTCGGGGGGCCAGATATCTTTGCCTATGGGCACCTAACCAGGTGTACAGAAATGAACCCTTAAAAACTTTAATAAAGACCTCAGATTTAAAACACTTTTTCTAGCTTGGTATCACCATTCAAGCTTATGCCTAGTGTCTGCTATTACCATATATACTTTTCTTACAAATGAAAAGGAATTCAAAGACAGACCAAGTATGCTCTAAAAAGAGTTTTTACTAAAAATAGATAAAAATATGTCAAACACAAAATACAGAACTATTATATCACAAGACATACAAATCTCTTAAACAAAACAGGTTTTTAACAATGCAATTCCTACTACAGTACATAGTCTCTAAATACCTGCTTAAAAGTGCTCCAAAGATGCTTCTTTGTCAGAGTCTAGATAAAAGTGTCTCCGAAGGAAAACAGAATAATGTTTTAAAAGCTGGTTTTCCCCACCTATTTTGCATGAGGTTACCTAGCTCCTCCCTGTCAGAATATCTGCAATCCTCAGCATGACTCATGTCCTTCAAATGACAATTCTTTGATCTATTGATCAGTTTCCCCTCTCACACAAACATCAGCATTTATGATTTCGCACCAGTTTACTAAACCTGGCTTCCTCCTCTTGCAATGTCATAAAAGGGATGCTGATTTCCCTTTTAGCAGCTAAATCTATAATTAACTTAAAAATAGGAAATCCTTGATTAAGGCCTGGTCTGTAATTAGCTGTTGGCCTTCCACGTAACACCTGGTATCTAAAACCAGTGCGTGTGTGTGTGTGTGTGTGATCTCACATGCTGTTTCAGCATTTTCTCGTGGCTTTCATCTTTCAGCTGAAACCTTGGTGGGGATGAGCGACAGATTTTCAGCATCTCTCGTGACAGACAGTCCATAACCCATTTTGATATTACAAAAATGATACTACAGCACTCAGAACTGGCTGTCCACGTCACAAAAATGAGGGCATAATTGCTCCAAATCATTACGCCGGTGAAGTCAAGTATCGTAGCCTGCATTTTCACCAGCAAATGCATTTATTCTGATAAGATAAAGTCGGTACAGTATATTTGGTGAAAAACAACTTCCAAAAAAATGGTGCACATTCACACAGCAACAAATAAAACTACTGTCATCACAATGTTGTTTTTTCCTTTTTTTTTAAATGGGCGAAAGTTTGGCCAGGACACTGGGAAAATTCCCCCACTCTGAGAATTAGCATGGGATCTTTTAACATCCACCTGAACAACCACCAGAATAGGCAGACAAGACCTCAGGGGTGCAGCAGTCCCTTATGCTGCAATAATGTCTGTACTGAGATGTAGCCCATGTTCCTGGTATGAGACTGGAACCCACAACCTTCCGATCATCCAGCCTCAGAGGTAAGAATGCAATCTGCTGAGCCACTGGCACTGTTTATCAGCTATCTCAAGAAGAATAAGCAAAATTATTGCAACTACTGGAGCACACATGAAGCCATCAAAGCTAAGCTGAAGTCTCAAGAAACTTTACAAGTGAACTTAAAATGAAATAAGGTCTGTCACTGTGGTCCAACAAGACAGGGAGTTTTAAATGTGGGGCCACTCTGGTGAAGCTGGCATTAGGCCTCTTGGCATTGTATTGAGGTCCCAGAGTTGAGCTGGTCATATGGGGATGGCACTCTATACGGACAGCCACCTCTTTGTAGGCAAGAAAAGTGAAAGGTGGAGGTAAAATGTGCTCTGCACATACCCCTGGAGCAGCTGTAAGGGGCTATGGCAGGGAGACTGCCAATTCATCCTAGTGATAAGATACGATAACTGACGAAAGCTGAAGAAGGGTATAAATAAGTACATCAAGGCTAAACATAGTAAAGCTGTCTAAACTTGGACAAGTTCAATAACAGGTTTTGTGGTCTGCAAGGTTTCCACAGTAGCAAAGATTTGTACGTCTGTGTGGTGTCACGTGCCATTGCCTTTCGCTCTTCACTGCCCTAAATTCATCACCAAAAAACAAATATTTCCTGTGCTGTGCAACCTTATAAACCTGGCGATGCCCCAGTGATACAGAAATACACCTGGGGCCTCTGACTAGGCCAGCCTGTTTCAATTCCACGCTTCTCTAGGTATTACTTTCAATAAAGACAGATATTTTTAGAAATCACTTTCTGGCCTACGCAGTCAGTTGGGTTGGGTATTTCCTGATGCAGTTCATTTACTGCCCTTTTAGCTATCCCTTTTTTTCTTTTGGTTAGTGTGTTTTTTTTTTCACATCAGTAGGGACAATCCCATATGGCCTGCATAAACAAATACCTGTGCCTATTCACATAATCAAAGCAAAAAAAATAGCAGGAACACCAAAAGAATGGACGGTCTAAGGGCAGGATTCACAAAAGGGATGTGCCCAGCACATCAGAGATACGCCAGGGCATCCCCAACATGCGCCGAAAGGTGATTCTGGAAGGGATCCGATGTGCCAGAGCAACCCCGATGCACCAGCACATCGCAGATGCACCGCACAATGCCAGTAATGATATGCAGCGCATCTGGAGGGGCTGTGAGGGGGGCATGCCCATGCATACCAGGCGCAGACCCATTCACAGCCCAATTCGGCAGCGCATCCCCGGAGCATGTCCGGGGATGTGCCACTGAAAGATAAGTCTATAAATACTAGACTTAAGTGGGTGGCCACCCACAGGCAGGCTGCCATACTGCAGATAGCAGCACGGCAGCCTGCACACCCTGGCAGTCCAGTGTCCCCCCTCCTGCCCGTATCCCGGTAAAGATACAATGCACACAAGCATCCCTGGTAGTCCAGTGGACCCCCCCCACCCGCAGTCCCGTACCTATCATATAGTGTCCCACACCTCCCTGGTAGTCTAGTGTTCACCCATGCCCATATCTCCATTCATACTGGACACCGAGCTGAACCCCTGGTAGTGATGTGGACCCTCCCTCGCTGCTCTGACCCAAGTGCATCACCAGTAGAATGTCCAGCATCACCCTAGTGGTCCAGTGGACCCCCTCACCCACTCAGGCACCCCCTCCACACCCTGCACCCACTGTCCTAGGTGATGCTGAACATCCGCAGGCAGCACATCTCACTTGCTAACCACCACGGCTGCCTGCCAACTGTGCTGTTAGTGAATGACAGTGTACAGTATGCCTGTAAGCCCACTGGTAGCCCCTGTCGACCAATGGGCGTGCAGTGTGTACTGTACCTTTCATTCACAACTGTGTGACTGTCGGGTCAGTCACAATGTTGTGAATGAAAGTGGACAATATACACTGCAAGCCCATTGGTCAACAGGAGCTACCAATGGGCTTACAAGCGTAATGTATACTGTCATTCACTGACACCACAGTCGGTGGGCAGCCGTGGCAGTTAGCGGGTGAAATGTGCTTCCTACCGATGTTCAGCATCACCTGGGACGGGGGGCACAGGGCGCTGAGGCGGTGCCTGAGTGGGTGGGGGGTCTACTGTACTACTAGGGAGATGTTGGACATTCTACAGATGATGCACTCGGGTCGGGGTAGGAAGGGGGGTCCACATCAGTACCAGGGGTTCAGCTGTGTGTTCGGTATGAGTGGGGATATGGGCATGGGGGGACACTAGACTACCAGGGAGGTGTGGGGCACTGTACAATAGGTATAAGACTGTGGGAAGAGGGGATGCCGCTAGACAACCGGGGACAACCAGCAGGAACATCTGCCAGAACTAGACTCATAGTGGATTCCCTGCAGGGGGAGGGCCTCAAACAACTGGTACAGCAACCCACAAGAGACAGGGCTATCCTAGATCTAGTACTGACTAACAAAGAAGGGATCACAGATCTCCAGGTAGAAGGTCACCTGGGGGCCAGTGACCATCACATGGTATGGTTCAATTTGGCTACTACATCTAAATCGTCCCATTCAAGGCAAAAATATGGGACTTCAGAGGAGCTGACTTTGATAAGATGGCCAACAGAGTTAAGCTAGCCCTGGCAAAAGAAACACAGGTGAGGGGTACAGGCAAAGTGGGCAAGCATTAAATGCAATACTTGAAGCAACATCCCATTGTGTTGAACAGAAAAGGAAGTGCAAAGAAGAAGGAAAACCACTTTGGTTCTCAAATACAGTAGCAGAAAAGTCAGAGCCAAAAAGCTGGCCTTCAGAAATATAAGGAACACAGCGGGATGAAGATAGGAGGCATACCAAACTGCCTAAAGGAAGCAGGTAAGGCAGGCAAAGTCCCAAACTGAGGAAACACTAGCACGAACAGTAAAGAAGGTGACAAGACTTTCTATAGATACATTAGTGAAAGGAGAAAGTCCAGAGGTGTTGCTAAGCAATGGAGAAAAGGAGCATGTGAGGAGGAGGACCCTGTAAGGCATCTATCCTAAATAGATACTTTTGCTCAGTATTTACTGAAGAGAAGGTAGAGGCAGGGCCTACAGCTCAGCATCATGGACACAGGGGGAGGGAGGCGAGCACTACTCTCTTCACAAAGAAAGGGTCCTACAAGAGCTTGCTAAGCTCCAGGGTGGATAAGGCAATGGGACCTGATGGCATACATCCCAGGGTACTAAGGAGCTAAAGGAGGAACTAGCAGAGCCATTAGCAGAATTGTTTAGTGAGTCTCTGAGCACAGGAGAGGTCCCAGAAGACTGGAAAAGGGCTCATGTGATCCCGCTCCACAAGAGTGGTAGCAGGGAGGAGGCGGGGAACTACAGACCGGTCAGTCTTACCTCAGTAGTGGGCAAGATTAAGGAGGCACTCCTTAAGGAAAGGATAGTGCAACACCTGGAATCCATAGGGGCACAGGATCCAAGACAGCATGGGTTTACAAAGGAAAGGTCCTGTCAAACTAATCTCATAGATTTCTTTGACTGGGTAACCAGAGTGGTGGACCAAGGGGAGCAGTTGATGTCGCCTACCTTGACTTAGAAAGCTTTGACACTGTTCCACACAGAAGATTGATAAATTAGCTGGGTAGGCTCGGGTGGGTCAGAAGTTGGTCAACTGGGTGGCAAACTGGTTGACGGGCAGAAAACAGAGAGTGGTGGTAAATGGTATACAGTCAGAAGAGATTGCAAGTCATAAGTGGGGTACCTCAGGGATCAGTCCTGGGCCAGTCCTTTTCAACATCTTCATTAGTGACCTTGCAGATGGACTAGAGGTAAGGTTTGTCTGTTTGCAGATGACACCAAGATCTGCAACAGAGTAGATGATCCAGATGAGAGTGGGCAGAATGAGAAGAGATCTGGATAAACTAGCAGAATGGTCAGAAGAAGTGGCAATTGGGATTTAATGCAAAGAGTGCAAAATCATGCACATAGGGAAGAAACCCTGAAGCCACCTATAGGCTGGGAGGGAGTTGCTAGCAGTCACAAAGGAAAAGAGACTTGGGCATCATCATCACTGATGACCTAAATCATCAAGCAGACCTCTAAAGCAGTAGAGTAAGGCTAGGGGTGTTAGGGTGTATTAGTAGGGGTATCACAAGTCGTAAGAGGAGGTAATAATCCCTCTGTACAAGACACTGGTTAGGCCCCATCTGGAGTACTGCGTGCAGTATTGGAGGCCACACCTTCACAAGGACATTAACAAATTGAGGCAGTCAGAAGAGGCAGCAAAATGGTGCAGGGACTGCATCAGAAGACATATGAGGACAGATTAGCAGACTCAATATGTATACCCTTGAGCAAGGAGGGAGAGGTGATATGATCGAGGCATTCAAACACCTTAAGGGCATAAACAAGGTGAAAGAGTCTAACATGTTTAAATATAAGAAAAATAGCAGGACAAGAGGACACAGCATGAGATTAGAGGGAGCCGATTAAGGGGAATGTGAGGAAATTCTTTTTCACAGAAAGGGTGGTGGATGCATGGAATGAGCTTACCACAAGAAGTGGTGGCTATGAATACAGTGCAGGGCTTCAAACAGGCATGGGATAGGCATAAGGGAGCAATACAAATGACTATGAATAGATAGGCCACTGACAGAGCAAAGGCCAATGGCACATTTATAAGGTAGAAAAAGAAATGGGCAGACTGGATGGGCCTTGCGGTCCTTATCTGCCGTCAACTTCAATGTTTCTATGTTTTGTGTTTGGTGTTGGGAGGCACACAGCCCTAGCAGGGAGCCCAGTGCATTTGGCCGGATGCATCCCTGCAAGCACAATGCAAATGGGGTCATAATGACATGCAAACGGCCCCTTATTGCCTTGCTATCTAATACTTATTCCATGTTATTGACTCTGAATAGCAGTTTTGGGCACAGTGCATTATAAGATGCGCTGCCCAACTGGTTTCCCTGCCCGTCGTGGGGGATGCACCGGGGCAGCCTGGGCAAGGTGCAACTGTGGTATTCATAGAGGGTATACACCGAGGGCATTCCCCCGCGCATCCTCTGTGAATACTACAGTATGCGCTCAGCACCTCTCCACTGCGCCAGGGCAGTCGAGATGTGCCCAGTGCATCTCCTTTGTGCATCCTGCCATAAAAGTGGAAGCCATATTTCTGAATACACAGTGTTAGTAAATGGATTTTTCTTATTTCTTCACAGATTTAGCCAAACTCTATGTTCACATCTTTACTGGTGCATAACAGCCCCCAGCTGGCATGTTTAAAACATTGGTTAACCAAAACTACAGTGATTGTCTATGCTTTTGACCATGGGCTAACCTTCTACAGCTGACCAGCCATAGTTATATAGTCAGCCACAGTGGATCACAGTTATCTGCAACGATGGATGTCAGTTAGCTGATAATAAGAAAATCAAGGTAAACCTTGTCAGTTACATCCTTTGGAATTTGGCCAGAGGCAAAGCATGATCTATACTGCCGAACCAAAGTTCATCATGGTTAACTGTCATGAACCACGGCACTTATTGTGTGTGATTGCTGCTTGTTAATCATGGTGAACCATGGCACACAACAAGGAAGGCATTCAGCTATGTTGCTGCATGCCTTCAACAACCCAAGAGGTGTGAAACCCTGGAATGTGTTACCACATTTATAAAATAGATCTTTAACAAACATAATATAGTATGTAAAAAGAAACTAGCATTATCACCACACAGTCCTGTGATGAGTCTCAGCTAGGGATGGGGTTTCGTCTAGACCTCCTCACGAAGTAGAAAACTTTAGGAAATGTACCCTTCCTGAAGGGCGACATTTGTGTAGAAAAACTATGTGGGCTTGGCTCTTGCAAAGGGCCAGCTTCACCTCACCACTGAATTGATCAGGTGAAGCATAGCCATGGCAAGAATTTTTTTTATTTGTTTTTTTAAACAGAGCAAACCCTTCCCCCAACCCTAGTAGTACCCATATCCCCTATACTCCACACCACAGTCCCAATAGGGAAAACACTTCCCCGAACCCACAAGCATTCCATTCCCCCCTTCCCCATATAGTCCCAACTGTATAAAAAAAATCCCCAGCAACTGACATCCTCCCCTCCTCCCCACTGTCCCAGTGTTATACAAAATCACCACTTCTCCCAAATCCACTCAGCACCCAACTCCTACTCCCCTTCCTTCTCTTAGACGTACTGACTATTTTATTTATTCTTTTGGTAACCAAGTAAGGCCTGTTTTCAAGGGTGAACTGGGAGCACTGGGAAGGTTAAGTGATTTGTTCAGAGTCACACAGTATGTAAGTGGAGGTTGTGGGAATCAAACCCAGGGCTACTAGATGTACCAAGCTCATTCTCGACTCATTACTCTAACCTCTAGGCTATACTGCCAGACTTAATAAAAAAAGGATACATCTTAAGTGCCTGACATAGTTACTGGCACAGCCCTCCTCTCACCAGTTCGGCCAGCTACATCTCAGCGAATGATAAAGAAAGCACATACTCTTAGTATTTAAACATGAGTGTAGACTTTCTATATCATTCATTAAGGTGGTATGCGGAGGGCTGTACAGGCCACCATCTCGAGCTTCTAAACTGCACCTTTTTCTTTCACTAACTTAGGGCACCCAAGGGGAGGAGGAAGGAGAGAGTTGGGTGCTGGGTGGGTTGGGGAAGGGGAGATTGTGTATACTATCAGTGCTGTGGGTGCAGGAGGGTGAATTTGGCGCTAGTGGGTTGGGAAGGTTTCTCTTTACGATTAGGACAGTGTGGGGGGACGTGGATGCTGCAAGTAGGAGGGAAGAGTTTACAATACTTTTGTTATGTTACAAGTTTTGCCTGGGCCCTGCAGGTGAACTGAAGTTTGACATCATCTGCATAGGGCATGTCACCTCTTCTCAATGGGTTTTGGGCAAAGGGCCAAATTTGCTGACACTTCGCCTGATCTTCGCACAGCACAAAGTTTGCCCCTTTCTCACATCTTCACTGGCAAAGTAAAACATCCCAATACTTCTAGTCTCGACCAATCCTCTCTCTCTCTATTTTATCTACCCATTGTAAAAAATGATGCCACTGTGACTTTCTAACCGTGGTAGACTGATTTTATTTTTTTCCTGAACTTCACATCAATGAATTTGTAAACTAAGGTTCTCATTTTAGTTTGTTTTACACCAAATCACTGAGAGCTCTGCAATGGGTATTGGGATTGTTTTAATATAAATATCACTTTTGCACCTGCTACTTGCTAATTTGCTATTTCTGTGTGAGACTTTCCCTGCAGACTTGGACATTCCCAACTACACAGCAAAACTCAGCGACTGCAGTGTGAGCAGGCAATTAGGAGAACCTGCTAGACTGGAGTGCACTGGAAGCATTTGTACATTATTTGGGAGACTATTACAAAGTGGAAACAGGTGGGTATAAAGTGTTAGATTTCCCACTACTAGGAATGACTGTAATTTGCAAGTAGACATGCATGAAAACTCATTCTTGCCTTTCAGAATGTTTGTTTTGCCCTGGAAATCTTGAGTGCTCTTCGTGAGACCAGATGTGATATTGGCTAGTTAAGTGTATTGCATTGTCTGGTTTCTGTGATTGAATCTGGTGACATCTGGAAAATAAAGGAACATTACTATACATGTACTGTATACACTTAGCCATGTACATACACATATAAACATATATACATTCTATACATACATACCTTTAATGAACAATTTGTTGACGCATCACACACACGGTTCACGTTCATAAGAAACCATCAAGCCAAACAGTGAGCTTTGACACCCACGCGTTACTAAAATAGCTGAAGTGATTTTTATGACATTTCTACTGGGCTATTAGGTACTGACTAAGAATAAGATGGCTGCCTAACTAAGCATAAAAAGATGGTCTCTTTTACTTTAAGGTATAGATGTTTATGAAAAATGTGTTTCACTGTGAAAGTACTGGGTTCAAATATGCAACTATTCCTTCGTGCATTTTTCACATTGGAAGTAAAACTGATGTAAAATACCTAAAACAAATCCTTCCATAAGTGTCCACTATCATTAAAAGGGGACAGTTAGCAAAAGAACCCCACAGCCAACTGTGGGGCTGGTCCCAGTTTTCAGTTTGTGTACAAAAACATTTAATTTATTTACTGTTTCCTGCAGTGTTGTAGGTCGTATCAGGTTGATCCTGTTGATTCCCACCCTGGCATTTGTTGTAACTAGAACTCCCAGAATTCCCTGTAGCTGACATCAGAGCTGGGCTGCAGCGGTAGAAAATTCAACAGCCTGCAGTGCATGTTAGAGTTTTTATAAGGTTTGATCTTTTGTTTGCTGGTCCCGCTGTCTTCCCTGGACTAAGCACAGTCACAGAGGAGAGTACTTAGGGCTGGCAAACAGCTGACTGGAGCTTATAGAAACATAGAATTTGTCAGCAGAAAAGGGCCGCTTGGCCCATCCAATCTGCACAGATGTTTCCTGCCTAAGTCTGTCTCCGCAGACCCTAACTGGTCTCCGGCGACCATCCCTCTTCTCTGCCTACTTACAAATATTCCCTTCTGTTTATCCCATGCATACTTGAAGCCTCCCACTGTTTTCACCTACACCACTTCCACTGTCAGTCTGTTCCAGGCGTCTACCGCTTTTCAGTGATGTTGTACTTCCTCATGTCCCTCTTAAACTCCCCCACCCCCACTTCATCACATGCCTCCTGGTCCTGCTGCTTTTTCTCATTTGAAAGAGACTCCACTCCTGCAACCTGTTCACCCATTAGAGGTACTTGTGGATCTCTATCATATCCCCTCTTACTCTTCTCTCTGCTAGGGTGTACATGTTGAGATCCCTCAGTCTCTTCTCGTAGGGCTTCTTGTGCAGCCCCTGCACCATTTTAATTGCCCTTCTTTTGACTGCCTCTACCATGTGTATGTCCTTTCTGAAGTGCACCTCCAAAACTAGACACAGTACTCCAAGTGGTGGTCACACCAGCAAGCGATAAAATGGCAACACCGCTTCACTCCTCCTGCTAGAGATGCCACACCCTGTGTATCACAGCATCCTACTAGCCCTGCCCACTGCTTTGTCATACTGCTCTTCAAATTTGAGGTCATTGGTTATGATAACCCCAAGGTTCCTTTCCTGCATGGTGACTGTTAGTAACCCCCTCCAAATCCTATACTCCACTCCTTGGTTCCTATGCCCTAGGTGTATAACTTTGAACTTTTTGGCATTGAACCCCAACTGTCATGCTCTTGCTCACTTCTTGAGTTTCTCAATATCCCTACGCATTCTCTCAACCCCCTCCTGAGTGTCCACCCTATTACAGATTTTGGAATCATCTGCAAAAAGGCATACCTTCCTTTCCACTGTATCTGTAATGTCACTTACGAAGACACTGAAGAGGACCAGTCACAGTACTGAGCCCTGCAGCACCTCACTGGTCACCCTCCCAACATTTGAGTGAGTGTAGTTAACCACCACCCTCTGTCATCTATCCATTAACTAGTTCCTAATCCAATTCAGCACTTTAAATCCCACCCATAGGCTGCTCAGTTTCTTTTTCAGTCTGTTGTGTGGCACAGTGTTGCAGGCCATGTTAAAGTCCAGATACGCCATGTTCACTGCCCTCCTTTGATCTATTTCCCTGGTCACCCAGTCGAAGAAATCAATCAGATTTGTCTGGCAGGACTCCCCTGAATCCATGATGCCTGTGCTCTTGTAGTCCACTGGGTTCAAGGTACTCTACCAGCCTTTCCTTTAACAGGGCTTCCGCTAATTTCCCCACCATGGAAGCGAAACTAACCAGCCTATAGTTGCCAGCCTCCCTCCCTACTGCCACTCTTATGCAGAGGGTCCAAGTCTGATCTTCTCCTATTCTCCAGAGCCACAACTGTTTCCAGTGAACTGTTGAATAAAACCATCAGTGGGGTAGCTAGCACGTTCCTGAATTCCTTTAGTATCCTTGGGTGTATCCTGTCCAGTCCCATAGACTTGTCCACCTTCACAGCTTCAGGTCCCTTCAGGACTCTTTCCTCTGAAAATGGACTTGTGTCCACCTCCCTTTCCCCTTTGTTTCTGCTGCTCCCTGGTGGGCTGTCCCCCACTGTGAAGACTGAGCAGAAGTACCACTTCGGAATGGCAGCTTTCTCATGGTCCTCTTCTGCACAGTCATCCCCTGCCGCCCTCCTAATCCTTGCTATCCCTCCCTTTGCTTTCCTCTTCTCACTTATGCATCTGAAGAAAGCCTGATCTCCTTTAGCTACCCCTAACACAATCTCTAACATGCATTGCATTCTGTTGAATTTCCCATGACTGCAGCCCAGCTCTGAGACCTGTCACAATGATTCTATAATTTTTGGATATAGCAAATGTCGGGTTAGGAATCAGCAGAATCAGCCAGATATGATCTACTATACTGCAGTAAACAGTAAGTGAAAAAAGAATAGGTTACTCATCTGTAACCATAAGTCTAGGAGTGGTATGTGGTTCAAATCCGCACTCTGGCAGTTCCAGTGGAATGATTTTATTGGCTGGACATCTTTAAACTAAGCTCCTTCCACCACCCAGGTGGTATATCCCCCCAACTCCACCCGCGACATCAGATCTTATATGCGGGAAGTAGGATCCATCTGCCACTTGCTAGGGGAGGCGGGATGGCTTGTCAGGATGTGAACCATACACCTCTCCAAGAACGATTGTTACAGGTGAGTAACCTATTCTAGAAGCATAGATGTGGTTCACTTACCCACAGTCTGGCAGACTCCTAGCAGTTCTCTGGGAGGAGGGGGCAAGGCACGCACCCCTACTTGGTGAACAAAGATTGGAGAACCAGGGTACCAAAACCTGCATCCCAGTGTGACTCAAGGTTGATGCAGTAGTGAAAAATAAAGGTGTGTGCTGACCTCCAGTTAGCAGCCCTACAGATCTCTTATATGGGGACATCCCTGGAAGCAGCCACTGATGCAGTGGCATGTCTGGTGGAATGAGCCCTAATACCTATGGTAGGCTCTGTACCAGCCAACCTACAGCAGAGGTTGATGCAAGAAGTAATCCACCTTGCAATCGTTAGCTGTGCTGCTGGTCTGTCAGGCGTGGCTTCAAAGTAGATGACAAACAGCTGGCAAGCCTGTCCCCGAACTCCAGCTGTGCACTGTACGTAACACGAGGGTACCCTTCCAGGGTCCAGGGTATGGAAACTGTGGTTAGCTTCCAAAGATGGGCTGGTGAAATAGACTGGCAAGTTAATCACCTGGTTAAGGTGCAACTCAATACCACCTTCAGGAGGAACTTCATGTTGGGGCGAGTAACAACTTTGTCCCTGTGGGAGACCTGGTAGAGACACTCCACTGACAGTACCTGGAGCTCCCCAATCCTTCTGACTGACATGACAGTCACCAGGAAGGCCATCTTCCATGATAAGTGTAACATTTCACACCTGTACATTGACCTGAAAAGCTTGCACATAAGCAATGCCAAAACCGGCAGAAGGTCTCACGGTAGAGGTGGTACATCCACCAGTAGGGACAAGTGGTCCAGGTCCTTGAAAAAGCATCCGACTAGCTTCTCCTGGGCCACCGTTGGCTCACCGGCATGTGCCCGGTAAGCAGAGATGGCTGCCAGGTGCACCTTAAGGGTTGTCCCCTGCATTTCTAGCTGGGGATGGGACCAATGTTAGTGCAGGATCCTAGCACAGGACAAGCAATGGGATCCAGCCTCTTTCCCAGACACCAAATGGAGATTCTCTTCCATTTGAAGGCATAGCATCTGCGAGTCAACTCTTTCCTGGAGGCCTGCACAGTGTGAAGAACATCTTCCAAGAGACCCAAAGCCTGGAATTCTAGCCACTAAGGTCCAGGTGCAGGACTGTCCCCTGAAGTCTGATCAGATCAGCAGGTCTGGGTGGAGAGGCAGTTGCTGCACAGGCCTGCTGCTGATGCTGAGGAGATCCAGATACCAGAACTGCTGTGGCCAGTCTGGCATGATCAGGATCATCCACATCTTGTCCTTCTGGGCCTTGACCACCATCTTGTGGATCATGGGAAATGGAGGAAAGGCATACATGAGGCCTGGAGTCTAGGGCCTCATAAAGACATCCCCCAGTACTGTCCTGGACTATGGGAGGCAGGCAGAAAACAGCTTCAGTTTGGCATTCTCCAAGGAGACAGACAGGTCCACAAAAGGTGTGTCCCACAGGGAGAACAGGTGGTTCACCACCTCATGATTCAAGCATGCAATGTCTCTCCCATGACATGGATCACCAGGAGATCTGCACCCAAGATGCAAATGAGAAACCACGTGAGGAGTGCCTCCTGGCACAAGGGAAGGGAGTGAATTCTGCCCTGCCTGTTCAGGTAGAACATGGTCATGGTGTTGTCTGTCTGGACCTACAAGACCTAATCCCTGACTAGTGGATTGAATTTTGTTAGAGCAAGCACACTGCAGGGAGCTCCAGCAGGTCTATGTGGTGACAGGACTCCTTGGGTGACCAGAATCCATGTGCTCTGTGGTCCTCCAGGCACATTCCCCATCTCACCAGAGACACATCCATCAAAAGTGTGACAGTCAGTTCTGGGTGGGCAAATGGGATTCCCTCCTCCAGGTGTTCAGGAACTAGCCACCATTGGGTGGCATCCCACATAGGCTGGGTCACTGTGACCAATGGGTCCAAGTGGCCTGTGCACTGGGACCACTGATGGCCCAGCTCCCACTAAAGGTGGTGCATCCACCAGCGGGCCCAATGGACCATGCTGGTGTGGGATGCTATGTACCCCACCAGCATCAGGAAATCCCAGGCAGGGCATGAAAGCCCAACCTGAAATGAGCAGGCCAGTTTGCAGGGAGGTTGGCCTTGGCCTGCAGAGATCCTAGTTCTGGCCCAGTGAATTGAACACCTGCTTCGGTACCAGTTTGGACTTGTCCAGTTTGACCAGTAGGCTGAAGTCATGAAAAATCTGGGGAGCCAGACCTGTGGATCTCTCCACAGCTTCTATGGGTGGACCGGCTAACTGCCAGCCATCCATAGAAACACAGAAACATAGACTTTGACAGCAGATAAGGACCGCTAGGCCCATCTAGTCTGCCCATTTCCCTACCTGCAGGATAGGCCACAGATCCTAGTTAACCAACAGCCTATTTCTTCCTACCCCCCACAAGAATTGCCTTATGTCTGTCCCATGCATTCTTGAATTCTCCCACAGTTTTAGACCCCACAACCTCCTCAGGAAGGCTGTTCCATGCATCCACTACCTCTCTGTGAAATAATACTTCCTCACGTTGCCCTAGACACGCCTCCTTCTATCTTTAAATTGTGTCCCTTGTTCTTCAAGTCTCTTTCTGAAAGATGCTACCCTCTTGGACTTTGTTGATTCCACTGAGGTACTTAAAGTTTCTATCATGTCCCCCTCTCCTTCTTTCCTCAAGGGTATACATATTAAGCTCCTTTAGTCTCTCCTCATCGACTTCTCTTGCAGACCCTGTACCATTTTAGTTGCCCTCCTCTGGACTACCTCTATCCTGTCTATGTCCTTGCAGAGATGGGGTCTCCAGAACTGGACACAGTACTCCAGATGGGTCTCACCAACTGTCTGTACAGAGGGATAACAACTTCCTGTTTTCTGCTGCTGATGCCTCTCCTATGGATCCCACATACCCCCAGCCCTCCTACTGCCTTCTCCCATTGCTTGCTAACCTTAAGGTCATCTGATATGATTATCCCAGGTCCCTTCCTTTTTGTTGTTGTTACTACCTCCCCACCCATTGTGTATTCTTCCCTGGGTTCTTGTTTCCCTGGTGCATTATTTTGCACTTCTTTGCATTGAATCCTAGCTGCCATACTTCTGACCTTTCCTCCAACCTTGCCAAGTCCCTTTTCATCCTTCCACGCCTTCTTGTGTATCAACCCTGTTGCAGATCTTTGTGTCATCTGCAAAAGGCATACTTTCCTTCAGTCCCTCTGCAATGTCACTGATGAAGACATTAAAAGGACTGGACCCAATACTGAACCCTGTGGTATCCCACTAGTAACCCTTCTTTCTTCAAGTGGACTCCATTTACAATTACCATCTGTGTCCTGTTGTGCAGCCAATGTTTACCCAGGCTACCTAGGACCCTCCCAGGCGGTTAATTTGGCTATTAATCTTTGTGTGGGACTGTGTCAAATGCCTTGCTAAAATCTAGGTAGGCCATGTCACAGCCCCTCCCTGGTCTACTACTTTGGTCACCCAGTCAAAGAAATCTATTAGATTAGTCTGACATGACCTTCCGCTGCAAACCCATGCTGCCTTGGGTCCTGTGCTCCACTGGCCTTTGGGTACTCAACTATTCTTTCCTTCAGAAGTGACTCCATCACTTTCCCTACCACAGAGGTCAGACTGACAGGTCTGTAGTTTCCTGCCTCTGTCTTGGTCCCACTTTTGTGAAGGGGAATCACATCCGCCTTCCTCCAGTCCTCGGGTACCACACCATCCTCCCATGATTTATTAAAAAGAGTAGCCAGTGGTTTCACTAGTTCCTCCCTTAATTCTTTTAGAATTCTGGGGTGAATTCTATCAGGACCCATTGCTTTGTCCACCTTCAGTTTTAGGAGTTCTTGCAGAACCCTTTCTTCTGTAAAAGGACTGGGATCGACCCCCCTATCAAGAGTGCTTCTGTTAATTGGATTAGGCACTTCCCCCTCCTCTTTGTGAATACTGAGCAGAAATATTAGTTTCAGTATCCCTGCTTTTTTCACTGTCCCCTCTGCCCACCACCATTCATTCTATTCAGCCTCACTATCCCTCCTTTGTCTTTCGCTACGCTGATGTAGCTATGAAAGGTTTTATCCCTTTCTTAACTGAGTTGGCTATCTTTTCCTCAGTTTGGGCCTTTGCTATTCTGACTTCCCTCCTGCTTCCTTCTGCCTTAACTGGTACAGCTCTCTGTCCTGCTCCTTCTGTGTTTCCTTATACTTCGGAATGCTATCTTGTTCTTCCTGACTTTCACACCTCTTTTGAGAACCATAGTGGCTTTTCTTTCATTTTGATTTGTTTATTTGCTTCACACAAAGGCTTGTTGCCTCTGTGATGGCAGTTTGATTATTCCCCATTGTTGCTCCACACCTCCTTCTAGCCTGTTTGCTAGTGCTTTTCTGAGGCATTCTCCCATCTTGCCAAAGTCAGCCCTCCTAAAGTCCAGTACCCTCACTTTTGTTGGCTTGACTCTGTAGCTGAGTTTAATGTGAACCACACTGTTTGATGGTCACTTGTCCCCAGATGGCAACCACTTCTAGATCTGAGATCCTCTCACTGCTCCCGTTTGAAGTACGAGGTCTGAGTTGCTCCCTCAGTGGGTTCCGAAACTAGCTGTCTAATGCCTGCCACCTGTAGGGCATCATGAATAGCCCTGCTCTTGGATGTGGCTGCAGCAATGTGCTCCAGTTAACATCTGGCATATTCAGGTCTCCCATCAACAGTATCTCCCCTTTCTCTGCCATTCTAAGAATGCCTTCTATCATATCCTTGTCCATTCCTCCCCTGACATGGGGTCTGTACACAACCCTGTGTGGACTGTGGTGCCTTTCCAGTCTCCAAGGTGACCCACAGTGCCTCCTCTCCTCCCTGTTTACTCTTTTGTTCAGTTGCTTTTATCCTTCCTTTACATAGAGAGCTACTCCTCCCCTCTTCTCCCTGCCTGTCTCTCCTGTAGGTTATGTACCCTGGTATGTTAACATCCCAGTCATGGTTCTCTGTGTACCATGTTTCTGTGACTGCTACGATATCCAGGCATCCCTCTTCCATCAAGGCCACCAGCTCAGGAGCTTGTTGCCCAGACTATGGCATTGGTACTCATTACCCTCCATTTCCTGATGGCCTTACTCCCTTTTGCCCCATCCCTGTCCTTCTTGCCTTTGTCACTTTCTCCATTTACCCCTGCCCTTCTCCCTATCGACACCTCTATGTTGGTGTTGCTGCACCTACGATTTGCGAGGGGGGCTAGGATTTCCCTGCTCCTTTCCAGTGCCTCCCCCCTTGGCTAGTTTAAAAGCTTGCCAGATAGGGATACACCCTGATCCCAAGGTGCGACAAGTGGGCTGCCGCCACCACCACTGCCATGCATTTGGTGAAGACCCTGGGCTCTGAGGAGAGGCTAAAGGGTATAGCCTACAATGAGTTCAGGACCCCTTCTGCACAGAACAGGAGGCACAGGTTGTGGGGTCAATGGATGGGAACGTGGAAAATACATACTTGAGGTGCAGGGAGCAGAACCACATGTTCTGCTCCAGGGATGGTATAATCTGGTTCAGAGTGACCATCCTGAACTTGCGTTTCTCCATAAACTGATTGAGATCATACAAATCCAGTATGGGGCGCAAGCCCTCCATCTGTTTCAGGGCCAGGAAGTGCCTGGACACAGAACCCTGACTGGCCAGGGCATCTGGGATACGAGCTATGACCCCATTCACAAGAAGCTGAGTGATGTCCACCCTTAGGGCGGACAGCATGTCCTGAGAAACCTCGGACTCTCCAGGTGCCAGGAGGTGGTAGGGCAAGAGAGCCTCAAAGTCTAGAGACAATCTACTGCCCACTACGTCCAACACCCACTTAACCATTGTGATAGCAGATCAATGTGGTAAAAAGGGATGTAGTTGGCTTCTGACAGGGACAGTAGTCATTAACAGGACAGGAGGAGGGGCAACACCCCCAACCCATTACTGCGCGGCTTTTGCAGGGGCACTGGTGGATGCTGCCGGAGGGACACCACTACCCCTGTCCCTCTTTTTTTGGACCTTGGCCCCTGGACGTCTGCTTGGGGCGCCAGGCTTGGAACTGCCCCTGCTGGGGCTGCTGCTGGAGAGGCTGTGACTGAAAGGGCTGGTACTGGAAAGCCTGTTTCTTAGACTTCTTTTTCTGGCACTTCTGCCATGAAGTCACAGAATCCAGGGTGGCACTAGACTTCTCGAGTCTGGTAAGATGTCCTTCCACCCCAGGGCTGAAAGGTTGGTGCCCAGGAAAAGCACATCAGCCAGCTTATGCTGGATGTCCACTGTGAAGGTGGACAAATGCAACCAGGCCCTGCAACACACTGAGACAGCCATTGCCAGCATGGGTGCAAGAATCGCCCATGTCTGAGACTGTTTGGAGCTGGAGTTAAGCCAGCAATTGACCCTGGTCTCTGATGAACTGCATGGGCGACTGTTGCTCAACAGGGAGGTGAGGAAGGACAACAACAAAGACTCCCATCAGGGAGTGACCAAAGTTAGCCATCAACATGGCATAGCTAGCCCACCAGAGACCTAGAGAAGCCACAGCATACGCCTTTTTAGTGACGGGGTCAATCATAAGAGACTGCTTCTCCGGTGGCTTGTCCATGTCATCCTGGCATCCAGATTTACAGAACACCGAATCCATGACCAGTCCCTCTGCAGAGAGGTGGTCTGAAAATCCCAAAAGGAAGCCTGTGGGGGAGGGTGCTGGGCAGGATGCTAGATGCTGCCAAAGCTTCAGGGCCAGTCCCAAAATGGCTTCAGACACAGGGAAAGCAACTCCCGGAGATTCATTCCAGTCCAGAATGTCTGTGAGAGGGTACTTAGCCCTCTTCTGGATTAGCTCAAGTGGGACCAACATGGATTCCGAAATGAGTCAGAGAATCGTCCCCAAAGACACCGGGCCATGCTCGGTGGAGGGTTCCTCAACCAAGCTGCAGATGAAGAGTGGAGCCTCCGAGGAGACCATGGACTTATGATCCAAGTCATCAAAAGGCTCCTCCAAAATGGCCCTCAGCTACTTCTCACCACAGACCTCCCAGGAATCCTCACCTGGAGTGACCCTCACTGACAACCAGCCTGGCAAGTCAAGGGCCAAGTGACTGGCCTCCTTGGTTGGAGCGCCCACCTTCAGCTGTGGCGGCGGTGGCTCCACCCAAAGAGGTGGAGCAGCAGCTGTAGGCTGCAGCTACGTGGGATGGACCGGGGGGGGGTGTCATTGGCAGCGGCCAGGAGACCAAAGGTCCAGGGGTTGGAGCCCTACTCTGCTCCGCAATGGCCCACTGCTGCCAGAGGAGTTCCTCGTAGCACTGGTGCATCTTGTGGTGGTGCCTCTCCTCATCCAAGGATGAGGAGGTCAAGGAACATTGATGCCAATGCCTGCTGGTCAAGTGGGATCAACAGCGACAGTGCATCGATCTCAACCTTGACCACTGACTGTCCAGCCGACAGTGAGAGGAATCTTCTGGCAGGCTGATGTAGAACACATGTCTGCCCACATTAAGCAACACAGATGCCAAAGACCCAGCCCTGGGTGGAGGCTGATCTTACAGTGGACCACCAGACGGGGACACCGACAGGACCATGTCCTCCTGGGTGAGGATCAGGAGCACCAGCGTCTGCGAGACTGAATTCTCAACCTCATCCAACAACAGGTTGACAGGCTCAAGAAAAATCTCAGCAGCCTGCTCAACCAGAGTCAAAGTCAACTGGCTCGAAGGGGGGACTGAAGAGCCCTTGACCTGTCTGACCTGTCCTCCACTTGAGGGATGCTCAACAGCCATCGAGTGGTCGAGTGAGTAGCGGGACCAGAAGGACCGTGATCACTCCTTGTCCCACAACCAACATCAGTGATTTAGCACCGTTGGGGGGGGTGGGTCCAGGGCTCTCTCCCAAGGTCCGAAGGGCCAAACACATTTCATGGAATTCTCCAGTGAAAGACCCTCCAACAACAAAGGCTGACCCAGTAAGAGCTGGAGCTTCCTGTCCTGAAGGGGCTCAGGAAGTAGGCTTTTGCACAGGCCCACCTGTCCACATCATGTTGCCCGCCCAGGCAGCACACGCACGTGTCGTGCAGATCAGTGACCAACATCTTCTACCAGCACCTAATGCAGAATTTGAAGCCTGATTTCCATTGGTCCATTGCTGGTCTGGGGACAGAGTTGAGGGAACTACGAAACAAGCGCAGAGAAATATCGAAAAACATTGACTGTGTTAATGTTTTACCTATGGTGCAGATAACCCAAGCAGAAGCCACGAAGGAGATGACCTGTTCTTCCAGTGGAAAAAAGATCTGATGTCATGGTGAGGAGTCAGGGGATAAACCACCTGGGTGGTGGGAGAAGCTTCACTTAAAGATGTCAGCCAGTAACATCTTTCCAGTGGAACTGCCAGAGTGTGGATAACTGAACCATATCCACGCCCCTAGAAAAAATGTTTCTACACACAAACAGACTGGGATCAGCCCCACAATTGGGTATGGGGCTCTGAGGGATAACTGTTACCCTTTATCACTTGTAATACAAGAACATATTTTAAAAGTACAGTATATAGAACTAGCTTCAGAAGAAAGAATGAAATAAGTCCTTTCACAAGGGAATAAGAGGTTAGTGAAACAGTTGACTGTTTTCCTCAACTCAGTTCCCCCCCATCCCAAATTTTCCCCTTCCCTTGGGACGGTTATATGCTTCCCATTTGTCTGCACTGTGACTGTCTACCAGTTGCGTGATTTTTGTATCGGGAAGTAGAACATTTGTTTGCTCCTGATACCCATGACTTGAACATTTTGCACCTTTTGCCAAATTGCACTACTGCTGTTTGCACTATTGTCGTTTGTGCATTGTAATCATCTGTTTTATTGTATTTGCTTGATGTTTTCCACTCCCCCCCGCCCTGGGTCAAACCAGGAAATGAGCCTTGGCTCAGTGTGCCTTTCCCACTTTCCAGTTCTAAATAAATAAATCAACAGAGGGATGAATGATTCCGAGCTCTCTGGAGGAATAGGAAAAGAGGTAGAACCTGAAATTGCTGCCCTCCCTTATGCCCACTGAGTGGTATACTTACTTACTTATTTATATTATTTATTTTTTATTTATTTAAAAATTGGTAACTGGGAAAGGCACACTGAGCCAAAACTCATTTTCAGGTGTGACCGGGAAGAGAAAGGGGTAGGGGACTACAGAAAGAATAATAGTTACAAAAGTATCAGTCAGCAGTTAACATAGACTTAACTTGTGTCCCATGAAATATCCTGTTTATACCAACTGACTCTGAAATCTATATCTGTGTTCCCCTGACAACTAAAATCGGTCTGCTTTTTACCATTTGAGAGTGAGAGACAGCATGAGTTGGGCAGTGCTGCATGCTCTGGAGAACAGGGGTCAGAAAGAAAACAGCTCAAGTACAACGGCACTGCAGGTGGAGCAGACAATGAAATTAAGATTGAGCAAATAGTTCCACAGAGACTAGCATTATTGTGGGTGCCTCAATGATTGACAGCTTCAAAGAAAATAACAGGGCTGCAGGAAGAATAACATGTTATTCGTCCTGGAGGAAAATAACGTGCCTGAATGACACTTTTGGGAACAAAACAGAAAAGTTTTGATAAACATGTTTATTTGCAGTCATGACACACCTGAAGTGTAAAATTGCTTTGTGTGTTCTTTTATTGTATCTCACCTGTAATGTTCTCCATTGTTGTACTTCACCACCAATTGTTGTCTACCCTCCCTGCAACGAGGTGCCTTTGTAAATGAGTCTTTGACTCAAAGGTTGTAAATCCGAATTATGAAATGAATAAATAAATAAATCATTTATTTACACTCGAGGCACACCATCTGCATTTACGTACACTGGCGGCACGTCATTTAGATTCCCGATTGTTACAGGAGTTTATGCTGAACCTTGCATGTCACTGGACCTACTTTAGAATGCCCGCTTTAGGTGCACAACGTTTCGGTTCTAAAAAAAGTTAAAGATGCCTGCAACTGCCATTTCAGACAGGGTATCAGGAATCTGAAAAAAATACCTTGTGCAACTCTTAAAATCTTGTTTTTTGTAGTCATGTGGTCACATCGCTGATAGAGCAGTAGCAATGTTGAAGACCACAGGTAGTCATCGACACACCAGTTTCCATCAGTGGCACTAACACTCGGCAACTGCCAAAGACAGTAAACGATCCAGCATGGCCCTCTGCACGGACTGATGCTTACATCACAACATGCAAGGCATTATGTCTACACACACATACACTTTTACTTGCTGTGAGTCACTGTGACGTCAAATCACATCTCTCGCCTTGAGACGGCTACGAACAGCACAGTGTTTTCAGCCCAAGTGAAAAAAAAATTCCCAATGAGAAAGGTAAAAATGGCAAGTTCTAAAGTAGCCGATCTGTTATTAAACTCAATATGACTCAAGAAAGTTGCATATTGTCCATTGCATGAATGACACGTGCCACGAGCAGTGTGAAAATAAACCAATTTATTTTTTGCTTCATGGTTTTACCTCTATAGTCCTCACCCGTGGCAACAGAGATCAAAACCTGAAGCCAAAAAATAAATGGTTTATTTTCACACTACCCATGGCAGATCTCCTATTTATTCCATCACATTATTCTTCCCTCCAGTATTATACATTTATCACACTTTCTCACCTCCAGATAAAAAAATAATCTGAGATTTAGAAGATATGACACAATGACTATCCTCAACCTAAGAACCAATCAGAGCACAGCATTCACAGTGCTATTGACATCACAATCACCTTGTCATGCCTTGAAAGCCAGCTGCTGAATGTAAAGAAAAACAGTAAACGTTTCACACAAATAGCTGATTCAAAACTTATAACTTTTAAAGTGATGCATAAATTGAATACGCAATGGCTTGACTCAGAATATGCAATTCATCATTTGTGAGGGGGACAGGACCTTCATAACTGACTTGTGGCTCTGCCACTCATGAGTTATGATCCTGCCCCCTCATTCATGAAGATAAATGTCACATTCTGACACCGGCCATTGTGTGTCCCTTACAACCAAGTTGAAATTTCCATAGTATACGGAATGATTGGCTCTCCTGCGCAGCTAGTAATTGCCCAGACTTTGTGGTATGAGCATCAAGATGTGTACATATAAGGTTTCCATTTATGGTTATTAGAGGGTTATTGCTTTGGTATTATGTCTGTTCTTCAAAAAAACATTACCCACTCCAGCGTCCCCTGGGACCTTTGAGTACCCCCCCCCCCACCAGCACCACATGCTGCAGTTGCCATTATAGTTTTATGCCCGTTACTTTATGCCCTGAAAGTACGATCACTCTCTGTAACACTGTCTGAGTTTTCTGGTACATGGGCTTTGCCTCCAACTGACTGTACAGGAGCCCCCCCTCAATATTTCTGTAATGTTACTGCTTAACGACAGTGTAAAACAATCTATATGGGAATGCAGCTGCTGAGCGTGTTCATTTCTGTTTTGCTTTGTCTTTGACAGATCATCCCAGAAGAAGGTCTCGTGGTTGAAACACAATCATTTTCTAGCTTGATTTGCTATTTTCAGCCCACATCCAAGATCATTTTGTCTCCATTTGCAGCCCACACAAGGCTGCCATGTTCCCTTTCGTGTTTCTTCATATGCAATGCTGTTTCTTTGCCTCGGTATTTAACTTTCAAATTCTAATGAAACTTTACTCGTTAAATCATTTTTTCATGTGGTTCCGTTCCGTCAAAACAAGAAAAACAATCTGCAGTATGATGCTGTCAGTCAGACCCTTGCAGTACTGGCTGTCAGATGGTCTTCGTGTCGCTGAATGCTCACTGCTCTACTGAAGCATTACCACAGCTCTGTGCCCAGTCAATCTGTACAACGTTATCTTACCTTGCACCACTCCTGCCTTCTTGCACCTGCCCCACCCCCGTGGTGGCACTTTCACTAATGAGTGGTTCTCCTCCTCATTTGTTGAATCAAGGAAAAAGGGGGTGTTTAAAATTAGCAGCAGTATGGAATAATAAGGAATGGGGATACTTATTTTCCAAAAATGCAGACAAGCATGGGTACCACTTTATATTTTGAGAGCCACCACCCTTTCCTTCAGAATGCACCCAGAAACTACTTAACCAACTCAGCACAGCCCCTGATCAAAAATTATTATTGCTACATTTTAGAAAAATAATTCAGTCATTACTGCATGCAGTTTTGGAGGCCACATTTAAAGAGGGACACTGAACTCCTGGAGAGGGTCCAGAGGAGGGCAACCAAAATGATTTGGGGCTTGAGGGACAGGACCTATAGGGAGAGGCTCAAAGAGCTAAATATCTACACATTGGAAGAGAGAAGGGACCGGGGGGACATGATAGAGGTCTTCAGGTACATGAAGGGGTTAAATAGGGGAGCAGCAGTCAGGGTGCTCCGAGAGGAGGAGCAACTAGAGGGCATGGGTGGAAGCTGGAGGGGATATTCAGGGAGAAAAGGAAGAGGAGGTGCTACTTCAGTGAGAGGGTGGTGGAGCCATGGAATGCGCTGCCCAGGGGGCTGGTGGAGGCAGAGAGACGGTGGAGGGGTTCAAGAGGGGGTGGGACAGGTACAGGGGAAGGGTTCTGGAAGCAAAGTCCAGTGCAGCGAGAATATCCAGGACTAGGAAGGGAGAAGCCAGAGAGGGAGAGGGGGGCAGTAAGGTCAGCTCCCAGGGTGGGGGGTTGACCAAACAAGCAGACACGAAAGATCGTTATTCCTATTCTGCTGGCATTTTAGTATGTTGGTATGTTTTTACATAATATCTAAGACTTGTTTTCTCCGGTAATTTATTTTACTGTTAGACATTAATAATCCAAGTTACAGTGATATGTACCTTTCCTCTCACTTGTTTCCAGGAAACCAAAAATGTTACTTGTTTTTTATGTATCCAGTTTCTTTTTCACTTTTTTTTTCCCTGTCATTTTGGGTTCAAAGACTCCAACAAATAGGAAAACTGTGCATCCTATGATGGCACTATGCCAGCTTCATTCCTTGGGGACATGCTGGTGCTGCAGATTTCACATGAAGTATACCAACGAATTCATGCCAGCAAGCCAGTTCTGCAGCATTACATGTACAGCAAGTATCTAAAATAAAATTAGACTGCTCTACTAAATGCTAAAGGCCTGAGCAGGAAATGATTTTGCACGCTTTTACTTACTAAGAGATCTAATGTGTTTTCTCTTTAATGCATGTTCGAGAATCAGGCTGCTGCCAAGACAGATTCAACTGAGGCACTCCTCTGAAACGGCCTCACAGATGCACTGTAGTTTCGATAATTTCTGATGCACTCAGTGAAACAGAGATAAAATCACATCTACTCAGCTTACATTTTGTTTTTTGACAATCTTGAAACACCTCAGTTAAATCCTGATGATACAACTAGCCTAACTCAAACTCTTTAGGGGTGCATATTCAATAGAAGCACGTTTCTCCGGCACTGATGTGATATTATCAAGCCCACTGTGCATTTTAAGTGAATGCCAGATAATGAAAATGTGTACTTATACAAGAAATATATCCTTTTGATAGAATTACAGTAGCTGTTAATGGCTGAATAAAGGGTATAAGGACAGGAACAAGCAAAGACTAACTGTCCAGTCCAGCAAGATAATATATTGCCTATAATTAGATATCATGGGAATGTGGTTTGAGTCATGGTGGTGACTCCAACCAGGTTAGAAAAAAAAGATGCAGGAGGCAATACCACAGTGACTATTTGTATTTAACCATTCTTGTTGCAACACTAAGATCATGTTAGGCGCTCAGTAACCAGAAAGAATAAGCGCACATAATGAAGCTAAAGTGCATAAGTTTTACTTTTCAGCCAATTACCGAATACACAGCATATGCAAGAAAACTCAGCAAGGCAGTGCTGTACTACTGAGTGCAGACCCTACTGACTATCTGTACATGACCAATCTTGTGGGGAAATCAATGGTAGGGCCACGACAATTCTAAGAGCTCAAACTTTTTTCTTTTAGTACTTCTATACAGGTCGAGTCATTCCAATATCAGAATCTGAAAATCCTCCACAAATGTCCTCTGTCTTTTCTTAGAGGGTGACATAGTTAAAAAGTCAAAAGAATGCTGTTCTTGTCCTTGTTAAAGAAGAACATATAGTGTATAAAATGGGTTGAGAAAACCTTGTACTTTAGTGATTTCTGATCACAAGACCATGGTAAGCCCTACAATGGCCTACTGTCTGGAATCTTGCATTATTCTTCATTCTGTTTAGCAAAGATATTTTTCGCTTTTTTTTTTTTATTATTTTTTTTGGCAGCTGCTAGCTTTTGTTTCAGCTTCTGCCGCATTGCTTAACATAAGAAGCACTTTCTATTTTTGGATCACTGCTTGAAAATGTCTGAACAAAAATATAACAGGAAGAAACAAATGCTGCCATCATCATCTTCTGATGAATTCCCACAACTGAGAATCCTCTGGAAGAGTTTATTCATCAAGACAGCCCTGACCTGGGGCAAGCAGGCAACAACGGGTCAGCAGTTGCGGTGTCCTCCACGAGCGCTACTCCCCCCAGCTCTGACAACACCTAAATGTTAGCTGCAAGATACTGTAAAATAGAAAAACAATCTCTCATGAGAGAAACAATAGGCTCAACATATGCATGTTTTGTTTTTTAATCAATTCTTGCAGGATAAACAATATAAAGAATTAGATACGTTTCCTCAGCTTTGGAAAGCATAAATCAGTGACTGGTCCAATGTGATAGACAAACGGATGCTTTCAATGGCGAGACTGATTTCCCTCAAAAAGATCTGATGGCAAGCTGGCTCCGTGGCATGGAGGGCTGAAATGCTGGGCACCTCAACGGCAACCCAGGTTTGGGACCGGGCATGAGTTCTTCAGGGATGGCCAGGGGAGGAAGAATTGAGCATCCCAAGGACTGCTTTCTTCCCTTGGGGGGGGGGGAACGTGCATCCCACTAGGCAGCTGCCATCTAGTGGTTCTAGGTGGCAGCCCAGTGGGATGCCAGGGAAGGTCTCCTTCCCACATGATGCTGGATGGCATCTCCATGGAGGCAGATCTCACACAACACATCACTGCATGCACCATGGACCCCGGGAGAAAATTAGAGGAAACCCATACAGAACTACAAGTGCGCAGCATGCATGCTTCACACATGCTGCACACTTCTACTTCTGTAAGAGAGACTCCTGACCAAGGCTGGATGAAGACCCAGTCCCCTGCAGGCCCCACATCAATGACTAGGCTCTCCAGCGTCCTCTGGTGGAGGGTGGATGGCAACTAATAATGATCAGTCCCAGAAAAAACAAGTGATGGGGCTTTGGGGGTGGGGGTTGAACCAGAATGGTACTGATCGGCAAACAAGGAGATAAACTACTAAATCTGAAGTTAAAATGTTAAAAGAGAAAACACAAACATTAGAAACTCAGGTACAGACACTTACAGTTTGCTGTGGTGATAAGAGAAAAATGTCACTCTCAACCAAAAAAAAAAGTCCAACCAGATCAGCCTGTACCTCAGTGGTTTCAACACCGGGACAGTATTCTGGGGGCATGGGTTCAATTCCCAGTAGGTCACATTATTTCTTTTTCACACAATTTGTGATTTAAATTGCTTAGCAGTGTGCACCCAAAACATCTAATTGTTATCTTGATTATTCCTAGTTACAGGATATGCAATAACAGAGAAAGGAAGTGTGTCTGGGACCCTCCGGTCCAACCGTGTGATCCTGTAGCTCAGTGGTGAAAGCACTGGAATGGTATTGTGGGGGCCTATGTCCAATTCCCAGTATATCACATTATTTCTTTCTCGCTACAATTTGTGATTTAAATTGCTCAACAGTGGCTAATACTGCACCCAAAACATCTAATTGTCATCTCAATTATTTCTGGTTGCAGGACATGCAATACCAGAAAAAGGAATTGTGTCCGGAACCTCCAGTCCAACCATGTGATCCTGTAACTCAGTGGTTAGAGCACCAGGATGGTATTCTGAGGGCCTGGGTTCAGTTCTCAGTAGGTCACATTATTTCCTTCTGAGTATAATTTGTCCACAAAAAATAAAACCCTTGAAAATCAAGTTATAGATATAAAAACACGACTAGACGGTCTGTCTCATGCCTTGGAGCCAGAGTCACCCAACAATTTGAGATGCAGTTTGAGAAATACATTTTGGAACATTTTTTTGCTCCCAGTGTACAGAAAAAGTAATGTTATCACTATGTAAAGGAACACACTGAAACACCTGTAAATCAGAAGTATACAAAAAATTTTAAACTTGTTAAAACTGGGATGCAGTTTATAATATATGTTTATATGTACAATTACTACTGTGTCTCTTATGGTTATAAACATGCATTCTCGAGTTCTTCGGTTGAGAGAACTGTGAAGCGAAGTTGAGCAGTTCTGGCACACACAGGACTTGAGAATAAACTATTATAACCATTAGATGCACAAGAACCATACATAGAAACACATTATATAGAGAATCTCATCCCAGAAGAATCACTAACGCGGAAGTTCTCCCAGGTGCCCTCAGTGATCACTCCCCCGTTATTTGCCATTGGTCAAACAAGGCACCTAAACCCAAGTCCTCTTTCTTCTATAAAAGAATCTTAGCAAAAGGAAAGCTTCCTCAATTCCTTGCTGCCCTGTCAACGGTTGACTGGACAGCCCTCAACTCCTTGAGCAGTGTCGAACAAGCACTTGACTTCTTCACTGCCCAGTTTAACAAAGTTTGTAACAGTTTTGACCCCTACATAAATGCAAAACTCAATCTACCACTAATCACTGGATTAACTCCAAACTCATCTCCATGATGCGAAATTGAGATAACCTCTGGCACTGAGCCGGGGACTCAGGGAAGCCACATGATATGCAGCTCTATAAGGCGGCTAGGAACCAGTGCACAATAGCTATACGCAGAGCCAAGCAAATCTTCTACAACCAGGAACTTACTAACTCCTGGAGAAATAGCAAACCCTTCTGGGAGAACATCAAGAGCCTCACGAGTAAACCAAGCAAATTCTCCCCCACTATGATTGAGGTTAATGGCTCCACTTTACAGGACCCCAAAGAAATAGCGGACTCCTTTAATCTCGCATTCACTGATCTTAGAAGTGTCCTTCCCCCTAACTTCTTTGACAACTCTGCCCAGCACTGCCTCAATAATAAAATCAATCTCCACAGTAATACCACCCCCATTCTACTTTAAGAGGGTATCCATGTCTGAAACTAAAAGATATCTTAACAAAGTGCTAAGCAAAGCCAGTTTCAGCAGCGATACCCTTGACCTCAAACTCATCTCTCTCCTCCTTGACATTGTCCTATAATCTCTCACTAAACTTCTGAATCTCTCACTCTCTCATAAACAATTCCCCCAGCTCTGGAAATCAGCAGTGGTCACACCCATTCATAAAAGTGGTGATAGGTCTCTTCTCTCTAACTACCGCCCTATCTCTATCCTCCCACCACTCTCCAAGGTGTTGGAATGAATTGTAGCTGACCAGTTGTCTGAACACCTCAACAAATATAACTTACTCTGCCCGCAACAACATGGCTTTAGAAAAGCCCATAGTACTACCACCACCCTGTTTGACTTCACCAGTCATATTCATAAGCCGATTGACACTGGCCACCTACTGGGTGCGGTGTTCATTGATTTGACCAAGGCATTTGACACCGTGAACCACCAGCTTCTGCTTTACTCAAGCTCCTCCCTTGGACTATCTAATGATGTAACCAAATGGTTTGAAAGCTACCTCTTGGCAAGGAGCCAAAAAGTCAAAATCGTTGACTCTCTCTCAAGTCCCCTTCCTGTCCACCCTGGTGTACTCCAGGGTTCCATCCTTGGCCCTTTACTTTTCAGTCTTTTCATCAATACTTTTCCTGCAGCTTGCAATAATAACTTAATACTCTATGCTGATGATGCAGTCCTCTTTTCCTCCCATACTGACCCCGTCTCGCTCTCCAAGGTTCTACAGACGAACTTCAGCCTAGTTGAAACCTGGCTTCTCCAACACAAGCTGTTGATAAATTACAAAAAAACAAAGCCCATGCTGTTCCATAGCTCTCACAGCAAATACAGATCCATAAACTTCACCATACATATTGAACTTGAACAGCCACTTGAGCAAGTGCAAGAGGTTAAATACCTTGGTCTTACCCTTGATTGCACAATGTCTTCCAGCTCGCATGTTCAACACATCTCAAAATCAGTCAGCTTAAGAACTGGGGTCCTCTACCACCACCATCGCTGTCTTACCAAAGAAGCTATGCACGCAGCCATAACTGCCTCAGTCCTACCCGTCGCTGATTATGGGCTTGTCTTCTACAGTGCTGCCATTGATACCACCCTAAAACAGGACAAGACAGCCCTTAACAAATGCTGTAGACTTCTCACTGTCGCAGGGAAACATACGCATACCTGTGATCTCTACAAGCAATCCAACTGGCTCAGTCTAAATAGTAGACTTGCCTATCAGTCCTGCCTACTGGCTAAGAAAATTTGTCTTAACCTCACACCCCCTGCAACTCATGCCTTAATGTTGCCCGCAGTCACTGCACATTTTACGCGCAGTTCCCTCAAACCAACATTTATCATTCCATTCTGCCGTACCAACCAGGCTCAACGTGCTTTCCACGCCAGGGCCCCCCTGCTGCTAAACAACCTTCCCCCTGAAATTGCAGCTGAAAACAAGCTTGGCCCATTCAAATGTAAACTCCGCCAGCACCTCACTGACCTCAGCAGTTGTGACTGTTCTGCCTAGGCTTGCGGCTTTGTTTCACCTCTCCCACCTCTTCTCTCCACCCTTGCTACCCTCCCCACTTCTCTCCATCCCTCCATCCCCTGCTACTCCCTGTCTCTCTGCCACCCCCACCTACCATTCTGCCCCCTCACCTCCCACTTACCATTCCACCCCCTCTCCCGCTCCTCTCCTCCTGTCTCCCTCCCTATCACCCTATCTCTTGTTGCTCCACCCCCAGACTACCTAGCACTTATCTTTCTGTTCTTGCATTTAAGACAATGTCAAATCCTTGACTGCCTACCCCACTTTTCCCTCCCTCCCCCTCTTATCCCCACCCCTTGCTCCACATATGTACCCCTAGGATGGTTTTCACTTGTATCTGTGTCTTGCTATATATATATATATATACATATACATACACACCCATATTGTTAATTGTGCACTGTTATTTGCCACTGACTGTTTGCTACTGTGCTATTCTATACACAAGTACTGTCTTTTGCTACTAAGTTAACCTCCTGACCTGTATTGTATTTTACCTCTGCTTACTTCCATGTTAACCTCCTGACCTTGTATTGTATCTTACCACTGTTTTGCTTGCACCCATTGCTGACGTGGAACCTTTGTAAAAGAACCCTTGGTTCAAAGGTATTTGTAATCCTAGTAATAAATAAATAAAAAAATAAAAATAGAATGATGGATAGGCAAGTGTGTGTTATGGTTTTTTACACACCCAAGGTGTGTGGTGACCTATAAACCTTGAGAGCAAAGCTCGAGAGGTTTATACAGTTATCATGCACCAAGGGTGTGTAAAAAATCCATAAAACACACTTGCCTATCCTTTATTTTTATAATTACTGGTTTTTGCATGGTTTGCAGAGTTTTTATGCAGTTTGGTAATTTGCTTTTTATGTGATTCTATGTGGGTGTATTAAATTATCAGACTGCCGTAATAATCCGATTTCGGGTTATTATGCCATTTTTTTGATCTAGTAAAACGTGTTATTAAAGGGTGTCACCAGTAATTATAAATCATGTTAAAAATCTTTGTTTAAAAAACTGGAATTTGAATTTAAAATCAAAATGCTTTACTTAGTAGAATATTAGACTTCAGGAGCTCCTGATGGCAAAAACAGAAATAGCTTTGCAATATATTAAGCAAAAATATTATGAAATCAGCCCCAGAGCCAGCAAACTATTGGCCTTTAGACTGCAAAAACAACAACACACAGCAATCATAAAATCATGTGATCCCACCATACAAAATTTACAATATAATATTTGAGAGGTCTTAAGAAAATTAAGAGCTTACTATACAAAACTGTGCACTCAGGAACCAGAACGGGAACTCCCAACCTACCGAACATGTTTTGATCCCCTTGAACTCCCTCAAATAGGTACTGAAGTCCAAAACATGACCCTACTAGCACCCATAAGAATGCACAAATGTCAGGTAGCCTAGCCTGCATGAAAGTGGGCAAATGCCCAGGCCCAGATAGTTGCCCAGCAGAGTTAATCAGAATTCAGAAGGATCTTCTTTTACCTCCTCTTGTTCAGACACTAAGGGAAATGCAAACAGGCAGAGTTCTGCCTCCATCTTGGCAGTATGTTACAATTACAGCTATCCTAAAACCCCAAAAGGACCCCATGAGACTGGAATCCTGGTACCCAGTTTCTATTTTGAACTCAGACTATAAATTATTTACTTTGGCTCTTGCAAAGTGACTGAAACATGTTCCCCCTACTCTAATCAATATAGACCAAACTGGCTTTGTTATGCAGAGACAGATGTAAGATAATGTTAAGCAGACCCTGTTGACGCTCCAGTACGGAGCCTGAATTATGAAAAAGCATTCAACAGGGTCTCCTGGAAATTCTTACATTACACTCTCTTAAAGAGCACCTTTCCTGATGCTCATTACAAAAACTGAAGAGAGGTCTTACTTGTCCCAAAGTCCACTGGCACCAAAAGTACAATTTTAATGCTGCTAGATTTTGGAATGGAAGGGATCATAATTTGGCTCCGTGCAGCCGAGCCAGCAGTCCCTTCCACTTCGTTGTCTGCAGCACCACCCCCACGCTAGCACATACTGTGCTGTTTCAGGGGAAGTGTGTGGGGACGCACTCCATACACTTCAATAGGGGCTGACTTTTGGGGGGGGGTTGTAGTTCATAGTTCCGATGCAGATAAACCAAGGCCACCGCTCAACTAACAAGGCTCTTGTTAGATGAGCGGTGGCCTTGATTTACCCCAAATGGAACAATGAACTATTTAAAAAAAGACGTAAACGTCAGCCCCTATTGAAGTCTATGGAGTGCGTCCCCACACTCTCCATATAAAATTGTAACACAACAAGCTAGCGTGGAGACGGTGCAGCAGACAAGGAAGTCGAAGGGATCAGTGTCTTGGCTCCACGGAGCCAGATTACAATCCCTTCCTTCCAAAATCTAGCAACGTTAAAATTGTACTTTTGGTGCCAGTGGACTTTGGGACAGGTAAGGCACCTATGGTGTTCATGGGGGAAATTTTTAAAATAGGCAGTTAAGGTGCTCTTTAAGGTTCGGATTCCAAACAGAATCCATTTCAGTGATAATGTCACTATACTAGTCCCCACAAGCAATAATATGGGCAAAGGGAACGGCATCACAATGTTTTACATTAACATGAGGTACATGACAAGGATGCCCTTTGCCCCCACTTCTTTTTGCTCCAACAGTTGAACCCCTGGCACAGACCCTTCGCAATAACCCAAGTATTAAAAGATATCAAACATCATGACACCAATGCCGGCCCGGTGGCGCAGAGGCCTAAGGCACTGGATACCTTACCTCTCACCCAATCGGTGACCTGTGTTCGAGAGTGAGCACCGGCTGTTGGGGGTCGGCTCGAGGGGGCGAGGGAACAGTGCAGGATCGAGCTGCTGACATGCAGCTCTCCTCTCCAGGGAGGGATCTGTGCTTCCTTGGCACTAGACTGCCTCATGGTGGAGGCCAGGGGGCAGTGCAGCTGAGGGAGCCAGGGCACTAGGTCAACAGGGTGGGAGGAAGGGACCATCACCAGAGCAAGAGGGCACATGTATGCCTCACGCACATGAATTGATTGTGGGAATCACTGTAAAATTGAAATGATGTCTGAAAGGGAGGAACTGAGCAACTGAAAATCTGTCTAATACCTCTTACCTCCAATGGAATTCTGTAATGCATGCCATGTACTATATACTACTGTACACTCTTTCTAGTTTACAATAAAAAAAAAGTTTAAAAAAAGAATATTAGCAAATCCCCTTTGTGGAAAACGAACTGCCAACTGAACTTAGTACTTCAGAATTCTTAGAACTATTTGCACAAGGCTACCTCGTATGGTTATAAGAGTACCTGAAATGTTTAGAAATAACAGTCCTGATAGGTTAAGCATGATGGCATGATTTACAGTCACAATAAGGCACTCCAAGGCATAGAATTAAAAGAGATTAGAATAACAAACTGCTTAATGCCGTATTGGTTCTAGTAAGAACAAATCCAGAACAGATGGTTTGATACCTTTTATTGGACCAACAAGGATGTTACAAAAAGAACAAATTGCTTTAGCTTTCAGACCAACAAGTCCTTCTTCAGAAGCTTAATAACAGTTATCATCATCATCATCGTCATCACCTTTATTTTTAATGCACCTTTCAAGTTTCAAGGCACAGTACTTTAAAACAATGCTGCACAACAGTAACAAATATACAGTACTATATAATTAAAAACTGTTTTCCACATCACCATATGCCATGCCCCATAATGAAAATCCCATACTGTTAACACTTAGAACATGCAGAAAAAAACAGGAATAATTCTCTTTGGTTTAAAAGAGGGATTCAAAACATAATTAAAGTGATATCAGAGAGCTTGAATATCTTAAGTGTGCTTTCAGCTGAACCAAACTTAAAGGTCAAAGGTTGCCCAGAGATAACAGAAGGCAGAGCGTTCAACCCACATATATTATACCATGTATCAGTCTAATGAATAACAAAACACTAGGATTCTCTACTCACTAAATTATATGTCAAGTTAAAAAAACTCCCAAAGACACATACTTCAAGAGTGAGGTAAGAGCACACCAGTAAAAGCCAGCTTCAACTCTGCACAGAACTCTGTTAGTTTGAGAATACAGCCAATGACAAGTAAACGACCCTGGATAAAACAATTGCATGCCAAAATGTAACATATTAGCAAGTAAAAAATAAGCCCCACAAATTAGAACAACAGAAATTATATTTACATGGCATACAGAAGGATTAAAGCAATGTTTACCCAAAGTGAGTAAGTGCATCACACTGATGAATGTACAACTAGCTGGAGGTATATCCCCAACATACTCTCAGCCAGTTATTATGGTGCAGAAACCTTAAGGCCTTCAGTGTTGTAACAAGATTTGATACATGATAATATCAATTGTCAGTGTAAGTGCCAGATACAAAGAACTACTAGTCAAGGACCCCCATGAAATTGAGACTATGCAGTCTGATATGTACAGATTTCAATAAATTGTCAGTGTATAATAGAAATAATACACTTACAGAAACAGTCTAAGGAATCTAAACAAGAATTCCTAGGAATAAATTCCCCCCCCACCCCCGGGGAAAGTAACTACTTAAAAGGAAATATATGTACATGGGTATCCTGTGACATGCGCTTCTTGAAAGTGGGCACCCACCAAACGGGCGACCCACTTGCAGCATATGTTGACAGGGCGAGGGAGTAGGGAAGGCAACGGATGGGGTGTGTTCGCGAATAGAGACAGGATGTCGCTATATGTACACACGCAGTGGGGGGCAAGCACACTGAGCGAAGGGAGGGAGGGAGGGAGGGTTTGGAGGGTGGTGCCACAGTGAGCTGCTGAGCTGGCTCTGTGGCATGGTGGGTGGGTGCTGGTCTGGGGTAGCCAGGATGTTGAGTTTGGGTCCGGGCGCAGGTATGTTTTGTTGCACCGGCCCAGTAGTTTATTTGTACTTTACAATTTGCCTTGGGTTGATAATCCTAAAGTAGAAGTGCGAAACTACAACCCCGAATGACATTAAAAATCAGAATCCTGTGCACTGTTTTGTTTTCTGCCGGGGGTGTACATCGCCAAAACTGAATTTCGGCAATGTACACTCGTCATAATGACAATCGCCTTTCAGCGATTGCTCTTATGAAATGGAACCATGTACATGAATCCTAATATACCATCAATTGCACCAATCATTACAATAGTTACCCGAAAAGGAATTACACCTGTCATGAACCCCAAGTAAGTGAGACAAAGCGTCCTAATAAGTACAGAATGTAAAAATATAACCGTATGTACTCAAACTACAGAACTAGCAGAAGGAAGTAAATATCCACTATAACATGAGTCCGGAGTCCTAGCCACTATGACACCATAACATCATGTACCTAAACATACGTTTACCTCGATATCACTACAATATTCACTTACACTATAACCACATAACCACCCACGAGGCTTCCATTCTAGTCTCTATTAAATCTGTGTTCCAACGTGTTAGTTGTTGTGGGATTTACCCACTTCCTGGGTAGTCTGAAGCATCTAACTTCACCTAAATATCTATGGATATTTTTAAATAAATAATGTTCAGTTTTCACAAAGGTTTTTCATAGTGACTGAGCTGGACACAAACTGGGAAATGTATTCTATTTGAGCTCTGTAGAAACAAATATTAAAGGCATCAGTGTAGTGAAAAATGTTTTTCCAAAGAGTCTAATTTCCAGTTTGATAAAATATCATATACATGTTAAATCTGTTTCTTGATGATTCCTATTTAGTAAACTATATTTTATTTTTCAGATCTTAACCCTTAGTTTTGCAATGTTATCTTCTAAGCCAAAGGAAGTGGCCATCTTTTATTTATTTATTTATTTATTTATTTATTTATTTATTGTTACAAAGATCATTCAAAATGTTTATAAAATACCTATATTCTGACAGAACAGGACATTTTCTTACCAGCAAATGTAACTGGAAGATGTAGGGGATATGTTAGAGTTGTAAAATGTGATGTCCAGATTTTGTCTAACTTTGCTGCGCTGCCACCTTAATATCTGTTTTAACGCCCGTTGCAGTGCACTTCAGTTACATGCCGTTCAGATGCATGGTGGTTTTCATAACCCTGCCATATTCAGAGCTGTTTCAAGCAGCCTTCTATAACACACTGCCTATGGACTAGGGGCTTTGGAGTGAAAGTTGAGAGTTCAAATTCCATACCAGTTAGAATACGCATAAAAAAATATATTAAAATATCTATTTTTCATTTGGATACAGACATCTAAAATGTTAGTAATTTATTTTTAAAAGTGAAAACAAGAGTTGTCTGGGGCAACAGTGCCTATGTTTGTCAGGGTCCCTCACATGTACTCTGACTGACACATGCACGCACACGCACGCACACACACACACACACACACTTGCATTACATCCCAAAAATGTTGAATTAGAGGCATCATTTTAACATATATTCTACCAGACACACACTCATAGAAGCAAAAACAGAAAAATGTTTATTGACAGAAATTTATAGAATAGTCATGACTATCAAAGTAGAGCAGGGTTGGGATGTGCAACTTCTAGAGTTTTGGCAGGAGAAAGAAACTCAAATAGTGTAACCCACTCAATGTTAAAAGTTTTTTTTTGTTTGTTTGTTTTGTTTTGTTTTTGGAAAAAAATATTTTCTGTTGTCTAGATTCTCTTTTCACATTTAATACAAAAAGTTTAGAAACAGTGGTCCTCAAAGAATATCCTCCCACCTTATAGCTCTTCAATTAATGCTGCTCCGCTAATTGAAAAGTGTGTGTTGTGGGGGGGGGGGGTCAAAATGCATTGGTTGAGCCCAGCCAAAAAAGTGAGGGTTCTGCTGACCCCACTGACCCCCTGGCTCTGCTGCCTATGCCTGCATCTGTGAAAACTAAATAAGCACAAGCAGAATAACTCGGGTAAATCTCATGTACTGTTAATTAAAATTCTAAGGTGCTGCTAAGGAGTTTTAATTAATGCAAACATTGTAACAGACACTTTCTCAGAGGGTAGGCATGTTACAGATGTATACCTTGTACCAAATTTAGCATCTTGATCTTTCACGTTATTTAATTTCAGTCATATTTTCATTTTTTTTTTTAGCATGTGAGGTGTCTGCCCCTCCCAATGGGTATGTAGGTGACTGACTGTAGCTGACAGACAACTACATGAAAGGCAGGACATAGTGAAAGATAGAGGGCAGCGGGTCTTGTAGTGCCCTCGTGAGAGGCACATACAGGAGTTAGGGGTACCTTATTAGAAACTCAACTAATAGCCACAGCCACAAGGTACCCAATAGCCCAGTTAATGCCAAATGTCAGTGTCTCAGTAGGCACCATGTTCCCCTCTAGGGCCTGATGATAGTAAGGTGTATCGGTTCTAACCCCACACCAGGTACTTGGGGTAATACCCATAACTGACACTGCAGTACAGCATGGGGGTGCTGCACTGCTGAGGTGCCATCCTTCAGAATAGATGCTATATTGAGGTCCCTTCTGCCCGTCTCTGGTTACTGTCCAGATGGAAGTTAAAGATTCCATGGCACTTATCAAAGAAGTGTAGGGCTAACATTCTGACATCAATTTACCTGGTCCAGTAACCCACCTCTCAGGATGCACCTAGAAGCAAGCTATCATAGCTCAGTTTGCCTTTCCTGGTCAAGAATTTCAAATAAATAAGTTTACCAAATAGGGTTATCCAATACCATGTGCAGATCAAGAGTATGGCTACCCAGGCTAACTGTGGGTCTTGAGCAGACAGATTTTTATTTTTTACCCCAGCTAAATGACAATCCAGGCCACACGGAGTGGACACACAATGAACAGAGTGGATGTTTGCACCACAGAGTTACCACCCAACTAATCCTGTTTTAAATATTTCAAATGGACTGGATGCCAGAGCTTCTTGGACTATGACTAAACCATTGCACCCTACATTTCACAGAAAAAATATAAATGATCAGTATCTGACTGGTAATAGATTAAAAGTTCAGAAAATGATGAACTAGTACAAATAACGCAGCTAGTAATATATAGGGGACTGTGACTAGATCTCTAATCCCCTGACTTTTATATCCTTTTAATCAGGTTCACCCACGTCGCAGCAAAAAACGTTGCTGACGCTGATTAGGGCACCAACAACGTGCCGCCCAACATTACAGTGCCAGGCATTGTTTCCCAGGAGTTACAGTGACAAAACGCCCTCCCAGGAAACAGTTGGCTTTTATAGGGAACTTTGCCCTTCCTGCCCCCCAAACAGTAATATAACCTCCTCCAGGGAAGACATGCCCTAGAGGGGGTAGAAACTGTGTGGGGGCAAAGGGCAAAAGGAGTGAGAGGTGATCTAAAACCAAGATCGCCCCTTTCACAATCACCCTTGTGTCAGTGCTGTAATTGAGGTGATATAATTTAGTCGCCCTCCTAATGGTATACCTTTTAATCAACTAGTTCTCATGTCAGAGAACTCACCAATTATAAGGCTATAAAATGTTTTCCCTCACATCATGTTTTCCTTAGTAAACTGCCACAAAACTATGCTTAGCAGACTCTTACCATCCCTTACCCATCTAGAACTAGATTGGGTGGTAAGGGTCACATATTTGTAAATTGACCCTGCATGGTATAGGTTCCCTTTAAAGGATATCTACTGGGGAAGGGAGCTCAAGCCACTGTTGCATAGACTGTGGCTCGAGCTCCCTTCCTCTCCGTCCCAATATTTATTAAGTAAAGAAAATACCTGAACGCTTGTAAAATTACATTTCCTGGGGGTGCAGCCGGCATATTGTCAACTGCAGCGCAGCCCCCTGGGAGATCGCACTGGCAAAACCCGCAAGATGATGATGCGGTTTTGCCTCTTCCTCTCCATTGCCCATATGTACGGAGATATTAAAATCTCCATATTTTTTATACCCGGTGTTATTTGCGGGCACCCACATGGCATATATGCATCTTTCATAAAAATAACATCAGGTATAGAAAATACAGATATTTTAATATCTCTGTACATACAGGCAGCTTACACTGCTCACATTGCAACATGTCCCCAACTCAGTTGAGATTCCCGGACCCAACTAGGCATCAGCTTCCCACAATCTGGTAAATGTTCGCATGGCTGCTTTTGCACTGGAGCAACCGTAGTGTTCTGGTTGTTCTGGTGCAAGCGCTGCCTTGTAAACGACCCTTCTGATAGGCTACCTCTGAATGTGGCCATTGCTTAATTCCCTTGGCCCATGTACTCTTCCTCACACTTTGGTGGCATCTGTTAGAAATATTCCCTCTAGTTCTGCTTCTCCTCAGGGCAACTTCTATAGTTCCTTCCCCTGCAAGGAAGTCTTCATCACCTGGTCCCTATGTTTTTACTATACCTTTGCAGTAAGGATTCTAACAAAGGTATATACACAGAGGCAGACTGGTTGCTGAATTCAAAATATGGGTGGAAAATATAGTCTGCTCAAGCCATTAAAAAAAATACTTGTTAAAATAAAAAGAAAATCTGGGTTCAGGCTCATGTTTTAGTACTGTGGTGATCAACACTGATGTGAACTACGGAGACCTGATATTCACAAGCGGCCAGCTGGAGGGCACTCACTGGTTGCATACTCTCTCAATTTGCACTGATGCCCGTCCTTGCCATATTGAAAACTATTTGATGCAGCCTGTGGGGGAGGAGTCCCCGGCGTGCTCCTAGTACATTTAACTACGGCAGAAGCAGCTGCAGGTATGCTAACATCTGCCTTTGCTTGTACAGAATGGTTATGTTTAAGAACATAGGTAGATGCGCACAAAGCACACTGGAGCATGATACAACAAAAGATCCATCCAGTTCATCCACTGCTGCCAAACTTACCCCGCATCTTCAACAACAAAAGCACTGGCGTTCAAAAACGAGACACATCATCATTAAGAAATATTCTTTAAATAATTCCAGAGTTTTGTCTTTAAAATTCCAGAAATCAGAACTTGTCTTGTGCTTTCTAGTACAGCATTCCCAGATGATGGCCTGTAGCAGGTAAACAATCTTGAGTCATGTTTTATTAACAAAAAAAAAACTAATGAAGCTCGGTGCAAAAGAACTGAGGCAAGGATTATCCTGGAACAGCACTGGAAGTACAGACAGGTTTCAAATATATACAAAATTCCACATACCCCAATAATGCAAAGCACTGTGGGAAGTATATGTAAATCACCATGAAAGAATTTAGGTTGGTTCTGCTTTAAACAGGAGTGTATGATGCCAAATAGCCTCTCACATAATTTGCAAAGGCTAAAAACAATGGATGCAGGCTCTTGTTTCATCCTTGTAAGGATTCATCAGTGTACCATCTCTGTACCTTAGCACAGGTGAAAAAGAGAACCAGCCAAGGTGATGGTCTTACTGATTTAGGTCATGGTGAGCCCAAAATAGGAGTTCAATCAAAAAGATGAAGAACCTCAGTACAAAAGCATTGAAGCAAGGATTACTCTGGCAGGGCACTGGCAGTAAAGCAAAGTTTTGAAGAAATACAAAACTATGACTATCCCAATATGCAAGGTATCATTGAAAGGATATGCAAATCACCATTTTATTTGTTTGTCGTTTTTGACCAGGAAAAACATATTAACCTGTGATAGCTAGTTTCCAGGTATGTCCTGGTGAGGGGGGGAACATGGACCTGTTTTATCGTTGTCAATATATTTATTGAAAGGTTCCAAATACATTACAACAATGCATACAGTTATTGAATGGTACACAGTACATCAACATTATGTTGTCACAGCCAAATAACAGAAGCATTCCATTACATATACACTAATGCATGGGGGTTACTGCATAACAAGAAATGAATGCCCACCCAAGGTGTGGGATGCTACAAAAATGAGGTTTGTAAAAGCATCCACGCTGAGGATAGGCATTAATTAAGCAATATACCATGACAGGGAGTGGGTATATTCATGGATTTACCATGCCTGGTGTGGTTTGGTCACAAGGTGCAGCCGAGTGATTCTAACCATAACTAGAAGTGGCAAATCCACCCATATACCCACTCCCTGTCATGGTATATTGTCATTATACAACGTTCAACTTGTTTTTTTTTTTTTGTTTGTTTTTATAGTGACAGAAAACTTTTAAAGTGGATATACTGGAGGATTTACCACAGTCATGTGATCTGTTTTGACCAATGAGGTTACAGGATTTTCATACCCCATTGTATAATTTCTCATTTACGAACTCACCCCCATGAACTGTTTTATATAATTGCTGGCTAGCATTTTTTCACCACATAGAGAAAAAAATGTTGCTGTGACACACGGTTTATGTTTAAAGATTTATTTAGCTGAGTGCTGAATTGTTTTTAACATTTATTAACTGTTTCCACTTGAAGGGAACTTGCTGAAAATTCAGACAGTGAAGAATGAAATCATTATATGCATTTCTGTTACATTTTTCAAATTTTTTTTAACTGCAGTTCGGTAATTTGTGTGGAAGCGTCACATGGTGACAGGAGCTAGGAAGGAAATCTGTGTTTGTAGAGAACCTTTTGAAAATAGAAGTAACTATTGTAGAGACTGGTACTTTTTTAGTAAAATGTCTCTAAAATAATTAGTTTTTGAGATATTCCAGCACTTTTCTTCATAACTTCTGTTGTCTTCACCTTTTTGAGGTTCTGTTGCCTCAGTGATATGCAAATTACTGTTCGGTTGCCTCAGATGTATGCAAATTAGGGTGATGATGTCTGAGGTCCTTGTTGTTTTGGGATACTTGGCCATGTTTTAATAACAAAAAAGGTGAGTGAGTCTTTTATTTTCAGGACATCTCTTTTTTCTTTTGCGCTGCTTTGCCGACGATGAAGGAGTTTCTGAGGAGAATTTGTCTGGCTTTGTGGTTTGAAGAGCATTCAGGTGCAGTGCGAGCTAGCAGAAGGAGCAGGTGGCACGTGTTCAATGCAAGCCAGTTATTAGTGTACATTTAAAATGCAAAGGGAAATAACACTGCCCCCATGGGTTAAAAGTACATAGAATGTACTATATCCTATAAATGAACAGCAAATGGGTAAGTCTGCAAGAAGGAACTCTTCCTCTTAACAATACTAACAATTACAGTCAAACCAAGAACTACCGTACTTACTAAAAGAAAAACTTGGTGCCAGAGTAATTAAGAGGCAGTACTGACAAGGGATGGGGCCTGATAAAGATGGAGCAAGTAGGCTGGATTTCTTTGGTGCCAGATTGTATGGGTAGTAAGTGCAACTAGAGTTGCTGCACCATCCTACTCCTGCTCTTGGTAATGGAGAATAGGGGTGGGTAGGCCTGTTTTTATTGATGATGAACTGCTGGCAATGACTCCCCTACATCTCTTCGGTTTACCTATGCCGAATCAACAACACTGTTGTCAAACTTCAGCACAGCGAGATCCCATATATCGACAGGTGAAATTTCACCTGTCCGACATTGAAGTATTTCTCTTATGCGGGGCTGTATACATACCCTTCTAAAAAGGATTATCAAGTCAAGTTGGGGTTGATTTGAAGGAGGTGACATATGGCGAAAGGGTGAAATTTCGCCCTCAGGTCCCCCACAGCGACAATTTCGAAACCTGTCAAAATTGCCGCTGTGTAGGATTTCGCCATAAATGTTTCGATATGTAATCGGCACACCCTTCACTTAGATAAGTGCCACTGGAGCTTTAAAGTCCAACTGAACAGTGACCAGAAATGGGCAGAAGGGACATTAGTTTAATGTCTCATCCAAAGGATGGCACTTTAACAGTTCAGCACCCTTTCATACATCATTGCAGTGTCAGTTACATGTATTATCTCAAGTATCTGGTGTGGGGCTAGAACCTAAAAATTTCTGATCTTCTAGCCCCAGAAGCGACTTGCTATCTACTGAGGCACTGACACTAATATTATGAAAGAAATTATTCTGGTTCTGCTTTAAGCAGAAGAGTATGGTGCCAAATTGCCTCCCACACAATCTGTTAAGTCTAAAAACTGCAGATGGAGACACATGTTTCATCCTTGTTATGACAGATCAGTGTGCCTCACCTTTCTAGTGTGACCCCTGCTTCAGTACGTTTGCACTAAGGTTCTTTGTCTTTTAGATTACTTTCCAATTTGGGGCTCACCATGAGCCAAAATAGTAAGATCATCATAGGACTGATTCCCTGTTCCCTTCAGTTGACATGCAGCTGAGGCAAACTGATGAATCATAACTCAGGTGAAATGTATCTTTTCCTGCTGTTCTTATCCATTACAGATTATGTGACAGGCCATCTGGCACCCTACATTCCTGCATAAAGTAGAATTTGCATATAGTAAATTATGTCATGGTGATTTGCATGTGTACCCCATGATGCTTTGCATTATTGGGGTAAGAACTAAGTTTTGGTCTGGTCTAGGGCATTTCTTTTTTTTTTTTAACTCTGATTTATCCTCCTTCCAACCACATCACTTCACTCAATCAGACCCCCTACATGCCTCGCTAACCTCGGTGTCCTGACACACAGGAGTCTGCCCCTACAGTGTTTCATCCCCTCATTACTCCTAGGTATCTCAGATATCCCCCTGGGTGGGGCGAGGAGAGGTCCCCCTTACCTTCTCTCCACACAACGGTGGAGTGGGTGCTTCACAGTGGAGTCTGCTCCGTCTTGGCGGTTGCCGAGGCGCTTAGCGAGGGGTTGTCACCTAGGAGTGATGGGCCACCATTTTCCCATATTCTGTTCCCGCAAGCATCGGCACTCTAGAAGAGCCAATGGGAGGTGTGCATGAAGACGCAACTCCTCCCAGGGCTTCTCGGCCGTCCCCATACCTTCTGCGTGCCCCGATCTACATTGTCAATCCCGGCCGATGCTGCCGTCATACCTTCTGTGTGCCCCGATCTGCACTGTCAATCCCGGGTTCACTCGAGAGATGGCAGTAGAGCAGCGAGACTTGCACTGAACCCTCCACAGAGAAGGGCACTCAATCCTTCTCTCCCCTGCCAACCCCCGATGGCGCGAGCTCGTTCCCGAACCCAGGTCACAGGCATGGGGCGAGGTGTGGCACCCAGCGCCTCAACCCTCAGCGCCACCAGGCCAGCTGTCTTGGACATTTCTAAGAGATCATGGTCATGCTTCTAGACAAGCAGGAGGAGACAGGTTACATGAATGAATTAAATCATTTGAAAATTACTTGAAAGAACCTTAAAAAATGCATACTACATGTAAATGGCCTCTTAGGTTAGTAGGTTAATCTATTGTACAAAATGCAAAAATACATGAATCTTGGAGCATTTAGGAAAACCTAGAAGCCTTGTGTCTGTTTTGGGGCCAGAAGATCAAAAGGTCATAGGTTCCAGCCCCGCAACAGGTACTTGGATTACTAATCAAAACTGACACTGTTGTGCAATACAAGGGTGTGCTGTACCACTGAGTTATAATCTTTCAGTTGAGATGTTAAACTGAGGTCCCTTCTGCCCATCCTTGGTCACGCTCCAGGTTGAAGTTAAAGATCCCATAACACTTATCAAAGCACAGTGCATTTTCACTGGATTCCTGGCCAGCGTACCCTCCCCAGTCAATAAAACAGGTCTATGTCACTTGCCCTAGGAGGATGCACCATGGAATGCACTAGCACAGCTCAATGTGCATTTCTTGGTCAAAAATTATAAATGCATACACACATACATACATACATACATACATACGTACGTACAAACATATGTAGGTACAGACTGGATGGGTCATCGATCTTTTTCTGCTGTACTTAATATTCTGGAACAAATACTAAAATGGCATCAAAGTACTCAAAGCATGACAAGATGGCACAGAAAATTAATTGCTTGCAATCTTCAGCTGTCAAATCACTGTTGCCTCTTCAGAATGCACCCAGTCTTCAAAAAATGTTGTTTGTGATTTAGTCTATATTTTGAATTAGAATTTTGGATTTCTTTTCAATTAATTTGTTGATATGAAAGACAGACTGAGAACAAACTTGCTTTAACACTTGCATTCCCAGTAGCAAATAGATACAAGAGAAAATAAATAATGATGTATTTAACTTTGAAAATATACAATTTAAAATAAACAGTACAAATATATGATTTGCAAATGATAGTGTGGACTCAGTCATTACATCAATATGTAAAGTATATAAAAGAAAGGACCATCTCAACAGAGTCCAAAGAATTTGCAAACTGATGCAACTAAAGCAAGATTTGTTCCCCACCATCAACTGCATATACTCCAGTCCAGTTTTTGATGCTAAAAGTAGGCCTTCAAGAAGGGGGACCAAACTTACTTGCAAGGTCAACCCTTCTGTGGGGTTTACAATTGTAAACCTTGTTTGCAACAGCGTAACCTGATTTTGTGTCCAGTTCTGGCCATAAAGACAGATTCTGTGCCTGATGTTGGTCACAAAACAGATTTTCCCATCCAATTTGGACAGCAAAATAATGTCTGTAATTTTGCTAAAACTGACAAGATAAATGGGCAGGGATTGACAAATCCCATAGCCTGACATCCCGAGCTACAAGATCCGGCAGGCAGACAATCAGTTTTCCAGCACTAGGTTGTCCCATGGACAGCCACTTAGTGCTGTTCTCTTTAGTGCTGGTTTTTACCTTAATTTCAGCTGCAGGTCCCTGATCCAACCACTTAAGGCCATGCTGCTTCCTCGGTTGGCGGCAGACATGGTCACATGAGGAGCACCACTGCACACCACATGGGAGCCAGAGGGGAGCCAATAATGCGTTCAGGTCTTCAGGAGAGCATTGGGAGTGCGGAAAAATTGTGCGTTTGCTGCTGCGACCTCCGACCCTTTCCTCCCACCTAGCCATCACAGCAGCAGCATGAGGCAGGACTGACAGGTGAGTCAGCGAATAGCAGACACTGCCTGTCAGTCCTGGCAAGTGACCATGGTGGTTGGGGGGGAGCTTGAACAGACACTGCCTGGCGCTTGGGAAGAAGTACCATTTCGCTGTGTATCTTCAAAGTGGACAGACGCTCCTGTACTAGCTAGCAACACTGAGTGGGCTCTTAGGGATTTGGGCCTTTAGTGACCAGAGGAAACAACAAAAAAAAACAACCTAAGTATTTAAGGCAAAAAAAAAAAAAAAAGCATTTTAAAAGGAAAAGACGATGGGGGGGGGCAGGAGATCATGGGGAATGGCGGGTGTGCAATGCCTGAGGCCAGGGTCAGACGGACAAAGGAAAAGACAACAACAAACAAAGAAACTAAGCATTCAAAAGACAAAAAAAAGAAAGCAATTTAAAAAGAGCATTTTAAAAGAAAAGGAAACTGAGGGGGGATGTCACAGAGAAAGGTGGGCGTGCAATGCCTGAGGCCAGGGTCAGACAGACAAAGGAAACCACAGTGCAACCCCCACACCATTTACCTTGTTGCTACATAACTTTTCTCAAATTGCCCTTGAATATAGCCTTCCGACCATGGACTACCACTCGAAACAATGGGACTACCATTTTTGATAAGGGAAGTTGTCCTTGGACAAGCAAGTAATTTTGAAATTTGTTGATCTCTGTAAAGGGGGTTGACTAATAGACGAATATACTGTATACAGTAAATTGCATCTGGCTGCAAGACTTGCAGTTTGAGAAAGAAAGCGACCATGAGAAGTTTGTTTGCCTGATGGCTCAACTGGTAGAATACAAGGATGGTATTCTGGGGACCTGGGTTCAATTTCTAGCTATTGGATTGGATTTCTTTCTCATTTCATTTTGTGTTTCAAACTGAAGACGAAGCTTAAAACTTCATGCTGTGTCTACCCTGCCTACTTCCCGTAACAATTCCCTCCCATGAAATAATGCTTGTTTAAATCCAATCTCATCCATGCCACATTCAGTTAGAGACTGTGCCATTCATTCTCATTTCCTAAGACATCATAAATAACCTGCAGGCATCTACCTCCACTAAGCTCATCAGCATCTTTTAACTCCTCATATGTGGTTAGTGGATGCAGTATAGCACAGTAGGTTAAGGCTCTGAGCTACAGATCTGGAGATCTGGGTTTGAATCCCACAGCCGTCGAGGAGCATACTGTGTGATCCTGAGCAAGTCACTTAACTTCCTTGTGCTCCCGGGTTGCATCTGGAAACAAGCTTCGGCTTAGTGTGCTACTCCTGCTCAGACAATATTCCCTTTCCTGGTTAAACAATGTTCCCTTTCCCTATGTGGTCCTTCCCCAAGCCTCTATCTTTTCCAATAACTGTGTGCGGCGGGGGAGCACATAGCTCTTTGAAAGAAGTGCTTCTGCCAGATCTCTGTACTTATGTTGGACTTTTGTTTGATTGAAGAACTCTGCCAATTCCCCCAACTTCAACCCTTGATGAAAACAGTTCTAACTGGTCCAATCTCTCTTTGTACACAAGATCCTCGAGCTCACTGATCATCCTTGCCACCCAGTGCTGTAACTTCACCACTTCAGCTGTGCCCTTTTTTAATGAAACACCAAGAACTGAACACAGTATTCCACATGTGGTCTAACCAAATTCTTGTACAATAGCAATAACTTGCCATATTGCCTAGTCCCCTTTGATGCAGCCCAGAGCCCTGTTAGCTTTACAGACACTGCTTGGACTGCTTCAGAGTCCTTTCTACAATAGCTGAGAGAGCCTTCTCTGGCTGATCCCATGCCATAACCTCCTTAGCATTTGGTGTGTATTTCCTAGCAATATTCTTCATTCCTGAATGCATAACCTTATACTTATCCATGTTAAATTACATTTGCCAGCTGCCCAGTTATTCTCCTAACTTAGTCAAATTCTACTGCACACTAGCAAGTTGTTCCTCTGAATTGACTGTACTGGCTATCATGGTGTCATATACATGTGTGGTATATTGGCCCTACTACCCTTTTCTCAAGATTTCTGATAATTATACCACACAGCAGTGCTCCCAACACCAAGTGCTGGGTCAGCTCACACTCCCTTAGTCATCTGCCTCCACATTAAAGATTCATCATTGGCCACCACCCTTTGCAATTTATGCTTCAGCCAGTGCCAGATCCATCAGAGCATCTACCCCATGCTGGGAGTTATAAGGGAGGAACTGCACAAGCCATACCTGCAGTACAATCAATTTAAACAGCCATGCCATCAATCTGAAGTCTACAAAATTATGTATCACTGTTCAGATGTCTCTGTCATGTGTGCCCTGGTCTACCTGGGGATTGATATCAGGGCCTGCCAGGAAATAAATCAAGTTATGGTGGTGAACCCTAAAATGTAAAGCTCAGTCTCATATCATTTAGATCAATGGTGGAAGAACCAGCTGCTCAAGGTTCCACTTCCTCCACCCGTTCCCTTTGCTATCCCCACTTCCCTTCTTGACAAAACTCTAGTTTCTTGCAAAAAGTTCTACCCCAGGCTATCTAGTAGGAGTGCAGAAAGATTTCACACAATTTGAGAAAAAACAGGTGCTCTGGCAAAGAAATGGCTTCCTGTGATCAAAGTACCACACTATTCTCACCAAATCTAGTACTGCACCAGCAAGACTCTCTGCTTGTGCACACCAGCCTGGTACAGGCATCCTACGCCTATGGATATGGTGCTAAAGGTTTGATCATTCCGATTATCCTATTAGCACACAAGCCTTTTAAATGTTAGGCCTGCAATACCAAATCTACAACAATACTACCTAAATGGTATAAGTCAGCAATGGTATTGGGCAATACCAGACCGCCTTAAGATTATGTGATAGTCTGACACCACAGGCGGAGGACCTTATAGCCCCTGGAAGGTCCAATATTGCCCACACCACCCACCCTGGAAGGTATTATTGCACTTAGAAAATGGGTTACAGGTGACATATTTACAAAATAAAAAAAAGGCAGAAATGAATTTTTAAGTTACTGCTCTTGTTTTTGTGTTGAAGTAATCCCTCTGCTGAGATGCTTGCCAGTAAGAAGCAGTGTTGTGTTTCTGACTCTTTTTGCTCAGAATGTGTTGTTGTCCATTGGTGGTGTTTAACCCCCTTCCACCCCCTCCGTCCGCAAGTTCAGGAAAACTAGTGGCGGTAGCGCTATAATAAACGGCGTGAGACTGTGTGAGGGAAGTGGTAGTTTTTTTGTATCCTGTACTACAGATGGAGACACGCTACCAGCATGCAGCACTAGGAAGAGCAGGCAGGCTCATGGGGGATGGCAGTAAAGGAGTGGGGTGCTGTTTGGAGATGCAAACAGTCACGAGCATAGTCAGCTGGGATGACAGCCTCCTTTACTGCGGCACCTGAAATCAGGTACGGTGACGTTTCACCGTTTCTGTTTCTTCCTATTGGGAGCAGGGCAGATTGTAAATGTTGGTAGAAAGGCAGCCGACAATGTTTCGCGAATCTGCACATGCATTCAGTTGTGGAGCACTGTAGCGCGAGTCTGCAGCGCATTCAGTTGTGAAGCACTCAAGTGATAGTAATCTCAGATAAATTCAGTTTAGTAATGAAAATATAGGATTTGTGCATTACCACTGTAGTTACCTCATCACGAGGGGTCTCAATTCACTTACTTTAAAGTAAATATCCAGTAAAAATCCAAGAAAAGACCAAAGACAGCGTGCTCATGGACTAAAATCGATAATATTACCCCACTAATCACCTAGGTGCAAAGCACCCACTAACACAGCTAGTGTTTTATGAGTCCATGACAATTCAATACGTTGATATAACATTAAATTATTTGACTGCACTATTACAGAGCACCCTCCTATTTTTATATTATTCAGGTTTACTTTCAAAAGGTAATATTTGGTCCTAATATTGAACCTCAAGCTACTACATTACTGCAAACAGATAAGATAAGCATGTGGACTTTAAGCATTTTAAGAGTGGGATACCTCCCCATCTCCATTATGCCTATATAAGCCCCCTTTGTTCTAATTTTAAACAACAGGATATGCAACTTGGTAAGTTTTTAAATCAAACCAGCAGGTCATCCCAGTAAAATGCTGGTGCATTTTAACATTTGCTAGACCTTTAAACCCTAGGAGTGTCACCTCTCCTATTATTGATATCCAAAACAACAACAAAAAAACACTTTCTTTTGAACCAATAAAAGATCCAGCTGTAAATCACAGGAGTGAGTCAGACAATATTATAATTGTAAGACATAGAGTCACAATGCCCCTTCAGTCTCCATTTTCGTCCTCATCAGAAGACCTAGGGTGGTGAACAAAGTCTTGTTTAATAATTTCCAGTCTCTTGCCTGCTTCTACCAGGTCTGAAAAAATATAAGTCTTACCAGCATAATACAGTCTCAGTCTTGCCGGTAATTGCAATGCATGATTAATCCCAAGTGCACGGAGATCCGTGCGCACTGCATCAAAACTTTTCTGGTGTTGCCTCGTTGAGTAGCTCAGATCCAGAAAAAATTAGATACGTTCACCTGATTCCAACTTGAGTGGGCCCAAAGCTTTGGCTGCATCCATTACAGTGTCCCGAATATGTACCCCAGCAGTTATAATCACAATAGTACGAGGAGTTTCAACAGTTGGTTTCCTACCTGGGTTCAGATGATAGGTTTTGATGAGTTGCCCTAGTAAGTCCAAGTTAAACAGCTTTAGCAATAAATTCTGGACAAAATCTTGTAATGCTTTACCCTCTGCAGCTTCCGGGACCCCCAAAAGCTGAAGATTATTTGCCCGCATGTTGTTCTCCAGGGTTTCAAGTCTGAGTCGCGTGGACTTATTTTCGGCTAGTATCCCGGCTACAGCAGCTGCCGATGTATTGGCAGAATCCACCGCTATTTTAGCATCCGTGGCAACGGTATCCATGTGGGATTCCAGTATGGTAAAATGGGTACCCAAACTGTCAACTTTTCTGTCCAGCTCTCTTATGGCTTGAAGAACCACATTATTGGAGGGTTCAGAGGCCTTGCTCCTCTCCACTGGTAGGCCGCTGCCACACATAGCATTTCTGTTTGCAGTCTCACCTTGTTGGGATCAGCGTGTGTCGTCTGGTGAGTTTTTCCCATTTTAGATAACAAAATTATGTACCAACTCACTGCACCAGCACCAGCGTTCCTTTTAGTAGCAAAAAGAAAGTAAATTTCTTAATTAAGCTTGCTTTTTTAGGTATATTCTGGAGGAGCTCCTGCAAAGTGCGTCTATCCTGTCTGGCTGCTGGCCACACCCCCCCTCGCACGAAGCCATTTCTGATAAATGATCAAATTATTTAGTGCAGTGCTGTGCCTTCTCCCCCACGGAATATAAATATCCTTTGAGACCAAATCATTACAACTTATATACAGAGTATAGAAGAATTCCATCCCTTTCAAAGTACTGTTGTACCGCAGTTACAAAGGTCATGGAATGTGAATTTATCCTTCTGTGGTACAACAGCATTCTGAAACTTCTAGAGACTGCACAAGTCAATTTCATTCTGAAAGCGAAAGAACTGCTATGCACACATTTCACATAATACTATACACTATAAAAAATACAGGATGAGCAACTTTATGCACAACCAGTGTGTTCTTCCACCTCAGAGCTCTGATTCCCATGGACTTCTCAAGCTTCCCTCTCAAGGTCAGAGGGAATCAGAACCCCTGATCTGTGGCAGAACACACTGGTTGTGCATAGTTGCCTATCCAGTATTCTCTATGTTTTAAAATTTTCTGTTTTATCTCCCTGGCCATGACTTTGCCCCTGGATTGCCCCCCAGTGCCCGAACATGCTCCAACTGCAGGACATCAACCCCAACGAGATCTCCCCCTCATGGTGGGGCCTTCGCAAGGGACAGTTCCATCCACCACAGCATGCCCGCAGCAGCCATGTCAGGAGTCAAGGTGACCACGAATCCAGGAGGTCCTAATGCATGGGGGGGGGGGGTGCAGCTTTTCCCCATTGCAATCCCACTCCCTGAGGGCGGCAGTGTGCAAGGGAGACCAAGGAGACATGCACACACAAAGACATGCTGCCGCTCTAGACTCCAGCTGATGCCCTCCCTTCCCACTTAGGACCCCCTCACTGTACTGCCAGCTGTGGTCACCAGGTGGCAGTAGTACAGCAACTCTCCCTTCCTTTAGGTCGCTCAGTCCTCCACCCCTCCACCCGGCCCTCCAGCCACCCAGCCTCATTCCCAAACCCAGGTCGATGGCATTGCAAGCAACAGCTCTACCGCTGTGCCGGTGGGCCGGCTCAGTATTCTCTATGTTGCCCCCAGCCAGTTTTCACACTAGGGGAAGCGAGTTGACTCTTAGTCACCTCCAGTCAAAAAGACAAATTCTTTACCAAGCACTTTAAATTGCTTTCCGATGTATTGATATATGAATTTTAAAACACAACTGCACAGCACTTCAAAAACTAAATGTGAATGTTAAACTATGCATGTACCTTTTCCTAAGGCACAAGTGTCTGACTTTTATAATAATGAGAATGTTAGACTCTTTTTTTATTTAGTTATTTAACCAGAAGTAGCACACTGAGCTGAAAGCTTTTTTACAGGAGTGACCTGGGAACATAGAGAAGTTAAGTGACTTGCTCAGGGTCACACAATATACAGGTAGAAGCTGTGGGATTCAAACCCAGATCTGGTCTGCTAGATGTCACCAGATTTGCAGCTCAGTGCTTTAAACCACTGCGCTATACTACTCACTATACTACTCTTGTTTTCTTATATAATGTAATCTAGTGTTTGATTGCCTTGTAATTATTCCTGCTGCCATGCCAGGACACTCTTGGAAATAAGGTTGTTACCTCGAGAGTTCTCCTAGATAAATAAATAAATAATGTTCTTATGTTTTCATGCCTAATGGCATTATGGCAAGACAGAATTCGTTTCTGGCAATGCGATCAAGGACTGAGAAAACAATGGGGGAAGTTCACTCCCCCTGTTACTCTACCACACTGACCTCATGGCTGACCTGTTTGTTTTGGCAAAAGTCAATTACCACTTCCTGACAAGGAGGGTGAAATGGAGGTAGTCATAAATTCAGTGCATTTAAAAAATGTTTATTCAAAACAGCATACAGTAACGTGCATGTTGGAATTACACCGTGTGTTTCAGGGAGGCTGGGGGACAGTCTACATTTTCCTACATGATGCAGAGGACATGTCAGCTCAGTGTTGCATTGGTAGTGCAGAGGTGTTTTGTTATAGTCTCTTTACGCCCTCTGGACACCGACTGTGTCCCTTTTGTTCCAGACACTGCAGCCCTGTCACCAGGCTTCATGTGGACTTACCTCGACTCCACATTTCTCATGGCTTGCCCCCCATGGCAGGGGTGGCAGGGCTCCCCAACTCCTGCTGCAACACAGTATCCCAGACCGGGCCACATCAGCACTGTGGGGCTTACATGAGGCTGGGCCTTCATCCTGCTGCAGGCAGGGTATTTATCACTCTTCCAGTCTCCTTGGGCTGCCACTGTGGTAGGAAGTGCAAGCCACACACGGAAGCATGCTTAGTGCATCGGTATCCAGTGTCCTCCACCCAGTAAGCTGGTGTGCATGCACTGCCACCTGCACTGCAGCCAGCTTCCCTTATTCCCTGGAGGAGAGGGTATCCTTGGGGCTGCTCAATCCTCTACCCTCCAGCCAGCCCCCCACAACTTGAGCTTATTACCAAACTCGGGGTGCTAGCATCACATGACAAAGAGGTGTTTTTACAACATGAAGGCGTGTTAAACATACCTCTCAACTGTCCCTGATTTTCAGGGACGTCCCTGATTTTGCCTCAAAATTTTACTCTGTCCCTCCTAACATTTGTAGTTCTGTGGCTAAACAGAGGAGATTGTAAGCACAAAATAGCATTAAGCATTAAAGTTACAGACTTGTTCTTCTTTAGAAAATGCATTTTGCATTAAGCCCCTTATTCTACCAGCTTCCTGAGCCGATATCACTAATTTTGAAGATGTGTCCCTGATTTTGGTCCTTTGTCCCTGATTTCTTTTAAGCCTTGTCCCTAATTTATGAGGCAGGAGGTTGAGGTATGGTGTTAAATATTATGCTGCACTTCTGAGATGCTGTCTCTCGGATGAGATGTTAAACCAAGGTCCCATCTGCCTGGATTGGTGGTATTTCAGGTGGATGTTAAAGATCCCATGGCACTTCTTGAAAAAGAGTAGGAGGAATTTCCCCAGTGTCCTGGCCAAATTTCTCCCATTCACTAAAAATACCACCAACAGCTTAATCTGGTTCAATTTCAATTGCTTACCATCTGTATCCCCCTCCCACCGGTCGCCCCTGAAAAAGGGACTTCTAGGCCCAGTGGGCTTATTGGGTCAACAAAATTCAATAAATATACTGCAAAATATCTGCAAATATCTAAATGTATCTATGACTTCAACTGTACTTCATTACAACTGAATAACGTCTTTGCATGAAAACAGATATTTGCTCTGATAATGTACTCCATGGGCTCCAGCTGCTTATCTACGTGTGAAATCATTCGTAATCCTCTGCTTGTGACACCATAATCATTGTCATCAAAGCAACAGATCAAGATATTAAAAGCAGACAATTATGTAATCATGATTAGACAGTCCACTACAGCAGATGAGGTCAGAAGAAGAAAGATCCAGGATTCATGCAAATATCTGTGTAACAAACCATTGTAGTTAGCACTATCGAGTATGCCCTGCATTCATCTAACCAGATGACCTTTGCAAAAGCTACACTGGTCAAACAAGATTCCACCTGGTAAGACAAAGGTTAACATCAAAAGCAATAAAATAAAGGCAGTAGTGAATGGAAAGACAGAGAATATATGAAATCTAACAGAATGATGTCTATATTATGCAGTTTCCAGTTTTCACGTAGATGTCAGTACCTCTAATTTTTTTTTTCATCAAGCTTTTTATCCTGATGGGCAGTTCCTCAGCCCTGTCCCCGCCTCCTCCTGGCTGGCAACCACCTTCCCTGGACCTATCTGGAGCTGCAATCCCCCACGGCTCTCCCTCCATGGTGGGGCCAACAGGGGGAAGCACCATCCCCCAGAGACTCTCAGCCAGATGACTCCAGCAGTTGTGGTGATGGTGCAGGTCAGTGGAGGGTCAAAGGACTTCATATAGCCCACAGGTCCCCTTTTCCTGGTTTTCCATTCCATCCCCTGGCCACAGCAGCACACAAGTACACGCACAGGGAGTGTCACACAAACTATGGAAACATGGCCCCCGTCCTCATCTATGTCTCTCATATATACACTGCCACCAGGCCTCCTCCCAGTGGCAGCCAAGGGCCAAGACAGCATGCCTCCCCTCACAAGGAGAGGCGATCAGGCCTACAGATGCTCTATCCTCTCCCACCCCAGCAGGCCCCAGGCAACCCAAGCTTGTTCCCGAACTCAGGTCACCAGCATGACAGGAGGTAATGCACCCCATGCTCAGCCCTCCACACCACCCTGCTGGCTCACCTCTTTCACTGCTAATGAAATGTTTCAGTAGGAGTTTTCATCTAACGAAAATATACCCCTAGATTTGTTCACAGAATCTCCAGGGGTGTAATTTTTTGTAACCTTCTCATTGGCTCTTGGTTTATAAAGTTCTGCTACTAACATGTTGAGACATTAGTACTGATTGGCATACATCCAGACACAAATAAGGGTCTCTGCAAATAATGGAGCTATCTGATCCCACTGGGGTATACTGGGGAGGGAGTTGTGGATTCAACAGTTCTTCCAATAATTTCTAGGTATCTGAGTGAGCTGGCGCAGTGGTAGGACTACTGCTCGCAATGTCAGTGACCCAGGTTTTGGAACAAGACTGTATTGCTGGGGGCCAGCTAGGGGAAGGAGGATCAAGCATCTCACAGGATGATCTTCTCCTTCAGGGAGGAAGGGTCACCATCCTTGCTGCAATGCAGCCACCTGGGTGACCACAGGGGACAGTGCAGTTAAGGGCGTAGTGTATAGAGCAGACACAGGCCAGAGACCAATGCAACAGCATGCTTTGCATGCCACTGTGTGCTGATGTGTCTAGTTCTCCCTTGCAAGCCTACATCTAGGGGGAAGGGAGCAACAAGGAAAATGGCCCTGCTACTGAGGATGACGGACCTCAGTGTACCCAGTTTGCTCATGCATTACCAACATCTCCTGATGAAAGCAGAGTAGCCCATTCGTGGTTATACCCCCTCCATAGCACCCTACCTGGGGAGAGAAACCACGGCAGCATGGAGGTTGGATGGCGCAGTGACTTAGGTAAGGTGACTGGGGGACACCTTGGGGTAAGCAGAGGGGGTTCAATAGCAGAGAACAGGAAAGGGACATAAACAGAGAATATAAAAAAAAAATCTCGTTGCACATTATGGGACAGCACTTTCTCTAAGTAGGGCTTCTGAGGGGTAAAATGAGGGATGCCCCTTGCAGTGTACGGGACCACTGAGATATATAAGAGGAAGGGGGAGATGGAAGATTTATTTGGAGGGATGGATGTTTCCACATAAGAATCACTGCATATGCCCTAAAGCTAAACAAGTGGCCTATGGGCAGACTAGGTGGGCCAAGTGGTCCTTATCTGACGTCAACGTCTATGTTTCTAGGAGGCATCTGTATAACAAGAGGGGAAACTGAAGAGCCAGGAAGAATGAAAAGAGAGAAATCAAATTATCCAATTGGGAACAAACAAAATAAATGTGACAGGAAAAAACAATGAGTACCCCCAATACTTCTAGACTAATGAAATCAAAAGTTTATCAGTTGTTGCAAATGTCAATTCATGGTGACTGGACCATAATCCCTTTCACCATCATAGTGACATTTTGGCAAGAAGTCAATATTACAGAGTGACACATATTCTTCTGTTTTATGGATGGATTGGGGTTTCAGAGCAAACCCCTATTTTTCAGGTACCTAGAAACTCAAAATCTTGAAAACCAACAGATGGCATTTCAAAGCATTCCTTAATCCCTGGAGAGGTATGTATTGCCTGTATGTTTCCTAGTGTAAACAGCATAGAGGAGTAAATAAACATATGACCACAGCACTGGAGTGTTGACAGTAGAAAGATGGCGCTCAATAGCAATTTCAGATCTGGAACTAGCCTTTTGATGGTTCTGTAATTTAAAATATTTATAATCAGATAAGGGATTAAATTAGAAATTGCACTGTATGAGCATAACTATTGTATCTGATGAGGCATACCAACATAGAAAATGAGTGAAAAATGTTGTAAAGTCTCCCTGTTATACATAGATTCAAATCAGGATACCCATGATATACTTACGTAAAAGTTGTATAGGCCAATATTAAAAAGTTTGCACAGACGCTAACCGGTGTTTGCCTGCACAAACCGGGTTTTGCGCTGGAGCCCAATATTTAAAAGGCTCGGTTGTACAAGCAAACAGGGTGAGCACCGGCGCAAACCAAAATGGGGGTATGCAAAGGGAGGTGGGACAGGAATATCGGCACAAGCCGATATTCAGCAGATCTGCAGAGTGCAAAAAGGTTTAGCATAGCCCTTTTGTGCTACGCAAATACCGCCAAGCAAAACCCACTCTTACTCCACAATTGGAGGGAGGGGGGATCACTAGCACCAGGGAAGTTTTATGTACACATTGGGCTGGCAATCGGAGGAAGGGGGAGCCAGTAGCACCAGGGAAGTTTTATTTACACACTGGGTTGGTGATTGGGGGGGGATCACTAATACCATGGAAGTTTTATTTAAACATCGGGCTGGCGATCGGAGGGAGGTGGAGGACCACCAGCACCAGGGATAGTTACATATGTCTTGGACCGGGGAAGGGGGGTTGGTTCCGTGCTAATCTACCTCCATTTCCCATGCAAATGAGCCCATCATGGGCATGCATATGGCCCTGTAGCACCAATAGGCTCATTTGGATTGGTCCCTTTGACAATTGCAGATAGCACTCTGGCACTATCCACTTCGACAGCCATGTCCGAGCAGCACTATCTGACTTAGCGCTGCACCGACATGGCCTTATATCCAGTCAGATAGTGCTGGTGTACTCTCTGACAGCATATAGAATCCCTGGACCTTTGGGCAATTGCAAGGTGCAGCGGAAACCTTTGCACTCCACTTTGCACTCTTCTGAATATCAGGTCCGTAGCGCCTATGAAACTGTCACTGCCTAAAATGGGTAGAGTGGTGGGCTTAAATGATAGAGAAAGCCACTTACAGAGACAGGATGGGCTTAGAGGATAAAGTAGTAGCCTGATCAGATGGATGGAAGACAGTAGAAAAGAGAGAGAACAACCTGGAAAAAAATGGTAAGGGGAGAAAAGATAGGGGGCACCTGAAAAAGTACAGGGAACAGCCTGCAAAGCTGAATATGAGGTGGAGGGAAGGGTAAGATGGAAGGAGAAGCTTTCAGGAATGGACATATTCATTTGCTATTTATTTATTTATTAAAAATTGTTAACTGAGAAAAGCACACTCAGCCAAGACTTATTTTCAGGTTCAACTCGGGGAGGTACAGGAATAAAAATAAAGACAATGAAACAGGCAAAATATTAAGCAGATACATGATAGCCTGGTGTGTGATACCGTATGTATCACAATGAGAGGACAATGACCTAGGCTCACGAGTGTCGGAGCATAGCGTAGCCACGAGTGAGGTTTCTGAGGTCACTGTCCATGAGTTGTGATACATAGGTATCACACAATGGGACATCACGTATCTGTTTTATACAATAAGGCTCTGTTTTTTGTTTATTTTCTATTATTTTTTGTTTTAGCAGCGCGAAGAAGTGGGGAAGTGACATGTACACTGTGTTGATAACTGGCGATGACGTGTACACTGTACTTGATTCTTCACAGTGTACATGTCACAATCTAGTTATCACACTGCGCTTGTGATCCGGCTTCTTATTTGATGCCATATCACTTCACCCCTATACAGGAAATGGCACAGGCAAAAATACGCAGCAATAATTTGTACTGGTAATAGATATAGAAAATACGGTACAGGCAGGTATAATAGCAGAAAACACAACCAAATATATATGTACAGGAACACAGGAAAATATATTGAGAATGAAACAGGCAAAAATGTACAGCAAAACTTTGTACTAGAATTATATAGAGCAGATCGGGTACAGGCAGGGATGTGAGTGGAACTGCAACCAAGAATATAACATGTATTAGGCTGTCAGGTCACACAAGTAACTAACACAAAGTAGCACACAGGAGTAATACATGGCGTAGGGAGAGAAATGAGTACAAGACACTAGCCAGTGAAGCTGGAAGGGTGTATGGATGAGAGTAGGAATCATGTCATGTTCAGTCACCCTACAACTTTCCATTGTGAATACCAAAAATAAGAATATAATCATTCTTTCTAAAATGTGTTCTGCTTTCCAAAGTTTATTTAATACAGACCGGTCCAGGACCATGGTGGCAACATAGCGCGCTGGCACTTAGGAGACCAAAGTTTACATACGAACCCCAGAATCCTACAGTGAAGCCAGATGGGGCCTGATCAAGGAGACGACCATGGAGCAGCACAGCCATCAACTGAGAAGACAGTCTGGCACTCGCCCAAAATCTTAGCCAGTGGAAGTGTACAGCTGGGCTACCCAGATCACTGGAGTGGGGGACAGGAGGAAAAAGAGGCAAAAACAGCAGAAAATAATTTTAACAAACGTATTAAAGCAGCAATGCAATGAAACTGGGCGAAACATTTTACCCAATTTTTTCACTGTAAAATATTCCAGGTATCTTCCAGATTCTTTTGCTGAAAAATGTTCTATTTCTTCCAGCATTTAAAGCTTTTTTAAATGTTTTAAATTACACACAGATACACACAGAAATGTGACGGCAGAGAACGGCACCTTGGCCCATCTAGTCTGCCCAACACCCTACCTCCCCCCTTCAGTTATGCTTCCACCCTCTTTTCCCAACCCCTTAAATCTATCCCAAGCCCTCTTCAACCCTTCCACCACTTCAGCTGCCACTACCTCCTCCGGCAACTTGTTCCAGGCCTCCACCACTCTCTCCATGAAAAACTGCCCCCTGACATTACCTCTGTATTGCCCACCTTCCAGTTTTAGACTATGTCCCCTCGTGTTCACTCCCTTCTTCAATCTGAACAAGCTGTTACCCTTTACCTTATTTATTCCCTTCAGATACTTAAAGGTCTCAATCATGTCCCCCTCTCCCTCCTAGTCTCCAGAGGGTACAAATTCAGCCCTCTCAATCTTCTCTTATAGGGTACATCCTGCATCCCTCATACCATTTTGGTTGCCCTTCTCTGCACCCTCTCCATCAGCTCAACATCTCTTCATAGGTGAGGCCTCTAGAACTGCACCCCATACTCCAGATGTGGCCTAACTATGGTTCTGTATAATGGCATTAGCACCTCCCTCTTCCTGCTATTAAAACCCCTCATAATACAGGCCAACATTCCATTTGCCTTTCCCACTGCCCTGCTACACTGGCTGCCCACCTTGAGGTCACGCGATACCATAATCCCCAGGTCCCTTTCTGTTTCCTTCTCCTTAATCACCAACCCCCCAAGGGAGTAAGTTTCCCTCCTATTCTTCCTCCCCAGGTACATCAGCGGTTACCCCTGTGTATTAAATCTCACTCTCCAGGTGTCAGACCACCTCTCCAGCCTCCAGGTCCCACTTCATGGCTTACACCCCACTAGGTGAATCCACCCTATTGCAGACCTTTGTATAGTCTGCTAACAGGCCACCCATCCTCCAGACCCTCCGCTAGGTCACTAACATAGATGTTAAGGAGTATTGGTCCTAGCACTGACCCCTGTGGCACCCCACTGGTTACCGCTCGTTCCCTGGAATGTGTCCCATTTACCACCACCGTCTGACTCCTTCCCTTCAACCAGTTTTCCACCCACCTGGTGATCCTGTTGTCCACCCCTAGTCTGTCCAGCTTATGTACCATTCCACCATGTGGAATGGTGTCGAAGGCCTTATTGAAATCCAGATAGGCCACATCCACTGCCCCTCCCTGGTCCACTATCTGTGTCACCCCATTGAAAAATTCTATCAGGTTAGTCTGACAGGACCTTCCCTTGGTGAAGCTATGCTGTCTGTCATCCTGCATGTTACTCATCTCCAAGTATTCTGTCAACCTGATCTTAAGTAGTGTTTCCATTACCTTCCCCACCACCGAGGTACGACTAACAGGATAGTAGTTTTTGACCTCGTCCTTCCGCCCCCCCCTTATGTAGTGCGACCACCTCTGCCCTCTTCCAGTCCATTGGCACCACCCCTGTGACCAAGGACAAGTTAAACAGCCTCGCTAGATGCGGCGCCAGTTCATCCTTCACCTCCTTGAGAAGCCTTGGGTGTATTCCATCAGGCCCCATTGCCTTGTCTACTCTAAGTCTACCCAGCTCTTCCCTTACTCCTTCAGCAGTGCATTCTGCCACACCCACCTGCCTGTGGCCGTCACCCTCCCAACCCCATCCTGGTTCCATACCCTCCCTTTTCTCTGTGAAGATTGAGGCGAAATAGCTGTTTAATGTCTCTGCTTTTTTGAAGTCCCCTTCCAGTATTGTTCCACTTCCCACCCTTATCCTTCCAATCCCATGCTGTGCCTTCCTCCTTTCTCCAACACACCTAAATAAGGTCTTGTCCCCCCTCCTTGCCTGCTTCGCTATCCTCTCCTCAGTGGCCTCCTTAGCCCTCCTTATCTTTTGCCAAGTCTCATTTCTTTTTTCCCCTGTAGGTTTCCCTGTCCTCATCCTTTTGTGTCCTCCTGTACCTCTTGAATGCTCTAGTCTTCTCCTTGACCCCTAACGCCACCTCTCTAGTGAACCATAGAGGTCTTTTCTGTCTTCTTTTTTTTAACTTTCCTTTTATCCTCCTTGTTCTCTCTCGGGGCCCCCCCCTTCCTTCCTCTCATCCCATTCATTCCACCTCTGAGGGATCTGCCCCTAGAGTGCCTCCCTCTCTCCTCCTGCACAGCGGGGTCTGTCCTTCTCCTTGGTGGTCCGGATGGTATCCAAGAGGCTATCATCTAGGGCGGCCGAGAGGTATTTCCGCTTTTCTTCCCTAGTTTCTCCTGCCCTCTGAGACGTCATGCGCTAGGATGTACGTCCCGAGTGGTGGCGTGCTGACGCACGTCAACCTCTCATGCACCGCTGACGTCCCCCTTCCCCAGCACCGATGATCGGAGCCACCTCCATCCCCTTCTGTTGCTGGTGCTCCCACCGGCTGTGAAGGGAATGCAGAACACGAAAGCGTTCTTGGTTCCACCCCTGAGGAAGGAGAGCATCCGTTGGGACGCTCAATCCTCCCTCTCCCCTGCCGACCCCCATTACCGAGTCCGTCTCCGAACCCGAATTCGCCCGGCGTAGTGCTGGTGTGGCGTCCAGCACCTCAATCCTCAGCGCCACCGGGCTGGCCTCTTTTCTGTCTTCTATTCTTTCTTACCCTTCTTATACATGAGTCCATGGCTTTAAATATCCCTCTTTTGATGGCTGCCCATAATTCCTCCACCCCCTGCACATCCCCTATCCTCAACATTTCTTCTCCAACTACCTTCCTCATTCCATGAGAGTCAGCCTTTCTGAAGTCCATTACCTTGGTTCTTGTCCTAACACTCCCCCTGCCCGCTCTCACCCTGAACCTGACAGCCCTGTGGTCACTGGTGCCAAGCTCTTCCCTCACCTCCACCTCCTCCAACTGTCCCCATTTGTGAGGACCACATCCAACAGGTTTACCCCCCCAGTGGGCTCACTGACCCTTTGTTGCAAGAATATGCCCTGAAGAGCCTCTAAGATGCCCCTGCTCCTTGCGGAGATTGCTGTCTGGGCCTCCCAGTTGATGTCCGGAAGGTTTAAGTCCCCAGTTAGCACAATTTCCCCTTTCTGTGCCATCCTCGCTACTGATTCTACAAAGTGTCTATCCCCTTCCTCCCCCTGCACAGGAGGCCTATAGAATACCCCAACACGCAGGTTTTCCCCCTTGTCTAGGGTGACCCACAATATCTCCGTTTCCCCCTCCTCTTCCTGCCCTTCCATGGCCCCAATCCCTTCCCTGACATATAATGCCACCCCTCCCCCCTTCCCCTCCCGATCCTTCCTTAACAAACAATACCCTGGGATCACTGTCTCCCAGGCGTGGTGCTTGTTCCACCAAGTCTCACTCACTGCAACAATGTCTAGGTTCTCCTCCATCATGGCGGCCTCCAGTTCCCCCATTGTGTTCCCCAGGCTCCTGGCATTTGCAACCAAAGCCCTCCAACATGTAGCCCCATCCCTTCCTTCCCTGCTGCTAACTGCTCCCTTGATGAGTGTTGTGACTTGGGAGAGGGGAGGCTGATAGCTTCTCTGCTCTGCCTCACGTAAGGCTGGCCCTGTCCTTAGCCCCCATTTAGTTTAAATTGAACTTCCTTGCCATGAAGTCCCCCAGTTTATTCTTTAGTGCAGCTGCCCCTGAAGAGCTCAGGTGCATCCTGTCTTGGGCATACAGCCCCTCCTCCTCCCATGTAGAGCCCCAGTCACCTATCCAGCCGAACCCCATCTGACTGCACCAACCTTGTAGCCAATTGTTGAATGCCCTTATCTTCTTCTTTCTGGGTGTGCTCACTCTTGGTACTGGCAACACCTCAGAGAAGGAAATGGAAGGAAAAACAGTGTTGCTCCTACAGAACCTAGCAAGTTCCTCAAACCTTGCCTGTACTTCATCAGACTGTTCCCTTCCAAGTCATTTGTGCCCAGGTGAAACACCAGATGTGTCCTTTCATCCTGCTGCTTACCCCAGGAATGAATATGATGCCTCACCTCCAGCACCGTAATCCCTGGCATGCACTGTACCCATACTGTATTGTTTTTTGCTCCCTTCCTTCCCCATTTTAGCCCCTTAATTATTGAGTCCCCCAAGAATGCCACTCTATTGCACCCTGCTTCCTGGGTGTCCTTTTGGCCTCTAGCTTTGTGTCACAGAGTTTGGCTTCCTTTGGACTCCTCCTCACGTTCCATCCCGACTTGGTTTCTGCCCCTGTTCATCTTTTGTTCCCATCACCTAGCTTATCCTGATTTTTACTCACCCAGCATCTTCACCCTCTCCCTTAGCCTTTCATCAGACTCCTCCCTCCTGTACCTCTTCATCCCTTGTACTTCGGCCTGGCTTCCTTCATCCCAACAGACCCCTCCTGCATCACTGCTTGAGCATGATCCAATTTCACCTGACCCCCCTCTAACTGCTCCTGGCCTTCCCTCATCTGCATCACTGTACGAGATTGTGCCAACTGTGCTTGATCCCCCTCCAACTGTTCCTGTCCTGCTCATCATTGCAGAAGGTTTTGAGCACTGTACCCCACTTGGGGAAAACTTCCTCCTTACCACCTGCCCTGTCTGCATAATTCCACTCTCCTGCACCCTGCCCGGCGCATGTCCCAGCCTCCTACTGCAGCTCCTACCCTGCAGGGTTTCCTCCAGTTCATTTTCAGCCTACCAGGAGCTCAACTCCAGCTCTTCCAGTGCTTCCTTCCTGCCCCTTTTCTTATGCCACAGTTCCCCTAGTGCCACTTTTGGTGTGTCCCGAATGTGCCCGTCTCCTCCTCCACCTCTTCTCCTGCATGCGATATGCCTGCCCCCTCCTCCTCCCTTCCACTGCACCTGAGATCTTTCCCCCCAGATCCCCCAGCCACTCTGCATCCCCCTTCTCTGATGGCCCCTGCCGGACCCCTTCCTCTCCAATGTCCTCGACTAGAATACCTAGGAGGCCAAAACTGTTTGTTACTTCCACCCTCTGGCCCATTTCACCTATGCCTGCATTGTCCTTCATACTGGGCTTCCGTCTGCCTTTTCCTGAGCCTACTGTCTTCCATTCCTCCTGATCCCTGACTGACCCATTTTTTCTAGCTACAGGCATAATTTTTGTGCCTCTAGACTTCCTGCTGTCAGTTCCCACTGACCCCTTTCCTCCTGTCTCGGGCGTTACTGTCCCAAATCTGGACTTGCTGTTGTCTGTTACCACCTCTGGTCTATCCCCCTCTGGATCCCCTTCTATCCTCTCCCTCCCAAGTCCTTGACTTCCGGAACAGTATCTGATCCTCCAGTGAATCCACTCAGCCCTTCCCACTCCTTCCTTGGCTTATACCGTCCCTGTCTCTCTACCCCCTTTTCCCAGCTTCCCCATCCATTTAACCCCCACCTTAGCCCCGCCACTTCCTCTCTCAGCTGAGTGAGCTGCTTACACAGCATACAACCTCCCATCCTCCAAGCCCAATTTAGGATCATAGCCGTTCCACAGCCACTGCACCCCACCACCCTGCCAAAGATCCCTCTCCCTTGGTCATCCCTCCCTCTGTGCTGCCCTACCATTTCTTCTGTGATACTTAGACACAGTCCTAAATCACCCCACGTATTTTTTGGGCACTCGACCTTCACCCCCTCCGCAGCCCCAACCCACAATCAAGACTTTTTAGAAATAATAAAGCACGTGCAAACCATAGGCATCAAGAATTAATAACCATAGTCACCATGTTCAAGTCCAAGTCACCAAGTTCAAGTCCAAATCCCCAGCACCTCCAGCGTCAGTAGTCCAAGATCAAGTTCCCAGCACCTCCAGTGTTAGCAGTCTCTACCCAGTTCATTTCACCTCAATTTCAGCTCTTTTGTGAAGGATTTCTTAATGTCTGTGTCAATTTGCCATATTCACCGAGGTTGAAGTCCAAGTCCCCTGTGGAGAAATGCAGGACCCAGTTCCTTTGCTGTAAACCAGCTCCTCGCAATGATTTCCTTAGCTCAGGATGCTCCTTGTTTCCACTTTTAGTCCTTCTATTGGTCTGGCTGGCTATTTTTAAAGCCTACCACCTTGGTGCCTCTCTCCCTGAATGGCCTTATACTACACCACTGTCTGCGGTTGGCCGGATGTCCCTGCTTCAGTCGCTGGACTGCCATCTGTGCCCCTTGCTAGTTCAGCTCCAAACAGCTCAGCTCTCCTTCCTCTGATCACCAACCTCGACCTCTCTGCCACTTGCAGCCACAGATCCACGCAGCTCTCCACTCTCCTTTCTCTGGTCGCTGACAGCGACCTGCTTCCCTGCCGCTGTCACAGCTAACAAACACAGGAATGCACAGTCCAATTTCTTTCTGTGCCATCTGGACTATTGGTACAACTTATGACAGAGGTCACCCAGGGTCACAGCTAGGCAGGGATTGACAAGAGGCTTTGGCAATGCAAGACCTTGCAGGCATGCACTCCCCTGCCCCATTACATCATTAGATACATAGTTTGTATCTCAAGGGAAAAAGATGTCTGCCTCAGTTATAATTACATGTATACAGAGAGATAGAAATATGTAACACAAAAGAGCTCACACAAGGTGGTAGTGCCGCAGTTAGGAAAACACACAACAAATACTGGGAAAACCGGGCACACACCACCACATATAGCGCTGACATCGCAGTAAAATTTCTAATAGCCTTATTAGCCAAACACGACATGAAAAATGCCTGTTTGACGTGCTTCTGGTCGTCACCGGACCCTTTCTCAAAGGCTGGGGCTACATTGTAAAAACACTTCATTTATAGTCACAAGACTTTGACATCATCGGATCACACACTCCATATGTTTAAAAACGTATTTTTATACAAGGAAAACAGAATGAATCAACAAACAGTACATGCATGTATTTTCATCTTAGAATACATTAAAAGCAGGAATCCTCATAATCCCAAAATAATTCACAGTAATCCATTCAGGAAAATGGGGGGGAGGGACAGAATTTTTACGCATGTAACCAATGGGGTTGTAGTATATACTGCAAATTGTCATTCACCGTTCAGTCAGCGGGCAGCCGTGGAGGTGTGTGGAGGGCTGTGCTGCTCACCACCAGCGCCATGCTGGGGTAGGGACAGCGGTTGGTGGCGTCATTGAGTAGGTCAGGTTAGGGGACCACTACACTCATGGAAATATAGTAATGTCTATATGGGGTGGGAGATCGGGCAACAGGGTGGGGTCGTACACGATGGAAAATAGTGTACATTATTACCAGGTGGGTGATCGGATCATCAGGGACTGGGGTGGGACCACTATACTACGGAAAATTGGGTGACTGATCGGAAGATAGGGGACTGGGGTGGGACCACTATACTATGGAAAAGGTTTACTATCATTACCAGGTAGGTGATTGAGGATGGGGGAGCGGGGTGGGACCACTACACTATGGAAAATTATTTAATGTAATGGGTGGGTTGTCTTGCAATCAGGGAAAGGGGTGGGACCCTACATTATGGAAAAAGTGTGTTTACATGGGGGATCAGTGATGTGGTGGACACTAGACTCCCAGAGAGTGGGGCATGGGCTGCTGGGGGGGCACAATCACACACTAATGGCATGCAAATGAGCCCATAATGGGCATGCTAATGGCCTCTAGCACCTTGCATGCCCAATGGGCTCATTTGCATGCCTCCTTTCATGAATTGCACTTTAGCACCTGAGCGCTACTGGCTGGGGGGGGGGCATTTTCCTGGCTGCCTGTGGGGGCAGCACTACCAAGTATTCCACTGCTTTTTCTGGGTTAGTGCTGCCCCCTGCCAGTCCCTATTCATAGTCAGATAGCCCACCAGGCTATCCGACTGTGAATAGCTCCATTGCCCATCAGTGTAGCCAGGAAGTGCAGCGCAAACATTTGTGCCCACTTTGCGCTCCCTTTGTGAATCCTGGCCTAGCAGTTGTGTTCACCTAATCGGGGCCCACAGAATTGGATTCTGGGGTTAGTTTTTGGATTAGTTACTTAGAGGGGGTGGGACAGGTACAGGGGAAGGGTTCTGGAAGCAAAATCCAATGCAGCAAGAATATCCAGAACTGGAAAGGGAGAAGCCAGAGAAGGCGAGGGGGGCAGCAAGGTCAGCTCCCAGGGTGGGGGCTGACCAAACGAGCAGACGCGAAAGACCATTAGGCCTATTCTGCTGGCATTTTAGTATGTTAGTAAATGTGCTTTTTGACCATGCGGAAAATCCTTTTTCACAAACCGCAGGAAAAAAGTTCCTCAAAACAGGATCAGTTTTTGCAATTTGCGAAAAAAGATTTTCTTTTTTCATGAAATTGTGAAAAAAGGAAGTGCAGAAAGGATTCTTTTTCAAGAATTTGCAAAAAAAAAGAATGTTTATATAGCTGCTTTTTTGTCACTTCACAGTAAACAAATGGCTTGGAATTTTGGTGTGAAATGTTTAGGGTACAAAGGGATTGATCCACAGATGTGCCTTTTGCTGGTTTGGTAAAAATATATTACTTTACTCTGGAGTTCTGTGCGGTTAGATTTAGCTTCATTTTCCATAGGATAACATTGTAACAGGACATGTACACTGTCATTTCTTTGTCACTCCGCTGTAAAAAAAAAAAAAGGCTTGCAATTTTGTTCTGAAATTTTTAGGGTACAAAGGGCTTGCCGCACTAATGTGCCCTTTGCTGGTTTCGTGAAAATATATTAATTTGATGTTAAGTTACACAGGTTTCAAATTTTCCTGTGTTTTCTATAGGATCACGTTGCAATGTCAGGTGTTTCTTTGGGTCTGCTCACTATGAGATGGGAGCGTAGGGCCTAGAGGGCCCTGCGCTCCCATAAGCAAAGAAGGATATCACTACACTATCTCAAAAATTATGTATGGATGGGAGCACAGGGCCTGGAGAGCCCTGCACTGCCACACGTAAATATGGATACCATTAAGGACTGATGGGAGCTCTGGGCCCAGAGGGCCCTGCGCTCCCACAGAGAAATAAGGATACGATCACAATATCTCAAAAATTATGGACAGATGGCACTGTGCGCTCCCACATGCAGATATGAATACCATTATGTAGTGATGGGAATTCAGGCCTTATGCATACATAGCAGCGCAGGACCTGGAGGGCCCTGCACTGCCACATGCAAATACCCAGAGGATTATGGAGTGATGGGAGCACAGGGCCCAGATGAGAGCCCTGCGCTTAAACAAGCAAATAAGCCTACAATTATACTTTCCCAAAAAATTTGGAGATTCTCTGCAAAAATCATCATTAATGCACCATTAGGATTCTAGCAACAAAAGTAGGGAAATGCCATCTTAGGGTTCCCAACCCTAACACCCCACCCTCACCCTGCATGCAGGAACAGGGATGAGGGGTGTGCCTTGGGGTTGTGCGCTCTAATACTCACCCCATTCTCCTATACTGTACCAGTCTTAGCTTACTTACTTATGGCATGGGGTGACCATTAGGGTTCACAACCCCAAGACACGCCCCTCATGCCTCTTCCTGCATGCAGGATGGGGGTGGGGCATTAGGGTTGGAAATACTAAGACCACATTTCCCTACTTTTGTCACTTGGACCCTAATATGCATTAATGAAATTCTTTGCAGAGAATGTTATATATAGATAGATATACATATTTTTATTTTCAAACGTTTTACTGGGAAGGACATAAAGAGATGTTAACAGCTCATTTCTAGATGTGTCCTGGAGGAAGGGGAATGGGAAGAAGCAATACGAGATATGCAAGGGAGAATAACATACTGTGAAGTGCAATAGTAATAATAAAATACAATATGAATACATTACAATAAAGGTAAAATACATTACAGTTGTCCAGATACAATCTACAGGCAGATAGTAGGGGTAACATAAAATAAAGATGTAAAACAATGAATTAAGGAAAATAATGTATTAAGATGAAAGTGCGATACAGTAATGGGGCACACATCAGAAACAGAGCAGATTACTGCCACCCAGACTACCAAGGTGCAAGGGTCATTAATGCCAAGGTAGATGCCTGAGCAAACTTAACAGATGAGAATAACTGTTAGGTGCAGTTTAAGTCAAGTCACACAGACTGTGGGCCTAGGGTGGGTGGTAAGATCACTCACAGCAGTGAGGGGCAGTCCAAAATGTCCAACCCTAACTCCCCACCCCACCAAGCAGCAAAAGGACAAGACCACACAAGCAACCACAGAGAACCATCACCAAGTTTGACAAACAAGATACAACTCTTTCCAGATAACACAAAAGACATCCATCATCAGGGTCCAGCTCTTTTGCAGCCACAGATACACATGAACACTGCAAGGCATACACTCCCACTTCTGGCTGCAGACAGAAATGCACGGTACTCAAATCACAACATTACTTCTGTCTACACTTCTACAGCCACAGATATACAGTTCATGCACAGTGCAATACATACACACCCACATCCGGCTGCAGACGTGTTGGCCCCTGCAGGGTCTGCACTTCTGCAGCTATATATACAAATCCATGATACCCAAATTACAACAGTACTTTTGCCTGCAAAAGCAAAGTCATCCTGGTTTAAGATATTTTCTGTTTACTAATGCCTTTCCATTTACAGGTTTCATTGTTATATACTCTCCTGTCCTTTGTGAAATGTGGGTTGTTCCATACTGGTTATAAAGTTGATTTGCTAATACTGATGTTTAGCGGGGTCACCCATTGTGTGATCTGATATAAGGAATCAGAGATGATTATGTTACCCAGTGGTTTTTAATGGTTTAGCAAAAGGTAGTGCACAGACATCTATCTTAACGTTTTGGGCAACATCATTCTAAATTTCTAACCATTCAGTGGTACTCAGTTTCATTCCTTCTGTTTGGAACCATTTAGAGAATTGAGTAGCCCTACACGTTAAGCAATATAGATATAGATCTGGAACTTTCAAATCTCCATTCTCCTTAGAGTGAGTCATTTTGTTATAGACTTTTGAGTCTATACAACACTAGAAATGTAACTTTGGATGGAAACAAACCATTTTAGGTACAGAAACTCGCAACATGATAACAAGATATAGTGCCCTAGGAAGTATATTCTTATTTTTTTAAGGAAATGCACATACAGCTTTTACATCAGAAGATCTGAAGTTATGTTGCTGAACAGTTGCAACTTAGCATTTAGATCACAGGTTCAATTTATACATGTTCAATAATGTCTATCATCTTTTAACATTCTTCTTACATTCCTCAAGGAAGTATATGCTTCTTGATTGTCTCAATTCTTTCTTACGAATTTAGTGGGAGACTATTCCATTTTTGTAAATCTTCTTGTAGTTTAGTTTTAAAATTATTTTAATTCTTGTTTGCTATTTTAGGGACCGTTCCAGAGATTTTAACCTTTAGGTAGGGCTCCTTTTTACTAATTATTTTTAACAAAACAAAATACTGTTATTAATTTTTAAAAAATGGCACTTGCTTGTTTTTTAAATTGTTTCTCAGTTTACCCATTTTATAAGCACAATAAGACACTCCAGGTCATTGGCTGTCTGGATTTAATGCACTTTCAGGTACTAAAGGCACTCAGTGCAAGTGCCTCATTATGCACCTAGGCATGCATTAACCCTTGACAACCAACACCCTGTCATTTCATATTGCTTACATAAATATGCAACTTACTAGGACTGGTACAAGGATCTTTTAGAACCTTTTTACATTATGGTATCATAGTAATTTAAGGTTAGCGGGGACTCTGTGTCCATCAGGTCTGCCCCTGTTTCATAAGCAGATATGAATAAGTATGATGTGCAAATATGCACTCATTTAAAGGGGTTTTCTACCTACACTGCTACCCAGGGTATCCAGTAATTCCCTTTGCTAAGCTCCTTGGTCTGCAGAAATTTGTTCAGGCTTACCTTGAAGGCCTATGCTTTTCAAATTAGACTTGGGAATAAGTCAGTCATCTCAAATGTTGAGACTCTATTGAATTTCACCTTGATAAGAGTGATGACTTGCTTGGACTACAAAACAGAAAAGCATAGCCTCTAGCTTCCCAGTACTTCTTAATAGTCTGATCCTCATGGGAGACTATGCCACTCCATCGAGAGATAGGTAGACATGTACCTAGAGAACAAAAAAAGATGTGCCTCTGTTCCCTGAAGGTGCTGCCATCAAGAAAAGCGTGACTGGAATACACAAAATCCCAGCACACACTACAAACTGCCAAAAGAGATTTAATTAAATCTGAGACATAACAAAATCTCACTCTACAAATACCAAATCAGTCCCTCAGCATGGAGGACTGAGCCAGAAAATTGTGCCCTGCATTACGACTTCCTCAGAAAGAGAGTTGGGTCCTCTGTGTTGAGGGGTTGGCTTTGTATTTGCACCAAGGGAGATTTTAATTAAATCGCTGGGCAGTCTGTAGTGTGTGCCATGACGAGAAATTGCTAGTTTCTTTGCTGTACCAATCTGTAACTATATATGTATGATATGTGCAGTACAGCTGGCCAGGAGCAATTCAGTGTTTCATGTTATTGCATGATAAAAGGGATTTATTGCAATTGAAATTTCCTTATTTACTGCAGTAGCTCTGCTGTGGTATGCTGCAGTGCTGTCTTGCATCCTGGCTGGCTCCACTTTACCTATCTCTCTCTTTAAGGGATCAGAGGGTGATGGCTGAGGCTAAACTGATGAATATGCCCGAATGGGTATGCTAACTTCAAGTAGGAGGCCTTAAAGTGGAACATAACAGAGGCAGTGATGATGCACCTCAACGAGACACAATGACAAGAAGTCTGGGGGGGGGGAGTCTCTGTGGTTATCCAAATAAACTCGAGTGGAAGTTAAGAGGAAAAAAGGGTGTATGATGATTGGGAAGTGGAAAGTCTCTGAGGAACAAAGCCGGGAATGCAGAGTAGTGTGCATTATAGAAGGAATGCAAGGCCATGAATGCACAGGCAAAGGCAAGTCTGAAAGATGGGATTGTGCAAGGAATCAAGAGTGGAATAATAACATTTTATTTTCAGAACACAAGGAACAAAAAGAGAGCAAGGGATAAGGTAGGGCCCTGATCCTTTACAGAGAATACTGAGGGAGGCTGAGGAGATGGCTAGGCACTGAACCTCTACTATGTGTCAGTATTCAGCCAAGAAGACCAGGGTCCCTGACCAGCAGGAGTTGGAGGTTAGGGGACAGGTGCAGGTCAAACAGGAATCAGTGCTGGTCAAGCCAGAATTAGTAGGAAAGTATCTAGACAGTGTTAACCCAGACAAATCCCAATGTCGTTATGGTATCCATCCAATGGTAATAGGGGAGGTAAAAGGGGTTCTTGATGGGTCCCTATCATATCCTTCAGGACTCCTTCCACACAGAATATTGCCATGGGACTGAGAAACAGTCAATGTCATCCCCCTGTTCAAGAAGGTAATGAGACAAGACCGAGGTACTGAGCTACATACCTATGAGCCTTACTTTGATGCTCAGCAATGTTACACGGTCATAAAGGTGTGATGGATGGGGCAGACTGGACTAGTCTCATACCAGGCATCACTAAAGGTGGGCAATGCCAAACAAAACTGATTGCCTTCTTCAAAAAGGTTACTAACGAGGTGTGAAGGGGCCATGTGGTGAGTATAGTCTAGCTGTAGATCAGCAAGGCCTTCGGCATGTAACTTACAGAGACAGTAGAGCAACATGGAGTCGACAAAATGTTCGGGAAGTGGATAGCAAATTGTCTGACAAGTAGGAAGCAGAGACTAGAGGTGGATGGTTACCATTTAGAGAGAGGGACATTTTCAGTGGATAATTCCGAGGAGTCAAAACTGGGTTCCTTAGTCTTTAACATGTTTATTAATAGCCTGAAGGAAGGGGTCTTTACCTGGCTGTACAGTTTTCTGACAGCCCTAAACAAGAGTGAACCACAGCAGACAGGCTGCATTATAAGAGGACCGACACACATTAGGAATGTGAGCTGTGAAATGGGGCTAAACTTTAACATGAAGACATGCAAGGTACTACATCAAGGAGTATGGAATCTGGGATCACACGTACACCCTATGTAGTGCAAAAGTGGACAGCACAACAGGTGAAAAGGACCTAAGAACATCTTTAATGTCTTTGTAAGTGACATTGCAGAGGAGCTAGAAGGGAAGATCTGCCTCTTTGCAGATGACACCAAAATCTGCAATAAGGTAGACACTCCAGGGAGGTGGAAAGGATGAGCAGAGACAGAAAACTAGAGGAGTGGTCAAAGGTATGGCAGCTGGGTTTCAATGCAAAAAAAGTGCAAAATAATGCATTTAGGGCACAGAAACACAGGGACAGAATATAAAATGGGTGTAGTGGCATTGATGACTACCAAGCAGGAAAGAGACCTGGGATTATCATATCTGATGACCAGGCAGTGCAACAAGGCAGCAGGGAGGGTTAGTGAGATATTGGGGTATGTAGGGAGAGGTAGCACCACCAGAAAGAGGGAGGTGGTGTTGCCTCTGTACAGATAGCTGGTAAGACCCAACCTAGAGTACTGTGTTCAGTTCTGGGAGACCACATCTCCAGAAGGATGCAGACAGAGTGGAGGCGGTCCAGAAGAAGGCAACTAAAATGGTGCAGGATCTGCATCAAAAGCCCTAAGAGGAGAGACTGAAAGACCTCAATAGGTGCACCCTGGAAGAAAGGAGGAAGGGGGAGAGAGGTTGGATATGATAGAGACCTTTAAATACATCACTGCAGTAAATAAGGTATGGGGGGGAAGTATTTTTTAGAAAAAAGGTGCTCAAGAACTAGGGGACATGCTGTGAAGCTGGGGGGAGAGTAGATACAGGAGAGACATGAGGATGTACTTCTTCACAGAAAGGATGGTGGATTCCTGAATTTGCTTTCTGTCGGAAGTAGTGGGAGTGAAAACAGTGGTGGGGTCCAAGAATTCATAGGATAGGCATAAAGGAATCATAGTGGAAAGCAAGGGGGAGGGAGAAAGAGTTGTAACTCAACTACAGTCTGCAGTAATAATGTAGGTAGGGAAAAATGGGCAGACTGGGTGGGCCAAGCAGTCCTCATCTGCCATCAAATTCTATGTTTTTTATGTTTCTAAGGGCAATAAGGGATGGTCACTGAGGAAGATGTTAAAGAGTGGTGTCTCTAGCACCAATCCCTGAGGGATGCAGTTGAGTACTTCTCTCTACTCAGAGTAGTGCCTGTCTACCACAACCCTCTGCTTTCTGCTCCCAAGTCAGTTAGAAATCCAACCTGTGTATGTCTGATGTATACCACACTTTGCCCAAAAGCTTGCCATGTGCCACAGTATCAGAGGTCTTGCTGATGTCCACATGGAGTCCAGTCACAGCCCCTGCCCCTTTCCATCTTCCTGGTCACCTCTCAGAGAAGGTTATTGGGTTGGTTTGGCTTGATCTGCTTCTCAATAAAGCCATACTAAGAGGAGGCGGAAACCATGGTCTCAACCAGGTGCTTCATTATATTATCCTTGTTAGTGGCGTCTAGCACCTTGCCCAGCACTGATGTCAGGTTGAACAGTGTGTAGCCCAGCTCAGACCTTGCCCCCATTCTACTCATTCTCCTTGTCTTGCCCCCCCCCCCAAGTGCTTTGCATTCCCAAGGTTAGTGATAAGACTGAACAATCAGATGTATTATCTGATGTCCTGCAACAGGATGGGATTTACTACAAAAGCCTGACAAGCTCTTCTCCGACACCCAGTATCCTGATGCCGCTTTCCTGACACACAAAATCCCATAGCCGGCGGCAGAGCTTATTTAATGTTTCAGGAGGCTTTGCCCACACCCCCTTACTTAATATATAACACTTATATAACAAACCCGCCCGGGCATCATTCCTAGTGTCGGATATCGTAGTCAGGAATGTGGGCCGGGCTTTGGGTGTTGGCTTTTTCCGCTTTGCAATGAAAGTATACACAGGATGTGGGAACACACCTCGCTCAGGGGTAGTAAAATCAGAGGTAACATTAGGGGGCACTTTTTTATCCCAGACAAAGCTGAACCTGTGAAACTGCCTACCAGCGAGCACAGTGGACATAATGACAGTAAAGGCCTTTAAGCCTGGACAAATTTCTGCCTTCCAAGGAAATCACCAGGTGCCCTGGGTAGTAGAGTGAGTAGAGAATCCATTTCAATGTGTTTACATACTTTTTTTATCCATGCTTGTTAAGGAGAGGAGGGGTGTGGACATGATGGACCTAGAGTCCCTTCCTCATCAGACCACAAACTACTGTGCTGTTAAGTTAGGGCAGTTAACATCTGAAATAGCCTATTTATTGAGGTTGTGGCAGGTAGCGCTGTTGGGGCTTTCAAAGCTGGACTGGACAGATTACTGAGGAAGAATAGTACTGAGGGCTACATGGCATGCGTAGTAGTAACAATTTCATCTGCTTAGCTTGGAGTCATGCCTATATTCAAATTGGGTATAGTAACTACTGTGTGGCAGGTGGGTCAGACAAGCTGGCTCTTAACTCCATTCCATCTTCTTAGTCCTACCCTGCTTTGTGTGAACTGTATGGTACTGTCCCTCTGTGTGAACTGTATGTTACTGTCCCTCTGTGTGAACTGTATGCTACTGTCCCTCTGTGTGAACTGTATGCTACCGTCCCTCTGTGTGAACTGTATGCTATTGTCCCTCTGTGTGAACTGTGTGCTACTGTCCCTCTGTGTGAACTGTATGCTACTGTCCCTCTGTGTGAACTGTATGCTACCGTCCCTCTCTGTGTGAACTGCATGCTACCGTCCCTCTCTGTGTGAACTGTACGCTACTGTCCCTCTCTGTGAACTGTATGCTACCGTCCCTCTGTGTGAACTGTATGCTACCGTCCCTCTGTGTGAACTGTATGCTACTGTCCCTCTGTGTGAACTGTATGCTACTGTCCCTCTGTGTGAACTGTATGCTACCGTCCCTCTGTGTGAACTGTATGCTACCGTCCCTCTGTGTGAACTGTATGCTACTGTCCCTCTGTGTGAACTGTGTGCTACTGTCCCTCTGTGTGAACTGTGTGCTACTGTCCCTCTGTGTGAACTGTACGGTACTGTCCCTCTGTGTGAACTGTATGGTACTGTCCCTCTGTGAGAGCTGTATGCTACTGCCCCTCTCTGTGAACTGTACGCTAATGTCCCTCTGTGTGAACTGTACGCTACTGTCCCTCTGTGAGAGCTGCATGCTACTGCCCCTCTGTGTGAACTGTACGCTACTGTCCCTCTGTGTGAACTGTACGCTACTGTCCCTCTGTGAGAGCTGTATGCTACTGCCCTCTGTGTGAACTGTATGCTACTGTCCCTCTGTGTGAGCTGTATGCTACTGCCCTCTGTGTGAACTGTATGCTACTGTCCCTCTGTGTGAACTGTATGCTACTGTCCCTCTGTGTGAACTGTACGCTACTGTCCCTCTGTGTGAACTGTACGCTACTGTCCCTCTGTGATGAACTGTACGCTACTGTCCCTCTGTGTGAACTGTACGCTACTGTCCCTCTGTGTGAACTGTACACTGCTGCCCCTCTGTGTGAACTGTATGCTACTGTCCCTCTGTGTGAACTGTATGCTACTGTCCCTCTGTGTGAACTGTATGCTACTATCCCTCTGGGTGAACTGTATGCTACTGTCCCTCTGTGTGAACTGTATGCTACTGTCCCTCTGTGTGAACTGTACGCTACCGTCCCTCTGTGTGAACTGTATGCTACTGTCCCTCTGTGTGAACTGTATGCTACTGTCCCTCTGTGTGAACTGTATGGTACTGTCCCTCTGTGTGAACTGTATGCTACCATCCCTCTGTGTGAACTGTATTGTACTGTCCCTCTGTGTGAACTGTATGCTACAGTCCCTCTGTGTGAACTGTATGGTACTGTCCATCTGTGTGAATTGTATGCTACCATCCCTCTGTGTGAACTATATGCTACCATCCCTCTGTGTGAACTGTATGCTACCGTCCCTCTCTGTGAACTGTATGGTACCGTCCCTCTGTGTGAACTGTATAGTACCGTCCCTCTGTGTGAACTGTATGCTACCGTCCCTCTGTGTGAACTGTATGCTACCGCCCTTCTGTGTGAACTGTATGCTACCGCCCTCTGTGTGAACTGTATGCTACTGTCCCTCTGTGTGAACTGTATGCTACTGTCCCTCTGTGTGAACTGTATGCTACTGTCCCTCTGTGTGAACTGTACGCTACTGTCCCTCTGTGTGAACTGTATGCTACTGTCCCTCTGTGAGAGCTGTATGCTACTGCCCCTCTGTGTGAACTGTACGCTACTGTCCCTCTGTGTGAACTGTACGCTACCATCCCTCTGTGAGAGCTGTATGCTACTGCCCCTCTGTGTGAACTGTACGCTACTGTCCCTCTGTGTGAACTGTATGCTACTGTCCCTCTGTGTGAACTGTATGCTACTGCCCTCTGTGTGAACTGTATGCTACTGTCCCTCTGTGTGAACTGTATGCTACTGTCCCTCTGTGTGAACTGTATGCTACTATCCCTCTGTGTGAACTGTATGCTACTGTCCCTCTGTGTGAACTGTATGCTACTGTCCTCTGTGTGAACTGTATGCTACTGTCCCTCTGTGTGAACTGTATGCTACTGTCCCTCTGTGTGAACTGTATGCTACTGTCCCTCTGTGTGAACTGTATGGTACTCGTCCTCTGTGTGAACTGTATGCTACCGTCCCTCTGTGTGAACTGTATGCTACCGTCCCTCTGTGTGAACTGTATGGTACTGTCCCTCTGTGTGAACTGTATGCTACTGTCCCTCTGTGTGAACTGTATGCTACTGTCCCTCTGTGTGAACTGTATGGTACTGTCCCTCTGTGTGAACTGTATAGTACCGTCCCTCTGTGTGAACTGTATGCTACCGCCCCTCTGTGTGAACTGTATGCTACCGTCCCTCTGTGTGAACTGTATGCTATTGTCCCTCTGTGTGAACTGTGTGCTACTGTCCCTCTGTGTGAACTGTATGCTACTGTCCCTCTGTGTGAACTGTACGGTACTGTCCCTCTGTGTGAACTGTACGCTACCGTCCCTCTGTGTGAACTGTATGGTACTGTCCCTCTGTGAGAGCTGTATGCTACTGCCCCTCTCTGTGAACTGTACGCTACTGTCCCTCTGTGTGAACTGTACGCTACTGTCCCTCTGTGAGAGCTGCATGCTACTGCCCCTCTGTGTGAACTGTACGCTACTGTCCCTCTGTGTGAACTGTATGCTACTGCCCCTCTGTGTGAACTGTATGCTACTGTCCCTCTGTGTGAACTGTACGCTACTGTCCCTCTGTGTGAACTGTATGCTACTGTCCCTCCGTGTGAACTGTACGCTACTGTCCCTCTGTGTGAACTGTACGCTACTGTCCTCTGTGTGAACTGTACGCCACTGTCCCTCTGTGAATCCGTTCGCCACGTCCTCTGTGGAACTGCACGCTTACTGTCCCTCTGTGTGAACTGTTCACTACTGTCCCTGTGTGTGAACTGTACGCTACTGTCCCTCTGTGTGAACTGTATGCTACTGCCCCCTCTGTGTGAACTGTATGCTACTATCCCTCTGCGTGAACTGTATGCTACTACTCCTCTCTGTGAACTGTATGCTACTGTCCCTCTGTACTGACTGTTGAACAGAAGTGCTGGGTCCCTGACCTCATGTTACTTTGGAATAGTCCACTCTGAGAAACCATCTCTCATACCTTTTTTCTCTTTGAAGATATCGGTGTTTGAAGGTGTTGTAGAGTTCATACTGACCTAAATATAAGCATGGACCTATAGTTCTTCCAGATGAGCCCAGTTTATTGATTGATCGATTGATGGATGTATTTATTGATTGGTAAGCAGGAAAGATGCACTGAGCTGAAGCTACTTTACAGGCGTGACATGGGGGAAGGAAAACAAAGCAAAGCAGATGTTACAAGCAGCAGCTGTACAATTAAAACAAAGTAACAAGAGTAGCTAATGGCAACAGCAATGGGACAAGAACTCAAAAATCATTGTTCCATACACACAAAAAAAAAAAATCTCATGTTGAACATCATCTTTTCTCACCTCCCTGAAACTCACTGTAGTGGTAACACTAACAGTAGTTTAGACTGTCATTTCTATTTGAAGTTAGAGCGCTTTATCTCTTCTGCAGCCTGCCTTCGTCTGAAAACTGGAACAGCTGCAAACAACAACACACACACTTCCACTGAGGCTATGCAGACAGTGAAGTGTTGCTGCGTACCTGAGGTTGTTCAAGTTGCTCTGTTCCAATCCAAATATTGACTTTCTGCACAAGGCCCTCATGCAAAGCAAACGAGTCAATTCGTTGTATTCCCCTATGGCTTGTAGTTATCATTTGCTTAGAGTACAGTGGATAACAGCTGAAGCCATGTCTGTTTGGCCAGGAAACTGCTAAACGTTTTTTGGGATTCCACTGATAATCATACTAAACATTCAATCATAAGAGTACGACGTGCATATTTATGAAACACATACAAACAGACGAGAGAAAAAAATAAATGCCTCAGCTGGGACTTGAACCCAGGCCACCCAGAATACCATTCTGGTTGCGCTACCAGCTGCACCATCAAGGCACCTGGAAATTGCACTGTCCTGGAGCACATTACTCTTTCTCCAGTGCACAACTTGGTGCTGCGCAGATAATTACATTTTCAGTCACAAGAGTGTTGTGTGCACATCATTTATGGAACACATACAAACAGAAGAGAGAAAGAAATAAGTGCCTCAGCTAGGACTTGAACCCATGCCACCTGGAATACTGTTCCAGTTGCACTACCAGCTGCACCACTAAGGCAATGATATTCTGGGTGGCCTGGGTTCTGTGCAGCACCAGGCTGTGCACTGGAGAAAGACTAATGTGCTATAAGACAGTACAGGTTCCAGTTGCCTTGGTGGCATAGCTGGTAGTGCAACCAGAATGGTATTCCATGTGACCTGGGTTCAAGTCCCACCTGAGGCACTTATTTCTTTCTTGCTTCTGTTTGTAAATCATCCTAAATATTTTTATGCTAGGATTAGAAGCCCATGGATCGTCCTGCCCCCCCCCCAGTGATCATACAGCAGATCACGGCACTCAACGTTTGCAGTGGAGGGGGCACAGCAGTGGTCTTCCTTGATGCCCTGCCACATCCTGCTCATTGCTCAACTAGACAGGGGATATTCAAGAGCAACATGCTTTAATCCTCCCTCTCCAGAGTGAGCCAATCCTCTCCCTGACCTACCAGCACCCCATCGGCACAATAAACGTGAGACCCAAAGTCCCTCTTGTACCAGGCTCCTGAGTGGCAGCTCAGGGTGCAGATGCTGAGCCAAGGGACCAGCTTCAAAATATTTTCATCATATTTTGTCAGCTTTACTCAGTCATTCAGATAATCAGGTTCCCCTGAGATTGACTAATGTCTGCACGATAAGTAGAGAAGAAATACATGGTACGGTTTAACAAAGAATCAAACTCCTCAAATTTCAGGGGGCTGATTGGTTACAATCAATCAAACTGAAGCTTTTGCAGTGCAGAACTGAACAAAGGTTCATTATTTTATACCTCAAAAGTCAGAGTAACTAAGATCATGTTTTATGTAAGAAATGAAGCTGTGTAATTTTTACACATTTAAATACAACTGTTAAGCATATTCAGTAGCAGAGATCATGGGTGCCGGAACATGGGGAAGAGAGTGTGTGTGTGTGTGTGTGTGGCGGGGGGTGATGTAGTGATTAAAATAGAGACCATGATTGCTTTTCTTCTGACCTTGCATTCATTATAGGGGCACTCTGAATGCTCATGGGCAAAAGTGTGTGTGTGGGGGGGGCTGCCACCCCCCCTCCCACGCCCATAAGCCACGCCCCCCACACCCATAGCTTCCAGCACCTATGGCAGGGATTGGATGAAACATCTGTTAGCTCCCGAGGCCAGCAACCAATCAAATAAATAACTTCCAGACTGATTGGGTGTTCTGTTCTTTTTCAGCACCAGACAGGAACAGCCAATGCCTGCTATAAAAACAGAGCAGAGACAGTATATGAGAGGGAATTTTTATCAAAGGGATGGTTCAATTGCCTTTCATTTAAAATGCTGCTATAACAGCTTCACTCTGTGTGTGCAAACCAGGTAGGTTAAGTGGTACATAAATTATCAAGGAACCACAGATTTTTTTTAAAATAGCTTGTTTACCCATCCCACAGTGCTTTTCTACTCCTTACTGTTTTTCAAAAATAACATCACCTGGAGAGTAAACAGTAAGTATCTGGCAGTTTTCCACTTACAAAAGGCAAGTGGTTGGGGTCTCCTGGCTTTTTTAAGTCTAACCCCTCATTTCATATTTCCCACACATGAGAGAGGCAATTGTTTTTCTCTGGCACCAGGCCCCACCCCAGAGAGTAAGCAGGATGCTTTGGGTGTGGCCGTTTCCTTCAGTCACAGTACTGAATGCAGGCAGATCATAAATAGCCAGAGAACATGATTATAAACACTGCTGTTCGACTGAAGGAAACAAAATGCCTCCAGACCTTAGTTCTATATCCTACAACATTATGAAATCAGAGAGTACACAGACTAGTCAAACCACTAATTCTCTAACTCATTTTTTGCCCTTGTAACTTGCCCCTGCTCCCCCTAGCCACCTCCATTCACATCCCTCTGGCCCTGTCATTGGATCTCAACTTGTGCCTGAGGGGCACAGGTGAACTGCCTGTGCCCCCTCCTCTAAGGCCGATGTAAAGTTTGACATGACAGACAGGCATGGGGGGGTGTCTAAGCTAGAAATCACCTGATACCAAGGCATCATAACGCGGATCACTTGTGTTATCATTTTCTGCAGTATTTGTTGCATGCATGCTGTGCTGCTTCATGTCTCTGCGAGAAATGGGAAATGAGCTCACGCACAAGGTGGTGCTGGGTCCAAGGTGCCACCATGGGCTGGCCAGCCCAAGACTAGACAACTCTTGGCAAAGAAGCAGCAGATAACACACACACACCATGGCTGAAGAAAAGTGTCTGGCTGGATACCAGGTGCCCCAACAGTTTTCTCACAAAAGCTTCATCAGGGGTCCTTACGAAACTCATACAAGTAATTGCCGAGACACCTGCTGTCCAGCCAGACACTTCACTTTAGACACAGGGTGGGATATTTAGAGCGGATGCGCCATGCGCAACAGGGGTGCGCCAGCGCAAGCGCGAATCGCTACTGTGTGATATTCAGCAGGAGCCGGCTGCGCAGCTCAACAAGCAATGCGCCAGAGCGCAACAGTAATGAATGCATGCACAACTGCAGGGGGCGGAACCATGAATAACATGCACAGTGTGATATTCAACAGCATGCAACGTGTGCAATAGCGGAGCAAGCGGAAGTTGTGCGACAGCGGAAATTAACCAAAATAAAAGGGAGCAAGAGAGGAGAGGAAGATGCACCACATGGAAGCCATAGGTGGGAGCATGGAGATAGAGTGCCAGGGAGGCAAGACAGGAAGCAGGGCACAGGAGTGGCCAGGAGTAGGACAGGGCCCACCAGAAGTGTGCCTGAGTGAGGGTAGGAGTGGGTGTGCCCATGCCAGTGTGAGCAAAAGGGCCTGAGAGTGCCACAGTGGACTGAGAACAGTGGCAAGAGGCAGGACAGCTTCAGGCGAACAGCCGGAGGTGAACCCAGTGCAGGGGAAGTACCAGCAGCAGACAGCGGGGAGAACAGGAGAACAGCCACCCGGGGGCGGACACCAGCCAGGGACATGGCCAGTGCCACCTTCCAGATGGAGGCGGTAATGAGGGGTGTGAGAAGGCAGGCAGCAGGGAGGCGGGGCCGTGGAAGGGCCCGTTGGCGGTACACCCAGAACAGGCAGTACCGAGCCCGCACCAGCTTCGAACAGTACTCTGACCCTGAGATTGTGGGCTGGTGCCGCCTGAACTGGGCAATTCTGAGGCAGCTCTGTGAGCTGTGCAGTGAAGAGATGCAGGCGCCCACACGACGCAGCCATGCGCTGTCATTGGAGACAAAGGTCACAGCCGTCATGTGCCTGCTCGCCACGGGCACCTTCCAGAGACCAACAGGGGACACGACAGGCATAACCCAGTCGGCCGCGTCACGCCTACTCACAAAATTCCTCAGTGCACTGCTGCCACATGCTGCGGAGTACATCCATTTCCCCCAGAACAGGCAGTACCGAGCCCGCACCAGCTTCGAACAGTACTCTGACCCTGAGATTGTGGGCTGGTGCCGCCTGAACCGGGCGATTCTGAGGCAGCTCTGTGAGCTGTGCAGTGAAGAGATGCAGGCGCCCACACGACGCAGCCATGTGCTGTCATTGGAGACAAAGGTCACAGCCGTCATGTGCCTGCTCGCCACGGGCACCTTCCAGAGACCAACAGGGGACATGATAGTCATAACCCAGTCGGCCGCGTCACGCCTACTCACAAAATTCCTCAGCACACTGCTGCTACATGCTGCAGAGTACATCCATTTCCCCAGCACACAGGTGGAGTGCACAGCACATGTGTTCCACAGGGTAGCACGGTTGCCTGGCGTGCTCGGGGCCATTGACGGCACTCATGTAGGCATCCGCATGCCACCTGGCCCGGAGGGTGTGGCATATATCAACCACAAGGGCTACCCAAGCATAAACTGCCAGGTGGTGTGCGATGCCAGGGGGTGCATAATCAATGTCTGTGCCACGCACCTTGGGGGAGCACACAATGCCTTCATCTGGCGCCAGTCTGCACTGTGCCACAGGTTTGAGAGTGGGGACATCCCCACCGGCCATCTAGTAGGTGAGTATGCATATCACGCAGGACGACGTGAGTAGACGTTGGGGGGGTGCACTGTCAGAGGTGCCATGGGTACCACCCATGATGGCCCATGGCATAGTGATGCAGACCACCATGCTAATGTCTCCCCTCTACACGCAGGTGACAGTGGTTACCCGCTACGGCCCTGGCTGCTCACACCACACTGGCGCCCCATGACCCCATTGCAGCTACGGTACAATGAGGCACATGCCACAACACAGAATGTCATTGAGCGGGTGTCCGGGCTGCTGAAGGCACAGTTCCAGTGGCTGGACACATCAGGGGGTGCCCTACAGTACAGCCCTTTGAAGGCCTGCGGGCTTTTCCTAGCCTGCTATATCCTGCACAACATGGCCACCGACTGTGGGATAGCTGTAGAGGTCGAAGAGGGGGACAGCGGTGGGGATGATGAGGATGCCAGTCCAGCTGGTGTAGGGCAGCCACCCCCTTGGCGACGAGACCCCCAGCTGTTCCGGATGGCACAGTAGCACCGGGACACCGTCGCAGAGGAGCACTTCGGACAACACAGGTAGGTCACGGGACTATGTGCAACCACCATGGGCAAGGGCACAGCCCACAGACAGGCAGGGCTGGACACCAGGGGCGGACAGGGAATGGGACTGAGCGGGAGATGCACACGGCGGCAGGGATGGGCAGGTCTGAACACGACACGTGCACACGCATGCACACACACCACAACACATGCCCAAAGGGCAAACGGCACACCCACCCCAACAGGCACCCCTACACCCTCACAGGACCACACACAACCATGCCCAGTGGCTGGCACTGTGCGTGCCTCAGACGCTGGGCACCACTGCACAGTGGTGGACAGCGCTACGCAGGTATCATCATGCACACGCCACAGTGGCCAGCAGCCGGGAGGGTGTGCACAGGGACCGTGAGTGTGCAGGGCTGGGAACTCTGCCCATGATTCACACAATGCACACCACAGTGCACACAGGGCAGTGGCAGACAGTGGCCATGGTGGGAGACAGGGTCAGTCATGCGGCACAGTACCATGGCCACCACGGATGCGTGAACGGCCCTGCTGAGACCTGCCAGCCGTGCCAGGCTGACCAGTGGCCTCATGGGGTGGCACCAATGGGCCCCGAGGGGTGATGCTGCGTGAACGAGACCGTGTCCACGCAGGGGTCTGCAGCCCACTGAACATGCCCGCGCCAGGCGTGCTCGGAATGCCCACAGTCAAACCCGGTGTCGACATAGCAAGTGTCACACAGCGTCGGGAATGGGGGGGTGGACAAAACACTGTGTGGTGTCTGCGGCGGCTGGGCACCAAATTGGGAGGCCAGTGTAGCCATGACAGTCGCCACTGCAGTGATCTGCCTGTCAATGGCAGCGGTCACATCCCCCCCCGCTGCTGGACCAACTCTGCCAGGAACAAGCCGTGATCCCTGCTGTGCCGCTCTTCTGCCTGGCGCAGAACCACACTGAGTGCATCCATCGCCGTCCCGAGCCACATCTGCTGAACAACTGAGGCCTGGAGAAGATGACTGTGGTCGTCCAAGGGGTCATCTGCTGGTCCGGCATGCTGTCCCCCGTGGTGTTCCTGGCCCTGCTGGCCAGCACCCCTTAATGATGGGCGCTGCACACCAGAGCCATTCCGGGGCACGTTCACACGTGGTGCATTGCCACCGCCCCCCCCAACACTGTCCCCCTGCTGTCATTGGCTGACTGCTGGCGCTGCCCCTCCGGCTGCCGATTGCCAGGGGATACTGGCACTGCCACAGCAGCTGCAACAGCCCCACCGCCCTGGATGCACACCAGTGCTGCCCCACTGGGGCATATAGACACAGGCTGGGACTGGGTTGTTACGCAAGCAGCCACGGCAGCATCACCGTGGTATCGCCCGTGCGGTTGCCTGCTGTGGGACCATCCTGTGTCCCACATGTATCACTGTCCGGGATGTGCGGCCCATCATCATCGGTGCTGGATCTGGCCCCAATCTGTGTCCCAGCACACTGGAGACCGGGGGAGATGTTATGCTGAGACACAGGCAGGGCCATGTCCGCACCCGCACCACCCACATCAGTCCAGACAGACGTGCAGGTATGCACTTGGCCAGTCCCTTGGACACCTGTGGAGGTGGATGGGCGATCCTCTGTGTCCAGAGCCTCCCTCTCAGTTGACACACCCTCCACCGCTGCCCCATGTAGGCGCTCAGGAGCTGTAAGGGAACACATTAGTGTTAGTGGCTCCGCCTGGCCCTGTGGCATGCCCTCCACCACCCACACACTGACAGCACTGGACCTACCATGCAGTGATGGGCTGCCACCCATCTGGAAGCCACCACCAGGAATGCCCTCGACGGCACTACACCGCATGCTGCTGGCCTCCCGCTCCTCTCGTGGCGTCAGGAGGGGTACATCCAGCTGGCCCCCACCGGTGGCAGCATATGCTGCCCTGATGGCAGCCATCTTGTCCTTGATCCGCCTCCTGTCTGTGCCTACCTTCTTTTTGCGCTCCTGCACAGACCGCTGGTGGCTGCCCTGCTGGTTCACGGAACGCGCCACCTTACCCCACGCCGCAGCATGGGCCTGTGGCATTCCCCGCTGTCCGCTAAACAGAGGTTCCCTGTCCAGATATGCCTCAAACAGGGCATCAGATTCAGCCCTGGTGAAGTTGGGCCTCCTCCTTCTTCCCCTTCCCTGCTCCTCCTCTTCCTCATGCTCGGTCATGCTTGTGCCTGAGGGAAAGACAGGTGTTACCTTGGACTGTGCAGTCCCATATAGCCCTCCCAAACCACTGTCCCCACATCCCAACAGCATGTAACCTACCACAAAGGACTGCAATACCGATTCATGGCCTCTGCAGCCCCAGGTCGCATATATATAGCGCAACGCATGTAAATGAGGGTAGGCGCAACTGTAAGTGGATGCTAATGCAGTGGATGTGCCATGGAATGGCTTATGAGCTGATCTGCATAACCTGGCTGAATATCGTGCTGTGTACCTTGTGCAATGTTGCTGAGCGTGCTCAGGCTATGGCGACAACCAGACGCAGGCTAAATCGGCACCACATCGCCGCGATGCCCGGGTGCTGACACTGACGCTGCGCAGCTGCTGATGTGCTGTGTGCGGAAGGCAGTGCAGAGCGGCCACCACTGAGCCTGTGGCACTAGTGCGGCATGCCCATGGGGTGCTCGTGCCATGGTGTGCCATGGCGCCACAGCGCAGTAGGCCACTGCAGGGCATCACACACATGCACCTACATGCAGGGTGTCCCAATAGCGCTGTGGCGCTCCATGCGCGGACAGACCCTTGAACCTGCAGTCGAGCCTTTGCCCCTAGGTGCCGTAAATGCATGCTGCACCCTATTGCACAGTCCAGTGACAGCGCAATAGGGACTGGCAGCGCAGTACTGCACTGCCTCCGCACGTGGGGCACGTGCGCTACAGAGCGCCATTTTTATGCCATTTGAGATAGTACCATGCCTCGGACCAGAACGCCGGTCTGGAGTGCCATCGAACTGGCAAACCTGGTGGCCTTGGTGGAGCCACATGCTGGTGCCCTCTTTGGGCAGGTACCACTCCATAGGCCACGGACTGCGGTGTGGCAGGAGGTCACAGAGGGCCTGGAGGAAGCAACAGGGAGCAGCAGGTCAGTGGAGCAGCGTCGCCACCGCTATGGTGACCTCCAGTGGTGGGACCCTGACCGCCTGGGCCGACTACAGGCACGCGCCCGGTGGGGAGCCGTGCCACGGCCAGGTAGGTGCCCCATCCCATCACTGGTAGTGTCTGTCTGTCCAGGTATCGCGGTGGGCATCAGGCCATGCTGCAGGGGTGGGGGCCATCCTGGGGGGGTGGTGGTGGTGGGGGGGTGTCATGGCTGGGCTGTGCGGGCACGTACACAGTTGGGGGGGGGGCTATGTTACTGACCTGTACTGATGTTTCCCTCTCCATGTTTGCACCCTAAGCCCGGAGGATCGCCGTAGGGCCCGTTTGGCCCGTGGACAGGGACAGCAAGCCGGAGCGGGTGGCGTGGCCTTGCAGTCGGGGCACGGTGGTGGTGCCATGGGTCAGCAGTGCCCTGCTGACCAGGATGCAGGTGAGTGCCGTATTTCCCCTTACATCTGTGCATGGTGGGTTGCAGGGGTGGTGGCGGGGCATGGCCACCTGCACTTGGCCCCACTGCCGTGCATGCCACACGGTGCACTCAGCACTGTCCTGTAGCACTGCATGTGTGGGTGAGTGTCGCAGGTGGGCTGTGCATGCACTGGGTTCATGGCTGTGCCACTGCCATCACACTGCATAGCCATGTCACTGTACGGCCACGCTGGTGCTGTGCAGAACATGGACGGTGGGTGTGTGCAGCATTCCACATGGCTATGGGTGCCTGGGTAGGCAGGTCTTGTGGGCGCAGACACTGTGGGTGGTCGTGATGCCATCACAGGGGCGTGGCCCACGGCTGTATGCCATGCACATTGGGTGGGCTGCAGGGGTCTGGCCAGTCACATGTACTGACTCTGCTCCCTTGTCCTAGGTGGACAATGCTGGACTACCCTGGAGCGACACATACAAGAGCTCCTACATGTGACCCGGGCTACTCTGGAGCTGCTCCAGGGAATGGAGCGTGGCGACCGAAGGAGGCACAGGCAGCGCCACAGGGACCGGAGTGAAGAGAGGGTCCGCCAGTAGGGCCTGCGGGGCACATGATGTGCATTCCCCCCCGGACTGTCTCTCACACCCCTTTGTCCCACTCCCTGATGTACCCCGTTGCCCCATGCCCACCCCCACCTGGATTGTGCCCCCCCCACTTTGTACACAGTTCTGTTTGTTTTGTTGTTTGTACAGTTTCCCTATGCATTATAATCTTGTTTACTATGACAACTGTGGTGGTCTCTGATTTGCAGCGGGTGTATGGTGCTTTGCTGCAGTGGTGTGCATGGTGTCGGGGGTGGTGCAGGCCTGGGCATGTGTGTGTCTGGCAGGGCCCCACTACTGGTGTGGTTGGGGGCCATGGTCCCTGTCTGTGGTATGTGTGTTGTTCCCTGTGCACTGGATGCCTGTGTGCAGTGGTCCCTGGTGCATGCGCTGTGTCCCTGCTGCCCCTGTCAGTCTGTCCATGGTCCGTGCAGCTGAGCCCCTTGCATGTCTGTGGTACGCACAGGCTGCTGGGATGTCATTGGTGGCTGTCCATGCCAGCCACCCTCTGGACACGGTGCCATGGTGGCTTGCGTCTTGTCACCAGTTTGTTGCATGTCTGCCACAGGTAACACTGTGGGCTATGCTGTTGTTGTCCCCCCTCCATGCTGTCACTGGTGTCTACTGCGGTGTCTGTGTTCTACTGTCTGTCACTTGTGCTCCGGCTGCATGCTGGTGGTGGACGGCTTCATGGTGCACGCACCAGATGGCTAGTTCACCAGTGCCATGGTGGGGTGCAGGCCGTGGGTACACAGCATCAGTGGACACACACCAGCGGCATCTGTTGCCCCACTTTTGTGGCCCTGTGTCAGGGTACCCTTGGGACAGGGTGGGGGTTTGTCCATGCCCTGTGTCGCATTCTGTGTGGCGCATGCCTCCATGCACCACAGTGGGTGGCTGTGCTGTCTGTTGGGGCCAGTGCTGGGACAGGGTGTGTGCATGGGTGGATGTGCGGGGTGCTGTCCTGCTGGTGGTGGTGTCCAGGGCAGGCCTTGTCGCATGGGGTCCTCGGGTACTGACGCAGGGTCGACCTCTCTGCTGTGCCACGGGGGGGGGGACCATGCAGGGGGGCACTGTGTATGCAGTTGTTGCGTCAGTGGCTGGTGTTGCCCACTGTGGGGTGATCACAGTGGGGCTGCCATGCATGGCACCATAGTGCACAGGGTTGCATTGTCACGGTGGTGGTGGTGGCATGCATTCGGTGCTATGCACTGTTGGGCGCTGCTTCTGGGCTGTGTGTCTGGGGATCGCTGTACAGGGTGTGCTCTGCATTGGCGGGGTGGGGTGGCATTGGGGGGCCGACCCTCCTTGTGTTGCGGTCACTGCTTGCCGGGGGGGGTGCTGGGGCACCATGCCCCAGCTGTTGATTCAGTGCTGGTGTTCATAGGCTGGTGATCCATCCAGCTCACCTCTGGTTGTGCAGTTCATGGGGTGCCTGGGTGGGGGTGGGTCTGTCTGGCCTACTGCGTGATCCTCTGCCCATGGCTTCCATGCGTAGTGCACCCCTGCATCCTGTCCCTGTCCCTGCGCATCACTGGTTGTGCTACTGCACATCGCCCCTGCTCCACTGCACATCCCTGGTTGCGCCTTGGCACAGGTGGCGTGATATTCAACTATGTTGCGCAAGTGCACCTTGGCCTGCGCTTGGTTTGAATATCGCGCGTGTTGCGCAATGGCGCACTGCACTTGCACCTGCTCCTGCTATTGCGCATCTTTTTGGCGTAGTCTGAATATCCCACCCACAGTGTGTCTGTAATCTGCAAAGCATGCCAAATAAACTTGCAATTTTTCACGCACACACCAGTGGCCACAGTTCTTGTTAGTGTGCCACTGCTTCTTTGCCAGAGATCGATTCATCTCTCCCTTTCCCTGTAGCTCTCTTCTTGTTTCCTGTTCAACTATGCCCTTTCATTAGGCAGTAAAGTATGACAGGATGTACAGCACTCTGTGTTGGGATAATGGTACACCTTGCATGAGGCCAAAATCCAAGTACTCCTACCACCTGAGAAGTTGCATTAGGCATGCGTAAAGCACACCGTAGAGTGCCTTATTTTGATTACGAAATGGTTACATCAGGATTGATAAAGAAATATATATATTTTTTTGTTTGTTTAATATACGTAAGTGAAAAAAAAAACGGTTAAAAGGAGTAAAAGAAAAAAAGCAGTACAATTCAGCCATTACAATTTTGCTGTTCGGTCAGTAGATGGCAAAGGATATATTTTTTAAATTGTAAAACAATGAACAGGGTGGCATGTTACCCAGTAAGCTGGCAAACTAAAAACTACAAAAATGCAAAACACACACATACACTGTGTGCAAGCTTTATTATTCATACAAAAGAAGCAAGCAGAGCATAAAGTGGCTCAGTTTCACCTGCACACTCCCCCCGGTCATCTGACACATTCCTCCCCACTGATTGGAGCTTTCACCTTTGATAAACACATCAGGTGACCAGGGTAGTGTGTACAAAGAGCACTGAGCCCCTTTCTGCTGTGCTTGCTTCTTTTGCACAAATGTGCAGTGTCTCTTCAGCATGCCTGGCAATCTGGTGAACATCAGAACTGAGTCTCCTATAACCACTGTCTTCCTGTGTTTTGTTGTGTTTATTAATATTTAGCTTTTGCTGTACAGTGTGTTATGTAGTTCTTCATTTCCCTGTTCAGTCAATAGATTAAACCGACTCTCAGAATGTAATGATGAGCTTTCATTGCTGTTGGTTACTCTCCTTTCGGCTTGCCAGTGCCTGCTAACTGCTTCCCACTGAGTCATTTTCACAGTTACTGGTTCTTTGTTACATTATATGTCTGTTATCTTTCACTTAATGTTCCCTTTTCATATTGCATCCATTGCCCCCTCACTGTTTTCATTTTTGCCATTTTCCATGCCACTTTTAATGGCATCCTCCTCCTCGCCTCCATCTGCATACGATTCTACTGCAGCTTTTCTGCCAGAGGAGTCATTCAGTCCATTAGCTGTTCAGCAACGATACACTTGTCACAGATGAAGGCCCTGCTTGACATCTCTGTGTCTCTCTGAATGTGTACATTTGACAACTTCCGCAGTAGTTTACTTTCTCCTCTGTGGCTCGGGTCATTACTAAGATTTTCCAACTGTGTTAATGGAAATGTTCCTCTGAGTATTTATGTGTGCCACGGACTGACATGATGGTGTCAGATTAGATAGCACTCTGGTGTTTGTTATCCCTGTTTACTTCTTAACTGCCATAAAGGGAAATTAGTTTTGAATTAAAACGTTTATGGAGCTCTCTCTCTCTCTGTTTTCGTTCTCGCTCTCCCTGTCTCTCTCCATGTCAAATTCATATCTATCTTGGGGCCCCTTGCTCAAGCTTAGTGACTAAATACTTTAGATACCTGGTTACAGCAGCTGTCAATATTTATACAAAAAAAATAATACTCAGATGGCCCAGTGGTGGAGAGGGCTGAGGCACTGGGTGACTACCCTCCTGCCATGCCGAGGCCTAGGTTCAGAAATGGACGCAGGTTGCTCAGGGGCTGGATGGAGAAGGGAGGAAAGAGCATCCAAAGGACAGCTGTTCTCTGTCGGGAGGAGGAGGAGGAGGGATATACATCCTGCTAGGTGGCTGCCACCTGGAGGACCGGGGTGGCAGTGCAGCGAGACACCAGGGAAGGGTTCCCGCCTGCCCGCTTGATGCCAAGAGTCCCTCCCTCCCCCACAGGCCTCACAGCAGTGACTGGGCATCTTCACTGTCCTGTGGCATAGGACCGCCAATGGAGCATGGTAAAGTTCCACAGAAGCTGGGTTCTGGGGCTGGAGGGACCAGTCTGGATGCTGGCTGGTCAGTAGTTGATGGAGACAAACTACTGATAAAATAAATAAATAAATAAATAATACTACACTGATGCTTGACATGAGCTGAAGAGAGAATTACTCCTGATCACGGTGTACTTACTCCATTTCCCCAAACCATCACAAAATATCTCTCAGATGAGCAAACGGTTTCTTTAAAGAGCTGGTGACACATTCAGGAGAACTTTAACAAAGCATGATATTTAGGTATTGTCCAGCTTGTATTTCCCATTAGTTCTTTATTCCTCCTCTCCATTATTTAGTAGTGAGGTCATTTGCATGAAAACAGGATCTTTGCTCCTGAAGAGTTAATCTATTCCTGCTGCTTTCTCCCTACCTGAAGTCATAGAGCACTGCTTATGACCTCACAATTACTCCCATGGCAACAGACTGCAATGTCACAACAGAGGATTATGACTTGAAGTAGGGAGTAAGCTACACCGGCAGACAAACTCAAAATGAACTCTAAGGGACAATGATCATATATTCATACACATTTCTTTAGTAATACAAAATGGGGAGGAGAAATATATTAAAATATAAATGGAATGCTAGCAGAATTGTACCTAATTATTATGTTTTTTAAAGTTTTCTTTGAGATGTCAGTAGCACTTTAAGAAGGAGCTGGAATTTCCCAGCAAATCAGGTGCAGTAATTTTTATCAGTGAATCCTTTTTCTCGTTATATTTGTTCTGAGGCCATTACTTTTCCAGGGTTCCAATCGAACAATAGTGAGTAAGAACACAATGTGACTTCAGTTGTTATTAGGGCCCTTAGTGAAGAGAAACCAGAGAAGAAAAGCCATACCCTAATTGAGTTGTCAGTATTCTTCTTTTGTTAAGATTAAATATACCGGTAGGTTTGAAATTTTATATTCACCTAACAGCAAATAACCTTGGAAAAAGCTGCTGTGTGAGGTATGTTTCCCATTTCCCTTTGGAGGAGATAAGGCTAGCGTGTGTGCTTTTTGACGGTCAGGCACACTGACTGAGCAGAGTAGCAGGACATTAAAGTCAATCAACCCGCTGACTAAAACGGCTTACAGTCATAACCAGATTAACAGCCCTCTGATTCCTATGTTAACAACCTGGCCAAAGTATCCTTTGTGCACATCACCAGGTTATAATTTACAATAAATAATTGCTAATGAACACATGCCAGACAAACATGGGGGCTTCGTGTCTGCATTGTACTTCTGTGAACTATTCAATTATTCAACAAAAGCAGTGCTGGGACTGAAGAGAAGCTAAGGCTCAGAGCTAAGAGAGCAAGATTCAGAGCTATTCCAGACCCTGACAAATTCCTTCAATACCATTCTCAAATAAAATACTGTTTACCAACTTGATGGAGCCCACTGGGCAGAGTGCCAGCACACAGCCACATCAATGAGTATAATGCATGATTTACTGTGAGTAATCCAATTGAAAGCCTGAGTAAAACTTGCAGTAGTGGGGCACTGTTTGCAGAAGGATTTTATACCGACTGTACCAATATCAATGCCACAACATTTGAAAGAGCTGCTCTGTGGGGGTCAAATGGTTACAATGGAAAGGAACTGCATAACTATATATAGAATAATGAATGGGATGTGTACATTATTTTTTATACACACCCAAGGTGTGTGATAGCACAAAAACATGAGTGTGAAGTAGGGCTGGGCAAAATTAGAAAATTCCAATTTTGCAGACTTTTCTGAAATTCTTTAATTAACCATGACTCAGTCAGTCTTAAAGCCACAGATCAGAAATTTAGCATGCATACAGTTTGGAAGAGGCCATAACAGAATGCTAAGTGTCAAGATACTTGGATGAGAGTTGCAGACGTTATAGGAGCTCAAAGTTTAGCAATTTATTATTCATGTAAAATTTCTGAAAATATTTATATGCTTACAACATAGCCACCTTTTGAGCTAGATAACTGAAAATATATATATGCATACTTTCTTGAGTCTTAAAAACTGCTAAATAGAGGGGTAGTTGGTTATGTAACTTGGAGGTTACAGGAGTTCAACATTTCACAATTTAATTATTTGTTAAATTCTGTGAACATTTTCAAAATATTTGTATATTTATAGCTCCACTGCTATTGCAGGTATGCACTCAAGATTTGGCATGCATGCCAACATAAATAGGTCCTGGAATCTAATTTAGCTGAATAAATGTGGTTCAGTAGGAGAACATTTATTGTGGATATCTTAGAAATTACTAATTGACAAAATTTGCTAAAAAAATTCATGGACGCATAATAGTTAATGTCAGTAGAATTCCACTTGTAGAATTTAACTTTTACAAACACTTATCACCACTGAATCACCTTACTTGTGTTAGTACCATGGCCCTGTAATGCCCCTCCAACACTCCTGTGACAGTAATGCCCAGCATCATGGCCCTGCAGTGCCCCTCCAACATTCCTGCGACAGTGATGCCCAGCATCATGGCCCTGCAGTGCCCCTCCAACACTCCTGTGACAGTAATGCCCAGCATCATATCCCTGCAGTGCCCCTCCAACACTCCTGCGACAGTGATGCCCAGCATCATGGCCCTGCAGTGCCCCTCCAACACTCCTGCGACAGTGATGACCAGTATCATGGCCCTGCAGTGCCCCTCTAACACTCCTGTGACAGTAATGCCCAGCATCATATCCCTGCAGTGCCCCTCCAACACTCCTGTGACAGTAATGCCCAGTATCATGGCCCTGCAGTGCCCCTCCAACACTCCTGTGACAGTAATGCCCAGCATCATAACCTTGCAGTGCCCCTCCAACACTCCTGTGACAGTAATGCCCAGCATCATGGCCCTACAGTGCCCCTCCAACACTCCTGCGACAGTGATGCCCAGCATCATGGCCCTGCAGTGCCCCTCCAACACTCCTGCGACAGTAATGCCCAGCATCATGGCCCTGCAATGCCCCTCCAACATGCCTGCGACAGTGATGCCCAGCATCATGGCCCTACAGTGCCCCTCCAACACTCCTGTGACAGTGATGCCCAGCATCATGGCCCTGCAGTGCACCTCCAACACTCCTGTGACAGTGATGCCCAGCATCATGGCCCTGCAGTGCACCTCCAACACTCCTGCGACAGTGATGCCCAGCATCATGGCCCTGCAGTGCCCCTCCAACACTCCTGCGACAGTGATGCCCAGCATCATGGCCCTGCAGTACCCTTCCAACACTCCTGTGACAGTGATGCCCAGCATCATGGCCCTGCAGTGCCCCTTCAACACTCCTGTGACAGTGATGACCAGTATCATGGTCCTGCAGTGCCCTTCCAACACTCCTGCGACAGTGATGACCAGTATCATGGCCCTGCAGTGCCCCTCCAACACTCCTGCGACAGTGATGCCCAGCATCATGGCCCTGCAGTGCCCCTCCAACACTCCTGCGACAGTGATGCCCAGCATCATGCTCCATCAAAACTAAAGATATCCAAATACTTCTGTCACAATGGCCCAAGTCGCAACTAGTTGTAAGGCTTGGTGTCACCTGGTGCCACTGTTTCCAAACACAAAAAAATATGCACTGTTTTCTACAGGGTTGCTAAAGAGTCAGCTGGTGGCATTGTACAGAAACAATGCTGCATGTGCATGAACTACCACAAGTCGTTAAGTCAGGCTCGTTTACACTGCCATCTTTGCAATGCATCAACCAATGTGCACAGCTTGATCCTCTGCAAAGTCTGCTTTGTGGACACTTACTGGTACACATTAAGTGCCATTCGCATTACTTTTTCGCTCTGACTCAGGAGTGGGTATGTCTAATGGATCAAGCATGTTATGCTGCATTGCAAACCCTTTTCTGCACTCAATCTGCTACCGAAGCCTTTTCTCCCGTACTCTTCCAGTGGTCCCATAAGCCTCTGTGCCAGAACAAGGAAGTATCAGCATACCAGCCGACATTCAAAAAGGCAAACAGTTACATTGGGACCATATTCGTGAACTGTGCATTATTTAAATAATAAACAGCTTTTGCACCATATAACGGAGGTCAGCATCTTTTGTTATTTCAAACAGGGATTATGGCTCGGCGGCTGCAGGAGGGGGTGGAACGGAGTCTGAGATACAATTTATGTCTACTTGTGTTTACTGGGCAGGGGAAATGTACTTTATTCAAAAAAAGCAGAACCACACAGCAGCAGACTGAACTGCACGTGTCTGGCACAGTGAAGTGTTTACTGCATCCATTGCAACCAGTGGACATGATGAAGGCAGTGAACGCATCAGCGCCAATGTCAGTTGCTTGAAATAGAGCCCACATTATGTACAGCCCCTATGCAGTATGACCTGCAGCGGGTAGCACATTATATGGGTGACTCAAATTGAGTGACTCAGTTTTCAGCGACTCAGTCTGAACGCCCGTGATGTGAGCTACTCTGAAAGGGTAGCGAGGCACAGTTATAGCGCCAAGTTAGGGGAAATAACAGTGACTGCTGAGCAGGGCAAAGAAACAGAAGAGGAGTGTTCAAAAAGGAGGGGAGGAGGTATGTGGCATGTAGTTTGGTGGGGTATTGCAGAGCTGGCCTTCTGGTGTGGTGGTGTGGGTGGCCGGCTGTAGTGAGGGAGGTCCAGGGTTCGGGGCTGGGTAGGGGGTACTGTTTTTTTGTTTGTGTACCGGAGTTTGACTTTTGTGTTTTTTGAGAATCTCCCCCTCCCCAACATGCACCCCCCTCCTCCGGAGTTGAGAATCTAAACTTCGCCCCCCCCCCCATGGTGGGGGCAACCCTCCGCATAGATATTTTATTCAGTTTTCCTTGCTGGAGAGTGTACATTGTCACTGTGCTTTTCGGCAATGTAGACTCACTGTAATGGCAATCACAACTTAGCGGTCGCCATTATGACATGGAACCCCTGCAGCGCAGCAAGGGTGGGCTGTGTAAACTGTTTATCGTTGGAAGCACACATAGCACAGCGGGAGAGCAGTGGAGGAGACTCAAAAGTGTTGCGGCTGTGTAAACACGGCTTAAGTTAGTAAGCTCTAGTGGTTAATTTACATATTGCAAGAAGACAGGCCAGTGCTCAGTGATGTCCATGACTATTCTTCATGTAGCGGCAGTAGCAGCAGCAGTAGCAGCAGTAGTAGCAGTAGTTGTAGCAACAGTAGCAGCAGTAGTAGCAGTAGTAGCAGTAGTAGCAGTAACAGAGTAGCAGCAGTAGTAGCAGTTGTAGCAGCAGTAGTAGTAGCAGTAGCAGCAGTAGTAGCAGTAGCAGCAGTAACAGCAGCAGCAGTAGTAGTAGCAGTAGCAGCAGTAGTAGTAGCAGCAGTAGCAGCAGTAGTAGCAGCAGTAGTAGCAGTACCAGCAGTAGCAGCAGTAGTAGCAGCAGCAGCAGTAATAGTAGTAGTAGCAGCAGTAGTAGCAGTAGTAGTAGTAGCAGCAGCGGTGGCAGTGGTAGCAGTGGCAGCCGGTGGTGGCAGCGGTGGTGGTGGCACGGCGGCGGCGGTATGGTCAGTGGCAGCAGTGAGTAGCGGTGGCAGCGGTAGTAGTGGTGGCAGTAGTGGTGGCAGCGGTGGCAGCAGTGGACCCAGTGGTAGTGGTGGCAGTGGTGGCGGCGAGCGGCAGCGGTGGCAGCAGTGGTGGCGGTGGTAGTGATGGTAGCGGCGGTATTAACGGTGGCAGCAGTGGTAGTGAGTGGCAGTGATGATGGCAGCAGTGGCAGCAGTAGACCCAGTATTAGTAGTAGCAGTAGTAGTAGCAGCAACAGTGGGTAGCAATAGCAATGGTAGCAGTGGTAGCGGCGGCGGCAGCAGTAGTAGTAACACAGTAGCAGCAGCGGTGTGGCAGTGGCAGCAGTGGTGATGGCGGTAGCGAGTGGTAGCAGTAGTAAGTATTTTATGTTGATTACATGGCTGCTGACCGGCCTAAATAGCGCAACTACTGAGAAGCAGGCTGTGGAGCCGCAGCACTGTTGTGACCAATGCCCCACAGCCTGCAAAACTAATCCGCTTCCCCAATACCGTTTGCAGGCTGTTGGTGACACAAGTTTGGAACGTTCGCACCAACTTGTGGCAAATCAGCCACTGCAATCAGGGGCCACCTCGTCATTGCAGTGTCAGCCATCCGCTGTAATGAGGGAGCGACCCATCATTGCAGGGTGGATCTAGCAAGCCTGATATTGTTTCTGAACACGGCGGCAGGTTGCCGCCGTGTTCACAAACAATATAACCCTCCCCCACCGTGTTTATGTGCGGTGGGGCCCCAATCTCGTCGACCCGGTGCTCCCCTGTTCATTTTGCCGACGGGGGCCCAGTCCCCGTCGGCATTCTGTCACCCCCACTTTCATTTTCTGCCGCCAGGTGCCCAATCCCGTCGGTATAATGAAGCCCCTTTGTGTGCCGAGGGGTACCCAATCCCCATCGGCTATTGCTGCCCCGCCAACAGAAAGCTGTTGGTGCCCCCTACACGCTGTTATTCCTGCCAATGGGTGCCCAATCCCCGCCGGCATAATGACCCCCCCTCAGGTATGCCGACGGGGTGCCCAATCCCCATCGGCTATTGCTGGCCCCGGCAGAAGCCATTGGTGGCACACTGAGAGCCCACCCCAGTGTGCCACATGCCCTGTAAAAGAAAAACTGTCCTGCAAAGTCTTTTGCTTTTATTTTTCCCTGAAAAGCAGAAAACGGTCCCTCATAGTCTCCGTGCTGCCCACCCACCACCCGCACCCACCCACTGCACACCCTGCCTCCCCACACCCTCCCTCACCCCATACTTACCTCTGGAGTCTGGCACGACGATCTTCGGTGGACCGGAAACACGTCTGCACTCTTCAAAGCCGACTGCGAACTGAGGAAATGCCGGTAAGCTGTATAATGTAATGAATAGGGTTTTTTCAACTTTAGTGCATATCTCGGGCATTTTTGGGAATTTTTTCACCAAATTTTCAACATGGGGTTTTTGGGACCCCTCCTCATGAATGCTTGAACTGTCATGGTGTTAATCGGCCCGGAAAGTTGATTTTGCGGTCACCGCGCGGAATCACCGTTGGGAGCCGATTAACAAAACGACAGTGCCAGTGTTCATGAGGTGGGCTCTCAAAAAGCCTATGTTGCAAATTTGGTGGAAAAACTCCCAAAAATGATTGTTTTATGAGCATGCACTGCGCAGTTGCTACGCACGCGCATAACTTCGTGCATTTGCAATATTTTGATGCCAGATTTTCAACATTGGCATTTTGTCACACCTCCTTGTGAACAGTATAGCTGTCATTGTTCACATCCTGGTGAAAATGTGTTTTTGCACATCCGGCGCAGAATAACGAGGTCGCTGTCAGAAATCAGTGCTCAGGACAGATTAAGAAAATGACAGTGACACTGTTCATGAGTAGAGGTCCTGAAATGGCTATGCTGAAAATTTGGTAACGATACTCCATAAAATGACTGTGTTAGGAGCATGCATTGCACAGTTTGCACGCACACTCGTAACTACGCGAATGTATAATATTTTCACTCCATATTTTCAACATTGCCATTTTCCCACACCTACTTATGAACAGTGAAGCTGTCATTTTTTTCATCCTGGCCAAAATGTGTTTTCGCAGTTCCGGCACAGAATAGAGCGGTCGCTGTGGGAAATCACTGTCCGGGACAGAGAAATAAAATCACAGTGATACTGTTCATGAGCAGAGGTCCTAAAATGCAGATGTTGAAAATTTGGTGATGATAGCCCATCAAATGAGTTGCGTTGCACACTTTCCATACACCCTTGTAACTTTGCAGATTCGTAATATTGTCATGCCACATTTTCAACAATGGCAATTTTTCACACCTCCTTATGAGCAGTACAACTGTCATTTTTCACATCCTGAGTGAAATGTGCTTTCACAGTTGCAACACAGAATAACACGGTCGCTGTGGGAAATCAGTGTTCAGGATAGATAAAGAAAATGACAGTGGCACTGTTCATGAGCAGAGGTCATAAAATCCCTACTTGGAAATTTGGTGACAAAACTCCGTAACATGACTGTGATACAAGCGTGCGTTCAACTGTTTCCACGCACCCTTGTAACTTCGCAAATTTGTAATATTTTCATGCCACATTTTCAACAGTGGCATTCTTTCCACACCTTCTCATGAACAGTACAGCTGTCATTTTTCACATCCTGGCTAAAATATGTTTTTGCACTCCTGACGGAGAATAGCACGGTCACTGTGGGACATCAGTGTTTGGGATAGATTAAGATGGAACAAGTGAGAGGGGGAGTGATCGAGCTCCACTGAGCTCTGTTGGGACTGCTCCAGATTTGTTTGTGGGCAGAAAAAGGCTCCAACGCAAGAGGCCAGTACAAAAGGGCAGCCTGCAGCAGTGGGAGAAACAGAACAAGAGGGTGAGTATAGGGAGGGGGAGTGAGCGAACTCACCGGAGCACTGTCAGGACTGCTGCAGATTTCTTTGTAGGCAGAAAAAGGTGTCAATGCAGGCAGGGGCCCAGTAGAAAAGACCAGCCTGCAGCGGTGGGAGAAACAGTATGGGTGAGTGAGACAGGGGGACTGAGTGAGCTCAATGGAGCTCTATCAGGACTGCTGCAGATTTGTTTGTTGGCAGAAAAAGACACCAATGCAGGCAGGAGTCCCGTACAAAAGGGCCACTTGCAGCACCAGGACAAACAGAATGAGCGCATGACAGAGGGAGACTGAGCGGCCTCAATGGAGCTTTTTCGGTACAGCTGTGGATTTATTTGCGGACAGACAAAGGTGTCACCACAGCAAGCAGCCCCGTACACAAGCGCAGCCTGCAGCGCCAAGAGAAACAGAATGAGTAAGTGATAGAGCAGTAGTGAGAGAGCTCAATGGAGCTCTATTGTGACTGCTGCGGATTTCTTTGTGGGCAGAAAATGTGGCAACGCAGGCAGGAGCCCAGTACAAAAGGCCAGCTTGCAGCTCGGGCAGAAATGGAATGAGTGAGTGAGAGAGGGGGAGTGAGCGAGCTCAATGGAGCTGTGTCGGGACTACTTCAGATTTCTTTCTGGCCAGAACAAGCCACCAATGCAGGCAGGAGCCCAGTACAAAAGGGCAGCCTGCAGCGGCAGGAGAAACAGAATGAGTGAGTGAGAAAGGGGGAGTGAGCCACCTCAACGCAGCTCTGTCGGGACAGCTGCGGATTTCTTAGTAGGCAGAACAAGGTGCCAATGCAGGCAGGAGCCCAGTAAAATACAGCAGCCTGCAGCACCGGAAGAAACAGACCGAGTGAGTGACAGAGGGGCAGTGAGCGAGCTCAACACACCAGCACAATCAACATTCGGCATTGACAAATGCTTGTTAGTTATGAAACACCTAAACAGGGAAATCACTCAGTTGAGCAGAAGCTCTTTTTCAATGAGGTCCCATGGTATACAAAGTTACATTACATAAATGCACACATACACTTCCATACTAAAAATGTAACAAAAACTTGATACTTCACGGTTCATCACTCAAGAAAGTGACCTGACACTTTGCACCACCAGACTTCTATGGAGCCTTCTATGAATTCTACCTTATGGTCTCTCTAGGCAGCCTTTACCTTCCTCTACAACGGTAACTCAAGTGTACGATGGGAAAATGTATGAACATGGTTTCGACACAAGTATCACAGCATTCCACAATTTCACAAAAGCTCATAAAATTGAACTTCAATTACTGAAGTTATTTTGGAATCTTTGGCTGCTTAAAACTTGGCCAGACTCTGAGCAAGAGATTTGAGAGTTGACACGCACCGACTCTTTTATTTCCTTATTGGTTTTTCTCTTGACAGCAGCTCATCTCTCAGTGATATACTCTGTTCACAGAGATATACCCTGATCAGGCTGAACCCAGCTGGCTACCGGGTTTCCCCTCCCAACATTTTTTCCCTTCCATCACCCCTGGTACGAGTGGGGCCTCTGTCAATCTTGTCCAGTCCCACCTTCTCCTGTGGCAAAAGCAAGGTCCCTGGCCCAGCCCCAGGGGTTACTGTGTTGGTGGAACCCCCCACAACCCATCTCCAACCAATATGCACTGCAGAGAGGCAGTTGTCTTGGCCATGGCCCACCTCCTGATGTGACATTCTGGGCTCGCTTCTGATCCTGGGTAGTCAGCATGACAGCACAACGCTCTGCTGTTGGGCCCTGGGGGGCCTCAAAGCCTAATATTTAGGGTCAGTGAACCTAGAAAAATGGTTATATTCAGTTCTCTAGTTTTAAAGTTACAGGGGCTTAAGTTTCTGCAGTTTACATAATTGCGAAATTAAATTTTAAAATTTCCAAAAGTTTGGAGACTTATAACTTGGTCACCTTTAAAAACAGAAATTAGCAACTTGGGATACTTCTGAATGTACCTTGGTAAAGTCATGAGTTTGAACTACTTTTAAAATTAGATGAAAATAACTGAAATAACAATTTTGGTGAAATTTCACAAAATGTTTGTGGAAATTTCATGAAAGCAAAATTGAATTTTGCCAGAATTTCACTGGCAGAAGATACATTTCGCCCAGCCCTAGTGTGAAACATGAGTGGTTTGTGATGGCATCACACACCCAGGGTCTATAACATATAGAATAATACATGGGGAAGTGCATAATGAGAATTTAATGCAAATCCCAAGATGGGGGATACTACATAAACCCCATGGGCAAAGCCTGAGGGGTTTATCAAAGCATCTCACACCAAGAATGTGCATTAAATTCAAGTTGTTCACTCCTCCCCCCATGTATTGTTTTATGTAATTGCTGGGGGACATTTTTTCTACATCCAGATTTACTGAAATAAATTTTGTTTTTATTAAAGTCTTTTTTTATTATTAGTAAATTTTACACAACAGCAAAAAATACTGAGCTGTTATCCTGGGGGTTTAAAATGTGAAAAGATTTAAACTTTGCTCTTAAGATTTTGTTTAGGTCTGGGAGGTCATTCTCACGGTGATCTGCAAATGAGGTTTAGAGAGTTATAGCTCATTTGCATATCCCCGGGACAACGAGGAATCGTACCTGAAAAAAAATCTTGGTAAATGTAAGTAAAGACACTTCAGAGCTGTTTTTTTTTTCAAATGATTTATTTTCTGGGATTCCAGGAAATGCCAGCGATTCACTGCTGGTTTTGGGAGACTGGCGCGGCTGAGTGTAAGTAGGGCAGAGCGGAAGCTAGGTCTCTAACTGTGACAGCCTAATCTGCCCATTGGTGGTGTAGTAGGTTACAGATTTTTAAAATGTTCATTTTCATTTCTGAGATGCATTTTTTAGTGACGGGGGTGTTTCGTGGAACTGTTTTTGTGGTTGACATTTCACAGCGATATGGGTGAGAGTGCCGTGAGTGAGGAGTCAGCGTGAACAGGGCTGAGAAGAAGCTGATGCGTGTTTATAACCAGTTTCTCCTATGAGAAAAAATGCCCCCCCCCCAAGTTATTACATAGAGAATATTATATGGGTAGGGATGTGTATTGATTTTTTACACATATCTAAAATGTGTGATGCCACATGAACTCAAGGAACGAAGCTTGAGGGGTTTATTAAGGCATCACACACTGAGGTGGTGTGTGTAAAAAAAACTACACACCCCTCCGTATAGATTGTTTTTTTCATAATTGCTTACTTTTACTCTGAGTTTTGATACACAGTTAGACGGGTCAAATGTGTGCTGACACTCAATGTGGGACTGCCACATCTTTCACAGTCGTAGCTACTGCCAGGTGCAGATGTAGCTGTTTAAAAATATTTTATTTTTGTCAAGCAGAGTTGTTTTCTGTTTAAAAGAAATACACGGCTTCACAAAGTGGTTCTTACTTGCACACTTGTGCGGTTTCAAGAAGTGGCTTTCACTTGCTGAATTGGCGCTGCTGAAAAGTGAGCACATGTGTCACTGTGGCTCACGCTACTGCCCTAGATTAACAGCTAATAGCTGTCTCATGTCTCCCATTATAACTGGTCAGTTCTAATGAAATAAAGCTCCAGATACACAGTTTTAAGCATAGTTAGTCAGTAATTTAGCAGTGTCAGTGGCTCAGTAGGTAGCACACTTGCCTCTGAGGCCAGGAGATCAGAGTGCTGTGGGTTCAGTTCCCACATCTGGCACTTGGGTTAATATCCCAGTACTGACACTGTAGTGCAGCATGAGAGGGGTGCTGCACTTCTGAGGTGCCGTCTTTCAGATGAGACGTTAAACCGAGGTCCCATCTGCCTGGATTGGTGGTAGTTCAGGTGGATGTTAAAGATCCCGTGGCACTTATCGAAAAGAGTAGGGGAATTTCCCCGGTGTCCTGGTCAAATTTCCCTCATTCACTAAAAATACCACTAACAGCTTAATCTGGTTCAAGGTCAGTTGGCATTCATCTGTATCCCCTTCCCCCGGGTCGTGCCTGAAAATAGGCAGGTTTTGTCTAGTGCACTTACCCGGTCAACAAAAACTAAATAAATAAAATTATCATACAATATTAATTCACTTAATGGTTTTCACCAAATTAGCATACTGAGCTGAGAACAGCATGTTGACAGATGCATCCAGAGGCACTGGGGAAAAACAAATGATGCAATAAAGTGCCAAGATAGAAAAACAGATGAGATACACAAAAGACACACCACAATAACAACGGTGTAATAAGCTGTGCAAAACTAGAGGTGCTTACAATGGTCTATTATAAAACCAACATTTCTTTGCAAAAGGAGACACTGTGTAATACAAAATGGTGCTACAAGGTGCACAAAAATGGCAACAGATCATGACAAAAGATATAGAAAGCCAGCACCGATGTGCAAATAAGAGACAATGCAAATAGGCAGGCATGCAGAAGTCGAGCTGAGATGGCTGGGTATGCCATGTACAAGGCAAGATATGATAGTGGAGTCCATAGAAGCAACCAGGACAGAGGCAAAGATTAGCAAGGTAGGCAAGGCCCATGGCCACACAGCAGGGAATAATAACTTAGACCTAAAGGGAGGGGGATGAGCTAGCAGTGAGAGAAGATGAGTGGGAGAATTTGGGGGGAGCGCAGGGGTGCCAAGTGCAAGAACAGGCATTGGAAGTGTGATCATGGAGAAGAGTTTTCAGTGCAGAGGGGGGAGAGGAGGACTCGATGATGGGTGGGGTTAAACTAGGGTCGGGGAAGGCGCCTCAAAGAAAAAGCAGCCAGCCCAACAGAGATCTTAACGTGGGTCATTGAAAAAGAATGGGGGCTGGAGTTCTTGCAGTAGTAAGAGAGGAGGAGCTAGGACAAGAGGGAACTGAGATAGCAGAGGAGGGAGGTAAACAGGAATTTGGAGATATGAGATAAATAGAGCAAGAGGCATCTGCCCTCAAGCAAGATATAAGAAAGGGAACAGAAAAGGAAACAGTGGGAGCACAGGGAGGGCAGTCACATGAAAAGTAATAGGAGCGGAAGAGGGGGTCCAGCCTGGCCAAAATGCATTTGGGGGCAATGCTATACAACAATCTCAGTAGTCAAATGCAATATCCAATTATAGCAGGGTGTAGATTATTTATCAAACTTTGTCATAGTGAGCCTCTGTTAAAGAGCTGGTGACACGTTCGGGAGAACTTTAACAAGACCTAATATTTAGACACAGTCCAGCTTGTATTTCCCATTAGTGCTGTATTCCTCCTCCCCATTATTTATTACTGATGTGATTCATTTCAAAACTGGATCTTTGCATCCGAGTTATTCCCATAGCAACAGACTGGGATATCACAACAGAGGATTATGACTTGAAGTAGGGAGTATTCTACAGAGGCAGAGGGACGCTGAAGGAACTCTAAGGGATAAAGATGATATATTCATGCAAATGTCCTTAGTATAAATAATGGGGAGGAGAACGACATAAAATGTAAATGGAATGCAGGCAGAAATGTACCTAATTGTTATGTTTTTTAAAGTTTTCTTTGAAGCGTCAGTAGCTCTTTAAGATATGGAGACAATGTTGGGTAAAACAATATCAGGCCACCCCTTTAAACAATACCATACAAGGACCACTCGAGTGGCCAAGCAGCAGTGCATCATCCTGTCGTCCAGAAGACCTGGGTTCAGGAACTGACTCGGGTCACTGTGTCAGGGGCCAGGCCAGGTGAGGTAGCTGCCACTCAGCAGTGTGCCTTGTTTGGGGTGGGCAGACCACGAGTTCTAGGACCACAGCAGACCCCTGCAGCTGGATCTGGGAGCTTATCTCTTGCCACAGGAACGCTGTGACCGCCGAGGCTGACCTTGGCAGACATTTTGCCATGGGGTAGAGGAAGGGGCTTCAGGTAGAAAAGTGGGGACAAAAAAATATGTGAGTCTTCTGGCCAGGTTGAGCTACCAACCCCCCCATAAGCTGTAAAAAACAACGTAAAACGTAAGCCCCTACAGAGGTTTTAAAAAAGATAGTTCCCTGATAAAGGTTTTTTTTCCATAAATATTTGAGCCATCCTCTAAGAACCCAACATCAGGTGCTCCCATGAGCTAACCCTCAACACAGAACATGTCAATCACACTTGTGGGTTCTGCTGCCTCTCAGGCTATATGTGTATCACTGGCCTTTAACATATGGAACAGTCAGAATGTGCAGCACTGTCTGAAGCACAGCAACATATGTATCAGTACTTAACACATGTATTAGGCTGCAATACATGCATTAAGCATTGACTCATAAGTTGCTCTGCTTAATAAGAGACACATGTAATAAAATACAGAGACTGCACACAGCATTCTATAGGGTATACCAAGCCGTCTCGCTTGTATGGCATCATCGTGCATGATGCCAGTCCCAGTTTTGGATTATATTTCTGAGCCATGATTTGCTGTGGGTAACTGTTTACATTTTTAAAACGTGAGATTTCAGAGTAAGGAGTTCCCCTGTTACCATGACTGGATAGTTCCTTAAAACCCCATTTAATCAGTTTGTGGAACTCTATAGACAACAAAAAATATCATTGTTTCATTTTCAATTTCATTTCTAAACTGCTAAGCTAACATACTAAAATGCCAGCAGAATAGGCCTAACGGTCTTTCGTGTCTGCTCGTTTGGTCAGTCCCCAACCTGGGTGCTGACCTTGCTGTCCCCATCGCCTTCTCTGGCTTCTCCCTTCCCAGTTCCGGATATTCTTGCTGCATTGGATTTTGCTTCCAGAACCCTTCCCCTGTACCTGTCCCACCCCCTCTTGAACCCCTCCACTGTCTCTGCCTCCACCAGCCCCCTAGGCAGTGCATTCCATGGCTCCACCACCCTCTCAGTGAAGTAGCACCTCCTCCTTTCTCCCCTGAATCTTCCCCCCTCCAGCTTCCAGCCACGCCCTCTAGTGGCCCCTTCCTCCTTCCTTCGAAGCACCCCAACTGTTCCTCCCCTATTTACCCTCTTCATGTACCTAAAGACCTCTATCATGTCCCCCCGGTCCCTTCTCTCTTCCAATGTGTATATATTTAGTTCTTCGAGCCTCTCCTCATAGGTCCTGTCCCCCAAGTCCCAAATCATTTTGGTTGCCCTCTGCTGGACCATCTCCAGGAGGTTAATGTCCCGCTTTAAGTGTGGCCTCCAAAACTGCATGCAGTACTCAAGGTGCGGCCTCACCAAGCAGTTATACAGAGGGAGTATCACTTCCCTCCTTCTGGAGGTGATCCCCCTAGCGATGCATCCCAGCATCCTGTTGGCCTTGGCTGCTGCCCTCCTACAAGTCTCAGAGTTGTTCATCTTGACATCCACCACCACCCCCAGGTCCCTCTCAGCCATCGAGACTTGTAGCATTCCCCCAGGGTGTACACTTGACCTGGGTTTCTGGCCCCCAGGTGGAGTACCTTGCATTTCCCTGCATTGAACCTCAGCTTCCACTTTCTAGACCATCTTTCCAGAGCCTCCAGGTCCCCCTGTAGGGCCACCCTCCCCTCCTCCCCATCCACCACCGCCCCCAGTTTGAGTCATCTGCAAAGAGACTCATCTCACTCCTGATTCCTGTCCTTATGTCAGATACGTAGGCGTTGAACAGAAGGGGCCCAAGGACTGATCCCTGTGGGACCCCACTAATGACCCTCCTTGGGGATGAGACTATCCCACCAACTACGACCCTCTGGGTCCGGTCCTGGAGCAATTGCCTATCCATCTGATCATCTGGTTCCCCACCCCATTTCTCCCAGCTTATCCAACAGGCCCACGTGAGGAACAGAGTCAAATGCCTTGCTGAAGTCCAGAAAGAGGACATCTACTGGTCTACCAGGTCCAAGGCACTTGTCACCCAGATCATAGAACTCCACCAGGTTTGTCTGACACGATTTCCCGGGATGAATCCATGCTGTCTATCGTCCAGGCACCCTGACTTATCCAGGTCCCCCCTAGCCTCTCCTTGACAATGCCCTCCATCACCTTGCCCACCACCGAGGTCAGGCTGACAAGCCTGTAGTTCCCTGCCACCTCCCTTGACCCCCCCTTGTGGATAGGCACTATATGCGCCACCTTCCAGTCTTGGGGCACCCACCCTGTCCTCAGAGAGATGGTGAAAAGCTCTGCCAGTAATCTGATGAGCAAACTGCCCATTTTCCACAAATGACCAGTAACATAAAATCATTACAAAAAAATACATTAATAACAATAAAACTTAATTAAAATATACATTTAACAAGCATGTCCAAAATCAGGCATAGCAAATACAAACAGCATGGTTATGCAGCCCGTTTGATAATTTACCTTTGAAACTAGAAAGTTTGGCACAGCTAAGGACATCGGGTGAGAGGGAGTTACAGAAATGAATGGGTCTGGGGATGCATGAACCATGGCCCTCAGATTACCGCTTGATGTTTGGCTGGATTAGACAGTAACGAACGGCTGCCATCGAGACTGTCTGCTGCATCGCTGCGACCTTTTTTTTCTTTTTTTTTTTTAGAAACCCATATATTTATCAAGTTCCCTTTGTTCTTTTGTTTCTCCTAATTTCTTGATTTCCTTGCGTCTCTTAGGCATCTTCTGTCTATTCTACCCTTACAGCCCGCCTCTGATCTCAGATCCTATCTGTGTGCTTTTGTCTTCCCTTTAGCTTCCTTTCTTCTCCTACTGACCTGTTCCGACTTACCCCATTTCTTCTCATGTTTTTATTTTGCATCTTAGACTTTCATCTCTAGTCCCCTTTATCACCTTCCTACTTCACTTCCTGATTTTTAATTGCTCCACAGTGGATATAAATACTGCTTGTTGCTCAGTTTTGCTAGTCACCTGAAAAAGGGACCTGTGTGGCCCCAAAAGCTTGTGTATAATTCCATCTTTGTACAAGACACTTCTTGGTCCAATAAAAGGTATCAAACCTTCCATCTTCTCAAGCTCCCTTATAAATAGTTTGCCATCATCCAGTTTGACCAGGTACTGGGGAAGTTTGTTTCAGCATGAGCCGAGGTGACTAGTGGGGTGCCCCAGGGCTCTGCCTTGGGGCCCTGCTTGTTTAATATATATATTGCCTCAATGAGAGTCAACAATGGAGTCTGGGTTTCTAAGTTTGCTGATGATACCAGGGTTGGGTTTCCTATTAATAACCAAAATGACGCCACAAAACTACAAGAAGCACTAAATATACTGGAGTCCTGGGCATTAGATAAAAAACTGCTGTTTAATGTGGACAAATGTTGTGTTATGCATCTTGGGAAGGCAAATAAACAGATACCATATACACTTGGAGGACAGATATTAAATACTGTGGAACAACAGAGTGACTTGGGTATTATGGTTACGAAAGATCTATCATCTAAAATGCATTGCAATTCAGTTATTAAAAAATCAAGTGGTATTTTACATTGTATAAATAAACATATTACATCTAGAAGTAGGGATGTTCTTCTGCCCCTTTATACATCATTGGTGAGGTCGCATCTGGATTAGTGTGCGCAGTTCTGGTCACCAGTGGAAGAACCGAGATAGTGGCACTTGAAAGAGTTCAGAGAAGAGCCACTCGAAATATACAGGAGGTTAAAGGTCAAGACTATCAAAAGAGGCTAAACATTCTGGGTTTATATTCCTTGGAATATAGGGGTTTAAGGGGGGATATGTGTTTGATCTATAAAGCAACTATTGAGCCAGACTTATGGGAACTACTGGGTTTGAAGTACAGGGAATTGTCAGGTAATACCAGATCACATCCTCTACAACTATATGTGGAATGTCCAAAAACCGAAAAAAGAAAATCCTGGCTCACACTGAGAGTTACCAATATTTGGAATAGGTTGCCATTAGAGGTAGTGGCTAGTGTAACTGTGAATGCATTTAAAAACAGACTGGATAGCTTCTTGCTTAAGCATAATATCCAGGGTTATTAACATAATGGCGAGCAAAAGGACTAACGTCTATATAGCTCTGTACTTACCTATGAGACCTATGAGTCTCGGAGCCCTAATGGTGAAGTAATTTTGTCGCTTTGTGGTATTAGTTCTCTGAATTTCATACTGTTTGTTATGCAACCTAAGGGAAACCTGCCTTATTTGAGGATTGCTGTTATATGCTGAGATTAGATCTTGATTTCTTGTTACATTAAAAATGAAGGTAATCTCCCTTAACCCTTCTCTGTTCCAGGGTCATTAGATGCAGTTCTTGTAGTTTGTTCTCATGTGGCCTTTGCCTTAAACTGCTCATTAGTTTGGTAGCCCGCCTTTGTCCTAAAAAAGGTTGCTTAGGCCTCCTTTAAGCAATAAAGGATGAGGGCATTTCCATAAGCAACAGAAAATGATGGGGCAAGCATTATGTGAAACTAACCACATTCAAACATCTGCAGAATTCTACTATCTGAATGTCCTCGTCTCCACCACACACACATACAACAAAAGCCTCACTAAAAGCAGGGATTTAACTTTATGTGTGGCAGGGCAAGCAGCAAAGATTTTCCTGGTAGGCAGGTAACTGGTGGGGGGGGGGGCATCCATGCTCAGAAAAGACGCTTGAAACAATAACACTGTGAATAACGCATCCTTTAAAAAAAAATTGCATGTGTGAAAGGAGGGGAATATAAAAGTAAAGAACACTGAATCAAGGTGTCCTTTTTATTTTGAGGGAGTAAGGTGGCAGCCCTGTTTGTAATGGCAATAATGAATTTAAAAAAAGGCACTGATGTTGTTTATGTGCTGTGTTCTGACTGCCAGCACTTTTGTTTACCTTTGCATTAGACAGTAGGGGTGTGCAAATACCTTATTTCGAATATTCGACAAGCATGCGTATTCGGTGTCCCAATTATTTGTTATTCGTACATTGTTAGTTGCTGTTTGGCTGCTAAAGCTGGCTGTGAGACTACAAGATCTCCTAAGACTTCCTGTCCAAGCAGAAGCAATTTTGGAAGCTCACAGAAGGCAGGTCATGTGACCCAGCACTTGCAGAAGCTTCAGGCAGGAGAGAAAGTGACGGGAGTGGTCTCAGTCACAGTGGCAGCAGTGACAGGCTGGGTCAATGCAGCAGCAGAAGTTGGAATTCTCAGTGGGTACGTGGTGGAGCAGAGCAGTGGTAGCTATTAAGGAGAACGTTCTCATGTTGGTTGTACTGGTGGCAGTGGCAAGAGATGAAGAGGACACATTCACATAGGTAGTATTGGAGGCAGTTAGTCCCAATATCCTCCTAGCAGCACTTCTTATACTTCGAACACTATTTTTACTGTTTTCCTTGGTGTCAGCTGTCGCCATACTAGTGCTGGTGGAGATTGCAGGCTTTGATGGGGCAAAACATAATTCTGTATGTCGAATGCACCCGAGCATCACTCTGCAGTACGCTCACCATCTCCCGCTGCTTGATGCTGTACGCCTGCTGCAGCTTTGCTGGGGCTGCTGGACCAACTATGTTTTTCGTTACCATGTCCTCTGTCTGCCATGGTTATATTCCTCACAGGAAGCTGTATTAAACTTACATTATATTATTTCCTTTTTAGTCATCTTTTAACATCAGTAGTAAATCAAATATGGGGGTTCCAATGGCTTTTTTACTCATTATTGCATTTCGTTTTTTATTATCCTCAGAAACTGTAAAATGACACAAAGAGGGTAACTACTATGAAATAAGAGAATAAACTTTTGGTACATCTACACTATATAATGGATAATGAATCAGCTGTTCCTGCTTTAACCCTCCTTAATACCTATCCCCAGTTTCTGTCTTTCTACCATGACCCCCCCCCCCCGGCAGGGTTCTCAACATCCTGAAGGAGGAAATCAGGAAATGGCTACCCCTTCTCCTCATATTCAGTTCTTGCCTCTCCCCCTCTCTTCTCCACCTGCCCTTCTGGGTCACCAGTGTGCACAACCTACCCCATTCTCTTGTGCACAACTTACCCAATCAGCACTTGCCTACTACCTCAAGCCTGCTCCTGGTACACTCATGCACTATAAATGGTTCTATCACATGATTACTGTTTTGTACGTTGATATGTTCTTTTGTATTATTTTGGATATGTATTATAATTTACCCAATGTTCCACTGCTGTTTATTGTACAATACCTTGTGTTCCAACGTTTGCACAATCTTACAATGTTGTATTGTTTGTACTACCCACATACTGTTGTAACTGATCATCCTTCACAACCCTATGTAACTCCCTTCCCCAGGTCACACAGTGAGATGAGCAACTTGTTGTTCAGTGTGCCCTCCTGGTGAAACATTTCAATAAATAAATAAAAATGTACTATAGAGTGTGTAGTCATAAATGCTAATCTTCTTTTTACTGCATGTTCTAGAGATTGTATTAAAGTTATTTTGACTTTCTATACTCCATTAAAATGTTTAGAGTTAAAATTAGATATAGCAAGAGTTATGGGCTTGGTAAAGGGAAGACTATATATAAGCCACATTCTGAGTAACATCAGATATTTTATGATACTTTTTTCTATTACAGTGTGGGGATCTCCATCCAAACCCTGGGCCCCTGGCTATAGCAGAATCAAATGCCATACACTCAACGTTAGAGTCTGCAGGTTATGTCCATCTCAATGCTAGGAGTGGGTGGAAAACGTTTGATTTTTAATAAAGTATTGGATTTCAGAATATAAACCAGAAAAGATTGTTATTACAGAAACAATGGTTATCAAGTAGAATACCTAACTACTCCATTGAATTGGACAACTACCAGCTATATAGGAAGGACAGAAGTAGGACGGTGAGGAGTTATAATTTATACTAACCTGAACCTGAATATTACAGAAGTACCATTTTATAATGTAGAAGATTGTCTTGAAACTTCAGCCATTGAATTAAAATACCTTACCAAAAATCTCTTCTTATGATTGGTGTTTACAGATCCCAACAAATTAAAATGAGTGTGTTTAACACATTACATGACTATCTTCAACCTTATATAAATTCACATGAAATTTTGATGATGGGTGATTTTAATGAGAATTGGTTGTCTATAGATATGCATCATCGCCTTAAGGAACTACAAGACAATTTAGGTTTGGTCCAGTTAATAAAAGAGCCCACAAGAATTAATACAAAGGATCCCCATAAATCAGCTTTACTGGACTTGCTTTCTGCAACTCATCCCCAACATTACTTATGTAGTGGAGTCTTATCGGATTCCTTTTCCAACCATCAATTAACCTTTGCTTCCAGCAATAAATTAACTGTACCTACATCTGGACAAATGTTATACTGGTGAAGCTTCAAACATTTTGACTTTATCTCTTTCATGCAGGACGTTGAACATATTACATGGGGTCATCTCAAACTTATACCCACAGCTACTGAGCCATGGGATTATTTCTGTGAGGAATTCATGAAAATATATAATTATCATGCCCCAATAAGGAAGAGACAAACCAGACATGAAGGGGTTAAGTGGTTCTCTGCACAGCTCTTTAAACTGAAGAAAGATAGGGATAGGGCATGGCACAGTTCTAAAAATACTGTACTAGAAGTCATACTAGAAGTGTCATAGGAAATACAGAAGGCTAAATCGCCCATAATGTACTCCTCCCATAAAAAGGGTTATTTTTCCCCGTGCTTTACATATTGATTTAATAAATAATCATCTAAGCTCTTCTTAAATGATTCAAAAGAGTTTTTGTGAACCACCAACCTAGGCAGGCCATTCCAACATGACAATTCGTTGTGTAAAAAAACAACTCCTTTGGAGACCCTTTGGATGACTAAGGATTAATTGATACTGATGACTTCTCAAGCTAACTTCGTTATTATTGTAGTTGAACCCTAGTTCCTGACAAAAAATGTTGTCATCCTTGATCTTAACGATCAGGAGTTGGTCACTCCTGAGTCGTCTAAGCTCCAGAGGATAGAGATCTAATTTTTTCAATCTTTCCTCGTACAATATCTCATCTCATACATACCATCTATCATTTTTGTAAATCTCCTCTGCACCCCTTCCACACAATTAATGTCCCTTCTTAAACAGGGGCTCCACAAGGGAGAACAATAATCTAATGTAGGTCTTACATAAGCTTGATAAATAGGAAGGAGGCGGGCCCTATTTCTATTTGTGATCGATTTCTTTATGCAATGAATAATCCTAGGGGATTTATTAACTATTTTATTGCAATGATCACTAAATTTCAGGTCATTGCTAATAAGCACACCCAAATCACTCTCACTAGTAACCGGCCTTAGGCTCTGTCCATTTATTAAATAACTGGAACAGGGATTACTTTTTCCTAAATGCATAACCACGCACTTTCCTGTATTAAATGACATTCCATTTGTTTTAACCCATTTTTCCAGTTTTTTTAAATCGTCCTCCAATTTAAACTTTCCGGTCAAATTACTAGCATCCGCCGCCAATTCGGTGTCATCAGCAAACTTAATTGTATAGCTATTTAAATCAGCATTCAGGTCCGAGATGAAAATAGAAAACTATGCTTAATAGAGATTGGTATATATATATGTATATTTATATATATGTGTATATCTATATCTATATATATATATATATATATATATATACATACCTGTATATAGGCATTCACAAAATGTGTACACTTCAGTAATAAGGGGGGAGCTAAGCAAAAATATATCAGATCTAATCCAGAACAAAACTCAAAACAAAATCCCAGGATGTTTTAGAAAATCAGGACAGCCCTGATGGGCAGAAACAGTTCCTCCTTAGTGAACAAGACACAACTTACATGGATACTCCATCCCATTAGGAGATGATTTGGTAAACACCTTTAATAATTATTTTAGTAATATAGGATCTACATTGGGAGGCCATTGTGATATCATGAACGATACTGATCAAAATAAAGATAAACACCTAAATTTGAATACAGAACATTTTGAGTTAATCATATTTCTGTAGCTGAAATAAGGGCCGAATTATTAAAATTAAACATCACCAAGGCTGAAGGACCAGACAAAATCCTATCAAGATTGTTAAAGTATGTGACCTCTTGCCTAGCTTATCCCTTGTCTTTAATTTTTAATCTCTCCATTAGTACTGGAGAATACCCGGATAATTGGAAGGTTGCTAGGGTTAAGCCAATATTTAAATCAGGAAATACAGATGACTTAGGCAATTATCACCCCATTTCTTTACTGTCACAAGTTTCCAAAACTTTTGAAAAATAGTAACAAAACAATTAAAAGAATATCTGGAGTCTAGAAACAAACTGTGTACCTACCAGTCTGGGTTTAGAGATTGTCATCGTAGCCAGCCTGCTTTGGTCAAAGTGGTCAGTGATATTCAGGTGAGCCTGGACAGGAGAATGAAGGTTGAGTTTTGCTCATAGATGTGTCCAAGGTTTTTGACACCTTGAACCACCGCATTCTCCTTTCCAGGCTCTGGGATATCGGATTGTCAGGACCAGCTCTTAGTTGGTTTGATTCTTATCTTACTAACAGAAAACAATATGTTGAAATTGGGCCTTATAAATTCAATATGGTTAGAACTGATTCCAGTGTTCCCCAGGGTTCTATCATGGGGCTGCTGCTGTTTAATATATATATTAATGATTTGAAATTTCAGGATGTAGATATTAGGTGTCATCTTTATGCCAATGACACCATTATCTGTGTTGAAGGGGATTCTGTTGCTATTATTAATGAGTGACTGCAGTGGGCTTTGACCAAGTACAAAAATTCTGTTATCTTTTGGTTCTCAATAGTACTAAAACACAATCAGTCCTATTTGGGGATAAATCAGAATTGAATCGACATGGTCTGGTCCTGACTACCACGGAAGGGACAAAAATCCAACAGGTTCTCAAATATAAATATTTGGGGATGTGGCTGGATCATGCTTTCAAATGGGATGAGCACTTTGATAAGTTGTTGAACAAGGAAATTGGACCTTTTATATAGATTAAGATGTAACATGACTCCAGATATTAGGCTGCAAGTTGTAAACTCTATGATTATTCCCATTATGGACTATGGTGACACAGTCCATTCTGGAGCCTCTAGTATCCAGTTAGAAAGGGCTGATTTAATGTTCAACAAATTTTCTCATTTTGTATTAGATACCCCTCGAAATACTCATTGGTGTGTTCTTTACCATTCATTAAACTGGCAAAAACCATCGGAATGTAGAAAATTCCACCTTATACAATGTGGGCCAGATATTCAATAGGGTTGCGCCATGCGCAATAGGGTTGCGCCTGCACAAGTCCAAACTTGCTCCATTCTGCGATATGCAGCAGGAGGCGGTTGCGCCACAGAAAACATGCTGAGCAACAGCACAATGCAAATGAATGCATGCTGAACTGGAGGGGGAGGAACCATGCATAAACTGCACAGCCCGATATTCATTCACAAAACTGGACTGTCTTGTACAGTATGGGCTGCACACCCATTGGCTCTTGCTCTGCACCAATGGGCATGCAGCCCTACCGGGCAGTCAGTCGGCGGGTGGCGGTGGCAGGCGGGTGGGATGCTGCCGCCCGCCGGCTGCGGGGAGCCGGGTGGTGGGGCTTCATGGGTGGGTGGTGGGGTGGGGGACACTAGGCATCAGGGATGTGTTGGGGGTATTTACTGCTTACATCCCTCGATCGGGGGTTTCGGTCCACTGGACCACCAGGGCTATGTTCGGGAGGAGAGGGGGTTGTATTTTAAAGTGATTCAGCCCGCGATCAGGCTTCTTGGTCCACTGGACCACCAGGGATGTATTGGGGGGGTTGTTTTTAAACTAATGCAGCCCGCGATCGGGCTGCAGGGGGCGTTGGTCCCCGACGGCTGCTGCCTGGCAGGGTGCCAGGTGCAAGTCCTCAGGGATCGGTGCACCTACATGCTAATGGAATGCAAATGGGGCCATAATCAGATGCAAATGGCCCCCGCGTGCCCTGCATGAATTATGGCCCCATTTGCATGTTACCTTTTGAATATCGAGTTGCGCATGGCGCAATGGTACTACGCCACCGCCAAGTTGAATGCTCACTGACAACTTGCGGTGGTGCAAGTTCCATAATACATGCACAGTGGCTGTGGCTGGGGGTGATATTCAAAGGAGTTGCTCCAATGAGCGCAACTCCTTTGAATATCGCTGCGGCCACACTCCTGCGCAACTATTTTGCTCAGCGCAAGGGCTTGCGCCTCAGAATGGCGCAGTTTGAATATCCAGCCCTGTATGTATAAAGTGTGGAAAGGGGCCTTCCCCAAATATATTTTGGAGTTATTTTATCTGAGAACGATTAAGAGTAATTTGAGGTCAGCCAAAGGCATCAAATTCACAGTGCCCAAATTTAATTTAGGGATAGGTAGATCCATAGTAATTTTCAGAGGGGCTGTATTGTGGAACTCTGTACCTATCAGGTTCAGACAAATCAACTCACCAGTCAGACTAAAAGAGATTCAGAGCTGACTAAAAGCTGAGACTCAGGTGTCAAATAATTGTTGTGGGAATGCAGTTACATAAATTATGAAATGGTCTATTCTGATTCAGAGGGGTTGAGTTGGATTATTTGTCTATCTTGTAGAAATTCTGTATAATTATTTATTAACTATAATCTTTATATATCCTTGGAACCAAGTGCTTTTTATATTGGAACCTTTTGTACTGTTTGAATTTTGTAATTATGTGCAATAAGACCTCTCTGAAAATGAGCTATACTCAGTGGAGTGATCCTGATTCATCTGACTGAATAAAAATGATTTATTACTACTACTGTATTACTACATTATATTATTAGGAAATATAGTCACTCAAGCCACTGCAGCAATGCTGAGCTGATAAGTCTCACTGTCAGCTACCAGTCAAGCCTGACTAAATTCTCAGAAGAAAAATTTTTTTCAGTTTCTTCATGGGTACACACACAGAACAGAAAATCAACTAAGTGAAGTTGTGGGAGTCAGCTGAATAGTCCCACCCTACCAGCTACGGTGCACTCACACTTACTTAAGTGGCAGTAGAGGAACCCAAGCCTGGGTTCCTCACAGGAAGATTTCTGATATTAAATTAAAATTATATTTATTACAAAATCAAGTTACTCTTATCACTGTAGCAGGGTCCCGAATTCTGACTCGCATGCCACCATCCATTGGAGTAAATTCTAGGCTGGGGGATGCCAGAGGGGCTCCAAGATGATCAGTGGCACCAGGATAGGTAGTTCATTGACCCTCATTGCCCTGCTTCCTGCGGCTTTTCTCCCTGCCATCTCCCCAGTTTATGGATGTCACACTGCTCTGCCCTGTACACAGGGAATGGCTGACACTGTGTGGTCACCAATAGAACCAGGGCTGTCCCCTTTCCCACTTACATGTGTTGTTCTCTGAACAAGATGCTCTCCTCCCTCCCCTGGTGTTGGACCATCTGGCCTGGGGTGGAGGAGTTGGGCCCTGGATCTGACCCGAGACTTAACCATGGTGGAGGATTGCACTACTAGCTGGCACCACTGCACTGGACAAACAATATACTTTCAGAACAAACCAGTAAGCAACTGCTGCATGTTTGATCAAAAGCAATACATCCAAAATGGACAGGATCTTAAAAAGAATGTCTGACAACTGCAGCTTTTTAAAATCCTAAAATTTCATTAAAGAGCAAATTGAAATCTTTTTTTTTTCCGTAAAATGGATAAAAATGGATTTTAAAAATATCATTAATAAGTGCCCCAAGTGTAAGACAATGACTGCTGTCCTGGGGTGTTCCCCTCTGCCCCCCTCCAACAATCCTCCCTCCCTCCCTGGGCTCCCTCTGGTACTCCCCGTGGGATTATGAGTCCTCTTCCTCAGTCCCAACCACACTGGAACCTGTTTATGGTACCTGACCAGCCACTTGTGATAAAATTCCAATCTCCTGATGAAATATGCCCTCCCCTTTGGTACGTCAAATCTTTGTTGAAAGAAAGCCATTTCTGTTTCCTTTTCATCCAATATCAACTGGCATCAGCAATTCTGTGAAAAGAATTGCTCAAGACTGTTCCGTTATATATGTACATTGTTCTGTTTTTTTTTCCAATATGAACAGAAGGACATAGCCACTGTAGTAAACATGACCAATAAGTCAAGACTCTATTGTGAACAACACATTTCACGACTCGTCCTTAACCTCCAGCCACCCACTACAAGATCCATGATTTCCCTAAGTGGGTCACTGATATCAAAATAAATGCAACACCTTTCATATCTGGCAGATACAGGTAGTTGATACTCAGGCACTGTTCCAAAACCTTTGCAGCTCTCACTGACTACAGTGAGAACTCTGCTAGAAAGCATCAATAATTAAAGTGAAGGATTATGGAAGTGTGATCATTTTGCACCATCCAAGAACAACAAAAAAGAGCACACACGACTCCACCAGAAGAGCCTCGCTATTTTACCTACAAGACATGGAGCCTTCTCTGACTAGTTTAATATTATACATGGCTAGCATGTTTTTGCCATGATTTCTAAAAGCTGTTCTTATCATAAGTTAAGAAATCACAGCTATACAAATTATAAGCACACTGAGACCTTTTTTTGTTAGGCTTTCAATATGTTAAACTGATTCCTAGGAAGACAGGGTAAGTGCTTAAAAACATTCTAGCCTTGTATTATTAAAAAAAATAAAATAAAGTGTGGAGAATTCCCACACCTCGTGGGTGCTTTGACATCAGTGAGGCAGTGAGCTTCGCTCTCATGCCCACAGATGTGTGAATCAGATTTTTCCTCACACTATGGTGTTATTTATTTTCTATTTATTTACCTATGATAGCTCAGCTAAGCTAAATCATCTTATTTTCTGTGGGGTCCTGCTGCCACCCATTACCACAGCTGGGTGAACACATACACAACAAACTGTTATAACTCTTCCCAGGGATGTCTTCTACAGACATCCAAACATGAATCTCGCTCATCGGGAGATCATGAGCATTAGTGTGAATTCTGTTATAGCTCCCACGGCCTCCGAATGTTTTCTTTTTCATCTATTTAAATCCTTTTTTGCCACTCACTAAGTTCCTTTTTCACAAATCCTTTTTCATCGTTGCGAAAAAGGAAATCAGCTGGCAAAAAAGGATTTAAAGAGGCAGTATACAGGACCCCACTGAAATGTCCGTTCTGTTTGGAGGCCGTAAATATTCTTATAGTTATGTGTGTAACCGCCAGTAATTTTTTGTCAATGTCTCTGCTGTTTAATCGGCATTATTTATTTTGTTGGATGCCAAGGTCTGTGAGTTGCACACTCACAACAGCAGGATCACAGTTTTGTACTAGACAGTGAGCGGTGAATTTTGTAGGAGGTCAGTGTACAATGCTTATTTCTGTCTGTACACTGTGTCAGATTATGTGATTGCATTATCTTTGTTTTTCAATGAGTGTGTTATTGTGTCAGTTAAACAGTAGAGCAAATTAAATACAATTTAAATGAATATTTCAAAAAAATGTAAAGCTCAAACATTTATGAAGTAAAGTTGCTTAGGTTGGAGTCCCCTATGATTAGAGAACTCTCAGCAGTGACAATGATTGCTGGTACTAAGGTTAATCTTGTTGGTACTGTGGCCTTCATGCTCCTGAGAGTGACATCTCCAAAGCCAGATCACCTCTCTCTCTCTCTCTCCCCCTCCTCCCTCTCTCTCTCTCCTCTGCCTCCTCCCCTCTCTCCCCCTCCCTCTCTCCCTCTCCCCTCCCTCCTCTCCTCTCTCTCTCCCCCTCCCTCCCTCTCCCTCTCTCTCTCTCTCCCCTCCCTCCCTCTCTCTCCCCCCCCTCCCTCTCTCTCTCTCCCCCTCCTCTCTCTCTCCTCCCTCTCCCTCCCCTCCCTCCCTCTCCTCTCTCTCTCTCTCTCCCTCCTCTCTCTCTCCCTCCTCCCTCTCTCCCTCCCCTCCCTCCCTCTCCTCTCTCTCTCTCTCTCCCCTCCTCCTCTCTCTCCCCCCCTCCTCTCTCTCTCTCTCTCCCCCTCCTCCTCTCTCTCTCCCCTCCCTCCTCTCTCCCTCTCTCTCTCCCCTCCCTCCTCTCCTCTCCCCTCCCCCTCTCCCTCTCTCTCTCCCCTCCTCCCTCCTCTCCTCTCCTCTCTCTCCCTCCCTCTCTCCTCTCCCTCCTCCCGCATCTCTCTCACCTCCCTCCATCTCATGTGTGTCATCTCCATCCGTCATATCATCATATCATCATGCATCATCATCATCATGTCATCATCATCTCATCATCATGTCATCATCATCTCACATCATCATCATCATCTCATCATCATCCTCATCATCATCACATCATCGTCATCATCCACATCCTCATCATGTCTCATCATCACCTCTCATCATCCATCACCTCCGTCACATCATCATCTCATCATCATCTCATCACATCATCATCATCAGCTCCTCTCCTCATCTCATCCTCCTCTCTCTCTCACCTCATCATCTCATCACTCACCCTCCTCTCCCTCTCCCTCCCCTCTCTCCCCTCCCTCCCTCTCCCTCTCTCTCTCCCCTCCTCTCCTCCCCTCCCTCCTCTCCCTCTCTCTCTCCCTCCCTCTCTCCTCCTCTCCTCTCTCCCTCTCTCTCTCCCTCCCTCTCTCTCTCTCTCCCCCTCCCTCCTCTCTCTCTCCCCCCTCCCTCCCTCTCCTCTCTCTCTCCCTCCCCTCTCTCTCTCTCTCCCCCTCTCCCCTCTCTCCCCTCCCTCCTCTCCTCTCTCTCTCCCTCCCTCTCTCTCTCTCCCCTCCCTCCCCTCTCTCCCCTCCCTCCCTCTCCCTCTCTCTCTCCCTCCTCTCTCTCCCCTCCCTCCTCTCCCTCCCTCTCTCCTCCTCTCTCCCCTCCCTCTCTCTCCTCTCTCTCTCTCTCCTCTCCTCTCCCTCCCTCTCTCTCCCTCTCTCCTCTCTCTCTCCTCCTCTCCTCCCCTCCTCCTCTCCCTCCCTCTCTCCCTCTCTCTCTCCCTCTCCCTCTCTCTCCTCCTCTCTCTCTCCCCTCCTCCTCTCTTGCTCTTTCTCTATGTAAAAAACAGATAACTAAATTAACAGTCAAACTGGTTGCTGCTGCTGTTGCTGTTATTATATCTATTTAAAATCACAGGGCAAAACTATTAATACCAGTCTGTTGACATGTACATTTCCTGAGTTTCAGTAGATTACATCATATCAATAAGAACTGATGCATAATAACTGCATGATATTACATATCAAAACCTCATTCCTTATTTTAAGTATGCACAACTACTCAGTACTGGTGACTTGTGCTTGTGGCTTCATGAATAACATCCGAAGAGGTAACCACTGAAAGAAAGATGTGGTAAACTCGCACAGCAGGGCAGCTGTACCCACAATACAACTAGGGTGTCCAAAGAGAAAATGCTATCTGTTCAAAATAGTAAACAGAGAGAAAAAATCCTCAAGCTGATTGGTCTAGAGCAGGTCCAGCCATGGTGTTAATGTAGTGCATCATCACAGTCTGAAACTAGTCTCAAGAAAATCTATTCAACAAGCCTTTTTTTAGGGAAAGAGGGGAAGGGGGAAATTGTTTAACCAGGAAAGGCACACTAAGCTGGAGCGTGTTTCCAAATATAACCTGGGAGCACAAGGAAGTTAAGTTACTTGCTCAGGTTCACGCAGTATGCAGGTGGGGGCTGACAGGATTCAAACCCAGGTCTCCAGGCTTGCAGCTCAGTGCCCTTAACCACTGCACTGTACTGTCTCTTAATGTTATAATATACTAAGGTTCTGTGTGACTTATTCTACTGCAATACCTGTACTGCTGTGGTGCACCAGATCTTTAATAAACTGAGTTTTAAAAACAAAAACTATAATATTGTAAATAAAATACACCAAAAGTGTACACGTAAGGTTTTAATAGCACTTGAAGCTGTAAATGGAGTACATAAGGTACAGTACCTTTGAAGGCTCCTGAGCGGGCCCAAAAAGCATGCAGTTCAAGTGTGGTTTATATTCCAATGTACCTTACTGCAAACGGAGTTAAAAAAAAGGCTTTACTACCACCTCAGCATTCTGACGACAAGTATACACTGCACTCCCATTTTAATTCCACAGGATCCATTTTTTAATTGTACTAAGGCACTCCAGGGTGTGTGTTATGCTGGTTAATGCCACATGTCAGGTGGTTGAAAGCACTCATTTGTGCCTCAGGCCTCACAACACATCCAAGGCATGACATACCAGCATAACACATACGTGTCGGGCCTTCTGACTTAAGTACCTGTATCCCATCTGTGAATGTAAAGGGACTAGTAGTGCAAACAAATGCACCTCCTTACTAGCCTGATAGTTATTACAAACCTTGTTCAAGCTGACTGTGGTCAACACTGAGTTTGACACCCAGGAGCAGACAGATTTGGTAATACAGAGACATTTTCACTTGTGACTTTCAGTAAAGCTATGGACCCAGCTAAAAGTACCTATGTGCCTGACTGTTATGGCTCAGTCCTTCTTGCTCCGACTCAATCTGGCACTGAGGTTGGGGCAGTAGTCAGACTAAAATAAACTTGTTTTAATGCACTTCATCATTATCCATCAGGAAATCTTGTTCCTCCCCTGAGAACCTCAGTTTTTATGAAGTGTTGTCATAGCTGCTGACATCTGTCTGTCACCGAACCACAGTAGCTGCAACTATCGTGTTCATGAAAAGTCCAACAAAATGCTTAACCATGTGTGGGTACTTTTGTATTATTTGGAGGCGTGGGTGGATAAAGTTGAAAAACTCCAGACTCCCTTGGCTGCTCGTTGGCCCAGTGGGTAGTGAATGAATGCATAAGTTTATTTGATCAACCAGTGTAGATGTATACCAAGGTTATTATAAAAGGATACAAAATTACAATATTTCAAACAGAACATTTAAAAATCATTCCACATATGAAGCAAACCACACAATAACACGTTAAAGAAGGAAAAATAAAATTTTTTCATAAGGGTAGTGATAATTCCTTGATGTTGTTCCATAATTTAAAGAGAATATATGAAGACAGAGTGATGAAGGAGAGTGTCATTGTAACTATCATTGATCTGTAATTTTGGGGATAGTGTGTAGTGTTGCGTGCTCTTATGCTGCCAACTTGGGCTCACGAGCGAACTTGGGAAGCCACCTGGACAGCCTAGGGCTGGGGAGGTGTTGCAGTGCAGCAGCACCCCTGGGCAGAGGAGGGATAGCGTCAGGTTCTGCTACACTAGTGATCCCTGTAGTGGGCCAGGGAGTGGGCCTCTTCCATAGGGGCTCGCTGGCATGTGCAAGGTTTGGCAATGTACTGCCCAACCTCAGGGGATGGGTGGGGTCAGAAAGAAAATGCTGAAAAACACCCAACTGGCAAGATGATGTGTGCGAGTCCACCAGAGGCACCACACCACCGACTGGGCCCTGGCTCAACTGCGGAGATAGACAACAGGGAGGGTGGACCATGCCACTGACTGGGCCCTGGATCGACTCTAGAGATAGACATGGAGGGGTGGGGAGCAGACCAAACCACCGACTGGGCCCTGGCTCAGTTCTGGAGATAGACACTGGGGGGGGGGTGAACCACACCACCAACTGGGCCCTGGCTCAACTCTAGAGATAGACACCGGGTGGGGGGGCTGACCACACCACCAACTGGGCCCTGAATCAACTCTGGAGATAGACACGGGGGGACGGAAGGCCCTGGTTCAACTCTGGAGATAGACAACAGGAGGGGGCAGACCACACCACCGACTGGGCCCTGGCTCAACTCTGGAGATAGACACGGGGGGAGTGGACCACACCACCAACCTGGCCCCGACTCAACTCTAGAGATAGACATCGGGTTGGGGGGGCAGACCACACCACCAACTGGGCCCTGGCTGTACTCTGGAGCTAGACACTGGGGGGGGGACCCTCCCTCCCCTGACCCCAACATGTGAGGGTAATCTGTGGGGTATCATCACAGCTAGGTAAGTCCAAGAAATGGTGAATAATGGGCTGGGTGGGCTGACTGTCAAAGGGGACAAGCAGAAAGCATGGGGGCATAAAGAAAGGGAGAAAAGGAATTCAGACCCCTCCCCATCCCTTGAATTTTCATCAAACAAAGATCCCATTCAGGAAGAAAGGCGCCTGAACAGTTTTACAGGTAGTTCAGATAATTATCCTTTTTTGTTTCATCAATCGTATTCTCCCCACAACTTTCAATACAGATCAGTATTATTGGCAGGGAAGCAAATGCTAAGACAGAAAAATAATCATTAGGTAGTTGTTTGTTACGTAAGTAGAAGAATAACAGTATTGCTACTAATCTGATAAAGTACAAGAACGTGCTTCAATAGACAACAATTCAAAGTGCAAATCACTGATGAGATGCTATAATACGCCATATTGGTACAAAGGGATTAATCAGACATAGCAGTTTACACCAGAACATGGAAGAAAAGAGGAGGTGGTGGTTCAACAAGGATGAGAAATTTACTATTGTCAGGCATAAAAGTGTCTTAAAAGGGAGTTGAAAAGGATACTGACCGAGGCAGAAGGAAAGAGAAACGACTGGGAAGAACAGATTGGAAAGATTCCTCTAAAAGATTGTCATGGAATAAGATGTGACCCAAACAGATAGTCAAGGGACATGACAAGGGCATCGAAAGAGTGGCTATGAGGTAGAAAGGAACTGGAGACTGAGGGGGCAGGGGAGAAGGAGTATGACATTCTAAAGTGAAGAGAGCTAGAAGTCAAGCATAGACAACCCATGTAAGTGAACTCAAGGAAGGTCCAGCAGGAAGCAGGAGCAGACTGTCACACACAATCCAAAAAAATTGCCAGTCAAGGTGGAAGTAGACCATGTGCTGGAGGCCTCCCGTATTATTAACTCAAAGAGGATAACAAGGTGGAGCATAGTATGCAATAGTACACTTTAGCAAATACAATTTAGAAGCTGGTCTTGATATCAGTTAAGGAATGAGCATTTGCTCAATGATTAAGTCTAGGCTACAATAAAAATGAAATAAAAATGAAATGACATGCCAGAATACATGTACGTTGTAATGCTGATCTGTGTTGTCTTATGTATGTAGCAATGTGCCCTGTATCTTACTAACTGTATCCACTTACTGTGGTTAGACACCTTATCAGTATATCCTGGATATCTTAACTTTCTGTCCAGTTTCCTAGGGGAATTAATAATAATAAAAAAAATTTTACTCCTACATATTTTGATATATATATGTATATATATATATACACACACACACATAGCTTTTACCCTTTCCTACTCCCAAGCTTTCATTTTCTGCATCACCTAGAGGACTTTGGCTCTTCTTACCTCTGTATCATGGTTACTAGTTTAGTAACATGGAGGCTGTGGGCACTATTCTATCTGGCTTTGATAGAACTCTCTTCATTCTCATCAAACTCTATAACTCATCCGCTTCCCACCAAGACTGGGGAGATCATCCACGACTGGGATATTGACGACATCCTGGAAACCAGCAACTACCTCATAGGGGTATTCGGCTTCACCCTCCTGAGCCCAGACACATACCTTTTACAGTATAGAGGGACCCTTGCTGTGCACTCCCCAAACTCCTCCTATTCGTCTCCGCGCCTTGCCCATCATACACTGCACTTTGTTGGAAAGGTATTGTTATATGTTGCTTTACATCACTTAGGTCTTAACCTTAGGGCTCCTCCATGCCATACCCATGTTCCCCTCAAGCAGGAACACACCAAACTTTTCAAAGTACTCTTAGGACTATCTAGGAAGCTTCTGCTCCTCCTATTACTATGTTCAGGAAATGTTGAATTGAACCCAGGCCCACCAGTATCTATTGGTTCTCTGACTGACCTACCTAGCTTTAAAGGGTTACATTTTATGCATGTTAATGTATGCAGCTTGTTAAAAAAAATTACCGCTATCCAGGCTTGGATATGTCACACTGCCTCTGACATATTGGTTGTTACTGAGTCCTGGCTACACCCAGCGACCAGCAATAATGAAATAAACCTCCCCTCATACTCTCTGTTTCGTACCAATAGGCAAACTAGAGGTGGTGGGGTGGTTATTTATGTCAAAGACAAATTTACGGTCTCTATCATTGACTCAACCTCGGTCCCATATGAGTTTGAAAGGCTCACACTACAGGTACAGATTGCACCTGGAATATCACTTTGTGTATTAGGCTGTTATAAGCCCCCATTCGCAGGGTTGCAGCTTCTAAATCATTTAAGCCTCATCCTGGAGCAAAGGTCATCTGAGTCTATATTATTAGGTGACCTCAACCTAGATTGGTTGTCCAGTGCTTCCTCTCCCCTAAAAATTCTCTGCGATTCTCTCGGGTTGACACAACTCATCAGTGAACCTACACGCCCTAACAAATCTAATCCTTCTAATAGCAGCTTGTTGGATATTATTATTGTCAGCAAGCCCTACCTATTTACCCATGCTGGTGTCCTTTTCTCTGACATTAGTGACCACTGCTTCATCGCCTGCATGAGGTCTAATCACATTACCCCAGGTGCATCTAACTTCTCCCTCAAAAGGTGCTGCCGATACCTTGAGCCCTGTGCATACGCATCAGATCTATCTCACTCTGTGCACTAGACTGATTTTTACTTAGCAAACTCAGTGTCCCCTGCCTACAATATATTCCAAGGCATAGTATTAGGCGCCATTAATAGGCACGCACCCCTTGTGAAAACCCCACGTTAGGAATAAGTCCTGCCGGTGGTTCACCACTGAGTTAAAGGAGGCTATGCATAACAGATATATGCTGTGGAAAAAAGCTCATAAATCCAAACGTCCAAACGAGTGGACCCTCTTTAGGAAGGCTAGGAACCTCTGCACCACAATGGCCAGAGAAACAAAGGCTAAGTTTTACCGCACCCAATTTGACCAATCAGCTAAATGTTCCTCAAAATTCTGGAAATTAATTAAAGACATTGAAGGATATCCTTCCGGTGCCACCTTGCCATCACAAATTTCGACCAGTGCTAATATTCTCACAGACAAACCGTTAATTCTTGATGCCTTCAACAATCACTTTGTCACTGCAGGGCTCGCCTTCAACACTTCCCCAGCAAGTTCACTCCATTCGTAGCTGGAAGTCAATAATCAAGATACCTCCTTCTCAGACACATCCTTCTCATTCCAACCCACAACCCTGAAGGAAGTCGAGGACCTTCTGCTCCAGTTAGATGTTAGGAAAAGCGCTGGTGCAGACCTTATTGAGCCCTACCTCCTAAAGTTGGGCTTCCATGTCCTTGCAGTGCCCATCACTCATTTGTTCAACTTATCCCTCTCACAGGGTGACCTTCCCACTATTTGGAAGACAGCAAATGTTATCCCTCTGTTCAAATCGGGAGACCCCAGTGACCTGAATAATTACAGGCCAATCTCCATACTACCAACTCTGTCCAAACTACTAGAAAAAATCATGAACACTCAGTTCAGAAACTACCCGGAATCAGCAAACTTGCTTAATCCACTACAGTCAGGCTTTAGAGCGCAACATAGTACTATCTCAGCCCTGGCTAAGGTCACAAACGACTGGCAGTGTGAACTAGACAGGAAGAATTTCGTATGTGCAGTGTTCTTGGATCTAAGCAAAGCCTTCAATACCGTTGATCATGACCTGCTCCTCTCAGCCCTCCGGTATATTGGAGTGGACTCTTTAGCTACTAGTTGGTTTGAGAACTATCTCACAGGCCGCTATCAGCAGGTAACAGCGGAAGGTGAAGTCTCTCCTTTAAAACCCCTCCTGAGGGGTGTACCTCAAGATTTCATCCTGGGGCCACTGCTGTTCGCTATCTATATTAACAGAATAGACGCCACCATCAAAAAAGCCCAAATACACCTCTTTGCGGGTGACACTGTGCTCTGTGCCAGTGGCCCCTCACCAGAGGTGGCGTGTATAGCCCTCCAGAATGACTTTAACTTGTTGCAACACCAGCTCCTAAATCAAAAGTTGCTTTTGAATGCCAGGAAAACAAAAGCTATGCTCTTCTCACCCTTTCCCAACATACCTAACCCAGCCTTGGCTGGGTCTCTCTCCTCGATATCCACTGCCCTGGGCAAACAGTTAGAGTATGTAACTCACTTCAAATACCTGGGTGTATGGCTTGACAACAAATTCTCCTCCATAGGGCTTATAGGACAATTGACAAAGAAGCTTTGTCAAAGGCTTGGCCTGTTCTTTAGGATCAAAAACCTCCTCCCACCAGATGCAAGGACGAGACTAGTCCAAACTACCTTCCTACCCCTACTAGACTACGCAGACTTCCTTTATAGCCACGGATCAGTCAGCGCACTTTCAAAACTTGACACACTCTATCACAGAGCTCTAAGGTTCATAACAGATCCTCCTTACTCCACCCACCAGTGTTTGTTGTATACCACTGTAGGTTGGTCTTCTCTTACCCTCAGATGACAAAGAAACACCGCCATCTGGACATACAAAGCTATTATCAATAAACTGCCTGACTATATCTCAGTCTGTCTTCCACCTTGCACTCTAAGCAGATATGCACTGAGAAGTGCCTCCTATATTACCTTAAAGGTTAAAAAGGTCAGATCTCGCTTTGGCCGGGCATCCATCAGTCATGTGCTTCCCCAGCTATGGAATAACCTGCAAAAAACCCTGAAATTAAAAACTAAAGTCAGCATCTCAGCCTTGAAAGCACTCTATCTTCAGCACAATAAGGAATCCTGTGTTTGCTAACCCTGACTAAACCTCCCCTATCATTCTTGTCTTGGCTTCATCCTAGATTCTGATCCGAGCTGGTGCATGGCCCTCCCCCCTCCATTCCCTCTCTCCTCCTCTTCACCCTCCCCGGTCCTTCACTGATCCCAGCCTCTGTCTGGCCCTCTCCCTTCTACTTCAGCCTCGCTTCTCTCCTTCATCCTCTCTTCTCTCCTACTTTCGTCTATCCATTGCTCTTGTCCCAGTAGTATACCCACTCTCCCTTCCCCCTGCACCCCCTGTCTATTCCCATTCATCAGGTTCCTCATTTACCTCTGCACCCCTGGTTCATACTCCACCCAATCTGCCTCCGATCTGTCCGCCTTCCTCCCCCTTCCTGCCCTACTGCCCTACTCTATCTCCCGACCTGTGCTCCAGGTCCCATTTGTTCTCCCTGGTGTCTCAGGGTCCCCAGTCCCTTCCCTATGGCTTCTGTCACCCCATCTTTTTACTGTTACTGACTTATCTCTATTACTGTTGTTAGCCCGCTGCTTATCTGAAAACAACTATAGCACTTATCCTGCATTTTCCTTACAATGTATTATCCATGTTCATTTTTGATCATGCCTGTGTATCATTATTTCTGTGTATTACCCTGTTATCTTGTATTTGTGTTCACCCAGGTCCACCTTGAAAAGGAGCTCTGCTCAATGGTGTTCGCCTGGTTAAATAAAGATTTTGATTGATTGATTGATTGCTTGATTGATCTCTCAGGAAAACGACTTTGCCCATGAGCACTTACATGGTTAACAATGAATGAATGGATATATGAATGAATGAACAAACGCAAAAAATGAACGACCGAACGAATGAATGAGTGAAACCTTGATTCAAATTTTGAACAACAGGGCCAAGGTCTAAGCTCAAACATCAACAGCTGGGTACTTCACGAGTGCCCCACTACTGACATTTGTGATTGGTTCAAGCTGGCTGCTCCATGCGGGAGCACCATGGATTGCTGCATGAGGTACACCCCTATTGTGGGGTTCAAACCACGGCCACTGGCTCACCAAGTGGACGTATTATTCATTGCTAAGCTCCTATCCTCCAGGGAGAGCTTGGGCTGACTCTTGCCTCTATAGCCACACATTGGAAAGGTAGAGCTGTGCTTTGAGAAAGCTCTGAGAAAGATTGTAACTACAAAAGCATCAAGTGGGGCTCTCAGCATGAGTGTGGCACAGGAGCTCTCAATACTTAGAAGGATTATCATGAAGTATAAAACACAGTAAATATGTAAATATAACATAGGAATATGGAAAACTTCAAGTACAGTTCATACATTTTGCAGGGCTGCGTGAAAATGTAATATCTCAGGCTCCACTCAGACTTATAAAGTGTGACTGCAGTGATATTACTTGTCTGATCCTGTTTTTTGCAGCTCACTGTACTGGCTTTGCCATCTACTAATTACCACTTGCACATCCAGTAGCACTTGTGTGCACCGTGATCTGAAAGTCCCACTTGCGCATCACTAACACTTGATGACACATTGAGATTCACAGCTACACCAAGAAGAACACAGTATTATCAGTTGTACGATGAAGACAGAAGAAGATATGAGGAACGTGATGTCTGTTTTTCTAAGGCTAAATCGAAAGTACAGGAGGAACACAAAAGTGGTTTGGAGAAACTGACTGCTCACTGAAGAATGCCCTTCCTGTAATGACTATGGGAAAGATCATGTCTGGGAATAATTTAACAAGCCAGTATTTGTTTTTTGTGTGTATTCTAGCCGGTGATGTCATCTCATACAACAAGATGGCTGGTGTTAGAATTTCCATTAACACGGTGAAGCAGTATTCTTCTGAGTGTTCTTCAACTGCAAAGAGAAGCAGTCTGGTCAAATAACTCAAGCTTAGCTTTGGTAATGACAGAACCAGGTTTAAGACCCACCAGAGTCACCTACTCACTGCGGAACCATGAGCAAATTACAGTACTTTACTTCCACGTGCTTAAGTAAACTCAGCTGTACGAAATAGTCAAAACAGGACCCCAAATAGAAAATCAGTTATTGCACCTTATCTGGGCTATGTTGGGTAAATAAACAGTTAAAAAAACTTTCTGGATCTGATTTGGATTTGGGATCTTCAGACTTTTGGAACTTACTCATCAAAACACATTTCTAGAATTACCAGCTTATTTCGAGCATACCAGATACCAAGCAGCATAAGCAAACCACGGCTTTGCCAAAGTAAATCCTTGTTTTATTTATTGTAATTTTTAACCATGAATGGCACACTGATCTGGGACTGCTCATTTCTGGGTGCATCCAGTGGTAGCTTACAGGATTCTGTTTTACTGACGAAGGGAATGTTTGCCAGGATACTGGGGAAAATCCTCTGCTCTTACAATTATTGTCTAGGGACCACCAGAGATGGTCAGAAGGGTTATAATTTTAACATCTCATCAGAAGAACAGTACTGCAACAGTGCAGCATCCCCCTAGTGCTGAAATGCAGTGTCAGCATTGAGTATCTCACTGGAAATGAGTTTTAACTCAGTTGAGTTGCCAATTCATTTATTATAATGAATTACATTTTTACTACTACTACTATCTGCCCAGGTTCCAGGTGTGGGACCAGAATCCACAACCTTCTGATCTATTAGGATACCATACTACTGTATAAAACTGGAACACCATCCATTGCCAGAGTTCTAGAACGTGGAACTTGGAAGAAGTCAAAAGCCCTATACAGTGTATAGTGGAATGCTGTTATGCATAGAATTCCATGCCTGGAATATGCTTGTTCTGCTGCACTAGTGACATCATTATGCTGTTCTGCTGCCATAGTGATGTCACTATGGCAGCAGAACAACTTGGAATGATGCCACATATAGAGGATTATGTATGATCGCTCATACACAACTAGGGTATTTTTCACTCGAGAGGTTTCCATGGTAACTGGAGACCTTGAGAGCGCAGATCGAGAGGTCTCGTTACCATGGAAACCTCAAGAGTTGAAAAATACCCTTGTTGTGTATGAGCAATCATACACAATCTTTTATAGTGTATGGTAGAATGTAAAAAATCTGCCCTTACTTTTCTTTAGATTCCGGTGTGGTTTTCCGTTCCTCCAGCCCATTTCACCGTCGCGGCTGTTGTTAGTGCATCGCCGGTTGCCCAATCACGCATGCGCACCCTGCTTCCATGCATGCGCACACACCTTCTCGGTGTTATGCTGCACTAGCTACGTACCTAGTGCAGCACAACAGCTACGATAACGTAGCTAGTGCAGCACAACAACGCTGTTGGGAGCATGGATTTCCATGCTCAACAGCGTTCTACCATACACTATAGTTGCTTTCTTCTATCCAATTCTGTGGTAGAACAGCATTCTAGAACATCTAGAGACTTCACAAGTCAGTTTCATTGTGAAAGAGAAAACAAAACACAATGCACACATTTCACTTAAAAAATGGGGTAAAGAAAAGACAGCATCTCATTGGCTGACATGGGGTACATTAACTTACAGTGAGAGCCCTGTAAGTTAAAAGTACCAGCCTGTAGGGCCCCCTCACTCACGGATGTATCCCAGTGCCCGCCCTGCTCCCTAATTGGCAAAAAGCACCCTGTATACATTTTAAATCGCTGCCATTTTTCTGTCTCGCTTAGCAAGAGATACTGGCCCCAACTCGCTAGCTCATTGTCAGCAAACCTTCCCTGAATATAATGCTACTTCACATTTTCCTGTCTCAGCCTCCCTCCCAACTGTAGCCCCACTGACGTCTTTTTTTGTACTCCACTTTTTTGTTGTTTTTTACTTGCCGTTCTGTCTCTCTCTCTCCTGCAGCTCACACACATTCCTCTGTGCCGCCCGTCATCCAAACACGCCAGTTACTAAAAGACCTACCGTAAAACGAGATGTCTCCTCACATAAGCAAGTGGCCCCAAATAAAATAGAACAACTGCGCTGCAGAGCGATACAAAAAAATGATAATTTAAAGCGCTGTTGTCTCTTCCCGCAAACAGGAATCTTCACTTCCTGGTTCACGAGACGTCACGCGACTGACTGCTTGCAAAACCATTCTGCCGTCCAGCAGCCAAATAAAACAGAACTAAAACAGCAGCTTCTTCATGTTCATGAAATTAAAGTCCAAAAAAAAAAACACAGAAAACTTTTTTAATGAATCATGCTGGAGGTGGTGGAGTCGGTTGGGGGGAAGCAAAAGAAGAGAATGGATCTATGGGAGAGGAGGGATAAGGCAACAGTAGATAGAACACCACAAAAACAGAGGGACTACTTTACAATGAAACTACTCAAACTTCATTTTACTGTACTTTTTTAATTTTATTAAATACCAACTTAAACTGTCACAGGAAACCCATTTTCTAAGCGTAATAATACCCTCCAGGGTGGGTGGTATGGGCAATACCGGACCTTCCAGGGGATATAAGGCCCTCCGCCTACGGCATTGGGCCTTATTACGCCCCTGGCAATACCACCCACCCTGTTGGGCATTATTACTTGCATAATACTTTACATTATAAAAAAAACAGGATGAGCAACTTTATGCATAACTAGTGTGTTCTGTCACCTCGGGGTTTTGATTCCCATGGACCTCTCAAGCTTCGCCCTCAAGGTCAGAGGGAATCAGAACTCCTCTGTGGCAGAACACACTGGTTGTGCATAGTTGCCCATCCAGTATTCTCTATTTTTACTATAAAAGATTCTTGTTTAGCTCAGTGCTATAATAGTTAGTTTTTCATGCAGATTACTACGTTTGCCATGGGAGTTCAGATACATTTGGAAAATAAAAGATGTTCATTTCACTGAACACATACTGTAGCTACTGTGCAAATAACAGTTGAAATCATGTTATTTGCACAGTACCTATCTTATTTGCCCAGTAGCCACAAACCTTGCTCTGTGCACTGGTGCCCTGCAAGAGTTCATCAAACAATCCCATTGTCACTTTAACCATAACAGTACAAGGCTCAGCTTAGCATCATTAATAAAGTGGAAAAGAAAGACAAACTGTAAAAAGATAATCCATTTACATAACACAGCATGTTTTTTTACCTGCAGTAGAAAAAAAAGGGGGAACTACTATGGTATATATTGGCTATCCCATGAGGTAACTCCAAATATGCATGTTATTTGGTTTGAAATCTTAGTGTTCTGTGGACTTATGGCTGTGCCACTCATGCAACGTACAATACCACTAACATGCCAAACCAAAAAACAGGCATATTTGAAACTATCTCATGGGATAGTCCCTATGTATCTCCTTACTCCCCTTGTTCAATCCCCAGTAACTCCACATCTGAAGATGACGTCAGGGAATATATATATATATATATATTTTTTTTTTTTCCAAACTCTTTTTTTATTCTCCAGGTACCGAGGCATCTCTCAGATGTGCTTACTCAACACTACCCCTGCTACTCCCCACCGTGACTCCACTCAGTGAACACCCTCCTACGGAGAGACTTCCCAGCCTCCCGGATCACCCCCCGGGGGGAGAGACCACCACTCCTACCTTGGAGGCATCTTTCTGCAATTAGAGGGTCCATCTCTCCGTGGGTGGCGCCTGGTGATCGCCATAGTGGTAGTCCGGTGCTGAGGATGTGAGGGTAGGTTCCTGAGGCCCCTCGTCGCCTCCTCAGTATGCCGGGGATTTTTTTCTTCATTATGCCCCCTGGTGCGGCGTGCAGTGACGTCAGTGCGGGCTCCTCCCACAGACAGCCTGCCATCACCAGTCTCCCCTGCTGCTGTTCCTTGCTACTGGGCAATGCCCCTAACCTCCGCTAGATGCTGCTGCTGAGCTCAGAGTCCCCTTGAACCCTCACCAGGAGATGAGAGCAGTCCTCCAGTTGCTCAAACTTCTCCTCCCCCTGCCGACCCCCCGGCGCCCTGGCTCATTCCCGAACCCGGGTCACCAGCATGGCGCAAGGTGTGGTGTCCAGTGCATCAATCCTCAGTGCCACCTGGCCGGCTGTCAGGGACTATATTAAGTAGTGGAAGTGGAGGAGTGGATGCCTAACATTGTTTTCTACAGAATCACCAATCCCACTGACATTATTTTGCTTCAGAATCAGCAAATATCAGAGATATCACTGCAGCATTCCCTATGTGGTTCACAGTTCTCCCTTAAGATTATCAGAGCATTAATTAGAAGGCATCAGGATTTGGTACAGTAATGGTATTTACTTATTTGTTTTTGTTTACTAGGTACGTTTACCAGGCTCCTTCAGCTCCCACTGGCCCATCTCCTGTCCGCAATGGGGTTGAGAAGAGTGAGAGCCACTGAGTTAGGGATTGTTCTCCCATCCACCAACCACCTCATTGAGCTGAGCACCGGGACCGGGGGTCCCCAACACTGAACATCACACCAATCAGAAGACAGCAAATGAGGGCATAATGACTGCACACCATTTTAAGAGACTCCAGACGTAGATAAAACAAAGACTGGGAGGTGATTAATATCTCCTTCAGCTCCCGCCGACCCATCTTCTGTCTGCAGCAGGGTCAATAAGAATGACAGCCACTGATTTAGGACTTTCCCTCCTCACATCCAACCACCTAATCGAGCTGAGCACTGTGACCAGGAGTCCCCACTGATGAGCGACACACCAATCAGAAGACAACTCCACCTACTAAACCAGTTCTGTCTGTAGCAGTCTGGTGGAATGTGGTCCAAAGCACAAAGGGCTGCAGCACAAAGAGCAAGGTAATTTACCTCTGGCATCTCAGGGCCACAGAATAAAGGTCAGGGTAATTTACCTCTGGCATCTCAGGGCCACAGAATAAAGGTCAGGGTAATTTACCACTGGCATCTCAGGGCCACAGAATAAAGGTCAGGGTAATTTACCTCTGGCATCTCAGGGCCACAGAATAAAGGTCAGGGTAATTTACCTCTGGCAATCTCAGGGCAACAGAATAAAGGTCAGGGTAGTTTACCTCTGGCAATCTCAGGGCAACAGAGTAAAGGTCAGAGTAATTTACCTCTGGCATCTCGGGGCCACAGAGTAAAGGTCAGGGTAATTTATCTCTGGCGTCTCAGGGCCACAGAATAAAGGTCAGGGTAATTTACCTCTGGCAATCTCAGGACAACAGAGTAAAGGTCAGGGTAATTTACCTCTGGCATCTCAGGGCCACAGAATAAAGGTCAGGGTAATTTACCTCTGGCATCTCAGGGCCACAGAATAAAGGTCAGGGTAATTTACCTCTGGCATCTCAGGGCCACAGAATAAAGGTCAGGGTAATTTACCTCTGGCAATCTCACGGCAACAGAGTAAAGGTCAGGGTAATTTACCTCTGGCAATCTCAGGGCCACAGAGTAAAGGTCAGGGTAATTTACCTCTGGCATCTCAAGGCCACAGAGTAAAGGTCAGGGTAATTTACCTCTGGCATCTCAAGGCCACAGAGTAAAGGTCAGGGTAATTTACCTCTGGCATCTCAGGGCCACAGAATAAAGGTCAGGGTAATTTACCTCTGGCATCTCAGGGCCACAGAATAAAGGTCAGGGTAATTTACCTCTGGCAATCTCAGGGCCACAGAATAAAGGTCAGGGTAATTTACCTCTGGCAATCTCAGGGCAACAGAGTAAAGGTCAGGGTAATTTACCTCTGGCGTCTTGGGGCCACAGAGTAAAGGTCAGGGTAATTTACCTCTGGCGTCTCAGGGCCACAGAGTAAAGGTCAGGGTAATTTATCTCTGGCATCTCAGGGCCACAGAGTAAAGGTCAGGGTAATTTACCTCTGGCGTCTCAGGGCCAAAGAAAGGTCAGGTAATTTACCTCTGGCGTCTCAGGGCCAGAGAGTAAAGGTCAGGGTAATTTACCTCTGAGCGTCTCAGGGCCAGAGAGTAAGGTCATAGTAATTTACCTCTGGCGTCTCAGGGCCAGAGAGTAAAGTCATAGTAATTGCCTCTGGCGTCTCAGGAGCCAGAGTAAAGGTCTCAGTAATTTGCCTCTAGCGTCTCAGGACCACAGAATAAAGGTCAGGGTAATTTACCTCTGGCAATCTCAGGGCAACAGAATAAAGGTCAGGGTAATTTACCTCTGGCATCTCAGGGCCACAGAATAAAGGTCAGGGTAATTTATCTCTGGCAATCTCAGGGCCACAGAATAAAGGTCAGGGTAATTTACCTCTGGCAATCTCAGGGCAACAGAGTAAAGGTCAGGGTAATTTACCTCTGGCATCTCGGGGCCACAGAGTAAAGGTCAGGGTAATTTACCTCTGGCGTCTCAGGGCCACAGAATAAAGGTCAGGGTAATTTACCTCTGGCAATCTCAGGGCAACAGAGTAAAGGTCAGGGTAATTTACCTCTGGCAATCTCAGGGCAACAGAGTAAAGGTCAGGGTAATTTACCTCTGGCGTCTCAGGGCCACAGAGTAAAGGTCAGGGTAATTTACCTCTGGCATCTCGGGGCCACAGAGTAAAGGTCATGGTAATTTACCTCTGGCGTCTCAGGGCCAGAGAGTAAGGTCATAGTAATTACCTCTGGCGTCTCAGGGCCAGAGGTAAGGTCATAGTAATTGCCTCTAGCGTCTCAGGGCCAGAGGTAAAGGTCAGGGTAATTTACCTCTGGCGTCTCAGGGCTAGAGAGTAAAGGTCATGGTAATTTACCTCTGGCGTCTCAGGGCCAGAGAGTAAAGGTCATGGTAATTTGCCTCTGGCGTCTCAGGGCCAGAGAGTAAAGGTCATGGTAATTTGCCTCTGGCGTCTCAGGGCCACAGAATAAAGGTCAGGGTAATTTACCTCTGGCAATCTCAGGGCAACAGAATAAAGGTCAGGGTAATTTACCTCTGGCATCTCAGGGCCACAGAATAAAGGTCAGGGTAATTTACCTCTGGCAATCTCAGGGCCACAGAATAAAGGTCAGGGTAATTTACCTCTGGCAATCTCAGGGCAACAGAGTAAAGGTCAGGGTAATTTACCTCTGGCAATCTCAGAGCAACAGAGTAAAGGTCAGGTAATTTACCTCTGGCGTCTCAGAGCCACAAGTAAAGGTCAGGGTAATTTACCTCTGGCGTCGGGAGCCACAGAGTAAAGGTCATGGTAATTTACCTCTGGCGTCTCAGGGCCAGAGAGTAAAGGTCATGGTAATTTACCTCTGGCGTCTCAGGGCCAGAGAGTAAAGGTCATGGTAATTTGCCTCTGGCGTCTCAGGGCCAGAGAGTAAGGTCATAGTAATTTGCCTCTGCGTCTCAGAGGCCAGAGAGTAAAGGTCATGGTAATTTGCCTCTGGCGTCTCAGGGCCGGAGAGTAAAGGTCAGGGTAATTTACCTCTGGCATCTCAAGGCCGGAGAGTAAAGGTCATGGTAATTTGCCTCTGGCGTCTCAGGGCCGGAGAGTAAAGGTCAGGGTAATTTACCTCTGGCATCTCAGGGCCACAGAATAAAGGTCAGGGTAATTTACCTCTGGCAATCTCAGGGCAACAGAGTAACGGTCAGGATAATTTACCTCTGGCATCTCGGGGCCACAGAGTAAAGGTCAAGGTAATTTACCTCTGGCAATCTCAGGGCAACAGAGTAAAGGTCAGGGTAATTTACCTCTGGCAATCTCAGGGCAACAGAGTAAAGGTCAGGGTAATTTACCTCTGGCGTCTCAGGGCCACAGAGTAAAGGTCAGGGTAATTTACCTCTGGCATCTCGGGGCCACAGAGTAAAGGTCATGGTAATTTACCTCTGGCGTCTCAGGGCCAGAGAGTAAAGGTCATGGTAATTTACCTCTGGCGTCTCAGGGCCAGAGAGTAAAGGTCATGGTAATTTGCCTCTGGCGTCTCAGGGCCAGAGAGTAAAGGTCATGGTAATTTGCCTCTGGCGTCTCAGGGCCAGAGAGTAAAGGTCATGGTAATTTGCCTCTGGCGTCTCAGGGCCGGAGAGTAAAGGTCAGGGTGAATCATTCTGGCATCTCAGGGCCGGAGAGTAAAGGTCATGGTAATTTGCCTCTGGCGTCTCAGGGCCGGAGAGTAAAGGTCAGAGTAATTTACCTCTGGCATCTCAGGGCCACAGAATAAAGGTCAGGGTAATTTACCTCTGGCAATCTCAGGGCAACAGAGTAACGGTCAGGATAATTTACCTCTGGCATCTCGGGGCCACAGAGTAAAGGTCAAGGTAATTTACCTCTGGCGTCTCAGGGCCACAGAATAAAGGTCAGGGTAATTTACCTCTGGCAATCTCAGGGCAACAGAGTAAAGGTCAGGGTAATTTACCTCTGGCAATCTCAGGGCAACAGAGTAAAGGTCAGGATAATTTACCTCTGGCGTCTCAGGGCCACAGAGTAAAGGTCAGGGTAATTTACCTCTGGCGTCTCAGGGCCAGAGAGTAAAGGTCATGGTAATTTGCCTCTGGCATCTCAGGGCCAGAGAGTAAAGGTCATGGTAATTTGCCTCTGGCGTCTCAGGGCCAGAGAGTAAAGGTCATGGTAATTTGCCTCTGGCGTCTCAGGGCCAGAGAGTAAAGGTCAGGAGAGTAAAGGTCAGAGTAATTTACCTCTGGCATCTCAGGGCCACAGAGTAAAGGTCAGGGTAATTTACCTCTGGTGTCTCAGGGCCACAGAGTAAAGGTCAGGGTAATTTATCTCTGGCATCTCAGGGCCACAGAGTAAAGGTCAAGGTAATTTACCTCTGGCATCTCAGGGCCACAGAGTAAAGGTCAGGGTAATTTATCTCTGGCATTTCAGGGCCACAGAGTAAAGGTCAAGGTAATTTACCTCTGGCATCTCGGGGCCATAGAGTAAAGGTCAGGGTAATTTACCTCTGGCATCTACCAAGGCATCATCCATGGAGACAGTGGGCAGCCAGCCATGCTGCACACCATCTGCCATATGAAGGTACTGTTGTACTTGTTTCCTGTTGTCAGAATAGAAGAGCAAACTGTAGAGGCCCTATTCTATTCTCGGCTGTCTCTTGTAAGAGTGTGGTATTCTGTCTGTGTTACTGCTAGCCTTTACCATTACCTTATCCAGGTAGCTCCTAACTTGTTTGAGTATAATTGTTTTAATAAGTGGAAGTCTGATGTTGTGATAGCTGCTTACCACGGTAGCCCTCTTACATCACTGTTTAGCTCCTGTTCATTTGTAGGTAGTGTCTGTTCCCTAGCTGGGTACCACCTAACTTGTATTCACGTAAAGGGACGCTATTAATTGTATTTAGTGGTTCCTACTGATCTGGGTGGCCCTAAATTAAGCAATAAAGCCCGACAGGGTGTGTGTCGTGCTGGGATAACTTCACGCCTCAGGTGGTTGGGCACGAGGCCGCAGGCCGAGTACATCCAACAACTGAGGCATGACATTATCCCAAATGACACACACCCTGGAGGACATTATTGCTATTATACAGTGGCTCATTGTTATACAGAATAAAAAAAATCATTTTAAAGATGTTTTTTGTGTGGAAAATTATTTTTGTTTTTTAAGAGCAGATGAAACAAGCAAATGCTCAAGCTGGTCAAGGTGCTCATGCAAAAGCAAATCTGCAGGGTCACAGTGAGGCTAAGACTAGACCCGTGATGTTGTGCTGGGATAACATCACGGGTCCAGCCCAAGACTAACCAATCAGAGTCCAGGATTTGTTCTTGCTATTGTATAACTTGTATTCACTCCTGGGCTGCTGTAGATTGTAAATAATGGCTGCTCCCTATCTGGGTGGCCTTTAAATACTATTCACTTAATGCTATTAATTGTAATTAGTGGCTACCCCTTATCTGGGTAGTCTTTAACATGTACTTTTCACAAGGAGCCAAGGTCCTGCGTATCAAGTCTGCTCCTAGTCCGAGCTGCTCCTAGGTTCTTTGTTGCTAAATTGTGGACTGTGGTAGTCTCTTAGCTGGGTTATATCTTACCGTTGTCTCTTGGTTTGTTGCTGGTTTTGTCAGTCATTATGGCTTGTAAGTGTCTGGTTATCGCACTGTTGTGCACTTTCTGGCTTGACTACCTGGTGGCTGCTTTGCTCTGTCCCTTACATGGATGACAGGGCAGCCTCATTCAACCTTCTGTTTATGTTGGCCCCTTCCTTGGTCTATTACCCACAATGTCTGGCAATGTATGGTTTGTTTCATAAAGGTAATTTTTCATGCTGTCTTACTATTATCAGAGATCACTGGTGAGCCAATATGCTTCAGTTAACAGCTGGTTGACAAGGACATTACTGGTTGCTCTTCTCTCTACTGGGAATATAGAGTTCAATCCAGGTCCCCACAGGCTTTTCCACTTGGATCCTTTCTGGTCCAGCACCAGGTGGTTAAAGTTGGCTCACATGGCAATTAGTAGTCTTAGACCCAAACTCTCAGACCTGGAAGCCTGCTTTACAACTCTGATACCCTAGCAGTTACTAAACCTGGTTAAGACCATTCATTCTTCCCAATGAAGTAGCTATTCCTGAATATACTGTTTTTAGGAAGGATCATTTGAGCAGGAAGGGGGTGGTGTTCTCCTGCATAGCAGGTCTACTCTTAGAACACTTGAAATTCTAATGCCTTATCCATCAATTAATCCCCGATTGTTATCTAGAAGCACACAAACTCAGTATACATGGTGAGCCCACAGGAGCCCCAACGTTTCATACCTCCACTCCATGACACTTTGTCAAGGTATCCTAGCAAGCAGTTTTATTTGAGGATTTGAATGCTGGCTCTTCCAGTAAAGTCCGGGGAGAGTTACATACACCATGGTGCAATAATAGTAGCATGAAGAGGGTAGAAATGTGTTTATGAAATCACACTCTTCACAGCACTCCAGTATCATATTTATTGGGTAGCGTAGGCTTCCTCTGGTAGGCTGATGCATAAAATGAACTATCACAGGAATCCTACCTACCCCAAGGTTATGACATTGGAGTGCTGTAAAGGGTGCTGCTACAATCACCTTTGCTAGGTGAGTAAACTCACAGTACGTCCTTTCATAAAAAAGATTTCTGAGCTACCTTCAACAATTGTAGGAATGTGGTCTTCAAACAATCAACTGAAAGTTCCTTTTTTGGTGGATGGGATCTTTGAACCAAGTCTACTCACAGTCTGGGGACTCCTGCAGAACTGAAATACTAAACAATACTGCCAGAAGATGCCGTAAATAAGAGAAATGCCCCCAGTCTCTAACTGAAAATGACCATCGAAGTCTTCCTTCTTATACTTGTGTCCTTTACAGCAAGGAGAACATAAAAAGCAAATCAAATCAAAAGACAGTTCAAGGACACCACACTGTGGCTCGCGACACATAGTCAAAGCTAATTCAATATGGAAGTTGATCTCATTTTAAATCAATTGGAAACCAGGACAGCGGGATTCTCCTTCAGGAAACATGTACTACAAATAAAATTTCAGCTCAGAGCCTTGAGCGAACTCTTTTCAAGCAAAAATAACTTGTTTTTGACTCTGAAGGACAGTTCAGTGAGTTTGTTGGCATGCTAAAATGCTAAGGTGACTTTCTGCAGTGGATGTGTCAATGGGCACAAAAGGAAAGCACGGGCTTCAATATTTCTGTGAGTTACAAAATGCTGCTGCAAAAGTGTCAAAAACGTCTGTCTCCTAGTTGTACAACAAGCAGTATTTTGGTTCTAAACAAGCCAGTTACAAAACTCCACCCCTCCCAATTATTTAGAAGCATATATATATTTATGTAAAGAGGGTGCCTAGGTACTGTGGTGCATGCATGCCTCCACATGCATGCGTGCAGCCGGTACACGGGGATGGGACCAAAAACTGGAGGAAAAATCCCACAAAACTGTAAATATATATAAAAAGAAGGCAGGATCGAGGGGCACCAGGACTTGTATGGTGCTATACTATTACGTGGTTAAGAACAATGAGCATACAAGCACCCATACAGCAATAAAACGGCAGCAGACGGAAAGTAACTCCAACACTTTTAAATATGCAGACCAGCACAAGTACAAAAAAGTGGCTTAAAAGAGTACTAACGTTTCACCTGGTACACTTCCAGGCTTCATCAGAGTGAAAAATCAACATACAAATGCCTCAATAACTACACAGTGCAATTAATCATATGACACAAATTCACCAATACATGCTATACTCCCATTAAGTGAATAATTATCAATTAATGGAACCATAGGGACCGAAATTAGATCCCCAATACAATATAATTACTCTTTGGTTCCATATTTCTATATAATAGCACAAATAAAATAACTTGGTGGCCTCAAATAATATATGTCATCTATTGTTGTATAATATTCTATTATACCTTTATTGTGTCAGAAGGAATGAATTCCAAATTATGATTATATTACATATCAATCCCAACATAAATCATAGTCCATACAATTAACTTATTTAGGACATAGGTTTAATATAAAGTTAAAGATGACATGTTAAATGAGGTAACCAGGCACTGTCTTATTTCATAGCAACAGGGGGAGAAAACAATATACATGCAATATATTGTCACGTGTACTTTTTCATAAAGGCTGCAAGCTCAGTGCTTTCGTTCAGACCCATGTGTGAACAAGCCCCTAGGGTGTAAATCCAGTAGCTTTCTCTCTGCCCAATCTTTTTATTTAAGTCACCTCCTCTGGGGCCCATGGTGACCAATTCCAGTCCCAAAAATTTAAAGGTGTGTTTTTGGGAACTATGTTTCAAAATATGTTTGGCAATAGCATATGTAGTATTTCCTCTTTCTACTGCCCTTACATGTTCTCCTGTCCTTACTTTAAATTTAAACATAGTTCCCAAGAACACATAAGATGACCCCCCCCCACACACACACACACTTACCAGCCACCTTCCGAAGCTTCAACACTCTTGCTTGCTACTGCTGCCAAGCCACTAACTCCACTGGCTCCACGGGCCCGAAGACATACGTCACTCCCCAACCACAAACCATCCTCCTGACCTCCAACACTGCTCCACACTGCTGCCCACACCTTGCACCAATGCAATCCATGACCCCACCAACCATCTAAAGGATGCCCAGTGGGGACATTCCCCCTTTTATAGGGAACCATACACTACAGAAACAAGAATGGGCCAAAGAAAAGGCCCTTACCACAACTCCACTACACTACAGAAACACACAGTGCCATATGGTAACAAGGCAAACCCAGAAATGGTTCCAACCAAGACTCACCAAGAAACTGACCCATACCCACACAGCACGTACAAGCAAAAAAAAAATGCCATGTATTATATAAAACGTATAATGGGTGTGTGTGGCATACAGGGACACATACTCACTGAGGGGGAGGAGGTTAGTTAGATAAGAAAGTCATTCACCCTTCAGGCTCCCTGCCTTATTTAACCCTAATCGATGGGTGTATTTCCTCGTATACCACACTTATCCATCATACAGTCTATATATACATATACTGTATAGCAGGTTGAATTAGCGCCCATTATATTTAGCGGGAGTCAACCTTCTACATATATTCATGTCTGATAGAATTAGCATGGACAGCTTACTCTTCAATACAGTGCTACCAACAATCAGCTGTCCGTTATTTTTCACTAATTGTCAACAATAGTGAATACAGTGAAAATAACCTTCTATACAGTACATTGTAGGGGTGCAGTTGCACCCCTATATTTAGGGTTGTATAGGCACGTCAAAGTTAAACCCCAAAATGTGCACTTTGATAACTTTGCACTCATTCAACAGATTTACATGACATTTTGTATGCAGGGTCTTAAGGGACAGATCTCTTGACATACTAAGTTTTGTTCCAGTCGGATGTGTGGATCCTGAGATACAGACAGTGCAAAAAGTTAATTTTTCAGAATTTTTCCCCATTGGTTTGAATGAGTTTTCTGTCATCTTAGCTAGCGCCCAGACAGTTTTGAATTTTGTCCTTAAATTTTCTGGGTAGAACGGGGCTGGCCCACAGATGTGGTTTTGCTTGTTTGGTGAAAAAAAAACCAACACCACACCTAAAGCAAATCAGGGGTGGAGTCTTCCCAGGGGTTGCAACCCTAAAACTCACCCCATTCTATACACTCCAGAAACATACACACACACCTAATGGGGTGAGCTTTATGGTTGACAACCCCCTAGGAAGACTCCATCCCTGATTTGCTTTAGGGGTGGTGTTAGGGTTTTAGGGTCAGAAACCCTAAAATCACATTTCCCTACTTTTGTCACTTAAGCCTGAACTCTAAATGTTGCATCAGCGCAGTTTTTTTGCAAAGAATATTTATATATATATATATATGGAATACATGATGGGTTGCAGTGGAATAACACATTTATCTCCACTAGTGATTGGTAAAACCTATAACTCCAGAGTGGCAAAGCCACGAGTTTGTTATAAAGGTCTTACCATTCATGTGTGGAGATAAATGTGTTATTCCATTGCAACTCATTATGTATTTGATATATACCATACCATTTGCAATGTTTTTAATGGTGTTTTACCTTAAAACTGCCTTTCTTCCCATTTTAAACTCTATATCTGGCCTGTTGCTCTCTGTGTTCTATTTCCGGATTCTAAATGGAAATAACATGTACTAAGTTACAAAAATTGTGTTCTAAGTGAAATAAAAGGTGTTTTAAGTGAAAATAAATATTTATCCAAAAATAGCAATAGATAAACCACTCTGAGGTGCGTGGTTGCACTCTGATATACACACACACCTTGGTCTCTGATATACACACACCTTGGTGTGCGTTGTACGCATGAGCCCGCTGGCCGAGTGCATCAACCGCGCAAGCGTGCATATATCAGAGCACAACCGCACACCTCAGAGTGGTTTACTATCTTATAAAATGTCAAAATTGTTTTGGACAGGGGTAAAACTGCAGGTGTGCAGTCGCACTCTGATATACGCATGGTCACCTGATGGTCTTTCACCAATTGATGAGCTTCTTTTTTTAAACCCATTTTATAAATATATATATAAAAAAAAATATATATATATATACATATAGAGAGAGAGAGAGAAAGAGAGAGAGAGAGAGAGATAATAGATAAACCACTCTGAGGTGTGCAGTCGCGCTCTGATATACACACCTTGGTGTGCGCTGCGGCCTCATGCATCAACCACCCAAGGCGTGCATATATCAGAGTGTGACTGCACATCCTCAGAGTGGTTTATCTATCTTATAAAATGTCAAAATTGTTTTTTAGGGTGGTAAAAATGCAGGTGTGCGGTCGCACTCTGATATACGCACAGTCACCTGATGGCGTTTGTCCAATGCTGTTGCTTTAATTGACCATTTATGTATCACCCATTTTATAAATATATATATATATATACATATACACACACATACATACATAGTATCTATATACATATATATACTATACATACTATATTTGTGTAAAACTTCAGTAATTCTTTGTTTTGGGATAAAACTTTGAAAACCAGTCTGCTGATAATGAGAACCATTTTCAACAGCTTCACCAGGTTAGCACCTAGTGAACCACAGCTCTTAGGCAGCACTATGGCAAATGTTTTTTCCTGTAATTACCATACTTATTTATTTCAGTCCAACTGCATCATTCAGACATGGCTCCCTGGTGACAAGCTACAGAACATTAAGGGACGGAAACGCAATAAGCAAAGAGCCTCCCACAAATAAGGAAATCAAACTGTCATAAGCCTCCAGCATTGTGTACTACAACACCTGTCACCCTTTTAACTATCTGGGATTGCAAGAGAAGCTGAGAGCTAAAATGAGACTTCTCTAAAGTCACAAATTTCAGCAGCTTCAGAGTTCCTGGAAGGTGCCCAGGAAAATAGGCCATACTGCTTCCAGATTAGGTGAAGCAAGGGACGGTGAATCCAAAAGGATAGGTGGCTCAGCATGTTCAAAGATCAATTTGGGCCTATGGTCGCGCTCACAGACGCTTTCTAACCAGCACTGACAAGGCCCTGTGATTAGGAAACCCAGACAGGAACTATAGCTTCATTGTCTTTAGCTGAATTAAAGGGTTACTACTGTATCCAGAATGCATGCTGAAAACTGAAGAAAAAAGAAACAACGTTTCAAGCCACAAAGCCTTCTAAAAGTATGCATAATTACAGATGTTACTCTTTCTTACGTATTCTTTGCAGATCATTCCTGAAAATCACACAGTCCAAACATTGTGTCTAGATTTACTTCTTAGTTTCATAGCGAGCTGAAGATAACCTTATTGTTCCATTTGCAGTTCCCACATTATTTAATCCAGTGTGCCTCTTCCCCGTTTGGACTGTTACAGCCAATGGCATGAAAAAGACAAAGAACCTTAGCACAAAAGCCTAAGGCAAGAGTTACCCAGGGAAGGACACTGACAATAAAGCCTGTTTTGCAGACTGCATGAAAGGCCATTTGGCACTGTACACTCCCGTTTAAAGCGGAACCCGTCTAAATTCTTGTACGGTGATTTGCATACACTTCCCATGATGCACTGCATTATTAGGATAGGTATGGTTCAGTGGCAGGAAACCATACTGAAAAAGGCACCCAGTGGTTGAACTGGAATTTCTTAGGTGAAGGAACTCTCGCCTCTAGATTTTCACACTGGGGAATTATCTCTAGGTGTCGGAACTCCCCTGCAGAATTCAGTGGAGAAAGATGACAAAGGAGCAGGAACTCACATAATGTACAATTTTGTAAAAGATCGAGGAACTGAACTCTTGCGAGTTCCTACATAATTTAACTCCAGAAGGCCCCTATGATAAAAGAAGGAAACATTTTTTTTTTTTTAATTCCCTTTCACATTTAAAAGCTTAGAATTGTCGGCCCATTTGTGGAGCGGTAGTGCTATTGCTCACGATGCCGGTGACCTGAGTTCGGGAATAAGCTCGGGTCATCGGGCCTGGCTGGGGGAGGAGAATTGAGTGTCCCAGAGAATGCTCGCCTCTTCTGAGGGAGGGAGGGTTTCATCCTCCATTGCAATACTGCCACCTGCATGAGTGGTGGTGTGGCTGGGAGGTGGATCGGGAGGAGGGGACATCACTCACATTGGTGGGCAGATGCGTGCATGGGTGTGGGTGGGCTCACATTGATGTCCACATATGCAAGGTCCCACGAGGAGAGAAGAAAACAAGGAAAATGTCCCCGGCACCTCCATAATGATGGCCCATGGCAGCTCCCTGGGTCTCAATCACCCACCAGTAACATGGCACTGCCTGACGAAGCACGAAATTTAGGGGACCGTCTCTGCCCTGACCCCACCTGGGTGGCATAGCCAGCAGCTCCATGGAGGTAGATGACTGCATCCGGGGGTGCCTGGGGGGTTGCCAGAGGGGTCTGAGGACTCAGAAGTGGCTGGAGAGATGGGAGGGCATAAACAGAAATTGAAAAAAAACCTAAGATGTCCAATAGGGCTGCTCGGATTCCAAGTTACAGAATTTAATTTGTCGGATTCTGACCCAATTTTTGGAATTAGGACTTACGGAACTGCAGTCCAAAAATCTTAATTCTGAAAGTCAAGGCTAAAATATGTTTTTACTCAGGTATTTAGGATTCCGAATCCAATTCCAATTCTGAAGTCCTTTTTGGAATCAAACACAAATCGGATTCGGATTTGGAGAGTCCTAAATTCTTTAGTCTAATCAGGTCTGAAACAGTCAATTCTGAGCACCCCTAATGTGCAGTTATGCTAGAAGACTATGCTATTGCTACAAGGAAGTTTGTGTCACCTAGTGGATAGAATGCAGAACTTTGAACCAGGAGACCCAGGTTTCAAATCCCAGCATACTCTCTCACTCACTCTGTGATCTTAAGCAAGTATCTTGACCTCCCTGTGCTTCAGTGAATCCAGCTGTAAAATTCAACAGAAGCAGCAAGCCCCAACCCTTGAAAATAAGAAGCTGAACCTCAGATGGTCCCTCCTGAGTAAATAGCGGTAGCGGGTGACAATGGCGACTGCGACTGAGCACTTTCAAAAAGAGCGACTCAATTGCGGCGCCTGTCCGCTGGGCTATCGGGCAGGGAGGGCAACCAGATGGGGGGTCGCGCATATAGCCAGGATGTCGCCATATACAGCGGGGCAGCAAGCACACCGCAATGGGCAGAATGGGGGGGAGGGTTTGTGAGGTGTAGTGTGGCAGTGGGCTGCCGAGCTGGCCCTGTGGCATGGTGGGTGGGTAGCAGGCTAGGGCTGCGTGGGTGCTGGGTTTGGTTCTGGGTGCATGTTCTTTTAATTGTGCCCGGACGTTTTGTTTTCAGATTTGCACCCCCCCCCTCAACATCCACCCCCTTGGAGTTGAGAATCCTTTAGTAGGGGGGTGCACCAGGAGTGTACATCGTCAAAATTGATTTTCGGTGATGTACACTCGCCCTAACAGCGATCGCCTTTCCACGATCGCCGTTATCACATGGAACCTAAATAACTTGTAAACAAAAAAAATATCCAGTACTTCAGTATATGGGTTACTTGTCATCAGGTCTAAAGATAATGAGAGAGATTTTCAAAGACTCATGTCTGTTTTTGGACTGTTTTGTATGCATGACATCCATCTGGACTGTTAAACCACATAAAAGGTGGTCTAACTTCTCAGTGCAACTGCCATGACTTGTGCCCCAAAAATGATGCATGCATCTAAATTTGATGCATGCGTCTTTTTTTTTTTTTTTTTTTAGCCATAAGAAGTGGCAAGTGTCACAGATGCATTGGGATGTTTGAAAACTGTGTGCAAGCATCCCAACACATTTGCAGGGATGGAGCACGCGTATGAATTGTAAACGAACATGCTGCAACCCCACTTTTGAACATTCCCATATAGACAGGCAGAAAATATTTCTTGTCTTCTAAACTTGAACTTTCACCTCACATGTCTGTGGAGTGGAGGTGAAGATATGTTGTATTTTCACCGCTGTCACAGTATGGCAGTAGCCTCTTCCAGTAGTATTACGTAGCACAAGTTACTACAAATACTAAACAAAAAAACAAACATATTTCTAGTTCAGTCTAGACAAAAACTTTGAGATGCTATAGGAACCTTCTGGCTTATACCTCCTACACAAAAAAATCCCTCATCATGAAAATGTTATAGTTTTCTGTTACATACATTATTTAAACAAATGCTGGAAAATCTGGCATGTTACATATAAGGATATGAAACTCTCTTTGTTAACAATGTATTTACTTGATATATCCCAGCTGAGATGCAACACCTCATTTCCAGTGGGCCCAGTTTCTACCCACTTCTGCAGCTGAGTGGACCGGTGCTTGGAGAGGTTAAATGACTGGCCTAGGTTCACACAGCGAGTATCTGACTCTAGCAGGATTTAAATCTGCGATATCCCAGTTCACACTGTATTTGGCTCTAGAAGGATTTAAAGTTGCCAGTTCCCAAACGAGTGCTCTAACCACTGGACCACACTGTCTATAACTTTTTTAACTCAACTCTCTCTCTCTCTCTCTCTCTCTCTCTTTCTTTCTTCATTCAAAATAAGATTTAAAACAGTAACTCTCAAATAAGTGAACATTTTTGCCCACATGGGAAGTGATGCCTCGGGCCAGTTATACTAGTCTGGGTGTTAAACCCTGGAAATACCCACTTTTAAGGGCATCAATGCAGTTAGATGTCTCATCCCTTTTTCAAACTGCATTTTTAAAATTAAAAAATGCACTGCACAATCATGTGCCTCACTGTTTTGAGCTGCGCCAGGTGTCTCTAGGAGCTTAACACCCAATACAGTACCCAGTCAGAGAGCCGGCTAGCCTCACGGATAATTAAGCATTACTAGACTTGAATCCAGAAACATAATCTGTTTACCTCCACTACAGATATTCCAGCTGTTTGTTATCCAGTAGGAGACTTGCATGCCCAAGTGGATTCCAAAATAACTCAAAGTTTATGAAGTTTGAAAGCTGTGCTTGATCTGTTTGTTTGGGCTCCAAGACTTCACATTTTGGTTTTCCAACAAAAAGGTACAAAAAAGATACAATGTGGGCCATTGCCAACAGCTAAGGCATAGACCTATGACCCAGAAGAGTTACCACCATCCCCTCACCGACCCATCAAGAAGAACACATAGGTCCAGATATTCAAACTGCGCCATTCTGAGGCGCAGGCCCCTGCGCTGGTCAAAATAGTTGTGCAGGGGTGTGGCCGGGGCGATATTCAAAGGAGTTGCACTATTGAGCAACTCCTTTGAATATCACCCCCCAGCCACAGCCACTGCGCCGAACTTGCGTCACCGCAAGTTGCCAGAGTTGAGCATTAAACTTGCGGTGGCACAAGTACCATTACGCCATACGCCAATTTCGATATTCAAAAGGTGACATGCAAATAAGGCCATAATTTATGCAAGGTGCAGGGGGGCCATTTGCATCTGTTATATTCCATTTGCATGCCATTAGCATGTAGGTGCGCCGATCCCGAGGACTAGCCTGGCCGCCCTACCAGGCAGCAGCCGTCGGGGACCGGCGCACCCTGCAGCCCATTCGCGGGCGAGTATCTGTGTATACTATTCCCCCCACAGCTCCGATGCCCGATCGCGGGCAGAAAGTATCATGAAACCCTCCCACACATATCCTCCCAATGCCCGATCGCGGGCAGAACATGAAACAACCCCACCCAGTGCCCGATCGCAGGCAGAATGTAAAAAGCCCCCCAGCGATATCTCCCTGGTGGTCCAGTGGACCGTAATGCCCGATCGCCAGGCAGAATGTCAAGTTACAACCCCCAAACATCTCCCTGGTGTCTGATGTCCCCACCCACCCACCGCAAGCCCCTCCACCCGCTCCCCGGCGGCGGTGGCGGCAGCATCCACCCGCCTGCCACGCCGCCCCGCCGACTGACTGTCGGTAGGGCTGCACCATTGGTGCAGAGCTACAGCCAATGGGCGTGCAGCCCTCCACCGTACATGACAGTCAGATTTGTGAGCGAACATCATTCACAAATCTGGACTGTCATGTCTGTTCAAGCTACCATTGATAGCTCTGCAGCAATGGGCGTGCAGCCACTACGGATCAGTCAGTCATCAGCAGCGAGGGCGGCAGGCGGGTGGATGCGGAGGCGGGGTGGAGAGGCTTCATGGGTGGGTGGGGTGGGGGACACTGAGACACCAGGGAGATGTTTGGGGGGTTGTAACTGACATTCTGCCAGCGATCGGGCATTCGTCCACTGGACCACCAGGGAGATATCGGGTTGGGGGACTTTATTCTGCCCGTGATCGGGCACTGAGGGTTGTTTCACGCTCTGCCCGCGATCGGGCATCCGGGAGCTGTTTGTGGGATACACGATCTCTGCCCGTGATCGGGCATCGAGATGTGGGCGGGAGGGTTCATGTTACTTTCTGCCCGCGATCGGGCATTGGGAGATGTGGGGGTTTCATGTTACTTTCTGCCCGCGATCGGGCATTGGGAGATATGTGGGGGGTTCATGTTACTTTCTGCCCATGATCGGGCATTGGGAGATGTGTGGGCGGGGTGGGTTCATGTTACTTGCCCACTGATCGGGCATTGGGAGATGTGTGTGGGGGGTTCATGTTACTTTCTGCCTGTGATCGGGCATCGGGAGATGTGTGGGCAGGGGGTTCATGTTACTTTCTGCCCGCGATCGGGCATCGGGAGATGTGTGGGCGGGGGGGGTTGTTTTTACATTCTGCCCGCGATCGGGCTGGTGGGGGGGCACAGGGACTGAGTTGGGGGCCAGCCACGGGTGGCAACTGCTGTGTTGCGCCCTGCAATACAGCAGCTCACCTGTGGGTGGCCCTCAACTTGATCCTTTTTTTTTTTGCTCAAAGTTGTGCAGGCGCAGGTTGGGGGTTGCGCATGCACAACTTTGCACAACCCGACTGAATGATCGGGTTGCGCAGTTTATGCATGGTTCTTCCCCCTCCTGTTGAGCATGCATTCATTTGCATTGCGCTGTTGCGCAACCTGTTGTCAGTGGCGTAACTGCACTCCTGCTGAATGTCGCAGAATGGCGCAATGTAGGACTTGCGCATGCGCAACCTGTTAGCATGGGCGCCTTTCCGCACTGATATCTGGGCCATGTTTTTAAACCATTTTCATACAATACATTCTCTTATTCTTCATAGATCACTTGTCTGCCAATTAAATTATGGTTATAGCTGGCCACATTAGGTATTGGTGTAATCACTTTACAAGTAGTTCTGACCCAATGTCATGGAAACGTAAGGAGGCACACCAGAATCTGCCACAGAATGACTGTCTGCTGCTGTTCCTCCAGAGGTGAGGCACCCCATCCATTTCCCATTCCTGAATTCTCATCACAAAATCCCAACCCGTTGCGTCCTTCTGCAAATGCGGTACACATGAACAGTGATGTGAGTCTGCCCCAGCCACCAGACCCCCCCCACCTCACAGACACAAAAAAGGCTCCTAAAAATAGTATGGGGGGGGGGATGGGGACTCCCAGTCTTCACCAGTCATTTGGGTGCTCAGTCCCGATCCCCAGATTTAAACTGCTTGGTTGGGATGTTTGTATGCTACACAGTGCATTGAGGCCCCCAGTCTACAGTGCTGGTTAAGGTGCTTTATTCTGACTGCCAGACTTAAACCACACCATTGTTTCCTTGTATTTTGTAATGCTACACAATCCAGCAGACAGGCACTCTCATGCAACTGCACTAAGCCAGGAAAATCATGATTTTTGTAAAATTTAAATTTTTTTCTACGTCGTGCAGTTGCTGAGATATTTGCAATTAGGTACTTCCAATGCTCGTTTTAAGCTTCGATGCCCATTACAATGCATACATTCTTTCTGTTTCTCTATGCAGCTGTTCAGCAAAAACAGGGTATGTGCTTCTGTTACTGTTACATTTTCTGTTTCCACTTGCGTTTATGTCCCCATTTGCATTACTGCTTTCCTGTGCGCCACACCGTACCCGTTATGCTATCATTTGCTTCGTGTTTTCATTACTGTTACCATTTGTGTTTCCACCTTGTGTTTGCATTGCTGTTCCTGTTACTATGTCACAAGACATCACGTGGGGAGCACGGGGCCCTTTCCCGCCGCTGCATTACATTCACTATTTTCGTCATCATTCTCAAAGAAGGAAACCAGCCCACCCCCCAACTGGCATCGGGGTGCACGTTGGGGTCATCGGTCCTAACTCTCACCCCATTCTCCTATTCCTCAGCTTCTTTACACATGTGATGGGGTGAGAGTTAAAGCCGATGACCCCAATGCGCACTCTGATGCCGGTTGGGGGGGTGGGCTGGAGTGGTTTCAACCCTAACACCAAATTTCCTCGCTTTTGTCACTGCAGAACAACCCTAACTGATGCATTAAATGGATTTTTTGCCTCTAAAATATATATATATATATATATATATATATATACACACATACACACATATTGGCACAGTAGTGCCACTATAGTTATAGATGAGTAGGCAGTTAATGTTAAACCTCACAGTTTGCACTTTAATAACTTTGCAACTGTACAACGGATTTGCACGAAATGTGGTATGTGCTTTTCTGTGGGGTAGGTCTCTTGTTATACCAAATTTTGTTTTGATCTGATTTGCGGTTTGTGTGCTGCGCATTGTGAAAAAAGAGTAAAAGTCGCTTTTTTTGCCAGTTCTTGCAGTCTTTTCATTATTGTGCTGCGGCCACACCAAAAGCAAAAAATCTGTATCTCGCATCGTTTTCGAGATACAAGCCCCAAAAGGCGTGGCGTATGCCACAATGTTAGTCTATGGGGAAAAATGCCAACTTCAGAGTACTGTAACTTTGCAGCCATGCAATATTTTTTCACCAAACCACCAAAAGGCACATCTGTGAGATGTTGGCTGCGTTGCCTCCAAATTTCAGCTCAAAAGACCAAACTGCTCTTTTGCAGCAGGGTGGCAAAGAACTGCTGTCATTTTGGCCATAGTCTGAAAAAGTAGTGTTGTGATTTGCGAAAGCTTTCGCAAGCATTTGCGAAAGTGTCGTGAGTGTGACACTACTTTGTGACACTACTTTTTCCAGAAATTTGAAAAACATATTTCTAGGGTGTTTCGCCCCAAAATAAAGACATGGTTGGCATCCTCAGGGTCCGACTAGGTGAACACAAAAAGAATTGTGTTGTTAGAGGGTCCCAAATTTAAATGGCAAGCATTTTTCTGATCGCTAACTGAAAACAAAATGGTGGATTTGCGACACTACTAGGGCCATTTGTGACACTAAAAAGTGCATTTGCGAAAGTGTAAAACTTTTTGTTACATTTTCCCATTGACTTATAATGGGAACTTGTTTTTTAAATAACTTTTGAACCGTTCAATATTTTTTCACGAAATCTTCAAAAGGCACATCGGGAACCCCGGCGGCACATTCCCTGAAGTTTTCGGACCAATCGCGCAAACCGTGCAACCTGTAGGTGCAAGCAAAAAATTCGCAAAAAACTGTAAATACGCACATGGATGTTGTTTAATAACTCTGCAGCCGTATATCCGAGCATTACGAAAGTTGGCAGATCTCAAGATCTATGGTTGCCCTGTGCCTGCCAAATTTCAGGCAAATCCATTTAATGGTGGCAAAGTTATTAAGGTGCAAAGTTTCACCCTTTAACCTTAAAAGTGCTACTCAACCCTAACTATGGTAGCACTACCGTGCTACCATAATATATACACACATACTTTGCAAAAAATGGTGTTAATGCAACATTTAAGGTTCAGGCTAAAGTGAAAGAAGTAGTGAAATTTGGTTTTAGGGTCTCCAACCCTAAAGACCCAACCCCACACCTAAAACAAATCAGGGTGCAGTCTTCCTTGGGGTTGTCAACCCTAAAGCTCACCCCACTAGGTATGTATGTTTCTGGAGTGTACAGAATGGGGTGAGCTTTAGGACTGACAACCACGAGGAAAACTACACCTTGATTTGTTTTTGAAGCTTTTTGCTTTAGCCTAAACCTAAATGTTGCATTAATGCAGTTTTTTGCAAAGAATTTCCTTACTTTTTGAGATAGTATAATTGTATCCTAATTTGCCTGTGGGAGAGCAGGGCCCTCTGAGCACTGAGCTCCCATCCATCCATACTTTTGAGATAGTGTAATCATACCCTTATTTGCCTGTGGGAGCGCAGGGCCCATAGATGCATATATGTATGTTGCTGTGGAAGTGCAGGGCCCTCTGGAGCCTACACTTCCATCTATAGAACAACAGCAACCTAATTGTCAGCACAGTCTTCTTATTACCCCCACCTCATGTACCTGTTACTGAAAAATTTCAAATCCCCACCAAAACAAGATTCCGTGCCACTGCAACATCATTCCACGCCACAGGTGTGAAACAACAATTTGGCCAGGATTTGAAAAGTGGCAGCTGTTATGTTCATGAGGTGGTGTACAAAAATAACTATGTTGAAAATCTGGGTTTAAAATATTTAAAATTACCAAAGTTATGAGCAAGCATAGTAAAATTTCAATGGATGCACATAACTTTGCCATTTTTACATATTTTGACCCCTCATTTTCAACAAACCCTTCTTGTGACCCCACCTCATGAACAAGGGTGGTGAAAATTTTCTAATTCCATCTGAAAGGTGATTTTACCAAGCAATCGATCACCTTCCGGGCCGCATCTGCATAATTCATTCATTCATTCAGTCATGTTTTATTTAATATTGCGAAATTCTATTTTGATCCAAAGCACTTTACATAAAATTCAAGAACTTTAAAACAATTAAATACAATCCAATTACATACAAACAAATAAGTAAATCACTTCTGTTATACAAAGTACCAAATTATCATTAAGAGATGCCTAATCCAATTCGAAAGCTTGCTTAAATAAAAAAGTTTTAAGCTCCCGTTTAAATGTGTCAAGCATGGGGGCATCTCGAATATGATGAGGGAGAATGTTCCACATGGTTGGGACTGCAAAAAAGAAAGCATGAGCACCCAAAGTTTTCAAACAAACCCTGGGAACCTCTAGCAATCCCTCATCAATTGAGTGAAGGAGGTGGTAGGGGCGGTAGGGGCGCAGGAGGTCTTGCAGGTAGCCAGGCCCCTGACCGTGTAGGGCCTTATAGGTCACCAAACTGACCTTGAAGGAGATCCACCATTTAACCAGCAGCCAGTGTAGCGAGCACAACACAGGCATAATATGACACAATCTAGATAGACTGGTCAACAACCTAGCTGCCGCATTCTGCACTAGCTGCAGGTGACGAAGAGCTACCCCCAACAGCCTTAGATACAAGGCGTTGCAGTAATCAAGGCATGAAGTCATGAAGGCATGAACTAGTGCTGGCAGATCACTAGGGGGTACCAGGTGTTTGATCCTGGTGATGTTTCTCAGATGGTAGAACGAGGTCTGGACCATGGCTGAAACCTGTAATTTAAGCATCAGGCCACAGTCCAAAACAATGCCGAGTTTCTTTATCCAGTCTGAGGTATACAACTGGGAGTCTCCAAGCCTCAACCCTGAGACTCAACCAGATTGCGCCCTCACCCCTGGCAACCAGATTCCAGCACCAGTACTTCAGTCTTGTCCGGATTCAACCTCAACCAGTTGGCCCTCATCCAGTCTTGGATCTCAGCAAGGCAATGATTAAATAATTCCACCACCATTGTTCATGAGGTAGGGTCTCAAAAGGGCCATGTTGAACATTTGGTGTAAAAATATGCAAAAATGGCAAAGTTATGCATCAGAGTTGAAAACCCCATTGAAATACATTGAACCACACTTACCTTACCTTCTCATATAGCAGTCGACATTTCCAGCAGGAAGACATGTCTTCGACTGAAGAGTGGATCTTCACCCTGGGATCTGTTCAGGTAAGTGAGGGTGCGTGTGTGGGAGGGTGCGGGATAGTGGGTGCTAAATGAGAGGCTGGGGTGGGGTGGTCAGATCAGCGAGGGACTGTTTTCTTTTCACAGATTTTGAGAAAAAAAACACATTGAGGGACCATTTTCTTTATTTCAGCCAGGTTGGCGATTGGAAGGGTGGGGTACCACTAGACACCAGGGAAAGCTAAATGCATCATGGAGACAGTGACCAGAGGGTGTGGGGTGTCACTAGACACCATGGAAAGCTAAATGCACTATGGAGACAGTGACCAGAGGGTGTGGGGTGTCACTAGAGACTAGGGAAAGCTAAATGCACTATGGAGACAGTGACCAGAGGGTGTGGGGTGTCACTAGACACTAGGGAAAGCTAAATGCACTACAAGGACGGTGATTGGAGGGTGGGGGTGCCACTAGATGGTTTTCCTTTGATATTTTCATTCATACAAACATTTTTGTATCATATTTTTATTCATACAAAAATTTTCATATGAACATCCAAACGAAAAAAGCATAAGTGAGCCACAAAAAAGGATTTAAAATGTGACAACAAAAAGCACATTTTGGGGTCATTTCTCCAACAGTCAAGTGCAGAATCCACCTAACAGAGTCCCGATGGGCAAGATACTGTAGATATCTTGGTCTCTCTCAAGGATGTAATTGTTGTGGTTTTTGACATTTTTTTTTTTTACAAAAAAGCAGACAAGAAGATTGTGGCAAACGAAAAAGGATTTTTTCCTTTCGAAAAAGGATTGGCCCCATATGAAAAAGGATTCTTTTTTCGTTTCATACAGCTATTTTGAAGTGCTTACTGAACATGCTCAGAGCCCAAAATTTAAAAAGAAATAACTTTGGAATGGATTAATATTTTCTCACCAAACCAGCAAAGGGCACATCTGTGGGCCAAGCCCTTTCTACCCTGAAAATTTCAAACCAAAATTCCAAATCATCTGGGCACTACAGCTGTTTAAAAAAAAAAAAAACAGCAACTCCCCCCCAAAAGAAAATCACTTTTTTCGCTTTCTGGATCTTGGAATCCACATATCCAACCAGAATGAAACTTGGAAAGTCAAGAGATCTACCCCATGAGACCGCACATGACAAAGTTCATGCAAATCTGTTGATCGGTTGCAAAGTTATTAAAGTGCAGAAATTGGGAGTTAACATTAAATTGCCTACTAAACCCTAAATCGCCACTATAATATGTACTGTACCTGTATGCATATGTGTGTGTGTGTATATACATTCAGTCTCAATGTTGGGGAGAGTCACTTCCTGTTTTATGTCAGCCTTTGAAATTCTAGGGCCTGATCCCCAGCAGCAATTGCACCCACAAGGGGTGTCTATACAGGCCAAAGATTTGCAGAGATTCCTCTCCACACATGTGGAGACCTCTGCACATCCCCAGCACTGGTTGCACACTCCCAACGCCGCTGATCCCATGCTGTATGCACTGCTACATGACCGGCCAGGCTGGGGCGAGCAAGTGAATGGGGTGTTAATGCATCCTCTTCTTAGAGGAGTCTCCTATGAACCCACAGTACAAACACTTAATTGTATTGACATTTAGAAAATGTATATTTAGAATAAAAAAAGATTCTTGGATGTTTTGATGATACTACGAGAAGACAGCTTCCCTTCGGAAACCCTGACTTCATATGCTATATGCTTACCTGACAGAGATGCAGGGACTACTGCATTTTAAATACATAGCATTTTAGAAGAAAAATGATATACTGAAAAGGAAGATATAGAAATTCTTTATAAAATGCAGCCTTTGTTTTGTTTTGTGGTTTGTTTGTTTGTTTTGCTTTGAACTGCAGTTCCAGTCGGATGTATATCAGGCCTCAGAAAACAAACATTTCACAGGGTAAATATTGCAAAATAGGTTGAGGAACAAAATCAAAGTGGAAGACAGGAATATGCAAGCTTATAACCCTATTAGCGAAGGGTAAAAGTTTAGCTTGATTATCTCACTAGCCTCCCTTCTGCAGCTTGGGATAAGAGCAAAATTCTCTCAATTACAGGCCACGCTACTGATGTCATCCCATTAGCCACCTGCTGTCACGGTATTCCCAATGGCTCTGGAATCAGATACAAATGTTCTCTTCAAAACAAGGTTGGCAGTGACGCCAGGTCAGGAGAGGTCTTCTACTTATTGTACATAGCAGCCTACAATCACAGGAGGGGGAAGGGTGCTGCTTTGCCCAGACTTTTCCTGAACACCATGAGAATGAGCTCCTGTTTGTCACTGCTTTTCTTTCAAATCAGTTTCAGTCTGCCTTCTGGTAGATCTGAGACTGACCAGATGTTGAGCCAGGCTATTAAGATTACATTATGTCGGGCCAACCCAGTAGCATAGCAGTTGCAATACCGCTTGCTACCCCACTGTCCCAGGTTCGGGAATGGACTCGGATCCCTCAGGGACCAACTGGGGAAAGGAGGATTGAGCATCCCACTGTCAGTCTCCTGAATGCCCAAATACTACATGGGTTACAAACCACTTGAGTTTAGCTCAAGTGATTTATAATAGGGTTAGAGCCTTTTTTTTTTAACTTACTTTTTCCGTCCTACCCCCTAGCACTGAAGTGGAGCACGCTCCCCTAATGCTCCTGCATGGGAGCACACTGTACATGGAAGAAGACGTACAGTGGCTCTGTGTGCTGATTGGCTGAATCAGCCCAGTGCTACCTTACTAGAAAATAAATGTAAATTATGTACTGTAATGTAAAGTGTGAAATGTAAGTGTTAAATATGCAAATATAACCTGTGTTGTACTCCTATCTACTTGTCTTTCCTCCTACTGTATTACACTGACACTGGGCATAACTATCAGTGTCCTTGTAACTGAATATATGCTGTAACGGCAGGCACCATTCTAGCAGATCTATTATACATCACTGTGCCTGTATTTTCGTCTACATTCCTGTAACCTCTCCCTGGGTGAGGATGAGAAAAGGAAATATTCCCTAGTCCTCTTTTCCCAGTCAACAAAAATAAAAAAAAAACAGTAAAAAATATATTACTTTTCAAATGTAATCAGGCATTTCATACTCTTAGAAATAGCACACCAAAGAGGGAGTTTGCAAGAGCAGTGCACAGGACCCTCAAAAGGATGTTAGGAGAGAAGAATTATCCAATGCGGTTGGTTTGTGTGCGTCTCTATCGGTGTCAGTATTTACCTGTTAGTGCCAGTGGCTCAGTAGGTGACTCAGTAGGTAGCACACTTCCCTATGGGGCCAGAAGATCAGAATGTTGTGGGTCCATCTGACCGCACACCAGGTACTTGGGGTAATACCCATAACTGACACAGTCGTGCAGTACAAGGGGCGGGTACTGCACTGTTGAGGTGCTGTCTGTAGCCCCACACCAGGTACTTGAGGTAATACCCATAACTGATGCTGTAGTGCAGTACAAGGGGTGGGGTGGATGCTGCACTGTTGAGGTGCCATCTGTAGCCCCACACCAGGTACTTGGGGTAATACCCATAACTGACACTGTAGTGCAGTACAAGGGGTGGGTGCTGCACTGTTGAGGTGCCGTCTGTAGCCCCACACCAGGTACTTGGGTAATACCATAACTACACTGTGTGTGCAGCTACAGGGCGGGTGCTGCACTGTTGAGGTGCTATCTGTAGCCCCACACCAGGTACTTGGGGTAATACCCATAACTGATACTGTAGTGCAGTACAAGGGGCGGGTGCTGCACTGTTGAGGTGCTGTCTGTAGCCCCACACCAGGTACTTGAGGTAATACCCATAACTGATGCTGTAGTGCAGTACAAGGGGCGGATGCTGCACTGTTGAGGTGCCGTCTGTAGCCCCATACCAGGTACTTGGGGTAATACCCATAACTGACACTGTAGTGCAGTACAAGGGGTGGGTGCTGCACTGTTGAGGTGCTGTCTGTAGCCCCACACCAGGTACTTGAGGTAATACCCATAACTGATGCTGTAGTGCAGTACAAGGGGCAGGTGCTGCACTGTCGAGGTACCATCTGTAGCCCCACACCAGGTACTTGGAGTAATACCAATAACTGACACTGTAGTGCAGTACAAGGGGTGGGTGCTGCACTGTTGAGGTGCTGTCTGTAGCCCCACACCAGGTACTTGGGGTAATACCCATAACTGACACAGTAGTGCAGTGTGAAGGGGGTGCTGCACTGTTGAGATGGCTTCTTTTGGATGAGATGTGAAACTGAGATCCCATCTGCCCATCTCTGGTCACTGTCTAAGTGGAATGTAAAGATTTGTATGGCACTTATCAATGAAGAGTAGAGGAGTTTTCCCCTGGTGTCATGGTCAGCATTCCCCCTGTCAATAAAACAGGTTCATGTAATCCACCCCCCAAGACACACCTGGAAACAATAGAAACATAGAAACATAGAAGTTGACGGCAGATAAGGACCGCAAGGCCCATCCAGTCTGCCCATTTCTTTTTCTACCTTATAAATGTGCCATCGGCCTTTGCTCTGTCAGTGACCTATCTATTCATAGTCATTTGTATTGCTCCCTTATGCCTATCCCATGCCTGTTTGAAGCCCTGCACTGTATTCATAGCCACCACTTCTTGTGGTAAGCCATTCCATGCATCTACCACCCTTTCTGTGAAAAAGAATTTCCTCACATTCCCCCCTTAATCGGCCTCCCTCTAATCTCATGCTGTGTCCTCTTGTCCTGCTATTTTTCTTATATTTAAACATGTTAGACTCTATCACCTTGTTTATGCCCTTAAGGTGTTTAAATGTCTCGATCATATCACCTCTCTCCCTCCTTTGCTCAAGGGTATACATATTGAGCTCCGTTAATCTGTCCTCATATGTCTTCTGATGCAGTCCCTGCACCATTTTGGTTGCCCTTCTCTGGACTGCCTCAATTTGGTTAATGTCCTTGTGAAGGTGTGGCCTCCAATACTGCACGCAGTACTCCAGATGGGGCCTAACCAATGTCTTGTACAGAGGATTATTACCTCCTCTTACGACTTGTGATACCCTACTAATACACCTAACACCCCCTAGCCTTACCTACTGCTTTAGAGGTCTGCTTGGATGATTTTAGGTCATCAGTGATGATGATGCCCAAGTCTCTTTCTTCCTTTGTGACTGCTAGCAACTCCCTCCCAGCCTATAAGTGGCTTCAGGGTTTCTCTTCCCTATGTGCATGATTTTGCACTTCTTTGCATTAAATCCCAGTTGCCACTCTTCTGACCATTCTGCTAGTTTATCCAGATCTCTTCTCATTCTGCCCACCCCATCTGGATCATCTACTCTGTTGCAGATCTTGGTGTCATCTGCAAACAGACAAGCCTTACCCTCTAGTCCATCTCGTGGTCACTAATGAAGATGTTGAATAGGACTGGCCCAGGACTGATCCTAGGTACCACTTGTGACTTGCATCTCTTCTGACTGTATACCATTTACCACCACTCTCTGTTTTCTGCCAGTCAACCAGTTTGCCACCCAGTTGACCAACTTCTGACCCACCCGAGCCTACCTAGCTTATTTATCAATCTTCTATGTGGAACAGTGTCAAAAGCTTTGCTGAAGTCAAGGTAGGCGACATCAACTGCTCCCCTTGGTCCACCACTCTGGTTACCCAGTCAAAGAAATCTATGAGATTAGTTTGACAGGACCTTCCTTTGTAAACCCATGCTGTCTTGGATCCTGTGCCCCTATGGATTCCAGGTGTTGCACTATCCTTTCCTTAAGGGTGCCTCCATAATCTTGCCCACTACTGAGGTAAGACTGACCGGTCTGTAGTTCCCCGCCTCCTCCCTGCTACCACTCTTGTGGAGTGGGATCACATGAGCCCTTCTCCAGTCTTCTGGGACCTCTCCTGTGCTCAGAGACTCACTAAACAATTCTGCTAACTGGCTCTGCTAGTTCCTCCTTTAGCTCCTTAAGTACCCTGGGATGTATGCCATCAGGTCCCATTGCCTTATCCACCCTGAGCTTAGCAAGCTCTTGTAGGACCCTTTCTTTTGTGAAGGGAGTAGTGCTCACCTCCCTCCCCTGTGTCCATGATGCTGAGCTGTGGGCCCTGCCCTACCTTCTCTTCAGTAAATACTGAGCAAAAGTATCTATTTAGGATAGATGCCTTTACAGGGTCCTCCTCCTCCACATGCTCCCTTTTTCTCCATTAAACATAGCAATACCCCCTCTGGACTTTCTCCTTTCACTAATGTATCTATAGAAAGTCTTGTCACCTTCTTTACTGTTCGTGCTAGTGTTTCCTCAGTTTGGGACTTTGCCTGCCTTACTGCCTTACCTGCTTCCCTTAGGGCAGTTTGGTATGCCTCTCCCTATCTTCATACGCTGTGTTCCCTTATATTTTCTGAAGGCCAGCCTTTTGGCTCTGACCTTTTCTGCTACTGTATTTGAGAACCAAAGTGGTTTCCTTCTTCTTTTGCACTTCCTTTTCTGTCTAACACAATGGGATGTTGCTTCAAGTATTGTATCCTTAATGCTTGCCCACTTTGCCTGTACCTCCTCACCTGTGTTTCTTTTTGCCAGGGCTAGCTTAACTCTGTTGGCCATCTTATCAAAGTCAGCTCCTCTGAAGTCCCATATTTTTGCTTTGGAATGGGATGATTTAGATGTAGTAGCCAAATTGAACCATACCATGTGATGGTCACTGGCCCCCAGGTGACCTTCTACCTGGAGATCTGTGATCCCTTCTTTGTTAGTCAGTACTAGATCTAGGATAGCCCTGTCTCTTGTGGGTTGCTGTACCAGTTGTTTGAGGCCCTCCCCCTGCAGGGAATCCACTATGAGTCTAGTTCTGGCAGATGTTCCTGCTGGTATTGACCAATCTGTATCTGGCATGTTGAAGTCTCCCATTATCAGAACCTCCCCTTTAGCTGTCATGTTTTGTATATCTTCTAACAGTAATGTGTCTATGTCCTCCCTCTGGTCTGGGGGCCTGTAGACAACCCCAGTTCTTATGGCTGTCCCATTTCCTGTTTCCAGGAAATCTATCACAGCTTAGTGTAGTGTTTCCTCAAATAAGACCACCATGGCCACATGCAGCCAATAGCACAGTTCCGTGTGGCCACAGAGCTCTTTAGAGCCCCAAGTAAAAAGGGAATGGAATGAACAATTTCTTACACTAAAAAAACAGATACATTTCAATACATCGATGGAAATATATCAGGAATTTGAATTATTGCATAAAGTGTAAGAAAATATGTTATATCAGGGGATTTGGTGTATATCAGGGGATTTTGGTGTATTTCAGAGGGCTTGATGTATATCGGGTTTTTGGGGATATATCAGGGGGTTTGGTATATATCAAGGGGTTTGGTGCACAGTATATCAGGGGGTTTGGTGTATATCGGAGATTTGGAGTATATCAGGGGGTTGAAGTATATCAGGGGATTCTGGTGTATACTGGCAGTTTGGTGTATATCAGGAGTTTTAGTGTATATCGGGGGTTTGATGTATATCAGCGGTTTTAGTGTATATCAGGGGGTTTGGTGTATGTCAGGGGTTTTGGTGTATGTCAGAGGGTTTGGTGTATATCAGGGGGTTTTGGTGTATAACAGAGGGTTTGGTGTACATCATGGGGTTTGGGGTGCATGAGGGGGTCTGGTGTATGTCAGGGTTGTGGTGCATATCAGGGGATTTGGTGTATATCCGTGGGTTTAGTGTATATCTGAGGGTTTTGGTGTATAGCAGAGGTTTTAGTGTATATCGGGGGTTGGTGTACATTAGAGGATGTTAGTGTATATCAGGGACTTGGTGTATGTCAGGGGTTTGGGTATATCAGGGGTTGGGGTATATCAGGGGTTTGGTGTATACTGGGGGTTTTGGTGCATATCATTTTACTGTATATCAGGGGGTTTGGTGTATATCATGAGGTTTGGTGTATATCATATAGCCATACAGCACACCATATAGGCTGCCTCCTCTTGCCATCTACCACTACTCTGGAATAAACTTCCCTCTGACCTTCGTCAATCCTCCTCCTTCGCTGTCAACATTTTCTCAGACTGCTCCCTTCCCCTTTGTGCCCTCAGTGCTCCCGTACCCTACCGCTACCTGGGTAGTCTCCCCCAAATTGATGTCAGATTCTTAGCCTACCCCCTCTCCACCCCACATGCCCAGGCACAGAAATGAGTCCTCTGTCCTGCTAAAAACAGAGTGTTTATCCAAACTAGATACCTGTCTATACTACATCTGTAGCTGCTATTGCTACCTGTACCTGTATTTGGACCTTGTTCTCTTTCCTGACACATGATGTACCTTACTGTTATTTTTTGTCTTGTATGCTGTAATTTGACTTGTATAATGTGCATGAAATAAGTGTGTATTTTTTGCATTTGCTTGTAATTTTCTGTCTTCTCATATGTTCCCCTACCCCGGGTCGTACATGGAAACGAGTCTTGGCTCAGTGTGCTTTTCCTGGTTACCAATTTTAAATAAATAAATAATATGGGGATTTTGATGTATATCAGGAGGTTTGGCATATATCAGGAGTTTATGTGTATATCGGGGGTTTCAGTGTCTATCAGGGTTTTTTGGTGTATATCAGGGAGTTTTGGTGTATATCAGGGGTTTTGATGTATATCATTTTGATGTATATCAGGGGTTTGAAGTATATCAGGGGTTTGGTGTATATCAGGTTTTGGCATATATCAGGAGTTTTGGTTTATATCAGGGGGTTTGGTGCATATCATTTTGATGTATATCAGGGGGTTTGGTCTATATCAGGAGGTCTGGTGCATATCAGAGGGATTTGGTGTATATTGAGGGTTTGGGGTATATCAAGTAGTTTGGCGTATATCAGAAGGTTTGGTGTCTATCAGGGGGTTTGGTGTATATCGGGAGGTTTGGTGTATATTGGGGTTTGGTGCATATCAGGGATTTGGTGTATATCAAGGATTTGGTGTACATCAAGGGGTTTGGTGTACGTTGGGAGTTTGGTGTAGATCAGGGGAGTTTTGGTGAATATCAGAGGTTTGGTTATATCAGGAGGTTTGGTGTATATCAGGGTTTTTTGGGTATATCAGGGTTTTCTGTATATATCAGGGGGTTTGGGGTATATCAGTGGTTTGGTGTATATCAGGAAGTCTGGTGTATATCGGGGCTTTGGGGTATATCGGGGTTTGGTGTATCTATCGGGGGTTTGGTGTATATCGAGGGTTTGGGGTATATGGGATTTGGTGTATATCAGGAGGGTTGGTGTATATCAGGAGTTTTTGGTGTATATCAGGAGGATCGGTGTGTATCGGGGGTTTGGAGTATATCAGGCATTTTGGTGCATATCAGGGGGTCTGGTGTATATCAGGAGGTCAGGTGCATATCACGGGGTTTGGAGTATATTGGGGGTTTGGTGTACAGCAGGATTTTTGGTATATCAGGTTTGGTGTACATCAGGAGGTTTGGTGTACATCAAGAGGTTTGGTGTATATCAGGGGGTTTGGTGTATAACAGGGGGTTTTGATGTATATCAGGAGGTTTGGTGTATATCAGGAGTTTTGGTGTATATTGGGGGTTTCGATGTATATCGGGGGTTTGGGTGTATATCATTTTGATATATATCAGGAGGTTTGGGGTATATCAGGGGTTTGGTGTATATTGGGGGTTTTGGTATGTATCAGGGGGTTTGGTTTATATCAGGGATTGTTGTGCATATCATTTTGATGTATATCAGGGGGCTTTGGTGTATATCAGGAGATTTGGTGTATATAATGGGGGTTTTGGTGTATATCAGGTGGTTTGGGTGTATATCGGGGGTTTGGGTTATATCGGGGGTTTGGTGTATATCAGAAGGTTTGGTGTATATCAGGTTTGGTGTATATCAGGAGGTTTGGTGTATATTAGGGGGTTTGGTGTATATCATGGGGTTTTGATGTATCTCTGGAATTTGGTGTATGTCAGGAGGTTTGGTGTATACTAGGGGGTTGGTGTATATCGAGGGTTTGGGGTATATCAGGGGGTTTGGTGTATATCAGGGGGTTTGGGGCATATCAGGGGGTTTGGGGTGCCATAAACAAAGAGTGAGGTCACCACTGAGATCTAGTGGCTGCACTGTGAGACCTTATGAAGCCACCATGATTTGAGGCTTGAGAACCACTGGCTTAGCATGCCTTTCCTGGTCAAAAATTACAAAAATAAAATCAATCAATAAAAATAAAATCTTTCCAAACCAGATGCATACACTCTAAAGTTTTGAACTCAGTGCAAGGCATCACGGGCATGGAAGATCTCCACAGAGCCGTCTGGCAAGGCTTAACCAGCACAGAAACGATGAATATAAAATATATACTGGATAAGAAAAGAAAGAAAGAAAATAAAGTAATAGATCACAGATAACTTTTTTTATTTTATCTTTATTGCTTCTTTGTTAAAAACATAAAATGCATCAATTTCAACAGGAACAATATAGCCAACACTTAAAAAAAGCTGAGCAAACTATATTAGACTCCGCCAAAAAATGTTAAATGCAACAAATGGTAAAACAACATAATATTGACAACATACACAATAGAAGGACTTTGCTTGAGCCGAGGCAGGGCATGCTGTTCCATATAAATATATCCATACCCATCTATCTGTGCCATAGACAAGCTTTTCTCTCATTCTCTTTCTATACTTGTACAAGTAGTTTCCCTTGCGTAATATAACTTAGTTTTATATACTGCTGTATCTGTTTACTGATTTGCCTTATTTATGATTATGCTTCCTGGACATACTGTATTACTGCTTATTATGATACCTATTTTTGTATTTTATTATTGTCATTACTGTTTAGCCTTGTCCATTTTCCCTTCTCCCACAGGACCCACCTAGAAACAAACTGTTAACAGCTCAGTATGCCTTTCCTGGTGAAACTTTTGAAATATATCAATAAGGTTATTCCACTGAGTCTTGCAGAGATGCAAAAGTACTGTAACTAAATGTAAATCAGATTAGTTCTGCCCATAAAAATTTATATGATTATTCATTCAGAGTACTTTGCTTAAAAAATAATCCCCCAACCGGACTCTATTGCTTGGAAAACAAAATTAGATTACAAATAACTGATTATTATAATCTCTTTCTTTAACATCCCTGACTGCTGTAACAAACCATTTCCTCAGTCCAGATGGCTCAATGTAGCTGAAGAAAAGAAAATATCTTCTTAATGAAGTACCTGGACAGGGGTAGTGGGAGGATCCGTCTTTCGGATGAGACGTTAAACCGAGGTCCCATCTGCCTGGATTGGTGGTAGTTCAGGTGGATGTTAAAGATCCCATGGCACTTATCGAAAAGAGTAGGGGAATTTCCCCGGTGTCCTGGCCAAATTTCCCTCATTCACTAAAAATACCACTAACAGTTTCATCTGGTTCAAGGTCAGTTGGCATTCATCTGTATCCCCTTCCCCCGGGTCATGCCTGAAAATAGGCAGGATTTGTCTAGTGCACTTACCCGGTCAACAAAAACTAAATAAATAAATAAAATAAATAAATGGGTGACAATGACTGCATGGGAGTCAAACAATAACATGAAAGTCCCCTTGAGGGGTAACTGGGACAGGCAAAAAACTGGAGGCCTCCTCTCCAACTAGGCCTAAAGGTGGAACCGCGGTAATAAAGACACAGTGTAGTCCTGCCGCCTACCCTATTTACTAAGAAAGGGGTCATCACAGTAAGTTTTTCAAAAACATACAGAATATTTTCAAGGCAGAACTAGTAAAGCAGACTCCTGCTGTGGTATGGTGGAGAGAGTATTATTTTTCACATTGTTCAGATTAAAGTGTGATTGGTTAGTGATTGCTCTATCCAAACTATTTAAAACAGACCTGATATGAGGCAAATAACTGGATGACTATTGTAAGGATAGCCACAGTAGCCAACAGATAATGAAATCAAATGTGGCTCATAAAACATACAAAGTGGCTGATCCAAAATACAGCAATTTACTGTATTTTTTCAATACAAATACTGAATTTGCAGCATGTAACTAAATTGTTTTTCACCTAGCTCTCACCCAGCGATATGTAAATGTTTGCAAAGTTATTCTTTATGGCAAACCATGAAGAATGACACAGGTGTGCAGATCAAGAAAATATATTGGTGCAACAAGCTCTGGCCATTTTTTAATAACTTGAAAACTGCTTGCAAAACTTCATGTACTTCACAGTGCAGATAAAGTATTTGGATTAAGCGCTGTCCACTGATCAGACAGAAGCATTAAATGTGTGTTTCTCCCACCCAGCATCACTTCTAAAACCCAGCTATGTGACCAGAGGATTCTGGAGACCTTCAAAACAAATTACAAAAAGAAGCTCCTTTGTAGTGTCCTAGATGAAAAAATGAGGACACGCCACTGCAAGATGTATTAAAAGCACTTGACCGAAAAGATGTGGTCTATGTGGTAGTGAAGGTTTGGGAGCACGTGGGATCAGAAACAATCTTGAAGGCATGGGCAAGATCGAGCATTGGGAGGAAACCTGACGATGTGATGCCTGAGGAGGACTGTATCCTGACACAGTCTGAGGCAGACACAGACAACAAGGACACAGACACAGATGGGGGTGTCCAGTGGCGGAGCCAGGTTTGGAATCATTTGGGAGCCGGAGGGGGGGCAATTCAGTCAATCACAGGCTCCACAATGGGCACTAAACAGTGTATAAAGATGTTGGCGGGGCACCACTACTTACACTGGGGCAGCCAGGAGGGGCGACCGCCCCCCCAGGCCCCCCCCTCTGGCTCCACCACTGGGGGTGTCAGAGCAACAGTCGGCATGCTGACAGTACAAGAAAATCCTGAAACAGACATCGAGCAACTTACTACGCTTGTTTCTAAGCTTACCATTGATGTTACTGATTCGGAAATTGCCAAATGGGTCGAGTACAATAAGGAGGAGGAGGATGGTCACGAGCACATGTACGATGACTGAATTGTTCATAATTAAAACTGCTGAGAAAGACCAACAAGAGTCCGAGTGAAGAGCAGGAGGGAGAGGCAGCAAAGCCTATTACAAACAATGAGGCAATCAAAGTCGTCACTAAGTGTCCTGGTCGGGGAGTCAGGCAGAAGCCAATCCACTACATCTTCTCCTGAGAAATCTGCAAAGCCAAGCTTCCATGAACAGAACTGGAAAACTACACCAGAAGTCGACTAAAGACTCCTTCCAAACACTCACCAAGCACATATTTACTGTAAACGCACAAGCACTAAACATTTAACACTAAAGCATAACAAACCGCTCCAGAAAATGTTCACTTCTCACAAATTACTATCACAATAGAGAGTATTACATTATATAACCAGTATTAAACATATTATGGTTGGTGTATATCAGTCTACGCATAGCATTACTTACCAGTTTCAACACTGCCATTGAAATGAATTGTGGACACAAGTTAATGAATGCCCGATTATCCAAACTATTTATGACCCGCCCAAATGGTTTGGATAATCGGGGTTCTACTGTATATGAAATAAAAAACATAATTTGCATTTACAGACTCATCAGCACAGCAATAGTGCTACCACATGCAACGCTGGGACCTGAGTTTGGGAACAAACCTAAATCTTCAGTAGGATCCACAGCCCAAAAGTTGGAGTCCCCTGAAAATTTCCGGGGTCCCCATTTGAAAACATCGAACCATGCCCCCACCGCACTGCTTGTAATGTAAGATTCTGTGCAGCGCTAGGGGTATTAATTTTTCAGCTTCTATGGGTAAATCATATTTTTTATGTTTCCAGAGGGTGAATTCAAACAAATTACAGCCGCCATTCAATTCAAGAGCTTTGTTAGCTGAGCAGTGGCCACAGTTTGTTTGAATTCACCCTCTGAAACAAAAGTAGTTTAAAATACCCCCATAGAAACTAATGGAGCAGGCCTCTTCATGCTCTAGAGAATCTACAGTATTAGCTGTGCCAGCATGGGGGCAGAGCTCTCTCAAGTGACTCCTTGGGCCTCTGAAAGGAGCATCTTGGGGACTTTGAAAAAACAAGCGTTCCAATTCACAAAATGTGCATAAAGGACGCGGGTATCTGCATCCCCGAGAGCCCTGCATTTTGGAACGCAAAGAGCAAGGTCGCTCCCTAAACCAATAACAGCAGCGATCACCAGTTCTATTATGGAAGTGTGAGATGAGCTATCATGGACAGTAGACAGCAACAGGCATCGATTCAAAATCGGCAGTCTGAAACTCATTAAAACATTCCTATTTAACAACAAGTGTGGTAGAAAATAACCAAAAAATAGTGCTACACGAGGCTTCAATATATATTATTATTTATTTGTGGTCCCAATCATAAGAGAAACATTGGGCCACACTGCCCTATGTATCATCTTGCAATAATCTTCATCAGGGGGTGGAGCCAGTGAGTACAATACACCATTTAAATCTCACAGACTACACTATGATTGGGCATTTCATACAAAAGACAATAGTGCTTAATCTGGTTAACTGTACTGATGTGCAATTTATAAAGCAAGTTTGTGCAGACTTCCATACATTTAGGCCACCTAAATATGCAAATACATTCAGGACATTCGCAATTGTTGCATATGTATGTCTTTTCTAAAAAGTTAGTTTTACATTACTTGTATTAGACCTCTGTATCTTTTAATCTCAAGAATGTTTCTGAATTATAACTGACAGTTGCCTGAATGAGATACCATCTTTATATTTCAGTCATATTTTAATCATTCCAAACCTACGCAAAATACGCTTAATGTTGCCTCATAGGGGTTCTAGATAGCCGACAGTCAGTAAATCGGGAAGCACTGCAACAGTGGGCGGTAGCATTTTAAGCACTAAGCACAGTATTTTATAATAAATGATGAATATAATACATGTTTAAATGCTGGTGTTGAAAAAATAATCTGTCTCTGCATAATAAAAAATAATGACCCCCCATCCTTCACTGAGAACTCACACGATTCTCAATGCCTCGTAAATTCGGTGACATCAGGAAGGCACTAGAACTTCGCTCTCATGCCCCTGATATCACCAGACTTACTCAGTGTTCAGAATCTGCTCATCCTCAATGGGGGGTGGGTAATTATTCTATATGTTCAGACACCTTGAGGGTTCTGTAACATCACAAGACCACTAGAGCTCAGCTGTTATGGTTCTGTGATGTCACAGAACACCCTCAGTGTCCTAACAGTGGTGTTCATAACAGATGCTTGTTAATTATTCTATACATCTGCTATTATCTACTCCTCAGCTGTTAGGCAAGCAGCAGGGCTTCAGTACTGGGCCAGCAGCTACAGCTGACACATATTTCATTTCAGGTGTACACTAGACTGTAAGTGTCTGAGTCAAACAACACTAAAAGGCAGGAAGCTTGAGCAGAACAGGACATTTCCTTACACTGGTAGATTAGAATAACTTTATGCTTCAACAAAAAAAATACCATTTTCCAGAAAAGCTTTTGTCTCCCTTGCCTGTCCCCATCCAGTCCTAGTTCCAGACAATCCTCTCAACTCCGGTCACAAGTTGTCTATGACATCACCTCACAGTGGGGTCACATGAGGTTAACATCCACTGGTGAAGAACAAAGGCACCAGAGTTGGGGCATGGAAGTTGTGGAAACACCTGGGCTTTCATTCTTGGCTAGAGAACATTTGACCTTGTGTTACTTGTGACGCTCAGGACGAAATCCCATGGGGACTCAGCAGATCATCTCTCTGCCATCCTGCCATCCTCAGTGCTACTGGTTGGCTGTTGTGATGCTCCCCCCATGTGCCACTGTGGAGCAACGTCTCATCTTCACAAGCCTCCCGCCCATTCCAAGGAAGGAGCACATCATTCCTTGCCTACTGGCCTACTACAGAAGTTCCAGGTTCGCGGCACAACCCCATGTCTACTACTTGTTTTTGCATTGCACTACTGCCAATATCAAGGAGGGGTCTTAAACATAACATTTTTTGTTTTTAAAGGAGTCATCATTATATCACAAATCACTGCAGTTTTACCTCAATAATAGGTTCTGCAACAAAAAATAACAATTTAGTAAAAGCCACACTATTCACCAGATGACTCAAAAGCTAATGTCAGTTTTGGTCTTCCAAGTGCTTTTGTGCTTTACAAGAGATCATCGGTACACAAGTGAAAAAAGAAAAACTTGCATGGAGCAAAAATGGCTGCTTTGAAATTAAAATGTTTACAATGATCTCTTAGTTTTCTATGAGGCTTGTGCTCACAGGGAGTTGATGTGATTTTCTGATTCCCAGCACAAAATTCACAGTTAGCATCTGCAGAACTCAGTTGCACAAAATTCACCCAAAATATACTGAAGGTATTTGCCTGAAAGCAGGGTTTTAGCTCTTCAGACTCTGTTCCAGCTGTTTTCCCTGCCTTGAAGCCACAATCCTCTCCTTGTGACATTCGAATATTTTCCGTGGCAACAGTTCGTGATGCCATAGCAGAGGATTATGACTTCAAGGCAGGAAAACAAACGCATCAGGAAGGATGACATGTAAGGGGGCAAAGACCATGTTTTCTGATGAATGATTTTAGGAATATAGAATGGAATGTCCTGAAATTCAAGGTTTTTGGCCTGTTATTAGATTTGAGTGTTGCTGATGTCAATTGTCCATGTTTTGCAGAAAACCGGAAAAAATCACTTTAAGGAACTGCCATTAAACATCTCACGGGCCAATGCTGAGCATAGGAGACACAAACTTTAAATGGCAAGAAATGAATATAACCTGACTAGGAATTCAACCCTGGACCCCAAATCCCATCCTAGTGCTCTACCAGCTCAAATATTAAGCAGACTGGCTAGCATGAGGATCCCAGCTGAAAATCCTGTCACTGAGAGACATTTTACCTGGCAAGGAATTAAAGAAGCAGCATCAGTGACTGTAATGACAACAAAATTTACAATGTGGCCTTTCTGTTTTTTTTAAGTTACTTTTTGTCCCCATTCTGACCAAGGTTCCCTTCTGCCTCCCATCCCCCAACCTCATCACCGTCACCACGGGGCTACCTAGGTCCTCCTGTAGCCCCTTGTCTTACCCATCCCCCTGGTGGAGCCACTGGGGATAGTGATAGACCCCTTCCCAAGACAGAATCTATTGTGGGAGTCTGGTTAACAGTGCATGGCCTGAAAGGAGGGGCATCATTCTGCCTTTGGCTGGCATTTTTCTCCTTCTAGTTGTCTACCTCCTCGAGACGATGGCATGAGCATGCATGCATCTATATGCACGCAAAAGGCATGCACAGAGCCAACCAGTCTTCCCTCCCACTGCTGTCCTGTATTGCCTTTCTACCAGAAGACCCCCAAGGTGATGCTAACACTGTGGGAACAGACACCCTCCAACCCCAGAAGATGCAACTGTTCACTGGGATGCTCAAGCCCTCCCCGCTGGCCCTTCAGCACCCTCGGCTTTTTCACAAACCTAGGTCACTGGCATTATGACCAGTAGTTCCACCACTGCATCGACAGGCTGGTGAAGTTTCTTTCTTTCCTAAAAGTGAGTGTTCATGTATTTGTAGCCCTGGGGGGAGAGGAGTCCAAAAATCTTGAAGTTCATCTCTTTGAAAACAAATACTAAATTTTTTCATGTTCTCTAGGATTCACTGACAGGAAAGCAGTAACACAGGCCATAGTCTGCACATGAGAAAACAATCAAATAGAATTAGAAGACTACAAGAAACAGGACTTGGTAAATGTTCTTAATAATGTCTTGTGACCTACAAACAAATTCGAGAGGCGGCCTTTAATGACTCATGAGCACTGTGCGTCCTGCGTGGGAGACAGTACAGTTTTAATGGGTGATGAAGAAGGCTCGTAATACTAGTAAAGAGTAGGAATCAGGCTATTATGACAGAGTTAATGCTCAGATGAGGACCAAACCAGTTCTAAAATGAAGGACTCCGCCTCTAGAACTAAGCTGGTTCCAAAAAGAACCTCCCTTTAGAAAACAGTGTGGGTAGCCTCAAATAATTGTGAGTAAATTGAGTATAATTACTAGGCGATTGTATGCACGTTACTATGTTCTGAAACAGGTCTGAAAACAGAAGCCTTTTTAGACCTTCTTTGAGTATAAATTAGAACTGGGGCAAATTCGCATTGGCAAAGGTCCATCTGATCCCTCCTACCCATAGAGCCCAGCCTCATGCTCCTGGGGACAGAACACATTTCTAATTTTTAGTATCTATGAATACAGAAGTACTCCTGAAGGAATGTGGGAGTCTTGTTTTTTTAAAACCCATGTCAGAGATCTGTCGTTGTGCCCCCCCCCCACCAGGACGTCAAGTCATGGCAGTCATTTCACTGTGCAATACCTCATTCCACACTCTTCGCTCGGACATGAATCACCACCCTGCAAAATCTGTCCCCGGACAACTTTGTTCTCTGTTATTTATGCTAGGGGGTGAATTGCCCAGGGACAAATTATGCAGGATGCCAATTTGCGTCGGAGTCAAGAGTCCAGGGCAAGGTATCACACGACAAAATGACCGTCACGAGTTGTCATGTAGTCACAGGACTGAGGAGAAGATGTTTAAAAACTGCCATGTTGGCAACTGGGTGCAGTCCCAAATCAAAAGGAGAAGGTATTTAATAAAGAAAATGCCAACGAGACCAGCTTCTGCCTCACTGGGTAGGGTAGGGATCGGGTAAAGAAATGGCAATGTCTTGGTGAGGAGCGTCTCCAGTTTGGGAGAGGGGGCTTTATAAGAAAAATGCTGTGTTGGTAGGCAGGCAGGGAGGTGGATTTTTAAATAAGCAGCAGCTTTGGCAGATGTGTATGGTCCCTTTGAGATGTACAGTCACGGGCAATATGCACTGTAGGAGGGTGGGGGGGGAGTAGGGTGTGTTAGTTTTTTATTTTACCAAGATGGCATCCAGAAAAAGAAGATGTTTGTTTCTGTGAGGTACAGACATGGAGTTGGTGATAAGTCCTGGTTGCTGAAATTAGTACAAAACCATTGGTTGTTACATTGTAAACATATTTCAGAATTGTTGTGGACAATTTGGATGCAGGAACTTCCCTATCCATTTTATAAATAGCTATAATAATAATTCCTTTGGCAACTGTATGAGCATACTGTGGTATCTGATAAATAAACCATGTAGAGTTATCGTCTCTTGGTGTTGCTGTCATTTCTTACAAGAATTTCCTGTTTTAAGTAAAGCAGTTTCAGTTTCAGGACTAGAGAAAGCTTTATGTGCCTGAATTCGGTTCCCCTGCAGTTTGTTCTGTTATGTCAGCTCTGAACATTTCACTTCGCCCTGTTGCTGTTGGGAATTCTTATACTCACTCTTCCTGAGGAGCTCAGACCAGCATACTTCATGTTTAATCCACCCATGACAAAACGACTGCACCAGTCACTGAAAACATCAAAAGACAATTTCCAAAATTCAGGGTCTGGCGCAAGCCTGATGCCGCACTGACAGTGGGTACCACTTGCTGAGTCAATGACTTTGGTGTGTATCCTCAGCTTTGGTTCTCCATTGCAGGCCGTTTTTGGGGGGGGGGCTGGGCATTCCAGTGCATGCTGAGGAGGTATATCTGTGTCTCCCACTACATAAAACAAAGCATACAGCCCCGGCTCCATGACACATAGCACTCAGCTTCATAAGGAAGTTACCATAATCAAATCTGCTGGAAACAAATCTCCCACTGCGTGGCGTGGGGGGGCCACAGCTGGAGTTACAGTTTGGACACCTACATGACAGGGGAAAAAAGAGGAAGGAATCCACTGGCTTGCCTGTCATTTGGGTAACTGAGACAGGACATAGCACTGGTTCTCCAGAGAGGATGGAGAAAGAAAAACTAGGAAAATGGCCAAGTCCTGGAAAGATGAGTCTGCCTCATACAACCCACCCATTTGGAATGACAGGTATATTTGCAGTCCCGACTGGCTAGCTTGTCTCCAAATTGCTCCAGGCATTGGTGGTGGGGGGTGGCCCTCACAAAGGGTGCAAGCTGTCACATGGTGACTGGTCAGTGGAGAGCTAGAGACCAGAGATGAACCGTGATCATTCCACCTAAGGTAAGGGCTCAGGAGTTGAGGAGGACTGACAAACATCCAACATCCCTGTAAGCAGAGGCACACAGAAAGAAAAAAAAATCACCGTCTGGGAATTTAGGGAAACTTCAATCTACTGTCTCCTAACTGGCATGTCCACATCTCTCATATCCATATAAATATACCGGCTGAGATGTGATCTTCAAACAACAGTCATTTCTCAGTGTCTGCAAAGTCAGACAAGCAGCTGAAAGAAGCATTTGAATTCACAGAAGTCAAATGAGGTGATACCTTTTTTTTGCTACAACCTGATATGACTGCCACAGAGAGGGCTCAGAGACGCTGTCACGCTAGTTGGGTTACTTTCAATCCATCAGACAGGAAACTATTTAGGGGTTTGCTGGAGATGAAAATAGTGACGGAAACACTCACTCAGTGCCAGGGAAGTATATTTACATTCTGAAAGACTTCTTGCAACTGTCCTACAGCACGGTGTTAAAAATGAATTAAAGGGTCTTCATGTAACAACTTTGTATGGTACAGTGTTATGTTGTACAAAAACGTGATTGCTTCTTTCAGGGGGCAGGTCTATTAAGGTACTAATATAAACAAGACCCCACTGAAAACAAGTTGTTGCACGTTAACTGAAGTATTCATAATGAATAAAACTGTGATTCATGAAATGTAGTTTAAAGTTACTGCCATCTCAAGTGGCAAGCAAAGTACAGGCTAATCTGGTGACTCTTCCATAAGAGGTGGCTCACATACTTCACAAGTGGTTTGTATTTGCTTTTGGGTTTTTTTCAGAGCAAGGCAATTTGAATGCTGCCCAGGTGGTGTCACTCAGAATGGAACAGCCCTTCCCCCATGAGAGCTCATGTGACCTGGCACAGAAACAGCTCAGCAGAGCATTAGTGAACACGATAGTGAATGTGATTGTTTGAGGTACGCTCAGCAGCAGTTAAGTACTGCTGCCATGACTGCTGTAATGGAACTGCAAGACAGAAAAAATCATGGAGAGCAATTTTAAGGAGAAAAATTGAACCTGTTCAAGCGGGTTTTTGAACTGAGTAGAAGCACTCTTAATAATCACAGATCAAATATTGCTACTGTAATTGTGCTGTGAAAGGGACACTGTCAGCTTTGTAACCATTTATCAGCACTCCTGTAATAGCTGTGAGTGTTAACTGAACTCTACCCAGTAACTGCTCAGATTACATTTCAAATGCATAGTTGCTATCTTTAATCATTATTTTTCACAAAAATGACATTTACTCGTCCAGACCATATCGCTGTGGTCTGCTCCTTCCCATGAGTCCCGGATTTAGATATGGCACTGAATCATGCCAAACTTGTGCATGAATGAGTTCAGTGATTTTGGATGCATATAAAGTAAACAGCTTGCAGTATACTGCTAACTGCGCTGAAACAGCTTGCTGTGTACTACTAACTGCGCTGATTTTTGCAATAGCAGTCACTTGTCAAACCAATGGTTATTTCATGTGTCAGCGTGGTTCAGTTGGTAGCACATCCACCTCTGAGCAAGAAGGTCATGGGTTCTAGTCCCACACCAGGATTAAACTCATACCTATGTAACCCCTAGGTGGCGCTATCCCAAGGGCTACTACCCCTGCCTGCTTAGCTAGTAGCAGGTTAAGGGGCCTGAGTTCTGAAACGTTGCCTCCACCCAGAGGTCAGGGTTGGTAGTGGTCAAGCTAACCTGGGCACAGCCCTCCGGGACACTGTAACCCCCCTCTTTCCTTACTAGTGGCCGGAACAATACACAATAATCACTTTCACAATACCCCTGATATAACACACAAGTACCAACACTGTTTGCACTTACCACCAGGGCTTTCCCTCTGGTCCGGCCCTGGGTCCCCCTGTAAAACAGGTTATACACAACAAATAACAGCAGTACAGTACTCTTGCACAAACTGGAACCACAGTCAGGGTAAATGCAAAAAAGAGTTTGATCTGATTTATTTAAGGGGCTTGAACAAGGGAGGGGCATAATCAGGTTAATTTGCTTAAAGGCTGTATCAATCAAACAGTTATGCATGCACTTCAGGGTCCATAAGCCATCACACACTCTGGGTACCCAGATGGAGAACGGTGGGCTAGCCAGGAATGTTGCAGCTGGTTGGGGCCCTGTGATGGAAGAAAACAACATGCACAACACACATTGTTTGTAATCCAGAGCTGGAGGGCTCAGTTCGTGAAAAGAAAACAACAAGACAATCAGATGACACACTTTTAGATTTAGCTGTTGTTGCAGGGAGCTACCCTGATGATTACTCACGATACCCAATACTGGACACAGGCTGGATGAAAATCGAGACAGCAGGTGGTTAATCTGGAGTGCCAGGAGAAGCAGGGCCCACATGAATCGCCGAGGTGTCATTCCTGTTAAACCGTGGAGCGGGGGCTGATTCCCAGGCAGGTCTCTAGTCAATGGCTTTCACTGTGCAGTGGGTAGTCTGGCTGGGCCAGTAGGCAAGGTCCCAGCCAAATGGAGACAAATTCAGATACAGTCCATTTTGGGCTGGATACAGCTTCCAACAAGCAGAACACAGTTCACACAGTGGGGAACCAAATCACAACCCACTAACAACTCACAGCACATTTACATGTAAGGAAATTCTACTGTACCAGGCAAACCGCTCTCCGGTCGCAATTACAGAGTCTCTGCACAATCCGGGAGTTCAGAGATGGCTGGAAGTCCAGACAAGTCGATCGCATTAAGCAAAATCATCGGTCTTCTTCAGGTATGAGTCTGGTGAAGAATCAGTGGCTTACTTCGTTCTCACAAACTTGAATTTAGTCCAAAATAATTCTCTTCTCTCCTCTCCCTCTCAGGGACAGCAGGAAGACATGCAGGTCACAACTCAACTTTCACAGTTCTCCCATGCAAAACTACACAGAACTCTTGCCCAAATCACTTGAGCTGTTACTTTTTTCACTTCTCAGCCCAGAACTAACTGAAAATTGCAAGCAGTCTGGGAAATTCCCCAAGATCCAAAAGGTTCGGTTACCTGATCTGTCTGTCAGTCACAACAAAGGCTCCCCCTTCAGGTGCAAAAAGGTGCCAAAAGCCCAAAACTACAATTCCTACAGATTTTGACTCTCGACAGCTACAGTAGTCCAGCTCCATTTTAGGTCCCACCAGTACTGATTGGTCCAATTCGGCAGTCCAGGACCAAGATAGTGGAGACAAACAAAACAGTCCCTGCTGCAAAGAAGGCAGGTTAGACAAACTACACTATCATTATCATTCTAAATGATTTTCAGCAAATAGTTACATTTTTCAACAGAGCTCCCTCTCAGATTACTTATGACTGCAATCCAGGCAGCTCTTAAAGAGACAGTGCACAGAGGCTATACAGGCACTCTCTGGCAATTACATTTAAACTGCTAAAATGCAGGACACCAGCCTGGCAGTGAGCACTTAGGCAAGCTCAAGGAAGACTTTTCAGGAACCCCCATTAGTAGGAGGGTTACACCTAAAATGCTAGCACCATAGTGCAGTATGAGGGGGGTGCTGTATTGTCGGGAGGTGCCGTCCTTCAGTTGAAACATTAAACCGACATCCCTTCTACCCCACCTGGTGCTGGTGCTGTCCTGGTGGGTGCCCAGGTCGAAGAAAAAGAACCAAAGGCACTTTCTGTAAAGAGTAGGGATTTTCCCTGGTGTCCAGGCCAACATTCCCTTTCCCATAAAAAACAGTTCATGCAGTTGTCCGAGGCCGTGTGTTGGTGTTGATGTGCAAAATGGCTGCCACTGCACATTCAGTCACTTCACTACCAGTCTAGCATTGCTTGTAAAGTGCTTTGGGATACAGTGCGTATGAACAGAGCTATATAAATGCTAATTCTTCTTCATATAGAAATTGTATCAAAAGTGAACCCAGGTCTCTGCATACGGAACGCTGATGTGCATGTGTGGAGTCCCGATCTCACTTTTCAAACAACAATCTGTGTATGAAATTGCCCTCGGTTTGAAAAGTGATAGCCACTGCAGAAATCAGCACAGTTAGTAGCACACAGCAAGCTGTTTACTTCCCATTCCTCCAAAACTCGACAAACTCGGGCGTGATTCAGTGCCATACCTGTGTTGGGGACGTGCGAGAAGGAGCACACCACAGCAACATGGTTGGGACGTGTAAATGTCATTTTTGTGAAAAATAGTAATTAAAGATAGCAAATATAAATTAGAAATGTAATCTGAGCAGTTAGTGGGTAGAGCTCAGGTAACAGACACAACTATGACAGGGGTGCTGATAAATGGTTAAAAAGCTGACAGCGTCCCTTTGAGATCAGTTTTGTGCCAGTGCAGATCAACCCCTAAAGAACGAAAGGGCAAAGCACCACAATGCTAACAAAAATATGTGCAGTAGGACAAACGGGTGCAAAAAGGAAACAGAACTGCACTCACACATTACAAAGGGAGTATTGTAAGTAACATCCAATTTTCATAATAAAAACGGTCTGAGAAAACGAGCTTTCTTTTTCTTTTTCATAATAATTTTTATTAGATTTCCAAGTTTCAACACACAGAATACACAGTCATAAACCAATCGATGCACATCATGACATCCTGTGAAATAAAAAATAAACACATATCAACATCAAAGAATTAGAAATTAAAACTGTAGTTATCAGATATAATCTAGATTATTCTATTCTCGAGAAAACGAGCTTTCTGACTGGCTGCAAACTTTCTATCTGCAGTATGCTGATTTTTGATTAACATGCACATAGAGTGTAATCGTATGCTGAACAAGGTTTGGTACGATTTAAAAAAAACATTTTCATTATAATAGCAATAGGGCCCTCCCAGGGGTTATGGTAATGGCCTTTATGTATTTATTTTTAGAAAATGGGCAACAGGAAAGCTGCACACTGATTGGCTGAAATACCCCGGCACCAGTGTTCTTATTTCTTAACAACGCGCAGTAAAAATCAAGTTCCAATTCAGGATGCCACATTACTCATAATATTATTGGGCACCTCAAATTTTGAAATCGAGCAGCCGCCATTTTTTTTCCTCCCAGCTAGCGTCTCCCCCCCCCCCCACATCATCCTGTCACCGATCCTCAGCCCCCTTTTTTTAAAAAATGTGACACTCTTTCCCTTCCGCCTACCTCATTAATACATCCTGGCTCTTGATTTGTGCCCCAGTTTCTGCTTTCTACACGCTGCGTCCGGGCCGCCCCTCCACCATTCCACCGCTGTCCAACTGAAACTACCACACTCTCACCTAGTGGAAACCCAGGATCCCAGCTAAGCTGATCAAACCCATCATACCTCTCAACTGTACCACATTACGAGGAACGTTCCTCATTTTACTTCACAAAAGCTCACTGTTCCACATTGTGAGCACTTGTCCCACATTCGGTATTAACATTTTAAAGCAAAAATCTAAAGTAAATGATGCAAAATATATATTAATTAATAACAGACAGTCTGAGTATAAATGCAAACATTTTAACAGTGTTCTGCGCTTCTTAGGTAAAGATTTGATTAAGTGTTCCACATTTTGCTCATTTGTTCCACATTTTGAGAGGCAATGTTCCACATGTGGGGGACAAAAGGTTGAGAGGTATGAAGCCCATGCCTTCTCAGTCACACAAATAACAGAAAATAAAATCAGGCAAACACAAGGTTTTTCTTTTCGTGGTGCCCTTCCACACAAACGGCAGCTTCAGGCATGGCAGCTTCAGCCATGCTCCCGGCCCGCTTCAACCTCTCACTTCCTGTCACAAACTGCAAACCAGGATCCCCGATGGTGTCTCCAGCAGGCCAAAAATCCACAGTGGTAGAGGAATCACTTTATTACAAACTTATCACAAAACTTCTTTTAAACTAATTTTTAACTTTTTTTTAATAATTTGTTTTCCTTCACAGTGCCCATTTTCTAAGTGTACTAATATCCTCCAGGGTGGGCATTTTGGGATATAACAGAACTTCCAAGGGCTAAAAGGCCCACCGCCTGTGGCGTCGGGCCTCATTATGCTCCTGAATGGTCCGTTGTATCCCAATAACATCCACCGTCAGGTATTATTACTTACATTTATTTATGTATTTAGTCTTTGGTAACAGGGTAAGGCCCACTAGGCACAAGTGCCTGTTTTCAGGGGCAACCTGGGAGCACTGGGGAGGTTAAGTGACTTGCTCAGAGTCACACAGTCTGTAAGTGGAGGTTGTGGGAATCAAACCTAGTTCTGCTAGATGTACCAAACTCATTCACAGCTCGTTACTCTAACCTCTAGGCTATACTGCCAGCCCCTTTTATGAAAAATGGATTAATCACCCTCTAGAGGCATATAGCACTCAATTATGCCTTTACACCCCTAGAGTGTGATTAGCAGACCATTAACACAGCCACTGGTCATGCCTTATTGCTTAAAGAGGATCCCGCATCTGCACAGCCTTACTGCTGGTGGGACTTAAGTACAAGGACCTCAAGCAACTTGTCCAAGGTCCCACAGAGAGCCAGTGACTTAGTCAAGATTCACATGCAGGCCTTTTAGTTCTTGGTTCTTTGTTCTTACAATTAAAACACACTGTCTCATTCTGCAGACACTCTGTATTTCTATGGAGTCTTACCTACGCACTGTATATCCATGTTATAAGTACAATTAACTATTACAAGGCTTTATCCTCCATATTTGAGATCTCCATAATCTCCCCCGCTGTACAGTATAAACAGAATATATGGTAGAAAAGTGTAAAGGGGTCTGACAAGCTTTTAAAGCATGAACCCAAAGGAACTGGATTTATGAGCTCTTTTGTCCCCCAAAGATGGCCTTATTTCATGTGTACACAGCACTTGTTTGTTTTATAAAATACATTTGGGTGGTCAAAAACTGTTTTATTTTAACTTTTCTTTACAGATATGAAAAACTCTCCAGTAAAGCAGGAGTTAATCCTTAACTAGTTTGCTAATCTTTAATGAGCGTGTTAATGATTGTAGCCGACTATCAGCCAGGATGTAAGTCACCCCACTTGGAATATCATGAGATTGTACGTTAGGGCAACGCCTGCAACCTACCTACTCCCTAGCGACCCTCAAAGTCTCCGGGCCTCAAACTCCTCACCTATTGGAGCTATGGAGGTCTAAAAACTCTACAATGATGCACCTTATGGTTAATTGTCTCCTGGTCTAACTATCTGACCTAAAGTGTAAAGTACTTTAGCTACCACCATGTATAGTCTGTCTTATTTTGCGCCATTCTTTTCTGTACATTGATATCTGTGTCTGTTTTTGCTTGCCATTATGTTCCCCATGGTTTTCCCCCAGGTCGCATCTGGAAACGAGTGGCTAGTCGCTCAGTATGCCTGCCTGGTTAAACTCTTAAATAAATAAATAAACTGCCATCAGTTTTTGTTATGCAGGAATGTTCCACTTCCATTCCTCAGTCTTATGTGCCTTTCTCTGTGTCTGGAAATAGTTTGAAAGTTCTAGTAGTTTTAAGGTACATAAAATGTTTATTTTGCTTCTTGTGGTGTGAACCCACAGTGTCTGAAAAGCCATTTTTTACAACAGTGTACTTGTTTTAAAACATGCTTCTTTTGCAGTGAACTCATAGTGTTTGGATAGACATTTTCATGAATTTGTTCAAAATGTGCTTCTTGTGCATTGAACCCACGTATTTAAATAGCCATTTTTCATAAAAGTTTGTTTCAAAATAGAAACATAGAATTTGACGGCAGAAAAGGACTGCTTGGCCCACCCAGTCTGTCCATTTCCCTATCTACGTAAGCTCCAGATCCTAAATGATCTGCAGCTTACCTTCTCTCTTTCCTACCATTGTGGTTGCCTTCTGTCTATCCCATGCATTCTTGAATTCACCTATTGTTTTTGCCGCCATGACTTCTAAAGGGAGGCTGTTCCGTGCATCCACCAACACCCTTTGTGTGAAAAAATACATTGTCATGGTACACCTGAGTCTCCCCCCCCCCCAGTCTCATACTGTGACCCCTTGTTCTTGCACTTCTCTTGTTCTGAAAGATGCTTCCCTCTTGAACCCTGTTTATCCCTTAAGGTACTTGAACGTCTCTATCATATCCCCCCTCTCCCTCCTTTCCTCAAGGGTATACCTACTGAGGTCTTTCAGTCTTTCCTCATGTTTTCTGGTGTATTCCTTTCACCATTTTCGTTGACCTTCTCTGTACTGCTTCCATTCTATGTCAGTCTGGAGATGTGGTCTCCCAGAACTGAACAGAGTACTCCAGATGTGGCCTTACCTGTACAGTGGCATCACCACCACCTCCTGTTTTCTACTGGTGATGCCTCTTCCTATGCACCCCAACATCCCTCCAGCCCTCCCCACCACCTTCTCACACTGCTTGGCTACTTTTAGGTTATCCGTTATAATTACCCCCAAGGTCTCGTTCCAGTTTTGTTGTTGACAGTATCTCTCCCCCAACCCCCTTGTATTCATCTCCAGGATTCCTGTGCCACAAGTACATGACTGCACTTTTTTGTACTGAATTTCAGCTGCCACACTCTTGACCACTCCTTCAACTTGCCTAGGACTCTTCTCATTCTTTCCACCCCATCTTGGAGTGTCCATCCTATTGTAGATCTTGGTATCATCTACAAAGAGGCTTACCTTCCCTTCCAGCCGCTCCTCAATGTCACTAATGTAGACATTGAAGAGGATCGATCCCAGTACTGAGCCTTGTGGCACCCCAATGGTCACCCTCCTGTCCTAGAATTGAACTCTGTAAACAACCACCCTCTGTGTCCTGCTGCTCAGCCAATTTCTGACCCAGTTCACTACCTTGGGACCAACTCCCAGACTACCCAGCTTGTTTACTAGCCTCCTGTGTGTGACAGTGTCAAATGCATTGCTAAAATCTAGATAGGCCACGTCCACAAACCCCCCCCCCCATCAACCACCCTGGTTACATAGTCAAAGAAATCTATCAGATTTGTTTGACAAGATCTACTAGTAGTGAATTCATGTTGCCTCGGGTCTTGTGCCCCGCTTGCCTCAAGATATGCTACAATCCTTTCTTTTAGTATCAATTCAATTATTTTCCCCACCACTGAGATTAAACTGACTGACCTGTAATTCCCCGCTTCCACCTTGCTCCCACTTTTGTGTAGTGGGACATTTGCCTTCCTCCAGTCCCTTAGCACCATTCCCTCCTCCACTGATTTGTTGATTAGGGCAGTCAATGGTGCCCCTAGTACCTCTGAGTTCTTTCAGTGTTCTGGGATGCATCCCAGCGGGACCCACTGCCTTGTCCACTTTTAGTTTCGAGAGTTCCTTTAGTTCTCCTTGAATGGACTGGTGGTGTAAAATGTGCTTCTTGGGCACTGAACCCTTTATTTTTTTTTTTTGCATGACAATTTGTTTGTTTCGAACTGTGATCCTTGCACAGCAAAACCACATTGTTTGGAAAGTCATTGTTATTAACTGCTTTCAAAATGTGTTTGTTATGGGGGGAGTAACTCAAACAATTGAAACCCCCTTTTGTATGAAAATCTGGTATTAAGTTTGAGGTAAGAAATTCACAAAAGTTGTTAGATAATGATGCCACAAATGAATTAGTGTTACAATGATGCAATAATTAATTAATGATTTAGAATACTGAAGATGTTCAAATTGATTAAAGGGTAATGTCCACCTCTAGGTGCCCCGAACCTCAGTGTGAGACACCCCCAATCAGCAATTTCACAACACGATAGAATTTAGTTACTTACTGATTTTGAGTATGTTATAGTTATCTGGTTGGTCCTGTCATCCCTCCTGCTAGCATTTGGATTACAGTGCCACTAGCAGTGCATCCTGTGACTTCCTGCTGCTGCTGCTGTCCTGAGGCTGATGTCAGAGCTGGGGAGTAGCCATGGGAGCGTGTATGACGTATTTTATGGTTGGAGCTATTAATAGCTCTGGTTAATGATGTATAGGCCCCGATGCTATACCAAGACCAAGTATGGACTAGCAAGCAGTCAACTGTTAGTCGATGTTTGATCCATAGCACTGGAACCTGTACATCATAAAGCAGAAATATTAATAGCTCTGACCATAGGAATAAGCTATACACATTCCTGCGGCTGCTCCCCGGCTCTGATATCAACCTCGGGAAAGGCGCACGAGGTTATGGGATGCACCACTAGTGTCACTCTAATCACAGTGCTGATGGGAGAGACGGCAGGATCGACCAGATAAAAGTTAATATACACAAAGGCCAGTAAGTAAAAAAAAAATCTATTACAGTGTGAAATTGCTAATCGGGGGGTGCCTCACACTGAGGTGTGGGGCACTTAGAGGTGGACATTTTCCTTTAATCTGTAGGGTATTATAGGCTTGTAAGCTTGCAGTTTTTTATGGGGTATAAGGCCTAAGCATCTGTATTATACAGTTATACAGGCTGGATCCCAAGTGTGCCAGCCATCATAGCAACGGCGGCTGGAGTTTTCATCTGCCACCTCCCTTAGCAGGGGTACAGTCTCTTGCATGGCTTCACATCAGCAAGTCATGACACAGCATCAGGAGCACGCTCACTGACCAAACTGCAAGGGTCAATGTGGTGCCAGATCTCACCGCCAACCCTTCCTGGCTGAGGTGCGCTGCCATCCAGCAGTTACCCGTGACCCTTCTGGTTACAGACAATGACATTTTAAAAGGTTGAATGCTAAAATATGAATTACAAGCCCTATTTCTGCTGCAGATGTCACATCGCCATTTGTTATATTAATTCAACAAAACATTCATACACTTCCAGTGGACTTGTTGATTGCAAAGCATTAAATGAGTGAATCATCTGGAAAGTACAAAAAAAAAGAAACACTTTCAGCAGTGCACCTTCACAAATCCAGCAGACATACAAAGAAGCAAGGTTTATAGTTTTCTAACATTATTGAACTATCACTAGAATCACGGCATTCAGCTCTGAAGCAGCTCAGGCATCTAAACTGTTGAGCTCTTCATATCTCAGCTAAAATCTTATTTCCTCCTTGGAGATGTGAGGCACTCAGGTCTCCGGAAGGGAAGTGTGGCCCGTCCTATATTTATGTGCCCCATGACCAAGCACAGAGAGGTAGCAGCGTCTGCTGTGAAGAAAGAAAGCCCTCCCCTGCTCTCCTATTCAGATAAAGAGCAATGGGCATGGGGTCCTGAACATGGGGGGGGGGGGACAGATGGAACCAAGCAAGAAAGGTAAAATTAATGATTAAAAAATAATTCCTCTTACTTGCATTTATTAAATATAGCAATTATCTCTCTTAAAACCTCATTTTCAAGTTCTGTATTTTGAATCATTTTACTATCTGTAGAGTGATTTTTGATACTTTTCTATGAAAGAATTTTTATAAAAAAACAAACTACAAGGACAACCAAGAAATATATACAAATCGGCTGGAGAGTCTCAGGATGTACTCACTGGAGGCCAGATGGGAGAGAAGTCACAGGACTGAACCATTTAAATACATGAAGGGTATTAAAAAAGGCCTGGCAGACTCAAGCAAGCTGTTCAAGGTCAGTAGAAGCAAGATTACTGGGGGAACAGCAGCAGCAAACTAGTAGGGGGTAAATTCAAGCAGGACACTAGGAAGTATTATTTTAAAGTAAGGGCAGTGAGAAGGGGTTGAACAAGCTTCCTGAGTCACTGATCGGTACAAAAACAGTGGAGAGCTTCAACAAAGGGTGGAACAACACAAGGGGCTGATAAAGGGAGTATGGGAGGGTGGGGATGAAGAGGGGCAGGGTTATAAATGAACCCCCAGAGGGCTGCACTGCCACACAGGGCCAACTAGATAGACCGTAAGGCTTTTTTTCTGCTGGCAGATTTCTATGTTTCAGTCTTTCTATTATCTGCATTTTTCATCTTTTTTTTTGTACAGAGTGCTGCAATCTCTAATTCATTTTTGAGATAGCAATGTGATCAACTACAGTAACATTTTCTCAGCCACATTTGGTGTATTATCAGGTGGGTGTTAATGGGCCTGATGTACTATGGTTCTACACTGAAGCAAATGATAAAAACACAGCTTTTTAGTGCTGTCTTTGCCATTATTCCTAGTCCTGATGTAGCACTATATGGTTGTTACCGTAAGAGGTCAAAATAACCCTTTTACAGACTGAAGTAAACATGCAACCCCCACTCTCCCCATGAATTAGTGGAAGAACTGTGAAGTCACATGTCCTCACGATGCTTTAAAAATCATCTGTAACATAAAATGTATTTTGTTTTCACTTTTAAAAGGCAGGACAGCAGTGTCAACCCCCATAGGCTTGTTTGTTACTAGTCTGAAAACACAGCCTGTTGCTCATCTGTTTTATAATTTGCTGCAGTAGCCAGGTGTTTTGCATCTGCTTCTTTGTTCTTAATATAAAATGAAAAACTGGGCTTCCATATTCATGTTAACACATAAAAACGTAGAAACATGTATAGAAGCATAGAATGCGTCAGCAGAATGACACCCGTTGGCCAATCATGTCTCCCACTCCTCCCTAACAAATGCTGAATGACAGAATCCTAGAAGCTCCTCATCTCCCCTTCCCCACTCCATTTTTGGTGTGATCTTTACCAAGCCCTTGTATCTGTCACATTCTCTTGTGAATCCCCCCCCCCCCACTGATTTCACACAGACCTCTTATAGGCGCTCAGAGCACTGGCATTATGGCACGGGCAATCAGGGTGCCAAACCGAATCGCCCCCCCTCCCTGAGGGCTACCCACCCCACAGCAGGAATCTATCAGTTGGGGGGAACAAGAAACGTTGTTGACAACACTGCCGATTGGCGCCCTAATTGTCCAGCACCAGATCAGGGGTGCATTCCAATGGTAGAACCCACAAAGACCACTTCCCCAGGCAGTTTATTCTACCCCTCCACCACCTTCTCTGTTGAAAAGTACTTCCTGGTAGCTCTCTTAAACTTGCCCCCTCCTCCCCCGCCCCACTAGTTTCATGCATTTGCCCCTGGTGCTTGTGTTCCCTCTCAGCCTGAAGAATTCCCTGCCATCCACTGTATTTCACCAGTGAAGGTATCGGAATGTTTCAGTCATATCCCCACCTTCCCTTCTTGTCTCAAGCATGTACATGTTCAGATCTGCCATCTTCTCCATGTATTATCTCCTTTTCTGCTGTCTCAGGAACATCTCGGTTACTCTCTTCTGCGCCTCCTCCACTTTGTCCCTGTCCTTCTTCAGATGTGGATTCCAAATGGTGCACAGTACTCCAGGTAAGTCTGAGCCAGAGACTTAGTGATTCGTTTGCTCACAGTCCATGACCAGCTCCCACTGCATCCTTTCTAAATGTGGTGAACACCTCCATCGCAGTCTAGAACTGATACAACAGAAGGAAACTACTGCTTCTTAAAACCACAATGAGGATAAATCAGGCTCACATACAAACTGTGCTAATTTTATTTAATGGGCACATCAGGCTGCACCTGAATGTACCTGTTTGTATGCTGTTACTCACAGATTCAGTGAAAGAAATATAACACAGTTTTGTACGTGAGCCTGATTTATACTCATTGTGAGACCACCAGTGGCGTGAGTGTGTATGCGCATTCATTTTGTTGTTTGTTTTTCTAGGTGCTTTGTTTCTACCAGCATCACAGCGCCGGTTACTGTGGTCCTCAAATATGTTGGACTGACTGGGGATTCCTAAAGTCCAGAAAGGGAGAACGAAGGAAAACCCACTGCACTCCATTCCAAAAAGGGTGCATGGTTCAAAGCAAACTCCAGATAGAGTCCAAATGAGAGCTGGCCCACCAGGAGTGAAGCGCAACAATTCATTTATTTAGTAAAGTGAAAACTTGCAAATGCTGTCAGCACAAACAAACAGCAGCAGAGGGTCAAAGGCTGCCCCGACATAGGGGCATGCACTCATGCCTTCAAGGTCAAGAAAGATGCAGTGAGTGGAGAAGAAGGACCATAAAAAAAAAAAAACATGGTTTGGGTCTCGGCACCCAACTAAGAATCTAAGGTTCGAGCAGACTCGATAGACCGTAAGGCCTAATCTGCTGGCAAATAGTATGTTAGTATGATATTATTACACCAATACAATGTTTTCAGTTTCACTAAAAAAATAAAAGTAGGCAAACAACCAGCTATGCCAACACATTTTACAAGTGAGTAATCATAAAAATGTGTTGTGTTTTTTAATTGGACATAATATGAGGCCGAATTGGTGGATAATATCCCTTAAACAGCCACTTCCCTGGCATTTTCAGTAACAGCCCTTTAGAGCTCAGTGTGAATCCTTACCTCCCCAGAGTTTGTCCATAGATAAATTATAATTTTTAGTCCCACGGTTTATGGAAGGGGAGGGATCGTATTTTGGCTCTGTGGAGCTGAGCTGCAGATCCCTTCCACTTCCTTGTCTTGAGCGTGACCCCCACACTAGCCCCTATTATGATGTATTATATGGAGAGCGTGGGGACACTCCTCATAGATTACTATAGGGGCTGACTTTTATGTCTTTTATTTAAATAGTTCAGCATTTTGATTTGGATAAATCCAGGTCACTGTTCAACTAACAAGAGCCTTGTTAGTTGAGCAGTAGCCTTGATTTATTGGAATCGTAACTCTTGAACTGTTAAAAAAAAAGATGTAAAAGTCAGCCCCTAGAGTAGTCTATGGCACGCGCCCCCATGCTCTCCATATAATTACATCACAAAACATGCTAGTGTGGGGTGGCGCTAAGGAGAAGGAAGTGGAAGGGATCTGCGACTCGGCTCCATGGAGCCAAAATACGATCCCTTTCCTTCAATAAACCATGTCACTAAAAATTATAATTTATCTATGAACAAACTCTGGGAGAGGTAAGTCTTCATATTGACTTGCCTTCAGTATGTCAGGGAAGGGTCTCTTTAATGGTACATTTATAACAAAGTACACATTATTAAATAAAACCGTATGTTGAAATTTGTACCAGTGGTTTGTCAATGTTGCCTCACTCTTCCTTAAAGAAGACAGGAAATGTGTGCTAATTGCAGCAGCTAGTAATGTTCCTATTTACAGAAATGAAATTCAAACTTCCAAATTATTCATATTTGACTGCAACTGAATATACACTGATGTGAAAAATTGTGTTTGAAATTGCTTCCTTTTTATGGACAGCATTTTTTTGAAATCACTGTTTATTCCCTCCCACATGTCGGAGGCCTGCTCAGTCAGGAGACGCTCATACACCAGCCCCGCATTGCTGCCTTACCTGAATCCCTGGTGGACTCCCATGGAGCCATGGCTGTACCCCCCGGGCAGGTACGAGATGGGGCCCGTACACCCCAAGAAATCCTAGTTTTTTCATTGGGTCCCTCCGGTGGTCAGGCAGGCAGGAGCCATTAGGGTCTGTGCTTGGCGCTCCTTCCCATCGGCGCTCCGGCGTCTTTTTCCCTAGGTTCTGGAGGAGCGGCTGTGCCCTGGTGTCAAGGCGTCCCTGCCGACATCCACCACTCCCCAACCCTCTCTGTTTGCACTGCACTTGTTGTGCCTCCAGCTTCCGCCAGAGGCCAGACAAGTGCCGAGCCTGTACCTCCTCCCTCCTGGGAAAGGAGAGCTGTCCTACGGATGCTCCATCCTCCCCCGCTGACCCCTGACGGCCTGGGCTCGTTTCCGAACCTGGGTCGCTGGCATGGCACAAGGTGTGGCATCCAGCGCCTCAACCCTCAGCACCACTGGGCCGGTTCTTTATGGACAGCATTCTGTTACAGTTCTCTTCATGGAACTAGTAATTTGGAGTTTTTACTATGTCATCGTTTGTGTGCAGAATGGTATGCATGAGCTATTGTCCAATCAGAACCATGCTCAGAGTTCTGTGCTCGGACCGTGACTTAGTTTAAACTCCATATCACTGGTTCCATGAAGAGAACTGCAACAGAATGCTGCCCATAAAAACAAAACAATGCAAAATACAGTTTTTCACGCTGCTTTTTATTTAGGTACAGTTACATATGGATCATTTAGGAGTATGAATACCACTTCTGAAACTAGGATCATTATAAACAGTTGCTAATTAGAAATCATTTCATGTCCTCCTTAAGTTCTCAGCCCTATAACACTCCATGAAAAGCAGCAGGATGTCACTTGCCACTTGAGTCTTGGCACAGTTCGTTTCCCTCTTAAAAGCAACAAAAAGAACCACGTGCTATTAAAAAAGGCAATTAATTCTGTTACTGATCACTGAAGCAAGAAGAAATTTTTAAGATAAAATAAGTGGGGTGCATTGTGGGCAAAACTTGAAATAGTGTCTATAGAGGAAATTGAGACCTGCGACAGTAGCCATATACAAGTACGAATGAAATTATTAGGTAAATATAGTGGTTCCTTATATATACCCACAAGATATATTCTTGATCTATTATTTAATTCACAAAATCTAGAAATTAGAAATAATCTAGCACTCTTCCTATTAGAGATTAATAAAAAAAAAAGAAAGAAAAGACAGGTACAGAATTTTATTGTGGAATAATCGGGAGAACTTGGTGTTCATACTATTGATGCATAAGAAAACATTACTCACCTTAGTAATATTGTTTCTTCCAGAGTATTCTTCCATATTCATAACTGTATGCAGTCTGCCTCCTAAGCAGAACTGCCCGAAGAGAAATGGAACTATATGCAAATGATAGAACCTATCAATGTTCAAGACACATATTCAAACTGCTGCCTTTATCTATTGCAGCGTTCCATCAACGTCTCAGATTTCAATAGCCTACTAGGAAGAAGACCTACATATCTACCTAATACTACATATGAAATAGAAATGAACCTACTCCTATAATCCAAATATGAGCCCTAGTGGCTATTCAATTACAATACTAAAATAAGTAAAGCTTTTATCCTGGAAACACAGGTAACCAAACAATAAGAAATAAATCCCACCAAAGTTAAAAATGCACTCCAATAGTGCGTACATACGTATTAAAATCCAAGAAAAATCAGTAGGCATGCTGAGGCTCTAGTTCTGGTAGGGGAGGCAGGGTGGGAGAGTTATGAAAGATGAATACACTGGAAGAAACAATATTATTAAGGCGAGTAATTTTTTATTCTAACCCCATGTATTCTTCTATATTCATAACTGTATGCAGACTTCAAAGCAGTACCTTCGGAGGTGGGCAGATAACCTACTTAAGAAAAAGGCTCTGCAGCACTGCTGTTCCAAATCTGGCATCACTTCTAGACTGTATGTCCAGGCTGTGATGTTTAGTAAAAGTATGTAATGCCCTCCACATGGCAGCTTTGCATATGTCCAGTAGGGGGACATCCCTTGAAGCTGCTATGGAAACAGCTATTCACCTAGTTGAGTGGGCCCCAAGTCCTGATTCCTGATGGTACCTACTTGTCTGCTTTTTCGTAGCAAAACTGTATGCAACTAACTATCCAGAGAGAGACTGACCTCTTGGTAGCTGGTGTACCTTTTTTCACATCCCCATAGGTAAGGAATAACTGTTGTTTATCCTACCTGTGATCTTTAGTGTGAGATATGTAATAGCTGAGAGCTCTCTTCACATCAAGACTGTGGAGTCTACGCTCACCTGAGGTAGAATGCTCAGTGAAAAACACTGGTAGTGTAATGGATTGATTCAAATGAAAATCTGATACCACTTTGTAGGACTTTTCTATTTGTCCTGAGTACCACTTTATCATTATGAAAAGACAAGTAATCCTTTTCTATACATAGAAGCTGAAGTTCACTTATCCTTCTAGCAGAAGTTATAGCCACTAAAAATACAGTTTTCCATGTACCATACTGGAGGTGAGCTGAGGGCATAGGTTCAAAAGGTGGCCTCATACGTTGAGCAATACAAATGTTCAAGTTCCACCCTGGGACAGGTTCCCTGATGGGTGGGTACGTGTGACACAGACCTTTGAAAAACTTCTTAAAAATAGGATCAGCTGCTACAGAGGTTATTCTATCCACTGAAATGTGAGCAGAGATAGATGCCAAGTGAACTCTTAGGGAAGTATGCTTAAGGCCCTGATCATGCAAGAAAGTGAGATACTCAAGGAGAGTTGGAATTCCTGCTGAAGCAGGTTCGATGCTGTGCAAGTTGCACCAAGAGACAAACCTTTTCCATTTAGCTGAATAGGTTTTCTTAGTAGAGGGTTTTCTATACCCCTTAAGCATGTGCATAACTGCTTGAGAGAGATTCAGATTTGCAACTTCTATGTCTTCAAGAGCCAAGCTTTGAGACTGAGGGAGCTGAGGTTGGGATACCCTATTTTCCCTTGGTGGGAAGTCAACAGGTTGTGCCTTCGATTAAGATGTATCGGTCTGGATACCAACATGGATAACAGGAGAGGGTACCAATGCTGTCTGGCCCAGTTTGGGGCAATCAGGATCATCAAAGCAGACTGAGACCTGAGCTTGATCAGGACTCTGAGAATCAGAGGGAAGGGAGGAAAAGCATACAGGTTTCTTCCTGACCAGTCCAGTGCCATGGCATCTACTGGGACTGTGCCCCTGGCTGGAGGCCTGCAACAAAACAGTGGTAATTTGTGGTTCTCTTGAGAGGCAAAAAGATCTACCTCTGGGGTACCCCACCTTCTGAACACTGAGTTTATTACTTGTCTGTCCAGGGACCACTCGTGGTGACCCTGACTGAGTCTGCTGAGGGCATCTGCCAGAATGTTGTCCTTCCCTGGAACATGAATAGCTTGCAGGGCTGTTTTTAGAGAGTATGCCAGATCCCACAATTTCATGGCCTCTGTGCACAGAGGATCTGATCTTGTGCCACCCTGTTTGTTTATATAGTACATTGTGGTGGTATTGTCTGTCCTGACCTGTACCACCTTGCCTTGCACCAGATGAGCAAAGGCCTTTAGAGCTAGAAGTACAGCTTGCAGCTCTAAGAGATTTACGTGAAGAAGAGACTCTGCATTGGACCAAGTCCCATGGATGGTGTGTTCTCCCACATGGGCGCCCCATCCCAATAGAGAAGCATCTGAAGTTAGAATAAAGGAAGAGTTTTCCCTCTGGAAAGGGGCCCCTTACCTTACGTTGTCTAAATTTTTCCACCAACGTAAGGCTTGAATAACAGCCTCTGTTACTGGGATCAGTTTTGACATTTTGTCTCTTCTCTGTGACCAATGAGACCTGAGATGAGATTGCAAGTCTTTCGTTCTCTATCTTGCCCCTGAGACAGTACCTGTTGCTGCAGCTATGTGACTCAGAATCTGCAGATACTGTCTTGCTGGGCATGGCTGGTTTAGCTTGAAAGAAGCAGTCAGGTCGAAAATACTTTTGACCCAGTCCTGAGAGAGGAAGGCTCTTCCCTGAGTTGTATCCAGCTCTGCTCCTATGAATTGCAACACTTGAACTGAGATAAGAACAGACTTTTCCTGGTTTATCAGGAATCCTAGGGATTGCAGAAGATGCACTGTTGATTGCAAATGCTCTGAGACCTGTTGTGGGGACTTGCCCACAACCAGCCAATCATCCAGATAAGGGAAGACTAGAATACCAGACCTTCTTAGATGTGCCACCACTACAGCTAGGCACTTTGTAAATACCCTGGGTGCTGAGGTCGGACCGAAGGGAAGGGAGGTGAACTGGTAATGGCCTGAAATACTTTCTGTGAGACTGCCTTATTGGGATATGAAAATAGGCATCCTTTAAATCCAAGGCTGACAGCTACTCCCCCTGCTGGATAACCGGTAGTAAGAACGACAGGATGACCATCTTGAACTTTGGTTTCACTAGAAATTTGTTGAGAGATCTGAGATCCAGAATGGGTCACCACTCCCCATTTTTCTTTTTGGTCAGAAAGTTACAGGAATAGGAACCTCTTCCCCTTCCCCTGAGGTGCACTGGCACAGGTTCCACTGCTTTCATGTGGAGCAATTTCTGAACCTCCTTTTGCAAGAGTTTTCCCTCCATGAGGGAAGCTGGCTTGAAAATTCTCAATTTTACAGGAGGAAGGGATTTGAAGCATAGGGACAAACCCTGACTTACCAACTCCAGAACCCACTTGTCTGTGGTGATGGAAACCCAAGTCTGGAGGAAGTAAGTCAGCCTGACCCCTACTGGTACTGGGGAGGTGACCTTGACCAACTGGTCAGGGGTTTTGTTTTGGGGGTACCTGAGCTTTGACAGATTGGTAGACCCTTCTGGAACCGCTCCTGCCTCTAGATCTGAAGTACCCAGTCTGCTGTGGGTAGGGCTGTTGCTGGAAAGCAGCTTGGCACTGGTAAAAAGGCCTCCCATAACAGGACCTTCCCCTGCCTCCCCTTCCATAAGGTCTATAGGAAGGGGTCAGTCTGTCCCTGGAGGCGTTACTTTTGTAGGTGGCCTTGTATTCATCCACCTTCTTCACGTAATCCTCAGTGTGTTTGCCATACAGGGAGTTGTTCCCCACAGGAAAATCCATGGCCTTGGCCTGGGTATCCTGGGTTAGATTAGTAGCTCTAAGCCATGCCAGTCTTCGTAGAGCCACTGTCAGAGCCATCCACCTGGCAGCATTGTCACTGGCATCAGCTGCCATCTGGAACTGGAATTTTGCAGCTTCCAGACCAAATCTAGCGGTCTCTGCCAGGTCATCAGAGAGGGGTGAGGGTGCCTTCTCTGACATATCCAGTACTGACAGCCACAGTGTTTTCTGATACTGTGCTGCATACACCTGGTAATTAGCCTGCCTCACACCTAAGGAGGCAGCTAAATAACCCTTCTTGAAAATACCGTCTATTTTTCTGGAATCCTTCTCAGGAGAGTGGAAAGAGAGAGGGACCCTCACCTTTTCACAGGCTACCTGTTGGACTATGCCCTGATGGTCAGGGTGAGAGTATAATAACTCTGTCCCTTCCTTGTCCAGCTGGTATTTTTTTATCAGACTTCCTATCTATAGGAGGAATAGAATTAGGAGTCTGTAAAATCTTTAACAAGTCTTTTTTAAAGAACTTGTTAATTGGCAGGAATACCTGTTTTGTGGGTGTTAAACCCATCATCTCTTAAGTATTCGGCCTCCTCATCATCAACAACTTCAGTGGTAGCCAAATCCAAGGCATCCACTATTTTTCACAAAAAGAAAAGTGAGATGAAAAATCCTCTGGTTGAGGAGGAGAACCGAACTCCTGCTCAGGTGAGATTTCAGGCTCTATGGACTCACCCTGTTCAGGATCCATCTCACCATAATCTTCACATTCAAGCTCCTTTGCTTCAGGAATAGGACCTGGGGCAGGAGCCCTTAGAGGAGCAGGTTGAACAGGCAAGATACCCTGTAAATCCTGTAAAACTTTCATAGCCTAAGCTATCTCCTCTGCAGATGGCAGGCTGTGAGACACAGTAGAAACCCCTTGAGGTGCAGGAGCCTGGGGTTCTAAGTGTTTGGTTTCTTGGACTTTTTGGAGGGGGCCGGAGAGTCAGCCGAACCACTCCCCCTTTTCAAACTGCCAGAAGCACCCTTATTAAGGGTGGCAACAGAAGGCAAGGTGGTTTCATCCACATGTTTTAACGGTTGGTTAGAGCCTGATGGACCACTGTCCACTTTTTTCTTGAGCCTTTCCATTCTTTTCTCAATTGTTTTTGAGTAAAGGACTAACATATGGCACAGTCTGCTGAAAAATGTTCTGATCCTACGCAGACTAAACATAAATCGTGTTTGTCAGCCTTGGCAAACACTTCCCCACACTTGATACCATTTTTAAAACCTGGGGGACCAGTCTTTTTATTTGTTTTTTCTTGTAACTCCATTTCCAGGAGAAAAAACAATAACGGTTTACTAGTATTCAAACTAACGTTTTTTATGTGGTTTTTTTTTTTTTTTTTTTTTTTGTCGGTTCAGGAACCAGTTAAGGATCCGAGAAAGAACTAATGGCTTTTTAAATCGAACCAGGTCAGTGGTTCACAGAAACTGGAGTATCGGTCCAAAAGAACCGACCGCACGGTTTCACAAAATACAGATAATAAACTTAAAGATCACAGAAAATATAATAAAATAACGCTAACTACGGGGAAAAACGCCGGAATTAACTAAGAAAACCTTGGTTCCTCAGCAGTTATCCCAAACCATGAGGAACCGAGAAAAAATACAAGTTTAACCGTAAACTTAAGTAAAACTAACTTAAAATATAGCTAGAACTAAATTAAACAATAAATGAAGGCAGCAGTTTAAATATAGGCAAAAAATATACTTAATTAAACTGTAATCAGCACGAACAGTCGAGAGGAAGATCTCCAAGTGTCTGACTTGTCAGGCAGAGTGAGAAATCTGAGACGGTGATGGAACGTTGCAATAGATAAGGGCAACAGTTTGAATATGTGTCTCGAGCAATGACAGGTTCTATCATTTGCATATAGTTCCAGTTCTCTTCGGGCAGTTCTACTTAGGAGGCAGACTGCATACAGTTATGAATATAGAAGAATACATGGGGTTAGAACTGTAATGCTCCCCTCTCATGTTTCAGACACATATGCATAGACAATGCCTTGTGATGATGACTAAGCAAATGTGACTTACCTTATATCTATAATGTGTACAATATATAAAAAAATCTGTTTTGTATAATTAGTGTTACTGATGTTGATATTTTTGTCAAAATGTTTTCATCTGTTTTTAAATTTTGTGACAGCAAACGCTGAACAAATAAACTTAAACTTGCGTAGCCATTTAAGATGCAGCATGCTTCTTGCCCTTCATTTTGGGGCCTGGGAGAGAGTTGCAGCAAAAGGCTATTTTTAAGACAAAAGAAGTAGGATAGCATATATACATATATATATACATATACATATATATATATATATATATATATATATATATATACACACACTCGCATATAAGTCAGTTCCCGTATAAGTCGGGGGCCGATTTTGGGGGGTTGAAATACCAGTACCAGCCAATGACCCTCATATAAGTCGATCAGGAAATCGATCGTGATCCTGCTGCTGACTAGTCAGGTGAAACCACAGAAAAGTGATACTGTGCACTGGACTAACTGCTGTTAGTGAAGCAACGTTACATGCTAAATACGCAGCTTTTTTTTTTCTATATGTAATTTTTGGTATTTTTTGCCCCGTTTTCTCCCCGTCCCGAGACCCCGGTAATCACGGCAGTGCATGTGCATGGAGCCACACACACACTCCGGGTGCTGGTTCAGCCCCTTCCAACCCACCCCTGGCAATCGTCTGCTGCCCCCTCCACTACCCATTGGACCTCTACCCAATGGGAGCAGAACTACGAGGGGTCGAGCAACCTCCTCGAGAGAGGAGAGCTGCATTTCAGCTGCTCAATCCTGCTCCCTTCCCCTTCCCGTGCCAGCTCCCCAATGACTCAAGGTCATTCCCGAACCCGGGTCACTGGCGTGACGCGAGGTAAAGTATCCTGTGCCTCAGCCCTCTGTGCCACCAGGACGGCCCAGCTTTTTTTCTAACTCCCTGAGACTGACTCACATATTAGTATGGAAAAGCAACTGTATAATGTTATAATATTTAAAACAAAACATTGTAGTGCTTTTAAATTAAATGAAATAACATGAAATAAAATGAGATTCAATGAAATGTTGCCTTTTTCATATTTATTTCTTTATTTTTTTCTTATACCTTTAATTTATTTCAGATGTAATTTATAAATAAGAAGTTTTAAAAAATGAAGCAGGACTCCTCTACAGTTCAGTCGCTCATGTCTTCTGGGGTGAAACCACAAAACTCCTTGTCATCGTCCTCATCTGAATTGAAAAGCATGTGTAGCTGCACCTCGGACAGAGGAATATTATTGTAGATATCTTCTAGCTCGATTATCTCTTCATCTTGTTCTGTGTCAGTCACGTCAACTGTGCTGATAGTATGCAAGGCTAAAAGGTCTTTGTGTAACAAGTCGTCTTCAGTGCCGTCCCCTGAATTCGAGAATCCACACTTCCTTAATGATATTACGACGGTCTCTGCTGCTATGGATTACCATGTGTCTCTAACTCATTGACACACAAGATTGTAACTCGTTTTTTTTAACGTTTCTGCCGGCAGTAAACTCCTTTGTGCTGCTGATCATCCACATCTGCCAAAACTCATGCATCTTGGACTTGAATGGTTTGTTTAGACTGTCCAGCGGTTGTAGTAAGGAGGTACATCCACCTGGTATCACCGCCTGAAGTGTCATTTGTCTGCTAAGATGTTTTTTTTTACTGAGGCTACAAGGTGTCCACGGAACACATCCCATATCAGTAAAGTCTTTTTGTTTAAGAGAGCCCCTGGTCGATTGGCCCAGATTTACTTGACCCACTTGTTTACCAGTATCTCGTCTATCCAGCCTTTCGTATGGACATCCGCAAGTACACTGGGTGGTATTGTTTCTTTTGGTAGTGTCTTTCTCTTGAAAATGACCATTGGTTTAAGCTTGGTACCATCAGCAAGGCAGGACAAGGCCACAGTAAAGTGTTATTTCTCAGCATCACAGGCCTAACAGTGACTGCCTTCTCTACTTTAACATGGACAGTTCTGCTGGATGGCAGATCAGAACTCACTGCTGTCTCATCCATGTTCCCAGCTGCAATGAGTGGGTAATCGTGCTGCTTCCTTTCTTTGAGAACAAATGCAGAGAAGTTGTCAACATTAGTGTCAACATCTGAAGGTAGTTTTTGTGCAGTATCTGCCTGCTGTCTAAGCGAGTGGCCGTGGTGTTTCATAAATCTAGTGCACCGTCCTGCAGATGCCTTGAGATTTTCTGACATTTAGTAAACTGGATTCTTTGCCAATAATAATGCCTGTAGGCATATTGCCATTCTGTTGACAATGTATCCTTGCTGGCGTAACTCCAGTACCCAAGTGCTGAGTTCAGCTTCAATAACAGAAACTGGGAAATGGACTTGGTTTGATTCTGTTAACACTTTTCTCTACTGTTTTTCATTAATGCCAAACTCTCCCTCTCGGCAACTGCATTTGTATGTGATTCGGCAAAAGCTGTAACTTTTAGTTTGAAGTCAGCATAATAGGCACTTTTTTGTTTAAACAGCAATCATGTTAAAATCAAGGCAAATAAGGTTCAGAATAAACTGGCCACTATTTATGCGGAAAGTCTGTCATGCAGTCAATTATTTAATCAACTTGGTCAATTAGATGTTCAAGTAGTAAATTAGTTAAACTGGGTTACTCAAGCAAGCAAGTGGGGTAAATTAGTTAATAACTTTGTATTAACAGCACACACTTTTTAATTTAAAGGGTACCTAAACAAGCAGTTTTTTAAAACTGCAAACTCCAAAATCCAGCTTCATTGTGAGGTAAACTAAAGACTGCTGTTTATATGTATGCTAAAACTGCATTTATGTAAATAATATATATGCAGTTTCATAGCTTTTGAAAAATGTTAACATCAGCCTTTCACTTTCGAAAAACAGCCTTGGCTTCTCCCTAAGATGTCTGCAAAGTGTGTTAAGTGATGAGTCATGATGACATCATCGAAGACAGAGCCAGAGATCCACATATATTTCTCTAGTGCTAACGAGTTCTTCTTTCCCTCTTTATTTTGAATTGCTGTACCAGAATAATCAACACCATGTATTAACTCATGGATTATTTTGATCAGTACATATGTTAGGCTATGATTTTGTTCATTTTGTTTACTTGAACTTGCAGAAAATGTTTTGCAATCCAGCTGACTTTTTCTTTGGCAAACTGCATTACAGTACAACACTTCAAATACCTGATGATCTAGTGGTTATATGATGCACTGAATTTTGTTGTGTGCTAACCAGAAGAGACACACTAAGCTGAAAGCTTGTTTACAGGTATGGCCTGGGAGCACAAGGAAGTTTAGTGACTTGCTCAGGGTCACACAGCAAAGTACTGGTCTTGTCCAGTTCCAAAGCCCATGCTCTTATTAATCCACAAACAAGGCTTTCTTTTTCCATGTGAACCCCCTGCACCTACCCTGCTTTCTGTTGAACACCCCACCATCCATACCCCGTACTTAGTACTGCCTGGGGCTGTGTATGAGCCTGCGGTCTCATGAAGAGAATTATCACACCTCAGATTGTAATCTTATAACTCAGAGGGTTGTGCACACCTATACTGATACGCTACATCAGCTGGCACTGTTAAAAAATGCCCCCAAATCACTCTACAGTTCACATTCTCAATGTTTGACTTCTGCTCCCACATTAAACATTGAGTGGATCACCACCCTTCTGCACAGTGAAGGTAGTATGTACAGTTTCCTGTTGTGTTTTTTTCTCACCTCATTAACCAACAACTAGGTCTTCCTAGAGGGCCAAGCAATAAGCATCATGACCCACCAGAAAAACTGCTGTTCATGCCCTCACAAGGGCTGCACTTACAATGAATAACAATATTATTAGCAGGAAAAGCATACCAATACCTTGAGCAAATCAACCTGACTTCCGGTGTCAGTCTACTCCTTTACCTGTGATCTGCAGAACTCCGCAGGACAGTTCCCAGCAATTCTTCTCCAGTATTTTTCTCTGCTCTACTCCACAATGCGAGTTGGCTGGCTACCACCCTTCCAAATCTTGAATGAGCTGTACACAACTCCCTCAATACTGTCTTAACAAACGTTAACACCCTTCCCCCACCCGAGGGTAATCTCCCTACACTGAATTCAAGTAACAGTTTAGGTGCAGCCCTGCCACTCTGAGTATTTGTCATCGCTGGCTACTCTCATCCACAGTCAGGTAGTGATCATGATGCTGGCAGCCCCACATTTCAGATCTCACAGTGATCTGCTCAACGTCCTCCTTCATGTCTTCAACTAACCTGAATATAGCAGTATCCAGCTGGAATGGCCCCTTCAGTTCCTCTCTGGCATTCATTCTTCTCACCTGCTCCCCACACCAAAAACTGGTGAGTTCAATACTCTTCCGCATCATGAATGTGGTTAGTACAGTCTCCCGTGTTATAGTTACATATTAATAATAAACATGATCTTCTGGTAAGCCAGGCTGATAGCAGCATGGCACAAGTGGAAAAATAGGCTTTCCTACCCATGTAAGATCTAAGCCACCTATGATTATGCACTATTAAATGACGTGCACAATGATGTGCACACCCATCATTTAATAGTGCCTAATCAAAGGGTAGCCTAACTCTTTTAAGGCTAGGAAAGCCCATCATTCCCCTTGTTCCCTGCTGCCATGAGCCTGTCATACTGGAAAGATATGTTTATATTTGATATGTCAAAATAAAACAAGGACTGTACTACTTGCATTCATGATGCAGAAGGGCGATGAGCTCACCAGTTTTCGGTGTGAGGAGGAATAGTGAAGAATGAATACCAGAGGGGGACTGAGAAGGCCACTCTTGCAAGGTACTGCTATATTCAGGGACGGGGAAGACAGAAGGAAAGAAATATGAGCAGATTACTGTGATAAATAAGATGTGGGCTGCCAGCACCTTGATCACTACGTGACCCCATTGTACTGGCCAACATTCCCCTTCCCATAAAACCAGTTCATGTAATTGTCCAAGGCTGTGTGTGGATATTAATATATATGAAATGGCTGCCACTACATGTTCTTCACTTCACTACCAGTCTAGTATTGCTTGTAAAGCAGATTGGGATACAATGTGTATGAAAACCACTATAGCAATGCTGATTCTTCTGCTTATTATTATTATTTCCACTGGAAAAAGAAGACAAGACAAGCATACATTTGAGTTTTGAGAAAGTATGAACTCTATCATTGGACTGCGCAAGAACTTTGCTACAAAAAAGTGGAGGCTCTATGGGGTGGTGAAGGGAGTGGCTGCAACCCCCCACCCCCCAGTAACATACTTGCCGCTGCTGCTGCTGCTGCATTTCACTTTGTTGAAGAAGTCTGATTTATTGATTGTACAAATGTTTACATTTAAACTATGGATTACATGTGTAGGTTCTGTCAAAAACGTACTAGAAAAGAATAATAGCAGAAAATATAAAGGTTTAATACAAATGTTAAAAAGTGCATATTAAGCATGCACACCACCCCAGCACCCCCATTGTGGCATCCTGGATCCACCATAACCACTAAACCACCAGGTTATTCAAGATTTGTACTGCACTGTGGTGTGACACAGGGAAAGTCGATTGGATTAAAACACATTTTCAGCATGTTAAAGTAAACAAAATGAACAGAACCATAGCCTGACATGTGCATTATACAAAATAATGCACATGGTTTTGACCATTTGGGTGAAACAATTCTATACAAAGGGAAAAAAATCACTAGTTAGCACTATAGAGAGCCATATATCTCTCTGACTTTGGCTCCGATTATGTCATCACATAACACATTTGTCGGACATTTTAGTAAGTAGGTAAGACAGTTTTTCTAAATTGGAAGTCTAATTCTATAATTTTCAAATGCTCTGGAACCACATTTAGGTAAATAATATAAATGTAGTTTTAGCATTCATGAATACAGCAGCCTTTCCTTTAGTCACCTACAGAGCCAGATTTTTGAATAGTTTGCTGTCAAAATGTTGTTTAGGTATCCTTTAAGGCACAAGCAAGGGATAACCAAGCAAGCAAGCGGGCACTGTTTGCTGTCCCTTCCCAGTCGGTCAGAATTTCTCAGCTCATCGCCATATCTCGCATATAAGTCAGACCTCTTTTTTTCACCCGTACTTTAGCTCCGATTTTCCAACTTATATACATTTATATACGGTAGATATTACTAGGATTGGGGGGTCTAAATGTACTTATATTATTATACACAACAAGCCTGTGTTTCTATCAAGGGGGAGAGAGAATAGCATATGGGCCATGAGAGCAAAGCTCGAAAGGGTCAAGCTGTTATCTCAACCCTGAGATTGAAACACAGGGCGAGCTGTGTATGGCCACCCATATTTTATTTTTTATAGTAAATGTTTTTTTTCCATATGCAATTTACTTCGCCACTGCAGACTCAACAGCGGCTACGACCCCTCCCTCGGAGGGGTACATACTCCTGCCCAAGATTGCCCCATTCGTCCATCCCCCAAGGTTCCCCTGTGGATTCCCCTTCCATGGCAAGGCTAGGACGAGGAGTGCCGGTGTGCTCCCTCCCACCTCTGGTACATTCAATCTGGTGTTGGGGTGGACTTACAGGAGCAATCAGACCATCACAGGTCCTGCTGAGTCCCGCAATATTACGCTATTTTCTCCCGCACCCACGTCCGTGCAATGGGCAGGGATGCTGTCAATCGCAGCCAATCTATCTGGACGTGGGCCAACCCCTTAAATGGCTGCTTGCCTGTGCCAACCTCCAACCACCACTAGGTGTCAGTTGACAGAGCATATCCCCCCACCCTGAGGAAGGAGAGCAGTCCTCCAGACGCTCTATCCTTCCTCCCCGGCCGACCCCCAAATAACCCAAGTCTGTTCCCGAACCCGGGTCACTGGCGTGGTGCGAGATGAGGTGTCCAGTGCCACCAGGCCAGCATAATATATGGTTTTTGTGTGAGATCATAACGTTGTGTGTGCAACTGGAGTGGAGCAAGTGAAAAAAAGTGAAAGTGGGAGCAGGGAAGCAGTGGCAGTCAGCGCAAGAAGGAACATCAGGTGCACTGATTATGGAACAAAAACAACAACATCTTTAGAATGTGCACAATAACTGCACAAACAACTTTTCATCTGTGCAAAACAAGCTTTTTGAACTGACTAAATTCCATGCACAATAAACCCTAATCATATACTATATAAGAAATGCCTCCAAATTCTAGAGGACGATCAAAGACACTGAAGGTCACACCACTAATTCCCCACCTACTAAATTATTGATCAACAATACTGTCACCTCCAACAGACCGTCTATCCTCGATGCTCTCAATAATCATTTTGCCACTGCAGGGCTAGCCTTTGACTCCTCTCCTGTGAATATCCTCCGCCAACAACTTGGATTGGATACACAAGAAAAACCCATCCCCAGTCTATCCTTCTCTCTGCAGCCTATCTCCCTGAAAGAAGTCGAAGATCTTCTCCTTCAGTTGGACACTAGGAAAAGTGCTGGGGCCGACCTCATTGACTCGTACTTCTTAAAGGTCGGCTACCATGTCCTTGCAGTCCCAATTACTCATCTCTTCAACTTATCCTTGTCCCAGGGTGACCTACCGCCCATCTGGAAAAATGCACTTGTGGTCCCTTTGTTTAAGTCAGGAGATCCCAGTGACCTCAATAACTACAGGCCAATCTCCTTACTTCCAATCCTGTCAAAGATACTGGAGAAAATAATGAACTCTCAGCTTCGGAAGTACCTGGAATTAGAAAAATTGCTCAACCCATTACAATCTGGTTTTAGAGCACAGTACAGTACAATCTCTGCTCTAGCCAAGGTGACAAACGACTGGCAGCTTGAATTGGACAAAAAAAACTTTGTCTGCGCAGTTTTCTTGGATGTAAGCAAGGCGTTCAATACCGTTGATCACAGACTGCTACTGTTGTCCCTCCGGAACATTGGTTTGGATTCCCTGTCTCTTAAATGGTTCTCCAACTACCTCTCGGGACGACTTCAACAAGTAAAGGCAGAAGGGGAAGTTTCTCAACCAAAACCCTTATTGAGGGGTGTACCGCAAGGCTCCATTCTTGGTCCCTTGCTCTTCACCATTTATATTAACAACGCAGATGCCCCCATCAATGAAGCACAAATACATCTATTTGCAGATGATATGGTACTCTATGCTAGTAGCCCCACCCCTGATGCGGCCTGTAAAGCCCTTCAAAATGAATTTAATCTGCTGCAACATCACCTTATAAACCAGAAACTGCTCCTAAATGCAAAAAAAAAAACAAGCAATGTTCCTCTCACCCCTTCACAATGTAATAAATCCTGCAATTGCTGGGACACTCCCACAGATCACTACCATTCTAGGCAAGCAGTTGGACTATGTACCAAAGTTCAAGTACCGTCTGGTTAGACCATAGACTTACTTCACAGAATACTTAGAAGAACTGGCAAAGAAACTTAGACAAAGACTTGGTCTGTTCTTTAGGATTAATAATCTCCTCACAAGAGACGCTAAACTGAAACTGGTTCAAACTACCTTTCTTTCCCTATTGGATTACGCAGACTTTCTATATAGTCAGGGACCTGCAGGTACCCTAGCCAAACTCAGTACGCTTTATCACAGAGCCATAAGATTTATCATGGGTCTTCCTTACTCAACCCACCACTGTGCATTGTACACGGCAGTGGGATGTCATCCCTTGCTTAGAGACGGCAAAAAAATGCTGCAGTTTGGACATACAAAGCTATCTCAAATAAACTGCCCCAGTGTATCTCTGTCTGTTTACCTTTGTGCACTCTGGGGAAGTATGCCCTGAGAAGCACCTCATATATCTACCTTTATGTTTACAAAGCAAAATCTCACATTGGCAGAGCAGCCATCAGCGTTGTGCTACCTCAACTGTGGAACAAGCTGCAAAAAACTTTGAAATTAACTCACCCCATCAGCCTAGCAGCTTTTAAATCTCTATATCTGCATCATAATAAGGAGTCCTGTGCCTGTCTACCCTAAATAGTGACTCCTATAAGTCCAAGCGCACTCTAATTACTACTGTTAAAAGACTGATCACATCTATAATCCACTCTTCCCTCTCCCCTTTTTATACCCCCATATCTGTCCCTTCCACATTCCTTTGACCCTGGTTCCGGCTCTAAATTCTCCATACTGTATCACTATATATCTTTTTATATTAGGTTTTATTTGTGTTCAGTGCACCTGATATGTATATTTCTTTACTTATATAAAAATTGTGTCCTACCCAAAACTAGCTGTATCTTCTGTTCCAAACATATACTACTGTCCATGCTAGCTGCTGATACTTTGTATATACTGTATTATTGTATCTCACTTTATTTTTATTATTATTATTTTCTTGTGTGTTGCATCCCATGTATATTGTCCCTTGTTCCTTGTTGACAAACCCAGGCCCACCTCGAAAATGAAAGCTTGCTCAACGATGATCGCCTGGTTAAATAAAGACTTTGACTGATTGATTGATTGGTTGACTGATGATATAGAGAATACTGGTTGGACAGCCATGCACAACCAGCCTGTACTGCCACAGAGGGGTTATGATTACATCAGACCTTGACAGTGAAGTTCAAGAGATCCAACGTAATCAGAAGCCCAAGGAGGTGGCACGGGCTGGTTGGGCATGTGGTTGCCCAATCTGTATTTTAAGTGTTTTCACAGTGCTCACGCAGTACCAGCAAACATCCTAGCAGTTTCAGCTCAGAACTTGAAGTGACTGCTGCATGCATGACAGCACTGTGAAAAACAGCAGCTGCTTCAAGGATTTCCAATCAGCTGGAACATTGTTGTATCAGAAAAAGGGTACAACCGCACTCAATGACCCATGAACTGTGGTACAACAAGGTTTCAGCTGGAACGGAAATTCATGCAGAACAAACTCTCACTGTACAGTATAAATAAATACTTAATCTTTGTATCTGCTGTTTAAGTCAGGCTCATACAGACATCAGCTTCAATATAATTTTAAGGCAGCAGAAGTTGTCAGAAAAAATCTTAATCATATACTGTAGAGAATAATGCATGGGTTAGCATGCACAACAAGGCTGTGTTTCCATCGAGGGCTATTAATATAATAGGGACCTGGAGAACAAAGCTCAAGAAGCTGCTGATGTCATCAGAACCCCAAGATGGAAACAAAGCCTTGTTGTGCATGGTTGACCATGCATTATTCTCTATGGTATATGATTAACTGAGATGGAAAAACGGTCGGGTTTTACATGGTTGCCCATGTGTTATTTTATATAGTAATACTGTTTGAAACATAAAAAAAAGTTGCTTTTTGCTTCAAAAAAAATTGTCTGTTTAATATTTTAATATTTAAAAACACCCTCACCCAGCTGCTGAAAGCACGCCCAGGTGAGTGGTGTATTTCTGTTTTTTAAACTGATGATGAAACAACAAAATACGCTTTGTCAGGAGAGGGTCTACATTCTGTGTGTGTGGGAACTGAAAGTAAAATGGCAGATGGCACAAGTTTCTATTCTAATTAAAAAGCTGTTGCATCACAGAAGGGTGCAACAGCATTCTATGACCTCGGCACTGTGGTACAACTTTTTAGTGAGGATCCATGCACAAGAGGTAACCATATATTATATAACTTTTTAGCAATAATATGTTGCTGAAATCTCCAGGCTTATTATAAGGATTGCAACCACTAACGATTTTTGGAATATTTTTGTGGAGGTTTACTTTCTGACTATGATATTAGATTCATACTGTGGATGTATTGAACTGTTTGTTACAGATGGTGAACAGCACAGCACCACATGAAGGATATTGTATTTTATCATAGTGGGCAGAGCAAGAGAGCAGGAACTTTTAAAAACTTCAAAAATAAAGTAAATGAAACCAAAAATGACTAAACCATATTGAAGTGCTTGCCAGAAATACATTACATAGAGGATAATGTATGGACAGGGATGTGTAATGAGATTTTACACACACCCAAGGTGTGTGATGCCATATAAACCCCAAGAGCAAAGCTCAAGGGCTTTATAAAGCCATCACACACTGAGGGTGTGTGTGTAAAATCTCATTATACAATAATGCCCCACACATTATTTTTGTTTGTTATATTTGCTGACTTTAAAATTCAAACATTCGGACAAGCATGGCACTAGTCTCCTATGCCTCCCAAGAAGGACCCCTCCCTCCTGGTCAGCTAAGAGATGCTCCTGATGCCTGCCTGACTTGCCCTTTCATACCCATAGCTAGTGGTCAGGTCAGGGAGCACAGTTAAACACCAAGCAGTGTTTCTTTTTTTTCTTAGTTATAGTGCAGCAGTAAGATGGTCAGGGTGCTTATGTTGTGTCAGACAGCTGACTGACAGTTACATGCTGTCTCTCGAGTGCCAACACATCAGTCCCGTGTAACAGCGGATTACACCATGGTTGTCTATGTGTAATTACTCTTAGTCAGTAATTATATTGTTACTAAAAACTTACATGATGAAATGTTTTGCTGAGTAACAAATACTGTTGCTTTAAAGACAGATTCAGCTATCATTACCAGTATCCCGTTAAGAGGGCAACATAAATTTGTCACCGAGATTACAGCGACTCCCAACTGCTAACACTGAGTGGGGTGACTGTGATTTCTGGTTGCCCACTCTTAGTGTTGCTTTTTGCCCCATGGTCATGCCCCCCCCAGTTAGATATTTAAAGTCCAGGAGGCAGGGGCAGAGCCCCACATGTGTGAGGGGCAAGCCCCTCAAAACAACTGTTTCCCAGGGGCGCCTTGGCACTGTACCTCCCAGGAAAGAAATGACTGGTACTGTAATGCAGGCTGCATTTTGCCAGCGCCGTAATCAATGTCGGTAAAATGTTTATCGCCGGGATGTGGTGGAGCCATCATTACCTACTACTGCCCTCAGCTGACCTTAGTTGTACTACAGTCTGAAATAAAGGTGTGAATATAAAGCCATCCTATTCTTTTTTGCTGAGGGTATTAAACATGGAAACAGAAGCTTTCTCTCGAACAGTCCCTACAACAGAGGGCCTGTTAAAGGGACACTGTCAGCTTTTGGGGGGACTTTTAAATTAGTAACTGATGATGGTGCCTGTTACCACCAGTGTTTTATGTGACTGTATACTGGTCCCCTGATTTGCATATAATGATGGTTTTGCTATTTTGTTAATAATACTATTTTTAACAACTCAAATGTTAGCCCACCGTGTGATGCTAAAGCACGTTTCTGTGCTCATTATAGTGCAGAGGTGCCAGTAAACTCATGTATGCATGAGTTCTTCATTTTTTAAGCAGTATTTATTTATTTATTTTATTTGTTTTACCAGGAAAGGCTCCATTGAGCAAAGCTCATTTGCAAGGAGGTTCAGGGTAGGGCAGTAAAAATAATACATGCAGTCTGAAAATCAAAATGGTACATACAGTCTGAAAACACAGTACAAAGATACATTGATAATACAGTAGTACGGGAATACAATCATCAGATGGAGAAACAGTTTCAAAGCAGGAAGTAACAATTAAATCATGTGAAGAAGAATCAAGATTAGTCTTAGCATTTTCTACATACTACAAGCTGACAGAACACGGCGGTTATTGTAGTTACAGCATAAAGTCCCACCATTGAATGGTTTATCAGAAACAATCACAGTTATCGACACAGTGTTGGTTAAGGAGAGAATGGAAATGAGAGGGGCAAACCAGGGTAGGCAATTTAATGAGATTCTGTAGGGCATTCCATGCTGATGGGTCTGCCCAACTAAAAGCCATTTTCCCATATTTGGTAAAGTGCCGTGGGATGTAAAGCATGACTGCCTTATGCATCCTAAGTGCATATGGGTCTTGTGCCCTGCTGAGGAGCGATGAGGTATGACTGGGCAGGGATTCGCGTGAGGCTTTACATGTCCAGATATTTAGATGTCTTAATCTTCTGGTGCTAAGCGATGGGCAGCCTGCTTCATTATACACGAGACAGTGGTGTGTGAGGGCGGGGGCCTTGCTGATTCAGCGAAGAGCTCTATGGTAGAGTACATCTAGGCTACCCAGCTGTGTAACTGAGGCACGTCTGTAAACAATATCACCATAGTCCAGTAGTGGTAGGAATGCAGCCTGTACCAAAATTATCTCATCATCCTGATTTAGGCAAGATTTGTTTCTGCCACAGTTTCTTACAGAGGGCATTTATATTACCTCTATTTTTTTTATTTATTGGATATAATCAGAAAGACCTTTGAGTCAAAGACTCATTTACAAAGGTTCCACGTCATACATTAAAATACAGGGCAACATTAGTTAACAGAGACAAGACAGTACAGTATAATACATAATGAAGAGTTACATTACATTTCAGTACATGTTAGTCATAGTACATAATGAAGAAATACATTACAATACATGTCAGTCAAGGTAGATCAGGAGGAGGTCCTGATCTGTACAGTAGTTGAGTCTCACTTTAGCACGGCCAAAATAGTTGCAGAAAAGACTGTAACTGACTGATAGTCTGATAGATAGGCAGTAGAGATATTGACCCAGAGACAGAGACAGTTATGGACACACTTAAGATAGAATGCTGTAGAAAAGGGTCAGGGGCAATCACAGGCATTAGAGTCTAGGAGGAGTTCCCTTAGTCTAGCTTTAAAAGGACCTAGCCTTGTTTCGTTGGCTATTTGGATTGGGAGAGAATTAGTCCAAGCTGGGGCTTGGTAGCTGAAAGTCCTTTGCAGTTGGGAGGTATGGGGGCAGGGTACCCAGAGTAGCGGTTTGTTAGAGTTTCGTGTGGATCTGACTGGGGATGCTGGCTGAATAATGGGGGAGAGAGAGGGGAGGGAAAGGCAAGACCTAGGAGTATCTTCTTTGTCATGAGGCTTGTATGATATCTGATTCTGCTATCTAGATTTAGCCATTTAGAGGCATTGTAGAGTATACAGGTGTGGGTGAGGCGATCACAGCCTAGGATGAGATGGCAGGATTTGTTGAGTACCAGGCGGAGTGCATTTAGCGCAGAGTTGGGGTCAGCACAGAATATGGTAATGCCGTAGTCGAGGAGGGAGAGGATGGAGGAATTGACGGTGATCCGTAGAGCCTCCGGGGTGAGGCAGTGCTTGTATCTATAAGCACTCTTAGTCTTGAGTTTAGGGCTGAGGCTAGGAGGAGAATATGTTGTTTATAGTTGAGAGCAGGGTCTAGAGGATCCCTAGGTATTTAAAGTTGCTGACTTGCTCGAGGGGGTGTGGTTGACAGTGAGAAATGGGGGACAGAGGTTCTTGTGGGGGTTCTGCGGGTGGGAAAAGATCATTACTTTAGTTTTCTTGTAGTTGATTATTAGACGCTGGGTGGAGAACCAATGTTCTGCTTCATGGAAGTTATGTTGGAGTGTTTGGTGGAGTTTAAGTGGGTCGGAGTCAGAGGCAAACAGTACGGCATCATCCACATAGAGGAGCAGATTTTCTGAGACAGCCAATGGGACCGAGTTAAGGTATAGGCTGAAAAGTAGGGGCCCAAGAATCGAGCCTGTTGGGACACCAGAGTGGACCGAGAGGAAAGGGGACAGGGCAGTGCCTACCTTGACCTGTTGGGTTCTATCCAACAGGTAGCTGGAGAACCAGTTTAGGGAGTCATTGGAGAAGCCACAGGACGAGAGAGTGTTAAGTAATAGGGCATGGTCGACAGTGTCAAAGGCTTTAGAGAGGTCCATGAAGATAGCACCTGTGAGGTGGCCGCCATCCAAGGCGGAGTGGGTGTGTGAGGTGAAGACGAGGAGGGTGGTATTGGTACTATGCCCCTTACGGAAGCCATGTTGTTGCATGTTGTTGGTCGCAGAGAAGGTTGTATTTTGTGAGGTGGTCAGTGATTTGGTCAGCGACAATTCATTCTAAGGCTTTGGGGGGGAAGAATGGATATCGGGCGGTAGTTTTTGACAGAGGAGCGGTCCCCACTCTTGAAGACAGGGGTGACCCGCTGGCCAGTTTCCAAATGGAGGGAAATTTCCCTTGACAAAGGGAGCAATTTAGGATATGAATGAGAGGGTAGAGGACTTCTGGGAGAGTAAGGTGGAGAAGTTTCAGGTCGAGGGAATCGCTGCAGTTTGTTGAGTGGCTAAGGGCTTTGACTAGGTAAGGTCTGGCATCCACAGGGGAGAGAACGCAAAGGTGAAATGGAGGAGCAAAGGGGGGGGCGGGTGGACCTGGGCCAGCGGAGGTCCGAAGAAGTTGGGGAGGAGAATATGGTTGAGATTGGTGAAAGCGGAGTTTAGGGCTGAGGCTATGCTGAGGGGATCCGTGGAGGTGTTACCATCAATTTCTAAATGGTCTGGGGGCTGGTTTTGGGTTTTACTGCAGAGTTCCTTAATATTATTCCAGAATTTATGTCCATTACCCCAAGTGGATGTCAAGGACGTTTGTAATATTCTGCTTTGGCGATGCGGAGGGCCCACGTGCATTTTTTTTGCGCTCCCTATAGCGTTGCATGTCAGCTGGTCATTTGGTTTCATTGGCAATATGCCAAAGGGAGTCACGCTGTTGCATTAGGCCCAGGAGGTGTTCAGAGAACCAGGGGACCTGGTTTCTTTTGGACATTTTCTTGGTAAGGGGGGGTGAAATTATCACAGATACTATTGAATGTGGAGATAAATAGGTCAAGCGCATGATCAGGGTCTAAGGTGTTTACGAGGGGTGTCCAATCCCAGTCTCGAAGGAAGGCTTTGAGTTGGGAGAGTTTGCCAGGGCCAAGTTTGCACTGTAAAGTAATTTTGGGGGGGTGTTTGGCCACCCAGCAGGACCATGTGCAGAGCACAGGAGAATGATCGCTTAGGGTGTTGGGGAATACTTGGGTGTTGGGTTATTCTGTGTGACTGGTTTGTGAAAATCAGATCCAGGAGGGAGGATGTCCCTGTACAGGTATTTACCCTGGTGGGTGAGGTGACAATCTGGGTGAGGTTGAGCACTGCAGCATCATCGGTATATGAGGCTGGTTTTCTGGCCAACCAATTTATATTGAAGTCACCAATGACTATTTTTTCATATTGAGGAGATAGAGTCACGATATAGTTCAAAACTGCCTGGAAGGCTAATTTGTGTTCGTTGGACGGAATGTAGACAATGGTGAGTAGGAGGGGGGCAGCAGATCTGCCAAGAGGTAATTTTAGAGTTAGAGCTTGTGCCCTTGATGCGATCTGCGGGGTAAGGAGTAGTTGGCCTGACAGCAAGGCTTTAAGGTAGGTAGCACAGCCACCACCTCGTTTACCTACTCTATCAGAGCGATAGAGGATGTAGCCAGGGAGGTTAACAGCAGAGTCTGGCACAGAGGTGGAGTGCCAGGTTTCACTCATCCTGATTATATCAGGGTGGTGGTGGAGTACCCACCCCTGAAATGGGTCCCATTTTTTTTGCAAGCTGCAGATGTTAAGGGAGGTGATGCGTAACCCCTTGGGAGGGGAGGGGGTGTGCTGGGAGGGAGTCTTTGGGCCAGGGTTGGGGTGGACATTGCCCATTAGAAGTAGTAATAGGACAAGAGACCGGAGGCAGTTTTTGTTGCTTGGGTATATAGTTGGTGGCATTTACGCAGCATATACCCTTTGGCTGGATGGAAGGTGGGTATTGGAAGCTTCAAGGTTTGTGGTGCAGCAAGGAGGAGGAGGTGGAGGGGGGCAGGTGCGGAGGAGCGGTTGTGGGAGTGTGATTGGGGATGTGCAGGAAGGAGCAGGACTACACAGAGTCCAGTGTCCATGGTGATACCTGCTGATAGAGAGTAGGACGGTAGGGGTTTTAAGGTTGCAGTTGTTGGGGGTGAGGGTGCGTCCAAGGGTACTCTGCCAATCGTTGTAGCAACTCCAAGCTCAGGGGTAAGCAGAAGAGGGAGGCAGGAGGGAGAGTGCCAGTCTGTTTTAGATGAAAAGCACACAAGGTGATCATCTAACTTTTTGTGGTGGGGGGCAGCATGGAGATAAAGAAGAACATGGGCAGTAGCATGCTGGATTGGGGAGATGAAGTTATGGTAGAGGGAAGCAGGGAGCGAGAGGAGAGCAGCATAGTGAAATGGATGGAAGTGGGTAGTAGCATGTTTGGACTAGGGAGGTGCAGAATATAGCATAAGAAGCAGGGAGCTAGAGAGGTAAAGTAATGGTTTGTGAGTGAGTGAGTGAGTCAGAAAATATTAGATGGTGAGACCTCTGGTGGTTACTGAGTATAACCAGCAGATGGGAAAGTTGGCTGATTGGTTTTGACCGCAAGTGGGTGGAGCCCACCAAGGGTGGTGGTGGGGGGGGAGCCGACGCTCTGCGTCGGTGGGGAAAACTACACAGCGATCGTTTGTTTTACACAGTGGAGCCAAGCAAATGTGTCTACCTAAGATGCGGTTTCGGGGGACAGGGGAGGGCAGCTTCTATGTTCCCTCATGACCTCCGGTGACTTTTGCCCCCAGGTTTGCTGTGGAAGAGAGAAGAGAGGGTGAGTTTCTTTATAGGCAGGAGATTACCATGATAGGGGAGGGCTATCATCAGGGAAACTGACTTCACCGTAGCAGCTGCAGTAATGGACACCGTTTTCACACAGTTACACAGCCCAATAAATAATTAATGCAACCTTGAGGGTTTGATGCAGAATATTACAGCGAGCCCAGGACTTGCAGGAATCACGAGTTATCAGCGATCGCTCAGTTGATTAAAATTAGTTAAGGTAACTTTAGGAATTCCTGAAAATTGCCAGCTTTACAAGAAACTTAATAAAAAGAAACTATGCAGTTATTACAGTGAGCCCAGGACTTGCAGAAATCACAAGATACCAGCGATCACTCAGTTGATTAAATTAGTTAAGGTAACTTTGGGAATTCCTGAAAAATTGCCAGCATTCACAAGAAACTTAATAAAAGAAAAACTATCTCCACTTGTGTGGCGACTGTAAAAGACAATTGTAAGCAGTATTGATTGTAAAGGCAACTTCAAGCAGCATTAATTAAAAGTCCCAAGTTTCAGCAGTGGTCAGATATCACCTTTTGTTTTAAACTTGAAAATGGCGCCAAAAACCACACAGCGGTCGTTCGTTTTACACAGTGGAGCCAAGCAAGTGCGTCTACCTGAGATGCGGTTTTGGGGGAGTGGGGGAGGGCAGCTCCTATGTTTCCTCACGACCTCCGGTGACTTTTGCCCCCAGGTTTGCTGAGATGCAGTTTCGGGGGCGGGGAGGGCAGCTCCTATGTTCCCTCATGACCTCCGGCGACTTTTGCCCCCAGGTTTGCTGAGATGTGGTTTCGGGGGGCAGGGGAGGGCAGCTACTATGTGGCATGGGCATGAAAAGCAAGCTTGTTATCCAACAACATGCCTAGATACTTAAAGGTGTACACATATTCAATATATTCATTGGTGAGAGTATGAATGGAAGATGTTGGTGTTAAATGTACTTCTGTAAAGCAGACTAAACATAATAAAGTTACTGAAAACTGAAAACAAGCATTCTAATACAATGAAAATAAGGTCTGAAAACTAAAGCCATTACTCTGGGCATGCACATCAGTGTCATCTGCCAATTTGTAACTCTGTATGCATATGGACCTAAGCACCTCTTGTGACTGCTCTATACCCAGTTCTGTGCAGTTATCTCCTGTATTACTGATCATGAGTACTAAGTCTTTTTCTTCTAATACACCTACATTGTAACAATAACAGTCGAAATACAGTAACATGGATTCTGTGGCAGAACTGATGACAGTGTATCACTGCATCCCTACTGACCAGAGCTCTTTTGTACTAACACGTTACTAGTGGCCTATAACCCAAGTCTTCAAAACACAGTGACAGCTGGAGAGCTACAACTACAGCGGAAAACACAGAGATCTGCTGCAATGACTTCATGCTGGCCATCAATTGACACACTGCTGGTTAGAATGAGGAGAATTCATCCCCGGAATGAGAAATGGATTTTGGCAGGTCAGGATAGCAGGCTACACACCACATGGTTCATGAACTGCACTGGCAAAAACAGACAAGCGTTTGTTCTATAGTATAGAGCTGAGAGACACCTTCCTACCTGACGGCCGGATGTGAAGTATGGATGTTAGAAGGCCTGTATAAAGACAGAACAATATAACCAGACTGATGTACTGGAAAGCATGCACACACTAACATCTAGGTAGGAGAAAAAAACACAGAAACCATGAATCCAATAGGATTACAGGAAATGAAGACTTACGAATCATATCAGGCTACCCAATACCAACTGTCAATCAAGCGGATCCCATAAAAAAAAACTATTAAAATACAAGAACATTATATAGTTAGTACTACTAATGGTCATGTCCGTCCTTTGCAACTATAATGTACGAAATTACATTTGCATACATAAGATTCCTTAGGTTACAAGGTTGCTCAGGTTACTTATAAGGAAAGCTGTCTAAAACATGGGCTCCAACCCCCGAAAAGCTTACCCTCCGGTTTAGCTTTTTACACTAAGAGGCGATTTTTCCTCCAACTTACTGTATATTAATTCGAAAAGTCAGAAACCAGGAAGTATGGTGGATGTAGGGAGGCTATATTTGCTGAAAAGATGCGGCTAGCACCACTGGCTTCAATGAAAGTATTGAAGTGGCGGTGCGGCCTGCACCTTCCCAACAAATGAAGCCTCCCTGCATCCGGCCGCTGTTTTACTGTAAAAGCTAAACCGAGGGTAAGCTTTTCAGGGGCAGGAGCCCACGTTTTAGACAGCTTTCCTTTAACAGAGGTTATTCCTCTGATTAGGTAAGTTACGCTTTTGTTACCATCTGCTTAGAAATTCACAAGGAGATTTCACTGTCAGTTCAACAAGTAGGCAAGTATTATAGACTGTTTGCAGGAGTAGGCCGCCCTGTGTTAAGTGCCAGGTCAGCAAGGGATTTCAGGAACACGTGCTTAGGTAGAGTAAGGCAGCCAGAGAGAGGCTTGGTTCAGGATGTGTAAAAGTGGCAGCCTGAGGAGGCTTTGTCCTAGGAGGTGGGGGTCAAAGGTGAGAGAAAGGAGGACAGGAAGTATGGGGGGGTGGTCAAGGGGGATAGGATTTGAAGGGGGGAGGAGACAAGGGTGGTGGGTGAAGACGAGGTTAAAATAGTAGGGAGAGAGGGTGGTAGGTGGTGGGTGGAGGATTAGGGAGAGGACCGAGGGGGGGTGGTAGGAGAGGGTGTGGAGGCAGAAAGGGGTGGTAAGAACAGGGAGGGCTAAGGGGAGGAGAGGATATTAAACAGCCAGCTGTGCTTGTAATTCAGATACAGGGTAAACCCCTTTTTTTTTTTTTAATTTACAACTTTTGTGTTTTCTCCCCAGTTTTCTCCCCTGCCCGGGACCCCAGCAGACACATGTGTGCATGCATGTGGCGGTGCACACACACGGCAGGTACTGACTCTGCCCCTTCCACCCCACTCCTGGCAATCGCCTGCCGCCCCCTCCTCCTACACTTCCCATCGGACCTCCACCCGATGGGAGTGGAACTATGGGGGGGCAAGCAACCTCCCCTGGGAGAGGAGAGCTGTCTTTCAACAGCTCAATCCTGCTCCTCCCTCCCTACCCCCCATGCCAGCTCCACGACGACCCAAGGTTGTTCCCAAACCTGGGTCACTGGCATGACATGAGGTAAGGCATCCAGCGCCTTAGCCCTCAGTGCCATCGGGCCAGCCAAGCAGGCCCCCTTTTCAGAGATTCCCTAAATTCAGTTTGGGATTACCTTAATGATCATTTCCCACTTAACAGTAAATTACATTTTTTTAATTCTGATCAGCATTCTAATGCCACAGGATGAGCTGAAGTGCCACAGAATCCTTCACAACCTTCCTCACGCCATGACAGCTAGACCTCTTTTCATGCCAGTCAATGTACAGTAACATCCTTTCAAAGTAAACAATCAGCCCAGGCACCACAGCCGCCACCTCACTGTTCTCCATTGTATGACACATTGGTTAAAGGAAAGTCTCACTTAGTCAACACACCTCTCCCCTGCCACACTAACATTTACCACAAGAGCAAGCCCCTAGTGTTTACCTTGGATACTTTACACGAACCATAGCAGAAGCAAAATCCTAAGAAGGGGTCACAGGTACAAGTCGGGACAGTTCTAAAGCATGAGGTCCTCCTTCATCTTCGAGCTTAAAATCCACGAGTAGGCAGGAAGAAAGCACAGAAGACGTGGCAGCTTAATGGATGATTTTGATTAGTTAATTGAAGTCATTTCCAGTTCCCAAGGTCACCAGTCTTCTATGGACTAAGCATGGGATCGCATGTGTTTTATTTTGTTCTATTACAGTGTTTATACATTGCTGTTCTTTATTCATTCCCCCATCCTCCCCCTCATCTTTTTGCTAAATGGACTCAGACTTGGGAAATACAACCCAGGACAATGCTGATCTCTGTGGGGGTAAGCTCAGCCATGTTAGACTTTTTATTGTACTCTGAGAGCGTCGTAACTGCAAGGGGGTCTATAGGAACAATCTTGCCATATTTGAACTCCCACTGTCAGCTGATCTTAACTGTTTTACTGACTCTCCAAAGGTGGTCAGTTTCTAAATTTATGATGGCACTGAAACTTCATTCGAACTCTTCACAGATGTTATTTCATTTCTTTTACTGCAGTAAGGTTGCCTTATGTCTGTATGCCTAAAAGTGTGAATGTTGGCATTTTTCTTCAGTTTATTCTTCCTAGCCTGATATGTTATTAATTGGCTTTGCTATGCATATGACATCCCTCACTTGATTACTAGTAAGGTTTAAACCAACTGCATTGAGTTCTTACATTGCAACCCCAATTGCTTTCTGTGACCTTGGATAAAACACCTTAGCTATTACTACAGCAAATTCGAATGAAGGGGTCTCTGATTCACCCACATACTCACAGTGTCTCAGAATTTACTGCAGACCATGTCATCCACTGCCATAAAGTGCCTGATTCTAAATACATAGCGGTATGATTGTCCATCAAATGACCACCTCAACAACTTTAACAGGAGGACATCCCTTTGGGCAGCTATCCAGTGGCAATAGCAAAAGATGGAATGCATTATGTTGCACAGTCCTCCTGAACCATTCTCTGGATTGCCCTATAGCCTGTGTAACTAGGTGCCTCTGTCATGTGTGGGTCCGCTACAGCTATAAAATGAGACAGAATAATGGGGTGACGAGAATTGCCCTCACTTTAGTAATGACCTCCTGTTGAGTGTTTTTTTTTTTGTATTTAAATCAAGGTGCTGTATACTAGGTAACATAAAGTAGTGTATGGCCTGTCTCCTCATTTACACTGTTTTCTATGGAGCAGTTGTTAGTTACTGCCAGTAGTCTTTGACCACCCTCCTTAATTTATATGGGTTCTGACAGTACCCCTGGTTGAGCAGCTACTACGTAATCCAAAGATAATGCTTAGCCGGTACCTTGGAAGCTGTATCCTGATACATACAGCAAACCAATCCATAGGATTATTATTTTACATTTTTTTCACTGTGTTTAATTCTACTTATTAATTTGTGTAGCCCCTTACATAGAATCTGTCAGCAGATAAGGACCATACAGCCCACCTAGTCTGCCCATTATCCTACTTGGTTTGGCAATCCCTCTCGTATCTGGACTTACATGAAATATATTTATTTTTTGCTGTTTATATTGCTGCTTATTTTACAAATGTACTAAGTATAGTGTTATTGTAATGTCTGATAACAGTTTATCAATTTTAATGTTGAATTTAGTTTTTAAAATCATTTATATATTGCAGCCTCTGATAGACTTTTTTTTTCTTTTACTAAGTACAGTACAAGGACAATCATGTCCAAAGCCTATAAAATAATTTTCTAGAATGTTCAGGGCCTGTGTTCCCTACTAAAAGAAAGAAGATATTGTCTTATCTGTATAAGCAGAAAACAGACATCACCTTTCTCCGGGAAACTCACCTTCTACCTATAGAAACAGCAAAGCTAGGAAGGCTGAGTGGGACATGCCGGCTGCAGCTGCTTTAATTCTAGGAAAGGGGGCCCTGCCACTCTAATTAAAAAAGATGCACTTTTTGTCAAACAAAAACATGTTACAGACTCAGATGGCAGATTTCCAGTTCTTAACCAGAGTGCTTGAAAGTACCCCAGTAGCATTTTGCAATATCTATGCCCCCAACAAAGACTCAAGGCAGTTCTTTAACTTTGTTGTCTCTCACTTAAATGATCTTGGGGAGTACGAGATTATTCTGGAATGTGACTTTAAAGAGGTCTTGGATCCAGCATTAGACAGAAATACCTCCAAACCAACAGTCTCCATTACACCCACCCCTGCTAGGAAACCATCGTTTAAACGGACACTGTTGTCCCAACCAAAATGTGCAGTCTGCTCCTTTCTGCACATCCCCGAGATAAGGAATGGCATTGCATCACATGGAACTCATGCATGAATGAATCTGGTGATTTTGAGGCATTTAAACAGATGGTTGAAGAACGCTAACTGTGCTGATGTCAACAACGTAGGTGGTTTTCAAAATCAAGGACTATTTCCTATAGTAATTTTTGTTTGAAAAAGTGAAACCGGGACTATGTACTGGGACGACCGAATGTCTTTTTGTTAAAAAACATATACTAAATAAGCCACCAATGCTTTCCTTTAAGATAGTAGATGATCTTGGACAAACAGATACCTGGAGAATCACCCACCCTAATGGTAGGGGTTTTACTTTTCTCCTAACAAGCACAGCTCAAATAGCAGGCTAGATTATATCCTTCTTTCTGCTTCACTGAAAAACTCAATTCTCTCTGTGGATATCCAAAATACTGCCGTATCAGACCGTGCTGCAGTGAGTGTACCTCAATTTGGACAGGAGAGGGAAGAAAACCTTTAGACAGAGGTTTACTGCCTCCTTGATTAATGAAAGTGACTAAAGAAATGGATTCGTAAAGAGACAATTGAGTTTTTCAAAATCAGTGATAATGGAGCAGTCTCACAGTCCTGTCTGTGAGAAAACCTTTAAAATATATTTGAGAGGGAGGGTAATCAGTTACTCTACCTCTAAAAAGAGGAAGACTCAAGAAAAGGTTAGCTAACTTGGAAAAGAAACAGCACTATGAAACAGAAACCCTGTATGAACAGAATAATTTTAATAGAACTGACCTACGGAGATGCTTGATAAATCTTAAATATGAAATTAATCAAATCTATATGCAAAAAGCAGAGTATGCCCTACTTTGAACAAAGCTGTCTTTTCAGGATTCAGAGGAGAAGCCCAGTAAATTATTGGCCTACAGGCTTAAAAAACAAGAAGCTAGTGATTTAATCTCAGGGATTCTAAATGATCATGATATGGTAACATGGACTAATAGAGAAATTAATGAACTCTTCTCTCATTTTTATGAGAATATCTGCCAGGGTAAGCTGACCCGTTCTAAGCAGGACATTGAAAGGTTCTCAGCAGAGATTCCTCTCCCATGTTTATTTGAACTAGACTCTGAAGATGCTGGCAAACCAATTACACTTAGTGAAGTCACCTCTGTTATCCAGATGCTTCAAAATGGTAAAACCCCAAGGCCGGATGGGATCCTTGGGGAGGTTTATGAGCTACTATTCACCCAAATAGCCCCTGTTCTTCACAGAACTATTCAGGAACCCTGGACCAATGGCTCTCTCCCCCCCCCAGCTATATTGGAGGCATATATCTCTGTGGTTGCAAAAAAAAAAAGGGAAAGATCTCTTGGACTGTGCAAACTATAGGTCCAACTCATTATTTTTCTTTTACTTAATTTCTTTATTTCCTCAGCTGAGGGGGTTATACCTTTGGTTCCCCTTCCAGCCAACCTTCACGTTCACTGCCCTGGTCACGAGCAGAGCTTACCCCCCCCCACCACAGCCCTTCCCAGGCCGCATTGCAGTGGGTACGTACCCCACCACTGCAGAGACATGGAGGCCGGGCACAGGAGGGAGCTGATTTGGACGCGTCCGTGGTGGCACCATCACGCTGCCATGGAATTATTTTTCTTTTTGTAGATTCCCTACTCCCCCCTCAGCATGGGTGTGCAATGGCATCAATGATGCTGCAACGCACGCTTCCATATGCTGCACGTCGAACACCACCCATACTGCCCCATCCAGCCATCCCCAAAGATGCACCAGCCGCTGCCAGGAGCCGGCACCTCGGTGGACCTCCCAGGGAGCTGTCCATGGGACACTCAATCCTCCTCCTCCTCCTCCTCCTCCCAGCTGACCCCCAACAATCCATGCCTACTCCTGAACACGGGTCACCGGCATGGTGCAAGGTGTGGCATCCAGTGCCTCAGCCCTCAGCACCACCGGGCCAGGTCCATCTCATTATTAAATCAAGATTATAAAATTCTGGCAAAAACACTGTCAAGCAGGCTATAACCAGTACTTAACAAATGATTAGGTCATGAACAGGTCAGTTTCCTAAGGGGTAAATCTGGAGTAGATAATGTGAGGAGATCGAAACATACTGTTTGGGCATCTAACAAACATAAAATACCAGAAATCACTCTGGTATTGGATATAATAAAGGCTTTCGATTCCTTGAAATCAGACTTTTTGAGCACTGCTCTTAAAGGGGAAGTAAATATTGCAGGGGACACTAGAACTGTGAAAGCCCATGAAAAGATATTTCAAACAAGGTACTGGACTTCCTTGTAGGTGTCAGGAGTCCTGTAATATGAATATCTAAGTCATCTGTAAATCAAAACCAGGCAGCAGCCATTTAATGTCATCTTAAAACAGGAAGTGATGTCACTGAGGGGCAAGCTCTATGTTGTTAATCACAGTCTGCTCTCCAGTGACATCACTTCCTGTTTTAAGATTACACGAAATGGCTGCTTTTGTTTTGTTTTACAGATTAGTTAGATATTCATAGCTCAGGACTCCTAACACCTAAAGGTAAGCCCAAGGACAGGACCCCTATCAGTTGAGCGGTGGCTTTGATCAATGTCAAACGTTGCTTAAACATATAAAATTAGGTCTTTAAAGTTCCCCACAATACACTACAATAGGGGTCATCCCCGATCTCTCTGCTGAGACGTCATAAAACTTCTCAGCGTGGGGGAGGGACAGGCGAACAGGGAAATGAAAGGGAATCGCTTGTCAGTCTGTTCAGTATCAGGTAGATCCCTTCCTTAAACCAGCAAGAAAATATATTTTTTTTTTGCATAGACTGACCATCGCAGCCATAATGTAATGGGCTATTAAAGCACATATGCTAATTTTAAACTAATAGAAATTTACTTTAAGAATCTGTAATTTATTATATGGCTGTTACTAGTGATTTATGATTTCTTATGTGATTTTGTATTGTTACTGTGAATGAAAACCAATAAACGTTATACTGAAATACAGATATGCAAACAGAAATAAGACAATATAGGTGAAATACATAGAAGTACTTCTAGTCACCTTTGCAGTCACAGAACAAATTAAAAAGCTTCCAGGCAGACCTAAATATGATACCAATAACTGTGACTCGCTACAAACTACAGAAGAATACTTTTCAAGGAAAGCTGAGCAAAGCTCTTTCAGCGATTACAAGAGACTAGAACAGTACTGATCTCCTAACTTTAGTTCCTAACTTTGGTTAAGTTTGTATTTGTACTGTATTTATTGTCAGGCATGACTGAAAAAGGGCTGGACCCAGTCACCTCCTGGTAAAAATTAAAAACTTTGAACATGCCCTGGCTCAAGAATGAAGTCCATTCTTGTCATGGTATTAGAAAATCCAGAACTATGGAGAGATCACCTCCAGGAGAAATCATATTACTTCTCTTCATTTGCAAATGCACCAAGTAAACTACTGGGAATCCCCTTTTTGCCCAGTGCTGCTTTTGTAGTAATAACCCAGCACTAATGCGTTTAAAGAAAGCAAACAGACATCAAAAACAAACAAGGTTTACTTTGGGTTATATCCAGCTCCAGATGGGCAGAAATTGCCCCAGTGAACTTTCCCAGGAGTTGCCTTCAGTTAGACATGTCCAAAGAAAATATCACAACAAAGGTTTTTGCAAACAGCTCTACTGCACACATACCAGCAACTTAAATTTGTTCTTGAAATGTGCCTCCCTAAACATTTTGCCCAAAAGGAAATGCCAGACGGTATGTGTCCTGCTGATTTCACCCTAAGTAATAAAGGAATTCAATCCCCCAAAACTATACTGAGGTAACATTAAGAGCCGCGGGCATTACAAAAATCCAAAAGGTAAGGGAACTTCAAGCTTGGGTTCCAGCTGAAATGTTGCGCAAAGTTAGATGTGCATCCCTTACTAGGTGTTGGCAACAAACACATACACACCTGCTGGCCAAGTGCCATCGCTCGGTTGCCATGGCTAGAGAGAGCTCCAACTTGCTCAGCTTGTGTTAGTATGGTAATATGTTCAGAACCATAAGTTGGACTACAGTGTCATTCTAAAACCCAGTCTAAAAATCCATGACCTTAATGACCTTCTAATACAAGCTGACCCTAACATTATCTTAACTTTTTTTATATAAATGCCTTTTATTATCTGTGATAACAGCAACAAGAACATTTACAATCAGGCATTTTCAGGTTGCAGGTAGCTCATAAGCATTGCATAGCTGAGAACAGAACAAAGTCTTCTCTTTTTAGAAAGCTTTTTCTGCCCCAGGTACTCAGTCAGACATCAGGGTGACCGCACAGCCCCAGCATCATTCATCTTCCTCCTGGTTCCCACATAATTTACCCGTCATGAGAGGAATCTTCAGACAAGGGTGTTCCCCGTCCCTCTGACATAGTCATACAGTAAGCAGTGGGAAGGCTGGACACTGTGGCATGGGAACGGAGCGTGCCATACTATCATGGAGAATAGGTCCCCTATAGTTCTCGTTAGCCTCACCCCAAAGTGGGCCGTGCTGTGCACAGCAGTACCTTCGTTAGCCTGACAGCCACCTGATTCCAGCAACTTGTGCCCACTTCCAAACCTGTGTCACTGACATAAAGGTCATCGGGCAACCCCGATAATGAACGTTTCTATATTTCTTTAGATGTAGCCAATCAATGGAGATTTCTGGAAGACTTTGGAATTTATTTTAATGTTCTTTTTAAATGATCGTTAACAGTACATATGGAATATGGCATGAGAGAGAATGTATTCTACTATGGTAACATACCAAGGGGTGAGTTTATGGCCCAAGCCAGTGAGAAAGGGTGAACCACCACAAGGCATGTTACATGGCAATACACCTACTGTGGAATACCTTATGCCACTTACAATCATGGACAGCAGCCTGTAGGATTCTGCGATTTGGCCCCACCGGTAAATGCTGACACAGATGCCATGACAATAATTTAACAGAAGAAAAAGAATTTAAAAGATCCTTTTGTTCCATTAATTGTGCCATGCCATACCATGCCGTGAATGGCCAGGTGCCAGCAACTAGCATGCCATTGGCTTTGACTGCATAAAGCAGTTTTGTGTTTTAATAATAATGAACTAGTGGTAAAAGACTAGCTGCAATGCAGCCTGCCTTGCATGGTACTGTTGCTTTAAGGTCTCTGAGTTTCTGCCTGATCATATGACAGTGCGCAGTGAATTTGTAGTTCTCTGGGATTTCCAGCTAGAATCTGTGAGGAGAGAACAAGCTGGGCTGCTTTCAGATATGTGAAGCTTTCAATTCAGTTCTTTTGGGATTTAAGTTCACTCTACGTGTTAAAGTTTGCATGACTTGCTTTCAACAATTTTTTTTAAGTTGTAGTTGTATATGTGAGGGCTGTGTTGTTAAGTTTGAGGTATACTTCCTTCTGTGTGTTTGAAAAGTATAGTTTCTGTGTTTATATTCGTTTTTGTTTTTTTATTTGCATTTTTGTACTAAATGGATTGACATTATTAGCTTTTGAGGATGTTAGATTTTATGAGTCATTTTGTATTTCCTGGTTGGGAGGGATGGGGGGTTGTGATATGATTGGGTGCAGGTGTGCCATTTTCAAAAGTGACATTTGCATAGTAATCTCTGACCTCTGTGTTAGTCTTTTCAATAGGATGCTTTTGGGTATGTTACGGTGGTAAAGCAGAATGCCTTTTGAGAAAATGATCTATAGTTAATATACCCCCATGTGACCAGGTTTCAACCAATGAGGAGACAAAATTGATCAGCAACACTTTATCAATTTGAATAAAGCATCTCTAGTCAAAGCTACCTCATGTCTTAAAATGCTTTGTTATTAAACACAAAAGTGACCACTTTGGCTTGGAGACCAATTCCTGCAGCTTTACTACTTTGGAGCTTGATCTCGTCAGATTCCAGAAGCTAAGCAGGGTCAGCTATGGTCTGTGATTAGAGGGGAGAGCTTCAACAAACACCAGGTGCTGAAGGAAACGGTGTTGGTAGCTCTGCAATGGGCACTCCACACTTAGTTATAAGTAACCAGTGCCACACTGATGCCACAGTGCGATGCAAAGGGGAGACTGTGCTGTCCTAACTCGTAAGGTGCCATTTTTTGGATGAGACGTTAAACCGAGGACCTGTCTGAAATTTTGGTGGTTGTTCAGGTGGACATTAAAGTAAATTTCCAGTAGTTTAAAAGTAGCATATGGGCTCTATAGCCCGTTACATTATGGCTGTTATAGTCAGTCTATGCAAAAAAAACAATTACTTTCTCACTGGTTTAAGGAAGGGAAGGATCGGACCTGGTACTGAGCAGACTGTCAAGTGATTCCCATCCACTTCCTGTTCGCCTGTCCGGCCCCCATGCTCATGTAACCCCCCTGCAAATGGGGGTTCCCAAAAGACTTCCAGGAGCTTGCTTGAATGCTCCAAGCCTGAATGGTGTTTGGCATTTAAGCCATTTATCAGTGAGTGTTTTAGAGCCTCTGGTACTGTCTCTTTAAGAGCTGTCTGCTTGCAGACATAATTAGTTTGTATGGGGGACTGTGTGCTTCTCTGAGTACCACTCGAGCTGCTGCCAATTCACTTCATTTTGCAGTCACTAGGAGTGCAAAGGAACCTATCTGAAAGATGTAACTGTTTGCCAGAAATTATTTAGAGTAATAATGAAATTACAGTTTGTCTAACCTGCTTTCTTTGCAGTCAGAACTGTGTCTGCTAGTTCCCCATTCTAGTTTTGAACTGCTGAACTGGACCAATCAGTGTGGGGTAAGCTAGCTCTAAAATGATGCCTTGGACGAATCAGAACTTGGACTCATAATCTGGAGCCAGCCACAAGAGGATTGTATGGGCAGTGACTCTGGGAGATGTAGTTTAGACTTCAGTGCCTTTTGGACCAACAGCAGCAGTCTATTGTGAGTGACAGCCAATCCAGTCAAGAACTGGGAGGAACTCAAAGGAAGTGCCGGTTTCGTCAGTTGGAGTTCAGTTGAGCTTTGGCAGTGAAGAAGGAAGGAGCCCTGTGCTTTTCAGTGTGCAGTTTTAGTCAAAAACGTGTGTAAGGCCCAGAGTTCCGGTCTGCAGCTTGTGTAACAGCTTGTTAGGACTGAATCCGTCCTGTGAAAGAATCAAAGGATCTCTGAAGAGTAGAAACCAGGCTCACCCTGTAGAGACTGGAAGAATTGCTGAAAATTGCACTCGGTCTGTCAGGAACTGAATCTGCTGTGTGTTCTCCGGGTATTGTGCAGTAATTGCGATCGGGATACAGATGCAGCCTGCCTGGTATAGTACTTTCTTTTATATGGATGTGTGAAGAGGTTTGTGTACCTCAAGTGAGCCCTGCTGACATTGAAGGACCCTATCTTATTTGGAGGTCGTGAGTACTAATTCAGGGTTGCTCCCTGTTGAATTGCCACACTAAATCCAAATGGAATTACTGTACTGCTGACTGTTTAATTCTCCTTTCTCTGTGTGAAAGGGCCCCTACCAGCTGCCACGGTTTGGACTAGCCACTAGGCTTGGGTACCCAGGGACAGTAACTGATAGGGATAGGCCTGTGCACAGAGCCATAGGTAGATTATTAGAGTGATAAGCTAATTAACCTGATTTCCCCTGTCCTTGTTATATCCCCTAAATAAATCAGAGCTGCTTGTTTCAGCAAAGTTATACTGCCTGAGGTATTTGTCTATGTTAAAGTACTGTACTGTGATTGTTGCACTGTATCTCATTTCACAGGAGGTCCCAGTGCCGGAACCAGACCTGGGGTAAGTGTATACTGTGAAGGTAATTCTGATATATTGTGTGGGCCACTAGTGGGAAGAAAGGGGTTGCAGTGTCCCAGAGGCTGTGACCAAGTTAGTTTAACTATTGCAAACCCTGACCTCTGGGTGGAGGCACCCGCCATTGGATCCAGGCCCCTCAACCTGTTAGTGGCAAATCAGGCAGGGGTAGTAGCCCCTGGATAGCGCCATCTAGGGGTTACATCTTGGAGGCTCACCGCTGGGATTGTGTGTCCTCTAGTGGCCATATTTACGACCACTGTTAAGAAAAAATGGGTACCCCGACAAGTGGCTGTGCACCGCTGGTGGAGTGGTGTACTGGGAGGAGATCACCCCAAATGCTATGCTTATCCTGGACATCCCTCTGGGTATCAATACGGACACTGTGCAGGAGTACTTTCCAAGGTGGAAGGTTTACAAAACCCTGTGGTGGTGGGTCGGCATGCTAATCTGCTCACCCACACTTTCCTGGCCCTAGTAGAGTTTAAGGATCCCATAGATAGCTCCAAAGTGCCACAGACCATTACCCCAGAGGAGCCTTCACTGCTTGGAGAGTGATAACTAAGGACAGTAAAGACCGGGGAATCAGCCCACCACTATCTGAAACTTTGAGGAGAAATTTGCTGAATGGTTGCTGGGAGAGGGAAAACTGTGGAGGACTTGAAGAAACTATTCTTTCCACCTGGGGTGTTCCTCCCCAACACCCTCTCCTGCTCCAGTGCCCGTAATGGTGGCTGAACCAATGCAGACTCCTATTTCTGCACCTGCCATTAGTCACGACTCTTACCGAAGGTTGAGGATCTTCTCTGGCACCTCCCACCCCCAAGGGAGGATGACTGGGAGACCTGGATAGACTATGTTGCCCCAAGTGCTAGAATGGCAATGCTCGGAAGGTGAAAGCGAAGAGGGTTAGTGAGGCCTCCGAGGTCCTGCCTGGCTACCATCCGTGCTAAGCGGGCCAGTAACCCTGAAGCGACTGCACAGGCCTATCTTGAGGCCTTGGAGAATGTGTATGGGGCCCAGATTCTGATGAGGACCTATGGTGGAGAGTAAGAGATGCACAACAGTACCAAGGGGAGTTGTTGTCTGTGTATGTATCTCGGCTGGAAAAATTGTTGCAAGAATGCCTCAGAAAAGGTAGTTTGCCAGCGATTGAACTGGACCGAACCAGGCTGGACAGGATCCTTAGTCTGCCCCTTCTCAGAACTGCTGTTGCTTCAGTTACACCTGGCAGATCGACTGGAATCCCACCCTCCTATGATGAGTTAATGAGAGAAATTCGGGAGTTGAGAAAAGACGACCTCGGGAGGGACCTGCACCAATAGCTGCGGCTCGACCGAGTGACTGAGGTGACCCATCAAGTGAAGTTCAGGGGCAGAGGTTGGCAGTCAATGAGTGCTCTGACAAGGAAAAGATATGTCACAATGGGGCGAACTGTTGAGAGAGATCCAGGAATTCAAAACAGTCCCTTATGAAGGCCACGCCTGCAAGTAGGCCCTGACCTATATCCGACTGCATCTGCTATGGGGGTGGGGGTACCCACCCATGTATCTCCTGTTGATAACAGCTCCGAACTCGATTCCTTGACCATGGAAGTGGGAGAAACTGACGAGATGTCTCAAATGCTTATCACGCCGCAGACAGAGATGGCACCAAGGTTTCCAGTTAGTAATACCCCGCCCTGGCTCCCAGTGTGGCGCCTCGGCCAGCTCAAACTCCAGAAAGTATGTTTTGCTATAATTGTGGGAAAGATGGGCACATGAAAGGAATGCCAGTCCCAAAAGACACTGACAAAGTTGCATATAGGCTACAAGGAGCTTGGGAGAAGAAATCAGTGGTTAAGAGGTGCGCATACAGATCCCAGTGAGGGCACCAAAATGCTAATTCACGCCCTTTTGTGGCAAGGTCAGTTGCCCAGGCCCCACTACCGCCTCTCCAGACTGGTCCAGAATAGTGGGTCCCTCCATGGAGACCACTGTAAAGGTGAGCAGATGTCTACAAGAGCTATATTAGACAGTGGCTCCCAAGTGACAATTATGTTCCAAGAATTGGTATCAGAAGCATTTGTCAGACATACCCTTACAACCATTAGAAGGACTGCATGTATGGGGTTAAGTGAGAAGGCCTACCCCTATTCGGGTATATCGAATTTGGCTGTCTTTCCCCACCTCCGTGGCTGGAGTGGCCGAACAAGTAGAGACCCTAGCCTTAGTGTGTCCCCCACTGGACTGTATGATGGTGTCCCTTTGTTGATTGGAACAAATGCTCATATGTTCGGAAGGCTGGCACAGTTGTGTTATGAAAAACAGGGTCAAAGACTAGTAGAGCTTTAAGAGTTCCGCTTTAATTAAGAAGGCCTATGAGGCACAGAGAGATGCTGAAAAACAGAACCAGAGGAACCGGTCGGAATTGTATGGAAGAAGGATCCTGAGTCTCTGATCCTGGCGCCAAATGCCCAGTGTACCTTCAGGAGAGGTCCGTATCAGAAAGGATGTTAAGAATAAAATATTAATGTTGGATGCACCAGGCGATGGAAAATTGCCAGAGGACTGCTGGTCAAGCCTAGTATTTTGCCTGCTAGAGCCCATGCTTATGCCAGAAGGGTAATGGTCCAAGTTCATAATGTGTCTGAAAGAGACATTCGAGTAAACAGAGGTTGCATCCTGGCTAATGTGCATTGTGCAGACACTGCAGTGCTACCCAGCAGCAAGAGTTCAAGGAAGAATGACAGAGTAGCATACGACTTGTTTGATTCGCGACTCCGCTGCCAGCTGAATGGAAAGTGAAGATCAGTGAGAAGCTTGCCCAGAGACCAGGTGTTTTCTTTAAAGAATGGGATGTAGGATGCGTGCAAGGGCTGAGCACAATATCCGCTCATGACGAAAGACCATTTCGTGAGAGGTCTCGACGCCTGGCACCTGCTGACATAGATGATGTGAGACGGCATCTGCAAGAGATGTTAGCTGCTGGTGTAATACAAGAATCCAGAAGCCCTTATGCTTCCCCATTGTGGTAGTGAGGAAAAGAATGGAACAGTAAGGATGTGTGTGGATTATCGCATTTTTAAACGGCGCGGACTATCCCTGATCAGTACACAATGCCCGCATCAGGATGCTTTGACTGCCTAAGCGGAGCAAGTGGTTCTCTGCGGATCTCCGCAGTGGGTACTATCAGATCCCGATGGCCCCAGAGGACCGTGAAAAGACAGCCTTTATCTGTCCGCTTGGTTTATGAATTCATGAGGATGCCTCAAGGGATTTCAGGTGCCCCAGCCACTTTTCAGCGATTGATGGAGCGTGCAGTGGGGACATGAACTTACTAGAGTGCCTGGTATACCTAGATGATGTTATTGTGTTTGGCAGCTCACTGGAGGAACATGAGAGCAGATTATTTAAGGTATTGGACCGACTGGAGGACTTTGGCCTTAAACTGTCCATTGATAAGTGTCAATTTTTTCAAACATCAGTAAAGTATGTGGGACACATAGTATCCACCGAGGAATAGAGACCGACCCAAGTAAAGTTGAGGCCTTGACCACCTGGCCACAGCCCAAAATCTAAAAGAACTGCAAAGATTCCTGGGATTCTGTGGTTATTATCGGCGCCTCATCAAGGACTATTCAAGAGTGATCCGCCCTTTACTTAACCTTACTCAAGGTATCCCCAACCCACAAAAAATACAAAAGTCAGCATCCTCAAGACTGAAAGAGTGTATTTTCATCCGAGTGAAGTATTTGGGGCCCGCTGGACTCCTGATTGAGACTGCTTTTCATGAGATCATATATCAACTTACCCATGCTCCAGTGCTGGCCTATGCCGATCCAAGAAAACCTTACGTCCTGCACACTGATGCTAGCTTGCAAGGGTTGGGGGCTGTGTTGTACCAAGAGCACGAGATGGCCTGAGACCAGTGGCCTTTGCCAGTGAAGCCTGACCCCATCCGAAAAGAACTATCCTGTACTAAGTTAGAGTTCCTAGCTTTGAAGTGGGCTATTGTTGACCAATTCCATGAGTACTTGTATGGGGCTAAAATACTAGTAAAACTGACAATAATCCTTTGACCTATGTGCAGACCTCAGCTAAGTTGGATGCCACTGGCCATAGGTGGCTTTCTGCATTATCTACATATGACTATGCTCTGAATACCAGCAGGTCTGAACCACATAGATGCTGATGCTCTCTCCCGGAGGCCTGTTCCCCAGAATGATTGGGTCCGGACTGGCAGAACCTGACATTCGGCACTCTGCCGGAAGTTTGACAGGAGAACAAATGTCCACGGACGCAGTGGACTGCATGGTGGATTGCTTGGGAGCCTCTGAGAATTGCATACCTGCTGCTTATTGCCACTTTTCTGCAATAGACATGTGCACTGCCTCAGCTGGACAATGACAGTATTCGGGCGGCTCAATCCCGCGATCCCATGATCAAAGCAGCTTTAGAAGCCCTCTATGCAGGAAAAGATGTGTCCAAATTACGCTCCACTGATTTGAGAACTGCACTGTTATACAAAGAAGGTCCTAAGTTGAAACTGATCAATAAACTGTTATACAGAGAAACAGTAGACAGAGGGGACAAGTAGACAAACAACAACTAGTGCTGCCCACTGCCTTCGAGACTCAGTATTGAGGTCCTTGCACAACCACATGGGCACCTTGGTATAGACAGAACACTTGACTTGGTGAGATCCAGATTCTATTGGCCTAAGATGGGGGCTGATGGAGCAACACATTCGAACTTGTAGTCGCTGCTTACAGAGGAAAGCTTTGCCCCAGAGGGCTGCCCCTTGTTAACATAACCACCAGTGCACCCATGGAGCTGGTCTGTATTGATTTTCTAAGTTTGGAGTCAGATCAAAGAAATATCAGTAATGTGCTGGTGGTCACTGACCATTTCACGAGATATGCCCAAGCTTTCCCACCAAAGACCAGAAAGCATCCACTGTAGCCAAAGTACTTGTAGAAAACTTTTGTTCACTATGGGGCTCCACAAAGAATCCATTCTGATCAAGGAGAGACTTTGAGAGTCGTCTGATCAAAGAGATGCTTTCTGTGGGGAGTGCGAAAGTCCAGAACCACTCCTACCACCCCAGGGGACCCACAGCCTGAGCGTTTCAACCCACTTTGCTAGATATGCTAGGCACCCTGCACCCAAAGGACAAGCTTAGATGGAGCCAACAAATTAGCACCCTGGTACATGCTTATAACTGCACCAAAAGTGATGCCACTGGATTCTCCCCTACCGCCTGATGTTTGGAAGAGAAGCTCGACTACCAGTAGATGTGTGTTTGGGGTCTCTCCTGATGGGGTTCAAGCTGACAACTATTTACAGTATGTGCAAAGTTAAAGGCCCAGCTAACTCATGCGTACTCAACTGGCTCAAACCATGGCTGCCAAAAGAAATCTGGCCAACAAAGAAAGGTATGATAAAAGGTGAAAGCACAGGAACTCCAGGAGGGAGATCGGGTATTGCTAAGAAATCTGGGACTGCATGGCAAGCACAAGATTGCTGACAGATGGCACCATCTCCTCACATTGTAGTGGGCAAACTAGATGATCTGCCAGTGTACAAAGTAAGGCCTGAGAATAATTCAAAAGATGTAAAACAATGCATAGAAATCATTTACTGCCCATTGGACAAATCTTAATTGAGTCTGAGCCCCTAGAAGATGCCCCTCTGACCAGTGACTAGAGCTGCTGCTAAGAAAAGATCAAGAAAGTCTGCACCTACAGAAGCAAAGTTAAAGTGTTCCCTCCACAAGTCCCAGTTGAGCATGACTGTCAGTCCATATCGGAAGAAAGTGAGAGTGACTTTGAATACTATCCTTCTACGAACTGAGTCAATTGTTTCGGGCAATCCCTAGTCAATACTGGAGACAAAGCTGGGCCTTCTGGACTGTCTAAGCCCCCAGCTTCATCCCTGGAGCCAATGCTCCCAGAAAGTGAAGTGCAAAGCATCAGATCAGATGAAATGGAATCATTGTGCATGGTTGAACTGTTTGAGCTTTAGGGAGGAAAATGATAGATTGGGGCAGACTGGTGATACACCGAACAAGAAGAGTATTTTGAGTGCCCTGACAGTCCACTGCCAGTGTCCAAAGCTCTCCATGGAGCCAAATGTTGTGGACTCAGAAACTGTAACTCCTGGAGCTGAAAGTGCCCCAGGTTCTAGCCTCTCTACCCCATGGAGACTCCCTGACAAGTGAGGACAATGCTGAAAATGAGGCTCAGAGTGCAGAGACTATAACAGTTTCCCTAGAAAGACTGGTCGAGCTGTAAAGCCTGTGGTGCACCTCAGTTATGATTCACTTGGGAGGCCTGTGGACTTGCCTCTCAATGTTGTCCATAAAGGAGTGTATGTGTCCCGAGCTCATTGCCCAAACTGAGCATCAGTGCTAACTCAAGTTACTTGTGTTGCCCTCTAAGTATGGTGCCCTTGCCCCATCAGCCCCAAGGTAGCTGATAGGAAGGGCCCCTCTCTTCCCAGGTTTCATGTACAAGAGGTAATAACTTGAGTTGTATTTTACAATGTGTAATACTGTGTAAAAAGTGGACGTACTGCAATGTTTCAGAAATGTGTTCTTGGTAAAATGATATATTGACTGATGATTACATATGCGAGCCTAATGCAAATGTATATGGTTGCAGTTGAAACTTATGGGGTTTTGCTTGACGCTGACGCTAAGCTTTCCCAGGCTAGGAAGGGTAACTCTGCAAATGGGGTTCCTAAAAGACTTCAGGAGCTTGCTTGAATGCTCCAAGCCTGAATGGTGTTTGGCATTTAAGCCATTTATCAGTGAGTGTTTTAGAGCCTCTGGTACTGTCTCTTTAAGAGCTGTCTGCTTGCAGACATAATTAGTTTGTATGGGGGACTGTGTGCTTCTCTGAGTACCACTCGAGCTGCTGCCAATTCACTTCATTTTTGCAGTCACTAGGAGTGCAAAGGGAACCTATCTGAAAGATGTAACTGTTTGCCAGAAATTATTTAGAGTAATAATGAAATTACAGTTTGTCTAACCTGCTTTCTTTGCAGTCAGAACTGTGTCTGCTAGTTCCCCATTCTAGTTTTGAACTGCTGAACTGGACCAATCAGTGTGGGGTAAGCTAGCTCTAAAATGATGCCTTGGACGAATCAGAACTTGGACTCATAATCTGAGCCAGCCACAAGAGGATTGTATGGGCAGTGACTCTGGGAGATGTAGTTTAGACTTCAGTGCCTTTTTGGACCAACAGCAGCAGTCTATTGTGAGTGACAGCCAATCCAGTCAAGAACTGGGAGGAACTCAAAGGAAGTGCCGTTTGTCAGTTGGAGTTCAGTTGAGCTTTGGCAGTGAAGAAGGAAGGAGCCCTGTGCTTTTCAGTGTGCAGTTTTAGTCAAAAACGGTGTAAGGCCCAGAGTTCCGGTCTGCAGCTTGTGTAACAGCTTGTTAGGACTGAATCACGTCCTGTGAAAAGAATCAAAGGATCTCTGAAGAGTAGAAACCAGGCTCACCCTGTAGAAGACTGGAAGAATTGCTGAAAATTGCACTCGGTCTGTCAGGAACTGAATCTGCTGTGTGTTCTCCGGGTATTGTGCAGTAATTGCGATCGGGATACAGATGCAGCCTGCCTGGTATAGTACTTTCTTTTATATGGATGTGAAAGAGGTTTGTGTACCTCAAGTGAGCCCTGCTGACATTGAAGGACCCTATCTTATTTGGAGGTCGTGAGTACTAATTCAGGGTTGCTCCTCGTTGAATTGCCACACTAAATCCAAATGGAATTACTGTACTGCTGACTGTTTAATTCTCCTTTTCTCTGTGTGAAAGGGCCCTACCAGCTGCCACGGTTTGGACTAGCCACTGGGCTTGGGTACCCAGGGACAGTAACTGATAGGGATAGGCCTGTGCACAGAGCCATAAATGAATTATTAGGTGATAAGCTAATTAACCTGATTTCCCCTGTCCTTGTTATATCCCTAAATAAATCAGAGCCTCTTGTTTCCAGCAAGTTATACTGCCTGAGGTATTTGTCTATGTTAAAGTACTGTGACTGTGATTGTTGCACTGTATCTCATTTCACAGGAGGTCCCAGTGCGGAACCAGACCTGGGGGTAAGTGTATACTGTGAAGGTAATTCTGATATATTGTGTGGGCCACTAGTGGGAAGAAAGGGGGGTTGCAGTGTCCCAGAGGGCTGTGACCAAGTTAGTTTAACTATTGCAAACCCTGACCTCTGGGTGGAGGCACCCGCCATTGGATCCAGGCCCCTCAACCTGTTAGTGGCAAATCAGGCAGGGGTAGTAGCCCCTGGGATAGCGCCATCTAGGGGTTACACTCAGATGTTTTATGATGTGTCAGCAGGGAGAGTGTGGTGACGAGCCCCACTGTAGTCTATGGTGGGGAATTTTAAAGACTTAGTTTTATATGTTTAAGCAACGTTTGACATTAATCAAAGCCACCGCTCAACTGATAGGGGTCCTGTCAGTTGAGCTGTGGCTTTGATTAATTTCAAACTTTGCTTAAACATATAAAACTAGATCTTTTAAGTTCTCCACCATAGACTACAATGGGGCTTGTCCTCGTGTTCTCCCTGGTGAGATGTCATAAACTTCTGAATGCGAGGGCAGGACAAGCAAACAGGGAAGTGGAAGGGAATCACTTGGCAGTCTGTTACATATCAGGTATGATCCCTTCCCTTCCCTTCCTTAAAGAGACACATTCATGTACAGTGGCAGACATAGTTTGAAAGCCCATGGGAAGTTCTTTTGGTTGAGGTATTGGCCAAACCTGTATCTGGCAGCAGTCCATAGATGCAGATGACTGAGTGTGCAATGTAAATACTACATTAGAGCCATTCTCAGAACCTTGTGATGTCAGTGACAATCAAGCAGAGCTTAACTCAGTGCAGTTAGGCACTACTTCATAGTCATTGACATCACAAAGTTCTGAGAATGGCTCTAATATAGTATTTATATTGTACAGACTCAGTCATCTGTATCTCTGGACTGCTTCTAGCTACAGGTATGCCCAACACCTCAATTAAAAGAACTTTTTGAATATTTATATTTAAATATTTAAACTAGCAAATGGGGAGGGGGGTACAGCACCCGAAACATCAAATGGGAAGAACACCCCTCCCTCCTCAGCTAGTGGTCAAACAGGAGTTCAGCATGTTTGTAGTTCGTTTGCATCACCAGGTAAAGAAAAAGGTCTGGCTCCCATATGATGCACAGGGGAAACGCCAGACCTCGGCCAACAACTAACACACCGGAATCTGACCAATGGAAAATCATGTACTCAAATGCTCACAATCTGGGAAACAAGATCCCAGACCTGCAGGCAATAATGACAGAGGCTAAACTGGACATAGTAGCCATTAGCGAGACATGTTTACCAGCAACCACACTTGGGAGACTTCAGTACCTGACTAGTACTGCTCAGAAGAGACCGAGGTGTAAAAAGGGGGGGAGGTGGAGTGGCCCTTTATGTCAATGAAAATGTCAAAGCTACAGAAATTCAGAATACACAATAGGAGCCAGAAGAACTGCGGGTCACTCTGGAAACAGGAAATGGGACAGCCATATGAACTGGGGTTGTGTACAGGCCTCCAGACCAGGGGGAGGACATATAGAGGATAGTGTATGGGCAACAGTGAACAACAACACTGTTGTTCACTTCAAGAGGTTGTCATGACAACCAAGAAAACCTCGAGAGCAAAGCTCAAGAGGTTTCGGTTAACATGAAAACCTCGAAGTGAAACCAGTGTTCCTAGTTCACTATTGCCCATACACTGTCTTCAGAGTTATGGGCATAAGTAGCGAGAAAAAAACTTGTGGTTTGTTTCGCGGTCACGCTGTGATGTCGGGCCCCCCCCCCCCGCCGAGCCCAAGTCGGTGACAACATTCCTCCACATTTTAAATTAAATAACTGGGCTCTGCAGTGTGCCGGCTAAAATATTAACAGAACGGCACTTACTTTAACATTGGGACGTCCACCAGTGCCTATGCTGAAGTACACTGCCCATTTTCTCGTTGCCACGAACCGTGAGTCGCACATGCGCAGACGTAAAATCTGTTGTACCATCGATGTGACGTACCCACAATGGTATAACAACATTGTGACGTCATTTTGATGGTACAACAACACTAGGGAAACCTAGATTTTTAACAAATACAACGTTCTAACATACACTATAGACACGTTACTGTTAGAAGATATACAAAACATGACAGCTAAAGGCGAGGTTCTGATAATGGGAGACTTCAACATGCCAGATACACATTGGTCAATACCAGCAGGGACATCTGCCAGATCTGGACACATGGTGGATTCCCTGCAGGGGGAGGGCCTCAAACAACTGGTACAACAACCCGCTACAGACAGGGCTATCCTAGATCTAGTACTGACTAACAGGGAAAGGATCACAAATCTCCAGGTAGAAGGTCACCTGGGGGCCAGTGACCATCACATGATATGGTTCAATTTGGCCACTAGAACAAAATCATCCCATTCCAATGCAAAAATATGGGACTTCAGAGGAGTTGACTTTGATAAGATGGCCAACAGAGTTAAGCTAGCCCTGACAAAAAGAAATACAGGTGAGGGGTACAGGCAAAGTGGGTAAGCATTAAAGATGCAATACTTGAAGCAACAGCCCATTGTGTTAGTGAGAAAAGGAAGTGCAAAAGAAGGAAACCACTTTGGTTCTCAAACACAGTAGCAGAAAAGGTCAGAGCCAAAAGGCTGGCCTTCAGGAAATATAAGAGAACGCAGCAGGATGAAGACAGGGAGGCATACCAAACTTCCCTAAGGGAAGCAGGGAAGGCAGTAAGGCAAGCAAAAGCCCAAACTGAGGAAGCACTAGGATGAACAGTAAAAGAAGGTGACAAGACTTTCTATAGATTCATTAGTGAAAGGAAAAAGTCCAGAGGGGGTATTGCTAAGGTCAAAGGGGATAAGGGGGCGTGTGAGGAGGAGGACCATGTAAAAGCATCTATCCTAAATAGATACTTCTGCTCAGTAGTTACTGAACAGAAGGTAGGGAAGGGCCCACAGCTCTGCACCATGGACACAGGGGGAAGGGAGGTGTGCACTAGTCCCTTCACAAAAGAAAGGGTCCTACAAGAGCTTGATAAGCTCAGGGTGGACAAGGCAATGGGACCTGATGGCATACATCCCAGGGTACTAAAGGAGCTAAGGGTGGAACTAGCAGAGCCATTATCAGAACTGTTTAGTGAGTCTCTGGGCACAGGAGAGGTCCCAGAAGACTGGAGAAGGGCCCATGTGATCCCGCTCTGCAAGCGTGGTAGCAGGGAGGAGGCAGGGAACTACGGACCAGTCAGTCTTACCTCAGTAGTGGGCAAGATTATGGAGACACTCCTTAAGGAAAGGATAGTGCAACACCTGGAATCCATAGGAGCACAGGATCCAAGACAGCATGGGTTTACACAAGGAAGGTCCTGTCAAACTAATCTCATAGATTTCTTTGACTGGGTAACCAGAGTGGTGGACCAAGGGGAAGCAGTTGATATTGCCTACCTTGACTTCAGCAAAGCTTTCGATACTGTTCCACATAGAAGATTGATTAATAAGCTGGGTAGGCTTGGGGTGGGTCAAACGTTGGTCAACTGGGTGGCAAACTGGTTGACGGACAAAAAATAGAGAGTGGTGGTTAACGGTATACAGTCAGAAGAGATGCAAGTCACAAGTGGGTACCTCAGGGATCAGTCCTGGGGCCAGTCCTCTTCAATATCTTCATCAGTGACATTGCAGATGGACTGGAGGGTAAGGTTTGTCTGTTTGCAGATGACACCAAGATCTGCAACAGAGCAGATGATCCAGATGGTGTGGGCAGAATGAGAAGAGATCTGGATAAATCAGAAAAATTGTTGGAAGAGTGGCAACTGGGGTTTAACGCAAAGAAGTGCAAGATCATGCACATAGGAAAGAGAAACCCTGAAGCCACCTACAGGCTGGGAGGGGAGTTGTTGGCAGTCACAAGGGAAGAAAGAGACTTGGGCATCATCATCACCGATGACCTGAAATCATCCAAGCAGACCTCTAAAGCAGTAGGTAAGACTAGAGGGATGTTGGGGTGTATAAGTAGGGGTATCACAAGCCGGAAGAGGGAGGGAATGATCCCTCTTTACAAGACACTGGTTAGGCCCCATCTGGAGTACTGCATGCAGTACTGGAGGCCACAGCTTCACAAGGACATTAACCAAATTGAGGCAGTCCAGAGAAGGGCAACCAAAATGGTGCAGGGACTGCATCAGAAAATATATGAGGACAGATTAACAGAGCTCAATATGTATAACCTGGAGCAAAGGAGAGAGAGAGGTGATATGACTGAAACATTCAAACACCTTAAAGGCATTAACAAGGAGAAAGAGTCTAACATGTTTCAATATAAGAAAAATAGCAGGACAAGAAGACACAGCATGAGATTAGAGGGAGGCCGATTAAGGAGTAATGTGAGGAAGTTCTTTTTCACAGAAAGGGTGGTGGATGCATGGAATGGCCTACCTCAGGAAGTGGTGGATATGAATACAGTGCAGGGCTTCAAACAGGCATGGGATAGGCATAAGGGAGCAATACAGATGAGTATGAATAGATAGGCCATTGACAAAGCAAAGGCCAATGGCACATTCATATAGTAGAAAAAGAAATGGGTAGACTGGATGGGCCTTGCGGTCCTTATCTGCCGTCAACTTCTATGTTTCATGGGCTTTCAAATGGTTCAATGTCAAAATCGTGCATCGGTAATAGCGCACGCACATATAGCATGTACTAAATATACATAAAGCCCATTATAGTCTTGACCCCGTGATACAGAATAGCGTGATGATGGTAGGAGTGTATAGGGTGTGTAGTGGAGGAGGGCGTTAGGCTAGAAATGGATTCTTAACACTGAAAGAATTGCTTCAAGAGTGAAACTCAGCCCTACGTATGTGGTAACTATGTAAGGGATACCAAGAGAGGAGTTTCTAAGGAAGGTGGCTTATGTTGGTATTTGGCAAATTATTAAAGGTAGAATACAAACATCAGTAATAGCTTTGAATATACAGTAGGTAGCAGTCTAGCCAGGGAAAGAACAGCACGTTGCTTCATTGGACAAGTCTAGGTGCACTTACATTGTATTCCGATCTGTTATATATAAGTTTCCTAGGTTTGCTGCAAGGCAACCTGCAGCTCATGGCTAAACATTGAAGTGATTAGGGAAATTGTTAAAGGAAGGATACAACCACCAATAGTAGTTTAGTCTATGGGTACCAGACCAGCTTGAAAGGACTGGTACATTTCTTCTCAGGACATGGACAACAGAACATAAATATTTTGCAAATTAATAAATTAATCTAGCCTTAGGTGTCCTAGGAAAATAGCAACGCCTACCTAGGTACAACCTGTTCTATATTAGTTTACTGAGTTTGTTGCAAGGCAGTTTTCCACTAACTCAGATACTACTGCTAACATAGTAAGAAGCTTTAACACTCACAGCATTATACAATGTGACCTAAGTTGCTTGGTGCAGTCTTCTCAGTGCCCAGGGTATTACTAGTCTGCATCATGCACCTCCTGGACCAATCGCTAGCACTCCAGAGGGGAAGGGGAGGAATACTTAGTTCTTTGGACTGCACGCTGTTTGTACTGGCACTATAAAGGTGAGCGCTATTTAGTGAGACAGCAATCTACTGCCACGATATTTTGACCGCGCTAAAATTGTACGCGCGATTTCGGTCATGCTATTTTAACCGGATCCCCTTTCAAATTATGTCTGCCACTGTACATGAATGTGTCCCTTTAAACCAGTGAGAAAATGTTTTTTTTTCCAAAGACTGACTATTGCAGCCATAATGTAATGGGCTATACATCCCATATGTTTTATATCGGAAATTCACTTTAAAGATTTCATGGCACGTCTTGAAAATAATGTAGTGGGATAATTTCCCCAGAGTTCTAGCCAAATCACCCACTCCCATTCAGTAACCCACTGACAGATTACTTTGCTTAATAACAATTAGCACTTCCTGTACCCCCCCCCCCCGGGCTGACAATAGAAAATTGTTATTAACCATCCTTTACCATTCAAAAAAAATAAATACACGCATACATACATGAATAAATAAATAATAAACAAAATCCTTGATGCTTCTATCACAATTCCTGGATAAGCCATTACCCGCCATATGCCCCACTCTACTACCTCTTCCCACCCTCCCCCCGATTCCTGCCAACACCACCAATTAGCAAAGAGTTTTGCCTTTTCACCCATCTCTCCAACTTAAAGGCACTGCTCTCTATCAACCCAACTAAGGGCAGCTCCCCCGATGGCCTTGACCCTAAGCTGCTGTACCTCTCTGCTCCTGCTATTTCCCTCTCTCTTGCTGGTCTCTTCAACCTGTCTTTCCCAACTGTGACTATCCCTGAAGCCTGGAAACATGCTACAGTTCTTCTCCTACCAAAGGGAGGTGATCTCTCATCTCCTGGGAATTACCACCCCATCTCACTTCTACCTACCCTGGCTAAACTTCAGGAACACTTTGTTCTCTCCCAACTCTCCTCCTTTCTTGATGACTCCTCCTTCTTCACTCCCTTCCAATCTGGTTTTCGGAAGAATCACTCCACAACCACTTCCCTACTTAGACTCACTGACTCTATCCATTCTGCCATGGATAGAGGTTACATTACTTCTGCTATCTTTGTCGACCTTGCCAAGGCTTTCAACACAGTCTCCCACTCCCTCCTCCCTGAAACTCTCTCATCAGTTGACTTGTTTCTGTCTGCCTGTGACTAGTTCAGAGCCTACTTGGTAGGTAGAACTCAATCTGTTAAAACAGCTGACTCTACATCCCTTCCACTACCCATCTCTACTGGTGTGGCTTAAGGTTCCATACTTGGCCCAGTCTTACTCTCAATTTTTCTAAATGACTACCATCAGTATGCTCCTCATGTTCTATCCATATGTATGCTGATGACATGGTCTTGTTCACCTCTGGCCAATCTCCCTCCGATGTGACTTCCAGACTACAGCTTGACTTTAATAATGTTCAATACTGGCTAAGCTTTTATCAGCTCTTCCTCAATGTGAAGAAGACAGTCTCCATGATCTTTGGCACTAGGCAGAGACTCTCTAGGCTGCCCTTCCTTCCCTCCTTCCAAACCCTTGACGGGGCAACACTAGAGGACACCACCTCTTTCAAATACCTGTGTGTCTGACTTGACCAACACCTTAACTTTTCTGTACATATTGACGCCATCCTGAAAAAACTGCACCCCAAGCTTGGCACCCTTTACAGGAACCGTAATTCCTTACCACTACCAGTTAGGCGTGATCTTGTTCAGAAAATGATACTCCCTATTTTTGACTATTGCGACATAGTCTACAGTGCTGCTCCTAAGTCTTCCCTTATCAGGTTGGATACTCTCTTCAATGCTTTCTGTTGCTTTGCTCTTGATTCCCCCTCCCACACACATCACTGTACCTTGCATCATTCTCTAGCTTTCCCCTGCCTTGAGTGCGGGTGTCTCTCTCACTGCACCAAGTTCACTTATAAATTTTGGTTTGGGACTCTCCCCTCTTACCTCTCCTCCTTACTCTCTGCTCCAACTCCCTCCTCCCACCCTCTCAGATCCACTGACACACACACACACTCTAGCTATTTCTCGTCACTCTACCTCCATAGGCCAGGAAACTTTCTCCTACAGCTTCCCAAAGCTTTGGAACTCACTGCCACCTCCTATCAGACTTTCATCTTCCCCATTTTCAATCTCCTTAGCCCTTCATAATTTCTATTCCCCTAACTGCACTTGTGCTTAGCCCCCTGTTCAGCCCTTCCAACCCTGGCGCATTATCCTTTAGCTCTACTTTTCTTCTATTCTCCTAACTGTACTTGTTACTAGCCCCCCTTTGCAACCCTCCCCACCCTTGTGCACTATCCTCTACTCCTCTATCCCTGACTTACCTCCTGTCTTCTAACTGAACCCTTCCTCTGATTACTTCCACACATGCTACCACCTATTATAGCCCCTCCTCCCACCCCCTACCACAACCAACTGTGCCATTTTGACTCTCTACTACCATCCACAACATACTGTGGTATTTTGACACTCTACTGCTGTCCTTCACCCTTACTACCCCTTCCCCCCCACTGATGCTCCACCCTTTTTCCATTCCTAGTTTACCCCTATTTCTTCAGCCTCCCTATTCCTTATCCCTGTCTTTCCCTCCGGTCACCCACCACATTCCACTCCTCCTCCAGAGATAATTCCTCCATTGAGGGCCATGTATTTTTTTTATTTATTTTTTGGCGGGGGAGGTCTTTTTCCTTTTTGGTTTTTGTTTCATTTAGTGACCTTTTCAATCTGCTTCTTTGTTATTTCAATATCGTGCTATCTCTCTCTCTCTGTCTTTTTCTCTCTCTCTTTTTTTTTTTTAATCTGTGGCCTTTATTTTTGTATCCCTCTAACTTTTCCTGACAGGTAGCATTAGTGTTCTGAAACTGACTAATCAGTTTCAGAATGCCGTTAGTGCAGAAGTGAAAAGCATCAGCATAGCATGTCAGGAAGCAGGTTGGAGGCCACGAGAAAGGACCTGCAGACCACATATGTTACATGGGCCTTGTGATGGGTACCACTGCCTAATATACACTGCATCAAACCACAGAACACTATCCATGCCTCTATAATTCCCAGAGTTCCTGTTTGTACTGAACCTTCTGAGAAAGTAAACAAACGCATATGTGAACTTTTTTTGCAAGGTGCTCTGCAACCACTTGATGAAAGGCAGGAAACTTGCTGACAGGAAAGGAAATCTTGGGCGGAGACCAAGCCAAGAGTGGCGTCTGTGTAGCACTGTGCAACTTTTTGCAGTAGCTCCATGGGAACATAGGATACAAAAGGGGTGGGGTGGGGGTTCATTAAAAGTCCAGGGATGAATTCAACAGTGGACAGCACTACACAGTTACTACTTATTTACTTGTCATTGCAGACAGGAAACACTCAGAGTCATGACAGCTGATTTCTAAATGCCTCCTGGGGGTAGGTTTCATGGGCCTGTTTTACTGACAGGGAGAATGTTGGCCACAACACCAGGGAAATTCCTCCACTCTAATAATAAGTGCCATAGAATCTTTAAGTTCCCCCTGGACAGCCACCAGAGATGGGCAGCGGAGACCTCTGGTAATGTATCGTACCAAGGACAGCGCCTCAACAGTGCACCCACCCCCACCTCCCATGCTGCACTTCAGTGTCAGTAGTGAGTATTAACCCAAGTTCCTAATGTGGAACTAGAACCCCAAACCTTCTCATCTTCTTGCACCTGAGGTAAGCATTCAATGTATTGTGCCACTACCACAGAAGCTTTCGTTTATGCACCATACTCTTACTGTGGTACATTGTCGCATGTCATATCTTAGCCAATCAAATGATTAGGAGTTGCTTGTCACCTAAATGTGATGCTGCAGCAATGAATTAATCAGCAAAAGTCACAAACTAGCACATTCCAAAGGTTCCAGTCTAAAACCATTTACTTCTGAAACTAAATACCAAAGCTGTGCATGCAGGGAGCATAGTGGAGAGAGGGCCTTGCATGGCTTTTGTCATTTAATTGTTTCAAGAATAAAGATTTTTCAGCAGGAAGCTTTTGCATGAATGCTTCCGTATCTGACTTGTCCAGTGTTTGCCTGTCATTCTCCCGGAGGAAAATGCAGATGCATCTCAAGCCGCAAACACTTCTTCCTCCAGCTGTGTGTCTTGAAGTCCCAGTCCCACTGAGAGAAGGGTCCTGGTGAGCTCATGTTTTTCCCTTGGAAATTACATCATCTGGATTTACCAGTAACCAGATGGGCTTCTTTGGACAGAAAAGTAAAAATGTAACTGTGTCTCTGATGGAAAAAAAAAAACACATTGACAAGAAGAAGAAAAAGCGGTTGCAGTTCCATTCCACCTTAACATGTTCTAATAATTTCTTAGCTGGTTCTTTCAGATTTTTTATTTATTTACTAATCAGAGGAACTCACTGAACAAATGTTCTTTTTTAATGAGGTCCAGGAGCAGCAAGATACAATCACATAACTTGCAGCGCAAAATGCAATACATAAAATTAGATAACAAATACAAGCACACAAAAAATAGTACAGATAATTCAAGTAGTTAATTATGATAATAGCAGAATAAATCGAAAGAATGCCACTTCCAGGTGCTCCAGCTTAACCAATTAACTTAGTTCAACACAGAAACAAGCTGTCGCCCACCAACCGCATGGAATAAAAACACCAAATGCTGGAACTGTACTAAAATAAATGTATTTTTCCCAGCATGGCACTACAGTTGATTTAACACAGAAAGGTAGCTAGCAACCCCATAAGCCTAACAGTACCCTTTCACTGCTGAAGGGGAGCCTTCTCAAGGGACAACTGAGAAAGCTCTCTTCGAGAGTGAAACAGCATCATTTGGATTTTGGAGTAGTTACCTTTTTGTACTGGCTGTAATGCCATTCTGGGAACTATAACAGTATTTTAGGATGGTTCCAGCATTTGGTGTTTTTATCCCAATGTAGGAGGTGGGTGCCAGTTACTGTCCACGTTAAACTCGGTTAAGATTGCAATTTCATACAGCAAAGTCGAGGTTTCAGACCTGTTTCATAAAACCATGATCTAATTCTGGGAAATGTTTCCTTTTTAAGGTGGAATGATCTTAAAGAGGTACTGACGCCTCAGGTTAGGCAACTCTTGGCAAGGAGTTGCCTGACATGAGGACCCAAACTGCACATAGTTTGATTTTTTATTTTTTAATGGAAGCATTTATGTATTTATTTTATTTGCCCAGCTCCCACGGCTTCAGAGGAGGCCCCGTACCTCCTCCTCCTACTCCTTCCGCCAGGGCAATCTCCAAGGCATCCCAACCCCAGTTTCATTATGCCTGTAGGGCCAGGGGTGTTACATTTTTTCCCTCATCCCCCTGGGACACCTGCATGTAGGACATACATCCAGGCTGTCGATGTGTTGACACACGCCGACTGCCATGCGCATAACAGCGTCCACCCCTCCCTGACTCCAGTAGAGCCGCCAGTGCCCTGAAAGTCTGTGCTTCCACCGGCTTCAGGGGCTAGAAGCACCCCTGGTATCCCACCCCAGAGGGAGGAGAGCATCCACAGGGACACACAGTCCTCCCTCTCCCCACCGACCCCCAGCAACCCGAGTCCGTTCCTGAACCCGGGTCGCCAGCATAGCACGAGGTGTGGCATCCAGTGCCTCAACCCTCAGCACCACCGGGACGGCTTAATGGAAGCATTTATAAGAAAATTAAATTTACATTACCCATGATGTCATTTTGGCATTCAAGAAAACCACTCAGCTCCCATCGCAGCCCCGCCCCTAAAATCAGTGTTTTTATTACACTTAATAGGGAAGGGGCTGCATGATTTCTAGTGGCTATAGATAGCTGTCAGGAGCAGCAGCACCCTATAAATTCACATATTCTACTTTGTAGGCATTTACACGTTAAGGGGGGTAGTATTACATTTATATACCCCCTTATCATGTGTAAGTGCCTACAAAGTGAACTATGTAAATGTGCAGGGCGCTGCTGCTCCTGACAGCTATCTATAGTCATTAGAAATCATGCAGCCCTTCCCTATTTAGTGTCATAAAAACACTGATTTTAGGGGTGCCACCACTCCTGACTGTTATCTATATCCAGTAGAAGTCATGCAGCCCCCTTCCCTACTTACCATCATCAAAATGCTGATTTTAGGGGTGGGGCTGTGGCAGGAACTAAGTAGCTTTCTTGAACGCAAAAGTCAGATCGCAGGTAATGTAACTTAACTTTCTTATAAATGTTTGCATTAAAAAACTCAAACTACATATGCTTTAGGTCCTTAGGCAGACAACTCATAAGCAACTTCTTGCCATGAGTAGTCTGACCCAAGATCATATAGGTGTCAGCTGCTCTTTAAGTGGCTTGGCAGGGTGTTCCAGGCTATCGGCCCCATGTACTAGATTGCTTTTCTTCTGAAATAAGCAAAAGATCTGGAAACTAGAGTTTGCTGCAAGGGTGTCCAGTAAAATGTTTCCCTTCAAGGAAGCTTTGCAAATGGAGGAGGTACTAAGTGCACTGCATCAGAAACAGTGGTGCAGTGGCTCAGCAGGCTGTACACATGCCTCTGAGGCCGGAAAGTTGAAATGTTGTTGGTTCTAGCCCCACACAAGGAACTTAAGGTAAGTCCTGATAATGCTATTGTGCAGCATGAGGGGGGTGCTGCACTTCTGAGGTGCCATCTTCTGGACATGACATTAAACCAAGGTCCTGGCTGCCTGTTCTGGTGGTTGCTCAGCTGGACATTAAATATCCCGTGGCATTTCTCAAAAAGAGTGGGGGAATTTGTTATTCATAAAACAGAAACAATATAAACAAACATGTACTGACCCATACAAAAAGCAAACAGGGAAAAGTCAAACTAATAAAAGTATTGCATCATACAAGGTAAAAGGACCTAAATCATACCTACTAAATAGAAGAACACACACACACGCACACACAGAATAAGTTGATTTATAGTTCGAACCTTATTAAAACAGTAATTCTAACATTAAGAAACTTTATACAAAAACAATTATTACCCATAATAAATAGGAGATACCCAAACCAGCCTTAAACTCTTATCTCCTACCCCTACCCCTTCTTTATGCATATTTAACAAAAAAGGTTAACCCTTTCCACCACATATTCACTTTTTGGCTTGGATGTAACTGACAATCATTTTTATAAATCTCTCTCAATCCTGCCTCACACAGATTCCCTACCCCTTTGAAAGTGATTTTCTGCTGGCGTAACAATAGTTGGCAACGACTCTGCCACATGAAGTACTTTAAACAGGCAAACAGTAATTGCAAGGTCGGGAGATGAGACTGGCCTCTAAATTCAGACACAACCCCAAGAGCCAAATTTTTATAAGAAAGATTTTAGCCATGGTAACTTCCACACAACTGCTAAATAGGACCAGAGCCCCTTAGCATATTTGTATTCTAACAAAAAATGCTCCTGAGTCCCTTCAGAGCAACCACGCCCAGGGTACAGGCATGTCCGTTCCTCAACAGCTTTATGCTTATGGTTTGCCCTCACCTCCACATGAGTGTGTGCCATAAGCCACTGGATATCCCACATTCTGTGTGGTATCCTAGAGTTATTTAACATTCTGATTACCAGTTTTGTGTCTCCAGGGTTACCCCCTTTAAACTCGGTAACCCCTAAACATGTTTCTTCAATGATCCTACCGTACATACCTTTCCTGGAGGTGCTCTTTCTCTATTTGAGCTCTGTTAACTTTCCACTTAACCATCTTCCTTAAAGCTATTTTAAAATACCCTGGTACCTCCCCAAATTGAATCCCCCCAAAGGATTCCCCGACCAATCCCTTACCCAGTTCCCCAGAACATTTATCCCCCCACTTGCTATACAAATTTTGTTTTACAAATATTTTATATAAATTCGAATACAGAGAAGATCATATGAAAAAAGATGACCGGTTAATCATCCCCAAACCTCCTTGTTTCCTATATTTATATATTATTTCTCTTTTAATAGGGTTCAACCTGTTCCCCCATATCATTTGAAAAAAGATTTTTAATATTCTCGCCTCAAATTCAATGGGCAGTGGAAACACTCCTGCCACATATAGCAAAACCAGGATCAGGAATTGTTTTACCACATATACTCTTTTTAATTTAGACAGTTTCCATGATTTCCATCTAGCCACCTTTCCTTTCGCAATTTCCAATGCCATGTTCCAATTCTTCTTTCCCATATCTCCCTCCCCAAAAACCATCCCTAACAGTTTCATTTTTTCATTAGCTATTGATATCCCCCCTTCCCCTACTAATGGAGGCTTTAACCTCTTAAACCACATTCTGTTACTTTTATTCATTTTTATTTTAGCCCCCACTACCTCTGAAAACTTACCCAAGATTCTCACTAGTGTCCCAACTTCTTCCTACGACTTCAAAAAGACTGATATGTCATCAGCATAGGCCGTTATTTTTATCTCTTCCCACACCTGTCCCCCTTTTATACCCCTAATATCACTTGAATCTACTATTTTCCTGACCAAGGGGTCTATCGCAAAAGTATATAACAAAGGACTCAGGGGATACCCTTGTCTTACTCATCTCTGAATCCTAATCTTCTTGCCCTCCCCCTCAACTTGATACAATAACCGCAGTCTTATATAACAATTTAACCCATAGCACAAATTCATCTGGGATGCCATATTTCTCCGGTACTAAAAAAGAAAGTCATGACTCAGCCGGTCAAATGCCTTATTCTGGTCCACCTCAATCACACACCCCTCACACTGCATTTTCCTCCCATATTCAGTAACATCCTTAATTAACGCTAGGTTCTCTTGAATATTTCTCCCCGGAATTCCACACGTCTGAGCTTCATGGATAACCTCACCTGCCCCTACCCTTAATCTTCTCTGTAACACCTGGGTCAGAATCTTAAAGTCTGCATTCAAAATACTGACAGGTCTCCAGTTCTGAAGAACCTCCTTGTCTCCAGATTTACATTAAAAAAAAACACAATCCCAAGAGTAAATTCCACCAGTATGTTTTTCATTCTCAACATGGAATTAAACACCCTAACCAAACACACGGACACTGTTCCCACAAAAGCTTTACAAAACTCATTTGGTATCCCATCCTCTCCAGGCACCACCCCTAGTTTAAGATGTTTGATAACATCCGCCTCGTCAGACTCCAAAATATCCCCTTTCAACAAACTGATAGTACTGGACCCAACCTTATGGATATTTAAATTACCCAAATGATCCCTGATTTTCTCCATATCTTACTTAGTCCTTCTCCCTTCTCCTTCTAGATAATCCTCAATTATCTCCCTCAGCCCATCTGTGTCAGAAATAACCTCCCAATTCTCATTTTTCAGAGCCATTTTATGAGACCTGTTTTTCCGCTCTTTAAAAACTTCACAGGGATCTCCTGATGGGGTTTTCTGGGTCCCAAAACAGACTTCTTTTTTTTAGGGCCTCCCCTCTGCCATACTGTACCTCTTTCATCTCGGCCTTGACCTTCTCAATTTGGTCTCCCACATTCCCCCTCCCTGTATATTCCATCTCTAACAATCTATGGGCCAGATATTCAAAACGTAGTGCAGCGCGCAAACCAGTAGTGCAGCAATTGTGCTTGACTAGCGCAGAGCTGCGATATTCAAAGGACTGGTTAACGCGCGCTAACCGCAATAGCGCAGGGCAAAACGTTAATGTATGCAAAGGGCAAAGTGAGGGGGATGGCCTGCATACAAGCACTATGGGATATTCAAAGCCATAGCGCCACCTTAGGACACATAGCGCGATATGTAGCACGACGCTAACTACCACCTATAAAAGGCTGGTCTTAATCCAGGTCAAACCACTGAGGGGGAGTGACCACACCAGGAATTGGATATGGCTGCAGTGCCAATAGCAGTGATGCTTCCACTGCTGGCAGCAGCAGTAGTGGAGGAGGAGGAGGAGGAGGAGGAGGAGAGGGAGCAGGGCCAACATGGGCCGCAATGCAGGTCAAGGAGATGGTGTGCTACAAACAGGTGGTACCGGCCCAGGGTCTCCTTCGAGACCCTGCCAGATGAGCACATCACTGGCCAGTACAGGATGAACAGGGGTATGTTAAGGCAGCTATGTGAACTCCTGCATGAGCAGCTGCATCCCAACACCAGATGCAGCCATGCCATGACAGTAGAGGAGAAGGTGACAGCAGCGATGTGCTTCCTAGCCACAGGGACGTTCCAACGACCAACGGGGGACACCATCGGGGTATCGCAGTCTGCCACCTCATACCTCCTGACCCAGTTCCTTGAAGCTTTCCTGCCACACGCAGGGGAGTTCATAGTATTCCCCAGCAAAGCAGCAGAGTGCAGAGAAACCATGCAGCATTTCCTCTGAGTTGCACACCTACCAGCAGTACTTGGTACCAGTGACTGCACCCATGTCCCCATCCGTGCACCACCTGGCGATGGCAGTGAGGTGTATGTCAACAGGAAGGGGTACCACTCCATCAATTACCAGGTGGAGTGCAATGCAACTGGGTGCATCAGCAATGTCTATGCGCAGTACCCTGGCAGTGCACATGACGCCTTCATCTGGCACCAGTCCTGGCTGTGCCAGGCATATGAGGAGGGCAGGATACCCAGTGGGCACTTAGTCGGTGAGTAGCAGCAAACAAGGCACACACACACACGCACACCACAGCAGGGGTGGGGATAGGCTGGGGAAGTCAAGGAAGGGGCCTGGGAGAGCAACACAGGTAGTGCAAGACGGCAGTGGGCAGACAGCAGAACTTCACTAACAGGTGCACATCTCTCAACAGGGGACAGCGCCTTTCCCCTGCAACCCTGGCTGCTGACACCGGTACCCTGGCCGGCCACAGTGTCCGAAGAGATGTACAATGAGGCACATGCCACCACCAGAAACATCATAGAGAGGGTGTTTGACATACTGAAGATGCGCTTCCGATGCCTAGACACGCCGGGCGGTGCCCTACAGTATAGGCCTAAGAAGGTATGCCATATCTTTCTAGCCTGTTGTATGCTGCACAACATGGCAATGAACCGTGGGATACAGGCACCTGAACCTGAGGGACAGGCCGACAGTGACCCAGAGCCAGCGGTCAGGGTGATAGTGGAGCAACTTGAGAGGAGGGATCCTCGCATGGCCCGCAGGGCCCTGGAGCACAGGGCCACCATCATCAGGACACTGTCACAGGCCAGAGGGTGAGTACACACAGCACGGCAACAGGACACAGTACAATGGTACACAATTTAATATGTAGAGACAACCACAACAGTGCTGACAACAAACAAAGCATGTGCACAACACAGTGGCACTGAATGCCTGTGTGAGGGCAGTGTGATGGGTGGGTTGTGCAGGACACACAGCCATGGTACAGTGATGCAGGCTATGCCTGATGTGTGGCGGCAGTGTGGGAAGGGACACCATGGCCGCGCATGTGAGACTGTGCAAGTGAAGGGGTGCATGTGTGTGTGTGTGTGTGTGTGTGTGTGTGACAGCATGAGTGCAGGTGTGTGCAAGTGTCTGGGAGTGCACATGTGAGTGTCAACTGTGCACATGTGCATGGCAGCCGTGCCTATCTCTGGTGACTACCACCATGCGCTCGGCGCACACCATGTGTGTGGGACACAGAGCCAGTGGTGCTCTAAGCTGAAGACACAGAAGGTGAGGACCACAGTGAGGCTGGGAGGACAGACCACCTGTGCCCCCTCTGACCAGCAGAGCTGGACAGGGTGGCCGAACGCCCACAGTGGCACTGGGCGCCTGCTGATGTGCATGATGCAGAGGTGCTCATGCCAGTGTCAGTTCTGCAGCTGTGAGTGACCCACCTGTGGGCCTCTGTGCCACGGGCACGCTGACCTCCTTGCACAGCCTGCTGCCCACCATGCACCCCGCGCAGCACTGTGGTGACGTCAGCCACCGCAGCCATGAGCCCAGCAAAGCTGTGGTCCAGTGTGGCAACCATGCAGCCCAATCTGTTCTCAGCCCGCTGTTCCACCCATGTGAAACCCAGGCACAGTGACTCCCATATCTGTGAGAGCTCAAGCCTGAGCTCCCGCCGCAGGCCACGCAGGTCCAGCTGGGCCTCCTGCTGGGATGTCAGTGTGGCCTGGAGTAGAGGGCGGGCCCTTGGGGCATCCGGCTCCACGGCCACGGCACCCTCAATGGCAGCTGGCACTGGTGCCTCCAGCTCACCATGGTAGGGATGCTGTCGCACTAGCAGAATGCCCTGCTGCTGCTGCAGGCCACTGGTGGTGAGCCGTGACCCCTACGGGACCTGCACCCCTACCAGTGGAGGACACCGCATGTCCAGTGGGGCACACATGGCCCTCACAAGGCCAACCAATGGCTGCATGGGTACACCCATGCTGGCATGGCAATCCACCCCCCCCGGCACCCGTGTTGTGGACTGCACCCTAGCCCACCCCTGTGCCCCCCTCCACAGGCCTCTCCACAGGCAGGCTGTAACTCCCCTCTGACACATCCGACTCCAAGTCGCTGGTTACTGTCAGCAGGATCACTTGCCCATCACTGAGATCCTCCACCTGGTCATCCTCCAGGGCTGCACTGAAGTCCAGGTCCCCACCACTACTGGCACCTCCCCGCAGGTGTACCCCATGTCCAAGTGAGTGCCACACATGGTGCGTAGCCGAGGGTCCTCAAACGGCACCTAGTCCAGAGGTCAACAGCAGGTTCTCCTCCACCTCTGCCTCCGGTCCTAAGACAGCCATCTTAGCCTGGTCCTGGCATGCTGCAGGCCCTGCACACACCGCTGTGGAAAATGGGACAGGGTCACTGACCAGTACATGCACAGTGTACCTCACCACCACCAGTGCATGCACACCCTAGGATACATGCCACTCGCCACAGACATACATACCTCACACATCAGCCCCACAGTCATAGACCGTGGCCACATGCACACAACCACACCACAGTGCACATGCCCCAGCCTATCAGCTGTGGTGACAACCTTGCCAGGCACTGTTCGCATGCAAACCCGCCCCATGTGCACAGTGTGCACAGCAGAGCACCCCCACAGTGCACCCCTGGCACGACGCTAACACCAACACCCAGCACGTGTGCAGCGACACCATGCAGAGTGCACACACGCAGATACAGACCTGTCCTAGGTGGTGTGAGAGGCATCTCACACCCTGCTCCTGGCACACCGGTAACAGCCACCGGGTGAAGTGTGGATGCCACCACAGACATGAGTGGGTCCTCCTGCCGCTGTTGTGTGGATTGTGGGCCACCTCCGGTCCGTAGTCTATCACAGAGCTGCTGTGCCTCCTCCTCCTTTGCCTGGCACAGCAGGTCACTCCAGCACTTGCGCACTGCATCTGTCATTCTGCCACGGCCGCCGATGGCATTCACCACTGCTGTCACCTCTTCCCATGACTGGCGCACCACCGCATCTGTCACCTTGTGCTGCCACAGCACCTGCTCCCTCTCCTTCACACCATGCACCATTGTCCTCAGCTCATCCTGTGAAAAGCGATGTGCCCGTATGCGTTCAGGTTGTGCTGCAGTACCTATGGGTGAGATATAGAGGGATATGTGTCACCAGCTGTGGCGGGCCTGTGGTGCATGGTACACGTGTAACAGTATGTGCATGCCATCCCCAATGGCCACATTGCCCACCCGGTAGTGGCATGGTGACGGCACAGGCCAGCATGTGCGTGTACAGGGCACACAGCCACAGTGCACTGTGGCCATCCCTGTGTGCACTGTGCCACTGCACGGCTGACGGCATACACTGCGTACAGACTGCACACACTGGACCCACATGGGCACCGTCAGCACCCACACCAATCATGTGTTCCCGAGACAAGGGATATCCCAGCGCTCACCACCTGGCATTGTACCATGCCCCCATCGGCCCGCTAGAGGACATGTGCACCGCACACAGGGCGTGGACACTACAGATGGTACGCATACAACAGCAGGCTACCAGGCACAAATGACATGGTGCTGTCGATGTCACAATGGGATCCACGCAGTCCTGACCCTATGACCCCTGGGCTGTAGCTGTGTACCACCATCGGAGGGTCTGCAGCCTTCCACGTCCCACACCAAGGGTGACAAATGAGGGTCCATGGACCCCATGTCTGTGAGCCACTGTTGCATGACTGGCACCCACAGTGTGCAGGCAGTGCCGGCATGGCGCTGGCTGACGCAGGTGCACAGGCCCGGCACATGGACCAGTTGGCTGGACAGCCAGCCCAATGGCATTGTGCACCATTACACAGCACCGTGATGGCCTGTGGGCCTGCAATCAGCAGCCCTGTCCCCGGCCTGTACAGTTGTGGACTGCTGGTGCGCAGTGTGTATGCCCCGGCCCTGTGACGCACCAATGCCCTTCCACCAGGCCTCCGGCTGCTATACAGACCTGCCTCTCGCTGCTCTGCCTCCTGTGACATGGCTCCGTCTGTTGTGTCAGTTCATCTGCAGCTTCTGCTGTGTGCTGCAATCCCACAACACAACACTGGTGGAGCACCGCTTGCCCTTTTATAGCCTAGCCAGGCAATCCAGCCTGCTATGCATGCAAATCATCGGATAAAGATATGGTAATCAGTATTTGCACCATGCATACACAAGTGCCCTCATTTGCATGTGCCGGTTGAAGATGGACCTGAATAGCGCCGGGCAATCTGCTTAGTGCCATGCAAACGTTACCACCATGCTATGTGGTGTCCAGCACCGCACTGTCCTGGTAGCGCAGTGCTATGTGGCACATCACGACCACCACGCATAAGTGTGTGCCCCTGTGCCATGCTAGCACCCCGGTTTAGCACAGCATAGCACTGTGCTAGCTCAGACAGCGCAGCGCTCCGTGCATGCATGGCGTTGTGGCTCCAGGGTCATGACGGGGTCATGCATGCGCAGCATGCCCACTTCCGGGTAGCACCGCCCTACATCATGTGATAGCATGGCGCTACTGCACGGATTGCTGGTGGGACAAGGGTGTGGAACAGGCTGTGCAGTACAACAGGTGGCAGGGTACCAGTGGTGCTTAGGCAATGCCAGGGAGAAGGAGACAACATGCTGGGGTGCACAGGGACAGGCGCTGGGGTGAGGTGGAGACTGCCAACCTGGTGTAGCTAGTGCAGCAGAGGCACAAACGGCTCTTTGGGGAGGTCAGGAAGGGTGACCTCCCATGCCAGCTGGTGTGGGCCTCCATTGCCTGGAAGCTCAGTGACCACACAGGCATTGCCCGTGATGCCGAGAAGTGTCAGCATCATTACATAGACATGCGCCGTTGGCAGTGGCAGCAGCTGGAGCACTTCAAGGGCATGGTGCGTGAGGGCACTGTGCTGGTACCAGGTAGGTGGCATTGCACATTGTTCACCACTGTCATGTGCCTCTCGGACTGCAAGTGTGTGCATGTGACCGTGTGCGTGTGTGTGTGTGTGTGTGTGTGTGTGTGTGTATCTGTGTGCATGTGCACAGGTGTGATACCGTGCATGGTGTTGGGTCGCATGTGGTGCAGGTCGGGCCACACATGTTTTGCCACCTAGGGGGGCATTCTGGTACAGGGTGTGGGGTGGCACACATGGTGGTAGCGTGGTGCATGCTGTATCCATGGGGGTGACGCTGGTGTGGGTGGTGGATCGGGACATTGCTGTTGGTGGGACCTGATACAGCACCGTCCTGCAGCCTACCACACCGTGGTGCAGGGGTGCTGTCCCTGGACCACTGACAGCCCACACAGCCATGTGCGCCTGTGTCTGGCACTGTTGCACCACTGCGCCACCCTGCCTACATGTCCTGTGTGCCTGGTGCATGTTCCGTGGGCCTTGCCGCCCTCCGTGTGGGTGTCCCATGTGTTCAGCCACTGTCCTTTGGCTTCCCTGTGTGTGCAGTGTTGTGGGGGTTGGATGTGCATCTTGCTGTGGCACTTGTGGTACATGCTGTGTGTTGCGCTAATACTGCTGTTTTCTCTGTCCACTGTAGAGCGGATTGTGCAGCCCAGGATGGCAGGGGTGGGCCAAGAGGTGTCCCAGGACAGGCAGAGGAGCAGCCCGAGGGTGCCGGCCATGCTGCAGCATGCGCAGGAGAGCAGCCCTGAGGCTGGGTCCTGTTGCGTGAGTACATGTCTTGTTCATTTGTGGTGTCTCTCTGTGATGTGTGGTTCCTTCTGTGGTCTGCCATTGACTGTGCTGGTGGCTTGGCTGCCACAGCCATCAGGCCAGTGGAGTTGTGGCACTGTGCTGTGTTGTGCACCACTGTTGCACATTGCTGCTGGTGTCTAGCTGTCAGGCCGCTGTGTCCTGTGGCGGGGTTGGGGCGCTGTGGGCCAGTGTCAGCATGCACGGCTGTGAGGGTGCCAGATGGTGGTAGGGGCTGTGGCGTCAGAGGTTCGGAGGGGCACTCATGAGGGTACTCAGGGCACTGTTTCCACACTGTCATTTGCCTTACACACATCTGCAGTGGGGTGTGATCCGGGCCTCCTGCCCCCCCCCCCCAGTTCCTATGCCTGTGCACAGCTGGCATTGCCATGCTGTCCACAGGCTTCACTGGCCTTGTTCGGTTATTCGCCGACCGTGTGCGTGTTGTGACTGTGCATTGTGAGGCCCATGTTTGGCGGCATCTGTCAGCCCACCCCTGCCACTGTCTGCACCCTGTGGGCCTGCATATGCTGTGGGTCTGTTCACCTTGGCATGGGTTGGCCATTGGCCAGCCACCATGCCTGCACTGTGATGCTCTGGAGCCCCTTTGGGTTGTTGTTGTGGTGCTCTGCTTTCTGGTACTTTGACGTCTGACTATGGGCAGCCTGTCCCGAAGTGTGGGTGCCCTTGTGCATGTTGTTGCATGGTCCATGCACACCGCCATCCTGGGGACCGCCTGTGTGTCTGCACTGTCTCACTGTGTGCAGTGCTGGGGTGGGTGGTGTCACCTGTGCCATGGTGCTGTTGGGGCCTGACGTCACCGTGTCTATTGGGTATTGGGCTGGTGCCTGTGTCTACCAGGCCTGCCGTGTGAGCACCTTCCGGGTGGGCCTACCATTGCGTTCCTCAGCACCACTTGGGCATGGCTGTTGGGACATGCTGTCCATCCCTGTATGGCCACCTGTGGCTGCAGTATGCCCCCTGGCCAGTTTCCCATCCTCATGATCTCCCCCTTCCTCTTGTAGGTCCACTCCGTTTGTCATTGTGGGCGACCAGACCAGAGGAGTCGGAGGGAATGGAGGACCTGCTGTGATGCCTTGTCTGGCAGCAGAGGACGTTGATTGAGCAACAGGTCATCCTAATATCAGAGCCCAGGAGGGTGGCTGCTGTTCTGGAGGCACATCTGCTGGATCCATCCAGCAATCAGCCATAATCGTCTTCCCTTTTCTGTTGGCTATCCCCCCCATCTGGACTGATGTTCACCCTTGCCCTCTGTTACGCTCCCCCTGTTTGTATCCATGCACCCTTCCCCCCGTTCCCCTTGCCCTCCTGTATATATTGTATATATGTTACTATGTGTCTCTTGCCACTGTTTCTGTTGTTTTAATTCCACTGTTATACTCATTCGCATGTGGGTCTTCATTGTGGTTGTGTTCTGTGTTGGGGGGAGGGTTGCATTACACTCTGTTGATTTGGCTTTCATTTATTCGTAACGGTTCACCCAGTTGACGTTGTGGTAGTGTTCTGTTCTCATTTAGGTTTTGTTTGTTGTTTATTGTCTTCATTTACCCTTTGCAATTTTGTGTGTACTGTTTGCTTTGCTTTACTGTTCCTATTGTTTTGCCATACCTTTGTTTATTATTACATTCCCGTTACTATATTTAACTGTGTCCTGTGTCATTCTTGGGTGCTGGGGTTGTCACCTCATATGCACTGTTCCTTGATTCCAACTCTTGGGTCCTGGTCGTTGCTTACCATTCACATGCATGTGTGTCATTTCCTGGGTTCTGCACTGCGATCTGCACCAGGACCTTGTTCCAGGCTGTATTTCCTTGCTTTGTCCTGGGATCAGGCTGTCTCACCTCTGCACTGTGTTCCACTTGGTGTTTGCACTGCCTGCCTGGGTGCTATATTCAGTGCTGTCTTATTTGCTATATTCAGTGCTGTCTCATTCCCGGGCAATGTTTGCCCTGCACTCCTGGCCCTGTTTGCCCGGATTCCTTTGCTTGCTATATTCAGCTGGTTTTGCACCGGGCTAATCCTTCTGATTATAGCTTGCTTTCTGCTCCAGGCTATGTTTGCCCACCAGGCAGTGCTAACTTTGCCCAGAGGCAGGGTTTTGAATATCTGGCCCCATATAGCTTACCTCGAAGTGTAATATATTTCATAAAGTTCCTATTAGCCACTCTTTTACCATACCCCTTTAACCAGTTACTAATCTCTTTTTTCGTGTCCCACCGCCAACGCACTAGGTCCTCATAAAGCCCAATTACTGAACCTCTGGCCTCGAATACTTCCCCAAGTGACAATTTTACTTTCCCTATGAGCAGCACACCGACGTTCATCTTCCACCTAGTTACAGGTTGTTCCCTCCCTGTTTCTGTGTTTAACCTGCATTTAATAATCATATGATCAGGTAAAGCAGTGGGTAAAACAGATACTTTCAGTGCCTCAATCCTGCTGGATAAATACAAGTAATTGAAACTCGAGAACAACACTCATTTCCTAAAAGTAAAATGACTAGGGACTGATTCATCACCAAAAATATTTCTTAATTCAGCTATTTGTATACTCCTTTTTAAAGCATTTGAATCACAGTACACTTGTTTCCCACATTTCTTCCTATCCGTTGTCTGTAGAGTACAAGTAGAATCCCCACCATAGTAAATATTTCTTGACGAGCATAAGAAAGGCTGAACAAGCTCAAACAAACTCACCCTCTCCGCTTTGGATTGCGGGCCATAGATACAAATAAACCTGCTAGGCTGTCCATGCCAGATCCCATCAATTATCTAAATCCTTCCAGGTTGCAGATCTACTATTTTTGTTAGTTTAAGCCCATTTCCTGAAAAAGTATCCCCATCCCATCTGCCTTATTCAGCCCGAAAGACCAATAAGAAGGCCCCCAAATCCATTCCCTTCTAGCCTGGGCACACAGAAAGCACTGACTTGGACGAAGTCTCCTGTAAAAATATCACTTCACATGCTACGTTCCTTAAATCAGCCCATACAGCCTCTCTCTCTTAACCCTATTCAAAACACTGTTCACATTACATGATGCAATAGAAAACAAAACCATCTTTTTTTTTTTTAACTACCCATCACCAACAACAAAAAACAGCCCACAGAAATCATCACTTCCTCTTTCTCCTTTTTCTTCTTCTTCGCTTGAACTTCCTGTTCCTCAGGCTCCTGGGGACAGGATTCAACCTGTATCCCTGACGACACCTCCGACCCTTCCTCTCTCCCCGGTCCCTCTAAAATGTCAAAAGGGTCACCCATCTTGAGTTCAGGAAAGGATCCCTTACAGCTTCTCAGGTTCCATTTTCTTCCCGAATCCTGGGAGCTCCCCGGTGGTTGCCGGGCATGTTGTTCTCCCTTAGCTCTTCCCTCTTAAGTCTCCCCCATTCTCACTTTCCGACACTTCCTTCATTCCATCCTTTCCAGAAATCTCTCCCATTGAAGGTACTTCCTTGTGGGGGCATTTACTCTCCTCTACCCTCTTTGAACCTCGACCCTTTTCACCATCCACAGTTGCCACCAACTGAGATGAAGCCTGCGGGGCCTCCTTCTCCTTGCCCTGCTCCTGTGAAGGGAAGGCCACAGGTTCACGTCTTGCTCCTGCTCTTTGGGCCTTGTTAATCAACTCTTCCTGGTCCATACTTCTACTGTTATTTCTGGCTGCCTATGGGCAGGTGTTAAACATGTGCCCATATTCTTCACAGAGGTTGCAGCATACGTGATTGGCACATTCTGGATTGCTGTGCCCAAACACACCACATCTAATCACGTCACACGTGTTGGAAAGGTGTGTACGAGACCCACATCTGTAACAAGCCTTGAGCTGCCCCAGGTAGAATACTACCCCTCTGCCTCTACCAAAAAAAAAAGCTGTTTGGGATATGAACAATGCCAGAATCTAAAAGGTCCAGTTTTACTTTAAACCTCCATCCTCCTCTCCAGAAGAATTCCTCATCAATTATTGCCTCAGGGGGACCCATAACTATGCATCTCTGCTGTAACCATTGCAAAATGTCTCCCACATGCACACACTCTGAACAAAACATTACAGTCACTGTTTTCATTATAGGTTTGGTAAGGGGGATTGCTAAAAAAGGAGCCCACAGTGGGGTATTTTCCAGAGCATCATATTTTGCCCAAAAGCGATCCAGGCCATTCATTGTCCGAAAGCTGACATCAAAAACATCTTCCCCCACTATATGAATTAGAGCATACACCTCTGTAGCTATAAACCCCATAGAATTTTTAGTTAGATTTCTCCCCACATGATACCTATCTGGGTAGTTCTCCAGACCTTCTCTATATTGCAGCCGTAATGCAAAGCTTCGAGGGGGGGTCACTAAATCCTCCCTGGGAGGACCCCCCGGTCTCCTTCTTTCTCTCAAAGGAGGTTCTTCCAGCATTGTCTGCTTCTGAGGGGAATCATTGCTTTTTAAAGTGTCAGCATAGGTTTTAGCTGGGGGGGGGGTGTTAACACCAGCCACAGTATTTGCTCTTTCTTTCAGAGAACCTGAACCCTCCTGACTCCCCTTATCCTCCCTGGGTACAGATTTATCTTGCACAGTCAAGCCCTCCTCCTCGAGAGGACACTCTCTCACAGTGTGCTGTTCTCCATCCCTCTCTTTATAGCACACAGGGTCCACTTTGATAATTTCACCAGAGGTTAAGCACCCTCCTTCTTCTTCTTTCACAGGCCCAACTCCCTCTCCTTTCAGCTCACTTTCCTTTTTAAACATCAGTACCCCCTTACCACTCTGGGAGAAGTCCTCCCACTCCATTTCAGGCTTCCAGCTCCCATCCTGTTCCTGGATCCAACCCGCCCCCTGCAGGGACGTCCCCAGAGACCATTTTTCTTCATCCCAAGTCATAGGCAGACCAAAAGAATGTACCATAGCTTCCTTAACTGACAGAGACGTTCTGTCAGTTTTTTCTTCCCCTCACGTGTTTCCTCCTTCCAACTGGGCCCCTCCTCTGTTTCTAAGGCCACTCTCGGTTCAGGGTCAACTCTCTTCCCAGGCTCTCATCTACGCTCTTCAAGCCGGTTCTCGTCATCCTCCTCCAAAATCTTCAAAATGGACAGCCGTTTCTCTTCCATAGCTTGTTCCAGGTAAGCAGATGTCAATTCTTTGTCCTGTTTCATCGTAACCAGAACCTCCTCCAATTTTATACGACTCCCATTAAGCATATCCTCCTCCTCCTCCTCTGATTCCTCCGATGCCGGCACCGATGCAAAAACTCTAGCTCCTCATCTGAATCAGAAGCAGTGGCATCTCTTACAAATTCTTCCGACAAAACGCTCTCCTCCATAGCTGTTGTTGTTTTCACAGGGTTCTTGTGGATTTTATTTGGTAGGTTAGTTATTTTCTTTCTTACTTCTAAGGGGCTAGCAGGGTAGTGTTTTGGGTGATGCTGGATGTTTGTAAACTGATTTGGTGGCTGTAAGTGGGGCTCATTTTGTGGATGTTTCACTGTGTAACAGGCTGCGCTGGTAGAGGCCTATTTCTTCTGATTTAAAACCTATTTGGTGGGATTTGCTTGGGCCTGGTTCTTTGGCTGCTGGGCTTGGAGGGGAGACACAGGGCTGATACAGCCCTCTCTCGAGTCAGGTGTCTGCCCAAGACCCGCCCTCCCCACCCTTCCTCCCCAGAAGTCTGCGGATTTATAGGGGAACACCTGCCCTGCAATTGGAGGAAAAGGCTGCAGGTGCAGCTCATGTAGTTCTAGCCACTGGGGTAGGATTTAAAGGCTGGGAGAGAGGAGCTTTGGGGGTTGTTCATTTCCCTTATAAGTTTAATGTGTTGTACTGCACCTAGTAACAGGGTTACTGGTGTGCAGTGGGACTGTCTCTAAGATTAGTGGGTGACCTGATTAGGCAGTAGGGGTATCTTGGACTAGGGGAACCTGGTGGCTCACCCAAAACCTATTTGGAAGGATGGAACCACACATCATTAGGGCCGGCATCTTTGGGAGGGTGGTGGGGTGCACAGGGTGGAGCAGCCATGATGCTGGACTGGGCTTGGAAGTTCGGTGGTTGCCCAGTGTGCTACCAGCTAGCACAGCTTAGGGAGGAGGTTGGGGGATTAGGAGAAAGCTGGGGAAGGGGGTGGTATGGTTGAGGAAGGGGCTGGGAATCTCCACAGGGTTGCACCAAGCACTGGGGTGGGGGCATGGGAAAGGAGTGCAGGAGAATACTCAGGGGTCACAAAGGGAACCTGGGAGAGGTACAAGGACACTACCAAGAAGCAGGCAGGTAACTGGGGGCCCTCACAAAGGGGGACGGAGGGACAACATTCTCAGGAAGTAGGCAGATGGCCAGGGCTGGACAGAAGGAAGCAAGCGGGGAGGTGGATCAGACCTTACACTCGATAACCGCTTCAATTCTCTTCTTCTGCTCAAGGATGAGGGGTGATATAGCCATGACAGGAGTAGTTAGAGGTGGAAAGGAGTGGGAGTGGGAGGCAGAAGGCAGGGGCCAGATGCAGGAAGAACAGGGGGACCTGGAATGCAGGAGAATGGGGAGCAGTGAATCAGAGCAGGAGGGGCAGGGGAAGAGGGAACGCAAGGAGAAAGGACCAGTTGGGAGGAAAGGTAAGAGAAGGACCAGCAGTACAAGGAGGATTCAGTAAGGAGGCTGAGGGTTTAGGCCAGGGAAGCACGACGAGCAAGGAGGAACTAAATGGAGACAGGAAGGAAGGGAGGATGAGCCAGGCTAGTTTAGCAGATGGGAAAAGGACCGTTGCGAGCAGTGAGGGGAATTAGCAAGGTACAGAAGGATACTCAGGAGGAGGAGAGGCATAGGATTGGAGGGAGGGTGGCTATGGTAAATAGGGAGGGGGTGGCATGTGGCACCCAGAAAGGGAGGAACACGGAGCCAGCTGGGTGGAGGGGCCTGTAGAAAGGATGAGGGACATGGAAGGGGGAATGGAGGAAAAGAGTGGTCAGAGTGCTCCTGCTGGGGATTCTATGATCAGGGTATCAAATGGGATAGGAGGAGAAGCCTGGCCAGTTAGAACAAGATGCTTCCCTGGACTAACAGTGCACAGGAGCTAAGCACGAGGTATATCAGCTGGCAAAGGTTGTGGGGGTTCCCAGACATACTGGTCCACCTGGGTACAAATGACATTGAGGAAATAGTGAGCTAGAGATACAGGCAAGATTCAGGGAGCTCACCAGGGTCTGTCATGACATAGGATGCACAGTTTCCTTCTCAGAAATCCTGCCAGTGCCAAGGGCTAGTGGGGAACTCAAAAGGAAAATTAGGAGCTAAACCAGTGGCTCAGGGGATGGTGTGAGGCCAGAGGTATGGGTTGATGGGGGATTGGGGGACCTGGAGGATAGAGCTATAGCTAGAGATAGACTACATCTCAATTTGGAGGAGGAATCCTTAAGTTGAAAATAGAGGGTTCATTGGTGAAAAGTGGGGTTTAAACTTGTGAAGGGGTGGGATGGGAGAAAAAGGCTGTCAAGGGGTGCCGATAAAGGAGGACTCTGTCTCCACCCCTGGGGACCAGGAGGATTGCAGGAAAAGGCCAACTGGCAAGTGCAGACCAGGGGAAAACAGAATCCCATGGGAACACGAGCAGGGAAATGGAACTATAGGAAAGGGTGGAAGGTAGTCCTGCTAAATGCCAGGAGCTTGGGCAATAAAATTCCTGAGCTCCAGGCAATGCTAACTGAGGGAGCAGTGGATGTGGCAGTGGTCACTGAGACTTGGGCCACTGCAAGATATGACTGGGACCTGAACCTGGAGGGATACACTATGTTCAGGAAGGACGGGAGGAGGGAAGGGGAGGAGGGGTAGCAATGATAGTCAAAAACTGCATTGGCATGGGGGAGTAGAGGAGGCGGAGGGAACTGTGGAGGCAATTTGGGTCACCTTGATAACAAGGGGGGGCAAGAGAGTAAAAATAGAGTGGTGTATAGACCCCTGCCCTGGCGGAGGAGCTGGAGGACAGTCTGGTGGTGGCAGATGTTGGGAGACACTGCAGACTGGGCAGAGGAATGGTGGTGGTGTTGGGGACTTAAACATGCAGGAACAGACTGGAGACTATGACATCCTCTGTGACCAGGGAACAGAGGTTGTTGGATGTCTTTCAAGGCGTTCCTAACTCAGCAGGTGAGAGAACAAACCAGGAGGCACGGGTACTGGATGTGGTCCTGGCAGACAGTGACAGATTGGGGGCCTGGAGGTAAGGGACCCATTGGCGGGAGTGACCATGCACGGTCCTGTTCTGCCTGGACCCTAGGAGGGTAGAAAGCTGCACAAAGGCGGAAGTAACCGACTTCAGGCGGTTTTAAGAAATGGGAAGGATCCTTGAGGAGCATTTGGATGGGATTGGGTCAGACATGGACGCTGGTAGTAGGTGGGAAATCATCAGGAAAGGGGTGCAGGATGCTACCAGCACCTGTGCAAGAGTAAGACGAAAATGCGGTAGGGCCCAAAAACCCTGTTGGTGGACCAGGGAGGTCCAGGAGGTGGTGCCGGGAAAGAAAGCAGCCTATAAGCAATTCAAGTGCTCAAGGAGTGAAAGGGATCGAGGGGAGTATGAGCTGATGGCTAGAAGGACCACTAGAGTGGTGAGGGCGGCTAAGGCAAGGAAGGGCAGAACCTTACCAGGGAAATTAGGAGAGAGGAACAAGGGGTTCTTTAGATACATTGGGGAAAACGAAGGGTGAAGGGGCAGATTAGCAGGATTAAATCAGGGAGAGATGGGCACAAGACCCGGGGAGCAGGCTGAGGTACTAAATGAGTACTTCACCTCAGTTTTCTCCAGGAAAATGGGGGTGCTGCATCATACATGGGAGGAGACAGAGATACTGAGGAGAGGGACCCTTACCGATCGGCAGGTCTGGGAGAGGGAGGCATCACTGGCAGGTGGGGGAGGCTAAGCAGGGAGAAGGGGTACGGAGTGGAAATCACAGCAGAGAGGTGAAGCCCTCAGCTCCCTTAAGACGGAGAAAGCACGGGGCCGAATAAATTACATCCCAGAGTGCTGAAGGAACTTGCAGATGTCCTGGCAAAACCCCTGGCAGAGCTTTTCACCATCTCTCTGAGGACAGGGTGGGTGCCCCAAGACTGGAAGGTGGCGCATAAAGTGCCTATCCACAAGGGGGGATCAAGGGAGGTGGCAGGGAACTACAGGCCTGTCAGTCTGATATTGGTGGTGGGCAAGGTGATGGAGGGCATTTTCAAGGAGAGGCTAGGGGGACCTGGATAAGTCAGGGTGCCTGGACGATAGACAGCATGGATTCATCCCGGGGAAATCGTGTCAGACAAACCTGGTGGAGTTCTATGACTGGGTGACAAGTGCCTTGGACCTGGGTAGACCAGTGGATGTCCTCTTTCTAGACTTCAGCAAGGCATTTGACTCTGTTCCTCACGTGGGTCTGTTGGATAAGCTGGGAGAAATGGGGGTGGGGAACCAGATGATCAGATGGATAGGCAATTGGCTCCAGGACCGGACCCAGAGGGTCGTAGTTAGTGGGATAGTCTCATCCCCAAGGAGGGTCATTAGTGGGGTCCCACAGGGATCAGTCCTTGGGCCCCATCTGTTCAACGCCTACGTATCTGACATAAGGACAGGAATCAGGAGTGAGATGAGTCTCTTTGCAGATGACTCGAAACTGGGGGCGGTGGTGGATGGGGAGGAGGAGGGTGGCCCTAGGGGGGACCTGGAGCTCTGGAAGATGGTCTAGAAAGTGGAAGCTGAGGTTCAATGCGGGGAAATGCAAGGTGCTCCACCTGGGGGCAGAAACCCAGGCCAAGTGTACACCAGGGGAATGCTACAAGTCTCGATGGCTGAGAGGGACCTGGGGGAGGTGGTGGATGTCAAGATGAACAACTCTGAGACTTGTGGGAGGCAGCAGCCAAGGCCAACAGGATGCTGGGATGCATCGCTGGGATCACCTCAGAAGGAGAGAGTGATACTCCCTCTGTATATAACTGCTTGGTGAGGCCACTTCGAGTACTGCGTGCAGTTTTGGAGCCACACTTAAAGCGGGACATTAACCTCCTGGAGAGGGTCCAGAGGAGGGCAACCAAAATGATTTGGGGATTGGGGGACACGTCCTATGAGCAGAGGCTCGAAGAGCTAAATATGTACACATTGGAAGAGAGAAGGGACCGGGGGACATGATAGAGGTCTTTAGGTACATGAAGAGGATAAATAGAGGAGGAACAGTTGGGGTGCTTCGAAGGAAGGAGGAAGGGGCCACTAGAGGGCATGGGTGGAAGCTGGAGGAAGATTCAGGGAGAAAGGGAGGTGCTACTTCACTGAGAGGGTGGTGGAGCCATGGAATGCACTGCTTAGGGGGCTACTGGAGGCAGAGACAGTGGAGGGGTTCAAGAGGGGGTGGGACAGGTACAGGGGAAGGGTTCTGGAAGCAAAATCCAATGCAGCAAGAATATCCAGAACTGGGAAGGGCGAAGCCAGAGAAGGCGAGAGGGACAGCAAGGTCAGCACCCAGGCTGGGGACTGACCAAACAAGCAGACACGAAAGACCGTTAGGCCTATTCTGCTGGCATTTTAGTATGTTAGTATAGCACACTCCTTCTCCTCTGCTGCATCCTTCAGACTGGCCATGGCTCCGACAGCACTTCAGCGCCCTCTACAGAACAGTAGGGGAATTTCCCCAGTGTCCTAGCCAATTTTTCCCTAGTCGCTAAAAAATGCTACCAACAGCTTAACTTGAGTCAGTATGTTAGTTTGCATCAGTGGCTGAATTAAGTATGTATCTTCCCCTGAGACGACACTGAAAATAGAACTGCCTAGCCCTCCTTTCCTGGTCAATAAAAACTAAATAATCATTAGCGAACATAGTTCTTAACTTGTGTACCATGAGCTGGCAATGAGAGTCTCACACCCAAGAAATAGGAAGAAGTTTGACTTTCTTCTGTGTAAAGCACTTTGGTACAGCACTGCATGCAATTACAAGTTAAATAATGAGTCCGTTGTGCTAGGTTTTTTCCTTTTTTTAAAGTTTTTTATGCTTTATGCCCCTTTAATACCCAACCTGCCCTGTCAGCCTATCTCTCTTTCTCCGCCAGCCTCATCACCCGCCCTCCCTGGGACTTACCTTCTGAGCCTACAGTTCCCCACAGCTTGCCCCCTGTGGTGAAGCCCCCCAGTTTCCCCACGCACAGGAGGAGTTTAGCTTGGGTGCAGGTCGGGAGCCCAGTGAGTAGTGTGGGGCCTGCAAAGAGAGGAGGTGTCATTTAGCAGGCTAAGGGATTTTCCTCTTTTTCTATTACCCAATCCCAGGTGCCTCATGGGCTGGGACTGAGACAGATGTCTACACACAAGTGTGCCAATGTCCCAGTCAAGAGGCGCCAACCCACCCATCACAGCTCCACTTACCGTGCCTCCTGTGGCAACCCAGGTGGCAGTACTGCAGCGGAGTGCGCTGATCTCCCTCCCCAGAGGGGGAGAGCACCCTCTGGGATACTCAATCATCCTCCCCACAGCCGGACCCCGACAACTCAGGCTTGCTTTCCAACCCGGGTCACTGGTGTCATGAGTAGTAGCGCTACCACTGCACCAATGGCCCAGCCCATCAGTTGCACTTTCTGGCAGTGATCCATGTTAACAAATGCTAACTCACATTATAATAACTGGGTCTCCCTTTTCCCATAGGGAAACTGCAGCATAATTTCCAATTATAAAGGAGTGTTTATAACAGCAAACACATGCACAGTTTCCCTCGTTCTACACATGCTCCTGCCGTAGTGCATCCCTTCCTGCTGCTTGCCTTCTTGCCGCCAGTGGGACTCGGTGGTAAGTCATTTTTTATAAAATGATAGGCATTTTATACACCTAATGACTAAATAAACATTTTAAAACATTTATTCTCGGGCATTGCAAATGTGGGGACTGGTGCGAAAATGAAACTAGAATGCGACCAGACCACATGGACTGCTATTTTATATAATTGCTGTGGCGAAAAAAGGGAAACCCAGCAAATACATAAAATAAAATATAGGGTGGTGTGTTTAAACTCTAAATTTACACACATCCTCGGTGTTAGATGCTTTTGCAAACCTTAACACTTCAGGTGTATGTAAACCTCTTGTTACACACACCACCCCATACTTTATTCGATATATAATGCACTCCTAGTTTCTGTATCCCAACACACCTCTCAACTGTCCCATAATATTTAAAATAGCAATTCCTAATTTCCCATGGCACTCAGCCACCCTATTTTGTACAGTAAAATATAAAACCATACATACCCCAATAATGCTAAGCATCATGGGAAGCATATGCAAATCACCATGAAATAATTTCATTATGTGCTACCCAATGTACTCTATACACTGCAGTGCCTGATCTGAGCCTAAGATAGGGACTGGAAAGGGATGCTGGGGGTCGCCCATATCAGAGTACTCTTGATCCTCCCTTGTAATTGAAAAAGCAGCCCTGGGTGATTAGTATTAGTTCCAACATCTCCAGAGTACAACAGGGTGAGGGAGAAGTTGTCTGCTGCCTGCTACTTTGCCTCAGTCATTGCAATGGTGACATTAAAGGATGGGTGTTCTACAACAACAAATATTGCTAAAAGAGCTAGTAAACTGTCTGAAATTCATATTAACTTTTCAAAGTAGTCAACTTGTTACCTTTTCTTGCCCCTGTTGATAATAATTCTTGGCTGGCAGTACTAGTTGTGATGTGTCGAACCGTGCTCTGCCTGGTAGTTGACATGTTTAGCTCTATTCTACTTCAGTCATACCTGATCAGCATTGTGATCTCCCTGACTGTGACATCACAACTGTTTAAGAAGGGCCACCCACCTACTCCAAGACTGGTCACTACTGATGTCCCAGTGAGTGAGGTCACAATGCTGACGAGGTAGTATGAAGGTGATTGGAAAAACACAGTTCAGCCTCTTGGTACAGTACTATTCTTCACATCACACCTAATACTATCAGGTACAAAATCTTCTAATAAGCAAAAAGGAAAAGGAAAAATACTTACAAGGTTAAAAATACCAACTGGTTACTTTAACAAGAGTAATACTATTTTCAGTCTACTGCTTTTGGAGTGTCTAGCTCTTGAAAACCTGGGGGCAGCTATATGTCAAAAGGCTCACTTATAAAATATTTCTAGACCTTAAAGCAACAGTATTTGTTAGTCATAATGCCATTAGTTTTAGTAATAATGCATAGATCGCTGATAAGACCCAAACTATATTGTGCCAGTATTGTGGCACAATATAGTTTATTTGTGTTGGAGACCACAGGCTCAATTTTCAAAGAGCGTCTAGATTATCGCAATTTGTGACAATCTAGGGCCGCAGCAAACTCCACGTGCGTCAGGGACCCTGCACCCAATTTCAGAAAAACAGGGGTCCCTGCACCAAAATCCCGGGAGCTGCTACACCTGCGGACTAACACCAAACAATTGGCACACTTGCAGGACCTGCTACAGGGGTCTGCCCCCCCCCCACACCTGGCACAACATTAGAGGGGTTGGGATGGCGGGGGTGCAAGTAAATTATGCTTGTCAGGATGGGTCTGTGGGCAGGAGCGGCACAGGGATGTCATGGGGTGTTGGAGAGAAGGTGAATATGTCAAGGAGTGAAGTGGCTCCTAGCAGAGGTGCCATTAATGTAACTATACAGCCAATGGGCTGGTACTGTGGGGGGGTTGTTCCAGGGGCAAACAGTACCGAAGGTTGGTGCTGCTGCAAGGGCTGAACCCACCTGGGGCCATGGCACTACTTGTCCCTGAACCCCCTGGTACCAGCCCATTTGCTTTATAGAAATAATAATGGCACCCCTGCCAGGTGCAACATCAATGCCTGGTATGCCCACCTTCTTCTCAACACCAATATAGCACCCCATGCCACCTTTTGCCCCAAGACCCCATTTTCAGAGCCCCCCCAATTCACCACCTTGTGTGGCTCTGACGTAAGGGGCTTAGACCACCTCCTGGGTGATGTATCTTGAGCCCCTTGCTGCAACCACAGTGGCGCTTACAAAATCCCAAAAACAGGGATGTTGCAGCCCCGCCGTGGGGCAAGTCCCTTGCAACCTAATGCACCACCATGTTGGACATAAGGGTGGTGCAGGGACACTTCAGCACAAGAGGTCCCAGGTGGGATGCAACCACGAATAGAAAATTGGGAATGGCGCAAAATGTGATGCAACCAGCCACTTGCATCAATTCTGATAGAAGCTCCTTGCCTCACTCTGGAAGCTTTGAAAATTGAGCCCCACATCTCAGGAAGGACAGAGACAGAGTGCAGGCAGTCCAAAGGAGGGCAACTAAAATGGTGCAGGGTTTGCATCATAAACCCCATGAGGAGAGACTTGAAAGACCTTAATATGTACACCCTGGAAGAGAGGAGTGTGTGGGGGTATATAATAGAGAGCTAAAAATATCTCACAGGGGTAAATAAGGTACAGAATGGGATTTTGTTCCACAGGAAAATTTATACAAGAACAAGGGAACATGCAATGAAGTTGGAAGGGGGTAAATTCAAGGGAGATGTGAAGAAGTACTTCTTCACTGAAAGAGTAGTGGATGCCTGGAACTGTCTTCGAGCAGAGTTGGTGGAGGAAAAAACAGTGGTGGGCTTCAAGCATGCATGGGATGGGTACAAGGGAATCTCAGTAGGAAGCAAGGGGGGAGACAGAGATCAAGTAGGATTTGTGATGATAGCATAGGCAGGAAAAAATAGGCAGACTAAGTGGGCCAAGCAGGCCTTATCTGCCATCACATTCTATGTTTCTATGTTCACAATGTATTTCTGGCAAAAACATCACTATACAAATTTTCTTTTTCCATTTTCTTTCATTCCTGAACTGAGATACCTTATTTTTGAAACTGATAAAAGTTTTTACAGCCTTGCAATGCCCACCTTGAAAAAATTAGATATCTTGGTATGGTGCATTTCCATTTACCATCAGAAAGATGTGCAATCACCACTGAGATACATCCAAGAATAAATCCAGTATTTTCGGTCAAACGGTACCCTCAGGGAAAGAGAGTTTCAAATATTTTTCAAATATTGCAAATGGCAGCCATCTTTAATGACTTGTGTCATTAATTACAACAAAAGTTATAAAAATGAAAAAGAGAGTTAGGCACACATCAGGAACAGATGCTTGCTAACTAGCTTTATTAACAGATACAACACGCAGTCAGGATGTTTTGACTGCACGTTGCGGCTTCATTAATAAATTAATTTAGCAAGCATTAGTTCCTGGTATATGTGTGCCTAGCTCTCTTTTTTTTATTTTTCAAAGTGTTATAACTAGCTGGAGCACCTTTACAGGTGGTGGAGTGCATCCCACCTGTGTTTGCCTTTTGATAAAAATAGTTATAAAAACTGTTTTTTAATATCTGAGGAAATTAAAAAATACTAACTATTAGTCTAAGGATGTTAGAAATAAATTTTTGCTAAAAAAAAACAACATATGATGACAATGTTTGCTGACTAACAAACACTGCCACTTTAAGAACATGCTAAAGTAGACGTGAAATGGAACAAAAGGGCATCTAACAAGAAAGAAATGACAGGGACATTCCAATGTACCAAAAGCTGCAGGTACAGCATTTTCAGCAAAACAGTAATGGTTGTTTTAAAGAGCAAGGGCCAGCATCAGTATACAAGTTCCTCAATTATACTCTAGTCTTCTATTACAATTCATTAGGGAAATGTCTTTTTTAAATACTACGTGTCCTACCCAGGTTTCGCAGTACGTTTTTGCCAGCTTATCCATGAGGTCTGAATATACAGCTTTCATCTGGAGTTTCTGACTTCATAGTGCACTTGTTATGATGTTATAGTGTTTACCATGGCCAAGACCCCTGGAATTCTGCGGTTCTGCGGTTGTAGAATTTGCTGCAGAATTTGCATCATGCTGCAGAATATATATAGTGCCGCAGAATTCATTGTTTTTGGTGAATTTTCAAATAAATATACTGTTTTTCCATAGTGTCAGGCTTTCTTTCCCACCTCATTTATCCTGAAGCCCCTCCTCTATGCTCTGCATATGATGTCATCGATGACATCACATCATATTTAGCCAATGACAGGACTGCATTCTGCCAGAAAAATGAATAAATCATGCTGCAGAAATCAGAAAATGCTGCTGCAGAAGTCAAGGAGCCCTGCTGCAGAAATCAGAAAATTCTGCCGCAGAACTTCAGGGGGCCCTGACCATGGCAACAGGCTGTGATGTCTCAAATACAGTAACTGTGAGGTCAGATGGGAAACGCTGATTATTTTGAAACTGGTAGTGAAATGAGTACCTTTTAAAAAAGTAAAATGTTTAAAAAACTGATACCAAAATCATAACAAAATGTAGACTTCATTTATTTATATAAAATGTGGTAACCAATAAAGGGCCCACTGAGCTGAAGCTTGTTTCCAGGTGCATCCCAGTGGCGGGGGAACAGGGAGACTTATACAAAAATAACAATAATCAGTAATATCAACAAACAACATACAAGGTGCAGCTGTGCATTATGAGACCACGTGCAGTACAGTTCATATGTACACAAGGATAACAATCAGCAACAATATCAACAAAACTATTCACAAGGTGCAAATTGTGCATAATGTAGAATACAGCACAGATAATTGTACTTGTTAGAAACATAATGGACTGAAGCATTTTATATCAATATATATCTCCATATATATATATATATATATATATATATATATACCTACTGCTCTTAACATAAATAGCTGTATTTATCAGTCAGCAAAAAAGGTCATCGTATAGTTTTTTTTAGCAATAATGCTTTTTTGCTTCAACATGGATGTTCCCTTTTTCCTTTTATTTTATTTTATTTCATTCCTGAACTACAAAATGTGTTTTTTAAGTCTTTGTAAGTTCTTGCTCTCTTATCACGCCCACAGTGAAAAACATAAAGATGTTGGGGTGGTGCTGTGTTATTTGCCACCAAATATGAATGCTAGCACACTTCTATTTTAGTCACAGTATGACTCTAGTCCGTGCACTGAAGAAGCGACCTCAACAGAAGAAATTTCAGCAGCTGCTAGTGGTGGCCATATTTACTGACTTGAGTCTTTAATTACAAAACTAGTGTTCGAAATAGTCCTTACTACAAATTATATAACATATACTTATTTTTATATTTTTTCATTTTTTAATTATTAGTTTATTGAATTTTAAAACCAAAAAATAAATTACAAGAAGGGTAATCAATTACAATTTATACTAGTACCTAAATTTTTATGTAGTGAAATACAGATTTCGAATTATTGACTGGTGAGAACATTTTTCGTAGCAACACTGAGCATTAGTTCACTATATTCCAAAGGGCTCCTTTCCCTTTTTTAGCAGAATTTCTTCAGAAAATTCCTGGAAATGAAAGTGTTTCAAGTCATTTCCCAGGGAGAGGTTCTCTAAAGTGCTCCATACTGATACACAAGGAAGTCAGTTTCATCACTTGAGCAATCAGCCATCGCATTTTGCCCATCTGGCAGACAGCCAGGTATTAGGTTCCCATACTCTCCCCCCTCAAATAACTGCAGTAATGACTATGAAAAGTGTCATTTCAAGACCAAACCAGGAACCTATCTGTTTTCACAGTATGATGACACAATTTCATATCAGATGGGAAATTCGATAGCTCCTTAACTATACTCCCCAGATCTATAACGAAATGGTAACCTTGTCAGTAATGGCTGTCATCATTCTTTCCGGCTTGATTCACATGTTCATACCTTGACAGTATTACTGCATAGAAAAGAGGATACAAACATATTCTGAAACTAGGGACCAGAGACTCCGTGTCTGAACGGAAATAAAACCTAAAATAGAAAACTCAGGGGGTGAATTTTACTGACAATGCCATCCTTTTCAGTAAGAGAGCCAGAGTCATAATTAAGATGCATTTTTCACAATACTGTACCAGATACACAAATAGACAGAAAGACAGATACAGATACAGAGGGAATGCACACAGGGTTGCAGTGGAATAACACATTTTTCTCCACTAGTGAGTGTTAAGGCACATAACTCACAATAGGTGAAGCCACAAGTTACTTTGCAGGTCTTACCAGTCAAGTGTATTTTATATATACCTCAGTGTTTTAAATTTTTTTATTAGTTTTTTACCTTGCTTTAAAATAAAACTTCCTTAACTCCCTATTAGACCCATTGTTCTCTGTGTTCTAGTTCCAGATTCTAAGTAAAAATATACAGAATACTGGATGGGCAACTATGCACAACCAGTGTGTTGTGCCACCGAGGGGTTCGATTCCCAATGACCTCAAGAGCTTCGCTGTTGAGGTCCCTAGGAATCAAAACCTCAAGCTGGCACAACACACTGGTTGAGCATAGAATTGCCCATCCAGTATTTTTTATAGTTTATGGTGCCCCTAAATATAATATTAAACACAGTTTGCTTTGTTTTTTAATAGAAAAATCAATTCCTGTTGCTGCATTTTAGTCCAGGATTTAAAGCTCATTCCTAGGGTCAGAGGTGTGGTTGTCAGGGACCAGACACCCCTGCGTGTGCAGTGTGGGTTCCTATTGGTTGTGAGTTGTGTTTGGGTGGGATTTAAAAAAAAATGGCAGTTATATTTCTCGCCAAGCAAGATGATCATTATGAGGACTCTTGATTATGTGACTGATTTTAAATATCTGGTTGATCCTGCCATTTTTTTTTTTTTTTGTCGTTGGTTTTTTGTTTCTGTATCTGACTGATCCTGCCATGTGTGTTTGTTTTTTTGTCGTTGTTTTTTTGTTTCTGTATCTGGTTGATCCCGCAGCAGTTGTTGGGCTCGCAGGCTCATGTGATCATGTCGCTACCGCAAATGTCTATCTGGTTGATCCTGCCATTTCTGTTGCCTGTGGCATGTGCGCTTTCCATCTTGGTTCAAAGCTTGGTGTACCACAGTTCAAAAGGTCATGGAACATGATTGTACCCCAGAAGGGTACAATCGTGTTCCATGACCTTTGAACTGTGGTACAAGCTTTGAGACGAGAGGGAACACGCGCATTAGAACCACACTCCACCATACACTATAACATGCTATACAGTAATTGAAAATAAGTTTCTAAATGGGAATATAGTAATGTGTTCAAAGTGAAATTAATTTTAGTCTCAACAGTGAAAATAACAGAATTTATTTAACCAATTGATTCCCCACTGGCATGAAATATTGGCATGGACCTAATGAAAACATGTCTGATATTTTATAAATGGTCTGCGACCCCATGACATCACGAGTGGTGAAGCCATGCGTAACATCACAGAGGGCACCATTCACAAGTAAACTATTGGGCCTATTTTATATTAGGTCCATGCCATTTTTCATTTATGCAATAGCATGTGCTTGTGTGGTAAAACAATTTGTGCTGCAGTCTCAAGGAAGTTACAATTAAAGTTCTATAAACAGAAGGTTTTTAGTATGATCAAACCCCAGAATGAAATAATACCAAGCTTCCATTCTTAAAGATTTACAGTGAGAATATGTTATTGTGTGAATACTTGTCATGTGAACAAGAGTTAGTAGGTCACATGACAAGATAAAGTATCGTTGCTTTTTTTGTCATGATAGACCCACAGTCATAAATATATATATATACGTATAAAGTTTACCACATCATATACTTACAGTAATTAAACAATTGTGATCCATATACCTACAGTTAGTTAAGCAATTATTACATCTCAGTACAATAATTAAAGGAGTTCTACGGGCAGAGGTGAAGCCCCAACGCTGCACAGATCAGGGCTTCACCTCTCCGATCCCCCGCAGGCACCATATGAAAGCAATCGCTTTATTACCTGAGAACTCGTAAAAATATCCCGAAGCTCCGTTGCAGCCAGCTTTTTAATTATGGCGCTCCTCAACATGGCATACCCATGGGATTTAGGCAAATTCAGTAAAAACAGTGCTGGGAATCGGAGACATAGACATTATTTTAGTTCCGTACATAAGGGCACTATTAAGGGACGGGCAGTGCAATGTCATTTTCTCCCGATATTACCAACAAGATCCTGGGGGTTAAGGAGCACCATAATTAAAATGTCCGCTGCACCGGAGCTTTGGGATATTTTTATGAATGTTCAGGTAATAAAACTATTGCTTCCATATGGTGCCTGTGGGGGTGGGTCAGAGAGGTAACGCCCCGATCTGTGCAGCGGTCGGGGTTTCAGCTCTCCCTGTAGAACTCCTTTAATCGGTTATTACATTAACCACTGGCAAAACTTTTGAATTCTAGCCCCAAAATGGGGAAGTTATAACCAAAAGAAAAAAGATGGCCCAGATCTGTAGCTTGGCCCTGGGTAGGAGCTAGGGAAGGGGACTGACATTAGGGTTGAAAACCCCAAGGAACACCATACCAGTAATTTGCCAAGGCTCATGAGACTCTGAACTCTACTATTTCATTTCCTCACTTTATCCACTTTGCATTTTACAATCTTAATTAATGCATTACCATTGTTTTTTGCAATATATGTATATATATATATATTTTTTCATGGCAAAAAAATCCATTGATTGCATCAGTTAGGGCTGTTCCACAGCAACAAAAGTAAGGAAATTCAATGTTAGGGTTGAAACCCCCCTTGCCCCCCACCCCGCCTCTGGCGGCATCGGGGTGTGCGTTGGGTTGTCAGTCCTAACTCTCACCCCATCCCATGTGTAAAGAAGCTGAGGTGGTGAAGTATAGGAGAATGGGGTGAGAGTTAGGACTGACAATCCCAACGCACACCCCAATGCCAGTTGGGGGGGTGGGGGGCAAGGGAGGTTTTCAACCCTAACATCGAATTTCCTAACTTTTGTCACTTCGGAACAACCCTAACTGATGCATTAAACGGATTTTTTTGCCATGAATTTCCCTTCTTTTTGAGAATGAGGAGTATAAATAGTGAATGGAATGTGGTGATAGGAGCGCGAGCCCTTCAGGCCCCGCGCTCCCACCATGTAATTTTTTTGTCAACAGTAATGCACATGGTGATGCAAACGTAAATGGTAATGCAAACGGTAACAGAAACGCAAGCGCAAACTGACGCCAAAGCGAAAAGTAACGCAAACGGAGAAACAAATGCAAGCGCATGTGGAAACACAACTGGTAATGCGCACGGTCACGGTACCGCAATTGGAAACACAATTGGTAACAGTAACAGCAACAATAATGACAAAACAAACAGAAATGCAAGCGCATGCGGAAATGCAAACCGTAATGCGCACAGTCACAGTACCGCAACTGGAAATGCAAATGGTTACAGTAACAGCAAGAATAACGCCAAAGGAAACACAAACACAAACACAAATGAAAGTGCAAACGGAAACGCAAACCGTAACATGCATGGGCACAGTAACGCAATTGGAAACGCAATTGGTAACGGGAACAGCAACAATAACACCAAAGGAAACAGAAATGCAAATGCAAGCACGTATGGAAATGCAAACTGTAACAGGCATGGTCACGGTAACGCAACTGGAAACGCAGATGGTAACGGTAACAGCAAGAATAACGCCAAAGGAAACAGAAACGCAAATGCAAGTGCGAACAGAAACGCAAACTCTAATGCGCACGGACACAGTAACGCAATTGGAAATGCACACGGTAATGGTAACAGCAACAATAACACCAAAGGAAATAGAAACAGAACTGCAAATGCAAGCACGTACAGAAATGCAAACTGTAATGCGCACGGTTATGGTAACGCAATTTGAAATGCAAATGGTAATGTTAAGAGCAACAATAACGCCAAAGGAAAGAGAAATGGAAATGCAAGCACGTATGGAAATGCAAACCATAAAGCACACAGTCACGGTAATACAATTGGAAACACAAATGGTAATGGTAACAGCAACGATGATGCCAAACGAAAGACAAACGCAAATGGAAAGGCGGCCACAAACACAAATGAAAATGCACATGGTGACGCAAATGTAAATGCAAACAGAAACAGTAGTGGAAACACAAATGGTAACAGTAACGCAAATGTACACAAGCGCAAACTAAAAAGCAAAGGGTAACGCACACGGTGGCGTACACGGGAACGCTAACGCAAACGAGCACGGAAAAGCAAGTGGAAATGCTGAGGGTAACAGCACACCCTGGTTTTCCCCAACAGCTGCATAGAGAAACACAGTGAGTACAAAGAATGTATGTATAATAATGGGCCTCGTAGCAGAAAATGAGCACTTGGAATACTAAATTGCCTATATCTTAGGAACCGTATGACATAGAAAAAAACTAACATTTCATATGCGTTTTTACTTTGCTGGCTAGTTTTGCACTTGGCACCCATTTGGGGGGGGCTAAGCATTTTTCTGACAAAAAGTCTGTATCTCACACCATTTCCGAGATACGGCCCCCGAAAGGTGCAGCGGACGCCGTAATGTTATCCTATGGGAAATAATGTGAACATTGGAGTGCTGTAACTTTGCCACCTTGCAATATTTTTTCATCAAACCACCAAAAGGTACATCTGTTGGATGTTGGCTTTCTTCCTTCCAAATTTCAGCCCAAAAGACCAAACCATTATTTTGCAGCAGGTTGGCAAACAATTCCTGTAATGCAGCGGATGCCGTAATGTTATCCTACGGGGAAAAGCATCAACTTCAGAGTGCCATAACTTTGCCGCCCCATGATATTTTTTGACCAAACCATGAAAAGGCATATATGTGGGATGTTGGCTTTCTTCCTTCCAAATTTCAGCCCAAAAGACCAAACCGTTGTTTTGCAGCAGGGTGGCAAAGAAGTCCTGTTATTTTCCCCATAGTGTCGAATAGTAGTGTCGCAAATCACGACACTATCGCAAAAAAAATCACGAAAGTGTCGCAGGTACGACAGTACTTTGCGACACTACTTTTCCCAAAAATTTCAAAAACATATTTCTGGGGTATGTAACCCCAAAATAAAGAAATGCCTAGCATCCTCAGGGCTCGACTAGGTAAACACAAAAAGGATTGTGTCCCTAGAGGGTCCCAAATTTAAATGCCAAGCATTTCTGTGACCACTAACTGAAAAAAAAATGGCTGACTCACGACACTACAGGGGACATTTGCGACACTAAAGACGGCATTTGCGACACTGTCGAACTTTTTGTTAACTTTTCCCATTGACTATAATGGGAAACTTGTTTTTTGAAAACCTTTTGAACTGTTTAATAATTTTTCAAGAAATCTTCAAAAGGCACATTGGAGACCCCGGTCGCATGTTCGCTTAAGTTTTCGGACTGGTCACACAAAGCATGCGACCTGTAGGCGCGAGCAAAGAATGTGCAAAAAAGCATAAATGTGCTCCAGAGTGTCACTTAAAAACTCCGCAACCGTATATTTGACTGGTACACAACTTGGCAGATCCCAAGATATATGCTACTGCTCCATGCCTGCCAAATTTCAGGCAAATCCAATGTACAGTGGCAAAGTTATTAAGGTGCACAATTTCACATCTTTAACCTTAAATGGGGTACTCAACCCTAACTATAGCGGCACTACCGTGCCACTATAATATATATATATATATATATATATATATATATATATATATATATATACAGTGTTTGTTTGTCTGTTTGTTTGTTAATTCGGGGTGCACTGATCCCAGGACCATTTTCAGGCATGACCCCGGCCATAAAGATGGCACAAACAGGGTAAAATGAAAAACAGGTACAAAAAGTACAGGGGACATCCAATAGTTACAATACATACGTGAAATATTAAGTGATGCGAAACAAACGAGAACTAAGCAAAACTGGGCATAAAGTCATCACAGTGCAAGCAATTATAGCGTACAAAGTTTAAGTGGCAATGCAGTACCCCACATATTTCATTACAATAACAACAGCTTCCAGAGTCAAAATGTCAAAAAAAGGCAGCAATTTCTAGTGTCAGTTGTGGCACTTCAGTTTCCCTTGAATGGGGTCTGTTAATCATCTGGGGGAGCATTTACAGGTGATGGTAGCAGTAATGGAAGTCTTGTAGTGGGATTTGAATAGGGGGTGTGATCCCAGGTCAGTAGCAGAGCAGATAGGCTGTTTCAAAGATTCAAGGCAGCTGAAGAGAAGGCCTTCTGGCCCACACACGTGGTGACTAGTGGGCACTCTAATATGAGGCTGGAGGAGGTCTGAAGGCGCCAGTGGCAGGGCCTTGTCCTGGGTAAGGGGGAGAGTGAGGGATCCCTGCTTTTCTCTGATGGATTTGTTAACTAGGCAGCCTAGAAGGTAGTCCCGATGGACCTGAGGGAGGAGCTGTCCTAGGGCCTGGTAGAGGGAGTAGTGATGTGTGGAGTAAGGTGCCATCAAGGCAAACCTACAGATGCTGTTGTATGCTGTGTTTAGTCTGGACAGGCCGGGGGATGAGGTCTGTGTGTAGATAAGTGAGTAGTAGCCCAGCAGGGGGCATAAGGTGCCCTGAGTGTTGGCTAGTTTGACTTCTGGGGTCATATAATCCTTGCGCCTGTATCTGACTCCTCGTTTCTGGTTCCCATGCTGGGCAGTGAGTCTGATGTGATCAGAGAAAGTCAGTGCAGGGACAAGGGTGACTCCCAGTTATTAGAAGGAGGCCAGTAACTCAACGGGAGAGCTATCAGGAAATTGGATGCAAAGAGAGGTAGTGTCTTCAACCCACCTAGCTAGTCTGGGTTTCAGTCTGAACAGCATGGCCTTAGTCTTCCGGGCATTTACCAGGAGTCTGTTGTCAAGGAACCATTGCTGGATGGTGCCAAAGTTGCCCATGAGTGTGAATAAAAGTTCAGCTAGGGTCTTAGCACTATGGTGTAGGGTGAGAACATTGGCGTACGATAGCAAGCTGCATGTGATGCTATCCTCGGGAAGAGAGTTGACGAACAGGGAAAACAGGATGAGTCTGAGTATAGATCCTTGGGAGACCCCAGTGTGGACCTTCTGAGTGCTGGAAATTGCACACCCCCCCCCCATGCAGACTGCCTGGGTCCACCCAAAGAGGTAGTTAGAAAATCAGACTGTGGACACGGTGGGGCACCCAATGCTGCTTAGCCTTCTTAGCACGATGCTGTGGTCCACTAGGTCAAAGGCATCTGTGAGATCTACAAAAATGGCACCACCAGGTTTGCCTTCATCCATGCTTCTGAAAACATGGTAGGTGAAGCAAGCTAGGGCTGTGGTGGTGCTATGGCCCCTTCCTAAAGCCATGTTGTACACAAAGTAGTGCCAGTCAGGATGCAAAGGGACTAACTGCCATTCAAATTGTCTTGTTTACTGCAGTAACCCTGCTGCAGTGTGTTGCAGTTTTCTGTTGCATCCTGGTCGGCACCCCTGCATATACACATACAGAAAATTGCAAAAAACTATGTTAGTGCACCTCTTAGCATTAAAGAGCTACTAAAGTATGGAAATGTAGTATTAAGGTTTTCTACCCAAATAGCCGTCCACTACTGCCATGAGCCAAGGCCAAGCTACTGGCCTGGGGCCATGCACTATTGGTGTCTTATTTAATGAGGGGCTGTATGCAAAGTTCCAGCATCATGAGGCATTGAGTCAAACCTGTAGCTGGTTTAGTACAGGGTGCTGCAAGCTCTACACAAAGCAGCATACCTAGCATATCTCTGTGTATATCTCTGAACCTGTGGCTTGCTCAGTGCAGGGCCCACAGCAAAGCCTTGGTGCAGGGCTCCTTACCTACACATTGCTTCATGTAAGGCCCTGTCGGCCATACACAAAGGAACAGACCTGTGCTACACTACCCCCGAACCTAAAGCTTGCTTGGTACAATGCCTAGTAGTCTCTATGTGAAGCAGCATACCTGTGGTGCATAGTGTGGACCTGTAGCTTGTTCAGCACCTGGCCCTGTGGGCCCCACGTAAAGAAGTGGTGCACGGCCCAAGACTTATAGCTTGCTTTTCACAGGGCCCAGTAGTCTCTACATAAAGCAGCATACCCGTGGTGCATAGTGCGGACCTGCAGCTTGTTCAGCACCTGACCCTGTAGGCCCTACACAAAGAAGTAGACCTGTGGTGCAGGGCCCAAGACCTACAGCTTGCTTTTCGCAGGGCCCAGTAGTCTCTACATGAAGCAGCATACCTGTGATGCATAGTGTGGACCTATAGCTTGTTCAGCACCTGGCTCTGTGGGCCCTACACAAAGAAGTAGACCTGGGGCCTGATTCTCAAAGCCCCGAGAGTGACGTGAGGTGCCTGCGCCAAACATAAATGGTGCAAGTGGCACCTTGTGTCATATATTGACCCTGGAGCTATTCTCTTTTTTTTTTTTTTTTTATAATTCTTCTTTTTATTAAGTTTTCAACTTATATACATATAAGTCACCAATGTTTACACATTTACAAAAACATTCATAGATTCCTTATTATACAGTCGATTATAATAGCACTATGAAATTCATTCACAGCGGGGTGTATCATTCAATTTTACAGTTCTCTGCTTAGTGCAATACAATACAATTGGACCATGCCTTCAGCCTTCGGGTCCAAGAAGTTAACAGTTAGGGCTCTCATTTAGGGCTTGAGGAGCCATAAGCAACTCTTAAATCCGCCCTTCTGTTGGTGATACCAGACAAGTGGGTACTGGCCCCCACGAAGCGGGAGCTCAGTTTTGTGTAGGACTGTTCTTCTCAGATGCCATGGCGCACCAGGTTGTCCCCCAATGGTCTCCCCTACCCCAGAAAGGGGGGTGGAAAAGCAATGTATGGTTTTTGTTTATTTCATCTCCCATTTCGGGTTACAATCTAACTGTATCGATCATTTGGTTACACATTTCGCTCTTTTCCAAGTAATCATCCCCTCCTAAGTCCCTCCTTGCCCAGACCGATTCCGTCGGGCCAATTTTATGTGTGGGCGTCTACCCTACGAGGGACTAGGGGAGCCAGGCTAGGGGCACTGGGATGCAGTCCTCCACCTTCTCTATTTGTGATTCTTGGCAGGTTCCTGAGTTGAGGTTCCTTAGGGTGTAAGGGTAGGGTCTTTCAACATGTAGTATATTTGCCAGCGTGTCCATCTGGTGTTGAATTTCTCTTCCTGTTCATTTAGGCTATGTGTTATTTTCTCCATATTATAAATCTGTTTCGTGACATCCCACCAGTCTTGAATTGAAGGGATTTTTGTTGTTAACCACTGTCTAGTGATTGCTTTCTTTGCCGCGGTTAGGAGCAGAGAAAGCAGGTATCTGGTATTAGGACCTCTATGTGTTTTGGGGAAATTAAGAAACAGGAACATCTCCAGGGTCAGTCGGAGTTGTGGGTCTATCAATTCTTGCAGCTGAGCTTCAAGCTGTATGAGGAACACTTGGAGGGCCGGGCACAACCACAAAACGTGAGATAGGTTAGCCTGCGGTTCTCCACATTGCCTCCAGCACTCTGCTGTGTTGTTTGGAGAGTAATGTCTTGTGACCACTGGGGATCAGAAGTATCGCACCAAGACTTTCCAGGCGAATTCTCGCCACTGATGAGAGCTAGTAACCCGGGCTGAAAAGCTGCATGCCTGTCTCCATTCCTCCAGAGAGAGCTGATGTCCTGTTTCTTGTGACCATTGTGTACGGATGTCCTCAGTGAGGGCATCTCTTTGTGAATTAAGGGTTTGGTAGTACAGTGAAATCAAGTGGTCTTGCATCCCTGTACTGTTTAGTTGTATTTGGCATTGAATCAATGCCGGATATCCCTCCGGATTCCACAGTGTTCGTGGGAGACCTTCTATATAGTGACGTAGTTGAAGGTAGCGGTAAAAATCTTTGTGTGGAAGGTGACATTTTCTCTGAATCTCTGCGTAGGTCCAGATGTTGCCTTGTGTCATTATTTGCAGCAAATATTTTAACCCGTGCCTCTCCCATTTAATGAAACCATTGTCTATATTGTTAGGGGGGAAGTCGGTTAGGCTTGAGATCAGGCAGATGAGTGCCTGATAAGGCACTAATCGTTGGGATTTTTTAAGCAAAAACCAGTTTTTAAATTGCGCTGCTAACCAGGGATTAGGGATCTGTTGGGCTCTTTCTCCCGATTCTTGCCGGTATAGGGCCCTAAAGAAGGCCTAATCATGTAAAAGGGTTTTTTCTATTTCTAGCCAGTGTGGGGTGTAGGTTCTGGTCTGTCGGGTCATTATATGTGTGAGGGTACTCGCCTGTTGGTAAAGCTTTAAGTCAGGAAGTGCTATACCTCCGTATTGACGTTGAGAGGGAGAGTATCTTTAGGCGGACCCGAGGTTTTTGGTAAGCCCATATAAAATTCCTTATTAGGCGATTTATTTCATGGAAGGTTTTTAATGGTATGTATAGAGGAATATTTTGAAATAGATATAAGGCTCTCGGTAGGGTTATCATTCTGATTAGGTCTACTCTCCTGGATAGGCTGAGAGGCAGGGTGGCCCAGGCCTGTAAGTCCTGTTTTAGTTGTGCAATAAATGGTGCATAGTTTTGCTTACAGTATTTTGTGGGGTCCTTTGGTATGTATATGCCAAGGTATTTCAGTTTCTGCAAGTCCCATCTGCCCGGTAGGGCGTCTCGGATACTCTGCGTAGGGGCGTAATGAAAGGTGAGGATTTCCCGTCTTAGTAAAATTAAGTTTGTAGCCTGATACCAAGCCGTAGGAGTCCAAGACCTGTCTCACAGCAGGGATCGATTGGTCAGGGTTCTGGAGATACAGGAGTATGTCGTCTGCATATAAGGCAACGCGGTGTTCAGTATCACCTATCCTGGTCCCCTGGATTCTCTGGGATTCCCGGATTTGCTGCGCTAAGGGTTCAATGACTATGGCGAACAGCAGGGGTGATAGAGGACACTCCTGACGGGTACCCCTCTGAAGTTGAAAATAGTTAGAATGGTGCCCATTCACTTTCACACAAGCTTTGGGGGCTGAGTATATATTCTGAAGAGTTTGAACAAGTGAAGGGGGAAATCCAAATTTGTTTAAAGTTAAGTACAGGAAGGGCCAGGTAACCCTGTCAAAGGCCTTTTCTGCATCAAGGCTTATTAATACTGTTGGTTCCCTAGTCTCTTGCATCTGGTGCACTATATATAAGGATCGTTTGATACTATCCGTGGTGGTGCGGGATCTAACGAACCCCGTTTGGTCTTTGTGTATTAATAGGGGAAGTACCTGGTCTAGGCGGTGCGCTAGTATGTTCATAAATATTTTGTAATCTTGGTTGAGTACAGATATGGGTCTGTAGGAGGCACAGTTTTGGGGGCTCTTACCTGGTTTGGGTATCACTGAGATTGTGGCGTAGGACCACGATTGGGTCGGAGGTTCCCCCTCCAGAACAGAGTTGAAGACCCGGAGGAGTAAAGAGGCAGTCTGGGTTTTAGCAGTCTTGTAGAACTCCGGGCCGTAACCATCTGGTCCGGGGGCCTTCAATGATTTAGCCTTGGCTATGGACTGAGCTACCTCCGGTTCCGTGATGGGTTCCATCAGGGCTTCCCTATGTGCCTCAGTGAGTGACGGGAGTGAGATTGAATCTAAGTATTCCCTCATCTGCTTTGCAGATGGCATAGTCTCCGGAGTGTAGATGGTTTTGTAGAATGCTGTAAAGGCATCCACTATGTCGTGTAATTGGGAGAGCGGTCGGCCCTCCTCGGGGTGCCTGATGGATGCAATTGTTGCACCCTTCTTCTGTTTACGCACTTGGTATGCGAGCAAACGCGTAGCTCGTGGGCCTACTTCATAAAATCGTTGCCTCAAGAAGGTTAAGGCAATTTTGGTTTGTTGCTGAACTAACGCATCCAACTCCCGTTTGGTTTGCTGTAACTGGGGTAGGATTGACTCATCCCCCTATTGGTGCGCCATTTGAAGAAAATGAAGGGTGTCCTCTAGTTTAGCCCTAAATTCTTTGCGCTGCCTCCCTAATTCCGTCATATATTTAATTATATGTCCTCTAAGAACTGCTTTGATTGTGTCCCAGTCTACCGACGGTGTAGAGTCGTGAGGGGGATTATCTGTTATGATTTCTGTAATTCTTTCTGAAAGGAATTCCCGAAATTTTTTTGACCGCAGGTGGAATGGGTTTAGTCACCACTGCGTGTTTTTCGGCTGTAGGCCCAGATCCCAGTGAGTTGTCAAGGGTGCATGGTCCGAGATAGATATATCTCCCAACTGGGCATCCGTATGGTGCCTAGATTTTCTATTTGGGTGTATGCATGATCTATTCGGGAGTAGGTATGATGCACCGAGGAATAATAGGAGTAGTTTCTTGTATTTGGGAGCAATTTCCGCCATACATCACACCAGCCCATCTCCGATACAAATTTGCTGAAAAACTTTTGGGTGGTCGTTTGCTTTTGGGGTCTCCGACTGGTGGAGTCAACCCGGGGGTCCATAGTTAGGTTGAAGTCACCTGCCATCAGGAGAATGCCCCTAGTCTTCTGAACTATCTTGTCCAATAAAGGCCTCAGTTTTGGGACTGTAATGCCCGGCGGTAGGTAAACATTCACAAGTGTTACCTCTGTATCATTAATTTTCCCTTGGGCAATTATCAGTCGGCCTTCTGGGTCGGACCAGGTGGCCTCCACTTGAAATGGAGTGTGCGAAGATATAATAATAGCTACCCCCTCTTCGTCTGCCATCTTTACAAGAAGAATGAAACACCTGCCCCTTACTTAATTTAGCCAATTTATTATGTTCAGCAGGGTTCATATGCGTTTCTTGGAGGAAAACTATGTCCGATTTTGACCTTCTGATATAAGCTAATGCCCTAGATCTTCTAATGGGCGAGGCAAGACCCTTGATATTAAGGGACAATAACTTCAACGCGGGGGCATGCATTGTATAGGATCATTGTATTGTTTAATGCCTGGCTTCCCTGATCCCCCGCAGGGCACCTCCCCAGGACCATACAAGGCTTGTGACTGTATTTTATATTGTGTAAACTCGATGACTCTTTGACAAACAAAACAACACCAGCAAAACGACAAACATAGACCAACAGTAACAGAGGTGTACTACACCACCTAGTGACCAACATGGTCAATTAAACATCTACTGGCACTTCCATTGATCTGGGCTAAGCCCTGATCTGAAGGTGGGGGTATAAGCCTACCTAAACGGCCCTTATTTATTCTGGGCCTTAGGTACCAAAGTACCTATGGGGAAAAGGTAAGCGGAGTAGGTGACAATCATGGCAGGGTCGTAGGCTCCCCTGGAGGCTGTAATGGTCGTAGAGGGAGTTCAGTTGAATAAATGGAATGCTTGTCCTTCTTCCACCCAGATGGGTATATCCCTGCTTGTGACCCAGCTTCCTCCATCCTGCCACTGGGTCCCCCTGGACTGACGAAAACACCGCCCATGAGGATGCGTTCCCGGGCCCTCGCCACCCTCAAGGGCGCTCCGCAGGTGCATGACCTAATATCTCTACTGTGGCTTCTTCAGCAGGGGCTGCTGGCTCTGGTGTCCGGGAATATCCCCAATACTGCATTCCGTTTGACTAACTATCCGCCTATTTCGCCGTGGCGACCCAGGGGGCCCCCAGTCATGGGTTCCAGACCCCCGAGGGGGAGAGAGAGCCACCCGCCTCACTCAGGATCATGGAATTAAGTCTACATACCCATATCCCACAAAGACCCGGCTGGTGTGAGTTGTTTAAGTTGGTCCAGCCTTGATCCGTGAGTATCCCCTACCCTCCCCCCCCCTTTGCTCTAGTGGTCCTGTGTATCTTCTTATCTCAGACTATCCCTTACAGGCTTCAATGATGACCTTCTTATCAGCATTCTTTTGTTTGTATTCCCCCCCAACCTCATAAGCTCCTCTGCTCCATTCCAATATATCCTCCATTCCCCACTGGTTTCTCTCCCCACCTCTCCTTCACATCTAGTTACCTATTCTAGGCTGTGCGATGTATGTTTACGTGTGAGGGCAGCATATTCCCATCTCCCAAGTCCTCCCCAGTCCCCTTGACTGTGTAAAGCCCCCCACTACAGGTACTGAGGGACTTGTGATTCCATCTCATCAGGATACTGGAGGTCAGAGCAGACAAGGGGTCCACGAGGGGCAGGGGAAGGATGGGTGAGCCACCAGCTCTGTTTCTAAGTTCCCATGCCCCCCTCAACCGAACTTACTGTCTATCAGGTCCAGCACTCCCCGCCGTGCCAGTCCCTGAGTCTCGAGTGAGAGCTCCCCCCGCCCCCCCATTCCCCACCTCCCTTCAGCGCTCCTAAACAACTGCGGGGTAGCCAGCTTCCCCGTGCTGATTGTTGAAAGGTGCAGCAGCTATTTACCGGTCGGCCTGCTCAAAACTGCCTGGGCCTCAGCTGCTACGTGCTACTATCAATCTCGTTTGCCTTAAGGCCTCCCCGTGCTGCACTACCACTATCTCAGGATTGGTTGTATCCCTCGATTAAGCTCAGGGTTAGCAGTGTCCCGTGTCCCGTCCGGCGAATCTCGGGGAAGAACCACTGCGGAGACCTCTCCACTCCTCCCACTCGTCAGGCTGGTCTCCATACCTGCCCCCCCACCGCAGAGCCTCCGGCGCGGTATCTTGCCTTGCAATGTGTATAGGCCCAGCCGGAGTTACAGCCCCCCCCACATCAGCAGTCTTCACTACAACATGCGGTCGTCCGGAGATGCTGCACAGTAGCTGGCACAGCGGGTGAAACCTCGCCACGCCGGATCCCCCGGGAAATCCAGGCAGCCATTTGGTCAATACAATTTGCCCTCAGCTTGGTGACCCCTATGCCTCCCCGGTCCCTTCCCCTCCATTGAACCCAACCAGTGAACCTTCAATGGCCTCCTTGCGCTTACACCATCCCCAACCCCCCATACCCGGCTCCCCGCCACCCCTACCCCACCCAGATCATAACAGACGCTTTAATTTAACTTTAACTCTAGCTGGACTTAACTACTACAGCATTATTTCAGTCGGGTCTGATTAGCAGACAGAGTCCGCATTAATACTTGCGAACAGTTCAGGTCTTGGGGACTGGCATGGTCTCCTCTGGCGAACCACTGGCTCTGAACTTCAGGGTGTTGACAATTGAATGTACAGCCTCCACGCCTTGGCGATGCCTGGAATCCCGCTGGCTCGCATTCCATACTTTCTGGGCTAATTTAGAGGCAGTAGTAATTTCAGCTCCTGGCCGCTGCTGAGGGATCTCCATTTTCCTTGTCTTAAGTTCAGTGATTGCTGCAGCTGCATTGTTGAACGTGTGGGGCCCCTCTTTAAAGTGGATCACTATTCTGGAAGGGTACAGCATCTTAAATCGCACCCCTGCCGCTTTAAGTGCCCTCATGACCGGAATATAGGCCCTTCTGCGAGCCATTACTTCGGGGGCAAAGTCATTTTCCAGAAATAGCGTGTGTGACCCGTAGAAGACCGTTCCCTGTCTCCAAGCAGTGTGAAGCACCGTTTCTTTTTCTTGATGCCTGAGGAATTTTATTAATAGTGTGCGAGGGCGTGCGCCTGCTGCTGGCTTAGGACCGAGCGTACGATGCACCCTTTCTATCTCCAGCGTTATCTCTTCAGGTAGCTTTAGTGTTTCCCCAGCAGTTTCTGAATAAATGGAATGATTTCAGTGCTCTCCATTCCTCTGGGAGCCCCGAAGTGAATGTTATTTCGACGGCTCCTGCTCTCTAAGCGCCCCCTACGATCTTGAAGGCCTCTCAGCTGTGTGTGTAGTTGGACAATGGCACGCCGTCCTCGACTCTTTTGTCTGTGGTAGTCAATTGCTCCTCGAGTCATCTTGCCTTTTCTCAAGTTTGCCCATGTCAGTCCGAGAGGCAGTAACCGTCTGCCGCATCTCTTCTTTCTAAAATCACGAATCTCTGCCAGCATTTGAGTCATTTGCCTCTGCAGAATGGAGAGCGGGACCCAGTCGGCCTGTGTATTGCCATGGCGGGAGGCCGAGGACGCCCGCGAGTCCCCGCTCTCTGAATCTTCTTCCTGGGATCTCTCCCCTTCCAGGCATTTTGGGGATCCACGAACGGCATCTCCTCTCTTCCTAGGCATTTTGCTACCTCTTGCTTAAGATGAGGTACTTTTATTTTGTTTTTAGCTCGTAAATTTGAGGTAGTTTATCTATTTCCAAGGGAGCCTCGCGACCTAAGCTGCTACTCAATGCATGACGGGAAGTCCCCTGGAGCTATTCTCAAAGGCAGCCTGTATCAACCACAGACTGCCTGCCCTAAACAGGGCTTACGCCACCTGTGCACCCACAAATGGGCTACGACACGGGGACGTGTTGCAGATGCAAGCTGACACAACCCTGATATCGGGGTTCTCAGAACTCACCTCAGGAGATTTTTTAAGTACCCTTAGACCAGCTAGAGCTGGTCTAAGGGTACTTAGAAAATCTTCCTCTGGGTGAACTGACCCATATGCAGCATTGTGCCTCAGTCCCTCCTCCCCAGCCACAACTGTGTCATTATCATTATGAATCTATATCATGCCTTCCTCCCTGATCCCTGGTTGTGCCTTTAGAAGTATTGAATATAATAAATATCATGCTCCCTTCCCCGATTCCCAACTCTGCCTTTATATGTACTGAATATACATAATCATGCCACCCCATCCCCGATGCCACCGTTGATACTATAGAACTAGAGACCCCCATAACCTGGTGATCTAACGGCCCCCCACCCCAGCAGGCGGTGCCCACCACCCAGCTTCCCCCATTCCATAAGTGAGCCGGCATCGGCACAGCCCTCCTCTCACCTCCACGGCTGGAGCCAGCTGAATTGTCCATTTGATTGCTAAACTGTATAATGTATGCAATGCACATGCACTATACAGTACAACCATCATAATGACAGTTCAGTCAGCACCAGCCACAGAGGTGAGAGGAGGGCTGTGCTGGTGTCAGCTCACTTTCGGGATGGGGGGAACCTGCTGGGGTGGGTGGCCACTAGATCACCAGGGTTATGGGGCTCTTAGTTCTATATAGTAACAACGGGCGTAGATGGGGTGGCATGATTATATATTCAATACTTATAAAGGCACAATCAGGGATCGGGGAGGGGGGACGGCCGCTAGCCCAGCAGGGACTAGAGCGGTGAACAGCTACCCCATGGCTTGTGATACACACTGCCGGTGTGCCGTCTGTTTGGCACCTGGCCCCAGTTGCTGCAAGCCATGGGACTTAGCCACCAGGGCCCTGCCAGATAGAGAATAGGGTGCAGGGTCCCTGGCGCAGGGGTGTCAGTGCAAGCTGGTGTATTGCTGCAGCTTGCACCACTCCAAGCCCTGTTTGAGAATCAGCCCCTGTGGTGCAGGGGCCCAAGACCTATAGCTTGCTTTTCACAGGGCCCAGTAGTTTCTACATGAAGCAGCATACCCATGGTGCATTTTGCGGACCTGTAGCTTGTTCAGCACCTGGCCCTGTGGGCCCTACACAAAGAAGTAAGATCTGTGGTGCAGGGCCCAAGACCTATAGCTTGCTTTTTGCAGGGCCCAGTAGTATCTATGTGAAGCAACATACCCATGGTGCACAGTGTGGACCTACAGCTTGTTCAGCACCTGTCCACGTAGGCCCTAAACAGAGAAGTAGACCTGTGATGCAGGCCCAAGGCCTATAGCTTGCTTTTCACAGGGCCACGCAGCCCATACATAAAGTAGTAGATTTGTATGGGACGGCCCTATACCTGTAGCTTTGACTTGAATCACAAGGGTTGAGGATGGGCGAGTTAGCGGACATTAGGGTTGAAAGCCCTAATTCTACATTTCCATACTCTTAGGGCTCTTTAATCCTAACAGATACATTAACATAGGCTTTTTTTCCTATAACGTATTTGCCTTATTTTTTGAAAACAAGGTATATAAGAACTGACACCTTAGCTTTCTAAAGCAACAAACATGTCGGACATAGGCCCAGGCCTGTAGCTTGCTCACTGTCCATCGAGTTCACCCCGTGGTTATATTAAACAAAGAATGCTTCAACCACATGCTCATCCAATTTCTTTTTAAACTGATCTGAGGTTTCGGATTCCACTATCCGCAGGCCATTTCATATACCCACCTCTGTCTAATGAAGCATGTGCTACCATCCTTCTTAAACTATTTTGCTGTCAGTTGAAGTTTGTGTCTGCACAGATAGTGAACCCATAATTTGAAGTCATATCCAATTCTTCCATTAAAGTTTTATCAGTGATAGCTTTGTATAGCTGTAGTAGGACTCCCCTTAATCTACTTTCTAGAATATACAATGCAAATTCCTATAGTCTGTCGTCATAAGACATTTTCCTCAATAAAGGGATCAGGTTGGTTACTAGATGTTGAGTTCTTTCTAAAATTCCAAAGCCTGGTGTAAGGTATGGATTCCACAGTGTGGAACAAACATCCACGTGGGGTCTGATATAAGATCTGTTTGAAAGCATGAGGACCTGTTTAGTTTTGTTAATTAATTATTTTTATTATAAAATGTACTATTCTGCCAGGTTTTATGGCACTATGCTTACAATGCACACCATTTTTAAGGTCATTACAGATCAGCACCCAGATCTCTTTCAACTTTGCTCAACTTAATTCCGTTCGTTATATAGTCATTGTTTGGTGTTTCCTATTCCCATATGCACGACAAAACAATTGCTGTTGTTACAATACAAACCATTCTACAAAGCTCACATTTCGATTTCCTTTAAATCATTTTTAGGTTTTGTTTGGTTAGACACAGTCTCCACCATTCCACGTAGCTGTGTATCATCTGCAAATGTATTTATCCAACTCCTTAAAGTCTTCATCCATAAGGTGGTAGGAGAGAAAAATTGGCCCTAACACCGATCCTTGGAGGATGCCACTTGTTACTGTACCCTCCTCCGACAACACTCCCGTTAATTATCACTTGCTGCATTCTCCTGAATAGCTCTGACTGAACCCATGTGGCTATTCTTTTATCTGTCTTTCTGGACGATTTTCATTATTTGAGGCTCATGTAAGACAATGTCAAAAGCTTATTATAGTTTAGATAAATTATATCAACTGCCACACTGTTATCCAGATTTAGACTAACTTTCTCATAAAAAGTTAACAGATTAGTAAGGCATGATCTATTCTTTGTAAAACCATGCTATGTTGAATTTTTAATTCCCCTTCTCCAATTTCCTTGAAAATCTTTCCTTAATCAGGATCACCATGATTTTACGTATTATCGATGTGAGACTTATAAGTCTATAATATTCTGTTTTGGTTTTATCTCCTTTTTTTATGGCTGGAAACAGCAGTCACCTTATACCAGTCCTTTGGTACTTTCCCTGTCACAAAGGTTTCATTAAACATGTATGTTAAGTGGCCCTATCAAGTACACGGCGACTTACTTAATTAGGCATGCCTACAGCTGATCTGCCCAATCAGATTTACTAATGTCCAGTTTCTTTCTTACTTTTTTTTATTTCTGTTTCTGCAAATCCCAAAATAGGTTCTTACCAGAGAAAATTAGATCATTTTTGTTATTTAGGCGATTGGTCTCATTGAATACAGGGCAGAAACAAATATGTTCAAAGTAGTTGCCATTTCTGTTGGTTCAGTTAATATTTTTTCACTATCATTTATGGGACCAAGAGATCTATCCGCCTCCTTGGAGTTACAGACATAACCATATACCAACTTTAAATTCCCCTTACTCAGTATGTGCTATAGTTTGCAATCCTGTTTCTTTCCTCCCTTACAGCTTTCTTTGAGTTTTCTAATGCTAGTTTATAAATCTTTTTATATTTTTACTGGCAACATTACACTTTTAGTTTCCAGTACAGACTTTTTTTATTAATTCATTTTTTAACTTTGTCAGCCATATCGATTTTTTGTTTGTTATTATATAAATTCTTTGATGGTAAAAAATGGTTTTCCAAGCCGAGTCAATTGCTTTTTATTTTAATCCAACTCCTCTCAGCATTTTTGTTCTTTAGGTCCTTTTCTCAATCCCATGTCCTGTTTTCCTATTTTACTGCATTGAAGTTAACCTTACCTTATATGTGGCAGTTGTACCTTTTAATGTATTGAAGTTCCTTGAAATAAAGAATTAGATCAATTTGGTATCACTGTTCCCCAGGTGCTCTCTCTCACTGTAGTTTATTTAATATCATCTGGTATGTTTATTATTAAGTCAAAGACATTCTTCTCCCTAGTTGGTTTCTGAACTATCTGGTAGGGTCCTAATTAATGACTTGTTCCAGATAATCATTTATGTAGGTGTTTGCACATGTAAGTTAAAGCCACCCAATACCTGGCAGACTGAAGTTATCCATCCATCCATGGTGTCTCCCAGTTCTCAGGCATTTATCTCTTCCAGTAGTTTTCATTCACAGGGGTATTACAATTTGATCATCTATAGCACATTCCAATTGTCAATGTTTCCCTTCCATATAGGATATGAATACCCATGTACTTTGTACCTCAACTCCAGTTTCTTTGATCTTGTATTGTTCATAACACTCAATATCTGCTTCAACATATAATGATACTCCTCCACCTCTGTTAATTACTCTGCTGTGTTTGAATAATTTGTACTCACTTATCTGCTTATTCCTTAACTGTCATCATCCCACAAGATTCCTGTCATCCCTACCATGTCAAGCTCTTTCAGTTTTAAAATTTATTCTAAGCTTTGAGCATTTGCAATTAACACTCTGTATGGATGTGTCTTCCTTTTTTTTCTTGTGCTGTGAAATTATTGGTAATTATCAAACTATCCAGGCTGGCATATCAGCTTGGATGTGGCTCTTATCCCAAGTCCCCTGTAACCTAGTTTTTTATTTATTTATTTATTCAGGATTCGGAAAGTACCTTTGAGTCGTAAACTCATTTACAAAGGTTCCACGTCACATAGATTGGACAATACTGAATAAGGTAACATACAGTGCAGGGATCAGCACACGCTTGATACATATTGGTAACTGTACAAAATGAGGCTCAAAATCAGTACCAAACAGACTTAAGGAGTCACAGATGAGCATTTAGTAAATAGCTTGTGACTGTTGGTGCCAATGTCTTCCCCAGTACTCTACATCCTTTATTATTTAAGTGCAAGTCATCCTGACTATGTAAGTCTGGTCATTTTGTAAAGGTGTCCCAGTGCCTAATGAACTTATACCTTCTCTGCTGAGCCCACTTCTGCAGCCAGAAGTTCATTTTCTTTGTTGCCTCTGGGTGACCATTACTAGCCTTAAGATCTCTGAGAAGTGTATCATACAGCTTCTTTCTTTCAACGTGTTAGCTAGGTTTATGTAATCATTCCCAATGTCCTCATCCAATTTATTTCCTATATCATTAGTTGTAGAGTGTATAACAACCATTGAGATATCATACACCTTACTTACAGCAGCAGTGCAACACAAAATGTTTTTTTTCCAAAAAAGCTAGTTTCAGCTACAGTTAATAAAAATATCAGCACACCTGTCAGATCTGCTTTTCTAGGTACACCCTATGCTGTGCCCATAAGGTTTTTTTTCTCAATCCTAAATCTTACCACATTTACAATGGCATTTCTAGGCCAAATGTGGTGGCCATCTTTTTTTCTTGAGAAAAAAACTAAATCAAAACAGTTATAAAATACTCACATTTTGGTGGAACTGGAAAATTTTACCACCAAATAAAACTGGAAGATGCCTGGAATCTTTCATAGTGAAGAAAGGTAGGGTCAATTTTTTTACTCAACTTTGTTGCACTGCTGCTTTAATACTGAATTTCCCATAACAGCAGTATCTCTCACTTTTGCACCTGGAAACCAGATGGCTGTTCTAACTATCTTTGCCCCTCCACAGATATGTCTACCTGTATACTTTCTAATAGGATCCCACAGTACCGTTTTTCACTGTTTTCTATTCCGAGTACACACATGACATCTTCCTGTTAAGTCCAGTAGTGAAGCAAATCGATTTTCAAGCTGCAGTTCATAACCAGCTGCCCTTCTCTTTCTGAATTTACTATTGTTTGTGATGTCATACCATTCCTACCCATATCCTCCTGTGTCCCTTTACCATTGTTGTCTGATTTCTAGAGATGCAGCACATTTTAGTTCACAAGCAAAGTGTATGAGACACACAACAGACAATTCAACCTGTCACACACTCTTTCCAGTAAAAGAGCATCTCACATGCAAAGCTATGGAAATTCCTGATTGGTGAATGATGTGGCTGAGATCTATAATAAGGTCCTACCCCATATATTTGAAATTAAACTGCGTATTTTGAGTCAGGAAATAGAGAGCTCCAGGAGACCAGGTTCTGTATATGAAAAATAAATAAAAAGGCTGTAGTGATGTGCCTGGTGTGATGTGAAGAGATATGCATGTAGGGAAGACGAGCAGCTCTCTCACTGCAATTGGTTGTTGCAAAACATTTTCAAATTTATTTTTAATTCAGCTGAATACCATGTTACAACAGCACAATATTCCGTGGTTTTTTGGCCACCTGTTTAAAAGTTTGTGGTCACCGAAACACACTGATGTGCAGTACTCCTGGACTGACTTAAAAACACCACACACCTTATTTCCTTTATTTTTAAGGGTTTCCGTCTCCCAACTCCTCGACCCGGTGGTGAGCAGTCTTAGGAGCACCCTCGGCTACGGCTGCTATTTACTCTACATTCAGCTGAGGGCTGACACCATATGATACTCTCTTGGCACCGGGTAGAGGCCTACAGGTGTAAGTCAAACCCCCGGAGGTACCCTCTGTGTCTAGGGGTAGATGGTAACTGCTCTCATTGGAGGCATCCCCTGGACAAAATCATATTCTCAGTCATTTACTATTTACAGTGTCCCTTCCAGCATTTCCTGTTCACACTTTGGGAGCTTTACTCAGTGCCCATGCTGTCAGAGCAGAAATAAGTCACTCTGCTATGTAACATAGACACACAGAAACATAGAAACATAGAATCCATTGGCAGAAAAGGACTGCTTGACCCACGCAGTCTGCCCAGATGTGACCTGCCTAATCCCTCTCTATAGACCATAACTGGTCTCCAGCGACCCTCCTGTTCCCTGCCTATTTACTAATATACCCCCTATGTCTATCATATGCATGCTTGAAACCCCCCCACTGTTTCTGCATCCACCACTTCTGCTGGCATCCTGTTCCAGGTGTCTATCATCCTTTCAGTGAACTACTGTAGTGTTTCCTCACATTCCTATTAAACATCCCCCCCAGTTGCATCGCATGCCCTCTCACCCTGGTGCACTTTCTCATTTGAAAGAATCTTCCCTCTTGCACCCTGTTTATCCATGTGAGGTACTTGTAGGTCTCTAACATGTCACATCTTGGTCTCCCCTCTTCCAGAGTGTACATGTTGACATCCCTCAGTCTTTTCTCATAGGGCTTCTCACGCAACCCCTGCACCATTTTAAGATGTCCTCCTTTGGACTGCCTCCACCTTGTCTATGTCCTTTCTGAGGTGCAGCACCCAAACCTGGACATAGTATCCAGATGGAGTCTTACCAGTGAGTGACACTGTAGCAACATCACCTCCCTCCTCCTGTTGAATGCACACCCCAGCGCCCCCCTAGTCATATCCACTACTTTGTCACACTGCCTGCCACTTTGAGGCCATCAGTTATAACCCCAAGGTCCCTTTCCTTCTTAGCATCTGGGTTCCTATGCTCTAGATGCATGATTTTGAACTTTTTTGCATTGAACCCCAACTGCCATGCTCTTGACCACTCCTCAAACTCCTCAAGATCCCTATCATTCTCTCCACACTCTCCTAAGTGTCCACCTTATTGCAGATTTTGGTATCATCTGCAAAAAGGCACACCTTCCCTTCCAGTTCTTCTGCAACGTCAGTTACAAAGACACTGAAAGGGACCTGTCACAGTACTGAGCCCTGTGGCACCCCACTGGTCACTCTCCTATCATTAAAATGAGTGCCATTAACCACCACCCTCTGTCGCCTGTTAACCAGTTTCTAACCCAGTTCACCACTTTGGATCCCATCCCAAGGCTGCTCAGTTTCTGTAACAGTCTCCTATGTGGCACAGTTTCAGAAGCCTTGCTAAAGTTCAGGCAGATCATGTCCACTGCCCTCCCCTGATCTATTTCCCTAGTCACCCAGTCAAAGAAATCAGATTCATCTGCATGACTCCCCACCCCCACCCCCATGAATCCGTGTTGCCTGTGATCATACAGCCCATTGGATTCAAGATACTCTACCAGCTCCTCCAGCAGGGCCTCCATCAATCCCCCTACTGAAGTAAGACTGACCGGCCTAGAGTTGCCAGCCTCCTCACAGTTCTTATGCAGAGGGATCATGTCAGCACTTCTCCAGTACTCTGGATCCAAGCCTGTTTCCAGCAAACTGCTGAATAAGGCTGTCAGCGGGGTTGCTGGCACCTCCCTGAGTACCTTCATGGGCTCCCTCAGTACCTTAGGTGTAGGAGATGGGTTGTTGTCATGTGTAGTAAAATATTTACAGTTACAGACTCCAGAACGCAGCCTCTCAAACACTCTCTTTGTCTGCACTGCAGACTGTCTAGATCTGGTCCCTGGACATAAGTCAGAATCTCAGGGTCTCTTAAGAAAGTCTGCATCCATTACATATTTTTCCATGCAGCCCATGGCTCCTCTTATTCAGGGTGAAATTTACATTAACAAAAGTACACTTTTTGCGTATGGCCCTTGTTTTCTGGGGGCCCTGCTAAGATGTTTTTACTTTTCAAACTGTGCATATGCAGGTACAGCACTGATTTTTTTTTCTGGGATGCCTGGCTGCCTGGACTCAGAGAACTCCTTAGTCCTCAATGGGGGGAGGTCACAGTCAACCATCAGCTGACACCAAATGGACTAATGGTAGCACACAGGCTGGGACTGTAACAGCCACTCTGAACACCCAGTGAAAGTTGTGAGCCAGCAACCATGCAGAAAGTGATCAGGCTGGCATCTGCTGGATTTAGTGCCATTCACCTGACACTCTCAGTGCGACTTATCTTGTCACTGCTCACATGGAGAAGACGATCGGTTAAATAATCGAGTTAAGCACTGGATCGGGAAGAACCTGAGTGGAACCAGTCACAGACAAACGTGATTCACTAACTCTGTCTCAGGACTCGGTCCTGTTGTCTGGACAGTTGTGAAGGAGTCAAAGAGAAGATGGAGTTGGACACCAGGTAGGAACATGAGCAGGAGGGCTGAGCAATTGTTTCTGCCAGACAGTGCCAGAGATATGTTGTCGATGACACTGGGGGCAGGGCAAGCCGCAGGCTGCAATCCAGGCCAAGTGTAAGTATACAGGCTGGGGGCTTGCATCGAGGTATTCAGTCTGGCAGCAGGCGAGCAGCACAGTCCTTGCATGGGGGTGAATAGGATGCGCACCACTAAAAGCAGGTGGAGGCTAGTATAGTGCTAGAATAGAGGGGGAGCCAGGCTGGGGACTTTTGCCTCACAGGGGCCTTGCAGTGGCGGAGCTAGAGGGGGAGCTGGGGGGCAGTTGCCCCTCCTGGCTGCCCGAGTGTGAGTAGTGATGCCCCTCCACCATCTTTATTCACAGTTTAGTGCCCATTGTGGAGCCCATGATTGCTTGAATGGCTCCCCTCGGCTCCCAAATGCTCCCAAACCTGGCTCCACCACTGGGGCCTTGTTACAGTGCCTGGGCAGCCTTGCCAGGCAAGATACACCAGAAATCAGATGTTGAACATTACATAAGGTAGCCACCGCCATGCAGGAAGCAGCAAAAAAGTACAGATGGATCTCACTTTGTTTCCCCTTAACCATTTTTTTTCTTGGCTTGTATTATCATGGTGCACACAATGTCTAATTTCTTAACAGCTTTTTTAATTTAACTGAAGTTTGCTTTTTTTTAGGTGCGAGGTATAAATTTAGATTGGTGACTTGCAAACTAGCAGGCATAACTCTCAGCCTTTTGCAACACAAATGAGGGACAGAAGCGCTCAAAATGAGGGATGATAAGGAACGGGATCCTCATAATGATTAATGAGGGACACATCCTCAAACATGGAGTTAAAAGCTCAGAACATGGTGAAAACCATTGCCTTTTACTTATACAAAGCAGCTTAGGGATATTATGAATTTCTGTTTTAAAGCATGAATTTACAGCACCTTCTCTGTGAGGAAAGTACCTTTTCCATGAGGAATGGGTGCAGGACAGGGCCATTTTAAGGGATGCAATGAGGGACGTCCCTCATAATCAAGGACAGTTGAGAGGTATGCTGGCAGGAAGCAAATGAATTATCCCCAAGAAAAGAAACATAACACTATTGTGCTGTCCGCCACGGTGTAAATAAGTAAAAGCAGCTTTTAGGGGCTGATTTCAAAAAAAAATTTTTTTTTTTTAATTTATCTCAAGGTTGACTTTCAAAAGTTGCAAAGCAAATGACACTGGATTAAAAGAAAAAACATCCAAATTCCTGCGTCTGTTCTGTGGTTTGTACAGTGACGGTGATGACCTGGAGTTTATTGTTTCATATGAGGCTTGAAATCAGTGTAGCAGTTGTAAAACAAATTAGCCTGACAATTTCATGTGTTTTTTTTTTTTGTTTGTTGTTGTTAATTCCCAAAGTTCGAGATCTGCCACCTGAACCATTTTTTGAGAAGTACTAAGGACAACAGTACTCTGATAAATATTGCATGTTGCACATAGTTGTTTTGTGGAATGTATCCAGAATCCAAAGACTGCAAACAAGTTTTTACAACTCCCCCCCCCCCATAGAAGTGTGTGTATCTTATGTGCTGATGTCTGCCAGAGATAAAGAAACAGAGAAAAGGAGAGATTGTACCTGCAAAACAAAGTGATTTACTTAAGCAATAATACATAACATGGTGTGTATTAAAGCATTTGTGATGTACACCCTAGGGGGTTTGTGAGGCACAAGCCCTAAGGCTGAGTGTCCTTATACCCCTGGGAAGTGTATCACAATGTGTTTTAAAGTATGTGCATTTGTGTTTGCAAAATGAATTTGTTGTGACAAACAGGTTTTTGGGGCAAAGAAGGGAATTTAAGTATTAGCACAACATGGTTAGAGGAGCGCGTTGCTGTACCACCTTTGAAGGTGGAGTGACATGGGAGGAGGCCCATGGTTACTGTTGTACACAGGGACCATCCAGCCCTGCTCTTATTCCTTGTTTCTTACCGGTGGGTAAGGTTATACCTTGGGACAAAGCCTTTACTACTCCGCCTTCAAAATTTACTAGATCTTGCAACTTGCTATACGCTTTGGGTTCACTCATTTTTCTCACATACTAACTGACACTGTGTTGTCAGTTCAGCTGACATGCAGAAAGCAGCACAGCTGTAGGAACAGTCAACTGTTTCTGCAGCTCAACATCTGTCACCAGAGCTCTCACCGTCTTCCACATAGCTGGCAGCATCTCTCAGACACAGGACCGAAATTGCCCCAAAGGGTGAAACCCCACTTTATTGAGATCCTCCATGCTCTGAAAGATCACCAGGGACTTTCCCTGAGTGGTAGCACCTCAGTATGCTCACTCCCTCTCAGTGACACCCTTACACCCCAACAGAATTAATGGTGATCTACACTGAATGACCTTCAGACTCCAGATCCCAAGAATCATCACCGCTGTCCTGGTGTCTGTCCCTGAAGGCTACCAGATGACCAGACAATGAGTTCTGCTGTAATCACTCATGGGCTCCACAGACAGCTAATAAACATGAGGGACCCCTTGCCCCTTCAGGTGGCCTGGCAAGCTACCTAAAAGCAAGGGTGCCATAAAGGCACACCTGCACAATCCTACCACTCTGTCATCTTGACACTTTCTCCCCTGCACTCAAAAAAAAGTTGGCACTCTAGCTCCACCCACTGGCTGTCAGAGACTCTACCAAACAGCAGGCTCCATGATCTGGCATTCAAGGAAACAAGCCCTCTCCCTCTGCTGGCAGGAGATGGTTGCTACGTCCTACTAACTCCAAAAGGAGAAATGAGAACTCAATCCCAACACTGAGAACACACCAGGGTATAATGCAGAGTACCTAATTCTGAACTTGATATATGGATCAAAACCACAAGGTCAGAAAGACAGTTAATGTAAAATGATTACAGGAAAACTGCACTCTTTAAAAAGGTGGCCAAACAGCCACGTAGCACAGTGGCCATCTGACATTTAAAAAAAGGGTTTTGAAAACATTTTTGCAACAAACACTTGGGGTGATCATGCTCTCTGTCTTCTTTACATATGTATTCTGAGTCAGACAATTACATAGCCCCTATAGATACAGCACATTTTGTTTCGTTCATTTGTTATCTGGGTAAGCACTCTATACCAAAAAGATCCCTTTTCAGGAATGACCCAGACCAAAGGCATGAAATAAAGGGGACAGTGTGATCTAGAGGTTACAGTGCTGGCTTAAGAAGTGGGAGATCACAAGTTCAAACCCATTGGAGCCAAAATACACAGTGTGTGGCTTTAAGTAAGCAAGTCACTTAACATCTGGTCGACCGAGCTGCGGAAATGGGTAGAAGCCGAAAATTAGATGACTGCATTTCAGCTGGGCTATCCTGGGTAAAAAAAGTAATAAAATATAACAATAAACAACTTATAAACTGTAGACATGTGTATACAATAAAAGAATGCAAATATAAAGGTTAAATACATGCACAAAATGAGTCATCCATTAAACATTTCCTGAGATTGTGGACCTACAGGTTGTACACAATAAGTTTTGTAGACTTTTTCATAACCTAGGGGCACAATTAGAAAAGGCTCTCTGTCCCAGGAGGATTGAGACAAAGACTCAGTACGAAGTCATTGGTCAGTAGACCTCAAGTTTATCAGGTTGGTTTTAGGTGATAGTTACCCAGCCAATGATGGACAACCAGTGGTTCTAGAAGTTTTAGCAATGAAACAACACGAAAAAAAAGTCCTCAGACTTCTGAGAGAAAACCTGTCTAGGTCCATCCACTGATTGTTATGATGTGTTTAGCCAATGAAGAAAACATGACACATACAATTGTTAACAGTGTTTAACCACCCAATTTCAGAACTTGGTGTATTATAGAAAATGAGAAAGCCATGGTCTAGAAACAGGAGTAGAATCCACTAACAACGCCTAATCTGGCTTCTGTTGTTAGGTAATGTTTCAATCTGTAAACAATACCTCCTATTTGATGAATTGATTTGCATATAGAGAATAAGTGCTCCAAAGAAATTAGACAGGGTCAAGATAAACACCAAGGTATTCAAAGCTCACACCCTTTTCCAGGAGAACAGCATTCAGATCTAATACCTGCAATCTAGATGTTAGCTTGTTCAGTTTGGATCTGGGCCCAAATAACACAGGTTTTTTTTCTCTATTAAGTAACAATTTGCTATCCAAATGAACAAAAAATTAATTTTATAAAGCGAAAAAAATATCATCAAATGATTTGGAGCTAAAGTGAAGAACTAAATCATCAGTGTTCACACTTATACAATTACCATGCTCAAGACCATTCGGTACATCAAAGTAAAGATATTTCTTCTGGCGAGAATAAGCCTCTCCTTAACCTAAGGAGGTAGGAGCATCCCGAACATTTTGATACCACATTAGAGGGTAATACAAGATATAATATCCCATGTAAGTATTAACAGAGAATCAGCTGTGGTAAGTAACCCATGAGCAGTGTGACTGATTTTGTCTTACTAAAGTCCATTGAAACATAAAGTCCAGCACAAAGCATTAACTCCACAAAGGTGGAGTAAGGGACGTCACACTATAAATCTAAAGTTAACTATAAACCTTTAAATTTAAATGTCAGCAGCAGAAAAATAAGAAATCTGATAGCTCATGATACTTGAGAGAGCTCAATATTACTTTGAGCTATATTTGTGTTAATTTTATTAATGTTATGTCAGTAGACTAAATTTAACCACCCAAACTGTAGGTAAAGATTTCAACAGTTACAAGAGTCCTTCAATACTTTCCGATACAGTGTCAAAACAGCATCATCAAAGTTGTATGCATACCATCGATTCAGCCAACTCCTACTTCCCCGATTTCCTCATCTTCTGATTCATTCTCTCTCTGGTACGCCGAGCTGCGGCAGAAGTAAAACGAGTGGCCCATTTCCTGGCCTCAGTGAGATCTGAGAACAGCCACACTTTCCCCTGATGCACAATACGTAATCTGGCTGGAAACATGATAGAATGAGGATTGGTAACTTTGCGTAGCAGGCGCCTTGTGCCATCAAACTTCTTACGGTGCATTCTGGTGGCATACCTAATATCAGGGATGAAAAGGACAGTATGCTCATCCTGCATTGTGGGGCTCAGCTGTCTGGCTGACCGCAGAATTCGGTCTTTCATCCCCACTCTATCAGTCACCACTAACAACGTGCGTGGCACCTCCGATTCCTCTCTTTGACCCCTAGGAGTTATGCGATAAACTTTTTGAACATTAAAGGAAGAGTGTTGACCCCTCAGTATGAGTTTCTCTTCTAGTCGGTCTTTAATATTTAGTACGGGATGGTCTCCTTCAACCCCATCCGACAGTCCTAGAATGCGCACGTTGGAAGAGTGGGACTGATTTTCCAGGGTCTCCATATGAGCCCGAAGGTGAGCATTCTCCTTAATGATCATGGCCATAGCTGCTGTGGAGGATTCTGCTGCTTTTTTAACGTTGTGGAATTCAGTTTTGAGGCCTTCCACATCTTTTTCCACTACTGTGACCCTAGTGGCAAGGGTATCCATCCTATTACTTAGATCAGCTGCCGAAGTGATGATTCTCTTTCAATTTCAGACCTATGGAGGCCATCGTTTCCTCCGATTCTGGATTAGATGCGGCCTGTCCCCCACCAAGAGTTTTAGGTGGGTTAGAGGTCCCACTCAATTTTCCTCCTGTTCCTCTGCCCCTTTCCTTCTTTGGGTTGCCCATCCTAGGGTTTGAAGGGTTGCTCTTTCCAATGGCACCAGAATTTTTATCTGAGGACTGCTGGAAAGTACAATATTTTAAAAAAATCAGCCAAAATGCTCAGAGCTGTGTTCTACTGCTGCTGTTTAGTTCAGGCTCCACAGCGCCCCCCCCCCCAATGTTCAACCAGTCTTGAGTTAAGAAAGAAAATAGCACACATCCTAAAACTGAGACCTGCAGTACTCCATCTTGTACTGGGTAAACCCTCAGCTTGTATTGCCTACATGGACCAACTGAGAATAGTTAGATAAGTAGCTATTTAACAGCTGAAAGGCCAGGAATTGAAATCCCATCATCAGCAAATGATGCAACAGAAGGTCATGGCCAGCCAGGTAGAAACATAGAAACACTGAATGTGGTGGCAGAGAAGGACTGTTTGGCCCATCTAGTCGGCCCATTTTTCCCCTAACTATCCAAACGCCATGGAAGTTGGGTGAGTCAACATATACTGCACCAGTAAATAAGCTGTCATCCACAGTCCGACTCACATGGTCAGGGAACCTGACCATGGCAGGGTGCCATGGCCCTGTCTAAAACAGTGCTGCTCTCCAGCTAACAGAATATACTTATTTAAGTAGTTGTTAACTTGACTAAAATTATTCTATCCAAAAGTGTATTTATTGCAAAAAAAATATATATATATTACTGCATTGTTTGAGTTCCGTAGCCACAAAAGGAGAGAAATGTGGTGTTAGAGTTTTCTTCAACCCTAATGCCTGTCACCTTCCCGCAGCCCCTGGCCTTGTGACCCAGGGCCAAGCTACAGATCTGCATCCATGCCCCACAAATCCGCGGCTCCATGTAAGGTCCACAGAATCAGGTCTTACTTTCTTTGGGCAAAGCACAAAACCATACATATTTGTGTTTGTGCAGGGCTCTGCAGGCCCTGCACAAAGCATGTGATCAGTCATAAATTTCCTTGTGCAGGGCCCCAAACCCATAGTTTGAGGCAAAAGATCTGAGGGGTATGGCTCAGACCCCTGTAACTCACCCTGGACAATTTTTTCCCACAGGTTTAATTTTTTTTTTACTTTTGCTCATATCTTGGACAATTTTGGCCATTCTGAGCCCAGACTTTTAGGGATTTCCAAGTCACCACCTGGCCTCACAGTCACATAAGTGGCACTTCGTCAATGTGACCCTAAACTTGTGTCTTAGGGAGTTGACTCCCGAAACACATTTCAAGTCAGATTTAAATGGTGCAGTGTCACTATGCAGTGTTCATTATGTGGTGTACTGTGTAAGAAAGCTGAAACCATAAGATATCAGTTGTTATATATATCTTTTTAATTTTTTTAAGGAAACAAATTGCAAAAAACTATAATAATTAAGAAAAGTAGGGAAATATAAGGGTTAAAAGTACCTGGAACTTTGACAAATCTGTGGTGACACTCACTGCACCAGACCTGCAATGTGCTTCAACTTATGGACTACTAAAGCAGTTGCATAATCACGTGTACCATGCCAAACCTATAGCAGACTTACCAAGTGGGCCTAAAGGCTATCAGAAAGCAGCTGCATTATCTAGCACATTATCCCAGACCTGTAGCTGGCTTTGCACATGGTCCTGCAAAGCCATCTATATTTTTTCTGATTTTGAAACGGTCACAAAAGCAGATGTTGTATCTCACAAAAACAGGTTTGCAAGTCATGAAACCACATTTTCAGAATATGAAAACAGGTCCTACTTTTGTGGCACTGAACAACCTAATTTCATTAGTAATTTTAAAACCATTGTTTGTTTATTTTTCTTTTAAAAAAAACAGTTAAAGAGTCAACCATACATCCCATTCTGTTGACCACTCAAATTTCAAACTATGGTGGCAAGCTTTTTCATTTTGTTTTTAATATGCAAAGCTTTCTCTTATTTTACCCACTTTTGTAACTGTTAAATGAAAATGAGTTTGGTAGTCATGAAAACAGATTTCTGAGTCACTAAAACAGGCACTGTTTTCATGACTCACAACAGAATAATTTCATTAATAATTTTAAAATGTTTTTGCTGTTTTTTTTTTTTTTTAAAAAACAGTTGATGAGTTAACCTAACACCCCACACTGGATGGATTTTACCTCTCAAAAATGGAAAATGTTGCAAAAAAACTCGTATGTAAAAAATTATCTGTGCATGTGCAAAAGTGGCATTTTATTTTATTAATAATTTAAAGACTACGAAGTCCTCAGGAAATCTACCTCTCAAAGCATCATCCTTGAGTACAACACTAATTAACCTGAAAATTTTTTGTTTGTTTGTTTGCGCTATTGGTCTTAAAAATATATTTTTTTCACATGTTCAGCCTTCTAGAACTTTGAAACTGCTAAATCAATCACTACCAAGTTTCAGGATCCAGAGATCACAGCACTGAGAACCCACATTACAAAAGCTAAAGCCAAGAAAAAGCTAAAGCCAGTGACCAGATAGGGTCACTGGACGTTTCGTTAGGCAACTTAAATGGGCAGACTGGATGGGCCTAGTGGTCCTTATCTGTTGACAGCATCTTTGTATCTATGTGTCTATGTCAGGTTATTCCATCTAGTGATGGCCACAGTATAAAGGTGCAAAAAAACAGAGTTTAACATAGAAGTATCTACTCAACCCTCATAACAGGGGCACTAACGCACCCCTATAATTTAAACAAAACCCACAACATATATAAATTTATATGTTTTATGAAGAGACTCTATCAGTACCACAACAACAAGAAGGGCCCTTCTTTGAAAAGGGGTTTCCCTGTTCCATGCATTTGACACAAATCTTTTCAGAACAGGGCCCAAGGTGCTGAACTGCCTGACCTGTCAAACTTGTTTTTAAAACTGGCATACTGTAGTTCTACTGTACCTACAAAAAATGAGGTGAGAAGGCAAATCAGCAGCATCATGCATGTAAAACACTCCAGAAATGACAGTCCTGTCTCTACATGTTCTCTATACTCTGCCTTTTCCTTGTATACTGTATGTCCTGCAGCTGAATGGATGTGTGTGTTGTTACCCATTGAGTTCGGTGTTACAAAACGGTCCAAGATACATAGTAGCTAGCAGAGATGAATCGGTATGCTGTGCTGGTAGGATTATACATCTAACAAATAGTGGGCAAACCAAGGACCATGACCCCAAGGATATCACCTTGTACTTATTGCCGATGTCTAGTAACCCTGATGACAACCATGTATTTTTCAGAGAACTAGAAAGCTGCATTGTTGCTTTCTCCAGTTCATCCACATCAAATGGGTTATAATGTGCGATGGAACATTTTGAGCAGAGTTCAGTGACAGCACAGTGCTGTTGTGCGTGGTTTACAGCTGTCAGTCATCTGTTTTGAACGGGTGTGGTCTGCTGTTGTGCATGGGCAACACAGCCAGTCAGAATCATACCGCAGATAAATGAAAGTACTTCAGCATTTCAAGGTATTCCACAAATTCTAGAAGTTAACATTTAAACATTGTGTCTGTGCCAGCGTGTTGTATTGCAGATAGTTTAAATGTGTATGGTTTGACTGAAAACTTTTTTTTTTACCCTCACTGGGCTACAAAAACTACAATTTGATAATGTTTAACATTTATTTTGGGTATAAAATTTTCCATCGAGGGCTGTCCAATGGTCGGCTGGGTAGCAGAGCGTGTTACCACACTGGCAGTCTGGATCTGAATGTGAACTCAGCAAGCCGAGTGAGCTGGTCAGAAGTTGGAGTGGCACTGTTGCACAGCAGTGCTTCCAACCAAAGAGGGATGAGGCTGTGATTCTGCTGCTACAGTACACCTGTGGTTGACTGGGGAGCTTGCTTCCTTCATGGCAGTGTCACTGCATGCATGTGAGGCCTGATGGGTTACTACCCAGTATCACTGGGAGGGAGAGGGACTAGGGCATAGGAACAAAATAAACAAGACCTCTGTGTGTCCTGGGCCACCTGTATGAAAGCCACTGGTACTCTCAGGCGCACTCAGCATGAAGCCTCACTGGCATGGACAGTGGGAGGAGAAGCTGGCGGGACTGGTATGTTGCCAGACCCCATCCTGAAGGCAGGCAGCTTTGGTGGTCTGGACAGCAAACAGTTATATGGCAAAAGAAAGAAACTATCCTATCAGACACTATAAAAAATAGTGTTGGGGAAAAAATAGAACTACAATTTGGTATTCTGATGACACCAGACCACTCAATCTTCATTCTCATGGTAATCAATGTTATTAGAATCCCTTGATGGACTCACATGGTGCATGTTTCATACTAACATACTAAAATGCCAGCAGAATAGGCCTAACGGTCTCTCGAGTCTGCTCGATTTTCAGCACCTGCACTGAGGGTCAATTTTGGTGTCCCCCCTCCCCCTTGGGTTATAAAGTCCCCAGTCCCAGATGTTCCACCTGTACTGGGCCAGGTCAGATTTACTCTCCCCCTGTACCTGTCCTATCCCCAATTAAACCCGTCCACAGTCTCCATCTCTACCAGCTCCCTGGGCAGTGCATTCCATGGCTCCACCACCCTTTCAGTGAAATAACATCTCCTCCTCTCCCCTCTGAGCCTGCCCCCTTCCAGCTTACACCCGTGACCTCTCGTTGCCCCACACTTCTTCCTTTGAAGCACCCTGACTGGGCCTCCTTTATTGATCCCTTTCATGTACTTAAAGACCTCTATCATGTCCCCCCTGTCCCTCCTCTCCTCCAGGGTGTACATGTCGAGCTCCCTGAGCCTCTCCTCATAGGTCCTTTCCCCCAGGTCCCAAATCATTTTTGGTTGCCCTCCTTTGGACCCTCTCTAGGAGTGTAATGTCCCTTTTTAAATGTGGTCTCCAAAACTGCACACAATACTCGAGGTGTGGCCTAACCAAGCAGTTGTACAATGGAAGGATCACTTCCACCTTTCTGGAAGTAATCCCTCTGGCGATGCATCCCAAAACAGGCAGAGCACCATGCATTGTGGAACTCACCCACAGTAAGTGACCCTAGTGGGAAATTAACCTGGGCCTCCTTCTTCTCAAACTTGTGCTCTAACCACTACACCACACTGCCTCAATTAATACTTATCTTCTGTCCCACCGCTGGTCTCAAACCCTGTACCCTTGCCACTAGGATCAGCAGCTCTACCATTAAGCCATCAGATCATCCCCTATTCACTATTTATTATTCATTGGCTCATAGTACTGCAGTAAAGGACCACCAGACTCAAACTACCTTAATCTGATTGGTGTTTATTAAATAAGAACAAAACCCTTCAAACTATAAGGCATTTTATTCAAAAAACTTGCTTTAGTGCTACTGCCCTTAATTCTGAAAGTACTGATCAGGAAACCAAGAATTAAGACAGTAATCATGGCCCTTAATTTTAGTATTTTTATTTTTCAAAAGGATCAATTCAACTACAGATTAAATTCATTATAATAACTGGCTCTGCCTTTTTCCCATAGGGAAACCATGGCGTAATTTGCCGTTATAAAGGAGCATTTATAACAGCAAACACATGCATGATTTCCCTTCCTGTGCGCATGCTCACGCAGCAGCGCGACCAGTCGAGACCACTTACTGCTTCCATGTTGCCCAAAACAGAACCGCCGCAAGAACTCGGCAGTAAGTCTTTTTCTTTTCTTTTCTCCCCCTTATACTCTGGAAGCACACAAAGATCTGAAGAAATGTAAAAAAAACAGTTTTAAAATACAAAAATCTCGGCACCGGACTAAAAGGACCGACCGTAGGATACAGTGGGAGGATACGCTGAGGGCTGTTTATTTTATATAATTGCTGAGGCAAAAAAGGGAAACCTAGCAATTATATAAAATAAAAAATGGGTCGGGGTGTCAAACTCGATTTTACACACACCCTCGTTGTGGGATGCTTTTCACAAACTCCTCGGGCTTCGCCCTCGGGGTTTATGTAGCATCCCACAACTCGGGTGTGTGTAAAATCTCGTTATACACCCAGACCCATACTTTATTCTATATGCTATAATTAACAGTAAATCAAGAAGCTTTGGGTAGAAACTTGTAGGAAATTATTTTACTTCTTCAAATGGTTAAACAATTGTCTCCCCAACCAGGAATCCCCATGGTGTCATATGTGGATCCTAGAAGTTGCAGTTGTGACCCTTAAAAATCCCCTGCAGACCCTGTGATACTGTTGCAGCTCCAAGGAACCCTTCAGACAAGGTTTCACCAGGATTTGTTGGTATGAAGTCCAGCAGGCAAGGGGACTATGAAACCACTATGATTCTTTTGAAATGGGGATTTTGTAACCTCTGTGATTCTGGTGTAATGATGTGATGTCTTTGTAAATCCCCATTCCTGTAGGACTGCACTACCCTTATAAGGTTCCCCCAGCAAAGTACCCCTTCAATTTTGTTATGCTGGGGGTGTCATAAACGCACTCCGGGGGTCAGGCCCTCTGCTCCCACAGTGCCAAACCTCGGTGCAATATGTGAACAGGAGACAAACAGGGTAACCCTCCTGTCTGTCTGGGGTCCAAACAACTACGAGTCTTGAGTCCTGAGGTCAAATATGAACCCTTTTTCGCTAGCACACCCAGTCAACAGGTTCAAATATCACACCCTCTTCAGGGAAATGCAGTGCAATATTTAACCCAGTGGGCACACAACCTGGTTCACAATTCCCCTTTTGACTCAACTGAGACCTAGGCACTTTTCTTACCTTGGTGCATATGTTAATACGCTGTAAGCGCTTAACAGTTCTGTCAGAATTATCAGCACTGTCCCAGCATTCACACTCAAAATGAGGAAAGGCTCAGGTAGGATTTCAAGAAAAATAAAGTTTACTAAAATTAAAAATAGTAAATGAAATACAAAACACAGAACATATAACATTTAAGGTACAGTCATATAAATTAAATGGACAATTTAAACAAAACCGCCTTATTATTGAGTATCTAATCCTACCCTAGTTTCAACTGATAAATAGTGGTGGTTGAATTACCTAATCATGGGTAGAAGTGCTCTTGAGAGTGTGTTCTGTCAGAAGTCCAGAGATCAAAAGCACTATGTTCTCTTAGCTTTGATGTCTATGGAGAACAAAGGTCCCACCAAGCTGGTGAGGTCACAGCTCAGTGGTGATGCTGGCTGTGAGGTCACTCACATTTCCTGTATACCAAATGGTAGTCACAGGCATCTGCATGTTGCTAAGCACTCTCCCCAAAAATTTTTTTTTTTTTTAAATTGGTGAGCCTGCTTTATGGCAGGTCAGAATTACCCCCTTTGATCTTCAGGGGAACCTCCTGACAGCTATTTCTCCTAGTGGTGAGAAATGCAACAGGTATCTGGCAGAAGTTGCTTTCCTCCTAATAGATCATAAAATGCAATATTTTATACAAGTGGCTGGATTACAACCTACAGTATACAAACTGGTTTCTAAAGGAAGCTCTTAATTCGATTTTCCACTCAGAGAGAGAACAGTATTTTTTTTGAAAATCCAAGGTCCTACAATGCCTTGTGCTGACTGCCACACTTTCCAAACAGAAATTCAAGGAAACATATATTTATCACAAATATAATACCAATAATAACAAGCAGATTGGTGAAGCGTCACGGGGTACAAAAATTGCAAACAAAAAAGGACACATATGTTCACTGTAGCTGCATTGCTGTCAGCATAATTCACTCAGATCTTCACTCAGTACAACACAGTCCCTGCTGTGAGAGCTATTAGATCTTTGTGGGTACAGTTACAACATCTCTTATGGTTATGAGAGCCTGCTAGAGTTCATTGGGTAAGAGAACAGTGAACAGCGAAGGAAAGCTTAGTGGTTCTGGCACACAAATGACTCAAGAAGGAACTCTTGTAACCCTAAGAGATGCAACTGGACATATGAGGATATAGTGCAAATCATGCTGAATACTTGAACTTAAAATCAAAATGTTTTCCTTTGTAGAAAATTAGAGAAATCTGTGTGGGAAATGGATTATGCCAACTGAACTTGAAACCTTCAGAATATTTTAGAACAGTCTGTATGACAGACCCTCTTATCTTACTATCGAGCCAGGAGGTTAACCTCAAGGAGCAGAGAGGTGCTCCTGCCGCTGTATAATTGCCTGGTTACGCCACACCTTGAATACTGCGTGCAGTTTTGGTATCCTTACTTGAAAGGGGATACTGCTCTGCTGGAGAATTCAGAGGAAGGAGACCAGGATGATACAGGGTCTAAGGGAAAAGCCCTATGGGAAGCGACTAGAGGAGCTCAACTTGTACTCGCTGGAGGAGAGGAGGGCCAGGGGGATATGATCGAGGTCTTTAGATATCTCAAGAGAATAACAGGGTCAACCTTGATGGGGTGCTATAGCTGAGGGAGGTAGGGGCCACCAGGAGGCAATAAATGAGGCTGGATGGTGGGAGACTAAGGGAGAAACAAGGAGACGTTACTTCACTGAGAGGGTGGTGGAGCCCTGGAATGCACTGCCCGTGGAGCTGCTGGCTGTTCCAACTGTGGAGGGGTTCAAGAGAGGCTGGGACAGGTATGGGGGAGTGTGCATCCCAGAGCCCCTCCAGAGGGTTGGGGGGGCCTTGTGCAGAGGGGAGGTTATGACGGTACCCTGGGAAGGCACTGATTCCCGGGCAGACTTCATAGATCATTGGGCCTGTTCTGCTGGCTTTTTAGTATGTTAGTACGGTTATGAGTGCCTGGAATGTTTATAAATAAACAATCTTGATTGTCTAGAAATGATGTCAAGATTTATAAAATGCTAGCACGTGCACCTTTTCCTTTGGAGCTGCTACAGTTTAGAACCTACTGCCAAACAGCATCAGGATCACAACAAGGTCTAGTTCATTCAAAAGGGGCCCTAGTCACCAGCATAACAATCACACCCGACATCAGCAGAACTCAGTAAATACAACAGATCACACACCCACACACACACGTGCACACACACACACTCTGAATTTTATACTGTTCTGTTTTTTCATTACGAAGGATATCTATTAATTGGAGAATGAAGTCCCTTAATATTGTATGTTACTACTCTTAAGTCCACCATGACTATATGTTTTCTCCATCCAGGGGATTACTAGATGGGGTACACAGCAGTGCACCACACACACACACACACACACACACACACCAGTGAAACTGAAATGCAACCGTAAACAAGATTCAATAAACTGATGCAAACATGCAATGTTAACCCATGATGACAAGTTAATGTCAACCTTCAGATTTCCCCTTCACTCTTTATCAAGTGCCAGGAGGGTCTGATCTAATGAACTTGACTTCAAAGTGAGGTTTACTTGTCCCTTCGAGGAAGCCTTCCGAAGCATAACCTCGGAACAAGTAGACCAGATGTTTGTGGCCTCCACCATAGTGGATGTATCTATAGGGGCAGCAAGCCACCCCTGAATCCAACAGCAACCATCTCTGGACATCTTCAAGCCCATCAATTTACAGCAGCAAACCCCCCCCCCACCTCTTCTCAAGTTGTTTATTACCTCTTAGAACTTATTACCCCATGGGCCCCTCCCCAAATAAGGTGGTCCCCACCCTTCCCATTCACAAGAAAGCAACATTCACAGGTGACTCTATATACTTATTATTATTCGTATAGGTCCCTACAACACCTCAGTCCCCCCCCACCGTGATGCAATGTCATTCTTGTCCACCCCTCTTGTGAACTCCACCTGAACTACCCTGTGACACCCTGTAGGTGGCTAAAGATCATGACACTGCTTTTCTTGTGGTTTATATAGACAAAAATACTTCCCCTTTGGGAGAAAGATCCCACAGCTGTCTGCAAAGCATTATGATTCCCGCCCTGTGCCAAAACACACTTGTGGCGCCTGTTGTATGGAGCCTGTGTAAGTCTGGTCCCCCCTCAGTCACCCATTACTTCCACCAGATCAACTACAGAGATCACTGATGCACAAGCCACCCGTGCAAGAAGTGCATCTTTGGGACTACTAGACTGCTTGTGTTTATTTTTATTTTAGTTTTTGTTGACCGGATAAGTGCATTAGACAGATTCCGCCTGTTTTCAGTCACTACCCAGGAAAAGGGGATACAGAAGAATGGCATCTGACCTTGAACCAGATTAAGCTGTTGGTGGTATTTTTAGTGAACGGGGGAAATTTGGCCAGGACATCGGGAAAGTTCCCATGCTCTTTTCGAGAAGTGCCATGGGATCTTTAACATTCACCTGAACTACCACCAGAACAGGCAGATGGGAGCTCGGTTTAACGTCTCATCCGAAAGCCGGATGTCTATGAGCCCTTTACCCCAGCTCTTCTCCCAAGCGTGTCGCACTACAACACGCAGTGTCTCTGTGTTACCCCAGTGTGAGCTCAACAAGGAAGGATAGGAGCCACTACTTGGGGCACTGTATCATTTTCTTAAATCATATCCCCAGGAGGGGGGACACTGGCCCCCTACACTGCCAATGAAACAGAACCCCATGCATACCTCCTAAGGGTCACTTCAAGTATGCTGCTGATGGCCACCAACTGAAAACACTGCACGGTGCCCTCTCATTCCCCCCACCCCCACCCCCAAGGTGCAGGAATCAAGACCTCTCTCTTTCCTGTAGTCACCTTTATACGAAGTGAGCAGTACAAAACCAAAAACCCAATTCTGAAGGCCGGAGAGAGTCGAAGGTGATTTGGGTTAGGGAAAGCTGTAAAAAGAAACACACTAAAAAAAAAAAAAGGAACCCACAGTACAACCTACCATGCCGTTCGCTTCTTAACATACCATCTGGCTGCGCTGCACCCATAAAAGTTCAAACTGGTCCCTGACTGGGGAGTCACTAAGCCCGTTGATCAGAAAAAAAAAACAACCTACCCTTGGCTTCTAAAATGCTGTGACATGGCAGACAACACTGATAACAATTTAAACAGTTTTGAACATTTAGTAACTACTGTAAACGCCCTGTACAGTTGGGGTCAGGAGTCGGGTAGTGCAATGCACCCATCCAACAGAGAAGAGCACGCTGCTCCCCTTCCCCCCGAACTACCCCCACAGTGTACGTCCAGAGCAGGTAAAACCCTCTTTGTGAGGCTGCAATACTGCTGATCAGACTAATAGACAACACTGATAACAATTTAAACAGTTTTAAACATTTAGTAAATGTCCTGTACAACTGGGGTCAGGAGTCAGGCAGCGCAATGCACCCCCCCCCGAACTACCCCCACAGTGTTTGTCCTAAGCAGGTAAAACCCTCTTTATGAGGCTGCAATACCACTGATCAGACCAATACCATTTATCTGTTTCAGTCAAAAGCTCACCCACGGCAAAGAAAGTTTGTAGTGCACCTACTCACAACAGCTGCAATTCAGCCAGCTTGCTTGGAGATATCAAGTGCCAGTTCTACTTATAAACTTTCCACTGTTGGTGGTCAGTCTTCTTCCTCAGCTGCACCTACAACCAGAAATAGCTTTCCTCTATCTTGCTGGCAGCCTAAATCTCTCCTGCTTATTATACCTCAACTAAAATCTTTCCTTTTCTTCCCGGCCTTTGACAATTATCCTTTTTTGCTTCTATTGTGTGTTACATTAAGCAATGACTTTGCAAATAATATTGGTTACTACCGAAGGTTGTATTTTATATTATTCCTTATTGGCATCTGTGAAGGTTGTGATCGCTTCTACATGAAAGATGCTTTGAAAATCAAAACTGTACTGCACTGTGTTGTATGATGGACTGTTTCAACATGTGCCGTCCTCTAGATTGACATGTGCAGCTTCATCTTACCAGATGAGCATAATACACGCTGTAAGGCATCAGGAATGTTACAAAGGGATATGATATATATTGTAACATGGTTCTTGTTCAGGGCTCACACTTGCCATGTTACAGCGCGTTAACCCACTCAGAGTGTGGTTCTGCTTGAATTAATCCACACCTGGGCGGTTGGAGCATGAGGCTGCCCAACCCCCCCCTTTCAGGGGTGGATTAATTCTCATATAAAGCCACGCCTGTCACAAGTTTGTGCTTACATGCGCTATTTCAAGATGTGCCGCCTCCCAGGTTCTAGATTATTGTTACCCTCTTCTCTATTATGTTCATACTGTAGTAACCTCTTAGGAAGGGCTCTCTCAAGAAAGGCCTTGCATCCCTAAGAGGGTTTCCTGGTTAAAGATTTGAAACAAATAAGGAATGCAAGGCTGCAAAATCAAAGTTGGCTAGTTTTTTGACTAATACAGCCTTGTTTTGAGTACAAGCTTGCTGCTAGCTCATTTCAGGAGTAATTGCTCATTCTTCATCTGGCTTTAATTTTCCAATAAGTTCAATAATGGTATTAGTTTTCTTCCCAGCTCTCAAGAATAAGGCACACTTTATATATGAACTCTTATGAATTATTTATGTGATTTGCTCGTCTAGTTCAGTTTTCTCAACTGGTGCTTATTGTTTTGTATTTTAATTTAGCATTGGAGGTACATACTTTGATAGCGTTTGTACTGCGTAATCATGATTGTTTATTTTCTAGTACATGCATTCTCTTCTCTTAGGATATATTTGTATGAAAAATGATAAACAAAGTGGTACTTTATCAAACTATGTTGTGTTGTGTTGTACTGTATGAATCAAAGATGAGAAATACAGTCAACCATGCCATTATAATGTGTGTCGACTAGTAGTGAATAATCAAGCTGAGAATTTCTTGTCAAGAGAAGTTATTGAAGCAGTAAGGCGAGATGGAGGGAGGTTACCCTGAGGCAATCCCACCCGTGTGCCTAACAACACACAAAGGTGACAGGAGCTAACCATGGGGGGTGGAATTACCAGCTGGTAACCCCCCTCCCCCCCATACACACACCCCGAGTCACCTTACTGCTAATATGAAATGCATTAAGGCAACTTGGCAGCGTTTGTTTTTTAACGACACTTCTCCTTCCATGTATGCACCCCTGCTTAAAGCAACAACAGAGCACACGTGACCCAAGTAAATATCATACAGTATTCACATGGATCCCAGACATGCAAGAGGCTGAATTCCTGAGTTCAGTTTTATAATTTGGTGTTAAGCCAGAGATGAGTACTTGACTCTCGGTTTACTTGGTGCAGTAAAGTCAATACACTCAATGCAGTGCAATGAGCTCACTGCATACCCACTTTAGAGGTGGGATCTACAAACATGGCAAGTCACAATTTTGCTGAGGACTTTGTGCTCAGTAAAGATACTTGCTGAATACTCTGATACATTTTACTGCACTAACACAGATATTGTACATAGATGTTTGATGTACACAAGCTTTTAGGACCACAGATCAGGGGTCAACCTTAACTTTTTTTTGCACTAGCCAGCAGGGCAAGTTGATTCAAAATTGTACAAGCCCGCAGAAGATTGCACTAGCCCTTAATTATTACTGTAAATTTTGATCACTTGTGCAGGAAACAATGCAAGCAAAGCCAAGAAATACTCTGATTATTGCACATTTATCCTGCTCCCACATTGCTTCCAGCTCCCCAGCAGAAAAAAAGACTGCAGTGCCATCACAGTGAGCCCCCATTGTTTTGTACCATAGCCTCCTCTCTTCCTCTTTCTGCCCCCCCCCACACCAAACAGAGAGAGGATATCACAACAGCAAATGTTCAATCAAGCAGTCCTAGCTCTGCACACACAATAGCTGACATCATCATGCACCTCACCACACTGTCACCACCACCCACAGGGCAATAAACAGAGTCAGGCAGAGAAAGACACTCTCGGTCTCCGCCCTATAGTCAGCTAGAGACCTACACTTTTGAAAGTTTTTGTACAGTCTCAAGTGAGCCAGGAACATATCTAAGATTTCTTTGGGGTGGGGGCTAGACAAATCTAAGGGGCTTGGGAAATAGAAAACTATGAGATTTTTATTTGTAAAAGCACTGATTTTAATATGCTCTGCCCCAACAATAACAGATTTTTCTTAAACATTATCCTTTCATCAGCCATGGGGAAACAGTACACAGGCATAACACTATATTATTTATATGTCTGTATAGGATGAAATATGCACCCCAGAAATGCCTATTTCAAGGTTTCAAATTATGTATTTTATCAAGGTTTATTTTTTGTACCATACATGATCCAAAGCTTTGCTTTTAGGCTGAAGGGACATGCTGAGTGGGATAAGGGTGGAACTGTATAGATGGTGACGGCTAGCATGGTCCATTTAGAAGAGCTATGGACCCCCTACACTTGCCAGTAATGGCAACTATGGATGGTCACTTCAGAGTCTGGTCTGCAGTGGTGTCCAGGGAAAGAACAGAGTTAAGAGATTTGGAGGGGAGAGGGAAGTTATGGTGAGGCTGGGATAAAACCCACCACCTGCGAGGCCAATCCTGTATACCTCTTTGCATTTTGTCACTGAAATGCTGGATACAAACACTCAAAATGTAGAGAAATGAGGCGCACTGGCCTTAATAATATTGGACAAATTATTAGACATAGACACATTCAGAAAACTGGAACCTAGTGACTTAACAGCACTCTACCCTTGATCACACCCTGAACACTAGCCGGAAGTCTTAATAGTGGAGTGATAATGACTCACATTGAGTCTTTTGTGGGATCCCTCTCTTGAACTGCCAAATAATTGCAGCTCTTAATGAGCTGTTAATCACACCTGGCCATCTGGAACACTGAGATAGATTAGCATGAAGACTAGAGAATGCTAAAGTAGAGACATTTTAACTTCACTAACAGCCATGAAAATCTGCACTAGTCAAGGCGGGCTAGTAGAGAGTTAGCTGCACTAGCCCTGGTCAATTTGCACTAGTGTTTGGGCTAGTAAAACAATGTTAAAGGAAAACTACACCCAAAACTTGAAAAAATGTATGTTGTGCAGAGTGTTTTAATTTGTATGTGAAGTTATAGTGTTTCCTTCCCTCTGACTGGTATTAGGAGTTTTTCCCAAATTAGCTTGCTAGCTTTATGCTAGTTTTATGACCCCTGGGGATCCTCATATCTGATAGTGTAACTGTATTTCTTGTTCCCACAGTGCATCTTGTCTCACGTGACTGTGATGTAAGAGAGACCCAACATTCAGCACACACATGCCAAACAAACTAAATACCTTGGAAGCTTGACAAGATGCACAAAAATTACCAGCAGCAGTTTTTCAGGACAGTAAAACATTTAGAATCAGGGTGGTCACCAAGCTGAATTCTACAGATTTTAAAATATAGCCATCTCTATTCTTGTGAACTGATTGTAATGCAATGCTTTCTGCTGGATTTATGGGCTATGCTACATCACCATTACATGAAACAAGGTGCATTGTAGGACAAAGAAAAGCAATAAACCTATTTGATATGGTGATCTCCAGGGGTCGTAAAACTACCCTAAAGCTAGCAGGCTAATTTAGGAAAAACTCCTAATACCAGTCAGAGGGAAGGAAACACTAGAACTTCACAAACAAATTAAAACACCCTGCACAGCATATATTTTTTCAAGTTTGGGGTGTAGTTTTCCTTTAAGATCGACCCCTGCCACAGATCCCTGCATCAGAACACCTTGGCAGTTGAAATAAAGGAAGCACCTTTTTTTCTGAATAATTTAAAGAGGAAATAAAATCAGTGCAGGGGCCACGCTATTGGTGGGGACTCATTTCTGCTATAACAAGACTCCGAACCAGCACAGTGGCACAGCCAATCACACTTGCACAGCCAATGACGCTGGTGGCACAGCCAATGATGCTGATGGCACAGCCAATCGCACTTGCACAGCCAATCACACTTGCACAGCCAATCACACTGGTGGCACAGCCAATCACACTTGCACAGCCAATCACACTGGTGGCACAGCCAATCACACTGGAGGCACAGCTCAGTATACTGCAGTAGGCAAGCAGTCTCTTCTCCAGTTTACCCCTGTACAAAATGAAGGGCGGGTAAGTATAACCAACCAAGGCAGCAGTGGGCCATATTGTGCATTCCTGAACTCTGCAGTGGCGGGGCACTACTCTGTGGAAGTGGTGTCACAGATCACTGTCACCTATGAGTGTCAAAATATACAAGTAACAGAGCAACATGGAAGGGGAAGAAGAATGTAATAAAAGGGGAGATCTGGGGGGAAACAGACAGGTTATATGCAAAGGAGCCTCAAATCCATGACTGGGTTTAAAAATACATCAACGGGTTAAAAAATGTGTATAGGGTGGCAGGGACTAGCAGTGACCATTTTACTTGACAGCTGGAACGCAGCCAACTTTGCAAAGTTCTCAGTGATCATTTTAGAAATCTTATTGCTGCAGGTAATATAACTATGTCATCAAATGTCAGTGTAAAATGAAACTGCATTATAAGCCTGTAGCGCTGTTCACTGTAAGCTCCAAACAGTGGAATAATTTAAGGGGACTTGTGTAAGTGCTAAAGAAAGGGGCAAGTACTTAGTCTACAGGGTCTGTATTTTTATGTTGATTTTGAAAATGCCAAAGACAATAAAAATCGAATGCTTAGTGGCAGATGCTTTGGTTACGTGTTTTATTATGACCACTGCCCTCCTACATGGATGAAACACTGATATGTTTTGTGCTGACAGATTAGATGTGAAGCTTAGCCTATAGCGGGTATTCGCGTCAGATGTCATTACGTGTGACTGAGCAATACCTAGGTGCACAGAGATACAACCATGCCAGCCTGACTCCTAGATGAAGGTTTTTTCTAGAGGGTGACAGCACCTTGGGTCATCATTTCCTTTATGGTTTGTCTACCTTACTGTAAACCTCCGACGAGCAGTGCAGTGCCTTTTTCCCTACCAGATAACAGAGGGCAATGGACCAACAGCACTTTGAGGCAAACTTTGATTTTTACAGATCTGTGTAAAATCCAGGAACTGCTGGATAAACTACAGTGAAATACGAAAGGAAACATATCAAGCTGTCAATCATCAAAGGGGCCTTCTGCATACACAACCCCCAATATATGAGTGCAGCTAGGTACGCAACATAAAAAATGCAATCTTTAAATCCAGTGGATAAGAAGCCACCAGCCGTACTAACTGGATGACTTCTGGGCTGTATTATGAGCCCCATCCCCCAAGACTGGTATGTATGAATAATCAGCCATGCATGCAGACCTACAGCTACTGAATAACATGACTATCGTTGGCTTTACAAAACTGCTCATTTTTATAAAAAGTACTTTTGAAGCCTCTACTAGGTTTAGTCTTTATTAGAAATAATGAATTTTTTTTAGCCAATCAGAATGGTTCTACTAATAGTACATATAACCACATAATCACAAAGACTTCAAAAAGTACTTTTTAGGACCAGTCAGCTACCATACTGGTAGTGCTGCCGAGCTTTATACGCCAGTGGCCTAGGCCAACATGGGCCAGCAGGACAACTGAGTATCCCAGTGCCCTCCTCTAGGTTAAGGAAAGTAGTGACTCCCATGGCTACACTGCCACCTGGGTGGCCATAGCTGGTAGTTCTACAGTGCGCATAGGAGGGAGGGAGGAGGGAAGGATGTATGTGTGGTGCTTCAGGTTTGCCAATATACATACATGTTACTCTGTTCCATGAGGAGGAGTTTCAGATTAGTCAAAGCAAGAACAAGCAGAGGAGGAGGATCACTGGGGATGATGCTATTCCACCTCCTGCATCCCATATGGGGCCCCCTTTCTCTACGTGTTTTCCCACCACCTCCTCTTTCTCTATATCCTGTTCTTGGCTGGCTTACTGGAAAGGAACGGGGGGAGGGATCACTCTGATTTAACTACAAGGTTGTTGTCAGCATCCCACCCTGTGCCATATACATACACTCCCTTCCCTGAAGAATAGTTAAAATAAATTAATATTTTATTCATAAAAAAAGTAATCAACCTCTTGGTGACCTAGTCATAGACAGGCCTATAGAATGGATTCTTCTTGTTTACTGTTGCCTACTCATTGGTCTTGCTTTGGTCATTGGGGGTCATTGTAAGGTAATCACACTCCATGCATCTAACCACATGAGCCAAAGGTGAGTATGATTCATGGTATGTTAGGGATCGGGGTGCTCGGATTTGCCACAATCCATTCTGACAGGATTTTTTAGGATTTCAGAAGATCTGAATCAAATCCAAAATCCTAAAAATTCTAGCAGACAAGAAGTACTTTGTACAAGCAATCAAAATTGGATTTTGGATTATGGAATCAAACTTGGGAATCTGATTCCAAGTCAGATTTGACAATTTTTTTGTATTTTGAATTTCAATCTTCAATTCCAAAAATTCATAAAACGGATCGATAAATCCATAAAACGGATCTGAATATGATGAATCCAATTTCCTTAAAGGGACAATGTCGACCCTTTTTTCATCATAGTATTCCTAGTTGAAAAACCACATTTTGTGATTGCTTACCTTCCGTAAAATTCATTGATGTTTCTGGATGTTTAATATTCTTCCTTTCTAAGTAGAACTGAAATGCATACCAATGGTGTAATTATACCAACCTTCTTTTGTTTCAAATCCTTGATATACTCGTATGATCACATACTTCCTGAACATTATGAACACCCCCAAATAGTGCAGCCATTCATGATGTAATAGTCTCCTCTCCTCCACTGTATCCTGATTATCTGGACTATGTTGAGTGCTACTAAGTCCAGGAGAGGTGCAGTGGGAGTTGATCAAGGAATGTAAAGAAACACGTTTTTGCGTGGCTACACCAGTATGGTGGCAGTCTGTTTTTCACTTTCAAAAATAAAAAAAGAATCAGAAACAAACTCCCAGCTATATTAGCAATCTCTACAGAATGGGCCAGATATTCAAAAGGGTTGCACCATGCGCAATAGGGTTGCGCTAGCGCAAGTCCGAAAATGCGCCATTCTGCAATATTCAGCGGGAGGCAGTTGCACCACTGAAAACATGCTGAGCAACAGCGCAATGCAAATGAAGGCATGCGCAACCGAAGGGGGTGGAACCATGCATAAAGAGCGCAATGCGATATTTAAAGGCTTGTGCAATGCACAACAGCGGATCAGCCGGGAAGGTGCGCCACGGCGGAAATAAGCCAAAATAAAAAGGCTCAAGGAAGAGGCGCAAGAACGCTACAGGGAAGCCACATGAGGCAGGGAGAGAGACAAGGCAAGAGGGACAAAGAGGGCAGGCCAGGGAGATCTGAGGACAAAATAGGGGCAAGGGAAGGTGTGTGGGGCCACAGACTGCAGAGGCCAGTAGGTGTACCGTGCAGTGGAGGTAGCAGTCAGGACAGTGGGGTAACAGAGCAACAACAGCCGGGGGAACACAAGCCAGGGACATGGAGTGCCAGCTTCCAGATGGAAGCTGTAATGAGGGGTGAAGGCATGCTGCAGGGGCGTGGCCGTGGAAGGGCCCGTCAGCTGATGCGCCCCAACAGGCAGTACCGTACCGCATCGGCTTTGAGCTGTACACGGATGTTGAGATTGTGGGCTGGTACCACCCGAACGAGGGCAATATTGAGGCTCTGTAGCTGTGCAGTGATGTGATGCAGGCACCCTCACGGCCAGTCATGCTCTGTCAGTGGAGACAAAGGTAACAGCCTGCATGTGCCTGCTTGCCACGGGTACCTTCCAGGGCCAACAGGGGACACCACAGGCATAACACAGTCGGCCATGTCACGCATCCTCACCCAATTCCTCAGTGCACTGCTGCCACATGCTGCGAGTACATCCATTTCCCAACAGCGCGCAGAGCATACAGCAAACATGCAGGGTCCCACAGGTGCTTTTGTATGCCTGGCATGCTGGGCGATGGAGCTGCCATGTGTTGCACGCTACACAGCCCCGTGGGGCGCATGCGAAACTGGAAGGGTTTCACCAGTGTCAACTGCCAGGTGGTGTGTGATGCCAGTGGCGCATCATCAATGTCTGTGCCACACACCCTGGCGGAGCACATGATGCCTCTATGGTACCAATCTGCACTGTGCCATCGATTCGAGTGAGGACATCCCACAGGACATCTAGTGGGTGAGTATATGTAGGAGTGGCAAAGTTGGGGCAAGGGTGGGAAAGCCACAGGTACCATGGTAGTGGCACACAGGGCTATGGGCAATATGGACCTGAATATGATACTTATCTCCACTATCTCCACACAGGTGACAGCGGATACCCACTCCGTCCCTGGCTGCTCACACCTACTGGCGCCCACGACCCCATCGCTGCTAACGCTATAATGAGGCACTATGCCACACATGCAACATCATCGAGGAGGGTGTATGGGATGCCAGAGACACGCTTCCAATGCCTAGACACCTCCGCGGTGCCCTGCAGTACAGCCCTCAAAGGCCTGTGGGATATTCCTGGCTTGATGTATCCTGCAACATGGCCAAAGACTGTGGGATAGCCATACAGGTTGAGGAGGGGACAGTGATGGGGACACGGTGACACGCGTGATGATGGGGATGAGCAGACCCCATGAGACGGCGGGACCCCGACTGATCCGGCAGGCCCAGCTGCTGGGACACCATCATGGAGGCATTTCACGACACAGGTAAGTCATGGGGCCATGTGCAGCCAACACTGTCTAGGCGCAACCCACAGGCACACAGGGTAACACACCAGGGGTGCATGATGGCAAGGGGTGGAAGGTCCAGGCACACAAACACACCATCAGAGAGGGGTGAATGAGTTACACGCTATGGACACACACACACACACACCAAGGCACAAAGCACATGGGCAGGTGCACGCAGAGCAGGAACAGACATGTGCAGAACACACAGATCCACGGACCACCCCACCACCTGTACTGTCCAAGTACGTGGGCCAGATGCTGGGCACCCTTGCACCTTGGTGTACAGGTACAATGCAGGCATCATCATGCACACGCACCTGTGGACAGCAGTCGGGTGGGTGTGCAGGTGGTCCGTTGGGATGTGTTGGGCAGCACCCCACCAGTGCACTGCCCACCATGACACACATTGCACACAGGGCAGCACCAGACAGGGCCGCGACTGGGAGACAGGTCAGTCAGGTGGCACTGTGCCACGGCCACCTCGGATGCGTGGCAGCCCTGCCATGGCCCAGCAGCACTGGCAGGCTGAGCAAGGGCCACATGGGGTAACGATGGCACCACCAGGGATCCCACTGCGCGAGCGCCACCTATCCGCACAGGGGTCGCAGCAGCATGCCGAACATACCCGCACCAGGGGTGCTCGATGCCCATTAGCGGAACCCCGCGCCGATAGGCTGGGTGTCGACGCATCACCGGAACCGGAGTGAGAGCGCATCTGGCGTGGGGGGCGCAGGGGCACCTGACTGTGTGCCCACGCGCCATGACAGCCACCAATGCCTGGGTCTGCCTGTCAAGGCGGCAGTCACATCCATCCGCATCTGGACCATCTCTGCAAGGATCATTGCATTGTCCCTGCTGTGCCGCTCCACAGCCACGCACAGTGCCTCCGACGACATTGCAACCCGCATCTGCTGCTGTACTGATGCCCGCAGCAGGCGGCTGCTCATCTAACGGGTAGTCTGCCACCTGACAACCTGTCCCCAGGGTATGGAAGGCCTGATGCTCAGCACCCTTGAGGGTGGGTGCTATGCCCACCAGGACCAGGTATGGGCAAGTCAACAGGTGGTGTGCATGTGCCACCGCTGAACCCTGTACCCCCAGACCTGGTGGGTGACTGCTGCTGCTGCCCCTCAACTGCTGTGCCCAAGGACCAGTGTCGTTCCACTGCTGTGTCCGCAGCAGTGTCAGAGACCTGCACAGCCACGGTGCTGCCCACGGTGCTGACAGACACTGCCTGGAGCTGTGCTGGCGTGCTGGCACACACTTTGGAACAGCTAGGTCCAGGGGCACGTGCTGTCCTGCTGTGTCGTAATGAGACACACACGTGTCACTGCCATTTGCGGTCCTTGCATCATCAATGGTGCAGGTTACGTGCAACAGCCACAGTCACAGCATGCTGGCATGCTTGCATGCCAGACTGCTGTGACGTAGGATAAGCACCCCCACACTGACTCACCGACATCGGAGATGGCAGCCAGGCATGCACACTGGTGCAATGCATGCCGGCTGGCAGCAGAGGTGGATGGACTCTCCTCCAACTCTGGCTGGATGTCACACACTGCAGGTCCCACCACCACTGTCCCCTACAGATGCACAGGATCTGTAACAGAAAGTGAGGAACATGTTGGTGCATGAGGATCAACTTCCCCCCCCACCACCATCTCATACCGTGCAGTGATGGGCTTCCACCTGTGGCTGGCAGAGGTGGCATAGGTGTTGGGCCACAGCAGCAGCAGCAGCCGCAGCCGCAGCCGCAGCAGCAGCAGCAGCAGCAGCTTGATGAGAGTGAGTGTCATTACATCATGGATGCTACTGCATGCTGTGGGGGGGGGCACGGCCACCATCCATGGACAACACTACTATGCACGCAACAAGTGACAGTCATCACTGTCCAGTGGCACTGCATGTCTGTGAGTGCGTCACTAGTGGTCCATGCATGCACTGGGCACATGGCTGTGGCACTAGCATCCCACCACGTAGCCACGTCACTGGACAGCCTTGGTTGTGCTGTGATGGACATGGGCGGTGTGTATGTGCAGTGGTACACATGGCTGTTGCTGCCTGGTTGGGCATGTCTTGTGCATGGTCACTGTGGGTGGGTGCAGTCCATCACAGGAGCGGGCAGCGTGTATGCCATGCATGAGGGTGGGATTCAGGGATGTGGACAGTCACAGCCATTGACTCTGATCCTTGTCCTAGGTATCCAGATCCTCGCGACGCATGGAGCAGTCACTGCAGCGGCTGACACAGGTGGCCATTGATTCACTCGCCATCCTATTGGACCTTCAGCGTCATGGAGTGAGGCGCAGGAGGAGGCCCCGGGCCCAGCACCAGGCGGCAGGAGGGCAGTCTGGCAGGCGGTAGCTGCCCATCACCTCACCCCACCTTCTCTCTCCCGGTTGTTCACCCCTGCCCCTTACCCACCCCTACCTTATACCCATACCCCCACCCCTGCTTTGTATATATATGTACATCGTTCTATTTGTTTTTTGTCTTATTCTTGTTTATTACAGTTATATATTTTGATATGAATACTGTGGTGGTCTCTGATTTTCAGCTGGCTATAGGTGCTCAGTTGCAGTGGTGTGCATGGCATCTGGGGTGGTATGGTCATGGGTATGTGTGTGCATGTGTGTGGGGTGGTGTCTCTGGTGTGGGTGTGGCTTTCAGTCAGTATTGCCGTGTGCTGCCACCCACTGCTGGGTGCTCATGGTGGGTCTGGCTTGTATGGTTCTGTGGTACACGGGGTTGCAGTGTGACGGGGGGATGCATGGGGATTCCTGCAGTGATGGTCACTGCTCATGGGTGGTGTCTTGGGGTCACAGTGCAGGGTGTGCTGTGCACAAGGGGGGGGCTGCTGTACACTGGGGTGGTCCGCCCCCTTTGTGTGGCAGTCTGAGCTTGCCAGTGGGTGTGCTGGGGTATTACGGCCGGGATGTGCTTTGTTTGCTTGTCCCCATGGGCTGGTGTATATTCTGTCCCTCCCCCAGTTATGCTGTGCTTGGGGTGTGAGGGTACATTGTTAGTTCTGCAGTGTGTCCCTGTGCCCATCTGTGGCATAGGTGGTGGGCCCCTGCCTACCTCCCTGGTTGTGCAGTTCCATTGCTCTGCTGCTGGGGGTCTCTCTGCTTGCGCTATGGCTCCTCTGGACTGCTCAGCTGGGCTGCCTTTTTTTTTTTTTTGAAATTTAAAGCTTTATTGATTTTACATAGAAAAGGAAAAACACAACATCAGATACAACACACAGCTCTATAACCATACAAAACATACTAAGACCTGTTCACAGAAATTGGTAAGAACCTAGTATCAAAGTCCCCGGTCTACCCCAGGAAGGTGCCTCATCACCTCAGGTACAACCTGAGGAACACGGATATACAAGGGATATAGCATTGAAGAATTTAAACAAACAATATCAATCAGGGTCTCTCAGAGTAGATTAGTCAGGGTATCTCAGACAGGGGTCAATGTAGATAAGCGCATACAACTTGCCCACTTTCTCTGAAAGGCTGACATAATATGTCTGGAACTGGCAATTAGTCTTTCCATCTTAAAACATCTAGAGATTTCTTCAACCATTCATCATAAGTGAGGGATTACTTGGTCTCAGCCAGTGTCTAAGTACTCAGCCTTTTGACTGCCATCGAAATTATGGCCATGTGAAATTTCCTTTCTTTACAATTAATGTTAGAGTATAGACCCAGAATACAAACTTCTATCAGAATAAATCTCCCAGACCGGAATGGGTCTAAGTTATAGTAATTGAGTGCCATAACAGGGCAACTTTGACACAGGACCAGAATATGCGGTAGATTCCCCACATCTATGCCATACATCTAGTACATTTATCAGATTTAGCTATACCCAATCTTACCAATTTAGGTGGTGGTAGTACATATTATTTAAAATATAGAATTGGATAAGTCTATTCCTATCCAGAGTGGTGAACTGGTACACATTCTTCCAAATTTGAGTCCAGGGGAAAGAAGGGCCTGAGGTTAGAGGGGCCCATATTTTAGAACCAGCCAGAGGCTCAGGAAACTTTTTAGACAGCAAATAATTATATAACTTAGCTGCCCTATGGGAGTTACTGACACAAGATTTAAGTTGCTCCAAGAAAGGCTTAACTTGAGAGGGTGATTTCACCAGCCCAAAATTTTTCCCAATCAAGTGCCTTAGTTGGTAAATCTTAAAAATACTTTGGGGAGGCAATTCCCATTTTGCCAATATATCATCAGAGGAACCAAGGGATTCTTGTAAATAAAGGTCCTCCACCAAACAGTCTTGTATTTGTGGAAGCCAGTTAAGCGGTATCTTATGCCCACCAATTTTAATGTTCGGGTTGAGGATTATTGGTTGGGCTAGATCCTTGGTAAACGGAATTTTAGAGCAGTTCCCATATTGGATTAAAACTCTAACAGATACCCCTATCACTGAGTCCCTGAGGGTCTCCGGTAGGGAAGAAGAGCTGTAGTAGAAAATATGATGGGGCAAGATGTTATTCTCTCCATTTGTTGAGCTCCAGCTCCAGCCATGTGGGTATATAACCCTCATTCGAGGACTGATCCACCTACCTAGTTTAGCTAGGTGACTGGCCCAGTAGTAAAACTCAAAATTAGGCGTCGGAGGCCTCCATATCCTTGGGTAAGCATAATTTCATGAAAGCTCGCTCTAGGTTGTTTGGCACCCCAAATAAATCTGTTTATTATTGAATGAATTCTTTGAAAGAAGGATTTAGGAAGCCAGACATTTAGGAGGTTCAGGGGATAGAAAATGTGTGGCAATATGTTCATTTTGATGATATTAATACGCCCTCCTATAGCTAAGGGAAGGCTGTCCCACCTGTTAAGATCTTTTTGGATTCTATCCAGTAAATCTTCCAGATTGAGCTTCTTAATCATCTCTTCATCTCTGGCCAAATAAATGCCTAGATATTTGAGATGATTAGGAATATTCATCCCAAACTGGGAAACATTATCTTGAGTTGAGTGAATTGAGTGGAAATATCACTGACTTGGATAGGTTCAATCTGTAATTGGCTACTCTACCAAAAGAGTTAACTATCCAGAGAACCTCCACTAAGGAAGTCTCAGGATTGGCCAGGTGCAACAGGATGTCATCTGCAAGGCTGACAGGGACAGAGTTCGTGAGACAACACAGCCTAAAAATCTTAGGTGAGCTTTAATATGAAGCAAAAGGGGTTCCAAATACAAATTAAATAGGTAAGAGGATAAGGGGCATCCCTGGCGGGTACCGGAATGTAGTAAGAAGTGAGACAAGAACACCCCATTACAATATACCTTCGCCGAAGGAAGCTTATATACCGCCTTTATCCAACTAATAAATTTATCTGGGAAACCCATTTTGTATACAGTGGCCCACAGGAACTCCCAACTAACCCGATCGAAGGCCTTCTCTGCGTCTAGAGCAACTAGGGCCATGGGCAGCTGGGACTTCTGGGCCGCACGGAAAATGTGACCCAACGTGCGTATATGATCCATAGCCGATCTCCCCTGAACAAAGCCTACCTGCTCATCACTTAATAAAACCTGCCAAACCTGCTTGATCCTTAAAGAAAGAATTTTGGTTAAGATTTTAATATCATAATTAAGTAATGAAATGGGTCTATAACTGGCTGGGTCCAGACTGGGTTTATCCGTTTTAGGGATTAAAATAATGGTAGCCTCCAATAGGGTAGGATCTAATGAATCAGAAGAGAGAATGTGATTAAACAACTTGAGGAGGGTCGGGGGCAAGCTCCTTACAAAAAGTTTTATAGAAATTTGGAGAAAGGCCATCAGGTCCAGGGGCTTTATCAATGGGTAAGTTTTGAATAACCTCCTCAACCTCTTTCAGACTGATAGGAGAAGAAAGCAGATCTCCTCGGTGTGAGTGGAGTTTAGGAAGAGGTATTCCATCCAGAAATGATTGTGTGTCTGCCACAGATGTTGAGGAATCCTTACTGCAATATAAATCTTTATAAAAATCTTCAAAAACCTTCACTATCTCCCTAGGTGTAGTTTTAATTGATCCGTCACTCGCCCTTAAAGCAGGGATTAACCTGGAGCTTTCCGCCTCTCTTAATCTAAGAGCTAGTAACCTCCCGGGCTTCTCTCCCTGGTCAAGGTAACGTGCTTTAGACTTTAGAATAGCATATTCTGCCTTATCTCTAATCAGGTCTTCATATTCGTTCCTGAGCTTGCATAGCCTCTCTAAATCCACCTGAGAGTTAGAGGAGGAGGTAGTCCTTTCCACCCGTTTAATCATGTTAGCCAAGAAATTAACTTTCTCCTCTCTAACCTCTTCCTTTGAGTGGCTATTTTAATGAGTTCGCCCCTGAGGAAGCACTTGAATGCACACCAAACTAAGTCTTCCTTGGAAACTGAACCTTGATTGATTTCAAAAAAAAGGGAAATCGTATCTTTAAGGTGAGAAATAGTACTTTCATCCTTTAGAAGCTGCGTATTGAGCTTCCAAGAGGTATCTCTTTGACCGGGGATTGGGAGAGAATCTTATCCATACCATAGCATGGTCCGAGATCACAATCGGTTCAATACCAGTCAAGGAAATATTAACCAAGAGCGCAGTGCTCACCAGGAAATAGTCTAATCTGGACCAAGACTTATGTATGGATCGAATAATATGTATAACTCCGATTAGATGGATTCAGAGTTCTCCATGGGTCACTCAGGCCCAGCAGATTACAAAAGTCTTGAAGGGCCAGTTGTGCAGTTGTAGGAGACTTAATGGTCCTGAAGGTCCTATCAAGGGCCTGCGTAGGAGTGATGTTCCAATCCCCACCTAAGATGAATACAGTTGGAAGAAATTCACTTAATCTAACTGAGAGCTGCATAAGGAAATTAGGGTCACCACCCACTGGACCATATATGGCCCCTAAAACCATCTCCTGATTGTTGAGCAATCCTTTGGCTAAGACAAATCTACCTTCTGGGTCTTGAATACATTTCTCAAGAACAAATGGAACATTACGCTTGATCATTATAGCCACACCCCTGCTGTTTTTAGAACCTTCAGCAGTAAAAACCTGAGAAAACCCTTGGCATTTTAATAGTTTATCTTCAGAAGTTAGAATGTGTGTTTCTTGTACAAATAAAATGTCCACTCCTCTAAGAGAACAGTTTAATAAAATCTGCCTCTTTTTAGAAACCTCTCTGATACCCCTGACGTTCCAGAAAGCGCACTTAATATGCCCCAAAGCCATTGAACCGCAAAGTATAAAGATATAACAAACCACAGATACCCCTGGCATTATAAGCCAACCCTCTACATGGTGGCACCTTCCACCCACCCTCCCAATATCTACCCTGGTAAACCCCCGATATACAACACATAAGAGAAACTGACCCTACACATGTAACTCCATATCCACGTCGAATCCCCAAGGAGAAACAGGCTGGGGAAACGACTTGAGTAATGGAAATCATGTCCCCACCCCACCCTCTCCCTTTAACCTTACCCGAACCCCCCTCCTTACACATCCCCAAACTATTTACAATAGTTCCCCGAATTAGTTCAGGACCAGGAGACGTCCTAATGTAGAATGGAACTAGAATCCCCCAAGGGTACTCTGGCCAGCAACGAGACCAGTTGAGCCCATAAACGTGGTTAGAGCCATAGATAGCTTCTAACTTGTTCCCAAACCAGTGATGAATTAAGACAGCCACCCCATCTGAATCGGTCCTGAGTACCCTAAACTCCCCACCTAGACCGCGAGACAGAATCCCCTAGTGCTTAGCTCCCCTCTCAAGCTCCCCCCACCCCCCCACTATCATCCGAACGCTACAGCAATACCTCCCCTACCCTACGCTGGCGGCGTTAAACCAGACTCCAATATCAACTTAGAAAGAGTTCTTTTACATCTTACCTCACCTCTGTCACAGGCCTTCTCTTCTTGGTTACTCGGACATCTGGGAAGCATTGACAGACTAGCGCCCGAAGCCCTTAATTGCGTGCATTAACTACAATGTCAAAAAAGAAATCGGGTTCTACCCACTGATTCCCCTGCGCCACCATGTTAGAATCCCTCGGCCAGGAAGTTTCCGGCAGAAGACGCACCAACGGACCGAAGAGGTCCGATCTCGAAAGGTGTCCCCAGAAACCGCCCCCTCCCCTTGAGTTCCTCTACCCCTGCACCTGGTGGAACTACAGGCACCACGATTTCAAGCAGGCCTTTTAGGCCTCGAGGCCTACTACCCCATCCCCATCACCTTAATGCCCGAACATCCGACCCAGAGGCAGCAAAAGGTAGGCCCCATCTTCTAAAGGGATCAAGAGATATCCTATTTGGGTCGATCATCAACCGACGATTTAAAATAAAAAAAGAAAAGGAAGAAGAAGTAAAACAATTATTTTAACAAAATTAAGTAGGTAGACAGTTCAGATCAGTCCTCCTTAAACAGAATCGGGAGCTTCTTCATGAGCTCAGGTAATGCTTGGTCTGGGCTGTCATACACCTGCCAGGCTCCATCCAGCAATATTTTTAACTTGGCAGGGTAGCTCATCCTAAATTTAATTCCAGCTGTGATCAGTCTCTTGACTATGGGGTGAAAAGCTGATCTTTTTTGTTGGATTTAGTACGGGAGGTCTTGGGTGATTCGAATTCTGCTCCTCTCCCATTGAATTGATTCCAGCTCCTTTACTTTGGTCAGTACGTGTGCTTCTCAATAAAACTTAAGAATTTAATAATGATCGGTCGGAGGGGCATCAGGTGGAGGTCTCGGTTTTAATGAACGGTGTGCTCTTTCAATATGATATTGCTGTTGAAGCGGGGAGGGACCTATGATTTTGTTGAGTAGCTGCTGCACAAAACGTATGGTATATCCCCCTTCTTCCGACTCGGGCAGACCCAGGATTAAGATGTTGTTCCTTCTACTCCTGCCCTCTAAGTCTTCAGCTGCAGCTTATGAACTTGTTGCCTCAGCCTAACTATTTCTGGGTCGACTCGACCCCTCCAATTTTCCAGAGAGGATGCCCTTGCCTCCATATCGCCCACCCTCCGTGACAGAGCAGTAAAGTCACTTCTAATTATCTTAATTTCGCTGGAAATCTCCTGTAGCGTTTCTTTGAATGGGAGTAGTTCTTGGAGAAAACGGTCCTCTGTAAGCGGATTGCTCTGAGAAGCAGGTGACACTTGCTTTGTAGGCTGCTTAGTATTAGTGCTTCTGGCTTTCTTGGCGTTTTTCTCTGGAGTTGTAGGCGGAGTGTGTTTAACCCCAGCCAGCTTCATTTCCGATTCCATCGTCTCCTCAGCAATTAAACTTGTTTTTAGTAGATAACTTAGTTTGATGGCAATCACAGCAGTTAGAGGCACTTGAAGTGGTAAAAAGTTGTTGGTACAAGCGTTTTAAATCGAGTAAATATCGATTAATTGGGGTGGTAGACGGGAGCTCAGAGGAAAAGCAGCTACCAGACACCCTGCATCACGTGACCCCCCCCCCCCCCCCCCGGGCTGCCTTTGTTGCGCTATGGCATATCGTCTCTGCTCAGCTTCCCCTTCCTGGTTACGCTATAGTGCAGGTTGTGCGATATTCAGGCGTTGGTTGGTTGCGCCAATTTGGCTTGCTCCATGTTTGAATATGTCATCTCTTGCTGTCATAGGTACAGCTTGTCTTGCTCTGCTGTTGCGCGCACTTTTGGCGCAGTTTGAATATCCGGCCCAATGTGTCCAGTTATTAACTGTGTATTTTAAACTAGAGGCACATTGAGGACTAAGGGGGTTGACAGTGTCCCTTTAATCGCTTCTGAGCAACCCTAGTCAAGATTACCCAACAGTAAACCACCTCCCAGAGTTGCCATATCACTATGATGAAACATGGTTAGGCGTTTTGGTGGCATTTTTACATTTTAAAATTTTTAAGAAAGTACTGTGACTCCCATGTGCACGTTCCCCTACACCAAGTAATGGCAGTGCGCGTGCCAACCACGAGGAACCCACGTGGTGGTATTCACATGGGAGACAGCCAGTCAAGAGGTAGGATTGTTCCTTCCAGTTTTATAACTGAATATAGCCTCAAGGATTTTGCAAGCAGTGGTGCTGCTAATAGCTTCTCACTGCACACTAGGGTCTCTTTAACTATTAGCAGTAGATGTGCACAACTCATTTCACTCCTAGTTATGTATGTGCCACTGTCATCTGAGCCCCATTCAAAGGGCTCTAAAAATATTGGTGGTAAATGCACAGGAATCTTTTCACACTAACTGCATGTACACCTGTTTTGTCTCATCCATGTTTAAAAGGCCCAGAATTATGTTTAAATGTGAGATTCCCCCCACACACACACACACGTTTGCACCATTGATATCTAATATATCTAATATCAGGTCTCTATGGTTGACAAGATATTTAGGACATCCTGTAACACATTTTGATATCTGCCATGCTTCATGATGTCAAGAGCTATTACATGCAGGGAATAACTGATTAGTACCTGTTCCCATGATAATTACTTACTAACATTAACTTGAAAATGACAACAGCTGAAACTGATGAAGTTGCTGTTTAGGAGAGAGTTTTTTTTTTTTACAATTTGTTTATCAAGGATAACCTGGGATGCCACTTCTCATTTCTAGCTGGGTCTTGCTTTACCCAGTTTTACTGCTGAAGGATTAAAACACAGGGAGGTGAAATGACTTGCTCAAGGTCACACAGTGGCTCTGGTGAGATTTGAACCTGGGATCACCTACTTCTAAACCCTGCGGTCTAACCACTAAACCACATTGCCTTCCTTTGCAAAGCCTCACTTACTCCAAATGAGACAGTGCCAAAATGTTGACACTGTTATTCTTTGTGCCAGTACTGGGAATGACAATGGTTTTATGATGAACAGGTCAGGTGTTTTATATCGATCGTCTTTCCCAATTTAAGGCTATTTACACACTGTCCCACAAATGGGCATGAGGTAGTCTCAGCCACTGTGAATACTCGTGGCAGAAAAACTGCAGCTTTAAAATATCCATGAATGATCTGTCTCAGTCCTGTAGCATGCAGTGATTCCAGGGGGGCCTTAAAATTGCAGCCCATGGACCCCATGAAAGTACTAGTTCTGGAAAGAGTTCACAGGACATAAATGAAATTAAAAGTGTAAGTTGGGGGAAAACATGTAATGAACTAAGTAATAACTCCACAGTAGCATAATAAAGAATTTAGAGCTGGGCTGGGGGGGGGAGGTCTGTCCCTTTAGTTTGTGGGTTCAACGGGAACCTCCCACTATGTAAGGCAGAAGACGTTTTGCATTAAATTCTTACAACTTACAAGGGCCCCCTCTTGGCAGAGACAGGCAGTGCTTGGGCAATCACTGGTCCTGGCAAAGTCTCATTGACCTGCCTTGTACAGGGCTTTGTACATGAACCATCCCAAAGTTGAACAGAGATCACGGCGGCGTGTGAGACAGTTTGAGGATTGTATAAAGCAGTATCTATTAGTGCAGGTCACTTCCCACTTAGCCAAGACACATTTGGTGTAGCTGGCAAAAGGAAGTATACCATAGTTAAGGCTGAGGGAGGACCCTTTTTCTATGGCCAATACAGTCTTTTGGGGGTAAGCATAGGTCTAACTCTACAGGCAGGCTAAGCACAGAGTTTACTCCATTGCAGGCTAAAGAAGTGTTCAAGAAGAAATGCACTAAGGAGTCAAGAGTGGCCCCTCCCAGGTTGTACCTGAAAATAGGTCTTTATTTTTACTGTATCTACCTGGTTAACAAAAACTAAGTAACATAGAAACAAAGAATTTGTTAGCAGAAAATGACCACTTGGCCCACCAAGTCTACCCAGATAGCGCCCCCCCCAACCTGGTTTATCTCCACAGACTCTAACTGGTCTCTGGAGACCCTACCTCCTCCCTGTCTATTTACTAATATTCACCTATGTCTGCCCAACACATGGTTGATAAATACTGCTACCTAAGATGCTTTGCACTGGGTTTAAGAGCATTGACATGTTATGTGTGGTGGGAAAGAAGAAAAGAAAAATAAAAAAAACCAGAATCTAAATAACTGGGATTTCTGTTATCTCCCTACATCCTTCTTAAGGATTCTACACACTGCTCTGGTGGCAAATGGCCTTTCCTGTCTGCTACTTTTGGGGGAATGGGGAGACATAATGACGGCACCTCCATGTAACAGAGATGGGTAGGCTGCGGGGTACCTGTTCTGTAGCTTCCAGTACACATCTGGCTTACGAACCTGAGATTCCTGGGTTCAAATTCCTCATGTAAGCCAGCAGACATTTTGCCTTAGAGGTCTTACAGAAGACCATGTGTTGAATTTCTCCTGTAAGGTCAATGGGCATTTTGTGTTTTTACAGCCTTTATTTAGTTTTTGTTGACCAGGTAAGTCCTGCCAATTTTCAGGCACAACCAGGGGAGGGGGGGATACAGATACAGATGAATGCCAACTGAAGCTGGTGGTATTTTTAGTGAATGAGGGAAATTTGGCCAGGACACTCTTTTCGATAAGTGCCATGGGAATCATTAACATCCACCTGAACTACCACCAATCCAGGCAGATGGGAACCTCAGTTTAATATCATATCCAAAAGACGGCACCTCAGAAGTGCAGCACCCCTCTCATGCTGCACTACAGTGTCAGTATTGGGATATTAACCCAAGTGCCAGATGTGGGAACTGAACCCACAGCCCTCTGATCTCCAGCCTCAGAGGCGAGTGTGCTACCTAATGAGCCACTGACACTGGCGATTACAGAAAGCAATATATTGCAATCCAACCACCTCATAGAGAAAGCACTTTATTTATTGAAAAACAAGTGGAGCTCAGGTTTCATTTATAACTGCATCCAGCACAGTTGAGAACCATTACAGCAGGTAATCATAATACTAGCTAAAGGAATCCATGTGATATCAGCCAGCAGGTAAAACAGATGGTGCGGGACACCCAATGAAAAAGCTGGCAGCTGTATTCTGAAGACAGGTTAGGTGAGGTCCTAATAACTGATTAAACAGAAATTCTGTGACTAGAAACTGGTACAGCCACTTTTAAAAATAGACTTTCCTCAACCTAAGCTCCTTTATGTACACAGTTTTGACTGCTGACAGTCTCTGCTCCAGGGATTTCCCTACCTTCTCCATTCCACACTCTCACTCCTGTGCTAGGCAAGGTGCTTTCTCCTACCACCACCTTCCCTCTGGAGCCTGCTCCCCACTTCCCTTTGCCTCTCCTCCTCACTCCCTGCCTTTAGATGCCTACAAAGGCATCCTCCTGCTCCCCCCTGTACCTGTCAACCTCCCGCTTGACTTTTCTTCCTCTCTTATCGCCCCCCATTCAGGATGGTAACACCCTATATGGGCGAGTATTATTGAGCAGTTCAATATGAGCGACTCAATAATACCGCTCCCATGTAGAGCAAGTGGAGAAAAAGAGCACCGAATGAGTATAGCAAGTGTAGCACTGATGGACACACGCTACACTCGTGAGAAAGGGGATAAATAGATCAATCTGGCCAAGCCCTACTGAGCTGGCTGTGTGGTGTACTGACTTGAGCCACTGCCCCTGGAACCTGTGGTGCCAGGCTCAGATCCTGGTGCAGGAAGTTATTTTGCTTCCTAGGGAGTTGCTATTTTCTCCTAAGTCCAATCCCCCTGGAGTTTACAATCTTTATTTTGGGGGTGCGGGGGTCTTGCCCCCTGCATAAAAAACTTGATTTTCTTGTTTTTTCATTAAGTAAGCGACCGTCGCTATTTGCGACCGTCAGTGCTGTGCTGTTCGCCCCTTTGACGTTGGGCAGTTGTTGACTCAGTTTATGTGATTGGCGGTATTATAGACTCGCTCTTATCACATAAAACCTTTAGGATTCCCCTAAATCAAGGCTAGTTGTGTTTTCACCCGCTATCTGTTTCTGTAGCCCAGTAGCACTGTCACTCCCCCCAACACACACTGTGCACTTTATTGCATTCTTGTATATTTGTCCACATATCTTTGTGTTAATCCATGCTGTTAATTTACTGAATCACCACATTTGCTGCTATGCCTATGTAAATGCAGTCTGATGTTTTGTCATTTTTATTCTGTCTGTACTCTCCTTCCTTCATCCCTCGAGTTGCACCTGGACACGAGCCTCAGCACAGGGTGCCTTTTCTGGTTAACAATTTTTAAAGAAATAAATAAATGGATCATTATTACACAGAGTGCCAACATACGTTGTATTACATTGCAAATAGATTTGAGGTGAAATTCGGTTACGGTTTTCTACTAAGTTACCAACTGATTTTAATCTGCATACTAGAGTGATTTGAGATCTGTGAACAAGTAAGATAGAACAATCAGGGCTATCACTCTGGACATATCAGCAGTGAAAGCAAAATCTTCACAGCCAGTGAGAGGACAGTTCTGAGTCTGGGCATTGTTGTTCTCTCAAAGAGTTCAGTATCTATAAATCATTCTAGGTGTTTCAATTCAACTTACCGAATCATTGTCTGACAAGTTTTTTTTTTTCTTTCAGGGTGTAGTCATAAGACATGACAAGGCATTGGTTGCCTGGAGTTAAAGAGCTCCTGTGGCGTTGTGACAACTTTGAAAAAAATGGTATACTTAGACACAATTTAGCTTATATTTAATAATTTTTTTCTGTAATTCTCACCCTTACTTCTTTATTACTAAGGATGTTTGCATGTAAACAGGGTTGCTGCCCTATCTGTTCTGGCTGCTTGCGTACATCTGACATTACAGTTCTGTTTATGACATCACAGTCTGTTGCTGTTCAGATAATTATGACGCCATGATCAGGGGATTGTGATGTCAAGTGTAGGCAAGCAGAAAGAGCAGATAAAGTGTAAGGGGCACTGAACCTCTTTCATACTACTGAAATTGGTAATGATATAAGGGATACATTTACAGAAAATATATGCAATATAAACTGAATTGTGTCTAAATCTCACATGTTTTTCTGATGTGTCAGGGGCTCTTTAATGCAGGCCCAGGTATGTAATAAGGCACAAGGCATTTGTAACAAGTGCCTTTACCACCTGGAAGTGCATTTACCCCAGTGAACCAAAGACCTGGAGTGTCTTACTACACATATAAAATGTGTAAACTGAGAAGCAATTAAAAATTACATTTTTTATTCAGAAACACATATTTTCCCTTGTTAAAAGTAACTAGTGAAAAGTAGTTCCTCCCCACCTGTCAATCATCTGTCTTTCCACACATTCAATAGATGGAATTTTTTTTGGGGGGTGGGATATAGGCATTCAGACTTCTGCCAAATTACTCTGGTAGAATGCATGCGCACACACACACACACACACCAATAGAAAGCCATTTAAGGAGTCAAGCTCTTAATTTTATTTATGAGAGGGTACACAGCAGAGATTGCCCTTGCATGTTGATAAGGATAAGATGGGAATCTCTCATGGTGACCAAAAAAAAGCATCAGGAATTAAAACTGTGACTAGTACTTCAGTTTTTTAACTTGTTTATGTGTGTAAGGAAGGTATAAGAGGAAAGAATTTTGAATTTTTTTTTATGTAATGGTATTTTACTTTTTAGGGCCTTGTTGAAGGTTTTCAGTGAGTAGAAATGGCAACACTGTTTGTAATGGTAATCAAAGGTGAGTTAAGAGGCACATGAACTCTGTATGTGATTGGTCCAAATTCCAAATTCTGAATGTTTGCCAACCTGTGCATTTCTGGGGAATAAACACATGGGTCTATGAAGTTATTTAGCCAGTCAGGAAGCAGGAAATTTCCAACTCATTGTATTACCACTGCTTATTCATGTCTTCAAACAAGGCAAACTGTCAGAAACAATGAGCAGTAATATTTCCAAAGAAATCTGCAGGAAGCTCTGTTTGTAATACAGGGTGATGCCATATTTTTTCAAATAGTCAGCAACTATTCAAACTGTAGAACTAAAGCACAAGCAGGCGCAACTCTTAAAAGTGCTGACTGGACACCCACAAGTGATAATTTTAAGTGGGTTTACCAGTCATGCAGCATAGCTGCAACTATCTGCAGCCTAAGAGCTGTTCAACTGCAAGTCGTAAGAGCTGTTCTCACTGCCAAGTGCACACCTCATGCCCCACATTTCTGTAAGGATGGTCATGTATGAAAATGGGATGGCGGCAAATGTGCTTGGCAAGTGAGAAGGCACAGGCAATGGCCAGGTGGCAGCCCATCCACCTTGCCCTCAGCACAAGATGACCGATACTCAGATCCTTCATTGCTGATGAACTCCCATGGCAACAATTTACCCTACACAGTGTTTTCCAACGTCATTGTGTACCAAGGAGTCAGCAGCCCCACCAGTTAAAAATGGAGCACACTACTGGGGAACTGTCTCCTCCCAGGTTTCTTCTGCATCATGCCTACCAGACATGATGCAGCATGGGGGGGGTGGATTGTTTAACCAGGAGAGGCACACTAAGCCAAAGCTTGGTTCCAGGTGTGACCTGGGAGCACAACGAAGTGACTTGCTCAGGGTCACACAGTATGTAAGTAGGGGCTGTGGGATTCAAACCCAGGTCTCCAGGTTTACAACTCAGAGTCTTAAACAACTGCGCTATACTGCCTCCTACATGAATGACAGTGCAAAGCCCACCATACAGGGCCATAGATTCCATTACTGGGTATCTCCCACAACCCATAACCACCTCAGCCTGTGAACACAGAGATCACAAACAGTATGAGGTGGACATCTTGTCTTGTCTCTTACTGAATGTGGTCCAGTTTTCCAGGACTTCAAAAAGGCAGAATGAGCAACAGATGCTGTAACAGCCAAACTCTCAGCAACAGCAGATTGCAGGATCTGCCTCCTCTAGCTTTGCAATACCAGACAGAGCTGTAATTTGACAAGTAGACCATAACTTCTCGCCCCCATGTACCCTGCAAAACGCTGGGATGACAGATAAGAGAGGGCTCACATGACAAATATATGGATAATAAAGGGTCATTCCCTGGTGCCATTTTACAGGTTTGTGTTGTGCTTCTCTCCCCATGCAACTCTGTTTTCGACCTCATACGCACGAGAGTTGTACTTTTTACACCTGATTGCATGAGAAATAAACTGTCCCTCAGTCATGCAAGAATGTCATGCAATTATGCAACAGTGTATACGCTAGAACACTTAAGTAGTCTCTCTCCTCGATGTCTCATATTACACCCGGAGTGTTTATATATTTTAGTACATCCCTACTCCTCAGTAGGAGTTATTATCTAATTTGTAAGCCGTGATTTGCATGTGTCCCTACATACATGAGATGTACAGTACAGATACCTCAGGAGTATTATGAGGCATAAGACAAAGTCAAGTGTGTTTACTTAAAAGTGGTGTACATATAATGATTATAGTGGGATATCCTGAAGTGTATTATTCCAAAACATTTGCTTTAACTAGCAATAAATTTAATGAAAAATCTGCCACATGGTCTCAGCTCTCTGTACAGAGATAACCAGACAAATGATGGTTCTCAGCCAATTAGATTGCTGCATTTCTTCAGCCTGTTTTATACAGACTTAAAGTCAGACAGACAGACTGTATGCATAGCATATATTATCAGTCTTATGGAGTCAGTTACATATTACAGCATCGTCAGCAGAAAATGAGACTCACGAAATTGGCAGCTGGAATTTACGAATTTATTTACCAAAACAGTGTATAACAGGAAACATGTTATAACCAAATCTTGGGATCCTCCAAGGCCATCTCCTAGATTGGTAACTATCTTTCAGGTAGATTGATCCCAGTGTGTCTCATTTGGAAACATTTATTTATTTTACTTATTTGGTATAATCAGTTTACAATCTTTGAGCCAGAGGCTCATTTCCAAAGGTACCTCGTCACATTGAGGACAGACAAAGCATTTAGGTTACAGAATACAGGTCACTGACTTAGAGTTACACAGAATGATTCATACATTGTACAATTTAGTAGCATTTCCAGTGATACAGCTGAGCACATGCTGGTTTTAACAGAGGCAAGATGCACAGGGCGAGAAGTGGGGGGGGGGGTGAGGTGGAGTGCCACCCAGTGGGCGTTGTCAAGTGTAGAGAGATAGTGGTGAGGCACCAATTAGAGACAGAAGCATACTCTGCTACTCAGTCCATAAAGTATTGGGTACCACAAGCATGTATCCCAGGCCCTCTCCTCTTCTCCTTATCTATAAACAACATCCCTCAAGCCTGCAGCAACTGTAATACTCTCCTGTACACTGATAACTGATAATCTATCTTCGTCCACAGCTACAAGTCACTGACCAGTCTCTCTCAGGTCTTGAATGACGACTTTTTCCTCATTCAAAGTTAATTCTTGAGAAACAAGTTACTTCCTAATGTCAAAAATACTAAATCCATGTGATTTAACTTTAAACCAAAGCTCTCCAACTAGGCATCCCCTTAATTTTTCCTTTTCTGATGGCTGGATTATAGAGCAGGTACACACCTTTAAATACCTAAGAGTCACACTCGACCCGTCCTCCACCTACTCGGACTGCATTGATTCTGAGTAAAAGAATTCATCAAAAATTGAGTTTAGTGTACAGATTAAACAACTCCATGACACCTGAAGTTCACCTCACCATTGCCAACAGTACTAATCTGCCTGTACTGGATTATACCTCTCCCATTTACTTACAAGCCACAGTGAAAGACATCTCCCAGCTAACCACAATTTACAACAGAGTATGCCAATTTGCCTCATTGGTCCCTTTTAGAACACACCACCATGACCTTCGCAGTAACCTTGACTGGCTCTCCACACAGGCACACCGGGACTTCACCCTCTACTGCCTGATTGATAAGTCACTACACACCCCTAATGCCTCTTCCTTGTAGAGGTTCCTAAGGCATAAAACAAATCCACGTGACCTGCGCTCCTTTGATCAGATTCTGTCTGAAGTACCGTGGGTAAATTCTAACATGGACAAAATGACTTTCTTCTCTGCTGACACATCCCTCTAGAATGCCCTTCCAGTGGGACGCTGAACTGCCCCCTCCCTCTCCCTCTTTAAATCACATCTTCTGGGTTACTTATTAAGTGCATCCCACGGCAACCGAGCAGCCTAAGATACTAGCTACTGTCTTGTCAGCTTACATCTGCTATGTCAGCATTGCTTGTACTCACTATGCAATTTTGCACTAGTGTTGCATTCTTACAAAACAAATTGTTCAACTTATGTTTTGTGCCACTTTATTGAGATTGTAATAATTTGTTTTTACTGTTTTTATCTGTACTTTCCGTTACTCTTGTACTTTCAGTTGCTCTTGATAATGTATGTCTCAGCTTGTTTACAACCATGTTTTTCTTCTCTCCACCCTTGCCCAGCTAATCCCGGGTAGTTCCTGAAAAAGGTCCTTTGGACCAGTGTGCTTACCCAATCAATCAATCAATCAATAAATAACACAGGCAGAGTGATAATCGAACACATTCCCACTCCCATCATTTCATCATGACTGCAAAATGCAATAAACACTGAAATAATTTTTGTTATAAAATGGGCATCCAAAATAAAAAATTTTCTTTGGTCAAAATATATCATGTGACCATGCATGAAATCCGTTTCATGCACAGTCATCCTGGTCCTAAACCACATCACACAATGTGCAAATCAGTCCTCCTACAACCAGAACTATCTTCCATCAGTCCCCCTACAACCAGAATTGATCTTCCATCACAAACATGGCTGCTACCTTAACACTGTAAAAAACCTTCATCTGGACCCTTAAAATAAAACTACATTAAATAAAAAATAAAACATAGAGAATAAGGTATAGGGTGATGTGCATAATGAGACTTTACACACACCCGAGTTATAGGATGCAAGATAAACCCCGAGGGCAAAGCCCGAGGGGTATATGAAATGCATCCCACAACGAGTGTGTGTGTGTGTGTGTGTGTGTGAGAAATCGAGTTTTACATAACCACTCCATATTTTATATAATTGCTGGGGTGCGCTTTGTTGCCTCAGCAATTATACAAAATAAAAATAAGCAAACAGGTTGGTGTTCAGGCAGCAGCAGACCAGTCGGAATTCTGCACGGTGAGCGGTCTGCCAAGAAGTTATAGTGCTCCAGTCGAGGGTCAGAGGAGAAACACAGTTCTTTCCTTTTTTTTTTTAAATAAAAAAGTCAACTTACCACAAACTGTGAGAAGTGGTAAAGTCTGCAGCCATATGGAATTGCTGCAGGGAACGTTAGAGAGTAAAGAAAGACCACGACTGACGCATGTGTGGTCCGAGGGAAACCCGGCGCGTGTTTGCCATTATAACCAGCTGGTTATAACAGAAAATTACAATTGGGTTTCCCTATGGGAAAAAACACACACCAGTTATTATAAATTAATTAAATGTTTCCCTGATCGTCACACTTTCCTTACACATATAAACAAATAAGAAACATTAAATATTGTTTATAGTTTTCATTACAACTGTTTCTTTGCTGGCAATGAAAAATCCCTCTTCTATCTTTACCTGCTCATCAGGGAAATCTCTTCTGCTTTCCCTGACAGTGAGATAATTGAGTCTCTGCCTGTGGAAGAGGCCTTTGGTGTGTGTGTGTGTGTGTGTGTGTTTGTGTACAGTATGTTAGGAGAGGAACATTCTGCCAGTAGACTGAGCAGAATTTTGAATCCATGTATTCCATGGTAAATATTACATGATAAACATTCCATATCTTGAATCTTGATGCTGGCAAAGAACAAACTTTATCCAGCAGTAACACAATGACAACATTTGCAGTGGGCGGAATGACTATTTTATCATAAATGCACACAAGTAAAGCTATTGTTTCTACATATAAACATGCTTTTCCCAAGTGTAAAAAGTTTAAAAAAGGAGCCCATTTTATAAGCGCAATAAGGCACTCCGGGGATGTGCATGGAACAGATTTTACTGCACTTCCAGGGGCTGAAAGCACTCAGCCTGTAGCCTTGTGCCTCACAACACCCCGGGCGTACGGTAAAATCTGTTCCACGCACACCCCACTGTGTCTTACTGCTTACATACAGACATTCTTCACCACAATGTTATGCAAGCCACATTACATTCACTGCTCAGTATTGCTAAATTTAGAAGAGTTATCACACAGTGAAAGCCTACAATGCATGGCACTGAAACAACATATCACATTATTACAGAAATGCAACTTCTTGGACTAAGTTTTTTTTTTGTTGTTTTATGCCCATGTTACCAAACATAGTAAGTCAACCGATCATTGAAATTTTATCAGGGGAAGCACTGTTAGGTGATACTGCTAAGGTGCACACAGCTAGAAGTGTTAATTTATTTGGAAATGTTGGCCAGAAACAGCACACCAGGGGGTGAGGGGTATGGGATAAACAATAAGTAAAACTATATACAATACACTGTATTTATATGGGTACAGCCATACAAGAATACAGAGGTATAAATCTGCAGTACAGTAAAGTCAGTGGACCCGATTCACAAAGGATGATGCATGGTTTGCGTCCCTGTGTCAATCCTGTTTTTTGGCACAGATGTGCCAAACACATTGCCCCAACATGCCTCCGATGCAAGAAAATTGGGCGCATTTGTGAAATTTTTTTTTTCACTTTACGGCAGCGTGCACCAAATATTTGGTGCAAGCCCCATAAAATGGTCCCAAGACTGCCGCATGTTGGACCAGCAAAAAGCTGTTCTAACTTGTGGCAACTGGCACACGAGTTCAAGAATCCCAACTGCCAGCTGGGGAATGCCTTGAGCTCTGTGCACTATATGTTGGGCGCATCCAGGGATTGCGGCATTGCCGACATGTTTGTGAATTGGGCTGAGTGAGTTAGGTAGCAGAAGCTGCAACTTTAGAAAATATATAGTGGACCAGTAGGTGGGACAAGGAAAGTTTATTAATTTAGCACTCAATATCAGAGGCTCCGGGCACTGTACAATCCAAACGCTAAACAAATAATATAGACATTTTTATAAGCTAAACAAAGACAAACTGAAAAAAAACATTAGAAAAAAAACAGATGGTAGAAGCCTATAAAATTCAGAACAAATGAAAAAACAGACCCCTGAAACTCTCAATGCCTAGGTGCTGTCAAAAGCTCGTCAAAAAAGATAGAACTGATAGCTGGCCCAGTGCATAGGTGCCGGAACCGGGGGGGGGCGGAAGGGGCGGTAGCCCCTCCACTTGTTATTTCTGTATGGCAAAAACTAGTAGAAAAAGTGCCCTTTGTTCCATTATAAGTACCCTTTTGATTCTCAGCCCCCTCAGCTTTTACCATCTTCCGGCACCAGCAGCAGCAGCAGCACTATCGCTCATGGCTCCAGCGAGCCGTGTTGAGAAATGGGCATGGGCTATCAAGGGCCAACTCTGGGAGAAAGGATTGAGTGTCCCAAGGCCAGCTCTCCTTCCTTGGGGAGAAGGGATACTGCTCTCGCAGCATGACTGATGGCTGGTGGAGACCCAAGGCCAGCTCTCCTTCCTCAGAGAGAGATGTGAAAGCTGCTCCCGCAGCATAACTGATGACTGGTGGAGACCCAAGGCCAGCTCGCCTTCCTCTGATAGAGATGGGGAAGCTGCTCTCACAGCATAACTGATGACTGGTGGAGACCAGTCGGTAACAAAGCCAGGAGCACCAAGAAGAGGTGGAGTTGAAGCCAGATGCCTTTTACACATGCATGGCTGCATCATTACATGCCAGCAGCCTGGGGAGAAAATCAGGACGCAAGGAGGAAAATGTAGGCTGTCCAAGTAGGCACCCCCCCCCAGGCTCTCGCACTACTGACACGGCTGGCCACCCACCACATTGTGGTCCCGGATAAGTGGTGAATAACCTGTAAGTCCATGAGAAGGTCAGTGACCGGGCTGGGAGGTGTTACCAGATGTGACCAGAGGCAGAAAAAGCTCTATATAAAAAGAAAAGATTAAACTTGATCTTCTTCTTAAATTCCTTGACCAAGAGTGAACCCACAAGTCAATAGGTAATACCTACAGCATCTATGATAGCGTCCCTATTATTTTGGTTCAGTAGGTACTTCTGTGTTAAACCCCAATTTTTGTACCTTAGTACTGTGGCCATCCCTGGACAGGATACCTTGAAACTGGACATGCACGTTTTCAGTACCAGGATCTCAGGATCCTGAACATTTGGTAATCAGTTCAGCGGTTTGAAAGTTCTCAAATTTTGAGAATGTGAATGTATTATACTGTCGCTAGAGTTGAGTACAAACTTCTCTGTTAAACCAGAAATTTAGAATCTTAATAGCTCTGGAACCATTTAACGTATTTGCACATTTGGCATGCATAATCTCTATGAGTAGGTATCGTGATGCCACATTTTGTGTGAATTGGTTTTGTGGTTTTTGAGATACAGAATGTCAAAAAATCCTACATTTATCATTTTTTTTACATTTCTTTGTCCACCTGTATCTCAAAAATGGTTTTAGGTTTTGCTCTGAAATTTTCAGGGTAGAAAGCCTTTTGGTCACAGATGTGCCTTTTGAAGGTTTAGTGAAAAAATATTAATCCATTCATAAGTTTTTAATTTGCCATTATTTCCTATGGGAAGATTTATATGTCAGGCACAAAAGTTACAGTTTGCGCACGTTACATAACTTGTGCAAGATGCTGTTGTACTTTGAGCAAAATACAACAGTATCTTGCGCAAATTGCAACTTTCATGCCTGTCAGTTTTTTTGGTTTTTTTTTTATATGTTGCCAACAGCGGGTACCCAATCCTGCTGTCTGCACTGTAAGTCCCCACCCCGCTGCACTTTCACACTGGGGAGCCCACTCCCAGTGTGTAAATATTTTTTTTTTATTAATTTGTCAACAGCGGGATACCCAATCCCCTTGTCAGCTTGTATCCCCCCCCCCCCACTAATGTGGCACACTGGGAGCCCACCCCAAGGTGCCAAAATATTTTATCTTTTTTTATTTATTTTTCCGACACCAGGATGCCCACTCCCACAGCCCATAAAAATCCATTCCCAACATCGGGTGCTCAATCCCCATTTTGGCATGCACCCCAATACTACTCTGGCACACTGAGGCCCACCCAGTGTGCTGAAATAAATTGTTTTGTTTTTTCCAACACCGGGATGCCAACTCCCGTGTCAGCATCCCCCCTGTTCATAATGGCACACTGGGAGCCCACCAGCGCCTAATTTTTTTAATTACCTGTGAAATAAGGAAAACGGTCCCCCGATGTCTTTTTTTTTACCCTGTAAAAAAGAAAACAGTCCTTTGTCATCTCCCCAGTCCCCCCACTGAGCACCCACCTCCCCACACCACATAATTACCTCCAGAGGTCGGTGCTGTCACCTTCTCTGGACCGAGACATGTCTGCATTCTTCAAAGCCGAACCCCAAACTGAAGAATCAAAGGTAAGCACTGTATTAAGGCAGTCAAGGGGGTTTTCAGGAGCGCTGATTTTGGCAAGATGGGAGAGTGCCTTAGAAAAGCACTAGCAAACAGGCTAGAAGGAGGTGTGGAGCAACAATGGGGGAAACATCAAAACTGCCATCACAGAGGCAACAAGCCTTTGTGTGAAGCAAATAAACAAATCAAAAGGAAAGAAAAAGCCACTATGGTTCTCAAAAGAGGTGGCAGGGAAGGTTAGGGAGAAAAAGATAACATTTAGGAAGTATAAGGAGATTCCAGCCATATTGGTCCTTGCAAAACAGGAGATAATGGAAGGTTTGATACCTTTTATTGGACCAAAAAGTGTCTTGTACAAAGATGGAATTATACACAAGCTTTCGGACCACACAGGTCCATTCTTCAGGTGAACAGCAAAACCAAGCAACATAAGCAGTATTTATGTCCACTGCGGAGCAATTAAAAATCAGGAAGTGAAGTAGGAAGGTGACATAGGGGACTAGAGATTAAAGTATAAGATGCAAAATAAAAATATGAGAAGAAATGGGAAGGGGTGCTAAGTAGGAACAGGTCAGAAGGAGATGAAAGGGAGCTAAAGGGAAGACAAAAGCATGCAGATAGGATCTGGAAGTATAAGGAAACACAGAAGGAGCAGGACAGATAACTGTACCATTTAAGGCAGAAGGAAGCAGGGAAGGAAGTCAGAATAGCAAAGGCCCAAACTGAGGAAAAGATAGCTAACTTGGTTAAGAAGGAGGATAAAACCTTTTATAGATACATCAGGGAGCGTAGAAAGACAAAAGGAGGGACAGTGAGGCTGAACAGAATGCATGGTGGGATAGGCAGAGATGGACAGTGAAAAAGCAGGGATACTGAACGAATATTTCTGTTCGGTATTCACAAAAGAGGAGGAGGGGGAGGTGCCTAATCCAATTAACAGAAGCACTCTGGATAGGGGGGGTTGATCCCAGGCCTTTCACAGAAAAAAGGGTTCTGAAAGAACTCCTAACACTGAAGGTGGACAAAGCAATGGTGCTTGATGGAATTCACCCCAGAATTCTAAAAGAATTAAGGGGAGAACAAGTGACACCACTGACTGCCCATTTTAACAAATCACGGGAGGATGGTGTGGTACCTGAGGACTGGAGGAAGGTAGATGTGATTCCCCTTCACAAACGTGGGAGCAAGACAGAGGCAGGAAACTACAGACCTGTCAGTTTGACCTCTGTGGTAGGGAAAGTGATGGAATCACTTCTGAAGGAAAGAACTGTTGAGTACCTAGAGGCCAGTGGGGCACAGGACCCAAGGCAGCATGGGTTCACAGAGGGAAGGTCATGTCAGATGAGTCTAATTGATTTCTTTGACTGGGTGACCAAAGTAGTAGACCAGGGAGGGGCTGTGGACATGGCCTACCTAGACTTTAGCAAGGCATTTGACACAGTCCCACACAAATGATTAATGATCAAATTAACCAGCCTGGGAGTGGGTCCCAAGGTGGTAGCCAGGGTAAAACATTGGCTTGACAACAGGACACAGAAGGTAATTGTAAATGGAGTCCACTCTGAAGAAAGAGGGGTTACTAGTGGGGTACCACAGGGTTCAGTACTGGGTCCAGTCCTGTTTATATCATTATAAGTGACATTGCAGAGGGACTGGAAGGAAAAGTATGCCTCTTTGCAGATGACACAAAGATCTGCAACAGGGTTGATACACAAGGAAGCATGGAAAGGATGAGAAGGGGCTTGGCAAGGTTGGAGGAATGGTCAGAAATATGGCAGCTTGGATTCAATACAAAGAAGTGAAAAATAATGCACCTGGAAAACAAAAACCCTGGGGAAGATTACACAATGTGGGGAGGTAGTAACAACAAAAATGGAAAGGGACCTGGGGGTAATCATATCAGATGACCTTAAGGTTAGCAAGCAATGTGAGAAGGCAGTAGGGAGGGCTGGGGGAATACTGGGATGTATAGGGAGAGGCAACACCAGCAGAAAATAGTAAATTGTTATCCCTCTGTACAGACAGTTGGTGAGACCCCATCTGGAGTACTGCGTCAAGTTCTGGAGACCCCATCTCTGCAAGGACATAGACAGGATGGAGGCAGTCCAGAGGAGGGCAACTAAAATGGTGCAGGGTCTGCAAGAGAAGCCATACAAGAAGAAACTAAAGGAGCTTAATATGTATACCCTTGAGGAAAGGAGGGAGAGGGGGGACATGATAGAAACTTTTAAGTACCTTAGTGGAATCAACAAAGTCCAAGAGGGTAGCATCTTTCAGAAAAAGAGATGTGCAAGAACAAGGGGACACAATTTGAAGATAGATGGGAGATGGCTCAGGGGCAATGTGAGGAAGTATTTTTTCACAGAGAGGGTGGTGGACGCATGGAACAGCCTTCCTGAGGAGGTTGTGGGGTCTAAAACTGTGGGAGAATTCAAGAATGCATGGGATAGATATATGGCAATTCTTGTGGTGGGTAGGAAGAAATAGGCTGTTGGTTAACTAGGATCTGTAGCTTATCCTGTAAGTAGGAAAATGGACAGACTAGGTGGGCCAAGCAGTCCTTATCTGCCATCAAAGTCTATGTTTCTATGTTTTCAACTTATGCTGATATCTCAGCCATTTTTAGGAATTTTGGCCCCAAATTTTCAACATGGGGTCCTTGGGAATCCACCTCATGAACACTGTCACTGTAATTTCGTTAATCGGACCAATAAGGTGATTTCGCTGTTGCAGCGTGGAATCACCTTTCAGGACAAACTAACAAAATGACAGTGCCAGTGTTCATAAGGTGGGGTCCCAGAAAAACCATGTTGAAAATGTGTTGAAATAATTTCTAAAAATGGCTGTGTTACGAGCACTGCACCAGACCTGTACTTTGCTTTGCAAGTGGCCATGCAAAGCCATCTATATGTTTTCTAATTTTGAGACTGCCATGAAAGCAGAAGTTGTACCTCATGAAAATGTATGTTTGACAGGCAAGAAACCAGGTTTTTAAGTCATGAAAACAGTCCCTGTTTTCATACACCCAACAGACTCAAATGTATAATTTAAAAACTATTGTTTTTTAAGTCAACCTTACCCCACACTTTTTTTAAAATTTGCTGTTCTTTATGTTCCTGTTCCAATGGACCGCTCACATCGGCCCTACCCCAGCGCCCAGCCCTGTCACCCACCGTCCCTGGGAGTAACCCTACCCAGGGTTCCTCTTTGGCTTCCCCCTCCAGGGCAAGGCCTTCGGGAGGAGGCCTTTCACTCCCGGCAAATGACAAACTCAGGAGATGCCACAGGTCAGTGGTGCAGGGCATGAGGCAGGCAGCACCCTGCTCGGCCCAAGTTTTTCATGTTTTTCTTCCTGAGGAGGTGGGACATGCAAAGAAGTCGAGGTGTGTGCACACCGATATCTGCCCCACCTCCAGTGATGGCTAACTCTGGCTATCGGACCCCTGGTTTCCAACAGGGGTCAGGTGAGCACCGGGAGCTTCCCCACCCTTCCCCCCAGAGAAGCGCAGTCCATGGGATGCTCAATCCTCCTTGCCCCAGCAAGCCATCCGATACCCAGGCTCACTTCTGAACCCAGGTCGTCGGCGTCATATGCTGTAGCGCTACCGCTGCACCAATAGGCCGGCCACCCCCACATTGTTTATCATGCAAGTTTCAGACTACAACTCCAAGAATTTTATTTTGTTCGTTTCCAATACACAAAGTTTGCCCTTCCTTTTCACAGAACCCACTAAACCGTCCAGTGCTCAACCTCTCACTGAGGCAAATTCAGATACGGTGTAGTTTGCTATCAAGTCAATACACAAATCCCAACCTCTGTACAGCGGCAGATCAACTGCAGTGCACTTTGCCACTGTTCACCATGTTCACTGAAACTGGAAAAGAAAATGCATCGCTACATTTGGCCATGAGTAGCAAGCACACACTTAGCTCCATCCCCTGCAACACGGTGGAAATGCTACTTGTTTGGATTATAAGGTTTGTATTTTCTTGAACTAGATAGTCTGCAAAATGAATTGAGTGTGTGTATACTGCATGACCTGAGAATAAAAGTCAACACAAACTAAAAAAAAAGTGACCTACAAATTACAATAGGCTGAGCATCTTCTTTACCGGTCTCAGTGAACGTGGTGAACGCTGCTCAAGTGCGCTGCAACTGATCCACTGCTGTACAGAGGTTGGGATTTGTTTTCCCTTCTTTTAACTGCAGTTTCACTTTATTCCCTTACTTTTTGAAAAAGATATATAACATCTGACACCTTCAGCTTTTGCACGTCTTACGTCCCATGATGAACACTATGCCAGGCCTGGAGTTTACTTAATGAGTGGCCCTGCTGGGATTTCACAAAGAAGCTGCACCGTATCACCCACGATGCCAGATCCATGGCGGACTAAGCGAGTGGGCCTGCAGGCTACTCGCAAAGTGGCTACATCATCGTGCATGCAGCAATGTTCCAGACGTGTAGCTTGTCCTGCAAAGCTATCTATACGTTTTCTCATTTTAAGACTACAAACGTGTCCCGAAAGCAGAAGCTGTCTTTCACAAAACCAGGTGTGTGAGTCATGAAAAACAGCTTTCAAGTCATGAAAACAGGCCCTGTTTACATGACAATGAACAACCAAATTTCATTAATAATTACTGAGTTTTTTTTAAAGCAACACTTAAAGAATTAACCTACACCCCCCTCTGTTGACCACACAAGTTTCAGACTACAGCAATAAACTTTTTTGTTTTTAATGCAGAAAGGTTTGCTCTTTTTTAACCACTTTGGTTACCACTAACACAAAAATGTGTTTGGCAGTCATGAAAACAGTTTTTTGAGTCATGAAAACTGGCCCTGTTTTAGTAACACTGAACAACTAAACTTCATTGATAATTACTGTGATTTTTTTAAAGCAACATTTGAATCAACCATGCATCCAATTCTGTTGACCACACAGGTTTAAAACTGCAGCTCCATGAATTGTTTATGTTTCTGATGGGAAAAGTTTTTCCTTTTTTACCCACTTTCGTGACTCCTAGAGTGATGAAAATTGTCATGAAAACTGATTACAGGGGATGAACACAGGAAATACTGCCCTCATGAGAAACACTGTTATGAAATTTTTTTGAAAACAATTGCACCTCTGTGACGATGGCATTTTCTTTTCTTAATTTAAAAACTACAAAATTCTCAGTAAAGCCACCCATCAAAGAATCATCGCTGGGGAAACATTAATAAATAAAATTAAGGTTTGAACTCACAGCTGTTTTTTCACTAATGGTGAGCAAAAGGTGTTCAAAAAGATATGGTTCACATTTTTAATATTCTAGAATGTTAAACAGCTAGCTTGAACTTTACCAACTTTACAAGATCCCGAGATCCTGGCACCCAGAATGCCAGATTTCAGGATAGTGTGACCAGGGACAGTCAGGTGTGAAAATCAAGATTTGTCCTGGAAATGCCTTACGCAACCCTTTTACTGAGGTATAATATACCCAGTCCCTCTTCCAAGACAGTTGCTAGACCGTTCCATGGTTGTGTGGCACACACAGGATAACACGGGGGCACAATGAAACAAACCCCTTTTATACATAGACACTGTTAGCAGATAAGGGCCACCAGGCCCATCCAGTCTACCCATTTATGCTACCTGACGAAGCGGCCAGTGACCCTATCTGGTTGTTGGTTTTAGCTTTTTCTTCCTATCTCTAATATTCCTTTATTCCTGTCCCATGCATGTTTGAAGCCTGTCACTGTACGGGCGGCCACCACTTCTTGAGGCAGGCTATTCCACGCATCCACCACCCTCTCTGTAAAAAAGAACTCCCTGACATTTCCCCTTATGCGACCACCCATCTGTCTCATGTCATGTCCTCTTGTTCTGGCACCACTTTTAAACTGAACTATATTTGAACATTTCTATCATGTCACCTCTCTCCCTCCTTTGCTCCAGTGTGTACAAATGGAGGTCTCTTACTCTTTCCTAGTAAGGCTTGTGATGTAGACCCTTCACCACTTTAGTCACCCTCCTCTGTACCGTCTCTATTTTGTCAATGTCCTTACGAAGGTGTGGGTTCCAGAACTAGACACAGTACTCAAGGTGAGAGGATCTTGTACAGTGGAACTATTACCTCCCTCCTTCAGCTTGTGATTCCCCTTCCAGTACACAACATCCCAGTGGCCTTCCCCACCACCTTGGCCATCTGCCTTGTGGCCTTCAGGTCATCTGTGATTATAACCCCCAAGTCCCTCTCCTCCTTAGTAACTGCCAACAGCTCTCTCTCCCCAACCTGTAGCTTGCTCCAGGGTTCCTGCATCTCATGTGCATGATTTTGTACTTCTTTGCATTAAACCTTAATTGCCACGCCTATGACCATCTCTCCAACCATTCCAAGTCCTTTCTCATCCTTTCCACCCCCTCCGGGGTATCCACCCTGATGCAAATCTTTGTGTCATCTGCAAACAGGCAAACCTTTCCCACTAGCCCATCTGCAGCGTCACTGATGAAGACATTGAACAAGACCGGCCCCAGAACTGACCCTTGAGGTACCCCACCGGTCACCTCCCTTTCCTCTGATTGGGTTCCATTTATCACGACCCTCCGTTTTCTGTCCCTTAACCAGTTTCCAATCCAGTTTACCACCTTGTGCCCCATCCCCAGGTTACCTAGCTTGTTGATCAGTGTCCTATGTGGGATGGTATCAAAGGTTTTGCTGAAATCTAGTTAGGCAATACCTACTGCCCCCCCCACACACACACACACACACCACCACCACCACCTTTGGCACCCAAAGAAATCTATTGACTGGGTGACATTCAATAGATTTTATCACTGCCTCCCCACCCCAGAACACATCCCCCAAATACATTTTCGAAGTTTTCCGAAATTTGAGGAGCACCCTTCCCCCCACGCGTGTGCCCACGGCTACACAGTTAAGGGACTCGAATCAACAGCTCGCAGGGCAAGGACGGTGGGGACTACCTGCAGATGGGAATGGCCCACTTCCTCAGCAGTGTTTTGCAAAGTGAGTTTCACGTGAAATCTACTCAGCGATTTCACATCCCTAACATTGGCCAGCTCTGATTCACTTTCCAGCTAAAAGCATGTTGATGACACTGTTTTAGAGATGTAATACAGTGCAGTATACCTAGTGTACTTTTAATACAAAATATGTAATGGGTCCCTATCTCTGGTCGCTACATTGCAATCCCTGACCCGATCTATTTGTTACGCTTGTCCTTTCCCAAAATCCTGCTAACTCTCGTTCGTAGGCAGAAAACATCAGATCAATATCCGCAAAGTTACAAAACGTTTTGGGCAGGCAATGGGCACACAATACGTGATTAAGTCTGCTGTCTATCCTATGACAGCACAAATATTTTGGGGTGGAACCCTATCTGCCCGCCCTGGGGTGCCTAATATAATCATCACCTCTTACCTTCATGATGCTGCCGCGGATGTTCGCGCCCGGGTTCCTCTCCGCCGAGTTCTCCCGGCTGCTGCTTCCCGACCTGCAGGGACTTTCCTCGAGGCATCTGCCGTTCCGGAGCGGTTCCTCGCCCCCACTGATTAATCCCCCGGCGGCCCGGTGCTGCTGATGACCCCGGGGTCCGGCTTCAGCACCCAAACCCTGTCCAGCATCCGCCATCGCCTCGGTCATCGTGTCAGCAGAGACGCAAGGGATCCAACAACAGCAGCAGCAGCATCGCCCCCCGAGCAACCAGCTGGAGGGAGCCAGGAGAGCCCCCTCCCCGAAAGTAACAAACAAGTAAAGTGAAACTGGCCGAGAAGCTCTGAAACTGACCGGCACGCCTTGGGCTGAGCTGTGAAACTGACCAAGGACTCGGAGGGCAGTGAAACTAATCAAGAGACACGGGGCTGCACCGCCAGCCGGATCGAGAGAAGCAGTACAGCGAGCCGAAGCTCCCTGCAGAAGATCCGCAAGGTTATTGCTCTCACTTCGCTCCCAGCCGGAGGAGCTCTAGTCTCTCAAATCGCTGCAGCTTTTCCAGCCTCCGGCATTTCCTGATCTTACGTTTTGATTTTATATATTTTTCCCGGATCTTTTTCTTTTAGCTAGCGGTGCTCGGGCTAGCAGTTCCTCTTGCCATCTACTACACACGTGCTGCTGCAGCCCAGTTATTCTCGGGGATCGTCGGACGAGGTTGCTGCTACGCCGCCGCCAGTGCTCTTATTATTAGCCACACAGTCAGCAGTAGCAGCGAAGCCCCGAGCGGGTAATGTGATCAACTGCATTATGGTGGAGATACAGTAGTTTCTTAAAGATGCAGCAGCACTCCGAATAAGGACACCGCTGCAGCAGCACTGTGAGGGGGCAGAGTGAATTCGCCTGGGATAAGCAACAGGAAGGATGCATCAGCTGCCTGGTAGAATTATGTTATATGTTTTATAAGGAAATGCATACTTCAGTTCGTTAACAAAATGCACAACACGTGCCCTTATTGGACAGCTCTTTCACTGCTCTGTATGTTGAGCCGGATACTGCACTGCGTTACCTCTGCACAGCATGTCATCATTAGGGTACGGTTAACTGGTCAGGGACCTCATCCTTGCTAATATATGGTGCCCGACTGAATCCCCAGAGCATCCCCGCAGTGAAGTTTGATACTTTTTTCGTCCTTAAAACTTACTGCATATCTGAGTTTTTGTTCTAAGTCAGGTGTGTCATGGGCCCTGCACAACTAAAGTGCAGTAAACATTTTGCACTGATCAACGTTAATCAGGAGTTGTGGATTCTTGAAGTTAATGTTACAAACCGTTAACAGCAAATGTTTACATAGTGTTAAGTATGCAGTATGGAACTTCTATACCAATGAAACTGCATTATGGGAAAATATGACATCCGATACTAAAGAATGCAGGCACGCGAACACCCTAAACAGTGAAACAAAAATGTTACTAGAGGTGTATATAAATCCTTGTCTGAGGGATTCGTCGTCACTGTAAGAGCAGAGCGGATGTCTGGGACAGCCAAGCAGCACAGTGGGTCCTCTGGCGACTGTGTTACGTTGTGGTGGCTGGGCTAGGGCAGTGCCCCCATGTCATCTGCAGAGCCTCTGTGATTCCCGAGTTCCTGGATCTCGGTGGCTAAGCGGGAGGGGCTTGCTGGCTTGCTGCCCATCCCTTGTCCTCGGGGAGGAAACATGTCTCAGTTGTACTGCAGCTGTTTGCCCGACCAAATTGTTCATGACAAATCGAAATCTCCCGCTTATAACATCTCATTCTCTAAGAATGACTACACCCACCACAATGCCGGTCCAGATGTGTTTGTGTATCCGGTTTATTTTGGGACAATCAGCCAAAGTGTGTTATTTATGGGAAGGTTTATGTGAAACCATTAGGAATTGTGTTTTTAGTTAAGTTTTTAAAGATCTGTCAAAAAGGAGATCTGTAAATAAAATGTGTGGCCTTTCTTTATTTTTATTAAAAAGGATCCCTCTAGATAGTTGTCCTGAGTCTTATTTGTAATGAGGTCCTGTGGGTAAAAGCAGAACAATAAGAAATTTATTATGTGTCACAATAAGTATATATAATGTAAAAAACATAATGTAATGGTCGCTGAACTGGTAGTCCGCGTTGTACTGATGGACCTGGGGTTTCTTCACTCTCAGTGGTGAAGGAAACTGTCTCACTACCAGCAGCACCAGCTACACCCTCAGCAGGTGGGATGGTGAGGGGCCGCTTAAGGTTCAAATGGGGGGGGTGGATGGAATCACTCGACACGGAGAGGCAGGAGTCATACACAGAGGTCGGATGAAGCAAAGACATTTATTAGACAGGAGGGGAAGGAGGACATGGTCGTGCAAGAAAATACCAATAACAAAAACAACAAGGAGTATGGACAGCATTATGGTTGTCTAGGCAGTAACAAATAACATACAACTATATAATGCAAACTCTAAAATTTCTAAAACTCTATAAATAGCTCTACCTGCTATATAACTGCTGTTCGGGCTGTATGAACACTTTATCCCAACCCTGAGGTGCTAAGTGGAAAACCACCACTAAAAGTCTATTGCTGTAATGGAAGTCCAACTTTTCTGGTCATCTTCATGCACAGCTGAAGAATAGAAAGCAAAGGGAAAGGGGAACTCTTGCTTGGCGCCAAGCTGCACCAGTGGAACTTATGAGAGGTTGACTGGGAAGCGGAGAGATTTGTAAACAGACCTTAGTTCTTCGGCCAACCCACTCTCCAGAGTTGCCAGAATTTCGGGACACAAAATGACTAAACTGAGCAGAGCTCTTCCCTGTCACAAACCCTCGACAAGGGCTGCCAAGGATGAAGAACACAGAACATGGCAAGGCATCCACCTGAAGGATTGCCACAAAGGAAGATTCTGCTGCTGTTTCCCTGGCACAAACCCTCAACCAGGGCTGCCAAAGACAAAAACACAAGGCTCGGCGAAGAATACACTTGGAGGATTGCCAAGGATGAGAACCCCAACTGCTGAGCTTCTTCGGTGACGGATCCGCCTGCAGGACCACCAAAATCGAGTTGGATCCCAGAAGACTGCACGGTGCATGCAGGACGGAGCAAGCAGGAAGAAAAGCTGTGGGATGAAGATCTAGATTCCACAAGTTCAAGACCAAAACAAGAAATTGGCGGACATGAACACAACTTGGCCATGACGAGTTCGACTTTCGGCGGACGGCTGGGAGTGATGGTCGAGGCTTCTTCTAAGGCGTCCCACTTCCAAGCTGACCAGGAACTAGCAGCCGCGACTCACCAAGGAACATTGATTTTGGTTTACGGTGAACGACAGGGAAAGAAGATGCTGAAGTTCTTCACTGGCTGAAGACTGCTGAGGTGAAGAATCGATGGGGGCTGAAGACTGAGTCCACAGACTTTGTGCTGAGCACTGATACTTCTACTTTGCACTGTACACTGAAATTCAATAATTGCAAGGTCAAATTGCAACAATCCAGGGCAATTGTTCATATGCAGGAGCAATTTGCCAGGAGCAGGGGCAAATTGCAACAATCCAGGGCAATTGTTCATATGCAGGGGCAGCTCACTTGGAACGGGCAAATTGCAACAATCTGGGAAAATTGTTTGTATGCAGGGGCAATTCACCTGAAACGGGTAAATTGCCTCGCCAGGATTCTTTTTCATTGCAGCCGGAGGCACTGCTTCACCTCGCTCCCAGCCTTTCATCCCTCTGCCCCTGTTCCTGCAGTCACCTCCAACCACCGGCTCTTTCTCCTGTCTGAGCCGCCTCACTGGCCATTGCCCATTCTTTAGCCATTTCTCCTTCCCCCCCCCATTCCTCTCCTTCTACCGCAGGTGTTGGTTCTTCGTTTGCCGGCCCTCCTTGCCTAACTCTTCCAGTTTCGTCCACCTCCGCCTATTCCTGTGCCCTGTTTGTTGTCCTACCTTGCAGGGCTTTGTTGTAGCCTTCCCTTGGAGCGCTCCAGTGCTCTTCCCGGTTCTCATGCTGCATTCTGCATCAGCCATTGCTTCATTCTAGCTGGTGTGCTGATGTGCCATCACCCGCCATCTCTGTTCCACCGCCCAATCACTGCTACCAGCAAAAGCACCACTATTTCGTGCTCCTCCTTCATTCCACTCTACCTGATCTCCTAGTCTTCGGAGCTATGCACCGACCTTTGTCATCATTTGCCATCCCGCAATGAACCTGAACGGACGACTGTACGCCCTTTTTCTGTCTTTTGCAGCTCCAGCCATGCCGGCTCCTCCAGTTGCTTCTGTTCTTCTTTTATGTGCTTCCCACCTAGATTCCAACCTGTATCATGCCCTCAATTATCTGAGCCCCTATGGTTCGGCATTCTGACTCTGTGTGCTCCCCAGTGCTTCTGGGTGTGATGTCACCCATCTCTTCTCTCCCTTGCAGGGCTCCGGTTGTTCGCCACTCCTCTCTGTACCTGTCATTTTCGTTCAGCCGCCTGCTCGATCATCCACCCTTGTCACCCATCGCAAACCTTGATGCGATTCGTCTAATGGGGCCATCCTGAGTGCCGCCCTGCTGAGGACTGTCTTGCAGCTCGCTACTTCTCTGGGACGCTTTTTATGGTGCTACAATTTCTAGTTCTACCATTTTCCCTATGTTACATATGGATCAGTTGTCTTTTACGTTTCCAGAGAGATGGGGTACATTTCTATGCTGGTTGCTTTTGTGAGGTTCTACTGTTTCTGGTTCTCATGTTTTCCATCTGTACAATGCTATTAGATTATGCTATTCCCCTTGCCTGGATCAATTGTCCTTTACTTTTGCTACAGGATGGGGTCAGTTTAATGTCCTGATGTCATGCTTTGGTGCCTTCTCTGTTCTCTGCTCTCTACCTCTTCCTGACGTTTGTGCCATTTTATATATCACATGTACTGATGTGCAAGTCATCCAGGACCAGTCTGTGGTATCCCCAGCCTTGCACTTCGGCAGCACCTCTGTTTTGTGGTGCATTGCTGCTTCACCATTCCCCATTTTTCTCTCTCCTGCTTCTCCTGTGCACCTTTGTGCCTTTTCAACTCAGTTTAGGCCCTCAGGGTCTCCTTCCTCCCTTCAGTCACTCGAGTTCTCACCTCAGTATGACCTGTGCCTTTCTTTTGTTTTTTTTTCCCTATTCTACCTTCACATTCCCCATTTGTACTCTTGTCTTTAGTGCATACATATCATTATCCTGCTCTCCTTGGGTCCTATGCTACCCCATCGACCTTCCTACCTGGCTATCAGCCTCCATGACTTCAATCCATTATCGTACCTCAATTGTTTCCTACTTTTGCCTTCATTGTTCTAGCGCCTTTTCTAGTACCAGGCATCATGGCTTCACTCCACTCTTAGCTTTTCTCCTAATCATACATCATCCACTTTTGCTCCTCAATAGCTCAACCTGAGTTGTTCCTCTGATGCTCCTCCTGAGCGTGCCCTCTGGTTCGTATACCCTCTGGTTCCAGACATACCTTCTTGGCCTCTGAGTCTACCTCCTTTCGAGGAGCCTACTTATTCCTACTACGTTCGTACAAGTTCATTTTCAAGTTTATTCCTCAGTCACCTCGATTCAGCTCTATCTCCGCTCCTGGCCATGCCTTCCTGTCTGTCACCCTTTGCTATGGGCCAGCTGGCTGCTCTCCACCATCGTTCAAGTTCAATTTCAAGTTCATTTCTGGTCTCCTTTTCCCCGATCTTATGTTGAACAGCGGCAATCGTCATTATCATTGACTCATTCCTGTCTCTTCCTCTTCCAATCCTGTACTGGCCATCCAGGATTCACTCCACTTGTGGCCTATCAATATTTCTTTTTGGGTGTCTCTATCATGACTCCTTTGCTGCCTTATCAACCCGCGGCCATCCTACCGCAAGTATCAAGTTCATAACTCCAGTCGTCATTCACTCAGCATTACCTCAAGGTTTATCTATTGACATCGCTTACTCAAACATTCCTTTCATTGATTCCTATGCTTCTTACCTCAAGGTTTATCTCTTTACATCATCGACTACAACCTCAGGGTCTAGTCATTCACATTGCATAATCAAGCATGCCTCTTCAACCTCAGTGTCTACTCACTCTCATCACTCAATCAAGCCAGTCTGCATTATCCTCAGTCTCCTCATCAGCACATCTGGAATCTCCTCGTGAGCACATGTGGATACCCCTTGCTCCTCTGATCTACTATCTCTCATCGACTACTTGAGCATACCCTCCTTGGGTCCCTGCTACCTCATGTTTCTTCTTTAATCTGTGCTTCTTTGGAGTTTTTTCCCTATCCCATCGTCATCCTCCCTACTTATATCCCTCATCTATGAACCATTTTCTTTACCAACATACGTCCTCAAATCAAACATCATCAGCCTGCAGGGAAGGTGACCTAGGCCTTGGATCCCCAGAGGTTTCCTCCTCAAAGGGTTTTTTCCCTCTCCTCCATGCCAATGGTCATAATATTAGTTCGAGTTAGTGCTTTCTTCATGTTAGTTAGTTAGGTTCCGCTGTTGGATGGAGGTGGATGGTAGCCCTGGCTTTCCCCCCTCTCTCCTTAAAAAGTTAGCCTTTCTCTTCACAGAATTCATTCATCATCCTCACCTCTTCGAAGCTTCACATCTCTGGGTATTCTTTTTGGACTTCTTCCTAACCTACCTTTAGGCAACACATTCATTCCCGGCACCTGTAGGGGGGAACCCTCCTCTAGGGTTCCTTGTGTCGTACCCCTACAGGGTGGTATAGCCCATGGATAGAGAGGTGGAAAGCCATAAAGCAAATCAAGTTACACAAGCATCATCTCATATTATCTCATCCAGTTGTGTAAGCACATCAAATGGGAGGGCTTTAAGCCTGAGGTTTGATGGGCAGAGCATCAAAGTCACTCCCCCATCGAGCTTAAAAGGTCACAACATCCTGGGCCTCGCCAGGATTCTTTTTCATTGCCCACCATCCACCCCTCCTCCTCCAGCAGCTCATCTCTTCCCTGTGGGCTTCTTCCTAACCTACCTTTTAGCCAATGCACTACTGCCAGCACTCGGGGAACCCTCCTCTAGGGTTCCTTGCGTCGTACCCCTACAGGGTGGTATATCCCATGGATAGAGAGGCGGAAAGCCACAAAGCAAATCAAGTTACACAAGCATCATCTCATATTATCTCATCCAGTTGCATAAGCACATTGAAGTGATAATATTGTGTTGGATGTGTGGAATAGCACTCAGACTGGCAGCTGATGTGGCTATCTCTAGTCCCCCCTCTACATCAGCATTGTGATCTCATTGACAGTGATGTCACAGGTGACTGACCTGGCAGCTATTGAGTGGCTGTTCCTAAGCAGCAGATGTCACTGTCTGTGAGGTCACAATGCTGATGATGTAATGGGTGGAACAGAGCCAGATATGTCAGCTGCCAGGCAAAATGCTGTTCCACACAACACACCTACTAACAACAGGTAAACAACTTCTAATTAACCAAAAGGAAAAGAAAAAGTACCTCAGACATAAAAGCTAATAGCTGACTGTTTTTAAAAATAATAAGATTGGTTTTAGACAGTACACTAGCTCTTTAAGGGACTCAACCCTGTGGATGATTGGCTTGGAGGTCAGGGAGATCCAATTGACATTGAAGTCACCTAGCAGGATGAGTTCTGCAGCAGAGGAATGTGAGGTGGTGGTAGAGAAGCAATCAACTAGGGAGCACTAGGAGGATACTTCTGGTGAGGCATAGAAGACCCCAATAAAGATAGGCACATAGGACAGAAATTATAGCCTGACCAGGAGAAATTCAGGGGAGGAAGATGAGACCTCTCTGATAACCACAATGTAAGCGAGGTTCTGATGGGCATAGATGGCAACACCCCACTCACACACACACATATTTCCCCCATCCTGCCTGAAAAGATGATTGATAGGATAGGATGGGATGGGCGAGAGTGGGGGATCCTGGAGGACAGCCAGGATTCTGAGATACAGAGAATGTCGGGAGAGTGCTGTGAAGTCCAGAGAGGTGGTTGAGTTCTGGGAGAAGGCTGTGAGCATTAAGGTGAACAATGCCCAGGCTTTTGGCAGCCTGGGAGGTGGAGAAGGAGGGAAGGGAGGGTCCAGAGTTGGATTCCACATCACCAGGCAGGAGAGGGAGTGGGAACAGGAGCAAGAGAATGAAGTGAGATGTCTGCCCCTTAGTGTTGGGGGGAGGGTAGGAGGAGTGGAAGCGGGAAAATGGTAGGACTCAGGAGGGCACGGCGGAGCAGCTCCTGGTTAAGAGAGAGGGAGGAGAGAAAACCAGGGTGGATAGACAGGGAGGAGGGTAAAGGTGAGGAGTGAGGGCTGATTGGGTGAAGGGGGCGAATGGAGGGAGATGGGTGGGTGGGATGGGGGAGGAGGAGGAGGAGGATGAGGGGAAGGGGAAGTGGAGGGGAATCGGTAGAGGGATGCAAAGTAAATTATGATCAGGAGTTGAGTTGCAGCAGCCATCAGTAAAACAATGTAGATTCTGAGAATATGAGTGAATGTTAGGTAAAAAACACAAAATTGCAGTCACCTTATAAAAGTCCTGGTCTATAACTGAGAATGAAAGAAATAACAAGCAGGTGTGAGCAAAAAAACAAATATACTCAAACAGGTTACTAGCTGAGCTGAAACTAGTGCAAAAATTGCTGGGAGAAGCACTATGATATATTTAACATAGGCAAATGCATACAATGCAAAGAGTGAGTGAATCCATATAAAGTCTACCTAGGAGTCAGCAAGAATAGTTAAATTAAACTAAAGCAGCAAGCCCAGAATGGGGTACTGACTAACTGACCAGAAATGCACAGATAATAAGACTAGGCAGGTTAACACTGAACTTAGGATATTACAAACAGGATTACCAGTGAAGTTCACAGATGAGTTCACAATCATAGCGTTAACTATGTACAGTACTTTATGTAGCTGAAGCAAATACAGAGAGCAAAAAAAAAAAAATGTTAACCCAAATAGAGTGTATCTGGCAGTCACAGAGCTAGTGGAGTTTTAAGTCAAGTTTCCTTAGAGGCAAGATGCCCTGAGTAAGCAGTACTTACAGTTTAATTGAGTATAGCAGCCGAGGTTACAGGAGGCAGATTGGAGGAGCAGCGTGGCCAGCTGAACGACTGACTCCAGGCAGACTCCTTAATGTCCTTTGCACTCAGTCCTTCGCACAGAGGCCACAGCATGGAGGGTCATTTGTGGATGTTGGCTGAAAAAAGGAAGTCCCATCCCCAAACCTCCTGAGTGGTCAGGAGTGCAACTCTGGAAGCATGGCAGCATTGAGGATCCATGGAAGCTGACTGGTGTCCTGGGCAAGGGGGAGGGAGTCCTGAAGATGTTTAGTGTCCCTGCTTGCCCCTGCTGTGAGGACTTGAATCTGTAATGGCAGAAGTAGATGGAGTGGTTGAGTAGAGGATAAGCACTGTTTGAAATCATGCTGCCTCAGCAAGTCCCACCCTTGAAACTTCCCAATTGGTCAGGAGTGAAACTCTGGTAGCTAGGCAGCAATGAGCACCCCTAGGCAGCAACATGCACCCCTTCATCACTGCTTTGTAACAAAGGTGCCACTTTACCACATCTGGTGATACGCTCTGTTTTTTCAGCTTCCAATACAGTAAACTGTTGCAGCAGTTAAGAGTAAGTCTGCACAGGGCCACCCAGTGTCACAGTGGATAGCATGTCACCCTTCTGTGCAGGAGAAACAAGTTTGGAAATGAGCTGGAGGAGCCAGCTGGGTGACCTGGGGGCTGGGGAAGTGCTGCTGCTTGGCAGTGCTCTCAACGTGGGGAGGGATGGTGTCGGGATCTGCCACACTGGTGACTCCTGCAGTGGACCAGGGTGCTTGATCCTCTGCAGGGGATGCCAGTAACATGTCGAGGCTTTCAGGGGCTGCACCTGACATCAGGGAGGTGGGAGAGAGTAAACAGAAAATGGGCAGTGGCTGCAAGCTTCATGAAGCCCTGCCTGCTTGTCTCCGGCCTGCACCACCACCCAGACTCCGCTATCTGGATGTGAGTCTCCTGAGGGGGATGGCCCGCCCCCTCCTGGCCACACCAAGGGAAGCAGTCCATGGGAGACAATATCAGGGTTCGGGGGAGATGGATGGCTGTCGGGGATTGTAAGGATGGGGCTAGCAGCCACCTGCACCACAAGCCCCGAAAGATAAAAAGATTATCGGAAAAAAAGAGTAGGCCTGAACTTCAGTATGCATGTTCATTAGCACAGTGATTCAGTTATTAGAACTTACTACAGAATATGTTGTTTAATTGCCGTTGTCTCTCAAGGGTTTATAAAGCATCTTGGCATCCTACCCATGAAGTCTACATAAAAAGCATTTGCCTGTCCACAATTGACCACATAGTGCATTTGTATGTGACATCATACTACTCAAAGCAAAGCTGACAGTTCAACTCCTCTGTTAGATACTTGTATTTATTAACATCTTCTCATCCACCTAATGGACACTGCATGACTAACACCACTTTGTCAGGAATGGTGGTTTCTCCAATGAGTATTTTCTTGTCTCCACAGAAACTCTGTTGCAAGAAATATCTTTGGTTTACAAACGACCTACAGGACCTCCCAGAGGACCTAATCACTAGCAAGATTCATTGTAACTTTTGGTTGCTTATTGACTGAGCGCCGGCTTCTTACTGTTGCAACAGTGAGAAGCCCACCAGTCCTGGGAACAGGTTCCTGTGGAGACAAGAATATAACTCAATGAAGAAACCACTGTTCCTGACAAAGTGATGTTAGCCATGAATCATTCTCTGTTATGTGGATGAGAAAGTGTTACTAAATGCAAGTATCTCGTAGAAGAGTTGAACCTTCATCTTTGCTTTGTTTGAGACTTCATCTGCCACAGAAGAGTTCCTCTGAACATGCATGTTTGTGAGCACGTTGAAGCGTTAGGCATCCGTTATCATGTCACAGTACTCACCACGACAGCAGACTGTGATGTCACAAAATGCAGAGAGTAGTTTCCACACAAGGAAGACAGAAAGCAGTAGACCTACACATTCAGTCGCTTCACCACCAGTGTCTCACTGCTTGTAAAGTGCTTTGGGATACAGTGGGTGTGTGAAAAGCGCTATATAAATGCAGATTCTTATTCTTCTTCTCAGCTCATATTGGCATATTAAAATTTAAAATTAAAAGATAAAGCCAGTGAGTGGTTTCCACACAAGAAAGAGAGATAAAGTAGTGGGACCTCAGCGCATCCTGGCATGTTAAAAATGTGAAGTGTAGATTCATGACCAATGAGGGGGTCAGCTTGCCATTGGTGGTTGGGCCGATTGTGATTCAGCTGAATGATGAGACCAAGAACCCCTTTAAATATTAAAATGATAGAATGGAAAAAGCAGCTTTGGGGGGAGGGGCACTGGTACTATAAATATTTGATTTTGGCCACACACCAGGTGTACCTCTACAAACATTAAAAAAAAATATAAGAAACATATAAGAAATGTGATAAAATCACTGCGTATTAGCCAGGGTTGAGCTTGCTAAACCTTCAACATGTCACAGATGTAGCAATTTGGAGGCAGTATAGCACAGTGGTTTAAGGCTCTGAGCTGCAAATCTGGAGACCTGGGTTTGAATCCCACAGCCCCTACTTGCATACTGTGTGACCCTGAGCAAGTCATTTAACTTCCCTGTGCTCCCAGGTTGCACCTGTAAACAAGCTTTCAGCTTAGTGTGTCTCACCTGGTTAAACAATTGGGAAAATAAAAAAAATTATGAGGTAAGTCTGGGACAGTCAGATGCTACTTGAAAGACACAGAGAGTTAAGTGCTGCATTATTGGAAATACTCAGTGAACCAAAAAAAAGAAAGTTAAAAAAGTAGGACACTGATGTTAAACTTAACTGTCATAAATATAATAGTTTAAAGCCTTTTATTTTAGAAGCTACCTCTTCTTTAAAAAGACTGTTATGCAAATTATACCTTCATTTTTCAGCTGGGTGTTACATAGACACTGACTGCATGTTTATATATCTCAGTCCTAAGCAGATCTCCTGGATGTCATGGCAGCCATATGTCTCATAAAACAGCAGCAAAGAGGTAAGTATATACAGTGGCCTAACACTGTTTCTTGGTTGTTGTTTTTTTTGTCATGTTGTTTATGCCCCCTTGTCACTGACCTTCCTCTTCCACCCTGGGTCTCCCGAGCACTGTTGCTCACGTTTTCTAGGATCTCTCTCACCGCAACAGTATTAGTGGCTCAGCAGGTTGCACACTCAACTCTGAGGCCAGAAGATCGAAAGTCTGTGGATTCTTGCCCCACACCAGGCACTTGGGATAAATCCCAATACTGACCCTGTAGTGCATCATGAGGGGGATGCTGCACTCCTGAGGTGCTCTCTTTCGGATGAGGCATTAAACCAAGGTCCCGTCTGCATGTTCTGGCAATTGTTCAGGTGGACATTAAAGATCCCAAGGCACTTCTCAAAAAGAGTAGGGAAAGTTTTTATTGTGAGAAAATCGAACAACACTAGGGGGCATTATACTTAAAGTCTTTTTTTGCCATCTGCATCGGGGGATATTGTATTATCTTTAGGTCTATATCGAGAGAGTACTCCTTTACCTATTCCTACTCACGGAAACCATCTCATCAATTACACGATTCATGTATATTTGTCAATGTATAATCCTCTGTTATCTCCTCCCCACCATTTTTTTCCCCTTTTCGTTTATACCCATGGGCTAGGTCCTATATACCCATATTTACAAATAATCCTCTTCTCCCCCCTTTTTCCTGGTTTTTGTTTTCATCACCTATTGTATCCACCCCAAACAGTATTTCCATAATTTCTTTAAAGACTGGCTAGTTTCCTTTTTCTTGTCTATATCATAAACTTGCTTTATCTGATCCCAAATAATCTGTATGAGTTAATGTTGAGAGACATTGCTGTTGCAGGGTCCAATGGTATTGTGCTTGCCATATGTGATATTTCAATATTCAACATACGAGTCCTAATGTGCTAAATGTGTATTTACTCCACGGACCAGTATGTATGCCCTGACACAGGTTGTTACCACCTCTACCCATATTGGAGGTCATTCATTAGATCTGGTCTTTCTCTTGGGTATGGAGATCACTGATTTGGGGGTGGAACCAGTCAGTTGGTCGGACCATTACACCATAAGGTTCAGTTTTAGGGCCCCCTCTAATGGGTCTGCCCCTCGAGATGGTCAATACCCGCCCTTTAAGGGTGTTGGCCCCAGTGACCTTCGGCGGTACTGGACCTATTGAGTTTGTCGGGTGAATGCATGAGTCAAGAGGATCTTGTACTCGCCTATAATAAGGCTGTGGGAGATGCACTGGACAAAATTGCTCCTGTTCGTGTTCGGCCTCTCACTATCCGTCCAAGGAGTCCATGGTTTGATGGCTCCTTGAAGGAATTAAGGCGAGTAGGCCGAAGGCTGGAGAGAGCCTGGCGGAAATCGGGCCTTGATGTCGACAGGCTTAGATTGCTAGCCCATTATGATGGCTACCAATCAGAAATCACTTGTAAGAAGGCAGAATTCCTGTCCAGAGAGATTTCTGCTGCAAAGAATCGACCGGCTCAGCTTTTCCGGACTGTGGACAGGCTGTGCAATCCAGTCTGTCTTCAGCCTAGAGAAGCTTTTTCTCAACTTAGATGTGAGGAGTTTGCTCGCTTCTTTGCAGATAAGGTTGCAGACATCAGGTCCGGCATCAGTCCGACCTCTCTTTTGGGGGGTCACAGTGGGCAACCGGTTGTACTTAATCCTCGGCCTATCTGGCTGGAGTTTCACCACCCAGAATTCGCAGACATTGTGAAGATCATCCAATCAATGTGTCCAACTAGTTGTAGTTTGGATCCGGGTCCTACACCTCTGTTAGTAGGATGTGTTGAAGTCATCTACCCAATCCTTGCTGACATTGTCTGGAAATCCTTGGAGAGGGGGGTTTTTCCTAATCCCCTTAAGGAGGCAGTTGTTCATCCACTCCTTAAAAATCCTCCTTGGACCCAGACTGTCTAGCTAACTTGCCTATCTCTAACCTGCCATTTGTTGGTAAGGTTATTGAAAAACAGTTGCACTGCAATTGGATGAATATCTCACCTCTCATAATGTCTATGATACTCTCAATCTGGCTTCAGGAAAAGGCATAGTACTGAGACTGCCCTTGTTCGGGTATTGAGTGACCTCCTAATGGCCAGAGATCGAAAAGCTTATACCATCCTGGTCCTTCTTGATCTTTCTGCTGCATTCGACACTGTAGACCATGAGGTGCTATTGGAGGCGGCTGCGGGTTTTGTGGACTGTCTGGTACAGTCACAGTGGTTCCGTTCTTACCTCACTGGTAGGTCTCAGAGAGTTGTCACTGGAATTTATTCCTCTGACACCTTCTCCCTACCATGCGGGTACCGAGGGTTCCATTTAGCTCCCATGTTGTTTGCAGTGTATATGCTGCCATTAAGAGAAATCATCAGGAGATACAGCTTGAGTTTTCACTGCTATGCGGATGATACTCAGCTGTATTTATCCTTTCTCCCGATCAGAGTGATGCTCTCTCTGTACTTAACAACTGTCTGGATGAAATCAGAATTTGGATGAGTTCGAGGTTGGTTGAAGCTTAATCCGGATAGACCGAGGTATTGGTTGTGGGCCCAGATCATCCTGGGAGGGTTTGGGTGCGGCACATCCATCAGGCTTGTCACTTGGTGGGTGCGGCTCTCTGCTCTCGACAGGTGCGAAATCTGGGCGTTATTTTTGCGATGGTCTGACCCTGAAATCCCAGGTGTCAGCTGTTGTCAAAACCTCTTTTTATCATCTGAGGAATATCGCCCGGGTGAAACACCTGATTCCCCAGGAGGATCTTCCGACTTTGGTTCATGCCTTTGTTACAACCCGTTTGGACTACTGTAATTCCCTATACCTAGGGCTCCCAGGGATTGATATCCGCCGCCTGCAGCTAGTGCAGAACGCTGCAGCCAGGCTTTTGACTGGGACTTCAAGAACCAGTCATATTACGCCTGTGCTTCGCGAACTGCATTGGCTGCCTGTGCGGTGGCGTATCACCTTTAAGGTTGGTTTACTAACTTTAAAGCTCCTGCACGATCAGGGACCCAAGTTACCTGAAAGATCTTGATTCCCTATTGCCCCTCCGCCCATATTGAGGGATTGCTAGAGATTCCAGGGTTCGTTTGAAGTTATCAGGATCTCGTGCTTTTGCCTACTCAGCTCCTACCTGTGGAATTCTCTACCTCATTGGTTGAGAGAATGCCCGACCGTCGATAGTTTTAAAACTGCTTTAAAAACTTATCTTTTTAACTTGGCTTTTTCTTTATAGTTTGTTTGCTTAATGTTGATTTCTGTTTTATTATCATGTACAGCGCCTTGATTTTGAAAGGCGCTTTATAAATAAACACAAATTGAATTGAATTGAATTATAAGTACATCATATGTAATTGTTTGAAAATTAGTATCTTGAATTCGTGAAGTCAAGAAATTCCAAAAAGTAATTATAAAGGTGCATTCAAAGAAAAGGTGCCCCTGGGTTTCTAAGATCATATTGCAAACATCTCTAGGACAATATCTCCCTTTTAGTTTTTTGTGTTTGTGATTGTTTTTTATGCTTAATGTTCCATGACAGGAAAGCAATATTGTGTCCCAGAGGAATTTAGGGATTCTATGGTCAGTTAACTGTCTAGTTCTGTAATTCGTTTTCGTTTTTAACTGTTTTTAGATTTTTATATTACTGTATGTATATTCTGTTTGTATTCAATCTTTTTGGAATGCGCCTTGGTACTTGAAAGGCACAATTTAAATAAAGATTATTATTATTTATTATTATTATTAGTTTTTACAGATACAGTCTGTGGTGCACTCCTTGGAAAACTATATTGTTCCGTAAAATAACTTAATACTATCTGTTGATACAGTAGTCTTCTAGAAAATTGTTTTAAGTCATCCATGGTTATTTTCCAATTCCTTACTTTATGTATAGTGCTAACTACATATATAGGAAGCTCTGTTGTATTTAGTTTAACGGTTCATTTGTTCATTAACCATAATGGGACAAACCAACTAAGCCATTCTTTCCCCCAGACTATCCATATGGCCTTTGCATCTTTTAATACAGGTACAAGATTAAAGTTCCAAAATACAGAATGGAAAAATACTGTGAACTGTATCATGCCTATACCCCTTGGGTTATAGCTCTATATGTGGTGATTCTTTTAATAGGATTTAAACAACTCCCCCAGATTATACGAAAAAAGGTTGTATATTCTGGTATCTAATGTCAGGGGGGAGGGAATATAGACCCTACAAAGAGCGATAATGGGATAACGAAAGTTTTTATTAAATATACCCTTTTGAGTTTTGTGATCTGTAATTTTTGCTAGGCCCCTATGTGTTTGTCACACAGAGCCAGTTTTGTTTCCCAGTTTACCTGATCTGTATCTCTAGGTCCTAATTTACTGCCTAAAATCTCTGCCTCTAATACTATATTAACTCTTTAGCTCAGTCCCACCCACTCCCTCTTGTTTTCACACCTCTGTTTATACTACCTCACACTCTGTTTATCTAGGCCTTTGATCTTTTGTTTCTCCTAATTTCTTGATTTCCTTACATCATTTAGGCATCTCCTGATCTCAGATCCTATCTGTGTGCTTTTGTCTTCCCTTTAGCTCCCTTTCATCTCCTTCTGATCTGTTCCTACTTAGCCCCCCTCCCTGTTTCTTCTCATGTTTTCATTCTGCATCTTAGACTTTCATCTCTAGTCCCCTTTGTCACCTTCCTACTTCACTTCCTGATTTTGAATTGCTCCATATGGATATATATACTGCAGGGCAGGAGTTCCAGGCCTTCTTTGTATTTTAACCTGACCACATTTTGCCAAAATCTTGGTTTCCCCAGGTTAGCAAATAAATCAGCCATCCAGAATCTGGTGTTTGATTGCTGTCTAGCAAATTGCACTCGGGGGCTGGAGTGACTTTGCCTGGCTGTAGCCGAGGTGGATGGCTCCTCATCCCTTCCCTGGTTTTGCTCCTTGTTTTTTGCCCAGGATGTAGAGGGGTTTACCTGTGGAATATCTGGTATCTCACCCTCCATTTCTGTCCTTGTTTGCTCCTGACCGCTCTTAGTTTGTGGCGCACTTCGTATATCCCCACTGTCCCCCACATGTGTAGCATCCTTTTCTTTTTTTTTTTTTCTATAACACCTTTATTTATTTTCAGAAAATCAGTCAAACAGAGACACGTACACTACATATACCTGGCCAGGCCAGGGACACAACCCAAAACTGGTTGTGCGAACTATGTACAACCCCTATGTACAAGCAAACTGAGGAGCCGCCCCATATTATGGTCAACTTTCCAAAATCCATAGTTCCTTAGTATAATGCACTGACCAGTGCTAGAAACACCTCCCCCCTCAGAAACTCTAACCTCCCTTATCAGTCCACTTGCAGGGGCGGTATCACCTACAGCCGCATGAAACCTGAATATTCCCGGACGGCTTCCCAGTGTGTCCCCTAGAAGAGAGAGGTCCCCAATCCCCTAGGCCCTTGCAGACCACAACCAATCCCCTTAACCTTGGTAATAAACTCAGCTTTACCCCATTGACATTACCCGAGTTATTGGGGAAATGAAGGAAATAAACAAGGTACAAAAGGCACAGAACAATATAGGCAATAAACACTCCAGCATATACTCTTTTGCTAATCCTTGCAGTCAGACCTGTGCTCCAGAACTTGTGACTTGCTGGGAATAGATCGCATCTAATATTGCCTATCTTTTAGCATACAGCTCCTGTCTCCCCTCCGAGAAAAGGTGTCTCTTTATCTTGACCAGTACCCCCAGCATTTCTCTTACCCAATGTTCATATGCACAAACCTGATCGTCCTTCCAATGCTTTACTAAGAACGCCTTGACTACCGACACCATTAAGGAAAGGTGAAATTTGGGTGCAGTCCCTGTAATCTGAGAGAAGTCCCCCAAAATGCATACTTCTGGGGTTATAAATGCTGCATAGTCTAGCATTGGATCCATCCCCATTTAATCTCCCTCCATAAGGGAGAGATTTTACTGCAACCCCACATTACATGTAACAGATCACCCACCTCCTTCTCGCACCTGAAACACAGATCTGACTGCCTCAACCCTCTACCATATAGCTTTACAGGGGTATAATATATGTTGTGAACCACAAAGATCTGCATGTTTCTATATTTGGGAATCACATTGTATTTAATGGCCTTCCAAATACTTTCCCACCTAAGAATTTTAGGAGCCAGCACCTTGTCCCAGTAAGAAATTTGTATAAAAGTGCTCGGGCCCAGAAGTCCAGGAGAAGTTTATAAACTTGTGAGAGTGGGTGAGCTTTCCGGAAGGCTTCCCTTAGATTCCCCCACGCGAGGAAGTTAGCTGAAAATTCCCCCATCCTCCTCCGGAACCCAGCTATCATTTGTTTAAGCTGCAACCTTTAAAAAAAGGACAATCCCTCGCATTGCGATGGTAAAACCGTTTTATCTCCCCGCTGTGTATCAATCAATCTTAAGTCACCCAAATAATTAGACCACCGGTGACCAAGTACCCGACCCCCTATAACCAAATTAGGATTACCCAGTATGAGTTGATCTCCAGACTTCATTTGACAGCACCTTTGTACTGGGGTGAGAAAAGACCACCAGGCCTCCAGGGTTTTCCTAATTGGGTTCCCACACTCATCCCTGAATAAACCTTTTTTCGGCCTAGCATATAGCATCGACTCAGGGGTGCAGCCTAGGCTCGATAACAATTGCTTCTCAATTTGCAGCAACGCAGGTACATAATTTCTCCCCTCGGCACTTTCGGCCCATTGAATCATAAGACCTAACTGGCCTGCCACCTAGTATACCTGGAGGTCAGGTAACCTAATGCCCTCCACCTCATATGGCAAACGCAAAACATTAAGCTTAACCCTGGCAGGTTTGTTATTCCATAGGAACCCTGAAATTAGCCTTCTAATTATGCTAAACCATTTAACAGGAATGTTGTATGGAGCCAAATATACCGGGTATATCAGTCTTGGTAGGACATTCATCTTGATAAGGCCCAGACGCGCCGTAAAGTTCAGAGGTAACTTATTCCACCTTATGATATCTCCTTTAACCGCAGATATAACCCCACATTTGCATCAACCCCAGACTCCTGGTTTGTTGTAATCCAAATTCCCAAATACTTCAATTTATCAATATGCCACTGAACTCCCAGGGATAAAAAATCTGCCTTAAATACATGTGGAGTCAGGGTAGGATTTTGTTTTGGTAAGATTTAGCTTATAGTTAGAGACCTTAGAAGCGATCTATTAATCTCTTACTCCTCAAAGCTGGATATTGGATCTTGTAGATGGAGGAGAATGTAGTCATGAAACTGAAAATTTTAGTTCCAGTCCCCAATCCTCATCCCCTGGACCCTGGCATCCCTATTTATAGATCTTAACAGGGTTCTAAATATATGTTAAACAATATAGAGAGAGAGGACATCCTTGAGTCGCATTATTGAGCTGAAATTCCTCGAAATATAACCATTACACAATATCCTAGCCATTGGGAGTATAGATTCTTAATACCTCTAAGAGACACCCCGGGAACCCCATTTTCTCCATGGTAGCAAAAAGAAATGAATGTGAGACCCGGTCAAACGCTTTCTCAGTGTCTAGGGATATCAGAGCCAGGGGGAGGCGGGAGTCTGGAGCAAAATTTAAAATGTGAATTTTCCTAAGGGCGTTCTTCGCCCCTCTCCCCGGCATAAATCCTACCTGTTCCTGACTAATTAAACTAGGGGCAATAGTCAAAATCCTATTTGCCAAGATTTTAGTAAGAATCTTGATATCTTGGTTTATTAAGGCTATAGGCCTATAGTTACCCATTATGTCCCTAGGCTTGTCTGGCTTGGGTATCAAAGTGACACGCCTGGTAGGCGGTGGTGATGAATTCCCTCCTCCATTATAGTGAGGAAAAATTCATGAAGTATAGGGAGTATGGTCTGGATATGAGTTTGGTAAAATTTTGCGGTAAGACCATCGGGCCCTGGTGACTTACCTAGAGGGAGAGACCGCACCACTTCAACAACCTCAGATGCTCTTATAGGAGCTGCCAGATCCTTAACTTGAACAGAATCCAGAGTAGGTAACTGGATTCCATCTAAATAACGGTTAACCTCCTCTTCCCCCTCCAATTCCCTAGATTGGTAAATTTCTGCGAAAAATGATGCGAACGCCTCAACCATTTCTTTCGGGTCTATGACCAGCTTCCCTTCCTGCCTGATTGATATGATTGTCCTACTGGCCTCCCACTCTTTGATTCTAGCCGCTAGAAGGTGCCCCGGGACATCACCCTGCAATAGAAAGTTAGCCTTAATTTTATTCAACCAGAACTCTGTTTTCCCATATACAATTTCTGACAATTCCCTCCTCAGACTTTTAAGTTCCTCATCTATTTCCCCTGAAGACCCTTCCAGCTGTGACATTGAGTTTATCGCCCCCACCAGGAATTCCTCTTTGGCCCTTCTAAGCGACCTATCCCTTGCCGCTAGGGCCCTAGCTGCCTCCGCATAAAGGAATTTACAGGTAGGCCAAGCTAGTCTTTTATCTTCCAATGTGGGAGCTGGGACCTGATGATCTCCTGTAAAGCCCCTCTAGTTCAACCCTTCTCAGTCTTTGCTGAGGGAGCCGAGTCATGAAGCCTCCACCTATAAGGTCTAGGCGGCGTTGGTCTGGGCTCCCACTGCAGCTGGATAAGAGAGTGATCTGAGAGAGTCCTACCCTCAGTCAGCACTTCTCTAATCTCTGCAAGAGCCTCTCTGTTGACCAAAAAGACATCAATTCTAGTGTGGCTCTTGTGTGCTGCCGAGTAAAATGTCATGTCGCGGCCCCTATTTGAGAGAGTCTTAATTGGGTCAACTAAGGCCGCTATCTCCATAAATTTAGCCAGGGCTAACTGGGCTTTGGTCCTCGGCCCACTGTGTGGAGGTATCCTGTCCTCCTTGTTATCAAAATATATGTTCCAGTCACCCGCCAGGATAAGTGAATGTGAAGGAAGGGTGGCTATATCCCCTTCTATTGAAGCAAAGAATTTGCGGTCGGGAGGGGTTGGCCCATAAATGGATGCTACCAAGACTGCTTTACCAAACAAGGTCCCTAATACGTAGATTCCCCTGCAATCTTGCCTGGTTATCACTTGAGACACATCATATGGGCAAGATTTCTTAATTAGAATCGCCATCCCCCCAGAGGCCCTGTCCCCTCCCACACCATATACCTGCCCCACCATCGCTTCCTGAGACCATCCAACTCATCAGTCAATAAATGTGTCTCTTGAAGTGCTACAATGTGAGCCCTCGTTGTTCAATATACATAGAATAATCATTCTCTCATGGACCCTGATCCCTTTTACATTCCAAGAGATTATTTTAAGGTAAGCCATCAGTAAGAACAGAATTTTTCAACTGAACCCACACATTGTGCCATTCTAAGGTCTGCATTGCTCGTGCTCCCATAATTGGACTCTCTCTCTCTCTTTCCACCCTTGCTCCTCCCCCCCCTTATCCCCCGATCCTTAGATCGACCAACCATCTGATGTTGAGTCATGGATGAACCCATTCCCTTGCCTCTCTTCCGCCCCATCCTCTGTCATTAGACCCCAGAGTCTGGCCTCTGGAACCCCCAGAGTCGGGGATCTAAAGGCACCCTTGTCTCTGCAGGCTGTCGCCCCCTCACATTTCCCAGAAATAAAAAGAAAAAATAAGCACGGAGGAGACTAAAGGAGTTCCCCTCGTAGCCCTCCTTGGTAATTATATCTCCAACCAGCCCTGCTCCAATATTAACGTCCCCTACACCCCGGAGTGGTATCCCTCCAGTTATTAATATTAATCAAGTCCAAAACCCCTAGACACTCCTCTTCTCCACCTATCCCAAAGCTGACACGAGCCCGCTTTACCACAGTTTACACCCACCAACCACTGTAGCCCTGACTAAATTACCCCTTTTATAAAAAAACAAAATCCAACATCACCCCTTTCTAACAGTTCCCTCTAACATTCCAAGGTCTGATAAGCATTCCTGGGTCTAATAACAAGAATATTATGATTAGTGATTAGTGAACCCCTTCCCCATGTCCTCTAGTTAATACACTAAAGCCTTAGGTATAACACTTTGTGACCCAACACAGGACCTATGAGCCCAGTCCTGGCTAGTCACTAGAACGTCCAGATTTAACCAAAAACTGAGGAATCGCCAGTCTTAATAAGTAGAGACCACTGCTTAGCTTCCATCACAGCCCTCGAAGGAGCTTGGCCTCCTTGCCATAAACAGTCATGTTGGGGTTTGAATAGATCTGGGAGCTCAACCGTAGCCCATCCATCACATCCTTTGCGTGAGGAATTTCTTCTCCCGGTCTGAAGACGCACCACCAGGGTAGCGGGGAATTGGAGCCGAAATCTTATCCCTGCAAGATAGAGTTTCTTCTTGATGCCAGCATACTCCTTCTGCTTTTCTCTAATCGCTGGCGTCTGATCTTGAAAAAACCACAGTGAGGCACCATTCCATTGCAAAGGCTTCTTTTATCTGGCAGCAAGCAGCACATGGGATTTTTCTTTATAGTTGAGAAATCGCATTATTATAACTCGGGGTCTTGCCCCTGGCGGCGGCATCTCCCGTAATGCCCTGTGGGCTCTTTCCAAATTATACCCCTCTCCAAATGGTGTAGGGCCTAGCAGGTTTAAGAGGAGCTCCTGCATAAACGAAACACAGTCAGAGCCTTCAGCCTTCTCTGGTAGCCCCACCAGAATCAGGTTGTTTCTGCGGTTTCTTGATTCTTGGTCTTCCACCCTCTCCTCCAATTTCTTCAGCTTCCTTCGAATCGTCCCCACCTCCTGATCAAGTACAGAAACCTTCCTCTCTTGTGATGAGATCCGGGCTTCAGCATCACCTACTCTTTGTGCCAGGGAGTGTAGGGCTGGTTTAAACTCAGCAAAATCCAGCACCAGCCCTTGTAAAAGTGTTTTTATCTCCCTGATATCCTCTGCATTATTGCTTAAGCCCCCTGCTTCCCCACCTTGCTCTGGTATGGTAGGTGACTGAGATTTAGGTCTCTTAGTGGCTGGGGCTCGCCCCGCCAGGGGCTCCACTGGGTCGGCTTCCATCTTTCGGCAACAGCGCGGCCTGAACTTGCCAATGCGCCCGTTTTAATTCTGAGATCGCCGGTTTAAAAGACTTCGCGGCTCTAAAGCACCCGACCAGGAAATGCACTCGCGATGTCACCGGAGCTCTTAACAGCTGGTATGAGAACCTTTGTGCCGGCTCTGGAGCGAGAAAGCTTAATTTTTGTACTGCGAGGCCTCGGAGAGACTCGGGACACGTCTCTCCTAATCAGCTCATCACGTGACTCTGTGTAGCATCCTTTTCTATAGCAGGCTGCTGTTTCCATGTTAAAGGTGCAGTAGTGGAAAAAAAGACAGTACCTTGGGACGGAACCTCCTGTTCCGTGTTTTGCATAATGTCAAGCTTCTTCTCCATTGCAGCAGCCATTGTGTTCTGTAGTGCCACACCTTGTTTTCTGGCCTCCACTTTCTTCTGGCATTGTTCTTGTGTTTTTTTAGGGGAATTAGCCAAAACATGGCCGCGAATGTCGTCCACAGTCAGGGCTTCTCCCAGGAGCCAGCGTACCCCATCTGGTACGAGACTCCATCCAGCTACACAGTGGGCTTTCTCAGGTGACCACGCCTCATTTCTGTCCAAATGTACATTCTCTACCTGATCCTCGGGTTTATTAATGTCCATCCTTGTATCCATGTTTTGGTCCGATTGCCTCTGTGAAATAGACTCCTGTTCCTGGATCTTGTATAGCAATGTGGCCCTGCTGGCTGATTCCTCAGCTGGTGACCATGCCTCTGAGGTATCCATAGCAGCAATACCTGCCACTGGTCTCACAGGTAACTGCTGTGGCTCAATAGGGTTATTTCCATGTTGAATTTCTTCTGTAGCAATATCCATCGATTCTTTTTTTTAAAACAATATTCTTTATTAAGTTTCCGCCTTTTTTTCAGACAAGACATACATACATACACAATCCTGGATTAATCCAGGATCCACAAACCCAAAACTGGTTGTGTAACCTAGATACACATAAAACTATGTACACACAGCGATGGGGTTGACCCTCCATTGCAATCAGCATAGTCTGACCAACACTTAAGGCGCTTTTACACACAGGTTTCTTTACCGAAATATTCAGTACCTGTGTGGTGCCGTTGTAGTCTGTTCCATTTTGTGCTGACTTTACACACACTGCACTCTGTCGGAAAACTCGTCTTCCATTCTCTAAAATCGCCTTCTGCTTCCCCAGAATTCCATTCTAGGTAATGACTGGTACCGGAATGGCCATTGCACACAACATAGTGAAACAAAACACATCACCACGAACCATGCCAACCAGGGAACGTGGTTCAGGCGAGCGTTCGCTGTGGAATCGGAACACATGCAGTTTACACACCAATGCAGGTAACATTAAACTGCGTCTGCAACGGTTATTCCGTTACAGAAGAGGTAGTGAAAAAGTGCCTTTAGTTTCAAATAATTAAGTCCAAGAGGGAAAAAAAAGGGAGGAAAAAAGGAAAAAAAAACCTTGAATCCAAGGGTTAGGTCTTTTCAATTAGAGTCCTCACCAACTGCAATATATATTATCCAATAGATGGAAACTTGTAACCCTGATTAACTTGAAGGGAAAAACCCCACTGTGTCACCTGGAAAGAGAGAGAGACCCACCTATTTATCACCCCAGCAAGGCATAGCCCAGAGTCTGCTAATAATTCCATAAAACTACATGAGCTAGACACAAATGTATGGATTGCTGCCACTAGACACTGTATAGTGATCACTTAAACCATCTGAATCTGCAACACAATAGTCTTATTACTAGTCATAACCCGACAGACAGATCTACTGTATGTCTCAGTACTGCCAACCTGTAATAGATAAATGGTCTCCAAAGTCGACAATCTTTTATCAAACAAACCCTTCTTGTCCTCTAAGCAAATAAATCTGCCCAGGGCCCATATAAGATCCCTCACCCAGTGTTTATAGTTGTAACACTGATCATCTTTCCAATATGAAAGATTTAACTATGGCCAACATCAGTGATAGGTGATATTTAGGTGTGGATCCTGATAAATGCGACATATCACCTAAAATGCAAACTTCTGGCAATATGAACTCAGAATAATCTAACATGGGGTCCATTTGTCGCTTAATTTCCACCCAGAGTGACCGTATTTTACAGCAATTCCACATAACATGTAGGATGTCGCCTGGCTCGGCTCCACATCTAAAGCATGGGTCTGTCTGTCTGTCTATCTCAACTGTCTATCACACAATTTCTTAGTGGTAAAATACATATTTGAGACAATAAAGTACAGTACTGCATAATTCTGTACCTAGGTATAGGTATAAATTTGATACCTCTCCAGATAACATTCCAAGCTCGTTGTTGAGAGGCCACTGTACCATCCCAGTATAATATTTTTACTGGGGACTTCGGACTGAGATAGTCCAATAATACATTATGTATCTTTGATAGAGATTAGAAGATAGATTTAATGCACAAAAGTTTTCCCAGGTAAAAGGATTTGTTGGTGAACCCCCCAGGTCTTTCCCCACCCTTTCCAACATTTTGACCAGCTGTATTCTTTTAAAAAAGTGCATAGACTGACATCTCACTGGAAGGACAACCCTATTGACTTGCATGACATCACTTAATGCGAGGCCCTCTAACTGGACTGCCCAACGTTTAGTGATGACTTTACCCCCAATCAAAAAATTGGGATTTCCCAACATCTGCTGATCTACGGACCTCGCCTGCTTCCTTCTCTGGGAAGGTGAAAGAAACATCCACCAGGCCATCACAGTTTTTTCAGTTGGAGTCCCTGTAGCTTTACCAAAGTATTTACCCAGATTGGCAAAGAGCAGTGCCTCCGGCGATAAGCCCATATCTCTTAACAACTGCCTCTCCATCTGGAGCCATATTGGAGTATATGGTTCTGCCTCATCACATAAACCCCAATGACTCATGATACCCAATTGACCCACTGCATACTATAGGTGTAAATCAGGCAGTTTCATGCCCACCCCCCATCTTGCAGCAAATATAACACCTGATGTTTTCTCCTGGGGGGTTTAGAATTCCATAGAAACTCAGAGAGTATTCTTCTAATTTTAATGAACCATAATTTGGGGATATTATATGGGGCTAAATAGACTGGGTACAATAATCTCGGCATGAGATTCATTTTGACTAGGCCCAATCTAGCCGCAAAATCTAAAGGAAGCTTATTCCATCTAAGCGCATCCCCATTAATTACAGCCAGCACCTTATTCATATTCATCATAGCACCGGCCTCCATACACGCAGTAATCCATATACCCAAATATTCGATCTGGTCTCCAGCCCAGTGTACTTGCACTGGTGCGAAGTCAGATCTACAGACGTGAGGCGTCAGAGGGAGAATCTGTGTCTTAGTCAAATTTAGTTTATAGTTTTACACTTTAGAGAATTGGCTTTTAAGATCAACTGTTCTGCGGAAACTTACCACAGGATTGGCAAAGTGCAGAAGTATATCATCCATATAGACTGTAAATTTTAATTCCCATCCCTCAATCGAGATCCCCTTAATGTTAGCATCGTTGTTAATAGCAATTAATAATGGTTCCAAATATATATTAAACAGTATTGGTGAGAGAGGACAACCCTGCCTTGTTCCATTAACCAGCAAAAGTTCTAATGAAATATACCCATTACACAATACCCTAGCCGTGGGGGCTGAATATAAATTTCTGATACCTCTGAGAAGGCCCTTCGGGAAACCCATCCTCTCCATAGTGGCAAACAGAAATGGATCAGAGACCCTGTCAAAGGCCTTCTCAGCATCTAGAGATATCAAAGCTAAGAGTAATTGGGAGTCCAGCGCATAACTAAGTATGTGATGTAATTTTCTAAGAGCATCGTGTGCCCCCCTCCCTGGCATAAATCTCATCTGCTCAGGACTAATTAAATTTGGTGCAATATTCAGGATTCTATTAGCTAGAATCCTTGTGAGAATCTTAACATCCTGATTTATCAAGGAGATGGGTCTGTAGCTACCAAGTAATTCTTTAGGTTTATCCGGTTTAGGAACCAACGCAATATAAGCCTGGTATAACAGGGGGTGGGGCACACCATCCTGCATTATACTGTTAACAGAGCTTTACCAGAAGGTAAAGCCTGAATTGCAGCTATTATCTCCTCCTCTCTGATCAAAGCTGCTAGGTCCTCAGCCCGGTCTAAGTCCAGAACCGGTAAAGAAATACCATCTAGGAATGTCTTAATTTCCTTTTCCCCACCAACTTGCTGTAATTGATAAATTTCTTTATAGTTGGACGCAAATGCATCCGCCATTTTTTGAGGGTCTGTAATGACAACCTCACCCTGTCTTATAGCCGGGATTGTTCTACTGGCTTCCCACTCCTAAACTTTGGCTGCCAGCAGACGTCCAGGAATATCACCCTGCAGTAAGTATTTGGCCTGAAACTTTTCAAGCCAAAATTCCGCTTTGCTGTAATTAATGTCAGCCATCTCCTGTCTTAAACTTTGGAGTTCAGAGTCTATCTCTCCTGAAGTCCCCTCCTGGGGCACCAGAGAATCAATAGCCCCCAGTAAGAATTCCTCCTTTGCTCTTCTCATTCTGTTTCGCCTTACCGCATATCTCCATGCAATCCCTGAGTATAATACCTTACATGTAGGCCAAGCTAAAACCTTATTTTGTAATGTAGGTAGTTGGTTCTGTATAATATCCTGTAAAGCATCTTCTAATTTACTCTGGATTGTAGTGTCTGCAAAAAGGGAGTCATTTAACCTCCACCTATAGGGTCGAGAAGGAATACTCTCCGGTTCCCAGGTTAGTGGAATTGGGGAATGATCTGACAGAATCTGGCATTTGGTGGATATCTCCTTGACCTCCCGGACTGCCTCCCTATTTACCAGAAAAAAATCTATTCTGGATTGACTCTTATGTGCTGTGGAATAAAATGTCATATTATTACCTCTGGCTGCATAGGTCCTTATCAGGTCTGTTAACGCAGCGACCTCCAATAATCTGGACATAGCCACCTGCGCCCCAGACAGAGAGCCTCTGGACGGTGGTATTTTATCCTCCCAATTATTTAGACAAAGATTCCAGTCCCCTGCCAAAATAAGAGGATGTGAGGACAACATAGCAATATCCATCTCCACGGAGGCCAGAAACTGAGGGTTAGGTGGAGTAGGACCATAGATAGATGCAATTGACAAATCCTTACTCAGAATGGTACCAGAAAGGTATGTCCCCCTACAATCCTCTCTAGCTGACACCTTTTCAATAATATATGGGCAGTTTTTCCCAATTAAAATCGCTACCCCACCTGAGGCTGTTTCTTTACCTGTTCCATATACCTGGCTCACCCACATCCTCTTTAACTGAGTCAACTCTTCCAACAACAGGTGAGTCTCTTGTAGTGCAGAAATATGTACCCCTATTTGTTCAGTATGTCTCAAGATTACAATTCTTTTATGTCTACCTCTAAGACCCTTTACATTCCATGAGATGATTTTAATACAAGACATTTTACACCAATGTAGTAGATTCCCTGTCCAGCTGTTGTAACTATCTCTGGGTTAGCTTCTCTCTCCTGTGCTGTAGTATACTCTCTCTCTCTTTCCAGATTCCCCAAACCCACCCATCCCCCCAGCCCCCGATCCCAAGATCGCCCTCGTAAAGAAACACGGTTCATTGACGAGCCATTTGCAGTGCACTCCCAAGCCCCACAAGCCCACCAGCGTAGCTCATAAGACTCCGCCCATCTTTAGCAACCTACAATCAACTAACTACTCCGGCTTTCCCTATTCCCCTGTGCATATAATTCCCCATAGGCATATCCTATCCCCTTAGTTAACACCTAAATTAAATTCTAACTCTTCCTATGTTAACTTAAAACATTGCCTATAAGAGTCTCCCAGCCGTCAATTTGCAGCGGGAGATCAGGAGTTGATCAACCAAAATGGCACCTAATTCTTGTCCCAATAAGAAAGCCAGGCAGTCCAGAAAAGGTACCGGACCCCTAAAACACCCATTATCCCCCTACTTCGCTTATGCAATTCCATCATGAGGTGCTAGGGAAGCCCTCATTCCCATACAGGGACTCCAGTAACCCCCCCTAACTGCATACGCCATCAAAAGAGAATTTGAAAATTACCTGTCCCCCTCATTACCTGCAAATTGGTATCCAACCTCCCCGTGTCCCCCAGTATCCAGATCAGGTTCAATCTTCGAGGAGGAGACCCCCCATATTCATAGCACTCACCTTCTCCAAAATGGGTAGCAGTATAATACCACGAGAGGCCCCCCCCCATACAACAGAAAATGGTTGCATTAATAGCGCAAACATACCCAACATCATCTGATTGCTAAACTGCCATTACAGACCTCCCCCACTTCTTGTGGATAACAAATCAGCTGGGAATTAAAAAAAAACACCCCTCCACCAAATAACATTTGTAACCAGAGGTCCAGAAACATACTGACAACCCAAATTGGGAGACGACTTGCTTAGAAAAGAAGCAAACAAAACCTCATTCATCGAAGTCTTCTTATCTCAAGTCCCCATTATAAAAGATTAATCAGACCACTTCTTCCTTCCTCTTACAGGAACTCAAGTCGTAGTTTGAAATAGAGCAGGCAACTCGAACCTGAGACCTTCCAGTGCATCCTGAGCAGTCAAATATCTTTTTTCTCCCCCGTTTGGAGATGAACAGACAGGGTCGCAGGGTATTGCAGCCTGAATTTGATGCCCGCAAGATAAAACTTCTTCTTTATGTCCGAGTATTCCTTTTGTTTCTCCTGCACCGAGGGTGTCTGGTCTTGGACTAACCAAATGGAAGCGCCATTCCACTGCAAGGCTTTATTCTCTCGAGCACTAGCCAGCACATGAGATTTCTCTTTATAATTTAAAAACCTCAAAATTAGTACTCTGGGTCTCGCTCCGGGTGGGGGCATCTCTCTTAGAGCCCTATGCGCCCGCTCCAGATTATAGGCTTCTCCATATGGCATAGGGCCCAGCAGTTTAAGAAGCAGATCCTGGACAGATCGGCTGCTGAATTGGGCTAAGTTAAATCATCCGCTTCACTATGAGGGATCCAATATTCGTTTGTTTCCCGACTGGTCTTTTGCTACAAGAAACCGGAGGAAGCTATTTGACCCCCTAAGGCAACAACTGAGGGCCCTGGGAGTAGCTCACTCGCTTCTAGCACCAGCAAGACTCCGGATTACATACAGTGGGAAATTGTTTCAGTTTACGGACCCTAAGGAGGCAAAGAAAAGAATAGAAAAGATCGCAGCTGAATTCCGAGCAGCTGCTCCGAATCCCAGGGGAAGAACTGGACTCAGAGTCTGACTCCTAAAAATAAGGTGACATTTTCAAGACCTGACCACTCATAGCCATGGCTGCTAACTGAAATCCCTGACCCAGTAGTCATAATATTGACTGTTACCAGTTAATATATCAAGAACCCATGAAATTGTAAAGGTTTAATGTGTTGGCTGAGTTCAGTAAACTGGGGGAGCAGGTATGTTTTCACAGTTGGGAGTTTGCTGAAAGTTAATCCTGTTCGCCCATATGGCGCTGTTGATAATTGTTACATGTCTAGAGGCGGGAATCACTTCGAGTATTAGTGTACCAGAAGGGGTATAGCTCATAACATAAGTCTGTGGGTCATAGTCGGTTTTGTGACATTTGATGGGTTTGAGTTGTGGGAGATTTTAAAGGGGAATGATTGCAAAACACGTATTCCTTATTACACGACTAAATAAGTGGATGTAGTGACTTAAATAATGTCATATCAGGTTTATGTTGGAAATTATATGTGTAGTTTTATTCCACACGTCATAGCTTGGTGAGCATATCCAAAGTACAATATAAAGTGTTTTAAATATACATACTGATATCCCCCAAATGTGGTAGCAAATGTATTAGATTGTTAAATCTGGGTGCTAACATGATGCTGTTTGTCAATATCTGAAATCTACTACTGTATGTATTCAGTATCTACAAAAGAAAGCTTAATAAAAGTAAAGTTTAAAAAAAAAAAAAAAGAAGCAGCAGATCCTGCACAAAAGTAACAGTCTGACCCCTCGGCCTTCTCTGCTAACCCTGCTAGGATAAGATTACTTCTTCGACTTCTGGACTCCTGATCATCCATCCGGTCCTCTAATTTTTTAATCTGTTTGCAAGCTAAAATCAAGTCCTGATCTAACACAGAGACCTTCCATTCTTGCGAGGAGACTCTAGCTTCCACATCCCCCATTCTTTGTGCCAGGGACTGAAGCGCCGGCTTCACTGAAGAAAAGTCAACCTCCAGACCTTGCAGCAACTGTTTTATTTCCATTAGGTCATCCATACTCTTAGTGTCCCCCCCTCTTGTTCTCGATCTATTTCATCCGTTTGCTCCCGGGGTTCTGGCGATTGCGATTTTGGCCGCTTGACTGCAGGTGCTCTCACCGCAAGGGGTTCAGCAGCTTCACCCTCCATCTCTGCACTTTTGCAAGGTCTCGTACCGTCATCAGATTCACCAATTATTTGAAGAGAAATTTCCTTATAACCCTCTCAATCCGCAATATTTTATCAACAGGAATCACTCAGGAGCACTTCACCGATTGAGGCAATGAAAGCGATCAACTGCAGCAATCCAAATGAGGTTTTTATGGCTTTATAAAGTACTCAGGGCCTAGGAGCAGCACTGCAGATGTCCTCTCATGCCAGGCTCATCACGTGACCCCACCACAATCCATCAATTCTTCAACCATGCTTCCTTCGTACTCAGCAGGTATCTTCATGGAACTACATAAGTTAATTTTTTATGACTCCTAGAGCAGTGCTCCTGAACCTCCTTCTCCTTCACACAACTGTCAGCCATCCTGCCGACTGGAGCAACACAGCACCCCCTACACAACAGTAGGGGAATTTCCCCAGTGTCCTGACCAAATTTGCCCCATTCACTAAACAATATCACCAACAGCTTAATCTGGTTCAATTTCAGCTGGTTACCATCTGTATCCCCCCCCCCCGTTGCCCCTGAAAAAGGGACTTCTAGTCTCAGTGGGCTTACCGGGTCAACAAAATTCAATAAATAAATAAATAAGGTGTCATGAGGATTACTCCCCTGGCAGGGCTGGAGGGGAGCCAGTCCCCTACAGAACATAATCCAGACTCAGAGGGGGGCCTACTAACTAGTGCAGGACCTGCAAGGAACCCAAGGCATCATCCAGCTTTGGTCAGGGTTATTTCTATTGTGGTTTCACCCTAGAGGGCCATCAGCATGTAATGGTGCACACAGAGGCTCAAACGTGCACGTATCAGCACCATGGACAGGCCCTCCCCTAAGGATGCATCTCCACTGTGCTGCCATCCAGCCTCCACTGAGTGACAGAACAGCGGGGCATGTGATCCCCTTCCCCAAGAGAGGAATGCTGTCCTCAGAACATGTGATCATCTCTCTCCCCAGCTGGCCCTTGAGCTACCATTGAGCTACCCAAGTGAAGAGCTGTGAATGAGCTTGGCACATCCAGCAAACTGGGGGTTGAGTCCCACAACCTCCACTTGCATACTGTGTCACTTAACCTCCCCAGTGCTCCCTGTTCACCCCTGAAAACAGGCACTTGTGCCTAGTGGGCCTTACCCGGTAACCAAAGATGAAAATAAAATAAATAAATAACAAATAAATTTCCAAACCAGGGTCATCATCGTAGCGAATGGCAGGGCTACCACTGTGCTATTGAGCAGGCCATGTCAGACACTTTTTCTAACTAAAATCATCTTTTATGAAATGCATTTGCAGAGTGTATGGCTTCATTCCTGTAATTTGTTCTATTTTCTTTGCTTAGCATATTCCACTGAGTGGCAGTGCTGCAGTATCATAGGGTCCTGCTTTAATCCAGTTTTACAGTTGAGAGGTCAAGTGACTTGCTCAAAGTCATACAGTGAGCCAGAAGCTGTGGTGGGATTTAAACTTGCAATGTCCTGTTTCACTATTCAGTTGATAGGGTCTTCAGGCTCTTGAGTAGGTTAGGAATGATTGTGACTGAGCAGTACATGGTGTTTCTACAACTGTGATCTTTGACTTACACTGTCTCTGATCCTGCTACAGGGACTACCACCATTGTCAGTGTGTCATAAGGATGCAGAAACCTAATGAAGGGTTCAAACCCCACTAGCTGTTGCAGGAATGAAGTCCCAGGACCAAAGGCACCTTAGGAAAGAAGGCCTAAAAACACAATGGAAGACAGACAAACACATTCTTCCCAAGGAGAGGAGAGATGTAGCCAGACTGAGGCCTGGACCTAGACAGACACCAACGAACTCCAACTCCAGTGGAAACTGCTTAACTTTTATGACCTTTAGCATGGTGAGGGGTTAAAAAACAAAACTATGAGATGGAAACCTCTGGGGATCCAAGACCTTGGTTGTCTTCGCTCCAGGCTGGGGGTTAAGACTTAGTGAAGTTTTGGCTACTGCAATTTAGAAACCCAATTCAGAGGAAATATTTAAGAGGAAGGGATTCTCATTCTGTCCCTCTAACAGGAATGCCACGAGGGTGCCATAAGCTGATCTCTGCAGATAAAATGGTTCACCACAAAGGAGGCCCACCCTACAAAGAGGGAAGGAGGAGAGCAATGACTACTGAAAGACATTCTCCTGGTCACATTGAGGGGAAGGCACAGGAGTTAAGCCCTTGAGGGGCAGAGACTTTGAGTACTTGTATGATCTTCACCCTTGAGGGGCAGAGGAAGGGAAGTAGATGGAGACTAGGTGAACCTTAGGCAGCGTTAGGGAGGAACAGCTTTCAAAGGCGCCACCAACATGGTCTGCACAGTTAAAGGGGCACCCGAGGAATAAGAGGCCCCACCCTCCAATAGCTGATGTCTTAGGTGCTACATCAAGAGGTGCCACTGAGTCAACCTGCATGGCTAAAGCTTCCCCTGGAGTATAGGACATTCTTACCCGAAGGGCAGAAAGAAAAGGACGCCACTCAAGTGGAGGGACTCACTCTCAAGATGCAGACTTCACAGGAGATACAGTGAGACTGTCTACTTAGAGGGCAGGGGAGCCCTGGAAGCCATAGTGTGGTCATGGCTGGCATGAACTTGAGTGCAGGAGAGTAGCAGGAGGCTGACGGTGAAGCCCGACAGACACAAAGTACAAGGTAGATATTAAATGAAGGCAAGGCTGTACGACTGACTGAGGGCATGGCATGCCAACTGAAATGTGGACTGAGAGAGAATGATTTGTGCCTGGGACTGAATGACATGGATCAAAACAATGTCAGATGCACGCCAATCACTTTTGTAAGGGAATAAGTATAGTTACTGGTTGCTATTGTAATAGGTTAGTCAATAGGTACCAGAGTGAGAACTGTAAAATGAAATGGAATGCAGCAATGGAAGGGTTACATAGGAGCCAGGAGAGCAGCATGTCTACTGCAGGCAAAGACAGCCTGTGGAAAATGGCCAGGGGGTGCTACGACCTTCAGGCTGAAGTAGGTGGCTGAAGCAGTAGCAGTAGAATGGCACTAGGACTCTGGGGCGGCAGGTAGCTGCAGCCACTGGAGGCCCACAGAGTGGCCTACATAATTCTCAGAGCACCACAGATGTTTCCAAGCAGAAACCCTGTCTGCTGTGGAAGGAGCAATGAAAATGCTAGTCTTTGTCAGTGCCCCAACCAGCACAGCACGCAGAGCAGAAGCAGCCCAGGATCACCCGGAGCAACACCTCCATTCCAGAGCCCAAAGCACAACAGGAGGCAGATGGCACAGTGGAAGTTGCAAACAACCAAGGCAGGGAGAGGACAAGGAGAAGGGACACCTGGAGGCAGCAGCATGGCTGCAGGTGAGGGTGGAGAGCAGAACAAAGCTGCCATGCAGCAGGCAACAACAAAAAATTCAGAGCTTCCAAGGAATAATTGGACATGCATGGTTTTAACCGTGAAGAGAGGGCATGGCATATATCACGCACTGCCCTTCTGAACCACAGGTGGAATCTTTTAATTTTGTAACCACCAGCCAAGCTGCCTTCCCCTTTGGCACCCCTCTAGAAATACTTAAGCCCCACTCAATAATCCGGAGAAATGTGAGGGCACATCATCAGATAGGTCAGCAGCAAGAATGAACAGAAAAAAGACTAATTGCCCCGCGGCATTACGGCCACAAGGGAAACTGGAGTTCATGTTCAGGCCCTGTCACCCCAAGCTGGAGCCAGCTGGGGGTGGATGGATTGTGGAGGTGAGGTGCTAACTCTCAAGGAGGGAGCAAGGGAGGGAGAGAAAGCAGGAACACGCCATCTAATGCCATCATGGTCCTAGAAATTTCCATCTAAAAAATGCTTATTTGGCTGAGAAAGGCTGTAAAATTGTAATCTGTTGTTCCTCCAGACTCATTTTTGATTTTTGTGCCCCTACAGACATTCTGTTGGAGTTAGGCCCCTGGGAGCATGTTTTTTTTGTTCATCCCCCCCAACGGCCAATCATGATGCAGCTTTGGTGTTGACTGTGAAGGCAGATTCTCACCTAGACAGAAATGGTGCAACCTACGTGACCGACATTATCAAGGAGAGTAACATGGGACGAGTGTGACCAAAAGAAAACAAACAGAGGGGAAACAGGGTGCAAGTAGAGATGATTAAGGATCATCACATAAAATGTGTGTGATTGTGGGGGTTATGTTAAGGGAGTAGTGAGCTCAGTTCATGCTATGTCATGCAGGCTAAGCTAACATGCTGGCTTTCAGGAGTACGAGGTCTAAACTCCACCTGGAACTTTTTTTATTATTATTTATATTTATGGCCCTTTTTTCCCCCTGTTTTTGCCCTCCCCTTGCCGGTCGGGTATGCGTGTGAGCATATGCACACTGTAGCACTGAGGCACCCTCCCGTAATTTTCCACCCCACACCTACACTGCCCTTCGGACCTCCACCCGACGGCAGTGAAACTACAGGGGGACAACACAGACCCTCCCCAGGAGAGGAGAGCTGCTGTCATGGCTGCCCAATCCTGCTTGTTCCCTCCCTCACCCCTCCAGCTGGCTCCCTGATGTCCCTGGCTTGTTCCGAACTGGGTCACCAGAGTGGCGTGAGGTAAGGTGTCCAGCGCCTTAGTACTCCACCTTGAACTTTATAACTTGTTTATGTTGTAATCCCCCCCCCACCCCCCAATTATTTGCTAAGGGGGTGTTGAACAAATTTAAGAAAACAGAGTTTGTTCACTTTTCTCTTCCTGCACCACCTGCTTCTCCCTCTGCGCAATGGTAACTCTAGCCCTGACCACTCCTAAGCAAAAAAGAATCAGAGGATCCTTAGTCCTCCACTAACACCGAAATAGAATGCTAAAAAAGACTGAGAAAGATTTAGGTGTTTGACTATAGTTGCAATATTAGAAAGGGAAGGGAATGTCTGATCTGCTCTTATAAATTGGGAAGAGACCCCATTAAGTAGTTTTGCTCTGATGTAATTTGAAATATTGAAAGCAATGTCATGACTGAAATGCGTGCTTGACTGCAGGGATTAGAAACTACTTATCAGTGTATCATTGGGTAATCTTCCAAATCTTTCCTTAGTAACTACTGTTAAGATTGTCCCTCAGTGGGCTCTAGAAAATTGCCATCTGTTTGCTCAAGGCTAGCGCATTTTTTGTAATGCTAAAGTTCCAGTTCATTCAGCAGAACAGCTCCAGTTGGTACCTGAGGAGTGGCAGTTCATTCCAGGACAAACCAAAGACACAAACTCAGTGGTTGTTTCACTAGATTCTAATTTTGGCTGGAGGCTTAGCTAGAGACGTAATAGGCATTTGCACGCCATAATAAGAATGCAAACTCAAGAGAACGTGTGATTAAAATGAAAAGTTACCTCAAAAATAAAAGTAAGTGAAATATTAAAGCAGCAGTATTTGTTAGCAAAAAGATCAATCAAATAGTTTTGTAGTTTAATGTAGTTTTCTGGCAGAATATCAATATACCCAGTTTTCATTTTATTTAATTTCTGAACTAAACATGAAATGTGATTTTGAAGGTTTGCTTTTTTCTAGTAATATTTTTCTCCCATGGCACCCACCAACTAGGACCCTTTTTGACCACTGCCAAGGCCACTTTCCCATCCTGTTGACGTTTTTTCTACGTCGACTTTCCAGGACTCCTGAGGCACCTGCGACACATTCCTGCACTGCCCCTGAGGTGGGATTTGCCATCAGCTCCTCAGTTGCCCCATTCACATATCCAGCTGCCCATGATGGAGGTGAACCCCAGAAGCCATCCCAGGAACCAGGGGCACAGATCCTGAGTGTGGATGCAGGGAATGGGTGAGGCTTCATTTACCCTGCTGACTGCACTTTTCCCCCTTTTTATTCCCTCCCCCAGGACTCCACCATGAATGAGGTGCATGACTGCATGCATGCATCAGTGCTGGTATCAGCCACGTCCCTCCCCCACTTCTGCAGTGTCCTTGACTACACTGCCACTCAATTTTCACTAGGTGGTAGACATTTAGTGGGGCCCACAACACCCCCCAAAGGGGGAGAGCAGTCCTTGGGATGCTCAATCCTCCTCCCCTCTGCCAGCCCACAATGAGTCGTGCTCATTCCCAAACTCAAGTCATCAGCATAGCCAGTGTTAACCCTACCACACCACTACTGGCCCAGCCTTTTGACTTTTTTTTTTAAATGTTTCTGCTCAGGGCTGCCCTGGTGTCCCAGCAGCAGTGCACCCCAATTTGGGGTGCAAGATTGGAATGTCATGCTGTGGCATCGGGCCTGACCACAGCAGTTACTGTTCAGAAGTGCGCTGTGGTTGGGGACGGTTGGCATTGCGAACCAGTGCTGCGACAACCCCTGCAGTGGTCAAGGGGAGCTTGCTGCCTCCACAGGGACATCGCTGCATGCATCTGAGGCCTGAATGCTGGAGCACACCAGGGGAGGAAGGAGGCAGGGAGAAAAACAGAAGGGAAAACCATGGCACCACCCATATGACAGTGTGGGGTTTCCTGGCTCCTCTGGGTCCTAGCACCTGCTGTCACTGGCTCTTAGCTCACATAGTGAGCTGCCCTGGGGGTAGGATGGCCCTCCCTCTGGGGCCCTCACCATGGGGAGAATAGCCATGGGAGAAGCTGTCTGATGTAGCATGGCCAGGGAGAAAATGTAAATAAAAAAAAAAGTTTCTGCTCTCTTGATATACCCACCATAAAACATGGTGTAGTGATTTGCTGTTTACCACACTGTGTGAAACAGGTGCTAGCATCATTTCAATACACCAACCAGTATTTAATCTAGTACGTAGAGATAAAAAAGCATCCCCAAAGGAATAGATTTTTAAAAATTGCTAGTGGCTCCCATATTTATTGAATTGAGTCAGTAATGCCAAAAACTGTAATAAAATAATAAAATAATTGATAATAAATAGTAATATATAAAACAAAAAAATAATAATACAAAACTAATGAAAACTGTTTTAAAGGCTGCTTCAATAGCCTAATGGTTAAGGCACTTGTCTTCCACTCAGGGGACTGTGAAGTCATGTACTGCACTTGCAGTCCCGATTGGCAGGGGTAGAGGAGCTATCCCAGGGATGCCCCCTCCACTCCAGGGAAGGTGATCTGCACTCCCAACTGAACCACTGCTCCCTGGTAGCCCGTGGCATAAGAAACATAGAAACATAGAATTTGACAGCAGATAAGGACTGCTTGGCCCACCTAGTCTGCCCATTTTCCTACCTAACAGATAAGCTGCAGATCCTAGTTAACCAACAGCTTACTTCCTCCTACCCCCCACTAGGACTGCCTTATGTCTGTCCCATGCATTCTTGAATTCCCCCACTGTTCTTGACTCCACGACCTCCTCAGGGAGGCTGTTCCATGCATCCATAACCTCCCTGTGAAAAAATACTTCATCACATTACCTCTGAGCCGTCCCCCCTCTATCTTCAAATTGTGCCCCCTTGTTCTTGCACATCTCTTTTTCTGAAAGATGCTACCCTCTTGGACTTTGTTGATTTCCTTGAGGTACTTGAAAGTTTCTATCATGTCCCCTCTCTCCCCTCCCTCCCCAAGGGTATACATACTAAGCTATTTAGTGGAGAACCTGGCTAGTTCTGCCTCTTCTCTTCTCTTCTCTTCTCTTCTCTTCTCTTCTCTTCTCTTCTCTTCTCTTCTCTTCTGAATGTCAAGGCAGAAGAGGGAGCCCAGTGGTAGGTGGGTGTAAAGTCCCTGACACAATGCCCTACCCCAATATCCATGCAGTCACAGCTGGGGAGAGCTTGTGCCATGACAGCAACGATGCCGCCTTTCGTCCCTTCGACCATGAAAGGAGAGCAATGTCCAGTGCTCTTCAGGGTGGACCCCCAGTAACAATCCAGAGGAACTCAGCACTTGTTCAGTGCCACGGCACAGCTGCAATGGGGTCACTGAGAGCCAGCCCTAGGCAAGGAAGCTCCTCCAGTGTGGACGGCACTGTGGAGGAAGGGCCTTGGCACTGGCAGGATCCTGAAGTGTCAGGCAGGCATGGGAGGGGTATAGGGGGTACACTGAAACTGGAGCGAAAGAGATTGAGAAAAACAGTATTGTAAAAATATATGGCAGAATCAAAACTATGTTAATGATGTTTTAGGGATATTAGAAGTACATTATTGATTGGAAAATATATGATGAAAATATGTACCAATTAACAAGTACAGACCTGCTGCTTTAAAAAGGTCATATTGTACAACTGGTTATGTATATAGTGAAGCCCACTCAAGTGCACATTGGATAAGTGCACATCCTGCTTAAGTGCACAATTTTGCAGTATCCCGATTTTCTCCCTATTCACTCAGTGTTAAATAGTTCGGCTAAGTGCACCATGGATAAGTGCACATATCAGTTAAGTGCATGTATTTTCACCTAACATCCTATTAAAAATTATGATTTCAACAATGTCTAAGTGCACAGTTACGTTCCACCTTTACTGCTGCTGCCCCTTGCATCTTTATGTAGCCACCTTAACATCATGGAATTTACATGATTTACATAATTGAAGTGACCTTTACTGGAGTGTTTTAACTATAGTTACAGCGCTGATCCCCTCAGTAGCACAGCAGCACTTGTGGAGACAGACATGGATAAGGTTAAAGAGGACAGGAAGTCATTTCTAACTGGCAACTGTTTATAAAGTTCTTATTCTCAGAAATTATATGCATTCACCTAAATTATCCATGTTTAACTGTACTTGAATAAAAAGTGATATAAAAAGCTGTATTTTGCATTGTCTTGTTTTTATGGGCAGCATTCTGCTACAGTTCTCTTCATGGAACCAATAATTTGGAGTTTTAACTATGTCATAGTTTGTGCACAGAAGTCTAAACAGGGTTCTGATAGGTCAGCAGCTCATAATCAGCATTCTGTACACAAACTGTGACATAGTAAAAACTCCACATAAGTGATTCCATGAAATGAACTGTAACAGACTGCTTCCCATAAACACCCAACAATGCAAACTACAGTTTTACCTATCACTTTTTATTCAGGTACAGTCAAATATGGATACTTTAGGAGGATGCATATCGTTTCTGAAAATAAGAACTTTAAAAAGAGCTGCCAATAAGCACAGATTTCCTGTCCCCTTTAAGAAAAATACCCTTACGCTGGAGCAGAAGGCAGCTGTAATTCAGAGACTGTCTGAGCCAAGATGAAGCATTCTGACCTGGCTAAAGATTAAAGCATTGATGTTTCCACCATTTTATTTATTTTTATTTATTTAGTTTTTGTTAACCAGGTAGGTGCACTAGCCATAAAATGACTATTTTCAGGCACGACCCAGGATCTTTTCACAAAGGGATTGTTTGCTGTCCGAATGGGAGAGTGGAGAAAAATTGGAGCAAAGGAAAAAGCGCACTGGTGAAAGTGACACTGTAGAAACTGTGCTTTTACGCTGGTTCACAGCAAGCCGTGCAGTCGATGCTCCAATAAGTGGCCCAATTCTGCTGCAGAAAGCCCAACAGCTGGCAGATATGATTGACATCCCCTTCACACCTACAAATGGCTGGTTATGTAGGTGGAAGGAGCGCAATGGCATCATTTACAAGAGATGCCATGGTGAAAAAAAAGACGTGGATGCAGAGTCTGCAGAAAACTGGTTGAAGAACATACTGCCCCAGATTCTAATTGACTACAACCCACTAGACATATTCAACTGTGATGAAACAGGACTGTATTTTTGGGCTACACCTGAGGGCACTTTAGTGTTCAAACAGGATGCCGCATAGAGGGCCAGGGGCGCATCTCTGTTCTTCTATGCGCAAATGTGAGTGGGACAGAAAAATTAAAGACCCTTGTGATCGGGAAGTCTAAAAAGCTGAGATGCTTCAATGGGGTAGAAATCGGTGCTTTGCCAGTCATCTATGAAGACAGTTCTAACTTGTGGATGACGGCAGAGATTTTCACTCGCTGGCTACAAAGTGTCAACTCGCAAATGTGACATAAAAGGAGAAGAATTGCTATGCTGCTTGACAACTGCAGCGCACACCCCAGTGTAAACCTCTCCAACATCAAACTTATCTTTTTACCCCCAAACACTACCTTGTTGATCCAGCCCATGGATATGGGCATCATTAGTAATGTTAAACATTTGTACAGGGTTAAGGTAAGGCTTCAGTTCAGTAATGTGCCGGCTGTTTTAAAAATGTACACTGCTGTGCTAACCTTTTTCTTTTTCCTTTAGATCATCTAGAAAATTATTGTCAGCATCCATGCAGGATCAGATGTTGCGGCTTCTGATCTCAGCAAGATCACAATTTTGCACGCCATCCAGATGCTTGACGCAGCTCGGGGCGGGGTACGTCAAGAGACAATAGCCAGTTGCTTTCAGAAGGCGGGATTTGCTGCTACATCTGATGCCACAGTTCCCAAAGACAAGGAGGGTGTCGATGAGCCGACTCCCGAGCTGCCCGCGGGGATGACTTTCCAGGATTTCATGGAGTACACCGATATAGACTCTGGCCTTCAAAAAGAAAGAAGGAACACTTACTGATGCGGATATTTGTGAGGACATTCATGGGTTACCATTACCAGACGAGGAGGAAGAGAAACATGCCGACGAGGAGCCAGTTAGCGCTGCAGCAGCGATTGCCAGCCTGGAGAGAGTAAGGAAGTTTGTGCTAACAAAAGAAAAGCAGGACTTAAGTATTTTATTTAACTTTGAGAGTAATGTCCAGTCTCTAGCTCTAAAATCTAGTAAGCAGAGAAAAATAACCGATTTTTTTAAGTAGAGTATTTCAGAGTACAGTATTGTGTGTATTTTGACTCGTATCATGCTTTTAAATTACAGCTCCAATGTACAATAAAGCTCGGCTACAATTCTCGTGTCTGGGATGATTTTTTTTATTGATCGGTTAAGTGCACAAAAACCCAGTATCCCGAGGGTGTGCACTTAAGCGGGCTCCACTGTATATGTTTTCATTCTGGGAATGGCTAAAATAAATATCAGTTGAATAAGTTAAGGTCTCATTATTGAGTCCTCAAAAACTGATTTTTCTTAATATGTGGTTATATTGCACTGGATGGTATTTTTCTTGATAAAGAGATATTGGGAGCTTGAAAACTAGGATCAGATTCAGTGTGCTGACACTGCTGAGCAATACTATAGGGTGGGGGTGCACTGTTTGGTGGGAGGACCCTCCTGCACGAGTCATTAAAGCACAATCCCCATCACCATTTTCAGGGGCATGTCCTGATGGAAATGGCTGCCTTTTGTTTCTTCTCCCTAGTACTGTCAAGCTCAATTGACACACTTCCCAGGTGGCTAAAGGTACTTGACCCTGAGCCTCTCGACATAGCTGGGGCATGCATAAATTTAGCTTGAGGCATGAACCATCATTTTTATCCTTGGGTCCTCAGTTCTGTACAGCACTTCAGCACTAAGTTCTGCAGTCAGCCTCCAAAGCTTCTGTGGCAGGTCGGTTCACTTCTGTGACCAGAATGGTTTACTGCTGGCATGGAATTCTGTCCATCCATTGGCTGACACACCATGGGATGTCATTGATGTCATCAGATGCCGACTGTGGGGTGTAGCTTTAAAGCCAATAAAGATGGAAGAAGAAGAATGTATGTTTTGTATCCCAAGAAGAAGAGGAAGAAGGATTTGCATAACATTGTATCCCAAAGTGTTTTACAAGCATTGAGAGGGGCTGGTAGTGAAGTGCCTGTAAATGTACAGTGGCAGCCATTTTGCACATCAACACCCCACACACAGCCTTGCACAGACAACTGCCTGAACTGGATTTATGGAAAGGGGAATGTTTGCTAGGACACCGGAGAAATTTCCCTACTCAATGGTAGGGGGAGCTGCTCATGGCCTCTGTTCCTGACTGTGGCCAGTCTGCTGGTGTACCTGCAGGTGAGCAGATCTCCCTCCCCGCAGGTCCAGCTTTGGAGATCTTGCCTTCTAAAACTGTTATACCTGAAGATAGCAATTTTGCTCTGGAAAATGCTTTGCCTATGGATTTGGGTGCTGGAACTGCATCTCAACAGCTTTCTGGTCTGAGTGAAGAAGATTAGCTACAGAAATTGTGTACAGAAAAGCGCCAATATGTGTTGTCTTTGCTTAATCAGGACCAAACCACTGCTGCTATGTTCTCGGTACCTCCGGTATCCAGCTTGGTGGATTTATCATCGAGGATTGAGGATATGGAGTTTATCTCATCTGAACTAACTGAGGAAATCCTATTAGTCCAGCCTGAGGCTGTTCCAGTAACACCTTCCTCTCGGCCTGACATTTCAGGAGGCCCTGTTAATCCACCTGCAGCTGTGGCTGATGCTGTAACTTCAAAGGAGTGTGTTCCTGGCCTGTCTGACTCACTGCTAAAACATGTAACTGCTGCGGAGTGACTGACAATGTCTGACTGTGCTATACAGCCTCCCATGGATTCAGACCTTCCTCTCCCTGCTGGAACTGTGAGTACTGTTATGCCTACAAACTCTGTTTCTGATGTGGGGAAACCTTGGGACTTAGACGTGGGCGGGCTGGTTCACAGCCACGACAAGCGTCTGAGACACTTCCTCAGAAACTGCCTTGAGCTCTTAAAAATTCACTGCAAAGGCAGGCTGGAAAAAAACGCTGAAAGGCCGATGGCTTCCAGACCTTACACATAGTCCTATTCCTGGGTCCCCTGCCAGAGACGCCCAACAGCAGGGGCTGCAAGCTGTTCCTTGGCCCTTGCCAGCTTTGCCTACTTTTGTCACTGAATCCGATCTAGACCTACATGCGGAGGATGTTGTACATATTGATGGGGAACCGGCTCTTTTGGCTGGACCTGTTCATAATTCCTCTTCTGACTCTGGAGATGAGGGGCCTAGCACCCATTTTCGGACTTGGGGTGACCAAATGAACATTGAGCTGCCTGCCCCTCCTCTTACTCCAACAGCTGAACTAGCCAAAACAACTTGGGCAGCATTTCAGAGAAAAGACCACTTTCTTCAACAACCACTTTCAGCGCAACGTCGTAATGCAGTTTGACTGCAATATCTTGGAGGCCTGGACAATATTCTTGACAGACTTTATGTTGGCAGAAAATTGGTTAAAGAATCATTAGGTTTTTTTTTTTCAATTGAGTTGTATGCTTTGATACATGCCTCTGGGGATTCATTATATGATGTCAGCTTTAAAAAACCCCAGGGGCTCTATAGATTCTGGGTAAAGTATGAGAAATTGAGATATTCTGCTGTTTGGTTGCCATTTTGAGCTATAACTCTTACAAGACCAGCTTTTAAAACAGTCACTATTTTATTTCATAATGAGAGTGTGGCTGTGCATGACATCACCCACTGGTTGCAGCAGCGGTATGACCTTCTTGGTCCCCCTCAGCCAATAATGAGTGAAGAGCATATTTGGACAGGAGGATGGTGTTATAAAGTTAAACTTCAGAGTTCGAACGCAGGTCCCTTACATCTTCCCAGTAATTTGTTTTTGGGTAGGGAGCGAGGTCACTGTTTTTACCCTAGTCAGCCCAAAACTTGCTTTAAATGTGGCTCCCTACTACATTTAAGTTCCACGTGTGATCACCTTAAATGCAGTCTGTGTCTCAACTATGGTCATACTAGCTCCACCAGCTCAAATGAGATGACTTGCAATCTTTGTGAGGAGGGAGGCCACTCCTATAGGTTGTGTCCATGGGCTACACATAACAGGTCTGATCAGCCCAATCAGGAAATCATCATTCTTGACGTTCAAAAAGAAATGTATTGATGCCCACAGACATCAAGCTGCAACCCCAACAGCTGCTGGGCCTGAATCAAATACCTTCTTGGATCTTGTACCCCTGGTTGTGCCAGATGGGGCTGCCCCCCCCCCTCCCTTGAAGGAACCTTTACCTCCTGAGGAGTCAGTCACTAATTTACCTTCTGTCCGGAATGAACTTCCTGTACCTGTTGTTTCACATGCAGCTCCTGATGACCCAGTTCCTTTGCAAGTGGAACCAAGTACTGTCCCTCCTTCTGAGGACTCCACTGTAATTATGCCCCCCAACCTGGTAACGGTCACTAGGAAATGGGCCTTATGGCAAACCAGACCCAAATTCAAACTTGCAAAACCTACTGCTTCCCCTCAAGGGATTCCAATGTCCAATAAGTATGGCATCCTCACATCTCTCCAGACTGAATCTGACCAGGGGAGATGGTTCTGAATCCTCTTCCACTGTTTCTTCACAACCGGTTTTGTCCTCTGATTCAGAGGGAGAGCCTGCCCCCCAGACCCCTTCTCAGGAACAGAGACCCACTCGAGGGAAAGTGACCCACAGGAGTTCTAGACTTCCAGCTGCACATGCCACAGCACCCAGCACTTACAATCAGTCTTTGCACCCCTAGCACCTTACCTGTCATATTCCCTCAACAAGGCCCCCTGGCTGCACTGTCTCCCGCCCTCGCCCACCTCCCCCCGTATCTCCACTCCTGCCCCTGCCTGACCACCTCCCTACTCCCCTTACCCCCTGCACCTCCTACCCTCTCCTCGATCTCCTACCCTCACTTCCCCACCCACCCCACCCCTCCTTCCCTTGTCTTGCTCATAGCTCAAGTCTTTGTACTGGTTATTACATGTCTGTAAGTCAATGACTATATGTTTGTAACTAAAAATGATGACTGTTGCACATGCTGACATGGAACCTTTGTAAAAGAGCCTCGGCTCAAAGGTATTGTTATTTATTTATTTATTTAGTTTTTGTTGACCGGGTAAGTGCACTAGACAAATCCTGCCTATTTTCAGGCATGACCGGGGGAAGGGGGATACAGATGAATGCCAACTGATCTTGAACCAGATTAAGTTGTTAGTGGTATTTTTAGTGAATGAGAGAAATTTGGCCAGGACACTGGGGAAATTCCCCTACTCTTTTCGATAAGTGCCATGGGATCTTTAACATCCACCTGAACTACCACCAATCCAGGCAGACTTGGTTTAACGTCTCATCTGAAAGAAAGCACCTCAGAAGTGCAGTACCCCTCTCATGCTGCACTACAGTGTCAGTACTGGGATATTAACCCAAGTGCCAGATGTGGGAACTGAACCCACAGCCCTCTGATCTCTCGGTCTCAGAGGCGAGTGTGCTACCTATTGAGCCAGACACTGACAATCCTAGATTGAAATAAATCAATAAATAAAAAATAAATAAAAAGTCCCATGACTCTGATCTTCTTCCTTTCCCTGAACACTGTCCTTCTCTCAATTAAAAATTGCCACCATTAATGTAAATGGTATTAGGAATGCTTAACGTAGACTTGGCACTTTTACTACGCTTCATGATTTATGTTTCAATTTACGTTTCCTACAGAATACTAGGCTGAAGACCTCCTCTTTGATTTGTGCAGCAAAAAAGCTATGATGTTGGGGTCCCTTCCTATTTTTCCTATGGTACAGCTGCATGTGATGATGTGGGAATTTTGTTTCAGGGAGACGGCTTTTGTGTCACTAGAGTTCTGGATACCTTTCCTGGACATGTGCTACTTTTGGATTTTTGTGTGGGTACTGTAGCATGGAGAGCTATCTGTATGTACGCCCCTCAAAAAAAAAAAAGGACAGGGTTCAACTTTTTACTACTATACAGCCCTACTTGTTCACTACTAAACATGTTATTCGGGCAGGTGATTTTAATTGTGTATTATCGAAACAGGATAGGGAAGCTCTGACACAAAAGGATTTCTGTGATACCAACTGTCTTAAATCCATTCTTCACGTGTCTGGACTAGTAGACACCTATAGAGTATTTCATCAGCAAAGAGACCGTACCTTTCATAAAGGTGGTCTCTCTTCTAGAATTGATTTTGTCTTTACTTCCCAGTGGTATCATGTCAAAACCGCGCAAACATTTCGTCGAAAACTTCTGAGCGCAATAAACATCATTGCAATAAACATTATGCTGCATGGAACATTATGTCGCAAAATACGACGAAATGACTGGGTGAAAACAGATTAAACAAATGGTTAGATATTACTACCCGAATACATCAAGCATGGCATAGAAGAGTTCTAGTTGGCAATGGCTCATGGGTGCTGGTACATATTTATTGTATCATGAAAATCTGATCCAGCCCGTCCTGAGAGGGGTCTGGGGATTAATAGCAGTCTACAATGGCAGTCTGCAACTGTATTCCATTGATTGATGCCAAAACTGGTAAGATTGTAACTTTGTTCAGGTTGTATTAGTGCTTATACTGATACAGGTTGAGTTATTAAAGAGAGAAATTTTGAGAAAGTGATGCCAACATTATATTCTCAAACAATTTCAGCTAAGATTTTGATTTAAAACTATTGTTGTTTGCTGGTATGGTTTGGCAGTTTGACTATTCTGTATATGGGGTGTCTGTGTCTGGAATCTGTGCAAGGGAAACAAGCCAATGCAGTGTTTAGGATAAGAGAGTCTACAAGGAAAAGTACCAATTGTGTCAACTGTGTTGGGGTAAGGAGAGCTCTGCAAGGGTCTGGGACTGTGTGGTGGTTAGGATAACAGGGTTTCTAGTAGGGAGTTTGACTTTTGAAGTGTTTCACATAGGCTGATCTCTAAGGGAGGAGGTATGCTGAGGAACTCACAGAAGAGGAGCTGTTGGATGTTTCATAGAAGGGACTCTGGAATGCTTGCTTTATCCTTTAACTCAGTAACAGCTTTTCTTGCCAAAGTTGCATCAGCATCAAACTGCATGGGTAGGGGGCTGCGCACAGAACAGCTAGTTAATATATGCTGAACTGTCATGCATTGTAGAGTCTCTGTGCTAAAATGTCTGGCGCTTTAATTACCGCGCGGTAATTGACCACAACGAAAAGTTGTGCGCTGAAAAGAGTGGTACCCTTCCCAATACACTAGTGTACTTACTGCCCAGATTTATCCTTTAGAGACGTCAGACTATGAACTAGTAGCCATAGAAATTGGCTTGGTGGACTCAATGCCTATAGAGAAAGGATACTGGAAATTAAATAATACCTTGTTAAATTCCAATTCCTTATGTACTGAAGTCCGTGAATTGCTTCAGGCACATATGTCACTTGCCTGCTTGTCTGATGATTTAAGTTTCTGGTGGGTGGACATGAAAGCAGACTTACAATCTCTGTTTAGAAAACATGCATCCATTAAACACACCACACAATATCAAAGATATTTGACACTACGTAATCATTTGGCCACATTATATTCCCATGTTAATGAAGGACGTCAGACTATCTCTCCACAAATTGCTGCTGTAAAAAAGGAAATGGAGTCCTTGCAATATTCTAGGGTGACCTTTTCACTATTTGAACACAAGATATGCACCTCTGGGAAAAATAGCTTTGGAGATGTTTTTTCTAGTTGCCGGTCCAGATCTGCAAATAGAACTATGACTGCCTTGACCACATTGTCTGGCAACCTTGTCACCATGACTTCAGAGATCCTGAAGGTTGTACAGATGCATCAGGATAGCATGTATGCTCCACGTAGTCTCCAGGACTCTGATATGCAGTCTTATCTAAATTTCATCCACCCCCCCACCCCCAGATAAACTCAGTGACCTAGTGGCGCCAATTTCTCATTTAGAAATTGATACCGCCATAAAATCATTAAAAACCAACACTGCACCAGGCCTTGATGGCCTTTCCACTGAATTCTATAAAACATTTAGAGAAGAGTTGGTTGAAATTCTTTTTGTAGTATTTAATTGGGTGTTATCATCCTCTGCTATTGATTTCCACTTCTGTACTGCAATTCAAATATTTCTGTACAAAAAAGGTGGCAAGTCCAATATTAATAATTGGAGGCCTCTGAGCCTTCCGAATTCTGATCTGAAGATCTTGATGAAAATATTGACTTTATGATTGACCCAGGTCACACCTTATGTACTGTCCACTGCACAAACTTTTTCAGTCTCGGGACAGTCTATTTCTGAGAATCTTTTACTTATCAGAAAAGTAGTGGAACAGGGGAAAGAGGATATATTGCATGCTTATTTCTTTTCCCTTGACCAAGAAAAGGCCTTTGATAAGGTCTCTCATGCCTTTTTGTTCAGAGTATTGGACAGTTATGGAATACCATGACAATTCTGCTCCTGGTTGGCTACTTTATATGGGACGGCTTCAGCCATTCCTTTGATTAATGGTCATTTAGGTTCCTATGTCCCTATTCGTAGAGGGGTCCGGCAAGGCTGCCCGATGAGCCCTCTCTTATATATTTATTGCCTAGACCCCTTGTTGAGACATCTACGACAGTCAGATCTCATCAGGGGTATTCACCCTGTGGCTGGTTCCCTGGAAGTTAAGGTGGCAGTGTATACAGATGACGTCTGCCTCTTTTTGGCAAATCCGACTTCAGGGGAGCAGGCTTTGGCCCACATACAGACATATTCGAATATAGCAGGAACATCCATAAATAAAGGCAAAAGTAGAGGGTACATTCTGAGTCCCTCTACAGCTCTGTTACGTGATCTCCAGGGTGTACCCATATCCAGTGACTTTTTGACAATTTGGGGGATTCAATTTGGCAGGGAGGATAATTCTCTAATAACTGGACTGACAAGGAAATTGGTAAGCGGAAGGTCTTACTATGGAAGTCACGGCAGCACACAAAAAAAGAAAAATGTGATTTTGTTGAAGACATTTTTTTCCCCATTTTTTTGTATTTGAGTATGATCTATTCGATTCCAGAAACATTGGAAGTGACATTGCTGGGTCAAGTGTTCCAAACCATTTGGGGTAGCTGCTTGCACCCCATTAAAAGGGAAATTCTGTACTTACCAATCCAACAAGGGGGACTGGCATTATTGAACCCAACAGTTCATTTTTATAGCATTTATTTTAGTACCAATATTTGGACTCTAGCTGCCCCTTCTCCTGCCCTGTGGACAGTGTTTGCTCTTTCCTGGTATGGCTCATTTTATGGCTGTTGGACGAGACATTCAGTCCTTCCTGTTACTTTTCATAAGGCTCCTCTGTTTTTTAAACCTGTAGTATTGAAACTTAGGAAATGGAAATTGGTCTCCCAGCAGATAGTCAGTATACCTCGTAAAATAGTCTATCTGACCATTCACGATCAAGCTTTTTCAATTACACTGACCTTTGGAGGTATTCCAGACATGCATCACCCTAAGATTCTACAAACTTTAAGGGATCCGAGGATCCCCCTAAAATGTGGGATATTGTATGGTTAAGTTGTCATGGAAGACTTAGTGTAAAAGGTAATGCCAAACATAAAAACATAGTAGAAAGAACATGTCCCAGAGTTTCTTGCAGTTCGACTAAAGAGATGATGGAACATTTTTTATTACTTGTCCATCTGCAATGGATTTCTGGCACTTGTTATCACAGACATGGAAATATATTAGATGGAAGTCCATTACATTCAGTGAATTGGCAGGTGGTTTTACTCTCCGTTTCCTAGAAATGGATCTCGGTACTGTCAGGCTCATTTTTACATGCATTAAATTTCTATTGTGGCAAACTAGATGTAAACTATTGTTTCAACAGCCGGTGCTTACACCTTTTCAAGTGATTCAGCTTTTAGAAAATGAATTAGTCTCCCAATGTTTGTATGATAAATCATATAGTCCACGATCAGTATGGCTGCTTAGATGGAACACGGTCCCATTCATGAAGGATAAAATTGGATGAGAGCTATATATAACATTGGGTATATATCTGTACATAATTTGTTTTCTGTTTACCTTTTTTACACATCCTAGGTGTGCGTTTCAGTTACAGTATTTCTTTTGGTTTGAATTTGTATGATTGATTGATGAAATATGTCTTCAACTGTGCAGGTCTTCCTAGTTGAATTTTGCTTTTGGATTTCTGTACTTTCTTTTTCTGTATTATTATTATTATTGTAATGATTTCTTAATAAAATATTCCTCTACTCTTGTTGGGAGTAAAAAAACACTTTGAAAAATAAATCTATGGAGGAAAGAATATACCCCCGCCCCACGTGTGGTCAAATATTGGAAACACAGACACATTTTTATTAGATTGTCCAATCTCCAGAGACTTCTGGATAAAATTAGCTGAAATTTGGCCTATTCTTAAGAAAATTAGAATTTCTTACAATAACATTGTAATAGGTATTTTCCCCCCAAAATCATCTAGTTGTACATCAGAGCACCTTAAGATTAATTTTTGCTGCTTGCTGGTATTATTTGTGGCAGGCTCGCTGTGATTGGATGGTACAGGTAAAAGAAGTTATGGTCCTAGAAATACTGGCTTCTGTAACAACTGCACCTATTAAAGTTTGTACTGGAAAGTACAGCAACGTTCCTGCTTATACGTTTGAGAACTATGGAATCATTGTGAGTGACTTTCTACATTGGCTATACGATAATATCCTATGAATTGTTTTTTGAAATACTGTACTTGTTTATTGTAGTCATGAAGGAGGCAGATAATGATTGATTTGCACTATGGGTTTTGGGGATTTAGTTTGGTTTGGTCTCAATAGCAAGAGGTGTAATTGTGTACATACCAACGTAATTTCTGTAACCACTTTTGAAGTTTGTAATTGTGAAGTTTTGTTTCTCTTTTTCTCAATAAAAATTTTCTCTACTCTTGCAAAAGGTGGTTGGAGTCTTTTGCTTCACCTGGACACCCACCAGGACAGCACCAGAGATAGTCAAAAGGGACCTTGGTTTAACGTCTTATCAAAAGGATGGCACACCCCAGCAGTTCATTATCCTTCTAGTACTGCTCTTGGGTCCAAGCATTATGGTATGAGCCCAAGTCCTGGTTTGAGACTAGAACCCACAACTTTGTGGCCCAGAAACAGATGTGCTACAAACTGAGCCTTGCTGACACCTGAGAACTGTGAACAACTAGTATGTTTTTTTAAGCCAAAATCACCACAGATGGTAAATTCTGTATCAGCACATAGGTTTTGTGGCAAGAACTCAGTTCTGTGACCTGTTCTTTAGCTGCAGAACCCCAGAATACGAAGGGCCTTAAACCAAAAATCTATTAAATTCTTATCTGCACTTATAACTTATTCATTTATTTATTTAAGGCTTGATACACGTTTGCAAGGGACCAGTGCAAAAGTGTTGCAACAACAATTTTGCAGCAGTCCCTTGATTGCAGTCCAGTGAGTCATACAGAAAGGGTGTCACAGCTCTTTGCCATGCAGTTGATAAGCCCACGGCGACCATGAGATGAAGGTGTGGGGTTCGCCATGCAGATGGCTTGCACAGCCACCCAAAAAGCATGGCAACCCCTTTAAGACCAACCACAAATTTAGTGACTGGCCCTGCCTGTAGAACTATTTATTTATTCATTTGTTTGTTTATTTGTATTTTGGTATTGCATGCAGTTGATAGGAGTGTCATTAAAGCATGCAATCAACCACAGAGGTCAAGGGACAGAGATAAATAAGAGACTGTTAAGAAAGCAACATACACCAGGGACACTGTTTGGATTATGGCTGGAGGGGAATCCTCTGGATATTAAGAACACTATTTGGATTATAACTAGGGAGAGGGCCACTAGACACCAGGGACACTATTTGGATTATAACTAGGGAGGGGGCCGCTAGACACCAGAGACACTATTGGATTATGGCTAGGGAGGGGGCCACTAGACACCAGAGACACTATTTGAATTAGGGTTTGGGGGAATGCACAGGACATCAAGGACACTATTTAGATTAGGGCTAGGAAGGGGAGCCCCAAGACATCAGGAACACTATTTGGATTAGGGCTACGAAGGGAAGCCCTAGGATACCAAGACCACTATTTGGGTTAGGCCTAGGGAGAGGACCACTAGACACCAAAGACACTATTTAGATTAGGGTTTGAGGGGATGCACAGGACATCAAGGACACTGTTTAGATTAGGGCTAGGGGAGCCATGGGACACCAGGAACACTATTTGGATTAGGGCTAGAGAGGGGGCCCATTAGACAGCAGGGATACTGTTTGGATTACAGCTAGGAAGAGGAATCCACTGGATACCATTGACACTGTTTGGATTAGATCCAGGGAGAGGGATCCACTAGACAACAGGGAAGCTATTTGTATTGGGCTAGGGAGAGGTATCCACTGAACACCAGGGTCACTATTTGGATCAGAGCTAGAGAAAGGGATTCTCCGGACAACAGGGAAACTATCTGGATTGGGCTAGGGAGAGGTATCCACTGGACACTAGTAGCACTACTTGTATAAGATCTAATAAGAAGAATCCACTGGACACCAGGGACACTGTTTGGATTAGATCTAGGGCGAGGGAGAGGGATCCACTGAACACCAGGGACACTGTTTGGGTTAGATCTAGGGAGAGGGACCCACTGGACACCAGGGACACTGTTTGCATTAGATCTAGGGAGAGAGATCCACTGGACACCAGAGACACTACTAGGATTGGGCTGCGAAGAGGGCTCCACTGGGCACCAGGGACACTGTTTGGATTAGATCCAAGGAGCGGGATCCACTGTACACCAGGGACACTGTTTTGATTAGTCTGAGGGAGATGTATCCACTGAACCCTGGAACAGATTACCTAATGAGGTGGTATGTGCAGAAACAGTGGAGAAATTCAAGAGGCTGTGGGACAGACACAAGGGGTTCACTAGTGGGCAGAGGAAAATATCCTTGGGAAGTGGAGACAAGTAGGGGCGGGTGGGAAATGGACAGACTAGAATGACCAGGATGGTCCTTTTCTGCTGACACATTACTATACTATGATGATACTATGCAGTGGCGGAGCCAGGTTTGGGAGCTGGGGGAGCCATTCAGTCAATCAAGGACTCCACAAAGGGCACTAAACAGTGAATAAAGATGGTGGAGGGGCACCACTACGCACAGTAGGGCAGCCAGGAGGAGTGACTGCCCCCCCAGCTCCCCTCTAGCTCTGCCACTTATACTATAACGTTGTTTGGATTAGATTGAGGGAGAGGGTTCCACTAGACACCAGCGACACTATTAGGACCACGCTGTGGGCAGGGATCCAGTGGACACCTGAGATACTGTTTGGCTTGGGCTAGGGCACAGTGCATGCAACTAGTGCTGTGCCAGCCACGGAAGTCTGTTGGTGATCTCAATTGGGTGTAGTGGTCATCTGTAAAGGCTCATTTGCATCACAACTTAGGTTGCCAGGTGAAATCCTCACCAGGACTGATAGTGTGCAGAAAAAACTGCCTGATCTATAGGGGCCACAGTTACAGAACATTAGATGGACTTCTATTGCAGAAGTCCTTGCTTGCTTCATGTAGCAGAATCTGCCTGTTCACACCATTTTTTATTAAAAGCACAAAGCTCAAGCACAAATATATTACACTGCACTGAGGGACAGAGGAAGGGGGCTATAGGAAAGAAAGAAAGACATTTAAAAAAATAAAATAAAAAATGAAACTAACTATAGTCTATAACTCTGAATAATGCCCTCTTGAAGTCACAGTAAAGGGGGCAAACATGGATTAAGGGCCTGTTCTAAGACCCTGTGAGACCTCCCTCAAATCACTCAACTTCTTTTTTCTGCTGGGTCTGAGACCCTGCCAGACCTGGCACACTTTAAGCCCTGCCCCTCACCCTGAAGACTAAGTCAGCCCTTTGTGGCTAGACATCAGGTGTTGGTCACAGCCAGGCACCTGTTTACACCCCATTTTGTGACTCCACACCTAGCAACTGCAGATCAGGCCAGAGGAGGTTTGTACATCGGTATCACTTTGTTTAACTGAAACACCTATTGTGCAAGAGGGTTCTGCCACAAACAATCACAGCAGCAGAGAAGGCACAATCTAAAATAAAAAAGGATAACAGTGCACATTCACAGACCCCAGAAGGCAGAATCTTACTCAAGTTCATTTTCTTCTTAAGCAAAGTGACAACACAAAAATAAAGCACATTATAAAGCAGCAGAACTGCTTCCACCAATCACAAATCAGCATCTACTGTACCTCTTATCTAGCGTATGGTGGGCACCTCGCGCACCATCACAGAGCTGATTCACGCTACACTGATTCTCATCAAACAGTGATTGTCACTGTGTATGAGAAGTCGTAGCGCTTCAGTAAGTCAAAAATCTGGCCTGTGAGCTAGCAATGGTGAACACAACGTGAGACATAAACAGTAAATCCCAGCAGGTAAAAAGCAATACAGTCCAGTTACAGTAAAAAACTAAAGTGAATCTGACAACGCACATCCCCCACGGCACACAGAACATACCAATCCATACAGAAAAGCTGAGGGAAACACCACAAGCCAGGGGAAAAAACCATACTACAAAATGCACATCCATGTAACTAAACATCATAACACAGTTCCACCACTTTATATTATGTTTATAGGGCTAGTGGTGGGTGGTTGTTTCTTACGAGATAAGAATGTTATCTTGTACTGGTTTGAACTGACAGGACCACTCAGCTTCGCTTTGCGGTTCTCTCACCCAAACCAGCACGAGATAACATTCTTATCTCCTAAGAAATAATCACCACTAGCCCTATAAACATATACAAGACAACCTTACATACTGAGGTTAAGGTTTCCTCAGGACAGGGGACCAACAATACCCTGATGTTATGCTGTGCACTACAGTTTCTTCTGGGGGCAAAGGTTAAATCTAAGAAAATACGATAAAATGCTAAGTAATGAGATAATGTAAATCAATCAATCAATCTTCATTTAACCAGGAGGAACACCTTTGAGAAAATGTTCATTTACAGGATAGGCCTGGGCAAATACACAGTAACATGCAATAATGCAAAAGGTGTAGGAAACAATTCAGCAAATACAAACAGAGGTGACGTACATAGATACAATTAAAATATGTAGATGGGTTAAACATCAATAATTACATTTTGCTGGATACATGGAGCAAATACACTTTGGCAGCAGGTCATGGCAATAAGTGTGACAGTGAATACATAATGAGTTATAACCTGACATTGAACAGGGCTTATACCTTATAGATGCTGGTACCATCAACAATACAGCGGATGTGCACTAGGCACTGAAGCTAGGATGGGGGGGAGACAAAAAGCTGGCATGCTGGAGGGAAGAGTGGAATTTAGGTATAAGGTCAAGGCACTTAGGCTTAGAGTGGGGTATCGACATAAGGAATGAACAATGTCGCAAGGTACAAAATGGGTAAAAATATGAATACACTTCTGTCAATGAGATTCTCATTGGATTTATATTAGGTGACAAAGCAGAGGGAAGAGAGCCTAAAAGACAGAGGGTGGGATATTTAGAATGCGCCAGGCAGGGGTGCAGTGCAACTGGGATGCACCAGGGTATGGACTGGGCTATATTCAATGGTGCTGTGCCATGGCTCAGCACCATTGAATATGGCACTAGGGTGCCGATACTGCGCCAGTGCAAAGTGGCAGAAGTGAGGAGCGGGGGGATGCACCAGCGCAAGTGCGGGTGCGCTAGGTGCAGCAACCGCGATATTCAGTGCTGGGCATGTAAATGAGGCCATTATGCATGCAAGGTTCAAATGGGGCCATTTGCATGTCAGCATGGCCCCATTTGTATGCAGGTGCACCGATACCCAGCGACTTGCACCTGGCGCCCTGCCAGGCTGCAGCCGTCGGGACCGATGCCCCCTGCCCCTCAGTGGTCAACGCACCCCAACGCCCTATCATGGGCATATAATAAATAAATCCCTGGTGGTCCAGTGGACCTGAACACCAGCCCGATCGTGGGCAAATGAAGAAACAAATACCCTGGTGGTCCAGTGGACCTGCTCCCCTGCCCAGTCGCGGGCTGTAGTTATAATAATATTCCCTGGTGGTCCAGTGGACCTAAACCCCTGCCCAATCGTGGGCAAATAATGACATTAACTCCCTGGTGGTCCAGCGGTACCCCCTCCCTGCCTGCCCACTCAGACCCGCCACCCTGCTCTCCCCCCCAGTCAGCGGCGGGTGGCAGCTCCCCACCCGCACGCCACCTGGCTGCCCACCCATCGACTGACAGCATACAGTACAGCTGTATGCCTATTGGTCCACTGTGTGGGCCAATGGATGCGCAGACCATACTGTACTACACAGTCCCGAAATGTGAATAATTCATTCACATTTCAGGACTGTGCAGTACAGTATGGTCTGCACGCCCATTGGCCCATGCAGTGGACCAATAGGTTTACAGCTGTACTGTACGCTGTCAGTCGGCAGGTGGTCAGGCGGCTTGCAGGTGGGGAGCTGCCACCTGCCGCTGACTGGGGGGGAGCGGGTTGGCGGGTCTGAGTCATCGGGCAGGGAGGGGGGTACCGCTGGACCACCAAGGGGTTAATGTCATCATTTGCCCGTGATCAGGCAGGGGATTGGGCCCACTGGACCACCAGGGAATATGTTTTTAACTACAGCCCATGATCAGGCAGGGGATTGGGTCCACTGGACCACCAGGGAATATGTTTTTAACTACAGCCTGCGATGGGGCAGGGGATCAGGCCACTGGGCCACCAGGGAATGTAAATTCAACTGAGGCCTGCGATTAGGCAGGGGGGCAGGTCTACTGGACCACCAGGGATTGCTTACACTATGCCTGCGATCGGGCGATGGGGTAGGGTTCACTGGACCACCAGGGATTGCTTACACTATGCCCACAATCGGGTGATGGGGTAGGGTCCACTGGACCACCAGGGATTGCTTACACTATGCCCATGATCAGGCGGTGGGGTAGGGTCCACTGGACCACCAGGGATAATATATTAATATGCCTGCAATCGGGCGATGGGGGCACAATGCCTGGCCTGTGTCTGGGGAGGTTGGGTGGCCACGGACAGCTGCCGGCTGCTGTGTTGCACCCTGCAATACGGCAGCTCACTTATGAGTGGCTAGGACTTGCTTCTGCCTTTCAGGGGCAGATCTTTGCACCCCCCTGTGCAGTGTAAGGTGGGTTTTTGCCTGCATATGCACCGCACATGCATGGGCATGCCCCCCCGCACTTGCACCGCATACATTACTGGTGCACCCTGGTGCATCGGGATTTGCGCAGCACAACATTCCCCTTTGAATATTGCGCTGGGACACATCAGTGGGTTGAGTATGGCGCAACACTGTTGCGCCATGCGTAACCCCTTTGAATATCCCACCAAGAGGATATGAAGAAAGATGCATTCAGTGGGATATGGGCAAGTTAGCAGGTGCAAAGGCAGAATAGGTGGTTCAACCTGGCTTGTTTGAAGAAGCTCAAGGAGAATCCTTGAAGAAGTCAGGCACAGAGTTACAGGTCATAGCAGCACAGGTCAGGGGGGCTACTTCAAAAGAGGCCTTTTCACCAGCAGATTTGCATACCTTTTCGGCTATTTGTTACCTAAACATTTCTATTTTATAATTTCCTAGCCGTACATAAACACTCCTATGGGGTGTTCAAACTTTGGCTTAGAAGGAGTTAAGAGAGTTATTAAAAGGGATGGGTTCAACAGGACTAAAATAGGCCAGTATTAATGAATTATTAATGACTGAACATGCTCTTCTACCTTCTTGTTTCTGTGGAAATCAACCCCCGCCAGAGAGATTAAATCAGCTTTTATAGAAGAACAAGAGAAAATACTAAAACAGAAACTGTCTCTTGATACGCAGCTCTACTTCTCTTGTTCATATTTTGAGAAAAAGTTCAATTCGGCCTTACAGTAGGGTTGAGTTTTCAAAAAGCTCTGAGTTGGACCCTTTCACCGCACCTATAGACATGTTTTAGAGCTTACAAAATTGCAAGCAGTTTACAACCGTAAATCTTTATGGGTCTAAAAACATATAATTTGCATTACAATTCAGCCCCTACAGGCATAATTTGGACACTCAGCGTAAAGCCACTCACAGATATGAATGCCAAGATTGCAGCTGTATTTTAAGTGAAAAAGGAAACAAAACCATTTTGTTTTCATGTATGCTTCATGTCCCCAAGGGGTGAGGAGGGTGATGCTTACAAAAATATTTTTTGTACTTAAGATCCCAGATGTTATAAGTGAGTAAATCATGTTGGCAGTTTGTATGGGTAAATCCCCAAAGCTGGTGATGTGCAACCACAGAAATAAACCAAATTGCTGCCACTTGCACTTGTAAGAATGAAGTTCCCACAAGCTGTAATTAAATTGCAAAACACTTCAACGGATATGGGATAACTGTAGTGAATCTGATCACAAGGCATCGGTTCTTGTTAGCCACGTAAAAAAAAATAACTGCTTTGTGGGGTTCAGTTAGGGAGCAGCTAGGCTCCCTTAATGGACTGTGGCACTGTAAACCAAAAATAATTACAGCAAAATAATTTATTTTTACCTTAGCTATTTTCGATCGACACTGAAAAGATGACTTTGGCCCATTCTCACCAACTCTAGACCAATTGTGATAGACATATTAAGGAGAAAACTCTAAATATTAGTACTTTTTTATTGTTTGGTTTCCAGGTAAGGCCCACTAGGCACAAGCATCTGTTTTCAGGGGCAACCTGGGAGGACTAGGAAGGTTAAGTGACTTGCTCAGAGTCACACAGTATGCAAGTGGTGGTTATTGGAATCAAACCTAGGGCTGCTGGATGTATCAAGCTCATTCACAGCTCATTACTGTAACCTCTAGGTTATACTGCAAGCCCGTTTACACAACATATGTGTTGGTTCCTGCTTATGAAGTGGGGGGGACTTAATGGCTTGTGTGTCCCAACCAACCTTAAATTTCTATGTTACTATATATCTTTATGCAATACCTGTGGGCACAATAGCCATTAAAAAATTCATTTATTTCTACACATGGTAAATACATTTTAGAACCTTATATTTACTCTGCCCTAAGTGTTAATCACCCCCCTACCTGCACTACGTTCCTACTTTTACTTTTCACACTACCTTATGACAACCCCCCACCCAACACAATCTCCACTGTTTCTATACACTATTAAATTCAGTTCTCTATCTAAGGTAACTACAGAACAACATCAAATAAATAAAACATTACTTTTATCTTTTTTTAAAGCAATCTACAACTAAACTCCCCCACCACCTAATTGCTGCACCTTGCCTGCAGCGCCGAATCCCATGTTCACAATAACACTTCACAGTAGAAAGATTGCCTTCATACAATATTCATTAAAATGTACTTTTTTCCAACAGTTACTTCTTTTCTCTCCTCCTCCTCCTTACTGTAGCAATCCACACTTTGATCCAGCTCTCTCTTCTGCTTTGTCCACGGCCACCAACCTTCCAACCCTCTAACCCCCAATTCCAGCTGCACACCTCCTCCATGTCTCCTGATTCTTTCTCACCTCTTCCACAGTCAACTCCACACCACTTTTTCTCCATAGCACATCAAACGACTGCAAACATGAAAACAGTTCTTTTTTTTTTTTACAGAATACCCCAGCCACGCATTACAAATGCTGCTACTACTGACACTAATGTTGATGCAGTTGTGTTCAATTGGTCTACGACTGCAACTTGATGCTCTCTCACTACAGCTGCTGAATAGAAAAGGTAGGCTCAATCAGATAATAGAGGCTGGCCGGGTGGCGCTGACGGTTGAGGCGCTGGATGCCACACCTTGTGCCACGCTGGTGACCCGGGTTCAGAAGCGAGCCTGGGGACTGGGGGTCGGCAAGGGATCTAGCATCCAGAGGACTGCTCTCCCTTCCCTAGGGAGGGTTCCAGGGATGCACCGCTCTGCAACAGCACCTGTAGCTGTCGGGTGAAGCACATGCAGTTGGTGCACATTCAGCAGGGGGAGGAGCTCGGCAGGCGGCGGCACGCAGTGCCCAGCCACCATTGCACATCTGAGCTTCTCGGGGACCACAACATTTGGAAAAATCCCCTTCCCTTGGGGATAGGCGAAGACACTACTCTCCGGACCACACTCCCAAGGCTGGTCGCTCTCCTCTCCTGTCTCTGCCCACCCCAGACAACACGCTACACTTAAGATAGAGCGCCCTGGGCAGATAGGGTGGCCCTTCCCCATGACGGTTCAGATCCAAGGGTTTTGCTGGGTTGGGGTGAGGAGTAAGGAGAGCCTCACAGTGGGAACTAGAGCCCCGAGTAAGCAGTCGCTGGAGACAGTTCCCCTCAGGAGGGTGCAGAAATAAACTGTACAAAAAAAAAATCTAATTTTATTTAAAATAAAACAGGCACACTAAAAGTACAGCAGCAAGCGGCAACCTGTCTCCCTTGCTAAGCAAAAGATACTGCTGCCATGTTTTCCAAACTGACCAACCCTCCTACACAAAGAAAAAACACAATCAAGGCATGCACCTTCACCGTAAGGATGTGGCATCCCTAACAGCCATACTACCGGCCTGTAGCAAACTTCTGTAAATGAATAGCATTGCATGGCATACCACAAAATAATCTTCCCACTTTTATAAAAAGTAAAACACAAACTGAAACTGCACTAACAATAAAAAAACATCCTAAGAAACTCCTTCCCTGAAATTATACCCTACATTTGGGGCCAGGTCTATTTCCTGATGAGCCACGGTCAGTGCCATTTCAGCTTTGTCTTGTTCTTTTTTGCCCAGTGTTTCCATACTGCAGTGGCATTTTGGTCCTGGGTTCTCTTTTGGCCCTTTTGTCTTTCCATAGTGTAGGGTTCCCCTACAAAAGGTACATGTCTGCCACCAGACATTCTTAGTTTCAGTGGCGGACTAGTGGTGTGCATTAGTGTGCAGCACTCGGGAACATGGTTTATAGTCAGGAGTGGCGTGTGGCATCACTGGTGGTCAGGAGCACGGGAGTGGCATCGGTCACTGGGGCCATGTTGGAGCAGCATGGAGATGGTGGCAGCAGCATGGAGGGCATGACCATTGAGAAGAGAGTTGTAGCATTGAGGGAAAAGGCTGCTGGAAAGTGTTAGTGGGGATGGGTTTCTTGTGTGTTCCTTGCAGCTGGCCTCCAAATGTTTTTTTTTTTCCAATCCTAACTCCCCACCCCCACCCAAGCAGCAAAAGGAAAAAAACATTAAGGATCTGGGTCTCTGGAGTCTTGGTGAATCAGTGGTGGGGTCTCCCTTGGGGTTGCCAAACCTAATGCCCATCCCGTTCCCTGAGCAAACAACATCATACATGTTGTCCTTCCTTAACACAGGGCCTGCAGGGCCCTGCATGAACAAGGCTACAAATTGTGTGGGCAAAATGTGGTGAGACATACTTCTCTACCTTTGAAGAGTGTATCACTATGAGGCACTGGAGCTGTACCTTGTGCTCTGGAGAGGAGGCTGTGGGCTGGGGGGGGGGATGAGCATTAGGGTTGACAACCCCAAGGAAGGACACTAGGTCAAAATGGCATAATCAATAACAGTGCTGTCAACAAGTGCACAGCAAAAATGGTGCTGCCAAAAACAGTGCCAATCCAAAACATCATCAGGAAAAACAACGCCAATGGTAGTAATCCAAAGCCATACCGATGACCGCTACCATTGCTAAAAAACAAAATGTACACTTTGGTTTTGCAGGGGGCTCTGCCCCCGCACCCCGTGTAATTAAAATAACCAACTCCAAGGGGACGGAACTCGAGGATGGGTAGAAAGTTGGGGGGGACATTTGTTTTGGGGCATAAAAAAAAAATAACACACTTGGGAAGGGGGGAAAGACAGAAAACGCAAGATTCGGGAGACCAGGAACAGAACCCTGGTTTTCTGGTCTGTACTGGCCAAGCTGCTTGTGCCTCAGCCATCTCCACCACAGGAGCAGCTCAGACAGCCTCCACACTTTTTCCTATTTGTCCACTTCCTCCCCTGACTTGACAGCTACAGGAGTGGTGGTAACTAACTTGCACTATGCTATCCCTGTTGCTGTCAAGTCAGATGCAATTTAAGAAGCACAGTTTTGACAGTGCTATATTTGAAATGGCATTTTCATCTGAAGATCCCACCACTGATTTGCCAAGACTCCGGAGACCCAAAACCCTAATTTTTTTTCCTTTTGCTGCTTGGGGAGACAGGGTTGGACACCCTAACTCCACATTTCCCTACTTTTGTGGCATTAGAGTTACCCTAACTGGTGCATTAACATTGTGTTTTGCAAAGAACATTATATATATAGTTCTTACTATTGTATTTCACAGAATTCTGTGTTTTGTGATTCTGCCTCAGTGATACGCTGTACTTCCAACAAGTTGCTGCTTGAGTTGTGCCCATGAATTTATTTTTTGTCTTGCAAAATTAATATAAATTTAATCAGTAATAGATTACATTTGAGGTAAAGTAATCAGTGAAATGTAGCTGATTACTTTTCAGAGAAAGTTATCTGTAATTTGTAACTGGATACTGTTCCAAAGTAACTTTAATGGGAACATAAACCCTGTTGTGCACATATTTTAATATAACTGTAAACTTGGGCATATGTGAAGTCTGTATGATGACCCCAGTATATTGTTTTGTGCGTTTATTTTGACATAGTCCTATTGTTCCTTGTTTAGGGACCCATATTTAATGCAGCCTTCAGCTGCTGGCTGGGAGTGATATTCTGTGTAAAAAAAAAAAAAAAAACTAAACTTTTCTTTGGGAAAAGGCAGGATTTTGTGAGTTATGTTGCAAACCACATGCTATACAAAATGAGACATGGGCCACCATGTACAACAAGGCTATGTTTCCACTGAGGGGTTCTGATGGCATCATAGGTACCTTGACAGTGATGTTTGAGAGGTCATTGCTCTTGAGGTCCTTATGATGTCATCAGAACCCCTTAATGAAAACACAGCCTTGTTGTGCATGGTTGCCCATGCATTATTCTCTAGATATTCTTGGCCTGGAATAGTATGTTCAAGTCAGTTCGTGATTTGATCAGCATGGGAAACAAATGATACTTACTCATGCTCTAAAGAAACTTGAAGTTTATTAATATGCTGAGCATGCATAGTGCACTGAAGCTCCTCTTCTGCAGTCACAATGTAGGACCAGTGGGAAGAGACATTAGAGAAAATAAAATTTCAGACAAGGTCCTGTATTTACGTTATCACAAAAGCTAATGTACTGTGCAGCTCTGTAATGAGTAATAGGGCTGTTTCATGAATATGAGAGCCCGTTCTGTTACAAGCAGTATGACTTGTTGGAAACCATGAGATCTCCTTTGTGGGTTAAATAATCGCAGCTTTCACATATCTTTCAACTGTTCCTAATTTTCAGGGAAGTCCCTGATTTTGCCTCAGAATAATCCTCTAGCCCTCCTACAACCAATACTTATGTGACTAAAAAGTGAAATTTGTAATAAAAAAGTGTTGCTAAACATTAGAGTTGCAGACGGGTTCTTCTTCAGACAATGCCTTTTACACCAGTCCCCTTATTCTATCAAATTCCTGAGTGGATATCACCAATCTTTAAAATGTGTCCCTTATTTTGGTCTTTTGTCCCTAATTATTTTAAACCTTGTTCCTGATTTATGGGGCAGGGGTTGAAAGGTATGAGCATACATATCTTCCAGTATAATACTCTCTGTATGTACAGTACATGCATGCATATGTGTAACATTTTATTAAAGTTTCATGTGGTGTACATTTCCTGAGATATGTCCATCTAGTTGAACTGTGGACACCATAAACTATTGCAGAGTGCACGCAGTGCATGCCATATGGTATTCTCATACAGTATGTAAAATAACTTCTTTTTCTTTTGTTGCACGTAACAGCCTGGCATGAGATGAAGGAACACAGCCAGAAGAACCACAGATTTCCATGTTAAAGTGGTATTGACGCCTCTGGGAAAAGTTTAAAAACATGAATATAACCAGTCATGTAGCATAGCAGTAGAGCTTCATTTGCTGCTTCAGTGACCCAGGTTCAGGGAAACAGACTCAGGTTGCAGGAGACCAACTGAGAAAGGAGCAGTCAGTATCCTACTGGGCAGCCCTCCTTCTTCGTGGAGGGAGAAGTCCATCCTCTGCTGTTGACTGCCACCCAGTGGAGGCTGGGAGGGGTATCACAAGCAGAGGCTTACGCAGGGTTGTGGGGCCTGTCCCCAGATGTTGATGCATGCTTGCATGCCGCTGCACACATGCACGTCATGTCATCACACAGTGCCAAGAACCAGGGGAAAAAATGGCATACAAACCCGCAGGAAGATGACCGATCCTCCACAGGCTCCACACTGCAAAAGAGGCACTCACTTCTCAGACCAGATCCTGACCCAGACGAGGAAGTTGCACTCACCAGGGACCCCCAGCCACTGGGGGCATGCCATGGAGAAATAAGGAAGCCAGGGTGACTAACTAGAAAACTCACACTCCCAGTTGATTGTGAAGCGCGAGGTGCAGCCAAGGGCTTTCAACCACTTGGGGGCTGGGTTACTGCAGCACAATCTACAAACCCTGGAGTGTGCTATTCTGCTGATGAAATAAATGTTGAAGGGCTACCTGATGAGCAAAGGTGACCCCTGGTGTGGGCCACGGGGCTTGTTCTTCCACAGTGGATGCCAGTGTCATGTTGGGACCAGTCAGGGTTATGCCTAATGCCAAGGATGGAGGGCAGGTAAAATGGAAAAATGTCTGCTGGCAGTATGAAGCCTGTGGTCACCACAGGCTCTGCTCCATCAACAGGACCCTGGACCCTATCTGAATGTGCGTGGCAGATCATCAGTTCAAGTAAATCTCTGTGATGGTGGGTGACGTGGCTGAAAGACAGAAGGGCAGAAGGGGGCTGGGCAGCACAAGGAGTATAATGTGCCTATGGAAAAAATTAGGTATTGAAATTAAGAGGAAAAAAAAAAACAAGATGTGAAAAGAAGGAGACAAACCAAAGTTCTTTATTGATAGCATACAGTATATTTATTTATTTTAATTTTGGTAACCGAGTAGGCCCACTTAGCCCTACAAGCGGTCCCTTTTTCAGGGGCAACCCAGGGTTAATTACAGGTAGTATAACAGTTACAGAGTAAGACACTTACAGGGTTACAGATACAGTAGTACACAGATCAACAAGGTACAGTCATTTAGGGGGCTGCGCTCTCTACCTAAAAGACTCCATACAAGGGCACCACATCATTACCTCACTCCAACCCACAACTGCTCAGATACTGCCAGTGAGAATCCTCCTCGGTGCCCAAAACAAAACCTTCACTGTTGCCACCATCTACATCCCTCCCAAAGAACAGGGAACTGGTCTAACAGCTGTGCTTGACTTTGTAAAGTCACTCCCACCAGACACCGAATCCATCCTCCTAGGCGACTTCAACATCAACTGGCCTGCGGCTGATGCTGGTGCACACAGGGATACCGTTGCTGCGGCGAACCTCACACAAATGGTTGACTCACCAACCAGGAAAAATTACAGGACCGGCACCAGCACACTCTTGGACTGGATCCTTACCAGTCACCCATCGCGGATATCTAACACTAATGTCCTCCCTGACTCTCTCAGCGATCACTCCCCTGTTAGCTGCACCTGGTCAAATAAATTCATCAAACAACCACCAAAAACAATCACCAGCAGGGTTCTACCCAGTGGTCACCTTCCTTGACTCAAATACCACCTCCTCCACCAAGACTGGTCCCCTATCTTCAATGCAACCAACGTAAACACTGCCCTTGACCACTTCATAAACATCTTCACTGTGGCCTGTGACACGTATGCTCCTATTAAGAGCATAAAGTCAAATCACTGAGTAATCCTTGGCTCACAGGTGACCTCCTCAGGATGCTAAAACAAGAGACCACCTATAGGAGCTGGCCAGAAACTCTGGAAAGCAAAACGACATCCAAAACTACAAATGTACCCCAATGACTGCACCAAAACCATCCGGCAAATGAAGTCCGCCTACTATAAGCATGCCCTCACAAACTCCTGGGGCAATGGTTGGGAATTCTGGAAGAACATAAAGGAACTCACTGGGAATCCACCCAAAACCCCCCCATCAATACTCAACATCAATGGAACCACAACCCTCAACCCAAAACCCATTGCGGATACCTTTAACAAAGCCTTTACCGACCTCAGCACTGTCCTACCTCAGGACTACTTCAAAGATGGTGTAGCCCCCCTGTCTGGAATGAACACTACTCCCACCAGCTCCCCCTGCTTCTACTTCAAAGCAGTCAAGGCTCACCAAGTATGCAAATATGTTACCATAGCCCTTGGTAAATCAAGATTCAGTAATGACTCCCTCGATCTCAAAATCCTGTCTGTCACACTTGATGAAGTGCTTAGTCCTCTGACCAGAATTTTCAGCCTCTCCCTCAGCCTTAGCCAGATCCCGGACAGATGGAACTCTGCCACTGTCACCCCAGTCCATAAAAGTGGTGGCAAAACTGCCCACGATAACTACAGACCTATCTCCCTACTATCCCCACTCTCCAAGGCACTAGAATGCATCATCTCGGACCAGCTCACAGAATACCTGGATATGTACAACATCCTGTGCAAGCAACAACACGGGTTCCGCAAAGGTCACAGCACCTCCACAGCCCTACTTGAATTCACCGGTGCAATCCACAACGCACTTGATTCCAGTGAACTACTAGGCTCAATCTACATTGACTTAACTAAAGCCTTCGACACCATCAATCACCGCCTCCTACTTGTCCAACTTCAGAACACTGGGCTGTCAACCGACACCATTGGCTGGTTTAGAGCTACACTGAAGAACGGTCCCAAACAGTAAGAATCGCTGATCCTCTGGGACCCTAAGCCCGGTCCGCTCAGGAGTCCCCTGAGGCTCCATTCTGGAACCCCTCCTCTTCAGCCTATTCTTAAACTCTCTACCGGATAGCTGCCCAGAACAAATAATTCTCTCGCCCGACGATGCTGTGATCCTCACCTCAGATCCTGACCCAAACCAATTACAAAATAAACTTCAGCGGGCCTTCTCCTCCATGAATCCTGGTTCCTAAATCATAAACTGCTTCTCAATCAGAAAAAAAACAAGTCTATGGTCTTTTGCAGCCCCCACAACAAAAACAAACAACTCCACCTCTCCATTGCAACCAAACAAGGAGCCATCCTAGAGCAAACACAATCGTTCAAGTACCTTGGCATCACCCTTGATCCCCACCTCTCATACGCTGTCCATATTAGCAATGTGGCAAAGTCTGCCAATACGAGGTTAGGCATATTATTCCAGCACAGGAAACACCTAACCTCAGAAACACTGTCAGTGGCCGTCCAAAGCTCCATTGTCAGCATCATAGACTATGGTCTTATCATATCTGGGTCTGCAACTACCACTGCTCTCAAACATATCGCGACCTCCCTGAATAAGGCCTGTCATCTCATCACTGGCTCACATCACCATACCCACATTTGTGACCTTTATTCCCAATCTGGATGGCTTCAACTGGACAAACGCATAAAATACCAAGCCTGCATCACAGCCAAGAAAATCATAATGAGACTTGCCCCACCTGGTGTCTGTGCCCTCCTTAAGCCTAGACATAGGAATGTCACTACAAGGAGATCCAATTCCCATCTACTACATATCCCATGATGTCGCACGACCCAAGGACAAAGATCATTTGCCTATCAGGCATCCAGCTGGCTCAACTCTCTTGGCAGCGACATAGTGACCGCTCCAACACTTGGCCTTTTCAAGTCCAAGCTGGCGCCTCTCACTGCTTGTATCCTGCGAATACCCATCTTAACATTTCCACCATTCCAGCTGCACATGCCCCAGCACCCAGCACTTACAATCAGTCTTTGCACCCCTAACACCTTACCTGGCATATTCCCTCGACAAGGCCCCCTGGCTGCACTGTCTCCCGCCATCACCCACCTCCCCCCGTATCTCCACTCCTGCCCCTGCCCCCACCCACCTCCCGTACTCCCCCTTACCCACTACACCTCCTACCCCTCCTCAATCTCCTACCCTCTCTTCTCCCCCATCGACCCCCCCCTTCCCCTTGTCTTGCTCATAGCTCAAGTCTTTGTACTGGTTATTACATGTCTGTAAGTCAGTGACGTTATGTTTGTAACTAAAAATGATGTCTGTTGCACACGCTGACGTGGAACCTTTGTAAAAGAGCCTCGGCTCAAAGGTATTGTAATCCTAGATTGAAATAAATAAATAAATAGTTACATTTGACAATTTTCGAGAGTTGTTACACCTTAATACCTAATGCGGGTGTAATACCTTCTGTTGATATAGCAGTACAGTAAAATAAATGAAGTAGGATTTCAGGGCATACGCCCTTGTGAAGTCAGCGGTAGCAAGTACATTGATTTAGTTCCAGCAAGTGATCCTTAAGTCCCCCTTATGAATCCTCCTAGGGAATTGCATTCCTGGAGGGTCATTGGTAGGGTGTGCCAGAGGGAAGGGATAAAGACGGAGAAAGCCCAAGACACATATTGCACAAAAAACACATAGTCATCGTCACAATACCGTACAGCCTAATTGAGATGGATTATAATAAAAATACATAACCTCTGCCCAACGTCGGGCTAATGGACAATGAACCAGAGGAAGCAAAAAATATGTAAGAAAATGTTATTGTCCTAAACTGCTTTTTGTCTGCTTCCAGAATCCCAAGCTTTAAGACTTTCTCACAAGTGCGGGATGTTGGGCTCCATCAGAGAAATCAGGCTGCTCACCAAAGGCTAGAAAAGAGAGAATGGCTATCCACCATACACACAAAACAATGTGCAAAACATAAAACATCGAAGGAGAATAAGTCATAAATATTCAAGGTGAAACAACATGAAACAAGAAACTGTGGTGCGTTCTCCCTCCTCCCTACCAAAAATAATTCCCTGAGAGCGCTCTACGTATCATTGTTAGTCATAAGGCGGTTAGTCATGACAGGTGCCAAAGGCGAGAAACCATTATTTTGAACTTGAAAGTGAAACTGTTGGGCCGGCGCGGTGGTGCTGAGAGTTGAGGCACTGGACGCCACATCTCGCACCATGCTGGTGACCTGGGTTCGGATGCGGATTCAGGTTGTTGGGGGGGGAAGAAGGATTGAGCATCCCTGGGACTGCTCTCCTCCTCCTCCAGGGAGGGTAGGGAGGGACTCCTGTGAATGTGCTGGTTCCTGGCGGTGGCTAGGGGGTAGTGTTGCTCATGGACCAATGGAAGGGACGTTGGACGTGCGGCACATGAGAGTGTGTACCACAGTGTCCTTGGTGTTCTTACATGTCTGCACCGTGTGGGGGTAACTAAGGGGAAAAACCATGCTGAATCCTCCGGCACTCGTGAGGGTCTGCTGCGGCGCTGCACCGGATGCTCCAGGAGCTTCCTCTGGCCCTAACCCTTTGGTGTTCCATGATGCGATGTGGTCTATAGAGAGGGTGATGGAAGGAGGTCGAAGCTCGGGCTCGGTGCCTGATGCAGGAGCCACTAGTAGACCAGACTGGGGGACCATAGGGATCACCCCAGCCAAGGAGGTAAGCGAGATAAAGAAACTAAAAAAAAAAAGAAGTGAAACTGTTTTTAGAAATGGTGGACTATGCCAATATTAACACACTCCTTAGTTTTCGGCACCTGCAGCCAATGAGAGACCGAGATGTTGCCAACCCATTCTTTAAGGGGTATCAACAGTTTTCTAACCACGGAAAAATCATTTACCATGAGCAGATTTCTGGCAGTTGGGAATGAATAGACTTTTTAGGACTGGAGTCAGCGATAAAATGAGCATACCAGTTAGAGTAAGCGAATTTAAGGAGACTGCTGTCCTTGGGCCTGATTTTTCTATTTTGCACAGCCTGTAAATTTATGAGAATTCTTTGCCTTTCTTAAGAATCCTCTTTTAAATTAAATGCAGCAACTGAGCAGACATCCAAGACTTATTTTTAGAGGCATACTCAGGTATTTTGGATGGGATACAAATATTCCTCACTGACAAAAAGACCTTAAGAAAACTGATTCCAGGCAGTATTTACAAAGACTACAATCCTCAAATGTGTGGGCGGTAGTCTTAAAATGTCATGTGCATTATCCTACTCGATAAAGTGATACTGTACTTCCTGCTATACGACCAGGGGCTGCTGAGTCAAAAGTACAACAGGGGTCTTTCTCACTCGGAACTTAAATACCCCACCAAAAACTCCCACGGATTAATAAAATGTAGCACTATCATCTGGAGACTGTAAACACACACACACACTTTGTACTATATGCGCTAGGAGGAGTTTATATGGATCTAATGGAGTGCAGGCAGTATTCTAAAACTTGATGTGGCCTTGGAGCACTGCTCGAGTGACAGCTTGGGCTGAAGCAAATATTCCTGTTGTAGAACTTTTCATATAAAACAAATTTTAAGTCAAAAACCAGCTCAAACAATTAGGGCACAACCCATTTTCATATAATGTTTTTTTCCTTCCTCTTGGGAACCAAAATTGTCCCCATAAGAGTAAGACCTGTAAACATGACCACATACACGCAAGTACATACACATACACACACCCCAGTACACATACACAAAAACACACACACACACACACCAGTACACATACACAAAAACACACACACCCCAGTACACATACACAAACACACACACACACACACCTCAGTACACATACACAAAAACACACACACACACACACACACCAGTACACATACACAAAAATACACACACACCCCAGTACACATACACAAAAACACACACACACACACACCCAGTACACACACAAACACACACACACACACACCCAGTACACATACACAAACACACACACACACACACCCAGTACACATACACAAAAACACACACACACACACACACACACACACATCAGTACACATACACAAAAACACACACACATCCCAGTACACATACACAAAAACACACACACACACACACACACACCCAGCACACATACACAACAACACAAAACACACACACACACACACACACCCCCAGTACACATACACAAAAACACACACACACACACACGTCAGTACACATACACAAAAACACACACACATCCCAGTACACATACACAAAAACACACACACACACACGCTCAGTACACATACACAAAAACACACACACATCCCAGTACACATACACAAACACACACACACGTCCCAGTACACATACACAAACACACACACACACACAGTCAGTACACATACACAAAAACACACACACGTCAGTACACATACACAAACACACACACACACACACACACGTCAGTACATATACACAAAAACACACACACATCCCAGTACACATACACAACACACACACACACACGTCAGTACACATACACAAACACACACACACACACACACATGTGCACATGCGCCAGTCTAAATGGCAGGGACAGTCATTTCTTTCAACTGAGTTCACAGAAATTTTCCCTGGGCAGTACTACCTTGGAGACGCAGTACAGTATCTGTATGCAAACCATGTATCAAAAATCATCTTTCATTTTGTATTGTGGGAACAGATATTTAAAAATGTATTTCATGCTGTGCATTGAATATAAAGTGAGTAGCAGTCCATGTCACAAAATCCTCACACTACAGCTAGTAGTCGCTCCCAACAGTTTTAGGACCGAATAACAATTTTCTAGGTTAAGACCCCCCTTATCAAGGTTCTTGTGTGGAGGGGGGGGGTCATTTCATCGGCCTGTATTGCTCCTGACTCACAGACTAATATTGGGCCCAAAAATATATAGCAAGCTAAATGTTCTCATGTTTTTTAATTGTTACGGGCTAGCCCAGTGACATGGAAGGCTGAGGCAGATGCCTTACGTACAGCAACACCACTGACCCTGGTACAGGAATGGAGCCGGGCTGCTTGGGGCCTGGACTGGGGAGGAAGGACCGCGTGTCCCTTAGGACAGGTCTCCTCCCTCAGGGCAGATGGTGAATGTGTCCCATTGCTCATCTACTACCTAAAGAAATCTGTGTGACAGCAAAGTGAGACACACACACGGGGGAGGGGACCCCACACGCAGGATGTCAGAGGCTTCACCGCAGAGGTGGAATATGCACATTGCATCCATTGTACATGAGGTGGACCCCAGGGCAAAATACTAAGTGGAAAACAGCCTGACCACAAGATGAAGCCCGATTTCCTGCAGGCCTCGCACTGGCTACCGGGCACTTCCAAGGTCCTGTGGCAGAGGATGACAGAGAGAAGGTAAGCCCTGGAGAAGTAAGGTGACAGAGCTGGGGGATTGGTCAGAAAGGGGTGGTCATGGATGACAAGGCAGAAAAACTACTAATAATCTTTTAATAAAATGTGTTACCACCCCCTCAAAAAATGATTTACTTCATACCAGATTAAAATTGTTGTCGGGCATATCGAAAAAGTTGGGGAAATGGGATGCCTGGCATTTGGGCACTTTCTGCCCATCTGATATTAAGTGACACTGACATTGACACACCCTCCCAGCTGGAGGAAGGGTGCAGCTGATAGGGTGGAAACAGGAAACCAAAGAAAATGGTGAAAAATGTAAGTTCAATGGGCGTACGCAACATAGTGAGGTGTTATGCCTGTGCAGCATTGTTAATAGTCTGAAAGTAGTTGAATGAATGTGTTGTTTGACTGCTATATGCAGATACATTGACTGTTCATGCTCCCTGTTAAGTGGAGGAACTGCCACCCTGTCAGGGTCCTGTGAAGGCAAAAGAACCCTCTTGAGGAGGATTCCACCTCTAGAGGTGCTGCAGGAACATTATTTCTTTAGGTTAAAGGTATCTTAGGAAGGAACCCCAAGGAGAGAGGTGTGTCACTGGAGGAAGAGGGGAGGATGGCAGGGCAAAGAAACAGTGCTTTCGAATGAGGCTGGAGAAAGCTGGCTTAAATAACTCAGGAAGGGGGGAGTGGCTTGTAGCTCCCACTGACTGAACTGCAGGTACTGTCTTGGTGTTCAGTGTGAGTACACAGCTTAGTGAGGAGTTGCAGTATGCTTGTGCAACTTTGTTGATAGTCCGAAGGCAGTTGAAAGAATGTGCTGCTTGACTGTTATACATGGATACTTTAGTCAATCGCATTCTCTGTCCCATGGGGGACTACTACCCTGTCGGGTACTGTGAAGGCAAAGGAACCCTCCTGAGGAGGGTTCCACCTCAAACATAATTGCTTTAGGCTAAATGTACCTTAGGAAGGGGACCAAAAGTGCTGTGCAGCAGGTGGCGAATACAGGGACTGAGTGAAGTACTGACTGACAGCAGCTGGTGACACCCGATAACAGACAGAGATTGTTTTGAGCAATGACTGATAGCAACTGATAACTGTTAGCAGACAGAAGCATAACTTCCATTAGGAGAGAGGGAACTGCAGGACTCAAGGATAAGAAAGCCACCATCCAAACCCAACTCACAGCAGAAAACTACTACTAGAGTAAACGCTATACTTAAATACATATAGTACATTATGGACTTTGGCACTCAGGAGAGAAAAAACACCCCGTGGAGGAAATCTCTGGTGATCCATGGCCTCAGTCACCATCTCTTTGGTATGAGAACTTATTATTGTGACAGCTCAGAATGTTAATTTGGAGTTCAAAATTCAGGGGACTTTTTGGAGGGATAACTCTCTCTATCCCTCTAATGGGATAACAGTGTGGGGTACCATAAGTCAATCTCTGCAGCTAAAGGAAGTTCCCCCACAAGAGAGGCCCACCCATCAAAGCATGGAATGAGGAGAGTAGGGACTGCTCAAAGGCTATCACACAGCTTTAAGACCAAGAGGAAACCTATCCTTGAATGGAAACTAAAGGAAGGAGATACAGAATGAGACTAGGTGGACCCCAGGCAGATGCAGGGAGAATAGCTTTCAGAGGTGCTGCCCACATGGTCTGCACTGCTAAAGGGGCCCCTGTGGGATGAGGTCCCCACCCTCTGGCAGCTGTCTTAAATATTATACCTTGAGGTGCCACTGACCAAAGGTCTACATGGCTAACCCCCCCTCCAAGCAGTGGACCTTACCCCCCTGATTGACACAGCCAGGAGCCACCACAGGAGAAGAAGAATCCCCACCTGAGACAGGGGACTCACCCTTAAGATGCAGCCTTCAAGGGGGGCAAGAGCTGTCTATCCACAGGGAGAACACTGAGGGCAAGATTCCAACTGAATAATGACTTGTGAATGGAATGACTGATATTGATGGAAAATACAAAGACTGAAAGGTCCTGAAATTTGAATGTACATCAATGTCAAAATGAAAGGTAAAATCCAGCTTCAGCAGGAAAGTCTAGAAATTGTAAACACACTAAGACTAGGGTGGTAAATACTGAGCAGACTGACTGAGTAAACTAATTAAAACAACAGAACAGAAATGGGAGTGGCTACCTTGCTAGGAAGGTAGGTGAATGCAGTTGAGGAATGCAGTTGAACTGAGAGGTTTGCAGGTGGCCTGGCATGAACAGCAAAATGGAAAAGCCTGAAATAGCACAAGTGAAAACAGCAGAATGACATAGGCAGGACATACTGTGGAAATTAGTAAGTACACAAAAAATCAAAACAGAAAGAAACACAGGAGTTACATGGGGACAGGAGTGCAGCAGGAGTAGCTGACCAAGAGAAGGAAGGAAGAAAAGCTGCAGTCAGGAAAGGTATAAAACCAAATACTGACCTAGAAAGCTGATGATGGGCAGAGCCCCAGCAGAACCTCCAGCTGCAACAAAGAAACAGTGCTTCTGGATGAGTCTGGAGGAAGCTGGCTTAAATAGCTCAGGAAGGAGGGTGTGGCTGGTAGCTGCTGTCCATTGAACTGCAGGAATAGCCTTTGTGTTAAAAACAATTGAACATTCTTTATTGCTGTGTTTTTTTTTAATTTTGTTTTGGATAACCTTTTTTCTCCAGTCTTGTAACCTTAACCTTCTTATAACCTTTCTTCAACTCTCTGATCCTCCTCCTCCTGTTCTTCTCCTTCAGAGGCAGTTTTAGGCACAAGTTAACCAAGCTGCAACTTGGGACACCAGCACAGAAGGGGCAAACAAAAAGAGAAACTATAAGCAGAGATCTCTTTGAAAAGCAAAAGTGTTAATATAAAAGCCAAAATTGTCATTGCCACGCTTGTGTTTGGAGAATTCTTACCACTTTGTGATGTGGGGTGGGGTGGGGTGGGGTGGGGCAGAAGGGAGGAGAAGAGGTGATGGGAGCAGTGAAGGAGGCACCACAAATGTTTATACTTGAGGCTCCATTAGGTCTAAAAGCAGTCCTGCTCTCCTTCAGAGCCCTCATCCATAACCCCTTCTTTCACACCTGCTTCCCCCAACTAGCCTCCCCTCCGCTTCCTGACCCCTATGCCTTTAGACACTATTTAACCTCACCTTGTTTCCCATCCCCAGGTTCTCTGACAGGCCCACTTGTTGCCCCTCTTAAAAGCTTTTCAGCCCTTTTGGTCCTGCACTGTACCTGCCTACTTGCACAATTCTCAACATTTTATCCATAATTATGGTAAACATTATGTTTTGCAGATATTGTACATTTTTATATTGTAACCTATTTTTATTGGATCCTACTTTTGTACTGTGTTTTTTAGACCAAGGAAGTGGACAAGGGCCACGCTGTGGATCTGCTGTACTTTTACTTCAGCAAGGCTTTTGATTCGGTACTGCACAAAGGGTTGCTCAAAAATATGGAAGACCTGGGTGCAGCTAAAACATAGTGAACTGGGTGGGTAGTTGACTAGAAGAGAGACAGTAGAGGGTGGTGGTCAGTGGGGTTAAATCAGAGGAAAGGGAAGTTTCGAGCAGGGTTCCACAGGGATCCATTCTGGATCCGGTCCTCTTTACATGTTCATAGGTGAGGGAATCCAGGGCAGGCTGTGTCTCTTTGCAGATGATACAAAACTATGTGGGAGGGTGGATAGACATGATGGAATAAGGGATATGTAGAGGGACCCACAAAAACTAGAGGGGCGGTCAAAAGTCTGGCATTTAAAATTCAATGCCAGAAAGTGCAATGCTATGCACCTAGGGAAAAGCAACCCGAAGACAGAGTACTGGATGGATGGGTGGGCTGAGGCTTAGCACTGCAGAAGAGGCATGGGATCTAGAAGTTCTCATTCACAACTCCTTTAAACAAATAAGCCAGTGCAACAAAGCCTATAGCAAGGCTAACAGGATGCTGGGATGTATCGAGAGGGGTACTGATAGAAGAAAAGAGGTAATACTTCCCCTATACAGATCCCTGGTGAGGCCTCATCTGGAATACTCCTTCTTTCTGGAGTCCTCACCTCAGAAAGGACAGGTATAGGTTGGAAACAGTGCAGTACAAAGTAACAAAAATGATTCAGGGCCAGCGGGCAGATCTTAAGAGGAGCACCTCAAGGCGCTAAATATGTACTCACTGGAAACCGGAAGGGAGATGGGAGACATGATAGAGACTTTCAAGTTCCTTAGAGGAATTAATAAGGTAAACTGCAGGGAAGTATTTACCCTGAATATTAACTCGCGGTCACGTGGTCACGAGTGGAAATTAATGGAAGGTGATTCAGGAGGGGCGTGAGGAAGTACTTCTTTACAGAAAGGGTGGTGGAACCTTGGAACAGTCTGTTGGCCAGGTTGGTGGGTGAAAACACAGTCAGAGGATTCAAGCAGGCATGGGATAGAATGAAGGGAATATTGGTCGGCTGGGACGACAAGACCAGGGAGGAGAATGGGGATATGACTGGGAGGGTTAGTACCCTGGAGGAACAATAGATTCCTGGCATTATAGGGAGTATGGGCAGACTGGATGGATCTCTGGTGTTTTTCTGCCATCAACACATATATTTCTATGTATATAACTGTGCCTACAGTAGAAGAGGGAGGTGCACAACACTGTCTTGCAGTAGCACTCAAAACTTTGTACCAGGGCACTCGACTGTATACAAAGGCTTCCTTCAACAGACACGAAATTATGTCAGAGAAATGCTGTGGTTATAATGGTCATGATGTTACAGCACCTACAGTAATTTTAAACAGGGGGTCCCAAGTTTGGCTCCCACTACTGTTACTGACCCAAAGTGTGACCTTAAGCAAACCCACTAACTTCCTTGAGTGTGAGTTCACCCAGCTGTAAACTTGTGCAGAAGCTCTGTATTACCCCTCTGAGAATAAAATGCTGCATCTCCGTTCTGCTGTCTTGGGTAAATTGTCAAAAGAAGACAATTCAGTGTCAGCTGTTCACACAGAGCTTGTAGGGATCTAGTTAGCAACACTTTTGTACCAGGTCCTCTCATATTTTAATAAGAATGTGTTGGATGTACCAGTTCTCCTCATATTTTATAAAAAATGTACCTTTCTAATATTTTATTAAGGATGCACCAGCTCTCCTAATATTTTATTAAGAATGGGCCTGTTCTCTTTCATATTTTACGGTGGACGTGCCTGTTCCCCTCATATTTTATTAAGGATGCACTTGTTCTAATATGTTATTGAGGTCTGTTTATTCCCCTAATACTCCACTGCAGGTACAAGTGTTCCCTTAATATTTGACTAGGGGTGTACCTGATCCCCTAATGTTTTGTGGGGGATAAATCCAGTGCCCCCGATATTCTGCTATGGCTGTGCCTGTTCCCCTAATATTTTATTAAGGATACAACAGTTTCCCTATAATATTTCAATATGGATATACCTGTTAATATTTGATTAATGATGCACCAGCTTACCCACTTTATTATAGCAAAGAAATATTGGAAGTCCACCCCACTCACCCTTCAAAAATCAACGAAACCATTCATGCTTTCAACATTTTTAATTTATTGCATCCAGTATTTTTTCTCTACCTTTCGGGTATTTTACCCTTCGTCAGGAATTGGTTTCTACAGTAAAAAACATACAAAAAATATTTTTTTGTCAAAACCCACTCTCCATTGTGATTCTAAAAAATATATCTTCCATAATAATTTATGCACAAAAAAGAATTGTATATTCAGGTCCCAGATTAAAAACATGCTATCACCTTATTTTAAGCTTTCCTGTTTAGCTTTATCTGTGTTATTAGGTTTGACTTCCATCACTTTTTGACTGAAAATTAATCAACAAAGTTATTATTAAACTCTGTTTTTTCATAATCCATTCTTAAATACTTATTCACTAAATATTAGTGTATTGCTAACCTTTTTTAACCAATTACATTTCATTTTTCTTCATTAGGTTCATCACGTCATCATCACGCTCCAGCTTCTGCGTGCGAACATTGTAAACGCAACCTCCTTAGTTTCTGCTTTTTCTCTAATTCTTCCCATAGCTTTCTTTCAGTTTGATGTCCTCGCTTTCAACATTCTAGCTCTTTTATACTGTCCAATCTTGCTAAAATGCTTGCTTTAATTATAGCTCTGACCTTTGCAAATGCTCTGTACATTACACTCCATTCACTTCATTTTTACACTCTTACTTTTCATTTGTTTTTCTGTCCTGATACCTTCCAACACTTTCATTAAACCCTTCTCAGTTTAAAACAAGTTTCAGGCATAACGCTAACCCGTATGCTAATATACTAGTTACTAATACACTTTTTTCATAAATAACTTTTTTGAAGTGCTGGCTGTACTAGGATACCCCTTTTTTCGGAAGCTACTTTATTACAAATAAGTCAGTTCCCCGACATATTTTATTAAAACCTTTCCATTCTCCCAAAATTTTATTAGGGGCATACCTGTTCCCCTAACAGTTTACTGTAAATGTGCCTGTTCCCCTGGCATTTTTTTTTTTTTTTATTTAGTTGTTTAAGCAGGTATAGCACACTAAGCTGGAAGCTTTTTTACAGGAGCAACCTGGAAGCACAAGGAGGTTAAGTGACTTGCTCAGGGTCACACAGTATGCAAGTGGAAGCTGTAGGATTCAAACCCAGGTCTGGTCTGCTGGATGTCACCAGATTTGCAGCTCAGAGCCTTAGACCACTGCGCTATACTGCCTCCCTTTATTAATGATGTGCCAGTTTCCCTTATAGTTTACAATGAATGTACCCATTCCTCTATTATTTTAGTAAAGATGTACCAGTCCCCCCCAAAAAAAAAAAATTATTTAAGGATGTACCTGTTTCCTTAATATTTCACTATAGATATGCCAGTTTGTCTAATATTTTACTATGAATGTGCCTGTCCCCCTAACATTCTATTAAGGATAAAACAGTTCTCTTAATATTCTATTATGGATATGCCAGTTCCTCTAAGAGGCCTTTCCGTTCCCCTAATATTTAGGTAAGAACAGACCCCTTTTCCATTTCCTGAATATTTTATTAAGGTTGTGCCTGTTCTCTTAATATTGTATGATGGACACACCTGCTCACTAATGTTTTCATGAAGGATTTACTAGTTCTGCTAATATTTTATTATTATTTCTTTATTTATTTGAAAATGTCTTACCAGGCAAACCATACTGAGAACAATAGTCTCATTTTCAGATATTTATATAGTGATTGATTTTTTGGAAGGCTGCAGCCTGTAGTCCAAGGGGGCAGTGCAACTGGCCACACCCCTGTTTGGCGTATTGAAGGGCTGCTCTCCTCACTTCACATACAGCATTTTTCCTTGCAGTCAGAGGTGCTGTCTGTCCTCTCCCTGGGCCCACTCTTTCCCTGAGCCCTGCCCTCTCCCCTCCCCCCTCCTCCTTCCCCCGCTGTGTTTGCCTCCTCCCTCCCTTCCTGTTGTAATCTACTGGCTGTGCTTGACTCCCTGCCTGGTTTGTACTTCTCCTGCTTCTGGGTCAGTACTTTTGCCTTCGCCTCCTGCTTCTCAGTCCGTGTTTTGCCTGTGGCTGCAGTCTGTGCTTCTGTCTCACTTGTGTGTTCTCCCTACTGCTCCTGTTTGCTTCATTTGCTTTTTGGGCTTTTCTGGCATGCTAGTGCCCCTCTGTTTGCAGTGTTATAATTAGCTGCATTGCTAATCAAGTTCTCAGTTCATTTATCATATTTCAGCAATCTCTCTCTTGCTCTGTACTAGGTGCCTGTGTGCTCTCAGTTCCAGTTGCTGTTTCCATGCTGCAGTCCCTGTGCTCATCACCGTAATTGTTTGCACCTTCCTTTAGTACTGGCTCCCCTTAGCAGCTATCACTCTGCCCTACTGCATTACTCCTCACTTCTGTGTTTGTGTTATTTAGGCTCATTTATTGCTACTCCCACTTTTACCAAGCCCCCAGCGGTCTGTTTCTGATGATAACCTAATCCTGCTTTCATGGCTGGCACGTATTTAACTTATTTCATTAGCTGCTTGGTGTCATGGCATCATGTTCGTGGCTTCCTTGTGTTTTCTATGGCCAGTGGCGGAGCCAGGTCTGGGAACCAGGGGGGAGGGGCCATTCAGTCAATCATGGGCTCCACAAAGGGCATTAAACAGTGAATAAAGATGGTGAAGGGGCACCACTACTCACACCGGGGCAGTCAGGAGGGACAACTGCCCCCCCAGCCACCCTTTAGTTCCACCACTGCCTATGGCGATGGACTGAGGAGTCACAGGGGGCATCATGGCCCCAGGCAGTGGGAGCAGCTTCTTATTTGTTGTGATTTGTATGAGCCCTTGGCTCACCCAGTCTCCTCCTGCCATTCCGCATAGCCTTTATGGCACTATGCAACCAGCGATTCCAGGCAACTTTCTACCTAAGAGCTTCTGGCTCTACCCAGCCTTCTCCCACCCCTTCCCTAATAGTATGCACCTGGTTTACACAGTCATCTCGGCCTTCCTGTCCCTTGCACCACCAGCAATGCTCATCCCCTTCCAAGTCTGACAGCATATCATGTTTACTTGCTTTGAACCGCACCTCCTACCGTGCTGGCTTTGCAGCCTCCTCCTACCTAACCAGCTTCACAGCATCCTCCTCCTTTCCAACCATGAGCCCTGGGCTTCACTCAGCCTCACTGTTCTCTTACTCATAACATTCAATTCAATTCACTCCCAATTTGGCTTCCTAATGGACTTGGTTGGCATGCATTCCTGTGGTTGACAAATGCTATTTACCTTATCTAGACCCGTGAGACGGTCCATATTGCTCAGTCTGGCCTATGTACAGGTCTCTCCCTATCAGCTCTCATCCAGTCAAGACCCATGAGAGGGTCCACAGTGCTCAGTCTGACCTACGTACAGGTCTCCCCATGTCTGCTATCATCCATCACGACCCACGTGTGGGTCCCATGCTCATTACAACTCACTTCTCCACATTTTGTAGACATGCTGACTGTATCCATTACTTCCAGGACTCGGGGCTAGCCCTGTGGCTGACGGTCTCTCTCTCTCTCTGCACCCCAAAGTCCACATCTTGAGCATGCGAAGCTTGGGAAGGGGTCCTTGTCACCTGGCCCACATTTGGGAATGTCCTTGCTCTGGGTGGACCTTCAGTCCTCAACCATACCAATGGCACCTCTTGATATAGCCTTGAAGACTTCGGCGGTGAAGGGGTGGGGCTGTCATGGGAAGGGCCCCTTTAGCTGCCCAAGCGGGTTCGGATGCACCCTTTAAAGCTATTCTCCCTACAAATGCCTCTGGTTCACCTAGTTTTTTCCTTAGATCAGTAGGACGGCTGAGCACCTCGGCAGTCATTACTATTTTCATCCTGCCTTAGAGGTTGGCACCGAGATGCCCTGGTGTTGGAGAGTTCACTTGCAACCCTCCACAGCATTCAAAGCCTAAAAGGAAGGCGACCTAGGCCTTGAATCCCCAGAGGTTTCCTCCTCAAAGGGGGTTTTTCCTCACCTCCATGCCAATAGTCATAATACTAGATAGGCATAGTTGTAGTCCCTAGATTACTTAGTTAGGTTTCCGCTGTTGAATGGAGTTGAGTGGCTGTCCTGTAATTGTCCCTTCTCCCCCTTTGGATGTTCTCTCTCTCCTTAGGAAGCCAGGCCTCCATGCCTTACAGTCACACCTCCAAGCGGGTCACTATTCACCTGTTGTTTCCTGCCTACTCTACTCAAACAATATGACCAACTGACCCATGCTACCAACTGAACCCATACTATCCACCAACCTACGTACAGGTCTTCGACTCTGATAAGTGTTCACTACCTTGTATGCTTTGCTCAATACTCTTTTGGGGCTACTTCCTAAGGTATCTTTAGCCAAGGGAATCATTCCCGCAGCACCTTAAGGGGTGGAACCCTCCCCTAGGGTTCCCTGCCTTCGTACCCCTACAGGGTGGTCTATCCCATGGATAGAGAGACGAACAGCCAAAGATTATCTATGTTACACAAGCACAAATTGAGTTGCATGGGCACATTGAATTGGAAGGCTACAGTCTGTAGTTCAAGGGGGCGGTGCAACTGGCCACACCCCTGTTCGGCCTGTTTAAGGGCTGCTCTCCTCACTCCACACACAGCACTTTTTCCTTGCTCTTCCATCCACCCCTCCTCCTCCAGCAGCACACCTCTCTCTCCTGTGGGCTTCTTCCTAAGGTACCTTTAGCCAAGGGGATCACTCCCGTGGCATCTCAAGGGGTGGAACCCTCCCCTAGGGTTCCTTGCCATTGTACCCCTACAGGGTGGTATATCCCACATGTAACCCCTAGATGGCGCTATCCCAGGGGCTACTACCCCTGCCTGATTTGCCACTAACAGGTTGAGGGGCCTGGATCCAATGGCGGGTGCCTCCACCCAGAGGTCAGGGTTTGCAATAGTTAAACTAACTTGGTCACAGCCCTCTGGGACACTGCAACCCCTTTCTTCCCACTAGTGGCCCACACAATATATCAGAATTACCTTCACAGTATACACTTACCCCCAGGTCTGGTTCCGCACTGGGACCTCCTGTGAAATGAGATACAGTGCAACAATCACAGTACAGTACTTTAACATAGACAAATACCTCAGGCAGTATAACTTTGCTGAAACAAGCAGCTCTGATTTATTTAGGGGATATAACAAGGACAGGGAAATCAGGTTAATTAGCTTATCACTTTAATAATCACCTATGGCTCTGTGCACAGGCCTATCCCTATCAGTTACTGTCCCTGGGTACCCAAGCCCTAGTGGCTAGTCCAAACCGTGGCAGCTGGTAGGGCCCTTTCACACAGAGAAAAGGAGAATTAAACAGTCAGCAGTACAGTAATTCCATTTGGATTTAATGTGGCAATTCAACAGGAGCGACCTGAATTAGTACTCATGACCTCCAAATAAGATAGGGTCCTTCAATGTCAGCAGGGCTCACTTGAGGTGCACAAACCTCTTCATACATCCATAAAAGAAAGCACTATACCAGGCAGGCTGCATCTGTATCCCGATCGCATTACTGCACAATACCGGGAGAACACACAGCAGATTCAGTTCCTGACAGACCGAGTGTATTTCAGCAATTCCTCCAGTCTTCTACAGGGTGAGCCTGGTTTCCACTCTTCAGAGATCCTTTGATTCTTTTCACAGGACGGATTCAGTCCTAACAAGTTGCAGACCGGAACTCTGGGCCTTACACACGTTTTTTGACTAAAACTGCACACTGAAAAAGCACAGGGCTCCTTCCTTCTTCACTGCCAAAGCTCAACTGAAACTCCAACCGACAAAACCGGGCACTTCCTTTGAGTTCCTCCCAGTTCTTGACTGGATTGGCTGTCACTCACAATAGACTGCTGCTGTTGGTCCAAAAAGGCACTGAAGTCCAAACTACATCTCCCAGAGTCACTGCCCATACAATCCTCTTGTGGCTGGCTCAGATTATGAGTCCAAGTTCTGATTCGTCAAGGCACCATTTTAGAGCTAGCTTACCCACACTGATTGGTCCAGTTCAGCAGTTCAAAACTAGAATGGGGAACTAGCAGACACAGTTCTGACTGCAAAGAAAGCAGGTTAGACAAACTGTAATTTCATTATTACTCTAAATAATTTCTGGCAAACAGTTACATCTGTCAGATAGGTTCCCTTGCACTCTAGTGACTGCAAAATGAAGTGAATTGGCAGCAGCTTGAGTGGTACTCAAAGAAACACACAGTCCCCATACAAACTAATTATGTCTGCAAGCAGACAGCTCTTAAAGAGACAGTACCAGGGTTCTAAAACACTCACTGATAAATGGCTTAAATGCCAAACACCATTCAGGCTTGGAGCATTCAAGCAAGCTCCTGGAAGTCTTTTGGGAACCCCCATTTGCAGGGGTTACACCTTCCTGGCCTGGGAAAGCTTGGCGTCCGCGTCAAGCAAGTACCATAGTTTCAACTGCAACCATATACATTTGCATTAGGCTCGCACATATAATCATCAGTCAATATATCATTTTACCAAGAACACATTTCTGAAACATTGCAGTACGTCCTCTTTACACAGTATTACATACACATTGTACCATAACTCAAGTTATTACCTCTTGTACATGAAACCTGAAGAGAGGGCCCTTCCCTATCAGTTACCTTGGGGCTGGATGGGGCAAGGGCACCATACTTAGAGGGCAACACAAGTAACTTGGAGTTAGCACTGATGCTCAGTTTGGGCAATGAGCTCGGGGACACATACACTCCTTTATGGACAACATTGAGAGGCAAGTCCACAGGCCTCCCAAGTGAATCATAACTGAGGTGCACCACAGGCTTTACAGCTCGACCAGTCTTTCTAGGGGGAACTGTTATAGTCTCTGCACTCTGAGCCTCATTTTCAGCATTGTCCTCACTTGTCAGGGAGTCTCCATGGGGTAGAGAGGCTAGAACTTGGGGCACTTTCAGCTCCAGGAGTTACAGTTTCTGAGTCCACAACATTTGGCTCGCATGGAGAGCTTTGGACACTGGCAGTGGACTGTCAGGGCACTCAAAATACTCTTTTGTTCGGTGTATCACCAGTCTGCCCCAATCTATCATTTTCCTCCCTGAAAGCTCAAACAGTTCAACCATGCACAATGATTCCATTTCATCTGATCTGATGCTTTGCACTTCACTTTCTGGGAGCATTGGCTCCAGGGATGAAGCTGGGGGCTTAGACAGTCCAGAAGGCCCAGCTTCATCTCCAGTATTGACTAGGGATTGCCCCAAACAATTGACTCAGTTCGTAAGAAGGATAGTATTCAAAGTCATCTCACTTTCTTCCGATATGGACTGACAGTCATGCTCAACTGGGACTTGTGGAGGAACACTTTAACTTTGCTTCTGTAGGTGCAGACTTTCTTGATCTTTTCTTAGCAGCAGCTCTAGTCACTGGTCCAGAGGGGCATCTTCTAGGGGCTCAGACTCAATTAAGATTTGTCCAATGGGCAGTAAATGATTTCTATGCATTGTTTTACATCTTTGAATTATTCTCAGGCCTTACTTTTGTACACTGGCAGATCATCTAGTTTGCCCACTACAATGTGAGGAGATGGTGCCATCTGTCAGCAATCTTGTGTTGCCATGCAGTCCCAGATTTCTTAGCAATACCGATCTCCTCCTGGAGTTCCTGTGCTTTCACCTTTTGTCATACCTTTCTTTGTTGGCCAGATTTCTTTTGGCAGCCATGGTTTGAGCCAGTTGGTACGCATGAGTTAGCTGGGCCTTTAACTTTTGCACATACTGTAAATAGTTGTCAGCTTGAACCCCATCAGGAGACCCCAAAACACACATCTACTGGTAGTCGAGCTTCTCTTCCAAACATCAGGCGGTAGGGGAGAATCCAGTGGCATCACTTTGGTGCAGTTATAAGCATGTACCAGGGTGCTAATTTGTTGGCTCCATCTAGGCTTGTCCTTTGGGTGCAGGGTGCCTAGCATATCTAGCAAAGTCGGTTGAAACGTTCAGGCTGTGGGTCCCCTGGGGTGGTAAGGAGTGGTTCTGGACTTCGCACTCCCCACGAGAAAGCATCTCTTTGATCAGGCGACTCTCAAAGTCTCTCCCTTGATCAGAATGGATTTTTGTGGAGCCCATAGTGAACAAAAAAAGTTTTCTACAAGTACTTTGGCCACAGTGGATGCTTTCTGGTCTTTGGTGGGAAAGCTTGGGCATATCTCGTGAAATGGTCAGTGACCACCAGCACATTACTGATATTTCTTTGATCTGACTCCAAACTCAGAAAATCAATACAGACCAGCTCCATGGGTGCACTGGTGGTGATGTTAACAGGGGCAGCCCTCTGGAGAAAGCTTTCCTCTGTAAGCAGCGACTACAAGTTCGAATGTGTTGCTCCACATCAGCCCCATCTTAGGCCAATAGAATCTGGATCTCACCAAGTCAAGTGTTCTGTCTATACCAAGGTGCCCCATGTGGTTGTGCAAGGACCTCAGTACTGAGTCTCGAAGGCAGTGGGCAGCACTAGTTGTTGTTTGTCTACTTGTCCCCTCTGTCTACTGTTTCTCTGTATAACAGTTTATTGATCAGTTTCAACTTAGGACCTTCTTTGTATAACAGTGCAGTTCTCAAATCAGTGGGCGTAATTTGGACACATCTTTTCCTGCATAGAGGGCTTCTAAAGCTGCTTTGATCATGGGATCGCGGGATTGAGCCCGCCGAATACTGTCATTGTCCAGCTGAGGCAGTGCACCAATGTCTATTGCAGAAAAGTGGCAATAAGCAGCAGGTATGCAATTCTCAGGGCTCCCAAGCAATCCACCATGCAGTCCACTGCGTCCGTGGACATTTGTTCCTCCCTGTCAAACTTCCGGCAGAGTGCCCGAATGTCAGGTTCTGCCAATCGGACCCAATCATTCTGGGGAACAGGCCTCCGGGAGAGAGCATCAGCATCTATGTGGTTCAGACCTGCTCGGTATTCGAGAGCATAGTCATATGTAGATAATGCAGAAAGCCACCTATGGCCAGTGGCATCCAACTTAGCTGAGGTCTGCACATAGGTCAAAGGATTATTGTCGTTTTACTAGTATTTTAGCCCCATACAAGTACTCATGGAATTGGTCAACAATAGCCCACTTCAAAGCTAGGAACTCTAACTTATGTACAGGATAGTTCTTTTCGGATGGGGTCAGGCTTACTGGCAAAGGCCACTGGTCTCAGGCCATTCTCGTGCTCTTGGTACAACACAGCCCCCAACCCTTGCAAGCTAGCATCAGTGTGCAGGACGTAAGGTTTTCTTGGATCGGCATAGGCCAGCACTGGAGCATGGGTAAGTTGATATATGATCTCATGAAAAGCAGTCTCACAATCAGGAGTCCAGCGGGCCCCAAATACTTCACTCGGATGAAAATACACTCTTTCAGTCTTGAGGGACGCTGACTTTGGTATTTTTGTGGGTTGGGGATACCTTGAGTAAGGTTAAGTAAAGGCGGATCACTCTTGAATAGTCCTTGATGAGCGCGATAATAACCACAGAATCCCAGGAATCTTTGCAGTTCTTTTAGATTTTGGGCTGTGGCCAGGTGGTCAAGGCCTCAACTTTACTTGGGTCGGTCTCTATTCCCTCGGTGGATACTATGTGTCCCACATACTTTACTGATGTTTGAAAGAATTGACACTTATCAATGGACAGTTTAAGGCCAAAGTCCTCAGTCGGTCCAATACCTTAAATAATCTGCTCTCATGTTCCTCCAGTGAGCTGCCAAACACAATAACATCATCTAGGTATACCAGGCACTCTAGTAAGTTCATGTCCCCACTGCACGCTCCATCAATCGTTGAAAAGTGGCTGGGGCACCTGAAATCCTTGAGGCATCCTCATGAATTCATAGAAGCCAAGCGGACAGATAAAGGCCGTCTTCTCACGGTCCTCTGGGGCCATCGGGATCTGGTAGTACCCACTGCGGAGATCCAGCACAGAGAACCACTTGCTCCGCTTAGGCAGTCCAAAGCATCCTGAATGCGGGGCATTGTGTACTGATCAGGATAGTCCGCGGTTTAAGGTGCGATAATCCACACACATCCTTACTGTTCCATTCTTTTCCTCACTACCACAATGGGAAGCATAAGGGCTTCTGGATTCTTGTATTACACCAGCAGCTAACATCTCTTGCAGATGCCGTCTCACATCATCTATGTCAGCAGGTGCCAGGCGTCAGACCTCACGAAATGGTCTTCGTCATGCAGCCGGATATTGTGCTCAGCTCCTTGCACGCATCCTACATCCCATTCCTTTAAAGAAACACCTGGTCTCTCTGGGCAAGCTTCTCACTGATCCTCACTTTCCATTCAGCTGGCAGCGGGGTAGCCGAAATCAAACAAGTCAGGCGTTACTCTGTCATTCTTCCTTGAACTCTTGCTGCTGGGTAGCACTGCAGTGTCTGCACAATGCACATTAGCCAGGATGCAACCTCTGTTTACTCGAATGTCTCTTTCAGACACATTATGAACTTGGACCATTACCCTTCTGGCATAAGCATGGGCTCTAGCGGGCAAAATACTAGGCTTGACCAGCAGTCCCTCTGGCAATTTTCCATCGCCTGGTGCATCCAACATTAATATTTTATTCTTAACATCCTTTCTGATCGGACCTCTCCTGTAAGGTACACTGGGCATTTGGCGCCAGGATCAGAGACTCAGGATCCTTCTTCCATACAATTCCAACCGGTTCCTCTGGTTCTGTTTTTCAGCATCTCTGTGCCTCATAGGCCTTCTTAATTAAAGCCGGAACTCTTAAAGCTCTACTAGTCTTTGACCCTGTTTTCAACACAACTGTGCCAGCCTTCCGAACATATGAGCATTTGTTCCAATCAACAAAGGACACCATCATACAGTCCAGTGGGGGACACACTAAGGCTAGGGTCTCTACTTGTTCGGCCACTCCAGCCACGGAGGTGGGGAAAGACACCAAATTGGATATACCCGAATAGGGTAGGCCTTCTCACTTAACCCCATACATGCAGTCCTTCTAATGGTTGTAAGGGCACGCTCTGACAAATGCTTCTGATACCAATCCTGGAACATAATTGTCACTTGGGAGCCACTGTCTAATACAGCTCTTGTAGACACTCCATTCACCTTTACAGTGGTCTCCATGGAGGGACCCACTATTCTGGACCAGTCTGGAGAGGCGGTAGTGGGGCCTGGGCAACTGACCTTGCCACAAAGGACATGAATTAGCATTTTGGTGCCCTCACTGGGATCATGTCGCACCTCTTAACCACTGATTTCTTCTCGAAGCTCTCCTTGTAGCCTATATGCAACTTTGTCAGTGTCTTTTGGGACTGGCATTCCCTTTTCATGTGCCCATCTTTCCCACAATTATAGCAAAACATACTTTCTGGAGTTTGAGCTGGCCGAGCGCCACACTGGGAGCCAGGCGGGGTATTACTAACTGGAAACCTGGGTGCCATCTCTGTCTGCGGCGTGATAAGCATTTGGAGACATCTCGTCAGTTTCTCCACTTCCATGGTCAAGGAATTGAGTTTGGAGCTGTTATCAGCAGGAGATACATGGTGGGTACCCCACCCCCATAGCAGATGCAGTCGGATATAGGTCAGGGCCCGTACTTGCAGGCGTGGCCTTCATAAAGGGACTGTTTTTGAATTCCGGATCTCTCTCAACAGTTCGCCCCATTGTGGCATATCTTTTCCTTGTCAGAGCACTCATTGACTGTCAACCTCTGCCCTGAACTTCACTTGATGGGTCACCCTCAGTCACTCGGTCGTAGCCACAGCTGTTGGTGCAGGTACCTCCCAGTCGCCTTTTCTCAACTCCTCGAATTTCTCTCATTAACTCATCATAGGAGGGTGGGGATTCCAGTCGATTTGCCAGGCGTAACTGAAGCAACAGCAGTTCTGAGAAGGGGGCAGACTTAAGGATTCTGTCCAGTCTGGTTCGGTCCAGTTCAATCGCTGGCAAACTACCCTTTCTGAGGCATTCTTGCAACAATTTTTCCAGCCGAGAGATATACACAGACAACAACTCCCCTTGGTACTGTTGTGCATTTCTTACTCTCCACCATAGGTCCTCATCAGAATCTGGGCTCCCATACACATTCTCCAAGGCCTCAAGATAGGCCTGTGCAGTCGCTTCAGGGTTACTGGCCCGTTTAGCCGGATGGTAGCCAGGGCAGGACTCGGGCTCTCACTAACCCTCTTTGGCACCGCCTTCCGAGCATTGCCATTCTAGCACTTGGGGGCAACATAGTCTATCCAGGTCTCCCAGTCATCCTCCCTTGGGGGTGGGGAGGGTGCCAGAGAAGATCCTCAACCTTCGTAAGAGTCGTGACTAATGGCAGGTGCAGAAATAGGAGTCTGCATTGGTTCAGCCACCATTACGGGCACTGGAGCAGGAGAGGGTGTTGGGGAGGAACACCTCCAGGTGGCAAGAATAGTTTCTTCAAGTCCTCCACAGTTTTCCTCTCCCAGCAACCATTCAGCAAATTTCTCCTCAAAGTTTCAGATAGTGGTGGGGCTGATTCCCCCGGTCTTTACTGTCCTTAGTTATCACTCTCAAGCAGTGAGGGCTCCTCTGGGGTAATGGTCTGTGGCACTTTGGAGCTATCTATGGATCCTTAAACTCTACTAGGGCCAGGAAAGTGTGGGTGAGCAGATTAGCATGCCGACCCACCACCACAGGGTTTTGTAAACCTTCCACCTTGGAAAGTACTCCCTGCACAGTGTCCGATTGATACCCAGGGGATGTCCAGGATAAGCATAGCATTTGGGGGTCGATCTCCTCCCAGTACACCACTCCACCAGCGGTGCACAGCCACTTCTGTCGGGTACCCATTTTTTCTTAACAGTGGTTCATAAATATGGCCACTAGAGGACACACAATCCCAGCGGTGAGCCTCCAGATGTAACCCCTAGATGGCGCTATCCCAGGGCTACTACCCTGCCTGATTTGCCACTCAACAGGTTGAGGGGCCTGGATCCAATGGCGGTGCCTCCACCCAGAGGTCAGGGTTTGCAATAGTTAAACTAACTTGGTCACAGCCCTCTGGGACACTGCAACCCCTTTCTTCCCACTAGTGGCCCACACAATATATCAGAATTACCTTCACAGTATACACTTACCCCAGGTCTGGTTCCGCACTGGGACCTCCTGTGAAATGAGATACAGTGCAACAATCACAGTACAGTACTTTAACATAGACAAATACCTCAGGCAGTATAACTTTGCTGAAACAAGCAGCTCTGATTTATTTAGGGGATATAACAAGGACAGGGGAAATCAGGTTAATTAGCTTATCACTTTAATAATCTACCTATGGCTCTGTGCACAGGCCTATCCCTATCAGTTACTGTCCCTGGGTACCCAAGCCCTAGTGGCTAGTCCAAACCGTGGCAGCTGGTAGGGCCCTTTCACACAGAGAAAAGGAGAATTAAACAGTCAGCAGTACAGTAATTCCATTTGGATTTAATGTGGCAATTCAACAGGAGCGACCCTGAATTAGTACTCACGACCTCCAAATAAGATAGGGTCCTTCAATGTCAGCAGGGCTCACTTGAGGTGCACAAACCTCTTCATACATCCATATAAAGAAAGCACTATACCAGGCAGGCTGCATCTGTATCCCGATCGCAATTACTGCACAATACCCGGGAGAACACACAGCAGATTCAGTTCCTGACAGACCGAGTGTAATTTTCAGCAATTCCTCCAGTCTTCTACAGGGTGAGCCTGGTTTCTACTCTTCAGAGATCCTTTGATTCTTTTCACAGGACGGATTCAGTCCTAACAAGTTGCAGACCGGAACTCTGGGCCTTACACACGTTTTTTGACTAAAACTGCACACTGAAAAAGCACAGGGCTCCTTCCTTCTTCACTGCCAAAGCTCAACTGAAACTCCAACCGACAAAACCGGGCACTTCCTTTGAGTTCCTCCCAGTTCTTGACTGGATTGGCTGTCACCACAATAGACTGCTGCTGTTGGTCCAAAAGGCACTGAAGTCCAAACTACATCTCCCAGAGTCACTGCCCATACAATCCTCTTGTGGCTGGCTCAGATTATGAGTCCAAGTTCTGATTCGTCCAAGGCACCGTTTAGAGCTAGCTTACCCCACACTGATTGGTCCAGTTCAGCAGTTCAAAACTAGAATGGGAACTAGCAGACACAGTTCTGACTGCAAAGAAAGCAGGTTAGACAAACTGTAATTTCATTATTACTCTAAATAATTTCTGGCAAACAGTTACATCTGTCAGATAGGTTCCCTTTGCACTCTAGTGACTGCAAAAATGAAGTGAATTGCAGCAGCTTGAGTGGTACTCAATCAAAGAAACACACAGTCCCCATACAACTAATTATGTCTGCAAGCAGACAGCTCTTAAAGAGACAGTACCAGAGGTTCTAAAAACACTCACTGATAAATGGCTTAAATGCCAAACACCATTCAGGCTTGGAGCATTCAAGCAAGCTCCTGGAAGTCTTTTGGGAACCCCCATTTGCAGGGGGGTTACACACAGATAGAGGTGAACAGCCAAAGATTATCTACATTACACAAGCACAAAACCAGCTGCATGGGCACACTGAAGTAAGTTTTGACCAGGAAAGGCACACTAAGTTGTGACAGCATGTTTCCAGGTGCATCCTGGGTGGTGGGGTGCATGGAGATGGACAAAAGGGACCTCAGCTTAACATCTCATGCAAAGAACAGCATGTCAGCAGTGCAGCACCCCTCGTATACTGCATGACAGTGCCAGTTATAGGCATTTCCCCTATGAACCCATGACTTTCGGATCTTCCAGCCCAGCGGTGAACGTGCTGCTTACCATGGTACTGACACTGATATGGCCATCTTTCCCCTAATATTTTTTTAAGGATATGGCTTTCTCCAATATTTTATGAAGGAAGGGCCTGTTTCCCTAATATTTTATTAAGGATATTCCTGATCCAATAATATTTTATTAAGGATGTGCCTTTTCCCCTAATATTGCATTACGAACTCCTGTTCCCTAATATTTTGCCAGTTCCACTAATATTCCTTCCTCTAATATTTTATTAAAGATTCACCTGTTCCATAATATTTTAAGGCAGTGTCTATTCCCCATATATTTTATTAAGGACATGCTTGTTCCCCTAATATTTTATTTAAATACCTGTCTGTTCTATTAATTTTTTTTAAGTTTCTATTTATGCTATTTTTCAATCCCTCCGCCCCTACTCCAGCAGCCATTTTGCTTGGTGTCCTTCTCAGTGCAGTTGCAGAGCTAAAGGAACTCTATGGGTGTTGTGTCTCCAATCAGCCTCTCATTTTCTCTCTGGCCTCCTGTGGTCTGGCTGCTGTGCAGCAGAAACATGGAGTGAGTGATTTTAAAGCTTTATTCTGTGTTGTCTGCAACCCCACCTGCCAAATTGCTGTGCCAGCACCCCAGCATCACTTTGAGGCTCAGGCCTTTAATCAGCTGTTCTCTTGAATGAAAAATCGAAGGGGGGTGGATGGAGGATATGGAGGTTGACTTGGGAGTGCAAACACCTGGTAGTGCCAGGAAGGGGGCACCTTCATTAGCTCACCAAATTTCCCTGGCCAATAGGCCCTTGAGGGTGGGACTCTATGAGCCAGTCCTGTCTTCACATCTCCCTCCCCCTGAACCACCAGGAGTAGAACATAGTAAGGCAAGAGGCATCTTCCTTCTCCAGGAAGCAGTGAACCTCCTGTGGACTGCACAGATGACTCTCCCACAATCAGATCATGAATATGGGATTGAGAATCAAACTCGTGTCACCAGCATGGAGCGTAACACCACTCTACAATGCTACTGAATCCTAATGTTTTATTAAAGGTATAACTGTTCTCAACATATTTTATTAATACCTGCTTATACCCATAATAATTTATTATGAATGTGCCTGTTCCCCTATTTTATCAAGGATGTACAAATTCCCCATGCATTTTATTAGGGATGTGCCACTTCCACTAGTATTATATTAAGAATGTGCCTGTTCTCGTAATATTTTATTTGTGCAGTTTGAACATTTGACATCACTCATAACTTTGCCACTCATGATGACATAAGGTTAAACTGCACTCAGGAAAAAAATATGAGTGATATTTTCACAAGGGCCGTGGCATATTTGATTTATGTCATATTATAAAAAATCCTGCACCCTTATCGTTCAGTGGGCATTGTCAACACTGATGTCATCTCAGCACAAGCTGGTGGCAGTGCATCCAGAGCTAACCGAGGCAGGACGGAAGCTACCAGGTGCCAAGCTCACGTACATGCTTGCACTTGTGCCCCTGTGTGCCAGCTTCCTGTGGCTAGCATTGTGATTTGGTAATGTGGTATGCCCCTTTGTTGTTGGTCAATAGTCAACTGGTCAGTTGTGATGTAACTAACAGGTAATAGTGTGATATTGTGATGTAACTAATAGGTGATGTCTTGATATCTTGAACCTTAGCTGTGTTTTTTTTCCCCACAGATATCACTGGTTATCTCTGTAAATTTATCCCAACACTTTTTGTATGCATACAGGGCTGGATATTGAAAGGGGTTGCACTGGCGCAACCCCACAATGCACCCCGGTGCGATATTCAAAAGGGGGACTTGTGCAGCACAAGTCCCGATGCGACGGGGCACATTGATAATGTATACGGTGCATCTGAAGGGGGCGTGCCCATGCATATGCGGCACATCCCAATATTCAGCCCGGGATGTGTGGCGCAGCTGCTGGCACAACCCCTAGATGTGCTGCATACAGAAAATAATGGCTCAAATCCCGGCTACCCACAGGCAGGCTGCTGTATTGCAGTGCACAACACAGCAACTGCCAGCTGTGGGTGGCCATCCATCCACACGGATCATCGTCCACAAGCACCCTAATCATCCCTGGCAGTCCAGTGGTACCCTCCCTGCTCGTAGCCCGATCACGGATAGTAGTATATAAATAAAATGCCCTGGTAGTCTAGTGGTCACCCCTTCCCACCAGTAGCCATGAGCACCAGTAGTATACTATTACATAACCTGCCCTGGTAGTCTAGTGGTTCCCTCCCCATCCGGCCCTCCGATCCCCATCGATATCTTACAGAAATATCCCTGATGGTGCCGTGGTTCCTCCTCCTATCTGGAATCCCCGATCACTGGTGACATAGTACTTGTTCGTCTTGGTGGTCCAGTGATATCCTCTACCGCGATTTCGACCCACCCAGCTTCTCCCATCATTGGCGGCAAACCCCACCCGCTACTGCCGTTGCCGTCGCTGAATGCCAGCTTACAGTGATGACCTGTAGCTCACTGACCCACGGTGCGGACCAATGGGCTTGCAGGGCATACTGTACTAGACAGTCGCAAATATGTGAATGAACCTCAGTCACATATTGTCGACCATCTAGTACAGTATGCCCTGCAGGCCCATTGGTCCACAGTGTGGACCAATGGGCTTACAGATCATACTGTAAGCTGGCATTCAGCAGGCAGCCAGGTGGTATGTGGGCGGGTTGCAGCTGCCTGCCAATGATGGGGAAGCTGGGTGGGCAGGGGTCCTGTGTGGGTAGGGGGGTGGGGGTGCCACTGGACCACCAGGGATATTTCTGTATGATATACGACAGTGATCGGAGGGTCAGGATGGGGAAGGGATCACTAGACTACCAGGGCAGATGTTGTCTGTGATGTTACCCGCGATTGGGTTCGGGAGGGAGGGGGGACCACTAGCCTACCAGGGCAGGTTGTTTATTATTATACAGCCAGAGATCACAGCTATGAGTGGGAGGGGGGTTGCCACTGGACTACAACGGCTTGTTTAATATTACATTGTACCGCGATCGCGGTTACGGGGCGGGGTGCCCCGGGACCCCCTCAGTCCACACAGCATTCTGTGCAGGATGCCAGGTGCAGGGTGCCCTGCTCAACTCATGCAAATGGGGCCATAATGACATGCAAATGGCCACACTTGCTCCATGCTTATATTATGTGTTGTTCATAGCTCAGTGTTTGTGCTACGTACTGTAACTGAATAAGGTAAGTTTGTGTTTGGATACAGAGGCCAGACCAGTAAGTAGAATGTTGCTTCCAAGGTATTTGTTGTACGGAATAGTTAGTGCTTAGATGCTAGAGCATAGGCAGAAGCAAGTCAGAAACAGTACACGGTAACTGCACAGTATTTATTGAGGTGCTTAGATGCATGAACTGATGAGCAACTTGTTATGAATAGATGTTTTTGCTTTACTCTGTATCCCACCGTAGGAAGGATGCTTAGTTGAGTAGGATGAGACCCCCCAAAAGAAATAATGATATCAAATGATTATCTCCTCCAACTCCGGAGAATGTGGCCAGTAGCATGCAGGAGAGGAAAAAAACCCTTTGGGGGAAACCTCTGAAGACCCATGGCTTCTGACCTGCCCATCCTTCTGGGCATACTAATGGAGAATAATCCTAAATAAGATTTTAAGTCATCGGCTAATCCGACTCCAAGTTATGGATCCTGATCCAGGAAAAGCAGGAAGGCTGAAAGAAAGTACTGATATTAGAGTGTCAGTGAAGATGGCAGTACATTCTTCTAGTGAACTCCTTGTCCAAGAAATCCATGTCCAAGGCAGAACCTGATAGTAGACTGGAATCCATAGTCGAGCATAATGATTCAAAATGTTGAACGTTGCATTGGTGAAACGATCCAGAAGGCGAGGACGTCTTCCGAGAAGAACCAAGAACCAACTGGCTAAGTCTCCAAGTCCAGAGCATGAGGAGTGGTGGTTCGTGCTCCGCTTGGCAAGCTTGCAAAAGAAGGCTTTGATAATGAAGCACGGGAGCCAGGCACAGGCTGCGCAATCTGGAAAGGGTGGAGCAGTAGGAACTTTCGGTCCGGAGTAGGTGAACAAGTAGCGAATTGGAATAGATCTTAGTGCGCATCGATAGATATAAGTTAGATGGACCTCCAGGTCCCAAGGGGCGAAGCAGGTCATACAACAGTCTAGATGGTCTGTGATGAACCTCTAGGCCCTGTAAGTGTGAAGCAGGTAGGTAGGTATGATCAGATAGTATATATATGTGGACCTGTACATAGGTCGGCAGTAGTAGTAAATTGAACCTGCATGAAGCAGATGTAGTAGCAGAGTAGTAAGTATTGCATAGACTATGTATTGTATACAGCGGAGAGCATGAGGGAATGTAAATAGCATGTAAATTGAAGAGCTTTCATCTGGTGATCAAATAGTTGCATAGAGCGAGGTAGTTATGCACATTTCGGAAACCAGAATGGTACAGCAGCCGGAACTGAACTTGAGGGAATGGTCAGATGATTCCTAAATTGTCATGTTTATATTAGTCATGGATGATGATAATTGAAACAGAGGGCTGAGTCGAATGAAGTAACATTGTAACAGGATCCAGTAAGCCTTAGATGGCTGGAGTAGAGTTAAGTCAAGGCCTAAATCAGGAGCTAGAAATCTTCCAGATAGAGCTCAGCTAAGTGTCCGGGCAGGAGTGGAGTAGTAGTAATCAAGTAACTGATGCGATAAGGCAGAAGCATCCAAAGGAATGATGGCAAATGTCCAACTACTTAGATGTAGGTCTGTAGTGGAGTGAGGAGCTTCTGGAAGGCAAGCAGATGGCGGGTAGGCGTAGAGTAGAGTAGAGGATGTGTATGCAGAGGCCCCGATGCTGGGTGAGGCAGGTGTGAAATGGACATAGTCGAACCTCCAGGCTCCGATGTTGGGGAGGCAGGTGTAGATTAGTATTAGCAGAACCTCCAAGCCCGTATGTGGGAGGAGCAAGTGTACAAAGTCCAGTGATCAAGAATGGCAGAAGGCAGAGATGAAGGCAGATGAGCTGACAATGAGAACCAATTAATAGTCATATGGTACTGAAAAGGTTAGGTTTAAGCATAAGCCAATTTAGGAAAGCATAATAAAATACAGCTTGGCTGAAATGTTATTTTTTATTTATTTAGTTTTTGTTGACCGGGTAAGTGCACTAGACAAATCCTGCCTATTTTCAGGCACGACCCCGGGGAGGGGGATACAGATGAATGCCAACTGATCTTGAACCAGATGAAACTGTTAGTGGTATTTTTTTTTTTAGTGAATGAGGGAAATTTGGCTAGGACACCGGGGAAATTCCCCTACGCTTTGCGATAAGTGCCATGGGATCTTTAACATCCACCAGAACTACCACCAATACAGGCAGATGGGACCTCGGTTTGACGTCTCATCCGAAAGATGGCACCTCAGAAGTGCAGTACCCCTCTCATGCTGCACTACAGTGTCAGTACTGGGATATTAACCCAGGTGCCAGATGTGGGAACTGAACCCACAGCCCTCTGATCTCCTGGCCTCAGAGGCGAGTGTGCTACCAACTGAGCCACTGACACTGTTATAAAATTCCAAACAGGAATAGGAGTGGTAGTAGATCAGAGTGAATTGAAGCATCCAAATATGAAGCGTCCAAGGGAGTAAAGGGGCTAAGCCCATAGAAGGTGTAAGACGTGCGGCTGGACCACACAAAAGTCAGCCAATGAAAAGTACGAGATGTTGGATGATGCAGTTGACCATGTAGGTCAGCCAGTAAGGTGAGTGGAAATTGGCAGCTAAACCCCACGAAGGCTAGTGTGCACGGCTGGACCACACATAGGTCAGTCAGTAAGGTACGAAGAAAGAGGCAGCTAAACCCCACGAAGGCTAGCATGCGCAGCTGGATCGCCAGAAGAAAGGTAGTAGCGATAACTCTAGATGAAGCAAAGCAACATGGTAAGCATCCAGGGACATTGATGTAATATCCTATAACATAGTCCAACAGTAAATCACAATGGGGGTGCGAACAGGCAAGGTGAGAGCTGTAGCATCCGAACTGGAGTAGCATGACTGAAGGCGAGACATCCTGGAGTGTGTCCAGTCTTGATGGCTAAGCTCGGACAGTGGTCCGCAGGAAGGATCTGGAGCAGAGCACTGAAAGCAATGATGGGGTGGATGGCTGACATGCATGGCAGGAGTCCAGAGGTCAAGGTAAAGAAGCGGCTAGACACGTACAAGTAGTAATGTCACAGATCATGTTTTAATCACTGGCTAGCATTGAATCCTGATGGAAAGATAGTAACTTTGAGTGACATGAAAGGTTTCTGGTAGGACAGAGCCAATTAAATGCCCAAGGAAACTGTCGGAAGCAGGCAGAGGGGGAATGGCAGATTCAGGACAGCCACAGAGTGCAGGCAACTGCGCAGCTCTCCAGGCAAAGCCCCTGTGGCCAGTGGGATGACCAGACCCTGCATAGGCCAAGTGGAACAAAGAAATGAATAAGTTAGAAACAGAGTTAGTTAATGTAGGCTTGTTATGAAGTAACATACAAGGAGAAAGGCATTGTCTGTAATGCTTCCATTGGACTGTGAAAGGGGAGCTATAATAATATAATTCAAATGCGTCGGTGTAATGCTCCAAAGAAATCCTGTTTGCCTGCTAAACATTACTTAGATGGAGAAATGCAATGTGCAGCTGACTGCAAGGTAGATGTCTTGCTGAAAGGACCAGCGGCTGCTTTACGATATAGTGAGCTACCGATTACAGAAATGCCTTGACTGATAGTATTCAGTCGGCAGTTCAAGCTGCTTGCATGATAAATGCCTTTAATAGATACAGTGTCTTTAAGCTCATCCGTGAGGAACAGCAACCGTTGATAAATGTTAAAGCAGCTTGTATACATATTTGAAACGTAGCTCCAAACATGTCCCTATCCTTTGTCCATTAAATCTAATAATAGTAAGAGATCTTCATTAAATGTCTGTCCTGTGGCTTGCGTATCTGCAAATGAAGCTCATTAAAATGCATAATGCACTATAGTAACGTACCTAATGGCTGAGCGTAGTACTAAGGTAACTAGGAACTGTTATGAAGAAAGATATGGAAAGTAGCTGCTCAGTCTCCCCCTGATTGATAATGAATAACATACTAACAGTGCAGGTAACTGGTGTCTGCCTCAGGGTTGCCTTAGGGTATGAACCCAAACGTAAACTAGCCATGAATGCCCGGAATGAAGAGCTGTAGTAGAACAATTTATTTAAATAATAGAGTACTGAACTTTGCTGTTGAGAAGGAACTCCAGGTTCATATAGTTCTGGTGCACGGGTAGCAGTTCAAGCCTCAAGTTAAGTGGTTAAGGTTGTGTAGCATACCGGGAGCAGAAGGAAACCTGTGTTGCAGCCAGGGAAGCGGTACTCAGGAAGGAGAGCATGCGGGCTCAGAGCAGTATAGGAGTGAACAGCATTTGCAAGAGTCAGAAAAATGGCAAATCAGAGCAGGAGAACAGGAGCGTTGATGTAGGCAGTATGCGAGGTTCCAGAAGAGTGCAGGACGGTGTGGCAGAGGAGGTCCATGGAGGAGCGGAAGCAGCAAATGAAGCGACACAGACTATGGTGCTGCAGCTGGAGGCAAGGCAGAAACCCCCCCAAAGAAAGCAAAAAAACAAATGGGAGCGAAAAAAACAAGACGAGAGGGAGAAGGCAGCAAAAAGAAAGGCGGTGGGGGGGCAGAACAGAGGCAGGAGCCAGCCCCAGCACGCAGCATGGAGCGAGCGCAGTGAGTGTGACTCACTCTAAGCAGAGCAGCTATAGCCTGCTTGTTAAAGTAGGATGTGGGGGAGGAGTTCTTCCCCCCCATAACTACAGGCATAGCCTTTAAATTATGGCCCCATTTGCATGCACAGGTCTGAATATCAGGGGTGATATTCCCAGCACAACTACAGTTGCGCTGTCGCATTCCCAGTCCTCCCTGTCTGGGGAATGCATTGGCGCATTGTATATGCACCATGCGCATTCTGTGCCATATTCAAAGGTGCTGCACCATGGCGCATCACCGTTGAATATCTCCCTGTCTTGGCCCCTGCGCATCTTGGATGCGCTGTGCCCCCACTTGCTCCTGTGCCTGGCACAATCTGAATATCCAGCCCCCAGTGCCTAGGCTGGTACTGCTTCATCACTCTACTGCTTTATATAACCCTTACATTGACTTTCTTTGCTGCTTTATCACTGAGAACGTCTGCTTTTGGTTTGCTTACTTGCTGCATATTGTGCCTTTTGTGTGTCCCCCACCATGCCTCATCTGTAAATAAGATTTAGTGTATATCTCTGTATGCTTACCTGGTAAAACAATATAAATAATTAAACAAACAAACTAAAATATATGTAAAAACATGCTTATCAAGGACACTACATGTCAAGAATGTGACAGTGTTAAGGGCATTTTCTTGTAGTCCTGACTGACTGCAATTTCTTAAGTAACGTGCAACCACCATATGAAGGACAACTTGATAACAGATTGTTGGTATATTTTTAATACATTTTCTGCTGCATAGGCACAGAGTTATGAAGGTGTAATGTAACAAAGTAATACCATGCAGAGCATTCAGATCAGGTCCTTGTTATCCTAACAGCCGTAAGCTGAAATGGCATTCCCCTTAAGGTTTCTATCAAGCCTAGGCTTGAAACTCGAAGTGCCGTCTGTACTTATCACCTCATCTGGTAATTGGTTCCACAACCATATTATTCACAGGGTGAAATTTTGTTCCGTTAAGTCCCCCAGAGAGTCCCCACCACCACCTCTGGCTTGTGTTTGTGCCCCTTTTTTTCTGTTATTCTGCATTCTACTAAATACCATGCTCTTGCCTCTTTTTTTTTTTTAATATTTCATGATTTTAAAAACTTAAATTATATAACCCTTCAGTCTCCCTTCTTCCAGTGAGAGCAACCTCAGGTGCTCCAGCCTTGCTTTATATGTTATGTTCTCCAGCCCACTAATCATCTTTCTAGCTCTGCTCTACACTTTCTCTTTCATGTTCTTTTTTTGTATTCCAGTGGGCCAGAACTGAACACTCTCTTCATGTTTTATGTTCTTTGTCTGGCCACTTAATCATGTTTGTAATTCAGCACTGTACTTTCTCCAGCTCCTTTATGTTTGTTTCAAAATGGGATGGTCCAGAACTTCACATACTGTTCCAAATGGTATATAACCAGTACCTTGTACATTGGTTTTCTTGGCTGCTTTTCTCTACTGTTCATCCACATATTCATTTAGTAAGCAATAATGCCAAAACAGGATGTTTCTAGGGATTAATGCCCAGCTGGGAAGGGGGGGATTTGGTGGTCAGAAGTGCAGCAAAGGGCCATTAAGTCCAGTAAGGGTGTTGAGCCTACGACAATGCCTGGTTGCAAGGACATTATTGTGATTATAAGTCTTATCATGTTAAAAAGGGAAAAATGCACTTTTTATTTAAAAAAATATATAAATCAGTGTGCCACTCTAAGCTGTACTGACCATTTCTAAGGGATTAATACCCAGTACAGTAGCCAATCAGAGTGTTTGCTAACCTTGTACTGGTCATTTCTAAGGGGTTAATATCCAGTACAGCAGTCAATCAGAGTGTTTACTAGCCTCATGAATAATTAAGTAGACATATACAGTAACTAAGCTTTTTGTTGCCCATGCGAGCCACTGAAGGGCACTGTTTAGACAGTTTCATGGGTGAGTCTGTTACACCCTCAAGTCCCTCACCTGCTCTGTAGTATCCAATACTTTGCAATTTAGCTTTTAAGACTATTTTGGGTACATAGACTTTGGGTGCATTACCTTCCACTTCCCCAAGTTGAACTTCCTTTGCTATGTTATCACCTACTGTTCACAGACTTTGAAATGGCTTCATCCATTCTGTGATTATTTGCCAGCTGTACTGTACCACCCCACCCCACGCCCCTGGGTGTAATAGCACTGCAGGGTTTTTGGCATACTATTGGGGTGGGTTAGGGGTCTTTCTCCTGGTGACAACATATCTCATGACAAGTATGAGTGGGCCAGGGCATGCTTGCCTAAGGGGGGAGGGGGCAGGAGGTCTCCATGCCTGATCCCAGTCCCTAGTCAATTTGTAATACTGGAGGTGCTGTGTGAACCCACAAGGCCCCTCCAGTCTGAGCAGTGAAATGCTAGGTCAGTTATGAATACCACATCTATCAGATTCACAGGTTAACCCACCCAGTATGTGTTACAGAGACATGGTTGGATACCAGCAATGAATCAGTGCTAGTGGAGATGCCCCCCCCATCTCTGTGATACATCACCCAAGACTGTAGCACGGGGGGGTGGCATTGCCATCTGCTTCATAACCAAACTGGGGTGTGTGCTATCAGCTGTTGAGAGGACAGGATCCTTTAATTGTGTGGCCAGACAATGGTGTAGAATTGTCCCCCTCTACTGCCTACCAGATGGTGCCAGAAAATTCCTTCAGGAATTTGCTGAGAGGCTGTTGGTTTTGACATAGAGTCCCCAACACTTTTTTTTACTTTTACTTAGGGATTTTAATGTCCATATCAATGACACCTCTGATTCTTTTGCCATCAAATTACTCCAGCTTATAGAAGAGTTGGACCTTCGGCAAGAAATTTCTGTGGCCACATACTTGGGTGGCCATACATTGACCTAGTCATCTTAGCTGGGTGGGACATTAAACATGTTTTAGTGGATCTAATTATTTATTCAGACCACTACACCATTACTGTCAGTGTTGGGGTGTTTAAACTTCCACCTCCGACAGCAGAGGTAGTTCAGTTCTATTCTAAATGGGACTCGGAGCTGGTGAAGTTCCTAGGTCTTTTGAATACCTCAAGTCTGTGTGAGGCCGCTACCATGTGATGTAGTACTGCAACTGGATCCTATAATTTAGTTCTGGTGGCTGAACTGAATACCCTAACATCGGTTCATTCCCACCTATTGACCACATGCCAAAGTGCTCCTTTGTTTACATCTGAGCTCTGTTGATTGATGGTCACAGGCAGGAATGTAGTGGACAGATGGCAGAGATCGATGGGGCATGCCTACAGCCTTTTCCTGGAGGAATATTTTAAGATCTACCAAGGGGCAATTAGGGAAAAGAAGACAAAGTACTTCTTTGCTCTGACTGCAGCTAAGAAGGACCATCCGGATGTATTGCTCATCATTGTGAACTGGAGGAAAGGTATGCCATTTTTGCAGATGACCAGAAAATATGCAACAGGGTGGACACTCTGGAGGGGGTGGAGAAAATGTGCAGGGATCTATGGAAACTTGAAGAGTGGCCAAAGGCATGGCAGTTGGGGTTCAATACCAAAAAGTTCAAAATCATGCACATGGGACATAGGAACCCCAGTGCTGAGTATAGGATGGTGGGGGGGGAGGTACTGACAGTCACTAGACAGGAAAGGAACCTTATGGTTATAATATCAGAGGACCTCAAGGTAGCAGTGCAGAGTCACAAAACCATAGGCAGGGCTAGTGGGATGCTGTGGTGTGTAGGGAAGGGAATCACCAGCAGGAGGCTGGGGGTGGTGCTGCCGCTATATCACTCTCTGGTATGCCTCCACCTGGAGTACTGTGTCCAGTCCTGGAGACAGCATGTTAGTATGGACACAGACAGACTGAGGCGGTGCAGAAGGCAGCAATCAAACTGGAGAAGTTTTGTAAGGGAAGCCCTATTAGGAGAGACTGCAGGATCTCAACATGTACTGCCTGGAGGAGAGGAGGGCGAGAGGTGACATGATAGAGACATACAGGTATCTCACAGGGCTAAACAGGGTGCAAGTGGGAAGCCTTTTCCAACTGAGAACATGCTCTAGAAGCAGGGAACATGAGGTGAAGCTTTGGGGGGGGCAGGAGGGATATGAGGAAATATTTCTGTTGCAAATTTATGTCTGTATGTGACATTTTTGCACCTATCCAAAGTAGGAAAGTAAAAAAAAAATTCTCCATGGTATACTGCAAAGTTAAGAATTTATCGTGAGAAAAGGGATGTAGCGTGGAGGTAAGAACGCAATTTGTATATTACACAAATAAGGAAAGCAAAATCTAATTTTTATTTAACTGGTTTGGGAATTGAACAGTCTAAAAAACCTAGGGATTTTTGGAATATGGTTAAAAACTTACAAGAAAATAAGATCTCAGAGCTACCTAATGTTTTTTATGGTAGATAATGGTCCGTTGAAACTTTCAGATGGGGCAGCTGCTGTACTAAATAAGATATTTGTTGATACAGGGTCTTACTTAGATCAACACATGTTTTTCTTTTGGTACAACACAGCAAGAAAATAACCAAGAAAAGAGGGTTGAAAATGGACCATTGTTTTGTTTTCCAAATATTGCCCCGATCAAGTTTTTGGGGAATTATTGAAACTGAATATAAATAAAGCCCACGGCCCAGCTGGGATTCCATCTTTTTTTTGCTTAAAATTGCTGTCCCAGTGATAGCCCCAATACTGGCTGACCTCTTTAACTTCTCATTAAATACTGGTGCCTACCCATTAGCCTGGAAACAGGCAGAAGTGATACCAGTGTTTAAGGGAGGTCAGAAAAATGACATGCAGAATTATAGACCAATATCACTGCTTTCGGTCACTTCTAAAGTGTTCGAAAAAATTTTGGTCTCTCAATTAAATGGTTACCTTGAAAGAAACAAAAAGTATAATAAATATCAATCAGGTTTTAAGGCGCAACATAGTACCACTACTACACTTGTTAAAGTTGTGTCAGACATCCAGATAGCCATGGATAGGGGCATCCTGGTTGGGGCCATATTTATCGATTTGTCGAAGGCTTTCGACACCTTGGGCCTTCAGGTGTTGATGGAAAGATTGAGATCTGTTGGCCTCAGCCAGGGGGCCCTGGATTGGTTCCGTGGCTACCTGGATGGCAGACAACAAAGGGTTAAATTGGGCAGTAATTTTGTATCCAGTTATTTAAATATTAAATCTGGTGTACCACAGGGGTCAGTGTTAGGACCCTTTCTATTTAACATATATACAAATGGTGTCGGACATCTGATGAATGATGTCCGACATCATTTGTATGCAGATGATACAATATTGTATCTTGAAGGAAAATCTGTGGGGCATATACAGGAAAAATTACAAAAACAATTTAATATATTACAAATATATTTTTCAGAACATGGATTGGTCCTTAACCCTCTAAAGTCACAGGTAATGTTGCTTTCAAATAAAAACATATGTTTGGATTTAGATATAAAAACATTGGATGGGTGCAGTCTGGCCCTTGTGGACCGTTACAAATATTTGGGAGTCTGGTTGGACTCCCATTGTAATTGGGACTTCCATATTTTTAACTTGATGCAGAAACTGAATAAGAAGTTGGGGGCATTGTACAAGCATAGAGATCGCCTTCCATTTGATGCTAGGTTAGAGACTGTAAATTCTATGATAATTCCTCATATTGACTATGGTGATGTTGTATACAACGGGGCTGCTAAAGGCATTTTGGGAATGCTTGATGTTATTTATAACAGATATGCACGCTTTGTCTTGGACGCACCCTGGAATATACACCATTGCACTCTCTACAGGGACTTAAATTGGATATCCCTGATAGAACGGCGAAATATGCATGTGCAGTGTTTAATTCATCGCTGTTATTTTAAAAAAGCACCAGGATATCTAATAGAGTTCCTGAAGGAGTGGAATGTTAAGGAGGGATTGCAATCTGCAGGGGAAATAAAATTTAGGGTACCATTTATGAGAACAATGAGGGGCCAACACTGTTATGTATATGAGGGCCCAAAACTGTGGAATTCATTGCCAGGGCACTTGAGGTTATGTACTAACAAAACATCTTGGAATGTATTGGAAGATCCTGGCTTGTAAAGGAGGCAATGTCTCCAAAAAGTTATTGTACTTGAGAGATTTGCACATATTGTTAATTGTTGCATTTTTTCTGTTTATGTATGTATTTTGTTGTATGTATGCATGTATAGTATTTTAGAATGAAACTGATATTTTGTACAGTAGGAGCCCATTGTAAATTAGCTGTTGCTAAATTGGGTTATCCTGTTTCTGATATCAAAAATAAACTTTTTACTACTACTACTACATATTTCTTCCATGAAAGGGTGGTGGAGGCATGAAACTGACTGACAGTTGAATTAATGGAGGCAAGAATGGTGGAGTGCTTTAAGCATGTGGGATAAACATGGGTATATTCAATCAGAAGCGGGGAGAGAGGAGGGTCACCAGTGATCAAATAGGGTCTGCTGAGGTAGAAAAGGCAGGTAATACTTTGACAGACTGGGTGGGCAAAGTGACTCGTTTATTTTTTTTTTCAATTATTTTTCTGCTCCAATACCCCAGGGAACTCTCTCAGGCATCCACCTGATCTCGGCTCTACCACTGGGCCTGAAACTCCTCCATGGCTCCTGGCACCAGCCTGGCTATCCCCCCAGCTCTGAGCCCCCCAAGGTGGGGCTGCTCTATCCTCCCAGGGTGCTCTATCTAGAATTCGGGCCGGGCTGGGCTCGGCCCAGGAGCGAAGTGAATCCAGCCAGTGGAGTGTGGCTGAGGTAGGTGGTGCCGTCGCCTATCCCCGGGGGTGAGGGTTTTCCTGCTTGTTACTCCCTCACCCCCATCCCCCCAGGCGGAGCCTGAATGTGCCATGATGCTTGGAGACATCCGTCACAGCTCTGTTGCCCTATGTGTGTGCCCTAAGCGTAGCAGTACCTCCGGTCTCCACCAGAGGCCACTGAGGCACCAGGCATACCCCAGGAACCCCCCCCCGAGGGAGGAGAGCTGTCCTCTGGACACTCAATCCTCCCTCTCCCCTGCCAACCCCCAACAGCCCAGGCTCATTCCTGAACCCAGTTCTCTGGCATGGCGTGAGGTGTGGCGTCCAGCGCCTCAACCCTCAGCGCCACCGGGCCGGCTCAAGCAACTCATTTATGCTGACAGATTCTATGTTTGTATGTCTCTGTGTAAGGAAGTTACTTATTAAAGCCTGGCCTGGTGGTGCTGGCTGATGGAGCACTATCCTGCTATGTGGGATATCCAGGATTGATCCTTGATCCCGACTTCTTTGGCAAGGCAGGGGGCATTAGGAATGAATGTGAAAGCATCACACACCAACCCCCGGGGAAGGGTGGTGAGTATTTTGCTCTCTGAGCACCACCTGCAAGGCAATTTTATTTTGTAGCACCCTATCCCAAGAGCTCAAGGCACTGCACATAGTAAAACAAGACAGACCAGGGAGATAAAACAATAAATACAACGAAAGACAAACACGGTAATAAACACATACATAAGTAAAAACTAAGCAGTGATGAACACTTCAGCAAAGAGATAAAATTTCAATTGGAAGGTTTCACCTATGGTTCGATGGACAAGCAGTCAGTCACTCCCACTTCTTGAGCTATATAAGCAGTTCCCCTCAGCCTCCTTCTGAAGCACTTTTTCTTTGCTGGCCGGAGGCTCTGTGGCAGGCTAGGGCCTGCCCTGACCCCAAAGCTGCTTTTTTCTGTTGGACACTGCATTTTGTTCTTCTGCTTCTGATTGGTATTTTTGTCTCCGGCTGTGTGCTTCCTTTTATTTCTTCCCTGTTTCTTCTATGTTTGTGTCTTAGTTTTGTTTTCTTTTGGGGGGGAATTTGGTTTCCCAGCTCTTACCATTTGGCTCTTTTGCAGCTCCGGCTACTTGCTTTTAGTTACTCCCATTGCTATTGTCACCAGTACCTGTGTTTTTACACAACCCAAAGCTATTTTAATGCTACAGGCCTAGTTGCTCCCTATGCTATCAAGCCTAATTGTTTTCACCTGATTCAAGCTCCCTGAACCCAGGCTCCCTCTGAACCCTTGCTATGTAGCTCAATCATGTTTTCCCTGCTTAATCTACTTCCCCTGTGGTCATAGCTGTTTTCACAGCATTCTGCTTCCCTCCTTCCATGTTCATTGACTGCTACCACTCATAGCTGATGCTATTCCCTGTTGTACACTGCTGTTCTGCTCTGAAGTCAGCTAAGCTACTGCAGTGCTGTAAACTAGTTTTAATATCTGCATGAGGTTCCTGACCCTTCCGTCACTTTCTTGTTTTTCCTACAGTGGGGACTGGGAAGTGTTTGGGGAGTCATGACCCCATGTGGCTAATTACTTCTGTTCTAACTCCTGCCTCCACTACCAAAAATCCTTAGAGTATTTGTCACCTTAATTTGGCTTTTGAATGCTTGGCTGGCTTGCCCCACTATCATACTGCTGCCCTGATTTACATTCATGTCCCATCATTGCTACTATGTTTTGCAGACCTATGTGTTGGTCTGACTATTTCTATTGCTTACTGACCTACGTGCTGGTCCAACTATTGTTACCCTGTCCCACTGCATTACCCTGCTTTACTGAACTACATCCAGATCCACCCTTGCTCATGCCTTTTTTCAATGCTCTCTGCCATTTACCCTGCAAGTTCTCAGTACTCACGCCCATTCAGACCCTCATCAGTCCCTGGGGCATGCCAGCCATTCCATTCTGGTGCAGGTCCCCCCTGCAGCTGACGGTCTCGCTCTGCATTTAGTCTGCAGCTTGAGCATGTGAAATCTGGGGCGGGGTCCTTCTCACTTGGCCCATAGCTGGGAATGTCCTCACTCTGGGTGGACCTTCAGTCATCAACCATAGTGATGGCATCTCTAGTTGTAGAATTTATGACTCAGCCATGACGGGAGGTTACAGCGATTTCCTTTAGCTCTAGTATTTCCACTATAACGGTTGTCCATTGGCTTTAGTGGTTCCCTAGCAAGGCACCTTCACCGCATTTCCCAACCACCTCTGATTCACCTAGTTTGTTTTATAGATTGGTAGGCTGGGTGAGTGCCTCGGTGATTGTTACTCTCCTCCTCTCACCTTGGAGCATCGGTTGCAGAGCTACCGTCTCGCAACCCTCCACGCCGTTCCTGTTAGAAGGATAGAGTGAGAGTTTCCCTCCAAATTGGAATATTTTCCATTCTTCTTCTTTGGGGCTTCCAAATTGCAGTAGCAGAGCCATCACTAATTAAATTATCCCACGCCTGGAGGGAGGCGGTCTAGGCCTTGGATCCCCAGAGATTTCCTCCTCAAAGGTTTTTTTTTTTCTCTGTGCCGAAAGTCATAATATCTAGTTAGCGCTTCCTAGTTCCATTAGATTGGATCTGCTGTTGGATGGAGGTGGATGGTGTTCCTTACTTGCCGTTCCCCCTCTCCTGCCATTCCCTCTCTCCTTAGGAGGTCCCCTTATTCTCTTGCAATCCATCTAACCCATGCCATTGCTAACCTGTACATCCCATTATGTTATCAAGCCCCCTGATGCTTTGTCTAGTACTGTGTCTCAACTACTGATTGTTTATATGCTTCATGCTTCTACTTTCTTTCTGAGGATCCTTTCTAAGGTACCTTTAGCCAAGAGAATCATCCTGCGACACCTCTAGTGGTGGAACCTGCTAAAGGGTTCCTTGCCTTTGGTACCCCTACAGGGTGGTAATTTCTCTGGAATAGAGTGCGAATGGCCAAAACCTAAGTAACACAGTTGCACAAGCATAACACAATACTGGCTGCATCGGCCATTGAATTAGAAGGCTCCGCCTATGGATCGATGGACAAGCAGCCAGCCACTCCCACTTCCTGAACTATATAAGCAGTTTCCCTCAGCTTCCTTCTGAAGCACTTTTTCTTTGCCCCGCCATCCTCCCCTCCTCCTCCTCCTCCTCCTCCAGTGGCAGCACCTCTCTCCTGGGGATCCTTCCTAAGGTACCTTTAGCCAAGGGAATCGTCTTGTGGCACCTCTAGGGGTGGAACCCTCTAGAGGGTTCCTTGCCTTTGTATCCCATACAGGGTGGTAATTCCTCTGGAATAGAGTATGCAAATGGCCAAAACCTAAGTAACACAGTTGCACAAGCATAACACAATACTGGCTGCATAGGCCATTGAACCTCTTTTTAAATGCCTCCACTGAGGGGGAGCTCCTAAGATGCAGAGGGAGTTCAAAACAGCTGGGGCCACCACCAAGAAAGCCCCATCTCTGGACTGGTTTCACTGGGATCCCAAGGTGGCCAACAGCAGCCCCTTGGTGGAGCAGCGTAAGTGACCAGCAGCATACCAGACCAAGGTGGGACTCAAACCATGCAGGGCCTTGTATGTTAACAATGAAATCTTAATGGTTGTGCGCCTCCTGATTGGAAGCCAGTGCAATTGCTGCAGCACAGATATGATGTGTTCTGTAGAAGGTGGTTTGGTAATCAGCCTGGCCACAGCACTTTGCACCAGCTGTAGGTGACACAACCCTTCGTATAGCCCTAGGGTATACAGAGTTACAATAGTTTAGTCTTGAGGTCACAAAGGCATGTACCAGAGTTGCCAAGTTCTTTTGCACCAGATAGGACTTAATCCAGGAGATATTCTGGAGCTGGAAAAATCTATTTCAGACCATGGTCGAAGCATACTGTTTAAGTATCAGCTGAGATTCCACGGTAACTCCTAGATTTTTTTACCCTATCCACAGCAGACAGTGCTATGCTACTGAAGAATGGTAATCCTATGCATAGCTCTGACCTGCTGACCTGCGTTAACCTCGTTCTACCAGTTACAATGCAGTTTTGGCTGGGTTTAGTCTCAGCCAGCTGGAGGCCATCCTGTCGGCAATATTTTGAAGATGCTGCTCCAGCACAGACTGTACTTTGCCTGTCCATTGTACAGGACCAGTAAAGCTAGGTATCATCTGCATAGCAGTGAAAACTCCCAGTGTACCATCTAATGACCTACCCCAGAAGCAACATCTACACCACAAAAGGCATGGGCAACAAAACTGACCCTCGAGGAACCCCACAGCAAACAGCAGCAGATTGCAATCAGAATGACCCTATTGCAGTCCACTGTGTTATTAAAGTCTGATCTGGTGTTGCTGGCTGATGGAACACTCTTCCACTATGTTCTGTTGGACAGGTATGACTTTAAGCACTTTAAGGCTGTTCCAGTAGGTTCCCCCATTCATCAAGGCATTCAGTCAAAACCCCATGATCCACAGTGTCAAATGGTGAGATCAAGGAAAACAACAATGTGCTCCACATTATCTCTTGCAAGAAGAAAGCCACTGAACACTTTGATGCACAGAGTCTCTGTACTGTGGCAAGGCCTAAAACGTGACTGGAAAGGCTCATAGATGTTAAAACATTTGAGAGGAGCATCAGGCTGTACCACCAGCACCTTCTCAACAACTTTGCCCAAGAAGGGCAAGTTTGAGACTGACCTGTAATTGGGCAAATTAGCCACCACAGTCTTTTTAAGGACTTCAGATGAACACCTCACCCCTGGAACCACAAAGGAACACCGGTAAATGCTGGCAAAAACCATACCCAGACTATCACAACAGTCCACCAAATGTCACGTTGGTCCGAATCACGGCTGGGGGGCACAGCCCAGAAACTACGTTGAGCATCTCATCAGAAACTGGCTTAAACTTGCTACAAGCCATGCAAGCACCATTGTACTACTCAGCTCTGACTATGCTAGTCCCTGACAGGGCATCGGGTTGGGGGTGGGGGGACCCTGATGTGACTCAGTCTACCTGTCCAGGAACAAAAGTTGCCAAACTCTTCACACCATTCATGAGGTATAATGGACTACCAGCAAGGATGATTTATTAACCTGTACATAGCACAGAAAAGCTGAGCAGACCTAATTTTGACCAGCGTAATAACACTTGACAGCAATTCTGCCCTTTTCATGGATACTGCTCTCTGATAGTCTTTACAATAGGACCTCAGAGCCAGCCTATTGCCCACTGAGCCAAAAGTTCTTCAGGAATGCTCCAACCTCTGCTCTATATTCTTCAGTCACCTCGGTTCCTAACATAGAATTTGATGGCAGATAAGGACCGCTTGACCCACCCAGTCTGCCCATTTCCCTACCTAATGGATAACCTGCAGATCCTAGTTAACCAGCAGCCTACTTCTTCCTACCCCCACCCCCTAGAATTGCCTTATGACTATCCCATGCATGCTTGAATTCCACCACTGTTTTTGACTCCACAATCTCCTCCGGAAGGCCGTTCCATGCATCCACAACCCTCTCTGTGAAAAAATACTGCCTTAAATTACATTCATTCATTTATATATATCTTTGGTTACTGGTTAGGTGCACTGATCCAAGGGACTATTTTCAGTCACGACTCAGGCCATAAGAGATGGCAATGGTAACAGCAGTATAATCAAAGGAACAAAACAGATACAAACACAGTCAGTTTATTTACATACAGGAATTGGTATGTGGGTACAGGAGATAGATTTATTTATTTGAAACTTTTCATATTAACACCTTTGAGCCAAATGCTCTTTTACACAGGTTCCATGTCAAAGGTACAAAACAAAACACAATATATGGGAGATATACAATATAATACATCATAATGCTATAATATGTCAAATAAATCATAGAACATTAGAAGAACTGAGTGGATGAAACTGACAATCGTAATACACAAGGGTGAGAGTAGAGGCAGAAGGGGGGTGGGTAAAGGTTGAGGTGGTCAGAGAGGAGGTAGAATACTGTAACACAGTGGCTATCAGTACAGAGGGAGGAGCAGCCAGCAGGTCATGTCGAATTGATGGGAGGGGTGGTGAGGAGGTTAGGAAAAGGTATGGAGAACTTACTGGGAGAGGTACGGTGTAGCTGGAGGAGCAGCCAGACGGCCTTGTCAGAAAGGTAGGAAGGGTGGAGGGATGTTAGGAAAGTGGTTTAAAGAACTTACAGAGAGAGAGCCCATGGTCTAGGCTAACCAATACCAGTGATGTCCCCAGGTTATGTGTAACAGTCACAGGAGGCATGGACCACAAGAGACTCATGGAGTGTGCATTTAAATAAGCCAAGTGAGGTTGCGTTAATGATTTCATTGTGCAGGGAGTTGAACAGTTTTGGAGCTCTGAATGCAAATGACCATTGCCCCTGTGAAGTTCGAACTCTGGGGACTTGAAGGGTTGAGTGATCAGTGCTTCTGATGGGGTGAGTATTGCTGGAAGGGCTGAGGAGAATGTTAACCCCTGGGGTGGAAGACCAAGGGTGGCCTTGTTTACTACAAGGCAGGTGTGGTAGGATATGATGCCCCCAAGTTGCAGCCAATTTGCCTGCTCATAGAGGTCACAAGTGTGAGTCCGTGGGGCAGCCCCCATTAGAAGTCAGCAGACCTTGTTGAGGGCAATTGATATTCGCTTTAGGGCAGTGTTAGAGGCAGCACCATAAATCACCAGCCCATAGTCTATTATGGAAACAATTGAGCTATGGATTGCAAGCTTCAAGGTTTCAGCAGTAAGGCAGTGCTTATTTTTAAAGAGAAGCCCAATACGGATGTTCATGGATTTGGCAACATGGTTAATGTGAGCGATATAGGATAGTGTGCTATCCAAAGTTACACCAAGATATTTAAAGGTATTTGTCTGCTCCAGAGTAACTCTTGATCTTGTTATTGACAGGTAGCTGAGTGGTTTTGTGTTTGTTGTGCGAGCCATGGAAGAGCACAGTCTTTGTTTTATTGTAATTGGACATAAGCTTCTGTGCGATGAACCAAGCCTCCACTGCAGTGAAGCTTTCCTGAAGCTGGTCCACCAATTGGGCAGGGTCTGAGTTCTTAGTGTATACAACCGCATCATTGGCATACAGGAGGATTTGCACAGGGCAGTACGTGGGGAGGTTATCGAGGAAGATGCTGAATAGTAAAGGTCCCAGAATTGACCCCTGGGGCACCCCGGAGTGAACAGGAAGTTTGGATGAAAGGGTGTCTCTTATCTTAACCTGCTGTGTCCGGCCCGTGAGGTAACTGTTAAACCATGTTAGGGTGTCTGACGATAGACTGAGCATAGCTAGCTGGTCAAGTAGTAATGGGTGATTGACCACATTAAACACCTTGGATAGGTCAATGTAGGTGGCGCCGATGAGTTGGCCTTGGTCCAAGACTTGGTGAATATAGCTTGAGAATTGAAGTAGCATGGTAGTGGTGCTGTGCCCCTTTTGAAAACCATGTTGGTGTGGGGATTGCAGGTTGTATTTCTCCAAATACTCTCCCAGCTGGTCTGCAACATGTTTTCAAGTGCTTTAGATAGAGGGAGGATGGAGATGGGCCTGTAATTCCCATAGTGGGCCCTGTCACCATTTTTATGTATGGGGGTCACCAAGGCTAGCTTCCACAGATGGGGGAATTGGGAGAGTGAGAAGGACTTATTAATAATCTTGGTAACTGGGGTCAGGATTTCGTCAAGTGTAAGGGTGATGAGCTTCCGATCTAGTGAGTCTCCGCTAGTTCTGGATTTGCCAAGTACTTTAAGTATTTTTTGGCTTCTCTTTTGGTCACAGATTTAAAGTGGAAAGGCAGATGTGCACGCTCTGCATGAGGATTGGCATTAGTTTCTGCACTGGTAGAGGTGTCGAAGAAGTTTAAAGGTAGTACTTGGCTGAGGTCAATGAAAGCTGAGTTGAAGGTGTTTGCGACAATGGTGGGGTCTAGGGTTAAGGCACCATCTATGTTAAGCATTGAGGGCACGGCCCTGGATTCTTTCCCTGTGAGGTCCTTAAGGTTGTTACAAAATTTCCTTCCATCTTTCCAGGTGTTGCCAAGAGCACATCTATAATAGTTTGCTTTTTCAGACTGTATGGCCCTGGTGCAGGCATTCCTGGTAGTTTTGTATGCCTGAGTGTCAGCTGGTCTGCCAGAAGCTCTAGCCCAATACCACAGATGGTCCTGTATCTTCATTTTTTGTAGGAGGTCATACATGATCCATGGGGTGTCAGTTCCCCTGATTTTCCTCTTCTTGAAAGGGGCATGTACATCACAGACAGCATTAAAGCTTGAGATAAAAATTTTTAAGGTGGAATCTGTGTCTGAGGCAGTATTGACATGTGACCAGTCTTGTTGTCTTAGCAATGTTTTTAGCAGTTGTAAGCACCCATGGGCGAGTACCCAACTGTAGACGTTTTTTTCCCGGAAGCTTGATGAATTTATTAGACCACACACACAGAATGGGGAAGTGATCACTTATGGTGTCAGGAAGGACGTGAGTATGTATGATATGGTCTGGCTGGTTTGTAAGCACCCAGTCCAGTAGCGTGCTGATCCCTGTCTTATAGTTTGATCTTGTGGGTGACTGGACCAGCTGTGAGTAGTTTACTGTGGCCAGGGCATCTTCATAGTTGATAGCATTGGACGATAGCCAGTCTGTGTTAAAGTTACCTAGCATTATGACCTCAGAGTTGTATTTCAGGTTGTTAATGCAGTTAAGAATGGCATTAAGGCCCAGTGACTTGGACTTGGGAGGGACATACACTGAGACAACAGTCAGAACCTTGTTGTGGGCACCAAGGAGTATCTTGATAGGAAGTATCTGTAGATCAGACCCACAGCTGGGCAGTTCAAGGGTGTGCCCCAATAGGGACTCTTTGAGATAGATGGTGCAGCTGCTGCCTTTCCTTGCAAGCCTATCCAGCTGGAAGAGAGAGTACCCCGGTATTGAAACTGCATTGTCGGGAATCTTAGGGGTCAGCCATGTCTCAATCACAGATAAGATGTTAGGATTATGTTGGGTGACCCATGCTGTCAGAACATCAAATTTCTTAAGGAGGTTGCAGACGTTGATGCTTGCTAAGGTGAGTGCCCCAGCCCTAGAGTTGTTATTGGTACCGGTCAGAAAGGGACCTGGGTTAGGGTGAACATTCACAGAGATGAGCAGAAGAAGAAGTAACAGTCTCTTCAGTAGATATTTGAGGAGGTTCCACTGGAGTATACGCCCCTTTTTCCCAGCTGGATATTTCCGGGTACTGTTTTGAGTTGTGCTGCCTCATAAGGATAGGAGTGATATGCAGTAGAGAGTAACCGTAGCCCTCTGTGATCTTGAGGGTGGTCGTTGGGTGAAGAAATGGGCCCAGTGTGGGGTGGGGCCGCTAGTGGCAGTCCTATGGCAGTTCAGAAGGGATTTAGTCTGGATGGATAGGGGAGAGGAGTGTGAGTGTTCCCTGATCGTGACAGAGGGGAATGGCAGCAGGAGCATGGAGAAGAGTAGTAGGTAGAAGAGATAGGTAGTCATAGTAACAGAACAGTGGTTAGACTCTACAGAAGTGGGTCCAGAAGCTTGGGCCAGTGGAATTTGGTCTAGGATGGGCAGGTGGATTGGTATTAGAAGAAAAAATAGATAAGAATTAGCTGTAAGGCAGGGTTCTCAGCAGTTGCTGGAGTGACTTGAGCACAGTATTCTGTTAGTGTTAAACAGGGAGGTTATACTGGCAAGTGTTGAAGCAGTGGTGTAAAGAGGACTGTGTTAACCCTTTAAGACTGAGTAGTGCTTTAGCATACAGCCAATGAGTAAGGGGCTGTAGGATCTGGGTGAGGCAAAGGAGCATTTAATAAAGACCGGGGGTGGGGGTCAATGGGTGGGAGTGAAATTTGTAGCTAAGCTCCCACACTTTTCAGTGAGAGCTTTGAAACTCTTAAATTTAAGAAAAAAACACTTGTAAAAAGGAGCAGAGCAGAGCTGGAAAAAGCCACGGGTCCAAAATCGTCCTGGCAGCAGTAGGGGAGCTCAAGATGCAGGCTTGTGGAGAAGCCAGTCAGAGGCAAAAGCTCCTTAACTTTAGTCAGTAATAGTTCAGGCTTAGGCACTAAAAACTGAGGAGACTGAGCTCCATCCTTTCCAACTTCAAAAACAGTCCGTACCTTTGATTGATGGCAGTAGGCAGGTGGCAGAGGCCACGACACGGGGACAGCGCACTCGGGTGGGTGCTCAGGATCTGTCAGAGGGAGAAGAAAAAAGTACAGTGATTAGCAAGCAGTTACAGGAAAGGGGAGGATAGTCTGAGAGGTCCTGCATCATAGGGTGATTTGGATAATCGGTGGGCAGGGGTTAGAGACAATGGAGGTGTAGGTAGGGGGCACGGTGGGTCAGCACCGAGGCACCGAGCAGGAAGGGAAGAATGCAAAAATAAATTAACTGGGAATACTGCTGTAATTTTGAAAAATGGTGGGCTGGGTTAGAAACAATAGAGAGGGGAGAGCAGAGAGGTGGGGGGGCAGGGGCGGGTCAGCGCTGAAAATGCCATTGGGGGAAGTATAGTTAGAGGTGGAGAGCAGGAAAGAGTAGACTGAGGAGGAAAGAAATGAATTGCAGAGAGCTGTGTGTAGATTACAGATAAATTTACTGTTCAAGACCTAGTAAGGTGCAACAGTGTGTCCCCCCACCCCAGCCAACACACCTTCAGGAGACACAGACAGAGGGAGGAGAGTAACAAGAAAAAGGGATGTATAACAGTATGAGTAGAAACACTCCCACCATAGGTTGGGTTATCATGGTGGAAAGACTGCAGTGAATGAGGGGAGGGGCTACCCTGGTGGCAGAAGCAGTGGGTCCTATCCATAAGCCAGGTTTTAAAGAGGGGTCTGAAGACTGTATGGGCATTAGATACCATGTACCATTATACTATGTACATTATGCCATGTCCAAGCTGTACCAGGAGGCCAGTGGGCTGACATGGATTGGTGTGAGGGAGTTTAAAGCCATGAGCTAGCTAAATTATACACAGCAGTTGTTGATGTACCCTCACACGCTGACACCATGCCTGAGATGTCCAGTAGCGCCAGAAGCTTTCTAGGCTCCAGATTTCTTTTTGGGCAACACTGGACCATCTAAACAGGGGGAAGGATCTATATGGAAACAATACAGCATGGTGGTCCAGCCACCCTATTGGATCTACCCTGACATTCCAAATGTTCAGTCCCAAAGAGAAAATGAGGTTCAAGGTGTGGCCATGTGCATGAGTAGCAGAGGTAACCACCTGTGTGAGTTCCAGTGAATTCATCAACTGGAGGAATCGTTGAGCAAAACGTGATCTTTAATTGTCAACCCAAGCATTGAAATTCTCCAACACAATCAGGCTGGGGGCATGCAATGTAAGGTCATCAATGAAATCTGCAAATTCCTCTAGAAACTTCTACTCCTGTTCCAAGGACGGTACCACAGGAGGATCCTACACCACACACTAAAGCACCCTTAACAGCCACACATTTAAATGACCTCACTTCCTTCAGTGGGTATGCTGGAAACCTCAGGCAGGATCTAAAACAGATGGTCACATGGCTCCACCCCACATGCCTGCCTTGTTCAGTGTACTACTGAGAACCCGACCAGGACTGCCATCTCCAGGACTGGCCTGGATTCATCACTATGCCAGGTCTTGATGACACACACCAGGTCACCTGAGGAGTCAGCAAAAATATCACTACATTTTTATTCCATAGGGATCTGTTGTTGTACAGTAAATCCCAATGGGCAAGAGTAGGGGCAGTTTTTCCCCATTAGCAATTTGCCATCTATTCCTTGGGGGCACCCTCTACAGTTAGACAGATGTGGACCCCTTTCTCATATCCCGTCTGGCCCAGGACATCTGTTCAGCCTGATACTCCAGATCTGTTTCACCCCAACATCTACTTCCAGGACTTGTATCCAGCCACTGGTTGGCCTTTTTAGGATCTCCAGTGACCTGCAGTGATCATATACCACTCCAGAAACAGCAAAGTTCTGAACAGGCAGAGCTTGCCAAGCAGTCTGAAAAGTAAATATACAGAGGGGCTGATATGGAATGGCACATCCTAAAACCCAACCTCTAAACAAGTGGGGAGTGGGACCAGGTGGGTGCAGTGGATGCTCCTTGACTGCATGTCAGAGAGGTGGAGGGTCTAGAAATAGAAACTCTTCAAAGTGATCAGCATGATAGTCAGAACATCTGAGTGCTACTGTCCACTACCAGGCACTGCAACTCGACAAAGGGTGTTTCCTACCCTGTTTGCTGTAGGAGTAGGAGATGATGCCTGGCTGTGGCTAGGATCCACTACAGGGTAAGTCGTAGAGTCAGGGTGCAGAAGTAGGTGCTGAAGAGGCAGAAGACCTGAGCTGGGCCTGACCAATGGAATGGGCCAAGCTGAGGGGATAAAATCTAAATTTAACTAAAGTAGTTACTTCTTTAAGTAGCAATATCAGCATTAAGAGGCACCGACTGCTTCCAACTAATGTCCATGAAGCACTGATAATCACACAATAATCTACATACAAAACTAGCTTAAAGATGGTGGACACACAAAACAAAAAGAGTTATATATTAAAAGAAGAAAAAAGGAGTGAGCAATGTTTCTTATCTTCTTTGATGCCTGCAAAGAAGATTGTTATTGGTTAAACAGCATTTCTAGGATATGTATTGAGACAGAAGTATCCTCTATCCCCATGAACAGGATACCAGTTAGTCACATGACTCAGAGTTGATTCAGATTGCTGTTTGTACAGAGGATTAAATAACTTGCTGAGACCTGCAACATGATATTTATAGCAAGGAGGAAGTGAACCCACAAGCCTGGGGCTGGGAGTAGAGAAATCTAACTACTACACCACACTTATCCTTCACAATCATGTAGTTTCATATTATATTGCATCCATCAAATGACCAGGCTTCAAGGGATCAAGTTAAGAGTATTCAAGGTTTATAGCACTTCAATCTACATTCATTAAACTTGACATATTCAGTGCATGGCAGGGGAACGTGTGGGCAGGCTGTCCCTATCCCGACCTTTCCACAATGCAGGCAGAAATTCAAAGCACAGGTTTAAAAAAAACAATAAAGAAATCTTTATTAATTCAGTCTTCTCCAAATGAATTCAGCTCTCCTACAGCTTATGCTTTAGTAACTGCAAAACAAGCATACTGAGTGATTCTTGGATTACATTTAAAAGTAATGGCACAAGTACTTTCAAGCCAACATGCTGGAACAGCAACTGTTTTGGGGACGGATGGTAGATCTAGAGGGAGGCAGAGGGAGCGCCCACAGCCCAATGGACACATAATGTACTTGTTGACCATCCTTCCCTTCTCTAGTAGCCCAATTCCCAAACTGTATCAAAACTGTATGATTTGTATGTTTTTTATTGTAATGTAAATCCCAACAAAGATGATATTGGGAAAAAATTAATATAAAAGATAATCAAATACATTAAGGATTTAAAACCCATTCAAAAACATTTGCATAGCAAGTCCCAATCCCTGCCTCTTTGTGAAATCCTAGATTTGATACAGACACTGGTCGGACAGCCCATCCAAGCCCTCCCATTTTATTAATTTAAGTCCTTTATCTATTTCCCCTATCTGAGTAGGAAAATGGCTCATGTTCTATATATTTTTTTCCACTTTGTAAAAAAAGAACAATTTTTGCTGTCCCAATGGTGCAGTGGTAGCAGTACTACTCATGATACCTGCAACACAGGATCAGGAGCGATCTTGGGTCGTCAGGGGCCATCTGGTGGGAAGAGGGTTGAATATCCCAGAGGATGTTCCCTGAGGAGGAGGAGGAGGAGGAAGGTGGATTGCCACCTTCACCACAGCACTGCCACCTCAGCGACAACAGGTGATAGTGTGGCTGTAGGGACAGACTTGGGAAGAAGTGGAGATGGATGCCAGCAGGCTGACACACTCTGCATGTGTATGTCATGGTGTCACTCCCATGTGCTGCCTCGGGACTGGAGGGATGGAAAAATAGGCCCTGGCACCAGGGACGAACCAGCTCTGATACATCCGGCCCTGCAATCTCGACCCAGCGAGGGCTATACCTGGCACCCTAAGTGGGCCCAAGTGAAAGAAGATGATGAAGTATCAATGTGTGATGCTAGAGACACAGGAAGGCATAAACAGAATAACAGAAAAGTAACTATTTTCAAAATGTTATTCACATGCTTTCACTCTTCATTTTGCACATTATGATATATCTGTCATTATTATTACCCTTCATGTTGATGCCGTGTTGTTATGTTTTTTGTAAAACCAAATAAGGATTATAAAGCAAAAACACAACTATTCATATTGTTGGTTTATATTGCTGTTCTGGACACTTTATTCCATATTACCTACCAAAAAAAGTTAGAATTCTTTTTAACCCAAGTGCTTGATTAATTTCAGTGTGTGCTTCCTACTTCTGTTGTGACAAGCTATTTATTGGTCATCTAATACAGTACAATGACTGATATTCTATCCTCATTATGGGAGACAGTATAACTCAGAGGGTTAAAGCACCAAGCTGTAAATCTGGAGGCCCAGCAGACCTGGATTTGAAACCCACTACCACCACTCACATACTGCATGACCCTGAGCAAGTCACTTAAAGAGCCACCAACGCCTGGAGTAAAGCTTTAAAAAACATAATATTTGGACAACAAACAGCTGATGTGTCTCAGTAGCTCTATATTTCTCATCCCCATTATTTATTACTGACGTCATAGCATGAAAACAGGATAGTTGTTCCTTGAGGGTTCATCAGCTCCCATTGCTTCAACACAACTTGATGTCATAATACTCTGCTTCTGACATCACAGTTATTTCCATGGCAATGAACTGTGATGTCACAACAGAGCATTATGATTTCAAGTAGGGAATAAGTTATAAAGGCAGTCAAAAGGGCCAAAGGCCTTGTTTTTGTGGGAATATATTTAGTAATAAACAATGGAGATAAGAATTCTATAGAAGATAAATATTATGTTTTCTGATGTTTTTCCAAAGGCGACAGCTTCTCTTTACTCCCCCTCGGCTCCTGGGATGCATCTGGAAACAAGCATCAGTTCAAAGTGCCTTTCCTGGCCCAAACAATTCTAAATAAAAAAATAATTCAGCTCAAACAGATAACTGTCTTCTTGTTTCCCTTCAAAAGCTTGTGCATTTTTATGAGGTTGCACTGTAGCCTTCTCTCTGCCAAAGTACAAAGACCAACTCAATATAGTCTTTCTTCATAACTCATCTGGTTCATCATCATTGTACCCTTTTAGTATCTCCTCAATATGTGTATTTTTCCAGAGTTGGCCTTCTCAGTTCCTCATATAATTGTAGAATAGTTCTTACTGATTTATATTCTGTACCACTAGGTTTATTTCCTGACACTATAGTTGCACCACTGACAAAAACGTGCAGATTTTAGTGTTTTATCTACTAAACACCCAGATCTATTTTTCATAGACTGTGGTCTGTAGTGTACACCCTATTAGGGCATATGTTGAATGCATGGGCTTTTTTATTTTGCATTCCCACCCCACCCCACCTACTCCATCCAGCTTGGGTTCAAAACAAGACACTAACCTCCTGCCACCCACTGTTCATGATTTCCCAATGTGGCAGGACCCAAGCAGGCTGCCACCATGTGTGGGGAAACTAAACACCAAAGCTAGGTCCTGGAGGTTGGGAACAGTTCCAATTTTCACACATAACTGGAGTGGGGGAGGATTCCCCTCTTCAAGTCCCTTTCCTGGGATACCAGCCCACAGAAGCTCAACAGCAGCTTCCTTCTGATGTAACCCCAACCCCCAACCATCCAGAACTGAATGACTGCCCAGGATGAACACCATGCAAGCTCCATACCCTCCCCAGAGGAAGAGAGTGACCATTCGGATGCTGGGTTCTCCTCTGCCAGTTGCTGTGGCGTTCCTGAGTCTGGGACATGAACCATGTTCTCACACCTGGTATCTCAATATGCTTCACCAGTGCCATGGGTCAGCCTCCCCATATATGTTATTAGTCCCCAGCATTATAACATTACATTGTTTGAAGATTAACTGCTTTGTGGGCCACAGTTCAACTTTGTCCAAGTCCTCCGGAATTTGACTACCCTCCTTAATCCATTCTAGCATCTGCTGCACCATGTTTGTCTTATCAGTAGAGTCTGTCGGCTTTGAGGATATGCCATCTTCCAGACCATAAATACCTGTAAAGTATATAATAAAGATTATAAAATGTATAAAAGAAATCAAGACATGATTGGTCAAATATGGTCACATGACCATTCTTTATTCATTTGTTTTGACTGACTTTGTATTGTGTGATGCTGATCTCAGTTTTCCATTTGTACTTGTCCTTACATAGAAACATAGAATTTGACGGCAGATAAGGACCGCTTGGCCCACCCAGTCTGCCCATTTCCCTACCTACTGGATAAGCTGCAGATCCTAGTTAACCAGCAGCCTACTTCTTCCTACCCCCACCCCCCAGAATTGCCTTATGACTATCCCATGCATGCTTGAATTCCACCACTGATTTTGACTCCACAACCTCCTCCGGAAGGCCGTTCCATGCATCCACAACCCTCTCTGTGAAAAAAATACTTCCTTAAATTACCTCTGAGCCGCCCCCCCATCTTCAAATTGTGCCCTCTTGTTCTTGCACACCTCTTTTTTTGAAAGATGCTACCCTCTTGGACTTTGTTGATTCCCTTGAGGTACTTGAAAGTTTCTATCATGTCCCCCCTCTCCCTCCTTTCCTCGAGGCTCTGCATATTAAGCTCCTTAAGTCTCTCTTCATATGTCTTCTGGTGCAAACCCTGCACCATTTTAGTTGCCCTCCTCTGGACAGCTTTCATCCTGTCTATGTCTTTGCGGAGATTGGGTCTCCAGAACTGCACACAGTACTCCAGATGGGGTCTCACCAGCTGTCTGTACAGAGGGATAATAACTTCTAGTTTTCTACTGGTGATGCCTCTCCCTATGCATCCCAGTATCCCCCCCAGCCCTCTTTGCTGCCCTCTCACATTGCTTGCCCATCTTTAGGTCATCTGATATGACTACCCCCAGGTCCCTTTCCATTTTTGTTGTTGTTAGTATCTCACCCCCCATTGTGTACTCTTCCCCTGGGTTTTTGTTTCCCAGGTGCATTACCTTGCACTTCTTAGCATTGAATCTAAGCTGCCATACATTTGACCATTCCTCTAACCTTGCCAAGTCCCTTCTCATCCTTTCCACCCCACCCTGTAAGTCAACTCTGTTGCAGATCTTAGTGTCATCTGCAAAGAGATATATTTTCCTTACAGTCCTTCTGCAATGTCGCTTATAAAGACATTGAAGAGGACCGGTCCTAATACTGAACCTCTGCGGTACCCACTAGTAACCTCCTTCTTCTGAGGACTCCATTTACTATTACTCTCTGTGTCCTATTCTCCAGCCAATTCTTTACCCAGGCTGTCATCTTGGGACCCACTCCCAGGCTGGCTAACTTGTATATTAATCTTTTGTGTGGGACTGTGTCAATGCCTTGCTAAAGTCTAGGTAGGCCATGTCCACAGCCCCTCCCTGATCTACTACTTTGGTCACCCAGTCAAAGAAATCTATCAGATTCATCTGGCATGACCTTCCCGCTGTGAATCCATGCTGCCTAGGGTCCTGTGCCCCTCTGGCCTCTAGATACTCGACAGTTCTTTCCTTTAGAAGTGATTCCATCATTTTCCCTATCACTGAGGTTAAACTAACAGGTCTATAGTTTCCTGCTTCTGCCTTGCTCCCACTTTGTGAAGGGAATCACATCTGCCCTCCTCCAGTCCTCGGGTACCACCCATCCTCCCATGAGTTGTAAAAGGGTAGTCAGTGGTATCACTAGTTCTACCCTTAGTTCTTTTAGAATTCTGGGATGAATCCCATCAGGCCCCATTGCTTTGTCCACCTTCAGTTTTAAGAGTTCTTTCAGAACCTTTTCTTCTGTAAATGGGCCGGTATCTACTTCTGTATCCAGAGTGTTACTACTGTTTGTTTTATGTACCTCCCTCTCTTCCTTTGTAAATACTGAGCAAAAATATTTGTTTAGTATCTCTGCCTTTTCACAGTCTCCCTCTGCCACCCTCCTCCCTTTATTAAGCCTCACTATCCCTCCCTTGGTCTTCCTTCGCCCCTGATGTACCTATAAAGGTTTTATCCCCTTCTTAACTGAGTTGGCTATCTTTCCTCGGTTTGGGCCTTTGCTGTTCTGACTGCCTTCCAGCCTCCTTTTGCTTTGTAACTGATACAGTTCTCTGTCCTGCTCCTTCTGCGATTCCTTGTACTTCCTGAATGCTTTCTTTCTCTTGAACCTTCACTGCCACTTCCTTTGAGAACCATAGGTTTCTTACATATCTTTGTTTTGTTTATTTGCTTCACACAAGGCTCGTTACCTCTGTGATGGCAGTTTTATTATTCCCATTGTTCTTCCACCCTCCTTCCTGCCCATTTGCTAGTCGTTCCTTAGGCACTCACCCATTTTAGCAAAGTCAGCCCTCCTAAAGTCCAATACTTTTTGTCTTTGTGTGGCTTGACTCTATTGCTGTGTTTATTGTGAACCATACTGTTCGATGGTCGCTAGTTCCCAGATGGCTACCCACTTCTATATCTGTGATCCCTCTCCATCTCCATTTGAGAGTATCAAGTCTAATATTGCTCTCTCTCGAGTGGGCTCCAGTACTAGTTGTCTAAGGCATGCCCCCTGTAGGGCATCTAGAATAACTGCACTCTTCGAAGTGGCAGCTGCAACTGCACTCTAGTTAACATCTGGCATATTCAGATCACCCATCAGCAATATCTCCCCTTTTTCTGCCATTCTAAGTATACTTTCTATCATTTCCTTGTACAACATCTTTTGTACTTTATTGTGTATCATGTTTGTACACCACTTATGTATTCTTGCTTCTAATTGCACTTTATCTGCATCATGTAAAGTACTGTAATATTACACTGTTTTACTCCTGTAATCCTTTCCCTGGTTCACGCCTAGAAACAAACCTTGGCTCAGTGTGCCTTTCCCGGTTATTAATTTTCAAATAAATAAATTAATTATTCCAGCACAACAGTACAGTTAAAAAATCCTTAGCATTCAAAACCTCAATACATAGTTTTAAAACTAAAAATCAGGTGAGTCATATTATAATCGCAAAACAGGACTCCAGGGTGTGGGCTATGTATGGAATAAGACATGACAGAGGAGGGATTATGCTGTGTTAATGCACTGAGTGGTGGGCTGCAGTCTTTAGCCACCATGAGGCACCCTGACACAGCATAACCCCCCAATGGAATTGCTATATTCCACTTATATTTAGTAATATTAGATTTTTAGCTGTATAGTAGTGTTGTAATTTGGTGCTGTATCTTTAAATGGTTGACTTTAAGGCATTAGCATAAATTAGATATGCAGCACAGATTACATTGCAGCTGGTAAACTTCACTAGTTAGGTGCAGTTGCACTGCAAGAAGTAGGTTATGGTTGCATGGCTATAGCTGGTCCTCTTGCTTCAAATAGTTATTGCTGACTTTTAAATTCCTGTACTTCCCATATGATCTGTGGGGCTAAGATAGAAGCCTGGACCATGCTTCCTGTGCTTTCCACATGATCTGAGTCAGACCGGAAAGCCTAGGCTGTTGATTAGATGTCATGTGACCTCACTCGGGTGCACTTTGGGGATGAGATTCAAGCAGGGAGTATGAGCTGTCCTTTGTTTCTGTATGACTGATATGTAAGTGGATGTTTATTATCTTTTAGAGCAATGTTTGTAGACATATTGCTGAGGGTTTAGTGATGTATGTATTCATGTTTCAGTTGTGTAAAATCATAGTTCTGAAACATATTTTGTTTTTTATAGGGCATTTAAAATGTTTGCCTTGTGTGAGAAGCACTGAGACTTTTTGGGTTTGGATGTGTTAGTAGGAAGTGCTCTATGTTGTTTTCAAACTCAGATGGGTTTCCTTTACAGTTTATAATTCTTCAGCAATGTTGCTGTGAGAGGTGGGGTCTATTTTTTAATTTGCATGATTTCTTATTCTTTTTAATGTTGTTGGGTTGTTTGATTTGCATTTTGACATTTTTGACTCTGAGGATATGTAATTAGCACACTGACCTTTTTGGCCCTGACAGTTTGTGTTCTTGATGAACAGACCCCTATCATGTCTTCTGAGCATGGGTATATGGTAGGTTATTGCAGTACCATGTGACGGGGTCTTGATCAATGGGGAGTCAGAACTGACCAGACACCATTTTATAATATGGGATAGCAGCAGTTCTTGGGTACATAAGGCATTCAGTTTTGTCTTATTGCTTCCCAAAGTGTGTAACACACACCCTGTCATGCTTTATTGCTTAATTCCTCTTTTTAAAGCAGCAGTACTAGATAAAAAAATCAGATCTTTTGGAACGGTTTGTTCCCTGTGCTCTGTTGAGTACTTACCTGGTAATCTTTCTTATTTTTGCTATACTATCACCCTGTAATTTGTTCTGTTTTTCCTTGTTTTTGTTTACATTTTTCCCACCTGCCATGCTGATCTGGAACCTTCTGCTGCCAACTGCGCATGTGCATGACTCGCAGCACTACACAGGGACAGCGGGAATGGGCAGCACAGGGTCTCACAGAAGTAAACAAAAGGTGTGATGCAACTTGAGTGGGGAGTTCGGCTGCAAATTAGGCACCAGCCATATTTACTATGGATCCACAACAATGGAAATAAATTTTAAATATCTAATAAACTAAAGATCACTAGAAAAAAATATTTACAGATATGGAAACTGGAACTATGGCTGCATGCTTCCAGCTAAAAAGCAGAATTTTGATAATCACTTCCTGGTTATCCAGTACTGATGCTTTAAGTACAGAGGCGGCGGTGTTCTGATGAATCATTCTAAAAAATACTTGCAAACATAATCTGTCAGGCATGTCTGGAGTGGGGGCATACAAACAGGAGGGGATGATTCGATACTAGAGTATAAAGCTTCATTAGTATTCGTTGCATATTCCTGTACCTGTGAATGATATTAAAAATTATTGGAAACAACCTATATACTGTTTGCTGAATACTGACAGCATGTATTAGCAATAAAACTGTATTTCATGAAAAACAGTAATGCTCTGACTTATTGTAAGGTTTGGTTGCAGTCATTTTTCATAGCTGCACTTTTCTTGTTTGCTAAGTACCACACCATTCTGATGATGTTATAAGTCTATATCTATCCCCAAGCTCTTTATAAAAAAAAAAGTTGTTTTATTTTTTTTTTTATTGAAAGTTTTCAAATTGAAAAAATAACAAGTTGAATAATGCATAGTACACAAAACGTAACAGCATTTTTTCAAGAAGTTATTACATGTGGATAATAGATTGCAGGGCATTTATTAATCAACTACACCGAATAAAGAAAGGAAAGGAAGTAAAGAGTAAATTGTTTAACCAGGAAAGGCACATTAAGTCGAAGCTTGTTTCCAGGTGTGACCTGGGAGCACAAGGAAGTTAAATGATTTGCTCAGGGTCACACAGTATGCAAGTGGAGACTGGTGGGATTGAAACTCAGGTCTCCAAGTTTGCAGCTCAGTGCCCTAAACCACAGCGCTACACTCCCTCCTAGACCAGACAATGGCAAAAGAACATGATAATAAATTATAAAATAAGGTAAGAATCTAAGTAACCAATTGGGTGTTTTAGTTTGCCAGAAATTTTAAGAAAAGGGACAAATTAAGATCAGAATATTCCAGCATATCAATAATTAAATGACTACATTGTGTTTGTTGTAATTGCTGCTTTATCACTATGTTGGGCTGTGCTTCCTGTATAGTACTTATTTTTGAATCTGCCCAGGTCACCTCTGTAAAAAAGGCAATGTTTCCAGAGGGCCTCACCTGGTTACCAAAATACAAATAAATAAATACATTCATTTGTTAGATGGCTCATATATTTGATCCCATCTTTGAGTGAGGGGATTACAGACTATTCTTTTTTAAAAAGTGATGAGATCAAAACGTAGAGCGACAATTGTGTTTGTATACTGAGTTCACTTGACCAGTTTTAGCAGGAGGAAAACTATGCTAATGTTATAATGATATCATGCTTTTCCCCATGGAAGGCTGTGGCTCTGAACATTCTGCTGAGGCAGTAGAGACAAAAACACACAGTGCAGTAAAGACTTTCTTATAATAGGGAAAGGAGAAGGGGAAATTGTTTAACCAAGAAAGGCACACTAAGCTGGATCTTGTTTCCAAGGAAGTTAGGTGACTTGCTGAGGGTCACACAGTATGCAAGTGGGGGGCTGATGGGATCTAAACCCAGGTCTCCAGATTAGCAGCTCAGTGCCCTTAACCACTACACTAGACTTCCTCTTTAATAAAGGTAGTACCTTTTGTTTTGTTGCAAACAAACCTCAAAAAGTGAAAAGAATGTACAGTACCTTTTAAGTTTGCAATGATCTGCTTGTTAATCTGTGAACTGTATCTTCTTTGCCTTTTTTTTTTATTCTTTTGGTAACCGGGTAAGGCCCACTAGGCACAAAGCCTGTTTTCAGGGATGACCCCGGTTCCATGTCACAATGGTGATTGCCAAACAACAATTGCCATTAGAGCGAGTGTACAGCGCCGAAAAGCGAAACAGTGATGTTCAGTCCGAGCGACAAGGACAACACAGGCAAAAACCAGCAAGTATATTTATACAGGGGGCTGCCCCTCGCACCCCCCCTTACTTTAGATTGTCAACTCCAGGGGGGTGCATGTCAGGGAGGGTGAGACACGTAAAAAAAAATCCCACCCTTGAAATACAAAAAAAATGTACCCTTCTGAAGCCCCAAACCCTGCACCTACTGCACTGTAGCCAGCCATCCTCACCACCACACCACACAGTCAGCTTGGCAACACCATGCCGCACTACCTCCCACATACTTTCTTCCTTATCCTTCCCCTTCTGGTTGCTGTCCTACATCATCACTCTTCTTCCCTTGCTACCCTGTACATTCGCTCTTCTTCTTCCCCTCACTACCCTTTCAGAGTAGCTCACATAACGGGTGCTGAAATTGAGTCACTTATATCAGAGTCACTCAGTTTCAGTTGCCCATATGACAGGATACCAGCAACCCTGGAGCACTGAGGAGCTTAAATTACTTACTTAGGGTCACACCATATGTAAGCAGAGGTTGTAGGACTCAAACCCAGGTCTGCTGGATGTACCAAACTCATTCGCAGTTCCTTACTGTAACCTCTGGGCTATACCATCCAGTATCTGTGTCTAAAATTAATTTTATATTGTTTGATTCATAACTTAAATCACTCAAACATTCAGCAGTAAGGAAGACAGGGTGTTGACTGGGCTGGGATAAAAGCCTGCCAAAGGGGCATGAGACCACAGATCAGTCTTTAATCCATGGAAGTGTGTTTATCCCATCTCAACCAACACCATGGAGTGTCTCATTGCACTTATAAAATTGTTTTTTAGAAAAAGTTTGAACAAATTTACACAAGGTTCAAAATAAAAAGAAAGTTAATAGCATGTTTTTAAATAAGGTAAAATAGTCCTTCTGATGCCGTTAGTCACTTGCCTGCCACTACGTGGTACTAACTTGGAACCCCTCTCACCCCATGATTCTATAAGTACCGTAAGAAGTATGTGTTCAGCTACTGGAAAAACAAAAAGTGTTGCCTTCTCTAGTGCAATGCAATTAGTTAAAAGGGAACAGTTACTGCCAAGGGCCCTACACTCAAGTGTGAGGCTGGTCCCAATGTGCACTTTGGGTGGAAAAACATTTCAGTTTACTTACTGCACGCTGTAGTATAGTAGATTGTATTAGACTAATTTTCGGCTGACATTGTCTGTTACTACAAATCCCAGAATCCACTGCAGCTGACATCAGAGCAGTAGGCTGCAGTGGGAGAATCAATAGCCTGCTGTGTATGTTAGAGTTTATATAAACTCTGATCTTTTTTTTGCTGGTCCCACTGCTCTCGCTGGGCTACGTATGGTCACAGAGGACTGCACTGAGCCCCTGGAGAAAAGCAGACCTGAAAAAACATCTGATTAGAGATTATAAAAGCTGTAACATGCACTGCAGGGTACTGAATCTCCCATTGCTGCCTACTATTCTGATGTCAGCTGCAGGGAATTCTGGGATTTGCAGTAACAGAAGATAGCCTAGTACTAAGCAAAATTAGTTTGATACAATCTACTATATTACAGTAAACAGTAAGTAAACCAAAATGTTTTTCCACACAAAGTGCACATCAGGACCAGCTCCCCACTGGAGTGTGGAGGCCCTTTGTGCAGACTGCGACTCTTTAAATAAAAAAAAAAACACACACTGGTGGAAAACATGCTATAGAAGACTTGTGAGGCAGGGAACGAGCAAGCAGGTTGAAGTTGAGCAGGGATGGTGGTCTGTACAAAAGGAAGTATAGCATTGCTCGCACCAAAAGTTTGCTGGTGCTGGTGGCAAGTTTTTTTTTCAAAAAAGCGATGACGTTTCAAGCACAGTTATTTAAAAAAAAATGTTGACCGGGATTGTGCTGCAGCAAACCTGGGAGCTTGCAAGCAAGTGAGCAGGAGAGGAATGTGAATGCCTGTCTCTGAATTTTAAAACAAATAATAAAATACAGCAACAAGAAGAAAATCAGATTGAGAAACAGAAAGGAAAACAAAAATAAAAATTGGAGAGAACAAATTAAGTGGTGATGGCATAGGTTACAGATATGAACTGTAAAATATATTTTGAGGGGCTGGGAAATTATAAAAAAAACAGTGGCAACTTTAAAAACAAAGATTTTAAATCAGGCAAAAGGATATGTTTGGTAAAGGATGAGGCTGGTACTGGTACTGTTTTTATTTTTTTTACCTATTGTTGAGCTGATATAAAAGTATGGGCGTCACCCTGCCTCAGCCAATCAAAGAGCAGGATTTGTTCACCCCATTTTTATAAGTAACAGTAAGCTCCAACAGGGTGAGTAATTATGGGCCAACATTTGCACATCTCAGGTGTGTTGTTAGGCTTGAGGTACAGCTAGGTGCCTTTTTTTCATAATATATTTTATTAAATTTCCAAATAGTAACACAAAGAATACACATTCAAAAATCAAACAGTGCTTGTCTTAACAGCTAAGTGCCTTGGAATACACCTGAGAAGTGCGCTTATTTGCCATAATTACCCATCCCTGAAGTGTTTTGTCATGCATATAATAAGGCTTTTAAACAAAAAAATGCATTTAAAAGTGCAGCAGTGTAGTTATAGTGAATAATTATGATTATTCAGTATGACATATTCTAGCCAATCAGATCATTTTATGTATCCATGCTGTTCTTTTCAATGGTATAAATAAATTGTTTTATACATGGTATGAGTAGATGACTTTCAAGGGACAAAGATCAGTTTTCAAGCAAGTGCCCTTAATAATAAGGAATTGTAAGAAACATATCTAAATATTACATTCTGCAGTGTTGTATGTGATGTGCCAGTTGCTCTTAAAACCAAATCTCTTAGAAAACAAATTTTCAGAGAAGTAATCCTTTCTTTGCAAGTGGCAAAACAGCCTTGACCAACATGTGATGACAGCATTCTATTGATTCTTGGATGACTTCCCACCCAAAGGAAGCAGGACTACAATAGCACATTCCTGCAAAGACTGGTAAGGGATGCTAAGAGATTTCTTTAGCTCATTTACTTCAGTATTTTTAAACTGCCTTTCTGGTAAATTACTTAATCACTTACAACAGCATTCACACAACTTCTCATTTACACAGTGACCAGAAGGTTTGTGTCCTAACCTCTCAGTTTCAGAGCTGTTTTTTTAAATAATAACATTAGATTTTTTTGTTTCTTTCCTCATTTAGGATTTATTTTGCCTCCAATATTGGTTTTGCACATCCATTAATGTACTACACTATGTGCATTATTTTGTTTGCACTGTTATTACTTCGCATGGAGTATTGTGGCCGCTCAACTCAATGTATTGCACTCTTGCACCTGCTGTATTGTCTACTTACCCCACCCCCAGGGCACATCTGGAGACGAGCTGCTACCAGTTCAGCATGTCCTTCCTGGTAAAACGTTTGCAATAAATAATTTAGACTGCACCAGTTCAATATCTAAAAGATGTAACTTACGTAAAAATGTGACAGTTACCCAATAGGGCACATTCTACGACCTCACATTTATGTCATGGTCATTCACAATAAACAAATAACATGTTAGGGCAAACCTGGGCTTCCTTTCATTAGATCACATTTGTAAGAAAAGTGCCACTGGCTGCCAGTTTCAGTTGCTTAAATGTAAGCCTCTTCAATATTTATTCAGTTATATATTTTGCAGCCATACTGTTTAATTTTTAGTCTCTCAAAATTCAATCAAGAGATTCAGGATTGATGGCTTGAATCAGTGAAGCTCTTAGGAGGCACCAAAAGAGGCCATCTCTACAGCTACAGTAGCAATGTCATGAATGGAAAGTAGAGCAGTAGTGGATCCAGCGACATAGCAAGGTAGCACGTGCTATCGCCTTGGGAGAGAAAATAGTAGTTGTGTTAGCCTAATCTGAATTTTAAAAGGGAACATTTTACACTATTGTGACCAAAAGTGCTCCACAGCTTGTATGGAGGTGAGTTAAAGTGAATTTAATGCTGTGATAAAGACCTGTGAACAAAATAAGGGCAAGGCTGATGCTGAACTGAAAACAGTGGAATTAGTTAAGGAGGAGAGGCTGATAAAGCATTTATCATTACTTTAGGGAAAAGTGACAAACACGGAACGGCACAGTCAAGATGAGGCAGAGTGAAAGGTGGGTAAAGAAGATAAGTGTAAGGCAAAAATACTAACAACTAGTTCTGTATTTACAAATGATAAGGAAGGTCCACTACTAAATTTGAAAGTTAACACCAGCTCAGAAATCCTCAGGGAGGCAGAACTGTGCAAGGAGCAAATAAGCAGAGAAAGGGTTTTCAAGGGGCTCACATCCCTAAAGGTCAATGAATCTCTGGAGTCAGATGGGATGCACCCTGGGATGCTGAGAGAGATAGCACAGGTACTGGGAGTGACTCTGGTAGATCTATGCATCTGCTCTCTGGAGTCCAGAGAAGGGCAGCAGACTGGAGAACAGTGGATGTTGTGAGCCTGCACAAAAGTGGTGGAATGGATGAGGTTTAGAACTACAGAACAGTCAATGTGACTGCAACAGTGGGCAAACTGCTGAAATCTATCATCAAAGAAAGGCTACTGGAGTAACTGGGCTACAGGACAGTGGATAGCATGGGTCTGTGGCAGGCAGAGCTTGTCAAACAAACCAGGAAGACTTCCTCAACAAAGCAACAAAGGTTGTTGATAAAGGTCAGGTGGATGATACATACTGTACCCAAACATATAGCGGCATTTTCGTCAGTTCCACACAGGTGAATGTTCAGGAAATTATGGGATTTCATGGTGTGGGACAGACTAACACAGTGGACTGGGAACTGGATTAGGAGGAGGAGACACAGTGTAGTAATAAATGGAGAGCACCTGGGGTGAGGAAGGTCACTATTGGGGTTCCTCAGGCAGGTACTATTTAACATCATCATCTGTGACACAGGGAAGGGAATCAGAGGGAAAGTCTACCTCTTTGCAGATGACACCAAGCAGATTGTGGGATGCGGAGGTATCTGCAAGATGAAGGATGATCTAGAGAAATGGCTGAGGGTCTGGCAGCTGAACTTCAATGCCAAAAAGTGTAAGGTCATGCACATAGGCAGCAGGAACCCTGGGAGCAGAATACAGTCTGGGGGGGAGGGGGTGATGGTAGCTGTGACTGACAGGAGAGGGATTTAGGGGTGGTGATTTCCAACAACCTTAAATCATAAGTGCACAATGGGAAAACTAATACTGGAATGCACTGTGGGGGATCAGCAGCAGGAGAAAAGAGGTAAACTTGCTTCTGAACAGAACCATAGTACAACTGCACTTGGAGTACTGCATGCAATTCTGGAACCCACAAATCAGGAAAGATTATAACAAACTGGAGTCAGTATAGAAGAAACATAGAAACAGAGATTTGTCAGCAGAACTGGACCATTTGGCCCACCCAGTGTACAAGATTTTCCCTGCCTAGTCCATCTCCGCAGACTCTAACTGGTCTCTGGTGACCCCTCCTCCCTATTTACTAAAGCTCCCCTATGTCAAATTCATGGATGCTTGAAGCCCTCTTCTGTTTTCACTTCCACAGACAATCTGTTCCAAGTGTCTATCACCATTTCACTGAAGTAGTACTTTCTCACATCCCTCTTAAACCCCCTCCCAGATTCATTGCTTGCCCCTTGTCCTGGTGCTCTTTCTTCTTTGAAAGAGACTCCCTTCCTGCACCCTGTTTACCCCTGTGAGGTACTTATTGGTCTCCACTGTGTCCCCTCTCGCTCTTCTCTCTTCCAGAGTGTACTTGGTAAGATCTGTCAGTCTCTCCTTGTACAGCTTTTGGTGCAACCTCTGTACCATTTTAGTTGCCCTACTCTGGACTGGCTCAAGCTTGTCAATGTCCTTTCTGAGGTGTAGCTTCCAGAACTGGACACAGTACTCCAGGTGGGGTCTCACCAGCTAACGATACGGGGGAACACTGCTTCCCTCTTCCTAATGGACATAACCCTTCCCTATGCACCCCAGCATTTCACTAGCCCTACCCACTGTTTTGTCACACTGCCCTGCCAGTTTGAGGTCATCAGTTATAACTGCTACTTAGTGACTGCCAGTACTTCCCCTCCTATCCTATACTCAGCTCCTGGGTTCCTATGCCCTGGGATCATGATTTTGCACTTTTTGGCACTGAACCCCATCTGCCATGCTCTTGACCACTCCTCCACTTGACTTTGCCAAGATCCCTGCACATTCTCTCCACCCCCTCCTGAGTGTTCACCTGATTACACATTTTAGTACCATCAGCAAAAAGAAAAAAATTACTCACCTTAGTAATTGTGTTTCTTCTAATGGAGTCTTGCTGTATTCTGAAAATCTGCAGTTAGCTCCAGCCTTTGAACTGCTCCAGCGTGTAGAGGGTTAATTTTCTATGCAGTGCATAGAACGTTGAGCTCAAGCTCAGTTGAGGTCTCTGTCTGCAGCACTTTGAAACCCAACCATCAGGTTCTGACGAGGAACCACTCACTGACTAACTATGGGGAAACTGTAAAATTTTTACAACCCAACTGGCAACAGAAAGTTTTGGATTCCCAAAAGAAGACTCAAGTCAGGAAACCCAAAACTAGAACCTATCCAAAAATAAAAGCTTATAATACAAAGCACCCAGATTAAAGTGGAGGGTGTGTTTGAAGCACCCCTGGGGTGCAACAGTGCACCTGCCCACCCACTTCCCAAAAACAGGTTCTGAGAGGGGAGGTATAGAGGGAGGTCAGAATACAGCAAGACTCCATTAGAAGAAATATAATTACTAAGGTGAGTAATTTTTTCTTCAAACAACATGAAGTCTTGCTGTATTCTGACAATCTGCAGACTACCAAGCAGTACCTCCATGGAGGAGGGACATAACCTACTTTGGGAATAGGCTCTGAAGTACTGCTGTGCCAAATCGAGCATCACTCCTAGCCTGGCTATCCAAAGAGTAATGCTTGGTAAAGGTATGGACTGTTTTGCAGGTGGCTGCTTGACAAATTTCTAACAGAGGGTTATCCCTTGCAGCAGCCAGGGAAGCAGCTGTACCTCTTGTGGAATGAGCCCTCAGGCCTGAGGGTGGAATTTTCCCCAGTTTCTCATAGCAGAATTGTATACAAGAAATAATCTACCTGGCAATAGTTCTCTTGGTGGCAGGTTTGCCCTTTCCCACTTCCCTATAAGTGAGGAACAACTGGAGGGGATCAAACCTGTGGCCCTTGGTACACTCTATGTAGTAGCTAAGGGCCCTTTTAACATTTAAACTGTGTAACCTCCTCTCCCCTGAGGAAGAATGATCAGTGAAGAAAACAGTGAGAGACATAGACTGATTCAAATGAAAGTCTGAAACCACTTTGGGCAAGAACCTCCTACTGGTTCTAAGGACCACTTTATCTCTATGAAAGGAGAGAAAGACAGGTTCCACTGACAGGGCTTGCAATTCACTGATACGTCTGGCAGAGGTAATAGCTACCAAAAACATAGTTTTCCAAGTCAAGTGCTTAAGCTCTACTGAGGACATAGGCTCAAAAGGGGGCTACATAAGTTGAGCAATGCAAACATTTAAATCCCAGGCAGGGGCAGGATCCCTAAAGGGAGGACTGGTATGAAGAAATCCCTTGAAAATTTTACAGAATACAGGGTGAGATGACAGTGAGGAAGGCTTTCCCACTGACAGAAAAGCAGAAACAGCTGACATACGTACCTTGAGAGAAGCTGGTCTGAGGTCTAGGCCATTAGGATGGACCATATAATCCAGAACTGTAGGCAATTCAGCAATGCCTGGAGATACATGCTTCTTGGAACACCAAATCCTGAATCTTTTCCATTTGAAGTTGTAAGTCTTTCTGGTGGCAGGTTTTCGAGAGGCATTGAGAATATCCAGAACACCTTTGGACAGCTGCAAATCTGCATACTCAAACTCCTCAAGAGCCATGCCTTGAGATTGAGAGACTGAAGTTTGGGGTACCAAATCCTCCCCTGAGAGGAGGTTAACAGGTTGTAATTCCAGGGAAGAGACAGGGGAAGATGGACTGCTAGGGAGAGTAAGAGGGGGTACCAGGGCTGCCTGGCCCAATCTGGAGCAATCAGAATCACTTTGCAGGGTTGTGACCTTACCTTGACCAGAACCTTGAACAGTAGAGGAAAGGGAGGGAAGGCATAGAGAAATGTCCCTTCCCAGTTCAACACCAGAGCATCCAGAGGGACTGAACCCAAGACTGGGGGTCTGCAACAAAGCAGAGGAAGTTGGTGATTGTCTGGGGTTGCAAAGAGATCTATTTCTGGAGTGCTCCACCTTGAAAAAATCACTTTCAACACCAGAGGGTCCAGGGACCATTCATGATGGCCCTGGGAGATCCTGCTCAGTGCATCTGCTAGCACACTGTCCTTCACTGGAAGGTGGACTACTATCAGAGAGGTCTGCAGAGAATAAGCCAGGGACCACAATTTCATGGCTTCCATGCACAAGGCTGTGGACTGAGTGCCTCCCTGCTTGTTGATGTACCACATGGTGGTGGTGTTGTCTGTTCTGACCTGAACCACCTTGTTCTGCACTGACTGACAGAAAGCTTGCAGGGCCAGAGAAACTGCCCTGAGTTCCAGGAGATTGATATGAAGAAGGGATTCCTGAGGGGACCACAGTCCCTGGGCTATGAGAGCCCCCAGATGGGCTCCCCACCCCAAAAGGGATGCATCCATGGTAAGGACCACCAAATGAGACTGAGTGACAAATGGGACCCCTTGCCCTAATTGTCCTTATCCTGCCACCATTGAAGAACTTGGATCAGTGCCCAATGCACTGGAATCAGTTTGGTAAGAGGATCCCTCCTTTGGAACCAAAAGGCCCTCAGATGGAACTGAATGTCCCTCATCTGGAATTTTGCCCCTTGGACCACCACTGTAGAAGCTGCCATGTGGCCCAGGAGCTGAAGGAAGTGTCTTGCTGGTTGGGACACCTGAAGACTGAATGAAGTAGCCAGCTCTATAAGAACTCTTGCCCTTTCCAGGAGAAAAAAGGCTCTTGCTTTGACAGTATCTAGCTCTGCCCCTATACAGGTAAGAAGCTGCACCGGTTTGAGAACTGACTTGGGAAGGCTGTGAAGAAATCCCAAGTTAGTGAGCACTTGCTGAATCACTTGCAGGTCTGACTTGACTTGGTCTGGAGACTGACCCACTATGAGCCAGTCATCCAGATACGGAAAAATGGAAATCTTTTTCCTTCGTAGAAAGGCAACTACTACTGCCAGGCACTTTGTGAAAACCCTTGGAGCTGATGTTAGACTGAAGGGCATTGCTTTGAACTGATAATGGCCTGAGAACAACTTGAACCTGAGGGACTTTCTGTGGGAGCACCTGCTGGGAATGTGAAAGTAGGCATCTTTGAGGTCCAGGGAGGCTAGCCAGTCCTCTGGCCTTAGGGAGAGAAGAATTATTCCCAGAGTCACCATCTTGAACCTTGGTTTTAAAAGATGTTTGTTCAGGTATCTTAGATCTAGGATGGGTCACCACTCCCCTGTCTTTTTTGGGGTAAGGAAGTACCTGGAGTACAGGCCTTTGCCTCGGTGTAGGGTAGGAACTCTCTCTATGGCTCTTAAGGCCAGAAGAGATGAAACCTCCACCTCTAGGGCAAGAGTTTCAAAGAGACTTGCAGGTGGAAAGGATTTGGCTCTCATCTTCAGAAATTTTTTGAAGCTGAGAACCAGTCCCTGGCTTACTACTTCCAGGATCCACTTGTCTGAAGTAACAGACATCCAGTCCTGGACAAAGTAAGCCAGCCTGCCCCCTACAGATATAGGAGAGTCGACCCGGGCAGACCCATCAAGGTGTCTGCTTGGCAGGAGCCTTAGGCTGAGGAGTGGATGCAGCCCTGCTCATCCCCCTTCTGCCCTCCCTCTAAAGAACCTCCTCTGTGAAAAGGGAGAAGAGGCCTGTGCTTGGTAGAAAGGTCTATGAAAAGGCCTGCCCCTGCCCCTAGAGTGCTGCCTTTGAGGAGTTGCCTGCCTCTCCTTGGCTTGTGCACTCCTATAAGTGGTCCTATATTCCTCCATTTTTTTCATGTAATTCTCTGTCTGCTCCCCAAACAGAGAATTACCTTCCACAGGGAAATCCATGGCCTTAGCTTGGGTGTCCTGTGAGAGGCTAGTACATCTGAGCCAAGCCATTCTCTGAAGAGCCACAGATCTAGCCATGACTCTTGATGACACATCATTGGAATCCACAGCAGCATGAAATTGTTCCTTAGATGCCTCAATCCCATCAGCAGCCACCCCGTCCAGCTCCTTGGCCAGCTGGGGGGAGGTCTGTTTCACCAGTGCCGGTACAGTGTCCCACCTGGACTTCTGGTATCTGGCTGCATAGGCCATATAATTAGCCCGCCTGAGTCCCAAAGAAGATGCCATGTACTGTTTCTTTGCCAAGGAATCCATCCTCCTGGAGTCTTTATCTGGGGGTGTGAGAAGCCAAGGGAACATTAGCCCTGTCACAGGCTGCAGCCTACACGACCCCAACATGGCTGCATTGCTGGTAGAAAAACTCCATGTCTGAGCCTGATAAGGTATACCTCTTGTCCATTCTTCTATCAACAGGAGGCACTGAATTTGGAGACTAACATTTTTTGTGTCTGTTTCCCAAACGATTTGTGTAGGAGAATGGACAGCCTGCTGGACTCCAGGATGTCCATCATTTCAACAAAATCAGACTCCTCTTGATCTTCTGTAGCCTCCTCCTCCATAGGGAGCTGGAGGGATTCAGCCACTTTTCTGTAGAACAGATAGTGGGGAGGGGACTCAGAGAGCCTAGGAGGGGAAACACCGGAAGGTCTGTCTGGGGAGATGTCCGGTTCAATGGGCACATCCAGACTTTCTGCTCCACCATCATCACCACCATCTTGCTCATAATCCCCCTCCTCCTCAAATTCTGGTTCATAAAAACCTTCAGGGGCATAATCCTGAACCAGAGGAACCGACCAAACTGAACCCCTAGCTAACGGAGCCGAATCAGAAGGAACCAGGCGAAGCGATTCAACAATCCGAATTGCTCGGGCAATCTCATCAGCAGTCGGAACATGAACCACCGGATCTGAACCGGCTGATTTTTCTTTACATTCTCTTTTTGTAGGAACCTATCCCTTAGAATTGGCTCTCCTCTTGCCCGAAGAAGTATCGCTCTGGTCAGAGGGCACTCCTCCTGGTTCGGTCAGAACCGAATCGGGCTGGCCATCCGGGTCAACAGACTTCTTGGCCTCCTTTTCCATAAGTCTACCTAATCTTTTGTCCATGGTAGGCTTAGGAAAGTTTTTACATATTTGGCAGTCTGTATTGAGGTGGTCAAACCCCAGACAATAAACACAGGTGGTGTGGGGATCGGCCTTAGCAAAGACCTCACCACACTCACTGCAGTGTTGAAACCCAGTGGGCCCATTTTTTTTCCTTGGGTTTCTCAGACATGGCCAACCTAACCAAACTTATCCTTTTTTCGGCAACTGCCAGGCAAGACTGTCTTATCAGTTTCTAACCATATTATGGGTATTGGAAAAAAAAAGTTGAAACACTTTTTTTTTTTTAAACCGATAAGGACCGGTAACAACACACAGAGTTCAAACATGTTGGATTGGTTCAACGGAACCAATCAAAAAAAGTTTTTACAATTTCCACAAATTACCCAGAACTACTACCTAAAGTACTTACTGTACCACAGACAGAGCCCTGAACCATAATGCTACAGAAGTTAAGCGGAAAAACCAACACTTTAACTGATTTTGAACTGAGCAGAAAGAGAGATCTCCAGAGCGACTGTTCAGTGAGGCGGAGTAAAGAATCTGATGGTTGGGTTTCAAAGTGCTGCAGACAGAGACCTCAACCGAGCTCAACGTTCTATGCACTGCACAGAAAATTAACCCTCTACACTCCGGGGCAGTTCAAAGGCTGGAGCTAACTGCAGATTGCCAGAATACAGCAAGATTTCATGTTGTTTGAAGGCATACTTTCCCTTCCAGTTGTGCTGCAATGTCATTTATGAAGACACTGAAGATCTGTCCCAGTACTGAGCTCTGCAGTACTTTGCTGGTCATTCTCCCATCATTAGAGTGTGTGTCATTAACCACTACCCTCTGAAGCCTATTCATTAACCAGTTTCTGACCCAATTCACCACTTTGTATCCTACCCCAAGGCTACTTAATATCTTAGTCTCTTGTGCGGCACAGTGTCAAAGGTTTTACTAAAGTCAAGAGGTCTTTATCACAGCATTAAATTCACTTTAACTCACAGTCCCCTGCCCTCCTTTTATCTATTTCTCTGGTCATCCAGTTGAAGAACTCAATCAGATTCACCTGGCATGCCCCCTCTCCCCCAGCCCTGTGAATCCATGCCACCTGTGATCTTGCAGCCCACTGAATTCAAGGTACTCTACCAGCCTTTCCTTTAGCAGGGTTTCCATTAACTTCCCCACCATGGAGGTGAGACTGACCGGCCTATAGTTGCAATCCTCTTCCCTGCTGCTGCCTTTATGTTGAGGAACCACATCTGCTCTCCTCCAGTCCTCCAGAACCATGCCTGTTTCCAACAAAGGTGTGTGACCCAGATGATGCATGGCCAGCAGAGTAGGACATACCAGCACAGACTGGAGAGACTCAACATGTACTCTCTGAAAGCTAGGAGGAAGGGGGGGCATGACTGAAACATTTAAAGCTGGCTAGAACATAAGACTGTTTTTCTGACAGCAATTGTATATGTTCCTATGTATTTGCATTCCATTGTAAGCACCTTGAGCCCAAGAACCGCACTTTAGAAATATGTCTGGCTGTCTATCTATCTAGCTATCTATGTCTGTCTGTCTGTCTGTCTATAGGTCTGTGTCTATCTCCCAGTCTGTCTATGTAGGTCTAGTGTTAAAAAACACATGGGACACCATATTGGAGTTGTAACACCAAACCACATGCACCAACATCCTGTTCAGTTTTGCTTAGCAAGTTCCCCACACATCAACTATGTCAGGTGTAGTTCTAGCATTACAAATATATATATTTGTTTTAAACAGACATTGTTCTGAGGTCTTAAACAGAGATTTAATTTCTTTTTAAAAACACTTCCAACCCTCAGCTTTCTTTGTGCTCTAAACTGGTGGGTTCAATACCTTCCAACTCGCAATCCTCCACTTTAGTTTAAAGGGGTCAACATTGGCCTGTGGAGGGTTAACAGTGTCTCTGTTTACTGTTAAAAAATGGGTGGCAGTTCTGAAAGTTTAATGCTAGTGAGAGTAATCTATTATTTTTGTATAGCTCCCACAATCAAACCCAGTACACCACTAGGAGCCATAAGCTTCATTCACTATTACAGGTAGCCTTCAAGGTGTAATTGTATAGTTTCCACATTATTTAATTTAAAGAACCATATAATTCAACTGATTGAAATAGGCAGACATGTGTATCAGATAATGTCTAGTTTTACAATAAATTTACCATACATTGTCCAAGAAGACATTCTGAAAAATCATTCACTGGAAGTTTTGGAGCCATAAAATTCAGTTAATTTAGTTTGCCAGTGACTTCCAGTACTTAAAATAAAGGGTCTACAAAGACGCCTATTCACTAAATGCTTGTTTGCTTATTTAAATATCCTTATTTTTAAGTGCCCATCAATCGGCTTTTATTGCTAAAACATCCCAAAGGCCAAAGCACCACACAAAAAAACACAGATAAAACAGAATAAATAACTTTATAATAGAAATAAATAAAATACAATGCAAAGAATAAGACAAGTTCAGGGAAACACAACTTTTTAGCCAGGGTACTGAAATGCCATTGAGAATAAGTGCATTTTTAAGGTGTTTTTAAAGGCCTTTGCCAAGGAGATATGAGGCAATTGAGATGGAAGGAAGGTCCACAGCTGAAGGGCTGCCACAGCAAAAGCTCTGACCCCAGATGACATCAGACCAGTGGAACTTTAGGAAGATTCTCCAGGGTGGAACAGAGATAATGATTGGGAGTATATGGGTGCAGGAGATCTTCCATGAAGCCAAAACCCAACCAGCACAGGCCATAAAAACCCTCAAGTAAATCTTGAAACAGCCATAAACAGAACTATGCTGCACTGTTCAGTGTCAGAGAGTCCAACCGTTTATATTCCTTCCTGGCTGTACAGTTCCTTTCACTAGTTCTTATCTGGCCCCATGAAAGTCATTCTGTCAAATATTATTTACTGGACGCACTATCACACTTCTTATATTAATACAGGGTGCTACAATGAGAATATGTTATAAAACAACACTACTGCAAATCTACTATAAACAGTGGAGTTCAAGTAAGTGCACATGGGATAAGTGCATACTCTGGATAAATGCACACTTTTTCTATTTCCCAATTTATTTCATGTCTCTGCAGTGTTAAATTTTCTAGCTGAGTGCACACTGGTAAAGTACATATTCCTGTTAAGTGCACATTTTTACAGTTCACCAATGCATCTATTAATATGTAATTACCAATTGTTACGTGCACAGTTTGTTTTCAGCTGGTGTGAAAACAATATGTTAGAGAGCATCCTGCCAGTAATGCCTTTTTAACACAGTGAATTAAAGTTAATTAATATAGAAATCCACTGACAAAATCTGTAATCACATAAGTGCATTTTATTTAATATTATACATATTTCATGTTTTTCTAAGTACAGAAATAAAAAAAATAAAGAAGGATCTCATACTGTTTTCCCTTTGAAAACATGTAGGTATGAATAAGTGCACAGCCCACTTAAATGCACATTTTTTCTGTGCACAAAGGGTGTGCATTTAAGCAGGTGTACTATAACGCTAATTCCTGAAATCTGTAACTGATAGGGTATACCGACCCTTCAAAATCCACAAGGGGGGCCTTCCTGGACCACTGACTCCCACCACCACAGGATCGCTGAAAACCTGCCTGAATCTTTATGCTGGGGAAAGGAGACATTCAACCCAGAACAAAAGAGATTCATTGAAACCAGTTTTTGGGGTCTGAGCCCTTAAATAACTGATGTGTTTAAAGAATGGCGCAATGGCTTACTAAGCAAATGCCCTGGTCATAACCAATTGTAATGACAAGTTTAACAGATGTCAAGTAATGAGCCAGACTTTGCATTACTGCAAGCAAGCATACAGTATAGGAATGCAGAGTGACTGCATTGAACAAGAGCACTGAAAGCAGGCAATCTGGCAAAAAATGTTACCCTATACATTTTTACTATAAACGATTCCAAGCATTTACCAGTTTTATTTGGTACTAATATTTTCTAGTTCCACCAAAATGTGGGTATTTTATGAATGCCTTAATTTAGTTTTTTCTGAAGAAAAAAAGATGGCCATCACAACTGGCTTAGAAATAGCACTGTAAATCTGTCAAGGGTTAGGATCAAGAAAAGAAAAAATTTGAGCCGGCCCGTCAGCGCAGCGATAGGGCTACCACTGTGCGCCAGCAACCCGGTTCGAATGGACTCGGGGTGGCTGGAGGAGAAGGATTGAGCCCATGGGCCGCTCTCTCCTTCTCCGGGTTTGGTGGGATGGTAGGTTCCTTCAGCAATACTCCCACCTGGGTGACCACAGGTGGAGGTGCAGCGAAGACAGCATACAAAGGGAGGAGGGACATCTGCGGGGAGCTGGAGCATTAGTCGTCCTGACGTGTGTCGCCCTTGGTCCCCTCTTGTGCAGACGCCCTGTGGGCTGGGAAAAACGGAAATACCCTGCCCCAGGTTCCGTAGATGGGACCGGTCGCTCCGAGAAAACCCATAACCGGGCTCTTGAGATGGGGCCAGCTGACCTCCCGACGTATACTTGAGGTGTGAGAGAGGGTAAGGGGAGACACTCTCCTCCCCACCCGGGGGGTAAACCACGGCAGGATGGGGGCAGCCAGCTGATACCCGGAATGGAGGTACCTGGGGCGGGACTACGGGAGCGCACGACCTTGGGATCCCTGAAGAGAGGTTTCTGGGGTAGTGAGAAGGGGGCATAAATAGTAAGTATAAAAAAAAAAGAAAAGAAAAAAATTCATGGTGGATAGCATAGAAAGGACCCGGTAAAGTAGATTTGACAGGTACATTATTATTTTTATTATTTGTAGCAGAAACAACATTTTTTCATCTCACTGCTGATTTAAAAAGCCTTTCTCCTTGCAGAAAGAAGGAAGTTGTTGAAGTGTTCCAGATAGAGAGAGGGTGAGTTTCACAGAGAGCAAGAGACCATGGACAGGAGCCTATTCCTAATTTCCCCTATGGGGCATTAAACATGGTATTTCCATACTGGCATTGTGGTATTTGTAACACCAAGACATAGACATCCCACTTAGTTACCTTGAACATACTTCTGGTATGGAAACTATGTATGTTGCAGCCTGACTGCACTAAAACTCATTTGTATAAAACACTACACTTCATTTAGAAATGTAATCCCCCCCCCCCATTTCAGTTTAACAAAGCCAAACTGGCCCATTGGGCTGCAGTGATATACAAGTCAGCAAACATTTTTGATTCACGCAAACTGTTATGTAGTATGCTTCTTCAGTTCAAATATAGTGATTGTCCTATCCGACTGTATTTAAGATACTCCTAACGCTTTATCTTGTCACCTTGTTTTGTCGTACCATCTAGTAATGCTGCTTCAAATGCCTGCAAATTAAGTAAGCAACAGCACAACAGAGTGTGGTATGCACTCAGTATACCATGTTTACAGGTGCTGAAGCCATAGGGTGAAGTCAGAGGGACCAGCTAAATTAACTATGCATGTAGTGCAAGCCTAGGATTGGACACAACCTTCTGGATTTCTTAGTTGTCAAGAGGTACCTTGAGTAGAACTTACCTGCAAGATCTGGGTAACAATTTCAGTTGCCAGGAGACTTAGTAACTTCTGTACTAACAAAGAAAGGATGCATCAGATGAAAATTAAAATGTGTGGGGAGGTGCTGGAGAGCTGTATTACAGACAAGACTGATTCACGGTGGCTCCTGCAGATCCACACTTCTAAACCCATTAATTTTACATTTACACTGATTTTTTGGTTTTGTTTGAGTTCTTGTACACTACATCAAAACGTCTTGGAGTGCAGCAGCACTAGTTCAATTTTGGGGACAGTAGGCTGTCCGAAAGGTGAAATGGGAACAACTCAAAATTGAGCACTCAGCTACAGCAAGCCCCACCAGGATCCTCAGGCAGAAGGCAGAAGACCCCCCCCCCCTTTGGGAACACAGTACTGCAGGTGTTCAGAGATGTGGGGCCAGATTTTCAAAGCGTGATGTAGGACTTGCGTCAAGCCCAGCGCCACAAAATAGAAGCATAGACTTTGACGGCAGATAAGGACCACTTGGCCCACTCAGTCTGCTCATTTCCCTACCTATTGGATAAGTTGCAGATCCTAGTTAACCAACAGCCTACTTCTTCCTATCCTGTTAGGTTCTGGTAGTGTGCCAAACCCCTTTGGTACAACTGCATCCAGTTTTACAATCTCGGGCGCAGTTGTGACAGTTTCCACATTTTACAGTACCTTGCACCAAATATCTGGTGCAAACGCTGTAAAAGAGGCTCTCAGGATTGCCACAAGCTAGATCACAAAAAGTTGGTCTAACTTGCAGCAATTGCCACATAGGATAGAAAATCCTGATCGGCAGCCAGGAGAATGCGGCAAGCCTGGCGCACTGTATCTTCGGTGCACCTGCGGTTTGCAGCATTCTCTCTTTTTTGAAAATCCGGACCATGGACTCAAAAATTGAGCACATCCTGAAAAGAATGGGAAGCCAGGATGCTAAAATTGAAAAGGCAGTTTTGACTGCTAAATATGCAGAGAAATGCTCAATAAAAACTTTAGGAGTGGTGAGAAAACTCACGCAGGAAAATGTGCATCTGAGAAATTGCCTGGCAACACTACAGAATGGTGCCAGATCCATGAATGTGTTCATTGTTGGTGTCCCCGAAGGGATAGAGAGGGAAAATATGCTGGACTTTTTGCAAACTTAGCAACCTGAGGTGCTTCACCTAAATAGGACTATACCAGGTACAGACCCTTGGAGGGCCTACATACTAAACCCCTGCAACCCACTGAGCAAGCAAGTCTTCCCATAAACCATTATCCTTGTTATATGAGGGATGAAGTGGAGAAACCTCATCTTGATCGCAGCATGGGCCAGGCACTATATTCAGTATAAGGGTCAGAAAGTCCATTTATTTCCAGACTGGGCCTATGCCACCCTCACTTACTGCAAGAAGTTTGATGGGCTGACACAATAACTCAGGAGTCTTTTAGTTGGGCACTCTCTGTTCGCACCAGCATGACTCTGAGTTACTTATTGGGGCAAGGCGTAACAAGGCAGAGATCCAAAGGAGGCTGGCTAGTGAGCTCTAAAGACTGCTGGGGTGTTCCGTCATGTACCTGACAGAGAAGAAGGAGAAGACTTGGAATCTCGAGGTGGTGGACAGTGCATAAAATCTCTTCCACATGGACTGTTCTGCCTGCTATTCATCGGGACTGAAAGTAACAAAACACTTTGCTTTCCATCAGTCAGTGATTTGATGATTAGGTCTGAAAGTTTTATACAGTTAAATCTGCTGTCAGGTTGTGTAACTAAAATGGTGCTGGCCACGTGTTAGAGTGGCTTGACATGGGGAAGGGGTAGCATGTGATTGCTCTCTTGGGAGTCCCATGAGTGGCGGTGATATTAAGTCATTTGGGAATGCATATTTAAATCCTGGACCTTTTCATGGACTGCACAGATACTGCCCCTTGAGTGAAGTGCTTTGGACAATAATGGAACAGAGACTGAATGTTTATAATTGTTCTTATTAAAATATTATATATATATATATATATATACACATATATATATAGGTAGCACACTTGCCTCTGGGGCCAGAAGGCCATGGGTTCTAGCACCACACCAGGAACTTGGGAGTAATACCCCTAACATACACTTGTAGTGCAGGATGAGGTGAGGTGCTGCACTCTGGAGATGCTGTCCTTTGGATGAGACATTAAACTGAGGTCCCTTCTGCTCACCTAGTGTCACTGTCCAGGTGAAAGTAAATGAACCCCCGGCACTTACTGTATTGAAGAAGAGCAGGGGAATTTCCCTGGTGTTATGGTCAGCATTCCCTCTTTCAATAAAACAGGCCCATGAAATCCACCACCCCAGGTCGCATCTGGAAACAAGCTGTAACAGCTTAGTGTGCCTTTCCCCTGTCAAAAATTACAAATAAATACATAAAATAGATCTTTATCCATATGGCACAGTAACTATATGAGTTACAGTCATACATTATACTGTACGTCAGTTTTGGTTAGCCCATAGGTCTCGCACAACTTTGCATGATACGTGGTAAATATCTGCAGGAGTTATTTTTAAGTACTTCACATGGTTATCCCCTGTATGTTGTTTCAGTTCTGCTAATACTGAAGCTAAAATGAGTTGTATGTGATGCAGTGTATAATGCTTGCAGGCGGTTTATACTGTAAGGCATGTTTATTGAAAAAAACAAACTATGAAGACAAAGAAAAAACAACAACATAGGGCTTATGATGGGTTTCTTGGTTCTTTTTTTTCTGCGTGTGAATTTTAGCACCCATGAAAGGTACTGGACTGACAGCACTGGAAACTGAAATCCTCTATTTATCCACATGATGAGTACAGCATGGGCGCTCACAGTGTAAGCTTCCCCACACCGCCCACCAAAGTGCCTCAGCCCTGCCATGGATGGACCACCATGTAGATGAGAGGGTAGTTCAAACTCCGTGCCCCTTCAATCCTTGGTCTCTCATGTGAGACTCCCAACAAGGATGCCAATTAGTGCCAGCTGTGATGGTGGTTTTGTATTGTGGATACCTGCCCAATGGGAACTGGACTGAGACCACCACAACTCATTTCACATAGGCCACTGAACAGACCTCAGTCGATAATGGGCCACGGCTTTCGATCACTAGGTTTCTTGGTTGTTAATGGAGCTTTTCTCTACCTCTTCTAAAGGTTGACCACTGCTTTCCCAGCTTCAAGTGGAGTCACTTCTGGCTCACCCTACTCCAATGGGATGAAGCATGTCACTCTATGCCCCATTAGGGGCCAGCTCCAGCGGTGGCAGCAGATCTCCACTGGGACAGATGCCAGGTGCTCTCCCTGCTTCTTGTCCTACTAAGTGGCCATGAACAAATCCTGGGGCTGCTTTGAGGCCTCACCACTGATACATTTATCCCCGTATTCCTCAGCTCTCACAGCAGTCAATATTGCTGCAATTTGTTTTGCCACCCCACTTCCCCTTCAGCACCCCACACCTTTGGGTCCCGTAGGTTGCCCCTCCAACCCCACCACACCACTCTTCACTGTTGTCAGGCACTAACCTGACCTTCAGTAACTCAAGCATCCAGGTGGTCAGATTGTTCCTGCTGGGGTTTAACAAATTTCCAAACAGTCATGATTGCGAGCTGCAAATTATGACTAGGGCGGTGCAAGGGGGAAGAAAAGGCTAGCCACTGCCTTAACATAGCAAACACTCCATTCCAAGACAAAGTTTCTTTCTGTACTCAGAAGAATGGTCTCTGGGTCCCGATAACCCGAAATGCTAGAACAGACTGGGCTGCTTATGCGGCACACAGACTACATCAGTGTTGTAGTCTGAAGAAAATTCCAACAAACCTGCAGTGTTGCCAGTAAGAAAATACATTTATTCACTGCTGTTTTGCCACTAGATTTTCATGCATTCCTGGGAATAACAACGCATGGATGGTAAAGTCTATTCACAATATCATGAAAGATTTCAACAGAAATGTTGTCCCAATACCTCAGTTAGTAAAGCAGCAGTAGTCTCTTGGCAAAGGTAAGGTAAGGTACTAGCTGTGCAAATAATGCAAGTAGAGTGCGGCAAATAAGTGCAAAATATTAAGCAGCATATCAAGTGAAAAAGTTGCAGAGAGCAATGGTGTCCCCTAATGAAGCTCATGGCAAGCGAAGCGATGGGGTTTCAGTAGCAGAGGCTGGTTCCCAGTAAAGGCTGATACAGCCATTGCTCTCTTTGCAATTTTTGCACTTGATATGCTGCGTAAATATTTTGCACTTATTTACTGCACTTGACTTGCACTGTTTGCACAGCACCTCTTCTATGCCAACAAGTTACCTTTAACAGGTGACTACTACTGTTGTTACTAAATCAAGTATTGAGATAACACTTCTGTTGAAATCTTTCATGAAACTGTAAATAGATTCTGCCATCCATGTGTTGTTATATCCATGAATGCTTGAACATCTAATGGCAAAACAGCAATGAACAGATGTATTTTCTTACTGGCAACACTGCAAGTTTGTTGCAATTTTCTTCGGACTACTACTCTGATGTACGTAGTTTGCAGCACAAGCAGCCCAGTCAATTGTAGCATTTTGGGTTACCAGGAACTGGAGACCTTTCTCCTGAGTGCAGGGAAAACCTTTTTCTTGGAATGGACTGTTCCTGATGGGGGCCTCCAATGGCTTATTGGACATGTGTCTCCATGCTCCTGAACTCATTTGTTGCTGACATATCCCAGCCTGGGGCCTCTTCTGACTTACAGAAGGGAGCGCATTCTCAGAAATCCCTTAAACCAGCCAAAGGGGTCATGACAGTGCACTGGAGGGCTGCTGGGGTGGTGGGCGATGACAGGGGCTCTTCCCAATGCTTTTCTCCTGTCCCTCCTCTCTCAGTCATGCGCATGCTCACAGCGGTTGGGGGTGGGGGGTGCCTGACGACATGGGGTCACAAACACGGGCAGCGACACCATCACCAGGAGTTGCTGTAAGAGCAGTACACAAGACCCCCCTTGGGGAGGAGAGCAACCATTAGATCCCCTACAGCCCTCCTTGCTGACCTCCGCACCTGATGTCCCAGGCTCGGAGCGCAGTCCCAGTTTACCAGCATGCCAGAGTGATCCCCTTTAACTCAGCGCCATGGAGCTGCTGCAGTGCTGCAATTATTAACATTTTAACCACCAGAATAAGCCCCTTTGAGGTGTAACACCTCATTTACAAGACAGTCCTGAGAAAACAGCAAATTACAAGCAGGTTATGTATAAGCTGTATACATACAGGTCACAAGTTAAAAGCAATTTTTTACAAAATAACATTCAGGCAAGCAGGCATTTCCGGCCGACTAGCCAACCGACTGGGAAATGTTGATGGCTGACGCCAAGCTAAGGGTCACTAACCACAGACTGAGTGTTAATCCCCTGCAAATTTGTGCTTGTGAGGGTGTTATTGCAATTATAAATCTTATCACTTATTGCCCGAAAGGCAAAAAGGGAGCATCTCAAAAATCAGGCCCTGTATAAAGTAGTACTTCTTCACGTCTCACATGACTGAGAGAGGAGGAACAGGGGGAAAGCATTGGGAAGGGCCCATCAAGGGATTCCTAATAATGCACTCCCTTCTGTAAGTCAGGAGAGGCCCCAGGCTGGGTAGGACTTATAGGCAGAGGTTCTTGCAGGTCTCTATCATGTCCCCTCTCACTCTCCCCTCTTTGGGGGTATACATGTTGAGATCCTCCATCTCTCTTCATAGGGCCTAGTGGTCCTTATCTGCCAACCATTTCTATGTTCTGTGTTTCTATGTTTAATTTCCCCCTTCCCACTTCATCGCATATGACCCTGGTCCTGGTGCTCTTCCTGCTTTGAAAGAGACTCCCCTCCTGCACCATTTGCCCCTGTGAGGTATTTGAAGGTCTCTATCATGTCCCCTCTCATTCTCCCCTTCCAGGGTGTACATGTTGAGAATCCTCATCTTTCTTCATAGGGCTTATGGTGCAACCCCTGCACTGTTTTAGTTGATAGACATTCTCTGAACAGCCCTCACCCTGTCTATGTTCTTTCCGAGGCATGGCCTCCAGAACTGGACACAGTACATAGGACTGGACCTTCCCCACAAAAGGCTAAGTTCCGGATTTTGCTTTTCACAAAATAAATTTAATACAGTATCTCATTTCTGTTATACTCAAATTTCTGTGCAACCTCATAATATAAATGTGTGTCTCACTCCCTGGTGCCATGTGGCAGCACACAGAGTAGGTTCCGCTACTCAGTTGCATGTACATCTGCATTGCCATCCCCACAATTGTCAGCAGAGCAGATCTGCATTCACTGAACAGTGGAACCACTTTGTATGCTACAAGATGGTGCCCAGGAATGGAGCATTTCTTTACATTATGGAGCAGCATAGAAACTTTAAATGTTACCAAAATGACTACTGAAAAAACACTAATTTTGTTTCACGAAACACCAGACTGGAAGCTTATTGTTGGGGGAGGGTTTTTAAATATTGCAGGTGTTCTCCTTTAAACAAAAGTTTTCATTACTAGTACATGCTAGCAATGAAAATAAAGTAACATATTTTAAAATTCCAGTGATCTTAGTGTTGATTGGGTTGAAGCAAGTATGAAAAATATGTGTGAGAGAGAGAGAGAGTGTGTGTGTGTGTGTGTGTGTGTGTGTGTGTGAGAAAGGCAGACGTAGATAGCTGATGTGCTTCAGTACATTCATTGTTGTGGTATGAAAAGGAAAAAAGCCAAGCAGTGCAGTGAGATTCAGCCATGAGAGCTATTTTTACATATATACCATACCCTTATACACCAGTTAGAACTGGCGGACTCACCACCTTTTACAACAGAAGCCTTCCGTTTTATTAATACAAAAACTTAATCTGCTATAATAAAAATACTAAAAGTAGTATATTTTTTGATCTGTGTTTGAATGACACTTTATGAGCTTCGGGAGCTATGGGGGCCCATGAGGGTTCTGACTTTAAACTGACCCCACCCCCTTCCCATTATAAATCAAAGGCAGTGGTATGTGAGCTACCTGGGATGGTTTCCGAGCTATTGAGGCTGAGCCCTGGCAAGCCCCCCTGAAATTCTAACACTGTTTTGGATGAAGGGATAAAACCTTTTTTTGAATTACCTATTTGGCCCCCAGTCCACGGCCTGCACCTTCCTGTCAGGCATATTCCCCAGTGACCTCCTAGTCCCCTCTCCTCCATCGTCGAGGTGGATGGGGAGCCACATGGAGCAGTATGAGATTGCCACTGCCATCATTCTGGCAATCTAGTGCTCCTTGGTACTGTGCTTATTTATAACCCCCCCCCCCCAATTTCCTAAGACATTCCCACCTCCCCTGGTGCTGACACAGCTACTGATGACCTCATGCACTGCAGTGCGCTCTGGGCATGTGCCACCCCAGTGGAGGAAAAAGCTCCCTGGCCCACCGGAAGGGGCTGCTGCAATGCTAGATGTCAGGCACCCCCCCCCCCCAGTTTGGTTCGCACTTTGCTCAGCAGCACTCCCCAGCCCAGAACCACTCTGATCCCATTTCCCAGGCTTCGTCCTGAACTGGGGATGCTGTCACAGAAGCACATCATGCTTCACTGGGCCATCAGGTGGCTCCAAGAACTTAAATAATTTAGAAATATTGTTCTTGTTCAAAAATTAAATGTTATGCATACAAGTCACCTTGTAACAGCAACATTTTACTCAACAATGTTTTCATGTGGTGCTATTTTGGTGGTTACGTGAAGTTTCAGTAGCTTCACTGTATCTTCACAGGGCACCACAGTTGTGACAATACAGCAACAAAGCATTCTGTTCAGCTACGCCGTGTTGCTTAACCAAAGCATTCCATGTGAGGTATACTTAAGAAGAAATATTCTGATTAACCAGGCAATGCAGTGCACATACATGCACACACACACAGTATATATACAGGAGGTGTCATAACTGCTTCTTGGTACACTGGGACATGAAAACACATTCAGTAGAGCTATATCATGCTGACATTTCTTCGGTATGAAAGTCTGTATTTTTGAAGTTTTATTTTTTATCATTGGTTGTGTTTTAGAATGCCAATGTCTTCTCAATTCTTGCAGCATAACTCTTGTCTCCCTTATTCAAATTCTACCTCTCACTCCCTTCCTGCTGTGCCCCCATGCCAGCAGTAAGCTTCACACTAATTAGAAAGCCTCAGTTCTGTGAGGCCCGAGGGTCGAGTTGTTAATGGAAATGCCCCACAGGAGGTACTGTTAGCAAGTTATGCTTAAAGGGATGTGGGGATTCTTTCAATATGTCAAACCCAAAGCATTCCAGACCATTGGGACACTTACTTCTAGCTGAGAAGCTTATGACAAAATGTTAATTTATTCAACACAGTAATTTATGGAGCAGTATTTAAATTCAGTGTCAATGCATGGAGATAAATTATATTTGCTGAGGATCATATTTTGGACCCCAGAAATTTTCAAAGTGTTAAGACTGTCTGAAAGAATAAAAAACTAATAAGTTCCTAGATACTGGTTATTTCAGACTCATGGGTCATTCCCTGTAAAAAGAAAATTCCAAATAAAGAGGCTGGGGGAAAAAGAAGAGGCTGAGCAAGTACTAGCTTAAGTTATTTCTCAGATACTACCCAGGCTTGATTTAAATATAGAACATAGAATTTGATGGCAGATAAGGACCGCTTGGCCCACCTAGTCTGCCCATTTCCCTACTTAACGGATAAGCTACAGATCCTAGTTAACCAACAGCCTACTTCCTCCTACCCCCTACTAGAATTGCCTTATGTCTGTCCCATGCATTCTTGAATTCCCCCACTGTTTTTGACTTTACGACCTCCTCAGGAAGGCTGTTCCATGTATCCACAACCCTCTTTGTGAAGAAATACTTCCTCACATTACCTCTGAGCCGTCCCCCCTCTATCTTCAAATTGTGCCCCCTTGTTTTTGCACATCACTTTTTCTGAAAGATGCTATCTTGGACTTTGTTGATTCCCTTGAGGTATTTGAAAGTTTTTATCATGTCCCCCTTCTCCCTCCTTTAGTCAAGGCTATACATCTTTAGTTCCTTTAGTCTTTCTTCATATGTCTTCTGATGCAGACCCTGCATCATTTTGGTTGCCCTCCTCTGGACAGCCTCCACCCTGTCTATGTCTTTGCGGAGATGGGGTCTCCAGAACTGTACACAGTACTCCAGATGTGGTCTTACCAACTGTCTGTACAGACGACCAACAACTTCCTGTTTTCTACTGGTGATGCCTCTCCCTATGCATCCCAGTATCCCCCCAGCCCTCCCTACTGCCTTCTCACATTGCTTGCCCACCTTTAAGTCATCTGATATGACTACCCTAGGTCCCTTTCCATTTTGTTGTTGTCACTATCTCTCCCCCATTGTGTACTCTTCCCTGGGTTTTGTTTCCCAGGTGAATTACTTTGCATTGAATCTAAGCTGCTATACATTTTCCCATTCCTCCAACTTTGCCAAGTCCCTTTTCATCCTTTCCACCCCACCTTGTGTATCAACCCTGTTGCAGATCTTTGTGTCATTTGCAAAGAGACATACTTTCCCTTCCAGTCCCTCTGCAATGTCACTTATAAAGACATTAAAAAGGACAGGCCCCAGTACTGAACCCTGCGGTACCCCACTAGTAACCCTCCTTTCTTCACTGTGGACTCCATTTACTATTACCAGCTGTGTCCTGTTGTCCAACCAGTGTTTTAACCCAGGCTACCACCCTAGGTCCCACTCCCAGGCTGGCTAATTTGTTTATTAATCTTTTGTGCGGGACTGTGTCAAATGCCTTGCTGAAGTCTAGGTAGACCATGTCCACAGCCCCTCCCTGGTCTACTGCTTTGGTCACCCAGTCAAAGAAATCAATTAGATTTGTCTGACATGACCTTCCTGCTGTGAATCCATGCTGCCTTGGGTCCTGAGCCTCACTGGCCTCTAGGTACTCAACAATTCTTTCCTTCAGAAGTGATTCCATCATTTTCCCTACCACTGAGGTCAAACTGACAGGTCTGTAGTTTCCTGTCTCTGTCTTGCTTCCACTTTTGTGAAGGGGAATCACATCCGCCCTCCTCCAGTCCTCAGGTACCACCCCATCCTCCCATGATTTATTAAAAAGGGTAGTCAGTGGTGTTACTAGTTCTTCCCTTAGTTCTTTTAAAATTATGTGGTGAATCCCATCAGGCCCACTGCTTTATCCACCTTCAGTTTTAAGATTTCTTTCAGAACCCTTTCTTCTGTGAAAGGACTAATCTCAATCCCCCTATCCAGAGTGCTTCTACTGACCGGATTAGGTATTTCCCCCTGCTTTTCCATTGTGAATACTGAACAGAAGTATTCGTTCAGTATCACTGCTTTTTCACTGTCACTCTCTGCCCAACCACCTTCCTCTTTGTTCAGCCTCAGTATCCCTGCCTTAGTCTTTCTTTGCTCACTAATGTACCTATAAAAGGTTTTATCCCCCTTCTTAACCGAGTTGGCTATCTTTTCCTCAGTTTGGACCTTTGCTATTCTGACTGCCTTACCTGCTTCCTTCTGCTTTAACTGGTACAGTTCTCTGTCCTGCTCCTTCTGTGTTTCCTTATACTTCCTGAATGCTATCTTTTTTTCCCTTACCTTTCCCGTCACTTCTTTTGAGAACCATAGTGTTTTTTTCTTTCGTTTTGATTTATTTGCTTCACACAAAGACTTGTTGCCTCTGTGATGGCAGTTTTGATGTTTCCCCATTGTTGCTCCACCCCACCTTCTTACCTGTTTGCTAGTGCTTTTCTGAGGCACTCTCCCATTTTGTCAAAATCAGCCCTCCTGAAGTCCAGTACCTTCACTTTTGTGTGGCTTGACTCTTTAGCTAAGTTTATCGTGAACCACATTGTTTGGTGGTTACTTGTTCCCAGATGGCTACCCACTTCAAGATCAGAGATCCTCTCTCCATCCCCATTTGAGAGTACCAGGTCTAAGATTGCTCTCTCTTGAGTGGGTTCCAAAACTAGCTGTCTGAGGCATGCCCCCTGTAGGGCATCAAGAATGGCCCTGCTCTTGAATGTGGCTGCAGCAAAGGTGCTCCAGTCAACATCTGGCATATTCAGGTCCCCCATCAGCAATATCTCCCCTTTCTCTGCCATCCCAAGGATGCCTTCTATCATTTCCTTGTCCATTTCCTCCCTGAGACGGGGCTCTGTATACAACCCCTGTGTGGATTGTGGAGCCATTCTCTAGGGTGATCCACAGTGCCTCCTCTCCTCCCTGTTTACCCTTTAGTTCTGTTGCTTTTATCCCTTCCCTTACATAGAGAGCTACTCCTCCTCCTCTTCTTCCCTCCCTGTCCCTCCTGTAGATTGTGTACCCTGGTATGTTGACATCCCAGTCATGGTTCTCTGTATACCATGTTTCTGTGACTGCCACAACATCCAGACATCTCTCTTCCATCAAGGTCACCATTTCAGGGAGCTTTTTATCTAGACTATGGGCATTGGTACTCATTACGCTCCATTTTTTATGGCTTTATTTCTTTTTGCCCCATCCCTGTCCCTACTGCCTTTATCTTTGTCTCCATTTACCCCTGCCCTTCTCCCTATCAACTGCTCTATTTTGGTGTTTACCTCACTAATTATGCTGATAAAATGTAACTGTTCCAGTACCTGAGACAGTCATTAACATTTATAGGGCAGATCATGCCCCTTTCATCCTATGTTTGGATAACTAAACTCCCATAAACCCTGACAATCTATCGGAACTACTTTTTTGTCAACATGCTGATATGTAAATGATGCATTATTTATATTCTGTGATCAACTTTTTGGTCACTGTACTTATTCTTCCTGTACTTCCTTAGTGCTACCTTAATTATTATCTGTGAAAGAGTAGGGGGTTACTAGACTGGAGAGTGAAACAGTTGCAATGTGATTAGGGGCATTTGCTGAAAACTACACAGCTCTAGTTAAATAAGGTGTAGTAATATCAAAATTTGGAAAAAGTCAAAGGAAAAAATACAAAAAAAAAGTCAACTTTTTTTGTAATATCGATACATAAAATTATTATATCACTTGTATGAATGATGTACTGTTTCATTATAAAGAAACAGCCTGCATTTCACATTATCGATACTAAAAGTCATATATCAATACCATCTGTGAAAAGTGAGAAAAATATTACCAATATACATGTTTTTTACTAACAAATTCTATCAACATGGATAGACTTGTATCGGTATGAGAAAACCATATTGATATGATCTATTTGGACCACAAGCTTTCATTAAGAAAAAAATTACACTTCTAGCACCAACGGTTCCAAAGTTAGCCCTTTAGAAAGATAATTTATTTAAAATGGACTAACTTTGGACATGTTAGAGCTAGGAACTTCATTTAAAATGAAAGCTTGAAATCAGCTAAGTTGATGCATCGATACAGCACGTTGCTAAAATTTCCATATACTACGTCAATATATAAAAATGCAAAATGGTTTAAGTAATAAGCCACAACAGGACGCGCCTCGTGTCTTTAAACACCGGATAGAGAAGTGCGACTATTGATCATAATCTCACATCCCTGGAGTGCTTTATTGCAAGACAAATCACACCAACTAATTTTCCATACAAATGCTATAAAGTAAAAAGATGTCTGGAAGAGGAGCCGTGGATAAAATAAAAAAAATTCCCTGTTCTGGATTGCACAGCTCCCTCGATGTCTCCAAAACCTCCTGCTCCCTCTATAGCGTGGCTCCCAAGTGAAGAAAAAAAAAACAACAGAAGTGATATTAACAAAGTAGTCAATTAAGCTGTATAAAATATGTTTGCAAATAACAGCCTTGGGGTATTCACACAAGGCTTTTTAGGATGAGTAACAATGTAGGGTTGAGGAGAAATCGGCTACTGCAGCATCTGCACTCAGTACTGTACTGATGCATTTTTCAACAGGTGCAAAGGCTGCCAGCTTCAAAGAAGTGCAGGCATCTAACTATGGGCACACAATTCCATGGTCGTACTGGTGCTCTGACCAATCAGAACACTTGATTTTCTTACATGTTATAACAGATATTTAATGCACGGTCAGGTGACATCTGTCAGCCAATGACATTTCTAGATTTTTTTTGCCATTTTATAAATTTTTTTTTAATATTGCAGCTTTTCCCAATATATGATATTAACAAATACTGATGCTTTTACCAATATATTATTTTAACAATAAGACTGAATGTTGAGAAGCTATAAAAATGATATACCGACAATATATAAGATTACAGATGTATAACATCCATAGTAGGAAGATAGTAGTTCCATTAAAGGACAAACACACCCTTTTCTAGTTTGTATTATTCTGTTCACTGTTTCATACAGCAGCTGTTGTAACTGGCAGTTTGTAAATGTGTTCAACCCTGTTGTAATTCCTGCAACCCTCTCTGGACCCCCCACACCACCACCACCCCCAGCTGCAATTAAAAAGAGCCTCCAGTGGTCTCTGCTTGCTTACCTATTAAAATATGAGCTTGTGTAAAAATGTGTCAATTAGTCTATTAAAATCTATTACCACAAAAAAGTGTACTATTTCCCAGATGCTAGCACAACACCACAAATCTGCAACAAGCTAATAAAATATATTTGAAATAAAATAATTATCTACTGCACTTGTACCAGCACAGCACCACAAACTTGCATGAATAAAATAGTAGATGGCCTGCCATGCACAACAAGCTTCAGGATTCCATCAAGGGCTCCGGACGAAAATCAATGACCACGACAGCGTAGCTCCAGTGGTCTCTGATTTCATCGGAAGCCCAAGACAGAATCCAGAGCTTGCTGTGCATGGCAGGCCATCTACTTTTTTGTTTCACAGTATACTGTCAGCATCTGCTCTCCCACACATTTTAAAAATAAACAAAACCAGGTACTTACAAATAGAAAAGCACTGGGAAGGTGTCAGGTAGCAAGATCAGGTGCAAAATCAAACAACAAAATGAAGAAACAATGGTAATATTCAGATGTCTCAAATTCAAGTGAATACAGTGTGATCACTACGGGTATCGCCGCTACTGACAGCTGCCATTTCATTCATTTTGTTAGTTGCGCTTGGTCTGTTTTAAACAGTGATGGCCATTTTTTCTTTTTTAAACTGTAGCATGTGCTGCTGGTGATAGCTTACTCTTGTACCACTGATCTAACGTCAGATTGATGGTACAACAGCAGTCTGACGTCACATTGATGGTACAGCAGCATTTCAGCTGTGTCACTGAACTCTATATAGAACAGACGCTAAGTATATACTATGAATCTGAAATAAAATAATCTACTGTAACTGTGCTAGCACAGCACCACAGACCTGCAACAATAAAATATTTCTGAAATAAAATAATCTGCTGTACCTGTCTGGTTGCCTGTCTTGAATTTTGTATGTAACTTTCAATGTAGAATTCAATTGCTTACAGCCTTTCAGGACCCTCATGAAAACAAGTTGCTGAATCTCATAAGGCCATCCCAGTGAGCACTTTTTTACTTTCTGTTTATGCCCCTTCCTGTCTCCAGGCCCCATCCCTCTCAGGAGCTCCAAAGGCATATCCAACTCCCCTCACTCCTTAACTGCAACTTGCCTTCCTCCACAGAGCCATAGCTTTCTCCCAGGTGGGGGTTGGGTGTAAGGATATACCCCTTAATCCTCTGCTTCATCAGGAGGCCATGATGGCAGTAGTGTTGAGTCTGGATATGCTGGGATCCATCACCATGGGTACTAGGTCCATCTTTCTTGGTTTCTCCCTGTGCTTCAGTACGTCAATGCACTACGGTCATAGTACAGGGGTGTGCATGACATGCCTGCGGTGCATCTAGCCGTAGTCCTCCATCACACTCTCCTAATGCTGCGCTACCACTGATCGTCATCCAGGTGGAAGCAGTACAGCAAAGGTAGCCACTCTGTGTCCTCAGAGACACTCAGTCCTCCTCTCCCGACTGGCCCTTCAATGATCTGAGCTTGTTCCTGAATGCAAGTTGATGGTCTTGTGAGTAGTAGCCCTATCACTGTGGCCACTGGCCTACTTTTGAGCACTTTTATTTACTTTTTGTTGGAATGGTCAAATACTACTTCAGTCAGCCTGTAAGCTGACCATCAAGGAAACCTCCTGTCATCCTAGTGTTACCACTGTGAATCCTCCTCTAAGCCTCCATGGGCTTACTCTCCTTGTAGTGATGCCTGGTCAGTTCCTCTAGGCTTACAGCCAACTGGGACATGAATGGTAAAGAGGTGGCGCATCTCCTTCAATGAGCGTTGAGACATTGCTGGTCATAGGTACGGAGTGGGGCCTTCTGCATGAATCGATCCCGGATTTGTCCACCTTTATTTTCATCCCAAACCCTTCCCCCCAGGGCAAAGCTCTAGCCACTGCCCATCCAGAGTCTCCATCATGTAGCCACTAGGCGCCACAGCAGGATCGCACCCCCGAGCTATGTCAGGAGTCAGTGCTGCACCATAAGATCCCCACCCACTCTCCCAGAGAGCAATCTGTGGGGCACGTGATCCTCTTAACTGCCTTACCACTGCAGTTCTGGGCTTGGGGTGCTAACTCAGAATGTCAGCTTAGGGCAAGCATTTCCTCTAGCCACTGTGCTATCAGAGCAACCCTGAGCAAAATCTGACATCAAAAATGTAACTATTCTAGGAAAGTGACTCCTTTCTTGTTTCTTGCTTTGATGAAAGTGAGAGGGAAAAACCAGAGGCTGAACCAACACTCCTTCTGCTGTGCTCTGGCTGACACAATTATGGCATCACTGCATTTATTACAACTCATTATCGCACTAATGAAGCTTGTTAAGTTGTCACAGTCCTGTCTGACACCAGCAGTTTACACTGTGTTCTAGCAGTTGTCACAGTTAAGGAGCAGAAATAGGGGATAGCTGCAAGAAAAAATAATATAAATTTAAAATATTTAAGTAATGTATACAGTAGTAAGCTGGCCTGAAGAATTCAATAATCAGGAAGCTAAATGGTTTTGACCCCAGATGCTGCCAAAGAAGGATCCTTAGCAGAAGTAAAGGCAAGTGCAGGGCAGATTAACTTGATTTTATGACAGGCAGGGCATGCGGGGAGGACTGATGCCCAAGAAGTTGACAAGAAAGGTGAGAAGTGTGCTAGGGAATCTTATGGAAGGAGCCTCAAGAAAACCAAAAGGGAGATGGAAGGGCACCATGACAGAGACTGCAGAATAGTGCTCATTGGCCCATTCTGTCTACCCCTTCCTGACTAACTAATGCTGAATGAGAGATTATGTCTAATTAATTATTCATGAGCTGAAGTTGCTCACTGATTGGCTGCCATGCTGGTCTGAAATCTCGCTGAAATACCCGGCACGGCAGTGGCACTTAACTGATCATGCGCTGTACGCTGACAGAAGTGGTAGCAAAACAGGAACTTTTTTGGGCACTGCTGTAGATGTTAAGAGTTTTAATAAATAAAAACAAAAAAGTAAACAGTTCTGCATTCAAGTGAATAATTACTACAGTGACCCTTCTATCATCATCAGTTGAACCCCAGTGCCGCTCCGATGTGCCAGCACGTCACAATCGCCGAGACACGTTACGAGATGAACCAGTCTCACCATGAAGCAGTGTCAGTGCACACTGCCATGAAAAAAAAGATAAACAGAAAAACCCATAAAAAAGGGTCATAATTGGAATTAGACGTATAATCACAATAATGACTGAACAGCCTGTCATTTCACAGGGATTAACAACTAGCCAGTGGGAGCTGGCTCTCAGCTGTGCCTCAGGGCACCCTCCCCCTGGACAGTCATTAATCCCTAGGAAAAGACAAGCTGATTTGTCATTATTGCTTAAAATCTAGAGGCTCCTCACTTCCCCCATCACCCTTCATTTTCTGATGCGGTCTTTACCAAGCCTTTATATCTTTCCCACCCTTTTTGAATCACCCCACTGATTTCATACAGACTCTCTCTTCTGACAGTCTATTCCACCATTCTCTCCATGAACACAAACACAAACATCCTGGTACCTCTGTTAAACTTGCCCCCACCAGTTTCTTGCATTTGCCCCTGGTGCTCGTGTGCCCACTTAGCCTGAACAATTCCCTGCCATCCACTGTATTTCACCCGTGGAGGTACTGGTATGTTTTTCAATCATATCCCTGCCTTCCCTTCTCACCTCAAGTGTGTACATGTTCAGATCTGCTAAACCTCTCCTGGTATGTGCTTTCCTGCTGAAGAACAGGAGGGAGAACAAAATCCCAGGAAGTCAGAAAGCAAAGAACAGTAATTTATGGATGATGACAAGGGAGATGGGATGCAGTGGTGAAAATGACAAGGGCACTGGACTTGACTTAATAGCAACTTGGATTTACAATTTTTAGCATGGAAAAAAACAAGAGTGTGCTTGATAAGTACTGTTCACACCGTTACCGGCAGCGCAGTCCTCCTTCCATAAGTCTGTCCAGTGACATTACTAAGAGGATAGAAAAGAATGAATGTTTTGCATTTAATTATTTTTTGTAGTCATTGCAAAGACAGTGGGAATGCTTGGGGTAAACTCCACATACGAATTCACACAAGCATACATACACAGACGCATACACATATACAAGCCAGCCTTTTTCTGGACCTTCATTCATTATCCATGCTGATGAGGTTCTTTCTCTAAGCAATACAGTCAGATACATTCAGTGATACCGTACCTTAGACATGATACGACACACAGTGTACCAGAAATTGGAAAACACAGAATAAAGCATTTCAGAAATGTTTTGCTTAATCGCGGAAGAAACTTTTTTTGTAATTTAACTTCTTAGCTTAGCATATACTAATCAATGCAATTTAAATAATATACATGTTTATATGTACAATTATTTACTCTCTTATGGTTACAAGAGTACATTCTGGAGTTCTTTGGGTGAGAGAACGACAAACCGAAGCTGAGCAGTAATTGCTAGTTTGGTAATTGTTTTGCTTCTTATGTTATTAATCTAATGTTTGTCATCCTTTGTATGTTACGTAACCCTCCCCACTGACGTGGAATCTCTGTAAATGAGCTGCTATGCACTCAGAGGTCTTTAATCCGAGATTGAATAAAGTTCTGGCACACAAAGGGCTTGCGAAAAACCTCTTACAACCACAAGAGACACAGGAACTGACCATATAACCCTATTATAAATAATGATGAAGATTCATAGCCTTAAAAAAAACAGAAATTGAATTTAAAATCAAACATTTTACTTCACATGAAAATTAGACAACCCTGTTTAAGAAACGGACTATGACAACTGAACTTAGAACTTCAGAATTTGAGCACTGTTTGCATGAGACACGCCCTTATGGTTATAATAGTACCTGGAATGTTTAGAAATAAACAATACTGGTTGGCTAAGAACAATGTCATGATTAATAAATTGATTTTAAAAGTGCATTTAATAAAGAACTAAAAGCCTGTAATTCAAAAAGCTCATTTATCATAAATACAAGTCTTAAACACAGCTTATATGATGCAAAAACATTTTAAATTATCCTGAAAAAAAAAAAAAACCAGCTGAAAGATACGCTCCAACAAGAAATGGAAGTTTACTTTCCCTGGAGTTGCGTTTAATGGAAGAACAGGCTGCTGAACTGAGAAGTGTGGAACCAAGATGCAGAATTCCCTTGCACATACAGATGTCCAAAGCGGTCAAGGTCTTGCAGAGAGTTGGAAGTACTGGACATCATTCTTGTTAGTGGGCCAGACTTAAACTTCACAAAACTATTGTTTTCTTCATGTATCTAAAATGTACATATAAACATTTAAAATATATTGTGTGTCCGGGTCGTGTCTGTGAATGGGCCACCTGTCCTTGCGCACCCACCCAGTGATCAACTCAATCAAAACATAAAATGAATACATTTAAAACTATGTTTGAACAGTCTGTTTCCTGGGAGGCAGCAGCAGGGTTTTCTTAAATGCCCCTTGCTTGCTTGCCATTTTCATCAAGGAAGTTACGACAGACAATATGACAACATCTCATTCAGAAACAAAACAATCTGCATATAAGGCAAAGAAAAAAATAAGGATTTACCTTTCATAAATCAAAAATATTTTTTGTTTTACTTTGTGCGCTTCCTGTTTTGCATGACTACTTACCAAATTATCATGCCACAGGGGATCAACAGGGAGGTATTGACCCTGACATTTCCTCAGAACAAAATATATAAGTAGTTTCTGTTATGATATATTAATAAGTATAAGCCTCATAAAGAAAATGATTAGCCATCCATTTCAGGAAAATGCCACCCCAATTTTGAAGAGCGCTATATTAATATTTTTTAGGCCTAACTGGTTCAGTTATAGCTAGTGAGACAGCTTCACCCACTGCAAACAAATGCTTCTTTTGAGGTTTTGTTACTGGAGCCAGGTTTGTAAATCTGAACATGTTGCCACAAAGGAACAGACCAGAGACTCCTGCTGCCCTGTTATATTGCCTCCATATGTGCTGGAGTTCCTGCCAGATGCCCTCTCACCTCCCCCAACTCAGGACTCCCTTAGGCTGCATCATCGTGAACTGATATCTATTCACAGAGACAGTTTTTTAAATTCACAGCAACTCATAATTTCTTCTCCAAGCCGCCTAGAAATGATTACAAAGAATACCTATTGAACAACAAAACCGAAGTTCTGAGGTTCTCTTGTCCATTATAACCCACCAATAAGTGGTTTGTGTCAGCTGAATTACGAAAGTCTAACATGTCATGATTTTTTAAGCATCCATGTACTTGGGATGTCACAAAGAAAGATGCTGAAATGTACTAAACAAAATCTGTAAATAAACATTATCAACGGGCATGCAAATCCTGGGATCGTTTTTCTAAATTAGATGCTACTAATTTTAATAACAGTGACTTTAAGTCATATGGCATACAAACCTTGGATCTCTGGACTAGAAGGCTTGTACTTTAAAACTGCTCTGACTCGTCATCATTTGATGTTACAGTTTCCTTAATAAATCAGACATTTGTCTTTTAAACAATATAATGCTGGCACACACTGTGTGTGGGTATAAATTCTGATCCTCCCAAAACATAATCCTCATACATTAAGGTTAATTTATTATTCAGTAAAATTTAAAGAGACAGACATCTGTCAATGTTAAATGAGCACAGCAAGAACTGGTCACCACAGATGGCCAGCAGTTACACAGCAAAATATAAACTGTACACACCCATATAGAGAATAATGCATGTGCAACCAGACACAATGAGGCTGTGTTTCCATCGACGGGTTGAGATGACATCATATAACCTCGAGAGCGATGCTCAAGAGGTCAATGCTATCATTTCAGCCCATAGATGGAAACACGAGCTGCGCTAAGCACTGCTGCCCATGTTTTATTTTTTATATTATATGGGTTTCTGCATGTCAAAAGTGAATATTTCAGTTTATATACAATAGTAAGCAGGACATATCCACTCCCCTCACACTTCCCTTTCATTGCTCAGTCAGTAACTATATTAAAGATAAATTATTATGCTGACGGAAGTGGGGTGGGGGTGGTACTTAGTAGGAGATAACCATGCACAGTAACTTTCTGTGACCTTTAAATGCTGCACTACTTATCATGGCTTTGAAATGTGCACAACTCTGTATGACCTTTCAACTAAGCACAACAACTTTTGGCCATGCACAATAAGGATTTTGAGTGTATGGGAATTGATACACAGCACTTAACCATATAGTATATGATATACCCCCGTAAATTTCAGCAGAATAAGTTGGTCTTTCCAGAAGGATTACTGCTCAGTGATGTGTGCATGTGCCAAATCATCAGCGGCAATTTTTATATGAAGATGAAAGGAGAAACATGCAGCTACTTGTTATATTCCTACCCCTAAAGGATCCATATTTCTGTACATAAACAAAAAAAAAACAAAACTGTAAAGTGTGTTTTTTTTTGTATGGACACTGATCTGCATGGTTTCTTTCACGGAACCATGGACCCCAGAGTTCAGACTACGTCGCTGCATGGATTCAGATCTCTGAGTATGAGCTGATGATTTATCGAACTAGTGCTCACCAATTTCTGAATCCATGCAGTAACATAGTCAAAACTCCAAATTCCTACTTCCATGAAAGGAACAGTACAAATTGTTGTTAACACAAAGAAGACAATCCAAACGTAGTTTACCGTTTTAACATTTATTCACGTAAGACAAATATGAATAATTTCAGGGTAGGAACATAATTTCTAAAAACAGGAACACTGTAAGCAGCTGCACATCAGAAATCATTTCTTGGCCAGCCTATCGACATAATGGTAGGGCTATCGCTCACGACACTGGTGGCATGAGTTCAGGAACAAGCCTGGGTCATTGGGGGTGGCCAGGTGGAGGACTGAGTAGTCAGGAGGGAGCTTTCCTCCTCCGAGGAGGGGAGGAATGGTTAGTCCTGGTGCAATGGGTTATTTTATAAAGAACTGTAGTTTTATCCAACCCCAACCTCCCCCAACACACATACACACACACAGCTGTGCATTTTTGTGGAAGAGTTAGCAGTTTCACTTTTTTTTTATTCTGCCTTTGTTTTGGATGGGGAACAGACAGAGGACACAGAAGAATGGCAAAGCAGAGGGCTGCAATGCTGGGCTACAGTGGGAGAGTGATGGGTGCCTGATTCAAGCTCCAGTAAAAGAAATGGAGAAGCTCAAGATGTAGTAACTGCATATGGTACTGAAACTGCTAATCCCCCCCCAAAATTCCAGTCCCCAACTTTCTCAGGCCAGCAACGTAGCACTAATGGATGAACTGCAATTCTCCACAATGGAGGACAGCATTTTGGGACTCTGGGGAAGGGTGAATCAGGAGCATAAACTAAAAAAAAAAAACACATTCAAATGTAATATGTGCAACAAAAAAAGTAAGCACTTTGCCACAAACATCTCCATGTCTGAAAACTGACAACTGGATTCTGGCTATCCTAAATGTTGAGTAGTAGAAAGCGGTTGGTAGGGGTTCAGATTGTAGTGGACAGAAAAACAAGTAAGACTGTAGTGGACAGGAAAACACATATTAAAAAAATCTGCACGTACAATAGACAGGAAAAGTAGGCTGTTCTGAATTTTGGCTTATTCAGATCTTGATTTTTTGGCTTCCTGGGTTTACTGTTCTTTCCACTGACAAAGAGCTATGCTGTGGTGTCAGTATAAAAAAATGGCAGATGTATTTTTTCTAATTCTAAACTCCGGCTCAAGGATTTCTTTATTGTTCTGCATCCAGTTTGGTAGCCCTTGTTTTTAGCCATGCATTAGATACTTCTAATGCACAGCTAACGACCAATCAGGGCACAGGGTTTCACTTCCCATTTTATAAACTACATCACAGAGTTCTAAAATGGTCCTTAACACCAAAGCGTAACTCAAAAACAACCACTAGGATAACTAAAAAGCCTGTATAGATGGACGAGCAACAGAACTGGAACCAGTATAGTTCTCCTTTAAGAGGTCTGCAGATCAGCCATGTTGTTTATATAGGTTTTCTACTACATCAGGCTGACATCCCCTTTCTTCGGTCCTGTGGTGACCACCCAGCCCTATCTAGCACAAACTTCATCACTGTTGGCAACTCCCAATTATTCCGGCTGTTGCAGGGGTCTTCCTCGGGGTCACCAGCATGATAGTGCACCAGACAGCCCATACTGTGCACATCACACACCTGTTCAGGTGTTGCTGTGCTCACTGGATGTCATAGTCATTCTTTTTTGTAACTTAAAAATGTCTTCAGGTTTGTCAAAAATGTACAAAGCAGTGACATAGGAGGCAGTATAGCGCAGTGGTTTAAGGCTCTGAGCTGCAAACCTGGAGACCAGGGTTTGAATCCCACAGCCCCCACTTGCATACTGTGTGACCCTGAGCAAGTCACTTAACTTCCTTGTGCTCCCAGGTCACACCTGGAAACAAGCTTCAGCTTAGTGTGCCTTTCCTGGTTAAACAATTTCCCCTTTCCCTATATACATGCCCGTCACTTACTTTTTCAAGTAAGTGTAGAAATCAAGCAACTCGGTCCTACAAGACCCATAGTAACCTACTATACAACTCTAAACAAAGTTAGAAAATCATATAATGTGAGACTTAACGCCAATTTTTAACTGTTTTTAAAACATTTGTCACAAAGTCCAATCCATAGTATTCTCTGTAATGCCTACTGGTGTAATGTCAGCAGACAGAGTTATTTCCAGTCCACTACATTTATATAATATTCACACTGAACCTTATGAGTCAGAAACATAGACTTTGACAGCAGATAAGTACCATTTGGCCCACCCAGTCTGCCCATTTCCCTACCTATTGGATAAGCTGCAGATCAGATCTACAGAGAGCCATCATCCGGCAGCCAGCGAGTGATTTTCCTGGCTTTCTTAAGGTGCGTGACATCTGGACATCAAGGCAAGGGCCGATGTCTATCACACACCACCAAATGACCCTGACGTGCTGCTCTATCCCTGGCCTCCACCAGTGGTTGCTTCAACACTGGGTTGCAGCCCCTTCCCTCCCTGAAGACAGCAAGCAGTCGTGGGATGCTCAAGCTGCCTCCCCCTGGTCGGCCCTCAAGCGACTCGAGCTCGTTCCCTAACCCGAGTCGCTGGGATCGCAAGTGGAAATCCAATTGCTGCGCCGACGGGCAAGCATTCAATGCATTTTTTTAATGTATGACAGATAAGCCAACACACAGTTACAAACATTATCCAATCAATATATCTATATAAAAGAGGTTATCAATATTACAAACATTTTTGTGTCTTCCATTTCATATACAATTTTTAAAATATAAAACCATTGCTTTAAGCCTGTGCACATCAGCTGCAGACGTTACAACTCCCATCAGCTCAACATTACAGATATATTTCATTTTCATAAATTCTGTAAATACAGCACTTTTCTCTGAAATTCCTATACCGACTGCAATAATAAAGTACATGATAGAGGTCTTCTACCTCGCCCACTCCACACAAACACAATGGAATAAAGTAGTTTGCCTTCTGAATGTAAAATTTTCAGGTTCAGATAAACTATATAAATAAGGCTCTGTTCTGCAAATGTTTTTATACTCATTATACAAAGACAGTGTAATTAGAATCGTGTTAGACCTATAGCATCTTGGTTTTATATGTCAATCATCCTCTGTTTAATCAAAGGTGTGTGTGTGTATATATATATATATATATATATATATTTTTTTATGGTTATTTTATGCAATGCATATTCTCATATGTCGTATAGTCCCGATTTACATAAATGGTTTCTTACAAACAACATCCATCTTGGTTCATACCCTTTTTACAAATATAATAACTTTTCTAGTAAGCAGAGCTTTGGAAGTCCTGTCTGTTCCAATGATCTTAGTTTAATCCAATAGGATAATATTTTAACATCTGCAAGTACTCTTATTTTGTGTTTCCCAAGCTCTACCCTTATATAACTTCCAGGAGTTGAGGCTCAGGCTTCCAGAACAGCTTTATAATGAGTTAACACTGTTTGTTTTTCAGACACTTTGGAAACTGGTATCCCCAGATTTCTGACCCATGCAATGCTGTAAGGTTCAGGCAGCTTTGTCTCCTGCTATCTCTCAAAACAGGTTTTAAGGAGTGCCCATCATATCTAATATTAAATTATAACATTTCCTGTCTTACAATAATTGCCTTGGTATATATTCTATTAATATGCATTGGCTACTTACTGTTATTTTAGAAAGTAACACCACAAATGCAATAGTTCCTAACTTGCTCAAATATTTCATTACCCTGGGTCCATTTGAAGTCTTAAAAACACTGAGGAGAGACTGAGGGGTATCCTTTGTAGTCCATCAAGGAGGTTGATATGGTGATCGGAGGTGGGGCTGGGGGCTGTACTCCTTGTCTTGCTGCATAGAGATCTGAGAGTTGCTGTCAGGCATGGCAACACACCAGGCCATGAGCAAATTGATCAGTTTGCTTGGTTAGCGAAACAGCAGAGGAACATTGACCATTTTAACAAGGCCAGGCATCCTACTGATTGACAGATACTGGGGGTTCATATTACTAAATAGAAGGGTAAGGAGGATGAGGGATAGAAAGTTGAGGGGGTCGGCTGGGAGGAGGGAGGGGCAGATATCAATGTAAAAAACCCTCTTTGATAGTAGCTCAGTGGAGAATATGAAGGAAAACTACATCCACGGATGGAACACGGGTATTTTCCTGCAGTCACCTGTTATGTTCTAATGTTCGAGGGTAATTATGGCACACAGAATTAACAAAAGGGCTGCCAATCACTGTCTTTAATCTGATGCACACCAGACTGCAGTAAACACACTTTTACAGAAGGCTTACCCATGCGGTATAATCTGAAGAAAATGAATTATGCTGTTTGCATCAACTGCAGCAGTAAGAGAAGATCACTGCTAGATGGCCACCTCTGATGTGATTACATTAAAATCTAATCAGTGACCTTTCACATGAAGGGCAATTATTCCATGACATTGTTAGGAAATCCATTCAGGCCCTGTGAAGGCATCATAGTGGCAACCATTTTTTTTGTTTGTTTAAACACAGACAGTATTTATTTTATCTTTTTGGAATGGGTGACCCAGGACAGTGTATGTGGTCATAAACTAATAATGCATACACTGGAAGATTAATTGGGCACAAGGACTGGCAACCCCAAAGAAGTGCACAGCTTATGACCGCACAGCTGGAGTGCATTACCTAACTTAAAAAAATTAGTTTTTGTTTGTAATAAATATGTGATTCAGGTAAGGTGTGCGGAAATCCATGTACTCTTTGAGGACAGCAGCCACTCCTGTTTTTAATAAAGCTGGCCTCTCGTCATCAAAAGTGAGTGTTGCTTTTCTCCTGATGCCAAGTACAGATACTGACATGAAGTTACATAAAAACACAGAATTTGTCAGCAAAAAAGAACCGTTTAGCCCACTCAGTCTGGCCAGATGTTCCCTACCTAATCTGTCTCCACAGACCCCAACTGGTCTCCAGCGACCCTCCCTCCTCGCTGTCTATTTATTATTATTCCCTTATGTGTATCCCACATACACTTAAAGCCCACCACTGTTTTTGCCCATAATGTCTGCTGGCAGTTTGTTCCATGCATCTACCACCCTTTCAGTGAAGTAGTACTTCCTCACATCCCTCTTAAACTTCCCCCCTCTAGCTTCATTGCATGCCCCCTGGTCCTGGAGCTCTTTCTCATTTGAAAGAGACTCCCCTCCTGCACCCTATTAACTCCTATGAGGTACTTGCAGGTCTTTTATCACGTTCCCTCTCGTGCTCCTCTCTTCCATTACATGTTGAGATCACTCTGTCTCTCCTTGTAGGGCTTCTCGTGCAACCCTTGCACCATTTTAGTTGCCCTCCTCTGGAAAGCCTTCACCCTATGTCCTTTCTGAGGTGCGGTCTCCAAAACCACGTTTTTTTTTGTTTTTTAAGAATACAATTTTCTTACTATTCTGAATCAGTGGACCCCACCCCACATGGTCCCTTTGATCTTCCTAGTGGTTCTGAGAAAACCAAGACAGGATGTCACATCCCCACCTACTACTGTGGGTCGCTGTGAAGACTGCACAAGAAAATGGTGCAGGAGGTGAAAAACAGAATGACTGTAGTCAGGGATTGACCAAGAAGCATTTTGAATGCAAAAGCAAAACCTAAAAACAACCTACATACCAAAAAACCCTTGACTTTTGAAAAGCAATCTCCTTCTATTAATTCCAGAAGGAAAATTAAAGGGCAAAAAAAAAAAAAAAAACCCCTTGCTGTATCCTATGTAGTTCTTTATGCTGTAGATCGTGTTCTGCCCTAAGCATTTAGTGTACGCTTTTATTGGCGTCATTTGTAGATTTTTGTGCATAGTCAGATTTTTCACACTGCAAAACTCTGCTTTAAAGAGCTAGTGGAGCCAAAACAGGCAGACAGAAAAATAATTCAAATTTTAAGTAGTCCATTGTAACATTTTACTTCTGAAGTACTTTTCTGTTTCCTTTTGCTCATTAGAAAGTCTTCTATGTGATAATATTGTATTTATTTCTGCCGTTTCCCTTCTCTCCCCAGGTTCTTACCACCCGAGTGGTGTGGCACACTCCATGAGGCTAGGCTAGACGTCTGTTACACTGGCCACCGCCCACTATGATTTCCGACACTTACGGCTGCCTTCCTGGTCCCTCATCCCAGACTGCTGAAGGTTCTCACCACCCGAGCAGCGCGGCACACTCCTCGAGGCTGGGCTACACGGCCGTTACACCGGCCACTGCCCACCACAATTTCTGACACCTACGGCCACCTCATCCCAGACTGCTGAAGGTTCTCACAGCCCGAGCAGCACGGTGCACTCCACAAGGCTGGGCTAGATGGCCATTACACTGGCCGCCGCCTGCCACAATTTCCGACACCTACGGCCACCTTCCTGGTCCCTCATCCTGGATTAAAGGTATTTCTGCCACCTTAGCTTCTCTCCAACGTTTACTGAGCAGCGTCTGTTGACTGGTGCAGCCAAAGACTCTGACTGGGCCACCTGCCGCCGACTGCCCTGCTGACTGGTGCATCCTCTGACTGGCTTTTTTTCCTCACTGCTTTTGGTGCTTTCCACTACAAATGTTTCTTTCCAAACTGCAATTGTAGTGTAAGAGTTTTTTCCAACCCCCCCACCCCCACCTGGGCCTCTATTAAATACACTCTAGCTCCTCCCTCCTTGGTGCTCCTTCTCCCTATTGGTCCTCTCCTCTTCCTCTGCTCTCTGCGGATCTTTACTCGTTAAGCTCAAAGTGACCTAAAAAACTGCACAGTCCTTCTCACCTACCCTAGTCAGCCTGATCTGATTAACTCTCTACTTGTTTTTTATTACATCTACTTCTCCCTGCCTCCTGATTCTCAATACTGCCAGGGTAACCTTCCCTCCCAGTTTTCCCATGATCAATCTGTTTTTTCTGCTACTTCTATCTCTTTTTTTAACTTGTCCCATTTTTCCTAGTGGGGTGGACAATCTTCTTCAGCTCCTCTTACCAACACAACACAATCCGCGAATCGGCTTGCATAGTATAGCTTTGCCTATTCTTGAGCACCCACCAACTCTAAAGACTTTAAACACTAGCTAGACTGTTCCTAGCTCAGCCATAGACTGACTCCTGTCTCAACTGGGACCCCACTTTAAGGACAGTGCATCCCTCTGACAACAAACCTCTTGTGTCCTGGGACTGCTCAAGTCACAATTCCCAGCCTGTTACTTTGGTTGCTTCAAGCCTTATTTTTGTCCACACTGTCTGTCTAAAAGTCAGACAAGTATGAACCTACATATGGCACTATTCCTTCTTTTGCTAACACTAACACTGCACCACCTATCGATAGCTACTTTACCCCGAGCTGAACCTACTCTCACTAACTTCCTGCATCATGAATATCACTATTCGAATCTGCTACTGATCCCAACCCCCCTGCTGTGACTCTTCCCCTATATTCAAGGTCCCTGGGATTCTGCAATTCTGCAGTTGCGTAATTTTCATAGGAATTTGCATCATGCATGAGAATATATGTAGTCACCATGGGAATTCATTGTTTTGGGTGAATTTTCACTCAAATATACAGTTTTTCCATGGCGTCAGGTCTTCTTTCCCACCTCGTTTATCCTGAAGCCCCTCCAATATGCTAATCATATGATGTCATCGATGACATCACATAATATTTAGTCAATGGCAGGTCTGCGTTCTGCCAAAGAAATGAATAAATCATGCCGCAGAAATCAGAAAATGTTGCAGCAGAAGCCAAGGAGCCCTGCCGCAGAAGTCACAAAATTCTGCCACAGAGCACTAGGGGCCCCGCCTATATTACTAAATAGGGCCTGGATCCACCTGATTGCATATGTCCAAAATAAATGTCACCTTCGTCTACGTGCCATCTGTTCCTTCCTGCGGCACAAGCTCTGGTATTTTCTTCTACTCACTATCCTGCTCTCTGGCAATGTCCAACTAAATCCAGGGCCAGCTACTGCTGTACCTGACCCTATCTGTAACACTAAAGGTCTTATTGTAGTACACCACAATATCAGGAGCCTCATACACAATCTGGCTGAAGTGGAATCCTGGATTGCTCTCTACAAGCCAGATATCATATGCCTATCTGAAACCTGGCTAAAACCATCCACACCCGACTCTCTCTGCTCCCTTCCATCCTAGCATCTTCTGAGAATTGATAGAGCTGCACCCAAAAGGGGAGGTGGTATGGCTGTCCACTTTAAAGATCATCTACATGTCACTGCTGTCAAATCATCTACCCTAGCCCATTATGAGGCACTCCACGTCCTTCTCACCCTCGGCACCAAAAAGTTACATATTGTATGTGCCTACAACCCTCCCTCCAATGGTCAAAAAGGTCTCGATGAGATGATGGATCAAGTCTCTTACCTGGCAGGGAGAAATTAGGTCCTTATTGGCTGGGTAGCACCCAGCCCTCGCTGCTGACCAAATTACAAAGCTTTAACTTGCACCAGCTGATATCTGATCCTACCAGAACCACCCCTCACTCAAATACGAACACGCTGCTTGACTGGCTAATGACCAACTACCCTGAAAACATAATTGCTTCTGGAGTACTGCCAAATACCATCACCGACCACTCCCCAACCTACTGTGTCTTGGGCAAAAGCAGGCCCACACCATCAAAGCCTTGCTTCATCACTTTCCACAACTATGCAAAGTTCGACTCTTAGCTTTTTCTATACGATGTTGCTTCCACTGACTGGTCCTCCCTTCCTATATCCAGTGATGCTGAGACTGCTATTAATACATTCCTGACCCACTTCCTAGCGCTTCAGGATAAGACATTGCAGACTTGTATCTCATCGGGTACAAAATAGGCAAACACGCTGGTTAAAATCTGACTTTCTCTCTAAACTAAAACAAAGGGACAAACCCTGGCTCCGTTACAAGAACTCAAAGTTATCCTCCGACCTAAATACCTATACGGCTCTGCGAAATTCCAGTAAAAAGGACATCAAAAAGGCCAAAAGCTCTTTTTGCAAAGAACTATTAATAAACTCATATGATGACCCAAAGAAGTTCTGGTCCCACATCAAATTTTGTCTTGGCTCAAATCCGACATCCACACCAAATGACATGTCACTAAATGGCATTCATTGCAATAATCCCTGAACCACTGCCAACTTTTTTAAAGACAAATTCTCTGACTTAACTAATTGCACCTCCTCTTTCCCTAACCAATCACATTTATCCACCCCTCCAGCCACCCATGGTCCTCATTTCTTTTTCAAAGCAGTTTCGAGACATGATGGGCTCAGACAGTTAAACCATATCTCTGACTACACTGGAGCAGGCTCTGGCAATCTAGAACCCAAGCTCATAAAGCTTGCTGCCCCTTTCATTGCTGCTCCCTTAGCCAAAATTTCCACACTCTCCTTGTGCCAGAGTTATATCTCCAACATCTGGAAGCTTGCTAGGATATCCCTGTTTTCAAAAAAGGAGATCGTAGTGATCCCTCTAATTACAGGCCCATAGCCATCCTGTCAGTTCTCAATACAATCATTGAGAAACTTGTAGCCTCTCAAACAATTGATTTCCTCCAGAAATATGACCTTCTCTCCTCTGCCCAACATGGCTTTTGCAAGGGCCATAGCACCACCACCGCCCTCCTCAAATTTACGTCGGATACCTTAGTGCTCATGGACTCTGGTCTTCTCACTGGGGCAATTTTCATTGACATGACAAAGGTATTTGACCTAGTTGATCACTCCATCCTCTTAGACTCCCTTAGATTACTAGGCTTCTCACCTAACGTTGTTAGATGGTTTGGTTGCTACCTATCAGATAGGACTCAAATTGTGAATTACAACTCCACCCTCTCAGAGAATACTAAAAACATCGGGGTGCCACAAGGGTCCATCCTCGGGTCGCTGCTCTTCTCAATCTTCATAAATAACATCACTGCTAACCTCCACTGGACAGCCTCCCTGCTATATGCAGATGACATTGTTCTATACACTAGTGCTCAAAGTATCGACATCAATCTACAACTCTCTCCGGACTTTCAACAAATGCAGCAGTGGCTATCTAGTCACAAACTTGCCCTTAATGAATCCAAAACCCAAGCTATGCTATTTGGATCAAATGCTAAACTAAAGCACTCCCAACCCAATTTCAAAGTTTCTTCCTCCAATAGTACAACAGCTGGGGTGGTTAATTCATTTAAATACCTGGGTGTCACACCTGATCTTTTGCTTACCTTTGATCTACACATCCAACAGACCTGCAAGCTGGTCAACACAAAACTTAGACTATCCTACCGCACACGCTATGTGCTCACCCCCCTCAGCTAGGCTTGCCATTGTCCATGGCACATTCCTGCCCTCTCTTACTTATGGTGTTGCCACATACACCTCTGCATCCAAATCTAGTCTTCGGAAGTGGGATGTCACATACAACAATATGTGTCACTATGCGTCCTCCTCTCATCGACTTAAACATCACCGTCTCCTTTATTCTGACCTAGGATGGCTTCCTCCTACTGAGCTAAGGCTTTATGCCTACGGCTCTGTCATTGACAATATTGTCCAACTTCAAATGCCCAAACTCCTGGCGTGCCTCTTCCTAAATACAACTCCTTGCTATGGGTTATGATCGTCAGACAAAGCCCCTGTCTTCATCCCCAGACACAACACCTCCAAAGGCACACCTGCTTTTGCCTGTCATGCCCCACAGTACTGGAACTCCCTTCCACTAGCCCTATGCCAATTCCCATCTCATGCCTCTTTTAAGATTGGATTGTGTAACTATCTTGTCACTTCCTACAAGTGCTCCCGTTTCAAACCTCCCCCAACTCTTTTCCCTTCCAGCCTCATCTCTGCATGCCACTTCTGTTATGCCCTGCGATACGTAAGCACTTCCTCTACTTGTCTTGTACCACCTCACACCCTCCCTCATTCTAAACTCTTTCCTGGCCACTTACTTCTATCTTCTTTACTCTGTTCCCTCCCTTATTCTTCGCTATACCAATGAATACAATAGGATTTACAATCTTTCTTTGCTTTTCCTCAAATCAAACAATGTTATGTAGCCTTTTTTATTTTGAACTGTTTCTGTATATTTTTGACACTGTTTTGAATACACCTTGTCTGTATCTACTTTTTATACTTGCTCTGTATACTGTTGTCAACTATGTCTAACATGTATTGTAATGTTTACCTGCTTTGTTTGTGCTGCACCCTCCCGGGTCGTGTCTGAAAATAGTCATTACTATGGCTAGTGCACTTACCCAGTAAACAACTAAATAAAAAATAAAATTGTGCTGGATGTGTGGAACAGCTTTTAGCCTGGCAGCTGACGTATCTAGCACTACCCCCCAGACACACATACTACATAATCAGCATTGTGACCTCACTGACAGTGACATCACAGGTGACTGACCTGGCAGTCACTGAATAGCTGTTCCTAAGCAGCAATAATGTCACAGTCAGTAAGGTCACAATGCTGATGGTGGGGGGGGGGGAGTTAGATATGTCAGCTGTCAGAGTGCTGTTCCACACATCACACCTACTAACATACGGATATACGAAGAATGCTAGCAGCTACATCAATTGCACGAGCTAAACAATCTTATAAATAACCAAGGGAAAAAGAAAAAGCACCTCGGATAGAAAAGGCAATGGTTGGCTGCTTTTAAAATCTAATATTACTTTTAGGCAGTACACTAGCGGTTTACTTTCACAATGAATTGTGCTTTGTTTTTAAAATCTATTGCTTATCCACCTGTCTCTCCCTCAGCTGCCCCTTCCACTGGACCATCCCCTAAAGCCCCATCACCCACCATGCCCAGGATTTACCCTCAACGTTCCCCTACGACTTACCCCTTGTGGTGAGGCTGGAAGGGCTAATAAAGCCCCTCCACAGCGGCATCCAGTTTCTGAGGTGCATGGTTGGTGATGCCAAGGCTGTGGGGGTGGGGGCCGTCCCTCATCTGCCATGGCCAAAGGATTTTTTCCTCCATTTCTGCCCCATGTGATGTCTGGTGTGCCATGATGCCCTGTATCTGCCAGCATCCCTCCCTTGCTAGTGCCTCCAGCCTGTCAGAACACTCAGCCTCCACTAGGTATCAGGCACAGTGTGAGTGCTGCATCCCTCCCCACCTGAGGGAGGAGAGCAGTCCACAAAATCCCTCATCCTCCCTCTCCCTGTCCTTGTCTGACCAGCCCCCGATGACCCAAGTTTGCCAGTGAACCCCTGGCTGCTGACATACGGAAAGGCAGGGCTTCTGCTGCATTACTGCCCTGGCTGAAATAAGCATTTCTGTGAATTTTGGGGCTCATTTCATGGAATGCCTTGAAACTGTTAATTCTGCAACCTCACACAGCCCTAACTCAGTGTTCGCCAGCAATCTTCTGCAGTAAAATTGCTTCTGAATACTTCTTGGCAAAATTAAAATAAAACTAGCTGACCCAGTGGCACGGAGAGTGGAGGGGCTGGTGACCCAAGTTGGGGAATGGATTCAGGTAACTGGGGGTCGGCTGGGTGAAGGAGGATTGAGCATCTGGAGGACAGCTCTCCTTACCTGGGGTGGAGGGAACCAGTGTCCCGCTCTTTGACTGCCACCTGGTGGAGACCAGGTGACAGCACTGGCGGGAGCAGCAGAACCATGGTGGGATGCCGAAGAATGCCAGCAACTACATCAATTTGGATGTTGGCAAACACTCCGCATCATTACAGGCCAATGTCCCAGGGCTGAAAAATGGAGAAAATGCCCCTGGACGCCTGACTTTCTCCATAGGTGCCGCATGACCTTATGTAGCTGGTCACCCCTCAGGGTGCTTAACCTGTATGTCTACCAGATGGGTCAGTCATGAGGCTGGGGGGAGGGGGTCACCATTTGGTGGGACATAAGGAGGGAAAGTACTGGTGAAAAAAAAAAAACGTTTACAGACTGGAAGTTTTTATTATGGGTGCTTTGAAATGTCTACATATTAGATAATGTTAAACTAACATTTAAGCCAATAAATAACATTCACACATTCTTATCCACATATAATATAACAAAACGTCTCCTGCCCCCGCCTACCCCCGCCCCGAATCTTTCTTATCTTACTCCAGCAGATCAATTCCTGCTGTTAGTAAATGCGAAATTGCCACTGTTTTTTGTTATGCAAAAAGGCTACCTGATTTCACACTGTGCCTCAGCTCCTCCTGGGTTTAGACTAGAGAAAAGCCATGACCTTAACACATCCTGTAGTAGTGTCTGTTTTTACCTTCAAGGATATGTATGGGATGCAGGTAAATACAGCAACAGAAAAAAGAATACAGAACAAAAAAATGTGTGTGGGGGGGAGAGGCAGAGGTGACATTCATCTTTGGCCTTATCTGTCCAGCTCTAAGAGATGATCTTTCCTTGGATGAATTCCCAAAATTCTATTCTTCTCAGAACTCGGTGCATTGTGAGTTGGTTCAGGCTGGTATTGAAATGGGCAATGATGAAGTTCCGCAGCTCCTTAAAAGCATCTGGGCCCACAAGGTGAACTCTCATTGGTCCAATGCTTCCTTTGAACCTGAAGGACTTGTATACAGGCGACTCCTCCTGGAGACACTGGTCCAGCTACAGAAACAGCAATGGAGAAATGTTCAGGCACTACCTGAGTTCATCAATATTCCAGCAAAAGTACTGATGGAAGTATCTGCTCTATACTATGTAAGGCAGCTTGTACTGCACTCCTGAAACAGCCCCAAAACACAGAACTGCACTGAAATCAACCACAACAGATTCAATATTTGAAAAAAAAAACTGCTGACTTGAATGGTACTAAATCTTTACCATTCTACCATCAGAAATAATATGGGACTGTTCCAAAAGGCACAACTAACACTTACTTTGATGATAAAAACAAAAACAAATGCAGGGATCAAAAAATCAACTAGTCTTGGGTCTGGGACCTTCTGCTTTCTGTCCAGGACTACTAAACATAAATTCTTGTGGTTCGATGGATTAGTGGAAATAGGGTGGGGGGGAATCACAAGAAAAGAACATTGCATTTTTATGAAAAACAACATTTAGATAAATCTTATGAGATAGTAGTAAGGGACTAGTTATCAACGAGAGAAAATTCAGTGCCGCTTGCTTAGGTTCACATGTGACCACCATGTATATTGCGCTGGGGCAGGCAGGGGGTCAGCGTGCCATGCAAGTGACGCATTTTTCTCCTAAATATGGAGGTAGGAAGTGGGCTGCCATAGCATTCGCTTAGACCATACTGGCTGACCCCCGAGTGATATCAGCATCTGTTGTTGCAAGTGTTTTGTTTTTTTTTACTTTCTGTTTATGCCCTCCTCCTTCTCCACGCCTGCTCCTCTCATCAGAGCACCCAATGTGACTGCTCAGGATGTGCCAGAGGACAGAAGACTTCCACTCCCACATGTGCCCACCCCTGTCTAATTCAAGTATTCAGACTGACCGCCCCCCCCAAAAGGGGTGGAGGGGGCCCCCTTCCCCCTCCTTACCTTCAGGTGTGACGGACACACTGTGGAGCTTCTCCACAATCTTTCTGGTCACTGGCACCAGGGCCTGTCTTCAGCAGCCGACATGGGGCTTTCCACATTTTTCTGGTCCCCACCACCTGCAGATGCCAGCACACAGGGAGGGATCAAGGAGACGAAGGCACGTTGAGACATGCCTTCGCTCTGGACCCTTGGCCGATGTCCACCCCTCCCTGAGACTACTGCTTCCCCGACTGCATTTACAGCCATGGTCACCCAGGTAGTGGTACAGTAGCAGGGCATGCAGCCCTCCTTCCCCGGAGAAGGAGAGCAGCCCTCCGAGCCCCCCCCCCCAAGCTGGCCCTCCAGCAGCCCAGACTCGCTACCAAACTCGTGTCGCTGGCGTTGCAAGTGGTAGCGCTACCACTGCGCAAGTGGGCCAGCTTACCGCAAGAGTTTTAAGATACATTTACACTGCCTTTACTGTGACTAAAGAGTTACGCTCTGGTCACTCCTCTCACACCATCAGCGATGCTATCACATGTCTACATGGCCCATCTCCGCACCCATGCAAGCCACGCTCGAGAGAGGCCATGAATTTGGTGGTGAGGGGTTGTTTTAACATCATCATCATGTAGGTGTGGGTTTGTTGGCCCACTGCTCACAACTGACGGTCCAGCTGTTTAGTTACAGGTATATTTAAGGAAGCAGCGCACCATGGTTTTTGGTTGCCCGATTCTGGGTTGCATATGCCAAAACCACTGGACTTACAAAAGACATTCCTTGTCAAGTACAGGTTCAGCAGTGGCGTAAGGAGCAACTTACCACGACTGCGTAACCGATACAGTTCTGTATGCATCTGGCGCCTGTCCTGGTGAGGTTACAACCAGCTTACAGCAAGACTTTGACAAGGTTCAGCTCTGGTTTACTAACCATACACTTTTCCTCAATGCCAAAAAGACTGTCTCCATAACCTTTGGCACAAGGCAGAGACTCTCTAGGCCTCCCTCCCTACCCACTTTTCACACCCTTGAGGGGACTTTGCTTGAGGACACAGCCTCCTTCAGGTACTTAGGTGTTTGGCTGGACCAACACCTAAACTTCTCTGGACATACTGACACCATCCAGAAAAGACTGCGCCCCAAGCTTGGTGCCCTGTCCAGGAACTGTAGTTGCATCCCTCCTACGGCTAGGAGTGAACTTGTTCAGAAGATGATACTGCCCATTTTCGACTACTGTGATGTGGTCTATGGTGCTGCCACTAAGTCCTAAGTCCTCCCTGGCCAGACTGGATACCCTCTTCAATTCCTTCTGCCGCTTTGCCCTGGGTGCCCCCCCTCGCTCCCATCGCTGCGATCGTTATTGTGCCCTATCCTTCCCTACAAATAGGTGACTCTCCCACTGTGCTAAATTCACCTCCAAGCACTGGTTGGGTGAGCTCCTTCTACCTCACCCCCTCCTTTATAACAACCCCCCACCCTCCATTCCCTTAGATCAACCAACTCCCGTACTCTGGTTGTCCCTCGCAGATTCACCAAATCAGCCAGTCCACTTACTGGCACTGCCTCCCAAAAGTTTGGAATTCCCTCTCCCCCCAAAATCCAGCACTCATCCTCCGCCTACTCCATCGGCTCTGCCCTCAATAATTACCTCACAGCTATCTGCTTCCGTCATGTCCCTTCCTAATTCTCTCCTCTAAGCCCTAGACAAACCCTACCTCTTATAGTCACCTAAAACTGGCCTTACTGTGACTGAACAGTGCAGACTGTAAGCACAAAGTAATGGTAACCATTAGGGTTACAGATAAGTTCTTCTTCAAAGAATGCGTTTCACACCAAGCCCCTTTTCCTACCAGTTTCCCCGAGTGGATATTACCAATTTTTACATGTCCCTGATGTTGGTCCTTGTCTCTTGTCCCATTTATGAGGCAGGGGGGTTGATATGAGAGGTATGTTACTCTCTTCCCACTGGATACACCAGGCAACAAGGTGTTACAGCTCAGGTGCCTTTTCTGGCTAACATCTCTCTACTCATTAACAATGAAAACACCAAATTTAGGTGAGACAATGGAAACAGCTGAAGGCAAATTCAGGGGCATCCTTGAAAATTAGAGACTGCTGAGAGGTATGATAGGCTAGGGTGAGACAGGCATGATCGACAAGAAACATCCACATAAAAAAATGCAAATGTTAGTCTGTGCTGAAAAAAGGAGAAGGGGTTACGACTGGGGCCCCCCCCATCACCACCACAACCACCCCCAACTGGAGATATCTGTCCATCTCTCTGGGTTCCCTCAAAGGGCCATTTCCACGACCTTGTCTGCCCTGTTCTGTGCAGTGCAGAGCAGCTGCATCATCATTGGTCCTTACATCTAAATGCAACAAGCATCGCACTGGATGCATCCGTTGCCACTCAGAGCGATCTCTCTTTTCTTGGGGATGCGCAGCGGTATGGCCATGTCGTCCCAACGTGTAAACCAAACAGTCAGCACCACTGGTAGCAGTATAGGCAACTATTCACTCACACCCACCCAGCAACTCTCCCCTCTCTTCCAGGTCAAAAGGAAGTTTGGTCAAAACACAGGAAATGCAGAAGTAACGGTGAACACACAGTGGCGGTGGTGACGATGGGCACGGATGTGACTTAGCACAGCTGGATCAATACAATTCTGTTCCTTCACCGGGAAGGATTAGTTTCTTTTTAAAGCAGCAGTACTAGTGAGTCAACAACAACTTTCGTCATATTTTTTGTTAGCAATAATGTATTCCTGATATTCTTAGAATAATCATCAGCATATATTTATTTATTTTCTTCTGATATTTGTATTTTTCCCATCAATATACTTTATTAAATTGTGTACAGTCAACATAACAACACATACAGATCATTACAGACATCTGGAATAACACAGAACTATACACTACATATCCATCCCTTCCTCCCCCTTCCCCCATATCAGGTTTCCTCTAATAGTTTTAAAACAGTGTTTATTGTCCATTTTCTAATTAAGGACTCCAGACAGTAAGCATGGTCACCACTAGCAATTCTGTTCCAGTCCTTTCCGGGTCAACAAAACACAAAATAAATAAATGTCTAATTCTTCATATTACGTGGACGTAGTAGGATGGTGTTAGTTTCTTTTTTCTCATCAAGGTTTTGTTTCATGTTTCTTTTAACTCCCGCCATCAAGCTCTTTAGCTCCTGTTCACTCCCCCCCCCCCCAGCTGGCACCCACCTTCCCTGGACTTTCCTGCAGCTTGTTCCCCACAGGTTACCCCCATGGTGGTAGAGGAGGGAGGACCTCCCTCCCCATACCCACATCCAGTTCGGCACCAGACATCTCCAGGTGGTGGTGCGTCTCGGGGGGGGGGAGGGGGGACACAGAACTTCATCCTGCAGCAGGATCCCTTTTTCTGTTTCCTGCTGAAACCCACCATTGCGTAACATGAGAAACATGCACATGGAGGTGCATGCAACCCGCAGATCCATAGCCCTGCTCCTGAGCCGCTCATTGCCTGCACTGCCACCAGACCTCCAACCAGTGGCAGTCAAAGGCCAATACTGCTGCCACCCCTTACCTGGGACAGGGGAGCTGTCTTAGGGATGCTAAATCATCTCCCACCCTGCCAACCCCCAGCAACCCATACTCGTTCCCAGGCACAGGTCACTGGTGTGGGAGGAGGTAAGGCGTTACTTCAGTCCTCCATGCCACAGAGTTGGCCTTCTCATCAAGGTTTTTATCCTTCTGGGCTGACCGGGCGGCCAATCAGCCTCTCTCCTTTTGGGGAAGGGGGGAATTCACCCTGCAGATTCCCCCCTGGTCAGGCCTCAGGAGAGGGCTGTCCCCACCCCGGAGACTCACAACCAGATTCCCCCCTTCCTTCCTGAAGTGGCAGTGTGGGCCAGGACACCTCGAGCAGGGCTTCATGGAGCCCAGTCCCCCAGTTTTCCATATTTGCTTCTCACAGGGTTACTGCAAACTTGGATGGTGTATGTGCATGAAGGTGCTCTGGAACTGCCAGCCCCTTCCACGCACCCAACTTTACGTCAGCCTCCCTCAGCGTCTCACTCCCACCAGGCCTCCACCTGGTGGCAGGCAAGAGCAAGGACACATCGCACCTCCCTCCCAGTTCGGGACAGGAGAGCTGCCAAGTGCCCCCCACCAACTCCCAGAAACCCAAGCTCGTTCCCAAACTCGGGTTGCCAGCATGGCGAAAGGAGAGACACCACCAGCGTCTCAGCCCTCTGTGCCACTGGGCCGACTAGATGTTGCTAGTTTCTGATTGTAAACAGCACATCACACCAAAATGTTCATTTATTTATTTTATTAAGGTGAACATTACGAGAGAGGAGACTATTTTAAAAACTTCAAAACCACAGACCTCAGTTCAGGAATATAATAATAAAATTGAAAAGAAAAATGGTTGTATTTACCTGTATGTTTTTGCCAGAAATACGTTTTTATTAAAAAAAAACTTAGATTTTTTTGTTGACTAACAAATTTTGCAGCTTTGACTTCAGCTTTAGTCAAGATTAGGGTTCATCTCGCTTGAAAGGCTGAAAAATCAGCTTTTTTAGGTGACATGGTAGGACAGAGATAGCGCTATTGCTTGCTACGCTGGCGATCCGCATTTAGGAATGAGCACGGTCTGTTGGGGGGGGCACTGCGTCTGCAGTGTTACTGCTGACTAGAAAAGATAAGTCGGCAGCAGTCAGGAGCACCAGAATGGGGAAGGGTCATTGCCAGATGCCTGTCATGCATGCATACTAACATATATATGCATGGCTGCATCACTACATACTGGTATCTAGGAAGAAAACCGGGAGCCCAGAGGAAAAGACCATACGTTCAAGTTGGCATGCCTCCTAGCTCTCGCATGATGGACTTGACTGGCGACCAACCACACTGAGGTCCTGGGTAAGTGGTGGATAACCTGTAAGTCCATGAGAAAGTTGGTGGTGGGGCTGGGTGGGGTGCCACGGATGAGACCAAAGTGAGAAAAAAAAAGCTCAATAAAAAAAAAAAAAAGAAAGAAAGAAAAATCTATTTTTTTCTCAGTCAAACCTGTCCTCTGACCGAAACCCTAGTGGACCAGTTAACCATGTTAAGCTCAGAATGAAACTCTTCCAAGCACCACCACCTCTGCCTCATGTGGGTATTGGACAATGTTGACTTACCCAGCTCTCCCACTGTGTACAAGGGAAAAGCTGGTTGGGCTACCATCATCCCACAATGCTCTGCGGAAACAGTGTACCTTGCTGGCACTCTACTAACTGACCAGTCTCTGCAAGGTATTCTCCTTAGCTGAACTGACTAAGTCAAAGGACCTAGTTTAAAAAAAAATGGTCCCTCTCATGTACCAAACGGTTATTTTGTTGTTCAAAAAATTAAAGACAGTTAACAAAAAAAGGTTTGGAGGAACTACTTCTCTGTGTGCACTCCACCAAGATGAAGACAGCAGCACCGCTCTAATCAACTAGGGCTTGGTGACTCAGTAGACTGAGTGAGTAACTGGGTGTTTCACCAGCAGATTTTTTGTCTGAATGTAGCCCAGGTTGACTGCTGCCATAAATCTGATTTATGTGATGGAGGTTAAAGAGGGACTCCAGCCAAAAGTGCTACATTGCAGAATTAGAATAAGCATGCCCCAATAAATCACATACCAAAAATTAAGTTTCTGTGTTACTCCATTTTAAAGTTATGGGCTATTTTGTAACAACCCTGATTTCAATACCTGTTCAAAAAAGCCAGTTTCAGTGAAGAGCTGCTGATGATGTCATCTCCAGAACTCACATCCTAGTCTTTCCTGTCAGCAAGCTTATAGGACCTGTTTCTCTAAAGTTTAAAAATCATGTACAATGTGTTTTACAAGTAAAAGAGGCAGCAACATTCAAAAAACGTGTATAAAAACGGTGTTTCAGGTTTTGGAACAAAGTTGACAAATTTATATTTTTAATGCCTTTTTGATGTGGTCCATTTCTCCAGGGTTGCTGAATGCTGAGTCAGCATTCCTCCAGGCTGCTGATATCATTTGGGGTATTACTCTCCATTAGGAAGTTGTATTGCAACTAGCGCTGCATAATGTTGGTAACTTCACTGCTGTTTGTCAGTGTCTGCTTTATAACAAGTTTTAAAGAACACCTTTCCCAGTCCTTTGACTTTCATGCATAAATAACCCCTTCTTACATTGATTCTGGAATTGTATTTCATTACTGTCTTCTGCAGTTAGTTTTTGCATTCTGCAAAATGAATGAAATGCAATTCCAGAATCAGTGCAAGAACTTAGGTGCCGACTTGAGGGAAGCCTGCACAGAAGGATTACTAGGGAACCTGGCCATAGGAAAAATATTGCCTACTGGCAGTGAGCATCCGCAAAGGTTCATAAAAGTTGGCACTCCTGGGTAATATATGCATGAAAGTCAAAAGGACTAGGAACGGTGCTCTAAATCTCAATTTCTCTATCTCTCAACAAAATATTGCTCTGTTTTATAAGATGTCTTTTCCTAGCAGTTGAAACTCAGCTCCTTGTTCTTGTAAGTTTCATGTCCTGTCTCACAAAATAGGGTAATTTTGCATGAAAGTCAAAAGGACTGGGAAAGACGCTTACAACAACTCTACCTTCTCTCAATCCCCATGCTTTGTTACTGAGGCAAAAGAAAGTCAATTTTACAAAAAAACAAACAAAAAAAAAAAACACATTGACAAGGCGTTTGGATTTTGGCATAATGCACTACTAACAAGCTGTATTGGGGAAGGGGGAACATAGTATGTACACGGAGTACTGGTAGTTTTCACTTGCAAAATTACTGTGGCTGCACCGTACTACACAGTGCGAGTCACTCCTCTGCCCTACAGTGATGCATTCGGGAGTAAGCAGCCCAGCAGCTGAACAGTAAAGGCAAGTGCAGCAGGGCTAAAACAGGGCTCAAAAACAAATCCAAATTATGGAAGGCAGAGTAAACCATGGCCAAATATACACATCCTTTCAGATCTAGTACCTCATATAATGACAAGATGTAACTTTCTGGACCATCAGGAATAGTGCTCTTTAACAGGAGCCTTATATGTGTTAATTTCTGCTAGTGGTGGAAGTGTTAGCCCTGGTAAAATTATCATTCTAATGTGGAATACAACATGGATGAGTCTGAATGTAGGCTAAGTAACAGTCTGTCAGGGAGACCACACTAGGGGCTAAATATTCAAAACTTTGCACCTGGCGCAAATCAATTGCACCACATTTGCAATGGAGTGCTATATTCAAAAGGTCAAATAGAGCCGGCACAACGTGCTACCACCAACTCTATGAGACAATGTATGAATGGCACAAAGTGAGGGGTGGGGACATGCATACAGGTGCAACGGTATATTCAAAAATATAGTGCTATACAACGTGCGTTAGTGCAACATGTAGCACGGCGCAAATTACCACCCATGAAAAGGTGGTCTTAATGGGTATCCAGTGACCGAAAATGAGTGACTAGAAAAACAGAACTCATTTTCAGCGCTATCATTTTCAGCTACACTGCAAGGCAGCCCCCCCAGCACTAAGTTTTTCTGGAAGTGCGGTCGCCAAGAAGTGCATATCGCCAATTTACTTTTCGGCGATATGCACTGTCCATAGTAGAGATCGTTGTTATGACATGGAACCGTCTTAATGCCGGGCAAATCCAGGATGGGGGGTGTGGACACAGCAGCAACAGGGAACAAGGCTGTATGCATCCAATGAGGAGGCAATGTGGGTGGACGGCCACCCTGCGGCCACCCTGGCCCACTCCATACTCACAGGCACACAAACTGTGGAATGCAATTCCCCAACAGTGCTGTGAAGTGAACACTTATGTAAAGGTTACAACTGAGCTAGAACACTACTTGCAGAAACAAACTATTTGTACGGTATTGTAATGTGTACCTAATGTGATATTTGTGTATTGTGTGCTGTGCACTGTATGTCTTTATTGGACACCGTTGCATCTCAGCCATATAGTTAGTGTCTCTGGGTCATTCCTGACACTGGGCTTTGGTCCAGTGTGCTTACCTGGTGAACAAGGTGATAAAAAACAGTGAACAGAACACATACATGGCAGAGACATGCTGCACACAGATGGTACTGCCCATGTTGCCGTCATCTGGCACCGGTCCTAACCCTGCCAGGCATTAGTGGGTGCCCCAGTGCCCAGTGGATACCATGGCAGTGTATCCATGCAGCATACACCTCCACTTCCCCCTAGTAGGGTACACCAACACAGTCCAGTAGACACATGCTGCACTGGGGGAATGAAGGATGTTGAGGAGAGGGTATACATGTGGCCAAGCTGCATCACATAGTACTGTAGGTATTGCCACACAGCTGGGGCCATCCACACAGTGCACATGTTCCACTGATGGGACTGCACCTGACAGCAGTATGCCAATATGATGGTATGTGTGCCCCCTCCGGGGCACATACCCTACACCCGTCCGGGATCCCCGCACACACGGACAGCCATGTATATGGTAATGTAGGGATCCCATGCCACTGGTGCAGCACATAAGGGTCACAGGACAGTATGACTGTGGTGTCCACTGTCAGACCACATTTTCCAGCTATGCTTGTCACTGTGTGGATAGCACCAGTCACTGCTGCCTGACACACCATAGGCATTGCTGTGTACCTCACAGTATTGCCTACTATGGTACTATACCATCTGATAAACACTGTCACAGGAACAACGATTTGCCTCTGACATGCAGCACGACCACCCATTCCTGTAGTGCTACTCCCCTCAGCCACATTAGTATTTGCATCTGTGTCCAAACCAAGGCTGCAGCTAATGTTCTGTGAGCACACAATAAATGTGGCAACCAACCTGTAATACCAGTCAGACCTACAGGTGGAGCTGTGAGCACAGAAAGAAACATAGCTACCACCTTGTAATTCCAGTTACAGCTACAGGTGGAGCTGTGTGCATGTTACAGCACCGGACAAGCCACATGTACAGCAGGCTGTAATGAGGTGCTAATGTGGCTGTTTGCCTATGGATTGCCTGAGTAGGCTTTTCTGCATTGCAGTTTTGAATACTATATAGCAAACTCTGGTGCCAAACGGGAGTGCACTGGGCAAACGTGGCAGCACCGTGCAAATGTGTTAGCACCACGCAATACTGTAATGTTCCATTACATGGTTCTGCAGTATTTGGCCTGCACTGTTGTTTGCTGCTGTTGTGCTCTGCTGCTTTGCTTGCACACATGTTGCCCACATTGTTCAGCCTTACCTCACTCCACCTCTGTGTGCACTGGGCCGCTGCTGCAATTTGCACTGCTCTCGGTTGCTATAGTCAGTGCTGTCTTTTTTGCTGAGCTATTGTTGCACTGCACTCTCAGCCCTGTTAGCACGCCTTCATTTGCACACTATATTCAACTAATTTAGCCCCGGGGCTATTCCTCTGAATATGGCATGCAAATGGTTCCAGGCTAATTTTGCCCACCGTGCAGTGCTAATTTTGCCCTGGGGCAAAGTTTTGAATATCTAGACCTAGGTTGGCTGGATTGGCTACTGCACAGAAACTTATAAGAAGGTTTCAAAACAGCATTGTCTCTCTCCCAGCCCCATTTACAGGAAGGCAGAATAAATGTTTTAAAGTGCCATACTGAGAAATCACCTCAATTGAATGACAGGTGCGAATGATGACAGCCTTCCACCACATCAGAGTCTGCAAACCTCACCAGTGAAAACAGGAAATTTTGCTCACATGCCTTTCCAGTATAAAAAATAAACAAACTAAACCTCACTGCAGTGTGCTATCATTCAGCATTTAGCAACTCTGGAGAAAAGGATCACAACATAAAGGCACCAAAATAAATAAAAAATACACATTTGTCAACTTTTTTACAAAACCTGAAACACAGTTTTTATAGCACTGTTTTTTACTTGCGAAAACTATTGCAAATGAACTCCAACCTTTGCAGAAACAGGTTCTATAAGCTTGCTGACAGGGAAGACTAGACTGCGAGTTCAGGAGGTGACATCATCATCAGCTCTTCACTGAAACTGGCTTTTTTTGAAGAGGCAGTGAATTTAGGGTTGTAAAATGACTTGTAACTTAAACAACGTAACTCAGAGATCTCATGTTTGGCACAAGGCTGATCGAGGCTATGCTGATCCAAATTCTGAAATTTACCGATGCCAGAAATTTTGACTGTAGTCCCTCTTTAAGTAAGCTCTCTAGTTCTTAGTCCAGGTCACATAGAAGCATTACACAAAACAATGTCTATTTGACTAGTCCAGGTCATGAAAGCCATCATGACAGTTGTCAGTAACACAGGAATATAGATTTTGTCAGCAGAAAAGGACCTTTAGGCCCATCCAGTATGCCCCTTGTCCATGCCTATTCTGTCACCACTGAGCCTAGCTGGTCACCGGTGTAGCTCCCTCCCTCGTTCCTCTGTCTAATATGCCCCTGTGCCTATCCCATGCATGCTTGAAGCCCCCCACAGTCTTTTCCCCCGCTACCTCCTCTGGCAGGCTGTTCTAGTCATCCACTGCCCTTTCCATGAACATATATTTATGCACATCTCTCTTAAACAGTCCCCTCTTAGCTTCACTACATATCCCCTTGTTCTAGTGCCTTCCTTTCTCTGAAACAAACCCTCCACTTGCACCTTGTTCACTTCTGTGAGGTACATGTAGGTTTCAGTCGTGTCCCCTCTCACCCTCCTCTTTTCCAGGGAGTCCAAGTTGAGTTCCTGCAGCCTTGCTTTCTCGTGTAAGCTCTCGCGCAACCCCCCCACCATTTTGCTGCCCTCTGTATCGCTTCTTCAATGTCCTTACAGAGTGTGGCCTCCAGAACTAGACACAACATTCCAGGTGGGGCCTCACCAGTGAGCGACAATGGCAGCACCTCCTCTTGCTAGAAATCCTTCTCCCAATGCACCCCAGCATTCTGCTAGCCTTTCCCACTGCTTTGTCACACTGCCCAGCTACCCTGAGATCATCAGCTATGATAACCCCAGGTCTCTTTCTTGCTTGGTGACTGTAAGCTCCACTCCCCCCGTCTGATACACAGCCCTAAGTGCACAATCTTGTACTTTTTGGCATTAAAACCCAACTGCCACCCCCTGGAACATTCCACTAGCTTCCTCAGATCCCTTTGCATTCTCACCACCCCTTCCTGAGTGTCAACCCTGTAGCAGATTTTTGTGTCATCCATAAAGAGACAAACCTTACCCTCAAGCTCCTCTGCAATGTCGCCTATGAAGACACTGAAGCGCACCGGTCCCAGCAACGAACCCTGTGTCACCCCACTAGTCACTCTTCACTCTTCTATCATCTGAGTGGCTACCATCAACCACCACCCTTTGCCTCCCTATCCCTTAACCAGTTTGATACCCAGCTTGTCACTCTGTCCTCCACCCTCAGGCTGCTTAGTTTCTTAACTAGCTTTCTGTGTGGCAGTGTCGAAAGCCTTACTGAAGTCCAGACAGACCACACCCACTGCTCTCTCCTTGATCCACCTCCCTGGTAACCCAGTCAAAACAAATCTGTGAGATTAGTTTGACATGACCTCTCTTCTCTGAAACCATGCAGCTGGTGGTCCTGCTGCCCTTTTGCCTCCAGGTGCTCCACGAGCCTCTCCTTCCGTAGTGTCTTCATTAATTTGACTATGACATTCTACAACCCACGGAGCAAGTACAAAACTCTGCTCCTCAACATCAAGAACCATGCAGGGGCCTCACTTGAGCATGTTCCTGAGTTTAAATACCTTGGCATCACCCTGGACAGTTCCCTTTCGTACTCACATCATACAGGTAATGTAGCAAGACCTGCCAATATACGGATTGGCCTGCTCCACAAGCACAAGCATTTCCTGACCCCTGAAGCCCTTAGGTTGGCTATCTATAGCTCTGTCACCGCCATCATTGACTATAGTCTTGCCATCTACGGCTCTGCCTCCCCCTACAGCTCTCCGGAGGATATCTGTGACTCTCAACAAAGCCTGTAGGCTCCTTACAGGTGCCCCCCCAACTCACACCTGTGACCCATATGCCCAGGCTGGATGGCTACCTCTCCAGAGCAGAATACAGTACCAGACCTGTCTACTCACCAAAGGAATTCTCCTTGGGCACATGCCGCCTGGAGTTGCAAAACTCCTTACTGCCCAGAGCAGCATCCAATCTACACGTAGAGCTCTGCAACAGACATTTCAGATCCCCAGGTGCTGGACCACTATGGGGCAGAGATCATTCTTGCACAGGGCACCTCAGTATTACAATACCCTTAACAAAGAAGCACTTACGGCTGCGACTCTTGGTCCCTTTAAAGGACTTGACACTCCATTGCCTCAACCCACATGAGTGTGACTGCCCTCTAAAGAATGGTCTTCACCTTGTATCGGTGACAGTGGTGCTCTGGGTTCCTGCCTCCTGTCCTCTTTTGTCACCCCCACACTCCTCCCTTTACCCACCCTCCCTCTCAGCTGACACTAGGGCTCAAGTCACCATCACCCATCTCATGCCACCCGCCCCTTCTATCTGACAATGGCATTGCCTGCTCACTCCTCCCTACCTCTCTCCACTCCATATGCAGTTCACCATCAAAACGCACTCATGCTGGCTATTGCTGTCTCTCTCTGCAAACCACTGTACATACCATGCTTAATTCAACCTTGAAATATAATATATGTATCTATTGTTTCCTTTGTATTGTTGTTCCCCTACATCCTTTGACATGGAACCTTAGTAAATGAGCAGTCCCTGCTCAAAGGTACTTGTAATCCTAGAGTTTACTAAATAAATAAATAAATACAATTTCTCCACCACTGATGTGAGACTGACTGGCCTGTTGTTGCTAGCATCCGCCCTACTGCCGCTTTTGTATAGAGAGACCACATGGGCCCTCCTCCAGTCCTCTGGAACTTCCCCCATCTCCACTGAGGTGCCTCCTTAATCCCCCCACTCCTCCAATATTCCCCCCACTCCTCCAATATTCCCCCTCTCCTCCATACCTCTATCCCTATCTCCACTCCCTTGCACCTGCTCCATCCTGCCTACTCTGATCCTAAACTTTCCTCTCCCGCTACTACCCCCCCAACTACCTCATCTTGACATTGGGCCTTGGTCCTACCTGGTCTCCACTCCCCCCACCCCACTGCCTATTACCTTCCACTGGAGGTTCCTCCGCTTCCTGCATAGTAAAACAATTTTCCTTGATATTCTGTACAACCATTTACATCCTAAAGCCATGTCTGAATCTCATTATCATGCTTGAACCAACTATGTAACTTGTTGTGTAACTATGATGGCAATCTGTATGTACCAAGTGTTTGCCTGAATCTCATACTCATGTTTGTACCACCAATGAAACCTGTTATATGACCCATGTATGTAGCCTGTATGTACCTACTGATTGCCTACTGTCTGACGTGGAACCTTTGCAAATGAGCTCCCAGCTCAAAGGTCTGTAATCCGAGACTTGAATAAATAAATAAAAATCACTGCTGGAGGGATGGCCAGCACTGTGCTCGGTTCCTTTAGGACCCTGGGATGAATCCCATCCAGCCCCACTACCTTATTCTCATTTAGGGCTTCCAATCCCTTGACCCTCTTCACCAAGAATGGACTCATATCCACTTCTCGCCCGGCAGCTACTTGCAGCATGCATGCTGGGTCTGCTCCCCCACTCCACCCTCACCGTGAAGACTGAGCAGAAGTAATCATTCAGTATTTCCACTTTCTCTTGATCTTCCTCTGTGCAGTCCCCCTGCACCCTCCTGACTGTCACTATCCCTCCCATTGTCTTCCTCTTTTCCCCCACATACCTGAAGAAAGTTCAGTCCCCTTTTTTGACCTCCTTAGCTGTCCTCTCCTCTGTTAGTGCTTTAGCTGTCCTCACCCTCCTTCCTGCTTCCCTCGGCTTTGCCAGATGTACTTCCCTGTCTTCATCTCTCTGGGTCTCCTTGTACTTTCTAAATGCTGTTTTCTTCTCCTCCTTCACTGCCTTTGCCACCTCCTTAGAGAACCAAAGCAGCCTCTTCCTCCTTGTTCCCTTGCTCACTTCCTTCAAAGAGCATGTCATTGCCTGGGCTATACCCGCCTTAATTTTTCTCCACTCTATCTCTGGCCCCTCCGCCCCGAGGCATCCTCTGAAGCAGTTTATCATTTCTTTGAAATCTGCCCTCCTAAAGTCCAGAACCCTTGACTTAGTGTGTTTTTGTCCTGTCCTGTCCGTATGTCAAACCACACTGTTCAATGATCATTTCTACCCAGGCAACTACCAACTGTGATGTTAGCAATGCTATCTCTGTTTGCAAGTACCAGCTCCAGTACTGCCCCATGCTTAGTAGGTTCCAAAACCAGCTGCCTGAGAAATGCCCCTTGTATGGAGTCGAGGATGGCCCTGCCTCTTGATGTAGCAGCGGTGAGAATGTCCCAATCTACATCCAGCACATTGAAGTCCCCCATTATCAAAACTTCCCACTTGCTGACAATTTTGCTAATGGCTTCCCTCAGGGCTCTGTCTAAATCCCCATCCCCCCGTTTTGGAGGCCTGTACACCACCCCCATGCAAATTAACGACCCCTGACTCCATCTCTAGGCCGACCCATACTACCTCCAGCCATTCTCTGTCCCCATGTTGCCCCTGTATCTCAGTAGCTCATATAGCCTTCTTCACATATGAAACAACCCGTCCACGTTTCCTCCCTGACCTGTCCTTCTGGCATGTGGTGTAGCCTTGGATGGCCACTTCTCAGTTGTGGTTGTCCGTGCACCATGATTCTATCATGGCCTCCAGATCCAGGTCTGCCTCTGCAATGACTGCCTCAAGGTCAGCAATGTGTTGCTAATTTGCATTAATTAATACCACTGATAGTCTCACTTGAGACACCAAATACTGACAAGACATAAACCACAATCTCACTGACTAGAAGTGGTTCTTCCTCACCAGGGTTGTGGCAGTTCACAAGAGTAGTGCGAGGATAATCTGCACTGCAGCTACCAGGGGTTCTCTACCTGCCATGGGCATTGAGAATGAAAACAAATACACAGAGTGTTGCGCCCAGGCAAACAAAGCAGTGCACTACAGAAAGACACAACCAGCACCTGGGGGAAAGAAAAAGGACATACGCACACGCTGTCATTCTCATAAAGAACAGCACAGAACAAATACTTTGAAGTGCTGAGTATGTGGAACAAAATGTCAGATGACACACTGTGATCTGTGAGTAGCATGTCAGTTGCTCTCTGGTTTGCAAGATTATTTTTTGCACGGTTTTATTCGTTTTATCACAGACACACTTTTGTATCTAACTTACGCTGTACTGTGCTTTGTAAGAACAGAAGTGTGTGCCTTCCCTCTTTTTCAGATCCACAGAGGGCTCTAGTCTCTAGTGTTGTCAGATCAGACACCTACAGCAAGCACTAATATTCACTTCAAAAATTAAAAGACAAAGTGGTGGGATGGGCATTATATTGACTAATGGGTTTGTCCTCAGTAAACAGTACCCAAACGTGTGGCAAACTGTTCACAATAATATCCATACTACCACTAATTAACTGTGACCAAAGTAGCAGACCAGGGAGGGGCTGTGGACATGGCCTACCTAGACTTTAGCAAGGCACTTGACACAGTCCCACACAAAAGATTAATAAACAAATCAGCAAGCCTTGGAGTGGGTCCCAAGGTGGTAGCCTGGGTAAAAAATTGACTGGACAACAGGACGCAGAGGGTAACAGTAAATAGAGTCCACTCTGAAGAAAGTGGGGGTACCAGCAGGGTACCGCAGGGTTCAGTACTGGGACCGGTCCTCTTTAATGTCTTTATAAGTGACATTGCAGAGGGACTGGAAGGAAAAGTATGTCTCTTTGCAGACGACACAAAGATCTGCAACAAGGCTGATACACAAGGTGGGGTGGAAAGGATGAGAAGGGATTTTGCAAGGTTGGAAGAATGGTCAAACGTATGCCAGCTTAGATTTAACACAAAGAAGTGCAAAGTAGTGCACCTGGGAAACAAAAACCCAGGGGAAGAGCACACAATGGGGGGTGAGATATTAACAACAACAAAAATGGAAAGGGACCTTGGGGTAGTCATATCAGCTGACCTAAAGGTAAGCAAGCAATGTGAGAAGGCAGTAAGGATGGCTGGGGATACTGGGATGCACAGGGAGTGGTACCGACAGTAGAAAACAGGAAGTTGTTATCCCTCTGTACAGACAATTAGTGAGACCCCAGCTGGAGTACTTTGTGCAGTTCTGGAGACCCCATCTCCGCAAGGACATAGAATGGAGGCTGTCCAGAGAAGGGCAACTACAATGGTGCAGGGTCCTCACCAGAAGCCATACGAAGACAAACTAATGGAGCTTAATATATATACCCTCAAGGAAAGGAGGAAGGGGGAGACATGATAGAAACTTTCAAGTACTTCAAGGGAATCAACAAAGTCCATAGGGGTAGCATCTTTCAGAAAAAGAGATGTGCAAAAACAAGGGGGCACAATTTGTAGAGGGGGAATGGCTCAGAGGTAATGTGGGGAAGTGTTTTTCATGGAGAGGGTTACAGATGCATGGAACAGCCTTCCTGTGGAGGTTGTGGAGTCAAAAACAGTGGGGGAATTCAAGAATGCATGGGACAGACATAAGGCAATTATGGTGGGGGGTAGGAAGGAGTAGGTTGTTGGTTAACTAGGATCTGCAGCTTATCCGTTAGGTAGGGAAATGGGCAGACTAGGTGGGCCAAGCGGTCCTTATCTGCCATCAGATTCTATGTTTCTATGTTAATGAAAATCATTTTCTTTGGCAAGCAGAACTTTTCCTAAACTGCAAAATTTGCTGACAGAAAAAACAATAGTAGACACAAAGAAAACCGCATTGTCAAATAAACCTGCATATTGTAATCTAACAAAAAAAGCAGGTTATCTATATAAGCTAAATTTTCAGGCTACAACAATTTTATAAACTGCATGGCGCTTATTGCATTAGCTTGCAAACTGCTTCATTCATTTATTATGATTTTTTTTTCTGACTGCAAAATGATTTAGTTTAATCCAAATTCTGTTCCCCAGAAGAAAGTCATTAAGGTAATTAGTAGAGGGGTAGGTGTTATTTTGGACAGAAAAGGCTGGGGTATACTTTCCCGTGGTTTAGCTCTCCTACCAATGCTACTGCTCTGAATCTGACCTCTCCAGGTCTGGTATGGTGTTATCAATCAGAAAAAAAAACAACCTCTGGTTATAACGGCATTAATACACAAAGGGATTCCACTACTTCCAGTGCCTATTACAAGTCAGTTCCTAGAGGATAGGAGTCAAAAGGCTTATTTAGCCTTAACTATCGACGCTGCAGTGAGCAGTGCAGAGTTGGAAGAGGATCACTGTGAACAGGAACGGAGCGTTGCAGAGGTGCTTCAATGCAAACATTTCCATTAGCTGCAATGGACGGGAGTGGAAACACTGCAGGCTATTTTGTCCACGTCTAGACATTCCCCACCACCTGAAGCAGTTATGGGCTGGCGAGGGAGTGCACTGAGGGAGAGTAGAAGGGAGGGTTATTTATTTTAAAAAAAGCACTGGGATTGTGGGTCTTGGGTTGGGGGAAGGAAACACACAGAGGGAGAGAGACTGGGAGGGAGGATTGCTTTATACTCTCTACTCACCAACATTCCCGCTTCCACGCTGCTTCACCTCAGTCCCATCACCAATCTTCACTGGGACTTACCCCCACCCACCTTAGACCCCAGTAGCGTGTGCCCATGGTGGGGGTTCATGGTCATCAGAGCTGGCCCAGGCCTCTTGAGACTCTCTCATCTGACCTTCAGTGGACGGGTGCTGCAGTCAATGGTGTCGGCCCTGGGGAGTGGAGCCAGCATCATCTTGCCTCAACTGAGGTTTTTGTCGTCAGTTTCCTCCCAGCCACGGGATGTCTGCACTTGAGAAGCTCAAGAGCAGGAGGGTGCATGGCGACATGTCAACTACGAGATCAGTCGACATCCCCTCCTTGCCATTCTAGCTCCACTGGACTTCAACCCATGCTCACCCACATGGCAGCACCGGAGCGTAGGTAGTGACCCTCCTTCCCCAGAGAAAGAGAATGTCCCCTGGAATGCTTAATTCTCCCGCCCCCACTGGCCCTCCGATGACCTGAGATCATTCCCGAACCTGGGTTGCCAGCATCGCAAGTGATAGTTCTATTGCTGCACCTACAGGAAGACTGGGAGTATTTTTAAATTTTACATAACAAAAATGCACTGGAGAGTTCAGGGGCCAAAGGGAAGGCAGGGCAAGGAGTCACAATGCTCACTGCACTCCACAGCTGTCATGTATGGAGAAAAAGCAAACGGCTGCAGCACAACGCTCCACGAACACGGGAGCTGTATCGCTGCAGGAATGTAGCAGTAGTGGAAACATGTCTATCATAAAAATAGATGGGAAAAATCCTGGAAGCAGATTGGCTAAAGCAGTCTTTAACCCATGACAATTTACCAGTACACCACCATGGCTCAAAACAGATTACCAATAACAGAGATTTCCAAACATTTTGGAGCCATTTTATCATCGTAATAATACACTCCAGAGCATGTTATATCATGGGGGATTATCACTTCTTATGTGGCTGAAGGCACGCCACATTACCTCATGCCTTACAACGAACCCAAGGCATTATGATATGTCATGATATAGCACACCCTGTTGTATATTACTGCTTACTTAAAACATCAACTTGCACCCACTGGCACCACTGCTGACAGTATTAAATGGGAAGGACTGAATGGATGTGGGATATAAATTACCCTCCTAACTGGATTTAGAGTAATTGAGAGCAGGTACAAAGTTAGACAATCTTAAGAGCAGGCTGCAATAGATACTATACCACGAATACTCCAGCACTAGCCTTAAAATTACTGATATAGTTAGTGCAATTATATGAACTAACAATATCTTGCTCATTCATGAAAAATGTATGTTCAGAGACTCCCATCAGTAATACAGTTTAGACTGGAGAGTCTTTTTAATGTAACTTAGCAGGAAAGTTTCCCTGAAATTTGTCTCATAATTAGGAACATAATAAATGTGTACTGGCCTAACAGGCAGCTCTGTTGAGGGGAAATCACTACGGTCAAACACAAAAACAAAAAAATAATGCCCCTTGAGTAGCAGTGGTATATAAATTAGAGATGGATCTCGATGAGGAAAACTAGTTTATTAAACATTCTGCATACTAAGATGGTTCTTTAGAGATACAGACCATCTCATTTACGAGAGGTTCTAGGGTATAGCAGGCAGCAGATACATACAGTTACATACTCCATATTAAATATATTGCCAGGTGCATGGTCTGCTGTCAAATGACCTTTTCTTACTCCTAATACTTCTTACATGGGTGTTACAAAACAAAACGATACTGCTGCACATTTACAGTTCTCACCAGTAACAAATCACACTTAAATTGCAAAAAATGAGCATGAATTTATTCAGAGTAGCCACCAGCATGCACTACTCCTCCCCGGCACAAGCCTTCATCAGGGGGTGGATCAGTAACATATCGGACATATATTAATTTGGGGACAAATGAAATACATGCTCAGTGACAATTAACATTACTCTCTTGTCTTTCTGCTTTACAAATGTGATTGTCATCCTGTTTAACTGTTGTGCTTACTGTATATATCTTTAATACTTTTGACCATTTTATGAATGTTGTAACTGTAACAATCCACTCCTGGTGTGCATCAATGCTGTAATAACCTCACTTGCTGGGTGGCTGAAGACACTCGGCTGTACCTCGAGCCTTACAACCCACCCAAGTCGTTCACTTATTAAAACACTGCCACACACCCGACCGTGGAGTATTACACACACACACACACACACACACACACACACACACACACACACAGGATATGCGATGGAGACCAGTAGTATAAATCATTTATCTTCACAAGAGCAGTTTGACCTTGTGTAACCTCATGAGTGGCATAAGCCACAAGCGATATGCCCATGGTCAAACTGCTCGAGTGAAGGGTAGCCAGTGAACAGGGTGAAAACAAAAAGTGCGACACCAAGGTCCGCGAGTGAAAAATGGCGAAACTGAAACGGCAATAAAAGTTTTACCCCTTCCCTGAGGTGCTGTGGCCTCAGAGTTAAATAAATAAAGTGCTTGGGGCGGCCCCTAGGAAAAATCGGTTCTGGCTTTGCTTCTTTCCTCACAGTTCCGGGTTCGCCCTTCTGTACTAGCCCATATCACATAAAACCGAGTGAAGATAAATCATTTATACAACAAGGTCCTCACCTCATATTTCATTTACGCAACATGTAAAGACCTTGGGGGTTAATTTTTGGTTTTTATGTGTTTTTCTTTGCTGTTTAATTTAGCTTCCTTGGTGGGTTTATTTTGTGAAAAAGCATTATTGTGCTTTATCTGTGCTTGGTTGCTGGGGCCGTTGCTATGAACATACCATCAATGATGACATGCTTTGCTGCAGTGTCACTGCTGATTGGTGGAGTTGCATGAGCTCCCGAAAATTTCAAGGCACAATAGCAGACCCGCTTAGTGGCTGTTAACTTGCTTTCTGTACATGCCTGCTAGGAACAACTGACGTTGGTTAAATAGTTCTATTTTGTAAAGTTATATGTTTTTCTGAACTGGGACATTAAAAACTGCTTTCTGTGATGTCGGCTGAGGTTTTCCTCTTTTTTTTTTTTGTAGTAGTAAGCACGCGTGTGTGCCTGGTGCAGTCTTGCGGTTTGTCTTCAGCTTGGGAGCATTCGAAAAAAAAATGTGGTTTTATTTCAGAGACCGTTAGTGACCCTGCTTATATCAAGGTCTAGTTTGAAGGAGAAAAAATTAACAGGTTATTGTTTTTTTTTTTTAGCTTGAAAACGGCAGAGAGCTGAGTAAGACCTAGTGGGGAATGTCTGAAAGAAAATGCTTCTCAGAGAACGGCATGTGTGATTAAAAAAAGATTCTCATTGAGTGGACTGTTTTTTTTTTTTACATTTAAATTGTTCAGTATTTTCTGAAGTACTATTATGACATTTTGTGAATCCTGGGGGTAGAAGCTGATGGTGGGAAGTACAGAAGGCTGTACAGTGTGACCAGTATGGATGGAAGTAGTGTCAGTGGGCAAGCAAGGGGAAGGGGCGGAACTGGTGACATGTCTTCTATACATAAATGGGCACAATGTGTCTAATATATATATATATATATATATATATATATATATATATATATACACACACACTGTATATACACACACACACATTTACATAACAGTGGTGTAGATAACCGAATTTATACAACAGCTTCTGAGTCCATGCATGTTGCGTAAATTTATTTATGCAATATGGGTGGACACAATATCCATTATGTAAAGTCATTTATTCCACTGGCAGTAAATACATTTTAGAACCTGCATTTATTCTATCCCCTCTGTCAGTCATCCCCCATTTATTCTACCATCTGTCAATCATCCTCCCTGCCCTTACTGGCACTACTTACTCACCGGTACTCTATTTTCTGCACTTTGGCACTGCAATCTCCTACTCTATCCCTCTAAGCTCTGCATCCCCACTATATTCTCCTAAGCCTTACATCTGTTTGTGGTCAGTTGGAGCATTCTTGGCAGTGCAAAGTGAACTGGGAACACCTCTTGCTATAATCCTACACTCCACCTCTCCTGCCCTCTCCCTCCTTTGTTTTCGCCCACCCCTCCCACGCCATTTCCACTAGCTATTCTGACCTTGTCTACCTTTTGTTTGCCTTCACCCCCTGCTGCTCGTCTGCCGCCAGCCCCACGCCCCCATCTCACCTCACCCCTGCTACTGTGCCTATAACTTACTGTCTTCTTTGTCGTTCTCCACAGACATCTGCACCTCGAGCGGCACTCACAGCAGCGAGGCGGCGCCTATGGCCGTCTCTCTCCGGCCGCCACTTCCACCGGACCTAGCTTCACCCTCGGACTGGCCTCCTGGTCCCGACCCCTGGATTCACCACTCAGGTACGGCCGCTGTTTGATTTTGGAGCCAGGCTGCTCCGGCAGCTCTCCCATTGGTCGCGGCTTTTCGTCAAGGCATCCGATTGGACCAGCCACGAGGAACCTAGCCCACAACTGGTGCGCCCTGCAGTCAGCATATCTGGCTCGCGTTGCCGCTCTCCTGAAACGGAGCTGTGCTTATGTGATGCTCATTTTATTCCCACCCCCTCCCCCACCACCTTTAAATACTCTTCTGTCCCTCCTACTCTGGAAGAATTCCCCCCTCATTTGCTCTTCTTTCTCTGCTTATATATCTAGACTACGGACCCAGACTCAGGCAGGTTATTCCTGTCTAAAGCTCTTGCCACCACCCCTCCCCGTGTCTCTCTCCTCTATGGCTCTTCCTACTTTGCTTAAATCTCTAGTACTAGGTCCTAGATAAAAGAAGGTTTACCTCAGCTAAATTTATTCCATAATACCCATATATCCTCACCCCATATGAAATGTGGGCTGCACTGTTGCTACATCTTTAAGTTGGCTTCATGCTCTCCATACTCACTCCCTGCCCTGGAACACAGGAGCTGGGAACCATTACAACTACATACAAGCCACCTGCCGATCTGCATACCACAGCACCACCGTCCTTCTATTTTTTATCCCACTAGCACACAGGGATAGCAGCCTCCCTACCCTGTGGGCTTAATGTCAACTACTTAATCACACACCTCCTCTGTTCTCCTCAACTCTGCCTCACCAGGGTCATGATTTACGCAACCCTGCGCTCTATAGGGGCACACTATAGATATACTGAAACACAAAAGGTATCTACCCGTAAACGGAAACGCACCAGGTCCTTTAGATTGTTGCTAAATGCGCTTATTAAGATACTTGTGTTGCTGCTGCTTTGCTCAGGATCAGTCAAGCTGAATCCAGGCCCTCAACTACCAATTCAAGCCCCCTGTAACCTAGCTTACCGTAAAGGTCTGCATATACTTCATCTGAATGTATGTAAGCTATCGAAAAAACTGGATGCCATCCAAACCTGGATCTCGCATACTAATCCGGATGTTCTGGTAATTACAGAATCTTGGCTTAAACCATCAACCCTAAACATCGAGATGAATATTCCCTCCTATAACATCTTTCGCACTGACAGACCAACAAGAGGGGGTGGTGGTGTCATCTATGTGCTGGATAAATATACTGCTTTTGTTACCGACTCCACTACTGCTGCTAAGGAATTCGAAAGCTTAACCATTAAGGTCCAACTTGCGTCCTCCTCTTTGTATATCACGGGCTGCTATAAGACCCCTTCAGCAGGCCTCCATCTGTTGAACCACTTGACTAACTTCTTAAGCAATACACAGGCTGAAGTAATTGTCCTGGGAGACTTCAACCTGGATTGGTTCTCTGATATCTCCTTACCACTTAAAGTACTATGTGACACCTTTGGGTTGGTTCAGCTTATTTCTGATGCTACACGACTGAACAGAGCTAACCCAAGTAAAAGTTCCTTGGTGTACATCATATTCGTGAACAAGCCACACCTTTTCTCCCACTCAGGTGTGTTCTTCTCGGATATCAGCGACCACTGTCCCACTGCTTGTGTAAGGACTGCATCTTACCCCCCCCCCTTCCTCTAGGTACACCTTCAAAAGATGTGTGCGTAACCTCGACACATGCCCTCATTGAGGATATCCAGGAGTCTCTGCTCTGGCAGGAACTTCACCTGGCCAAAACAGTCGAGGATGCCTATAAGCCACTTGAAGCCATTGTACTAAATGCGCTTGACACGCATGGCCCATTAGTCAAAACCCGGATAAAGAAAAGATCCTTTCTGTGATTTACACTAGAGCTGAGAACAGCCCTACATAGTGGGGACAAATTATGGAAAAAGGCTTGGAAAACAAAGCTTCCTGAAGATTGGGCTGCTTTTAGGGCTGCCAGGAACTTCTGCACGAAGCTAACCAGAACTAAAAAAGCTTCTTTCTTCCAAACATCACTGGCTTCCTCTGCCAATTGTCCCACAAAATTCTGGAAAACACTCAAAGATATCGAAGGTCATGTTCCCACTGGGTCTCTTCTGTCAAAAATCTCGAAAGGTGACACAATCATCACTGACAAAGTAGGGATCCTTGATCTTTTGAATGACCACTTTGCCACTGCAGGACTGGCCTTTGACTCCTCGCCGACCAGCCACCTTCACACCCAATCCTTAGCACAGGTAGCATCAAATCCTCACCACACCCAATCTGCCTCTTCCTTCTCTTTCCGTTCTGTCTCCCTCAAGGAGGTGGAGGACCTGTTACTGCACCTGGACGTCAGGAAAAGCGCTGGTGCTGACCATGCTGAGCCGTACTTCTTAAAGATCAGTTATCATGTATTGGCTGTTCCAATCACACACCTCTTTAACTTATCTCTTTCACTGGGTGCAGTTCCCAAGATGTGGAAGACAGCCCAAGTGAGCCCCCTGTTCAAATCTGGTGACCCGACAGACCCCAATAATTATAGGCCCATCTCGCTACTACTTATTCTCTCCAAACTGCTTGAAAAAGTAGTAAACTCGCAACTTAAAGATCTAGACTCCTCTAACCTACTCAACCAGGCCCAGTCAGGTTTTAGGCCCTGCCATAGCACAATTACTGCTCTCGCAAAGGTAACGAATGACTGGCAGAAAGTCCTCGATGATAAATTATCGGTGTGCGCAGTCTTCCTAGACCTAAGCAAGGCCTTCGACACCATAGATCATGAACTGCTCCTGAATACCCTTCGCACCTTTGGCTTAGACCAGACGTCCCTGAGCTGGTTCTCCTCTTACCTCTCTGGATGCTCTCTGCAGGTAAAAGCTGACGGTAACCTCTCCCCTCCGAAACCTATCAATAGAGGGGTATCCCAGGGTTCCATCCTGGGTCCATTTCTCTTCTCGCTTTATATCAACAATATCGACCTGGGGGTTTCATCCTCAGACATTCATCTCTTCACAGACAATACTGTCCTCTACTTGTCTAGACCTACTACCGAGCAGGCATGCACAGAGTTGCAGAAAGACTTCAACATCCTGCAGCATAATTTGCTCAAGCAAAAATTGCTGCTAAATACTACAAAAAACTAAAGCAATGATTCTGACCCTGAATAGCATTGCTCCACTGGCATCTGCAGCAGGTTTTGTGAAACCGATCACCACCTTACTCAATGAACCCCTTGACTATGTTGACAAATTTAAATACCTTGGAATGTGGATTGACTGCCGTCTGTCCTTCCTGGTTCATGTAGATGAAATTGCAAAAAAACTGAAGCAGAGGCTCAGTGTATTTTACAGAATCAAGCACCTTCTCACCTATGAGTCAAAGAGGAGGCTGGTCCTAACTACCTTCCTATCATTATTGGACTACGCTGACTTCATTTACAGTCAAGCTCATGGGACAGCCCTAGCCAAACTTGATGTTCACTATCACAGAGCCCTTCGTTTCGTCTCTGGGAAACCTTATTCTACCCATCACTGCAACTTGTACTTGGCAGTGGGTTGGCCATCTCTTGCTTTCAGAAGACAAAGGAACACTGTCCTTTGGACCTACAGAGCAATTACTAAGATGTTGCCCCAGTACATCTCTGACTGTCTGCCCCTATGTGTCTCTGGCAACTATGCACTGGAGAAGCCAATCTATATCTCCTAATGTTACGAAGGTCAAAACCCTCTTTGGCAGATCCTCCCTTAGCTTCGCACTACCCCAGCTTTGGAACAAGCTTCAAATAACTCTAAAATTAGCAATTCCCATTAAAATCCCCAAATTCAGACTCCTTTTCTCTGAATGCTGTAAGTACTACTCCTGACGTGCCCTGTCAGGTTACAACACCTTGAGACCAACTCCTACCTCCTACATGCACTTTTAAAACATTCCACTCCAGGCTTCCACCTCCTGCTCCTTCCTAGGTTCTAATTTCCCTTGGCTGCTCCTCACTGTCTTGGGGTACATAATGTTTTGTCCTATACTAACATTACAGGGTACTGAAATGTACTGTTCTAAATAAACATTTTGGTGTGAACCTTCTGTATCTTGCCTATCTAGCTTATGTATAGCTTTATATACTTAAACGCTGCCTCATTTGTATCCTGTTTGAATCCCTACCTTATGCATAGCCCGTATTTTATTTCACTGTTACATCTGTGCTACTTTTATGGAGTAGTATTGCTGTACTCGTGTATGCATATGTGTATCTCTTATGTATTGGATGTTATTTCTGTATGCCCAGGCCCACCTTGGAAATGAGCTTGCCCAACGGTGCTTCACCTGGTAAAATAAAGAGTGACTGATTGAAAATGTACCCTTTTTACAGTGCTCGCCGTGCTGTACCACAGTACCATCAGACAAACATGCCTTCCCACAACAAAAGCTCTCCACAACACACAAAAAGGCAGAAAACCCCAACCAAAGCAAGAGCATTTTTTCTTTTTATTTTCCATTTGTTCCCTGCATTGTACCTGTTCATTAGTGCTCTCCCCGACACACGCAACTTCTGATCTGCTGATCCTCTCCTTCCTGAATTCTACATAAAACATTACCTTACAGCACTAGTTTCTTTCGTTTTAATTCTTTTTAAATATGTTTCCTTTTACAAGTTTCAACCATCTCTGGAACCATCTCGGCCGCCACCCGCAGCTCTCACTCATTGCAAAATGGCACCCGCGGTTCTCCCTCCACATAATTTTTCTTCACACTGTCACGTTACCACACTACCACACTATCACGTTACCACGCTACCAAGCTACCACACTATACTCTACTAGTTACTTATTTGCTCCTCTTTCTTGTTCAGCCTAAACCACATAAACATGATTTCACACAATATTTTATTCTGTATTTTAAAATGAACTGCTCAAAAGCGCATTTCTAGCGCTACTGCCCCACTTCACCCCAAATGTATTGAAACCCAACTGTCTTTAAACAACTATGCCAACTACAAAATGCAGAAAAAGGCAGATCAACCACATATACATACAAAATGTATTTTTAAATTAAACAAACAGAATATTATCCGAAAGTACAGCGGCAACCAATTATTCTCGCTAAGTGAGAGCAGGAGCCACCATATTACTCAAAATCTGTCCCTCCCACATAAGAAAAGTAGCCAACCACAAGGCATGCTTTCAAAGTTGGGATGTCATGTCCCTAGCAACTGTGCTGGGCACCCTAGCCACTGGCCCTACAGTGCACACTTACAGAAGACGGATCACAAAAAATTCCCCTTAATTTTTTAAACAAAACACAAACAAAAAAAAGAAATACAAGCCCCATAAAAATATTGTATCCCTATTGCAGAAATAGAATATGCAATATTGGACTTGTTAAATAAATGATTTATGTGGACTCAAGCAGTTTGACCTCAGAAACCTCATTCGTGGCTTACGCCATTTGTGAGGTTACTCGAAGTTAAACTGGCTTCAGTGCTGCACTAGACAATTGTGATGTTATCAGCATTGTGAAAGCTGCTCTCTGATCAGTGCCATGTTCCACTGGGATGACACTAACTTTCAAGATATCAATTATGACGACACTACAGCAGCATATTTTGATATCTTACTGTTAGTGTTGTCAACAGCCAATATAACACTTTTATCCTTCTTTTTTTTACTTTCAGGCTGTGTGTATAGGTAAGTATATATAGAATACAGTAAATAATAGGCAGCTGTGGTGTATAAGGAAATATACCACTGAGGGAAGGACATGAGATAAATAGCCACAAGCTCAATGTTGCTTTTCGTTTATTTCCTATAATACATTTGGATGGTCGCTGGTAGTTTTTATCACAATTAGTTATATAGCAAAGGGGTATACACGGAAATAACTGATAAATGCAACTATGGGGAAAAAGTCCCATCCATGTAACATATTGCGCCACTATACTTAGGGCTGAGCAGGGGTTTCTATGTTAAACCTCAAACTTTGCACTTTAATATCTTTGCAACCATTCAATGGATTTGCACGAAATTCTTCATGTACAGTCTTGGGGGGGGGGGTAGATCTCATGACTGCCAAGTTTCGTTCTGGTCAGATGTGCGGATTCTGAGATGTGGATAGCACAAAAAGTTTAAAAAAAATCACTGTTGGCCGGCCCGGTGGCGCAGAGGGTTGAGGCGCTGGACGCCACACCTTGAATCACGCTGGCGACCAGGGTTCGGAAACGGACTCTGGTCATCGGGGTTGGCTGGGGAAGGAGAGGATTGAGCATCTGAAGGACTGCTCTCCTCTCCTGGGGAGGTGGGTGGGAAGCCCCACTCTAGTAGTGGCCTCCAGTGGAGACCAGGGGTACTACATGCAGCAGTGCAGGCGGGACAACCAGAAAGCCGGAAAACCAGCTTCGGTGCCACCGGATGACGGCCTCCATGCTCCATGTCCCTCGGAACCTCCAGGAGCATCCCTCACCACAGCAGCGCCTCCGGACCGTAGGAAAAAATAGTGTGCCGGGTGTCCCTTGCCACCTGGTGCCTTCCCCCTCGGAGGAGGGGGACCCGCCCGGTGATGGGATATGTCGGGACAAAATCGGGGGTCGGCTGCGATTTGTGGGAGGAGTTCCAGAAGAGGACAGCCAAGGCATGGAAGCACCGGGGGCCTGAAGGAGAGGTGGATGCTGGAGTGTGAGGGGAGGTAAAAAGAGTATACAAAAAAAAAATCACTGTTTTTTTGCTGCTTTGTCATCACCTAGCGCCCAGATGGTTTGGAATTTTGGTATGAAAGTTTCAGGGTAGAAAGGGCTTGATCCACAGATGTGCCTTTCGCTGGTTTGGTGAAAAAGTATTACTCGATTCCAGAGTTAGTAAATTTTTAAATTCTGGTTCTGAGCAGGCTCAATACAGTCTTTTGGTTAGTTGCTTGGAATGAAAGAGGAATTTGGTCCATACAAAAAAGGATCCTTTTTCATATTTTTTCTTATGGGGATAGTCTTTTTTTGTGAGGTGAAAATCTTTCTTTGTATGGCTGCCATCTTGTTTCCGTTTAAAAAAATAAATTTCAAGACCCACAAAAATGACATGCTGTACACACATCAACAAATGTATCTTGCTCATCGGGACCCCATTAGGTGGATTCTGCGCTTAGCTTCTGGAAAAATTACCCCAAAATGTATTATTTAACATATAAAAATACTTCTTCCTGGGCTGATTTTCCTTTTTCATATGGGCATATGAAAAAAAAAAATTGGTCCATATGAAAAAGGATGGCTTCATACAAAAAAAAGAATTTGAACTTAGTTTTTTCCCCATTCTTTTTTTTCAGACAAAGGCATTCTTTTTGTATGAATGAAAAAGCATACGTAAAAGGATACCTTCATACAAAAAAGAATTTGAACTTCATTTTTTCCCATTCTTTTTCAGACAAAGGCATTCTTTTGCATGAATGAAAAAGCATATGAATATTTTTTTGTATAAGGCATCCTTTTATATGCCTTTTCATTCATATGAAAAAGAATGCCCTCCTAGAAAAAGGAATTTGGACTTAGATTTTTCTCCATTCTTTTTCAGATGGCGTATCATTTTTTGTATGACTTTTTCATCTTACGAAAAAAAATGCCCGCATACGAATAAAGACTTTGGACTTAGATTTTTCCCCACATTTTAACTTCAACAAGCCATAACTTCCTCATATTTGGACTTAAGGGACAATCTATATATCAAAACAAGAGTCTTAATGAGTACTACAAAAAAACCCCACATATCTCCCCCCCCAAAAAAAAAAACATTTTGGGGACAATACAAAAAAATTAAAAATAAATATTCCCAAAGGATAACTTCAGAACCTCAACAAACCATAACTCCTTCAATATTTGGACTTAAGAGACTATGTATATATCAACACAAAGGTCTTAATGGGTACTACAAGAGTGACATACCCCCCCCCACAAACATTTTGAGGCAATATGAAAAAAACAATAATAAATACAAATTCTCACAGGAGAACACTGGAACTTCAACAAGCCATAACTCCCTCAATATTTGGACTTAAGGGAGAATCTATATCACAACAAAGATCTTAATGAGTACTAGAAGAATAACACATATTTCCCCAAAAAACATTTAGGGGCAATATAAAACAGCATAAAAAAAATGTAAACTTCCCATAGAGATAGCATTGCAACTTTCACAAGTCATACAGTGAAGAAAAGAAATTGCTGTTACGGCAGAAATGGAAGTACAGGGCCCTCCACAGCAACATACCTGTATGCATCTATGGAGGGATGGAAGCCAAGGGCCCTCTGAGCCCTGCACTGCCACAGGCAAATGAGGATATGATTATACTATCTCAAAAAGTAAGGAAATTCATTGCAAAAAAACATTGTTAATGCACTAGCTAGGGTTAAACTGACAAAAGTAGGGAAATGTGGTGTTAGGATTTATTTATTTGCTTTTGGTAATCGGGCGAGTACACTAGGCATAAGGATGCCTATTGTCAGGCACGACCCGGGAGGATACAAGTTGAACACAATTAACAACAACAGTGTGACACAGCACAAAACATAGTGAATACAAAGTGAAAGAGTCAGAAATACAATCAACTTTGTGAATCAGTGAAGTACATAGTTGGAACAGGTCAAAATATAAACAATACATTGGGATATTCAGAGCAAACGAATGCAAGAAATACAGGGATGCAAAATACTGCATACTGTAAGTGCTGTTGCGAGGACTATGCACCTAGAAAGAGTAGAGAGGAGGAAGGGGAGAGGGAGGGGGAGAGGGTACAAATGGGGGGGGGAGGATGAAAGCAGCAGGAGGAAGGGTAGAAAGTGGAGTGTAGTATAGCGAGGATAAGAGCTGGGGGAGATAAAGAATTTAAGGTGGCTGGAAGCAAGTGCAGGGATTTGATGCTTGTAAATATTCATGGTGGAGGTTCTTGAAACCAACATGGGTAGGTGGTAAGGGTATGACTTCAGGGATAGAATTCCAATACTTGGGGGCAGCGTGAGAGAAACTCACACACCCACAGCAGTTTTACGTCGAGAAATATAGAGAGGAGCTTGGTCATTCCTAACACCCCACCCCCACCCTGCAGGCAGCAACAAGAAAAAACATTATGGTTTGACCTCTCCTGTGTCTTCATAAATCAGGTGTGGCATGTGACTTGGGGTTGTCATACCCAACGCTCGCCCCAATCTCATATATTGTACACATCTCAGCTTATTTACTGATGGAATGGGGTCAGTGTTATGGTTGACAACCCCCAAGGCACACGCCATGCCTGATTTATGAAGACACAAGGGAGGTACAACCATAATGTTTTTCCTGTTGCTGCCTGCAGGGTGGGGATGGAGTGTTAGGGTTGACCACCCTAACACCATATTTCCTTACTTTTGTCGGTTTAACCCTAACTAGTGCAGTAACAAAGTTTTTTGCAATGACTATATACTGTATATATATGTATATATAATGGGGCCTATTCACGAACAGCTGGGGTCGCTATGCGCCACGTATGTTGGGGCGTGTAGCCACTCATGCCTACTGCACCCCCTCCGCCGCATTCACTACATGGATGTGCCTCCCCCTATGCATCCGATCCCCCAGCTGATCGCAGAGCTCCACACGAGGAAGGACGGTACGGGCTGCGAGCCAGCACTCTGCGGCATTTACAACCCCGTGGAGTGCTGTGCATGGGGTTGCCATATCCACGTCTGGGAGGCAGCCATAAACCACCAGGGCCAGCTACATGCCCCCCAGGGAGGCTGCCTCCGTATGCAGTGGGCACAGCGGGAGCACTGGCACCCCAATAAAGCAGCCCCTGCCGCTGGGGCACATCTGGAGTCCTGGTTGGTGCTGGGTGACCACCCACAATGGCTCGGTCAGCACTCTGCGTGCCAGCTGGCAACACGGTGCCAGAGGCACGTAGGGGATCCACTGAGGGTCCCTGCCTGGGCAGTCAATAGGTTGCCCACCACGATCTGTGCTCCATACCCACCTGCCCCCCGTGGACCTGCGCGCCAGGGAGCAGGGCCATGAAAGGGGGCCAGGCAGGGGCCAGTGTTTGTGAATGCAGCCCCTGAGCGTAAATCCCTCAGATGCGGCACTGCATGCCCCTATATGCGCCTCTTGTGCGTTCTTTTGTGAATAGGCACCATAGAGAGAGAGAGAGAGAGAGAGAGACTAGATATAGCTAAAACTGAACATTGTTTATCTTAGCATTTATGTTGATATGCTTATCATTTATGCTGTATGCTGATAACGTATATACTTTATCTCTGCCCCTGCAAACATTAAGAAATCAGATGCAGATTTTGATTCATTGTTCTGATGTGTCCTGACATGTGTTTCTTGAATGCCTCACAGCACAAGGACATTTCTACATCTTTTTTGTTTAGTGGTTCTGGGCCCCTCCCTACCAAACTAGCACACCACATACAAATGTGTACACTCTCAGATCACATCAGAATGGGAGTCCTTCAACTCCCTCTAACAGAATGTTATCTGGATCACCTACCATTGCGTGCTGAGATGGATTGGTGTAGTCTCCCTACATTCCTAAAGAACTCTAAGTTAAAACATCTCTGCTGGAGGAGCATTTAGAAACGGAGTACTTTTCCCATACTTAACTCAAACTAATGTCTTCAAACTCCTGTGCTAAGTGCTTACATGAATTCAACATATGATTGAATCTGATTTGGTGCCACATAAGCATCTATTAAAGAAGTTAGAGGCACTGCTGGAAGCTTAGTCAGGTGGGTGGGAAATTGACTGAAGGACAGGTAGCAGAGAGTGGTAGTCAATAGGGTGAGGTCAGGTGAGAGGGAGGTCACTAGTGGGGGGACATAGGGATCGGTCTTGGGACCGGTCCTTTTTAATATGTTCATTAGTGACACTGGAGAAGGCATTCAGGGCAAAATAGCACTCTTCGCAGATGACACTAAATTAGGTGGTAGGGTTGACTGCACTGAGGCGGTGAATGACCTGCAGAAAGACCTGAAAAAATTGTAGAGATGGTCCAAGGTATGGCTGCTACAGTTCAATGCAAAGAAGTGCACGGTGTTGCATCTGGGTAAGGGGAACCACGGAGCACAGTACTGGCTCAATGGTGTCCAACTCAGCACCTCACACAAGGAAAGGAATCTCAGGGTCATCAAATGTGACGTCCTTAAGCAGTCAAGCCAATGCAACAAAATTTACGCCAAAGCGAATAAAACGCTGGCGTGTATAGGGAGAGGTTTTGACACTAGGGACAGGGAAGTGATCCTCCCACTATACAGGTCCCTGGTGAAACCCCACCTGGAATACTGTGTCCAGTTATGGAGCCTTTACCTTAGGAAGGACAGGGATAGGTTGCAGACTGTGCAGAGAAGGGCGCCCAAGATGGTTCAGGGCCTCCAGGGGCTCTCTTACGAGGCGCGACTAAAGACACTGAACATGTACTCTCTAGAGACTAGAAGGAAGAGGGATGATATGATTGAGACAGTCAAATTCATGAGGGGCATTAACAAAATGCCCTACTCAGAAATTTTTAACAGAATACAAGGCTCAACCACCAGGGGACACAAATAGAAGCTATGGAGTGGGAGCTTCAAAAGGGATCTGAGGAGGTATTACTTCACAGAAAGAGTCACTGAACCATGGAATGGACTGCCCGCCAAGGTGGTGTCACTAAAACCGTGAAAGCAGCTTTCAAGAAAGGGTGGGACAGAGTAAGAGCTCAACAAGGCAGAGAGGGTGGGTGGGGCTAGGTTCCCAGGACCCACAGAAGGCCTTGGTAACCCTTGGGCAGACTAGATGGACCTATGGTCTCCTTCTGCCATCATCTTCTATGTTCATATTCCCAGGACATAATTGGAAATAAGACCAGCATCACATGTGAATATATTTAGTATAAAGGTTGGGGAAAGATTTTCTTTAATTCACTATTTATCCTCTTTCTATGCTGGTCTTGCCACTATCCAGCCAACCTCGTCATCCACCTTTCCCATTTACTTACCCCCAACCTCCATCCTTCATGGCTTGCCTAACATGATGGGGCCTCTGGAGATACATCACACAGGGTTCTGTATCCAATGGAGTAGGGTGACTGGTCAGTGGTATGGAATCTTCATGGGGCTGGCCATTACCCGGCACAACCGGCTTCGTTTTCCTTCATTCCTTCTTCCCCAGAACCCAGGGAGCATGCAAGTATCTGTGTGGGGTCCTGCCTAACATGCATGCAGCATGGTGAACCCAGGGAGCATGCAAGTATCTGTGTGGGGTCCTGCCTAACATGCATGCAGCATGGTGAACCCAGGGGGCATGCAAGTATCTGTGTGGGGTCCTGCTTAACATGCATGCAGCATGGTCATGCTGGGACAGCAAGCTCCCCGGCCAACAAGGAGGAGCCAATGCAGCACTGGAGCATGCCACCTCCTTCCCCCCATTGGTTGCGACATCCTACCATTGGCAGAACTACCTTCCTGCCTCGTCAGCTGATCGTCACATCTTGAGGTCACTCCTGAACTCACATTGTGGCCCGGGGGAAAGGGGAATTTTTGCTTATAAGACAACCTGAAATGACTGACCCAAGAGTGACAAAAGGACAACCTGTAAGGACATTGCAAAATATAAACAGGAAAACTGATATTTCAAGACTAGCTTGTCAAAAAGACCGTCTCCTCTTCCCCTCCCCATATTTTTCCTTCTCTTTGTAAATAACTTCTTGACTACTAGCTCTCTTCCTTCTCGAGCCTTGTTGCTGACCATCCACTGTTGTTTTGCCAATTACCACCCCTGACCTTCCTTCTGTCAGTCTTTCTTGTTATGTTTGAACATTCCTCACATTTCTCTCTATGTAACCTTACTATCTTATTAACCCTTTCACTCCACAGGTTGGGTTCGTGGTTTCTGCACTTATTATACATCTTACTGCCATTATCTGTATAGTGCTTCCCATTATTTTTTGTTGTTTCTACCCATTGTATTTTTGTAGCACTGCTGCACTGTTCCTCTATTTGTATTATTGTACCCATGTAGCTGTTGTTCAACTCTTCTCTTTTTGTTGTACTCTCCTGGGTCGTGCCTGAAAATAGTCATTTTATGGCTAGTGCACCTACCCGGTTAACAAAAATTAAATAAATAAATTAGCAAGAAAGTGGAGATTATCTCTCTGATGAAGAGAGTTTTGAAACATTAGATTTTATTTCCATATTGCTTTTTGTCACACGGCATTATCCACCCAGTCTTCAGTTATACAGCTTTACCTTTAACTCCTGGCTACCTGCCAGCCTCATCTGCCATGACCTCCATGGTCCCTCCAAGTAAGGGTCACCACAGTATGGAGCTCCAGATCACCAATGGCTGGTATCATGCGTTTGCTCCCACTGTTGCCCCGAACCTTCCCCTGGTGCTGCATATCTGCTGGATGGCAGCCTCAGACATATGCAGCAAGACCCAATGCAGAGGAACAAGCACCCTCGACCTCCAGTGGGGTTTGCTGCAGCACCAGATCACGTCACCATCCTTCCCCAAGCTGAGGAACACTGCATCAAGCTACCTGAGTGCCAGCTTCTGGGTCCATTCCCGAACCCGGGCTGACCACATGGCAGCACATCTTCAGGTAGCCCTGTTAAGTTTCTTTTTACTACTATCTAGCAGTCTCCCTGCAAATCGATCTTGGGTTATCAACTGTCGTTTTATGTTGTGTAGAGTACCACACTGCCAACAAAGTTGTCGAACAACTTTACAACGACATCCCTTTGCTGACAGCAATCACATTGCCGTGGCAAAGTGCCAACGGACCCCCACAGAGGCAGAGCCCTTTACTGTTTGTGGGGGGGGGGGCTTTGCTACCGCACCCCTGGAGTGAATGATTGCCAACTCCAGGGGGCGGATTAAGGGAGAGCAGCTTACAGCGAAGTCGCTGTATCCATTCATGGCTGCAACAACCTGTTTGACACTGGATGTCGAACAGGTTGTTGTCGATGTAATGGATTCGCTGTGAGGGTTTGTTGTTGTAACAGTATACCTTGCCAACACAGCCTACCCTGGAGTTGTCTGTAGACCCTGACTGATACAAATTTAGAATGAGATTCTTGTTCCAATGTCATCTCGTGTATGATTTCAACTACTAATAACAGTAGCTAGTAGTAGTCTTTTGTAAATTTACAGCCCCAAAACGCATGAGTCGGGGTTGGAAGTGGCAAGAGGGATTCTGTGGGGGCTTTTTCCCTGAAAAACTACAAAACCAGCACCCTACTGTGCTTACAAAACGCTGTAACGCAGCAGACAAGACTGCGTGGATGAGATTTAGCACAAAATCTTTTTGGCCACTTTTATGAGTCACTGTCCGTACTTCTTCCCTACCCTGCTATGTAGATTTTGCATCTTTTTAACCTTAGAAATCTTTTTCTATTTTAATCTTTGAAGAGGCTGATCATTTAAAATGTAATTCCTGGTCTGCAAAGCTGGATGCACTTCCATTCTGGGCTGAAAGTCAAACCCTACATTAGAATGACTATATTGATTTTCTTAATCAGAGATAAATGGTTATTTTAAGGTTTTTAATATCACCTGTAATAGAGTTTACAGCTGGAGTAATGCACTGTGTTAGGTATGGGCTAAGTTCATAAGTTAATGTCCTTTCACGAAGCCTATTTGTAGATATCATCTTAGATCAGTTCTCTAGAAATCTATGGTAACTAACGTGTGATATAGCAGCACAGAGAAGAGTTTCCGAGTGTATGCACCTGCCACTCCTCTCTTTCTTTACCATATTAGTGTCATAAATACATCAGCCCAATTCCTCTACAAAATCTAAAACCACAGGAAGAAAGCAGAGGTCATCCTGAGACTCTAATGAAACTAAAAGAACAGGAAGAAAAACTTGATCTGAAATATGCTGGCTTCTTTGTGAGGTGTTTTTAATGTTTCTTAGGAAACCGTCAAGGATGACTTCTAACAGAAAGGAAAATTCAAGAGAAGGGAACTGCATTTCAGTATGAGTTCACACGTCAGCCCATGTTATGGGCCTAGTCTCATAGGTGGGCCAGTAAGTGAGACTTAGGTCTCTGCCTATCATTTTAGAAAACATTCACACAGTCATGAAGGGCTGTAATGTATGAGAAGGAGCTTTGCAGGATGTCAGCTTTTTATTTATTTTTTTACAAATTTATTTACTCATAGTAGCCCAGCTGAAATGCAGCATTTCCATTTCCATCCTGCTCTTATCCACTTTTACAGACAGATGGACTGAAGCACTGAGAGGTTCAATGACTTGCTCAGGGACACACAGTGTGCGACTGGCTGTGATGGGATTTGAACCTGGACCTTCTAGTTCCACAATCTGTGCCTAGCCACTAGACTGTGACGCCTCTTCCAATGGGAAGCTCTTGCACCTCTCCAACTGCGATCACCTCAACAGTTTTCAAGGTAATCACAGTAGACAGGAAATGACAGGTTAGGTACAACTGTTTTTTTTTTTTTCCCCACAAAGATGTTTATGCTCCTGGACAGAACCAGGGGGCTTATTTAGCCCTGTCCCCATGCACTGCTAGCTGGCCACTCACCCTCCTCTGCTATTCCTCTTTGTCCCTCTCTGACTGCAGCAGCAGGGTGGACCACAGTGCCTCAGGAAGGGCTTCACTAGCCCAGTTCCCCCGTCCATGTTCCTCCTAATGTTCACCCCCCTCTCCCGAGTCAAGACAAACACAGAAGCGCTGCGCTCCAGAACCACCAGGCCCGCTCCACCCATCTGACATACAGCTAGTCCCCAAGCATCAGCACTACCACCGAACCTTCACCCAGTAGCAGCCAAGAGCCAGGGATCTCCACCTCCCCAATCTGGGACAGAAGAGACGCCAGGCAGCCGCTCAACCCTCTCCCAGCCCCTCGCCCCAAGCCCCAGCTGACCCTGGCAACTCAAACTCAGGTTGCTGGCAGATGAGAAGTAAGATGTCAAGGCGCCTCAGCCCTCCGCGTCACCGGGCCAGCCTAGGAGCAATGGTTTTGAACCTTAACACAGAAAAAGAAAATAGTTTATCCAGCTGAAAATGGGCAGATGTATTAGGGGCACTTTTTTTTTTTTTTTATTTATTTCCTAACTCAATTTCCTTTGTATTTTTTGTTTGTTTAAGGTGAGTGTGTATCCATATGGCCGCTTCCCAGCTGGTGTTCCATATATCCCCACTGCAAGGTCCTCTGTGGACCAGAGAATCAGCACAGCACTGTGAAACAAATGAAAAGGATTCCACAGGAAGAGCAATCTTGATGCCAGAGAGGAAGAAGAATCCTCATTTACAATTGTGAATATTTTTTTAGTTATGTACTGATTATATTAAATGAGGATACAATACGTTATGACTCAAGTGACCCTCTCTATAATAGAAATGCCCTGGTGTTGAAAGGGGGGAAAAATTTATCCTTTTTCTTGACAATTAGATCTGTTATAACACAGATTTCTAGACTGTGACGGACTATGTCCAATCCCTTGATGTAATTAAAAAATGGAAGACTTTTGTCATCTTACTAGAAATTAGATCACTGTAACTTCCTTCATCACAGTGAAAGAGTCTTGATCAGTGTTTTGCTCTAGAATGTCACTGAAACTGGAAGGAGCTATGAGGGCAATACACAATTTAAAGGGATTATCTGGAATCTGGGGAAAAATATAGAACATGACAACATAGGAAACAAGAACAGATAAAAGCCCAGTGAAACATCCAGTCTGCCGCTGCCTGTCTTTCCACAGAGTAAGCCTCTGTTAGTTCCCAGGTTTCTCTGCCCCCCATGTACCCAACCACTCTTTTCTCATTTGCTTGTCCCAAATCCTCTTTTTTTTTTAACTCTTTAAAACATAATATTCAGAGGTTGCCCACTGGCCCAGTGGGTTTGGGAGTGGAGTCGGGATGCACAGGCGGCCAGGACACTGGAATAGTGATGTTGATAACAGGACATCCCAGCAAAAGGCAGGGGGAGGTGTCAAAACAGAGAGTTATGTCAGTGGATAAACCAACACTGAGTGACAAAAATCCTGTTTTTATATAGATGTCCTACTACGACTATCAGACCATATGCTGTTTGTAATTTATATTATAACTCACAGTATATACTTGACATTGTTGTGATTTCTCACTGTACCGCCCTAACCAGGGACTCCTTGCAAAGGAGATTTGTTCAATGCAGTTTTCCTTGGTGAAACAAATGAAATGAAATAACGTGAAATGTCCCCAGTAATAAGGAATGGGAGGCAATAAATGCCAACAAATTCTATACAGGCATCAAAACTATGTTTTGCAACCACTGGCCAGCTGGGCTAGTGACAGGGAAAATCCAATGGTTTCATAAACATTTCCACTGGCCCAACTTTGTACTCACTGAAATGTTACTTTCACCAATAAAAGCCAGGGGGGCTAGTTAAAGGAAAATCTTACTAGCCCAATACAAAATCTATCAGCATTTGTCTGGTGGGCCTGTGCCAATTTCGACCCATGATATAACAGCTGAATTCAGTCTAAAAATGATATTACAAAATGTTTTCAGCTGCCCACCGACGCAAACTGTAATAGTTACTCATGGTAAGCATCAACCCAGGATCGGATGCAACCACCAGGAGATGAAGGGCCAACTAGGGGAGAGGAGGATTGAGCATCCCTAGGACAGCTCTCCTCCTCTGGAGAGGTTGGGGGAGAAGGACTGCAGCAACACTGGCTCCTGGCAGCAGCAGAGGTCTGATGCACAAGCGGCCCAGAATGTAGAAGGAACAGCAGGGCAGACACTGGACGTGCAGCGCGTGGTCGTGCGCACTGCAGTGTCCTAGATGTCACTGCACGCCTGTGCTGAGTCACGGAAAAAATGGGGAAGAAAATCCTCCGGCGTGCATGAGGTCGCTGCCAGCTGGCACCACACCGGATGCACCCAGGATCCTCCCTCCAAGCCCGGCTCACCAGGAACTCCCCAGTGTGCGGGGTGGGCACTCTGCTGGGCAAGAGACCTGGGCCAAAGGGAGGAGGAGGTCGATACAGGTGCTGCGGTCGGTGGGCGCTCGCAGGGCAGGAGTCTGAAGGGGAAACCATAGGACCACCCCCCGCCAATTAAGTAAGAAATAATCAGTGAAAAAAAATAAATAAATGTTTTCCTGAATACTGAAGAAAGTCTTTACACTTCACTGTGAGTGGCCACCATCAGATGGTATGTTGGGCTGATCTGCATTGGCTCAGCTGTGCCATTTACTGCATTTTAAAGATGCCCCTTTCCTTCCAATGCGCTCCAAATCATGTGGTATTTCAGACACCTAATTCATGAGCCTTCAGTGAGAAGAACTCTATCCAGAGGCAGACGGTAATTCTGCTTCTCTTTCAATATTCTATGATTTTTTAGTTAAATATTCAACTACTGAAGGTAGGAGGGAGGCAGGAGGAAACCACAAGGGTTTGGAGGCCTTGCTACCATTTTCATCAGTACAGGGGGGTCCCCAGAAATGTATATCTGCACCAGCACCTTGGAGTGATATACACCAGATAATTGATGAAGTAGTAGCATCCACATAACAGCGGACCCTGTGTTAGCACAGACTGCAAACCAACCAAGACTGAGCAAGCGAAGCTCTGGTCCTAGAAGCGTCTCAGCCCTCAGTTTCTAAGCAAATATTCCAATATTTTCTGTTCCACCATAAATAAACAAAAAGCAATTCTGTTTCACTTACAGGAGGTCTGGGGATAAGAGTGATGCAATATAGTTCCATTTATCATACGTAGAGAAGAAAGTGTAAAAAACAATGTACTGTATGAGCAGACTCAATTACCTAGTAATACAGCTCCCATCACTCTTCAGGCTGCTTGGTCCATGCCAAGTGCAGCTGCTCTCTCCCCCTCACCGAGTCTGTGTTCAGGGGCCAAACAATTCTCTTTTCTACAGAAGCAATCACGACGCTCTGGGTTTGAGGCTTTTTTTTTTATTCTTTTGGTAATTAGGTAAGGCCCACAAGACACAAGTGCCTGTTTTCTGGTGCAACCCAAGAGCACTGGGGTGGTTAAGTGACTTGCTCAGAGTCATACAGTATGCAAGTGTAGGTCGTGGGAATCAAACCCAGGTCGGCTGGATGTACCAAGCTCATTCACAGTTCATTACTCGAACCTCTAAGCTACACCGCCAGCTTTAGAAGGTATGCGCTGGGTTTGAAGAGAGATATATGGAAACCAAACTACCAGACATGACTCACTAACATTTCGTACACTCAGAAGCAGCACACAGAAGAGGCAGCCTACAAGAGGAGCAGTGTGTGGGATCCTTAAAGTAGCAGATCTTTAAGAAGAATCAGCACTTATACAGTGCTTTTCATTTAAACTGTATCCCATATCGCTCTGCAAGCAACGAGGGACTGGTAGTAAAGTGACTGTAAATGCTTACTGGCAGTCATTTCGCTCATAACACCCACACACAGCCTTATACAATTGCATGATCCTGTTTATTTCGTCCATAGAGGTTCTTCTCCTCCAGGTGACATGTAGGCAGGCTTATCAGCCCTGTCTCCACTCTGCCTTACTGGTTGCTGCCTCCTCCTACCCCCACTTTCCCTGACTGGCTATCACCTCCCCTGGGAACTCACCAGACTGAGGGTACCCCACAGATTCCTCCCCCCCCACCCCATTGCAGGGCCAGGAGGGGAAGGGCTGTCCTCCCCCTGGTACAAATCCAGATGCTGGTCTGGCACTCCCAGGTGGCAGTGTGGGTTGGGAATGATCAGGGTCCTGAAGGAACTGGAAGTAATAAGAGTTGATAAAGCAATGGGGTCAGATGGGGTGCACCCCAAGGTCCTTAAAGAACTAAGAGAGGTGGTGGCTGTACCTCTGGCAATCCTGTTTAGCCGATCACTGGAAACAGGGAAGATACCCAAAGACTGAAGACAGCAAATGTAGTCCCCATATACAAAAGTGGGAACAAAGAGGAGGGAACTACAGACTAGTCAGCCTCACCGGTAGTGGGGAAGATCATGGAAGCACTACTGAAGGAGAGATTGGTGGAACATCTGGTTGTCAATGAACTACAGGACCCAAGGCAGCATGGTTTCTGCCCAGGGAGGCCATGTCAGACCAACCTCATTGAATTTTTCGACTGGGTGACTAGGGAGGTGGATCAGGGGCTGCAGTGGACATGGCTATCTGGACTTCAGCAAGGCCTTTGACACTGTGCATAGAAGACTATTACACAAACTGGGGAATAGGTGTGGGTAGGACAGTAGTGTGGTGGTAGGTAACTGGCTGGGTGACAGGACACAGGGGTGGTGGAAATGGCTGTCACTCCACAGAGGGAAGAGTGACCAGTGGGGTACCACAGGGATCAGTGCTGGACTGGTCCTATTCAACATCTCATCAGTGACATCATGCAGGACCTAGAAGGCAGAATTTCCCTGTTCGCTGTTGACACAAAGCTCTGTAACAGAGTAGATACACCAGAGGGTGTAGACAGAATGAGAAGGGACCTGCTGAAACTTGAAGAATGGTCAGGGGTTTGGCAGCTGAAATTCAATGCAAATAAGTGCAAGATAATGCATATGGGGCACAAAAACCCTGGCACAATATATCAGTTGGTGGGGTGAGGATATAGCATGCACCAAGCAGGAAAGGGATCTTGGGGTTATCATCTCTTATGACCTCAAGGTAGGGAAAAAGTGTGACAAGGCAGCAGGTAAAGCAAATAGGATGCTGGGATGCATAGGCAGGCATCACCAGCAGGAAAAGGAATGTTATAATTCACTCATACATTGATGAGGCCCCACCTGGAGTGCAGTGTGTTGTTCTGGAGACCTTACCTACGTAAGGACACAGACAGGGTAGAGAAGGTTCAGAGGAGGGTAACAAAGATGGTACATGAATCGCATCACAAGTCCTATGAGGACAAGCTGAAGGACTTGAATATGTACCCCCTGGAGGAGAGGAGGGAGAAAGGGGATATGATAGAGACTTACAAGTATCTTACAGGGAGGAAGAGGGTGCAGGAATACACTATGAAGTGAAAAAGATGTTCCAGGACTAGAGGGCATGGAATGAAGTTGGAGGGAGGACGATTCAGAGGAAACATGAGGAAGAATTTCTTCACAGAATGGGTGGTGGACAAGTAGAGCACCCTGACAGAGGAAGTGGTGGGGGCTGAAACAATAACAGTATTTAAGAATGCATGGGATAGACATAAAGGACTTCTGGAGGTCAGGGGTAAGGGGGAACAGACTTCCAGGAAAACATAAAGTGAACTTACAAGCTCAAATGGGCAGACTGGGCGGCCCATAGGCCCTTATCTGCCGACACTGTCTATGTATCTATATATGGCTTCACGAGCCCGCACTTCTTTAACTGCTTTTCTTGGTCCTACCCATTCTTGCTGTGTGCAGGCAGTAGTGCATGCTGCGTCGAGGCACACACACACACCCTTACCCGCCACCCCAACCTGCACCACCACCAGGCTTCCGCCTGGTGACAGTCAACAGTGGTTGACAAAACCCACCCCCACCCCACCCTGAGAGGAGAGCAGTCCATCAGACATTTAATCCCTTCCACACACCCCAACAGCCAACCCCTTGGAGCCCGAGTCCAATCCCAAGAGCAGTAGAGCTACCTCTGAGCTACCGAGTTGGCTTTTTTCATGGGAAGGGGAATGTTGGCCAGGACACCGGGAAAAATCCCCTACTCTTGCTAGAATACTCTGGGCATATGTGGAACTAAAGGCACTAGCATATCCAGATAGTTTCTGTGTCATGATAAGTAAACGTCATCCAGGGCATGCTGTTAGCGATACAATTTCTTCTTATTCAATGGTGGTAGGATCCCGCATAAACTATGACAAAAGTGTAGCCGTTAAAATAGGTACTTCTCAGGAACATGATACTCCTGTATAGGTAGCTGGAATCAAAGTCAATACAGAGCCTATAAAGATTCCGAGCATTGTAGGCCACCCAGTGGCACTGAGGGTTGAGGTGCTGGACACTACACCTCGTGCCATGCTGGCAACCCGGGTTCAGGAGCGGACTCAGGTCATCAGGGGTTGGCAGGGGAAGGGGGAGGACTGAGCATCCCAAGACAGCTCTCCTCTTTCTGGGGTGGGCAAGGGGTTCATGTTGCTCACCCCTGACGAAGAGGTCCTTGGAGGCCTCGAAGCGCTGTCATGTATGTAGGTATGTGGATTCCAATCTGTAAACATCACACTATTTTAAAGTGTTCGTAATAATTATTGAATCAGTAAAATCAAGTGGTTTTATTTCTCACTATGCCTGGAGTGCTGAGTATTCATTTTTGATTTGTGGCACTTTTTCTCTAGCACCTGACTTTATTGCGATCTCACTCCAGCAAGCTGTTTTTGGGATTGCTCTGCAGCAGCGCCTGGCGGTTGTCGGGTGCAGCACAGCTGTGGTACACAGAAGAGGGCGGAGCACGGCGGACGTCAGCCATGCAAGGCACTGAACATCATTGCACTGCCGGCTCCAGGAGAAAACACGGCAGAACATAGCCGGGCAGTCGTGGGCGGTTGATGGTCGCGCTGCCCCTCAGACCTACAAGAGGTATGCCCCTGGTATTGAGGTCCCTGGGATACTGTACATGCCAGCCTGTAGTGGAGAGTGAGTCACTGAACAGACTAGGTCCAGGGGTGCGGGTGCCGGTGGCTGGGTGACCTGCTCCGCAGAGGAGGTGAAAAAATGTGATATGAAAAAAAAATAAGATTCTGGGCATTGTGTTCAACCACCCAAATGAGGCTTTATAAAACTGCCATCTTGGTGTACAGGTGGCTGAACAAAAACTGGCTAGCTTGAAAAGCCATAGTCTCTTTAAGTGGGCATACTTAATTATAACATGGCGAGAAAAATGTGAGTCATTTGATTGTCTGAGAGACCAGTACAAGAGTGTAATTATTAGACCATATTTACACTCCTGTACTTCTTTAGTCTGTGCACCAGTCTAACTACAATATCAACACGCACCTCACACTATGGAAATGGCATCTGGGCTGCTGTTGAGAGTGGGGTACATTATATGACAGGAGACTGCACTACTTTTTGGAGTTGGAGGAAACAAAAGCAGAGAGAAGTGGCTACAGTTTCTGTGCTGGAGTGCCTGCAATAGAAAATGGAGGGTGTGGGTGTGTCTGCACGTGCGCGCATGAAATCGGCTATTTGTTGCAACAGAGTTGGAGGAAGCAAAGGCAGACGCAGCTTCTGTGCTGGAGCAGGGACTGCTATGTCGATTTTCAACAAATTCAATCAATTCTGAAGCATTCCACAGTGGCGTAAGTTAAATTTTATGTCACTCAATGGCCCACAATTTTTCTCTCCCTGTTGTAAGTACAATAAAACACTTCAGGGATGTGTAATTATGAGGAATAATTGCACATTGCTCTTGTGTGTTTAAAGGCACTCAGCGCAAGTGCCTCGTATCTAACACCACCCTCGAGCCGTGCAGATATTCCCCCATAATTACACACCCTGACGTGTCTTGCTGCATACTTAAAATATTACCACTTCCATGTTTTACTTTCCTAAGTTATGTTTTCCCTCCTCCCATGGAAGTAGAAATGAAGTTGTAGCATATATTTTTTCAAGGACTATGTGGATCCAGGCTAAATCCTACAAAAAGAGAAGCAACTTATAAGACACCTGAACAGGGTGATGTTAAAACAGTGCACTCATTAGTGCTTTTCTTTTTTAGCATTTTTATTTCCTATAATTTTGCTCTAGTTCTTCAGGGTTGTCCTACGTTTTGGGCCTCTTTGGTAGAAGACTGACTTGAGCCATCTGTATCAGATTGGACTACTTTTGCATCCACCCAGAAAGACTAGGTTTATTTACTGCCCGTGTATTTTAGACTAGTTTGCATGAAAATTAAAATAATGAAAATAACAGACAGAGGTGACACTAAAAACCAGAAAGCAAATACACAACATAATTATGAAAACAATTTTTCCCCACCCCTAGAACTGAAATTTTGCCCACAGTCTAACATATCTGATGCCACTATTCAGCTGATTAACTCCAGACTACCCAGGGCTATGTGGGATACAGTATGGTTGGGCATTCATGGGAAAATACCAGTCAGAGATGCATAAAACACTAGAACAAAGGGAATGTTCTCACTCTTCCTGCCCATGAGTTGTAGAAACCCAGGCACATTTTTTATTTGACTGCTCATACAGAAGGCTTTTTGGGTAAAGTTAAGACATGGGGGGAACCTTCATTTAAACAAATTACTTATTCAGCGGTGGTCCTGGGAGCGTACCACAATGCTTGGACCAAATTCCACAAGAGTACTTTACAGGTATGTTTTGCCACATGTAAAAAGATACACTCTTACTGTTCAGCAAAACCACATTCTGCAGCAAGAGGTAAATTAGGGTTGCCACCTTTTAAGAAGCCCAAAGTGGGACATTTCTTACTGAAGGATGATTTTTTGCAGGACAGTACGTAACCTCGACCAATGCAACAGACTTGTTTTCTCTATATAATCAGAATTAAGGCTAAATATTGTAGTTTCTTAGTTGCTTGTATTGTTTCTTATCATTTTATGTATTTTAGTTAGGATATTATAGATTTCTGCAATATTTAGTGGAAAGTTAGAAAATATTTTTTCTACTATAAAGTCAGGACATGTAGTATTTTTCATGTTTTTTGCAGGACACAACTGCCCAAATCAGGACTGTCCTGCGGAAATAGGGACAGGTAGTAACCCTAGAGGTAATAAGAATAATTTTGGATAGGCTGCAAAAATCATACTTGAAGAATTTATCAGTGATACAGCATTTGAATTTTCAGGATTTTTGGAAGCACTGCGAAGGAATCCTGCATAAAAAATATACAATTTTTGACTTTCCTATATTTGTATTTTTTCCTTTATGGTCCTGTCAGAAGAAAATTAAACTACTGATACTTACAATGAGAAGAGTAGGGTTGGCTTATTATTATTTTCTGCAAATACTTTCTTTAACTGATGCTGATATTATTTGTATTTTCAATTCTTTGGTGTTTATGAACATATTGCATAATTCTTATATTTAAAGCGATTTTGTGAACTTAAGGTACCACTTTTGGTATATGATACCTTAAGTCTGTGAAAGTCCCTCTGCAATTTTTAATATTTTATGTTCAGCCTTTTTTTTTTTGTTATTGACCGGGAAGGAGGACTAAGACAGTTGTTTTGCCTATTTTCAGCCTCGTTCCGGGGGAGGGGGATACAGATGGATGGCAACTGAAATTTAACCAGATTTTTTTTTAAGCTGTTGGTAGTATTTTTTGGTGAATACGGGAAATTTGGCCAGGACACTGGGGAACTTCACCTACTCTTTTCGAGAAGTGTCCTGGGATCTTTAACATCCACCTGAACTACCACCAGAACAGGCAGATGGGACCTCGGTTTAACGTCTCATCCAAAAGACAGATTTTTAAAGTTGTAAGGCATCGTAGTTTGGCCCTGAGAAGGTGGCCAGCTGATCCCTACCACTTCCTGATTCAGCTACACGTCACAACGTGCCTGAGTGTGAGGGCGAGCCCCACTGAAATGAATGGGACTGATTTTACCTTACTTCTTAATACACTGTGATGGTGACTTGGATATTAATAAGGGCCACCGATCGACTAACAAGGGTCCTGGTAGTCGATTGGTGGTCCTTATTAATCTCCAAGATGTCACCAGATGGAAGACTGCGAGTAGTTCGCCATATCTCCCCCCCCCCCCAAGAAGAGAGAGCTGTCCCTGGGACGTATGAACCTCACTCTCCCAGCCATCCTCCTAAGCGACACAAGTCTGTTCCCAAACCCCGGTTGCTGGCGTGGTGATTGGTACCACTACCGCTGCACTACGGGGCCAGCTTACAAAACTGCTCTAACAGGAACTGTGGCTTTAAGAAGGATACAGGAAGAGAACAAATGTTCAGACTGCATGGTTTTTGTCTCTCTCTCCCCCCAGTCAGATGCATACCCTCTAAAGTTTCAAGGAAGGCAGATGCCATCAGGAAGAAGCACACATTGCTAGTTTCAGTGTGAAAACATTACGATGATCTCGACAATTACAAATTAATTTTTTGCCAGACAGTACATGAATCAACTAGCACATGGTATTCCTTCTGGAATGCTGCAGATGCAAAATGTGGTGAGGGAATCAACAAGCTCAGAGCTGTATGTTTCATGGCCAAGAGACACTGGGTCACACATGCCTCGCACTAAATTACCTTATATAAAAGAGCCATGTTAATCTGCTGGGGATTGTCATTCTTGAACAAGAAAGATAGTCTGTGAGCTCCTGCAGTGCCTGGGGGGGGGGGAGCTGCAGTTTATGAGCTCCTGTAGTATTAGGAGGGGGCGAGCTGCAGTTTATGGGATCCTGCAGTACTACAAGGGTGAGGTGCAGTTTATGGGCTCTTGTAGTACTAGGAGGAAAGTTGCAGTTTATGGGCTCCTGCAGTACTAGGAGCAGGGGAAGCTGCAGTTTATGGGCTCCCGCAGTACTAGGAGGGGGCTCCTGCAGTACTAGGAGGGGGAAGTTGCAATTTACGAGCTCCTGCAGTTCTAGGAGGGGGGCAGCTGCACTTTATGGGCTCCTGTAGTACTAGGAGGGGGCAGCTGCAGTTTATGGGCTCTTGCAGTACTAGGAGGGGGAAGTTGCAGTTAATGGGCTCCTGCAGTACTAGGAGGGGGCAGCTGCAGTTTATGGGCTCCTGCAGTACTAGGAGGGGAAAGTTGCAGTTTATGGGCTCCTGCAGTACTAGGAGGGGGCAGCTGCAGTTTATGGGCTCCTGCAGTACTAGGAGGGGAAAGTTGCAGTTTATGGGCTCCTGCAATTCTAGGAGGGGGGCAGCTGCAGTTTATGGGCTCTTGTAGTATTAGGAGGGAGAAGTTGCAGTTTATGGGCTCCTGCAGTACTAGGAGAGATCAACTGCAGTTTATGCGCTCCTGCAGTACTAGGAGGGGGAAGCTTGAGTTTATGGACTTCTGCAGCACTAGGAAGGGGAAGTTGCAGTTTATGGGCTGCTGCAGTACTAGGCGGGGGCAGCTGCAGTTTATGGGCTCTTGTAGTACTAGAAGGGGGAAGTTGCAGTTTGTGGGCTCCAGCAGTACTAGGAGGGGGAAGTTGCAGTTTATGGGCTCTTGTAGTACTAGGAGGGGGAAGTTGCAGTTTATGGGCTCCTGCAGTACTAGGCGGGGGCAACTGCAGTTTATGGGTTCTTGTAGTACTAGGAAGGGGAAGTTGCAGTTTATGGGCTCCTGCAGCACTAGGAGAGGGCGGCTGCAGTTTATTGGCTCTTGTAGTACTAAATAACAAATGGTATTTCAGCCATAAATCCAGGAACGATCTACTGCCAGTACAGAAATCGTGCATCAGACTGTTGACAGACTATTGTTCACAGTTCTGGGGAGGACTAAATCAAGGCAGCAGAAATAAATTAGAACCTATACAAAGAAAGGCGACAAGGATGTGATGAGAGGACTATGGAATATGAAGAAAGATTAAGCGAATTATCCTAGAAGGGGGAAGCAGCAGTTTATCGGCTCCTGCAGTCCTAGGAGGGGGCAGCTGCAGTTTATGGGTTCTTGTAGTACTAGGAGGGGGAAGCTGCAGTTTATCGGCTCCTGCAGTCCTAGGAGGGGGAAGCTGCAGTTTATGGGCTCCTGCAGTCCTAGGAGGGGGCAGCTGCAGTTTATGGGTTCTTGTAGTACTGGGAGAGGGAAGTTGCAGTTTATGGGCTCGTGCAGCACTAGGAGGGGGAAGTTGCAGTATATGGGTTCCTGCAGTACTAGGAGGAGGCAGCTGCAGTTTATGGGCTCTTGTAGTACTAGGAGGGGGCAGCTGCAGTTTATCGGCTCCTGCAGTCCCAGGAGGGGCAGCTGCAGTTTATGGGTTCTTTGTAGTACCAGAGGGGAAGCTGCAGCTTATTGGCTCCTGCAGTCCTAGGAGGGAAGTTGCAGCTTATGGGCCCTGCAGTACTAGGCGGGGCAGCTGCAGTTTGCGGGTTCTTGTAGTACTAGAGGGGGAAATTGTGTTTGCGGGCCCTCGTAGCACTAGGAGAGGCGGCTGCAGCTTATTGGCTCTTGTAGTACTACAAGAGGGGAGGGAGGTTGCAGTTTATGGGCTCCTACTGTACTAGGAGAGGTCAGCTGCAGTTTATGGGCTCCTACTGTACTAGGAGAGGTCAGCTGCAGTGTATGGGTTCTTGCAGTACTAGGAGGGGGAAGCTGCAGTTTATGGACTTCTGCAGCACTAGGAGGGGGAAGTTGCAGTTTATGGACTTCTGCAGCACTAGGAGGGGGAAGTTGCAGTTTATGGGTTCCTGCAGTACTAGGAGGAGGCAGCTGCAGTTTATGGGCTCTTGTAGTACTAGGAGTGGGAAGCTGCAGTTTATCGGCTCCTGCAGTCCTAGGAGGGCGCAGCTGCAGTTTATGGGTTCTTGTAGTACTAGGAGGGGGAAGCTGCAGTTTATCGGCTCCTGCAGTCCTAGGAGGGGGCAGCTGCAGTTTATGGGTTCTTGTAGTACTGGGAGAGGGAAGTTGCAGTTTATGGGCTCGTGCAGTACTAGGAGGGGGAAGTTGCAGTTTATGGGTTCCTGCAGTACTAGGCGGGGGCAGCTGCAGTTTATGGGCTCCTGCAGTACTAGGAGGGGGCAGCTGCAGTTTATGAGTTCTTGTAGTACTGGGAGGGGGAAGTTGCAGTTTATGGGCTCCTGCAGTACTAGGCGGGGGCAGCTGCAGTTTATCAGCTCCTGCAGTACTGGGAGGCAGGAGCAGCAAATTGTGGTCTCCTGCAGTACTAGGAGGAGGGAAGTACAGTTTATGGGATCCTACAGTACTAAGGGGGGGAGGTGCAGTTTATGGGCTTCCTGTAAATATTCTAGGAAGAGGGAGCTGCAAATGCTTTGAGCGAGACATAGCGCTTTACACACATGTTTTAAAATGAAATGAGCGTTACTCTGTGGCGCCGCGTTGTCTCTGTTGCGCTTTTTAGGATCCCTTTACATCTGGAGTTTTCCGCAGCTCCGGACTCCATTTGTGTTTCGCACCCCCACAGAGCTTGCTGCTCTATTGCTGTTTGTGCACCTACTTCGAATGGCGGTTTTACACAGCCCGGCCTAAACGGAACAAACGTGCAAACTGCGAAAAGCAGAGATTGCGTTTGATGAACGTCACTTATGGAATGAAACAGATGCACTTTACACACAAGGGATGTAATGGAATACTGCTTCCGTAACAGTTATTCCGTTACATAAACCTGTGTGTAAAAGCGCCTATAGAGCCAAAGTCCTCTGCTCACCTCTGGTAATTGCTTAGGCGGACTGCTACGTGCTTGAGGTAGAGTAATAATTAGCATTTATATAGAACTTTTCAAACATACTGTATCTCAATGTGCTTTACAAACAATTAGAGACTGGTAGTGATGTGACTGTAAATGCATACTGGTAGCCATTTCCCACATCAACACCCACACGCAGCCTTGGATAACTGTATAAGCTGGCTTTATGGGAGGGAAATTGGCTACAACACCCAGGAAAGTTGGGACAGCCGGAAGCGCGCAGGGGCAGAGAGCCATAATCTGGGCTGTTTATTGTGAAAGCAAAGAATAAATGCCTTAAACTTTCATTTGGCAGTCACTTGAATTCTTTGACTGCAACTACTTCTGAGTGCCACACTGTTCTTTTCTATTCCACATTGTTTACTGACTTAACCTTCACAATGGGCATTCTGGCCACCACCTGTGCCTCCAGAAGGAAAGTGTGTTGGGGAAGGGGGGGGCATATATTTTCCAGTAATTCATGATTCACGCTGCAGACTCTGGCACTAACTCAGAAAAATAATTCCTCTTGGGTTGGGAGGGGCATCATGCTGAAGTTATTATTTATTTATTTACTGATGATTATTTTACTCAGGAAAAACTCTTTGGGCAAGGCTGATTTTCAAGGATGCCCCAGATAAGTCAACTGCATGTTACAGTTATTTTTTGGGGAAAAAAATACAACACACATTACAGCTACTTCCTAAATGGGATCTAACTGAATTTAGTAAAAACAGAAAAGGATTTAGGAGTAAAATTTCATCAGACCTGAAGCCCGCTTCAGCAAATTGATGCATTTAATAAGGCAAACCATCTACTTAATAACAAATGGTATTTCAGCCATAAATCCAGGAACGATCTACTGCCAGTACAGAAATCGTGCATCAGACTATTGTTCACAGTTCTGGGGAGGACTAAATCAAGGCAGCAGAAATAAATTAGAACCTATACAAAGAAAGGCGACAAGGATGTGATGAGAGGACTATGGAATATGAAGAAAGATTAAGCAAATTATCCTTATACAGTCTTTGTAGAAGAATAAGGGGGGACCTCCTATTATTCTATAACCTTCACAAAGATTCTGAAATGATAGAGGATATGGGAATTACATTTCCGCATAGAAAACCACTTCACAAGAAGTCACAACAGACAGCTTAAAAGCAGCAGTTCTAAAACAGATAAAATGAAAATGTATTGCATGCACAGAATAGCAAGTTTACGGGACTCCTTACCAGCTGATATAATGGCCAGTAGTACTCGAATGTCCTTCAAAAATATTGGGACCACTACTGTACTCGGCTGGGGAAATCTAAAAGATTATAGTGTACAGTAGCATTGTTCTGTATAGAAACCCATCCTTTTCAAAAGGGGGAACGGAAAACGGAAATTGTTTAACCAGGAAAGGCACAGTAAGCCGGTGCTTGTTTCCAGGTGCGACCTGGGAGCACAAGGGAGTTAAGTGAGTTGCTCGGGGTCACGCAGTATGCAAGTGGGAGCTGACGGGATTCAAACCCAGGTCTCCAAGTTTGCAGCTCTGCGCCCTTAACCACTACGCTATACTGCCTCCAAAATGCCACTGTTCCACAGTTCAAAGGTCATGGAACGTGACTGTACCCTTCTGTGGTACAGCAGCATTCTAAAACCTCTCAAGCCTGCACAAGTTAGTTTCATTCCGAAAGAGAAAGAACCACAATGCACACATTTCACATAATCCTATCTATACACTACAAAACACACAGGATGAGCAACGTTATGCATAACCAGCATTTTCTGCCACCTCAGGGTTCTGATTCCCATGGACCTCTCGAGCTTCCTTCTTGAGGTCAGAGGAATCAGAACCCCTCTGTGGCAGAACACACTGGTTGTGCACAGTTGACCATCCAGTATTCTCTATTTTATTCATAAATCTGAGATAGTAACATTATAGGCATGCATGCCTTCCACTATCTCCAATTCCAAGTACAAAAACAATAGGACAAAAATGTAAACTTTACAGAGCTAAATGTTATTACAAAAACTACACCCATGAGCCCAGTTTCCTGATTGGCTGGAACTCATGCAAATACCACACAGTACATACAAGGGTCCTTGCTTGAAGCAGGGCATGTGTACGACAGCAAAAGTAACTGATTTTTAACATTTTTAAATAAAAAAAGTGGCTTGCCTGCTGTGCAGCGTTGATTTCTGCCTGTGACACCAGCGTACCTCGGTTCGGGAATAGACTTCGTTGCTGGAGGCTAGCCGGAGGAAAAGGAATGAGCATCTGATGATGGCTCATCTTCTGGGGGGTGGATATGACTCGGTGCCTGTTGACTCCTGGCGGAGGCTGGGAATACAGCAGGACGTTGGCCCCAATACACTAGGGGAATGACGGACATCAGCGTATGCCTTGACGTCAGTGGCACGTTACTTCTCAGGGGAGCAAAGTGGAAAAATGGTGCCAGGCCGATCGGGTGACAGCCCTCCAGAACCCTCACCACTGGGCTCCCGGGCCTCCATATGCCGTCCCAGCAGCACCCCAGGATCGTTGGTTGGCTGCCAGGGCCATTCTCCTATGGAGGTAAGACACCTGCCCGGTGAAGGGATACACCGGGGTTACTTGGGGCTGGCTGCGATGTGGGTCGGTAGCGGTCGGAGAGTAGCTGCAGTGGGAAAGTTCATGTGGGGGCCTGAAGGAGAGACCACCCAGGTGTGGGGGAGGAGTAAAAAAAGCCACTGCATCAAATTACTGTGTTTCATAATGGCGGGGGCTTACTAATTGGTACTCCTACACCCGCAATGAACAACACTTGCCAGTTAGACACTGGGGGCTAGGACTGTCTCGTGGTGCCTTACTGCTTAACTACAGTAGACAAGGTAGTATTGTATATACAGCAGGAATTAGATGCTTGGAGGGTTACAATTATAATCACATGCACTTAGAACGGTCTCAGGTTGGGCTCAAGGGTGGCATCTATTCTGTATCAGAAAAGGTTGGCCTACAGGGACATTAAATGACAACGCAGTATGACCCCCCCCCCATGCACAGCTATAAAGATTCCTCTAGCTGACTGTACACAGTCCTTGCGTTACCAATATCCAACTCACTGCTTTGTACAGTACTACATACTGCATGAAAGGTGTCGAGATCAAAGATTAGAAAGGAAAATCAATTATTTTCTGTTGCACATTGTTTAGCGACTCAGCCTTCACAATAGGCTTTGCCATCCACCACCTGTGCCTTCACCAGGAAAGAGTATGTGTGTGTTGTGGGGAAGGGGGGGCATATGTTTCCCAGTGATTCATGGTTCAGGCTGAGGACAGAAGTAATAACTCAGAAACAGAATTTTGCTTGGGTTAGAGGGGAATCACACCGAACTGCCATTTAACGTTCTGTAGGCCAATCCTTCCCAGTACAGCAGCTGCCGCCATCACTCCACTAGCCACATGCTGAAGTCCCACGTTTATGCAGAACAGTCGCCTCCTGTCATGAATCCCTCCTGTAGGGCCTCTGCTGGCTTCTGGTTTCTTGCACTTGCTGCTGTTGGGATACTGCAGTCCATGTCTGGCATGCTAAAGCCCCTCACTAGCTGCACCTTACTTTGATTCACTGTTATCTTGTTTACCTCTCCCAACTCTTTGCCAGCTTCTGCTTTTGAGGTAAAAACATAGACTATGATGGCAGAAAAACAGCAGAGCTCCATCCAGTCTGCCCATATTCCTCCTAATCCCTGGAACCTTCCCTGGAATTTACTGTTCCATCAGGGTATTAACCCTCACCGCCCTCACCGCCCTATCCCCACTCTCCTTCCTGGTCTTGTCACCCCAGGTGACCACTATTCCCTTCATTCTGTCCCACGCTGCTTGAATCCCCCGACTGTGTTTGCACTCACTACCTCGGCTGACAGACTTTTCCAAGGCTCCACCACCCTTTCCATAAAGTAGTACTTCCTCACGTCCCTCCTGAATCTCCCTCCTGTTAATTTCCACTTGTGACCACGTGACCTCAAGTTGGTATTCAGGGTGAATAATGATATGGTGGTGTATATACCACTGCAACTCTGATAATCCTCCCCCCATCCATGACTACCTGTACCAACAATGCTTCTGTACTAGTGACCCCCATGTCTTAGTCCCCTGTGCCTTGTTGCCTTCCTTCACATACAAGGGCATGCTTCCCCCTTTCCCCTCTCCAATCCCTCCTGAAAATTGGGTACCCTGGCATGGACTGTTGCTGTGTAGCTTAGGTCTGCATCACAGCCACCAAGTCTGACTGGGCCTCCACCACCAGTACCTGCAGGTCAAAAATCGTATTCCCCAAGCTCCCTGTATACATGCATACAGCCCTACAGAGCTCCTGCCTCATTCTCCATGTTCTTGTGCAATTAGTGCTCTTTTTCCCCGAGCATGGGGCAGCTTCCTTCATGCTGACTACCCCAGCCCCATCACCCTGACATCCCCAGGACTCACCCTCCCAATGTGTTCCTCCAGGACAGTGAGGGTGGCAGGGTGCACCAACCCCTGATCCGGTTCCATGGCAGTGCCTGGTTGTCATGTGTGGGGGGGCCTACGGGTGGTCGGAAGTCATCCTAATGGCCGTGAATTTTTTCCTTGGTAGTCTTTGTCTCCCCATTAGAGCAGTGTGTAATAAAACATAGAAACATAGAATCTGTCGGCAGATAAGGACCATATGGCCCACCTAGTCTGCCCATTTCCCTACTCACTGCTGCAGCCCCAGATCCTATTTGATCTGCGGCTCTCCTGCTCTGCACATCTCCAGGGTACCCTTATGTCTATCCCATGCACTCTTGAACCCCCGTATTGTTTTCGCTCCCACCACTTCTGCTAGAAGGCTGTTCCGTGGCTCCTCCACCCTTTCAATGGCGTCAATGACATCACCACACACGCTCCCATCCGTGGCACATCAAACCCTTGCTGCTCCGTTACTACTACATAGTGGTCCCTGCACCATACCCCCAGCCACTGCCAGGGGCTAGGATAACACTGGGTTCCATGCCACCCCCTCCCCAGAGGACAGCAGTCCATGGAAGCTCTATCCTCCTCCCTGCCAGCTGACCCTCCAACAGCCCGAGTTTACTCCCAAATTCAGGCCATCTGCGCAGCAAGAAGTAGCGCTAATGCTGCACCAGCAGGCCAGACCCACCATCCATGTTCTTGCTGGCATTACCTTCCACCCTTTTTCGACCTGCCCCTTGATCTTGTTCTCAGCCCCTTCCATCTCTCTATCTTATGACATCTGTTTGTGTTTTGTGCATTCCCTTTTCCCCATCATAGTGTCTGATGTAGGCCTGCTCAGTCTCATAGTTGTGGAGGTATATCTATCCTCAACGGCACTGCTTCCCACCTTATCTAGTTTAAACTGGCCCCAATGTGATCTGTGAACCTCTGTCCTAACACATTTGTGCCCTCATTTGGGTGCAGGTCATCCCTTCCGAACAGCCGCCAGCCCTTCCAGTGGTTAAACTGATTCAGCAAGTAGAACTGTTCTTGAAAACTGTTTTTGTCCTCACTGTAGCTGCTAAACCTGGTCTGCCAGTGATGAGTTACTACTGGCTTCTGGGCTGTTTTTTGTTTGTATCCCAGAATTCACTGAATGTATCCCAGCAGCTCGGCAGCTGTCAAAGTGAACTCTCATTGTGAACTGGGAGGAACAATGCCTCCACTGTTGATGGTGCTGTAATGTGTTGCCATCACTGTTAGTATATTAGTAAGGAATAATGCATGGCAGGGTGTGTGTGTCGTGCAGGATAAAAGCCACGCCTGGGGGTTGGGCATGAGGCCCAGGGCCAGTGCATCAATGCCCAGGCGTTTAGTTATCCCAAACGACACACACCCTGGAGTGCATTATTCCTATTATACAATGGCTCGTTGTTATTTATAAAATAAAAAAATAATTTTAAAGAATATTTTTATTAGTGTAGAAAAATATTTTTGTTTCTTAAGAGGAGATGCAAAAAAGAGCACAGGCTCATGCCCCATATGTTGGTCCATATTGGTTCACGGTGCTGAGACTGGACCTGTGGTGTTATGCTGGGATAACGCCCCAGGTCCAGCCCCAAACTGACCAATCACAGTCCAAGATTCTTTCTTGCCGTTATATAATATGAAATTATATCTGTCTGTTGCATTTAATCTCAAATAGTTGCAATGTACCATAGTTACATGCCATTTAATACAGTTATTTTTGCAACAGTATTGATTCTGTGTGATCTACTTGGTAACAAACTTACAGCATATTTTCTTTTTGCCCCTTTTAAGGTGCTGCCCGCTTGCACCACATGCTGTCAGCCCCTTCCCAGGTACTTATCCTCTTTCCACAGGGGTCCACAGAACCACTCCGGCTGTATGCTGTAGTCTTCTGGGGACAGTGCCTATGCCCCACAGGTTTGTCAAGTGCAGGAAGGACATGGCCTGTCACAGCAGCTCGGCCTCAGATCATCTGCGGTATCCTGTCATGCTCCCAGGTTTTCTGCTTACTTTTCACCCCCCCACAGGGCACCAAGTGCACATGCCTATGCAGATGTGTGGCCTCCCCCTAATAGCGGCTTCCCCTGCACTTCTACTCGTGGTCACCTGGGCAGTAGTATTGTAGAAAAGCCTGCTGCCTCCCCTCTTCAAGAAGGAGCCTGTTTTCTGGGACAGACAATCCTCCTCCTCCTCCTCCCTGGCCGGCCCTTGATATCCTGGGCTCTGTAACCTTTTTTTTTTTTAAACTACATTTCCTCTCATCGGTCCTTGCTTCTGCAGGCAAGAGAAGGGCTAACTTGAGCTCCCCCATCACCAAAACACCACTTGCTTACAATATTCTTTACGCTGCCGAGGCTGAAATCCCAGGCTTGAATCCCACAAATTCCATCTGTCACCACCTGAGGAGGTGAGGCAGAATGTTGAGCTGTGAACCTAGAGACCCAAGTCTGACTTGCACCACTGCCACTGGTCGCAATATGTGGAGGTGAGGCTGGAAGCTGGGCTGGTAACCTGGTGACCCAGGTTTGAGTCCCTCTGGAGTCTAGTGGCAGTCTCACACCCTGTCTCATGCAACCGCCTGGTGTCAGTGGTAGGCCTGTCCCTTACTCTGTTCCATGCCACACACTGCCTTTTGTTCAGAGGCATGCCACTTACCCTTTTCAATGTTCAGCATTTCGTGGTGTTCAATGGTGCTCCTCCCTCACCCTGCCCTGTTAAGCATTCCTTAGTATCCAGTGGTACCCCCTTCCTTACCCTGTCCCAAACTTCAAGCATTCCCTGCTGTCCACTGCTACCCTCTCCCAGTCCAGACGTAAGGCATTCCTTGGTGTCCAGTCTTACTCTCCCCACCTTCACCATGTCCTGATGTTACGTATTCCATGGAGTCTAGTTGTTCTCCCCACCCTGTCCTCATGTTAAGCATTTCCTGGTGTCCAGTGGTACCAACTCCATCACCCCGTCCATTCTCTGGTGTCTAGAGGCACCCCACCACTGTTTTACCACCCCAGAGAGTGAACAGCACAGCCCCCCTCTCACCTCCTTAGCCGTCCGCCTTCTGACTGAAAAAAGCACTAAATCACTAATACTGTGAAACTGCAGTACAGCACTAGTTTTTAATCGCCCAGCAGCCATCCAAGAAGAACACAGATATGATGTGCTGTCTGCCCTCTGCCCTCTGATGGGGAGGTGAAATGGTGTGTGTGTGTGTGGGGTCCTGTCAATGGAGATGGACTGCCAGAGTTGAACTAGCGGAGGTGGGGCTTTGACACCTTTGGGATGTCATTTTTGTTGTCAAATCAGCAGGTGGCATGACGCCACACTCCCCTCACTGGCAGGACTGGCAGGATTCAGGACCAGTGATGAGGAACAGGTTTAGGACTTTTTATTTTAGTAAAGGGACAAACAGCCCCACTCCACACTCCTTTTGCCCGTAGGGGCTGGGACTTTTTTCTTTATTTAGTTGTTTAACCAGGAGAAGCACACTAAGCTGAAAGCTTTTTTACAGGAGCGACCTGGGAGTACAGGGAAGTTAAGTGACTTGCTCAGGGTCACACAGTATGCAAGTGGAAGCTGTGGGATTCAAACCCAGGTCTGGTCTGCTGGATGTCACCAGATTTGCAGCTCAGAGCCTTAAACCACTGCACTATACTGCCTCCCTCACTTTGAGAGGAAACACTTTCAGGATTTTTTTATTTAGTAAAGAGCCCAACAGCTTGACTCTACACTCTCTCACTGGCAGGAGCTGGACTGGTTGGGGGAGCACATTATGACTTTTTTTTTAATAGAGACCCCAACAACCTGACTCCACACTCCCCTCACCAGCAGGACACAGGATCGGCATGGGAGAACACATTCTGACCTTTTTTTCAGTAAAGGGCCAAACAGTCCGACTCCGCACTCCTCTTGCTGGCAGAAGCTGGGATCGGTGAGTACTTTTTATTTATTTATGGAAAATTTGTTAACCGGGTAAGCCCACTGAGACATGGTGTCCCTTTTTCAGGGAGACCTGGAGTTAATTACATTCAATAAGAAACAACAGTTCACATAAGGAGACAGATAAACAATCACAATAAAGTTACACATTTGCATGTTAAGTTACAAGACTTAGGGCCATACCAGTTCAACACATACAGACAAGCTAAAAACAACGGTTTACATGTTTGCGATAATTACAAAGTTCACTTGAGTAAGCCACCGACTTGGGAGAGAGATTACAGAGGGTAGATTTAGGTGAGATAATATTGTGCTCAAATGTCATAATCGAATCACATAGACACAACCCCATATCTAGGTTGCCATCACAGGTAATGAGTAATGCATGCTGGTGCCTTTGGTTAACTGACCCTATTATTGAAGTAGGCTGAGCGGTCGTGCAGAAATATTAAGAAGTTCATGCACAGCATGAGTTGCAACTACACTTACTAACTACTAACATGTGAGATTTCAGGGCGGCATTGAAGCCATTTAAGGTAGTGCAGTTCGACACTTCCGGTGGTAGGCTGTTTCAGAGGACTGAGGCAGAGATAGCAAAGGACCTATCACCTGCACAGGATCTAGACCTTGGAACATCCAGGGCAGGGCTAGTAGAGACCGAAGCTCCCGCTTGTGAGTTTTGTAGTGGAGTAGCCCATTACAGCTAGGAGAAGCAGCTGTTTTAATCATTTTAAAAGCACGGCAGAGAGAGGGTGGGGTAGGCTTGCCTCGCCTCAAGTGCTGGCCAGTTTAGTGAAGTGAGAACACCACAGTGACGGTCTCGGAGGTGAGCAGCAGCTACAAAGCGAGCGACTTTGTAATAGAGGACTCTAAGTTTGGCATGTTCGGGGTCTTGAAGTGGTTGTAAGAGGGGAGCATCATACAGCAGAATGGGAAGAAGAGTCCCAGTGGCGATGGTCAAGCGAGCTTCGCTGCTAAGGTACCCACCGAGTCTATACAGTAGCCCAATTTTTTGATGGACAGACTTAGTTATTGCCTCCACATGTGATTTCAGGGTTAACTCCTGGTCTAGGTGCATGCCAAGATACTTTATAGATGCACATACCTCCATCCTAGTACTACTGGTCGAGGGATAGTTGGAGAAGATTGTTTCTCTCGGCGCCCAAGTGTCTGGGACCAAATAGCATGGCCTTTGATTTCTTCAGGTTTAGGGCCAGTTTGTTATCCACAAGCTGTTGTTAAGCCTCCTACAACTGCCCCGGGACTTGGCCTTAACACTTACTTCTCCAATTTCTGAGAGACGCTCGAGTCGGGGGTTTCTAATTATGAAGAATATGGACTCATCGCCCACTGAAATCTCTCCACACACTGTTGCTTTGAGCGAGTGCCACTTGCACTCACACTAGTGCAGGATTTAAAGGTGGCTCAGCCCAATGAAGCTGTGATGGCGCAGTACACAGGCACGTGGGAGAACTGGGTTTGAGCACGAACACAGGGATTCCTCATCAGACCGACAGAACACCAGTAACATCACAGAGGTGACTCTTGAGCTATGGTGGACCGGTGACACTGCCTAATGCAACAACTACCCTCCCCTGCCCATCCCCTGTAGCTTTAATGTGCAGCACAGAACAACGCATGCATCAGCTAATAGGGTCAGTGGTCAAGGAGTGTTGCAGAGGGTTTACAGGGAGGTAGGGAGCTTCACTTATGAAAGGTTGGGATAAAACCAACTCCAACATAGCCTAATATCCTGAGGTATTACTTAGAGACCTCCTCGTCCACAACATATGTCCCTTATTCAGGAGCAGGGAGGAGGAAAACTGATACTGTATGGGACTGCAGAGAACTACAGAATCCTCCACCATCTATGCAATTTCAGGCTGACCTGGCCAAACTGAATGTGATCTTGATCTGCCCAGTCTGGTAATATATGGGCTACAGTAATGGGGCAGGGTGTGCAAGGGCAGAATGGGACCCATGTGGACCCTTAACTATGTACAAAAAACATAATTTTTAGGCACATTAACTAATATTTTATATAGTGTCTATTATTTTGTATCCTTTTTTTCCTTCATGGCTATGCGCGAAAACAGGATCTCTGCCCCCTACACTTCATTTGCCCTCGCTGTATGTCTGCACCTGACATCACATCTGCTTATGGCATCACAGTCTGTTGCTGTAGAAACGGTTACGATGTCATAAACAGAGGACTGTCAGGTACAGACAAACAGTCAGAGCAGAAGTCTAGAGGACCGTGATCCTGTTTCATGCATAGCCATGGAGAAAAAAAAGAGCTACAAAATACAGACACTATACAAAACGTAAGCTAATGTGTTTACAAATCAGGTTTTCTTTAAAATTTTCCTTGAATGTCAGGGGTCTCTTTAAACACATGTGGTCCTTTTTAACAAGAAATGTATTTCTGGGAATCTTTTCAATATTTCAGAGCCCCAAATAACATTTTGCTGGTTGGACTTAGTACACCACTTTGCTTCCTTTTAACATTTCCATTTTTTCATTTCTTATTAATATGAGTGGTTCCCAGCTCCGTTCCTCTGACACAGGGGAAACAGCAAGGTGATATCTCACAGGGCAACCTTGCATTACCCAATGGCTGTGCTTGTTTTCAACATTTTCATTATTTTCTTAACTTGCAGGTTCCCCTCTACACAACACCATCCTTTCTGGACACATTATACCACCCTACTTAGGCAGCAAAAGGTGAGAAACAATTATCTCCCTCAAGACCCCACTATGTTCTGTTCCATCACATTTGGCCAAAAAGAGTGCTGGAGAGAGGTGGGACTCATCCCTCCCTCCTTGGAGAGAAGTGTAGTTCCTCTTTTCTTGCCACACTGGAGAGTGGTGTGGCTCACCCCTCCCTCCCGCGTTGAACAGTGGCATGGCTTATCCCGCTCTCCCTGGAAAGTGGTGTGGCCCATCCCTCTTTCCCTAGAACGTGGCACAGCTTACCCCTCTCTCCCTTGAGAGTGGTGCAGCCCATTTTCCCCTCCCCTAAGAGTGGTGCACCCCATCCTCTTCTCTCCTAAGAGTGGTGCAGCTCCTCCCTGGAGAGTGGTGCAGCCCATCCTCTCCTCCCCATGAGTGGTGCAGCTTATTCCTCCCTTCCCTGTGAGTGGTGTGGCTCATTCCTCCCTTCTTCCATGCCTTCAGCCCAATGCAGTTCGTCCCTTGCTTGAGAGTGGTATGGCTCATCTCACCCTCTCTCCTGGAAAGTGGTGTAGCTCGTCCGTCCCTTTGAGTCAGTGCATCAGCTCTGCAATATATCCCCACCCCGTGACCAAACTCAGGGTCTCCTGTGAGGCAAGATAACATAGCACTGCATGGCACATTGTCACTGAACCACTGGGCTGACTACCAAGCCGGTATTTCTGGCAGCAATGAGCATTTTCTATATTTCTGGTGTAGCACCCAATTTAGAGGAGCAAACCTAAAACTTTCCCATTCGTGTTTTTTTAAATCCCCCAGTCTGTACTTTGCCTTAGGAGACCAGTGAACAACTGATCAGAGCTGTTAAAAGCTCTATGCCAAATCGCTAATAACTGAATATCCCACAGCTGCAGCCCAGCTTGAATATCAGCCACAGTGAATTCTGGGGTGTAGGAAGATTGTTCCCCTGGCATGACAACTAGTCTGAGACCAGTTTCAGAGCTGCCAGCTCTTAGACCAGTTTCTGTGCCACCTGGTCTGAGACCAGTTTCTCCTTCCAGATGAACTGGTCTGGGATCAGTTATTGGCACATATGTCTCCAACCACACACTTGCTAGGCAGCAGCCAGCATAGTGTAGTGGTTAGTGTACTAGGCCATGATCCTGAAAGTCTGGGTTTGAATCTCACCTCCCCTAAAATTCTTTTGACCCCAAATTTCACTGGTGTGGTGATCTATGGTGGCTTGCAGTTGGTGACAGTAAATCTACACTAAAGGGAGTTGGCGCAGGAAAAAAATAAGTACAACAAAGAACGCTCCTGTACAACAGTGAAACTGGCCCCAGACCAGGTGGCTTGGAAATTGGTCCCAGACCAGGCTGGTCTCAGACCAGGTTGCACGGAAACTGGTCTCTGACCAGTTGTCAGGTGAACAAACTTCCTGCAGCGAATTCTAGGATGCTGCCAGCATGGCTGAAGGGCTAAAAGATCTGAGTGGGGAACAGTAAGATCAACCAGAAAAATTTAAAGGTACTAAAAACTACAGTTAGTAAAGAAAAGTTTGCTTTTCCAGATGACAGTTTCCATTCAATAACATATTTTTAAACCATTATGGCCACTGACTCCATGGCCTGAGCGATGGGGCTTCGCTCCGGCACACTAGCTTTGTGCTACAAGCCCAGGACGTCAGGCCCAGAGGTGGCAGGGAGGACTCCAGAGTGTCCAATGGATGCCCTCTTTCCAGTGGGGGTGGGATCCAACACACCACTCTTACAGCGGTTCCTGGTGATGGCGTTGACAATATGTGTGACCACATGTCGTTAGACACCCCCCAAGGCCAGCCGCGTGTATGCATGTGTGTGACGAAGGGAGGAGCCGTGGGGAAAAGCAGTGTAAATGCAGTACTGGCATACTGGATGACAGCTCCTGTCATTGCCACCCACACCAGCAGCCTGCCAGCAAACTGTCGGAACCTCTTCAGACAATATCAGGGATTTCTAAAGTGATCCCTCCTCTAGGTCGAGGGAGGCACCCGGCTGTGATACACCAGCACAGGAGAAGTTCACAGTATGGAAGCGCATCTTTACTTGACCAGAGGAGGCCCCCGGAATGACAGGCTGGCTTATGCATGTCAGAAGTACTGAAGGTCAGGTTGGTGTACGACGACAGCCAGCCAGTGATGTGGTGGAGCTGGAGGGGGCAACCTGTGTTTCCCGAAGGAGTGGGGTGGCAGTGGGCAAGTGAGGTGCAAATAAAAACTAAACAAAATGATGGTCCTTACAGTCATACAGGATCTGACCTTCAGTTTCTCCAGCATCCCATGGGGCCAGTTTATCCCTGGTGGGGGCCTCCCCTGGCTTGGTGAAGGGAAGGTACTGAGCACTTCACTGGACTTCTGTGGCCAGCCTGTCCCTACCAGAGGCCTCTTCTGGCCTAAAAGAGGAACATCTTCTAACCTTTGAAGCTGGCTGAAGGGGTCCACGACAGGGCCCTTGAGGGCTGCTGCTGTGGGTGAGACAAGGGACATCACTCAGCAGAGATGTCGTCATTTCAAACACTACTCTCCCTCCCCCCACCATGTTTGCACATGGTTGAGACTGGCATGTGGGTGCCCAACAGCGAGTGGTCACCCGAGCCATCAGTGGCACCTGCCCCCCACGCCGCCACCAGGAGCCACGGTAAGACCAGTGCACCAAAAGGAGTGTTTTTTTTTTTCACAAAATAATGCTCCCATCTCCAGGGCAGCTCTTCCTCAACCTGGAGATCTCCCAACTTAGTTGTCACTTCTCCATCATTTACCTACCCTCCATGCTCCAGGGCCCCCCCAATGGTGGGGTCATTTAGGGGCTTTTGGGCCCCACAAGCCAGTCATGTCAAAGGAGGCAGCAGGCTGTCGGCTTGGCAGGGTCCGAGTGTACTGGTGTCATTCTGTGTGTCCTGTGGTTTCCTCCTTGGTTGCTCCCGCACTCTGTGACACTCACAGCATGGACTCCATACTGCACACACTCATGCAGATGTATGCCTGCACTCCAGATGCAGTTGGCATCCCCCCTCCCACCAGCCGCCCTAGTAACACAACCACCTGTGGTCACCCAGGTGTGGTTGTGGTATACCAGTGAAGTTCGCTGCCCTTCTTTCCCGGAGGAGGACACCACCCTCTGGGACGCTCAATCCTCCTTCCCCCCGCCAGCCCCAATGTCCCAGGCACATTCATAAACCTAGGTCACTGGCATTAAAACAAGTACTTTAAATTAAAGAGCTAGTAGTGCCACAAGTAGGAGGAGAACATGTCATAAATTTCTAAAAGCAGTAAGTCGTCACTTTTTTTTTTTTTGGTCCTGGCCCCTTCCCCCTTAGGGGATCGGCCACTGCCCCGCATGCTGCCCCCATGTCCAGGCTTACCCCCCTGGGCGGGACCATGGGGCAGGTGTCCCCTCCCCAATGGACAATGGTCTCAAGCTCTGGCTTACCCTTCAGGGTGGGGCCACGGGAGCAGGACCCCCCCATGGACACGGACTGCAGAGGACGCGGCGGCAGGCAGGGCATCAAAGACAGGGGATGGATTTTTTAGTGACTGCTTAGAAGATCCCTGGGGGCAGGGATGTGCAATGATGGCCAGCATCTGCCCTACCCCTTACGTGAGGCGCCAGCAGTGGTGGTACCCCCAGCGTCCGTCAGAGGTTCACAGAGCGCCGGACACTCTTTCCTCCTTCCCATGGAGAAGGAAAGCAGTCCCTAGGATGCTCAGTCCTTCTTCCTTCAGCCAGCCCTCTGACTCCCAAGTCTGTCTTCAAACCCAGGATGTCGGCACGCAAGCAGACGCCATGCCGATGTGCCAGCGTGCCAGCAGTCATTACTTTTTATTTTGAAGTATTTTCCTTTTTCCATTTGTTCATTAGGTTTTTTTTTTTTTTTTTTTTAATCAGATGGTATTAGGTGTGATGTAACGTGGGGAATGATATATCTAGTTCTGTTCCTCTTCATACCTCATCAGCATTGTAACCTCACTTGCTGTGACATCACAAGTGATCAATCTCGCAGCAGGTGACTGGCTCTTCTTAGTGGTGATGTCACATGTAGTGAGGTCATAGGGTTGATGATGTATTAGGAGCAACAGAACAAGCTGTCAGCCTTGAGGTAGAGTCCTGTTTCACATGTACACCAAGAACTGTCAGGTAGAAAATGTTCTAATTAGCAAATGAAGAAAGAAAATAAAAAAATACTGCAATTATTGCTGCATCTGAAAGCTAGTATTTGTTTCAGGCAGTACAGTAGCTCTTTAAAACCCATAAAAAGCTCACATAGAATCAAACGGGGAACCAGACATCTTATAAAGAGAAAGGTGACAGAAGGAGAGAGATGGAGGAAGGGGGAGGAGAGAGAGAAAGAGTGAACAAACACGCAATAATTTACACTGGAATAAAAAGGTATGGGCCAGACTCTGGACTGCTGCTTTAAATTATTCAGACTTATACATCTGCGCAAGAGTCCCAAGATTACTGGAGGGAAGGTTTTCTAACACTAAAGAGCTGTTCCGATTGGTGGTTTACCGCATGGATTAAGCCAGATTTTCAATTACTTTTGCTTATCACATTATAAGCTCCAGAAGACTGAAAAAGCAGTTGGAGGGCAAAGGATAAAGTGACTGACAAAAGTCAGCTGCTCAATTTGAAACCAGCAGCACATTCTGATGGTAATGATGTCTGTGTTAGGTTGTTGTGGCAACGTTTAGTTCCGAAGTTGAGCTGAAAAGGCAAGCAGACCAACTAAGCTCATTCAGTAAGGATTTGCTTTTTAAAAATCCAGAATGTTCTTAGCATTTGACTTGCCAGAGGGTAGTAAGCAGTGTAGCCAACTGGACATTTACAGTTAGCCCACAAGAGGTTTGATCTGCAAAAGAGACTATGGATAAGGAATGCTTAAAACAGGCATTTAAACAGGCCAGACAGTGGACACTTTGACAGTGTTGTTGTTGTTTGTGACACCATTTACCTGAGTTCGTGCTCCAGGTCTGGGGCTGGAAGAGCTGGAAGGAGGATTAAGCATTAAGAGGATACTCTACGGGGGGGAGGGGCTCCTCAGTGATTCACTGGCCCTTTGTGGCTAAAGGCACAGTGACAGCTGCCAGTGTGTACACATGCCTCACAGGAAGGAGAGAGAGACATCAGCCTGAGCCACGCTGGCACGCCTGCGTGCGCATTGGATTTCACTAGTGTGCTGTGCTCCTACAGAAGGGGGATCGAAACAAAGAAACACCGCAGCCCTGTAAAATGATGCATAGGCACCATCAGGCTTTGTGTCACGACCTAAGAGGATCAGTTGGATTAGGTCTCTGGAGGGGGTTCCACCACGATGGGGCGTCTATGGGGGGGGTTGCTGTGGGAAAGGACCTAATGGCAAGGAAGCACTGGCCTAGAAGGTTACCCGAGACAGGCATATTTATTTTGTTGCATGTATTTTTCACATTTGTTTTGGCTGGGAAAGGCACACTGAGCCAAAGCTTGCCTCCAGGTGCATCACAGGGCACATTCACAGGGGTGACCCATGTACACTGGGGAGGCTATGTAACTTGCTCAGGGTCACCACAGTCTGCAAATGAAGTCTGTCGGACTAAAACTCAGATCTGCTGGATGTACCAAGCTTGTTCACAGCTCAATGCTCTAACGTCTTAGTTTATCCTGATTGATAGGGGAAGGGTCAGTAGGAGGAGAATAAAGAAACACAGAAATATAGATTTTTGTCGGCAGAAAAGGACCTTTAGGCCCATCCAGTCTGCCTGTTCTGTCTTCACTGATCCTAGCTGGTCATAGGTGTAGCTCCCTTTCTCCTTCCTCTTACCTAACATGCCCCATGCCTATTCCCAGGCATGCCTGAAGCTCCCCATAGTCTTTGCCCCCACTACCTCCTCTGGCAGGCTGTTCCAGTCATCCACCACCTTTTCCGTGAAGAAGTATTTCTGCACATCTCTCCTAAACTTTCCCCCTTTAGCTTCACTGCATGCCCCCTGTTTTTTTTTGTTGTTGTTGTTGAATATTCTTTTTGCCTCCTCCTCACCGCACTCATCCGTCCTCTCCTTCGGGCAGCCATTCTCCCATCGCCACTTCCCCCAGTCAGCCATCCTGCTGGTCCATCTCCTCCGTCGTCCGGATGTATCCCTTCGCCCGGGTGGGGGGCAATTCCCGCCCACGGCCATCGGAAGGGTCAGATGCCGTGAGCACTCCTTGCATCTACACAGGGCGTGGACATGCAGAGTCAGAGGCATCCCAGCTTAGCGGCATGCGGAGGCACGGCTGCCATCATCTGGATGGCATGAGTGCCATTTTCGCTTTTTTTTTTTTTTTTGACCGGGTAAGTGCACTAGACAAATCCTGCCTATTTTCAGGCACGACCCGGGGGAGGGGGATACAGATGAATGCCAACTGACCTTGAACCAGATTAAGCTGTTGGTGGTATATTTTTTAGTGAATGAGGGAAATTTGGCCAGGACACCAGGGAAATTCCCCAACTCTTTTCGATAAGTGCCATGGGATCTTTTACATCCACCTGAACTACCACCAATCAAAGCAGATGGGACCTCAGTTTACCGTCTCATCCGAAAGACGGCACCTCAGAAGTGCAGCACCCCTCTCATGCTGCACTACAGTTCCCAGTTGCCCTCTACTGCACTGCCCATGTAGTGCTCACGGTCTCCACTGGGAGCCTCTACAGAGCAAGGTTACCCCACGACCCACCCCAGGAGAGGAGACCAGTCCTATGGATGCTCAATCCTCTCCTTCCCCTGCTAGCCCCCAGTGTACCGAGTCCGTTTCTGAACCCGGGTCGCCGGCATGGCGCAAGGTGTGGCATCCAGCGCCTCAACCCTCAGCGCCACCAGGCCGGCTTCTGCCCCCTGTTCTAGTGACTTCCTTTCTCTGAAACAAACCCTCCACTTGCACCTTGTTCACTCCAGTGAGGTACCTGTAGGTTTCAGTCATGTCCCTTCTCGCTCTCCTCTATTCCAGGAAGTACAAGTTGAGTTCCTGCAGCCTTTCCTCATATGGCTTCTTGTGCAACCCCCTCACCATTTTGGTTGCCCTCCTCTGTACTGCCTCAACCCTTTCAATGTCCTTACAGAGGTGCGGCCTACAGAACTGGACACAGTACTGCAGGTAAAGGGCTCACCAGTGAAAGATACAATGGCAGCACCACCTCCATCCTCCTCCTCCTGCTAGAAATCCCTCTCCCAATGCAACCCCGCATCCTGCTAGCCCTTCCCACTGCTTTGTCACACTGCCCAGCCACCTTGAGGTCATCAGCTATAACAACCCCAGAGGTCTTTTGCTTGCTTGGTGACTGTAAGCTCCATTCCCCATCTTATACAAGACATCTGTATCTAAGAAAATAATAAAAAATGCAATTTGAATGACATTTTATTTTATCAGTCCAAAGCACTGAAAGGCAGTAGGCCAGAAATGTGCAGACTGCTACACTCATGACCTATTTTTGGTCTCAGAAAGACATTTACAATCGTGAAGAACCCACAAGGGCTCAGCCCTTTCTTGACTTACCTTGTAGCGCTGATCCTCAGACAAATTCCGGATTCCCTTTAGCTCCATAAATACCTCATAGTGAGGATCCGAAGCTCCAGAATATGGACCTGTCAGAAACGAGGCAAAAGCCTGGATTAGAAATACCCTTCCCTTTTACAGACACATCCGTGCCACTGATGGCACTTAAAGCTGCAAAAAGGTTAACTTTGGCTCATCATTGGGCAGACTTGTCTGCCTCAGTTCATGCGTTTGTTACTTCCAGACACGATTATGGGAACGCTCCCTACTGTGACCCCCCACAGAGAAGACCACAGGTTGCACCAGGTGCAGAATGCTGTGGTGGGAGTCCGAACAGGCACATGGCTCTGCAAACGTAGTGCACTGGTTCACTAGGACCTGCACTGGCTGATTTGTTAGTTTTTATTTACCAGGTAAGTGCACGAGGCATATGGACGCTTATTTTCAGGCACGACCTGGGAGAGTTACAGTAATAATACAGTAAAAAAATTTAACTCTGATATTTACACCATACCATGTGCACCTGTTTTTGTACTCATCACCTCTGATTATATTGTAACTGTTTGTACCCAGTGTAGATTGTTATTCTATTTAACCCTGTACCTGTTTGTGTACTTCTGTTCCTGTTTCAAAACAACATTTGTAACGTTATGAACATCTCCTATACATTTTATTTGGCTCTGTATGTATACTTATGTTAGTAAGCATAATTAATTCCGGGTCTCCCCTGAAAAAGGGACATCTTGTCTCAGTGGGCCAATCCGGTCAACAAAATTTCAGTAAACAAATTATAAAATAGGTTTTAAAAATGTTGACACCTGATTGACCGAGGGCCATCTTTACCCGTGCTGTTATCGTGGTACAACAGCACTGGATAAAGATCCGGCAGCCTCTTCACAATAAAACCAACACTAATCACACATCCCTGACTGCCATCACAAACGGCTATCACTTTTACTCACTAAAAATCTTCAACAAGGCCCTTTAAATCAAACTGCCTTATAATTAAATCATTCAATGTTATTTGCCCTCGCCTTTGCTGTCATATTTCTCTCTTTTTTTTTGTGAACTCTTTTTCGCTCCTGGTTACCAACCACTGGGGCCTCTCTCTCTCATGTGGACCCACTTGATCTTGCCTCTGCCACCCACCTGAACCCTTTCCCGACCGAGGAATCAGGTGCTGGTTCCCCTCTCTCCCATCAGCACCTTACGGGAGGAGGCGGGGACCACAGAGAGTCAAGTCGGGTCAGGGCCAGTATGGGCATGTGGGCTCGGTCACTTGAGCCCCCCCCCATCGCCTCCCCAGTAGCTGGGGTTTTCCTCCTTGGTTACTCCCTCCTCAAGGCATGAAGTGCAATGATGTCTGCGCGTGGAGGATACATCCCCCCTCTCCCACTGACGTCCACTGCTGCTTTGCCCCATCTGTAGTCCTGCTTCGTGCAGCACCCCCGATCTCCACTGGAAGCTGCTACAGAGCAAGGAGCCCCCAACAACTCACCCCAGGAGAGGAGAGCAGTCCTCCAGACACTCGATCCTGTCCTCCCCCTGCCGACCCCCAGCATTCGAGTCCGTTCTCGAACTCGGGTCGCCAGCATGGAGCGAGGTGCAGCGTCCAGTGCCTCAACCCTCAGTGCCACCAGGCCGGCATATTTCTCTTCTTAAACACACATACATAAATTAAGTACTGCAGTACTTACAATTTTAATTTCTGGAGTTTGTTTGCTGACCATGAAATACCCCACTTTTATCCTCACCTGCTTACCAGGGAAATCTGTTTAACCTGCTACAGATAACACAAAACCCCTTGTTCCATATGAAGCCTTCTGTTTTGTGATGTGGGGTAGGGAATTGTGCCAGTACAACTGAGCAGGGATTTGAATTCCTTTATTCCTTCCATCGCAAAATTCAATTCTCTTGAATGTAAGAAGACAAAAAATAAACAAGGTGGGGAAAAGGGAGGGTACAAAATAAAGAAGAAAAAGAAAGAAAGGTGAGGAGACAGGTAAATGGTGTGGGTTGGGGAAAATCAAGGGTTTAAGGGCTGATTAAAAATAAATGTATTTTGCAGTGCATAATATTTGAACCTGAGATGACATGTCAATGCAGAGATCTGCTGGGACTATTCTGCTGGGGTGGATGAACGTTTTTTTAAAGAAGTCATAAAAATGTTTCTTTTTTTATTTTTGCGCATTTTCACACACACACACACACACCCAAAAAAATCTTGGACCCAGTTTATAATTGCAATATCACACTCCATGGTATGCTTTATGGAGGGATCACAGCACTTCTCGGGTGGTTGAAGGCCCTCAGCAATGCCTCGTACCTCACAACACACCGGAGGTGTGCCATTATCCCGCCATAATGCACTCTGTCATGTCTTACTGCCTAAACAATGGCACGAACAAAACAATACAGAAACAGCAGCAGATAACATTAGAATGACCAATGATAAAATCCACAAATTATAAATCAGAAATGCAAAAATCAACAAAATGTAATACAGCACAAAGCAGGGAGCAGTAACTGGATCACAGTGAAATCAACGGTCAGCAATCAATGACGATGGACGTTTATATAGTGCATCCAAAATTAACCGAGAACTGGAGGAGCTCATTTGAAAGGAGCTGCTGAAGCATTTTAAGTTTGATCACATTAGAGATGGGCAAAGGAGGCACGAAAACAGTATTTAGAACTGGAAGGGGATTCGTATGCGCGAAACAGGAGATGCTTTTTTATCAAGGTGTTTCTAATCCTGTCCAACTACCTCCTTTTGGGTGTGGGGGAACACCCAGCCCCATCAGCCCAACAGTTCACCATCTCCCCACCACACACATGCAGTGGGTAAGGATCTGGCATGGGGGCTCAGTGGGTGCTGCTGGGCCTGAGTGATTCTGGCACAGTCACTCCTGGCAGCCACCATTTTCCTTCACGGACTGCACCCTTTGTACCTCCCAAAATGCCGCAGGATGCTGCTCACCATGCACACACACAGCACTTCGACAAAGGAACAAGCTTTTGCCCACTGTCAGGGATCGCTGTGGCTGGCCAGAACACCCACCCTCCCAGGGAGGAGCCATAGCTTGCTTTCTTCCTAGGCACCAGCCATCTGACTCTAGCTCTTGAATTTCTTCCTGAACCTGGGTCTCCAGCATGGCAGTATGTGGCAGGCAGCCCTCAGGAGATGCTGCTTCTTTTATACAATTTACATTTTATGCCCCTGAATCTGTCATTGCCTCCTTCTCCCCAGCTGGACTCAGCCCCATCCCCCTGCGCTTGCCACTTATGTGATGCTTTCAATCCCATCCCCCCCCCCCCGTGGGGGGCCCACCAAAGCCAGACTGGCACCTCCCACCTCCTCCTAAGTGCAGAGGTAGGAGTTCCCTTTGTGTGGGGATGCACATATGTGTTCTGCTGACTTCTTGGTGTAACCCCTAGATGGCGCTATCCCAGGGGCTACTACCCCTGCCTGATTTGCCACTAACAGGTTGAGGGGCCTGGATCCAATGGCGGGTGCCTCCACCCAGAGGTCAGGGTTTGCAATAGTTAAACTAACTTGGTCACAGCCCTCTGGGACACTGCAACCCCCCTTTCTTCCCACTAGTGGCCCACACAATATATCAGAATTACCTTCACAGTATACACTTACCCCCAGGTCTGGTTCCGCACTGGGACCTCCTGTGAAATGAGATACAGTGCAACAATCACAGTACAGTACTTTAACATAGACAAATACCTCAGGCAGTATAACTTGCTGAAACAAGCAGCTCTGATTTATTTAGGGGATATAACAAGGACAGGGGGAAATCAGGTTAATTAGCTTATCACTCTAATAATTATTTATGGCTCTGTGCACAGGCCTATCCCTATCAGTTACTGTCCCTGGGTACCCAAGCCCTAGTGGCTAGTCCAAACCGTGGCAGCTGGTAGGGGCCTTTCACACAGAGAAAAGGAGAATTAAACAGTCAGCAGTACAGTAATTCCATTTGGATTTAATGTGGCAATTCAACAGGAGCAACCCTGAATTAGTACTCACGACCTCCAAATAAGATAGGGTCCTTCAATGTCAGCAGGGCTCACTTGAGGTACACAAACCTCTTCACACATCCATATAAAAGAAAGTACTATACCAGGCAGGCTGCATCTGTATCCCGATCGCATTACTGCACAATACCCGGAGAACACACAGCAGATTCAGTTCCTGACAGACCGAGTGCAATTTTCAGCAATTCTTCCAGTCTTCTACAGGGTGAGCCTGGTTTCTACTCTTCAGAGATCCTTTGATTCTTTTCACAGGACGGATTCAGTCCTAACAAGCTGTTACACAAGCTGCAGACCGAACTCTGGGCCTTACACACGCTTTTTGACTAAAACTGCACACTGAAAAGCACAGGGCTCCTTCCTTCTTCACTGCCAAAGCTCAACTGAACTCCAACTGACAAACCGGCACTTCCTTTGAGTTCCTCCCAGTTCTTGACTGGATTGGCTGTCACCACAATAGACTGCTGCTGTTGGTCCAAAAGGCACTGAAGTCTAAACTACATCTCCCAGAGTCACTGCCCATACAATCCTCTTGTGGCTGGCTCAGATTATGAGTCCAAGTTCTGATTCTGCCCAAGGCATCATTTTAGAGCTAGCTTACCCACACTGATTGGTCCAGTTCAGCAGTTCAAAACTAGAATGGGAACTAGCAGACACAGTTCTGACTGCAAAGAAAGCAGGTTAGACAAACTGTAATTTCATTATTACTCTAAATAATTTCTGGCAAACAGTTACATCTTTCAGATAGTTCCTTTGCACTCTAGTGACTGCAAAATGAAGTGAATTGGCAGCAGCTCGAGTGGTACTCAGAGAAGCACACAGTCCCCCATACAATCTAATTATGTCTGCAAGCAGACAGCTCTTAAAGAGACAGTACCAGAGGCTCTAAAACACTCACTGATAAATGGCTTAAATGCCAAACACCATTCAGGCTTGGAGCATTCAAGCAAGCTCCTGAAGTCTTTTGGGAACCCCATTTGCAGGGGGTTACACCTTCCTGGTTTGGGAAAGCTTGACGTCCTGCACAAGCAAGTACTTCATAAGTTTCAACTGCAACCTATATACATTTGCATTAGGCTTCACATGTAATCATCAGTCAATATATCATTTTACCAAGAACACATTTCTGAAACATTGCAGTACGCTCACTTTACACAGTATTACATACACATTGTACCATAACTCAAGTTATTACCTCTTGTACATGAAACCTGAAGAGAGGGGCCCTTCCTATCAGTTACCTTGGGGCTGGTGGGGCAAGGGCACCATACTTAGAGGGCAACACAAGTAACTTGAGTTAGCACTGATGCTCAGTTTGGGCAATGAGCTCTGGGACACATACACTCCTTTATGGACAACATTGAGAGGCAAGTCCACAGGCCTCCCAAGTGAATCATAACTGAGGTGCACCACAGGCTTTACAGCTTCGACCAGTCTTTCTAGGGGAACTGTTATAGTCTCTGCACTCTGAGCCTCATTTTCAGCATTGTCCTCACTTGTCAGGGGAGTCTCCAGGGGTAGAGAGGCTAGAACCTGGGGCACTTTCAGCTCCAGGAGTTACAGTTTCTGAGTCCACAACATTTGGCTCGCATGGAGCTTTCGGACACTGGCAGTGGACTGTCAGGGCACTCAAAATACTCTTCTTGTTCGGTGTATCACCAGTCTGCCCCAATCTATCATTTTCCTCCCCGAAAGCTCAAACAGTTCAACCATGCACAATGATTCCATTTCATCTGATCTGATGCTTTGCACTTCACTTTCTGGGAGCATTGGCTCCAGGGATGAAGCTGGGGGCTTAGACAGTCCAGAAGGCCCAGCTTTGTCTCCAGTATTGACTAGGGATTGCCCCAAACAATTGACTCAGTTCGTAAGAAGGATAGTATTCAAAGTCACTCTCACTTTCTTCCGATATGGACTGACAGTCATGCTCAACTGGGACTTGTGGAGGGGAACACTTAACTTTGCTTCTGTAGGTGCAGACTTTCTTGATCTTTTCTTAGCAGCAGCTCTAGTCACTGGTCCAGAGGGGGCATCTTCTAGGGCTCAGACTCAATTAAGATTTGTCCAATGGGCAGTAAATGATTTCTATGCATTGTTTTACATCTTTTGAATTATTCTCAGGCCTTACTTTGTACACTGGCAGATCATCTAGTTTGCCTACTACAATGTGAGGGAGATGGTGCATCTGTCAGCAATCTTGTGCTTGCCATGCAGTCCCAGATTTCTTAGCAATACCCGATCTCCCTCCTGGAGTTCCTATGCTCACCTTTTATCATACCTTTCTTTGTTGGCCAGATTTCTTTTGGCAGCCATGGTTTGAGCCAGTTGGTACGCATGAGTTAGCTGGGCCTTTAACTTTTGCACATACTGTAAATAGTTGTCAGCTTGAACCCCATCAGGAGAGACCCCAAAACACACATCTACTGGTAGTCGAGCCTTCTTCCAAACATCAGGCGGTAGGGGAGAATCCAGTGGCATCACTTTTGGTGCAGTTATAAGCATGTACCAGGGTGCTAATTTGTTGGCTCCATCTAGGCTTGTCCTTTGGGTGCAGGGTGCCTAGCATATCTAGCAAAGTGCGTTGAAACGCTCAGGCTGTGGGTCCCCTGGGGTGGTGGGAGAGGTTCTGGACTTTCGCACTCCCACAGAGAAAGCATCTCTTTGATCAGACGACTCTCAAAGTCTCTCCTTGATCAGAATGGATTCTTTGTGGAGCCCCATAGTGAACAAAAAAGTTTTCTCAAGTACTTTGGCTACAGTGGATGCTTTCTGGTCTTGGTGGGGAAAGCTTGGGCATATCTCGTGAAATGGTCAGTGACCACCAGCACATTACTGATATTTCTTTGATCTGACTCCAAACTTAGAAAATCAATACAGACCAGCTCCATGGGTGCACTGGTGGTTATGTTAACAAGGGGGCAGCCTCTGGGGCAAAGCTTTCCTCTGTAAGCAGCGACTACAAGTTCGAAGTGTTGCTCTCACATCAGCCCCCATCTTAGGCCAATAGAATCTGGATCTCACCAAGTCAAGTGTTCTGTCTATACCAAGGTGCCCCATGTGGTTGTGCAAGGACCTCAATACTGAGTCTCAAAGGCAGTGGGCAGCACTAGTTGTTGTTTGTCTACTTGTCCCCTCTGTCTACTGTTTCTCTGTATAACAGTTTATTGATCAGTTTCAACTTAGGACCTTCTTTGTATAACAGTGCAGTTCTCAAATCAGTGGAGCGTAATTTGGACACATCTTTTCCTGCATAGAGGGCTTCTAAAGCTGCTTTGATCATGGGATCGCGGATTGAGCCCACTGAATACTGTCATTGTCCAGCTGAGGCAGTGCACCAATGTCTATTGCAGAAAAGTGGCAATAAGCAGCAGGTATGCAATTCTCAGAGGCTCCCAAGCAATCCACCATGCAGTCCACTGCGTCCTGTGGACATTTGTTCCTCCCTGTCAAACTTCCGGCAGAGTGCCCGAATGTCAGGTTCTGCCAGTCGGACCCAATCATTCTGGGAACAGGCCTCCGGGAGAGAGCATCAGCATCTATGTGGTTCAGACCTGCTCGGTATTCGAGCATAGTCATATGTAGATAATGCAGAAAGCACCTATGGCCAGTGGCATCCAACTTAGCTGAGGTCTGCACATAGGTCAAAGGATTATTGTCAGTTTTACTAGTATTTTAGCCCCATACAAGTACTCATGGAATTGGTCAACAATAGCCCACTTCAAAGCTAGGAACTCTAACTTATGTACAGGATAGTTCTTTTCGGATGGGGTCAGGCTTCTACTGGCAAAGGCCACTGGTCTCAGGCCATTCTCGTGCTCTTGGTACAACACAGCCCCCAACCCTTGCAAGCTAGCATCAGTGTGCAGGACGTAAGGTTTTCTTGGATCGGCATAGGCCAGCACTGGAGCATGGGTAAGTTGATATATGATCTCATGAAAAGCAGTTTCACAATCAGGAGTCCAGCGGGCCCCAAATACTTCACTCGGATGAAAATACACTCTTTCAGTCTTGAGGGATGCTGACTTTTGGTATTTTTTGTGGGTTGGGGGATACCCTTGAGTAAGGTTAAGTAAAGGGCGGATCACTCTTGAATAGTCCTTGATGAAGCGCCGATAATAACCACAGAATCCCAGGAATCTTTGCAGTTCTTTTAGATTTTTGGGCTGTGGCCAGGTGGTCAAGGCCTCAACTTTACTTGGGCGGTCTCTATTCCTCGGTGGATACTATGTGTCCTACATACTTTACTGATGTTTGAAAAATTGACACTTATCAATGGACAGTTTAAGGCCAAAGTCCTCCAGTCGGTCCAATACCTTAAATAATCTGCTCTCATGTTCCTCCAGTGAGCTGCCAAACACAATAACATCATCTAGGTATACCAGGCACTCTAGTAAGTTCATGTCCCCACTGCACGCCCATCAATCGTTGAAAAGTGGCTGGGGCACCTGAAACCTCTTTTGAGGCATCCTCATGAATTCATAGAAGCCAAGCGGAGTAGATAAAGGCTGTCTTTCACGGGTCCTCTGGGGCCATCGATCTGATAGTACCCACTGCGGAGATCCAGCACAGAGAACCACTTGCTCCCGTTTAGGCAGTCCAAAGCATCCTGAATGCGGGGCATTGTGTACTGATCAGGGATAGTCCGCCGGTTTAAGGTGCGATAATCCACACACATCCTTACTGTTCCATTCTTTTTCCTCACTACCACAATGGGGGAAGCATAAGGGCTTCTGGATTCTTGTATTACACCAGCAGCTAACATCTCTTGCAGATGCCGTCTCACATCATCTATGTCAGCAGGTGCCAGGCGTCGAGACCTCTCACGAAATGGTCTTTCGTCATGCAGCCGGATATTGTGCTCAGCTCCTTGCACGCATCCTACATCCCATTCCTTTAAAGAAAACACCTGGTCTCTCTGGGCAAGCTTCTCACTGATCTTCACTTTCCATTCAGCTGGCAGCGGGAGTCACGAAATCAAACAAGTCTGGATGCTACTCTGTCATTCTTCCTGAACTCTTGCTGCTGGGTAGCACTGCAGTGTCTGCACAATGCACATTAGCCAGGATGCAACCTCTGTTTACTCGAATGTCTCTTTCAGACACATTATGAACTTGGACCATTACCCTTCTGGCATAAGCATGGGCTCTAGCAGGCAAAATACTAGGCTTGACCAGCAGTCCCTCTGGCAATTTTCCATCGCCTGGTGCATCCAACATTAATATTTTATTCTTAACATCCTTTCTGATACGGACCTCTCCCTGTAAGGTACACTGGCATTTGGCGCCAGGATCAGAGACTCAGGATCCTTCTTCCATACAATTCGACCGGTTCCTCTGGTTCTGTTTTTTCAGCATCTCTCTGGCCTCATAGGCCTTCTTAATTAAAGCCGGAACTCTTAAAAGCTCTACTAGTCTTTGACCCCTGTTTTTCATAACACAACTGTGCCAGCCTTCTGAACATATGAGCATTTGTTCCAATCAACAAAGGGACACCATCATACAGTCCAGTGGGGACACACTAAGGCTAGGGTCTCTACTTGTTCGGCCACTCCAGCTACGGAGGTGGGGAAAGACAGCCAAATTCGGATATACCGGAATAGGGGTAGGCCTTCTCACTTAACCCCATACATGCAGTCCTTCTAATGGTTGTAAAGGTATGTCTGACAAATGCTTCTGATACCAATCTTGGAACATAATTGTCACTTGGGAGCCACTGTCTAATATAGCTCTTGTAGACCTCCGTTCCACCTTTACAGTGGTCTCCATGGAGGGACCCACTATTCTGGACCAGTCTGGAGAGCGGTAGTGGGGCCTGAGCAACTGACCTTGCCACAAAGGACGTGAATTAGCATTTTGGTGCCCTCACTGGGATCATGTCGTGACCTCTTAACCACTGATTTCTTCTCCAAGCTCTCCTTGTAGCCTATATGCAACTTTGTCAGTGTCTTTTGGGGACTGGCATTCCCTTTCATGTGCCCATCTTTCCCACAATTATAGCAAAACATACTTTCTGGAGTTTGAGCTGGCCGAGGCGCCACACTGGGAGCCAGGGCGGGGTATTACTAACTGGAAACCTTGGTGCCATCTCTGTTCTGCGTGATAAGCATTTGGAGACATCTCGTCAGTTTCTCCACTTCCATGGTCAAGGAATCGAGTTCGAGCTGTTATCACGCAGGAGATACATGGGTGGGTACCCCCACCCCATAGCAGATGCAGTCGGATAGGTCAGGGCCCGTACTTGCAGGCGTGGCCTTCATAAAGGACTGTTTTGAATTCGGATCTCTCTCAACAGTTCGCCCCATTGTGACATATCTTTTTCCTTGTCAGAGCACTCATTGACTGCCAACCTCTGCCCTGAACTTCACTTGATGGGTCACCCTCAGTCACTCAGGTCGTAGCCGCAGCTATTGGTGCAGGTCCCTCCGGTCGTCTTTTCTCAACTCCTCGAATTTCTCTCATTAACTCATCATAGGAGGGTGGGATTCCAGTCGATCTGCCAGGTGTAACTGAAGCAACAGCAGTTCTGAGAAGGGGGCAGACTTAAGGATCCTGTCCAGCCTGGTTCGGTCCAGTTCAATCGCTGGCAAACTACCTTTTCTGAGGCATTCTTGCAACAATTTTTCCAGCCGAGATACATACACAGACAACAACTCCCCTTGGTACTGTTGTGCATCTCTTACTCTCCACCATAGGTCCTCATCAGAATCTGGGCTCCCATACACATTCTCCAAGGCCTCAAGATAGGCCTGTGCAGTCGCCTCAGGGTTACTGGCCTGTTTAGCACGGATGGTAGCCAGGGCAGGACCTCGAGGCTCTCACTAACCCTCTTTTCACCTTCCGGCATTGCCATTCTAGCACTTGGGGGCAACATAGTCTATCCAGGTCTCCCAGTCATCCTCCCTTGGGGTGGGGAGGTGCCAGAGAAGATCCTCAACCTTCGGTAAGAGTCGTGACTAATGGCAGGTGCAGAAATAGGAGTCTGCATTGGTTCAGCCACCATTACGGGCACTGGAGCAGGAGAGGGTGTTGGGGGAGGAACACCCCCAGGTGGAAAGAATAGTTTCTTCAAGTCCTCCACAGTTTTCCCCTCTCCCAGCAACCATTCAGCAAATTTCTCCTCAAAAGTTTCAGATAGTGGTGGGGGCTGATTCCCCCCCGGGTCTTTACTGTCCTTAGTTATCACTCTCCAAGCAGTGAGGGCTCCCTCTGGGGTAATGGTCTGTGGCACTTGGAGCTATCTATGGGATCCTTAAACTCTACTAGGGCCAGGAAAGTGTGGGTGAGCAGATTAGCATGCCGACCCACCACCACAGGGTTTGTAAACCTTCCACCTTGGAAAGTACTCCCTGCACAGTGTCCGTATTGATACCCAGGGGATGTCCAGGATAAGCATAGCATTTTGGGGGTCGATCTCCTCCCCAGTACACCACTCCACCAGCCGGTGCACAGCCACTTCTGTCGGGGTACCCATTTTTTTCTTAACAGTGGTTCGTAAATATGGCCACTAGAGGACACACAATCCCAGCGGTGAGCCTCCAAGATGTAACCCCTAGATGGCGCTATCCCAGGGGCTACTACCCCTGCCTGATTTGCCACTAACAGGTTGAGGGGCCTGGATCCAATGGCGGTGCCTCCACCCAGAGGTCAGGGTTTGCAATAGTTAAACTAACTTGGTCACAGCCCTCTGGGACACTGCAACCCCTTTCTTCCCACTAGTGGCCCACACAATATATCAGAATTACCTTCACAGTATACACTTACCCCAGGTCTGGTTCCGGCACTGGGACCTCCTGTGAAATGAGATACAGTGCAACAATCACAGTACAGTACTTTAACATAGACAAATACCTCAGGCAGTATAACTTTGCTGAAACAAGCAGCTCTGATTTATTTAGGGGATATAACAAGGACAGGGAAATCAGGTTAATTAGCTTATCACTCTAATAATCTACCTATGGCTCTGTGCACAGGCCTATCCCTATCAGTTACTGTCCCTGGGTACCCAAGCCCTAGTGGCTAGTCCAAACTGTGGCAGCTGGTAGGGGCCCTTCACACAGAGAAAAGGAGAATTAAACAGTCAGCAGTACAGTAATTCCATTTGGATTTAATGTGGCAATTCAACAGGGAGCAACCCTGAATTAGTACTCACGACCTCCAAATAAGATAGGGTCCTTCAATGTCAGCAGGGCTCACTTGAGGTACACAAACCTCTTCACACATCCATATAAAAGAAAGTACTATACCAGGCAGGCTGCATCTGTATCCCGATCGAATTACTGCACAATACCGGGAGAACACACAGCAGATTCAGTTCCTGACAGACCGAGTGCAATTTTCAGCAATTCTTCCAGTCTTCTACAGGGTGAGCCTGGTTTCTACTCTTCAGAGATCCTTTGATTCTTTTCACAGGACGGATTCAGTCCTAACAAGCTGTTACACAAGCTGCAGACCGAACTCTGGGCCTTACACCGCTTTTGACTAAAACTGCACACTGAAAAGCACAGGGCTCCTTCCTTCTTCACTGCCAAAGCTCAACTGAACTCCAACTGACGAAACCGGCACTTCCTTTGAGTTCCTCCCAGTTCTTGACTGGATTGGCTGTCACTCACAATAGACTGCTGCTGTTGGTCCAAAAGGCACTGAAGTCTAAACTACATCTCCCAGAGTCACTGCCCATACAATCCTCTTGTGGCTGGCTCAGATTATGAGTCCAAGTTCTGATTCGTCCAAGGCATCATTTTAGAGCTAGCTTACCCCACACTGATTGGTCCAGTTCAGCAGTTCAAAACTAGAATGGGGAACTAGCAGACACAGTTCTGACTGCAAAGAAAGCAGGTTAGACAAACTGTAATTTCATTATTACTCTAAATAATTTCTGGCAAACAGTTACATCTTTCAGATAGGTTCCTTTGCACTCTAGTGACTGCAAAATGAAGTGAATTGGCAGCAGCTCGAGTGGTACTCAGAGAAGCACACAGTCCCCCCATACAAACTAATTATGTCTGCAAGCAGACAGCTCTTAAAGAGACAGTACCAGAGGCTCTAAAAACACTCACTGATAAATGGCTTAAATGCCAAACACCATTCAGGCTTGGAGCATTCAAGCAAGCTCCTGGAAGTCTTTTGGGAACCCCCATTTGCAGGGGGGTTACATTGGAAAAATCATTTTTCCAAAGTATCAACAGCACCTGCCTATGTGAATGCACCCGCACTACTGTACCTTTCTGCTGTGGACACATGCCCGGTGTCCTGACTGGGTCTGAGGTTCATGTACCTGATGGGGTAGCTACTGTCTCATATTTGCTTGTGTCACTGCTTGTGAATAAAATATGACGACTTCAACTACGGCAGGCAAAAACCTGAAAGTTTCTCAAGTAATATTTCTATGAGGTGTGCTGCCAACACACATACCAGAGTGAGTTTTCCTCACACTAAAATGCATAAAATACTACAGTGGTCAAAAGGTCTCAGTCAGTGTCATTGTAAGTTCTGTATGTGCTGGGCAGGTAGGGTTGCAGAGAAAAAGCCAGAGTTTTTCAGACAGTTCCCTGCACACCTGGAACAGATTGGAGGGAACAATGGTCTTTTTCTGCTGCCATTGTCTGTTTTTCTATGCCTCTCAACTATTAGTCACTGCAATGTGTAATGGCATCCCTCAACATGTGTTATAAAGAGACAGAATGCATGCCATCTCATCATACAGTTCTACTCTGGAGTTACTGCGTGAAGTGGGAGTCAATATTGGGCCCCTGAGAAGCAAAACAGGTGACATCCCTCTTAACGTGTGACAGCTGAGAGATATGGTCCCCACCCCTAATATTAAGTGTTGTTTTCCAGTCACAGTCATGTCCCCCTGCTGTTTCAATCCTTGTGCAACACTGCCACCAAGTGGTCGCAAACCTGCAAGTTTGGCAGCAATTCTCTAGGGCAGAGTTTCTCACATGGTGAGATCAGCGTCCCAGTGACGGTCCTAACCCATTCCAGGGATGGCTCCTGCAAACCTTACAATTAACTGGATCAATTACTTAACAAGCTGCTGATAAGAATCATACTCCTAGGCATGCAACTAATGCCAAAGTGCTACCTGCCCTAGGTGCAAAATCAACCCACATTTATATATATTTTTTTATCCATAGATTAATAAGTTATTGAACTTACAGTAATCAGAATCAGATACCCTGGTGCATTGCAAGTCGCCGATGGCTGTCAAAGCCCCGCCCCAAAAAATACAGGTTCTAATGACACAAAGTAGGAAATGGGGCTCACTGAACTACATATAGTGCCAATGTAATCGGGACCATGGCTGACATTACACTGAACTGTTGTATTACTGCAGCCAGCTGTACATGTTAAGAGGGTATTACTACCACCGCAATAATACAAACTCAGCGAAAAGTCAGGCACCTAAGGTGCTGCCCGGATTGCACTGGCACTATAGGTAGCTGAATTCAACCTGCTTCCTACAGCTCAGACAGTAGTTCAGATTCCATGCACATTTAGGAGATGGCCACCAACGGTGCCAATCAGTGCCTACTGTGAAGTTGGTGGTTTTGTAATGTGGACCCATGTGCCCAAGGAACTGGATTGAGAAGTTCACTGCTCGTTTCACATAGGCCACCGAACAGCCATCTAATTATGCAAGGGATAGCACATGACAGGGTTTGCAGTTATAAAGGAATAATGCATGCCTCAGGTGGTTGTTAGGCACAAGGCATAGCAAAGTGCCACAGCCACCTGAGAAGTGCATTATTCCCTTATGCTCGCACACCCTGCAGTGTGTTATCACACTTTATAAAATAGACTGTTATGTATTTAAAAATATGTGGTTCAGGTTAGCTGTGTGGCTGTCAGAAAACAATCAATATTCGCAACATGTTCTGACCAAGGAGGTTACAGGATTTTCGCAGCCTATTTTATAAAATGGGTTTCACCCACTACTGACCTGGTGAAAGGTTCCTTAACCTTTCTTCCCTCACTCGCCTAATTTTCTTTTCCCAAGTTTTTTGCTCCTTGCTTGCTGTACATTCTCCCCAGTGTCTTTTAGCAAGCACTACCCACATGATCAGTGAACTGTGCTTCTTTGGATTACATATTTATTCTAGGCACGTTTGTAACTGCTGCAGGATTTCTTTTGTACCCCAATCTACACTGTTCTTAATTTACACACCTGTTCTGTTTCACCTTCTATTTGCACAGTATTGAATCATTTTATAGTTTTTATTACAATTTTCCCCTGCACCCTTTCCCCTAGCATGTCTTTAGAAATGAGCTGTTCTTCGCTCAGAAGGACTGGCCTGGTAGAACTTTAACTAACTAAATAGTAAAGCTAAGTAAGTAAGTGAACCTGTTTACCAGTCAGCTGCACCATCCAGTGCCCTGGCCAGGCATCCTTTTACAAAAGCAGGTATCTGACTAAGGGGACAAGAATGGGATAGGCTATCAGTCCACCCCAGCATGAGTGTAATAGATCTGCAGACAGCTGCATCACTAATGGTAAAGACAAGAAACACTTGTTTAAGCCTACAAATTTACAGATGAAAACCTGTCAAAATAATACCCAACCAAATAGCAGTTGCTGTTTCCATGGCAACAAGTGATGAGGGATCATGCTGGAGAACCCAGGTTTCACCCCTGAACCCACAACATCAGGTGTAGAGGCAGTCAGGAAGCACTCACAGAGTCTGGTGAAGGGGCGGGTTTGTTGCACTGTTCTTACAGTGGCTCCTTGTCATGGCGTTGTGCAGGTGCCACTGATGGCTTGGGTGACCACTCCCTGCTCAGCACCCCCCATGCCAGCCACAAGTGTGTGGGGAGGAGGGAAGGGAGCAATGTGGTGGAAATGTTGCAGCAGTGCGCCAGATGAGGACCCTCATCCCCCCATGGCAGGAGCCCTCCAGTACCCTGTTAGGGCCTCTAAAGTCAACTCCAAAGGTTAACAGATGCTCCTCTCTAGGCCAGGAGAGGCCCCGGCAAGAACAAGCTGGCAACAGAAGAAGTCAGGTGAGATGCTCAATACCTCCACTAAACCAGAGGCGGCCTCCCGGCAGGAATAAGCTGGCCCAGTGGGATGCCGTGGAAACTGGAGGTCAGCCTACTGCCAGAAGACAACGGGGAATGGTGTGGCAGGTTGTGGGGCCCACAGCAGCAGGGTGCCAGTGGGCATGTGAGGTGTCAGAAAAAAGAGAGAAATCTTTGTATTGAGTGAGGGGGTGCAACAGAAATGTTCCTGATGGTAACAAAGCCTTTGCCCCTGTAGTTGCTCTAACTTTCATTTCATAGATTTGTGCCACCAGAAGACTGCTCTCTGCACAGCAATGTCGATAGCTCTATCTTGCCAGAGCTTCACCGCATGCCGCAGCTGCCGACAGAACACCTCCGACATATCTTCTCTCCACGAACATTTAGCATCTGGCCCTGCCTAAAAAGTACATCCAGCTTAGCCTGGACAATCACACTTTAACAACATATACACATATGAATACTAGTATTCTTTGCAGAGGACTTGCAGAGATGTTGATGCCTCTGGAAAAGTTTGGAAACTTAATATTTAGACATAATTCAGCTTTGCTTTCATATGACTACTATAAATGCCACCTCCTCTTATTTATTACTGAGGAAACTAACACAAAAACAGGGTTTTTACTCCTTAAAATGTATCTACCCAACAGCTTATTCCCCACTTGAAGTCGTAATCTTCTGTTATGAAGTCACAGTCTGTTGCCACGGGAATAACTGAGATGTCATAGGCAAAGTATTATGACATCAGGTGGGGAAAAGCAACAGAAGCTGATGAACTCTCAAGGAACATAGATCCTATCTTTTTTAAGATGTATTTTACCATTTTCCCCGTTTTCTCCCTGTTTGTCCCAGGGCCCCGGCACACAGCCATCGTGCGGCAAGTCCACACACCCATTGACCAGTTCTGTTGTCCACCCCTCTCTGTGAGTACTGGGCCCCCTCTAGCCCGAAATACCACCCATCCTCCACTGGGTGGCAGCTAAGGGCCAGGAAACCCTCATCCCTTCCCGAGAGGAGAGCCACCTCACGGCAGCTTGATCCCGCCTCGACCCCCCACCAACCATCAGGAACCCAGGTTGCCGGGCCTCAGTAATAAATCATGGTGAGGAGAAATACAGAAGTAATGTAAAATATAAGCTGAATTGTGCCTAAATGTTTTTTAGAGTTCTCCTGAAGGTGTTGGCTACTCCTTAAGTACACAATGATCGGACAGAAAAATGGAAGGAGCAGTACTGATTTTATATACTGTCATTCACACATGAAAAATTCTCAAACCACTTTACACGGCATTATGAAATGGATAGAAAAATCCTAAAAGTTGATCTAGAGACAGTTCCTACCATGATGCTATCTTACATCATCACAGTAATTTGTTAGTTATGTAAGATTCTCTTTATAATTGCAGTATGGCACTCCAAGGTGTTTATGCTGGTTAATGTCACTTCTCGGGGGGTGGTTGAAGGCACTCTGGTGAACCTCCTGCCTCACAACTCACCCGAGGCATGACATTTTCCCAGCATAACACATGCCCTGTGGTGCACTACTGCTTAAATGACACAGATAATGAACGCTGGTCATTACGTGCACCACAACATCCCATACAGCTGTGGGCAACAGTGGAATCCATTTTTTCCAAAGAGGGAAACGGCTTTGATATTGGAGTGTTCCTCTATACCTTTCAAGTAGTTTTATAGGATCCTTAACACCCACCTGGAAAACAACCAGAGATGGGAAGGAGGAACTTTGGTGTGATGTTTTATCCAAAGGATAGCACCGCCAATACAGCAGAACTCAGTAGTACTGTACTACAGTGCTGGCACTGGATGTGAGCTTTAGTCTCTGGTGTAGGACTTGAACCCATGACCTTCAGGCCTTGAGGAGTGTGTGACAATGGAGCCACACTGACAATGACAGACATCGGAACATATTTAGGGAAGCTATATTTTTAGAGCCCAAAACAGTCATTTGTTTTTAAGCACAAAAAAAAAAGTCATCCTCTGCAACTGCAGAGGTCTGAGGGAAGTATTAAGGAAATGATGCCATTTCCTGTTATTTAACATCACCTACAAAGCCCACACTGCAACAGAAACCATATTCACAACCATAGCAATTAATCAGGGAATTCATTGTGTTTATCAACTTGGTAAAGAACTGAATAGATATATGAGATAGTCAAATGCTTGGCCAGCTTTTCAGCATCGGGCAGGTGGCCCTGATTCGCACAAACCAACATATGGCAGTTGGCTAGTTTTTAAAAGTCAGCCCTGGGAACGAAAGGGTGGGCATGTGAGAAAAATAAGTGCTTAAATACACTAGCAAACTGGTTTCACACTTTAAACTGTAGGGTTCCACAGTGTTTAGCAAAGACAGAGCCCTCAGACTAGGAAAGGGTTAGCTAATACAGTGTCTGAAGTATGGCTTGGGGCACATAGTCTCATCCCCAGTTCCAAAATAAGCCCCACTAGTTCACAAACCACAGTCATTTACTTATGATGGGAGTAGAGGCTTGGCTCAGTGACAGAACGACCATAGCTCTGAAAACGTTGTAAATGTAATTTTTTTCAACTGGTTATACCATGGGGGACAGGGAGGGGCTGTTCAGGGGAAAAGGAAATAAAAGCACATGACCCAATTAGAATTTAGAATTGCTGTGCACTTTTCTTTCATCGGTGAAGCTTCTACCAGTTAGTGGTGTGTGTGTTAAGCATTAAGACCACATAAAAAGGGGAAGGGGGACCATGGAGGGAGTCAGTAGGGATGGCCGAGGCTCTAAATAACAACTTTGCGTCAGTAGCCAGTCAGGTAGTCTAGGGTCATGGCCAGCAGGGCTGGGAACTGTCACAGAGATGCAGGCTGAGCAGGAAACAGCGCTGGTCACACAAGAATTAGTGGGTGTCTAGAGGGTGCTAAGCTGGGAAAACCCCAGGGTCCGGATGGTATTCATCAAAGGGTAATACTGGAGTTATAAGGGGTTCTAGCTGAGCCCCTTACTGATATCTTTCAGGATTCCCTACAGACAAGGATAGTGCCAGAAGGCTGCAAAATGTTCGGTGTCATATTCCGTTGTTCAAGTCTGGGGCAAGACCAGACACAGGTAATTACAGACTTGTGAGCCATATCTCAATGCTTGCAAAACAAGGGCAAAAATTAAACAGGGTAGCAGGCAGGGTGGTAACAAAACGTGGAAAGCCACGTGTGCAAATGCAGTAAGTCTAGGCAATACAATTCTGGACCTAGAGGCCATCGTGGCAGAGGCAGACCTGGATACTGTGGCCATTACCAAGTCGTGGTGCACAGGTACCCATGACTGGGACACTGCCATTCCAGGCTATATTCAGTTCAGGAAAGAAGGCGAGAAAGAAAGGAGGGGTGGTGTTGTATCTAAGGAAGGAAGGGGTGGTGCTGTATGTAAGGGGAGGGGTGGTGCTGTATGTAAGGGAGGGAGGGTGGTGCTGTATGTAAGGGAGGGAGGGTGGTGCTATGAAGGAGGGAGGAGGGTGGTGCTGTATGTAAGGGGGGTGGTGCTGTATGTAGAGGGAGGGGTGGTGCTGTATGTAAGGAGAGGAGGGTGGTGCTGTATGTAAGGGAGGAGGGTGGTGCTGTATGTAAGGGAGGGAGGGTGGTGCTGTATGTAAGGAGGGAGGGTGGTGCTGTATGTAAGGAGGAGGGTGGTGCTGTATGTAAGGAGGGGTGGTGCTGTATGTAAGGGAGGGAGGGGTGGTGCTGTATGTAAGGGGGTGGTGCTGTATGTAAGGAGGGAGGATGGTGCTGTATGTAAGGGAGGGGTGGTGCTGTATGTAAGGGGAGGGTGGTGCTGTATGTAAGGAAGGGAGGGGTGGTGCTGTATGTAGGAGGAGGAGGGGTGGTGCTGTATGTAAGGAAGGGAGGGGTGGTGCTGTATGTAAGGAGGAGGGTGGTGCTGTATGTAAGGAGGGTGGGGTGGTGCTGTATGTAAGGGGGGTGGTGCTGTATGTAAGGAGGGATGGAGTGGTGCTGTATGTAAGGAGGGAGGGGTGGTGCTGTGATGTAAGGGAGGGGGTGGTGCTGTATGTAAGAGAGGGAGGGTGGTGCTGTATGTAAGGGAGGGAGGGTGGTGCTGTATGTAAGGGAGGGATGAGTGGTGGTGTATGTAAGGAAGGAGGGGTGGTGCTGTATGTAAGGAGAGGGTGGTGCTGTATGTAAGGGAGGGGTGGTGCTGTATGTAAGGGAGGGAGGGTGGTGCTGTATGTAAGGGAGGAGGGTGGTGCTGTATGTAAGGAGGGGGGTGGTGCTGTATGTAAGGGAGGAGGAGGGGTGGTGCTGTATGTAAGGAGGATGGGATGGTGCTGTATTAAGGAAGGAGGGTGGTGCTGTATGTAAGGAGGGAGGGGTGGTGCTGTATATAAGGAAGGGAGGGTGGTGCTGTATGTAGGGAGGAGGGTGGTGCTGTATGTAAGGGAGGGGTGGTGCTGTATGTAAGAGGGAGGGTGGTGCTGTATGTAAGGGAGGGGTGGTGCTGTATGTAAGGAGAGGAGGGGTGGTGCTGTATGTAGGGAGGGAGGGGTGCTGTATGTATGAGGGAGGGTGGTGCTGTATGTAAGGGGAGGGTGGTGCTGTATGTAAGGGAGGGAGGGTGGTGCTGTATGTAAGGAGGGGTGGTGCTGTATGTAAGGAGGGGTGGTGCTGTATGTAAGGAGGGAGGGGTGGTGCTGTATGTAAGGGAGGAGGGTGGTGCTGTATGTAAGGGAGGGGGTGGTGCTGTATGTAGAGGGAGGAGGGTGGTGCTGTATGTAAGGAAGGGAGGGGTGGTGCTGTATGTAAGGAGGAGGGTGGTGCTGTATGGAAGGGAGGAGGGTGGTGCTGTATGTAAGGGAGGGGTGGTGCTGTATGTAAGGGAGGGTGCTGTATGTAAGGAGGGAGGGGTGGTGCTGTATGTAAGGAGGGTGGTGCTGTATGTAGGAAGGGAGGGTGGTGCTGTATGTAAGGGAGGGAGGGTGGTGCTGTATGTAAGGAGGGAGGGTGGTGCTGTATGTAAGGGAGGGAGGGTGGTGCTGTATGTAAGGGAGGAGGAGGGTGGTGTATGTAAGGAAGGAGGGTGGTGCTGTATATGAGGGAGGGTGGTGCTGTATGTAAGGGAGGGGTGGTGCTGTATGTAAGGGAGGGAGGGGTGGTGCTGTATGTAAGGAGGGAGGGGGGTGCTGTATGTAAGGAGGGAGGAGGGGTGGTGCTGTATGTAAGGGAGGAGGGGTGGTGCTGTATGTAGGGAGGGGTGGTGCTGTATGTAAGGAGGGGGGGGTGCTGTATGTAAGGAAGGAGGGGTGGTGCTGTATGTAAGGGAGGGGGTGGTGCTGTATGTAAGGAGGGAGGGGTGGTGCTGTATGTAAGGGAGGGGGGTGGTGCTGTATGAGAGAGGTGGAGGGTGGTGCTGTATGGAAGGGAGGGGTGGTGCTGTATGTAAGGGAGGGAGGGGTGGTGCTGTATGTAAGGGAGGGGGGTGGTGCTGTATGGAAGGGAGGGGGTGGTGCTGTATGTAAGGAGGAGGGTGGTGTGTATTAAGGAGGGGTGGTGCTGTATGTAAGGGAGGGGGGTGGTGCTGTATGTAAGGGAGGGGGTGGTGCTGTATGTAAGGGAGGAGGGTGGTGCTGTATGTAAGGGAGGGAGGGTGGTGCTGTATGTAAGGAAGGAGGGGTGGTGCTGTATGAGGAAGGGAGGGGTGGTGCTGTATGTAAGGGAGGGAGGGTGGTGCTGTATTAAGGAGGAGGGTGGTGCTGTATGGGAGGGGTGGTGCTGTATGTAAGGAAGGAGGGGGGTGCTGTATGTAAGGAAGGAGGGTGGTGCTGTATGTAAGGGAGGGGTGGTGCTGTATGTAAGGAAGGGAGGGTGGTGCTGTATGTAAGGGAGGGAGGGGTGGTGCTGTATGTAAGAGGAGGGGTGGTGCTGTATGTAAGGAGGGAGGGTGGTGCTGTATGTAAGGAGGGAGAGGGTGGTGCTGTATGTAAGGAAGGGAGGGTGGTGCTGTATGTAAGGGAGGGAGGGGTGGTGCTGTATGTAAGGAGGGGGGTGGTGCTGTATGTAGGAAGGAGGGTGGTGCTGTATGTAAGGAAGGAGGGGTGGTGCTGTATGTAAGGGAGGGGGTGGTGCTGTATGTAAGGGAGGGGTGGTGCTGTATGTAAGGAGGTGGGGTGGTGCTGTATGTAAGGAGGGGGTGGTGCTGTATGTAAGGGAGGGATGGAGGGGTGGTGCTGTATCTAAGGAAGGGAGGGTGGTGCTGTATGTAAGGGAGGAGGGTGGTGCTGTATGTAAGGAGGGTGGGGTGGTGCTGTATGTAAGGGGGTGGTGCTGTGTAAGGAGGGATGGAGGGTGGTGCTGTATGTAAGGGAGGATGGTGCTGTATGTAAGGAAGGGAGGGTGGTGCTGTATGTAGAGAGGAGGGGGTGCTGTGTAGGGAGGGGGGTGGTGCTGTATGTAAGGGAGGAGGGAGTGCTGTATCTAAGGAAGGAGGGTGGTGCTGTATGTAAGGGAGGGGGTGGTGCTGTATGTAAGGGAGGGGGGGTGGTGCTGTATGTAAGGAAGGGAGGGGTGGTGCTGTATGTAGGGAGGAGGGTGGTGCTGTATGTAGGAGGGAGGGGTGGTGCTGTATGTAAGGGAGGGTGGTGCTGTATAGGAGGGTGGTGCTGTATGGAAGGGAGGGGTGGTGCTGTATGTAAGGGAGGGATGGAGGGTGGTGCTGTATGTAAGGGAGGGAGGAGGAGGGTGGTGCTGTATGTAAGGGAGGGGGGTGGTGCTGTATGTAGGGGTGGTGCTGTATGTAAGGAGGATGGAGTGGTGTATGTAAGGAGGAGGGTGGTGCTGTATGTAAGGAAGGGAGGGTGGTGCTGTATGTAAGGAGGAGGGTGGTGCTGTATGTAAGGGAGGGAGGGTGGTGCTGTATGTAAGGAGGGAGGGTGGTGCTGTATGTAAGGGAGGGAGGGTGGTGCTGTATGTAAGGAGGGAGGGGTGGTGCTGTATGTAAGGAGGGGTGGTGCTTATGTAAGGAGGGAGGGTGGTGCTGTATGGAGGGGTGGTGCTGTATGTAAGGGAGGGATGGAGGGTGGTGCTGTATCTAAGGAAGGGAGGGTGGTGCTGTATGAAGGGAGGGGTGGTGCTGTATGTAAGGGAGGGTGGGGTGGTGCTGTATGTAAGGAGGGTGGTGCTGTATGTAGGAAGGGAGGGGTGGTGCTGTATGTAAGGGAGGGAGGGGTGGTGCTGTGTAGGAGGGAGGGGTGGTGCTGTATGTAAGGGAGGGAGGGGTGGTGCTGTATGTAGGGAGGGTGGTGATGTAGGAAGGAGGGGTGGTGCTGTATGTAAGGAAGGGTGGTGCTGTATGTAAGGGAGGGTGGTGCTGTTGTAAGGGAGGGGGTGGTGCTGTATGTAAGGGAGGGGGGTGGTGCTGTATGTAAGGAGGAGGGGTGGTGCTGTATGTAAGAGGGGGGTGGTGCTGTATGTAGGGAGGGATGGAGGGGTGGTGCTGTATTAAGGGAGGGATGGAGGGTGGTGTATCTAAGGAAGGAGGGGTGGTGCTGTATGTAAGGAGGGTGGTGCTGTATGTAAGGGAGGGTGGTGCTGTATGTAAGGGAGGGGTGGTGCTGTATGGGAGGGAGGGGTGGTGCTGTATGTAAGGGGGGTGGTGCTGTATGTAAGGGAGGGAGGAGGGTGGTGCTGTATGTAGGGAGGGATGGAGGGTGGTGCTGTATGTAAGAAGGAGGGTGGTGCTGTATGTAAGGGAGGAGGTGGTGTGCTGTATGTAAGGGAGGGGGGGTGGTGCTGTATGTAAGGGGGGTGGTGCTGTATGTAAGGGAGGGATGGAGGGTGGTGCTGTATCTAAGGAAGGGAAGGGTGGTGCTGTATGTAAGAGGAGGGTGGTGCTGTATGTAAGGAGGGGGGGTGGTGCTGTATGTAAAGGGGTGATAAGGGGTGGTGCTGTAAGGTAGGGATGGAGGGTGGTATGTAAGGAAGGGAGGGTGGTGCTGTATGTAAGGAGGGAGGGGTGGTGCTGTATGTAAGGGAGGGAGGTGGTGCTGTATGGGAGGGGTGGTGCTGTATGTAAGGGAGGGAGGGTGGTGCTGTATGTAAGGGAGGGAGGGTGGTGTAAGGGAGGAGGGTGGTGCTGTATGTAAGGGAGGGGTGGTGCTGTATGTAAGGGAGGAGGGTGGTGCTGTATGTAAGAGAGGGGTGGTGCTGTATGTAAGGAAGGAGGGGTGGTGCTGTATGTAAGGAGGGAGGGGTGGTGCTGTATGTAAGGGAGGGAGGGTGGTGCTGTATGTAAGGGAGGAGGGGTGGTGCTATGTATAAGGAGGGGTGGTGCTGTATGTAAGGAAGGGAGGGTGGTGCTGTATGTAAGGGAGGGAGGGTGGTGCTGTATGTAAGGGAGGTGGTGCTGTATAGGGAGGGATGGAGGGGTGGTGCTGTATGTAGGGAGGGAGGAGGGTGGTGTATGTAAGGAAGGAGGGGTGGTGCTGTATGTAAGGGGGTGGTGCTGTATGTAAGGGAGGGATGGAGGGTGGTGTATCTAAGGAAGGGAGGGTGGTGCTGTATAGGAGGAGGGGTGGTGCTGTATTAGGAAGGGAGGGTGGTGCTGTATGTAAGGGAGGAGGGGTGGTGCTGTATGTAAGGAAGGTGGGGTGGTGCTGTATGTGAGGGAGGGATGGTGCTGTATGTAAGGAGGGGTGGTGCTGTATGTAAGGGAGGGAGGGTGGTGCTGTATGTAAGAGGGAGGGTGGTGCTGTATGTAGGGAGGGAGGAGGGTGGTGCTGTATGTAGGGAGGGAGGAGGGTGGTGCTGTATGTAAGAGGAGGGTGGTGCTGTATGTAAGGGAGGAGGGGTGGTGCTGTATGTAAGGGGATGGTGCTGTATGTAGGAAGGGAGGGTGGTGCTGTATGTAAGGGAGGAGGGTGGTGCTGTATGTAAGGGAGGGGTGGTGCTGTATGTAAGGGAGGGAGGGGTGGTGCTGTATGTAGAGAGAGGAGGGGTGGTGCTGTATGTAAGGGAGGGGGTGGTGCTGTATGTAAGGGAAGAGGGGTGGTGCTGTATGTAAGGGAGGAGGGTGGTGCTGTATGTAAGGGAGGGAGGGGTGGTGCTGTATGTAAGGGAGGGGTGGTGCTGTATGTAAGGAAGGGAGGGGTGGTGCTGTATGTAAGGGAGGAGGGGTGGTGCTAAGGGAGGTGGGGTGGTGCTGTATGTAAGGTGGGGGTGGTGCTGTATGTAAGGAGGGAGGAGGGGTGGTGCTGTATCTAAGGAAGGGAGGGTGGTGCTGTATGTAAGAAGGGAGGGTGGTGCTGTATGTAAGGAGGTGGGGTGGTGCTGTATGTAAGGAGGGTGGTGCGTGTATAGGGAGGAGGGTGGTGCTGTATGTAAGGGGGGGTGGTGCTGTATGTAAGGGAGGGATGGAGGGGTGGTGCTGTATCTAAGGAAGGGAGGGTGGTGCGTATGTAAGAGGAGGGTGGTGCTGTATGTAAGGGAGGAGGGTGGTGCTGTATGTAAGGGGAGGGTGGTGCTGTATGAAGGGAGGGAGGGGTGGTGCTGTATGTAAGGAGGAGGAGTGGTGCTGTATAGTAAGGAGGGTGGTGCTGATGTAAGGAGGGGTGGTGCTGTATGTAAGGGAGGGATGGGTGGTGCTGTATGTAAGGAAGGGAGGGGTGGTGCTGTATGTAGGGAGGGGGGTGGTGCTGTATGTAAGGAGGGGGGGTGGTGCTGTATGTAAGGGAGGGAGGAGGGGTGGTGCTGTATGTAAGGAAGGGAGGGGTGGTGCTGTGTAAGGAGGAGGGTGGTGCTGTATGTAAGGGAGGGGTGGTGCTGTATGTAAGGGAGGGGGTGGCGGTGTGAGGAGGGGTGGTGCTGTATGTAAGGAGGGGGGGTGGTGCTGTATGTAAGGGAGGGAGGGTGGTGCTGTATGTAAGGAGGGGGTGGTGCTGTATGTAAGGGAGGGAGGGGTGGTGCTGTATGTAGGAGGGGAGGGGTATGTAAGGGAGGTGTACTGTATGTAAGGGAGGGGTGGTGCTGTATGTAAGGGAGGAGGGTGGTGCTGTATGTAAGGAAGGAGGGTGGTGCTGTATGTGGAGGAGGGTGGTGCTGTATGTAAGGAAGGGGGGTGGTGCTGTATAAGGAGGGAGGGTGGTGCTGTATGTAGGGAGGGAGGGTGAGCTGTATGTAAGGAGGGTGGTGCTGTATGTAAGGGAGGGGGTGGTGCTGTATGTAGGAGGAGGGGTGGTGCTGTATGAAGGGAGGGGTGGTGCTGTATGTAAGGGAGGAGGGGTGGTGCTGTATGTAAGGGAGGGAGGGTGGTGCTGTATGTAAGGGAGGGAGGGTGGTGCTGTATGTAAGGGAGGGGTGGTGCTGTATGTAAGGGAGGGGGTGGTGCTGTATGTAAGGGAGGGAGGGGTGGTGCTGTATGTAAGGGAGGAGGGTGGTGCTGTATGTAGGAGGGTGTAGGGAGGGGGTGGTGCTGTATGTAAGGGAGGGAGGGTGGTGCTGTATGTAAGGGAGGGAGGGGTGGTGCTGTATGTAAGGAGGAGGGTGGTGCTGTATGTAGGGAGGGGGTGGTGCTGTATGTAAGAGGGGTGGTGCTGTATGTAAGGAGGGAAGGGGGGTGGTGCTGTATGTAAGGGAGGGTGGGGTGGCTGTATGTAAGGAAGGGAGGGTGGTGCTGTATGTAGGGAGGGAGGGTGGTGCTATGTAAGGAGGGGTGGTGCTGTATGTAAGGAGGAGGGTGGTGCTGTATGTAAGGAGGGATGGAGGGGTGGTGCTGTATCTAAGGAAGGGAGGGTGGTGCATATGTAAGGGAGGGGTGGTGCTGTATGTAAGGGAGGGAGGGGTGGTGCTGTATGTAAGGGAGGGAGGGGTGGTGCTGTATGTAAGGGAGGGGGGTGGTGCTGTATGTAAGGGAGGGAGGGTGGTGCTGTATGTAAGGGGGGGTGGTGCTATGGGGAGGATGAAGGGAGGGGGGGTGGTGCTGTATGAGGGAGGGGGTGGTGCTGTATGTAAGGGAGGGAGGGTGGTGCTGTATGTAAGGGAGGGGTGGTGCTGTATGTAAGGAAGGAGGGTGGTGCTGTATGTAAGGAGGGAGGGTGGTGCTGTATGTAAGGAAGGGAGGGTGGTGCTGTATGTAAGGAAGGTGGGGTGGTGCTGTATGTAAGGAGGAGGGTGGTGCTGTATGTAAGGAAGGAGGGTGGTGCTGTATGTAAGGGAGGGGGGTGGTGCTGTATGTAAGGAGGGAGGGGTGCTGTATGTAGGGAGGGGTGGTGCTGTATGTAAGGGAGGGAGGGTGGTGCTGTATGTAAGGAGGGAGGGTGGTGCTGTATGTAAGGAAGGGAGGGGTGGTGCTGTATGTAAGGGAGGGGGGGGTGGTGCTGTATGTAAGGGAGGAGGAGGGTGGTGTATGTAAGGAAGGAGAGTGGTGCTGTATTAGGGAGGGTGGTGCTGTATGTAAGGGAGGGTGGTGCTGTAGTAGGAGGGTGGTGCTGTATGGGAGGGAGGGTGGTGCTGTATGTAAGGGAGGGAGAGGGTGGTGCTGTATGTAAGGAGGAGGGTGGTGCTGTATGTAAGGGAGGGAGGGGTGGTGCTGTATGTAAGGAGGGGTGGTGCTGTATGTAAGGGAGGGAGGGTGGTGCTGTATGTAAGGGAGGAGGGTGGTGCTGTATGTAAGGAGGGAGGGGTGGTGCTGTATGTAAGGGAGGGAGGGTGGTGCTGTATGTAAGGGAGGGTGGGGTGGTGCTGTATGTAAGGAAGGAGGGTGGTGCTGTATGTAAGGGAGGGAGGGTGGTGCTGTATGTAAGGAGGGTGGGGTGGTGCTGTATAAGGGGGGGGCTGAAGGAGGTGGGGCTGTATGTAAGGAAGGGAGGTGGTGCTGTATGTAAGGAGGGAGGGTGGTGCTGTATGTAGGGAGGGAGGGGTGGTGCTGTATGTAAGGGAGGGGGGGTGGTGCTGTATGTAAGGGAGGAGGGTGGTGCTGTATGTAAGGAAGGAGGGTGGTGCTGTATGTAAGGGAGGGGTGGTGCTGTATGTAAGGAGGAGGGGTGGTGCTGTATGTAAGGAGGAGGGTGGTGCTGTATGTAAGGAGGAGGGTGGTGCTGTGAGGAGGGAGGGTGGTGTATGTGGAGGGTGGTGCTGTATGTAAGGGAGGGAGGGTGGTGCTGTATGTAAGGGAGGGTGGTGCTGTATGTAAGGGAGGGTGGTGCTGTATGTAAGGGAGGAGGGGTGGTGCTGTATGTAAGGAGGGAGGGTGGTGCTGTATGTAAGGGAGGAGGGGTGGTGCTGTATGTAAGGGAGGGGGGGTGGTGCTGTATGTAAGGGGGGTGGTGCTGTATGTAGGAGGAGGAGGGTGGTGCTGTATGTAAGGGAGGGAGGGTGGTGCTGTATGTAAGGGAGGGTGGTGCTGTATGTAAGGAAGGGAGGGGTGGTGCTGTATGTAAGGAGGAGGGGGTGGTGCTGTATGTAAGGGAGGGGTGGTGCTGTATGTAAGGAGGGAGGGTGGTGCTGTATGTAAGAGAGGAGGGGTGGTGCTGTATGTAGAAGGGAGGGTGGTGCTGTATGTAAGGAGGGTGGGGTGGTGCTGTATGTAAGGGGTGGTGCTGTATGTAAGGAGGGATGGAAGTGTGGTGTATGTAAGGAAGGAGGGTGGTGCTGTATGTAAGGGAGGGAGGGTGGTGCTGTATGTAAGGGAGGGAGGGTGGTGCTGTATGTAAGGAGGGGGGTGGTGCTGTATGTAAGGAAGGGAGGGTGGTGCTGTATGAAGGGAGGAGGGTGGTGCTGTATGTAAGGGAGGGAGGGTGGTGCTGTATGTAAGAGGGAGGGGTGGTGCTGTATGTAAGGGAGGGAGGGTGGTGCTGTATGTAGGGAGGTGGGGTGGTGCTGTAAGGGAGGAGGAAGGGTGGTGTATCTAAGGAAGGAGGGGTGGTGCTGTATGTAGGAGGAGGGGTGGTGCTGTATGTAAGGGGGGGGTGGTGCTGTATGTAGGGAGGGATGGAGGGGTGGTGCTGTATGTGGGAGGGATGGGGTGGTGCTGTATGTAGAGGAGGAGGAGGGGTGGTGCTGTATGTAAGGAGGAGGGTGGTGCTGTATGTAGGGAGGGGTGGTGCTGTATGGAAGGGAGGGTGGTGCTGTATGTAAGGGAGGAGGGTGGTGCTGTATGTAAGGAGGGAGGGGGTGGTGCTGTATGTAAGGGAAGGTGGGGTGGTGCTGTATGTAAGGGAAGGAGGGTGGTGCTGTATGTAGGGAGGGGTGGTGCTGTATGTAAGGAAGGGGTGGTGCTGTATGTAAGGGAGGAGGGGTGGTGCTGTATGTAAGGGAGGAGGAGGGTGGTGCTGTATGTAAGGAAGGAGGGGTGGTGCTGTATGTAAGGAAGGGTGGTGCTGTATGTAAGGGAGGGTGGGTGGTGCTGTATGTAAGGGAGGAGGGTGGTGCTGTATGTAAGGGAGGGAGGGTGGTGCTGTATGTAGGGAGGAGGGTGGTGCTGTATGTAAGGAGGGAGGGTGGTGCTGTATGTAAGGGAGGGAGGTGGTGCTGTATGTAAGGGAGGTGGGGTGGTGCTGTATGTAAGGAGAGGGTGGTGCTGTAAGGAGGGAGGGGTGGTGCTGTATGTAGAGGGAGGGGTGGTGCTGTATGTAAGGAAGGAGGGGTGGTGCTGTATGTAAGGAAGGGAGGGTGCTGTATGTAAGGGAGGGTGGTGCTGTATGTAAGGGAGGGAGGGTGGTGCTGTATGAGGAGGGAGGGGTGGTGCTGTATGTAAGGGAGGGGTGGTGCTGTATGTAAGGGAGGAGGGTGGTGCTGTATGTAAGGGAGGGATGGAAGGGTGGTGTATCTAAGGAAGGAGGGGTGGTGCTGTATGTAAGGAGGGTGGTGCTGTATGTAAGGAGGGTGGTGCTGTGTAAGGGAGGGGTGGTGCTGTATGGGAGGGAGGGGTGGTGCTGTATGTAAGGGAGGGAGGGGTGGTGCTGTATGTAAGGAAGGAGGGTGGTGCTGTATGAGGAGGGAGGGTGGTGCTGTATGTAAGGGAGGGGGGTGGTGCTGATATAAGGAGGAGGGTGGTGCTGTATGTAAGGGAGGAGGGTGGTGCTGGATGTAAGGGAGGGAGGGTGGTGCTGTATGTAAGGGGGGGTGGTGCTGTATTAGGAGGGATGGAGGGGTGGTGTGTATTAAGGAAGGGAAGGGTGGTGCTGTATGTAAGGGAGGGAGGGTGGTGCTGTATGTAAGGAGGGTGGGGTGGTGCTGTATGTAAGGGGTGGTGCTATATAAGAGGAGGGAGGGTGGTGTATCTAAGGAAGTGAGGGTGGTGCTGTATGTAAGGAGGGAGGGGTGGTGCTGTATGAGGGAGGGTGGTGCTGTATGTGAGGGGGGAGGGGTGGTGCTGTATGTAAGGAGGGATGGAGTGGTGCTGTATGTAAGGAAGGAGGGTGGTGCTGTATGTAAGGGAGGGGTGGTGCTGTATGTAGGGAGGGGGGGTGGTGCTGTATGTAAGGAAGGGAGGGGTGGTGCTGTATGTAAGGAGGGAGGGTGGTGCTGTATGTGGAAGGGAGGGGTGGTGCTGTATGTAAGGGAGGGGTGGTGCTGTATGTAGGGAGGGAGGGGTGGTGCTGTATGTAAGGGAGGGGTGGTGCTGTATGTAAGGGAGGGGGGTGGTGTGTATGTAAGGGAGGGTGGGTGGTGCTGTATGTAGAGGGGGGGTGGTGCTATATGTAAGGGAGGGATGGAAGGGTGGTGTATCTAAGGAAGTGAGGGGTGGTGCTGTATGTAAGGGAGGGAGGGGTGGTGCTGTATGTAAGGGAGGAGGGTGGTGCTGTATGTAAGGGAGGAGGGGTGGTGCTGTATGTAGGGAGGGAGGGGTGGTGCTGTATGTAAGGGAGGGTGGGTGGTGCTGTATGTAAGGGAGGAGGGGTGGTGCTGTATGTAAGGAAGGAGGGGTGGTGCTGTATATGGGAGGGGTGGTGCTGTATATAGGGAGGGAGGGTGGTGCTGTATGTAAGGAGGGAGGGGTGGTGCTGTATGTAAGGGAGGGGTGGTGCTGTATGTAAGGGAGGGAGGTGCTGTATGTAAGGGAGGGGTGGTGCTGTATGTAAAGGGAGGGTGGTGCTGTAAGTAAGGAGGGAGGGGTGGTGCTGTATGTAGGAGGGGGGGTGGTGCTGTATGTAAGGAAGGTGTGGTGGTGCTGTATGGGAAGGGAGGGTGGTGCTGTATGTAAGGAGGGAGGGGTGGTGTATGTAAGAGGGAGGGTGGTGCTGTATGTAAGGGAGGGAGGGGTGGTGCTGTTATAGGAAGGAGGGTGGTGCTGTATGTAAGGGAGGGAGGGTGGTGCTGTATGTAAGGGAGGGATGGGTGGTGCTGTATGTAAGGAGGAGGGTGGTGCTGTATGTAAGGAAGGGAGGGTGGTGCTGTATGTAAGGGAGGAGGGTGGTGCTGTATGTAAGGGAGGGAGGGTGGTGCTGTATATGGAAGGAGGGGTGGTGCTGTATGTAAGGGAGGGTGGGGTGGTGCTGTATGTAAGGGAGGAGGGGTGGTGCTGTATGTAAGGGAGGGATGGAGGTGCTGTATGTAAGGAAGGAGGGGTGGTGCTGTATGGAGAGGAGGGTGGTGCTGTATGTAAGGAAGGAGGGGTGGTGCTGTATGTAAGGAAGGGAGGGGTGGTGCTGTATGTAAGGGAGGAGGGTGGTGCTGTATGTAAGGAGAGGAGGGGTGGTGCTGTATGTAAGGGAGGGGTGGTGCTGTATGTAAGGAGGAGGGGTGGTGCTGTATGTAAGGGAGGGAGGGTGGTGCTGTATGTAGGAGGGAGGGGTGGTGCTGTATGTAAGGGAGGGGAGGGTGGTCTGTATGTAAGGGAGGGAGGGTGGTGCTGTATGTAAGGGAGGAGGGTGGTGCTGTATGTAAGGAGGAGGGGTGGTGCTGTATGTAAGGGAGGGAGGGTGGTGCTGTATGTAGAGGAAGGAGGGGTGGTGCTGTAGAGAGAAGGAGGGGTGGTGCTGTATGTAGGGAGGGAGGTGGTGCTGTATGTAAGGGAGGGAGGGTGGCTGTATGTAAGGAGAGGAGGGTGCTGTATGTAAGGGAGGGGTGGTGCTGTATGTAAGGGAGGGGTGGTGCTGTATGTGAGGAAGGAGGGTGGTGCTGTATGTAAGGGAGGGAGGTGGTGCTGTATGTAAGGAGGGTTGGTGCTGTATGTAAGGGAGGGAGGGTGGTGCTGTATTGTAAGGGAGGGAGGTGGTGGTGCATGTAAGTGAGGGGTGGTGCTGTATGTAAGGGAGGAGGGTGGTGCTGTATGTAAGGGAGGGAGGGGTGGTGCTGTATGTAAGGGAGGGGGTGGTGCTGTATGTAAGGAGGGAGGGGTGGTGCTGTATGTAAGGGAGGGATGGAGGGTGGTGTTGTATCTAAGGAAGGAGGGTGGTGCTGTATGTAAGGGAGGGGTGGTGCTGTATGTAAGGAAGGGAGGGTGGTGCTGTATGTAAGGGAGGGAGGGTGGTGCTGTATGTGAGGGAGGGGTGGTGCTGTATGTAAGGGAGGGTGGTGCTGTATGTAAGGGAGGGAGGGGTGGTGCTGTATGTAAGGGAGGGGTGGTGCTGTATGTAAGGAGGGGAGGGGTGGTGCTGTATGTAAGGGAGGGATGGGGTGCTGTATGTAAGGAGGGAGGGTGGTGCTGTATGTAAGGGAGGGTGGGTGGTGCTGTATGTAAGGAGGTGGTGCTGTATGTAAGGAGGGATGGAAGTGGTGTATCTAAGGAAGGAGGGTGGTGCTGTATGTAGGAAGGAGGGTGGTGCTGTATGTAAGGAGGAGGGGTGGTGCTGTATGTAAGGAAGGGAGGGGTGGTGCTGTATGTAAGGGAGGGTGGGGTGGTGCTGTATGTAAGGGAGGGAGGGGTGGTGCTGTATGTAAGGGATGGAGGGGTGGTGCTGTATGTAAGGGAAGGATGGAGGGGTGTTGTATCTAAGGAAGGGAGGGGTGGTGCTGTATGTAAGGGGGTGGTGCTATATGTAAGGGAGGGATGGAAGGGTGGTGTATCTAAGGAAGGGAAGGGTGGTGCTGTATGTAAGGGAAGGGGTGGTGCTGTATGTAAGGAAAGGATGGGTGGCGCTGTATGTAAGGGAGGGAGGGGTGGTGCTGTATGTAAGGGAGGGAGGGGTGGTGCTGTATGTAAGAGAGGCAGGGGTGGTGCTGTATGTAAGGGAAGGTGGGGTGGTGCTGTATGTAAGGGAAGGAGGGGTGGTGCTGTATGTATGGGATGGAGGGGGTGGTGCTGTATGTAAGGGAGGGAAGGGTGGTGCTGTATGTAAGGGAGGGAGGGGTGGTGCTGTATGTAAAGGAGGGGGGGTGGTGCTGTATGTAAGGGAGGGAGCGGTGGTGCTGTATGTAAGGGAGGGTATCAAAGTGACGGAGACACAGGGAATCCAGCAGGGAATGAAGGAGTTGGGGGTACTGTGGGTCACCCTGGAGATAGGAAACAGAGCCAGTTTTTGCACTGGTGTAGCATACAGACCTCCAAAACTGGGAGAATTTAGATCATGCAGTGGTGGAAACCACTGACACAATGACAGAAAAGGGGGAGGTGCTGCTGGAGGGGGAATTCAATCTGCCAGCCGTAGACTGAAGCCTCCCAGCCATAGCTTCAGCTGGAAGCAGGGACATCCTGGACTCTCTGCAGGGGACAGTTCTCAGACGACTAGTCAGGGAGTCCACTCGTGATGGGACAATACCGAACCTGGTGCTCACTAACAAGGACACTAGTGCCGACGTCAAGGTGGAAGGCCATGTGGAGACCAATGATCACCATACAGTGCGGTTCAACATAAGGACGGCAGTGGAAGCATACCACACAAGGACAAGGGTCCTGAACTTCAGGAGAGCAGATTTAAAAAAAAAAAAAATGGATAAATGCTTCTCAGAGACAATCTAGCAGGGAAGCTGGCCTGGGTGGGACTGAGGAACAGTGGGCTAAACTAAGGAAAGGCACAGTGAAGGCAACAAACCTCTGCACAAGGGAAGTGAGTAATATTTTTCAAAGGAAGTAACTGAAAAGGCAAAGGCTAAAAGGGTAGCTTTCACGAGGTATAAAGTGATGCAGAAGGAGCAGGACAGGAGGTTGTATATGGAACAGCCAGGTTGGTTCAAACAACGTTCTTGCCTCTCTTCGACTATGCAGACCTTCTGTATGGGCACTGCTCTAGTGTGGCCCTTGCCAAACTAGACACTCTGTACCACCAAGTGCTCAGGTTTCATTACTGGTGCCCCCTACTCAGCACACCACTGTACCCTCTACAACACTGTAGGCTGGGGCTCCCTTAGTCTCAGACGACAAAAGAACACCGTGCTCTGGATCTATAGGGCCATCTCTAATAAGCTGCCTCAATATATTAAGGATTGCCTACCTTCTTGCATTCATGGCAGCCTTCTGCTGAGAAATCAGACTCGTATCGCCCTTTACATACCCAGAGTTAGGACGTGCTCTGGTCAGGCTGCAATTAGTCACGCCTTACCAGTCCTCTGGAATACTGCTCAAAATTTACTGCAGCTCATTTCACCTGTACCATTAGCTGCCTTCAAAAATCTTATCCAATGATCATTTATGGAGTCCTGCAACTGCTTCCGGCACTGAATCTTTGACTCTCCCTCTCTCACCTGTCTGTCACCTCCCCCTACTAATGGCACCTTTTCAGCCCCATACCCTTCCCCTTACCCTTAGACCTACTGTGCCGACTAATGCAGCTATGTGAATCCTGAAGGTATTACAATTGCCCCCTCCCACCCCTGCTAACCTCTCCTCCCTCCACTACCTTGATGCATCCTCTGCCCTCAGTGCCCTTGCTTTATAGTCTTCTCCTAGGCCACGTAATGCTTTGCTGGTCTAGACCTCATCCAATATAATATTGTACTCTACTGTCTATCAGAGACCTGCCTTGCACAGAACTCGCACATAGCGGTATACTGACTGCCTTTGGTACCACGCCTGTAAATTTTGCTGCCTTGTTCTGTTCTCAGTGTCAAGTCTTACGTTGCTATTTGTAAATTATTGTACACCACTGTGCCAAGCCACGCCATTCTCACTTGTAATGACTGTACATAGGCTGCCAATGTTGCTACACCTACGCCAAATTGTTTTATTTTTTTTTTCAACTCTATCTAGATCGAGTAGGGTGTGTGATGACAATACAGGCAGAAAAAAAAATGGGCGGACTGGGTGGGCTAGGCGGTCTTCCTCTGCTGTCAGATTCTTCTCTGTTTATCCCATCTTTGCTATAATTAAGCAATAATAATTAGATGGCTGATCATTTCCTGGGGATTAGTGACTGTCTGGGGAAAAGGGGGCCCAATATGCAGTTGAGGGCCATCCACCCTCCAGCCAGTCGTTAATTCACTGGAAATGACAGGTTGTGAGGTCACTACTGTGATAATAAGTCTAACTGCATCTGTAAGGGGGAACTGCTTTCGTTTTATAAAAAGGTACAAATGTGTCCGCCGCTCTGAGTTGTACCTGGTATTTCTACGGAATTACTGCCCAGTACTGCAGCCAATCAGAGCATGCATTTGCCTCATGCATAATTAATTAGACATATTCCAAAATGTCTGACTGGCTGGGAGCACAGATGTACAGGAAAGTCAGGTAACTTGCTCAAGGTCACAGAGTTAGCCAGTGGTAATGGTGGGATGTGAACTTGAGACTGCCTGTTTCACATTTCAGAGCACAAAGATACTGCTATCTCCTTGACCAGTGCAGCACGATTTGAAAGAATATAGGACCGCTACCCAGTAAGGGGCTTAAAAGATCAAGTCTGTCCCACAGGTCCCACCTTCAATTGCCAACTGCAGCTCATAACTGGCCCACCTGTCCTTTGAATGATGTCATCCCCAGGTGCGGTCTCTTGTGTCTGGAATGGCGTGGCTTTTTTGGGGGAGCCCAAAAGAGTTCAACAACGTCACTCCATCTGCAATATGCAGCTGCTACCACCCAAAGGGACCAAGATTGCTTAAAATGAAATGGTTTAAGGGCTTAAAAGCACAAGTCCATCCTGAAAGTCCTACCGCCAGCTGCCGACTGTGGCTCCTCACTGACCTACCAGGCCTTTGACTGGTAGTCCCTCCAGGTGCAGCCTCATCCTTCTGGGATAGCATAACTGTCTGGGAGAACCCGAACAGCTCATGTACAGTTCTAGAAGGGACAGATACCATAACATTAAATTATGTGTTTCTGTGATGGCCCTTCAGAACCGTATTACATTATCTGTGACATTTTTTAAATAATCTTTCCTTAACTGCCAGATGAGACTCCCAGCTGTACAAAGCTGCTACTTTTAAATCCATTCTGGCATGTTGTCTCAATGATGAGCATGGTAGGGGCAGGAAGAATGGTAACTCAGTAACAAAAATTGAGAAGATGCAAACCTGTATTTAAATTCAACAATTGGGCACTGGTTGTGAAATCCGACCACCTTCACCACATCTCCGATTCTATATCTGATAAAAGAGACAGGAAAATATGACCGTTACATTTCTGCATTCCAACCTAAGCCAACATACAGCCACTTCCGCTGAGCCAGAAAATCAGAAACATTCACTGTTGTGCACAGATGTCTTTCATTGTCCTTTGGAGAAAAAAATGCTAACATCTTACACCCAGCTTTCCAGTCTCTATAATCCTTGAACTCTCGGGGATTACAGTCTGCCAGATATCCTTCCCTGCAAGCATGGGGAGGGCCCAGCAGGAAACTTCCTAACAGACTGAAGCTTGCAGACACTTGGGAGCAGGCTGGAAAGGAGCAGAGCTGCGGCTGCAGAAACGAGACGTACAATCCCTGGCTGAGTGGAGCCCAGAGGACAAAGATCCAACACTGCAGCACTTGTCCTGGAAACGTCAACCTCTCCCCTGCACCACCCTACCAACCCCTACTCCCACCCCAATCATGCCCTATTAAAAAAGCTTCTAGAGACATGCACTACAACAGCAAAGCTGTGAGCGCAGGTAATCATTTTATTTAGTAACACCAATTTAAACAGCCTCCTCAAGCAGAATCTAAGAATGAATATTTTAAAGTACGAATATACTGGGAGTGATTGATAAATGGGTCACCTCATGTCCCCACCCCCATTGTGCGCTAATATGTAGAACTCTATTTTTAAACAATGCTATTGACCAAACCTGTGAACCTGGTGGCCACCTCATGTAACGAGGAAACCTCCTCCAGTTTGCGCACACAGCTGCGCCCACAACTCCTGAAAGTGTTCCTCATGACTCGTATGGTGAATTCACCAACCCACCTGTGTTCATGCACAGTATTGTTAACCAATGCACATGTACGGCAGCTATCTTAAGATCGCCAATGCATAAGCACCCTGTATGCACAGCAGCTATCTGAATAGCGTCAATACACACACAACCTGCATGCACAGCACCTATCTGAATATCGCCAATGCACACACAACATGCATGCACAGTATATATCTGAATATCTCCAATGCATATACCCTGCTTGCACAGCAGCTATCTGAATATTGCCAATGCACACATAACCTGCATGCACGGCAGCCATCTGAATATCGTCAATGCACACATAACCTGCATGCACAGCAGCTATCTGCCTATCGCCAGTGCACACATAACCTGCATGCACAGCAGTTATCTGAATATCGTCAATGCACACACACCCTACATACAAAGCAGCTATCTGAATATCATCAATGTACACATAACTTGCATGCACGGCAGCTATCTGAATATCGTCAATGCATACACACCATGCATGCACAGCAGCTATCTGAATATCGACAATGCACACATAACCCGCATGCACAGCAGCTATCTGAATATCGTCAATGTACACACACCCTACATACAAAGCAGCTACCTGAATATCGTCAATGTACACATAACTTGCATGCACGGCAGCTATCTGAATATCATCAATGCACACACACCCTGCATGCACAGCCTCTATCTGAATATCATCAATGCACACACATCCTACATACAAAGCAGCTATCTGAATATCGCCAATGTACACATAACTTGCATGCACGGCAGCTATCTGAATATCATCAATGCACACACACCCTGCATGCACAGCCGCTATCTGAATATCGTCAATGCACACAAACCATGCATGCACAGCAGCTGTCTGAATATCGACAATAGATGCACACATAACCCGCATGCACAGCAGCTATCTGAATATCGTCAATGCACACACACCCTACATACAAAGCAGCTATCTGAATATCGTCAATGTACACATAACTTGCATGCACGGCAGCTCTGAATATCATCAATGCACACACACCCTGCATGCACAGCCGCTATCTGAATATCATCAACGCACACACACCCTGCATACAAAGCAGCTATCTGAATGTCGTCAATGTACACATAACTCGCATGCATGGCAGCTATCTGAATATCGTCAGTGCACACACACCCTACATACAAAGCAGCTATCTGAATATCGTCAATGCACACACACCCTACATACAAAGCAGTTATCTGAATATCGTCAATGCACACACACCCTACATACAAAGCAGCTATCTGAATATCGTCAATGTACACATAACTTGCATGCACGGCAACTGTCTGAATATCATCAATGCACACACATCCTGCATGCACAGCAGCTATCTGAATATCGGCAATGTACACATAACTTGCATGCATGGCAGCTATCTGAATATCGTCAATGCACACATACCATGCATGCACAGCAGCTATCTGAATATCGTCAATGCACACATAACCCGCATGCACAGCAGCTATCTGAATATCGTCAATGCACACACACCCTACAAACAAAGCAGCTATCTGAATATCGTCAATGTACACATAACTTGCATGCACGGCAGCTGTCTGAATATCATCAATGCACACACATCCTGCATGCACAGCAGCTATCTGAATATCGGCAATGTACACATAACTTGCATGCATGGCAGCTATCTGAATATCATCAATGCACACATACCATGCATGCACAGCAGCTATCTGAATATCGGCAATGCACACATAACCTGAATGTACAGAAGCTATTTGAATATCACAATGCACACATAACATGCATCCACAGCAGCTATTTGTATCGCCAATGCACACATAACCTGCATGCACAATGCCAGCCCGTTGGTCCAGCGGTTGTATCTCTGCTTGTGACGCCGGCGATCCGAGTTCGGGAACAGACCTGGGTCATCAGAGGGTCGGCCGGCAGAGAAGGATCGCGTGTCCCATGGACTGCTTTCCTTCTCTGGTGAGAGGGTGCAGTGTGTGACCAGTGCTAGAGGGACCCCTGGCGGAGGCCGAGGGCACCACAGCGATCGGCACCAACAAGACTCTGAGGGGCGGGACGGACGCTGGCGTCATTGCAAGTTCCCACCCCCACTTACAGAGAGAAAATCTAGCTGCCGGCCGCCCCAGATGAAGCCAGCCCTCAGCTCAACCAGCCTCCAGGACAGCCACCTTGACCTATCCTGTCATCTGCGGTGCCGTATAGGGGGTTGGTATCATGGCCCCGCCCTGGGGGATAAGCCATGGGGTATCAATGGGGGCGTGTCCAATATGGAGGTGGAAGCAAGGGTCCATGACCTGGCTGAGGTACCGGGCAGTTGGCAGCTGCAAAAAGTATAATAAAAAAAAAAAAAACTGCATTCACAGCAGCTATCTGTGTATCGTCAATGCAAACACACCCTGCATGAACAGCAGATACGTGTGAAAAACCATTACATGCACGGTTAAAGAACATGAATACATACAAGCTGAATCTGAAAGTAATTTTCCTCAGTAGAAGCTGTTTTTACAGTACATACTGTTTCCAATTCTGTTATATTCCCATCTATATAGACATTCTGGTAACCACCATAGATGTTTCTAATTTACAATCTGACATCATCATTTTAGAACTGCGTGATTTAGCTTATGTGCCTCTCAACCACAGAGTTCTGTAGCAGAAAATATAGATGCATGGTGACAATTTAAGAACTAAGCAAGGATGTAAACTGCATCACAGAAAAAAGGTCATTACCACCAGTGTGTACATCAGAAATGCATCGAATCCCCTAGGGACACTGACGGGGGGGGGGCTGGGACAAGTGTCCCAGGTCCGGTGGCTCGGGGGGCCTGGCTGACTGGGTCTGAGACTAACAATTTGGTCGCCATTTGATTTCAGCACAGCTGTGGCACTGGCGATGCTCCTCCCTCCCCACTATGTCTGCATCTGACATCACTGTCCCGCCGTAACATGAAAACGCTGCATAGAGAGCAGCAGAGGCAAGCGCGGGTAAACAACGACAGGAGGAGTAGCCACTCACTGCACAGGTTGGGCTCTGAGCGGTAGGCTCTTCTCTTCCAACTTCCTGTGACACTAGGTTTTTGACCGGAGGGGTGGAGGGTAAGCTAGCATGGAGGTGGATGGCTAACCTGGTATGTCCTGCTGCGAGCCAGTGAGCATGGTAGCAAAAAACAAGCAAGAAACATGTCTGTTTTCGTCAAGTCTGTCAGTCTCTCACCTCTTAACTCTCCGGTCGGTCGCTGTCTGACACTCCAGCATGCAGACTACCACCGCGGTAGCACAACAAGCAGCTGCCAGCCAGGACTGAGGTCGGGACCCGGGGAGTAGGAACAACTGGATGAGTGTAGAGGACCTGGCAAATCAATCTGGAGGTAGCCCCTGGCTGTTGGAGGTGAGACTGTGCACTGCTGTGGGGGTGACCGGGAGCCTGAGCGCGGGGGGGGGGGTCTCTTCAAGCCTGGGAGTCGGCGGAGGAGCTTCCAACAGGCAGCACAGCAGCACAAACAACACAGGCATCGTTGGGGATGGGGACAGTGGCAGTATCTCTGTGTTACTGTTAGCGACCATGATGGCCTTCTCTCCAGTTCTCCCTCCTCTTGCCCAATATGTCTTTTCTGTGCTCCCCCCCAAATCTCGTTCTCTCTCTCTCTCTTTCTGGACCCTAGTTGGGGATGGGAGGGGGGGGGGCTGGTCCTAAAGGTGTGTCCTGGGCCTAGACATTTCTATCGGCACCCCTGGAATCCCCAACATTTTTGCTGTACATCTTACCTATAGAGTCCAGAGGCATTGGTTATTACCAGCTCATAAAGTGCATCCTCCTTCACCTCCTCCATAAAGAGAGTCTGGGGCTGTTCCTCTTCACACACAGCAACCGGGATAAACTCTCAGAACATGGAACGTGGGCAAAGCACATAGTGGCGCTCTGGCTTCTCAGGCCACAGATTCACTCCAATAAGTCCTACAGAACAGAAGCATGAATGCAGCAGAAAAACATATAACCTTCTACACTTTTTTTGGAGGGGGGGGGACAAATATTAGCAATACCTAAATGCACTCAAAACAGCATACTGAAATAAAAACGAAACATTTACATAGCCTTGTGTAGGGCCCGCAAAGTTCTACAGTTGTACGATAACAAATGGAATCACAGATATTGCCACTTGCGTCATTTTTCCACAGCATCAGCAATTCGCCATAATTCTTGTGTTGAAAAATGCAAAACTGCTGTAAAACATTGCAGACGCTCGGCACTTTTTACCACATCTGCCATCCTTCTCTAAAGCACGTTGGTACTTTTTGCCACAACTGTACACTTACGGATTGAAAAAAAAAGGAAAACTGGGGGAAAGATGGGAAAATGGGTGAAAAAACAGATTTTGACCAGTTCTAAAACAGATCTGGTCATTCTCGAAAATAGAAAATCAGAGGTCCCTGCCTGTTGTAAGCATTGTGACGATTTGGTCGCTGGCAACACTTACAGTATGCTATTCTTCTTGTATATTGTTAAACTGCATTTCAAAATAGCAAACAAAAAAGGCAGCCATTTTTTATTTTTTTTGCCTGATGCTTTCTTCTACTCTCATGCCCACCAGCACGCCACTCCTTCTGGCCTCCACCGCCTCCTTCTGCCCACCAGATTCCCCCTCCAGCACTGACAGTGACCTCTGGCCTCTGCATCCCGGGGACAGGCGTGTCCCAGCAGCAGCCATTTTAACGTTCGTGAAGACATAGGAACTTTAGTGCTCAGCCTCCTTATCATTTTCAAACACAACAAAACACTGTTTATACCCCGCGTTCATGCTGTTTACAACTGGGCTATGTACATTTTTTAAAGTGACTGTCCAGTTTCCCGCAAATTACTGTCAGCATCAACAGGACAAAAATCTCATAACATTCCCCAAAAACTAGAAGTTCAGGATATTCCATTTTTTATTATGAAATACAGCTGCACAAAAACAAGCTATTTGCCCCTTAGACAGCATTTGCTGCTTTTCCTACCCTGAAGTTGTACTTCGCTAACTGTGACAGTGGAATCATACACTTGGCACCCGGTTTTGATGTCATTATCAGCAGAAGGTTATGACATTATGACAGGTCTAAGCAACAAGGACAGATACTGTTTAAGAGAAAAAGTCCTGTTTTAATGAGAATGACTTCAGAAACAAAAAAGGAAGGTCCCAAACAAAAGCGGGGGACTCCAAGCAAGATATGTATAAAAAAAAACAAGGGGTCTTAAAATCAGTAGTCAAGGGCTGGCTGAGGATGGTGGTGGAGAGCAATCCCCAGCTGATGAAGCCTGCTTTACAGGAACGCAGATAAGTACAAACACACATCCTGAACCACTCATTGAGCATGAAGGACACAGGCACCCACGTCCCCGAGACTGCTGCTGACAGACGATATGCCACATCTAAGACCTGCAGCCTTGCCTCAACTCCAGGCCCAGCAGATATATCCCACCCCAGTACAACAAGAGGCAGGTCCCAGCCCAAAGGCAGGGACAACTACTCTCAGGTACATGCCTTCTGCATCAGCTCTAGATTTGCACCTCCTCGGACCGACCAGAATCTTCTAGCTCTGTCCAGCTGGTTCCACTTAGCTTCTCCATTTCCACTAGCCCCCACTCCCCCAGCTGCTAACACAAGGAATACTACTTTAGGTAACACATTAACCCTCTACATTCTGGGACCGTTTTACAAGCACACCATTTGTTAAAGGGTCTACAGTTTAATACTCCAAAAACTTTCTCACCTTCCTGGATACTCCTTAAGGCCATTTCTGGCCGGTCTAGGAGGGTAGGTATTAATCTGGTATGCTCTGGATCAGGGGCTGTTTCTTCTGTACAGCTTCACAGAAACATAGAATTTGATGGCAGATAAGGACCACTTGGCCCACCTAGTTTGCCCATTTCCCTACCTAATGGATAAGCTGCAGATCTTAGTTAACCAACAGCCTACTTCCTCCTACCCACCACTAAAACTGCCTTAAGGCTGTCCCATGCATTCTTGAATTCCCCCACTGTTTTTGACTCCATGACCTCCTCAGGAAGGCTGTTCCATGCATCCACCATCCTCTCCGTGAAAAACTACTTCCTCACATTACCTCTGAGCCGTCCCCCCCCCCCCTATCTTCAAATTGTGCCCTTGTTCTTGCACATTTCTTTTTCTGAAAGATGCTACCCTCTTGGACTTTGCTGATTCACTTGAGGTACTTGAAAGTTTCTGTCATGTCCCCCTCTCCCTCCTTTCCTCGAGGGAACATATTAAGCTCCTTCAGTGTCTCTTTGTATGTCTTCTGGTGTAGACCCTGCACCATTTTGGTTGCCCTCCTCTGGACAGCCTCCACCCTGTCTCTGTCTTTGTGGAGATGGGGTCTCCAGAACTGCACGCAGTACTCCAGATGGGGTCTCACAAACTGTCTGTACAGAGGGATAACAACTTCCTGTTTTCTGCTGGTGATGCCTCTCCCTATGCATCCCAGTATCCCCCCAGCCTTCCTTACTGCCTTCTCACATTGCCTGCCCACCGTTAGGTCATCTGATATAACTACCCCCAGGTCCCTTTTCATTTCTGTTGTCAGTATCTCACCCCCATTGTATACTCATTCCCTGGGTTTTCATTTCCCAGGTGCATTCCTTTGCACTTCTTTGCGCTCAATCTAAGCTGCCATAGATTTGACCATTCCTCCAACCTTGCCAAGTCCCTTCTCATCCTTTCCACCCCACCTTGTGTATCAACCCTGTTGCAGATCTTTGTGTTGTCTGCAGAGAGACATACTTTTCCTTCCAGTCCCTCTGCAATGTCACTTATAAAGACATTAAAAAGGACCGGACCCAGTACTGAACCCTGTGGTACCCCACTAGTAACTCCCCTTTCTTCACTGTGGACTCCGTTTATCATTACCCTCTGCGTCCTGTTGTCCAGCCAATGTTTTACCCAGGCTACTACCCTGGGACCCACTCCCAGGCTGGGTAATTTGTTTATTAATCTTTTGTGTGGGACTGTGTCAAATGCCTTGCTAAAGTCTAGGTAGGCTATGTCCACAGCCCCTCCCTGGTCTACTACTTAGGTCACCCAGTCAAAGAAATTGATTAGATTCGTCTAACATGATCTTCCTGCTGTGAATCCATGCTGCCTTGGGTCCTGTGCCCCACTGGTCTCTAGGTACTCAACAATTATTTCCTTCAGAAGTGATTCTATCATTTTCCCTACCACTGAGGTCAAACTGACAGGTCTGTAGTTTCCTGCCTCTGTCTTGCTCCCACTTTTGTGAAGGGCAATCACGTCCACCCTCCTCCAGTCCTGAGGTACCACACCATCCTCCCATGATTTGTTAAAAAGGGTAGTCAGTAGTGTTACTAGTTCTCCCCTTAGTTCTTTTAGAATTCTGGGGTGAATCCCACCAGGCCCCATTGCTTTGTCCACCTTCAGTTTCAGGAGTTCTTTCAGAATCCTTTCTTCTGTGAAAGGACTGATATCAACCTCCCTACCCAGAGTGCTTCTATTAACTGGATTAGGTACCCCCCCCTCTTCTTTTGTGAATACTGAGCAGAAGTTTTTGTTCAGTATATCTGCTTTTCACTGTCCCCTCTCTGCCCACCCACCCTCCTCTTTATTCAGCCTCAGTATCCCTCCCTTTGTTATTCTTCACTCCCTAATGTACCTATAAAAGGTTTTATCCCCCTTCTTAACCAAGCTGGCTATCTTTTCCTCGGTTTGGGCCTTTGCTATTCTGACTGCCTTCCCCGCTTCCTTCTGCTTCAACTGGTACAGTTCTCTGTCCTGCTCCTTCTGTGTTTCATTACAATTCCTAAATGCTACCTTTTTCTCCCTAACCTTCCCTGCCACCTCTTTTGAGAACCGTAATGTTTTTTTCTTTCATTTTGATTTGTTTATTTGCTTCACACAAAGGCTTGTTGCCTCTGTGATGGCAGTTCTGATGTTTCCCCATTGTTGCTCCACCCCTCTTTCTTGCCTGTTTGCTAGTGCTTTTCTGGGGCACTCTCCCATTTTGACAAAATCAGCCCTCCTGAAGTCCAGTACCTTCACTTTTGTATGGCTTGACTTTACAGCTGAGTTTATCATGACCCACACTGTTTGGTGGTCACTTGTTCCCAGATGGCAACCCACTTCTAGATCTGAGATCCTCTCTCCATCCCCAGCCAGTAGCGTGACTCAGGGATATACTCTACTCACAGGGATGTACCCTTATCAGGCAGAACATGGCCATCATTTAGACAGTTACTGGTTTCTCTCCTTCTGTGTTTTTTTGTCCTCTCTCCTTCCCTGGATGGGGCGATGCATCTTTCGGCCTTGCACAGCGACAGATCGCCTCACTGCAGAAGCAAGTTCCCTGGAGAGCCATAGGGGCTGCCACAGTGGTGGAACTCCCCGCCAACTCTCCTCAGACAATATGCACTGCACAGTGGCAGCTGTCGTGGCCATTGCCTGCCTCCCAACGGGACGTTCCGAGCTCACTCCCAATCCAGATCGCTGGCACGGCAGCGCAACTTGCTGCTGTTGGGCCAACACAGCAGCCTATCAGGGGTTGATTTTAACATTAATTTACTAGACTGGAGCATAATGCAAATTACTCTGGGCTAGTGCAGAGTTATTCCCATACTTGGTCGTGCTTGCTAGTGTACAGGTGCATGCCAACATTACTGCTCCTCACTTCTGCAAGCGGCATAGTCACTTCCAAAACTGGCAGGTGCAACATTACAATTCAGCTGCTTGTTTGAATTCCTTAGCAACTATGACTACATTTGTATTTACTGACTGTGATACAGAATCCCCAGCTAGCCGTGACTGCAAACTGCTGCAAGCGTCTGTAGGCTAATACAACTGTCCTGCTGCTCTGCAAAAATAAAAGTTACAGTCATTCCGTGCTCTGGATTTTTATTCTATTTTATGCTACCAGCAGTGGTAGCACTGTGCTGCTGAGCTGAGGTTACTATCAGAAAAAAAAAAGATTTGTTAATTAAACAGCCGTTGACATCAAGCTGAATGTACTCAAATCACTAGCAGCTCACTTAAAAGCCTTGAAACGTAAATGTCAGCCCCCATAAACAGTAATGGTATGCTGCCACACTGTGAAAAAAACGGAGAAGTACATTACTTGAAACGGACATGCCTCCAGAGTTTCAGAGAACTACTGGTTCTTAGCGGCCCTTAATATATCTCCATTTATTTATAGGCAATCATCACAAATCACAAGCTACCATGAGGTGCCCCAGACACTGCTTTACAGAGACCAACACCCATCAGCTGTTTTATAATGGAATCTGTTAAAGTGTCCTCCAGCCTGAAACAGAAATAAGAGCTACAGTTCCCAAAGGGCCGCCACGTACCTGACACAGCTAACAGTTAAGCTTTACCACTGACTAAGGATAAAGACTTGTTCTCATTACTAGTGCAAGTTGCCAGGAATCAGATATGAAAATGCCTCAAAATCCATTTCAGCACAATGCGGCTTAATCAGATAGCAAGCAAAAGATATTGAAAATAACTGCACATAGCACACAGATTAAGCTGCTGTAAGGCATTCAGGGGATACTGTTATTTGTTAAAGCAGCAGTATTTCCTAGCAGGCAAACATTTGCTATATGTATATATATATATATATATATATATATATATATATATATATATATATATATATACATACACATATATTTTTATATTTATATATATATATATATATAGTATATATATATAAAATCACACATGCCCCCACAATGCAAAGCATCATGGGCTGCATATGCAAATCACCACAGAATGTTATGCTGGTCCAACTTTAAGCAGAATTGCATGGTGCCGAAAGGCCTCTCACACAGTTTGCAAAGGGTGCTAACAGAAGACATAGACACGTGTTATAAAAACTTTGCCAATGCATCAGTTAGGGTTGCCACAACAAAAGCAGGGAAATGTCGCGTTAGTTTACCCTAACACACCATACCTACCCCAGGACCAAGAGGTGTCGGGGGTGGCACTGGGGTCATCATCCCCAATGCTCACCCCATTCTCCTATACTGTACCCACCCAGCTTATTTTATAATGGAATGCCACCCCCTGTGCCTCTTGGTCTGTGTAGGGCAGGGGTGGGGTGTTAGGGTGAAACCCTAACGCCACATTTCCCTACTTTTGGTGCGACAACCCTAACTGATGCATTAACAAAGTTTTTTCCAATTTAGTTCCTTACTTTTTAGTCCAGCCCGGTGGCGCTAAGGATTGAAGTGCTGGACGCTACACCTCACGCCACGCGGCCGACCCCGGATCAGGAGCGAGCCAGGGTCACCGGGGGTCGGCAGGGGAGAGAGAGGATTGAGCACCCATAGGGCAGCTCTCCTCTCTCGGCAAGGGATCAAGGGACAGCCCGGCACTGCAGCACCCCCCAGTGGAAGACGGAGGCACTGCTATGCTTAGGGCTTGGATAAGTGGGACGCAGAGCTGTGGCGGGCATCGTCAGACATCACTGCACGTCCGGGCTCTGGGAGAGGGAGGAAGGGTGTAACTACAACTAAGAAAAACCCCTCCAATCCTGATAGGCGACGGCTCCCTACAGGGCTGGCTACCACACGCCCAGGACCAGGTCTCTTCTCCACCCCTTCGGTCTCTTCACTGGCCCAGCTTGACAAGCTGGATTGTAGATAGAGCACCAGGTGAGTGGTTGGCGGCCCTGCCTCGGGGGACTTGTCTGGCATGGGTTCGGTGGGGGGGGGTAATATAAATGAGGAGAGAGACCACGGTGGGTGGTAGAGCGGCTCAGCGAGGTAGGGTAGCTTGAGAGAGTTTGGGGATGGAGGAGATAAAAAAAGAGCTTGAAAAAAAAAAAATGTCCTTACTTTTTAAGACAGTATAATTGCATTGTAATTTTCTTATGGGAGCGCAGGGCCCACCACTCCCATCCCTCCATAGATGCGTATATGTACTTAACTGTGGAAGTGCAGGGCCCTCTAGGCCCTGTGCTCCCATGTATAGCCCAACAGTGATGAAACTGTCAGCACAGCCATGTTATTACCCCGCCTGATGTACCCAGTGCAGAAAATATTTAAATCCCCACTAAATGTAATTCTACACAATTGCAATGCCATTTCCGTGCCATAGGTGCAAAAACACATTTCAACCAGGATTTGAAAAATGACAGCTATCACATCCATTTGGTGGGGTAATAAGTCTATGTTTCAAATTTGGGGTAAAATATTTTAAATTTACAAAGTTACAAGCATGCATAGCAAAACTGCAACAAATGGTTATAACTCATCCATTTTTTGACATTGTGACCCCAAATGTTCAACATGGCCTCTTGGGGACCCCGCCTCATGAAGAATATGACTGTCATTATGCAAATCCTGCCCAAAAGGTGAATTCGCCAAGTGACTGAAATCGCCTTTCGGGCAGGAGCTGACAAATGACAGCTGTATTGTTCATGAGATGGGGTCCCCAAAAGGCCATGATGAAAATTTGGGGTCAAAATCTCAAAAAGCGGCTGAGTTATGCATCAAAGCAGCCTGTAAAATCCTTTTTCGTGAGCTCACAAAAAAGAATCGGCTAGCGAAAAAGGATCTAAACAAGTCACGAAAAAATAATTAAAATGTTAAAAAAAAAAAGGTATTGCAAGGTTGTTCTTTCACCACATAACTTCACAGTCCACCCAACAGCATCCCGATGAACAAGATGCTTGTGTTGGTGTCTCTAGATACCTTCATTGTGGGTGCTTTTCAATTTTTTTTTTTTGAAACAACAGAAAACAAGATGACGGCTAGTGAAAAAGGAATTTTTTCTTATGAAAAAGGATTTTGTTCTCACAAAAAAGAAAATGCTCTTGTGAGGCTAAATCCTTTTTTGCAAGATTAAATCTTTTGTTGAACTCGAGACATCTATCCTGAAAAATTAACTTCCCATAGGATATAATGGGAACTAAAAACTGAATAACTTTGCAACAGTTTAATATTTTTGCACCAAACTAACAGTGGCACTTCTGTTACCCAAGTTCTTTCTATCATTAAAAAATCACACCAAAATTCCAGACCATCTGGGCACAGGGCGGCGAAGAAAAAACTGCAAAAAAGGGTGACTTTTTCATTTTTTTCACTATCCAGATCTCAGAATTCACACATCCAATCGGAACAAAACTTGCCACATCAAGAGATCTACCCCACAGGACAACGCATACTAAATTTTGTGTAAATCCATTGATCAGTTGCAAAGTTATTAAAGTGCCAAATTTGAGGTTTAACATTAAAGGTGACAGGCAAAGGTTCTCAGTACAGGACTGTCCCTGTAATATCACGTACCTTTCCAGCTGCGGTCCTCATAGGGCTGATTACTGAAATTTATTTTTCAGCCTGTCATTTGTATTTTTAATTTGCAGAGTTTCAGCAAACACGGAAGCCAAGGGGGCTCCCTGATAAGCCCAATCGAGCACCTCTAAGTATTATGGGAAAACTTCCCATTTTAGTGACACAGATCCCGCTATTGCTGTACTGAACACAGCAGGGAGTGGGCATTTGTTTTAAGTTTTCAGAGTGTCAGCATAAAGGTTCATGTTTAAAAGTATACATACAGGTAGTTTTCATCTAAAACTACCTGTATGTATACTTTTAAACATGAACCTTTACGCCGACACTATGAAAACTTAAAACAAATGCCCAGTCCCTGCTGTGTTCAGTACAGCAACAGGGCTCTACGATGCCAGTTCGACAACCCTTTTCTCGACTGGCATCTTGCCGACAGGAATCATGTGGACTGCAATTTGCGGTTTACATGATTCGTGTGTGTGTCTCCCGGTACTTTTTTTTTTTTTTTTAATAATCGGGGGGGTTTCACCCTGAACTCCCCCATGCTCCCCCCATCTTTAGGATTATCAACTCCAGTCATAATTGATTCGGGGCGGAGGTACAGGACTGGGAGACAGTATGCCCCTGTCTCGGGCACACCAACACAGCGACCTGTCGGCAAAGTGTCGATTTTTCTGACAGGGTTGTAGTTCGCTGTGTTGGTGTCGCCATACGTGGGGCATACCCAGCAATCGTGGGACCTACGTCACTAAAATGGGACATCTTCCCATACAGTATAGCAGTACTCGATCAGGCTTCTCAGGGAGTCCCCTCCACTTCCAGGTTTGCAGAAACTCTGCAAATTAAAAAAGTGACAGGCTAAAAAATAAATTTCAGTAATCATCCCTATGAGGACCGCAGCGGGAAAGGTACGTGATATTACAGGGACAGCCCTGTACTGAGAACCTTCACCTGTCCTGTCACTTTTAAACAGGCCACTCAACCCTAACTATAGGGGCATGGAATATATATATATATATATACACACACACACATATATATTTATACAATAGGGGTGAGCATGTAACCCTGACAATAAAAACATGTATTCTCACTGCAGTGGAATAACTCTGTGATGACATAGACACTGTGGGTTTATTTCCTGATAAACCCACAGTGTCTACATCACCAGCAAATATACTCACAATGGTGATGTCACCAGACTCAAGACTATCTACACTGCAGCCTGCATGTAAAAGCTTCACAGTTTCTCTTTCTCACTGAATCCTGCAACTAACTCAATTAGCATTGTAAAAGACAATCACCTGTGTCCCATAGTTATTCTGACAATCCTAGCACATTACTGTGCTGCTCTGATCTTCAAACCAGCCTCCATCATAAACCAGTTTCTCTTTCTGGGTGCTGACTGCAACAGTTTCTCTGTCTCAGCGAAGCCTGCAACTTACTGAATAAACAGTCTGTTTCTCACTCCTAGCTGCAGGTAACACAATTATCACTGCAAATCACAAGCACCTGTTCCTCATACTATCTAACACTCCCAGCCTATCCAGAAACACTTACACACTCAGACCACACACAAACAGTGCTGTCAGTATAGCCTAGAGGTTAGACCAGGGGTTCTCAAATGGTGAGGCCAGCCTCCCTTGGGAGGCCCCAACTTGTTCCAGGGGAGGCTCAAGCATGTCTGAAAAAGTACTGTATTTAAATTTTGAGTTTTATGTATTTTGTGTGAAGAGATAAAGCAAACTGAAAGAGGATAATAGTAGGTGGATTTTATGTATTTATTTACTAATAGGTGACAAGGGAAGGTGAATGAGCAAAGGCTCATTTCAGGTGTACCTGGGGGAGGGTAAGGAGTGAATACATTTCAAAAGGTAACTGCAAAACAATCAAGAAATTCACAGTGAACAACAGTGTAAACAAATATGAACAATAAACTAATAATGAGTGGTGGTAATTGATTAGTTTGTAGACTGATGGCAGAACAGCCCAAATTCAAGGGTTGAGCATAGAAGTGCTCACAGCAATAGCAGGAAGGAGCAAAGTAGTCCCACAGAGGTTGCTTAGGAGCAGAGAAGGAGGGGGAGAGGCAAAGTATGTAGGAATGTTATTTCATATAGCAAGGAAACAGAAAAAAAGTAGTCTAACCCATGAAGGTACTGGAACAGGGGTAACAATGGTTCAAGAATGAAAATAGCGGAGTAAGTAGGCTGACCTGTGTGTGTGTGTGGGGGGGGGGGTGTTACAATGAGCTGAATAATAATATTTGTTTATTTTATTTATTTGTTATTCAGATAACACCTTTGAGCACAGGAGCTCTTTTTCAAAGGTTCCACATCAGTATAAAACAAAGAACTGAATGTGAAACAAGTACTCAAAGGGGTTTCAATTTATTCAAAGTGTACAGCGCAAAGTACAGTATGTTATTTTTCTTTGGGGAGGCCCAAGATTATTTCAGTTTTTGGGGGAGGCTCAAAATCTTTTCCATGGATTTGGGGAGGCTCACTGCGACAAAGTCTAAGAACTATTGGGTTAGACTAACAAGCAGTGAACCAACTTCCTACATCCAGCAGCCCAGACCAGTGTTTAATTCTCACAAGTTCCATTTCAATACTGTGTGACTCTGAACAAATCACTTAACTGCCCAGTGCTCCCAGGTTCCCCCCCCCCAAAAAAAACTTACCCAATTACCAAAATAAAGTAAACAGGGAGAGAACACAGAAAAAAATGTTCCTAAAATGTACTAGCCCTATTGTATGAATTGCACACATGATGTGCAACTTGTGGAATATGGCAAACATTTACACTTGTGCAGAGTGAACTGCAATCCTTATCCTTTCATTGCTTTTGGCACCTTGGATATTATCACAGTTCACTCTGCACTCATGCAAATATTTGCCATATTCCACAGTCGCCATTATGTATCCTCTTATATATATATATATATGTATGTACACACACATATATATACACACACACACATGTAACATAGATTTTGACGGCAGATAAGGACCGCTTGGCCCACCCAGTCTGCCCATTTCCCTACCTATTGGATAAGCTGCAGATCCTAGTTAACCAGCAGCCTACTTCTTCTACCCCCACCCCTAGAATTGCCTTATGACTGTCCCATGCATGCTTGATTCCACCAGTTTTGACTCCACAACCTCCTCCGAAGTCCGCTCCATGCATCGACGACTCTCTGTAGAAAAATACTTCCTTAAATTACTTCTGAGTCACTTCCCTCTATCTTCAAATTGTGTCCTTGTTCTTGCACACCTCTTTTTTGAAAGATGCTACCCTCTTGGACTTTGTTGATTCCCTTGAGATACTTGAAAGTTTCTATCATGTCCCCCTCTCCCTCCTTTCCTCGAGGCTATACATATTCAGCTCCTTAAGTCTCTCTTCATATGTCTTCGGTGCAGACCCTGCACCATTTAGTTGCCCTCCTCTGGACAGCCTCCATCCTGTCTATGTCCTGCGGAGATTGGGTCTCCAGAACTGCACGTAGTACTCTAGATGGGGTCTCACCAACTGTCTGTACAGAGGGATAATAACTTCCTGTTTCTACTGGTGATGCCTCTCCCTATGCATCCCAGTATCCCCCCAGCCCTCCTTGCTGCCCTCTCACATTGCTTGCCCACCTTTAGGTCATCTGATATGACTACCCCCAGGTTCCTTTCCATTTTTGTTGTTGTTAGTATCTCACCCTCCATTGTGTACACATATATATTTAGAAAAATGTATTTGACATCCTTAGCTTCATAATCAGCGTATTTTCAATTTCCTCAGATATTTAAAAAAAAACAGCTTTTGTAACCATTTCTGTAATTAATGACTCTAGTCATTAAACATGGCTGCCACACACAATATTTAAACATCTCTTCCATTGAGGGTACCGTTTTACTGTAAATACTGGATTTAGATCGTGGGTATATTGTGATGGCCTTGACACATTTTTTCTGATGGCATACCAAGATGTTTGATTTTTTTTTTCTCCACAGTGGGCAGTGCAAGGGAACAAGACCTTTTAGAAACTTTAAAATCACATATCTCAGTTAAGGAATGAAAGAAAAGGAAAAGGAAACTTTGTTTAGTGATGTTTTTCCAGAAATACATTCTTAATGAACAACTGACATGATGGCTAACAAGTACTACTGCTTTACAGAGGTGCTCCCATCTGACAGAAAATATTTTAAAACACAATATTTAGACATACTAGTTTTTATTTCAAATATCTGCTCAATTTATTTCCCTTCAATCTCTGTTACTACGAATATTTACATGAAAACAGGATCTTTGTGACTCAGACTCTGTCTTATTCCCTTCTCTTCCTGCTGCTGAAGTCACAATTTCACAGCAACAGATTATGACGGGACACAGCATTCTATGTTCCTATGTAACTTTGACCAGGAATGGCACACTCACATAGAATATGACAGCAGATAAGGACCACTTGGCCCACCCAGTCTGCCCATTTCCCTACCTACTGAATAAGCTGCAGATTCTAGTTAATCAACAGCCTACTTCCTGCAACCCCCCACTATAATTGCCTTGTGTCTGTCCCATGCATGTTTGAATTCCCCCACTGTTTTAGACCCAACAACCTCCTCAGGAAGGCTGTTCCATGTATCCACCCTCTCTCCGTGAAAAAAATTTCTCACATTACCCTGAGCCATCCTCTATCTTTAAATTGTGCCCCTTGTTCTTACACATCTCTTTTTCTGAAAGATGCTACCCTCCTGGACTTTGTTGATTCCCTTGAGGTACTTGAACGTTTCTATCATGTCCCCGTCCCTCCTTTCATCAAGAGTATACATATTAAGCTCTCTCAGTCTCTCTCTTCATATGGTTTCTGCTGCAGACCCTGCACCATTTTAGTTGCCCTCCTCTGGACTGCTTCCATCCTGTCTATGTCCTTGTGTAGATGAGGTCTCCAAAAACTGCACACAGTACTCCAGATGGGATCTCACCAACTGTCTGTACAGAGGGATAACCACTTCCCTTTTTCTACTTGTGATGCCCCTTCCTATGCATCCCAGTAGCCCCCTGGCTCTCCTTACCGACTTTTCACATTGCTGAGCTGTGACTACTCATTTCCAGGCGAGTCCTGTGGGATAGGCTACTTGGACCTGTTTTATTGACGGGGGAATGGTGGCTACGACACCAGAGGAACTAACCTACTATTGTTCGATAAGTGTATTAAGAGCTTTAACTTCTACCTGGACATAGACCAGATATGGGCAGATGGAACCTCAGCATAATTTTATTTTATTTAGTTAGTTTTTATCGACCGGGAAAGGAGGACTAGACATTTCTGCCTATTTTCAGCCTCGTCCCGGGGAGGGGGATACAGATCTGATGCCATCTGAAAGACAGCACCACAACAGTAAAGCAACCTCCTTGTACTGCAGTACAGTGTCAGTTATGGGTATTGTGCATCGAGTGCCATACCTCAACTGAATGGAGTCCTTTTAAAGAGCACGTTTCCTGGAGGCAAATGCAGAATTTGTCATGGACTCTTAGCTACCCCAGAGTCCAAAGATGCAGAGAAACAATTTTTTTATTACCAGGCTTTAGGGAGGGGAGGGATTGTATTTAGGCTCTGTGGAGCTGACAGCATGATCCCGTCCACTTCCCTATACTGAGCCACGCCCTCGTACGTTTCATGATGTAAGAGTCTGGAGAGTTCATGGGTATGCTCCATTGGTATCTATGGGGCCTTTTTAAGCTATGATTTTTGATGCTTTAGAGGGATAATTTGAACACATCAAGGCCACCGCTGAACTAATAAGGACCTTGTTAGTTAAGCGGAGACCATGATTAGTTTGAATTGGTGTCTATAGCATTAAAACTTGGTAGTTAACAAAAAAAACAGGCCCCATAGAAACCAATGGAGCACGCCCCCATGCCGTCCAGACTCTTACATCATGAAACATGTGAGCACGGGGTGTGGCTCAGTAAAGGAAAGTGGAAGGGATCATGTTCTTTGCTCCATGAAGCCTAAATATGACCCCTTCCCCTCAATAATACCTGCAATAAAAAAATTATTTCCCTGCATCATTGGACTCTGGTGCAGGTAAGGGTCCACTGTGACTTTGGGGAGGGATTTTGTAACAAGGCACAAAGGGTGTTAAGTGTTTATGTTTTTGAATATTGAATTGACTGTATTGTGTAGTGTCTGATGTGGTTTTGTTGTACTGGTGTGTTATATTTTATGTAACCTCTTTATGTTGTACTGGACGGCCCTTCAAACTTTAAGCAGACTTGAGCTCAGGGAAAAGCAGGAGAAGATGATCAAGTCTGGCAGGTGAAATCCTGTTTTCCTGGAAATGACCTTCCCAGACGTGCTATTGTCACTCAATCAAGGGACAGTGAAAACACAGTTTTCTGGCTAACAGTTTGGTGGAATTGTCAAGTAAACATGGAACTGGATCTTCCCTGTTCACTGTAAAGACTCCAAGTCAAAAGCTGAAACATTTCTTCACTTTTAGTATACGTGTAATGACAACACACTGCAATGGGCATAAAACAAGTAGTGTTAAGAGCACCAAAAATATTATATTACTTACAATATTTATTAATCTGATAATGTTCTTCAATTGGTCACCAGAGCAATGGACAAGGGGCAGAGAGCAGATCCAGTTTACTCTGACTTTAATAAAGCCGTTGATTCAGTACCTCGTAGGAGGCTGCTGAAGACGATGGAGAATTTGGGGGTTGATCAGAGTTTCAATAAAGAGCACCTTTCGTGGTATGAGTGCTCATAGCCACAAAGGACCCTTACAGGCTCACAAGTTCCAATGCTATAAAAAACATTTTTTTATATGGTGGCACTTTTGGGAGGGAAGGGATCATATTTTGGCTCTGTGGAGCCAAACCGCTGATCCCTTCCACCTCCTGGTTTGGAGACACACCCCCAAGCTCTCCCATACCTTTTTTTTTTTTTTTAAGCTGTCAGTTTGTACCACTGCTGCTGCGGCCCTACCTCTGGAGGGAGCCCCCAGTCCCATCCCCCGGCATCCAGCAGCCAGAGCGGACCCTTACCCCCAGGGCTTACCCCCCTGTTGGGGCCGTTGGGGATCTCCACCCCTGCCGAAGACCAGATCCAGTGTGACCAGCGCCGTGGCTAGCCGGGAGCAGGACCTGTGAGGCGCCCTCCGTCATCTGCCGCAACAACCTTTTTCTACTTCGTTTTTCCTCCCCTTCGAAGATGGAGCATGCAATGATGCCAATGGCAGCAGCGTACATGCTCCCATGTGCGCTCCTCCAGGCATCTGCCCCATCTCCGCCCACATCAACAGCGTCAGCATACTACCCCCCAAGCCTCCACTAGGGGCCAGTCATACGCTGACCACTGGCACCCTCCTCCCTGGAGAAGGAGAGCAGTCCCTGGGACACTCAATCCTTCTCCTCCCCTGCCGACCCGCTCCCGAACACAGGTCGCCGGTGTGGTGTCCAGCGCCTCAGCGCCACTGGGCTGGCTAGCATTCCCATACTCTTACATCACAACGTGCTTGCACGGGGGGGGGTGCACTCCAAACATGCACATGGAGTGCGCCCCTATGGTTGCATGTTGTGAAGTAAGAGTATGAGAGAGTGTGGGGGCATGTCTCCAAACCCGGAAGTGAAAGGGCTTGACGGCTCAGCTCCTTCGAGCCAAAATATGATTCCTTCCCTCCTGAAAATGCCACCATATAAAAACATTTTTATATATCATTGAACTCGGAGCTTGGTAAGGGTCCTTCGTGGCCTCTTCGGGTATTTTGTAACAGAGCACAAAAGATGCTCATTAAGTGGTTTGGAAACTCGTTAAAAGAAATAGAGGGTCATTGTAAATGGGACTAAATCAGGGACAATGAGGTCACAAGCAGAGTACATCAGGGCTCAGTCCTGGGACCTGTCCTGTTTAATGTGACACAAGTGACACTGGAGTGGGTATACTAAGAGAACTGTGTCTATTCGCGGATGGCAAGAAGCTGTGTAGTAAGTAGGATACAAAGAGGGAGTGAAAGAGCTCCAGAAAGACCTAAGAACACTGAAGAAATGGATTAAGTTCTAGCAGTTGAGGTTTAACGCCAAGAAATGTAAAAGTTTAGCACTGCTGTAGACAAAATCCGCACAATGAACTCTGTATAGGAGAAGTTTATTTATTTATTTGCTTTTGGTAACCAGGTAAGTGCACTAAACAGAACTGCCTATTTTCAGGCATGACCCAGGAGAGTACAAATCAAGTAACAGGTAAAAAACAAATAAATAAATAAAAAACAAATACATATACTGTGTTGTACAATAGGAGCTTCCAAACAGTTATACAGAGGTGCAAGTTACATAGTACATAGAGGAGGTACACATCACACAGTATAATAGGAACAAAATAGACAAAAAGGCACAATTTACTGTTAATAATATACATAACATGACAGTGTTGTTAGTAAGTCAGCAAGGAGACAATTCCCAGGCAGAGACAGGGAACAAAGTGCGTCGCTGCAGCTGAGGAAGAGTGGGGATGGGAGGAAGCAAGAGGCCGCAGGGACATTTAAGTGCAGGACAATGGTAGATTTGCATGACTCGTGAAGCTAGGGTCATTTGCAAATGTCAAGGGAGGTGAGGTAATTGGAGAGGCCTTTCTTGAAAGTGGGGTGGGATTTGGAGTGCCTAAGATCAAGTGGGAGAGAGAAAAACTATAGCCTCGTATCTTGTAAATGTTTCCCTCTTTTCCTGTAGCTGTTGCGGACATGTGTGTTGTTGTGACTTATTTTGTTGAACTCTAAGTAGACAAGCATACTGTAGAGTCTAAAGGACACCCACACATCATGTTCTCATATGCTAAAGCAGCTCTCAGGGACAATGGCACTTCAACAACCAGAAAATGGAGACTTCCAGCATAGTTACAGGACCAGTACGAGCAGTGAAAATGGACGAAAGCAAACCGATATATCCCTAAAAGTTACATGAAAACAGTCGTCTGTTGACATGGGAACAAATGACATTTACAAGATAATGAGCGTGTTGTTTTCCTTTAAACTGGCTAAATTACCCGTACCATCATGACCTGGAGATAAGAAAAGCACCAAGTTTACAACAGTTCAACACTCAGCACAGAAGAGAGCTCTTAGCTGGAGATCGGTGTTTCTGTTTCTAGATGATTAGGTTGGTTAATGAACGTAAAGTTAGGTTATTCATTTTTAATCTTGTACGTGTAATCCGTGTAAAGTCCTATTTTGTATTTATAGGATGCGTTTTGTATTACGAATGTTACGTTTCAGCACTGTTGTATCCCTGACCTCCAGGTCTAGCCTGTAAAAGAGCCACGTGGCCCAGGGCTATCTCCCTGGTTAACAAGATTTTAAATTAAAAAGGAAAACATTTAAAAAAGAGAGAGAGATTTAGGGGTCATAATTAGTGACGTTCAAACTAACAAGTCAGTGTCACAAAGCATACAGCAAGGTTCAAGGATGCTGGGTTGCACAGGGAGGGTTTCTGATTGTAGGAGAGGTCAGTTAATTCTGCCACTTATCCCTTGCAAGGCTGTATCTAGAATATTGTAAATCGTTCTGGAACTCTTATATGAGGAAGGCTACTGACAGACCTGAATCTGTGCAGCGTCACTAAGATAATACAGGGGCAACAGGGTAAATTCTACGAGGAACAGTTGGAGGACCTAAATATGTATTCACTGGAGACCAGCTGAGAGACAGAAGATATGACTGAAACATATAAGTTTCTTACGGATACAAATAAAATAAACAGTAGGATAAATCTGTGAGAAACAGGGATGCAGTCACTAGAAGTCATGACTGGAGGCTGGTGGGTGGAAAATATGAGGAAATTTTACTTTACACAGAGAGTGGTGGATCCTTGGAATAGTCTGTCAGCAAACATGGTGAGGCAGTAACCACTAACAGGTTTAAGCATGGTTGGGACAGCGCAAAGGGACAAATATGCCAAAAGATGGGTAATAGGGGATTATGCGATGGTATGGCAAAGTGGAAAAAACAATCCCCACTAGGACAATAGGTCAGTGAGGTGAGGCGATTTTTAGTATGGGCAGACTAAATGGTCCTTTGGTCTCTTTCTACCATCAGAGTAGGCCATCCAGTAGGTGCAGTGGTAAAGTTACCACTCCGGACCCCAGCAATCCAGGTTTGGGAATAATCCAGGGTCACCTGGGGCTGGCCGTGGAGGGTGGACTGTGTCCTAGAGGACGCTCTCCTCCCAAGAGAAACTGTACAGCCCCCCGTCACGATACTGCCACCTGACTGACCACAGATGGCAGTGCAGTGGGAGGGCAAGGGTGACTGGCATGTCGCTTACGCTAATATACTGGTATGCGCTATGTGTGCGTGCCGTTGACATCCTTGCACATGAAGGCCCAGAAAATCAGGTGGAAACATGTAAAATGGCCCTAGCGCCAGCGACAACAGACCTGGAATATCCAGGCCGTGCACACCATTCGAGATGCAGCCCAACAATGGCCGAGACTCGGTAAATCCCCCATCCTGGCTCCATGTGAGACACCCAAGATTCTCTGGAGGCAGGCACTTAAATAGCACCCTTCTTTTTCCCGAGGGTCTATCTCTTAGCAGCAAAAAAAGCAGTAACCCGACAACAGATGTCTCCAGATCCTCCATTGATTGGATTAGCGAATCAATAGTGGCGAAATATACACCATGGAAAGGTTAACGGCCACATTACACAATGGAATTCCTCAATTTCAAACTTGTTGACAGTCCTGGATTCTGTATCATATACATTTAGAGCCTGACTTTATTCCCGGAACTTTAAAAAACAGACAGTGCCATTAATTCAGTTTGACACAGGGATTATGGCCTTGTCTGGCCTTTGGTGTCGAAGGGAGAGAATCCATAAATATTTAGACAAATAGGTTCTGCTAGTCCTCAGCCCCATTAGTGAGAGGGAGGGGTGACACTGTGATCCCCTGAGAGATCCTTCTACTTTCTGTTGGGTTTTTGCATATTGCATTACAGCCCTATTACAGGATGCATGAATATTCATGCATGTATGACCCTACTCAACCACTCTTATTTTGACGCTATTGTTTTTATATATTGTATTGTCTTGGCTTTGCTTTGATAAAAAATTAAAATTAAGAAGAAGAACCAGCATTTATACAGCGCATTTCATATACACTGTATCTCGAAGCACTTTACAAGCAATGCTAGACTGGTAGTGAAGTGACTGAATGTGTAGTGGCAGCTATATTGCACATTATGAAATGGGTAGAAAGAATGCTAAATTCTGATTGGCAGAGAAGTGCTTTCAGCTGGGCCGTTATCCCAGCACAACGGTTCAGCTTAAAATATTGTGTTTAAAAATGTGTGACATTTTCTAAAAATGACCCATTTCATAATCGCAATAAGGCACTCCAGGGGGTGTGTTATGGTGGGTTAACGGCCCTTCTCGGGTGGTGGAAGCCGTTGGCTACGCCTCGTGCTTCAACCCACCCCGAGGTGGGCCGTTATCCCACCATAACACACCCCCTGTCATGCCTTATTACTTAATCAACACCCACACATTGCCTGGACAATTGTATGAACCAGTTTTTTTTTTCTAGTATTTTTTTATCCTCCTGTGAAGCCTGGCAGGTGGCTCCGGTCTCTCCTGCTGAGGGAACTTGGTCTCCTGCCGCACCGTTCCCCCATCCGACGCCCTCTGAATGCCCCATGGGCCCCTCCCCATGGCAGGGCCAAGGTGAAGGCGCAGCTTTCCCCACCCTGGAGCAAAATCCAGACGCCGGGACAGAGCCGGGCATTGTGCGATCATCATGGAGCCTGCGACATGCTTTTCCTCCTGTTTTCCTCACCACCCCCACCCCACCGGCAATGCTGTCCGGCGATGTGCCCTCCAGCCACGCATCTCCTCTGGCGTCGCGACGACGAGCTGGACGGCAAATCCTCCCTCCCTGAGGGAGGAAAGCTGTCCTCTAGATGCTCGATCCCTCTCTCTCTCTCCCCTGCCGAACCCTGGCAGCCCAGACTTGTTCCCGAACCTGGGTCGCCAGTGTGGCGCAAGGTGTAGCAACCAGCGCCTCAACCTCCAGTGCCACCGGGCTGGCTCTGCATGAACCAGTTTTATGGGAAGGGAAATATTGGCCAGGACACCGGGAATGTCCCCTACTCTTTATGAAGAATTCCTTGAGTTCTTTTACTTCCACCTGAACACCCACCAGGACAGCATCAGGATGGGTAGAAGGAACCTCGGTTAAACGTCTCATCTGAAGGATGGCACACCCCGACAGTATAGCACCCCTAATACTGCACTCGGGTGCCAGCGTTTTTAGGTATGAGCCCAATCCTGGTGTGGGATGAGAACCCACGACCTTCTGGTCCAGAGGTGGATGTGCTACCAACTGAGCCACGCTGACAAAAAAAAGGAGCACCTTTCCTGCTCTTTTTTAAATCTCTCCCAGAAACACTATGGGAGCCTTACATAGAAGAAACAAAGAAACACATAGAAACATAGAAGTTGATGGCAGATAAGGACCGCAAGGCCCATCCAGTCTGCCCATTTATTTTTCTACCTTATGAATGTGCCATCGGCCTTTGCTCTGTCAATGGCCTATCTATTCATACTCATCTGTATTGCTCCCTTATGCCTGTCCCATACCTGTTTGAAGCCCTGCACTGCATTCATATCCACCACTTCCTGAGGCAGGCTGTTCCATGCATCCACCACCCTTTCTGTGAAAAAGAACTTCCTCACATTACCCCTTAATCGGCCTCCCTCTAATCTCATGCTGTGTCCTCTTGTCCTGCTATTTTTCTTATACTGAAACATGTTAGACTCTTTCACCTTGTTAATGCCCTTAAGGTGTTTGAATGTTTCGATCATATCCCTCTCTCCCTCCTTTGCTCTAGGGTATACATATTGAGCTCTGTTAATCTGTCCTCATATGTTTTTATGCAGTCCCTCGCACCATTTTGGTTGCCTTTCTGACTGCCTCAATTTGTTAATGTCCTTGTGAAGGTGTGACCTCCAGTACTGCACGCAGTACTCCAGATGGGGCCTAACCAGTGTCTTGTAAAGAGGGATTATTACCTCCCTCTTCCGACTCGTGATACCCTTACTAATACACCCCAACATCCCCCTAGCCTTACCTACTGCTTTAGTGGTCTGCTTGGATGATTTCAGGTCATCGGTGATGATGATGCCCAAGTCTCTTTCTTCCCTTATGACTGCCAGCAACTCCCCTCCCAGCCTATAGGTGGCTTCAGGGTTTCTCTTCCCTATGTGCATGATCTTGCACTTCTTTGAGTTAAACCCCAGTTGCCACTCTTCCGACCATTTTCTAGTTTATCCAGATCACTTCTCGTTCTGCCCACCCCATCTGGATCATCTACTCTGTTGCAGATCTTGGTCTCATCTGCAAACAGACAAACCTTACCCTCCAGTCCATCTGCAATGTCACTGATGAAGATACTGAAGAGGACTGGCCCCAGGACTGATCCCTGAGGTACCCCACTTGTGACTTGCATCTCTTCTGACTGTATACCGTTTACCACCACTCTCTGTTTTCTGTCCGTCAACCAGTTTGCCACCCAGTTGACCAACTTCTGACCCACCCCTAGCCTACCTAGCTTATTAATGAATCTTCTACGTGGAACAGTATCGAAAGCTTTGCTGAAGTCAAGGTAGGCGACATCAACTGCTCCCCCTTGGTCCACCACTCTGGTTACCCAGTCAAAGAAATCTATGCGATTAGTTTGACAGGACCTTCCTTTTGTAAACCCATGCTGTCTTGGATCCTGTGCTCCTATGTATTCCAGGTGTTGCACTATCCTTTCCTTAAGGAATGCCTCCATAATCTTGCCCACTACTGAGGTAAGACTGACTGGTCTGTAGCCCCTGCCTCCCCTGCTACCATTCTTGTGGAGCGGGATCACATGAGCCCTTCTCCAGTCTTCTGGGACCTTCCTGTGCTCAAAGACTCACTAAACAGTTCTGATAATGGCTCTGCTAGTTCTACCCTCAGCTCCTTTAGTACCCTGGGATGTATGCCATCAGGTCCCATTGCCTTGTCCACCCTGAGCTTATCGAGCTCTTGTAGGACCCTTTCTTTTGTGAAGGGAGTAGTGCTCACCTCCCTCCCCCCTGTGTCCATGGTGCTGAGCTGTGGGCCCTGCCCTACCTTCTATTCAGTAAATACTGAGCAAAAGTATATATTTAGGATAGATGCTTTTACATGGTTCTCCTCCTCCTCACATACCCCCTTATCCCCTTTGATCTTAGCAATACCCCCTCTGGACTTTCTCCTTTCACTGATGTATCAGTTGGTCCATTGGTGCAAAAATCATAATGTTTCTGTGGCTATAATTTGGGAGGGAAGGGATTGTAATTTGGCTCTGTGGAGCTGAAAGCCTGATCCCTTCCACTTCCCAATTTAAAGACACCCCCCCATGCTCTCACGTTTTGTGATGTAATAGTATGGAGAACATGGGGGCGTACTCCAGAGAGCTGTATAGGGACCCGTTTTTAAGTTCTTTTTTTAACATTTCAGGGTGTTGATTTCGACAAATCAAGTCAGGGTCACCACTCTCCTGACAAGGGCCCAGCATGTCCTGGCAGAGGAGAGTGCATTCACCGGCGCTTTCGGTCAGATTGGAGCACTAGCATAGTGTCCGGCACCAGAAATAGCAGACCGCATTCACCTCCAGCTAGTATTTTAGGAGGCAATGGTCAGATTGGGGCAGAGTGGCAGGCAGATTTCAAAACTGCCAGCCAGTCTGAGAGCTAACCTGTTATTTGTTTTAAAAAAAGAGAAAATGATTATCCATGGTGCCATTTGGTGTGGCATATGCAAGACAGTTTGGGCCATGTAATCACTTGTTTCCACCATAGCACTCAGGAACGGGAATGCTATCTAAACAAACAAACCAAAAAACATTCAGAGCTGTTGCTGGAGATTGCTGAGGATTTGGGAGGCCAGTGTCGGGAGTAGTGGAAGTGGGTGTGAGGTACGGTTGTCCAATGTGGAAAACAAAGTCACAAGCAGCCATGTTTGTCCAGGGCAATTTGCTCTTAACTAAAAGTGTACTGCTATCTTTAATGTGCTGCGTTTCAACTGCCAGGAGCTACTTTTAGCCGGGCTATTAGGCTGAGATAACGGCCCAGCTGAAAGTACAATACCTCTAGGCCAATCAGGATGAAGCATTCTTCTTACTCATTTCATAATCTACATTAGCAGTATTTATTTGCAGGATTTTCACCTTATAATACATAGGGGTCGAAACTGGCACTGGCTTACTAGCCAAATTCTGGTAGATTTTGTATTGGGATAGTAACATTTTAACTAGCCCTGCTGGTTTCTATTGGAGACAGTATCATTTTAATAAGTAATCAGTTGGGCCAATGAAAAGTCTGTGGGGGTAGGTGAATTTTGGTACTCACTAGCCCTGCTGGCTAGTGGCTTCAAAATTTAATCTTGACCCCTGAATGGACCATAAGTGGAAGGAAGGAGAGGACTGTGACTGTGTTCAGTACAAATAATGCACCACGAGTGGAGGGGGATGGGGACAGACCATCACAGTTTCCAGTAGCCATAATGCACCACGAGTGGGGGTCGGAGGACTGTCACTATGTTCCATATCCGTAATGCACAAAAACTGGAGTGGGGTGAGGGGGCTGCCACTGTGTCCTGTTCCCATCATGCATGCAGATGGATGATACTTTTTTATGGTGCCTAAGGTTCCTTTTCCCTGGCCGGCAGAAGCCAGGAGCGACCGGGGTAAAGGACAGTGGATGTTTATGTGAGCCAAAAAAATGATACCAGGCACTTTTCACTGTTTTTTGTTGGTTTCAATTCCTTTGGTAGTTAAACTAGAACTGCTTCTAGTGCCATGATCTGCCACCCAGTTCCATCGCACAAAGAAACCTTTTGTGTGCATAGCGAGATACCACTGCTGCCGTCCATCTCTAACATGGCACTAGTGCTTTCAGTTTAAGGGCTCACAGTAAATATTTGGCCTGGCCAACCATTAAACTAGCCGCAATACTCTAAAGACCTCTGTGATCACCAATACTGCAATTTGGAGCCAGCTGTTTGGGTTTTTCAACATCTGTCAGGGGGATTATAAATTTGGTGATGGGGGGGTGGCAGTTTGTAATTCAATTATTTTTCATTAAAATGCCAGTCTACTTGTCTGACCAGTAAAAAGGTACTGCAGCCACATCAAAAATGTGCTGTTAATTAAACAGCAGTGCAGATGCACTATGAAAGGGCAATAGTCAAATGACTCTGGTACACAGCGGAGCTGGCAGTATGCTTTGGAAACGTCTTGATAATTTGTGGGTTTGCATCACAGCATAAATAAAGATGCAAAACACTGGAACAACAAGGGGGATCCTGTTGTCAGAGTATGAAACTGTGGACACAGTAATCAGAGGTTCAGACACCACCACTGATTTACTGTGTGACCTTGAGTGGGTCACTTGACCCCCGCCCCTTTGTGCTTCAGTTTCTTCAAGGTATAAAACATTTTTTTTTAACTCTATTTTTATCCTGCCACTCTCTTCACATTGACCCATCTCTTCAGGGTCTCAATGTAGACCTGCCTTGGTGTCCTTCCGGGACTATCCACGCGCATAGGTGCCCCGCTCCATAGACCCTAGGTACCGGATTACCCCCCCGGTAGGGTGGAGGAGCCACTCCCTTAACTCCCCCTTACCTTGGTGTGGCGCATGCACCCTGCACGAATGTACCGGAGCCCTCTGAGTGCTGTCCCCAAGACCCGTCTACCGGCGCCAGTGGGAGTTTTTCTCTGCCCCTAGACATCAGCGTGCAGTGAGGGCCAATGAGCCAGGAGATGTGCTGAGATGTGTCTCCTGCTCTGGCCCTCTTGCTGATGTCTGACCCCATCCCGTACTGCTTCCCCCTATACCACACCAACCACCCAAGCTTCCCCAGGTGGCAGTACTGCGGCGGGAGCTTGCAGATCCCCCTACAGAGAAGGAGAGCAGCCATTGGGTGCTCCATCCTTCTCCACCCCTGCCGACCCGTGCTCATTCCTGAACACGGGTCACTGGCGTGGAGTGAGGTAAGGCATCCAGCACCTCAACCCTCAGCGCCACCGGGCCAGCCAAGCTATAAAACTGGATAGAAGATGAACCCCACAGAAAATGAGATGCATCATAGTTGAGCTATCTGGGGCTGGGTAAAACAAACAGTAAAAAATGTGAACTATACTACTGAACAGCACTGTAGACAATCTGACTGTTCTTTTGCATACACTGACAAATATGAATAAAAGGTATTCAGAAAAGAAGGATCCCTTGTGTTCTAGGGCCTGCCATATGTGATCCTAGTCACACAACAGACTGTCTGGGGGTGAGGCCCCCGAAATCTCATGGAGCAACTGGTGGGTTATGAGCTGGGGTGGAGGACACATACCTGAACTGGGTATATCCCTGAAGAAGGACGTGGCCAGGGGAAAAATCTCTATGGGAAAAAATGGAATACTAGGAGCCACAAATCGATGCACATAATTTTATTTTATTCTTTGGTAACCGGGGAAGGCCCACTAGGCACAAGTGCCTGTTTTCAGAGGTGATCCAGGAGCACTGGAGAAGTGAAGTGATTTGCTGAGATTCACACAGCAGACAATTGGAGGTTATGAGAATCAAACCCAGGCCTGCGGGATGTACCAAGCTCATTTGCAGCTCGTTACTCTAATCTCTAGGTTATACTGCCAGCCAAACATTTTTGAGCGTGCTTATAATATTAAAATACTGTAAAATTCAAACCTTGGGCAAGCACTTAACTAGTTATGAATTCACGATGTGGATAAGGCATAAGCAAAAAAGCCCTTCCAAAATAAATTTAAAAATGGATTAAGACTGTATTAACAATGTACGGTGTTACAGCAATTACCTTCAGTTGCCCCATATATTGGGGAGTAGAACGGGATTCCTTTGCAGTACGATTCCCTGAGGTTGTCACCATACAGTTCCTCAGACCCAGAGTCCACTGCTAAAACCACATGCAGATCAGGCCACACCCTCCTCACGATCCCACGGAATCCCATCTCAAACTCTGTCCTCAGTTCGGATGCCCTTTCAGGACTGGGTTTTAAATAAGTATTGAGCTTTCGTCTGATGTTTTCAGGGATCTGCAGCTCTGGATTTACTCGGCCTAACTTGATATCTTCTGTGAGGGACTGCCAATTCTTCTGCAGGGCCGCACAGGCATAATAAATCATAGAGGCAAAGCTGGCCTCCAGCATTGCCAGGCTCCTTTCTCGGAGGGCAAAGAGCAGGTGGATGTAGAGGGCATCGGTTCGGTCATGATGTCAAAGGCAAGTGCCGGCGTGGAGTAAAGATGCAGCAAGTGTTTGCTCGTAGTGGGAGAGGAAGAGTTTGAGCCTACAGGAATACCCGATTCAGATTTGTAGGTTCTGGGGGTATAGAAAAACTTTGCAATCTTCTGTAAGTTTTGAGTCCCTGGATAGGCTCTGTACAAGACATCCAGACACACAGCCATGCCCTGCAATCAGACGCACAGAAAGAAAAATGAGTTGGTTAACCAACTTTAAGAGTGGTTCCAGTCACCAGTAACCAAAAAGAACAATCACAGTTTACCTCGGCAGAGCCCACCTATCCAGCATCACAATATGAAAATGAATTAAAGGGCAACAGCCACCACTAAGAGTCCCGCACTCAAGTGTGGGTCTGGTCCCAATTTGCATTTTGTGTGCAAAAACATCTTTTTTTTTCAAACTTACTGTTTACTGCAGTATAGTAGATTATATAAAGCTGATTCTACTGACTTCCAAGCTGACATCTTCTATAACCAGAAATTCCAGAATCCCCTGCAGCTGATGTCAGAGCAAGGTTGCAGCAGTGGGACATTCAATAGACTGCAGTGCAAGTGAGAGATTTTATAAGCTCAGACCAAATATTTTCTGGTGCTGCTGTTCTGCCAGGGCGAAGTACAGTCCTCTCTGACTGTACTTAGCCCCAGGAGGACAATGGGACCAGCAGACAAAAGCCAGTTCTAGTAGCACAGTGTAGCGCAACACAGCACATGGTACTATTAACTTCCCCTTAGTACCGCAAGATAGGTTGTGTAGCATACTGCTTAAGAACTAAGGGGGTTTCAGTCTTCCACTTATACCCATCTCCAAGAGAGAGGGCCGGACAGCACTCACACACCTCGCTGACTTTACAGCAGTACTGACACTGGTTTTGAGTGCAGCTGCTCACCCTCCCGACCACAGGATGGTGCGGACACAGTAACTCTGATGAGCAGAGTGGGGGCAGTGAGGGCGGGTGTCTAGTCAGTGTCTATGCTGCCACTAGCCAAATACTGTTTTGTTATGCATTTTTATTTTTTTTTTATTTTATCTTTTTGCCCTGTCGTCTTGCCGCGATTATCTGCCTGGTCACGGTGCCTTCATCAGACTTCCACCTTCCTGTGCTCATCCCGGAACCCCCAGCCGACTTACTTTCGATGGGGCGCCTGCCGTGGCTCTCCAGACAGTCACAGGATCGCAGCACTTGGCCAGTGCTGCGATCCTTGTGACTATCTGGATAGAGCTGGATGGCAGGCTAATTGAAGCCGAAGGCAGGCTTCATGGAGGCGGCAGACTGCGGGAGATTTTCTTCCCATATACCAAGGGTGGGGACGTGCAATGACATCCTGCCTTTGCCCCACCCCCTTAGTACTGTTGTTCGCCAGTAGCTGCGGTGCCCCCGGCCTCCGCTAGGAGTCCGTCAAGCGTCGGATGAGATCCCCACCCTCCCCCTGGAGTAGGAGAGCTGTCCACAGGACGCTCCATCCTTCTCCCCCTGGCCGGCCCTCCAGCAACCCGGGTCCATTCCCGAATCTGGGTCGCCAGCGTCGCAAGTGGAAATCCAACCGCTGCACCAACGGGCTGGCCCTTTGTTATGCGTTTCTGAATAGAGCTGCAATCCCTTTGTTTAAGTAGCCGAATCACTACAGCAGTGCCACAGGCTTCAGATCGTATTCAAGGTTTGGCTAAGAGTGTTGTCACTTGGACAAAAGTTCAGGGGATGATTAGCAAAAATACTACTGCATCTTAGGCTCACAGGTTAAACACTGTCCAGCCCACTAGAAAACACCGTGTACGGACATGTTGTCCCCGGACATAACGTCGCGGACAATAAGTCGCAGACATTAGGTAGCGGGGACAAAATATAGTTACCGCAAATGCTGCTGAGCACTATTGCCGCCAGTCAAATGGTCGCAGCTTCTGTAAGGGAGAGAGTGGAGAGAGTTGCCCTGGTGCGGAGAACAGAAGGATCAATATTTGCCCATTGTTAGAATATACTGTACGTTAATACCGCCTCTCAGACCACTCTTATGGTTGAAAGAGTAGAATAGCGTGCATTCTTAGGGTATGAGAACTGCGAACTGAAGATGAGCTGTTCTGATACCCTAAGGATGTAAGAGTGATCCTGAAGGCTGTACTTATACATATTATTGACCTAATTCTATCAATAATGTGTAAAAACTTCCCCCTAATGTGCCTGTTTCCAGGGCAGTTGCACATGGAACACTCCACGTGCGCAGGAAAGGAGCACTCCTTCAATCTATAATAAGTTTAAAGAAATCTTATAGGAATGTCTTTTTGTATCCGATAATAAATAACATAAATAATCTCTGTGCATGTTTTCAATTGCTAGTGTGTATTTTGTAACTGCTCCATCCAGGCGCAGCTGGGAAACGGCACAGCTGGAAAACAGTTACCTGCCTACAAAAATAAAATCTAAATTTGAAGCATGCAAGGAGCAGTTAGAACAGCCATCAGCACATCCCAGATACCGTCATCATGAGAAATACAGCATGGAGTTAAAAGGCACTTCTAGCACCAGAAGGGAATACTGTGCCATTTTTTACAAGACAATGGGTGATACAACGGAGTGATGCCCCTCTTCTTCCTTTAGATACAAGTGTCTGAACTGTGGTTATATCACTTGCGAGATGAGCTGAGTTGTCTCAACTCTGCATGACCTGAAATTGGTTTACCCATGCCGCAGCGACAGTCATCACGGAGACATCTCTGACAGCCGCAGTGCCGACTGTCGGCATTGCAGTGTCAGGGATGCCTCCGTGTATACATTTTTGAATTTTATTTTTCCAGTGACAGTGCAGTCCCAACACAGCAGCACAGCTTTCTTGTGCAACACTGGCCTCAAATACTGTCTACCGTCAGCTAGACGGCCGCAACTGCAGTTTTTGGCCCCGGTTATACACTCCCTCTCTCTCATCTTCAGCTGGGGCAACACGATGCCTCCAATGATGTCACAGGCAGGTAGTGACCGCTGTGGAGGAGGCAAATTTTCTTTGTCAATCACAGAGGTCATAGGGATAGTGGAACACAGCTCCACTCCATTCTCGGTTGCCACCAGTGGCACTCTTTGACCTATAACTCACAACCATGGACCCCCGGGGTCACTCTCAACCCCATATCACCAGGATTAAAACTAAATTGGGCATACTGCTTTTTAAAGTGATCAATGGCTTTCTTCCAACTTCTATTCAGGCATTATTTCCAAGAAGTATAAATGCCTTAGGGACTGGATCCCAAAGCAAATTGATCTTCAGATTACCGCTTTTAAAACAAAATTATAGGACAGAAATCACTGCAATATAGGGTCCCCTCTCTTCTTTAATTTCCTTCCAACTACAATTTCCAATTGTTCCACTGTCCTAACTTTCAAAAATAGATTGAAATCATGGCTTGATACCACTAATGACTGTATCTGTAATTTAACTTAAATGCAAGCTTTGATCAAGTGTGTTTTATTAATGAGGTTCACTAACTGGTGTCAATTTATTGTGTGTATTGTAATGTTCATCTGTAATTTGTTTTTTTATGTAAAACTTGTCACTTGTGAAAACAGGCAGCAATGCTCATCTTGCTTACAAGTATAAAACTTAAAAATGACAAATGAAATGAAAGGTATGACAGCATGATGCACTATGGCTGGGGTGTTGAGTGACTCTTATTAGCCTAGTGAAGTAGTAGTACACACACACACACACACACTTAGTTACCACTGCAGATCACCATATGTTGAAATATCCGGCTCAGCATTTTAGAACCCATGGGGATGTCCCACCCTGACCTCAGGCACCACTGTCTCAAAAATGAAAGTGAGACAGGTTAGGCTATGCCCAGCTCACAGCCCCCATCCTTCACATCTTCAACCTCTCTATTACCACAGCCACTGTTCCATCCTGCTGGAAATCTGCCCATGTCCTTCCTCTCTTCAAATCAGGAGATCCTTGTGACTTAAACAACTACTGTCCTATCTCTATCTTGCCAGTTCTCTCCAAAGTGCTGGATAAACTTATATACAACCAACTAAAAAATCACCTTGAGGCGTACTCACTCCTAAACCCGGCCCAATCTGGCTTCAGGTGGAAGCACAGTACCATCTCAGCCTTGGCTAAAGTCTCTAATGACTGGATCCATGTTATGGACACCAAGAAGGTTACTGGTGCAGTCTTTCTAGACCTCAGTAAGGCCTTCGACAATGTAGACCATCACCTCCTAATCACCTGTCTTGCCTATATAGGTGTCACTCCACTTACCTTACAGTAGTTTAACAGTTATCTCACGGGAAGGATACAAAAAGTCAAAGCTGATGGCCTACTATCTGCCCCCCTTCCAATTGCCAGAGGAGTCCCTCAAGGCTCCATCCTAGGACTAATTCTTTTTTCCCTGTACATCAACAACCTTGACTCTCACATAAAGAACTCTAGCATTCATTTCTTTGAGGACGATACGGTTTTGTACGCATCAGGCTCATCCTTAACTGAAGTCAGGGAAGCACTCCAAGCTGACTTTATCCAGTTAGAAAGCAACCTTATCAATGCCAAGCTTCTCTTAAATGCCAAAAAAGCCAAGACAATGATTTTCTTGAGATTTGCCTTGTCTGGTGCCCTACCTACCCCACCTAAAAACTTCATACAGTAGTTACCTCCCTAGGTGAACCCTTGGAAGTCGTACCTAAATTTAAATATCTAGGTATGTGCATAGACAACAAGCTTTCCTTCAACGACCACATCGAGGATCTATCAAAGAGGCTTAAAGCACGCTTGGGTTTCTTTTTTAGAAATAGGACCCTCTTTTCTCTCGCGACCTGCAAAAGACTTGTCCAAGCAACATTCCTTCCCTTGCTTGACTACAGAGACATTATTTTTATCTCCTCCCAACCTTGAGCCTATCTAAACTGGACGTACTCTATCACCGTGCTCTTCGCTCATTACTAACTCTCATGACAGGACCCACCACTGTGATCTTTATGCAGCAGTTGGGTGACCTCTCTGCCACCAGACGCCTCCTGCATGCTGGCATTTGGACCTCAAATTACTACTCCACAAACTGCCTGTCTATTTAACATCTCTCATACACATCTGCATAGCGCCTACTCTTAAGGAAATCGACCTTATCCTACTAGATGTTCCAGGACACATACCACAGCTGGCCAAAAGCTGTCTCATATGCCCTCCCAAACATCTGGAACCAACTACAAGCCATGCTGAAGCTAACCAGCATCGTATCAATTAACTCCTACAAAACACTAGCTATCTCTAAATTAAAGACATATGTAGGTGCTACTAGGCCCCAACGCCAAGTCAACTTCCTAGGTACCAACTGGCCCTCTACTTATTGCTGAAATCGTGCATAATTTAGGGCAAGGTTAAAGCTGGAATGTACTGCATATATAGCATAAGGACTTCTATTGTGTATACCTCTTGTATTATATATTTTTTCTTTGTTGTTCTACATTTTATATCTCCCGTCTATGTAATTGTGAACTGTATGTGTATGTGCCTCAGGACCTCCTTGTAAATGAGCTTGCTCAACGGAGTCTTTCCTGCAATAAACTTGAACTTGAACTTGAGATGGGGCTGCAGGACATGCTTGTTCTAAGAGGAAAGGAGGATCCTTAAAGCACTGCTTATGCCTTTGAGAAAACCTCAGAAAATATAATATTTAGGCACAATTCAGTTAGTATGTCACATATCTTCTATATATTTCTCACTCCATTATTTATTATTGAGGAACTCCACATGGAAACATGATCTTTATTCCTTAGAATTAATTTGCATAGACAGCTTACTCCTCACATGTAAGGTCAGTGACTGAGATCAAACTATGCCAAAAGCGGGGTTGCACATTGCCCCAGTGCATAGCGCTTCACGCTCCCATGCTGGCAACCCAGGATTGGAAGCAGAGTAGGGTGCTGCCGCATGTGGCCACAATGGCTGGGGTGGTCCTGTCATGCAATACCACTCCCAGCTCAAGGGAGGGAAAGTTACACGATTCCACCATCACAGTGACCCCTACTGTGAAACCGGGAGTTAAGCTCCCTCACAGTGAGATGCTTTGGGGGCCAGACTGCTGGACCCACAACACAGGGTGTGGTGGGCCAGGAAAAAAAAAGAAAAAAAAAAAACACCTGCACCAAGCCGTCTTAATGACAACCACCAACATTCTCATATCCCACCCATGTGGATCCTGATTGACTCAGACAATGGGGGGAGCAGCAAACAGGTCTGGGAGGTCGCCGGTACCAGGCCTGACCACAGGAGAAGGTAATAGTTTGGAGCCCAAACAACCTGATGAAACAAAAACTATGCCTTTAGCTCAGGAGACACTGTGAGTCCCCTTCATGTAAAAGAATGTGTGTTTAAAGGAGAACAGAACTAAACTGGGAAGCCCTGCACTATGTGCGCTGTATTGATTTTCTAGACTGTGGTAGCCAGGTTAGTCCAGGTAAAGATTCAGAAAATAAAAAATGTATTTGCTACCTTTTACTGCATCCACCAAGTAATTCTTTGAAGTAAAAGACATGGAGCTACCCTGACAGCCCAATGGTAGTGCATAGCGCAGCTGCACCCATGACCCAAGTTCTGGAATGAACCTAGGTCTCTGCTTGTTTGGCGACCAAAGGAGGAAGGTGTTGCCAAAAGCTGCACTTGCTGGCAACATATGGGGAGCCATGCTCCACCCCTGCAGCAACCCTGGACACATGTCAAACAACCTGCCAACTCCAGTGGGACTCTGCGGACCTTGAACCGGGGTCTGCAGTGCCAGAGTGAGGTGGAAGGGCAGGCATAAAACCAGAGATAACACTCCCCTCCCATCAGCAGCACGATGCTAACCCCCCCATCCGGTACTCTCTGCACAGCTCGACTGTTGATAGGTGTGCAGGCCGGGAGGCTGCCAGGAGGTGGGGGGAGCAGCAAAGGCCGTGCTAACGGTAAAGAGATAAAACATGTTTTAACAAAGTAATAAAGTAACAGACTATCTTTTGCATGTTATGATGTTTCTTCATCAGGTTACAGGGCACTAAGTTACAAAAACTATCCTTAGTTTCAAGAAATGTGGACTCCACTAGAGCAGTATCACAATTTCTTGATGTTGTGTTTATTCTGCAAAGCTAGAAAAAAATTGAACTTATCCACTTTTCTTCCTCCTACTCACTCCGCTCTAGGGACTCTGGCACCTTCTTCTTTCCTTTCTCCAAATCTGCTGCTGGGAATCTACTTTCTCTGCTCATCTTCCCTTCATCTGGAACAACCTCTCCCCATCAATTTGTCTGTTCCCTTCCTATCTCTAGACTCCTTTTTTCTCCCTCCCTACTCCTGCCTGGGCCATGGCTAGTCTGTACTGAACCTTCACCCTTCTGTGATGTTTGTATGGTTCTGTGTACCATTGCGTAGCTATTCTTGTAACCTGTTTTCCTGCTTTAGATTTGATAATCCTAGGTAGTCTCCTGCACGCATTGCTGCCGGTGTCTCACCTGCTCTATATATAGCCAGTACAAATTATCAATTTATATTGCTGGTTACTCACCCACTGTACACATTGTTTTTAGTTGTACATACTGCATTAACATTTACCACGGTAAGTACTGTTTTCCTGTACCCCTTCCCCAGGTCATAGCTGGAAACAAGCCTTGGGTCAGTGTGCCTTCCCCCTTCCCCAATTTTCAATAAATACATGTTCGCCAGGCGCATTGACTTCTCATTCAACTGCATGGACTTAAACTTCAAAAATGACACAGTCACTTTAAATGGAAGTTACTACTGGGCAGTTCTGGGGTTAACACAAAGGCACCCCCCAACAGGAAGGGTGCTCTGGCTAACAGGATACATGAGATGCATGGTCGACAGGGCTTCAATCTAATTAGTAGTCGAGGCTTAGTCAGTCTCCATCAGAGGTAGCCCCACGGCAGGCAGCTTTATGATCAGAGGTAACTAGGTTAAGTGGATTTTGAAGGACAAGATTAACCTTGTAAAATGCAAAATGTCAAGAGCCTTGAAACACAGATTATATTGGTTTATAAAGATGTGCTTCTAAGTGAATGAGGTTATACTTAAATATATTTAAAACAGATCCTGATATCTGTTGGTCTAAATCAGAAACAACAGTCCCCCTTCATCTGACAATCACTGTACTCACATTTGCAATTTTTTTCCACTTTTGGTGCAATCTAGAGAAATTCTAAGGTTGAGACTCAGACGATTTAAAAAAATATTTTCTCCATCTTTTGACAACTGGCTAAAATATATGAATGAACTAGCAGTCATCTGGCTGCAGACAAACATAACAATGTATACCATTATTTGAGTGACCCACCCCCACAGCGAATCCGTAACAGCGACACAACCCGTTTGACATCCACAGTGTCGAACGGGTTTTCAGAGTTGTAATGGATACAGCAACTCCCAGTGTTGGCCGCCTCCCACTGACTAGCCCCCGAGTTGATTACCTTAAGTCTTGGGAGTGTGGGGACAAAGCTTCCTGCAAACTTTCTAAATGTGCCCTTCACTGTGGCAGTCGGTCAACACATTTGCTGGGCGATGTGATCGCCGTTGGCAAATCAGTGTCGCTGTAAAGTCCGTTGACAATTTTGTTGTTGACAAGACTTGGTGGAACCACATAACATAGTGACATTCATAGCAATATTGTAATTTATGGTTAGAAGGGACACAAGTCTTATGAGTCTACGCCTTCCTCCACTTCATAAGCAGGGACCAGCAAGTATTCTGGGCAAACACGTATTAAACAGCAACTGACACGCTCCAGACAGGCAACCAATACAATGGAGTTGCCTAACCTAGGAGCTATGGTAGCCATATTTAAGATTTTTGTTACTTAGAGCGTTCTTTTGCTCCATAAAAGCCTGGTTGTAACTTCCTGAGTACAAGCCAAGCAGTCGCTGAGCATGCAGCCCAGCCCTAAAAAACAGCATTATTATGACGCAAGTAGGGAATGGGTTGCATTTCTATGGAGAGCTTAAAAGGATCCTGGGGTAATAAATGTACTTGTAATAATGTACTGAATAAATGGATACATGTAATTGTAGGAAAATGGATAAATGTAATTGCTAGCAGGTATATATGTATGGGGTTATAATATATGCTATATATTAGCCCCATACATGTATACCTTCCAGTAGAGATTATCTAAGTACATTTAGGTGCGCCTCCTCCCCCAATCTTATTACACTCTCCACAGAGCACCTGCAGCCCTGTTCCCTATTTCGCATCATAACTATTTATTCTTTGTTAACCGGGTAAGGCCCACTAGGCCCAAGTGCCTGTTTTTAAGGGCGAACCAGGAACTTTGGGCTGGTTAAGTGACTCGCTCAGAGTCACACAGTATGTAAGTGGAGGCTATGGGAATCAAACCCAGGTCTGCAGGTACCAAGCTCATTCAAAGCTCATTACTCTAACCTCTAGGCTATACTGCCAGCCTGCTGTTTTAGGGGCGGGGGTGCAGCGCTCGACGGCTGCTCGGCTCATAAGGCTTTATGAAGCAAATAACTCTTTCTCCAGGTAACAAAAATATTTGAAATATGGCTCAAATAGCTCCTAGGGCAGGCAACTCCATGTTACTGGTTGCTTCCCTAGAGCTAACAATCATGGCAGTTGCTCTTTAATTTCTAAGTATTGTCCACCCACCTACTACCTAGGGAACACTGTGAGTCTCTTGGTTAGCAGAAATTTGTCCAGGCTTACCCTGAAATCCTGCACTGTCTTCCTGTCCACCGTCTTTGCCGCTGGGCTGTTCCACAGGTTCACCACCCCCTAGGAAAAGAAGTACTTCATAACATTACCCATAATCGTATCATCTTTGAGTGTCAGACTGTGTCCCCACATCCAGCTGGAGCAAAAACCATTACTGGATCTATTTTATACAATCTGGTTATCATTTCTGGCTCTAGATATGCTTCAGTCTTCTGAAATCAGACAATGTGTGCCTACTCCTCTTATACATTCTATTTTAATAGTCTTCGTTAATCTGCAGATTCCAGTCCTCTCTTTATTTGCTGAATGTCCATAAATCTAGATGTTTTAAATTTAGATGTAGGATTGTTCTTAAAATCTCCAGTTTCTTGAGTTTCTTTCCCGCCATCATTTGTCTATGACCTCTTGTAGCTTACCTGCCCCATCTGCCCTGGGTCCTACGAGACCCCTCACCCACCTTCCATAGGACTTACCTCTTCGCAGGGTCTCCTATGGACTACCCCCACCCCCCGTGGCAGGGTCAGAAGAGGTGGCTGAACCCCTCTGGAACACAAATGCAGAGGGGCCTAGCCAGCGGCAGTGGTGATGGGCCTGTAAGGGACCCGAGGCTCCATCCAGCACAGTCGGGGGGTTTCCACCATGGTTCACTTGCTCTTGCGGGTCCCCAAGCAAACAATGGTTCATGTATGTGCACACAGAGGCAGGCACATAGCACCGAGGGTGCTGGGCAGAAGGATGTGTGTCTAACTATGCTGCCGCCCAGCATCTCGCTAGTATAGACGATTCAATAGTGTGGGACACCAAATCCCCACCCCCAGGGAGGACAGCTGTCCTTGGGACACTTGAGCCTCCCTTCCTGGCCAGTCCCCAAGTGATCAACGTCCTTTCCAAATCTGGGTCGCTGGCACAGCAAGCAGCAGTGCTACTCCAGCACTATCTGTCCAGCTCCAGTTTCCTTGTGTTTAGTAGCTTCTCCTAATCTTTGATATTGATATTAAAATCCATAAAATAAAAACAAAAAAAAATTTAGATGTGGAAAAGTGTTTCCATGTTCAGAAATGGGAGACAAACTGGTAAGAAAAAAAGAGTCCAGTATTCAGAACATTGGGATGTGCCGTTGAGCTGCTTGTGCAAGTTTTTAAACATCTTCTTTTTGGCAGAAAAATGACTGCCAGAGGGTTCAGGGACATCACCATAATTCACAGGTGTTCAAAATGTAAATCACTGCCTTAGAAAAACACATGTTGGCAGAAAAGGCCCAATGGCCAATCCAGTCTGCCCATTCATAGCTCACAAGACGGAGTTGCTGTCAGTTCCCGTGTTCTCCCCAATCTCCCTCAGCATCACACTGTACCCCACTGCACTTTTCCCGTAAGCATGACCCACCCTGTCTTTAACCCTCCCACTGTTTCAGCATGTGTCACTTCCTCTGGAAGTATGTTCTATTCTGCTACCGTTGTTGTGGTAAGAAAGTACCTTCCGATATATTCTGTTATGCTCCCGTGCCAGTTTCCTGGAGTTACCTCTGCTGGAAGTACTCCTACTTATCATGAAACAATGACTAGTGTCTACTCTCTTGATTCTACAGAGGAACTTAAATGTCTTTACTGTTGTCCCCTTGTTTCCTCCTAGCTTCCACAGAATACATGTTCAGATCCCCCAGCCATTCCACAAACGTCTTCCCATCTTCCTTCGGGACCATCCTGGCAGCCCTCCTCAGCATCACTTCCAGTCTGTCCCTGTTTTCAGGTGTGAATTACAAAACTGGACACAGTACTCTAAGTGAGGACGGACAAGCAAACTGCACAGGGGCATCATCATCTCCTCCCTCCCTCCCTCTGCTAGTAATCCCCATACCTCCACATCTATGCACCCCAGCATCCGATCTGCCTTGTTATACAGCTTCACTGTACTGTGCTAATGCCTTCAAAGCATACATGATCACCCCCCAACCACTTCTTTCCCTCTGCACCGTTGTCCACCACCACCCCTCCATTCTGCATTCCAATCTATGGTTTGCGGCCCATTCCCCCTTATATATGCATAACTTTGCACTTCATTGCATTAAATTTCAGCTACCATGCTTTAGACCACCACCCCCAGCTTCTCAAGAGACATCTTCATGTCCCTGACCCACTCTAGTAAAACATCTTACATTTTTCCGTTACTGCCTTACAGCACCTTTGAGGACCACAATGATTTCTTTCCATCCTACTCTCCCCTACCATCTTTGCACAGAGCCCTGTTGTCTCCAGTACTCAAGCTATCTTAATTTTTTGTTCCAATCACCTCCCTTATCTTCCTGAAATTTAGTCCTTCTGAAGTCCTGGATCTACTCTCTTAGCCTTCAGCTTGACTTCAGTACACTGTTCTGTGATTGCTTGACCCCAGCACTTCCCTCACCATTACTTTCCCCTATGCTATCACTGTTTGAAAGTCCAATATGGTCCCTTCCCTAGTGGGTTCCATGTCCTTCTGGCTCAGGAATACCTCTGCATTCTATCCACTTGGGCCTGGCTTCTGGCACTTGCTGCACCTGGAGTGCTCTAGTCCACATCTGGCAGACTAAAGTCTCCCGATTTCAAAACCTCCCTCAGCTTTTCTATTGCATTTATCTCGTTTCCCAGCTCACTTTTTTTTTTTATTCTTTGGTAACTGGGTAAGGCCTACTAGGCACAATGCTTCTTTTCAAGGGGAACCAGAGAGCACTAGGGAGGTTAAGTGGCTTGCTCAGGGTCACAGTGTTTGCAAACGGAGGTTGCAGGAATCAAACCCAAGTCTGCAGAATGTACCAAGCTCATTCACACCATGTTACTCTAACCTCTAGGCTATACCACCAGTTTACCTCCTTGAAGTTCTGGGAAGGCATTATTCTGCCAATAAAAAGTGTGTTAAAATTTGCAGAAGCAGCCTAACAACTCACGTAAATGTTTTAAATATCTTTCCCAGAAATCCACAGCAGCCCTTAAGAAGAAACAAAAAGGGAAGAGGTATTTCCAGGTCTGAACTTTAGGGGGAGCTCATGTACCTTTTTGATGCCTCTGTCTCTGCCCCATCTTGGCACATGAGCTTTCAAGTCCGGAAATGTGCTCACCCAGGACTCACAGCAAGCCCACAACAGGCAGTGAGATACAGGCCAGACCAGTATCCTGTGACCCAAACTCAAGGTGCTCACAGCTTTTTTAAAATAAAAGTATTTATTTCCATCTGAAACAAAATGTTCATAAATAAAACCATTTGCTAGCTAAAACTAATCGCAATGGTAGGATACATGTTAATCTAAGTTACTCCTACACTGTTTTTTAATCATTCTGCGCATGCGCCTGACCCACCACATGACACTTCTCTCCTTGAGACGTTTCACTCTGGATACCCTCACTGCTTGCCAGGCTAACAGCCCACTACCCGAGTCACAAACAGACTCCAGCAGTCCACTCAAGCGGCTCCCTGGTGCAGTCACCAGACAGAAAGACTTGCATGTTTAAGCAGGAGTCGCATGGCTGGGAGCGATGACTCTCATGCTGCAGGGCTGGGTGGTGTGGGAGGTGCAACAGGGATGCATCAAAGGACACTTTCCCCTGATCTGTTTGAGCCCTCCCCCTGCCCCTGCTCTGTCTGTGTGCACACATACCACGGCATCCTACTAAAGGGCGTCCAGCAGCGAATCGTCACAGGAAAGGCCACGGACAATCCAGCAAACAATCGCTGAGCATTGCAACCCCCCCCCCCAGAGAGAAGAGCATTGAGATGCTCTGAAGCCCATCCTCCTGTCCTCTGTATCGAACGTTTCGGGTTCGGGACATGAACACAGGTCACCGCTCTGCGCCATACAGCTGGCTTTTTTTTATTTTTTATTATTTATTAAGTTTTTTGCCAGTACAAAATTCAAAACCATAAGACACTTCATAACATTCCATTCACAGTGAGTAAATTCTAAATACTTATCAGGTTCAGGTGCATGCATATTATTTAAAAAGGTATTAGTCCGCACTTATACATGGCATTGCTTCTTTGATTCTACTTTAAAAAATGTCACAGCTTAATATGTGGTTTCCCCTCAATCTCTTTCTCTTTCTCTCTGGCTTATTTTCAGGAGCCAGATTTCAACGCTGTTTCTTTTCTTAATCCAGCTTCTTCGCCACATCCATTACGACACTTCCCCATTCCCAAATCCCCGTATTTTTTCTCCTTTCCCCTTTGGAGTTCCTGCAGCTGCCATGCGAACTCCAGCCAAGTGGGCTGGCAAGCGGGTGGCTTGTCTGCCGACATCAAACTGCCACAACATGACTGGCAGTAAGGAGAGCGCAAATGCTAGTTGCCCCCCCCCCTCCCCGTAACCAAACACCTAATTTCTGTGACACGCTCAGCCCCCAGCTGGTATAAGTATGTGATTCAAATGCTCACTTGCGAACCCCGGTCGGTATCTGGGCCAGCCCACTACGGGATCGCTAAGGCAGCTGAGATGGTACACAGCTGCTGGGACGACAGCACTGTGTTGATGTGGAACATGTGCAGTTACTATGACAACCAACAGAAAGGGCAGCAGGAGCAAAAAAGATCAGCAAGGCAGGAAGCAGCTGTATTATGTTCTTGAGAAATACATTTATTTATAAAACACCACTGGAAAATCCCTGGATATAACTGAATCAAAACAGGACACATGACCGTTTGTTGAACTCCTTTAACATAAACCCTGCTATGTATTACTGATACGATAAATATTTAAACATATGTGGAAGTGGAAAATCATCCACGAAAGTTAAACTGAAAGATATCAAATTATTTTACATTAAAAAAAGTTACGGTACAATTTTTCCCCCATGTTATGTTGTACTGCAACTTTAATGAGCACTGTTTAATAAAATGCTTCAGACTATACCTTAGGGTCCAAAATCAGCACCAGTCAACAGCTGGAAGATTCTTTATCAAACAAATAAAAGGTTCCGTGCTGACTTGTATTGGAGGTTGACAAGCACACCACTTGAGCAAGTGGGATGTCTGTTGTGGCCAGTGGATTTCCCCAATCACTAGCCCTGTTGGCTTGTAGTACCAAATAGTAATTTCAACCCAGTACCTTGTAATGCGCTGGTATCGCTCACCTCGCCAAATCTGCCCAGGTTAGAAACTAAGGCAGCAAACAACTTCGGAAGAATTGCCCAAACCAAGTGAACTTCAATAAACTACAAAGCAGGTCACTCAGGAGTTCCTGGATGATGTCACCATTCAGTGACTGCTGAGGTTCCAGAGCATTCGATGATTGTGGCATTCTATGGATCTGTACTGAAGATGCTTAGCTGTTGCTTGCTTAAGTCACTGTTCACCAGGTAAGCACACAAGAGAATTATAGGCCTATTTTAGGTACGACCTGGGAGACTGCAGCAGAAAACACAAGTAAAATAAGTTACTGAAAGGGTCAGATATATGCAACACAATCAACCTTGCAAGTGAATTCAGCAGCTGGCTTGGGAACTGTTCTTGAAGGTGGAACACAGTAATGGTCACACTTCATCAGTGCCACCTTTAGTTGCGTACCTGCCAGATATGGAGAGAGGGAGTGCTTTCTGAGTGTGGTCAGGTATGCTCTAATTCCTTATTCCCCAGTAACTAAGCACCCTAGAAAAATACTTAATCCCACAGTGCCAGCGTTTCATTGCTGATAACGGATACTCTTTAACATGACACTTTCTTGAACATTGAGAAGTTACCTTCATAAAGAAGTCGGTGGCAGTAGCTCTGGTGCTCAGAACCATGGCACTAAACCCCGCTGTTCCTGAAGTCATGGCCAGGATAGATGGTCTCTCAGAAATCAGCACATTCTCCTCTCCCTGAGAGATTCTCCGGATGTAGTCACTATAGTGGCTGTACTGTGTCAAAGGGTGAGCTCTACGGAATGCTTCTCGATCTGTGGAATTCAAATCGAAGATGACAAGTTTAATGCCTCTAGAATGAACAGAAGAGTAACAGCACGCTGACTGATTTTCAGGGCTGGGCTTGCAGCCTCATATCTGGCACATTGCTTAATGTTAGTAGAACTCTCACTGATTGCAAAATGCTGGGAAATAATGAGTTCAGGAGAAAGACAGAACAGAGTCGCGCCATCAGTATATTCAGTAGTGCTAGTCTTCTATCAATCCGTAGTTATATAAATATACAACATGCAACTGCAATACATGGACAATCATTTTCTTCCAGCAGAAAAATGTATGTCCATACCTGTGTGGTTAAAACTGGCAAGTATCAGTGATACTGTTTGCCAATATGGACCTAGGATACAAGTACCATAATATTCTTACTCTAGGTCCATAGTGCTAGTATAAGCAGTGAATGAGTTATTCATCACCTTCATACCGTGAGGGTATTCTGGGATAACGCAACTGTGAAGATGGCCCCTGAACAAACAGGATGCAGGATTTTTTCTTGCTGTTATATAATAAAAGGCACGGCATGGCATGGCAGAAGCCACTCGTGATGTCATTGTCAGACTGCATTCAGGGAAAAATATCAGTTCAGCCATATTTTCATTAGGGTCATGGCATATCCCTTACTGATCTAAAATCAAAACATATTCATTGTTCTGACATCAGTCTATGGTGGCACTCAGGACAACCCCAGTAGCCAATGGGTATGAAAGCCACATGTGATTAAAAAAAAATACAATGTGGGTAATAAAAAAATAACACAAATTGCGTTATTTATTTATTTTTTTTAATGTATTTACCTAAGATATGCCAGCTGAGATTTGACATCTCATTTCTAGTGGGGTCCTGCTTCTACCTATTTTCGCAGCTGAGTAAACTGAAGCACTGGGAGGTTAAGTGACTTGCTCAAGGTTACACAGTGAGTATTTGGCTTTAGCAGGGCTTGAACCTGCAATCTCCCGGTTTCCAAACCAGGTCTCTGACCACTACCCAGTATCTATTTGTAGTACAAAATACCATTAATTGTGATACGTGGCTCACTTTTTACACCCAATGCTGCCCCAGAGATTAACGGTATTACAAGATGGAATGTTCAGCGAGGAAAGATCTATTTATTTAAAAAAACACAATAAATAAAAAATGATCAAGAAACACATATATCCCCCAACACCTAAACAGAAAGAGTCATCTGTTGACAAGGAAACAAATAACATTTACAAGATATGAGGGTGTATTGCTCCTTAAAGGCACTAGTACCGCTCACCTTCAGAATGCAGTTTTGTCCACATACTAACATGCTAGAAGACACTATCAAATCATAAGAAACATTCTAATGTGCCTACAGACTTGTATCTTGGGATTCTGGCGACATCATACACCACTCGAGTATACCGTCACCAAAATCCCTTAATGGAAGTACAGCTTTGTGGCTGACAGTTCCCTATCTATAATTTTTTTTCCCTCCAAAAACTCACTGTGTATGATCTAGATATTACCCATGAGTGAGCAAAACACGTGTCGCAGAATCACAAGTGAATAACAGTTGGGTTTTGCTCACAAGTGGAATAAATAACATCTCACTCTAAAGCCCATGGTTCCGTTTAGACAATGAGAGTTTTAAAACAAGTAAATTGACAAAAAGCTAGGACTCAGTTTAGTGCTTCTGTCTGTGGGCAATCAGCACCAAAATATGAAATCCATATACTCCAGTCATATATATCTCCAGACCCTAAAGGGACCTATGTCAAACGCAGGACTTACAGAATAAGAACCCACTGACTCAGGAGGTGCTCCTGCGATGACTCTCTGACCGAAGCAGTCTCTGAAGAGCCTGGAGAGAAACACGCTGAATGTCCTGCGCACATACAGTGTCCAACCTATCACCTCTTTCCTGATGCCCAACATGAACTGGAGGGGGAAGACAATTTCAAGACTCATCATGTAATGTGAAGGCCTGGAGACTGAAACTCTGTTCCAACTATTGGATAACTCAGTTATCCTGTCACTCATTGAAAAGAAGGAAGAGAATGAAGTGACGCTGCTGCAACCCTTCACATAACCTTGAGGCTTCGCTTCTTGGGACAAAGAGTGTCTCGAAGGGCCCGCTGTAGTCTATAACGATGAACAGGTCTTTTCTCCCTCAGGACTAGGAAACTTGAGGAATTAACAATTAGATCTTAAAACAATCACAAAATGCACAAAAAAAAAAAAACACAGGAAAGAAAGTGATTTTCTAAAATGCTGTAACCTGATTGGTTAACAACAGTCACAAGGCATAGGTTCATCAGGCAACAGAGCTCTATTAAATAAAAAAATAAAAAAAAAGGCCGCCAGCCTGGTGGCACAGAGGGCTGAGGCGCTATGTGCCTTAATTCTCAACACGCCGGTGAACCGAGTCTGGGAACGAGCACAGGGCACCGGGGTAGCTGAAGGCAGAGTCGGACTGGCCTACCAGGATACCTGGAAATTTCCAGGTGGGCCCGCCATTGTTGGGTACCTGGCACCTTCTATACTCTGAGAATATTTGGTTTTATCATCTATTGTCTAATGAAATTGTGTATTTTGGGCCTAGCAAGTAAATGTAAGATGCAAGCACAGAACTAATGCATTACACTGAAGAGGAATACTGACATAAGTGTATCACCCTGGGCCCTCACCTAGTGATTTTCCAGGCAGGCCTATATGTCAAATTTCCCAGGTGGGCCCCCTGTACCCCAGTCCAACCCTGGCTGGAGGGGGTCTAGGAAAGGACTGAGCTGCCATCCGACAGCTCTCATTGCCCTGGTTGGGATGGTGTGCCATTTCACTTCTTGGCTGCCACCACGTGGAGGCCAGGTGGTAGCGCTAACATACAAGTGGCAGACATGAGTCGGGGAGGGGGAAGCCGTGGTTCCGGGACATATGTGCGCCTCCAAACATATGCACAGCCCATGCCGCCGCAGCTAGAGGGGGAGGGAGAAACTGCAGAGGAAAAATACAATGAGGCAGGCATCAATGACGCTCTGCACACTGAGCCCCCACCTGCCTCACCACCAGAAAGCACCTGCCAGCCCAACTAAGAGACGTGAGATTGGACCGGGTGACATTGACTGTTTGTTAGAACAACAATCAGAGCTTTGCCAAATGGACTATATGGTTTCGAGTAATACAGATAGCGGTGAAATCTCTGGGAATGCTGACCACTTGCACACATCGCTGGACCAGGACACGGAGGAAACCAGAAAGCTGCAGCAAACCCTAGACGCTGAGGAGCGGAAATTTCTCTACAAGAAGATGTCGCTCCAGAAAAGAATTAGAGAACTAAGGTCTACTGGCACAGCTGGGAGTGGCATTTCTTCTCAGCTGGGCGCTGCAGTTAGACCTCCAAAGCCGCCGCCTGCAGCTTCCGGGACCAGGAACGCGAACTAACAGGCCTCGCAAAGGGATGCAGCAGCTGATTTCTGCCAAACTGTGAGTACGAAACCTGTGATGGTTCCACCTACCACTGAGACTGTACAAGTTACAGGGAGGGAGGGCAAGCCGTTTCAGGCTACTACAGACTGGTCAGTAGATCAAGCCTTGGATGGTGCAGGATGGGAAATGAGCCCCACTAATGGGCAATGGGTCTCGGGTTCCTCTCCCATCAGAATGCCTACAGCAGCTGATTTTGTCCATCCTGAGCTGCTCGGGATGGATTCAAATGACGGGGAAGCTCCATTGCATATGCCTGATGATTTCTGCCTCACTCAGAACCCAGTTTTGCTTTCCCCAACTGTCCTACAGCAGAAGCAGACCCTAGCACAACCTGGGAAGCTGGAGCAGCCTGAGGCCCCCTTAAATACTAGGAATTCTGCATCTAAACCACCATATGCATCCTTTTTTAAAACTCCGATCCTGCCTGTCAAATGTCACAATACGGTGAGACTGTCCTACATTGGGGGTATGCTTGACCCCCCCCAGACCGATTGTTTGTGGCGAGAAACTTATTAAAAGATTCCATGAAGTTTTTTTCACATGAAATCTACACCCTGATCAATGTTTCAGGAGAAACAAAATTTGATGCCTGTTTCAAGACTACCTGAGGGCCAGAAAGATTCTGGAGTAAATACAACACTATGAAACAAACGGCACTTTGGTCTCCCTTTCTCGCTATCCCTCTAACAAGACCTACTTATAAAATTATAACAATTCTGTTTCGCAACAAGGGGGTTAATAATGCGGATATGGAAATTTTGGCTGAAATTACGTTGTACTGTTTTAGAGGAGCCAGAAGCGATTCTAGACTCCGAAAATATATGGACAGGAGGGAGGAGAGTGAAAGTCATGTTGAAAGCAATGGACAAGGGCATAGAACACCTTCCTAACTCCTTTTTTGTGGGGCAGGGACAGAGGGGTTTTATTTTAGCCAGGCCAGCCTAAAGCCTGCTATAGATGTGGGGATACTTCTCATTTGAGCAGTGTTTGTGATAAACTTAAATGCACTATTTGTGGGGACATGGGGCATACCAGTTCAAACTGCTTGAATGAAAGTAAATGTAGCCTTTGTGAAGAAACAGGGCATACTTTTCAAAATTGTACCAGAGCTGCTCATAACGAAGAACATTATGATGAGGCTGAACAGTTACTGTTGATAACTAAAACACAGAAGGCCAAAAACAAGAACAAACCTCTTCCCCAGGAACCCCCCCCCAGGCCCAGAAGAGGCGAGACCTGACCCCATCCCCCACCTCTCCCTGAACCTGTGGTGCACCACTCGATTGAGCTGCAACCTGTTCCATCTACTTCCACAGCGACTCCGCTTGCCCCCGAACATCACAAGACCCCAGAGATGCCTCCCCCTCCCAGACCTACGTGCAGTACCCTGAGAAGGTCTGCTAGATGTAGACAATGGTATAATCCTTCCCCATCCAAAACAACTAAAACATCAGACCTCCGGACCTCAAACAGGTATGAAATTTTATTGGACCAGTCTGACGACTCGGGAGGAGATACAGACTCCTCACCAATAGCCTCATCTCACATGGAGAGAACTTCGGATTCAGAAGTTAACTGAGGTGGCCCCAAACAGCAGAAGCGGAAAACCAGAGCTAAGATGAAAGGGAAAAATGATTCAGGGAAGAAAACATAACATGATGGGCTTCATGTTGAGACACTGTTTTCCTTTTTCCTCCTTATGAGTGATGTCTTTACCCTATACCTGAATTACTTTTCATTGCTCTGTGTATTTGTTTTTCTATTTCTGTATAATTATGTCTGTTTGTTATCTGTACATAAAAGTGTTATTCTTGACCTTGTGTAACGCAGGTCCACCTTGTAAATGAGCCTGCTCAATGGTGTTCACCTGGATAAATAAAGACTTGATTGACTTGTTATACATTGAATGTGAACAGTATAAAGAGTCTTGCAAGACGGCATCTGGTATTCTCATTCTTAAAAGACCTGATACTCGGTATATGCTTCCTACAAGATGTGAGATTTCATACTACCCATGCGGTTAGACAGGCCCAAAGGGATTGGTTGGCAGGCCCCTCGTATTGGTCTATAGAACAGAAAACCTGTGTAGGGGTTGGTATTTTGGTGCAATTGCCGAAATTTAGGTTACTCAAATTATTTGACTTAGTTCCTGGCAGAATATTAATTCTGGATGTTATGCTCCACAAAAGGTCCTTTCGGCTAATCAACTTCTATATCCCACAAATGAAAACGGGCCGAATTGAGCTCTTAAGATTGATACAGCCTTACTTGTATACGTCTATGCATGTAGTGTTTTCTGAGGATTTTAACTGTGGTTTAAGTATGCATAATAAAAGTAAACATGCTAAGACCCAGAAAATATTTTGTGAATCTCAGGTTTTACGGCAAATTATCCACACGGCACGACTGAAAGATGGCTATTTAGCAAAAACTCCTCGAAATACTACCACCTTTCATAAAGGGACTTTAGCGACTTGGATTGATTTTATTTTTCTCTAACAGAATATCCCAGTAGAAGATACCACCACTTCTCCTCTGGAGTTTTCAGACCATAATATGGTATCTCTCACAACCGGGACAATCCCCCCAACCTTTGTAAAGGTCCAGGAGTATGGAAGTTTAATACCTCTCTACTTCATGAGACTGTGTTTTAGAACACTTGAACCAATTCATACTAGCCAGAAAATCTGTTGTAATTTGCTACACGGACATAATTCTATGGTGGGAGGATCCGAAAAGAGATTTGCAATATTTTTCACAACAATACAGTAAACAAAGGACTAACACTGCCTATTTAAGATATCTACAACAGAGGCACCAACTGCAAAATGTATTGACCATAGCCAGTACCACTAATCAAGATGTGAGTCGGCAAATTCAGTTGATACAAGCGGAGATGGAAAAATCCCATACACATAGGGTTACACAGTTATACCATCAGCATAAATTTGGGACAAGGGGACACATGGAGGCAGTCTACCCATTTCAGCACAATTTTCATAGGGTAGGACAAAAGGAAATGACATGTATAGTGGATTCGACTGGACAGCACCACACTTCTAAGGCAGATATCCTTAAGGAGATTACTACTCACTCTTCCCGCCTGTTTACTGACATGGCCACAGATACGACTAAATTTCGGGACTATTTTCCCAATGTTACAGTTCCAGAGGTTTCCCTGGCACTGCACAACACTTTAGGTGCACAGATAACAGTACAAGAAGTCTCTGAGGCTACAAACACTCTCAGGAACAATACCACACCTGGGCCGGATGGCCTTTCAAATGAATTATTTAAAATAATAGGGGTACAACTGTCTACGGAACTGACACAAGTCTACAACACCCTCTTGGCTACTGGAGACATTCCATTAAACTTTAATGAAGGTATCTTGAAGTACCTTTATAAAAAAAGAGACAGAACATTATTGCACAATTGGAGGCCGATCTGTATGTTGAATACTGATTTTAAAATTCTGATGAAAGTTTTGACTAAAAGGCTTTGGTTAGTCGCAGAACTAGTGATCTCAACAGAGCAATCCTGCTTAGTTCCTAATCGAAAAATAGCTAACCATCTCATTTTATTACCAGAAATCATGGAACGAGGTAATTCAGGAGACATATCAGGATATATTATATCCTTAGACCAACAGACGGCTTTTGATTCCGTTTGTCATGAGTTTCTTTGAGCAACATTACGCCATTATAACGTCCCTCAGGTACTCATACATTGGATTCAAGCACGTTACAAGACAGCTACGGTATTTCCATTAGTCAATGGTTGGACAGGCCCTATGATACCCATAAAGAGAGGAGTACGGCAAGGCTGTCCCCCTCAGCCCTCTCCTGTATATTTTTTTTCTAGACCCTCTTTTATGGAAAATTAATGACTTGCGATTGATACATTCAATTTCAAATGGGCAACTTATAGCCCCTCATTCGGCAATAACATACGCAGATGATATGAGTCTCTTGGTAGCAGATGAAGCGTCAGTTAGACACTCCTTATGCTTAAATACTGAATTTGGTCTTTTATCAGGAGCAGCTCTTAATTATGATAAATGTGTGGGGCTCCCGCTAGGGCAAGCCCATCACACTGCAACGTGTATAGGGAGAATTAGGATCCAAACAAACCCTATATCCATACTAGGAATTAAATATGGATCTTCAGACATGGCTGTTATGAACTGGGAGCACAAACTTGCAATCGGCCATCAGAAGGTGGCAGTATGGAATAGATGGAAATTTGGGAAAAAGAAACAGATTTTTTTGATTCTGGTATTTTTATATATCAGTTCGGTATTCCCCATTCCGAGGCAATTGGACACCTCGGTCTTTAGTGCGTTCTTCCAAGCACTGTGGGGAAGCCTCTTGAATCCAGTCAAGAGAAATATTACTTACCCTCCTCTTAGTGAAGGAGGTTTAAATATGGTGAATCGCCTTTTGGTTTTTAATAGTATCTTTATTATAGAAAACTTCAACCCTCTATTAATTAATAGACAAATAGGTTGGGAACCTTGGCTTTATAATGTATGTCGTGCCTGGTTTCGTGCATGGGAAACACAGACCCCGCATGCCTCAAGAGCAATGCAGGGCATACCTACATATATTAAAGACTTATTTTTCAGACTGAAACAGTGGAGAATAACTACAAGATCAGTCATCAGTTCATCACATAAATCTTTGTATCAAACTCTAAAGCAGGATATCTGTGCCATACAGAACCCTTTTGATAAATGTCCAAAATCTTACTTGCACTCTGTCTGCTCTTTCTTACAGCATAAGAGAATCCCTGCTCATATGTGGGATATGCATTGGCATATGCTCTGGAAAGATGGTCTAGAAAGTGGAAGCTGAGGCTCAATGCAGGGAAATGCAAGGTACTCCACCTGGGGGCCAGAAACCCAGGTCAAGTGTACACCCTGGGGGGGGGGAAATGCTACAAGTCTCGATGGCTGAGAGGGACCTGGGGGTGGTGGTGGATGTCAAGATGAACAACTCTGAGACTTGTAGGAGGGCAGCAGCCAGGCCAACAGGATGCTGGGATGCATCGCTAGGAGATCACCTCCAGAAGGAGGAAGTGATACTCCTCTGTATAACTTCTTGGTGAGGCGCACCTTGAGTACTGCGTGCAGTTTTGGAGGCCACACTTAAAGCGGGACATTAACCTCCTGGAGAGGGTCCAGAGGAGGCAACCAAAAGATTTGGGGCTTGGGGACAGGACCTATGAGGAGAGGCTCGAAGAGCTAAATATACACATTGGAAGAGAGAAGGGACCGGGGGACATGATAGAGGTCTTTAGGTACATGAAGAGGGTAAATAGGGAGGAACAGTTGGGGTGCTTGAAGGAAGGAGGAAGGGGTCACTAGAGGGCATGGCTGGAAGCTGGAGGGGAGATTCAGGGAGAAAGGAGGAGGTGCTACTTCACTGAGAGGGTGGTGGAGCCATGGAATGCACTACCTAGGGGCTGGTGGAGGCAGAGACAGTGGAGGGGTTCAAGAGGGGGGGACAGGTACAGGGAAGGGTTCTGGAAGCAAAATCCAATGCAGCAAGAATATCCGAACTGGGAAGGGAGAAGCCAGAGAAGGCGAGGGGGACAGCAAGGTCAGCACCCAGGTTGGGGACTGACCAAACGAGCAGACACGAAAGACCGTTAGGCCTATTCTGCTGGCATTTTAGTATGTTAGTATGTTAGTATCATGCAACAAAAAATTAAATGTTAAATCAAATCAGAAACATAAACAGCTACTAGAAAAGGTTTGTGGCCGTCCCCACTGCATAAATGCTACAGAAACTATCTCTCACTTATTTTTTTGAATGTTCATACATTAAAGACTTTTGGAACTATATAGGACAGCTTTGGAATGAACCTGTTTTCCAATTTAACACCTATTCCACTTTGATTTACTGCCATATCCCACACTCATGGAACAAATGGAATGAGAATACTTTATATCTCTTATTGGTAGTGATTAAGCGGAATATTTGGATGATCAGATGTCTATTTACCCTTCAACAGAAAGACAGTACCTATCTTGTTCTGTCTACTAAGATAGTGAAGGATATGGCTACTATATATAACACAGAAGGTGCCCGACTATCACGTGGACAACTCATGGAACTATAGAAACATTTACCATGGATTACTAACACTGACTTTGCAGTGACTTAGACTAGGGAATAGGGACAATATTTCTGTTTTCTTTTGTTTGTGTACTTGATATTTTCTGTTCTGGTTATATTGTATTTTGTTTGTACTCCTGATGTATACTGATTTCTGTTTCTAATAAACTTTCCCCTACTCTTTGCGAGAAGTGCCATGGGATCTTTGACATCCACCTGAACTACCACCAGAGCAGGCAGATGGGACCTCAGTTTAACATCTCATCCAAAAGACGGCACCTCAGGAGTGCGGCACCCCCCTCATGCTGCACTACAGTGTCAGTATTGGGATATTAACCCAAGTGCCTGGTGTGGGGACAGAACCCACAGCCTTCTGATCTCCTGGCCTCAGAGATGAGTGTGCTACCTGCTGAGCCACTGACACTGACAATTTGGGCTCAAAAAGTCTGGAGGTGCTAATTTTTTTTTGTTATGTTCATTGACCAAGGGCATATGAAGTTTTATATCCTGTACATGAAATGTATGTAAAGGTTTGGGAAACTAAGTGCTTAATTGTTTACTGTTTACATTTGTGTTTATTATTATTTGCAATCATTACCCGAAAACGTGATATGATTTTTTTTTCTGCTGACGTTTGTATTTAGAAAAATTTCAGTAAAAACTTATGATGGTAAAAAAAAAAAGTACCCTTCAGGGTGCAGGGTGTTGGGGGATATCCACACTTCCAGGGACTGTAACGCCCTCTGTCTGTGGTACTGAGCCTCACTACACCCTGGGTATGCAGGTATCCCCCAACACACCACACACTGTCGGGTCTTATTGCTTACGTAAACACACATTTTCAATACCCCCTCCACCCCTGCATCTTGTCCTAGTATACACAGCCCCGGCCTCTGTCATCTTCTGACAGCCTACCCATCCCAACATGCACATCCCTGATCCCCCTCTAATCTTTTGACACTCAACCTGCCCCACGTGCACATCCTGAAACCATCTGCTGACCCCCACGCAGTGCACACCCCTGACAGACCCTGGCATCCGAATGCGGCACTAGGGGGGTACTGTACTGCCAGGATGTGCCATCCTTCAGATAAGATGTCTGAGGTCCCTTCTGCCCAGCTCTAGTGCTGTTCTGTTGGGTGTCCAGGTTGATGTAAAAGAACCCAAGCTACTTTTTGCATAAGTAGGGGATTTCCTCGGTATCCTAGCCAGCATTCCTTTCCTATAAAAACAGGCTCCGACAATTGTCCAAGGTTATTTGTGAGTCTTGATATACAAAATGGCTGCCACTACAGACCTGCAGTCAATTCCAGTCTCTCATTACTTGTAAAGCACTTTGGGATACAATGTATATGAAAAGCACGATATAAATGCTAATTCTTCTTCTGATCCCACCATCTGCTGACATCCATCCTGTCCCAGAACGCAGCGTGCACTCCAATTATCCCCTTCCCATCTGCTGGCCACTTTTTCTGCTCCCTTAACACATCCCTGCACCACTTCCTATCTGCTTAACAAGCTCCCTGCCCCTTACTCACACCTCTGATCTTCTCCCACTTGCTGGACTCAGTCTCTGCCCGTGTACTGTACCAAATCCATGACCCACTCCCTCCTGCTAGACACCCCCTCTACCCCTGTATCACATGCATGAACCCCCTCCCTGTGATGAACACCTTCACTCCCCCTTTATCACACATCTAATACGCATCTACGGGACACCCTTCCTACCCCTGTATTACATCCAAGAACCCCTCCCATCTGCTGGACACCCTCCTTGCCCCTGTGTTACATCCAAGAACCACTCCCATCTGCTGGACACCCTCCTTGCCCCTGTATTACATCCAAGAACCCCTCCCATCTGCTGGACACCCTCCTTGCCCCTGTATTACATCCAAGAACCACTCCCATCTGCTGGACACCCTCCCTGCCCCTGTATTACATCCAAGAACCCCTCCCATCTGCTGGACACCTCCTGCCCCTGTATTACATCCAAGAACCCTCCCCATCTGCCGGACACCCTCCTGCCCTGTATTACATCCAAGAACCCCCCATCTGCTGGACACCCTCCTGCCCCTGTATCACATCCAAGAACCCTCCCATGCTGGACACCTCCCTGCCCCTGTATCACATCCAAGAACCCCCATCTGCCAGACCCTCCCTGCCCCTGTATTACATCCAAGAACCCCTCCCATCTGCCGGACCCTCCCTGCCCCTGTATTACATCCAAGAACCCCTCCCATCTGCCGGACCTCCTCCTGCCCCTGTATTACATCCAAAACCCTCCCATCTGTCAGACCCCTCCCTGCCCTGTATTACATCCAAGAACCCCCATCTGCGGACCCCTCCTGCCCCTGTATCACACATCTAATCCCCATCTGCTGGATACTCTCCTACCACTGTATCACATGTATAAACCCTCTCCCACCTCCTGACATTCTCCCTGCCCCTGCAACCCACCACTGAACTTCCTCCCATCTGCTGGACACCCTCCCTGCCCCATTATCACATCTATGACCCCCTTCCCATTTCCTGGGCAGTGCTCAAGTCCACACACTCAACCTTTGTTCCCGTCTGCCGCTGTCCTCCCCTTCCCAGTAACTACTCCTGCAAGTAAAATACTCAGAGAAGACGGGCAGCAGAAATAATTACTTTAAGGTGAGCTAGCCAGACCCTGTGCATCCAGCAACTACTGTCCCATTACTGCCACTAGCATGCTATCCTCTTTCACAGCCACGCCACTGCTATAGCATAACAGTCTGCAACAGCAACAAAACAGTTCCGGGTGCTACAGAGAACAGAGTGCTAGCAGCAGCAACAGGTGGTGGTGGTGGCCAGGTAGGTGTGCCGGGACAAGAGCAGTCAACACCCGCATGCTTACAGAATTCACCTGTCTGGGCGGCGCAGTCACTGTGCTGGTGCAAGGAAGACACTGAGGTGCATTTCCCGTGTTGTGCCCTCCCCGGGTCACCCCGGTCCAACTCCGACTCAGAGTTGTTAGAAACGCACCGACATCCCCGATGGTACAACGCCGACACTCGGCATTGTGTCCGTCGGTGCGAGTGTGCTATCGAAGCAGTATAGTAAAACCTGCCAGGTGAGTTGGATCATTAACTAATTTCTACAACCCAGGCCACAGACAGGATGCAGCTGGTATCCCAGCAGGAAAGTCTGACTCCACCTGGGAACGCCAGACATCAGACGATCCGGCTTGTTCTGATTCTCATCCAACAGACTGGACCAGCCAACCACTTGACTGAGAGTCACTGTGTATAACAACTGCATTTTCAAACAGCACAATCTTTTACAGAGTTTTTAAAAACATGTGTGACATCCTGTTATGCACGTTTTGCATACAGAAAGTAAATTAACTGATTTAAAAGACCTGTATTGAACATGCAAGTCATTTTTCCTGCTGATGTTGTTTCATACTAGTTTCAGTTCTGTTATTGTTCAGTCTTTGCTGACCTTTTAGATAATTCCATGAGTGCTACACTTCTGGTTTCTGTGCATCTGTTCAAATCATTATTTGCATACACTCTAGCCTCAGAAACAGTGCAAGGCATCATGGGTATTCAGATCCTTGTGCTCGGCAGGCTGACACACTGGTGGTAAGCATATTTTATAACTGTATGATATACACAGCTGATGTCCCATTCAACCACTAAATTCTATAGTAGAACACAGATACATTGTGACAGCAATATCAGAGTTGAATAAGCACATAAGCAATATCATACAGTTCTATAATTAAGCAATAAGGCATGATTGTGTTAATCGCCCTGCATGGGGTATAATGATGCACAAGGTGAAGCCGAGTGCCACATGCCCCTAGAGGGTGATTGACCATTATTAACATAACACCTGGGAGTACCTTATTATAATAAGAAAGATTTTTAAACAATGTTAAACTTTGTTCACGGTGTGTTAATCACATGTATGTTAATAAAAGAATATAAATTTGGCAAGGAAATCCCTGTGTCCTGACTGGCTGAGACTTGGTTCTAGCCATTGCCTTAAGCGAGCACTACTAATGGCTAAAAACAAGACCCTGTCAACTGGGGCAATTCACAGAACTCATAAGCTACTTGCTTCCTAATCTCCATCACAAACATGGCTGCAGCCTTTACTCATATATATAAACCTTCAACTAGGCCCTAAAAATGAAAGTCCATTAAATTAACTAATGTAAGTAAATAGTTTAATGTTATTTTCACTCAAGAGCCCCTCCCCACACACATACACAAATTTAGAAAACCAGGTACTATTCAAAGTTTCCACTGCTGGTGTTTTTTTGACGACCATGAAAACCCCCCCTCCTATCTCTACCAGTCTGCTAGAGAACTCCTTGCTCCTTACCTGGCAACAGATAAAATGTATTTATTTTTTTTTAAAGTTGGTAACCGGGAAAGGCACCGCTGAGCTGAGGCTCATTTCCAGGTGCGACCCGGGGACAGAGTTACATAGGGATATTCAGAAATAAAACAAATGTACACAAGGGTCACGGTTACAAGACCCAAAAACAGTGGATAAGAATCAAATACAGTAACAGAAGAACATATATAGTCACAATTTGGAAACATCATCAGAAAGAATAACACAGCATCAAAAACTAGTTGTGGCGTAGCATAACTTGTAACAGTAGAGACAATGTATACAGGTCATCAAAAGGCGGCAATTGGTAGAAAAGGGGCAAGTGTACTACAAGGTACTGACAACTAGAGGGGAGGAGGACACTTGATTCATGAGGGGTATTTGGAGCACTGTGAGCACTGAGGAGGGGAGACTCTAAGGAGTCTTTTGAGGGAGAAAAAGGAGGGGGATAGGTGAAGTTCCGAGTGGAGTTTATTCCAGAGAAGTGTGAAATGAAAGGAGAAGGCAGATTAGCCAGCAGCAGAATGGGGGTGAGGGATAGAAAAAGTGCGTAAATTTGAATTTAAAAATTGAGGTTCTGGCTCCATTTGAGGCCTGTGTGTGTGTCAGTGGAACTCTGAAGAATTTTAAATTCATGTATTCCATGTTATCATTCCATGTGTGTGTGTGGGAGGAGGAGCATTCTACTAATGGAATAATGCAGAGCTTTGAATTCTTCTATTCCATGATAAACAATCACACAGTGTACTGGATATGAAGAAAGACAGATGACTGACAGATGGAAAACATCTGTGGAGGAACTATTTTACATTATTTAGCAACATTTTATTATCATTTTTGTGGGTTTAAAAACTTTTAGAGTGTTTGTTTTTTAAAAGTTGCCTCTAGGTCCATTTTATGTAAGCAATAAGGCACTTCAGCGACATTAGTAGTACTAGGTTTACCCCACAGTCAGGGGCTGAAGGCACTCGGCTTTACCTCATGCCTTACAACGCCCCTGACCGTGGGGTAAACCTAGTACAACCAACGCCCTGACGTGCCTTATTGCTTAATTAACATAAGGCTGACAGAATGCTTATAGCCAAACAGAAAGCTCTATTTCTTGGACCATTTTTATAATGACCCTTAGAAGCAGCGTACAACTCTGAAACACCTTATGAATAGGGCAAGTAAAGACTGAACAATAACAGAATACGAAACAGTATTTGAAACCTAGCGTGTATGGAAAAATAAACGCTTGCAGGTTAAAGGCAGTTCTCTTTCAAGGAATATTATCTCACAGAAGCAGATGTTTCGGGTAAATGGGAATGAGGTAATGCAGATCGATGTAGGGCACTCCTTAGCATGAATAAAAGCTACCATGGAACGAGCCCACCTGAAGCTGCTTACCAGTGGGCACACAACAAAATCTAGTAAAGGAATATACTCAACATAATTTATTTTTATTTATTAGTCTTTGGTAACCGGGTAAAGCCCACTAGGCACAAGTGCCTGTTTTCAGAGGCGACCTGGGAGAACCTGGGGAATCAGGAAAGCCAGCTTGGTCCAAACAGGCCTGCCCCATGTTGGTTGAGCTTAGTCCCGCTACCCTATTTTTTCAGCAAATCACTCCATTCCTGTCATCTGTAAACAGACATTAAGTTGTCGCTAAAGCCTGTTTCTACCGCTTACTTCCATGAACTCCTCAGGCAGCTTTTAATGTGTGTGGATCTCCCTTTGAGTGAACCAAGTCCGCTTAAATTTAACTGCAACCCACACCTGACTAGCACGTGGAAGAAATGGCCTGCGGGGTACAATGGCTGAAAGATACCTTAAATAATTCTCCTGCAGGTGTTTCTACCTCAAAGTAGAGGGAAAACTACTGAAACAATTAACAGGCAATACATCCTCCAAATGTGGACGCTGGTAGCAGTTGAGGTGCACCGCTCACACATTCAAATCATCAGTCCAAATTTTCCATTTGTCAGCACTGAACTGCATGATGGCATCTCCACAACGGATTTACATATTCTATGACATCACTACTGAAAGCACAGTATGCAACACCATTTGGGTACGGCAAAGAAATTCTAGTCAAAGAGCTGCTGGATTGCTCAGAGGTAGTGCTTTGGGCTACCGTGTGGACAACCTGCATCTGCATTGCAAACTCAGAGCCCCACAATCTGGCAGCCAGGATGGAGATACCACCCGTGGCAGTGTTTTCTGCTCCTGGGGTAGAGGGTACTGCCAGTCTCCTCCTTGAGCAACCCTTGATACTAGGTGCAGAGTTGCTATATGTATTACCGATCAACACTTCGGGTAAGAGGCTCGCAAGGCGATGGGGAGAAGCTAAAGCAGGGAGGCATCCAGTGCGCACACTTCAGGAAGCAGATGCAGATGCGTCAGTATCTAGGAGTGCGATGAAAGGGGAAACAGCTCCCTTGATGGCTGCACTCAGACCCAATGGTGTTTCCCTTCAGCCTTGGAGCCCACCTACTGTGCAGAATCTCCAGGACGTGTCCACCTAAGAGTCGGGCACAACATGGGCAGTGCCTGGATGGGGTAGAAACAGATGGTGGCACAGTAGGGCTGTGTTTGTCCTGGGTAGACAGAAAAGAGAAAATAAACTGGAAAAAAAAAAAAAGAAGAAAGTCTGGTCAATAAATATGGTATCATGTGACACCCCCCCCCCCAAACATCACCGCTGCTTTGGTTTCCTACCTTGTATTTCACTGAATTTATACAGTTGCCCATATTCTGTGTCTTGATCTCGCTTAATTCGTTGCAGAAGGGTATCGTGTTGGACCTGACAAACATTTCTGGTGTCAGACTCAAGGCACTGACGTTGACGATAACCGAGCCATGCCACCACTCGCAGTATCAGATAGTGATTGAACAGACTAATCATGGATCGCTTCTGGCCTTTTGACCTGTGCCTGATGTCCATCCACAGTAGCACTGCCACCCCAAGACCCAGGAGTGCAATGGGTATGAAGACTAGGAGAAGCATGAGTGCGCTGCAATACCAGAGGAGAACAGCAATTAGTCTCAGGCTTACATTCTCCATTATATCTTTTTGAAATTCATGTCTGAACCATGCAAAAGGGAAGAATCCCGAATAAATAGCTCCATTGAAGCAGAATCACATTCAGTTTTGCCAGCCAATGCAGGAAACCTGTATATATGAAAAACACTGATGAGGATTTCCTGACCACTTAGTTCATTTATGACATCACAGTCCTTTTCATGCGAAGACTGTGAAGTCACAAACAAAGTAACTGTAAGGTTAGTTGTTGCCAGTCAGATGTTACTTAAATAAACAGTAACTGGATGAGCGTTAGGGTCTAAAATATGTTAGCCACTCTGGCTAAAACACACCTAAAAATATTTGCCTCATTGAAATGGGGTTAGCCACTGTTAAAGCTGTGTTTACACAGTGGTAGTGCTCTTAACTTTGCGCTGCTCCATTCATGATGCGATCACGGTTTGAGGCTCAATTCTGCCTTTACAAAGTCCGCCCTTGTGCCAATGGAAGTTGCGCCGGAGAGGGGCTGTGGGTCCAGGTTGAGAGCAGTGGAGGAGTCAAGGAGAGGCTGTTTTTATCAGAGCAAGCATTACGGCGCATTTACACTTCCACATAATACACTCGCTCCAATAAACGTACCCACTCCTGCGCCAGTGTAGAAAATGGATCTGCGGCACTCCTAGCATGCTCCAGTGAGTGTCCACACTGCTGACTTTTGCAACGCATCAACCCGTGTGGACGAGTTGATGCGCTGCAAAGGTGGCAGCGTACTCAAGCTGATGAAGTGAGAGACGCTGACTGAAGTGGGCAGAGCTGACGAGTCAGCATCTCAGACAGCGCAGTCATTTCCTGCTCTGCAGTATGAACCAACAGTTACTCGGCAGGTATGGGGAACTCTTAGATGCCCCAAAGAAACTGGCAGAGACCTATAGATCTTGATTAACTAACTCACACTTTGAATTAATCTCTCAAACTTACATCAGAATTTCTTGCACTTTTTTGTCTGGTTGATCCCACCTGCTACTGCCCGCCATGGCCAATGCCGATAAGTTCCACAGACCCCTGTGGCTTAGAGGCTAATGGTGCAAAGGTCAGGCTCAGCTGTGGGATCGTCTATGTGCCTTTGAAATTAAATTAGTAACTGTGATATAGCCGAGTGCATTATTGCACTGACATTACCACAATTTACTTAACTGACCTCTAGGTCCCTGCCTGTTTTTTTTTTTGGGGGCATATGACAGCTCACTTTGTAAAGGAACCAGGTATTGCTGGCAGTAGCTATAGTGGCGAATCTGGTATGCGAATTTAATGATTTCAATTCGGGATCACCACTGGTGATGTTGGCAAACCTTAGCGCACACCACAGTGAAATAAATTCTAGCTGATGTGAAATATTTAAAAAAGAGCAATAAACGGATGATTAAAAACTAAAAAGCATCACCATTAAATATAATATTGTAAACATAACGGTTTTCAATCATATTTGCAATCTGAGCGTTAAGTGTGGTCTCTTCTTCATTGTTGATTGCCTGTCCTCAAAAGAACTAATGCACTAGACCCTCGTTTTATGTGAATGGTTACCGCCCAACAGTAATCGTCAGCCTAATTAGGTGATTTATTGCATTTCTTGTAATTAATTTAAAAAACGCCTTACTTTTTAACAGGGAAATCTTACTCCTCCCCCTACTGGCCGAAGAGACAGGACGAGGAGGCGGAGGTTTTTGCCTATCTCGGGGGGCAGTAACTGACTGGGATAGCATGATGGTTCTGGGGTAATGATACTCCATGCAAGTACAAACGTGTCCTTCAAAAACAAAACTGATGGGGTATGGACTGTGCACCGAGGGTCCCACCATGCACCTATTTGTTTTTTGAATAAAAATGTTTAATACCTACAATAAGCAATGTTATGCAATTCCTATTCTGGCCCAGACAATCAATTCCCTCTAAGAAGTAATCAAGCATGTGGAGTTGGTCTCCAACTCCATGTCGTAAGGCCGAGCCACCGAGGCGGTGCTTTTCACAGTAAGGCCAATATCTTTTCTTTTTTTTTCCTTTTTTAAAACACGTTATTATTATGAGCATGCCGGAGGGGGGCCAGAGGACAGCGACCAAGATGATCAAAGGGTTACAGGACAGGTCCTATGAGGAGAGGCTGGGAGCCCTGGGGATATACTCCCTGGAAGAGAGGAGGCAGAGGAGTGATATGATAGAGACCTTCAAGTACATGAAGGGAATTTACAGAGTGAAAAGGGGGGGTCTCTTTAAAATGAGTGACAACAGCACTACTAGGGGACACAGCCTAAAACTGATGGGGGGGGATTCAGAAGGGATGTAAGGAAGCATTTCTATACAGAGAGGGTGGTGTCCACCTGGAATGAGCTGCCAGAGGTGGTGGTATCAACAAGGATGGTGGGAGCATTCAAGAGAGCCTGGGACAAGCACAAAAGGAGTCCTTGGGACCAAGGAAGGAGAGAAGAGGGGGGAATAGGGAGGGACAGTTTTTTGGAGGGGCAGGGTCATTGGTGTAAATTGTAAGGCCTGACCCTGCATCACTTACCGAGCAGACACGATAGAGTGGGTGGCCTTCTTCTGCTGGCTCTTTTCATATGTTCATATGTTCGTATTTCACTTCCTGTTTGACCTGCCCAATAGGATCTCCTTCCACTAATGCCAAGGTTGCCTCCATTCCCAGCTGTGGAGCCCTGTCCAATGGCTGCTCCATGTGCACTAGCTCCTCCAGCTTGGTGCCACAATGCTGGGAAAATACAAGTTAATACCCCCCCCCCGTGGTGTGACCCTGCTATTTCAGCACCATGACAGCAGTTATTAGATTCAACAATTACAGAAGCACAATGCGTGACAATTAGGGTTTGACAGTCAATGTCAGCTAATACAGACAGCTAGTACACCAACTCTAAATCAAGCTTCTGTGACACTGTTGTGGCAGATACCATTCATGAATAGCGGGGTGTAGCTCCTCAGATAGCCACTCACACATGTATCACTGAGTCACTGTGTTGTTAGGCGGTGACACCCCCTGCCTCTGCGGGTGAAAGATTAAGGGGGTCTGGGGTCTGTACTCCTAATGATGAACAGAGGGCTTGTATCCTAAGTCCAATATTGCAGTGCCTCCACCAAGACAATTTAGGTGGGCCTGGTCAAAACTGTGGTACCTCCCCTGGGATGAAGTACCAACTCACCTCCCCACTTCAGGAATATCTCCTGTGACTATACGGTGCATACAAGGCACATTCAAAGGAATGCACTTGATTGGTTAGAAAAATAGAAAACAACTGGCCCTGATTGGCTGTAAAATACATCAGTTTGATTGACTAAGTCCCACTTCTACTGACTGGTGGGATCTAGCCTGATTGGTTGAATTTCACTTCTCCTGATTGGTGGAATCTCGACCCCTCATTTGGTAATGTAACAGGCAGACAAATGTGAATTCTCAGTGTGATTACTGACCATGTACAACACAGAGTGACTTGCTGGGAACGGGTACAAGAGTTATATGGCGTTTCAGTGTCTGTCACTCTATCGGAATTGGCCCTCCAGCCCACACATTGCCCAGTTAGCCCTATCTCATGTCAAAAGTGTTGTGGGCATACTGCACAGCACAATGCTGTTCTGAGGCCTAAATCCAGAGGTTAACCAGTTAAGCTTGGAAGGGAATTACACACACTTCACTTTCCAGATCTCTCCCCGTCCCTTTAAACAGCTTATGATTTCCAGATCCCTCCCCATCCCTTTAAACAGCTTATGATTTATAGATCCCTCCCCATCCCTTTAAATAGCTTATGATTTCCAGATCGCTCCCCATCCCTTTAAACAGCTTATGATTTCCAGATCCCTCCCCAACCCTTTAAACAGCATATTATTTTCAGATCCCTCCCCATCCCTTTAAACAGTTTATGAGTTTCCCTACAGCAGACATGAAACTGACTGGCCAGAAATTTAATTTTCCAGTGTATTATCAGACCCTTTTGGCAGTTCTGTTAGCCCTCCCAGGCACGGCTCCTACCCGTAACTGAACTTCTGGAAATGGCTGTTAAAGTTCCCTATCTCTATCCCAACTCCCTTTAACTAGACACTTAGTGCAGTTAAGGTTTGCAAAAAAAGTGGCATAGCATTTACAGGGAGGAAACAAATGGCAAAATATGTTCTGCTTTTGTGTTTCCATCTCAAACATATGCATATGTGAAAAATCCAACCCCTCTGCAAAGCATAAAGGCATAGGTTTGCAAATTTCTGCATAGGCAGGGCTCCCAGATTTACAGAAATTCCTGAATTTTACAGGGAAATGGAGCGATCTACAGTGAAGCTGTTCCTACAGACTTGCATTGGTTATACAGGAAAACAGAGCAATTCGGCTTCCATAGGAAATAATGTAATCCACAGTACAGGAAAATTGTCCTGGAGTTATAGGGAAATTGCCAAATTAATATAGGAGCACAAGGCTAGGGCAGGTGGACAAGCTTTCAGCAGGACCAAAAGCTGAAATTAAAAAGGCTTGTACAGTCCATCCAGAAGAGCTTTCTCAAACTCTCAGACTGTCCCTTATTTGGGCTAGATACTTGGTCAGTTGTAAGAGCCTCTACCCTTTTTTATGACCATTTCCTGTGTGACCTGAGCTTTGTCGGATTAACACAAAATTTACCATCCCAAGGAACCTGATCCCCAGTTCAAGCAATCTGCCAGTGTCTCCACATGGAAAGACAAATGCCAAATACAAATCCTCTCGTTCGGTATCCCCGAGATGTCCTAATCCTCTAATTCTTTGCTGTTGCTTTTAAAAGGGCCAGTTCCTTTATTCACACACAGCCTACAAAACATACTTGAGAAGCCTCTAAGTTTAAATGTTCTTTGCTATTTGACATGATTTTCTTCTCGTCTTCCCAGTCCTCCTGTTTATCCGATTCTTTCATACTTTCAGAAAGCTTTCTATCTGCCTGTGCTACAACTCCTAGACCAGTTACTTTAACCACATTGCCCTCTGCTGCCCACTTTGGAATCTGGGATTTTTTTTTCCAGACAGATTTAGGCTGCAACATGTTAGAGTGCAGTATGTCTAATTATTCTTCGAGTAACTCTTTCTTTTTCTACAGCAGATTATCCATTCCCAATCAACTTTCTTGAACCGAGCCCTCACTCCTCCAACTGCTGCTTTGTTTCACTAATGCTCTTTAAGTGTACATCTCATCAGATACAACATCCCAAAATTAGTTTACACTGATGGACTGTGACAGAACGAGACTGCAGGCTCATCGAGTTCGTCTCTGTTATCTAAATACTAGAAACCTGACATGTAGTCAGGAATGAACAGGGAGCGTTTATGAACAGTGACCATTACTGTTTGAAAGTCTGTGAAAGACAACCTATTTCCTCCAATAGTGGTTTTAGAAGTCCAAACATTCCACTGCTTAACCGTGATACAAAACAGCTGCCTCCGAGGGCTTGAGTTCAATGAGGTACTGGGCGTATATGTAGCTGGCAGCAGCACAGAGATACTGGTAACGAAGTCTGCCCTACAGTGATACAATACTGCCTTCACTTTTGAAACCATATGATGTAACGCAGGGTGAAGTATGCAATAAAACACGCTTGGGTGCGTAATTATGGGGGAATAACTGCGCGGCTTAAGAGTGTCGTTAGGCATGAGGCGCTTGTGCCGACTGATTAAACTTCTGACAGCAAACTGCAATTATTCACTATAATTTTAAATCCCTTAAGTGTCTTATCACACCTTATAACCTGAATTCTTCTTCAAGCCCTCTCTCTTCTGCTAGACTCTTGCTATCTGCTACAAACTGGCTTAAGGCCGATCTCATAGGTCAGTCTCAATCAGTTAGAATTGCTGAGTCCAGCTCCCCTTCATGCCAAATCCACACTGGAGTACCTCAGGGCTCAGTTCTGGGACTCCTTCTTTTCTCCATTTTTCTAAACGACTTATCGTCAGTCTGCTCTTCCTTCTCTATACAAATGTACGCTGACGACACTGTCTTGTTCACCTCCGGCCACTCTACCTCTGATGTGGAAGCCAGACTACAGCTTGACTTTAATAAGATCCAGCACTGGCTTGCCTCCCATCAACTATTTCTAAATGACAAGAAAACAGTCTCCATGACCTTTGGCACAAGACAGAGACTTGCTAGGCTGCCCGTTCTGCCCATCTTCCACACGCTGGATGGGACTACACTTGAGGACACCTCCTCTTTTAGATACCCTGGGGTTTGGCTGGACCAGCACCTCACTTTATATGTTCACATCGATGCCATCCTGAAAAAACTGCACCCCAAGCTTGGCGCCTAATACAGGAACCGTAACAGCATTCCTCTTACGGCCAGGTGTGAGACTGCCCAGAAGATGATTCTCCCCATCTTTGACTACTGTGATGTAGTCTACAGTGCCGCTCCCAAATCCACCCTATCCAGACTGGACCCCCTTTTCAACTCTTTCTGTTGCTTAGCTCGGGACTCTCCTGCTCGCACTCACCACTGTGATCTCTATCACTGTCTTTCCCTTCAGACAGGCGCCTCTCCCACTGCGCCAAACTCATCTCTAAATACTGGCAAGCCTCTCTACCCTCTCATCTATCCCCCCCTCTCTCTCTCCACCCCGTCCCCTCCTGCGCATTCCTTAAGATCCACGGACTCACGTACCTTTGTGATACCCCGCTGCTCTACTCTTGCAGGCCAGTTGGCTTTTAATCACCGTTTCCCTAAACTCTGGAATGCCCTTCCTTAACAAATACAACACTCCCTATCCTCTCACTCCCTCTCTACTGCCCTTCATAACTTCCTCTCGTCTAACTGCACCCATTTTCCTAATTCTTAAGGCTTCCAATCTCTCTTATACTCTACCCCTAGCCAGGACTGTAACATTCTTCACACAATCACACTTACGTACAAAGTACTAGCACTTTAAATGTTAATTGATACTGTTCCACCCTGTTGTAGACTGCATCCTGTTTTTTTTTCCCATCGCTGTATTTTTGTATTACCATATTTTTGTATTACTGTATTTTTGCATTACATATTGTATTCCTGCTTTGCTGTATTTTTGTATTACCATATTTTTGTATTATTGTATTCCCGCTTTGCTGTATTTTTGTATTACATATTGTATTTTCCGCTTTACTGTATTTTTGTATTACCATATTTTTGTATTACATATTGTATTCCTGCTTTGCTGTATTTTTGTATTACCATATTTTTGTATTTCATATTGTATCCCCGCTTTGCTGTAGTTTTGTATTACATATTGTATTTACTGCTTTGCTGTATTTTTGTATTACCATATTTTTGTATTACATATTGTATTTTCTGCTTTGCTGTATTTTTGTATTACCATATTTTTGTATTATTGTATTCCCGCTTTGCTGTATTTTTGTATTACATATTGTATTTTCCGCTTTACTGTATTTTTGTATTACCATATTTTTGTATTACATATTGTATTCCTGCTTTGCTGTATTTTTGTATTACCATATTTTTGTATTTCATATTGTATCCCCGCTTTGCTGTAGTTTTGTATTACATATTGTATTTACTGCTTTGCTGTATTTTTGTATTACCATATTTTTGTATTACATATTGTATTTTCTGCTTTGCTGTATTTTTGTATTACCATATTTTTGTATTATTGTATTCCTGCTTTGCTGTATTTTTGTATTACCATATTTTTGTATTACATATTGTATTCCTGCTTTGCTGTATTTTTGTATTACCATATTTTTGTATTATTGTATTCCTGCTTTGCTGTATTTTTGTATTACCATATTTTTGTATTACATATTGTATTCCTGCTTTGCTGTATTTTTGTATTACCATATTTTTGTATTATTGTATTCCTGCTTTGCTGTATTTTTGTATTACCATATTTTTGTATTTCATATTGTATCCCCGCTTTGCTGTAGTTTTGTATTACATATTGCATTCCTGCTTTACTGTATTTTTGTATTACCATATTTTTGTATTACATATTGTATCCCCGCTTTGCTGTAGTTTTGTATTACCATATTTTTGTATTATTGTATTCCCGCTTTGCTGTATTTTTGTATTACATATTGTATTTTCCGCTTTACTGTATTTTTGTATTACCATATTTTTGTATTTCATATTGTATCCCCGCTTTGCTGTAGTTTTGTATTACATATTGTATCCCCGCTTTGCTGTATTTTTGTATTACATATTGTATTCCTGCTTTGCTGTATTTTTGTATTACCATATTTTTGTATTACATATTGTATCCCCGCTTTGCTGTAGTTTTGTATTACCATATTTTTGTATTATTGTATTCCCGCTTTGCTGTATTTTTGTATTACATATTGTATTTTCCGCTTTACTGTATTTTTGTATTACCATATTTTTGTATTTCATATTGTATCCCCGCTTTGCTGTAGTTTTGTATTACATATTGTATCCCCTTTTGTATTTTTGTATTATTATTGTTTTGCTGTATTTTTGTATTACATATTTTGTATTTCATATTTACTTGTAGTTTTGTATTACATATTGTATTTATGCTTTGCTGTATTTTGTATTACATATTTTTGTATTACATATTGTATTTTCTGCTTTTCTGTATTTTTGTATTACCATATTTTTGTATTATTGTATTCCCGCTTTGCTGTATTTTTTTATTACATATTGTATTTTCAACTTTACTGTATTTTTGTATTACCATATTTTGTATTACATATTGTATTCCTGCTTGCTGTATTTTTGTATTACCATATTTTTGTATTTCATATTGTATCCCCTTTGCTGTAGTTTTGTATTACATATTGTATTTACTGCTTTATTGTATTTTTGTATTACCATATTTTTGTATTACATATTGTATTTTCTGCTTTGCTGTATTTTTGTATTACCATATTTTGTATTATTGTATTCCTGCTTTGCTGTATTTTGTATTACCATATTTTGTATTACATATTGTATTCCTGCTTTGCTGTATTTTTGTATTACCATATTTTGTATTATTGTATTCCTGCTTTGCTGTATTTTTGTATTACCATATTTTTGTATTACATATTGTATTCCTGCTTTGCTGTATTTTTGTATTACCATATTTTTGTATTATTGTATTCCTGCTTTGCTGTATTTTTGTATTACCATATTTTTGTATTTCATATTGTATCCCCGCTTTGCTGTAGTTTTGTATTACATATTGCATTCCTGCTTTACTGTATTTTTGTATTACCATATTTTTGTATTACATATTGTATCCCCGCTTTGCTGTATTTTTGTATTACCATATTTTTGTATTATTGTATTCCCGCTTTGCTGTATTTTTGTATTACATATTGTATTCCTGCTTTGCTGTATTTTTGTATTACCATATTTTTGTATTTCATATTGTATCCCCGCTTTGCTGTATTTTTGTATTACCATATTTTTGTATTTCATATTGTATCCCCGCTTTGCTGTAGTTTTGTATTACATATTGTATCCCCGCTTTGCTGTAGTTTTGTATTACATATTGTATTCCTGCTTTGCTGTAGTTTTGTATTACATATTGCATTCCTGCTTTGCTGTATTTTTGTATTACCATATTTTTGTATTACATATTGTGTTCCTGCTTTGTATACTGCGTGCTGTATTCCGAATTTACTCCCGGTGTAACGACTGTCATATATTTTTTACTATATGTATTCTCCCTGTTCCCCCCTTCCCCCAGGTCGCACCACGAGATGGACAACTGGTCGTTAAGTGTGCCCTCTTGGTGAAAAATTTCAATAAATAAAATCCTACCTAAAAATGTAAAAACCAAAAAAGTAGTTTATGGTTTTAAGCTGGAAAATACTTTTTCAAAGTGTTTTTCTATGGAAAAGGGAAAAAATGTCCCTTGCAGGACAGCAGTTTCAGAGCTGGCAGTCACAACATGAGATGTGTGGCGATACTGTAGCTGAACGCGGTGCACAAGCTAAAGAAGTACAGGAGAGTAATTATGGGCAGATAATTACACTTCTCTTTTAGCCAATCAGGATGCTCAGTTCTTTTTACATATGTTACAAGCTACACTAGCCACATCGCTGTTAGGCACAGCTTCACCCTCAGTGATCACAATTATCTAACAAACTCTGGTCAGATCCACCACAGCTGCATAATGAAGTTAGTGAAGTTCTGTGGAATTGATAAGGAGGTATGGAAAAACAACACAATGATTTGTTAGTAGTAAGATTTGTTTTAGTTTCTGTTCTAAGGAAGGCATACCCATTATTAGAAAAATATATGGAGGTGTACATTTTAATGGAGGGAATAGGAAGCAATATAGGTTTACAAAAGAACCCCAGAACAAATGCTATCCCAGATGATATTCTCCGGACAGCCAAATTTTAAAGAAAACACAACTGTACATACCCCTATAATGCAAAGCATCATGGGAAACATATGCAAATCCTCATGATGTACAGAAGGTGGCAGTACATGAAAAAGTAATGGCTGGCATATGTTCAGCCTTGGGATTATTTACACAGTTTTTTTTGTGTTTTTTTTTTTTACAGAAACAGGGTTTTTGTCCATGAGGCGATGTAAGTTATATTTAAGCAATGTGTTGATGTCAGGAAGTCAGGTGTAATGACAGACTGTTAGCAGAGAAAATGTAATACTAACTTTCAGAGGGGTTTGCTTTTGATAAGGGTAAGGTAGTTATGCTTGTGATAATGGGACTATTAGGAAAGTATGAGGTCTATGCAGGAGTGGAGTACAAATATGCACAGTTTCATAAGTATGTGCTCAGACTGCAGGCAAATGTGATATGCAGGTTTGTTTTAGAAATAGATAAAAATAGCGATACATGCAATTGACAGAAAGATAGATAATTACATAGACATATAGATAGAGAGACACACAGACAGACAGACAGGCAGAATAGAAATGGCAGTGAAGTACTGAAGTGACGCTAACCCCACCCCCACCATTCAGAGATGGACAGGCATTGGGGTATGCCTTTGGGTCGTTGCCCATAACGCTCACACCATTTCACATCACCCTACCCTGCAGACACAGACAAGTGTTGAAGTATGCCTTGGGGTGTTCAAGCGTTACACTCACCCCATTCCATAAGGAAATACGCTGAAATGGGTACAGTACTGTTTAAGAAAATGGAGTGAACTTTGGGGCTGAAGAGTCAAAGGCACACCTTGATACCTGTCACTAGCTGCAGGGTGTCGATGGGGGTGGAATGGCGTGAGCATTACTATTGACAATCTCAAGTCACACCCCTGATGCCTGTCAGTCCCTACAGGGCAGGGTGTTATGGTCAGAAACCCTAATGCCCTGGGCGTTATGTGACTTCTTAACCTAGCAACAGCATTTAATGCATTACATTATAAGGAGAAGTAAATGTTTTTAATACATTTACAGACAGTTACATAAACTTAATTTCCTTCAAATAATAATTTACATTTACTAACAGTGGTAGTGCAAAGCAATTACCCAGACAACTTGAAAACTATAACTACTCTATATTGTACATTGACATCCCATAAGGACTTCCTTGAAATTGAGATGCAAATGTCACACATTTATCAGTTTTCTAACAGGAATATTTTACTATCCTAAATACATTGCTTGCTTCATTAACTGCTCAGCACATCTACTGCATGACCTACGTATTGACATTTTACACCTGCTATGCAATGTACTGCTGCTTACTACACCAACATCATGAACCATAAAACAGATGACTGCCACAACTAGGGAGGCAGTATAGCACAGTGGTTTAAGGCCCTGAGCTGCAAATCTGGAGATCTGGGTTTGAATCCCACAGCCCCCACTTGCACACTGGGTGACCCTGAGCAAGTCACTTAACTTCCATGTGCTCCCAGGTTGCCCCCATAAACAAACTTTCAGCTTAGTGTGCCACTCCTGGTTAAACAATTGGAAGTAAAAAAAAACCCACAATATATTATTTTTCTTGCTTTATTTTGCTACTACAAGCTTTGACTAATACATCCATCCTTAAATATACTTTTTATAGCTTATGTGTCTGTGACCTAGGCAGAACTACACTTAAAATCGTACACATAAATAGTCAGAATAACATTTATTTCAGTAGTATCTCCTTCCTCTTCAGGTGCCCATGACACTATGTATATATATTTATATCTTTTAACTTCAAAGCACTAAACCTATTCAAATGCACAAAACACAAGACTTTATTCTACTCACACATTACTGCTAAACTTCAGGTCCCAGAGAGATAAAAATGTATAGCTTCCCCTAGCTATTTGTTTGGGTGCTTCAGCTGTGTGTGTGTGTGTTTGGGGGGGGTTATAACAACCTTTTAAGAAACAGACACTCTAGTATCCAATATGGGATAGTCTTCTTTGGGTGACATATTTTACTCCTTTGTTTGCTTATACCTTAATTGTCATTCTTATCTTGTAAGTGCTTGCTTTCCTCGAGTGCTGTAATTTCAGGATGCAGTTTCACAAGTGCTGTATAAGGATGCAGTTTCAGGCACTCCTTAATTACTTTTTCTTTCCTTCTGAACCATAAGCTCTGATGCCCCAGGCAGCTCTGATAGTCAGTTGTTCCAATATAATATATCCACCTCATGCCCCTCCCACATGAACAAAAAAAAAAAGGTGGGGGTGGATCTTTAGGAGCTTCTCAGGCGGAGGTGGGGGTGGATCTTTAAAAAAAATTAATGCTGCCTCCCACTACTCAGGTTCCAGTTCTTGTACCTCCCATTTAAGAAAGAAAATAGTGCCCTGCAACCATTGACTAACATGAAAGTGTATTTATTTGAGGGAGGAAAGCATTTCTTGGAGGAGGGTAAGGTGGAGGAGACTATTTACACCTTCAGCCAGTTCCACGGATAGAAAACATGACATCAGCCCTTTTGTACATGCAAAACGTCTGCAGGCTCCGCCCACTGCAGCCGTAAAAATGGTCACACTGTAGTACCTGTATAGGGCATGCTTAGTCACCACTACCTCAGGACTGCTGCCATTTCCAGGTAAGTCCAACACCTACTTTAGAATAGTTTTCATGGGTTTTGAAAGTATGAGGTGGCACAATGCTGCTCATAAAAGTTCCCCTTTTAAGAAATGCATGCTATCTGCACACAACGCACCCTCAACGCTGTCGCCTGTGAGACCCCCCCATTACCTTCTGAGTGAAGAAATGTTTCAACAAGGAATGCTCCAGCACAGCTAATCTCAGTAAAGAAAAATAAAAGAACTCATTAGGGAGCAGCCTAATTCCAATCATAGCACTAAACAGACAATCTAGAAGATTGGAAACAACAGGCTCGCTCACCATATGTATGTATTTCAGTTATAATTTATTTTTATTTGGCAAGTAATCAGGTGCAAAAATTAAGTCAGATATATTCTGGCTTGCTTCCAATGTTTTGGAACAAAAATTCTTTCATCAGGGAATGCACATATAATTTACTCACTAAAAATATTTCTACTTAAGTTCCATGTTCCCCGAAATGAAATTCTTGAAAATCACAGCAGTTGAGGTTTCACAGCCCAATATGCACTTTAGTAATTAGTTGTCTTGCTTGTTGCAAACACCTTTTTAAATTAAAGCTGTGGTTTGCAGAGGCTCCCCACCCCTTCAAACCTTACCCTCCTGTTTAGGCACAGGCGAAAAAGTGGCTTTTTCTGCTGCAGGAAAAGTGGTTTAATTTAGTTTTAAAAGTCAGCTACCAGAAGTGCTGCACGCCTAGGGGTGCCATTTCTGGCAAGGTGTGGCGCTGCACCATGTGCTTCAACACAGGCTGCGGTGCGCGCCACACCTTTGATAGTAAGCACTCGGCGTCTGCAACTACTTCCAGGCAGAACTTGAAACTAAATTAAACCACTCCCGCAACAGAAAGTAGCTCCCTTTCGACAATGTAAAACCGTAGGTAAGGTCAGGGGGAGCCTCTGCAACAAGCTTTCCTTTAATAAGTTCTTGCCTTTTCTGGCTGAATTTTTTTTTAAAGGTAAAGTGACTGCTATGGTGTTCCCTGCAATCTGCCTTCTACACAAATCTTTTTTAAGATTTTCTTTTTAAAAGGGAAACAACAGAATGCCCACCATACTGCTATTACCATACAAAAACATGTTTGTTAACAGTCCTTGATCAACACCCACTGCATCTTTCTGGATTTGGGAACACTCCAACACAGTCTAGCCACTCATGACACAGTGGGAGGAGGAGACTACTGCATCATGAGTGACTGCACTGTTTGGGGTGTTCCTAATGTTCAGTAAGCGTGTAAGAAGAGCAGATTTAGGACTGGAAACAAAACACGGTTGAGCATGTTACCCCATTAGCATGCATTTCAGTTCTACTAAGATAGAAAGCAGATACAACAAACATCAATGAATTTTAGAGAAGCTAAGCAATCATCAAATGTGGGGTTTTAGTTAGAAATAATATGGTACAAAAGCACTGACAGTGTCCCTTTAACAATCCCAACAAACATGGCGGGTGCCAAGTGGCACCATCTCCTGTTACAGTGCGGCTCTGCACCACGCCACTCGCTTGCACTGAAAAGCATGCAAGCAAGCAGTTTGGAGCTGCACTGTAACAAGAGATGGTACTGCACCGTGCCCACCAGGTTTTATGACCATGGGACTTAAGCCTAACTGGGGTGGGGTAAGGCTTTGGAGGGGGATTTCTTGTGAAAAACAGTTTCCCTTTAATGAGGAATTGAAAAAAATTAATTGACTATGTAATCAAATGTCCTTCTTTAACTGTTGCTTGAAATGAGTTTTGGGGGAAAAAGTGTCAAGAAGTGAAATACATAAAATTGCTATGAAGATTTGCCATTTGTATTTGTTTCTTTGTTATTAATTCCTCCACGCTACCTTATAGGGTGGGAATCTCCCAGAAATTATTATTTTCCAAGGCTGAGCATTCAGATAATGTGAACTAAGGTCATGCCCACAACTCGCTAAACTATGCCCCAAATCCCCAGGGCACCAAATTCCCCACTTACCGGTCACTCTGATGCCGGTGCTGCCGCCACTGTTGTTGCTGCTGGATGACGACGTGCTGTTGTTCCAGCAGGTGCTGCTGGAGACTTTGCTACTGCTGTGGTTGGCACTGCTGCCACTGTTGTTGCTGCTGGATGATGTGCTGTTGATGCAGTAATGAGTGCTGTAAATTCGGTTGCTGCAAGCTGAACATTACTGTCGACAAAACTCAAACCTGGAAAACCACAGAAAAGCTTTACTTGTGGCCTGAATGACGGATAACATACAAACATCCCCACTGCAGCCTGAGCCATCACTCACCCCCCTCCCACCCCCTGGCAGATATCACACTGGCATTCGTGCATGACTGCTGCTGCTGCTTGCTAATACCTGTAGTATAATCTTTTCGCATTCAGCTACAGATCTTGCAGAATCAACACCGCTGCTCTCATCCCCAATAAAGGTTTTTTCCGCATTCTGCCTCCCAACAGACCCCAAAATACACTAATTTCTTGACAAAATGAATGAACTATTTACAAGCACTGATTGGTGGGGCCACCCTTTCTTCGTGAAAATGTCAAAGAATAGGATTAAAAATGGAATTTGCCATTTTTAAACACCACTTGAGAGTCCATTTTTGACATGAAAAAAAAATACGTTTGCACCAAATTACAATCACAACTGATGCCAATTTTTGTGTAACCCCAATTTTGTCTCACAACTGTAGTGGAAACATGCTGATTTATACTCAATTTGGGGTGAAAATGGAAAAAAAAATGCTGTCAAGATTTTGTATAATGGAATTGCTAATGTTTGACAATGGAAAATCAGGGGCATTAGATCAGAGAATAGCATTTCCGAACAGATTGTCTTTTTGCTGCAAACCTGTCTTTTGTATGTTTCCTGCATGATTTAATGCCACTTACAATAAAAAAAACCTGTTCCTTGTATGTTTTCTGTGGCAGACTGGCTGGTTGCTGGAACCTCCCAGTTCAGGCTGGTTCTCTATGCTCTGCACTGGTTGCCTGTGCAGTGGCGCATCAACTTTAAGGCATGCTTGTTAACCTGCAAGACCCAGCGTGGGCTCCCTAAAAGGCATCCCGTTTCCATACGCTCCTAACCACCCACTTCAGTCAGCGGAGGCAAATCTCCTCACAATACCCAGATCTAGGCTGAACTCTTTGAAGGATTGGGCATTCAGTGTTACTGCTTCAGTTTTGTGAAAGGCCCTACCCCCAGATGTAAGAGAGAAGGCCCTTTGATTTGACTTTTTAAATCTTATCTTAAAACTCGCATGTTTGCTTTGCGTTTTGGCGCTGGCATTATCTTTTAGTCACCTTTATAGTATTTTATCATTTATATTCTGTTGCATACATTCATGGTTCTGTTCTATGGACTGTAAGGCACCCAGAGCCACAGGGACTGGGCGCCATATAAATATAACTGTCTTTCCTTGCCATTTCATGTCACTTAAGCAACTGCCTTCTACCGCCTGCTGATCAGCTCTGCCTTTGTATTATCAGCCACTGATGTTACTCCCCATGCAACTGCCTTCCTATGGACAGGAATAACAATATGGCAGCAGCACACAGACAACTGGGTGGGGGCTGAAGAACGTCAGCCTCCACTATCCTTCAAACAAGAGATCACAAGGGGGGCAGTAGTGAGGCAGTGAATAAGGAGCAGTGCATTAATTAGTGCCATGAAAATAGAGCCCCAGGAGCTTAACAGCAGGACTGGAGGAGACAGGGGACAACACAGAAACACAGATTGTCTCAGCAGAAAAAGACCCAGCGGCAGATATAGTTCACTTATTTCCGTACCTGTCTCCATGCTCGGCCTAATGCCAGACTGGATTTAGAAATCTGATAGCCCTAATAGTTGTTAGGCACCCTCTTCCCCACGTATCCCAGACCCTCGTCTCCTGATGAGAGTTGCGCAGCATCGTTTGGGGGGTATATCCCCTCCAAAACCACCCTGCCTAGATGGAGACACAATGTCAGCATGGAGGGGGATGAGGGTCTGAAGCGAAGTAAGGGAAGCTGAGGATACCTAGGGGACCTAGAGGGAGGCCTGAAGGGGGCATACAAATAAAGAATATATAAAAAGAGATAAATAAAAGCAGGAGTTGGCCACATCTGACAGAAGAACATCAAAGGTAAAAACACAAAAAGCTCTGTTTGGTTCATTTTGTCTCTTTAATTTTAGAGACCAGAACTTAATTTATCCTGGGCACCACCATGCAGAGAGCTCACACAACAAACCAAACTGCTTATCGTGCGTTTGTGACACCGCTCTAGTTTGCTCCTCCTGCGCAATGCTTTCCTCTTGAACCTGCCTCCTCTCTGCCTGATCATGTTGGGACACCGATCCTGCTGCCACCACTCTAACCCACTGGTGCCCAGGTGCTGCAGCCGCTCCTGCCCTTTGCTACTGCTGCAGCTCTGACCCTGTCGCCACTCCTACTGAGGTCCTAATCCAGGTCCTTCCACTGCTCCGAGTGTGGTTCTGAGTCCCAGAAACACTGTCTTCTCTGCTATAGCTGCTTTTAACATCTGCAAATGCTGGTGCCTCCACCCTGCCACTGTTTCTGCTGGGGTCCTGTCTGCCCGATGGCGGTAGCTCCAAATGCTCTGAAACATTTATTTTATTTTTTGTTTATTTATTAGGAACTCGGAATTACAAACCTTTGAGCTCAGAGCTCGTTTACAAAGGATCCTCATCAACATTTACGGAGATACATTTTGTTATAACAGCATAATTACAGCAGACAAACTGACACTGGGGTTGTACTACTGACATAGAGTTTACATAGGAGGGGGTAGCAAATACATTTACGGTTTACACAAGTCAAGACATGAATGAAGCAGTTGGTAGCATTGACAATTTCCCAGTGGAGGTACACAATGTGCAGCCATCTGAGAGAAGTTAAATGCAGAGAGACAAGTTGGGGTTTGGCAAGTACAGGTAGATGGGGGTAGTGGGGGGAAGAGGTCAGGAAAATGGGCTATAGGTAGTATGGGTGTACTGGACAGAGGGCAGGTGGAGGGGAGGAGTAGAGGGGGCAGAGGAAGTGGACAGTGGACCAGGCAGGAGGTAGTGTAGGTGAACTGGATAGAGGGCAGGTGGGGGGAGGTAGTGGGGGGTACTGAACTACACACAGGGAAATGGAGAATAAAAAGGATCCTGATTAGACTTTATTACCATTCTGGACATTCGGCTGTCATTCAGAACTGTTCATCTGCTAACACCTTTTGTTTGTAGCCCTGCACCAGCCTGAGAGCGTCCGAGTACCTGCGAAGTAAAGACATTCCTGGAAGGCCAAGTAAGTGGTAAAGTGTTTGTAAGCACCCCTTTTCAGAGATTTCCACCACTATACTCCTAAATATGAGGAGGGGGCTACACAAAGAATCGCGCTACCTCTTTGTACCACGAGAAGGACATGTTTAATATAAAAAAAGGCTTTTTTTTGGGAAGTTATTTTGTGCTGGCTGATTCTAGGAGGAAAAGGCAAGCTGTCAGTCCAGCTGTTTTTGTTTTTACTTTGTTTCTTAACAGACTCAAAAGAGTGAAATTTAAACCTATTTGGCTGATGCAATGCAAAATGACAGACATTACTAAACTACAGCTCCACCTAGAGGATGAAGGAGTGGAGGGTGGGTTGAAAGTCTCTACAAGAACTAGGAGGTAATTCTTATGGATCTTACCAAACTATGCTCATAGTTGGTTTCAAACCACGTGTATCCACCCCCATTTTCGTTCATAAGTAACTATGAAATTATGCTGCTTATGTTGAAAAAAATCTATACTATGTAATATATTTTGTTCTTAAAAAAATAAATAAAAGTCAGAATGTCGGTACAGCAGAAAGCCTACCTTTTGCGATATCAGGGTCAGCTGGGAAAAGGAGGTCTGAGCTTCTCTGGTACAACACTGCCAGCTGCATGACCACTCGTGGCCATGCAGCTGGACCGTCTTGTGGGGAGGGGGGATGAAGCCTGGCTCTGGTGCTTTGTTACGCAACAGCATTCGGGGGGGGGTGTGTGTGTGTCATGGAGCCCCAGCCATCTGCCTCCCGAGAGTGGGACAAAATGCAAGAAGGAAAAGCCCCATGTGGCAGTATGAAGCCAGCCCATTGGGCCCCACCACTCCAGACTGCCCACTGGTCCCTCACCAGATGTAAGACAGGCGCAAGGGCAGTCATGGCTGACGACACTCTCAAAGAAACCCACCATAGGGGAAATGACTTCTGCCAAGCAAATGTCCTCTGCGGATCCCTGGGGGATGTATTAAGCAAAACAGAAAGGTGGCAGATGGGGTACAGACAGTGGTAGCCGGCCAGAGTTGGGCAGTGTCGATGACAGGGAAAAAAGAATATCATTGTGTAAGGTGGAATGTCAAAAATGTACATCTGGTGTTTCCTTCCACAGGAGCGAGTATTTCAACGGCCCTAAGAAATGGAGCTAAAATTAGCAAAGTGGTGTTCAAGTGGGTACATTAGCTTATTGGAAATGGAGCTCAACCTTGAAACCAGATATACGAAACAGAGCAGAGTACCTTCAGTCTTAGCCCTGAATATCGTTAAATCATTGGGTTGGGGTCTTGTACACTTTGCTGACTAAAATGTTCAATACCTGTATCTCAAGTTGATAGGATACAAAGTCTTACAAAGTGATATATGTTTCAGGGCCCTGCATTCCTTTATTTTTCTTTTTAGTTCTATTTTTTATCCCCCCGGATCCTCTGGCTAGGACCTCTTTCCACCACTGCCAGCACTACCTTCCCGTCCCTCAAGGCTTCAGTTGATGATCTTACTGGGACTCCAGGGGACACCTGCATCACTGCCTGGCCCCTCGGTTACCCTCCCGCCGAGGTGGAGTTTGCATCAGCTGACTGGCCCTTCTCCCCACTTCATCCAGGAAATACAGCAGAAGTGAAACCTGGAAGTGTCCCCGGGCATCATTAGTGGATGCCCAAGGTGGACGTGGGGAGCATGTAGGGTTTCTTCTATCCAGCTACCGCTAGTTTTTCCCTGAGTATCTTCCCTCTGAGAGCCTCCTACAGTCATGAGGTACCAAAAAGCCAGATGCAGCAACACACACACACACACTCCCTACCCCATGCATTATGCATGTAGTTTCCCTGCACTGTCACCCGTGGTCACCCAGGTGGCAGCAGAACAGCAGGACGCAAGGTCCTCTCTGATGCCAGCATCTGATAAAAACTTGATCCTTCTCCTCCTGGTCAGCCCTCTCATGGCTCTGGCATGTTCCTGAACACAGGTCACTGGCATCGTGGGCAGCAGCGCTACCACTGTGCCAGGGGCTAGCTCTGCACTGCTTCTCTGAATTACTGTGGTCTATTGGGGGTTAGAATCATAAATCCCAAACAAGCAGAAACACTGCAATGCCCACCTCCAACTATGCTTTTGTGCGGGTTTTAAATGTCTGGACAGTTGACAGCTTAAAGTGTTTTTTATTTTCTTTCCAGCTAAAAATTCACAATTGGCAACAGCAGAAGTTCATTACAGAAAATTCATCTAACATTTGAATTTCAGAATCTCTATTTTATTTCTCCATCTTTAATTTGTTCCCTGAACTGTTCCTGGCCCCCTTCACTGCCTGTCTGTCTGTCCAGGTCCCTTACCCACAGTTCCCAATACCTACCAGCTCTGTTGATCCTGCATTGATTGCCCCCATGGCGGGGGAGGGAGAACCGTACCCCACCCAGTGTCCACGTTCAGACATGGCGCCAGGTCTGGTAGGTGGCGTGCGGCAGCGATGGGTGGGCACATAATCCTGCCTGCCACGTGGGTTCCCTTCCTATTTTCCCCAAGGCTCCAACATGCAATGGTGCACCGTGTGTGCATGCCTCCGTGTGCATATTTGTTGTCGAGACCAAGGAAGCCCCTTTCTCCTAAGACTTCTCCTCTGTGCTACCACCCAATCTCTATCAAGTGGCAGACTACAAGTGTGAGGTCTGATCCCCAGCTGACGGAGGACAGCAGTCCTTTGGATGCTCAATCCTCCATCCCCTGGCTCACCCTATGATGCACAAGGCACATTCTTGTACCTGGGTCAGTGGCGTCATAAGCGGTAGCACCACTGCTGCGCCGACTTTTGCTAAATACAATTTCATTTAAACTGGATAATTTCCCCAGACCTGGGTCATCGGAGGGCCGGCCGGGGGGAGAAGGATTGAGCGTCCCTAGGACTGCTTTCCTTCTCTTGGGGGGGGGTAGGGAGGGCCTGTGATCGCACAAGAGTAACACCTGGTAGAGGTCGGGTTGCCACCCTGTAGCGACGCAAAATCGATGCTCTCTGGGGCAGGACAGACGCTGGATGTCATTGCATGTCTCCGCCCCAGCCTACAGGGGCAAAAAACAAGGCAGGACCTCTGTCTTCATGACGCCCTCCCCGGGGCTTCAATTAGCCTCTGCCACCAAAGCTCTCCCAACCAGATGCTGGTTCCATGGTACTGGAATACCGGAGACCAGTGCCACAGCCCCATCCTCCAGGGGGCAAGCCGGGGGGTGACCGGGAGAAGCAACGGCAATTGGCAGTAGGTGGGAGTCCCAGGGCCGTGACCAGGGCTGATCTCGACAGCAGGTCCTACCAGAAAAAGTACAATAAATATAAAAAAAAAATAAACTATCATTTCCCTTTGGCTTCATCTGTTCACATTACCTATTCCTGTAGCAAAGTCATTATTCTCTGCTGATGACACAGAAATAAGTCTGATGTAACAAGCAAAGGATTATGACTTTGGGGCAAGAAAGTTAGCAGAAAAAGATTAAATCTAAGTTGCAAGCAGCCCATTTTCATGCAAATATCTCTAGTAATAAAGGACAGAATTCCTGAAAGTTTAAGGTTTTGTAATTTAATGCATTTTGAGTCCAGTCGATGACAACTGTTATTGTCCTGCAGAAAACTGAAACATCATTTCATATTGATTTACAGCGATAAATCTGGTACGTAGAGGCTTCCACAGATGTGTTTCACGCTTCAATGCACCAACTGGATTTTGCACTGCCCTACACTGTTGTAAGCATCATTTTCAGAGGCACAGTGACAAGACAGATACAAAGTAAATATTATAAAGAAATTAAACTGATCCTCTTGTTACCAATAACATCACTGTTTGAAAGTGGCATTTGAAACTGTGCTAGGAGCCACGTTGGTTGCGGGGGCGTCAGATAACATCTGTGCATCTAAGGAAAAAACATGTCACTGTCCTACTGTTCTACCATTCAGCTGTTGTAGCAGGAAACCCGCAGTTGGGAAGAAGAGTAGTGAGAGTGGATGTAGCCCGCTGACAAACGGTGCAGCAACTGAAACTCACAACAGCATGGGTGCAGCGAAGGTGGAGAGTTGATGTGCAGTCTGTGGCAGTGCAATTCTGCGAAATGTGCGAGCTGAAACAGAAAACAGCTGAGAGCCGATGAAAGAACAGGAATGTGAAGCCAAACACCGAGGTCTGACATGAAATTTATTGAAAACAGATAAAGAGCCACATATTACACACAAAAAAAAACCAAACAGATGCTCTTTATCTGTTATGGAGCAGTAACTCCCATCTCTGGACTCTGATGACTCGCTCTGGAGGTTTATGGTGCATCAGAATCCCTCAATGGAGTTACTGCCCCGCAACAGATAAAGAGCCAGTGGTCACTCTGTTTATTTAGAAATTAGTGACTGGGACAGGTACACTGGACCAAGATTTGTTGCCTAGTGTGACCTTGAGGAAAGGTACAGGGAATACATTTTATCAGTAAAAACAAAAACAGAAAACAGTGCAGACCTGAAAAATTAAACAACAACAACAACAGGACCATGTTACATAACAGAAACACAGAATTTGACAGCAAATAAGGACTGCTTGGCCCACCCAGTCTGTCCACTTTACCCTACCTATAGCATCATATCCGACTCTACTTGATCTCTGGCGCGGCCCCCCCTCATCCCTTTCCACTAAGATTCTCTTATGCCTACCCCATGTATTCTTGAACCCCACCACTGTGTCTGCCCCCATGATTGAATGTGGATGAAAACTTACATGACAAAAACAAAGGCGCAAAATAGCAACGGTAATATTGGGTGATCAGAGAGGGGTAAGGTACATAACTAGCAAAAGAAAAAAAAATGCTGGTAGTTTTAGTCAGTTCCTTTATGATCTAAGACCTGGGAATAATTTTTTTATTTTCCCCAACCCATCTCGGTGCAGTATCCCCATGCCTGTGGCGGTCGGGCCCAGCCCACCCCTTTGCATCTCCAGTACCTACTTCTGCACCTTCAGCCCAGAGATTACACACCCCACCCCCGTGGGGCCCGGCCAAAGTCAGGCATCATCCCCGTTGCTCCAGCTAACGTGGCAGGAGACCACTCCTAAACAATTATAGGGGCTGGCAGTGGAGAGGGGGACCCAAACGCGCTGGCTATCATACTGCCTACTCCCAAGGACTTTATAAGTGCACTAAGTCCCTCCACTGTGTGGATTACTATTCCTGAACCACACTTCTTGGAAAGTGAGGGCACTCAGTGCAAGCATCTCATGCTTCACAATGAACCTGGGTGTGTGGTTCAGGAACAGTATAACCCACACCCTTTTGTGGCTTACTACTCATGTGATCAAGTCCCGAGAGACAAACCGGTATTATACAGTGGTACGACAATGGACCATTGTGACTGACTGGCACTTTTCAGCCTGGCTAACCCCTACAACAACCCAAGCTAAAAGTGCCAGTCAGTCGAGGTGGCAGCAGCACAACAAATTAAATCAATACAGCCGGTTCCCCCCGGAAACATTAAAACAAACCCACTGCCGTTTTTCCACTAAAGGTGATCAAGAAAAATACATAGTTGCTGTCGGCAGATAAGGACTGCTAGGCCCATCCAGTCTGCCCGTTTAAGCTGCCTAACGAAATGTCCAGTGCCCCTATCTGGTCACTGGATTTAGCTTTTCCTTCTTATCTCTACTATTCCTTTGTTTCTGTCCCATGCATGTTTGAAGCCCGCCACTGCAGGGCTGCCACCACCTCCTGGGGCAGGCTATTCCATGCAGCCACCACCCTTTCAACAATCATTTAGGCACAGTGCTATCACTTCAATGAAACAATACCTCACATTAAAAAAAAAACTGTCTAAACTGCTCGCACTGACTAGTTGTACACCTGGCTTCCAATACCACACAAAAAGCTGTCAATTTTTTCCCCTCGCTAAGCATGACCGCAAACTGAAGCACTGTCCCTCACGTCAGACACACAGCAGAACTGAGTGTTACACAACACTCTAACATGACATTCCTGCCTGCTGCATGCTGATCATGAATTGGAGAAAAACAAAGATAATTTAAATAAAGTTTTCTAATGTTTTATTTTCCCAGTCGTGTATCTGTTTCCTTACACTCAACTGAACTGTTCTCTCTCTCTCTGCCTTGAAACACTTCTATTAAAAAAAATACCAAGAAATAGTCTCACTGTGCCGGCCCAGTGGCGCTGGTTGCCTTACCTCGCGCTATGCCGGCAACCTGTGTTCGGGAACAAGCATGGGTCGTCAGGGGTTGCCAGGGTTAGAGAGGGATTGAGTGTCCGAGGGACTGCTCTCCCTCTCCAGGGAGGAGGGTTTGCCAGTGATCGGCGTTGACTGGCTCCTAGCGGTGGCTGGGGGGCAGTTCAGCGATGTTAGTAAACACTATGGGGGTAGGGATGGGGCCTGTCTGGAGGCAGCGTGCGCTCTCTCCGCTGGCGTCCTGCGCCTCTCTCTGCAGGGAGAAAAATGGAGCCCTTGCCATGGATGGCGATGGTCCCCCTCACAGTGCCGCGGGAGGCACCTCCCGAACTGGATCCGGCCTGGTGGGTGAGTCGTCCCACCCCCACAGGGTAAGTCATGGGGGCTGAAGGGAGGGGCTGATACTGTCGGCGGCGAAGAAGGGGCGTCAGGGGGTTACAGGGTTGGGCTCCCAGAAACAATAAAAAAAAAAAAAATAGTCTCACCAATGAAGTCCCCTAGAAAAACAAATTGCAAATAAAAAAGTAGTGACCCTCTTTAATGCTGCTCTGTCACCTGCCTTGTTCTTCATATCTCTCTGCAGTCTCTGTGTCACTCGCTACAAGACTCATTGCGGAATCCCAATCCCGTGTCTCTCTATCCAGCAGTATTCTCTCTTTCCCCTTACAGAAATATAAGCGTGCAGCATGTGTGTCGCATACTTAGTAAGCATGCAGCATGCATACTGCATACATGCCGTGCACTTGCATTTCTGTATGGGTCTCCACGCTGTCAGAGTACAACTCTTAACAAGTAGACATTTAAGAGAAACTGGTAATCTCCTGCTTTGTCTTACTTCTTCATACCTCTCAACTGTCCCCGATTTTCAGGGACATCCCTAATTTTTGCCTCAAAAAATTCCCTCTGTCCCTCCTAAAATGTGCATGTCAGTCACTGGAAAATAGTGACGTAAAGCATAAAATACTATTAAACATTAGTGCTAAAGTCTAATTCTTCATCACATTAAACCACAAATGGCAAGAGGCTTCTTAGTCTAATACTACAGTTTTTTAAGATCTGTCCCTGATTATGGTCATCTAGCCTCAATTTTAAGGCAGGAGGTTGAGAGGTATGAATACATTAATCATGCTCCCAAGATGCTCTTACGGTGGGGGGGGGGGTCTATTTTCTATAGGAAAGAATATTCTAGACAGCTGATGAAGCAAATGTAACCCCCCGTCAGCCGGGGTTGCAAGAATCCCACTTAGATCTAGTGGCAGGCAGGGAAGACAGCTAGTGAAACTCCAGTTAAATGGGTTTCACACCGTCTCACTCTGTCCTCAGTCTCAGCTGAGCTGGAGGGATGACATCATACAGAATTCTCGCAGCAGCATAAGCAATATTGGAATGTTGCAGCTGGGAGTTAGGTTAGAATGTTGGGTTTTCAAAGACAGTCTGTAGGGGAGTGTTGTGCAGTCTGTAGTGGAGGGAGGAGGTGCCCTGCAGTTGGCAGTCCCTCATAGCCCTCAGCTCTGTAACAGAGCTACCTCTGCCATGGGTGTGTGTTCTCGCCCTAGAGAAGGACACAGAAGATACCTGCTTGAAGTGGTTGAGACCGTCCCCCAGTTGTTCCAGTGCCCCATCCCTGAGAGGGATGGGGGGGAACAAGACCAGCTCTTCAGGGGCAATTCCCCTGGCCCTGCTGAAGGAAGAGAAGCTGCCTAGAAGTTCATCTGTTTTCCAGACAGAAGCCTGTGGGCACCTGCAAACCAGGGTGAGTCTGCTCTGCCAGAGAGCCTATGTTTCACCAAGACTGTTGTGTTAAGTGTCTGCTACTGTGGGTCAGGAAAGGATGCCAAGTACAGTACGTAAGTCGTGTATGGCTTGAAATTAGTCTAATCTGTGGGGGTCTACAGGGATGGACATAGCCACTTAAAGAACGTTACAAGTCAGGACACTAATTACCAGAAACAGCAGATTGTTAAATGTGACAAACATTTCGAGATAGCATTCTACAAACAAAGAGGTTCACAAAGAAAGGTGTTGATTCCAAATAAATGGCCAGGTATGAATTTGGGGACAAAAGGTGGGAGACCCCCCCTCCCCAATCTGGAGAATCCAGATTTACCTCTACGGATTTACTTTGGGCACCTATTGCTTTCTTCCAGGCACTCGGCCAGTGTTCGTAGAAAGTACCCAGACGTGGGATTGATGATTTCCCTTATGGAGTTAGGAAGTGCTCATGGGTGGTAGAGGGAGCCACCAGATAAATATCCATGCTATATGGAAAAATGTCCAAGTGCTGGCTGGAGTGCCACGCCAGGGAATCCAGGAGAGATAGCGAGAGAGTGAGAGTACCAGTTCGGGCTGAGGGCTCAGTGTGCTTAAAACTGGAGAGTGGAAGTTGTGATGATGATGATGAAGATGTGTTCTGACCTCAATAGTTCTGTACGACCAGTGAGTGTAGCCCCGTGGGTGTCCATCCTGCTTTGTATTCCTGTGTGTGTGTGTGTGTGTGTGTGTGAATAAAAGCCCCACTTTAGAATCCCACTCCTGGTTTGGACAGTCAGTTTTTGCTTCCTGTGTCCGGAGTTGCTTGAGTGCCCCTGTTCAGAAGTACAAACCTAGCCCTGATGCCAAGTGAATGTTTTCTCCCCGAACCCAGGCTCACCAGGTAATGGGTTATAAACTGGAGGCACTGTGGCGCTAAATAAAATTACATCAACCCAGGATCTGGGGGGTTACAAAAATAAAAATGTAAATTTAACTACATTTTTACTTATCCTTTAATTTTTTTTTAAGGGGTCCATCACGCAATTGCAATAATCTGCTACAGGGTGTGTGTGGGTTAAAGAATAGTCCATGACAGGGTGTGGACTGGGCTGGGATTTACCCACACCTGGTGTGTTTCAGTCACAAGGCCGCAGGCCAAGTAACTAACAATGCCAGGCACAAATAAATCCCAGTCCAACCCACACCCTACCGTGGATTATTCCAATTATACAATTAAGAAACATGACAATTACACAAAAAAAGTGAAGGAAACATTTTTTATGCTGATTTGCAGACACAGCTCTCAGTTGTCTCAGAATTCAAAACTGCAGCTTAAATTATTTTTTGGTTTTCACTTTTCCTGAATGACTTTTGATTTTGCAGAATGGTGCGGTAAGTGGGAGAAAAAATGGCAGCTTTGCGAGACTACACTGGCATGCTATGGGTTCTTTGTGAAGTGATTTTTTTTTTTTTAGTGCACTCGGCTGGAACTTTATGCAGTGGTTATGCAAAAATTACCCTACAGCAGAAAGTAGCAGCTGACCAATCAAAATAGCGGATTTATAGACCCCACTGTATAATTAAGCAATTTTATCCTCCAGGGTGTGGGTACACTGGAAGGATTTACCACGGGTGGTGTGATTCGGTCATGAAGCGCGGCGGTGACGAACCACACCAGTTGTGTTAAGTCCTCCAGTGTACCACACCTGGAGATAAATATATACTACAATGGCAAATGTTTCTTTAAGCAATAAGCCACGAGGGGTGTGTGGATTATCGGGGATTTACCACGGCTGGAGTAGTTTGCCACGCAGGTGCAGCCGAGAGGGTAAATCCATGCCAGCCGTGGTAAATCCCCCGATAACCCACACCTCGCGAGTGGCTTATTGCGATTATACAATGGTCAACTTTTTTTGTGGAAGTGAGAAAAAAAACAGAAAATGGGTTTTATTTTAAATAAATAATTATTATATTTTATTACTGCGACACAAAAAAATAGTTCCTTGTTGGTAGGAAGACTGCAACTACTGCCGTGGTCTAGTGATGTTAAAAAAAAAAAAAAAAATTTACAGTCGCGATGGATTAGACTGTACAGATGAGCAACTATCTGACAAAATGTTTTATTTTACATTTTCCCCACTTTTTTTGCCATTTTGAGATGCATACAGACCCGGTAGAGCACAAAGTCTTTTTTCGTTTGTTAATGAAATACGAGGCAGGGCAGTGATGACCGGTAAGAGTGTAGTGCTCGTGACAGTGAGGGAGTGCGGACGATGTGAAACTGAGCTGCTATTCATTGCAGTTTTCAAGAGAGAGAGACCTTCTCTCCCCATGGGCAGAAAGTGAAAAAACTGACATTCAGATGAATGATTCGATGGAGACTGTGAGAAGCTGCGAAGGGCTGCTCCGTGCTTTCAGGTTTACTGTAACATCAGCGGTTCAGTTTACAGTGCCTATTGTGGTAGGAAGAAACTGTTTTATGCCTGGTGATTTTTGCGATTAGGACATTTGGGTAGGTGTACTGATTTTGACTGTTGTGATTGAGCTGCCTGAAACTGCAGTGGTTGTTTGAATCTCCCGCTTTGGCATCACGCTTTAGCGGGAAACAAGATGGCGGTCGGAGTTCTGCGACTTTGCCATCGGATTGCTTTTTTCCAAGATGCGGCTGGCTGGCACCTTTTGCGGTGATTATCAGAGGATTTACAACGGAGGTAAGGTGCCAGCCTGCCGTTCTCATTGGTCAGTGTCCAAGGTCCATGGTATATTGTGGGATTTACCCACTTCTGGTGTGGTTTTAATTACTCTGCCTGCAGCCCCCCGGACACACCACACCAGGCACTGGATAACAACCCAGTGGAGGACTACTGGTAAGTAGCCAGTGCTTTTTTTTCCCCCGCTCATTATAACAGAATGCCCCTCAAATTCATGGAGTATTCAGGTGTACAGGCTGCAGAAGGAATGCAGTACTGTGCACAGTACAACTGAAAAAAAACCTGTCGAAACAAAGGAGAGAAAAATGCTGTCCCTCTTGACAAAACACAATTTTGTGGTGAACTGCAAAACTAGAGGGAATGAGAACTTCTGTGTTCCCGGCTAACCAGTTACACAGTTTTTTTTGTTGTGTGTGTGTGTTTTTTTTTTTTGTACCCAATATACTGCTCAGGCTTGCCATTATAACACGATAGCCCAAGTACCGAAATGGCCTAAAGTCTGGAAAGGGACGCAGGTTTTGTTTATTGCGTGTTCCTGCTGCGCAGCGTGTAAATCCGGAGCACTGCTGCATCACGCAGCGGAGGGGACGCGTTTGGTAAATGTGCTTGAGCGGGTTTGCTCCCAGCCCGGAGCGTCACGTTTTTCAGCCCCATTTCCCGATACGATCCTCTTCCCCCAGCTCCTTTACTTCCTTACCTTCACTCGCCTAAGCTCGCCACCTTTGACCAGTCCCGTCTCTGTGACGTCACCCCGAAACCGCCCAGTCTTGCATTAGACAATTGCTTGCAGGGAAGGGTCACGGCAATGCAGCTTGTATGGCAGATCTGGACGTTGCAAGTGCCAGACAGTCTGAAACGGACTGCTCTCCTCTTGGTGTTTCTTTGTAATGTAACTTTTTTTTTTTTTGTAAAGTTGGGGGGTGAAGAGTTACACGCGGGTAACAGCAGGAGGGCAACTAACAAGCATTACAAATACAACCATAAATAAGAAGTGAATGCAAAAACGAATGCAATTGCTATTTAGGGTTATCTTGTAAGAAGCCCAAAGTGGGGCATTTGAATTTCTAACTGATAAATGATTTTTCGCAGGACACTATGTAACCTCGACCAATGCAACAGTCTTGTTTTATCAGAATTAAGACTAAGAGTTGTAGTTTTTTTAGTTGTTTCTAGTGTTTATCATTCAATGCATTTTAGTTAAGATGTTACAGTTTTTTTGCAACATTTAGAGGAAAGTCAAAAAATATTTTTTTTCTGCTGTGATGTCAGGATATGTATTTTTCATGTTTTTTTTTTGTTTGTTTTTTTTACAGGACACGACTGCCCAAATCAGGACTGTCCTGTGAAAATCGGGACAGGTGGTAACCCGAATTTTATATGGAGACTAATGGGTGGGTGGTTATAATACAGAGAATAATGGATGGGTAGGTGGTAATAACAAGTATTTTACACCCCCCGAGGGGTGGGATGCCACATATTGTTAAGGCATCCCACCCTGAGGGGGTGTGTAAAATCCGAGTTTTATACACCTACCCATCTTTTATTTTGTATAATTGCTGGGGATCGTTTTTTCGCCACTGCAATTGCACAAAAATGTATCTGTGATCGGAGCTGAGCTGCAGACTGTTGGAATTTCAGCGTAGTCTGTGGCGGTTCGGCTCCTTTTGTAAAACCATTTGACACTGTTTATTTGTGGCCAGTTATATATATATATATTTTTTTTTTAAAGAACTTACATGGAAGTCCTACACAGTATTGAGGTGGGAATGACGTGAGCACGAAAGCAGAGAGTGGAAGTTCATTAGCGCGTGGTACATCATGAGAGTAAAGTTTATTTATTTATTTTTTTTTAGAAGCAGCCTTCTCTGAGGTGCTGCCTTTCTATGGTATGGGTGAGGCTAGGGTGCTGCACACCATGGTATTCAATCAGTGGTTGAAAAACTGGTGCAGAGCTCAGGGATTTGGCTTCATTGGGGATTGGGGGGTCCACCTGGCGTGATGCAGGCTTATACTGGCGTGATGGTCTGCATCTGTCCAGGAGGGGAACCAGGATCCTAGGTGATAGGTTTAAATGCTTCATTGGCAGGCATTTAAACTAGCCAAGGGGGAGGCACTGGAAAGGAGCAGGAAAATCCTAGCCCCCAAAAAAAAATCAGGGTAGTAAGTGAGGTAAACACCAAGATAGAGATGTCGATAGGGATAAGGGCTGGGGTAAATGGAGAAAATGACAAAGGCAATAAGGACAGGAATGGGGCAAAAAGTGCGGCCATCAAGAAATGGAGGGTAGTGAGTACCAATGCCCATAGTCTGGGCAACAAGCTCCCTGAACTGGTGGCCTTGATGGAAGAGGGATGCCTGGATATTGTAGCAGTCACAGAAACATGGTACACAGAGAACCATGACTGGGATGTTATACCAGGGTACACAACCTACAGGAGAGACAGGGAAGGGAGAAGAGGGGATGGAGTAGCTCTCTATGTAAGGGAAGGGATAAAAGCAACAGAATAAAATAGTAAACAGGAGAGGAGGCAATGTGGGTCACCTTAGAGACTGGAAATGGCACCACAATCTGCACAGGGGTTGTATACAGACCCTCATCTCGGGGAAGGAATGGACAAGGATATGATAGAAGGCATCCTTAGGATGGCAGAGGGGAGATGCTGTTGATGGGGGACCTGAATATGCCAGATGTTAACTGGAGCACCTTTGCTGCAGCCACATCCAAGAGCAGGGCCATTCTCGATGCCCTACGGGTGGCATGCCTCAGCTAGTTTTGGAACCCACTCATGAGGGAGCAATCTTAGACCTCGTAGTCTCAAATGGGGACAGTGAGAGTCTCTCAGATCTAGAAGTGGGTAGCCATCTGGGAACAAGTGACCACCGAACAGTGTGGTTCATGATAAATTCAGCTACAGAGTCAAGCCATACAAAAGTGAGGGTACTGGACTTCAGGAGGGCTGACTTTGGCAAGATGGGAGAGTGCCTTAGAAAAGCACTAGCAAACAGGCTAGAAGGAGGGCTGGAGCAACAATGGAGAAACATCAAAACTGCCATCACAGGGGCAACAAGCCTCCATGTGTAGCAAATAAATCAAAATGAAAGAAAAAGCCACTATGGTTCTCAAAAGAGGTGAAGGGGAAGGTTAGGGAGAAGAAGATAGCATTTAGAAAGTGTGAGGAAACACAGAAGGAGCAGGACAAAGAACTGTACCAGTTAAGGAAGAAGGGAGGGAAGTCAGAATAGCAAAGGCCCAAACTGGGGAAAAGATAGCCAACTCGGTTAAGAAGGGGGATAAAACCTTTTATAGGTACATCAGGGAGCGAAGAAAGATCAAGGGAGGCATACTGAGGCTTAATGGGAGGGAATGTGAGCAAAGGGTGACAGTGAAAAAGCAGGGATACTAAATGAATATTTCTGCTCAGTATTCACAAAGGAAGGGGAGGTACCTAATCCAATTAACAGAAGCACTCTGGATAGGGGGGTCAATTCCAGTCCTTTCACAGAAGAAAGGGTTCTGAAAGAACTCCTAAAACTGAAGGGGGACAAAGCAATGGGGCCTGTTGGAATTCACCACAGAATTCTAAAATAATTAAGGGGAGAACTAGTGACACCACTGAGTACCCTTTTTAACAAATCATGGGAGGATGGTGTGGTACCTGGGGACTGGAGGAAGGCGGATGTGATTCCCCTTCACAAAAGTGGGAGCAAGACAGAGGCAGGAAACTACAGACCTGTCAATTTGACCTCTGTGGTAGGGAAAGTGATAGAATCACTCTGAAGGAAAGAATTGTTGAGTACCTAGAGGCCAGTGGGGCACAGGACCCAAGGCAGCATGGGTTCACAGTGGGAAGGTCATGTCGATGAATCTAATTGATTTCTTTGACTGGGTGACCAAAGTAGTAGACCAGGGAGGGGCTGTGGACATGGCCTACCTAGACTTTAGCAAGGCATTTGACACAGTCCCACACAAAAGATTAATAATCAAATTAACCAGCCTGGGAGTGAGTCCCAGGGTGGTAGCCTGGGTAAAACATTGGCTAGACAACAGGACACAGAAGGTAATTGTAAATGGAGTCCACTCTGAAGAAAGGGGGGTTACTAGTGGGGTACCACAGGGTTCAGTACTGGGTCCAGTCCTTTTTAATGTCTTTATAAGTGACATTGAAGAGGGACTGGAAGGAAAAGTATGCCTCTTTGCAGACGACACAAAGATCTGCAACAGGGTTGATACACAAGGAGGTGTGGAAAGGATGAGAAGGGACTTGGCAAGGTTGAGGAATGGTCAGAAGTATAGCAGCTTGGATTCAATGCAAAGAAGTGCAAAATAATGCACCTGGGAAACAAAACCCCGGGGAATGATTACACAATGGGGGGAGGTAGTAACAACAACAAAAATGGAAAGGGACATGGGGGTAATCTTATCAGATGATATGTAAGGGGTAAGGTTGTCAAGCAATGTGAGAAGGCAGTAGGGAGGGCTGGGGGTTACTGGGATGTATAGGGAGAGGCATCACCAGTAGAAAACAGGAAGTTGTTATCCCTCTGTACAGGCAGTTGGTGAGACCCCATCTGGAGTACTGCGTCCAGTTCTGGAGACCCCGTCTCCACAAGGACATAGGATGGAGGCAGTCCAGAGGAGGGCAACTAAAATGGTGCAGGGTCTGCAAGAGAAGCCATATGAGGAGAGACTAAAGGAGCTTAATATGTATACCCTTGAGGAAAGGAGGGAGAGAGGGACATGATAGAAACTTTTAAGTACCTCAGTGGAATCAGCAAAGTCCAAGAGGGTAGGCAGCATCTTTCAGAAAAAGAGATGTGCAAGAACAAGGGGACACAATTTGAAGATAGAGGGGGGATGGCTCAGGGGCAATGTGAGGAAGTATTTTTTTCACAGAGAGGGTGGTGGATACATGAACAGCCTTCCTGAGGAGGTTGTAGAGTCTAAAACTGGGAGAATTCAAGAATGCATGGGACAGACATAAGGCAATTCTTGTGGGGGATCGGAAGAAATAGGCTGTTGGTTAACTAGGATCTGCAGCTTATCCTGTAGGTAGGGAAGTTGGCATACTAGGTGGGCCAAGTGGTCCTTATCTGCCATCAAAGTCTATGTTTCTTTATAACTGTGGAAATTAGGTTGTTTTTTTTTAGGGCACATGCCAACGCCAAGTTTTGGTCGGTGAATATCCAGTGTCAGGAGTCGCAGTCGCAGGGAGAAAGGGAAGAGACAGAGCTGGCGCATGCCCAGTACAAGGGAAACCGGGCACGTGAATGTCATTATAACCAGCTGGTTATAAACGACAGAATTATAACCTGGTTTCCCTATGGGAAAAAATGTTAATCAGTTATTATAAAGTTTACACACCCGAGGTGTGGGATGCTAAACCCGGGAGTGAAGCTCAAGGGGTTTATTAAAGCATCCCACACCGAGAGGTGTCTGTTAGTTATTGAATTTTAGTAACTGTGAGAGCCCACTGAGACAACACAGTCTCTTTTTCAGGGGTGACCCAAGAATTGCAGTAGACTGACAGTGCCATGCATTGAAAACAATATTTTCACTAAAAACATACAAAAAAGTTCAAGGCAGACAGCAGTCAAAAACAGCATTTTAGATCAACCAAATACAGTAATAGAAAATTCAAAAATGGCAGTAACTGGAGAACACAGTAACCTTATGCAAGAAATTTCAGATTCAGTCAGAATCGGGGGGTCAAGCGTTCACTGAATATCATACTTTAATTACAATTAACAAATAGAACCAGCAGGAGGAGGAACCAGGTATTAGATAAGATTGAGCATAATTTATCAAGGAAACAGGTTGGCAGAAGGAAGTTGTCAGACAACAGGAGTCAGTGAAAGCAGTTGCATTGTGTGGCAGCAAGGAGAGGTTGCAGAGACGACTGGAAAAGAGGAAGAGCGGTGATAGCCAGAATGGTTGGGGGAAGCAAGTTCCAACAGGATTCAGCCAAGAAGGCTAAAGACCTCTGGGCCACGGCTAGCCAAGTGTTCGGTAATAGGAGAAGGGGCAGCGAGGCAGATCTGAGAGGGTGCTGTGGGGGCTTCTGTTGCACTATGTCAGCAAGATGGAGGAGTATAGTGGTGTACCAACTTATGAGTGAAGCTTAGGGTAGCATAACTTAATTTTGATTCATAAGGTCATAAGGCCTTCCAAGGAAGTATAGTACATCACAGATGAACGGTAAAGGACAGCATCATCTGCATACGGATGAACAGAGGCCCCTCCACAGTTATCCGGGAGGTTGTTGATAAAAAGCGAAAAAAGTAACGGTCCCAGAATAGATCCCCGAGAGATGCCATAGGCAATGGTGCGAGGGTCAGATAGTGAACAAGCCCACTTTACTCTTTGGGTGCGGCCTTGAAGGTAGCATTGAGTCCAAGTAAGGGCACCAGCATCAAGGCCAAGGAAGCGCAGCTGCTGTAACGGAAGACCGTGATTGATCAGGTCGAAGGCCTTAGGTCCACAAAGATTGCGCCAGTGGATTTACCATGGTCCATTCCTTGGAATGTGTCTGAGGTGACTTTAATCAGGTCAGTGAGTGTGCTGTCGTTTTTCCTGCAGGGAGCTTGAGAGCAGATGGTGGAATTCTGGATAATCCTGCAGGTGGTTGTAAAGTATCTGCTCTTGGATTTTGGCTAAGGGGCACACAGTATCGAGACTGGACAATAATTTTCAGCAGTGGAATTGGAACCACCCTTATGTACTGGTACAATCACCGCTACCGTCCATATCTCAGGGACTGTTCCAGATAGGAATAAGCGATTTAACAGGTCATAAATGGGGCGGGTGAGGGCATCAGCCCCCAGCTTGAGGAATTTTGGCTCGAGTGTATCATGTCCTGGTGAACTATCTGCCTTCAGGTTTTTGAGAAGCCAATGCACCTCATTAAGAGTAGCCAGTTTCAGATGAAAGGAAGGGCGGGCTAGGGAATCAATGGATGAGAGGGGGTCAGGACAGGGAAAAGGAGCACTAGAAAAGAGTGACATTTATGCAGATCAGTAAAAAGTTATTAAAGCCATCTGCAATAGAAGAGGGGTTATTGAATATAGTGCCCTGGGCTTTGATGGAAGTGGGGTTTCTGAGGTATGGCCCTTTAGGAAGGAATTAACCTGCTTCCAGAATTCCTTTGGGTTGCTAAGATGATCAGCTTGGAGATTCTTGAAATGCCAGCGTTTGGCTTTCTGGATGAAGTTCTTGCAGTGGTTTCTTAGCTGCCTATATGATTACCAATCTGAGGGAAGCCCACTGGCCTTCTATGTCTGCCAGGCTTTATCACAAGTAGACATGGGCTTCTTTAAGTCCTTAGATTGCCAGGGTGCTTTAGAACCCTTTATCCAGCATTTTTTTTTATTTTAGTCTTTGGTAACCGGGTAAGGCCCACTAGGCACAAGTACCTGTTTTCAGGGGCGACCTTGGAGTACTGGGTGGTTAAGTGACTTGCTCAGAGTCACACAGTATGCAAGTGGAGGTTGTGAGAATCAAACTCCGGTCTGGTCTGCTGGATGTCTCAAGCTCGTTCTCACCTTGTTCGTCTAACCTCTAGGCTATACTGCCAATGGGAGCATGATGGTTAACAATTTCGGTGAATTTGGACAAAAAAAAAATAGAGGGCTTGATTGACATCCCTCAGGGTATTTATAGGACTCCAGTCTGTGTCATTGATTGTGGTGGAGAAGGCATTGGGGTCGAACCTACTCATATCCCATACTTGGATAACCCTGGGTGGAGGGTTTGGGAAATTGTTGTGCCATATGCAAAATGTAGGAGAACAGTCGCTTATGCTGTCAGGAAGCACACCCACTGCCTTGATCTTGGTGGGACAGTTAGTGACCATCCAGTCAAGCAGGGTGTGATTACCAGACTTGTTATTGATTCTAGTTGGGTCCCCAGTAAGTTGGACAGGTTGGAATCAGCAAGTGGGATCATGCATTCTGTGAGAGCTAGGACTTAGAAAATCTATATTAAAATCCCCGAAAAGTATTAGGTTGTGGCATGGAAGGTTTGTGGGGGGGGGGGGGACTGGAAGTGGCTACCTTGGGGGTAGGTAAACACATCCTACCAAGAGTTTCTTAACAGTCCAAGGGTGAGGGAAAGGAGTATTGATTCAACTGAGGTGAGTCCTGGGTCAGGCACTGGGATTTCAGCCACATCTAAGTTGTCCTTGGCATACAGGAGTATACCACCGCCTCTTTTGCCCAGCCTATCCTTTCGGAAGCACTTGTAGCCAGATAGTGCCACCTCATGTTGCTTAATGCAAGGCTTCAGCCATGTCTCAGAAATACCCAGGATGTCCGGGGTATGTTGATTAACCCAAGCTTCAAGTTCTGGCATTTTGGGACGGATACTCCGAGCATTCAGATGTGCTGTTTTCATTCCTTTAGGGAGTCGATGGGTTGATGGTTGTGGGGGGCAAGGAGTAGTGGGGCCAGGATTGGGCTCAATATCATCTGAGAGGGTTGAGAGGAGAACTAAAAGAAGTACCTGATTGCAGACAGGAGATGTCGCTTTATGAATTTGGCAATACTAGTAGCCATTAGCAACCTTCGAAAGTACCGACGTCCAAGATATGCAGTGCCTCATTTAGGGAGACAAGGCATGCTAAGGTGCACACGTAGGGGTTCATCAGTCACAATAAGTGGGAAGACAGGCTCGCTGTGCCACTGACATTGTATTAGGGTCAAGGATATGAAGCAGTCAGCAGCAAGAAACAGAACTAGGTAGGAGGGGATATGTAAAAGAGAAAGTTTAGTCATTATTATGTCTGATAATTAGGGGGGAAAAATGGGGGCAACAGAAGATCAGAGTGGCTGAAATGGGAGCAAAAGAAGGTGAGCCGGCAGATATGAGGTAAGGATAGAGCGTATAACTATCCTTCTATGAGCTGAAGAAATGAGGAGGAAGGAATAAAGTGCAAGGTACAGTCTAGACTTGTTAAACCGTGCACAGGAAGTATGGACTCCCCTTCCAAGCTTGAGATGTGACAAGTCCAATAGCCAATAAGAAGGGAGTAAGGTTGAAGGGGAGGAGCACAGGTGTATTTAATGAAGGCCGCAGGAGGGGGTGGGCGGCAGGGCCGAAAATCGCCTAATCGCAAGCAGCAGTGAGGAAGGCGCCAATATTTAAAAGTTCAATGCTGTGGCATCCAGTGGAGACATGCAAAGGATATTAAAGTATTGGGCTCTCAGGAAAGAGCTGCAGGGTAGTTGTTGCTCCGTACCTGAGGTGACTGGGCTTAGCTGTGGCCGCACTGTGGAGGAGGCGGTTCACAGAAAATTCTGAGCCACAGGGGCTCGCCGAGGAGGTCCAGCCTGATCCAGGGCAAGGTAAAAGGAGGGAGCCTGAAGTGACTCAGGCTTCATTGCTGGGCCGAACCACAAGAGGAGCGATTTAGCAGAAAATTCTGAGCCACGGGCTCGCTGAAGAGGTCCAGCCCAATCAAGGGCAAGGTAGAAGGAGGGAGCCTAGGGGGAGAAGGAAACAATTTGGTTTAATTCTGCTATTGTGAGAAAAATTGGCAGGGGGGTGGGGTTATGCTGTCTATAGCTTAGGTGCATAAAGAAGGGGGGTGGGTTTAAGCTGTCTGGCTCTCTGCAATCAATTGTACACTAAATCGGGAGGAATTGCTTAGGGGAGGGAGAGGGGCGAAAGGCAGTCAAGGAGTTGAACCAAAATATTTAAAATTAGGACTGAAATCTAGATTATGCCTTAACACTAAAATCAGGCTCTAAGTAAAAATACTTAAGCAGAGAATAGACTTGTGATAGAAACACTTGTGAGCAGGCTCAAATAACCTACAAGCTGGTCTAGGCAAACAGCGAAAAAGTAAATTTTTTTTTTTATTTTTTTTTTTTAACTCTACACTTTAGTACGGCAAGCAATAAAAAAAGCAATTATTTTACATCAAGTAGATACAAAAAAATCCTCATTACTTAAAGCTCTAAGGAATCAATTTAAACTTGCTAGTGGGAAGACAGGGGCTGTGAGAGCCCAAGCTCGCCTGACTGCAAGCAGCAGTGAAGAAGGCGCCAATATTTAAAAGTTCAATGCTGCGGCATCCAGTGAAGACATGCCAAGGATATTAAAGTATTGGACTCTCAGGAATGTGCTGCAGGGTAGTTGTTGCTCCGTACTGAGGTGACTCGGGCTTCGCTGCTGGGCCAAACTGCAAGAGGAGCAGTTCAGCAGAAAATTCTGAGGTGCAGGGGCTCACAGAGGAGGTCCAGCCCGATCGAGGACAAGATAGAAGAAGGGAGCCTGAGGTGACTTGGGCTCGCTGCTGGGCGGAACTGCAAGAGGAGTGGTTCGGCAGAAAATTCTGAGCCGCAGGGGCTTGCCGAGGAGGTCCAGCTCGATCAAGGGCAAGGTAGAAGGAGGGAGCCTGAGGTGACTTGGGCTCGCTGCTGGGCCGAACTGCAAGAGGAGTGGTTCGGCAGAAAATTGTGAGCCGCAGGGGCTTGCCGAGGAGGTCCAGCTCGATCAAGGGCAAGGTAGAATGATTACTGGGGAGCGGTAGTGCTACCACCGCACAACTAGGTTGCTGGGGAGTGCTTTCTCACCACAGTAGTTCTTGTACATCTCTTTTTCTGAAAGATGCTACCCTCTTGGACTTTGTTGATTCCCTTGAGGTACTGAAAGTTTCTATCATGTCCCCTCTCTCCCTTCTTTCCTCAAGTGTATACATATTAAGCACCTTTAGTTTTTCTTCGTATGTCTTCTGGTGCAGACCCTGCACCATTCTGGTTGCCCTCCTCTGGCCAGCCTCCACTCTGTCTATGTCTTTGCAGAGATGGGGTCTCCAGAGCTGCACACAGTACTTCAGATGGGGTCTCACCAACTGTCTGTACAGAGGGATAACTTCCTGTTTTCTACTGTTGATGCCTCTCCCTATGCATCCCAGTATCCCCCAGCCCTCCTTACTGCCTTCTCGCATTGCTTGTCCACCTTTAGGTTATCTGATACAATTAACCCCCAGGTCCCTTTCCATTTTTGTTGTCAGTATCTCACCCCCTCCGTTGTGTACTCTTCCCCTGGGTTTTTATTTACCAGGTGCATTACCTTGCACCTCTTTGCACTGAATCTAAGCTGCCATACATTTGACCATTCCTCCAACCCTGCCAAGTCCCTTCTCATCTTTTCCACTCCATCTTGTGTATCAACCCTGTTGCAGATCTTTGTGTCGTCTGCTAAGAGACATACTTTTCCTTCCAGTTCCTCTGCAATGTCACTTATAAAGACATTAAAAAGGACCGGTCCCAATACTGAACCATGCGGTACCCCACTAGTAACCCTCCTTTCTTCACTGTGAACTCCATTTACTATTACCCTTTGCATCCTGTTGTCCAGCCAATTTTTCATCCAGACTACCACCTTGGGACCCACTCCCAGGCTGGCTAACTTGTATATTAATCTTTTGTGTGGGACTGTATCAAATGCCTTGCTAAAATCTAGGTAGGCCATGTCCACAGCCCCTCCCTGGTCTACTACTTTGGTCACCCAGTCAAAAAAATCTATTAGATTCATCTGACATTACCTTCCCGCTGTGAATCCATGCTGCGTTGGGTTCTGTGCCCCACTGGCCTCTAGGTACTCAACAGTTCTTTCCTTCAGAAGTGATTCCATCATTTTCCCTACCACTATGGTCAAACTAACTGCTCTGTAGTTTCCTGCCTCTGCCTTGCTTCCACTTTTGTGAAGAGGAATCGCGTCCGCCCTCCTCCAATCCTCAGGTACCACCCCATCCTCCCATGATTTGTTAAAGAGAGTAGTCAGTGGTGTCACTAGTTCTACCCTTAGTTCTTTTAGAATTCTTGGGTGAATCCCATCAGGCCCCATTGTTTTGTCCACCTTGAGTTTTACTAGTTCTTTCAGAACCCTTTCTTCTGTGAATGGACTGGTATCGACCCCCCTATCCAGAATGTTTCTCTTGTTTGGTTTAGGTACCTCCCCCTTCTCTTCCTTTGTGAGTACTGAGCAGAAATATTCATTTAGTATCCCTGCTTTTTCACTGTCACCCTCTGCCTACATTCCCTCCCCTTTATTAAGCCTCAGTATCCCTCCCTTGGTCTTTCTTCGCTCCCTAATGTACCTATAAAAGGTCTTATCCCCCTTCTTAACAGAGTTAACTATCCTTTCCTCAGTTTGGGCCTTTGCTATTCTGACTGCCTTCCCTGCCATAACTGATAAAGTTCTCTGTCCTGCTCCTTCTGTGTTTCCTTATATTTCCTGAATGCTATCCTTTTCTCCTTAACCTTCTTTGCCACCTCTTTTGAGAACCATAGCGCTTTTTTTCCTTCGTTGTGTTTTGGTGATTTGCTTCACACAAAGGCTTGTTGCCTCTGTGATGCTGTTTTGATTACTCCCCATTGTTCCTCCACCCCTCCTCCTTGCCTGTTTGCTAGTGCTTTTCTGAGGGGCACTCTCATTTTCCCAAAGTCAGCCCTCCTAAAGTCCAATACTCTTGCTTTTGTATGGCTTGACTCTATGGTTGAGTTTATCATGAACCACACTGTTTGGTGGTCACTTGTTCCCAGATGGCTACCCAATTCTAAATCCGAGATTCTTTCTCCATCCCATGATGCATTGCATTATTGGGGTATATGTGGAAAAATATATTTTTTAGCAGTAATATATTTCTGGCAAAATGAAAAAAATCGACATACTCATTTTGTTTCATTCTTGGACTGAAATATGAGCTTTTGAAGTTTGTAGAAGTTACACTTCCTATTGCTATGCCCACTGTGATAGGGTTGGGTAAGACCTTGTCCCATTTGTTATGCAGAGAGTTAAACGCAAGGATCTATTCTGTCCACTTTTATTCTGTCATTTGTCTATCTCTTGCTTGTCTGACTCTTGTAAACTGGAACGCCTTTGCCCCACTCAAACAAACCGGAGTCAGAGGTAACCACATACCTTGGATAACCCCTGAACTTCTGGCCTACTTCAGGGCTACAGATCGAGCCTGAAAGCGTCATAAAGCTACCCAGCATCCTAGTGACCTTGAGAACTACTGCATGCTCCAAAATGCTTGCATCAGGGCTACAAGGTTAGCCAAGTCTGAATATGTCAAATCTGCCTTCATCACCAACATAAATTCCCCTTCAAAGTTCTGGAAGGTGGTCCACGCTCTGTTTACCCCTCATCTCACCTCCCCCCAGTACTTAAAGTAAATAGCTCACTAGTGTCCAACCCATCAGCTGTACCTGCAGAATTTAATTCCTACTATACCTCCTGTGCCATGGAGCTACTGAAATCCCTCCCCTCCTACCCTTCCTGCTCCTCCCCTCCCTCTACCGGTGTGCCCCCTCCACCACCCTCCTACCTTCCCTTCTCTTTCACTACTGTAACCCCAAATGATGCCCTAAGTGCCCTCCTCACCATCAACCCCTCTAAAGGTGCCTCCCCTGACAACCTTGACCCAAAACTCCCTCCCTCTCCGCTTTGGCCATTGCCTACCCCCTCTCAATAATCCTAAATCTCTCATTCTCTACTGCCTCTGCCCCCTCTTCATGGAAACATGCTGTGGTTCTCCCTCTACACAAAGGGGGTGACCCCTCATCCCCTGGCAACTATCGCCCCATTTCACTCCTCCCTACCCTTGCCAAGCTTCAAGAACACATTGTCCTGTCCCAACTCACCTCTTTTCTATCAGAGACCTCCTTTTTCACCCCTTTCCAGTCTTGTTTCAGGAAAAACCACTCAACCACCACCACTCTCCTTCAGCTCACAGACTCCATCCTAACCGGGATGGACAATGGCCAAATTACCTCTGCCATTTTTGTTGACCTGACAAAGGCCTTCAACACTGTTTCTCACTCCCTTCTCCTCGACTCACTCCCAGCAGCTGGCCTGTCTCCCTCCACCACAAACTGGTTCAAGGCTTACCTTATTGGCAGAACCCAATCAGTTAAGATCTTGGACACCACTTCCCCTCTCCTCCTGATTAGCACTGGAGTCCCCCAGGGCTCTGTATTAGGGCCCCTCCTATTCTCCATCTTCTTAAATGACCTTCCCTCTGTTTGCTCCTCATCCGCCACTATACATATGTATGCCGATGATACAGTCCTGTATGCATCTGGCTCCTGTCCTGATGAGGTTACAACCAGCTTACAGTACGACTTTGACAAGGTTCAGCTCTGGTTTGCTAACCATCAACTTTTCCTCAATGCCAAGAAGACTGTCTCCATGACCTTTGGCACAAGATAGAGACTCTCTAGGCTTCCCTTCCTACCCACTTTCCACACCCTTGATGGGACTTTACTTGAGGACACAACCTCCTTCAGGTACTTAGCTGTTTGGTTGGACAAACACCTAAACTTCTCTGGACATATTGACGCCATCCAGAAAAAACTGCACCCCAAGCTTGGTGCTCTGTTCAGGAACAATAGTTGCATCCCTCCTATGGCTAGGCGTGAACTTGTTCAGAAGATGATACTGTCCAATTTCGACTACTGTGACATAGTCTATGGTGCTGCCGCTAAGTCTTCCCTGGCCAGACTGGACACCCTCTTCAATTCTTTCTGTCACTTTGCCCTGGATGCCCCCACACCCATCACTGTGATATTTATCGTGTCCTGTCTTTCCCTTCTCTTATAAACAGGCAACTCTTCCACTGTGCTAAATTCACCTCCAAGCACTGGTTGGGTGAGCTCCTTCTATCTCACCTCCTCCTTTATAACACCCCCTAACACTCCCATTCCCTTAGCTCAACCCACTTCCATACCCTGGCTGTCCCCCACAGATCCACCCAAACTGACCAATCTGGTTACTCTTACCACCTCCCAAAAATCTGGAATTCCCTCCCTCCTCAAATCTGGCACTCATCCTCCACCTACTCCATCAGCTTTGCCCTCAATAATTACCTTGCACCTAGTTGCTCATGCCTTGTCCTTCCCTAATTCCCTCCTCTAAACCCTGGACAAATCCTACCCCTCTACCGTCACCTTCATTTAACCCTGTGTACACCCAACCCCCAAATTTGTAGTCCTCCTCCCCTTTCCCCAAGTTTCTGCCCCTTACTGGCCTCCCTTGATCTCTCACAGAATGCTCTCCATTGATCCCTCTCCTACCTCTCAAGGGGCTTGTATCTCTCATCTACTCCCTTCCCCCACTGTCCTAAAGGGATCTCTCTGGGACACTGCCTTATCCCCTTCTCTCTGGTCCCCCCAGTCCCCTTGCAGGGTTCCTCGCATTCTGATGGGGGTCTCCAAGGACTCGACTCTTCCCCCTCCCTCCCCTTTCCCACTTTTCTTTCTTTCATGTAAGCAGTTGTTTACTTATTAACCCAGCACTTATTATTGTCCACTCCATCAACATATTATGCGCAACACTGTTTGTAACACCTGCCTTACAACTGTATGTTAATGTTGATCTTGTAACTTAAATATTTAATGTCTCATTCTTATTGTACCCTTCTCCTCAGGTCGCACCGGGAGATGAGCAACTTGTTGCTCAGTGTGCTTTCCTGGTAAAACATTTCAATCAATCAATTAATAAATAAATGACTGTGCAGTCAAATTTTCAATGTGGTACCTAGGAACTGGCCACTCGGTCAACCCCATAATTTCCATGTTTTCTCCCTTCCTTCACTTGCTGTTTCTAGTCTTTCTTTCTCCCGTCCCTTGCTTCTCTGTGGTTAAAAATATATATGAATCTATATGTGAAACTATGATGCCTCAGTTTGCGATGTATAGAACTATACTGTTGAAATGAATGCAGAAAGCTGTTTGGGTTTATCTGGAACACAGGGGGGTTAACCTTGAGGTGTATTTTGACCTCCACAGGCTTGTTTGCAGAATTATCAGCAGTAAATCAGCCCTGGAACAGGATGTCTTAATTGGGTGCACCTGTTAAGAACACTACTGTACTCTTCAGGTGGGTCACAGAAAGAAATTGACAAAGTCTTAATACAGGGAACACAGGTGGTGTAGTTTACAAGAACAGGTGCAGAATTTAATTGCCAGGGAAAAACATCTTATAAAAAGATAGCAAAGTTTTGCTTAGTGATAGTTTCTTTAAACTCTCCAGCTGTCTCTATCAGATGAAGTACTTCTGTGTGTTTGAACTGCCTGTATCAAGAGGTATCCTGCACAATTTTTTTATGTTGTTGTTATTGATAATAATAAAACACTACTTGCAAATTTTGTAACTTCTCCTGGTTTGCCTATGCATTGACATCCACCATAAAAAAAAATATATTGCTGTGGTGCTGTGCCATTTCCCATCAGGAAAATATGAGCACCATCCTAGTAATCCTCAGTACAGTTCTAATGCAAACAGTGGAATAAGTAAAAACTGAAGGCACAATCGGAAAGCACCTGGAATCGGAATGGTAAAAACCAGAATACAGTTGTTTTTTTAGGCAGAAACATGGGGCAAAAACAGAAAAACATGTGAACCAGTATAGCAGTACTCCAGTTTTTAGAGTTACACTTCTGGGAGAGCATTCTGGCTCGGACCAGCATTTCAATTCCCGAACTGAAATAGTAACAGCTCTATTACATTTTCTACCATTTTAGTTCCGAAACACTAAAAAATTGGAAAAGAGTCAAAATGAACTATTTTTCAGTTCAAACAAATTATGTATTTTACTGGTTGTGGTCAAAAATAACCTCAAGGGCAGAGATTTTTAAAAACTGCTAATAGTAGCCATAGTTCTTGACAAGTTATTCATGCAAATCTAGTAATAAAAGTGGTTTTAAAAATATCTGAGTACACAAAGTGCACCAAGGATTAATCTCAGGGTATGAGAAATACATTTTTGCTAACAAAGCAAAACTATACGATGACATTTTTTTTGTCGACTAGCAAATTATGCTGCTTTAAACAGTACCAATTTTGGTGCTCAAAAACATTTAGTGCTCCTTTATCTCTGTGGGAGTGTTGTAGTTAAAGTAGTGCCATCATTTTTAATAGTCTGCCAAAACTTTTTTTTTTTGTTAGTACTTTTTCTCCTGGGGTCCTCTGCAGATTTCTCTCCGATGTCCCCCCCCATGCCAAGCACCGGGTATCAGACACTCCTCCTGTGTAACCCCCATGACTTACCCTTCATGGCAGGGGGTTGGGAGACCTCTCAACCCACCAGACCGGATCCAGTTTTGGGAAGGCATCTTCCCAGGTGGCGCTGCGGAGGGACAGTCATCATTCTTCAGCAGAGGACTCCCTTGTTTTCCCATTTTCCCCCCCTTCCCTTGGGGATGTAGCATGCAGTGATTCCAGCACGCATACTCCTCTGTGTGCTCCTCCAGGCATCTGTTCCATCTCCCGCCCACTTCTTCAGTGTTGGAAGCTGCCCCCCAGCCTGCACTAGGGGCAAGCGATCGCCGACTGCTGGTATCCCCCTCTCTGGAGGAGGAGAGCACTGCTTGGGATGCTCAATCCTTCTCGGCCCCTGCCAACCCTCAATGGGCTGCGCTCATTCCCGAACATGAGTCGCTGGCGTGGTGTGAGGTGTGGCATCCAGCGTGTCAACCCTCAGCACCACCAGGCCAGCTGATAGTCTGCCAAAAGTTAGAGAAGGGATTGTATTTTGGTATCAAGGAATGGGCTGCTTGCTGGCCTGTTGGTGCAGCGGTAGCACAACTGCTTACAGCGCTGATGACCGGGTTCAGAAATCAGTCGAGAGAGTCAGAGGGAGGGATGGCTGGGGGAGGAAGGGTGGGCATCCACTGGACAGCTGCCCTGATCTGCGAAGGGAGGGTTATGGAACCTGGTATGATAGTGACTCCCAGTGGAGACTGGGAGTACGCCAGCAAGGGACTACATGACACAGAGCAGGGGCATTGGCAAATGGCGGTGCACCATACGTGAGAGCATATATGGCCACATGCTCACAGGTACTGCATGGCCATGCCTCCAGTGGGAACCAGTGAAGAAAACCCCTCCATGCATAGACAGCACAATGACACCAAGATACCATGGCTGCCTCTACTCCAAAACAATGCCCACCGTAAGTCTCAGCTGGGGTTCCCAGGGTGATGATCGCCTCTCCCTAAGGTGAACCCCTCTTTGAGGGGTAAGTCACAGTGCTCCTGGACTGGGCAACTGAGGGGAGTGTCAGGGTGGCTGGAGTGCCAGAAACACAGTTGTGGGAAAAAGTAGCAGGCTGTGCAGTCTCCTTCCTGGAGCAATTTTGTGATGTCTTAGTTTAGGGAGTGCGTTCCATTACATAAATGAGGATGGGTTTTAACTAATATATTTTAATAAATTAGGGGCTGGGTTTGTCTAAAGAGCTCCAGTTTAAGTTCTTTAAGCATGCCCACCCAATGCTAGCTTACCTAAAATGGATTTTAAACAGTCAACAGTACTGAATTTTCTAATGCCGATTTAGTTCAGGAAAAGGGACTGTAAATTCAACTCAGCCACTTAATCCCTTCCTCTTTGAGCTTCCTATAGTAGGAAGCTCTGTCCAGTTCTGCCCCCGCATTCTGACATTTTGTAATGTAGTAGCTTGTAGAGGGTGTGGGCACTCTCTATTGATAGCAATTGCAGCTGGTTTTGAAATCAGATTTTTTTTAATATAATTTAGAGGGCCACTGGGGTCAAATCAAAGCCAGAGCTCAACTAACTCTTGTTGGTTGAGCTGTGACTTTGATTTGACCCAAGTGTCCCTCTAATACATATAAAACGAATCCAAATCCACTCCTGTTGTTACCAGTAGAGCGCGCCTCCATGCTCTAGACTACTACATCACAAAACATCAAAGAGCAGTGGCGGCGTAGGGGCGGAGTTTGCTACTCTAGGCACCAGGAAGGGATTGAGTGGTCAAGTTTAATTTACAGTCCCTTCCCTGAAATAACTAAGTAGCAGAAATTCAGTACTGTGGACTGTTTGAGTCCATTTTAGGTATGCTACCTTTGTGGGAGGCTTGACGGGTTGCTTAAAAATTAGCACAATTGTTGCTGTTTAAGGTAGTTGTGTCTAGATTATCCGAGAGTGGTAGGGGTTATGATTTATTTAGATTAATCTTAAATCCTGTAAAAACAGAGAAACGTTCTATTAAAGCAGCAGTGCAACGAAAATGGGCTAAAATCGGAACCCACCTTTTTATCTTCCTTGTTGATGCAATTCATCTTCCAGGTTATTTTGATGGTAACATTTTTAGTTTCTGTTATCATTTAAGAATTTTATGGAAGTTTTAAAATAATTATTTCTCAAGAAATAAAGATGGCCACCTCATTTTTGCACAGAAATAATATTGAGGACCTGAGGAGGGTAAGAATTTAGACAAAAATGCAAAAGTACAGTACACAGCATAGGAAGCTTTCAGAAAACCCAAATGAAAATTTCTGCCAATATTTTTCATAACTGTAGCAGAAAATTAACTTTTTAGAATAACTTTTTTTCATTGCACTGCTGCTTTAAATTTAAAAGATAAGGAAGCTAGGCAACAGAATTATTTAGAAACAAAAAGTCATCGTTCACATACTGCAAGCCACAAGTTTATTAGTAATCCCCATGTTACAGCCAGGTAAAACTATAGAAGACCGTAACCTTAATAATAAGGTCTCCAGTGCAAGAATAATTGAGGAGGGGGAGACTCTTGTCTTGTATCTCTATGAATTAAAATGGTGTTAGAGGGGACTCCATTAATTTTGACTTTGCTGATGCTGGAAAGTTTCAGATTAAACTGCTGGTGGAAGCCTCATTGGCAGGCTTGTCAAAAAATGGCGATTGCTGATGGAAGCAACCATATCTTCTATCTCCCTGAGGTGGATCGTGGATGTTGTGTTTTCTTTTCAATGGGCTCCTTTTTTCATCGTTTTTATTCCTTTTCCAAAAAATTGCAGTACACAAGATATATCATCAATATTCAATATACTCATCAGGAACAACAATATCAAATACAGAATAACATACATAACCCCAACAAATTAGCTGAGAATGGTCTGTACTAAGGACAAGATTATTATGCAGTATTTTACATGAAGCAGTAACATTGTGGAAATTTAGAAAGGGTTGCCAGATTTCATAAAAAAAAAAGTTCTGATTTATCCAGAAGATTATAGGGAATGTGTTCACTGGCTGCACAGGAAGCCATATAGGTCCACCCTTCTTCCATTAATGAATCTGTTTTTCTTTTCCAGTTTCTTGAAGTAAGAGTCTTTAGATTCAGTGCTGCTAGCTGTAACCAACTTCGCTGGTAAGAGTTAGACTGTGGAATCTTTGATGTTTGAGAAGTTTCCCAAAATCTACATTTCCGGGTCCATATGATATTAATTTTGGTAAGAAGTTTACATAGATCTCTTAGTTCAATTCAGGCTACAAAAAAGTTTTTGACAAGACCACAACATATGAGATACTGAGGCATGAGGATAATTACACCTCTAACAAAAAACGTCTATTAATAGGACCCAGCAATTCTAGTTTCTTTGGAGTAAAATGATAGTAATATAGGATTTTGAATTGAGCAAGTTTTCCATGAGAATTTAGGAAATACAGAGCTACTGGTGATTAGTGATGCTGTAGAATTATTATATAGAGGGGGGTATCCACTCTCAGAAAGTATTACCGAAACCATAAACTTTAAGAAATTCAGAGAGTAAAGACCATTCGAAAAAATTGACAGCTTTACTTGTATCTAATTATAAAGCCATCATTTTCTTTTTATGTTTGGATGCCCAAATAGTCGACAGGAGTCCCCTTTATATTATCTACCCCCAACCTTCCGAATATAAATAAAACCTGTTTACCAATATGGAGTTTAGTAATGGGGAAATCTTGTTCATTAAAATGTTTGCTAGAATTTAGTAGTCACTACTTAAAAGTGAACTCAGTCTGTAATTAACGCAATAGAAAGCATCTTGTATTTTTCTGTGAATTGAAGTAATGTTAACATCATTCATAGAAGAAGGGAGAACATTCTTAAGAGAGGAATCAGTAAGGGTATTTAACAGGTGTTCACAGATTATAGGGGATAATATTTGGTAAATTTCATTAGGGAGACCATCAGGTCCAGGACTACATCAGTTTAGTAATTTGGTTATTACAGATTCCAATTCTTGCTTAAAATGGGTTCATCCAAGATTGCTCACATTTCTTCAGAGATTTTAAGGTTAAGATGGGATAAGTGTTGTGAAATTTCAACAGAGTGATGAGATTTTGAGGAATAAAGTTTTTTGAAGAAATTATAACAAATTGTTAATTTTCTTTTTTTTTTTTTAAACTTTCATGGAACCTGAGGAGTCTTTATACCTGTGATGACATTACTCTCTGCTTCTGCTGGGGTCTGTTAGCTAACAATTTCCCTTTTCTCTCACCAGACTCCCAATATTTCTCTAACTCAAAAAAAAAAAAAGCATATTCCATTTTATTGTGCATAGTATTAATTTCATATTTCAACGAAGTAATTTATTGGAGGACATTTACATTTGGGGATGTACACTTCTTATACTAACATACTAATTGCCAGCAGATTAGGCCTTATGGTCTATCAAGTCTGCTCGAACCTCAGATCCCTAGTTGGGTGCAGAGGGGCCCCTCCCCCGTGTTCCAGAAACCCCTATCATCCATCCCCACCCCCTGGGCCAGGCCATCATCTGATACATCCGCTTTCTGTGTCTGTCCCACCCTTTCTTGAAGTCCTCCACTGTGGATCTCTGAACCAGCTCACCAGGCAGTGCATTCCAAGGGTCCACCACCCTCTCAGTGAAAAACCTCCTCCTCTTTCCCCCCCTTCACCCTTCCAACTTCAAATCATGCCCTCTGGTGATATCTCCCTGCTTTAGTCTAAAAAGCCCCTCCATGTTTACCCTATTTATTCCCTTGAGGTACTTGAAGAACTCAGTCATGTCCCCGTCTCTCCTCTCCTCTCCTCCAATGAAAACAGGCAGAGCTTCTCAAGTCTGTCCTCATACGTTAAATCCTCTAGTCCTCGTATCATCTTAGTTGCCCTCCTCTGTACCCTGTCCAGGAGCTGTATGTCTCTCTTCAAGTGTAGTCTCCAGCACTGTACACAGTACTCAATGTGTAGTCTAATCGGTCCATTGTACAGCGGCAGAATCACTTCCCTGCTCCTAGAGGTGATCCCCTTTTCGATGCATCCCAACATCCTGTTTGCCTTCCTAGCCGCTCTCCTGCACTGCTCAGAGTTATTCATTCATGTATCCACCATGACCCCCAAGTCTTTTTCCCCTGTTGAGGCCTCCAGAGCCTCCCCTCCCAGGGTGTACCTGTGTTTCGGGTTTCCCCGCCCAAGATGTAACACCTTGCACTTGGTGATTTTGAAATTTAATTTCCATGTGTGAGCCCAGCTTTCCAGGGTGTCCAGGTCCCCTTGCAGGGCCAATCTCCCATCTTCCCCCCCTCAACTACTGCTCCCATCTTGGAATCATCAGCGAAGAGACTCATTTCACACCCTATACCCTCCCTGATGTCCGATATGTATGCATTAAACAGGATCAGACCCAGGACCGAGCCCTGCGGTACCCTGCCACTGACCTCTCTAGGATTCGAGAACTCCCCACCGACCACTACTGTCTGGGTGCATCCAGCTAGCCAGTGTTCAATCCATCTGATCAAAGGGCCTACTCCCAACCCCATCAGTTTCTCCACCAGACCATTGTGGGGCACAGAATCAAACTCCTTGCTGAAGTCCAAGAATAATACATCCACATGCTTTCCCCTGTCCAGTTCTGATGTTACCCATTCATAGAACTCCACAAGATTGGTTTGACATGATCTACCTGGCACAAACCCATGTTGCCGACTATCCAGACCTCCCACCTCTTCCAAGTACACCCCCAATCATTCCTTTAGTATACTCTCCATTAATTTTCCCACCGAGGTCAAACTGATAGGTCTATAGTTACCTGGTACTTCCCTCAACCCCTTTTTATGGATTGGCACCACATGTGCCACTCACCAATCCCTAGGTACCCTCCCTGTCTCAAGTGACCTGTTGAAGAGCTCTGCCAGGGGTGCAACCAGTATGTCCGCCAATTCCCATAGTACTCTCGGATGAATGCCATCTAGCCCAGGAGATTTATCTTTCTTTGGGGCCTTGAGGGCTAACCACATCCTTTCGTTGGAGATAGCATCATCCATCCCCTCCACCTTACTGGCCTTTTTATCCTTATCCTGATGCGACACCCCTGGGGTACCTCTCCCTCCCTCCCTCTTGCTCCATTTCTGTTATTCCCCTGATCCCACTCACTACCGCTTCTATCCCCATCATGCCTTGCTTTGTAGATATCCCATCCCCCTCCCTAGTGAAAACAGAGGCAAAGTACTCATTTAATACCTCTGCCTGGTCCCTCGACTGTTCCACCCACCCTTCCTCTGATCTCAATATGCCGAGATGGCCCTTCGTTTTTCTCCGCTCCCCAGTGTACCAGAAGAACCCCTTTTCCTTTCATGCAATCGGTCAACAATGGCCCACTTCAATGCCAGGAACTCCAATTTATGCACAGGATAGTTTTTTCCAGATGGGGTCAGACTTCTGCTGGCAAAGGCCACTGGTCTCAGGCCATTCTCATGCTCTTGATATAACATGGCCCCCAAGCCTTGTAGGCTAGCATCAGTATTTAATACATAGGGTTTTGCAGGATCAGCATACGCAAGGACAGGAGCATGAGTGAGTTGGTATATGATTTCATGAAAAGCAGCTTCACAATCAGGCATCCATCGTGACCCAAAAGACTCATTTGGATGGAAATACACTCTCTTGGCTTCAGTGGAGACCACTCTCCTGTATTTTCTGTTGGTGGGAGGGTAACCTTGGGTAAGATTCAGAAGTGGGCGAATCAACCTTGAATAGTCCTTAATGAACCGCCGGTAATAACCACAGAATCCTAGAAATCTTTGTAATTCTTTTAGGTTGCGGGGCTGGGGCCAGGTGGTCAGTGCCTCAACTTTGCTAGGCTCAGTCTCTATCCCCTTGGTGGACACTATATGCGCCACATACTTTACTGATGTTTGAAAGAACTGGCATTTGTCAATGGATAGCTTGAGGCTGAAATCTTCCAGGCAGTCCAGCTCTTTAAAAAGTCTGCTTTCATGTTCCTCCAATGAACTCCCAAACACTGTAACATCATCTAGATATACTAGGCACTCCAATAAATTCATGTCCTCCACTGCACACTCCATCAACCATTGAAAAGTGGCTGGGGCATCCTCATAAATTCATAGAACCCAAATGGACATATAAAGACGGTCTTCTGGGGCCATGGGGATCTGGTAGTACCCACTGCGAAGATCCAATGCTAATAACCACTCGCTACCATTCAAACAGTCTAAAGCATCCTGAATACGGGGCATGGTGTATTGATCAGGGATGGTCCGCCTGTTGAGGGTCTGATAATCCACATGCATTTGTACTGTTCCATTTTTCTTTCTCACTACTACAATAGGCGAAGCATAAGGGCTTCTGGATTCTTGTAACACACCAGCCGCAAGCGTCTCCTGTAGGTGCCGTCTCACATCATCTATATCAGCAGGTGCTGGCGTCAAGACCTCTCATGGAATGGCCGCTCATCATGCAGCTGGATATGATGCTGAGCTCCTTGCACACATCCCACTCCTTTAGTGTAAACACTTGGTCTCTCTGGGCAAGTTTCTCACTGATTCTCATCTTCCATTCGGCTGGCAACAGGGAGTCACCAAAATCAAACAAGTCTGGCATCACTCTGTCATTCTCCCCCAAGTACTCGTTACTGGGTAACACTGCAATGTCTGTGCAGTGTACGGTAGCCAGGGTGCAGCCTATATTCACCCGAATTTCTCTGTCTGACACATTGTAAACCTGGACCATCACCCGTCGAGCACAGGCATGAGCCTGAGCGGGTAAGATACTGGGCTTAACCAGCAATTTTCCATCACCTGGTGCACCCAGCATGAGTATCTTGAGTGCAAACGCAGACCAGCAAGGCCAAGAGGACTAGATGCCCTACAACAAAACTAGTCTGCAAAATGATTAAAGCGTACCTTCTTAGGATACTACTTATGCTACTTCTGATATCTGGAAATGTTCATCCTAACCCGGGGCCTACCGGCCTAGCACCCCATGCCACAAAAAGGCAGGAGGGGTCCCTCACATTAGCCTCAATCAACGTCTGCAGCCTCCTTAAACTTGACATCTTGCAAACCTGGGTCCAGCAACATAGCCCTGATGTAGTCTCTGTTGTTGAAACATGGCTTAACCCCAAGATACCAGACACTGCAGTCACCATTCCTGGATACTCTATATTCAGGCAGGACAGGGTTTCCAAACAAGGTGGGGGCTGTGCCATCTACCTGAGGATTCCTATCTGGGTCAAGTCTTCCCATTCTCAAACCCTAAACCACCCTTGCAGGTTCTTGCTATCAAAGTTCTACTCGGGGCGCACAACAAGGAGCTCACCATTGCCTCTGTGTACCTATCCCCTAAAGATCAGCCCAATGGATTTATGAGCATATTGGAAAGCCTACAGGGATTACACCATAACTCTAAACTCATAGTACTAGGCGACTTCAACATAAATTGGCCATCGCTGGAGCCAAGAAACTACAAGGATGCTGTCGGCGTCACAGAACCCTCACCCAGCTTGTTACCACCCCCACCAGATGCAACTATAGGACAGGGTCACACACACTTCTGGACTGGATCCTTACTAATCACCCTGAACAAATCTCAAAAGTCTCAGTGTTCCCTGATGGGATCAGTGACCACTCACCAGTCACATGTACCTGGACAAACAAATTCATTAAGCCCCCTCCTAAAATAATCCACAACAGAGTGTTAAAGCAGGGGTACCCTGAGCTACTAAAAACACACCTAAGCCACCTGGACTGGACACCAATCGACTCTGCCATTGATGTAAACCAAGTCTTAGACCTTTTCATCAGCCACTTCACTGCAGCCTGCAATATCTGAAGCTGAAGGTCAGGGGCAGAGCTAACCCTTGGATAACCCCTGATCTAATCACTTTACTCAAACATAGGGATCATCTCTGGCACTGTGCCCGTGCAACATCCAAACCTGGGGATATTCATAAATATAAAGCTGCCAGAAATGAGTGCATGCGGGCAGCTAGGAGCGCCAAAAGCAAATACTTCAAGGAAGCTCTCTCCAACTCCTGGGGTGATGGAAAAATTTTGGAGTAACTTGAAAGACCTTACAGGCAAGGACCCTAAGTCACCACCCACCATGCTCAACATAAATGGAACACCAACATCTGACCTGTACACAATCACCAACACCTTTAACAATGCGTTTTCCAACTTGGATAGTGTCCTCCCTTCTAATTTCTTTGATGCCCCCTCTGGTAGTAACCCTCCTGCAACTACTACTCTCCTAAACCCTGCCCCACAATTCTACTTCAAGGAGATCCCAGTGCATGAAGCCAGAACCTATATTCGGAAGGCCATTCACAATGCAGGCTACAACAGTGACTCCCTTGACCTGAAGTTGTTAGCACTTGTCCTTGAAGAAGTCCTTGAACCCCTGACAAAGGTCCTCAACCTATCACTAAGGATGTCCCAGTTTCCATCTCACTGGAAACAGGCGACCATCACACCAGTACACAAAAGTGGAGACAGATCACTGCACTCCAACTACAGACCTATCTCCATCCTCCCTCCATTGTCTAAGGCCCTGGAGCGCATCGCCTCAGACTAACTAGTCAAGTACCTGGAAAAATATGACATCCAGTGTCCTGAGCAACATGGTTTCTGAAAAGGGCACAGTACCACCACTGCACTATTAGAATTCACGGGCTTCATCCATACCACGCTCGATCAAGGAAACTGTGTAGGGGCAGTGTTCATCAACCTTACAAATGCCTTTGATACTGTGAACCACCCACTCCTACTCAAGCAATTATCAAACATTGGGCTCTCCAATGAAGTGCTGCTCTGGTTTTCAAGCTACCTTGGGGAGAGGGTCCAGTGGGTTAGGATTGCCGGTGTCACCTCGGAAGAAAAGCCAGTCCTTTCAGGGGTCCCACAGGGGTCCATCCTGGGGCCACTACTCTTCAGCCTCTTCCTCAATGACCTTCCCAGTGTCTGCCACCAGAAATTACTGCTCTACGCCGACGATGCAGTCACAGTTCACCAACCACCAAAATGCAGAGCTCCTTGAGAAACAATTACAGCTTGAATTCATGCGCATCGAAGAATGGTTCATGTCACACAAACTGGTCATGAACTACAGCAAAACAAAGGTTGACCTCCATGACCTTCTACAATGCCAGGAGCAAGTACAAATCCCGTGACCTCACCATCCTAAACCAAACAGGGACCTTACTTGAACATGTTCCTGATTTTAAATACCTAGGTGTCACATTGGACAGCCCACTCTCCTACCATCGGCACATAGATTCTGTCGCCAAAGCCACCAACATCCGTACAGGCCTGCTCTACAGACACAAACACTGCATGACTCCCGACACTCTCCCATTGGCTATCAACAGCTCTGTCACCTCCATCATTGATTACGAGCTAGCAATTTATGGCTCTGCCTCCGCAGAATTACAGTTGCACTCAACAAAGCATGCAGGCTGCTAACTGGGGCTGACCGACTTACACACACTTGTAACCTGTACACTCGGGCAGGATGGCTTCCTCTCATCAGCCGGATACAGTATCAAACCTGCCTCTTAGCCAAAAAAGTCCTCCTCGGGGTCATGCCCCCAGGCATTGAAAAGCTCCTCATTGACCACCACAGCACCCAGCGAACTAGAAGTTCACAACAACTAACCTTCCTTGTCCCCAGATGCGGATTCACCATGGGCCAAAGGGCCTTTGCCCACAGAGCACCACAGTGGTACAATACTCTCAACAAATAAACTCTACTGCTGCTGCTCTTGGCCTTTTAAGAGACAACTCCGATTTCATCTCATTTCAACTAGTCGTTGTGACTGCTTACGCCTAATCAGGGGCCCACCACTGCCTCCACTTCAGTCTTGACAGCTACTCTCCCGCCTTGCCCCATTCTACCTGCCCACCCATTGCCCTCTCTCCTTCCTCCCCCAGGCATTTCCTGACTTTTATCCCTCCTCCCCTCTTTAGAGCTCTTACCCTCACCCTCTACCCTCCAACAATGGCCTTCCTGCCTGCATACCCCCCTCCCTCTCACCTGCAGTGCTTATTTCTAAGATTGCCCTTGGCTGGTATGTCATGCTACCCAACATTTGGCACTTTTTGAATTACTGGAATGTCCTATGCCTCGGTCTCTTACTTCTTTTTATTGTGTAACTATGTATTATTATGTTGACATTTGTATGTATGTATACCCACCATTCCTTCGATGTGGAACCTTTGTAAATGAGCAGTTTCTGCTCAAAGGTATTTGTAATCCTAGATTTCAATAAAATAAAAAATAAATCTTATTCTTAACATCCTTTCTTAATCGGACTTCTCCTTGTAAAGTACACCGAGCATTGGGCACCAGAATCATGGACTCAGGGTCCTTCTTCCATACAACCCCCAACTGGTTCATCTGGTTCCACCTCTTCTGCATTCTTCCATGACTCATAAGCCTTCTTGATCAAGGCAGGAATCCTGAAAGCTCTACCAGTCCGCTGCCCCTGTCTCTCATAGCATAGTTGCACCAACCTCTCGAACATATGAGCATTTGTCCCAGTTAGTAAAGGAACCCCATCGTACAATCCAGTAGGGGGACACACTAAGGCCAAGGTCTCCACTTGCTCTGCCATTCCAGCTACCGAGATGGGGAAAGACAACCAAATTTGAATGTATCCAGAATACGGGTACGCCTTTTCACTTAATCCCTAGACATGCAGTCCTTCAAGAGGCTGTAAGGGCACACCAGGCAAATGCTTCTGGTACCAGTCTTGGAACATGATGGTTACTTGGAAGCCACTGTCCAGTACAGCCCTAGTAGACTCTCCATTTATTTTCACAGTCATCTCCATGGGTGGACCCACTGCTTTGGACCACTCTGGCAGCACTGACGTTGGTGTTGATCGGGCATTGGCCCTGGTAGCATAACTTTTTCGCACAGCTCCCCCTGGTGGCTGCGTATGGTTCCTGTGATGCCAGGCCAGCAACCTAGCAGTAACCCTCCTCAAATTCTCTGGCGAGCGACAGGCGGACTGGATGTGCCCATCCTCCCCACAGTGATAGAAAAACTTAGTTTCTCTACAGTCTTTGAATGGTGGGAGGTCCTTTCTCTGCTGGGGTAACTCAGGGGCACTTTGAGGCCCTTCCTGGACTTGGGGCCTATGTTCTTGAACTTCTGGATCTCCACTATGGTTGGGGGTTATGGCAGTCCTTTGCAGCTGCCCCACCATGGATCTCAACTCTCGGATCTCTGCCAATAATTCACTAAAAATACCACCAACAGCTTAATCTGGTTCAAGGTCAGTTGGCATTCATCTGTATCCCCCTCCCCCGGGTCGTGCCTGAAAATAGGCAGGATTTGTCTAGTGCACTTACCCGGTCAACAAAAGCTAAAAAAAAAAAAAAAAATAAGTTACCCTCAGTCCGGGTCTCAGAAGAAACAACATGCACTCCGACTCCACTTTTGGTCTCTGGGGGTGCCTAATACAGATCAGGTTCTCTGGCTGCCTCAGTCAACTCTTTAATCAATTCCATCTACTGCTGGACCTCATCTGAATCACTCCTCTCCGGAGTCTGGCAAGTGTTCACAACCCCAGCATGGGGCTCCCAGCCCTCATCGGTCTCAATCTCACGAATTTCTTTCATCAGGTGGCAGTATTCGGGAGGGTTTGCCCTCCTGTCTTGCAACTTGAGCTTCAATATCATTACACTAGAAAATCTAGCGGACTTCAGGATGTGGTCCAGTTTGACCCGGTTCAGCTCTTTTGCAGGCACTCCTCCTTTCCTATAGACCCTCTGCAGAGCCCTCTCAATCCTGGTAACAAAAGCGGACTTCTCATTTTTCCACTGCTTAGCTGACTTGAACTTCCATAACAAGTCATCCCCCGATTCAGTACTGCCAAACACTCCTTCCAGTGCTGAGAGGTATTCGGCCGCAGTAGCCTCTGGACTAGTTGCTCACAGAAAACAGATGGCCTCCAGTGCATGGCCTCTCAAACTCTCCATTAGTTGCTTCCACTTTTCCCCCTCTGAACATTGCCATTCCTGCACTAAAGGGGTAGCATAGTCCATCCAGGTTTCTAGATCATCCTCCCCCCAGGCACTGGGACTGTGCCTGAGAAAAGTCCGAGCTTTCGGTAGGAGTCCAGCTGTATTGGGGAAATTATGATGGGGTGGCCACTACTGGGGAGCTCTTGTGGAACACTGGGGAAGTGGCTGGGGAATGCAGTTGCATATGGTCCTCTGATAGGTCTAGCACCTCTACAGGCTCTTGAGCAGTTCTCCCTTTGGACACTAACAATTTGAGCAGCTTTTCCTTAAACCCATCTATTCTGGGGAACCCACCCGGGGTGGCCAGACCACTATGCAAATGAATGACCCTCCGCCCCTTCTGTGTACCTTCAGGCAAAGTAACGGGGTGCCTTCTCAGGATCTATTTGGGAGCTACACGAGAGCAGTACTACCATAGTTTGTTCAAATAAATCTGCATCTTGCCCCCTTACTTCCACCTTGCCCATGCCCTTAACCTGCTCCACAGTGGATACAATATCAGCATTACTGGTCCCTAATGGGACATCCAATAACAGAATAGCCTGTTGGGGGTCTAACCCCTCAGCTTCACTCCACTCCATCATTCAGTGCACCATCAGTTTATGGGGGGCAATTTTTAGATTAGGCATAGTAAGCTCCTCCATTTTCTCTCCCAAACTGAACATATCGGGGTAATTTCCTCATGTGGCCACTAGAGGATGCTAATCCCAGCGGTGCCTCCAAGATGTAACCCCTAGGTGGCGCTATCCCAAGGGCTACTACCCCTGTTGGTGCATCTAATGACAGGTTCAGGGGCCTAGGTTCGGTGATGGGTGCCTCCACCCAAAGGTCAGGGTTGGTTGTGGCTAGTCTAACCAGGTCACAGCCCTCTGGGACACTGTGACCCCCCCTTGTCTCCCACTAGTGACCCACACAATACACAAAGGTAACCTTCCCAGTGCCCCAGATATGCAAAACACATACACAGAAACCTGACACTTACCCCCAGGACTGGTTCCTTTAGCGTGGCTCTAGGGACCCCCTGTAAAATAAGGTCATGCAAGGCACACAGCTAAATGCAATACTTTAAACATATAATGACACCACAATCAGTGTAGATTTCCAAGAAAAAGAAGATCTGATTTATTTAGGGGCTGCAACAAGGAGAGGGAGTAATCCGGTTAGTTAGCTTTAACACATTAATAATCACACTACTGTGCATGCACTTAAAGTCACACGCTCTGGGTACCCAGGATGGAGGGGAAGGCTAGCCAGGACCGATGCCCGGGGTAGGCCGGCGGTGCAGCTGGTTGGGGCCCTGTGATGGAAAAAGAACATGCAGACACACAATTTGTAATCCAGAGCTTGAGGGCTCAGTTCATGGAAAGGAAAACACAAGACAATCAGATGACACACTTTGATTTAAGAAACGTTGCAGGGAGCTACGCTGATCATTACTCACGGTACCCAGGCTGAACACAGGAGGTATGATAGAATGACTGTCTGGATTGCCAGAGGAGACAGGGCCCACATGATTTGCTTCGGCAGGTGCTCTTGTTCAGGCAAGGAGCAGGAGGCTGGTCCCTCGTGATGGATCTTTTCTGTGCTGCAGGGTAAGGAGACAGGGCCCTCATGGCTTTGCCTGTCTGCATAGGCAACGCGGATTCAGTCCAATATCTGCTGGGAAAACAACTTCCAGCACTAGCACACAGTTTACAGCAATGGAATCAGATCGCGATCCCCATCCAGCTCATAGGACATTCATATGCAACAATCCTGTTACTGTACCAGGTCACAGGGTCCTGACAGGCTGATCTCTTTCAGCTAAATCTTCGGTCTTCTACAGGTTAAGCCTGGTCCCACAGCAGCAGCTTGCTTTGCTCTCTCACATTCGGAAATAGTCTGATGAAAATCCTCTCTTCCCTCTCAGGGCAGAAATCAAGCAAGTAGGCCAGAAGTTAGGCCTTCCACGGTTCTCCCATGTGAACTACGCCACAACGGCTGCCCGAACACACCAAGCTGCTGCTCCTTCAGTTTCCAACTCGAATCTGGCTTGCCAGCAGACTGCTTGAGGCATTTCCCCCCAGAATCCACAAGGTCCAGTTGGCTGGTGCCTCTGTCAGTCACAACACACTCCCCCTCTTGGTGCAAAAAAGGCGCCAGTAGACCAAACTACATTTCCCAGAGTCTGGCACCACACAGATCCACTTTAGCGGGCTCCATTTTAGAGTCCTCACACCCAATTGGTCCAATTCGGCAGTTCAGAACCAAATTGGTGGAGCAAAACAAAGACAGTCCGGGCTGCAAGAAAGGCAAGTTAAGCAAACTACATTTTCATTACTACGCTAATGTTTTACCAATAATTATTTACATCTTTCAGGAGGGCTCCCTCTGCGCATTCAGCGACAGGAGAAGGGGATCGCTTAGGCAGCAGCCTGGGCAGGACTTGGGCATAGAAACACACAACCCCCCCAAGCAAACTAATTATGACTGTGAGCAGGCAGCCCTTAAAGAGACAGTAGGTGGAGGCTCTAGAAGCACTCGCTGCAACTCCAGTTAAACGGCTGTGATGCCGACCACCTCCCAGGCTGTGAGCAATAGGCAAGCTCTTGGAAGACTTATGGGAACCCCCATTTGTAGGGGAGTTACACCTGGAAGAAACAAGATTATGATAATTATTTTTCTTCTAACCCCAGGAATTCTTCAATATGATTAACTATTGCAGACTACCAAGCAGTACTTTTGGAGGAGGGTACAGAACCTATTTGGTAACAGGTTCTGCAGCACTGCCTGGCATCACTTCTGGACTGAATGTCCAAACAGTAGTGCTTTGTAAAAGTGTGTACTGTTTCTCCATGTAGCTGCTTTACAGATTTCCAACATGGGAATATCTCTGGCTACTGCTACTGTAGCAGTTGTGCCCCTTGTGGAGTGTGCCCTCAGGCCTACTGGGGGCTACTTACCAGCTTTACTATAGCAGAACTGGATACATGCCACTATTCAGCGTGACATGGCCCTTTTAGAAGCTGGTTTTCCACTTCCCACTTCCCCATAGGTGAGGAACAGTTGCTGTCTGTCCTGCCTGTGAGTCTTGGTGTGGTCAAGGTAGTAGCTCAGAGGTCTCTTGACATCCAGGCTGTGAAGCCTTCGTCCCCCTGAGCTAGAGTGGTCAGTGAAGAAGACTGGCCAGGTGACTGACTGGTTCAAATGGAAGTCGGAGATTACTTTCAGAAGGAATTTCCTATTAATCCTGAGCACCACTTTATCTCTGTGGAAGGAGATGTAGTTTAGTTCTATACACAGAGCTTGTAGCTCACTAATTCACTAATCCACCTGGCTGAGATAATAGCATCCAGGAAGACAGTTTTCCAAGTCATGAATTTCAGATGTGCTGTAGCCATGGACTCGAATGGGGGTTCCATGAGCTTGGCAATACAGATATTGAGGTCCCATGATGGCACCAGTTCTTTGTGAGGAGGGTGCAAGTGGGCCAACCCCTTGAAAAACTTTTTGAAGGCAGCCTGGTGGCAGCGAGGGTTGAGGCGCTGGATGCCACACCTCGTGCCATGCCAGTAACCCGTGTTTGGGAACAGACTCGGGCCATCAGCAGGGGTGGCAGATGATCGAGCGTCCCACAACAGCTCTCCTCTGGGTGGGTTAAGGGGTGCACATCGCTCTGCAGTGGCTCCTGACAGAAGTCAGGAGCTCTACAGGGATGGCGCACAGAAGGGGGGGCTAGAGCATGGCAGACGTTGGCACGTTAGTGTGCTCACGTCATTGCATGCCTGGCCCCGGCAGGGGAGTCAACTTGGCAAAAAATTGTGGGGTGGTCATGGTGGCTGATGGCCATGTGCCACACCACAGGAGCTAGAGAGGTGCACCCCCAGGTCTGGATCCAGGTCCCCCCGTGGGGGGGGACTTCATGTGTGCCAACCTGTGGAGGACAGTGAGTCGCTGACCAGACCTGGGTCCCAGGGTGCTGGTGGCCAGATGACCTGCCAGCCCGATCTGCATGGATGAGGTAGAAACAATCTCATGTTAAAAAAAAAAAAAAAAACTTTTTGAAAATGGGGTTAGAGGTCATAGAAACACCTTTACCAGCCAAAATATAGGCTGAGACTGATGCGCTGTAGGTCCAGTAAATGCAGGTGGGAGAGACAGTCCAGCAGGACTGATAACCCCACCTGAGGGGGCACTGTACTGTTACTGTCACACCAGATGGAAAATCTTTTCCACTAGGAAGCACAGTTTTTCCTAGTGGAGGGTTTCCTTGAACTCCTGAGAACATTAAGGACACCCTCAGAGACAGAGATGGAAATCCATATACTCTAAGCCCTCAAGAGTCATGCTCTGAGTTTGAGGGACCTGAGGTTTGGGTAAAGGATCCTCTCCTGTGAGGAGGCTGTACCTCTGAGGGAGGTGGATGGGGCTGGACCACTGAAAGGGACAGCAGAAAGGATTACTATGGCTGCCTGTCCCAGTCTGGAGTTATCAGGATCATTGTGGCTGATCAGGACGCTGAGCAGTAAAGGAAATGGAGGAAACGCATACAGGCTCCTTCCTGACCAATCCAGCACTGAGGCATCCATGGGCACTGTGCCCCTTGCTGGTGGCCTGCAGTGAGAAATGCCATAAACAAAAAGGAACGTAATTGTCCTAGACATGTGACACTGAACTAAAAACAAAATAAAAATAAACATATCAAAAGTTATCTTATTTCCATTTTCTTCTGTCATTATAACTTCCACAAGCCTTTTGGTTACATAACCGCTCGATTCCCCCTTGAAGCTCCTCCAGTTCTGATAATACAGTGGTTTTACATATAAAACTAATAGTTTCTGCACTTCCTCTTATTGTCCGCTACCACCCCCCACCAAATTTCAAATGGTGAGAGAAAGACTACAAAAAGTTATCTGAGGGGGTACTGGACTGGAGAAGCATGTGTATTCTTTTCTATTCATTTTCAATTCAGTTATATTAAATTAGAAAGTAATACTTAATGAGTGCAACCTAAACAGTCTCCAGTACACTGTGCCATAGCTTACTATAATGAAGAAATATGAATTTGTAAGGAATCTTATGTAAGTACACATCTATTTGGGGCAAGAATTGGCCACTGTACTGAAATTAAGAATTAAAAAGCACAATGAGGCCGGCCTGGTGGCGCTGAGGGTTGAGGCACTGGATGCCACACCTCACGCCACGCCGGTGACCTGGGTTCGGGAGTGAGCCCGGTCCACTGGGGGTCAGCAGGGGAGAGAGAGGATTGAGCATCCAGAGGATTGCTCTCCTCTCTTGGGGAGGGATCCAGGGGTAGCCCGGCATAGCAGCAGCCCCCAGTGGAGACTGGCAGCATTATAACACACAGGGGCTTGCAAGGGATAGGGAAGACATTGGGCAGCTGCCTTCTGGACATGGGTGGGAGCATCCACGTCACGGGCTAGGCAGCACTGCAAGCCCCACGTCTGAGGGGTAATGCAAGAAAAATCCCATCCAGCCTGGATAGGCAATGGCTCCCAGCGCCAGCCGACACACTCCCGATACCAGACCTCTGCCTCCACCCCCTTTGATCTCCTCATGGGCCCTGGCTGGAGAGGGTCTGCTGGGGAGCAAGTAATGCCCTTGAGGAAGAGGTGGGGTCATGGTGGGCGGTAAAAGCAGTCGGTTACTGGGCAGCCTGAGAGAGTTCCAGGGTCTGGAAAGCCACAAATAGAGTTGTAAAAACAAAAGCACATGAGTGACGACAGAATATCTATGTAATTATAAAGCACCATGGATATATGGATAGAAAATAAGTAATCCATTAATCCCACCTTCTGCCTTACAGATAGCATGGGCTCTCTCGGCACTAATCTTTAATGTTTGTAGATTTAAGCTCTGTACATAGTTTTATAGACCTAAGTAGGTTATTAGGTCTATGGGTGATTTTTAGGTTGTGTAACATGTTATAAGGATTCAGTCATGTGACATGATAAACCCCCTGAGGAAGACCTAAAAGTCGAAGCGCTGGGGCAACCATACTGCGGCTTTCTTGTTTTTGAGCTCACAATAAATGCCTTAAAATCAGATTTCTGAGTGTCCATCTACGAGTGCAATGCACCTTCGTGACTCTTGTGGCTTATATGAGGTGGACGTTTCTCTTTTGCAGCATTACTTTTGTAGGTTGTTTTGTACTCATCCATCTTTTTCATGAAAACCTGTTTTGTCACCAGAGAATTGCTGTTGCATGGAAAGTCAGTGGCTTTAGTTTGAGTATCCTGAGAAAGGTTTGTGGCCCGAAGCCAGGCAAACCTTCTCAGTGTCAGTGTCATCATCTGGCAGTAGTATCACTGGCATCCACTGCCATATGAAACTGGTACTTTATGGCTCCCAGTCCGCATCTGGCTGTCTCTGCAATATCAGCAGCCAGTCCTTGAGGGGCTTTATCAGCCATTGCCGCAGTGTCTTCTGGTATTGGGCAGCACAGGCCATGTCATTTGCCTGCCTAATGGTCAGGGAGGCAGCCAAATACCCTTTCTTTGCCATGCTGTCCATTTTCCTGGAGTCTTTCTCTGGTTGATAAGATGACAGTGGGACCCTAGTCCTGTCGCACGCTGAAGCTTAGACCACTCTCATGTTCAGGATGGGAGAAGAGAAATTGCCCCTGATCGCTCTAGCTGATACTTTTTATCAGCCTTTTATCTGTGGGCAAGACAGAATTAGGAGTTTCCAAGATTTTTAAAACCTAATTGCTCCGATAATTATCTATGGGAAGCGGCAACTGTTTAGTGGGTGTTAACTCCATCATGTCCAAAAATCCTGCCTCCTCCTCATCCTCCATGGTTTGGTGGGAAGAGAGGTCAAGGGCTTCCACCATCTTTTTCACAAAAGTATAGTGGGAGGAATAATCTGCTAGTAACCTGGGGTTGGGGGAATCAAACTCCTGATCTGGAGAAGCCCCCAATTCTATTGGTTCCCCTATGTCCTCCTCCTCCTCGTATTCTTCATAGGAAGGTTCCTGGGAGTATGTACCCGAAAGCGTAACTGATAATGGAACCACTAATGGTACCAATACCGGGACTGAGGGTTCCGCCAATACCGGCTGTGTTGGAACCGGTACAAAGCCTTGTGCAGAAGCAGTTTGCGAGGCTTGCAATTCCGTAACAGCCTGTGCAACTGCTTCAGCCGATGTCATGGCCTGTTTATCTACCGAGAGCTCCTTTGCTTTTTCAGCAGGAGGAGCGGTGACATGTTTTTCCGTATGTTTTTACTTTGCCGGAACCAACTCCAAGGTCAGTTTCGCCGTACCTTTCAGTTTAGAGGAATCACCCTTCTCTGAAGAAGTCAGTTCCAATTCCTTGGCTATGTCTGTTTTTGAAGAGGAAGGACTTGGTTCCACAGTGGATGGTTCAGAAGGAGCTGTGGGAGCAGACATCCTCTTTTTAGACTGTTCAGCACTTTTTTTGACAGTTTTAGTACTAAAAGTTTTACAGATGTCACAGTCTGCCCGAAAGTGTGAAGCAGCCAGGCAAAATAAGCACAATTCATGTTTGTCAGCCTTGGCAAACACCTCTCCACACTTTTAGACAGTTTTTAAAACCAGTAGGCCCTGTTCTCTTTTTCAACCTATCTGACATAACCACCCAAACTTATTTATTCAAAGTGGTGAGCTTAAAGTCAGTTCCCAAACCAAAATTTTAAAAATAAAGTAATAAAAGTTGGTTCCAGTCAGACCCACTACAGTAGAAACAGTCGGTTCCCAATGGGAAATAAACCGCAGCCTGACTGAAAAGTTTATAAGCCAACCTTACAAAACAGAACAGAGTTCAAAATTAAAGGAAAACTCCACCCTCATATCTTTTAAATGTTATTTGTTCCTATGTCAATAGACAACTGTTTTCATGTAGCTGTTAAGGATGTATGCACATCTTTTAGACTGATTTTACAGTTCATACTAGGCCTTGTGACTGCCCTGGGAGTCTCCATTTCATGGTTGTTGAAATCTCATTGTCCCTAAGAGCTACATTAGCATATGAGAACATGATGCGTAATCACCCTTTAAACTCCCCAGTATGCCTGCCTGCTTAATTAGTCTTAAAAGAAAGAAGCCACAAAAAGGTGTGGAATACCACATTTACCTTCAGTGAGCTTTGTAAACTGTCTTGAGTTATAATGCAGATTTGTTTCCCTTTAAACTTTCCTCAGTTTATGAGTTTCCAAAGAGTTTTTGCAGATTATTTGTTCTTTCAACATAAAGATACATGGTATAAATGGGTGATCTGACATGTTCTCATATGCTAATGTAGCTCTCAGGGACAATACAGTTTCAACAACCATGAAATGGAGATGCCCACGGCAGTCACAGGGCCTAGTATGAACTGTAAAAAGACTAAAACATTTGCATGCATCCTTAACAGCTACATGAAAAGAGTTCTCTATTGACATGGAAACAAATAACATTTAGAAGATATTAGGGTGGAGTTTTCCTTTAAGTTAAATACACCAGAATTTAAAAGAAATAGAGAAGAATCTACCTGTTCCCTGACGGTTACTCGTAACTGCTGAGGAACTGAGTAAAAAACATCTAAAACTAGTGCTAACTAAATAAAACTCTAACATAATGGCAGCAATAAAGTTCAAAATAAAATGGTTTACTTTCCCACGGAAAATGAATCAAAAGTCAGTCAAGCTTAGGAGCAATCGCCGAGGCGTCTTACTTAGGCAGGTGGAGAATTGAATCTGAGCGTTATAGAACGCAGCAGTTTGTAACGGCAGCAGTTTGAATAGTGGCATAAGCCAATGGATGTTCCATCATTTGCATATGTTCCATTTCTCCAGGGCAGTTCAACACAGGAGGCTGACTGCAATAATTAATCATATTGAAGAATTCCTGGGGTTAAAATGGCTGACTTCCCAGGAGTAACTAGTAAGAGAATGTTCCATGGAAGCTGGTTGTTAGAACAGTCCTATGCCCAGATAAAATCCTGAAGAGTACAACGTGTCCATGGAGGGCCTCCCCAAAAGAACTACCCTATAAGGCAGAATAAGGAGGAAGATATAATGAGCGGTTGGTTCAGGACCGGGCAAAATGTTAGGCACCCCACTCGTTTCTTCTCCCCTTTTATTTTTTGGAAGTGCACAGGCAAGAAGTATTTCCTGTAGACTGAGGTAAGGGATCTTGGAGAAGGCAGAGGTCATCTGGCAGTGTCTCCCTCTCTCTAAAAGGAGCTCCAAAAGGACCCTCCTGAACAGGATCATATGCTCTTACATGCATTTAAGGGTAAAGGACAAAAGGCTGGAGAAGGGTACACATGTATGTACCCCAAAAAACAAGGAGAGAGATATGAAGGAACCCACTGCTTGCATTAACTCACTACTGAAGACCCTAAAAGAAATTTTGAGGCTCTGACACACAATAAAATCAGTGCTTCAATACTGGCCCTCTAAATTGTGGGGCTTGCACCTACATATTGGCAGAAAGTGTCAGATAAAGCAGTACAGTGACACTACAGTAAATTTCTGAAATTTCAGAGCCGACCCTCAGCAAAAAGAACAGAGGGTCAACTGATGCTCACATTACTAAAGCTAATCCAAGCCTGGGAACCTCTAGATTAGCGGACCTCTTCTCTAGAGGGAGGAGAGATAAGAAGGCAAAGCTGTCCCATATTTGCTTCTCCACCCCCCGAACCTAAGGAGAAGGGAAAACCCTCCTGACTGTGAGCCAAGAGTTCCCTCTGGGGGTGTCAGCTAGACTTTAAGCCTTTTAAGATAAAAGAAGGAAGGCAAACAGGGAGGCAGCACTGTCCAGACATCTGGCCACAAGGGGAAGGTGGGCGGGAAGCAGTAATGAATGGTGAAGATATCTTGGAAGATCAAGAATTACAGTGAGTACATAATTTTCATATCTTCCAAAGATCAATCTTCACTGTTCCTTAGTGGTGGGTACCAAGCACCTCAGCATCCTGTGGGGGATACATAAGAGGAGGGGGCCCCTCACAAGTGTGGTGAGACCCGAGACTTATAAGTGGCAGGCAGGTGTTCTTGAGACCAGGGAGAAGGAAGGCACCTGCCAACACCTGCCTGACCCTGGGGGAGAAACAATGGGCCCCCCAGAAAGGTGAGGCAATCACCCTACGCCAGGCCAAGGGTGATAATCATGATAGGTGGAGCCGGGCCATCTGCCTAATGTAGACTGATGCTCCCACCAGCCTGGAAGTTACCTCACTGGCATCATAAGACACCCTTGATTGGTGTCTCGCAAGCTCCAGGACATGCGTGGAAAGGCTTATGGCCTGCCTGGTTGCCTATCAGGCATGGATGCCAGGAGCTGTCCTAGTGTCACCCACAGGTGCCTGGCGTAGGCAGCCCGGTGTGCCTGGTGCACTGCAATGTACAAGAGGAAGTGCACCTCTGAGAAGAAACAATTACTCACCGAAGTAATATTACTTCTTCCAGTGTATTCTTTAGCATTATTGACAGAAGCAGTATGCCAGCTGGGTTCAGCTGCCCCGGAGTGGAGGAGACAATGCAAATGAGGAAGGCACTGGCCAATCAGGATACAGTTAGAGTAGAGTGCTGCCTGCAGTCAGCCTGAGGGACCTCAGAACGTATTTCGGAGCTGAAAAAGAGCTAAAACTGTGCCCGCTAGGGGCAAAAAGACTGTTAGCAATAACCCACTATATATTCTAACCCACTTTTTTTTTTTTTTTTTTTAAATCACACGAATGACAGTCATCAAATTTGGCTAAATCCCCTAGCAGAGCCTTAAGACAAGGTTTCCAAGGGAGGAAGGATGGGAGTGTCAATAATGCTAAAGAATACCCTGGAAGAAGTAATATTACTTCAGTGAGTAATTGTTTCTTCTCACCCCAGGAATTCTTTAGCATCTATTGACAGGTGCAGATTTTGAAGCAGTGTAGTTGGGAGGAGGGCACAGAAACCTATTTTAAGAAGAGGCTCTGAATTACCATCCTGCCAAAATTGGCATCCTATCAGACTACACATCCAAGAAAGATCTTATTGAATGTGAAAAGCACATTTCAAATAACTGATCTGCACACTTCTGGTGAGGATATAACCTTGAACGCTGCCCATGAGGCAGCTGGTCTCCAGGAGGTAGGCCCTAAGCACGAGAAGGGCTGATGTCAGCCTTACTGTAGCAGAACCTAAATATGGGAAAACAGTCCCATGGGAAAAATACTCTTGGTTACTGAATTCTCCTTTTCTGCAAAAACTCAGGAAAGGAAGGTATGATAATGTCAGTGCTTGAACTGCTAGGACTGCTGAAGCAGACCGGTAGGACTAATTCATGCCCCATCCAAGCTGCTTGAGATAGCCTAGACAGGACTTGCCTGAGAGCAGTACAGGCAGAGAAAAAAGGGTAGATGAAGGTGGAAATGGATTTCCTATCCATCCAGAAGACTAAATTGTTCTTAGAGGCACTAAGAAGATAAGGCCTAAGAGAACAACCTGAAACTCTGAAACACATCTGTCAGAGGAAAACAAGCAGAAAAGTTGTCTTCGATGTTACTCGCTTCAGGACAGAATTTCCACAGGTTCAAAGGGACACCCCATGAACTTGAACGCACACAGGTTTGTGTTCCATGGGAAAAATCTCCGGTCCCTAGAAGGGTCTGGAAGTGAAATGGCCCCATGCGGAATTCTTTGAAATGATCTAAGAGAAAACAGATTTCTCTTGCCTGATGGAAAAAGAATCCGAGTAACCGCTAGGTGTACTCCCAAAAAAGAGGCCTACTGTCCCACTGTTGGAAGGAAAATAAAAACCTTTATATTTTTACAGGAAACAAGACACAAGACCAAACTAGTTCAAAGTACCAGACAGTAATGCCTGGATATGAACTAAATAATCCAGTCACGAGAGGAAAAAGGATTGAAAAAATCTAGGCTCTTGTCCTTGTACCAAGGGGGAAAAACCACTTCCCCTAGGAAAACTGAGGTTTTCGTGATACTAAAACCTCTTTTTTTTTTTCTTCATAGACATTCCAGGCCTTATTTGGATACAGGGACTCTAGGAGATCTAGCCTCTCAAGAACCAGGCCTTAAGAAGAAAAGACTGGGAGCTGAGAAAAACACTACTCCTGAGCAAGAAAGGAAGTAGCTAGTGGAAACGAAAGCAGCCAGAAGGCTGTTTAACTGAAACATTCTTCAGAAAGTACCAAGATTGTCCAGAGCCACCGGGATCATGGTGGCTGATACCTTAACTAGAGAGGTACTTAGGAAACAAGGGATATAAGGAGAAAGAAAACTTATTAGGCCAGTCTTGAGATAAGAAAATCCGTTGGATGGAACCCCGAGCTGGGGCCTGCAACAGGAAAAAAGGGAAAAACTGGAGGTCGGGCTGGAGGCGAAAATTCAGATCTGGGCCAGACCTTCCCCCCATATGATGTGGCTAGGACTTGTGTGCTGAGGGCTCACTTGCTGTGGCCCTGACTATTGCGGCTTAGAGGATCTGCCAAAGGGCCCACTTGTGGTGGCCCTGACTATGCCAAAGTTTTGTCCTTGCCAGACAGATGGATGAGTGACTAAGACACCTCCAAAGAAACCAGCTAGAGATCACCACTCGTAGCTGTTGCAGAGAGATTGGAAGCCCTGTGTCCCAAATGCTCATTAGCGTGAAACAGGAGAGGGATATCGAATTAACTGACCTCTGGACTGAAAACATGCAGGCCTGATAGAGATGCTCTGAGATTCCAGGGACTGATGAAAGAAGGACTCTCTCAGAAACCAAGACCCAATGATGGAACCCCCTGAAGGGAAGCACCAACTGGAAAGAAGCCTCTGTACCGAAGATTTGAAGGGGACAGGTGTGAAGTTCACTGTTTCCTTACACCAGTACAGCTTGTAACAGTGTTCAGGCTTGATGAAAAATTATCTTATTTGTAATCTACCTAGAGGCCTAGCCCCTGGGACTCTAGTGACAAAATTATGCACCCCATGCAGGGAAAGAGCTTCCCCTGACAAGAGATGAGCATTGCCCCCTAAGAGTTGCAGAGATTTAAATAGGGACCTTTTTTTTTTTCCTTCTGTAGTAGGAACAAAGAACCCTCGAGACTGTAGGTAACAACATGTCAGACTTAGGGTTTGAAAACCAAAGTCAAGGAGAATTGGCTAAGGTCAGCCAAGCCTCTGATAAGGGAAACAATAGATTCCCTGTCTTCAGGGGAGAACCGCCAACCTACCCAGATACCTGGAGAACAGCCAGATTTTTACTCCATATCTGAGAACACTCTGGAGGCAGTCTAAGCGGCATGAAATAAAACTGCCTGAGAAAAAAACCTGTACTACCCTATGTTTGCAAAGGAAAGACTTGAGTCAAGGAAGCATCCTGACCCCAGGTTGCGAAAATTGATAATGATTTGCTGTTCCCTAATTTCCTTTAAGTTTCAGGTAATAGCCTGAGAAAAAAGGTCCAACTCCCAAGCAGGAGGGAACCCTTTCACGATTTTGACCCTCATGAGGTTCTGGTGCTCTAGTTACCACTGCTGACATGCTACTGAAGAACAACAGAGAATACAGCATTTGGAGGTACACTTTAGATATTTACTTATCATGCACATAGATATATTGTGTGTGTGTGTGTGTGTGTGTGTGTGTGTGTGTATATATATATATATATATATATATATATATATATATATACTCCCTCTTTATTTTTTTTTTCACTAACCAAAGAAGGGGTAAAAACTTGAACCAAGAAGAAAAGTAACTGAAGAAAAAGGGATTATCACGAATGAAAAGAGCATTCCTGCCTAAACCCCTGAAAAACTTCACATTTGGAAATTTTCTAATGTGTTGGCGTAGGGAAAAAAGGTTAAAGGGAGAATAATTCCTACCTGAAGGCCCCCAATGAGACTTCTGGGGAAGGAACGCTTATATTTAACTGAGTACTAGGAGAGTTAAACTCGTCCATACGTCCCTGTCAGCTTCAGTTTGCCATAAAGACAAACCAAAATTTGTACCAAAGCATAACCCAAAAGGCTGGAACTTTTCAGACAGGCAAGCCTGAGGGAAATGACCTACACCAAGACTCTAGAAGCTGTAACATTATGACTTATTATGACAGCATAGTGGTACTAAATGCCACTTGGGTATTCCAGCAAACCTCCTTGTGAATAGTGCTCCAGAGAAGCCACACTATGGCAAGGATAGTATACATCAAAATACTCTTCATATATAATAGCGTATGCTACAAAGGTAAAATTTCTTACACATGGTATATGATTATCTAGAGTCTATCTCCGGAAGGAAGCAGACAGTGGCATGAGGCTGAGAAGCAGGCCACTGTTTGCACTAACTCTCTTTAATCTGAAAGAGTACAGATAAAAACAGAACACTTACCAAGCTGGTAATTCATCTGAATGCTTCTGTCAACCCCGAAAGAGAAGGAGGGGTGTCCAGAACCTACCTGTAAGTGTCTTCAGAGAGTTGTCAGCCTCTTTGGAGGAGAGCAACCACCAGATCTACGAAGTCGTCGTCCTCCACCTCTTTATTGGCATCATCCTGGAGGGGGAAAGTCCAGGGAGTCCACCAGATGAATGAATGAATATATATATATATATGTGCCTCATTATACCATAACCTGAATCAACCTCAGGGTGACCGATTGGAATTAGTGGGCCCCGAGAGGAGTTCATGAAGGAAAAATCCTCTCCTAAATTACTAATAATAATCATAACAATAATATCCTAGGGCATAAGGATTAACAAGGAGAGGAATACTCGGACCCTAAGGAGCAGAGAACATGGCCAGAAAAAATGAAGTCTGGAATAATTCCCAGGCTCTCAGAAATTCAGTTGCAGAGGGCATAATTTTATCAAGCCCTGATGTCTCCCTAAGTCTTCAGGAGGGATGGTCAGAGGAGATTAATCTCTGTCCTTGTGCAGGTAAGAGGACACCCTGCCTATTTTCAAATTAAAGGCTTGGACACAGAAAAACTACAGAACCAGACTTGTAATAAAAGTCCCAAGGGGACTTGTCATTTCTTTTGTGTTAACTTGAGGTACCCTCCTCAGCGCTTTTAGAGGAGGGGGAGGTAGACTAAAAGCCCAGATAATAATAGTTAGGCCAAAGCTTAAGCAAATCAAAATCAACTTTAAGAGATTTTTTTTTTCACAAAGAGGAAAAAATAGAATCACCTCCACACCTCTTATTAACAAAGCCCACTGCACAGCAAACAAAGAGTCTCACCCCAAAAGAGAGGGGATTACCTTCAAATAGTAATAATTTTGAATTTAAATAGAGAAAAAAGGGTTCCAAGAGATACGGCGCGGAGTGCGCAACTGGAAAAAAAATAACGCCGCCGCGTGAAAAAAAAACACATCAATGATTTTACCACAAAAGCATTAAAACCACCAATAAATACTAAAACGAATTAATTAAATAAAAATGGCCAATTTATCATGCAGCGGATGAATTTTACTTCAGAAAAAAAATGCGAGCGGGAAAAAACAAAATCCAGCAACTGCGCAGAACCCAGCGCATATGCGGTAAAAATAGATAAAATGAAGAAAATACACAAAATACCTTAAAGCAGCACTCAAAAAGAAAATGGCACAGGAAGATCTCTGAAGAGAAGAGCTCCAGGCCAGTGTTGCCAGTTCAGCGGAGAAAAAGTTCTGAGGTCCCTCAGGCTGACTGCAGGCAGCACTCTAACTGTATCCTGACTGGCCAATGCCTTCCTCATTTGCATTGACGCCTCCTCTCTGGGGCAGCTGAACCCAGCTGGCATACTGCACCTGTCAATAGATGCTAAAGAATTCCTGTGGTGAGAATGCCCTCCTTCCCCAGTGGTCAAACTCAGCCGAGTTGGACTCTGGGGGATGGTCGTGTCTTGGGTGACAGTGACCAGAGGGGGTGTTCAACAGCTCCACTCCTGATTTGGGATGGGGCATAGCACCTGGAGACCCCATGGGTGCGCAGTACCTGTGCCGGCAGTCCCTCAGGGCTGGAACGGGGCAGAGTGGTTCTGCCAGACACTATGTGATGCCTCAGTGGAAGGCTGAGGCCACGGAGGGATCACAATGGATTCCATGCTGTATTCCCCTATGAATATCAGCATCACATACGCAGAATTGCGTCTTCTGAAGTGGGAGTGATGTTGCTCCTCCATCATCGTCTTATTTATTTATGTCTGGTAACCAGGTAAGTGCACTGATCCAAAGGACCATTTTTAGTCACGACGCAGGCCTCAGAAGCGGCTACAAAAATAAAAATGTACAGTGACAATGTACAAAACAGCAATAGTACAGAGTAGCACATATAATACAGGATTTGGTAACATATCTCATGATGAGGTAACTAACACGTAATGGAATCAGTACAGTTTTGCAAGCACAAGTTTCAGTGTTCAAAGTCATATAAAGATGCCTACTTGCTGCAACAGCAGGTAGTGGGCTAAATTAGTTGGTGCATGGGAGCTTACAAAGAGCGTACAAGCTGTGCAACTATACAAGCTGGCAAAGATCAAGGATAGCAAAGTGCCTAGAAGCTCAGACTTGCTAGAGAAAGTCAAGTCAGCAGGTCAGCAGCACTGCAGGGAGATCAGTGCAGAGTAGGGAAGCAGAGAGCACCGTGAGGTATGATGCAGGTGGAGAAAGCTAAGGGGCAACAAGGAGGCAAATCGGGGGAAGGGGAAGGGTCCCAAAGAAAAGAGAGAGCCAAAGTGCAGGTAGAGTGGGAAAGGCTATATATGTAGGACGAGGGGATGAACCCACCAGTTCAACAAGTCCTAGTGTCTAGCTTGCCTGCTCCCTCTGGTATTGTCTTGGGGACAGTTACAGGCTGACCCAGCTAGAAGCCAGTTGCGCAGGTTAGTTTTGAAAGACAGATGGGAGGCAGAGGAGCGGATGGATGCAGGTAATTTATTCCACAGGGTGGGGGCAGAGACTGAGAAGGCTTGGCTGCCCATGACAGAAGATATACATGGAACTTCGAGGGGGGAAGGGCAGAGGTGACCCTGAGGCTTCTGGGTATCACTCTGTCTGTGAGAAGAGTATGGGGATGACTGGTGGCTCCTGAGGGAGGTGGCAATTAAGCAACCCATGGTATAGTCAAAGCAACCCTGTAATGGGAGCCATCCTAGTGCCTGGTAGAGTGCACAGTGGTGGGTGGCATATGGAGTTTGAAGCACAAAGTGTTGTTTAAATGGGTGCACAGAGAGGAGGACATGAAAGAGTAGACAGGGGAAAGTACAGTTATGTAAGAACTTATCGTAACAGTAGATCTTCGAGAGAGAGGCTCTTGCAGTAGGTAATTACATATAGGACTGATGCCGGCAGGTGTCAGGACCCCGCGGAAAAATTTCTAGCTAGCAGTCTCTGGTGGGGGACCGCCCCCAAGTCAGGTGACTGACGTAGCGGCGTCAGTATAAAGGCGGTCCCCGCCCCGCCAACTCCAGTTCTTTTCCGCCAAAGGCCAAAAGGCGACACGAGAGAGAAGCGGATATTTCCCATCCTGGAAAAGGAGCTGAAAAAAGCTTAGGGAGATGGAGGGTGGGAAGGTATTACCTACTGCAAGAGCCTCTCTTGAAGATCTACTGTTACGGTAAGTTCTTACGTAACTGTACTATCTTACTTCGAGAGGGCTCTTGCAGTAGGTAATTACATATAGGACTGAGTTCCTAGCAGTCTGGAACAAGAAGCAGCCAACAGGAGGAGGAAAACTACTCAGAAGTAGACCCTCTGGTGTGAAGGTCTTAGGAAAGGAGACCTTGCAGAACAGCCAACCCAAAGCCCGTTCTATGGCGAGAGGCAATATCCAAACTGTAATGTTTCATAAAGGTATGGACAGAAGTCCAAGTAGCGGCTGCACAGATGTCGGCTGCTGACACATTCTTGAAACAAGCAGCAGAGGCAGTGACCCCTCTGGTAGAGTGGCCTCTGACCTGACCCGACAGGGTCGTCTTGTACTTGTCATAGCAGAAAGTGATACAGTGAGCCAACCACTTAGACAGGCATTGCTTGGAAACAGCACTGCCCTCTCTTTTGAGAGCAAAAGAGACAGTTGATCGGTATTTCTGAGATCCTTCGTCCTGGAAGTGTAGTATCTCAGAATCCAGTGAACATCCAGAGTATGCAATAGGTACTCCCCTTGATTGGAGTGCTGTGCAAAGAAAGCAGGCAACTCAATGGATTGATTCAGCGTAGATTCTGCTACCACCTTGGGGAGAAACTTAGGGTTGGTACGCAGAGCCACATGTTCCTTGTGAAAAATCAGATACGGGATTTTACACATCAGGGCCTGGAGCTCGGAAATCCTCCGAGCAGAAATAATGGCCACGAGGAAGAGTGTCTTCCACGAGAGGAACTTCAGATCTGCTGAGGCTGCCGGCCCGAAAGGAGGCAGAGTAAGCTTCTCAAGGATAAAATTCAAATCCCAAGGAGGGGCAGGAACCCGAATAGGGGGTCTCAGGTGGAGGACCCCTCTAAGGAAGGTCTGAGAGACCTCAGCTGTGCAAATGTTCGGTCTCCAAAAAGAATATGGTAGGCCGAAATGGCCGTCATGTGAACCTTTAAAGATGAGTGACTGAGACCCAGATCAAAGAGCTGTCGTAAGTAATCCAGAAGTCGCCCAACAGAACACAAGAAAGGCTCACAATCTTTGGAAGCGGCCCAAATAGTGAACCATTTCCATTTCATGGCGTAGGTAGATCTAGTGGATGGCTTCCTGGCCTCCACCAAAATCTCAGCCACTCGGGGGGAACCCAAAATGGGCTTGAGCTACGTCTGCAGGAGCCACGTGTGTAACTGAAAGGACTTGAGGCCCGGATGGACCAAGGTCCCCTGATCTTGGGTCAGCAAGGTCCGCGACAGAGGAAGAGGAAGCGGAGGTTCCTCTGAATACTGTTGCAGAAGAGAGAACCAAACTTGCCTGGGCCAGAAAGGAGTGATGAGAATCATACGAGCTCCTTACGAGCTGAGTTTCTGTAAGACCCTGGGAACCAAGGGAATCAGGGGGAAAGGCACAGACAAATCTTCCCTTCCAGTCTAGAGACAGAGCGTCTCTCCAAAAAATGCCGCGCCGTGCAGCGAGCGAGCAGAAGGTGGGAAGTTTTGCGTTGAGAGGAGATGCAAACAGGTCTACCTGAGGGGTTCCCCAGCATAGAAAGATTTCGTCTGCTACCCCCTGATCGAGTTCCCACTCATGCGCATGAGCAGACGACCGGCTGAGGTGGTCTGCCAATGTGTTCTCGACCCCCGGGACGTGAATGGGCGTGAGGTGAAGGTTGTGCTGCACTGCCCAATCCCAAACCCGCATTGCTTCCCTGCAAAGAGGGTAGGAATGAGTTCCGCCCTACTTGTTGGATGTACCAAACGATGCACATATTGTCTGTTTGGACAGCCAGATGTCCGGGAAGCAGAAAAAGATGCAGAGCCTGAAGAGCGTACAACACTGCCCAAAGCTAGAGCACATTGATGTGGAGAGATTTTTTGAGCTGGGACCAGGAGCCCTGGGTCCTGTGAGGCCCAAGATGGACTCCCCAACCTTCTCTCGAGGCATGTGTCATCAGTGTCTGGGAGGGGGAGAAAGGCAGAAGGGAACTCCCTGGCAAAGGTTCTCCTGAACCGACACCATAGCAAGTCCCGAGCCATAGGGTTGGAGACCAGAACTAGGTGATCTAGGTCATCCACCAGCTGATCCCATTGAGACCGAAGCATCCACGGAGAGATTCTCATGTGGAGCTGAGTGCGAGGGACTGTCGGAATGGCAGCTGCCATGAGCCTGAGGAGGCGAAGGACTGACCTGGTGCTGACATGCCTGTGGCTGGATAACAGGTTGACCAGAGCCTGGATAGATGCCACCCTGTCCAGCGGCAGAAAAGCCATGCTGGAGGTCGGATCCAGGATTGCCCCAATGAACTGGAGCCTCTGGGACGGGATCAGATGGGACTTGGCCTGGTTGACGGTAACACCCAGGCAGGCAAAAACCTGCAGGGTAAGGGAAAGGAACTGCAGGAGTTCCTCCCTGGATGAGGCTGCCAGGAGCCAATCATCCAGGTACAGGAAAACTTGCACCCCCTGGGTGCGCAGGAAGGCCGCCACCACCGAAAGGCATTTGGTAAAAACTCAGGGGGCCGAGGAAAGACCAAATGGGAGGGCCTTGAACTGGTAGTGGTCTCCCTGAAAAGCAAAATGCAGGTATTTGTGGTGGGAAGGGCGAATAGGGATATTTATTTGCTTTTGTTAACCAGGTTAATGCAGGTAAGCATCCTGCATGTCCAGAGCGCACAGCCACTGTCCCGGACGAAGGAGGGGCAGAAGACTCTGAAGAGAGAGCATTCTGAACCTTTTGTATTCCACACAAAAGTTCAGGGTGCTGAGGTCGAGAATCTGCCTCACCTCTCCTGACTTCTTTGGGACCAGGAAGAAATGGGAATAGTAGCCCATCCCCTAAAGGTGCGTGGGCACAGGTTCTATCACCTCTTTCAGCAGAACAGAGATTTCTTCCTGGACCAGAAGAAAATGTTCTGGGGAGTAAGACAACCTGGGGGGGGTTCCGAAGAAACTCTATTGAATGTCCTTCTGCAATCAACTGAAGCACCCAAGTGTCTGAAGTGATCCTCTCCCAGCCCGGTAGGTGGAGGGAAAACCTCTCTCCTGCCGGCTCCTCTGGAAGGCCCAGAGGCTGTGGGGGAGGAAAGGAGTCAGGAGATGTGAGGCAGCATCGCTGCTGAAGCCCCCACTGCTTTTTTGAAGGGGGGCTTGGCAGTCACAGGGGCCCGACTTTATTGGCCCGCTTTCCCTGAAGTTTCACTTTTTGCCAATTACGTCTGCGAAAGGGACAACGATGAGCCTGGGGGGTTTGTACATGGAGTCAACGGACTTCAATGCAGTACCTTTCTCCTGCGGATCAGTGATGATTTCCTTGACATCGCCACTGAACAGCACCGAACCACTGAAGGGGCGTCCTGGATAGCAGACTGCACCTCTGGGACCAATCCTGACACGGGCCAGCGCATGATGCCCAAACCCACAGCTAAAGTTAAGCTCCTACTGGCAGCTCCATCATGTCAATGTATGTGGCACGAAGCATGTGCTGACTGGTCAATAACATGCAGATCGGACTAGATTGGACACTTCCTGTTTCGTCTGAGACTCAGGAAGGGAGTCCAACTTAGATTCCACCTCACTAAGGATTGCCTTCTGGTAATCCCTCATATGACCAACGTAATTCAGGGCCCTTATACCCAGAGTGGAAGAAGCGTAGACCTTCTTTCCATACTGGTCCAGAAGGCGAGATTTCTTGTCGGGTGGTGACGAGCTCAAGTGCTTGGGGTTAGCCGTCTGGCCGTGAGTGGTGCTAATCACAACCGAATCAGCGCGAGGGTGTGAATTTAGGGAATCAACACCCTCTGGAGCCTGATAAAGCCTATCCGACTTCCTAGGAAGAGGGGCTAGTGCCGATGGTTGCTTCCAAATAGTGGAGACAAGGTCGGCATGAGGCTCAATCCAGGGTGGCACCAGGGTCGGAGCGGTCTCGGGCAAATCCAGGTGCACAGCGAGCTTCTTACGCTGTGGATCGGGCTCCAGGGAATGCCACTGATGAACCTCCTGGATTTTGCACAACTCCGTAAAAGAAGGATCTTCCGGAGGTGACTTTGGAGGAGTCCTCGGCCTGGGCTTATCTGGACAGCGGGTCTCATCGTCTAGGTCGGAAAGACCGTTGGAGTCGTCCGAGGTCTCCGAGGAGGAAGAAGACTCCTCCTCCCGAGGTAGGAGAGGAACAGACCCCTTGGGAAGCCCCAGGGGAAGCGTATCCTGCCCCGCCTGGAACTGGAGGGCTCACCTCCAGTATCCAGAGGTGGGGAAGGAGTCTCTTGTCTCCAATGTAGGGGGTCCGGAACCAGGACCGGCGTCAGAAGATGGCTGTCTACCTCCCTGGTGAGCTGAGCCTTGGCCTCAGCCCACCAGGAGGCTAGAGTTTCCTTAAAATCCACCGGTGGCTAAGGGGGCAGTGGAGGAGGAGGATAGTGAGGATATCTGTATTGGGTGTATCCATACCCAGACGGTGGGTAACCCGGCGTCAGGTAGTGAGGCACTGTGTACTGCAGCGTTGGGTAGGCCTGCATTGGGTACTGGAGCACCAGATACTGCGGCCCTGGGTATGACGGCATTGGATAAGATGGGGTCGGATACCCAGGGGCCGGGGGGTCTGCAGGGGCAGACGGCATGGGAGGATGCCCGGCAGGCAGGTCTGGAACAGGAGGCCCAGCAGATGGCAGGCCCAGCATTGGGGCGGCATCCGGAAGAGGGAGAGGGATGTTGCCCGGTGACGGCAAGACCAGCATTGGCACCGGCGTCTGAGGGACTGATGTCAGGTTGTCCAGTCCAGCAGGAGGGAAACCTGACGGGAGCATGCCTATATCCCCCGCATCACCCAGAGAAGGAGGAGAAAAATCCCCTGGGTCAGGCTGAGGAGGCCTGAGGCCTCGGAGGGCAGCGAATGCCGCGGGAGCCAGGGACATGGACAGAATGTTAGGCTCCGGTGTCGGCTATGACACCGTGCGACCAGCGGAGGGGCCAACGTTCGATCTACTGGCGGACTCCAGGTGGACGTCGGAGGAGCCGTTGTCCGACTTAGGGGAACCATCACCCGAGGCAGGCCGCGATGGAGGTGCGGTCTGGTCGGGCAGCTTAGGGGCTGTGTGCTGCCCCGAAGGGTCGAGCGACTTAGCGGCCTTCTCCGGGCGTATGTCAGAGGAGCCGACGTCCGGCTTACTGGAGCCGCTCACAACAGTAGGCTGTGTGGTGGCGGCCTTGCTGGGAGTGGAAGACCCCTTTTGCCCGGAGGCACCCGAAGAGCCAGCGCTAGCCAGACAGGTGAGCTGATGCCATCTTGGAAGCCTCCAAGATGGCCGTCGCAGAGCGGTCCCCGGGGGGAGCACTACCTGGAGCACGGCGACCTGCCGGTTCACGGTGGTCGAGGGAGCAAGGAGTCACCAGTCCAGTTGAGATTAAAATCCCCAATTATTATGGTATCTCTGGGGAAACACCAATGCCCTGTTAGGTCAGCATCGAAGGAGACATGGATTGAAGTGTCCTCTTCCTCACAGAGGAAGTCGAAGGCTTGGAGGAGCTGGATTCAGGGTGAAGCAGTGTAGGGACTTGAGGTCTGAAAATGACCTCATCTAGGGCTCTAAGGTGTATGGGGTACATTGTCTCCATTGCCCCCACAGGGCTGGAAAAACCTGGGAGGGAGGGGATGGGAGGCAGAGGAAGGGGAAGGGGAGTGTGGGTATGAGAAACCACCCCAGCACCTCTGCAAGGCCTGCAGTCTTTTTGTCACTGACAAGCAGTTTGTGGGAGAGGAACCAGTTGTGAGCAGCGCCGTAGTTGATGGAGAGGGTAGATGAGATAGAGTTAAGCGAATTGTCACTATGGTATAGGACTAAGTCATCGGCGTAGAGGAATCATTTACAAGAGAGGTTATCTGCAGGGAGTGCATTTATGAACATGGAAAATAGCAAAGGACCAAGTATTGAGCCTTCAGGACACCAGTATGAATCGGTAAAGTGGAAGAGTGTGCTTTGCCTATGATGACAGTTTGAGATCTACCAGAGGCATAACTATGGAACCAGGACATAGTGTTAGGTGAGCAACCAAAGCTGCGAAGAATGGAGTTGAGAAGTGGGTGGTCAACAAGGTCAAACGCCTTGGACAGATCCACAAAAAACACACCTGTGGCCTTACCCTTATCCGTATTTCTAAGTATGTGGTCTGTAAAAAGTGTTAAGGCCAAAGAGGTACTATGATGTTTGTAGAAGCCGTGTTGGAGGAGGGGACATAGGTTGTACTTTTCCAGATGTTCAGATAACTGGTAATGAATTTTGTCAAGTAATTTGCTGAGATGAGGGAGGACAGAAAGATGGGCCTGTAGTTTTCAGGTGTTAGTCGGGCCATGGTTTTGAAGGCTGGGATCACGTGTGCAAGCTTCCAGGAGTTGGATACAATGGAAGATGAGAGGGCAAGGTTGAAGATGAAAGTAAGGGGTTTGACAATAGCGGAGGAAATGAGTTTTAGAAAGGACAGGTAAAGGCCATCGCTGCTGGGGCTACCTCTGATCGGCAGTGCCTTCAGGGAGCTTTATAGCAACTCTACAATGGCCTTGAAATAAAAAGGGGTGTATGAATGGATTAGTGTGGAAAGTGGTGATTGTGGCTGCAGCCTCCAGCAGTGGTTGGGGGAGTTTATTGAGATAGTGGATAGGTCGGTGAACATGGTGTTGAAAGTGTCTGCAATTTTAGAAGGATCAGAGATGCTGCCCAAGGGGAATTTGACCTGGGTAATTTGGTTTGGGGTTGGAGGGTTTAACAGGGACCCAATGGAGGCCCAGAACTTGCGAGGGTTCCTGAGGGAGCTATTTTGTTGTGAAAAATAGTACTTGCGTTTTAATGATTTGGCTGCCTTTCTACGTGCATTGCGGTGTTGCCTATAGACATTCCAGAGTTGGGAAGTGGGGGATGCCTTGTAGACTTTCCATTTGTGGTCCTTTTCTTTCATTTGCCCCACAAGTTCCTTTGATACCCAGCATGTACAGCCTCCTCTGACCCTTCTGGTCTTGATGGGGAAATGCTTGTCCTGTAATTTGCGGAGGACATCAGTTAGATAAGTAACTGCAGTCGAGATGTTATTTTGCAGGTAGAGGATGGACCAGTATGTAGCCGTGGTATCCCTAATGACTGTATCGAGGTCCTGGCGGTCGAAGTTCCTGAACGACAGTAATTTGGGGGGGTGGGTGATTGTATTTGTTGGTTATGATTATAAATGTGGGTGCATGGTCACTTATGGAGTCAGACATAGTGCCAGCCTGGTGGACCAAGTCTAACCTATTTGTGGCAATCTAGTCGAGCGTGGAGTGGTTAAATGAGTGATGGTTATGTCTAGTGGTGGAGATTACTTGCTCTAGACTGTGTGCCTTCAGTAAGCTGGCATATACTGGCATGGAGTCACCAGTCCAGTTGAGATTAAAATCCCAAATTATTATGGTATCTCTGGGGAAACACCAATACCCTGTTAGGTCAGCATCGGAGGAGACAAGGATTGAAGTGTCCTCTTCCTCACAGAGGAAGTCGAAGACTCGGAGGAGCTGGATTCAGGGTGAAGCAGTGTAGGGACTTGAGGTCTGAAACTGACCTCATCTAGGGCTCTAAGGTGTATGGGGTACACTGCTGCCATTGCCATGAACTGCTTCCAAGTCATTGGTCCCACAGGACTGGAAAAATCTGGGAGAGAGGGGATGGGAGACAGAGGAAGGGGAAGGGGAGAGTGGGTATGAAAAACCCCCCCAGCACCTCTGCAAGGCCTGCAGAAGCGAGCAGGGGTCCCATTACTGAGGAGGGGGCCGTGCAAACCACCCACTGAAGAAAACCAAACAGAAGAGGGGCAAGCTGAGTGGTGCCCTTGGGGGGATACCCCTAGGTGAGGAGATCGGTACTGTGTAGGTTCACTAAGGTAGCCCCTATTCTTACCAACTACAGATCCTGTCTGACTCGGTGGAGAAAGAAGGCCCAAGTCAATGCTCCTACTTCTCCCAAGAATTACGGTAGGTACATAATTTCCATATCTTCCTGGACATAAAGTCTCCACCTCTCATTCGTACTGATGGGAGAATACTGAGCTAATAATCCCCTGAGAGGGCAGCAGGAGAGACCAAAAGCTCACAATTTTAGGACAGAAGTCCATTAAGGATGGTTCTGCCAAATGAAAGATGTCGCCTGGCATGGACATCCAGGGCATAGTGCTTGATGAAAGTATGCACTGAGCTCCAGGTAGCCATTGCAAATATCTGCAATGGGCACGTTGCGAATTTCTGCCAGGGATGCCGCGACTGCTCTAGTAGAGTGAGCGTATACTCTCCCCTCCATCTTAACCTGCGCCATGGAATAACAGTGGCGAAGGCATGCCACCAGCCATGCTGAAATGCATCTGATAGCAACAGGCTGACCCAGCCGGGTCTCACTGAAGGAAACAAACAGTTGTTGAGCTTTGCAGAAGTCTTTTGTTCTATCTATCTAGATAGAAGCACAAAGCTCTCTTGACATCCAAGGAAACAGTTGATGAGCTTTGCAAATTTGTTTTGTTCTAGCTAAATAGAAACGCAAGGCTCTTTTGACATCATTTTGGAAGTTCGCAAAGTAAGTAGGTAGGACTAAAGGTTAGTTTAGATGGAATTCTGAAACAACCTTAGGAAGAAACTTAGGATGGGTCCTAAGAACTACTTTGTCCTTATGAAACACAGTATATGGCGGGTCTATGACCAAGGCATGTATTTCAGAGACCCTGAGGGCCGAGGTAATGGTCACCAGGAAGGCTGTTTTCCAAGTGAAAATTTTCAACTCACAGGTAGCTAGAGGCTCGAAAGGCTTTCGAGTGAGCATGTCTAGCAAAAGATTAATGTCCCAGGCTGCGACAGGACGTCTGATAGGAGGTCTGGTATGCAGAATACCCTTAAGAAACCTCTTAACTACTGGTAACTGAGCCAGTGACAAGGAAAGTACTGGCTCACGATAAGCTGAAATGGCAAAAACGTGAACTTTGACTGTAGAGTATTGTAGACCTGAATTTGAGAGGTCTAAAAGGTACTCTAGAACTTTATTTGGTGGGCAAGAAAAACGATTCAAAGAGGATCTTGCATACCAGAGAGAAAAATGCTTCCATTTGGGTGTGTAAGTTTTTCTAGTGGCTGGTTTACGCGCAGCCAAAAGAATATCTGAGACTCTGCAAGAGACATTGAACCTGTTCACTTCTATCTCTTCAGGAGCCAAGCATGAAGGTGAAGCGACCTCAGATTGGGATGGACCACAGGCCCGAGTCAGAAGGTTCGTCTGAAGGGGAAGCGCTTTCCTAGGGGTTTCCAACATACTGTTGAGTAATGGAAACCATATCTGTTGAGCCCAGAAGGGAGCAATGAGAATCATTTTGGCCCCCTGGGACTCGAACTTGAGAAGTACCCTCTGAATTAGAGGACGAGGAGGAAAGGCGTATAGAAGGCGTTTTGTCCACTGCAGCCTGAACGCATCCTGACAGAAAATGCCAGGCCCTGGATTTCTGGAGCAGAAGAGAGGCAGTTTTATGTTGAGTGGGGATGCAAAAAGGTCCAGGTCTGGAGTTCCCCTCTCTGCGAATAGTGACTGAACAACGGTTGAGTCTAGAGACCACTCGTGAGGATATGTCTCTGTTCTGCTGAGACGGTCTGCCAGTTCGTTCTGCACTCCTGGCAGGTAGACCGCATGAATTAGAGCCTTGTGCTCTAGACACCATTCCCACACTCTCATTGCTTCCCTGCATAAAGGTAAGAGGTATCACGCCTTGCTTGTTGATGTAATACATCACTGCTTTGTTGTCCGTTTGAAGGAGAATGTTCTTGTGACAGAGAATGTCCTTCAAAGCCTGGACTGCATAAAGGACGGCTCTCATTTCTAAGACATTTCTGTGAAGCTGGGACTCGTCCAGAGTCCACGTACCTTGGGTGTGGAGATTCTGACAGTGAGCTCCCCACCCCATCAGGGATGCATCTGTGGTAATGGAAATCTGACGATCCAGGGGAGCAAAGGGATACCCTTCCAGAAGATTGTCCTCTTGCAACCACCAGGTGAGTGACCTCTTCAGAGGTTCTGTCACCTTGATAAGAAAGGACTGAGGGTGAGTGGTTGGGGACCACTGAGTACTTAGGATCCATTGGGACGTTCTCATGTGGAGGCATGCTAGGGGTACAGAGAATACCGAGGATGCCGTGAGACCCAGCATCCGTTGCATCGAGATAACTCGAACCGAGCTGTTCTATCTGATGTATTGGGCCATTTGTAGAATATTGCTCCCTCTGTCCTTTGGTAGAAAAGCTTTCGCACAGGAGGTGTCCAGAAGAGTTCCTATGAAAATGAGCTTCTGGGAGGGCTGCAACTGCGATTTCTTGAGATTTAGCAGGACTCCCAATGGATGTGATAAAGTCCAAGGCCGTGGCTATGGCGTCAAGAGTTCCTTGCCTGGAAGGCGTTGTTAGAAGCCAGTCATCCTGATATGGGAACACTTGTATTCCGATCTTTCTGAGGTGCGCTGCAGGAATTGCACAACACTTGGTAAAAACTCGCGGTGCCGAGGATAGCCCAAAGGGCAGGACTCTGAACTGATAATGCTGGCCCAAAGCCACAAACCGTAGGTATTTGTGATGCTTTGGGTGAATAGGAATATGCTGGTACGCATCCTGCATGTCCAGGGAGGCTAGCCAGTCGTGTTGATGAAGCAAAGGTAGCAGGGTTCCTAGCAAAATCTTTAACTTTTCCTTGGGAAGGAATTTGTTCAATTTTCTCAGGTTCAAAATAAGGCGCATGCCCCCGGTTTTCTTTGGAACCAGAAAATAATGGGAGTAGAACCCTGTGTTCCGTTGATCCAGCGGAACTGTTTCTACTGCCCTGTTGTTCAGAAGGCCTTGTATCTAGGAAGCGAGAAGCTCTGACTGAAAAACTGACAGCCTGGGCTGCCGTTTGGGGGGACACTCCGGAGGGCTCTCTGAAAGATTGAGGGAATACCCCATGCGAATTATCCAGAGGACCCATTTGTCTGATGTTATGGACTTCCACTGGTTGTAGAACTGAGTCAGACGACCTCCCATCGCTGAGACAGAGTCCCCCTCATGCAGCTGAGGTGGGACTTGGGCCAGAAACTCAGAAGGCGCCACTGGGCGCTTTGGGCCCTTGTGCTTTCTGTTGCTTTTTCTTTTGAGGCTGGGGGGCTTGGTTTTTTTAAAACCTCCCCTGCCCTTGCCTCGAAAGGACTGACGGTTGTGAAATTGACACTTATTAACACCCCTCTCCCCGAAAAGGGACGGGAGCAGGTCGAGCCAATTTAATGGCAGACCTAATCTTTTGTGTGGCCTCCAGAGCTTGCTCTACTTGAGGACCGAAGAGATACATACTGTCGAAGGGTAATGCCATGACCTGTTACTGGGCATCATTCGTGAAGCCTGAAGTGCACAGCCAAGAGTGACGGCAGGTACAAATGCCCACCGCTGCCGCTCGGGAGGCAGTATCGAAGGCATCCTTAGCTGCTTCAACCTGCTGGTTGTTGGACTCGATACCCCTGGTTATGGTTTGAAGAAGCTCTGAATTAAGAGTCCTGACTCCGGTAGAGCTTCTACCATTTGCTTGAGCAAATGCCAAAGAATATACTCATATTGAGAGAAATAACCCTGGTAGCTGGTGATACGCATACCCAGGGTGGATGCAGCAAAGACTCTCTTGCCTAAAGTATCTTTCTTATGAGATTCTTTGTTTATAGGTCAGGCTGTAGTAGCCTGAGGGAGGACGACCTTATCATTCTCTGCCAAGACCACAACAGGGTTCACAAAGGCTTGGGAGGCCAAAATGGGTCGATCCTTGGGAGCAGCGTACTTTCTATCTATGGACTTAGTCACAGAAGGAATGGGAGCGGGATTATTCCATACCATTTGAGAAAGCATCTCAAAAGAAGGCTGTACCAGGGGAGTTAAATCCATGGGGATCTCCGGGACATGAAAGCTTCCCAGGATCGATATCTGTACTCTGGAGAGAAAGAGTGGAATTAAAATTTTTCAGCAGAGACTTAAATAACAGGTCCTTGACCACAGGCTCTGCAACAGGATTAGATCTTGTTCCTTCCATGTCATCACCTAGCCCAAGGTCTGGGTCAGGCTCAATATCATCTCCTGATATCCCATGAGGGACTGTATGGACAGGAAAGAAGTGAAAATCAGAAGGAAAAGAGGAAGGAAAAAGGTTCGGAGTCGAGAAGCCCTGAAGAATGGAAGACGTCACACCAAGCCTCGGTGCCAAAAAAAGAGCATGGTGCCGCCTGACCCAGCGCTGCACACGGCGCTGACAGAGCCCTCGGCAACGAGAAGCTGCATGGTGCTGACAAGCTGCATGGTGCTGAGGATGGCGCCGACAAGCTACACGGTGCCGAGGATGGCACCGAAAAACCCAATGGCGCCGACAGATGCATCAGTGCAGAGGATGGCACCGAGTGACCCATCGGCGCCGAAGGTGCTGAAACCAACACAGGGCTCCGAAAACTAGGATTTGAGGAGAAAGAAGGAAGAATACCAGGAGACAGAGGCATTGGTGTGGCCCCCTGTGCCGCAGCCATGTGAGGAGGGAAAACACCTACGTGCTGAGTCGACGGCACTGAAGAAGGCACCGCACAACTAGGGAGGCCCAACCGCCCTACCCGATCCACTGAGGGCTCCGGAGTGACTGGGCCAGGCAGTTGGACCAACTTCTGAGCCCACTGCTCCATCAGAGCGGCCCACTGATGAAACTGCTCATCTGAAGCCCTACCAGAAGGCAGGGAAGGGCTCCAATGTCGAGGAGGTCGGTGACCAGAAACAGAAACTGGCGACTCCGGAGGAAGAGACCGCCAATGTGCAGACATACCAGAGGGCGACCTCGAGTGATGCCTTCTCTTTTTTGACCTGTGAGCCAAAGAAGAGCTCGAGGCCAAACGGTGCCGAGAATGCGACAGTTTTCTTTTATGCTTCCGGGGGGACCACCCCTCCCATTAGGCATTGGACCGTCCATTGTCAGACCTCCCCCCCTCTGGAGAGGCCGGCAGACCGGACCCAGCCCGGCTGACTGAACAGCTTTCATACGAAGTCTCCCTACCGTCACCTGACCCGCTCATGGTCGACTCCATCAATGTAGGCTGAAACTTCTTTCTTAAATAAGAATAAATTATAGTAAGCGGTACTTATTTGAGATATATTACAGAATAATAAACTGAAAACTATGCTGCTGCTAGTTTGAAGTTCAACTCTCGGTGGGCGAGTGGCGTTGTCACTATGAAGCACATAGCGTCATGAAAAAAAAAAGACGAGGCAGTTGGAGGGTCGGCGTCAAGGTAGTCATTGTTGCATGAGCCGCTCCTCACGGCTCCATCTCTGGCTCTCCTGCAAAAGGTTTGCTCCTGCTGGGTCCTAGCGCACCTCTGGTGTAGTTCCCCATCAGTGTGAATGAGTGGTGGAGACTTTATGTCCAGGAAGATCAGGCAGACAGGAAAATAATACGAATTCTAAAAAGTAGTCAGTTGTAACTTTTTTTCTAACATTTTTCTTTACCCTTTTGCTTATTGGAAAGTCTTTATGTGATAACATTGTGCTGGATATGTGGAACAGCTCTTCGCCTAGCAGCTGATGTATCTAGCCCCCCCCAAACTACATTATCAGCACTGTGATCTCAGTGACATCACAGATGACTGACCTGACAACTACTGAGTGGCTGTTCCAAAGCAGCAGTGATGTCACAGTCAATGAGGTCACAAAGCTGATGATGTAGTGGGGGGGGGGAGAATAGCAGTAGATATGTCAGCTGCCAGGAAGAGTGCTGTCCCACATCACACCTAGTAACATCAGGCAAACAATCTTCTAAGTAAAGAAAGGGGAAAATAGAAAAGTACCTCTAATATAAAAGGTAATGGTTGACTGCTTTTATAAACTAATATTTTTAAGCAGTACACTAGTTCTTTAAAGTTTTTACTTCTGCTGTGCTTGCACTTGTAGAAATGGGGTGGCTGTGTGGATAATATTGGGGGACACGTGGGGGCTACTCATATACATTCAAGTTTAAAGGGCAATATAAAGGCATTGAAAAATTTCTATGCTGTGAATAATGAAAGCCCAATTTGGTGGATTTTTTTTTCAACCCCCATAAGATAACTTGCTGTACTAACATCATGGCATGCATTTGTGCGCTTTCTGAGTTACGCAACTGTAGCTGTCCGTTTGGGAAGCCACCACACCAGCACCATGTTTATCAGCCCTCACAGTCCTCTCTTCCCTCTGAAGTCGGAGGATGCTGAGTTAGGTGGCCTAGTTAAGGACATGGTAACTGCAATCCCTGGTTTATGACTACTGTTGGGTTGGTATATCTGACCACTGAGGGAACCCCGGGGCTATTAATATTTAGGGGTTCATCGTCAATCAGTGATACAAGTTTTGGGTAATAGATTGTTTATTGCAAGAGCCACACAGTGGACAAGTGGAGGAGGTTGTGGGAATCAAGCCCATGTCTGCTGGATGTAACAAGTTCATTCATAGCTTGTTACTCTAACCTCTAGGTTATATTGCCAGTTTGATGGAGGAATCCACAATATATCGGTTTATGTAAAGTTTTTTTTCTATTTAGGTTCATGCTGAAAGTAGTGCACTATTGAAGAAGCCCTGTTTTGGAATTTTAAAAGTTACGGTGTGATGGTCGTGACTCTTTTTGGTATCACCTACACTGGGGCAATAATCAAAACATGGATGCTCTTAGCTAACACTGTGTATAGTCCTCGATTAGCTTTCACTAGCATCCTCTTCTATCCTGTTAAAAAGAGGGGCTGCCATGTTGTCCTATCATAATTCAGTGCACCATGATTAACATGTATGAGGTGTCTAATTCATGTAATTTTTTTTTTATATAATCTAATAAATAGGAAGGAAAAAAATGATTCACAAAAAAGCAAGTCTTTAGAGTATCATTCTAAAGCTTTCTGCTTAAAGGGACACTGTCAACCCCCTTAGGCCTCAAAAAGTGTCCCTAATTTAAAAAATGCAGTTTATGATTACCAACATTATGTAAAGGTTGCTGATGTAGCTGGTAGTTTTGATTGAGTCTTTTTTCTTTTAAAAAGTGAAAAGCAGACTGCCCAACATATTGGTGTTACCACACAAAAACAGGTTTGTTTACATTCCTTGATCAACTCCAACTGCATATTCCTGGGCTTGGGAACACCCCCAACACAACCTTGCCACTCATGATGCAGTGGGAGTTTAGGGGGCTATTGCATCATGAGTGACTGCACTGTTTGGGGTGTTTCTAATGTTCAGAACATATTCAGTAAGAATAGCTTCAGGATTTGAAACAAAACAAAGTTGTTTATTAATGTACATTAGCATGCATTTCAGTTCTGTTAAACAAGGAGACAGACCAAACAAACAGCAATAGCAATAAATTTTAGAGAAGGTAACCAATCATAAAATGTATGTTTTTAACGAGAAATAATTTGATAAAAAACAGGTTGACATTGTCCCTTTAAAGGTGATAGGAAACGGTTTTTAACACCTCTAGATGCCTGTTTTCCTTTTAGTGTCTATCCAATAATGTGGCATGTTTTGACCTTGTTTCTTAATGGTTTTTTTTGCCTTTGTAACTACGTTGAATCCTCTTCTTTTCAGCAGCTGCTGTTCTCTCTTTTTGTACTGCCTGAACATTCTTTGGCAACAGTAACACCATCCCAGTCTATTAGAAACATAGAAACTGACAGCAGATAAGGACCGCTTGGCCCATTCAGTATGCCCTTATTTGTTGCGTTACTTACGCTGTAGATCCTTCCAGGTCTATGGCACTTTCTCTTCCACCCCCTACCTATCCCTTATGATTTCCTTGTGCTTATCCCTGCCTTTTTTTTTTTTTTTTTTGAATCCCGGCAGTTTTCTCCCCCTACCCTCACTGGAAGACTGTTCCAGGAATCTACTACTCTTTCTGTGAAGAAATATTTCCTCACATCTCTCCAGAACCTACCCCCTCCAGCTTCATATCGTGATCCTTTGTTCTAGAGCACCATTTCCTATGAAAAATACCTCCCACTTGTACCTTATTCACCTCCGTGAGGTATTTAAAGGTCTTGATCATACCCCTCCCCAAGGTGTACGTTTAGTTCCTTTAGCTTCTTCTCATGAGACTTTTGATGCAGACCCTGTACCATCTTGAAAACCCTTCTTTGAATGGCCTCCACCCCAAGTCCCTCATTCAGATGACTAGCATGGAATGGTGCAACTGATGTCAGGGATCGTCTTAGAAATATGAAAAGAAATAGCAGTAGCTGGTGAGAAGACTAGGACTCTAGGTAGATCTGAGGGCATTTCAAAGCTAGATTATTTATCAAAAATTGGTCAAAAGGCCGTCCCAGTGGCGCAGAGGGCTGAGACGCTGGAAGCCTTACCTCACACCACGCCGGCGACCCGAGTTCAGGAACGAGCTTGGGCGAGTCTGGGGGGGGTATGGAGCTGGCTAGAGCAGCCGAAAGGCAGCTCTCCTCTTTGGGGAGGATCTGATGGCTCCCTCGGTGCAGGTCTGCCTCCTGGTGGAGGCTGGGAGCGGAACAGCCGAGGAAGCACACAGGCATTAGGTCATAGGGTGGGTGGATGGGGCTGTCACTGGGGCTGTAGTACACATGCGTGCCTCCACGCGCATGCGTCTCTACTCCTGGGGCCCCAGGTTAATAAGGGAGAAAAAAAAAAGGAGAAGAAAAATTCCCCGCTGGCTGGATGAAGCCTGACCTCCCGCAGGCACCACTCTCAGGCCAGGCATAAGGTAAGTCCTGGTAATTCCGGGAGTTGGAACGGGAGGGGGCAGTCGGGCCGATGCGGGCTCCTGGGGATAGGCACACAAATAAATACGCAAAAAAAAAGTGGTCAGAATATATTAGGATGCATAACAGGCATGGAAGGAAAATGAATGGGCAATTTGCAGAAATCAGGCATGAGTCAGATCGTATCCCTAATCATTGCCACTTAATTCTCTTTTTGAAGTACTGTAACTCTCTAAAAGCAGAAGAAAAGCAGACACCTTATTAGAAATATATTGTTAGTAATAAGCTGAATTACTTCTTTGATGTAAGTGATAAAAGACAAAATAGTATGCCGTTTTTGGTATACCAAGAAAAATATTGCTTTTACTTGTGTTAGTGAGAACATCAGAGAAAAATACTTCAATATCTGATATACTGTATCTCTTTTACATAACATGATAAAATACTCATCATACTCCATCTGAAGCCAGCATTAAAATAATTTCTTAGTGACGTATACAAATAGGTTTTATCTCAAGCTCATTATAAAACAGTGCTGTAAGTCAACTTCCCACAACCATTAACTGCATCTTTAAAGAAATACTAATAGCCAATGATAACATGTCTCACAGATAAGCTGCCACATTGATCTCCTTCTGTTTTTCCCTATGCAATGTTTTACAGAGAACAGCCATTTGAGGCTTGAATTAAGATCTGTATCAAGATGTTGGTAGCCACCCGATAAAATACTGATAAGATGTGTTTAAGATTCAAGTTCCCGCCAGTACAGCAGTAGGGCTGTTGCTCGCGGTGCCAGCGATCCAGGTTCAGGAACGGACTCAGGTGGCTGGAGGGCTGGCCAGGGGGGAGGAGGACTGAGCACCCAGGGGCCGCTCTCCTCCTCCAGGGTGGGGTGGGTGGGTTGCATGTCCGGCTGCTCTACTGCCACCTGGACGACCACGGGTGGAGGTGCAGTGAGACAGCATGCAGGGGGTGGGAGCATGTCGGCAGGGAGCTGGAGCGCTTGCATGTTGCAACTTGCTCCATCCCTTGGCTTCCCTAGTGTGCCGAAGTCCTGAGGGATGGCACCAGAAAATGAGAAAAGCCCTGCAACGGACACCTGGAAATGGGACCCGGCTGCCTGAGAAAAATCCATAACTAGGCTCCAGTTGGGGCCTGTGCAGCATACCCGATGCAGACTCATGGACTGGAGGGGACTACTGGGGGGGGGTACTCCTCCTCACCTGGCTGGCAAACTGAGGCCAGATGGGGGCAATGCTGCTGTGACCCAAAGGAGATCCCTGCGGAGGACCTATGGGAGAGCACACAGCCTAGGGATCCCTGAGGATAGGGTCCTGAGTGGTGAATAAGGGGGCATAAACAGAGAATATATAAAAAATGATTCCAGTTCCCACATGACAAAAATGAACATTACATGCTTAGCATAGTTGTTGACCTTCCTGAACATCTTTTCCATAGATTATCACTAATGGGTCTGTGCCGGAGGCACTAAGACCCCATGGGAACCAGAACTTTTCTGGAGGGCTGGTGGCAGAGGCAGTCATCGCACATGCCCGTGGTATATAGCAGCCAGCCCCCAACTGTTTCAGTACCTTTTAACCTATGCACTTAACCTATGGGCATAAGATAGCCCTGGTGATCTGTGCAAGAAAGGCCATCAGACTCAATAACACAGTGTCTTCACAGCTCAAATCAAGTACAAAAGGGCGATGACCAACACAATAATGCTAGACCGAGTCCAGGGGATGGTGGGAGGGCATGTTAATCTACGGAGAAGCTATTTAGGAAGATCAACAGTTATGGTAAGTACATACGTTTCATATCTTCCTAAAATAAATCTTTTCCATAGATTACCCCTAATGAGTTAGAATACCAAGCTCAGAGAAAGTTTCTGTACTAGGGATGCTGGAGTTTAGTGGTCACTCAGGAGAGTAATTCATTTAAAATAGTTTTGCCAGCGGTTGCATGGACATCCAGGGCATAGTGCTTGGTAAAGGTATGCACTGTGCTCCAAGTTGCAGCTCTGCAAATTTCACTAACAGGCACAGAGAGTACTTCTGCCAGGGAAGTGGCAACCACTCTGGGGGAGTGGGTATGGATTTTGCACTCTAGTTTAACTTAATCCACAGCATAGCAGTGATGAAGGCAGTTTACAATCCAGGCTGAAATGCACTTCATTGTGACAGGTTGTCCCTGTGGGTTAGGGTCGAAAGAGACAAAGAGCTGTTTTGATAGTTAGTAGCCCTCAGTCCTGTCCAGGTAAAACCAAAAGACCCTGGTAACATCCAGTAAGTGGAGAGTCCTTTCTCCTCATTCTGGAAGTTAGCAGCTAGGAGCCAGTCATAGATGTGATTTGAACAGGCAGTGGGTATCCAGGGAGTGAAGCCCGGCTGACATTTTATTCCACAGTGAGGGGGCCGCAGCAGATAGGGCTCTCCCGCCCATGGTGGTCAATACCCTGGGGATGTGGAGGGGTGGGGTACTGTTTGAGCGGAGGCAGCAGTGCAAGATCCTTACTTTGACTAGGGCTGCAAGAGGGGACTCTTGGTTGGGGCGTACAGCACTGTCGACCAAGCAGCAAAGGGCAAAGTCAAAGCAGCCTTGGAGTGGAAGCCACCCCAGTAATTGATAAAGGATGCAGTGGTGGGTGGAAAAAGGGGCCAGTAAGGTGAAGCGACAGGCACTGTTGTAAGCAGTGTAGAGTCTGGTGGTGAGGGAGAAGGATGCCCTAACATAGATGGTGGAACAGTAATTAATTATGGGGAGGAGGTTTCTCTGGACAATGGCAAACCGAGCCTCTGGGATGAGGATGTGCCTGAACCTGTAGGCTATACCCAGCTTTTGGTGAAGCCTGCAAACTACTGAGAAAATGTGCTCGGAGGAGAGGGAGGAGTCGAGTATGAGACCAAGATACTTGAAAATTTCAACATTCTGTAGCACCTGGCCATCAAGGGAGATGATGCTGAGACAGGAGGCAGATTTGAGCTTGGCGAGGAATGGCTTTGACCCGAACACCATGGCCTTTGTTTTCTTGACGTTTACCAGGAGGAGGTTGTCTGAAACCACTTATGGGCTGCACCGTAGTTTTGAGTGAGGACTGAGGAAATGCGGGAGTGGGATTTACCACTGACAAAAAGGATGAGGCCGTTTGCATAGAGAAGGAAGTGACAGTTAAGACTTTCGATATTTGCCATGGCCAGAAGGGTGCAACCAGGATCATGCTGGCCCCCTCCATCTGCAGCCCGATTAGCACCCTCTGAATCAGAGGAAATGGAGGGGGAGGCGTAAAGGAACCTCCTACTCGAGGCGTAAAGGAACCTCATACTCCAGGAGTTGGACAATGCATCTCTCCAGAAAATTCCAGGCCCTGGATCTAGCATGCAGAAACTGGGCAGTTTTGCGCTGAGCAGGGACACAAAAAAAAAGGTCCAATTCTGGACAACCCCATCTAGCGAACAGATCTCCTGCGACGGGTGAGAGAAGTTCCCATTCATGCATGCTGGACTGCATCTGGCTGAGGCTGTCCGCCAGGGTGTTTAGCACACTTGGGATGTGGACTGCCAAGAGAACCAGACTATGGTTTAGTGCGCAGTACCAAACTCTCATGGCCACCCTGCACAGGGGGGTATGAATGCGTCACGCCCCGCTTGTTGATAATAGTAGACAACACTGAGATTGTCGGACTGGATCAATAGCTGATTCGGAAGGAGATGGTTCTGAAAGGCCTGCATGGCATACAGAACTGCCTGCATCTTCCAAGATGTTGACAAGCAGGGAGGTTTTAACCTGGGGCCACGTTCTCTGGGTCTGAAAGGGATCGAGGTGCGCTCCCTAGCCCGAACCGGAGGCATCCACGGTGAGGGTTTGCTGGGGGGAGGTGATAGCACCTTGTGGATCGTGGAGGAGACCAGCACTAACTGATGTAAGTCCTATGTGTGTTGGTCCCATTGCACTGAGTCCACTGGAGGACCTACATGTGCAGCCTGACCAAGGGAACTGTGGCAATGGCCACGGCCATCAGACTCAATAGCTTCAGATACACCTTTGCTGGGTGACCTCCTGAGCCTGGACCATAAGGCACCCTGCCCTGTTGAGAGGCAGGAAGGCTTTGCCCTGTGCAGAGTCCAGGACTGCTCCTAGATACTGCAACCTCTGGGATGGAATAAGGACAGACTTGGGCAGACTGACAGTGATGCCAAGGGAGAGAAACAGCTGAAGGGTTCTCGCCAGGGTCAGGAGGAGCTGTTCTCTGGATGGATCCTTTATAAGCCGGCTGTCCAGGTAGGGGAAAACGTACAGTCCCTCCCTCTGGAGAGCCGCAGCTAAACACTTTGCAAAAACCTGTGGCACACAGGGTAAGCCAAAGGGCAATACTTTGAATTGGTAGTGCTGGCCCTGAAAAAGAAACCAGAAGAATCTTCTGTACGGAAGGCACACCGAGATGTGCAAGTAAGCATCCTGAATACAGAGGGAGCACAGCCAGTCACCCTGCTTGAGTAGGGGCAGCAGGCCAGGCAGAGTGACCATGCAGAATTTCTTGTACTGGATATAAAGGTTGAGGTCCTTGAGATCTAGAATAGGCCTCATATCTCCGACTCTTTTGGGGGCCAGGAAGAACCTGGAATAGAAATCCTTATTCCTTTGGCACCCAGGCACTGGTTCTATGGCCTTTTTCTGCAGAAGGGACTATACCTCCTCCTCCCAGAGAACTGTTAGATGGGCCGGGGAGCAGGTGGAGGGTACTGGAGGAGTCTTTTGAGGTATCTCTGTAAGTTCTACAGTGTGTCCGCTATTATCTGAATAATCCAGGCATCTGAAGTGATGTGCTCTCCATTGACTGAGATGGATGGAGAACCGACCTCCGACCACCACCTCTTGGTCAGGGACCGGAAGAGGGAGGTCTGGCAAGGAGTCAAGCAGAGGCAGATCCAGCTGCTGGGGCTGATCTGTCACCCCTACGATGCTTTGCTGCAGTGCCAGAAGAGGACGGGGTAGGCAAGACAGAAGTGGCCTTTCTCTTGCATTGAGGACGGGAGGCTGCTCTGGACTTGTGGGACAGCTTGTGAAAGGGAGGGTGTTGTAAGCTCCTAGGCTGCGTATGACAGAGTGAGGACAGACTTGACAGCCCTGCCAGATGCCTGCAGGTCATTAATGATGTCCTGAACATCTGGCCCAAATAATCTGGAGCCACTCAAAATCTGCTGGACATCCGCAACAAATCCTGAGACCCTCAGCCAGGAGTGCCTACAAAGGCAGATGCCTGTAGCAGCAGCCCTGGCACCAGTGTCAAAGATACCATACAAAGCTCTGAAGGGATGCTTGCCAATATCCTCAGCATTCTGGGAGCACTCTGGAAGGGCCTGGGCAGCTGATTTCCCTTCTTACAGATAGTATTTTGGTATTTAACCATATGCAAAAGGTAGTTGGCAATCTGCAACCCTAATGTACAGGAGGTGTATAACCTCTTGCTCCAAAGGTCAATATGCCTAGAATCCCTGTCAGGAGGGAGGAAGCTAAGGTGTTTGGGCACCTTGGATCTGTTGTGTGCTGCTTTAATAACTACAGAATTGGTCTTGGGTTGGGCAGCATAGTAAGGCAGGGCATGATACAACTTATCTGCCCGGCGGGGCATGGCAGGGACCATGTCCGGCCTATGCCTGGCTACAGGAGTGGCATTACTCAAGACTGGGAGTATAGGAGGAATGACCTTAGGAGGAGATTCTTGGGTCTCCAGAAAGTCTGCCAGTTCCCTTCTGGTGGCATCCTCTACCTCAGTATGGAAGCCCATTGCTGTGAACAGCTGCTTTGTAACATTAAAGGTAAGGTCCTTAAGAGGTGACCTGGGAGTATGCTTGACAGAGTCCTCACTCACTGAAGAGGCTGTGGACCTATCAGAGGTTCCCCCTCTTCCTCGGGCAGGACGAGGTCAGGATGGTGGTACTCCTCGACATCGACTTGTTCCAACTCAAGGTCTGACGAATGAGGGACTGATGGCAGCCCATGGAGGATCCATGTGCCACTTGCCAGGGAATGCTGGATTGGTTGTGTGGATGTGAACCATATAACACTCCTAGAACTATGGTTACTGGTGAATAAATTGTTTTTCTAGGGGCATGGATGAGATTCACTATCCACACTTTGGCAGACTCCTAGCAGTTCTCCGGGAGCAGGGGGGCAAGGCACACACATGCATATTTGGACTGGAGAATTAAGGTCTCAAAACCAGTATCCCAGCCTGACTCAAGTTTGACGCAGCAGTAGGAAAGATGATGTGCGCCAACTTCCAGAAAGCACCCCTGCAAATTTCCTGGATAGGGACGTCCCTGGAAGCAGCCACCGAAGCGGAGGTATGTCTAATGGAATGAGCTCTATAGACTACAGCAGGCTCCCTACAAGACAGCCTGCAGCAGAGGTTAATGTAAGATCTGATCCACCTTCCAGTTATCTGCTTTGCTTCTGGTCTGCCAGGCGTGGCTTCAGCGTGACAAACAACTGGCAAGCTTCTCCGCAAACTCCGGTCACGTGGTCTACATAAGGAACGTGCCCTCCGGCAATCCAGGGTATGGAGCCGGCAGTCAGCCTCTGAAGATGGGTTAGTAAAGTATACTGGCAAGTTAATCACCTGGTTAAGGTGAAACTGATACAACCTTTAGGCAGAACTTTGAGCTGGAGTGATAGATGACTTTGTCCCTATGGAAGACAGGTAGAGTGACTCCACTAAAAGCACCTGGAGCTCCCCAATCCTTCTGGCTGATGTGATGGCCACCATGAAGGCTGTCTTCCATGACAGGTGTGACAGTTTACATCTTTGCACTGACTTGAAAGGCTTGCCTACGAGCACAGCCAGCACCAGCAATAGGTCCCACGGTGGAGGTGGTACACGCACTGGAGAGGACAGGTGGTCAAGGCCCTTGAAAAAGTGCCCGACCACCTTCTCCTGGGCCACCGTTGGCCTACCGGCCTACACCCAGTAAGCAGAGATGGCTGCCATGTACATTTTAAGGGTCATCACCACAGTCCCTACTGAAAGATGGACCAGAGGTAAGCCAGGATGCTAGCCACAGGGTAGACAAGGGGATCAAGCTCCTTGCCCTTACACCAAATGGAAAATCTCTTCAATCTAAAGGCATACAGTAGCATCTCTGAGTCAACTGTTTTTGGGAGGCCTCCACAATGTGCAGCCCATCATCAGACTCGGTGCCCAAGGCCTGGAACTCTAGCCGCTCAAGAACCAGGCCATGGTGTGCAGGGCCTGTAGGTGAGGGTGCAGGACCGGTCCCAGAAGTCTGGTCAGCAGATCCAGGCAGAAAGGCAGTTGCCATGGAGGTCTGTTGTTGAGGCTGAGGAGATCCAGGTAACCAGAACTGCCTTGGCCCGTCTGGAGCTATCAGGATCATCTGCGCCTTGACCACTACCTTGTGGATCAAGAGGAAGGGATGGAAGGCATACACAAGGCCTGGGGACCAGGGTCTCATGAAGGCAACCCCCAACAGTTTCTGAGACTGTGGGGGGGTGGGCACAAACAGCCTCAGCTTGGCATTCTCCCAGAAGGCAATCAGGTTCACCAGAGGAGTGCCCCACTGGGAGAACAGGTGGGCCACCAACTCCTGATTCAGGGGCCACTCATGTGGCATCTCTCCTACTGGGCTGAGAGAGTGCGCCAGCTGACTGTTCTCTCCTGCAACATGAATCACCAGGAGAATCTGCACCCAGGCTGTGCACGAGGGGTCCAGGTGCAGAGGGCCTCCCGATACAAGGGAAGGGAGTGAGTTCTACATTGCCTGTTCAGGTAGAACATGGTTGTGGTGTTGTCCATGTGAACCTGGCCCCTGACTAGAGGAGTGAATTCTGTCAGCGCCCGCCACACTGCACGGAACTCCAGCAGGTTTATGTGGGCTCTAACTCTCAAGTGCGCTCCCCACCCCACCCCACCAAAGACACATCCATTGGGATTCCTTCCTCTAGGTGCTCTGATCAGCTACCACTGGATGGCATATCACATTGACTGAGTCACCATGACCGGTTGGTCCAAGTAGCCTATGCAATGGAACCACTGATGGCCCAACTCCCACTGAAGGTGGTGTAGCCACCATCAGGCCCAATGGACCACACTGGTGCAGAATGCCACATACCCCAGCAACCTCAGGAAATCTCGGGCAGGGAATGACAGCCTAACCTGAAATGACTGGGCAAATGAGGCAAGATAAAGAACCTGGTCTGCAGGGAGTCTAGTTCTGTCCTGATGAACTTGAATACCAGTGATAACAGTTCGGACTTGTCCGTTAACCAACAGGCCCAAGTCTTGGGAAGTCTGGAGAGCCAGATCTCTGGACCTTTCCACAGCCTCTCTGGACAGACCGACTAACAGCCAGCTGTCCAGGTAGGGGTACACCCTGACCCCAGGGTGCCATAGGTATGTTGCCACCACTGCCATGCACTTGGTGAAGAACCTGGGTGCAGAGGAAAGGCCTAAGGGCATGACCTGGAACTGGTACAGGGCTCTTTCCACTCTGAGCTGGAGGTATGGGCAATGGGACTGATGGACTGGGATGTGGAAAAAACATCCTGGAGGTCTAAGGAGCAGAACCAAATGTTCTGCTCAGTGATGGAATGATTTGATTCAGAGTGGCCATCTGAAACTTGCATTTCCAGATGCACTGGTTCAGATTGTGCAGATCCAGCATGGGGCGCCAGCCCCCGGCCCCATCCATTTCAGAACCAGAAAGTACCTGGACACATAACCATGACTGGCCAGGGTGTCCAGGCCATGGGCTATAGCCCCTTTGAAAAGGAGTTGAGCAATGTATTCCTAAAGGGTGGACATCATGTCCTGTGACACCCTGGACTCTTGAGGTATGTTTATTTATTGAAAAGTTTCACCAGGAAGGACACAAGTTGATCGTCTCACGGTGTGTCCCGGGGGAAGGGTAGACAGGCAGAACAGCATACATAACATACAAATTCAAACAGTAAAAATGCCAAGTGAACAGTGATGCAAATATGCAGCAATACAGATAGGTTACATAATGGACAGTATATGACCATCAAATAATACTAAGTACCAGAAATCCATCTAAACATTACACAGAATATGCGTAGTATTAGGACACAGTATCCTGATTACAGGTTTGTATAAGTACTGAGCGTATTATAGGTAACAATAAGTGCAAGTGTTAAGTACAGCTGTTGGCACTTTAGAGAGCTACTAGAGCAATCCATATGCCCATATGGGGCATGTTGAGGCAGTAGGGCGGGACAGCCTCAAAATCCAAAGGCAACCCTCTGCCAACTATGTCCAACACCCACTTGTCCATTGTGACAGTGGACCAACATGGCAAGAAGTGACATAGCCGACTGATGGGAGGTACAGATATGGACAGGACGAGTGAAGGGATGACACCCCTGACCAATCAATAAGCAACTTTTGCAGGGGCACCAGCAGCTGTGGCTGGAAGGGCACCACATCTGCATCCCCTCTTTGTTAGGACCCTGGCACCAGGCCTGGTACTGCCCCTGCTGGGGCTGCTGCTGAAAGCCCTGGCACTGGAAAGCCTGTTTCTTAGACTTTTTTTTGAGTCCTTCTGGGACAATGCCACAGAATCCAGGGTGGCACCGGACTTCTCAGTACGGGTGAAATGTCCTTTCATACCAGGGCCAAATAAGTTGGTGCCCAAGAAAGGAATATTGGCTAGCTTGTGCTGGGTGTCTGCCATGAAGGTGGGCAGATTCAGCCAGACCATGTGACACATGGAGATGACCGCTAGCACGGCGCTGGCACACGAGTCACCCATGTCCAAGGCTGTCAGGAGATGGTGTTTAGCCAACGATTGACTCTAGTCTCCAATGACTGTCACTGCCAATAGTCGATCAGCATATAGGTAAAGAAGGATTGTATTGAAGACTCCCATTTGGGAGTGACCAAAGTAGGCCATCATCATGACATAAAATGCCATGCGACTTTCTCCTTATTGAATTTAGTGCACTACCTAGTAGCTGGGATACACACTGTATACCACTTTTGCTTACCTTCTGTCTGCTGTTTACCTTATCTGTGAATATGTTATCGCTGTATACTGTAAACTGTCTAATGTTGCATCACCCATGTCGTAATTGTCTGGTGTTGCATCACCCTTGTTGCATCTCTCCTGGGTCGTACCTGAAAAAAGGCAGTTTCTGCCTAGTGTACCTACCAGCTTAAAACCTTAATAAAAATAAATAAACCAGCCTGACGAAGACCCAAGGATGCCATAGTGTACACTTTCTTAGCAGCATGGTCAATCTTATAGAACTCCTTGTACGGAAAATGGAAATTACGTACTTACCGTAATTATTGATCTTCTTGGACAGTCTCCATCACTCATTCATTCACACTAGTGGGATAGCGCTGGAGGCGCTAGGACCAAGCGAGAGCCTAAAATTTTCAGAATGGTCGGCGCCGAGACAGGACCACGCATGCGCGGCACCGCAAGACTAGCTCGTGCCTGTGTAGGCCATCTCAGCGTCAACCCTCCAACTGCCTCAGTACCTTTTCGATCGAGGAGGTGCAGCGTACCTAATGAGAATAACTCATCCTGAGTTTCTGGGCCTGAGAGGGCCCAGATGGCCTTTGCAAGAATGGTCAAAGAGCAATGTCTTCACAGTCTGAACCATAACACCATGAAGACCAGGAAAGAAAATGAATGAACCCAGGGGATGGTGGGTGGGCGTGTGAATGAGTGATAGAGACTGTCCAAGAAGATCAATAATTACGGTAAGTACGCAATTTCCATATCTTCCCAGACTAAGTCTCCATCACTCATTCACACTAGTGGGGAGAGTACCAAGCTAAAACCAACAACCCTGAGTAGGGTGGTAGGAGATAGGGTTCACTCAGAAAGGATGGCTGAGGACTTTCCTGCTAATAAAAAGAGCTGTCTTGTAAGAGCATCTAGAACATAGTGCTTACAAGATAAGCGCTCGAGTTGTAACTCACCACTTCGCAGATGACTGCAGTGAACACAAAATTAAAGTCTGCCTGGAAGCCGCAACCACTCTAGGAGAGTGGCAAGAACCTGACCTCACAATTTGGTCTAGGACCAAAAGTAATAGTGTCAAAGACATGTACTAATGTAACGTAAAGGGACCTCAGGAACTGAAAGAGTCAGAGGTAAAGTCTACTGGTTCAGGGTAGACCGGAAAGTGCAGATGGAAACCCCCACTATCAAGTATGGCTGACCTGTGAACAACAGGTCCAGGAGCACTTGAACCCCTTACTTGGTGAGCAAAGGGGGTCCAGGTGGGGTTAACCCACCAAGGAGAATAGTCTCCACTTAGTAACTGGAACCCTCCTGATGGAAGGCCAAGCACGACTTAGAAGTCTCTTGAGGTGGTCTAGTAGAACCAGATCCTACTCGTTGCATATTCCAAAAAGGAACCATCTTGCCCCTGTATGTACAACTGTAGTAGCAGTCTCTGAACTCAGGGAAGAAAGGAAAAATGTACAGGAGGACATGTCCACTGCGGGAAAAAAACATTCAGACAGAAGAAAAAACAGGGGCTGGATTTCTATGGCAAATAGAGATAGATGTGCGTCAAGGAGGGGCACAGTAGGACCAAGTTAGGGCTAACCCATTCGTTGAAAGTGACTGGAAGCGGCAGTGACTCAATGCGGTGAGGCACTACTCACTCTGGCCTCCCTGAAGGGAGTAGGAAAGGATTCTAGTTTGCTGAAAAACAAACATCACAACTCCGTCACGCACTTGGAGAGGATAGCTTCGTGAGCGACTGGCATGGAACCAGTGCGCCGGAACCGAAGGTGTGAATATTTGAGAAGCTACCTCAGAAAAAAGACCTACTTGACTTCGCTCAAGAAGGAGTATATTGCCTGTTAAGTTAAAGCAAGCAAGGAAGTATGAACCTGAGTTCCGACTCGGTAGAGAGTCGCTTCTGTTGCTGCGAGGCTCTGCTCAAGAGAAGAAAGCCTGATAAAAAGAAAGGGTAATTAATAGACTGGGCAGTCACCTAGGTCTAGGAAATGTCTCTGAATGAGAGAAATCTCTCTTGGAGAAAGAGATGACCCATACCACTGCTAGATCGGACTCCCCTAGGGGAAGAAGTCAGGTACTCTTTACCGTACTCTGGAGAAGAGCGCCTCAGGGGCTGAGGCAGAACCTCACCAGATCCAAAAAGGGGGGTATCGGGTAATTTTGGCTAGGCCCTGTGCTGCGATAAAAATTATAATTTTTTTTTTTAATAGTCTGAGCCGAAAAAGGCTTTCAGGCTGCTATTTTGCAAGGATTGTCTTGATACAAAACGACGAAGATGTTCTCCATCGGAGAGCAGAAGAAGCCTGAGCGTCCATACTGAAATCATGACCGGACTAATAATCAGAGCTGGAGAGATGTTAACCACCTGTGCCGAAGAAGCCACCGAAGGGGCAATATCACAAGGGGGCCATATACCCCTATCAAAGGGGCGGAAGAGCCTGAGCAGCTTCCAACCATTAAATTAGAATGTTCCACAGAGTGTAATTGTCTTGATGACTGAAAAAGTCTAGACACAGAAGCGTGTGGTCCACGGACGGAGTCTGAAATAATAGTGGACCCCATTACTGAGGAACTACTGAAAAGATCTTCCATCAAGGACTCTGATGATAGAGAGGATGTGCCCTTCAGTATATAAAATGAGTCGTTCGCTGTATTACTGATCAGAAGAACAGGGAAAGACCCATCTAAATGCACTTCTACCCCAGAAGGAAATCTAAGGGTGGTTTAGGTCAGAGCCACTAGAGACTCCGCCATCAGGAAGGCTGTCGAGGAGCCTGGTACCACATAGGGAGCCGAGAAAGTGCTGAGCGGAATGAGAGATTCCGCAGGTAGAGCAGTACAGCAGAGTTCCATCAGCAGAAAACCGCTGGATGACACAAGATACCACATGGACTGCCACTCACTAAGATGTGTGGGAAAATAATCTGCAGAACAGGACTTCATTCTGCGGAAAACATCCCACCACAAGTTCTGTGGAGAAGTCCGAAAAGGAAAAATGTGTCACTAGTTCTGCCAGACGGCACCACTAGCACCCCCGTGGCACCAGTATCACTTGTGGCACAGGAGGGCACCAAGCAGTGCCATACCCGAGGGCACCTGTGGCAGTACCCACAGGTACCCCTGGCACCCATGCAGCAATGGCAACTGAGGGCACCCCGACATCCATGGTACATGGCACCCATGGCAAGAATGGCACTCGAGGGCACTAATGGCACCCATGACACATGTGGCACCCATGGGCGCCTGTGGTGCCACCAGCAGCATCCATGTGTGCCCCCGTGCCACCCATAGATGCCCGGTGTTCAGCGCCACCTAGACACCCACAGCACCACTGGCGGTGTCAACAACCAACGGCAGCACCTACAGTGCCGCACAGAGCGACGGCGCTGACTCACGGCACCGATTAAGGCACGGCGCTGACCAAGGCATGGCACCAACCAAGGCACCGAGCCACGGCTCCAAGGCATGGCACTGACCAAGACACCATACCATGGCGCCAAAGGAAAATGCCAATGGAAATCCTGAAAAGAAGGGGAGAAGGAAAAAGGTGGTGCCCGTGCCGGCCCCTGCATGGAAAAGGGAGAGGGGGGTAGACACGATGGAAAAGGCACCAAGAGGGCACCTCGCCCATTGTGATCCAATCGACCTGGCTCTGGTCCAATGGCTCAGAGGCCCTGCAATCAGGAACAGAGCCAGGAGAACTGGAAAAGTCAAACCCCTGCTCCACAGGAGCAGCTCAGAGGTGAAACTGCTCACCGGAGCTCCAACAAGGACAGAGATGGAGTTCGGAGTTGAGAATGCAGCCGTTAGGAGCGCGGCCAAGGGGAACCCACCAAAGTCTGTTCAGGCCCATCGCCCCTCCTGATGAACAATCCTTGTGCAGATGTACCAACAGGCAACCTTGAGCAGCACTGATTCTTCTTCCCCCAACGAGGAAGACGAGCTCGAGGTTAAGTGGAGCTGGATCCCCGGAACTGCTTGATTTGTGCTTCAGAGGACTGTCCCCCCTTCCCCAAGCACAGGACTGTCCATAGTCAGACACCCTCCCCCCGTTAATTAAGGGCAGCAGACTGGACACAGCACCTCTGCCATAAAAACTTTCAAATGAAGTCCTCCTACCGTCACCACTACCGTTTAAGGATGACTCCGTTGATGGCAGGAAATAATTTCTTTTTATTCTTCATAATCTACTTTAAATATAAAACGCTAAAAGCCGCTGTCATATAGACGACTCCGGCAGACGAGCGACGTAGACATCCATGCGCACTCGATGGCGGGAGAAAAGGAACTGAGGTGGCTGGAGGGTTGATGCTGAGATAGCCTACACAGGCACGAGCTAGTCTCACGGTGCTGTGCATGCATGGTCCTGTCTCAGCGCTGACCCTTCTGAAAATTTTAGGCTCCCGCTTGGTCCTAGCACCTCTGGTGCTATCCCACTAGTGTGAATGAATGATGGAGACTTGGTCCAGGAAGATCTTGTCCACATTCTGCTGGTGTCTGGACATGTGGAACACCAAATCCATGACCAGCTCCTCTGCAGAGTGCTGGTCTGAGAACTCAGAAAGGGACCCAGTAGGGACCGCTTATTTGCAGACCATATGGTAGAGGGTGCCAGGCAGGATGCTGGAAGCTGCCAAAGCTCCAGGGCTGGTCCCAAAATGGCTTCTGCCACAAGAAAGACAATGCCTGGGGAACTGTCCCAGTTCAAAATGTCTGTAAAACGGTGCCTACCTTTTTTTTTGACTGAATCTAGCAGGACCAGCACGGACTTCGAGATGAGGCAGAGAAGTGCCCCAAAGGACACTGGGCCACTGACTCTTCGAAAAAGGCCCTTGACTGCTGCTCACCACGGACAACCCAGGTATCCTCCCTTGGGGGTGATTTGCACCTACAACTGGCCTGGCAAGCTGGTGGCCAAACTGATGTCCTTGGTCACAGCAGCCACCTTTGGCTATGATGGTGGTGGCTCCACCTGAAGAGGTGGAGAAGCAGTTGTGGAAAGTACTTGCGCAGCATGGACTGGTGTTGGCCACTGGCAGCTGCCAGGGGACCAGAGGTCCAGGAGACAGAGCCCTATCCTGCCCTGTGATGACCCACTGTTGCCAAAGGGGCTCCTCATTGCACCAGTGCAGTTTGTAACAGTGCCTCTCCTCACCCGAAGGTAAGGAGGTCAAACAGCATCGATGGCAGCGCCTCCCAGTAGAGCAGGATCGACAGCAGGGATGCCTCGATTAAGATCTCAGCTGCAACCCCGACCAGATGATCGATATCGAGGGGAACCTTCTGGTTGGTTGTGGTGTACCACGTGCTTGCCAACATTAACCAACACGGGCATGGAAGGCTCGACTGCTGGTGGCAGGAACTCCCACCTACAACCAGATGGGGACACCAACCAGATCACATCCTCATGTGAAAAGCAGCAGCACTGGGGTCTGTAAGATCAGTTCCTTAACCTCATCCGACAACCTGGTCGACAAGCTCAAGGAAAATGTCTGCAGCCTGCTTGACTGGGGAACCGCTGAGCCTTCGAGCTGCCTAACTGGCCCCACAACCAAGGGGCGCTCAATCACCATTGAGCAGTTAGGCAAGTCGAGAGACTGGGAGGACCATGATCTCTCCCGGTCCCATGACTGTCGCTGATGGTACTTGTGTTTAGCACCATGTTGGGCAGGGCTCTTCCCCAGGGTCTGGAGGGCCAAACACATGTCACAAGCACCTCTGGTGAATAACCCTCCGATGCTGGCCCCACCTGGGAGCAGCACCAAGACTGAGGAGGCGCCTGCTGCAGTAGCTGCCACTTCCACCTCAAGGGGTGCAAGCTGCTCAGCAGTCCTGGCTGCAAGTGAGACCTTCTTGCAGCCCTTAGGAAGGTCCTCTGGATGTCTGGAAGGCCAATCCAGTGAGTGCCAGAGTCTCCTGTCCTTGAGGGACAAGCAGCATGCTGAGACAGAGGCAGCACCCGGCCATGTCATGTTGCTCCGCCCAGGTAGTAAGCGCACGTGTTGTGTGGGTTGGTGACTGAAATCTGCCCACAACAAATGCAAAATTTTAACCCTGGATTCCATTGGCCCATCAGAGATAGATGAGGGGAGTCAAAGGAACCAAGGAAATAACTTGAATAAGGTTAGAACAACTCAAAGACAAAGTTTGCATATGGTGCACTAAATCCTAAGCAGCAGTCATGAAGGAAGGGACCTCTTCTGGCAGAAAGAAAGATCTGATGTCACAGGGCAGAGTTGGGAGATATATCACTAGGTTGGTGGGGAGCAGGGACACTGCTGCTGCATATTTGATGGTAGCGAAAAAAGGAACAGAGGCGGTGAGGGGCTGGCCCCGTTGTATACCAGTGGGTGTGTGCGGTGAAGCACGGGAATCTACTGGTGACGCCAGCCCTCCACAAAAGTTCTGACACCTGCAGAGTTCTAGCATCTCTGGCACAGACTCATTAGTGGGAATCTATTGAGAAGATCCGATTCTTGGAAAATCATTAATTTATCTCTTATCTTGCCAATCTTGATGGATACATTTTCTAGTATGCTGACTGTACTGCAATCAAGAGGCCATGTATTCAAATCCCAATGTAGCCAGTTGGGTAAGAATTTAAAATAACTCCATTGCTGGTAGTAATAACATTGGACAACAAAATTCCCGCTATCAGTGGGTGTTGCTGTGCATCATAAGCAATGAGAAGCAGACACTGATGGTTATATACGTTAATGAACAATTTAACATCATAAATCAGGAGTCTTTTGCAGGATATTGATGTGTCTGGCATATATTACTCCACTGAAAAAGGGACACAGTCCAAAGCAGTAGTATTCTTTTTCCCCTCAGTTGGGACTTTTGCATAGTCCAAAGCAGTAGTATTCTTTTTTCCCCTCAGATGGGACTTTGTGCAAAAGGTATTTACAAGACGAACACACTGAATGTCCAACTACATCTAATAACCACAAAATTGAGTCCCTGTTAGCGGTTTGTTTCATTACAATTTGACTGCAAATGGGATACTGTGCCACTGCTGCCCAATAACAGTACATCTCCAAACAGTGACAGGCTATAACTAAAATTGTAATTGTTTTGTTTTTACAGTGTTATAATATTGTGCCTCACTGGTAAATACAAGCCTGCTTAATAAACCATTTAAACTTCTGGTGGAATCAGAAGGTCGCTCGACTAACAGTGGAAAGTATAACTGTAAATCTGGCGAGACAGTCAATAACATTTTTTATATTAGGTCTCATATGTAGTTTCAGAGCTAATAAGACTTATAGGTCCATAACAGCTCGCCAAATATGTTAATTATAACCTAAGGTTCTAGTTGCTACCAAATGGGTAAATTGTCATCATCTTGCTATAAATGACTGCATGAAATAGAATATTCACACAACCTGTTTTTAAAAAAAGCTTTATGAAAATGTTTAATAAAATTTGTTGTCTACAGCAAATACTGTCTGTATAGGGCATTACGTTTTGCTTGGGCCACTCAACTGTTCATGCAATTTTTAACTGGTAATGTCACCTACATACTGGGCATCACTGCATGAACATAAATTACTGCATCTGGGCACATTGATAAATAAATTGAAGCTGTTTTCTGGCATACAAATAGTAATCCAACCTCAAATGGTTGAGACAAAAGAAAAAAATGCGTACAAAAATAGTACAGTAATCCCCAATGCCCAACCCCCCAATATAATGCATATTTCCTATCAGTATAAAAAGGTCCACATTTGTATCACAAAATAATCTTTTCTCAAGGGTCTTCCTTTTTCCTATCTGGACAGGTTGCTCCCTCTGCCCTTTTTCCCTGCTCTACCAGCATCCCCTGTGGTTTACCCACCATGCAGTGGGCCTCAACTGGATGGCATGGACAGGGAAGCATATCCAAAGCAGGAAGTTAGAGACCACCGCCTTTGCCATCCTGCACAGGAGCGGCCATATCCCAAGTTAAAGCCCACCCTCCTCTCCTGACTGGAGCAGCCAGTGATACTCTCCAGAATGATGTCAGCCATCAACACTCTAAGCCAACTGTTGGGAGGCTGTGTACAGTGAACCATCGTCAACTCCTCCAGAGCTCGAGGAAGCTAAGTGCAGGACTGGGAGTCAAGTTCAAGAATCAAACACAAGTCTCCCACTGTAGGTTGTGACAGGGCTGGGAAAGATATATACATATTTTTTTTTAATTCTTGGACTGTCAAAAAATCATTTTTATTTATGTAGGTTTTAAGATTATTCATCATAGTTTTCACAAGAAATAAAATAAAGATCAGAACAGACCAGGTAGTTTTAGGCACACAACACCCTCCACCAGGATCGAGCGTTTTTAAAGCAGCAGTGCATGATAGTGATGAAAATGTTGACCTTTTTTAATTCCATTTTAGATGGCCCCTTATCACCTGACTTGTATAATATCCTTTTCCTCCATTTTTAGTCTGCTCTACCACTTCACCACTTTTTTTTTAAACAGTTGAATTGCCTTTTAATGTGGCTCAGACCAGGTTTTCATTAGCATTCTCTGCTGTTTTTGAGCACCCGTAGTTTAAGATTATTTTTCTTTGGGACTATAATGAACTAGCATGCAAAAGACACTGCTCCCTGACCTTATGGGACAACAGGTGTGCAAAAACAGCTGAAAATACTTACCAAAGCCTGGTCCCAACCATATTAAAAGGAGTGCATTTTTTATTTCCCATGGCACTTATCGAAAAGAGTAGGGGAATTTCCCCAGTGTCCTGGCCAAATTTCCCTCATTCACTAAATACCACCAACAGCTTAACCTGGTTCAAGGTCAGTTGGCATTCATCTGTATCCCCCTCCCCCGGGTCATGCCTGAAAATAGGCAGGATTTGTCTAGTGCACTTACCCGGTCAACAAAAGCTAAATAAAATTTCAAATGTTGGAAAACAGTGTGAAAACAGACTCACAATGAGGAAGAAGGGTATCATACAAGTCAGAAGATAAGGGGCATTATAAAATAGAATAAAAAAGTATAGGCCAAAATTTCCATTGCTATCAGACACTACTAATTTAAATTTTTTTTTACTAGGATATCTTGCAGAATACTGCAGGAACTTAATGGAATCCAATGGCAATTTCTTCAGTCCGTCACACAATAAACTGAAATTTCGCACAGAACGCTTGATCACAGTGGATGACTCTGTACCTCTCAGCCTCTTAGTGTGAGAAATAGTTCATAATTTTTGTCGCTCAGGAACCATCTGTTCCACAAGAAGAGTATGCTTTCCCAAGTTCTACATTTGTATTTTGAAACAATAATTCATATTAATCTTCAGTGCTCAATCAACTGCAAACTATGTGATCTGAAAGCAGTAGTCTCCAGTGTTCTAAACTTTTACATATACAATCTGACAACGTATCCCACATTCTGCTTCCTTACTTCCATATTCTGAGGGAAAGTGTCTCACACTTGCATGATAAAAGGCTGAGAGGTATGATTATGGGTATTTTGAGGTGCTAATGATTGATATAAAAAGGATTACTAACTAGCGATATGTAAGGGAGTAAGTGTGTGTTTCACCTATCAATGTTAGTAAGTAATTAGCACTTGTTTACTGCAGTTTGTGGGGGCACAAAATCTGACACATACTGCTCATAAAATGGAGTCCTCTGGTAATTATAACATTATTACAACTATGTGGTTCAGAATGTATAGCAATACTCTGTTCTCTTGCTGAAATCACACATATTACAGTACAGTGCCACGACCTGTGCCCTGTATTTATTGTGGTTCAAAATCATGTTACAGTAATTTATTCCAATATTTACTCTGGGTTTCTCAGACTGCATCATCACACTGTAATATAAAACATACACATTTCCCTCTGTGTTTACAATGACGTGGATATTACTCGAATTGTGACATTTTCCAACTTGCTTAACATGGAATTTAAAATAGATATTTGCAGGCAATAAAAACTGTTTTAAGGAAATTCTGAAATTTACATGATTCCCCTTATAAATTATATATTTTTTTAATAAAACTCAAAAGCATCCCATATTGTATCATTTTAATATAAGAATAAAAGTATCCCATAATATGGCTTTTATTTTTAGCATCTTTAGTTTATGACATTTTTACAAAGTACTGTACAATGAATGAAAACATACATTCAGCAAAGTTATTGTTTACCATGACAAATAACTAATAATGATATAGAAAAAAATATTGGATTTGTTTTTCATAATACTGGTTGTACTGATTTTGATGGTTAGACTTCCAAAAATGAATGAAAAAAATATTGTTCTGAGCCATCACCTCCCACCCCCCCTCAAAAAAAAAACAAATACAGTGCTAAGAAATCAAGAACAATGCTCTAAAAGTCTCTACATCCTGGGTTCGCTAAAAATTATCTACACCACCTCATGCCTCCACCCAGTGTTTTTAAACCCCTGTTCTGTACCCTTAAATAGCTAGTATACCACCTGAAATGAATACTTGACTTTTAAAAGTAGTCGACTGTAATTTTTTATACTAGAAGTATTTTTCTGTTCTTTTTTTAAGATGTGATTCTGCCAGGCAGTGCTAGATGTACTATGTGGAACAGTACTCTACCTGGATGCTGACATATCATGTTCTAGTAATTTCATCAACACTGCAACCACATTAATTATGACATCACAACTCACCAAGAGCAGCCCCTCAACTTCAGATTAGTCAATTGTAATGTCACAATATGCAAGTTCACAGTACTGATGAGGTATGAAGGGGAATAAAACTAGCTATGTCTGCTTCCAGATACAGGCTGTGCCATGCATTATACACTAGTACTAATAGGTAGAAAATCATCTACTTGATTAAAGTAAACAGCAAAAACACTTCAAGTAAAAATTACTTCTTGGTTCTTTTCACAAATTATTAAAATCTTCTGTCTCCACTTTTTGGCCCTACGAGCTCTTAAAGGAAAGTGATTTCTTACCATTCAGTGTACTGAACTCTTATTTATATAGAGTATATAGATACCACTTTGAAGGCAATCTGATGGCTACACAGAATGCCAGAAAAAGCGGAGCCCTATATATATATATATATATATATATATATATATCGAAACTATTAGTGTATGTGTAAACGGACAGTAACGTCACTAATAGTATGTTATCTACTAAGTTCCAAAACAACTGTTACTGTAAAATGCAAACGGCACAGCCATATAGTTCCTTTGAATTAAAGGTGGAATTACAAAAGCACATGCATCTGCTTTCTCAAGGATCAGTGATGTGTTAGAGAAATCAGGGAACACCCTTCACTGTATAGGTCAAAGGTTACAATCACCTGTTGTTGTATGGTGTCAAATAAAGCATGAAGACAATGAGGGATGGATAGTCAAAACATCTGCATGTGCACATTCGAAAAACCTTCTTGGGGCAGGATGACAAGAGTCTTCAGGGACAATGCCGCAATTTGTAGCTAATATAAACTGTGGTGATGAATGAAAATTCCATGCAGGAATTTTTATGCAAAAAAAAAAAAAGGCACAAGTTAAATTTTCAAAAGCGACCAAATTACACTTCGACATTATGACAATATGAGGCCTTAAATTTCTAAAGAAAAGTTTGAAAAGTAGTATAGATAACACAGAAATACAAATATAAATTCTGACTTTTACCCTTAAGGTCGGTGATGCAGTGCTTAAGTCTATAATACTGTGTGTGGAGTCACTTCATGTATGTATTTATCACATTTCAAAAACAATGTGGAAAAAGATATGCAAGTTTAACCTACAGTCTGTACTGTGAGGATCAAAAGGTCACATGTAGTTGGTTCTGTTATGTTGTGAAGAACTAAGTGTGCCATGTTTGAAAGCTATTAAGTGTGCAAGGTTCAAGAAAATGCAGAAATTACAAACATGAAGTTTGACATACTGCACTATTATAAACCAATTAGTGCTATGCACATGGGGCATGCCAGAAATCTGAATAACTCTGATAAAAAGGAGTTTCATCGTAAATATGCAACCTGAATAAAAATGGGGGAAGGAATAAATATATACAGTCTACATCTTGTACTGTGAAGGTCAAAGGTGACAGTTACTTGTTTTCATACAAGTTTGTATGGAATAAAATAGGGTCCATCCAAGTCTATCATGGTTCAAAATAACTGATTTCAAAGTTATAAAGATAACAGAAGTGCAGCCTTTGACCTAAACCTCGATGCTCAAAGGTCGTAGTCACTTCTGTATATTGCTTAAGTTAACAGGGCCTCCGTGGGGTGTCTCAAATGGTACTTTATGAGACTGTGAGCATGAAGTTTGATTTATAATGTGTGGAATAGTATGTGGTGTTTGTGTACCAAGTTTTAGAAAATATTGTATGGAAACTGGCAAACAAAATATGTAAGAGAATACATTACAGGCTGTGTACAGTTATGCTGTAATAACCATATGTTACCCTCTTTGAGCAGCTTGCGGAGTGCCTTCAACCATCTGGGTTGTGCAGTTATTACAACATAACTGCATGCCCTGTCATGTTTTATTGTGACTGTATGAATAGTAAAAAAGACCCCCCCCCACAAACAAAAACTGAAAGAAAGGCATTTCAACTTATACTAACTGCACGGTCATGTGACTGGATTTCACCAATCACTATAAAGAAGTTCTCTTCCCTACGTTTAAAAAAGGATGTGACCTCTGAATTGTACCCCAAACAGCAAAGATCACGAGTGCTTTGTTTTAATATCTGCTGTTTTCAATTAGTAAAGGAGTACACACATTAACTTTGAAAACAAGTGCGTGCTCAGTGTTCAAGAAAATAAAAGTATATGTTTGAATTTCAGTTTGCACACAGGTCAGCAGTCATGTGGGTTACAGATTTATGCCTTAGCATATAATATCTGCTATCCACCCAGTGTGGGTATGCAGGCACAAAGTCTGCACACAACTGAAACAAATGTTCCTCGGACAAAACAGCCCCATAACCAACTGAATGGGACACTGCCAAGCTTTGCTGATCTTTTAGGCCATTTCCTACCATTATGATGCCATCACACCCATGCACTTTACTATGGGGTACGCAGGGCAGGGTAAAGGCCTGCTTTTGAAAACAAAAAAGTGGTGCATGCTAGCAGAATACCGGAAGTGTCTAGTTTTTGTGCCACCTATGTTTCTGCAACCACGATGAAGGCAGGGTAAATCTTTGAAATATAGTGTGGCTACAAAGGGAGTTCATGGTGCACATAGGGTCAGCTGTCATAAAGTGCTCCCATAACCCCCCCCCCCTTCTATGAGGCCTACATGAAGTGGAGCACCTCTCTTTTAAGTCAAAATTTTAAAAGCTGCTTTGCTTTTTTTTTTTATGTATGCCCCAATTTTATCACCAAATAAAGAGGTACCATTCAAGGGAAAGTCATTTGCTTTACCCTGCATGTCCTATAACAACCCTTATGTCCTGAGGCAAGCAAATCTCCTGCAGACACTGAGTTAACTGGAGCCTCAGAAGTAATATCATCCACATTAACAGACATTTGAAAGTTGGTATATTTAGCAGCTTCCAGGCCAGTTTCACTGTAAGGGTTAGTTTGCTTCCTCCTCAAGGGGTAGACTGTCACATACAGAGAGGATTGCAATCCACAGTGCCTGCTGATAATATGCAGTGTACCTATGATAGGCTGCCTGCCTCAACAGCAAAGTGGAGGCAGGGTAGGCCTTTCTTGCCATATTGTGCAGGTTCTTTTGTCTATAGCTAAGGGAGAGTAAGGTGTAGCATGGATTTTCTTAGTGGCCTTCCCCCCCCCCCAAATTATTTGTTTCCCCCGGTCCTGTGGCACCCCCAGCCCTGGGGAGTGCGACAATTCACTCCAGTCATCTTGTTCCACCGTGATTCGCTCCCAACATCTTGTCTCATGACTACTGATCCTGGACAGATTTGCTCCCACATGGTACTCACATTCTGATCAGCATCTCAGCCCCCTTCTTGTCAGCAGCCTCGAACACCTCCATGAGTTTTGCCACTTCCCAGTATCTCCACCCCTTCTCCTACACTACTACGTATCTCTGGAGCGCCTCCCCCCTTCTCCTACGTTCCTATGGATCTACACCCTCTCTCCCATGCCTGCATGCTGGAATCACAAGCAAAAGATTATAAATGTATTTTATTTATTCATACCAGGCCCAGCACTAGCAACTATATGGCACCTGGTAAGCAAACACTGCTAATTTCTGGATGGTGTGCATTGCTGATGTTACGGTGTTGCTTTTTCATTGGGGCACGATCCACTGTTAGCCATTCTTACTGGCTTTTCACTTGTGTTTTCAAAGGTTACTGGCTGGTGTGGTTTGTGCTTTAGTACTGGACAACAGGGATACTTTATTATGCAGGGAAAATACTTTATTATAATGTTTAAAAACATGAATAAGCTCATCAGTAGTCAAAGGTGTATGCTACCCCATGGAGAAATTCTGTTTGCTCAGTGCTTTTTTCCAGTACGTATGCCAGATGCTCTAAATTGTCTCTGTATGCTCTCTTAGATCCTGCAAAAGCATTGCCTGCTATTAACTGTTCACTGGACGCATCTCTTTTTCTGCACCACTCTCAGACCATCAGTGAATTTCCAAATGGTGGGGTGCACCATGCAGAGAACACTCTTCATCCCACGATAGAACGCCTTGACGTTATTGGTCTTTGCCCTTGGGCTGTGAATGCTGTCACAATGATTCCACAGCTCTATGGCATACTGTGGTGCACGACGTTCAGTTCTCCTTCGATTTCTTTCTCCAATCCAGACATCCTCAACGTAATCAACCACTGGCTCAGGTTCAGTGGGGAATACATTCATTCGCTCACTGGTGACGTCTTTAAACCTGGAAATTACCTCCACTGGAGGATAAAATCCAGTGCAGGCAGATATTTATACTTTAGTGCAAACTCAGGGTCTTGCGAGTACTATACTGCTAACCCTCACTCTGTATTTTCCTGTAAATGCACAGGGTGAAGTGGAAAAAACACCAGACTTGTTTGGCTTGTGGGAAAACAGCTTTAAAGCCATTTATGTTAGTAATTTCAAAGCCTGACATTACAAAGTCTGGGAACAAGTTTGGATTAAGATTTTTCAGTGTAGTGAGCATTCGCTCATATCTGTCCCTCCTTTTCCCTGGCAGCATGGCATAAACTGCAGGCTGCACAGTGTTGAACCTCTCACCCAGTATGACATGCATCTGCCGGAACAGTGGGGGAGGCAACACCGAGTGTGCCATCAGCGTACCAATTCTTGGAATGCTTTAGGAATTTCAAGTTATTTTTGTTCCAAAAATCAAAATATGGTCTTGGCCTGGACCACTGTCAAACAGGAAATTAACAAATGTTTCTCCTGCGTCAGTGATGTATGTTTTAAATGAATCCGGTGTGATGAACTCTGTAAGATCTTTGGGATTGGAGGGGCACCATGCACTTTAACACATTGTATAGTGCGTTTATTTCTATCGATCAGTTTCTCCTGTGTAGCTAGCGAAGCTTGTTCCTTGGCATGTACTAACATCTGTGTGATGGTGTCCTGAGTTGATGAAGCCCTCACTTTTGCCACATTAATTGCCTCTGCCTTTTCGATAGCGCTGGGGTCAGGACCGTGTGTGTGCTGGGAGAATCTATGAATGATAGTTGGGTCCTCCTCACTTTTTGCGTGCACCGGGCTGCACCCTTTGGTTTCCTTACTCACTCGCACTGCCAGATAGCTTCGCCTTCATGCCCCCTCTTATGCAGCGTGTAAATAAAGTTTGATTCATACGCAAGCTTTCGTCGACTGCGCTCAGACAGTATAAGATGGCAGGCCACTGGAGTGGACAGCAAAGCATACAGCAAACTGGTGCCACAGAAATGAAAGCAGCACCGCAGTTACAGCAGCTCTGTAATGTGTGCTGATTGCTTAATGCTGCTGTGCTGCTCAGATGTAACTGTCAGCCTGCTGAAATGTACAGTGGTTAACGTGCAATCTGTAATCAACTGAAATGCCCACTGTACTTTCTTTATAAGTACCCTAGAAAATAGCATCCCCACACTGAATGAACACATAATCTTGCCTGCAAAATCATTTTATTTATCACCCTTTATTCTCCATTACATGGTGCCTGAGAGAGGAAGGAGCGCAGTATGCAGGAGCGATATGGTGGCACAATACGGGAGCGTAATGAACGGGAGCGTATTTCATACTGAGCAAGTTAGCGCGGGAGCGAGATGTTGAGAGCGAATGTGGCAGGAGCGAGTTGACCGGAGCTAACTGTCGTAGACCTCCAGCCCTGTTATCAACCTTTTCATGAACTGACAGGTTATCCACCACTTGCCCAGGACCACACATGGTGGTGGGCGACCTGTCATGTTTGTTGTACAGTACCTGCAGGGGAGCCAGTTTTATGCCAGCCAATTTCTTCTGGTTTTCTCCCTAGGGTACTGGGGTGCAATGACATGTATGCACAAGCTGGCGCACTGGCATCTATTGGCAGCTCTTCCCCTTCAGGTGTACTTTTGAATGTGCTACCAGCTGGCCTCTGCCCAATGGCAGTTTTGCAGTGAGATGTCAACATCTCCCCACCCTGTAGGAGGACAGCTGTCCCTGGGATGCTTGTCCTCCCTCCTGTGCCTGGCTCCCTGTGGTCCTTGAATCCAGGTCACTGGCACTGCAAGCAATAGCCCTAACGGTGCCTGAGTGTGCTGGCTTTCTCTGTGGCCTCTGGTGCAGCAGTAGAGCTACTGCTCATGCTGCTGGTGACCCAGAACTAGCCTGGGTCATTGGAAAACTGGCTGGGGAAGATGGTAGAGCGCCCTAGTGCACGTTCCCCTCCTCACGGGAGGGAGTGCCTCTGGACACCGCTGCAGTACCACCACCTGGGTGAGCACAAGTAGTGGTGCAAATTGGAGCCAGAAATCAAGGGAGGGGGATGTCGACACACTCTAAAGCACACAGCATGCCTTTAGGGCCTTTTTGATGTATGTGGGGCTGGGAAAGAAAAAAAAAATGAATGCTGCAGTTCGCCATCTGCCACCAGTTGCAGCTCCTGCACTGCCAACCAGGTACTCACTCGGGAACATAGCCAAACTCCGTCGGAGGAGCTGGGGCTTACCTCTAGTGGCCCTGCCCTGGGAGATGAGCCAGGGAGGACTAATGCGTTGAGGTAAGCCCTAGGAATAGCAGGAGATGTATGTGGGGGGACAAAGTGTTAGGACTCATGTGGGCCAGTAGGGAGACAAGGGGGCTAAGTATACTAAATAAAAAGCTTTAAGGATGTGAAGCTCTCTTCGCAGAGTTGAGTCCCAATGTGCTTCTAAATTCAGCCTTTCCTACATCCACTTCAGATTCAGTAAGTAGTAGCATGAACATACTGACCATTTGATTTGCAAATGCAAGGTAGGAAGATTAGTCTTCACTTACTCTGGGAGAGGAACAAAGTCCTCCACAGGAGATGTCTCTGTACTGGGCAAGGACTTGCGCGTTCCTGACCGAGTCAATTATTTTCAGTCCTACATGCAGAAAAGGTACTAGCTGTTGCAGCTGCCAACACAGACTACCACAAAGATATTACAATACCCAAATGAGCACTCTAAGTGGTTTTATTTTGTGTGCAAAGACACAAAGCTGTACTTCGGGTATGCGCATTACTGAAGCCGGTAAAATAATTGACTCAGTCAAGAATGAGCAGCCTCTCAGCACCGCGCCATAGTAGTTCATGGATGCGCACTGCTGAAATTTTGGGCGGACTGACAGAAAATATATTTTTATGAAACTAATACATATTTAAGCACTTCTGTTAGATCTTGGTATCATTTCTGCATTTTGTATTACGAAACCTTGCTCCTGACACTTTTGTTCTCACTTGCAGAAATTTCACCGAAGGGCTGGCAGTGTCCCTTTAATAATTTGAAATCTTTTTTCCCCCTCACTGGTTTATACCATATCTCTCCATTGCTATGAACTACACACAGTGCAGTGGTTTTTACAGTCAAATTTACCATTGCTCCGCAAAGGTTTACTGATGTTCCTCACAATGTTAGGGCTATTTCAGGACACATAGACTATTTAAACACGCATCTAAACTGAGAGAAACATTCTTTAACACTTAGCATATGGGGACCACTGTTCCTAGACATATTTTTTCTTTAAAATAAGAAAGTGCTATACACTCTGGTCATTTGCCCTGAATTTTGAAGGCCAGTGCCATGCATTTTAATGCTGAGAAGTTGGGAGGTATGGTTAACATAGAAATGTTAACTGAATAGTGTTTAACATTAGTTTTGCTTAAACAAATGTCCCATGCAATGCACTATAAAAACAGTGGATGTGGAATCATATGCAACATAAATGTGATTTCATCCCAGGATTATGATCACATTACTCGAGCTTTGCTCTTGTGGTCAGTAAAGTCATCAGAATCCTTTTCTGGAAATAACAGTTCTGTTGAAAGTATTTCTTTATGGAAAGGGTGGTAGCCAGCTGGAACGCACTACTGGAGGAAATGGTCTCAGAGAAAACAGTGGGCAGCTTTAAGAGGGACTGGGATAGGCATGAAAGGAAACTATGGGACCTGGGGGGTAGATAGGGAAGGAGGGGCCACGGGGGGGGGCAGGGTCAGTGGCATAAGCTAGGGACCCAGCAATATGAGCAGACTTGATAGATCAAATGGCCTTCTTCACTGGCTTTTCTGTATGTTCGTATGTTGTGCATGTTTCCCCATCCACTATTCTGTTATGTGCCAATGAGGTCATGGATCTTTTTCCAGTGCTGTTGTGGGGTTCCAAATTCTACAGCCAACCAGGTTTCTGGATTTTCTTAACCATTTCATAATGTTAATTTTTAAGCATTACACCTTTTAACTGTGCTGTATAACAATAGGGCACTTGCTACCTGGGCACACCCCAAGTCAAAGCATCAGTGTGAGGTGAAATGGGGTTGCATGTCCAGACATCTTACCTTCAGAAGTCAATTTCTGCACATATGTTTATTTATCTGCACCTTCTGTCTATCTGCACCAATAAATTCCCCATGCACTTTATTCCTTATGTGTAGCGTGCACCATTTGTATGGCTCCCTGCTTTGGGGAGCTAGTGTGCGCTGTAACTGGCAACACCTCTCGAGATCCACAGCAGTGTGCTCACTGCCTCTGTAGCGGATTTCACTGCTGCTCTTTTCATTTGGTATTATGGTAAAGGGCAGGGGGTGATCTGGCAATGTGGCTTTTACTTTCACCCAGTATATGAAATTCTTGGGGACTGATTTTGAAACATCTAGGTATGTAAAGCAGACAAATGAGGGTTACTCACCTGTAACCGTAGTTCTAGGAGTGGTATATGGTGCACCATCCACACTTGCTTGCATTTCTCCCTGTCCAGGATCTCAGTCAAAGGGTACTTAACCAGTGTCTGAACAGGCTCCAGCAGTATCCCCATTGACTCTGAGATCAAATGGAGCAGAGGCCAGGAGAAGGTTGGCTCTGGCTCCATGGAAAGATCCTCACCGGACACCCGGTCAAAGCCTGAGGTCTGAACGGAATGCACAGAGGAGTCCTACCGAGTTCAAGGACTCCTCAAACATTGGCTGTCTCCGCTGATGATGTGAGGCTCATCGGAATGAGTAATCTGCACCGAAAGCCTACTGGGAAGCCCAGAGGCAGTGCATGCAGTCTTGGATGGAGTTCCTGCCTTAGGCTGCGAGGGCAGTGGATTCAGCCAAATGGGTGGGGAGGCAAGCGTCGGCTCGGCTAAGGAAACAGGCTCGGGTTGTGGTACCGGTGGTCAAAGGAGCACTGGAGTTAGTTGTGGAACACAGCCATGGCCAAGAATCCACTGCTGCCAGAGAAACTCCTCATACCTGTGCCTCAATCCGCATGGAACCGATCCTCACCAGAGGATGAGTAGCGTCAACCACGCCTTTTGGTCAAGGGTTAAGAACAAGACCTATGGGAACATCAACAGCCCTTCTTAATCGAGAGCTATGGGAGCTCGAACGAGACATCAATCGATGATGCACTAGTAAGCGGGAGGGTGAAGCAGGGGAAGGTGTGGGACACCAAGAAACCCCCAAAGGCTCAGAATCCCAAGGGGAGTTAGCTGTCTCAGCATGCTGATCTGTCCCCTCCTACGAGAAGGCTGTAAGGACCAGAGTACTAGAAAAAGAATCCTCCCCATTGTCCTCTGACAATGGCTCGACTGGGTCGAGATATATTTTGACTGGCTGGCTGACCGGTGTCTCAGCCATCAAGCCTGATAGGGACTCCATGGGGCAAGTATCCTGGAACTGGTTAGAAGTGTCAGCCGAAGCCGACGGCTCAACGGCTGCTCAGCCAGCAGAAGTGTGGGAATGGGAGAAGCAAGCCTAATCCTAATCCCACTACATGTGACTGGCTTTTTTTGATTTGCCCTGAGAAGAGCTGGACCCTCAGGAAGGGCCCTCCCTTAGGATAGGAAGGGACTGGCATAAGTCCCGGAACGCCCTGGTGAATGTGGCGCCCGGAGTGGCCTGAGCCGTGGCCTCCTTGAAGGTGGCAAGGGGTGTAGCTGTCCTCGAAGGTTGAAGAATGCGGCTCAGCATGCGACATCTTCTGCCCACATGTCGTGCATGGTTTGAAGCCAGGATCAGTTTTCGGGTTCCCTTGTTCCATCTTCTGAAGAATGGAATGAAAAGTGTATTTGAAAAAGCTTGAAAAGCTCTAAGACCGAAAGTCTGAAATTAGGGGCCTACACCCAGCGTGGAGTTGCGATGGAGGGAACCTGATGCTTTCAGCAGAAAGGAAGATCTTATGTCATAGGGCAGTGCCGAGGAAGATACCACCCGGGTGGGTGGGAGGATGCAGCTTGAAGACCTTCTGGCCAAAGATTTAAAGGGAAATACCAAAAGTGTGGCTAGTACATCATATCCACATCCCTAGCAATAACTGTTCTGAGTGGTATTTTAAGCAACAGATGCTGTAACTTACCAATACTGTACCTAATTACATGGCAGTTGTACAAAAGTATTTTCACATTAGTATTAATGAATCTCACATAAATAAAAATGCATATATATGAATAATCTACCTGATACGTTACATAAGAATAGGCCAGAGCAGCTGGGAATTTTTACATTGCAGAAGAAAAGGGTGAAGGATGATATGATGGCAATGCTTCCAAATTTTAAAAAGTCATGGTAAGGTACATAAGTAGCAGGAAATGGGACAACAGCCGAATATTAAGAAGAGGATGGGCATATGGAAGTGTCAATATTTTACTTGGGGGAGAAAGAGTATGTGAAAATTAAATTGCCAGACAGAATTGTGGATTCAAATAGTACAGACTTAAACACTAGTTTAATAGCCAAACTAAGAGGGTGTAGTTTTTATCAATACAATACCAAATAATGCAATATGGTTTAGTGGAAAAGGCAAACCAACTGAACTTTTGGTTTCCAGATTCCTAGTGACATGATTATAATAAGACATCGTATACACAAACACATTACAGCTGTAACAAATCACATGATGGGTGCATTTGCCAAAGTAGCAGTGGAGAGTAACTAAATAGACCACTCGGTCTCCTCCTTTCTTGAATGCTAAGTAATAGTGTAACATTATTTTCACATCTGTAGTAATCAATACTGAACAATATATGGATAAAATGTACATATACATGAATTCTTAATGACATGGTACAGCAAGAAAATTGAACTCGCTTAAAATGAAGCACAATTTCCATGGATGTTACAGGACATAAGAACAGTGAAAAAAACAGACTCCAGAGTGTGTTACTGTGACGACTGCAAGCCTCAGGTGTGTTGAGAGCTACAAGACAAAAAAGCCTAGGCACATTCAGTCACTTAGGGCATGTGTCTATGGTTCCAAGTGAAAACAGTGCGCACAAAAGAGTGAGGATGAAAACGACGCAGGGAAAACAATGCAGCCACATATGGCAAGTAGCAAACAACAGCGATCGCCAAAATGGCAACAACAGTGCCACAGTGATTAGCCCCCTGCACCCTCTTTATTAAATATGACCAGCTCTGGGGGTACGTAACTCGGGGAGGGGCAAAATGTCACAGGTCGACGTTTTGGCGATTGCTGTTTGCCACTCGCCCCCTATGTGGCCGCACTTTTCCTTGGCCGCTCTTTATCTTCAACTTTTTTGCGCTTGCCGTTTTGATGGGATACAGATATCATGCTATGACAGCATGCCCGCAGTTTGTGTTTGTACTGTTCGCCCCTGTATATCGCCTAATACTAACAAAATAAAGCAAGTTTTATTTTGCTGCTGTACTAAGAAATTCCAGTATGTATCAATACAGAACTAATACGTAACAAGGAAGGCTGTATGTGCATCTGAAAATTATATTCATTTTGTGAGTGCACATGTAAGCACATCAATATCAAATGAGACGCATGCCTCAAGCACATTGAGAGACACGAGGTAAAGCCATGGGCCTTCATGTACTTGAGGCATCTATACACTACAGTCGCCTGTACGCCCTGATGGTTTATCTAACTGCTCACCCCTTTAACATCCATGTCGTGAAATGAGAATTTCTAGGGAGGGGGCACTAAATTGCACTTTTACAGCCTTCCCGGCACAAAAAGCACTATCTGGATAAGAATGCGGGGGGGGGGGGAATCTATGGGCTCAACAATCCTGAATCTACTGAAGTGACACAAATTGCCGTTCCTGCTACCGTACCATGCAATAAGTAGCACTAAATCAATAATAAAAAACACAAATAAGATAATACGATGCACAGTGAGAGGCATCACCAGCAGGAAACAGGACGTTGTTATCCCTCTGTACAGACAGTTGGTGAGACCCCATCTCCACAAGGACACAGAGTGGAGGCTGTTCAGAGGAGGGCAACCAAAATGGTGCAGGGTCTGCACCAGAAGACATATGAGGAGAGACTAAAGCAGCTTAATATGTATACCCTTGAGGAAAGGAGGGACATGATAGAAACTTTCAAGAACCTCAAGGGAATTAAAGTACAAGAGGGTAGTATCTTTCAGAAGAAGAGATGTGCAAGAACAAGGGGGCACAATTTGAAGATAGAGGAGGGACGGCTCAGAGGTAATGTTAGAAAGTATTTTTTCACAAAGAGGGTTGTGGATGCATGTAACAGCCTTCCTGAGGAGGTAGGTTGTGGAGTCAGGAACAGTGGGAGAATTCAAGAATGCATGGGACAGGCATAAGGCGATTCTAGCAGGGGTAGGATAAACTAAGCTGTTGATTAACTAGAATCTGCAGCTTATCCATTAGGTAGGGAAATGGGCAGACTAGGTGGGCCAAGCGGTCCTTATCTGCTGTCATATTCTATGTTTACTGTACACAGACCCATATATTTTGTTCATATATAGTTCTCTGTTAAATAACATTACTTTGGAAATAACTTTGCACTTTTATCATGAAATTTATAATTATTAAACATTACTGTGCAATATTTGTGGAGACATATATGTGGGATACGCCATGGGTTGCATAAAAATAAATTATTTTGAACTGCTGGTTATGACCTCTACTGACCTCACAAATGGCGGTAACGAGTCAGGTCTACAGAGGTGTCACAAGTAGTTCCAAATAAATCATTTATTTTCAAGCAGCCTATGGCATGTGCCATTTATACATTGCTGATTGTTATGTGTGCAATCCTAATCATAAAATAATGTATTTTTGTGCTACTTGTTACTGGCAGGCCTGGACAAAATGTTAGGCATAAAGGAAGATTCTGCTCAGAGCATTATGGTGCGGACGTGGATATATCCATTATTCTCTGAGCTGCAGTGGAAATAAATGATTTATTTTCCCTCCAGCTCCCCTGTCCATGAAGATAAATGCCTTTATTTGCAATTTTTATACCAACTCATATTGTATAAATATATTTAATTTAGACAACATACGTCTTGAGATAACTGGGCAGATAAAAATGGATATCCAAAGCATCATGAAAACACAATATCTTTTTTATGATGCACTATGTTATTCTGATAGCGTTCCTTATTATACTCCGTCATGGTGCACTGTTAAATAGAAGGAGCTGTAGAACTCAGAACTAGCCAGTGCCAAGCAAGCACAAACAGAAGGCAGGGATTGGCTAGCTTCTGAATTCTACTCCTCAGTTCAAAGCCCTGCAGCAATTGTAAAGAAACAGAAAGTCAGGCACATAATGCATAGTCACAAGCCCTTTTACACATTCCCAGAAATGTTTAACCCAAAACATGTCTGTGTAAACAGAACATGACATAGCCTCACTAAAGACATATTTAGCTTCATTCAATGCCAGTGATGATATGATATCTCACTCACTGCTGCACAGCTTGTAAAATATCATATCATTGGTGTCTTATGAAGATAAATATTGGATCTACAGTCAGGCCATGTCATTCATTCATGTATCTATATCTATGCATATATATGCAAATTCTGTTGATACTGTTTAGTGTTACTATTAATCCAACATATTTTATGCACATCTACCATGTAATTATGTATTAATAAAGCAATTTATATAATACTTAAAACCAAGTAGTACCCAAGTTTGTATTCAAGTTAAAGGACAGAGGGCTGAATGTGAGTGCACACGGCTCAGCACACATGAAAAGATGCAAGAACTTTATCAGCCTGACTATCCAGACTAACTTAAGACACATGACAACCGTGTCAGGTCATTACTGTTCTGTATATATCACGCATAGTTTAGCTTGTGTCAAGGCATAAAACAAGCAGGTCTGCATTGCATTTTCACCCCCCTCAAAAAAAAACCTGCACATCAACTACATGCTTGATTAGAAGCATTTACTAATCAGCATTTAAAATTGCTTGTCCCATATTAAGTCATTTATCTAGTATTTCATGTTGGGGAACTTGGTGTAGCGCAGAATCAGTTTCCCAGTGGCTAACATTAGCCACAGCACCATTACGCACAATGTTGGGATGCTAGTTTGATGCAGGAAAAGCAATGAGTGTCGTCTTGTTGTGGACCAGCAGCAGAAAGCGAGCTGAGTGCTAAAGATAGCGACGTCTGTAGCAAAACCACAGTCCTTTCTACATAGTTCATAGGTTGGCATTGGCCTCTGGGGAACAAAGCAAGTACTGAACCAAGGTAGAGGTTCAGGGAGGGAGGGCAGGCTGTGGTCAGCAAGTTGAGATTCTTTTATAGGAGCACAGCAGTGACAAAAATGCGACAGAATCCCACTGAAAGGGAACATGTGCTGCGGGAGACAGGTGTGAAGCAAGCAGTAGAGTTCTAGGCAGTATCCTGTGTGATTGCTTGTGTTAATAGTGGTGTCCGATTCTCACCTATGAACCAAGGTTGCAATTTGCTGTAGTGCACATTATGGCCGCTCAATAATCATAATGGGAGGGTCAATAAAACGAGAATATCCTGGCAACCATTTTTTTTCTAGAGAAAGACGGTGTGTGTGTGTGTGTGTGAGAGGCATTAGAAGTACACCAGAGAGAGACAAAAGGACTACCACAGATAATAAGATGAGAAAAAAATAAAGGAAAGGTAAGCAACAGGGAAAATGGCAATATTTTAGCAGAAATGGAAACAAGTTTAAAAATTGCTAACCAAAACTGGCAGATTGCTAATCAAAAATACTCTGATTAACAATCACTGCTAATTACTTTTAAAAAACTTAATTTATGTCGTGAGTATATATATCAGAAAGCAAGTGGGCTCTTTTGTAGGAATCACTTGTTTCTTTTCTTGATTGAGGGGGAAGGGGGAGTGAACAGTTCAGTACATCTTTTTTACAAATCTGTAACAATATGCTGTCTTATTAGATGGCCCCTCCTTAAAACATGAATGACAAAACCTACAGCAGTAAAAGCTTTACAATACGTCACACTTGTGTTGAATGTGAGCTACCCACATAAATAATTCTCTATATATTACAATATACTGCACCCATCTACGATGGGCCCTTACTCCACAAGTGACAATTAAAAAAACAAAACAAAAAAACAAAACAATTTTGTGCCATAGGTATGCATCACCATTAGGCTAAGGGCTTACTAAACCATAGGGAACATGCTATAACAATCACCCTTAGCAAGATTACTTTATATCCTAAATGAAATCTGGGATGTTATATATATATATATATATATATATATATATATATATATATATATATATATATATATCATACACACACACACTAGACTATCAACAATGTCAAGCAGGTTTTCTTTCATCTGAAAGGACATTTCTGAACTTGGCCTAAGGACAAGACAGAAAACTTGTCATCAAGTGTAAATTTTAAACATACTGGCTTTAAGAGCTGAGCTGTGTGTCACTTAGGCTTTTTAATAGTTTCATAAAATAAGAATGGAAATATAAGATTAAATTATTCTTCCCTTGTATGGTACTTTTATGTGCTGCACAGCACTGTTGGAACACAGGATACACAAAGAAATACTTGCATCACTAATTAAAAAAAACATCAACGTTAAAATATACAAGTGTTAAAAAACAAGTACCCCCCAAAAAACACCTGGCTTTTCCGTGAAAGGCAGTGAACTGAACTCAGACTAATGACTTGGGGGAGAACCATTTAACTAGAAATTAAGTTAAAACAGTGAATTAACAATACAGTAGGTCTCCTAAAAAGCAGAAGCGAAGGCTCTTAAAAATGCAGTTAAAACCATGCAACTAGCCAACTGCCTTTTTGACAATGAAATATCAATAAAGATGCAGTAACAAAACTGCAGCTTCTTCTTTCCAAACAAAAACACAAGACACTAAAAAAGAACGCTTGTATTACCATGCAGAAAATACTAGATCGACAAGCAGTATTAACATTTCACATTATGAATATTTCTCTAAAGAGAAGCAATTCATGGAATTAACCCATAATAAATTCTCCACGTTGTTAAAATGGGGGAAGGGGGAGACTGGTGGTGGTGTCATGATGGTGGGATCCATTGACTGTCCATGGGCCTGCGTAAAAGCTCCTCGACATGTCTTGCGACATCCATTGAATCATCAAGGTCAAAGTCGCCCTCTGGATCGAGCATTGAGTCTGGGCTATAAAAAAAAAAAAAAAATAATAATAAACACTGAAACCTGGGGTTGAAAAATGGTTCTAAAAACAGAACATAACAGCAATAACTAATCTGTTAACTCCCTTTTCTAAAATTCAAAGGCATGCTTTGGTGGATTAAACAGTCTATGGCACAACAAATGGTTACTCACCTGTAACTGTAGTTCTAGGAGTGGTATGTAGTTCACATTCACACACTGGCAGTTCTAATGGAAGTGCTGAGTTGCCAGTACGTCTTCAAGCTAAATTCCTCCCAATACCCTGGCATATATCTTCTGGTTTCACCCAATGACGTCAGGCCTTCAATGCCGGAACGAAGGATCTGGGGTGCCACTTGCCAGGGGAGGCTGGGTGGGTGGTGAGGATGTAAGCTATATACCACTCCTAGAACTATGATTACAGGTGAGTAACCAATCTTTCTAGGGGCATGGAAATAGTTTACTATCCACACATTGGCAGACTTCCAGCAGTTCTCCATAAGGAGGGGGGAAATGCATGCACCCCTATTTGGTGAATAAACTGGAGAATTGAGGTTCCCAAAAAGGAGCATCATAGCGACACTCTAGGCTGATGCTGAAATGGGAGATGAAGGTGTCTACTGACTTCCGGGTAGCAGCCCTACAGATCTCCTATATGGGGATGTCTTTGAAGCAACCACTGAGGCAGCACCATGTCAGTTGGAATGAGCCCTAATCCCTACAGGAGGCTTCCTACCAGCTAACCTACAGCAGAGGTGGATGCAGGATGTAATTTACCTGCCAACTGTCTGCTCTACTGCTGGTGCACCAGGCATAGCTTCAGTGTATGTCATAAAGAGCTGGTGAGCAAGACCCCAAACTCCAGCACAGCACTCCTTATACAGTAAGAGAGCTCCCTCCATAAGTCAAAGCACAGAGATTGCAGTTGGCCTCTGAAGAAGGGTTGGTAAAATATACAGGGAGGTTCACCTGGTTAAGGTGAAACTCGGATGCAACCTTCAGGAAGAACTTCAGGTAGGGTGAAGGCCAAACTTTTCCCTGCGGAAGACCAGATAAGACGACTCCACCAAGAGTGCTGGGAGCTCACTAATCCTTCTGGCTGACATGGTGGCCACCAAGAAGGCCAACTTCCATGATAGGTGCGACATCTCACACCTGTGCACAGGCTCAAATGGCTTATCCGTGAGCACAGCCAGCACCAGCAGTTGATCCCATGGTGGTGGTTCAAGCAATGGAGGAAAGAGGTGATCAAGACCTTTGGAAAAGCACCTGATCACCTTCTCCTTGGTCAACATTGGTATACCAGCCAGCACCCAGTATGCAGAGATGGCTGCCAGGTGCACCTTGAGAGCTGATGCTTGCAGCCTCAGCTGGGAGAGGGACCAGAGGTACTCGAGGATACTAGCCACACGGCAGGCAAGGGGATCAAGATCACTACCCAGACACCAAATGGAAAACCATTTACATTTAAAGGTATGGTACTGGTCAACTCCTTTCAGGAGGCCTCCACAATACAGAGTACTTCTTCCAAAAGATCCAATACCTGGAACTCTAGCTGCTCAACAGCCAGGCCATGAGATGTAGGGCCTGAAGGTGTGGGGGCAGGACCATACCCCATTTGTCTGGTCAGCAGGTCCAGAAATGAAAATGACGTACCTACCGTAATTCTTGATCTTCTTGGACGAGTCTCCACCACTCATTCACACTATTGGGATCTGCGCCGGAGGCACTAGGACCCATCGGGAGCAAACTTTTTGCTGTGGAGTCGATGCCAGAGATGGCGCCGCGAGCCCTAGCTCACGTGGCAATGACTATCTCGGCGTCGACTCCCCAACCGCCTCAGTACCTTTTTTACCAAGGAGGTGCAGCGTAACTAACTTAGAAGGGTAGCCTAACCTAAAAAACGGACATAAGATAGTCCGGATGACCCGTGTAAGATGGGTCAACAAAGAAGTCTTCAAGGCCTAAAGATTTGAGGGAGTGAAGACCAACAAGAGAGGTGAGCTCGGGGATGGAGGGTATAGAACGAGTGGTGGAGACTCGCTCAAGAAGATCAAGAATTACGGTAGGTACTGCACTTTCATATCTTCCTGGACATAAGTCTCCACCACTCATTCACACTATTGGGAGAGTACCGAGCTAATAATCCCCTGAGAGGGCGGCAGGAGAAACCAAGAGCTCACGTCTCTTAAGACAGAAGTCCATTAAGGATGGCTCTGCCAAAGGAGGAATGTCGTCTGGCATGGACATCGAGTGCATAATGCTTAACGAAAGTATGCACTGAGCTCCAGGTGGCTGCATTGCAGATGTCTGCAATGGGCACTTGCGGATTTCCGCTAGGGATGCCGCTACTGCTCTGGTAGAGTGAGCGTAAACTCTACCCTCCAACTTAACCTGCGCCATGGAATAGCAGTGACGAAGACACGCCACTAGCCATGTTGAGATACATCTAATAGCGACAGGTTGACCCAGCCGAGCCTCACTTGAAGGAAACGAACAGTTGCTGGGCTTTACGAAAATCCTTGGTTCTATCTAAGTAGAAACGCAAGGCCCTCTTAACATCCAGAGAATGAAGAGAGCGTTCCCCTTCATTTTGGAAGTCCGCAAATAAGAGGGAAGGACCAAAGGTTGGTTAAGATGAAATTCTGACACAACCTTAGGAAGAAATTTGGGATGAGCATAGAGGACTACTTTGTCTTTATGGAACACAGTATACGGAGGGTCTGTGACCAGGGCATGTATCTCAGAGACCCCACGAGCTGAGGTAATGGCCACTAGGAAGGCAGTCTTCAGGTGAGGAACTTTAGTTCCAGGTAGCTAGAGGCTCAAAGGGTTTCCGGTGAGCATGTTCAGCACAAGATTATGTCCCAGGCTGCAACCGGACGCCTGTAGGGGGTCTGTGCAGAATGCCCTTAAGAAATCTCTTAACCATAGGTAACTGAGCCAGTGAAAGAGAAAAAACGGCTCATGATACGCTGAAATGGCACTAAGGTGAACCTTAACTGTAGAGTACTGAGACCTGAATTGAGAGGTCCAAAAGGTACTCTAAAACTTTATCCGGAGGGCAGGAAAAGGATTCAAAGAGGACTTTGCACACCAGAGGGAAAAACGCTCCACTTGAGCCGTGTAAGTTTCTCCAGTGAGTGGTTTCACAGTCAGAAGGATATCCGAAATCTCTTCGAGAGACATTGAACCAATTTACTTCCTCTTCTACCTCTTCAGAGCAGCTGAAGGTGAAGAGATCTCAGATTGGGATGGACCACCGGTCCCTGAGTTAAAAGGTTCATCTGCAGGGGAAGTGGTCTCGGAGGAACTGCCAACATACTGTTGAGAAGTGGAAACCACAGTTGTCGAGGCCAAAAGGGAGCAATGAGAATCATCTTGTCTCCCTGAGACTCGAACTTGAGGAGTACTCTCTGAATTAGAGGAAGAGGCATAAAGGTGTAAAGAAAGCGTTTTGTCCACCGCAGCCTGAACGCATCCTGACAAAAAATGCCAGGCCCTGGATTTCTGGAGCAGAAGAGAGGCAGTTTTGCGTTGAGTGGGGACACAAAAGGTCCAGGTCTGGAGTTCCCACTCTTCAAATAGTGACTGAACTATGGTTGAGTCAAGAGACCACCGTGAGGATCTCTGTTCTGTTGAGACGGTCTGCCAAGTCGCTTCTGTACACCTGGCAGGTAGATTGCTTGAATTAGAGCCTTGTGCTCAGCACCATTCCCAGACCCTCATCGCTTCTCTGCATAAGGGGTAGAATGAGCACTGGCCTGCTTGTTGATGTAATACATCACTGCTTTGTTGTCCATTTGGAGGAGAATATTCTTGGACAAAGAATGTCCTTCAAAGCTCGGACCGATAAAGGACGGCTCTCATTTCTAGGACATTTATGTGAAGCTGAGACTCGAGTTGAGTCCACACACCCTGGAGTGTGGAGAGCCTGACAGTGAGCTCCCCACCCCCATTAGTGAGGCTGCCTGTGGTAATGGAGATCTGATGGTCCAGAGGGGCAAAGGGTATCCTTGCAGGAGATTGTCCTCTGAGACCACCAGGTGAGAGACCTCCGTAGGGGTTCTGTCACCTTGATGAGATAGGACATGCTGGTGAGTGGTTGGAGACCACTGAGTACTGAGCATCCACTGGTGGTTCTCATGTGCAGACAGGCCAGAGGTACAGTGAACACTGAGGATGCCATGAGGCCCAGCATCCATTGCATTGAGAGCGCTGTAACTGACCTGTTCTCTCCATGTAACGGGCCATCAGAAGGATATCGCCCTTCTGTCCTCTGGGAGAAAAGCCTCAGACAGGATGTGTCCAGAAGGGTCCCTATGAAAAGGAGCCCTGGGAGGCTGCAGCTGTGATTTCTGGAGGTTCAGCAGGACCTCCATGGACGAAGGAGGTGAGAGGCGTCTCTATGGCGTCCAGAGTCCCTTGCCTGGAAGGAGTTGCCAGCCAATCGTCCAGATAAGGGAACACCTGTATTCGAGTTTTCTGAGGTCGCCAAGAGAACTGCACAACACTTTGTAAAACTTGGCGGCGCCGAGGATAGCCCAAAGGGCAGGACTCTGAACTGATAATGTTGTCCCAGAGCCATAAACCTCAGGAATTTGTGATGTCTCGGGTGAATGGGAATGTGCTGGTAAGCATCCTGCATGTCTAGGGAAGCTAACTAGTCGTGCTGATGAAGCAAGGGTAAGAGAGTTCCTAGAGAATTATTTTGAATTTCTCCTTGGGGAGAAATTTGTTTAGCTTCGAGATCTAGAATGGGGCGATCTGCCCAGACTTCTTTTGGAACCAGAAAGTAATGAGAGTAGAACCCCGTGTTTCGCTGATGCAGCGGCACAAGTTCTACTGCCCTGTTGTTTAGAAGGCCCTGAATCTCGGTGAGAAGGTCTGATTGAAGGGCCGACAGCCTGGCTGTTGGTTAGAGGACAATCCGAGGAGTTTCCAAAATTGATGAGTACCTCGCTGGATTATCCGGTTGACCCATTTGTCTGAGGTTATGGACTTCCTTGGCTGTAGAAGTGCATCAGCTGACCTCCCACCGGAGAGAAAAGTCCACCTCGGCAGTTGAGGTGGGACTTGGGCCAGCAATTTATAAAGTAGCGCTGGGCGCTGGGCCCTTGCGCTTTCTGCGCCTTCTTTGAGGTTGGGCAGGTTGGTTCTTATGGAAACTACCTCTGCCTCGAAAGCGACTGATGGTTGGGAAACTGACGCCTACTGGCATGCCTTCTAGAGGGGCAGGAGGGGTCAGCCAACTTAATGGCTGACCTAGTCTTTGTGTAGCTTCTAGAGCTTGCTCGACCTGAGGACCAAAAAAGATATGCACCATCAGTGGGGCAATGCCATTACCTGCTGTTGCGCATCATTGGTGAAGTTTCTGTGTGCAGCCAGGAATGGCGGCGTGGTGCAAATACCAGCAGCTGCTGAACGGGAAGCGGAGTCGAAAGCGCCCATGGCTGCTTTAACCTGTTGGTTGTTAGATTCAATACCCCTGGTAATGATATGGAGAAGCTCTGGTTTTGAATCCGAGTCGGAGAGCTTCAACCATTTGCTTGAGAAGTGTGCCACAGGATATACTCGTGCACAGAAAAATAGCCCTGATATGGCAATACATGCTTAGGGTAGAAGAATCTAAGACTCTCATTCTCTCAGAGGTACCTTACGTAGATTCCTTGTTAATAGGTCGAAGTTGTATGGTTTGAGGAAGGACTGAGTATTATTCTATCAATGGATTTAGCCACCGAAGGAAGAGAGAGTATTTATTCTATACCATTTGCGAACAGCATCCTCAAGGAAGGCTGAATCGAGGAGCTAAACTGTAGGGATCTCTGAGGCATGAAGGTGCACTGGAGTCTTGCAATTTCCAGGATCGATGTCTGTAGTCTGAGAGAAAGTGTGGAAATCATATTCTTCAGCAGAGACTTAAATGACAGGTCCTCAACCACAGGCTCTGCAGCAGTAAAAGATCCTGCTTCGTCCATCACCTCATCGCCTAGTCGAGGTCTGGGTCAGGCTCAACTCATCTCCTGACAGTCCAGGAGGGACTGTATGGACAGGAAAAGGGATGAAAGTCTGAAGAGGAAGGAGGAAAAGAGACAAAGGAAAGTCTCCGGAGCCCTCGTGCCAAGGAGGCACGGGCCGAACGACGCCAAGGAGGAACCACGCGCGCCGAGAAGCCGTGACAGTGCCAAGGACGAGCGCCAAGGCCGCCAGAGGACGGCGCCAAGAAGGCCGCATGGGCCAAGGCGCCCCAGAGACTGAAAACAGGTTTTGAAGGAAAAGAGAAGGAGATAAGGGCATCGGTGTGGCCCCCTCGCCCGCAAGCCATGTGGGGAACACCTGACACGGAGTCGATGGCACCGAAGAAGGTACCGCGCGACCAGGAAAGTCCAATTGTCTTACCTGGTCGCCCAGAGAGCCCGGGCCCGTTCAACATCGAGACAGGTAGCCGAACCAACCTCCGAGCCCATTGCCTCTGCAAGAGCGCCCACTGATGAACCTGCTCATCTACGAGGAACCTGCTGCGGGCGGGCAGGACTCCGATGTCGGAGACTTCGCACTGAAGCACGCTTGTTGGCACTCGGAGGAGATCGCAACCAGTCTCCGAGGAATCGAAAGGCCGCTTCCACGCCGCAGGACGTATCAGAGGGATGCACTCAAGTGATGCCTCTCTTTTAGACCTGTGGGTCAAGAAGAGCTCGAGGTCGAACGGTGCCGAGAATGCCACTGCTATTTTATAAGCTTCCAAGGGACCGCCCATCCCCCGGCATTGACTGACTGTTGTCAGAGCCCCCTTCCGGAGAAGGCGGTGGACCGGACCCAGCCCGACTATCTGAACAGTTTACAATCGCAGTCTCCTACCGCTACCTGACCTGCTCATGGTCGATCTGTCCAGAGTAGGTTGAGACTTCTTTATTGATTTTATTAAAAATAAGAATAATTTAAGCGATACTGTATTGAGATAATACTACAAAATAATAAAACTGAAAACTATGCTGCTAGTTTGAAGTTTGACTCCCGACAGCGCGACGTCGCTACTGAAGCGCACTTGACGGCGGAAATATGAACTGAGGCGGTTGGGGAGTTGACGCCGAGATAGTCATTGCCGCGCGAGCTAGGCTCGCGGCGCCGCCATCTCTGGCATCGACTCCCCAGCAAAAAGTTTGCTCCCGATGGGTCCTAGTGCTTCTGGCGCAGATCCCAATAGTGTGAATGAGTGGTGGAGACTTATGTCCAGGAAGATAAAGAGGCAACTGCCAGAGGCCTGCAGCTGAGAAGATCTGGGTACCAGAACTGTTGAGGCCAGTCTGGAGCTATTCAGATCATCCGTGCCCCTTCTGGGCCTTGAGCACCACCCTGTGGATCAAGGAGAAAGGAGGGAAGGTGTACATGAGGCCTGGGGTTCAGAGCTTGTGAAAGCATCCACATCAGTGTCCTGGACTGACTGGGTGGCACAAAACAGCCTTAGTTTTGTGTTCTCTTAGGAGGCAAACTGGTCCATCAGAGGTGTGCCCCAGAGGGAGAAATGAAAATTACGTACCTACCGTAATTCTTGATCTTCTCTTGTATCTTCACCATTCATTACTGCTTGGGTTGCGCCGGAGGCACGCACCCGCTGCGGGAGATGGTTTTTAGGTCGGCACCAACGCTGCCGCCCCCAGAGCAAACGTGACCACTGGCGTGAGGGGTGGCCATTAGGTGTCGTGAGACCTCTTCCATCCCAGTTCTGGTAGCCGGAGAGGTGAAAAAAAGGGTAAGGAAAAGGAGAGCGAGGCAAGAGAGCTGAGGGACAGAAAAAAGAAAGGATATAAACTGAAAAAGGAATAAGCCAGTAGAGGACAGAAAGAAAGAGAGAGAATGCCTACCCTGAGGGACCGCAGGGCCTCCCTTCTGGGGTGGTTCCAAGGGAGGAACAGATAGAGAAAGAGAAAAGGAAAGAAGAAGAAAAAGGAGAAAGGTAAGAAAACAAGGGATGTTGAGTGGGGAGAACACTGCCCATAGATATATTGGTTGAGAGGCTTATAAGCTCGGAACCAAAAACAAGGGAGCAAGAATCCCTCATGATAGGACTGAGAGAAGGTTCAACTGAACCGCTTGTACAGATTGGACACAAAGGACAAATTCTCTAACCTCCCGGCATCCCAACCCCCTACACTCTAGCTGAGAGCTCAGACTGCCCAGGCAGAAATTCTATTCCGGAAAGAGAGCGCCCAACTAGGAAGGAGAATAAGCCCCTTAGCACCTTGTTAAGTGCTAATACAGATGTGTGTGGGGAGGGGGTAAGCCCTACAGAAGGCAGCTTTGAATAAAAGAATAGAGTGGGAACTCAATCGGACTCCCTGAAGGCAAAGCAGGAACAACAGCTCAAGGTAAATGAAGTGCCAGAAGCACCAACCAGAAGAAGCTAATGCAATAATAATTAATAACTGTCAGAGGGAACCTGAAAATTGGGGCCGAGCTATAGTGGGACAGTCTCTTGAGCTGTGAACTGAACAACATGGCTAAGAAGCCAAGCGGTCACCCCTAGGGGCAATCAGAAAGAGTTCCTTCAGGATAGAATAAATCCTACTTGTTCCCCTTTACCTTGAGGAAAAAGGATCTGTCCAGAGAAGAACGTAAAATCAAGATAGTTTTTTTTTTGGGATTAAAGGCCAACAAGGAAGGGAGAGGAGGGAGGAGGGAAGGGGAGACGCCGAAGCAGGAGGCCACTGAGGGGAAGGTGGCTGGGTATCAGTAATGAATGGTGAAAATACAAGAGAAGAACAAGAATTATGGTAGGTACGCAACTGTCGTATCTTCCCTTGTCAATCTTCACCATTCATTACTGCTTGGGTGAGTACCAAGCTCCCCCCCCCCTTAGGGGGGATAATAGAAACCCTGAGGGAACAAGACCCTCAGCCTCCTGCTGGTGGGAAATAGAAGGGGAAGACCCTGAGCCAATCAGATGTGAAGCCTATGGTGGAGGAGAGCTAGGAGGTGTCCCCCGGGGACGGGGAGATGGAGGAAGCCCTGCAGAAGCCTCCTAGCCCTGGAGGAAAAAAGACAGGTCCTCCGGAAAGCGGAGCAAATCACCCTACACCGGGCCAGGGGTGATAACCTTGACAGACGAAGCCATGACATCTGTCTAATACAGATCGCTGTCCCTACAAGCCTGGAAGCCACCTCACTGGCGTCGTAAGATGCCCTTGCTTGGTGTCTTGCCAGCTCCAGGCCTATAGCAGAGAGGGCAATGGCCCGTCTAGATTGCTCCGAATCAGGTACTGATGCTAGAAGCTGGGATAGCATGTCACATAAATGCCTATTGTAGGTAGCATGGTTAGCCTGATGTGAGGCAAATGCACAGCATTCCATGAGAAGAAGAGAACACCTTCTCCCCACCGTCAAATTGTAAGGAATCTGAATTCGTGGCGTCGTGGTGCCAGGCGCGCGGTATCCGAGGGGAGTTTCTAGGAATGCCAATCCTGAAGGTGGGTTGGGAAGAGAACCTAGAGACTCCAATGGGGCAGAATACCTTCTCCTGCAGTCTGCGGGGCTGGAACAGGGATGGCTAGCGACTGCCAGGAAATGGAAATTACGTACCTACCGTAATTCTTGATCTTCATGGATGAGTCTCCACCACTCTTTCACACTAATGGGATCTGCGCCAGAGGCACTAGGACCCAGCGGGGAACGAAGCCTTTTGCTGAGTGGGTTGGTAGAGATGGAGCGAGGCGCGGCCTGTGAGAACCTCAGCTCGATGCGGTAATGAGTATCTCGGCCAACCCTCCAACCGCCTCAGTACCTCCGAGGAGGTGCAGCTTAACTAACCTAGAAGGATAGCCTAACCAAAAACAGGACATAAGATAGTCCGGACAACCTGTATAAGAAGGGTCAACAAAGAAGTCTTCACAGCCTAAAGACTGAGGGAGTGAAGAGACCAACAACAGAGGTGAGCTTGGGGGATGGAGGGTGGGCGTGTGAATGAGTGGTGGAGACTCGTCCAAGAAGATCAAGAATTACAGTAGATACGTAATTTCCATATCTTCCTGGACATAAAGTCTCCACCACTCATTCATTCTAATGGGAGAGTACCGAGCTAATAATCCCACAAGAGGGTGGCAGGAGACCTAGAGCTCAACATTTTAGGACAGGAGTCCATTAAGGATGGTTCTGCCAAAAGAAAGATGTAGTCTGGCATGGACATCCAGGGCATAGTGTTTGATGAAAGTATGCACTGAGCTCCAGGTAGCCGCATTGCAAATATCTGCAATGGGTACATTGCGGATTTCCGCTAGGGATGCTGCGACCACTCTAGTAGAGTGAGCGTACACTCTGCCCTCCAGCTTAACCTGCGCCGTGGAATAACAGTGTCGAAGGCATGCCACCAGCCATGCTGAAATACATCTGAAAGCGACAGGTTGACCCAGCCGGGTCTCGCTGAAGGAAACAAACAGTTGTTGAGCTTTGCAGAAGTCTTTTGTTCTATCTCGATAGAAGCACAAAGCTCTCTTGACATCCAAGGAATGAAGAGAACGCTCTCCTTCATTTTGAAAGTTCGCAAAGTAAGTAGAGAGGACCAAAGGCTGGTTTAGGTAGAATTCTGAAACAACCTTAGGAAGAAACTTAGGATGGGTCCTAAGAACTACTTTGTATTTATGAAACACAGTATATGGAGGGTCTGTGACCAAGGCATGTATCTCAGAGACCCTGCGGGCCGAGGTAATAGCTACTAGGAAGGCCGTGTTCCAAGTGATAAATTTTAACTCACAGGTAGCTAGAGGCTCGAAAGGTTTTCGAGTGAGCATGTCTAGCACAAGATTAATGTCCCAGGCTGCTACTGGACATCTGATAGGAGGTCTGGTATGCAGAATTCCCTTAAGAAACCTCTTAACCATGGGTAACTGAGCCAGTGACAAGGAAAGTACTGGCTCATGATAAGCTGAAATGGCACAAAGGTGAACCTTAACTGTAGAGTATTGCAGACCTGAATTTCAGAGGTCTAAGAGGTACTCTAAAACTTTATCTGGTGGGCAGAAAAAAGGGTTTAAAGAGGATTTTGCACACCAGAGCGCAAAACGCTTCAATTTGGCTGTGTAAGTTTTCCTAGTGGCTGGCTTGCGGGCAGCCAGAAGAATATCTGAAACACTGCAAGTGACACTGAACCTGTTCACTTCTATCTCATCAGGAGCCAAGTTTGAAGGTGAGGTGACCTCAAGTTGGGATGAACCACAGGCCCCTGAGTCCGAAGGTTCGTCTGAAGGAGAAGTGGTTTCGGAGAGGTTTCCGACATACTGCCGAGCAGTGGACACCATATCTGTCAGGGCCAGAAGGGAGCAATGAGGACTATTTGTACCCTGGGACCCCTAACTTGATAAGGTACTTTTGGAATTAGAGGAAAAGGCAGAAAGGCGAAAAAAGCGCTTGTGTCCACTGCAGCCTGAATGCATCCTGACAGAAAATGCCAGGCCCTGGATTTCTGGAGCAGAAGAAGAGGCAATTTTGTGTTGAGGGGATGCAAAAGGACCAGGTCTGGAGTTCCCCACTCTGCTAATAATAGTGACTGAACTATGGTTGAGTCTGAGAGACCATTAGTGAGGATCAGTCTCTCACTTGTTGGAGATGGTCTGCCAGTCTATCTGTAATTCTTGGCAGGTAGACCGCTTGAATTAGAACCTTGTGCTCCAAGCACTATCCACACTCTACTGTTTCTGCATAAGGGTAAGAGTGAGCACCGCCCTGCTTGTTGATGTAATACATCACTGCTTTGTTGTCCGTTTGAAGGAGAATGTTCCTGTGACAGAGAATGTCCTTCAAAGCCCGGACTGCATAAAGGACGGCTCTCATTTCGAAGACATTTATGTGAAGCTGGGACTGTCCTGAGTCCACGTACTTTGAGTGTGGAGAGTCTGACAGTGAGCTCCCATCCCATTAGGGACGATCTGTGGTAATGGAAATCTGATGATCCAGAGGAGCAAAGGGTACCTTCCAGAAGATTGTCCTCTTGCGACCACCAGGTGAGTGATATCTTCAGAGGTTCTGTCACCTTGATAAGAAAGGACGGAGGGTGAGTGATTGGGGACTACTGAGTACTGAGCATCCATTGAGAGGTTCTCATGTGGAGGCGTGCTAGGTGTACAGTGAACACCACGGATGCCATGAGACCCAGCATCCGTTGCATCGAGAGAGCTGAAACTGAGCTGTTCTCTCCTATGTATCGGGCCATCTGAAAGATATCGCTCCTCCTGTCTTCTGGAAGAAATGCTTTTGCACAGGAGGTGTCCAGAAGGGTTCCTATGAAAAAGAGCCTCTGGAGGGCTGCAGCTGCGATTTTCTTAGGTTTAGCAGGACTCACATGGACGTGAGAAAGTGTGAAGCCGTGGCTATGACATCTAGAGTTCCTTGTCTGGAAGTGCTTGCTAGAAGCCAGTCGTCTAGATATGGGAACACCTGCATTCTGATTTTCCTGAGATGCGCTGAGAGAATTGCACAACACTGTAAAAACTCGTGGTGCAGAGGATAGCCCAAAGGGCAGGACTCTAAACTAATAATGCTGTTCCAAAGCCACGAACCTTAGGTATTTGTGATGCTTTGGTTGAATAGGAATGTGCTGGTAAGCATCCTGCATGTCCAGGGAGGCAAACCAGTCATGTTGATGAAGCAAAAGTAACAGGGTTCCTAGTGATATCATTCTGAATTTCTCCTTGGGAAGGAATTTGTTTAGTTTTCTGAGGTCCAAAATGGGGCGCATGCCCCTGGTTTTCTTTGGAACCAGAAAGTAATGGGAGTAGAACCCTGTGTTCCATTGATCCAGTGGAACTACTTCCACTGCCCTGTTGTTCAGAAGGCCCTGTATCTCGGAGGCGGGAAGGTCTGACTGAAGAGCTGACAGCCTGGGCTGTCGTCTGGGGGGATGATCAGGAAGGGTCTCCAAAAGATTGAGGAAATACCCTTCGCGGATTATCCGGAGGACCCATTTGTAGAAGTGAGTCAGACGACCTCCCACCACTGAGGACAAGTCCACCTCGGGCAGCTGAGGTGGGACTTGGGCCAACAGCTCAGAAGGTGCCACTGGGCGCTTTGGGTCCTTGCGCCTTCTGCTGCGTTTTCTTTTGAGGCTGGGGGGCATGGTTTTTATTAAAACTTCCCCTGCCCTTGCCTCGAAAGGACTGACGGTTATGAAACTGGCGTTTATTAACACCCCCTCGAGAGGGGACAGGAGGAGGTTGAGACAGTTTAATGGCTGACTTAGTCTTTTGTGTAGCCTCTAGAGCCTGTTCTACTTGAGGGCCAAAGAAATACACACCTTCGAAGGGCAACACCATTACCTGTTGCTGAGCATCATTCGTGAAACCTGAAGTGCACAGCCAGGAATGACGGCGGGTACAAGTGCCCGCCGCCGCTCGGGAAGCAGTATCGAAAGCGTCCACAGCTGCTTTAACCTGCTGGTTGTTGGACTTGATACCCCTGGTTATGGTTTGAAGATGCTCTGAATTAGTATCTGACTCCGGTAGAGCTTCAACCATTTGTTTGAGTGAATGCCAAAGGATATACTCATATTGAAAGAAATAGCCTTGGTAACTGGCAATGCGCATACCTAGGGTGGAAGCAGCAAAGACTATCTTACCTAAAGTGTCTGTCTTAAGAGATTCTTTGTTAATAGGTCGAGCTGTAGTAGTTTGGGGAAGGACGACCTTCTCATTCTCTGCTAAGACTACAATAGGATCGGCAAAGGCTTGGGATGCCAAAATAGGTCGATCCTTGTGAGCAGTATATTTCCTATCTATTGACTTAGCCACCGAAGGAATGAAAGCAGGATTATTCCATACCATTTGAGCTAGCGTCTCAAGGGCTGTACCGGAGGAGTCAAATCCATAGGGATCTCCGGAACATGGAGGTATTGGAGTCTTAACAGTTTCCCAGGATCGATATCTGTAGTTTGGAGAGAAAGAGTGGAATTCAAGTTTTTCAGCAGAGACTTAAAAGACAGGTCCTCGACCACAAGCTCTGCAGTAGGAATAGATCCTGTTCCTTCCACATCATCACCCAGCCTAAGGTCTGGGTGAGGCTCAATGTCATCTCCTGACAGTCCCAGATGGACTGTATGGACAGGAAAGGAGTGAAAAATAGAAGAAACGAGGAAGGAAAAGGGTTAAAGGAGGAGTCCTGAAGGCTGGATGACATCCTAACAGGCTTTGGTGCCGAAAAAAATGCATGGCGCCGAGAGGCTGGACGGCGCTGAGAAGCCACACAGTGCCGAAAAGCCAGACAGCATAGAGAAGCCACACGGTGCAGAGGACAGTGCCGAGGAAGCGCACGGCACTGAGGGTGGCACTGACAAAGCACACGGTGCCGAGGACGGCGCCGACGAGGCACATGGTGCTGAGAAAGTCAACAGCGCTGAGGACGGCACTGACAGACGCATCGGCGCCAAAGACGCCACCGAGCGTGCCATCGACGCCAAGGGCGTCGAAAACAACCCAAGACTGTGAAAAACAGGATTTGAGGAAAAAGAAGGATGAATACCAGGAGATAAAGGCATCGGTGTGGCCCCCTGTGCCACAGCCGTGTGGGGGGGGGGAGGAACACCTAAACACGGAGTCGACGGCACCGAAGACAGTGCCACGCGACTAGGGAGGCTCAACCACCCTACCTGATCTCCTAAGAAGTCCGGAAGGCCCCTGAGTGACTTGGCCAGGCAGCTGGACCAACCTCCGAGCCCAATGCTCCATAGGAGCAGCCCAGTGATGAAACTGCTCATCTGAAGACCTACCACAAGGCGGGATAGGGCTCCGATGTGAAAGACGTTGTCTACCAGAAACAGAAACCGGCGACTCCGAAGGAGAAGGCCGGCAACTAGCCCCAATAACTGACTGACTACACGCAGACATATCAGAGGGCGACCTCGAGTGATGCCGTCTCTTTCTCGACCTGTGGGTCGAAGAAGAGCTCGAGGCCAAACGGTGCCGAGAGTGCGACAGTTTACTTTTATGCTTTCCAGGGGACTGCCCACCCCCTCAGGCATCGGACTGTCCATTGTCAGACCCTCCCTCCGGACAAGGTGGCGGACCGGACCCAGCCCTGCTGACTAAACAGCTTTCATAAGAAGTCTCCCTACCGTCACCTAACCCGCTCATGGTTGAATCCGTCACTGTAGGCTGAGACTTCTTCTTGAATTAAGAATAAATAAACTAAGCAAAACTTATTCGAAATATTACTACAAAACAATAAAAATGAAAAACTAAGCTGCTAGTTTGAAGTTTGACTCCCAGCGGGCGAGCGACGTCGTCACTGAAGTGCACTCGATGGCGGGAAAAAAGGAACGGAGGCAGTTGGAGAGTCAACGCCGAGATAGTCATTACCCCACTGGCTGAGGCTCGCGGTGTTGCTCCTCGTGGCTCCATCTCTGGCGCCAACCCTCTAGCAAAAAATTTTGCTCCCGCTGGGTCCTAGTGCCTCTGGCGCAGATCCCATTAGTGTGAATGAGTGGTGGAGACTTTATGTCCAGTAAGATCTGATGGTTAGATTTCAAAGGGAAACAGACAGAGACAGAGACATCAACTGAGCTTGTGCTCAGCAGTCTATGCTCTGCCTAGAAAGTTTAACCCTTTAAACCCAGTTTAAAGGCTGGGGCTAACTGCATTAGTCAGAATACAGCAAGACTTCATGTTGTTTGAAAAAAGGAACTGAGGTGGTTGGAGGGTTGATGCCGAGATGGCCTATACAGTACAAGCTAGTCTCACAGCGCTGCGCATGTGCTGTCCTATCCATGCACTGGCCCTCCGTAAGATTTTTGGCTCCTGTGGGGTCCTAGCACCTCCAGCATAATCCCATTAGTGTGAATGAGTGGTGGAGATTTTTAGTCCAGGAAGATCTGCTGAACTAGTATGTTGGTGAACTTGACAGACATTTTGTTCAGATCCATTGTTGTCATCGATGGGGGGGTTGGGGTTCGATGGCACAGAAGCCGATGAGCCTCCGTCCTGAGAGCCCTACAAGCCTGTAGCCCTTGGAGAGGAAGGGGCAGGTCTCAATGGAGCAGCCACTGACAACTATCCCGTTGTCGACGGAGGAGGGGCGACGACCCGGAGGTCGACAACCAGGCACTCTGAGAATCAGGTGTTGAAGCTGTCGGTATGGGCCTGGTAGGAACAGAGACCTGGACAGATGATCTCTACATCGGGGCAGCAGCTGTCGATGAACAGCCACCCAAAGGATGGCCGGGGGCCGGGGAAGAGATCGTGATCCCAGTCATTTTTGTGACTCTTCTCTGAGGACTTGTCTTGGGTCTTGGAGGCCTGGGAGCTCATAGATCGGGTGGCCAACTGGGTGGCTGAGGCCCCGGAGGACCCATGCCTGGAGTTGGCTACCTGCTGAACCATCAGGAATATTTTGACAGCCTTCTTGCATTGCCAGCTGGTCATCTAGTTAAACCTCTGGCAGAGCTCACAGTCGGAGGCATTGTGGTCAGGCCCAAAACAGCAGACACAAATGGAGTGTATGTCTGTAGAAGCAGTCTTCTTCCCACAGTGGCAGCACCGGAAAAGAGAAGAAGAAGAAGAAGACGAATTAACTCGTGACATACTGAAAAAAAAAAAAGGAATCTAAGATGTTGGTAAGTATGAGGAGAAAAAATGGCCATAGGCCAAAAAGGCATGAAACACTGTTGTGGATCTTCCACAGAGACTGTGCCTGCAAGTTGATGGTGGAGAGAACTGAGGAGAATTAGAGCTGCTGCGCTTATATAGGGTTGAGAATGTGGGTGAACACTGATGGCGTGGGTAGCTAGTTGTACTACTGAAAATCTTGGTGTGATTCCCCATCTCTGATGGTGAAGGTTCCTACGGTGTAACCTGATGACTGTGATACCCCCGAAGAAGATCCTGATTTACTGGACAGGTAAATGGATGTAAGTGGTGAGAAGCAGTCCACAAGGCAAACCTAGAATAAGTGGTGCCGGTGGAAGGCTTTCAGGCAACCACCAAGATATCAGCCACCTTTTGGAAAACCCAAAATCTAGCAATGGCTATGTTTTCAGGAACCATGCATGGAGGTGAAGTGATCTGAGGTCCAGATGCAGCAAGGTTCCTTGCTCCTGTGATAGTACACCCTAGCATAAGGGCAGGGGTACTGGTGGATTCACTGCCAGTTGCTGCAGTAGGGGGAAACCAGATCCGTTGAGGCCATAGGGAAGCAATGAAGATTAGAATTTCCCCCTCCATCTGAACTTTGAGTAGTACCCTCTGAATTAGAAGGAAGGGTGGGAAGACATACAGGAACCTCCCCTTCCAGGAGAGGGTCAATGCATCTTGCTAGAAAAAAACTCCAGGCCCTGATCTCACTAGGGAGGCCTTGTCATCCCAGATGAGGCCCCCCCCCCAAAAAAAACTTTGACAACCACGATTTGGTCAACAGGGACGGCAACGCAAATTTGCAGTGTAACTGCTGCTCCATTGCTTCTATGGTCTTCTGGAAGAGGAATTTTTCCAAAGCCCCCTTCCTAAATCACCTGGTAACAGCTGAATCCTTGGCAAATCTCACAGGCTTTCACATTGAGACAGAGAGAAAGATAGAGAGAGAGAGAGAGAGAGAGAGAGGCCAAGGCTGCAGATACACACTTTGTGGGTGTCGTCCATGTAGATTATCTCTCCGCACTTGCAGTACCAAAACAGCGTGGATGACTCTTTCGGTGGCACATAGGTTGCTGAAAATCACTCTAAAAGTGATTAAGTAATTATAAAGAAAAATAAAATGAAGGCTTTTTGCAGCAACTTTTCTGATGGTGGGTCCGATGAGTCTGAGCAATGGTAGGAAAAGAACTCAGGAGAGGAGGGTCCGCCCACATTTATGTAGACGCTGACACATGACATCGTCATTGATGGCCCCTGGCTGACTGCCTGCAGAAGCTTCCATGTGGTCCTAGTGCTGATGCAGGTACAGTTCCAAAGATGTGGCCTGATGAAAGGAGTATCCTCAAAAGAACACACTGGCAGACTTCCAGCAGTTCTCCGGAAGCAGGAGGCAAGATGCACACCCCTATTTGACAAACACGGACTGGAGAACTGAGGTCACTGGACGAGCGGCGTGGCCCCTCAATCCTGCTGCTGCCTGCTACAGCCAGTAAGCTGATTTGGCCTTCCAGCACCAAGGCTTGTTCCTGCTAGCTCCCCACCCTCCTGCTCTAGCTGAGCAATATTTACAGCCACTCTGTCATGTGTCTCTGGTGACTGATGTCCAAATTATTCTCACTTTCTCATTAGCAAGCTATTGCTACCTACCACTAGAGGGCTCTGCCGCTGCTCCAGTAATTATTCCACCTACTCCACTACGATAACACTTACACTCTCTCCCTAATCTAGCTATTATGCCTAACATACTGATCTGCCAAATATGTTCCGCTATACTTAATAAGATCTCCCCTCCCCAGCACCTCCTTCCTATAACTTTTTATCCAGTCTGCACTCTCTCCCTGCATATTCTTCCCAACCCTTACACCTTATCCCCCTCCCCCACACTCCTCCCCTGTCCTGCAGGCACCGTGCTTCATCCGTGCTGTCTCTCCCCTTTCCAACGCACTTGGACCCATTTCCCCCTCCAGCCTAGAGGCTCATAAATGTCACTTCCTCTCTCTTTTATCATGTTGCGTCTCCTTATATTTATTCAACCTTGCTCCCCTGTACCTTCTCCCCTTAGCGCCTACCCATACCGTACTCCTTCCTGGTTTAAGAGTTCGAAGCTTCATTTTATTGTTATCACCTTATTACTCCTCTCAGCTGGTGACATAAATCCCAACCCCAGGCCCCCCACAAATAGTCCCTCCCTCATCACTGTTCACACACCCTTGAATGCCTCCTCGACTGCCCCATTCTCCTCCCTCGGAGCCTCAAAATCCTCTACCTTAATATACATAGTCGCCTCCCAAAACTCAATTTCTTACTTCCGCTAGTAGGTTCCATCCCCCCTGATTTCCTCATTCTATCTGAGACCTGCCTAACAAATAAAATCTCTGATGCCAGCACAGCTATCGCTGGCTACACTGTCACCCACCAGGATCGCTCTGCTAGGGGCAGCGTGGTCTTTACTCTTCCCCCTCTCTCCAAACTACCACTGTCTGTGCTATCTACTTCCATCCCAGCGACCTATGAGGCCCTTGTACTGAGACTCTCTCCCCCATTCTCCGTCCCCATCTTCATTGCAGTCGCCTACTGTCACCCAGGTCTTCACAGCTTTAATGTTACTGATCTTACAACCACTATAGAGTCCCTTGCCCACTCAGGTGAGCTCCATTTAATGGATGGCTTTAACTTCAATTGACTATCCCCCTTCCTTACAAAGACATGCACCGATATTGCTGCCCTTAACTGGTCCCAACTGATTCTAGAACCAACTCGCCTAAACCCCAAAACCCCTCCCTCACAGACTGGGCCCTAACATCCCACCTCAATGGGGTTATCAAGTCGGGTCTACCGCCCGACTCTCTAAGCGATCATCACATTATCTGCCTTGTCAGGAAGGTTCACCACCCCAAGGCGCCCCCCCCGGAGACTTCTTGTAATGAGTTCCTACAAATCATTACACCTGGCCCCTCACCACCATGACCTTGTCCAAGCCAACTGGTCACCCATATCCTCTGCCCACTCAACAAAGCAAGACCTGGAGCATTTCAAAACCACCCTGAAAATAGCCCAAGTATGCGTCAACCACCACCCCGGGTTACTCCTGAACCTGTTGGCCTGCCAACATGCACGCAAACTAATCTGGCAGAGCCACAAATCCACCAAGCTCCCCAGGGATTACTCCACCTACCATTCACTATGAAATGCCTGTACTAAAGCCATCTGACTAGATAAAACTGGGCATGTGGACACCATCCTAAAGAAGTTGCGCCCCAAGCTAGATACTTTATACAGGAATCGGAAGTGCATCCCTCTCCCGGCAAGGCATGAACTTGTCTAGATGATGATCCTCCCCATCTTTGACTACTGCAACTTAGTCTACAGTGCTGCTCCTAAGACCACCCTAGCCGCTTCGCTCTGGATGCTCCTCCTCCTCTCACTCACCACTGTCAACTCTACCACTCCCTGGCGTTCCCCTCACTAGAAAACAGACACCTCCTCCACTGTGCTAAATGCATCTCCAAATTTTGGATTGGCTCACTCCCTCCCTATCTCAGTTCTTCTCTAACAGTCACCCGTCCCCCCACCCATTCACTTAGGTCCTATGACTCCCATACCCTAAGTGTCCCTTGCTGCTTGTCCTCTGTCGGCCAGGCTGCCTTCATACATCGCTTCCCTAAACTGTGGAATTTACTCCCCCCCCCAGATTCACCACTCCTCCTCCACCTCATCCATGTCCTCGGCCTTGCATAATTTCCCCTCCGTAAACTGCAACTGTAGCTGACCTCACCTTGTTACACCCCATGTCTCTATTTGTTACTCCATCTATTGCACTTGTGGTCCTTGTCCATCGTGTTGCTGACACCAAATTAAAAAATGTTTTCTAACATTGTGTTACATTTTTGATTGCTACTCACCCGCCATATGTATATACAAAATACCATGTTCTATTTGAATTGTTTCTTTTGTTTGCTGTACGTCAAAATGTTTGTACTATCTGAAATGAAAAAATTACTCACCTTAGTAATTGTGTTTCTTCTAATGGAGTCTTGCTGTATTATGACATATGCAGTTAGCCCCAGCACTTGAACTGCTCCAAAGAGGAAAGAGTTAACTCTATGCCAGAGCATAGGACGTTGGGCTCGAGCTCGGTTCAGACCTCTGTCTGCAGCACTTCAAAGTGTAACCGTCAGATTCTTATGAACTAATACTAACTACACCTCCTAAGTGGAAATTGTAAATAGAATAGCCAACAGGCAACAAATTTTTGGGTCCCCAGAAGACTCAAGTCGAGAACCCAAAAAAATAACCAGGTAGTAGACCAAAATACAACTACAAAAACAACTTAACTAAAAACTCACTCCCCCTTCTAAAAGGGAGGAGTGCCAAGTACACACCTGAGGTGCAACACTGTACCTGCCATCCTACTTCCCAAAAACAGGTTCTGAGAGGGGAGGCAGGGAGGGAAGTCAGAATACAGCAAGACTCCATTAGAAGAAACACAATTACCAAGATGAGTAATACTTTCTTCAAACAACATGAAGTTTTGCTGTATTCTGACATATGCAGACTACCAAGCAGTACCTCTCAGGAGGAGGGTGCCGAACCTATTTTGGGAATAGACTCTGTAGTATTGCTGTACCAAACCTTGCATCACTCCTAGCTTGGATATCCAGAGAGTAATGCTTGGTAAATGTATGGACTGTTTTCCAGGTGGCTACTTTGCATATTTCTAATAAAGGTATATCTCTGGCTACAGCTAGAGAAGCAGCTGTACCCCTAGTCGAATGAGCCCTTAGGCCTGAGGGGGGTATTTTGCCTAGCTTTTCATAGCAGAATTGTATACAAGAGACAATCTACCTGGCAATAGTTCTCTTAGTAGCAGGTTTACCCTTTCCCACTTCACCATAAGTGGGAAACAGCTGAGAACAGTCAAACCTAAGTGCCTTAGTATGCTCAATGTAGTAGCTAAGTGCCCTCTTAACATCCAAACTGTGTAACCTTCTTTCTCCTGAACAAGAGTGACCAGTGAAGAACACAGTAAGAGACATGGACTAGTTCAGATGAAAATCTGAAACCACCTTGGGTAAGAACCTCCTATTGGTTCTAAGGACCACCTTATCTCTATGGAACGAGATAAAATCTGGCTCCACTGACAGAGCCTGTAACTCACTAATATGCCTGTCAGATGTGATAGCTACCAGGAACACAGTTTTCCAAGCCAAGTACTTAAGTTCTGCTGAAGCCAATGGCTCAAAAGGGGGTTGCATAAGCTGAGCAATGCAAACATTAAGATCCCAAGCATGGGTAGGGTCCTTAAAGGGAAGGTTGGTGTGAAGCAAACCTTTAAAGAACTTACAGAAAACAGGGTAAGATACCAGGCAGGAAGCCCTCCCCACTGACAGAAAAGAAAAAATTACTCACCTTAGTAATGTTGTTTCTTCTAATGGAGTCTTGCTATACTATGCATATGCAGTGAGTCCCAACCTTCGAACTGCTCCGGAGGTGAAAGAGTTAACTTTCTGTGCCAGGCATGGAACGCTGAGCTTGAGCTCGGTTGAAACTCTGTCTGTTGTTCTTCAAACTCAAACCGTCAGATCTTTACGAGCTAAACTCACTGAGGTCCTGTGTGGAAGCTGTAAACCTACACTAGCCAACTGGCTACTAAACATAAGAACACACTTTTGGTCCCAAACAAAGACTCAAGTCAGGAGACCCCAAAATGAAAACACAACACCAAGTCACCCCAAGAAAGGAGGGGTGAAAAACAAGGTGGGCACCTACTAAGTGCCAACACTGCACTGCCCACCCACATCCCAAAAACAGAGGTTCTGAGAGGGGCGGGGGGGGAGGTCATAATATAGCAAGACTCCAATAGAAGAAACAACATTACTAAGGTGAGTAATTTTTTCTTCAAACAACATGAAGTCTTGCTATATTATGACATATGCAGACTACAAAGCAGTACCTCCATGGAGGAGGGACAGAACCTACTTAGAAAATAGACTCTGCAGCACAGCTGTGCCAAACCGAGCATCACTCTTAGCCTGGATGTCCAGGGAGTAATGCTTGGTAAAAGTGTGAACTGTTTTCCAGGTAGCTGCTTGACATATCTCTAGAATAGGGATGTCCCTGGCCGCAGCCAGGGAAGCAGCTGTACCTCTGGTAGAGTGAGCCCTCAAGCCTGAGGGAGGAACCTTACCCAGTTTTTCATAGCAAAATTGGATACAAGAGACAATCCACCTGGTAATGGATCTTTTAGTGGCAGGTTTCCCTTTACCAACCTCACCATAAGTGAGGAACAGTTGGAGGGAGTCAAACCTGTGACCCTTGTACGCCTCTATGTAGTAACTAAGGACTCTCTTCACATCTAGCTGTGCAACCTCCTCTCGCTAGAGGAGGAATGGTCAGTGAAGTACACTGAAGAGATATGGATTGATTAAGGTGGAAATCTGAAACCACCTTAGGCAAGAACTTCCTATTAGTCCTGAGGACCACCTTATCTCTATGAAAGGAGATAAAATCAGGCTCCACTGACAAAGCTTGCAATTCACTTATTCGTCTGGCAGAAGTGATGGCTACCAGAAACACAGTCCTCCAAGTCAAGTACTTAAGTTCTGCTGAAGACAAAGGCTCAAAGGGGGGTTGCATAAGCTGAGCAATGCAAACATTAAGATCCCAGGCAGGGGCAGGGTCCCTGAATGGAGGGTTGGTATGAAGCAATCCCTTGAAAAACTTGGAGAATGCAGGATGAGCTGAAAGAGAAGAGGGCTTACCTGCTGAAATAAAAGCAGACACAGCTGCCAAATGCACTTTTAGGGTAGCTGGTCTCAGCCCCAAGGTATTTAAGTGGACCATATAATCCAGGACTGTGGGTAAATCAGCAGATTCTGGGAAATATGCTTTCAGAGCACCATATGGAAAACCTTTCCATTTGGAATTATAAGTAGCCCTGGTGGAAGGTTTCTAGAAGCCTTCAGGATATCCATTACACCTTGGGAGAGGTGTAGATCAGCAAACTCTAACTCTTCAAGAGCCAGGCCTTGAGATTGAGAGATTTGAGGTTCGGGTACCAAACCCTCCCCTGAGCACAGGTTAACAGGTTGTGCTTCCTGGGAAGACACAGGGGAAGATGGACTGCTAAGGACAGTAGGAGTGGATACCAGGGTTGTCTGGCCCAATCTGGAGCAATCAGGATCATCTTGCAGGGCTGAGATCTGATTTTGACTAGCACTTTGAACAGGAGAGGGAAGGGAGGAAAAGCATAGAGAAACTTCCCTTCCCAATTGAGGACTAAGGCGTCCAGACGGACTGAGCCCAACACTGGGGGCCTGCAGCAAAAAAGGGGAAGTTGGTGATTGTCTGGGGCTGCAAAAAGATCTATCTGCGGGGCGCCCCATCTGGCAAAGATCACCTCCAAAACCAGGGGGTCCAGTGACCATTCGTGATGGCCCTGGGAAATCCTGCTGACAGCATCTGCCAGAACATTGTCCTTGCCTGGGAGGTGAACTGCCATAAGGGAGGTGTTCAGGGAGTAAGCCAGAGACCACAACTTCATTGCTTCGGTGCACAAAGCCGTAGACCGAGTGCCCCCTTGCTTGTTGATGTACTACACTGTGGTGGTGTTGTCTGTTCTGACCTGTACAACTTTGTTCTGAACAGATTTGGAAAAAGCTTGAAGTGCTAGAAAAACTGCTCTGAGTTCCAACAGATTGATGTGGAGCAGAGATTCCTGAGGGGACCACAACCCCTGGGTAGTGAGGTCGCCCATGTGAGCTCCCCACCCCAAGAGGGATGCATCTGTAGTAAGGATTAAGGAGTGAGACTGAGTGACAAAAGGAACCCCTCGTCTCAGATTGCTCTGATCCTGCCACCACTGTAGGGCCTGGATCAGGGTTCGAGTCACTGGGATCAATTTGGTTAGAAGGTCTTTCCTTTGGGACCAAAAGGCTCCCAAATGGAACTGGATGTCCCTCATCTGAAATCCTGCTCCTTGCACTACTGCTATAGAGGCAGCCATGTGCCCCAGGAGCTGTAGAAAATGCCTTGTTGGTCGAGAGACCTGCAGGGTGAATGAGGAGGCTAGAGAGACCAGGGTCCTTGCCCTGTCCAAAGGAAGGAAGGTTCTGGCTTTCTCTGTGTGCAGCTCTGTGCCTATGAAGGTGAGGAGCTGTACAGGCTCTAGAACTGACTCAGAGATTCAGAAGGAAACCTAGAGAGGTGAGCAGTTGCTGAGTTATCTGTAGGTGTAACCTGACTTGGTCTGGGGACTGGCCTACTATGAGCCAATCGTCCAGGTAAGGGAAAATGGCAATTTTTTGCCTTCTTAGGGAAGCAACCGCTACTGCCAGGCATTTTGTGAATACCCTTGGAGCAGAGGTGAGGCCAAAGGGCATTGCTCTGAACTGGTAATGGCCGGAGGGCAGCTCGAACCTGAGGTACTTTCGATGGGAGCTTCTGATGAGAATATGGAAGTAGGCATCCTTGAGGTCCAGGGACGCTAGCCAGTCCCCTGGCCTTAGAGAGGGTAGAATAATTCCCAGAGTCACCATTTTGAATTTTGGCTTTAAAAGGTGCTTGTTTAAGTATCTGAGATCCAGGATGGGCCGCCATTCTCCTGTCTTTTTTGGGGTAAGGAAGTACCTGGAGTACAACCCTTTGCCCTGGTGTAGGGGTGGAACCCTTTCCATAGCTCTGAGAGCCAGGAGGGAAGAGACCTTTGCCTCTAGGGCAAGTGCCTCTGGTGGATTTGCAGGTGGAAAAGATCTGGTTCTCATCTTTACTTGTCTGATGTCAGAGACTCCCAGTCCTGGACAAAGTAAGCCAGCCTGCCCCCTACAGGTAGCTGAGAATTGGCCCTGGCAACCCCATCAGGGTGCTGCTTGGCAGGGGCTTTGGGCTGAGGGGTGGAAGCAGGCCTGCTTGTACCCAGTCTGCCTCTCCCTCTAAAGAACCCCCTCTGGGCATAAGCAGAAGAGGAGGCCTGGGCTTGGTAAAAAGGCCTATGAAAAGGCCTACCCCTGCCCCTGGGAAGCTGCCTTTGAGGAGTGGCCTGCCTTTCCTTGCCCTGTGCACTCCTATAGGTGGTCCTATACTCATCCATTTTCTTCATGTAATTCTCTGTCTGCTCCCCAAACAGAGAATTACCCACAACAGGAAAATCCATGGCTTTAGTCTGCGTATCCTGTGACAGGCTAGTACATCTGAGCCAAGCCATTCTGCGAAGTGCCACAGATGTAGCCATGACTCTTGATGACATATCATTTGAGTCCACTGCAGCATGGAATTGCACCTTGGATGCCTCAATACCATCAGCAGCCACCTGCTCCAGCTCCTTGGCAAACTGGCCAGGGACCTGTTTTGCTAGAGCCATAACAGTATCACATCTGGATTTCTGATATCTAGCAACATAAGCCATATAATTTGCCTGTCTGAGTCCCAAGGATGCTGCCATGTACTGTTTCTTTGCCATGGCATCAATCCTCCTAGAGTCCTTGTCCGGGGTGAAGCCAAGGGAATATTTGCCTTGTCACAGGCTGCAGCCTGCACTACCCCAACATGGCTGCATTGCTGTGTAAGGAATTCCATATCAGAGCCTGACAATGTGTACCTCTTGTCCATTCTCTTATCCACAGGAGGTATAGTGTGAGGAGTTTTTAGAATTTTAAATGTCTGTTTCCCAAAAGATTTATGCAAGGGAACAGACAGTCTCCTAGACTCTGGGATATCCATCATTTCCACATAGTCAGGCTCCTCTTGATCATCCACAGCTTCCTCCATAGGAAGCTGGAGGGTTTCAGCCACTTTTTTATAAAACATAAAATGAGAAGGGGACTCAGAAAGCCTAGGAGGAGACACTCCTGAAGGTCTGTCTGGGGAGATGTCCGGGTCAATGGGCACATCCAGACTTTCAAATCCACATTCATTCTCCCTATACCTCTTCCTCCTCCGGTTCATAATATTCTCTAAATCATAATCTTGAACTGGTGGAACCGACCGCTACCTGAAGATGCTGGTTCGGTCAGGAACCGGAAAGCGACTGGACAATTTTAATCGCTATGTATTTCTTCAGCGGTTGGAGAGGAAAGTTTGGCCCACACCAGCTGATTTCTAGTCCTTTTGCTGGAACCGACCTCAGAGTTGGTTCTCCTTTGCTCCGAGGAAGTATCGCCTGGTCAGAGGGCACTCCTCTGGTTCGGTTGAACCGAACCGGCTGGCCATCCGGTTCAGTTTGACTTTTTGGCCTCCCTTTCCCTGAGCCTACCAACTCTCTTTTCCAGGGTAGCTGCAGGAAACTTTTACAAATCTGGCAGTCTGCATTGAGGTGGTCAAACCCCAGACACAACACAGGTGGTGTGGGGTCAGCCTTGGCAAGACTTCCCACACACACTGCAGTGTTGAAACCCAGTGGCCCGGTTTTTCTTTTGGTTTTCAGACATAGTGCCAGTCCTAACCAAACTTACCCGCTTATGGCAATCCGCCAGGTAAGACCTCTTATCGGTTCCCAACCGTGTTACGGTCGTGGAAAAACGTAATAAAATCCGTTTTTTTTAGAACCGATAAGAACCGTTAACCACACTCTAAATCACAGATTAAGATATCTTAAACAACCTGATCGGTTCAAACCGAACCGATAAACCGTTTACAAGTTCCACACAGAATAGAAGTAATGTAAACCTATCTAGTACTCACAAATACCACAGACAGGGCCTGAACCGACCGGTTGCGGTTTAAATTCGGTCGAAAACCGAGATAAACAATACTTTAACCGACAAAATGAACCGAGCAGAAGGAGAACTCTCCGGAGCGACTGTTCAGTGAGGCGGAGTAAAGAATCTGACGGTTTGAGTTTGAAGAACAACAGACAGAGTTTCAACTGAGCTCGAGCTCAGTGTTCCATGCCTGGCAAGGAAAGTTAACTCTTTCACCTCTGGAGCAGTTCGGACTCACTGCATATGTCATAATATAGCAAGACTTCATGTTGTTTGAAGCAGAGACAGCTGCTAAGTGCACTTTCAGAGTGTCTGGGCCTGAGACCTAGGCCATTGAGATTAACCATATAATCCAGAACAGTAGCCAGATCAGCAGTGTCTGGTAAGACATCCTTATTGGAGCACCAGATGCTGAATCTCTTCCATTTAGAATTATAAGTTTTTCTGGTGGCAGGTTTTTGAGAGGCTTTAAGAATATCCAGAACCCCCTGAGACAGGTGCAGACTTGCATACTCTAACTCTTCAAGAGCCAAGCCTTGAGGTTGAGAGACTGAAGATTGGGGTACCAGATTCTCCCCTGAGAGGAGGTTAACAGGTTGTGCCTCTTGGGAAGAGATGGGGAAGATGGACTGCTAGGGACATCAACAGGGGATACCAAGGCTGTCTGGCCCAGTCTGGTGTAATCAGGATCACCTTGCACAGTTGTGACCTGATCTTGACCAGGACCTTGAATAACAGGGGAAAGGCATAGAGGAATTTGCCCACCCCCCCCCAATCTAGAACCATAGCATCCAGGGGAACTGTGCCTATGACTGGTGGTCTGCAACTGAAGAGAGGAAGTTGACTGTCCGAGACTGCAAAGAGATCTATCTCTGGAGTGCCCCACCTTGAGAAGACTACTTTCAAAATGAAGGGGTCCAGGGCCCATTCGTGATGGCCCTGAGAGATCCTGCTCAGGGCATCTGCTAGCACATTGTCCTTCCCTGGTAGATGGACTGCTACCAGAGATGCCTGCAGGGCATAAATCAGAGACCAAATGTTCATGGTTTCTGTGTACAAGGCCACAGACCAAGTGCCTCCCTGCTTGTTGATGTACCACATGGTGATGGTATTGTCTGTCCTGACCTGAACCACCTTGTTCCTTACTGAGCCCGAAAAAGCTTGGAGAGCCAGGAATACTGCCCTGAGCTCCAGAAGACTGATATGAAGTAGAGACTCCTGAGGGACCACACTCCCTGTGCTGTGAGGGTACCTAAGTGAGCCCCCTAGCCCGGGAGAGAAGCATCTGTGGTAAGCACCCCTGAATGAGTCTGACTGATAAATGGGACTCCTTCCTTGAGACTGTCTTGATTCAACCACCATTGGAGAGCTTGGATCAGAGTCTGAGTCACTGGAATTAATTTGGTTAGAGGATCTTTTTTCTGGGACCTAAAGGACCTCAGATGAAACTGAATGTTCCTCATCTGAAATCTGGCTCCCTGTACCACCGCAGTGGAAGCTGCCATGTGGCCCAGGAGCTGAAGAAAAAGTCTTGCTGGTTGAGACACCAGAAGGTGGAAGGAAGAAGCCAGGTCTGTAAGGGCCTTTACCCTTGCCAGAGGAAGAAAAGCCTTTGCTTGGACAGTATCCAGCTCTATCCCTATAAAGGTCAGGAGTTGTACTGGTTCGAGAACTGATTTTGGTAGACTGAGGAGAAATCCCAGGGAAGTGAGCAATTGTTGTGTCATTTGCAGGTCTGTCTTGACTTGGTCTGGGGACTGTCCCACAATGAGCCAGTCGTCCAGGTATGGAAACATGGAGATATTTTGTCTCCTGAGAAAGGCCATTACTACTGCTAGGCATTTTGTGAACACCCTTGGAGCTGATGTTAGCCCGAAGGGCATTGCTCTGAACTGATAATGGCCTGAAGGCAATTCGAACCTGAGGTACTTTCTGTGGAAGCACCTGATGGGAAGGTGAAAACAGGCATCCTTGAGTCCAGGGAGGCTAACCAATCCCCTGGCCTCGGAGAGGGAAGAATTACTCCCAGAGTCACCATTTTGAATCTTGGCTTGACGAGGTGCTTAGGTATTTTAGGTCTAGGATGGGCCGCCACGCCCCTGTCTTTTTTGGGGGTAAGGAAGTATCTGGAGTATAGACCCTTGCCCCTGTGTGGAGTATGAACTCTCTCTATGGCGCTGAGAGCCAGCAGAGAGGAAACCCCTGCCTCTAGGGCAATGGTTTTGGAGATATTTGCAGGTGCAAAAGATCTGACCCTCAGTTTTGGAAATTTTTTGAAGCTGAGGGCTAGTCCCTGGCTTACTACCTCCAGGAACCACTTGTCTGAGGTAACAGACTTCTAGGCCTGGAAGTAGTAAGCCAGCCTGCCTCCTACTGGAATAGGGGAGTCGAACCGGGCTGACACATCAGGGTGTATGCTTGGCAGGAGCCTTAGACTGGGAGGAGAATGATGCAGCCCTGCTCATCCCCCTTCTGCCTCTCCCTCTGAAGAACCCCCTCTGAGGAAAAGGAGAGGAGGCCTGTGCCTGGTAAAAAGACCTGCCCCTAGACTGCCACTTCTGAGGAGTTGCCTGCCTTTCCTTGGCCTGTGCACTCCTGTAGGTGGTCCTGTATTCATCCATCTTTTTCATGTAATTCTCTGTCTGCTCCCCAAACAGAGAATTACCCACCAGAGGGAAATCCATGGCCTTAGCCTGTGTGCCCTGTGAGAGGCTAGTACATCTGAGCCAAGCAAATTTCCAAAGAGACGCAGATGTAGCCATGACTCGTGATGACACATCATTTGAGTCCACAGCAGCAAGAAACTGGATCTTAGATGCCTCAATCCCATCAACAGTCACCTCCCCCAGCTCCTTGGCTAGCTGGGAAGAAGCCTGTTTAGCCAGTTCCAGAACAGTATCCCATCTGGACTTCTGGTATCTGGCTGTGCAGGCCATATAGTCTGCCTGCCTGAGTCCCAAGAAGGATGCCAAGTACTGTTTTTTGGCCATAGCATCCACCTTCCTAGAGTCTTTATCTGGGGTGTGTGAAGCCAAAGGTATATTAGCCTTGTCACAGGCTGCGGCCTGCATGACCCCAACATGGCTGCATTGTTGGAACAAGAACTCCGTACCTGATCCTGACAGCATATACCTCCTGTCCATTCTCTTGTCCACAAGAGGTAAAGAATTTGGTGTTAGGAGAATTTTTTGAGTCTGTTTCCCAAGAGATTTATGGAGGGGAATAGACAGTCTTTTGGACTCTGGGATGTCCATCATTTCTACAAAGTCAGGCTCCTCTTGTTCATCAACAGCTTCAACCAGAGGGAGCAGGAGGGTCTCTGCCACTTTTTTGTAAAACAAATAGTGGGATGGGGACTCAGAAAGCCTGGGAGGGGAAACATTAGAAGGCCTGTCTGGGGAGATGTCCGGTTCAATGGGTTCATCCAGACCTTCCACACCATCGTCACCATCATCATTGTACCCTTCCTCTCCCTCCAAATCCAGTTCATAATACTCATCAGGACAATAGTTTGGAACCAGAGGAACTGACCGAACCAAGCGCCTACCAAGAGGCGCCGGATCGGACGGAACCAGACAGAGCAATTCTAAAATACTTATCGCTCTGGCTATCTCTTCGGAGGTTGGACATTGCGGTTCTGGATCCAAACCGGCAGATTTTCTCTTTTTCTTTGATGGAATCGTCCCCTCACGATCGGCTCTCCTTTTGCCTGAGGGAGTATCACCCAGGTCAGTGGGCACTCCCTCAGGTTCGGTCGGAACCGAACTGAACCAGGCTAGCCATCCGGTTCAGCGGACTTCTCGGCCTCCTTTTCCCTAAGCCTACCCAATCTCTTATCCAGGGTGGCCTCCGGAAAATTCTTACAGATCTGGCAGTCTGAATTGAGATGGTCAAACCCCAGATAATAAACACAGGTGGTGTGAGGGTCTGCTTTAGCAAAGGCATCCCCACACTCACTACAGTGTTGAAACCCAGTGGGCCCAGTTTTTCTCTTGGGTTTCTCACAGACGCAGCCATCCTAACCACTTATCATTTATCAGCTTAAAAGCCAGGCAAGACCCCCCCTATATCAACCATGTTACGGGTTGTGGAAAAAAACATCTACATTTTTTTTTTTTAAAAACCGACAGGGACCGGTACCTCACACTAAAAAATTAAAGAATAAAATAAACCAACACAATCGGTTCCTAACCAGACAGACTGACAGATTTTACATTTTACACACAGAAATAAACAATAATTAAACTAAAGTCCACTACCTACAACACAGTACAGTTACGTAAGAACTTACCGCAACAGTAGATCTTCGAGAACAGCTCTTGCAGCAGGTTACACCATTAGGACTGAAGCCGGCAGGCGCCAGGACCCCACAGAAATTTTCTAGCTAGCAGTATCCAGTGGGGACCGCCCCCGACGTCGGCCCTGCCCCCAACATCAGGCATCATATAAAAGGGGATCGCCAGTTCTCCCGCCGGAGACTCCCGGCCGTTAGATGACATCAGAAGTGGAGACTGAGGATCTGCCATCAAAAGGTATTCAGAGCGGTGTTAGAAACACCTAATCTTAGAAAAGAGATATCGGAACAACTCTACCTCCAGAGGGGATGGTGGGAGGGAAACTACCTGCTGCAAGAGCTGTTCTTGAAGATCTACTGTTACGGTAAGTTCTTGCGTAACTGTATTATCTTACTTTGAGAAACAGCCCTTGCAGCAGGTTACACCATTAGGACCGATTCCCAAGCAATACTGGAAATCCCTCATAGGTGGGAGGAGGCTAGGTAGAGATTGCGAGTTGGACCGAAGCCTAGGACAGGAGTCCCTGAAGGACTGCTAGACCAAAACCAGCTCTTCGCTGTGATGCAACATCCAGGCTATAATGCCTGATAAAGGTGTGCAGGATGCTCCAAGTAGCTGCTGCACAGATGGCTGAAGTGGACACGTTCTTCATGGCCGCAAAGGAGGTAGCCACCCCTCTAATGGAATGACCCTTAACCGCGCCCGGTAAAGGTTTGTTACGTTTCTGGTATCAGAACGTGATACAGTGGATGAGTCACCTGGACAGCGATTGTTTAGAAACCGGAGCTCCCATCATCCTATGGGCGAAGGAGACGAAAAGCTGATCAGATTTACGGTGGTGCCTTGTTGTGGTCAGGTAGTATCTTAGACACCTATGCACATCTAGAGTGTGCAACAGGGCCTCTCCGCTATTAGAGTATTTAGGAAAATACACTGGTAAGTCGATGTCCTGACTGAGGATGAGAGCTGAGACCACCTTAGGTAGAAACTTTGGATTTGTCCTTAGGGACACCCTGTCCTAGTGAAAAACCAAATAAGGTTCTTTGCACATCAGTGCGTGAAGTTCAGAAATCCTTCTGGCTGAAGTAACGGCAACCAAAAATAACGTCTTCCATGTTAGGAGACGTAGCTCGCAATCCGTGGCTGGTTCAAAAGGTGGCAGCGTGAGCTGCTCCAGGACAAAGGGAAAATCCCATGGAGGAACAGGATCCTTAATCGGAGGTCTAAGATGGAGAACACCTCTCAGGAAGGTTCCTGCCATGTCCAACTGAGTTTTGGGACGTCGGCCTATAGGTGTATGATAGGCTGAGATGGCACAAAGGTGTACTTTAATAGAGGAGTAGGCCAAGCCTGCCTGGAAGAGAGACAGGAGGTAGTCCAGGACCGACCTTTCCGGACAATCCATCAGGGAAAGTCCTCGTGCTTGAGCCCACAGGCAAAATCTGCGCCATTTCATGGCATATTTGGCATGAGTGGCCGGTTTTCTAGCAGCCGCTAGAACATCTGCTACCTCTTGCAAGACCCTGTACTGCATGAAAGCTATGCCTCTAGGAGCCAGGTGTACAGGTTCAGAGAGCGAAGGCCCAGATGGACCAAAGAACCTGCCTCCTGGGACAATAAGTGAGAGCTGACTGGCAGAGGCACCGGAGGTTCCTGGGACAGCTAGTGCAGCAGAGGGAACCAAATCTGTCTGGGCCACAAAGGCACAATAAATATCAGCCCTGCCTGCTCTCTGTGGAGTTTCAATAGGACCCTCTGGATCAATGGGAAGGGAGGAAACCCGTAGAGGAATCTGCCCGTCCAGGAGAGGGACAACGCGTCTCGCCAGAAAACACCAGGCCCTGGATCTAGCGAGCAGAAATTGGGCAGTTTTGCATTGGATGGGGACGCGAAAAGGTCCCGCTCTGGTGTGCCCCATCTGTGAAACAGATCCTTTACTACCTCCTAGAGTAGTTCCCACTCGTGGACTCTGGCCTGAGAGCGGCTCAGGCTGTCTGCGATGACGTCGTCCACTCCTGGGACATGAACAGCAATGAGGTTTGTGCCATGCTGTAGAACCCAATCCCACACCCTCATGGCCTCCCTGCAAAGAGGGTAGGAATGGGTGCCTCCTTGTTTGTTGAGGTAATACATCACCGCGGTATTGTCTGTCTGTAACAGGAGAGTACCGGTGGGATCGCCGACTGGAAGGCCTGCAGCACATAAAGAACTGCTCTCATTTCCAAAATATTTATGTGGAAATGGGCTTCCTGGGGTGTCCACGAGCCCTGAGACCTGACCCCGTCGAGGTGTGCTCCCCAACCGAAACCTGAGGCGTGCGTGAAGAGCGTCACGATTGGAGAAAGCGCAATGAAGGGGACCCCCGCCAACAGGTTCTATGAATCTAGCCACCATTGCCAATCCCGGATTACGGCATTCGTGATCCAAACTGGAAGCTGCAAATGGTCTTGCTTCTGATCCCACTGAACCTGTAACATCCACTGGGTCACCCAAATGTGGAGACGGGCTAGCGGGACTGTTGCAATGGCCACAGCCATGTGTCCGAGCAGGCAAAGGACCAGTCAGGCTGGGACAGTCTTCTTTTCCAAGATGTCCCTGATGAGGGATCTGATGTGTTCCGCTCGGTCCTGGGGCAGAAAAGCTCTCCCCTGGATGGTGTCCAGAACTGCGCCTATGAACTGCAGATTCTGTGACGGAACCAGGTGTGACTTCTGATTGATAATGATGCCCAACGTCCCGAACAGGGAATGAGTACAGTGAATTGCAGACATCAGAGCCTCCCGAGAGGGTGCCATGAGGTGCCAGTCGTCCAAGTAGGGGAACACGTAGTGGGCTTGTCTCCTTAGAGCCGCTGCTACGACTGCCATGCACTTCGTAAACACCCGAGGTGCCGATGACAGTCTGAAAGGGAGGGCTCGGAACTGATAATGGCGACCTAGAAATTTGAAGCGCAAGAACTTACTGTGCGCTCGAGCAATGGGTATGTGCAGGTAGGCATCCTGCATGTCCAAGGACGCTAGGAAGGCACCCTGCTTGAGCATGGGTATCAAACCGGGAAGGGTCACCATGTGGAAGCACTTGTAAAGGACCGAAGCGTTGAGATCGCTGAGATCCAGTATCGGACAGAGGTCCCCTGTCTTTCTGGGAACCAGAAAGAAGTGGGAATAGTAACCTGCACCTCTCTGGTTCCTCAGTATGTGCTCTACAGCTTCCTTTCCCAGACACGAGAGCACCTCCTGCTGTATGAGCAGTGCGTGCTGACCCAAATAATGGGAAAGCAGGGGAGGTCTTGACGGTGGGTGGTCGAGGAATTCTACAAAGTGACCTCTCCTGACCAGTTGAAGGACCCACCGGTTGGCAGTAATCGACTGCCACTCTGAAAAGTGGCAAGCGATGCGACCCCCGACCTTTTCTGCCCATTGATCCAGAGGAGGGGCCGGGAAGGAGTCATGCTGTGGTGGCATTACCCCCGTAAGCTGGGCCGGTTTGGTATACCACTGACCTCGGCATGGGGAAGACTTAGGTTGGGCCTTACGATGGAAGGTGCCCCTTTGCTGCTGGCTGGAACGTGGCTGCTGTCACTGTTGTCGGCCACGAAAATGGTTCTGGGTCCTACGAAAGGAACCAGATTTGGGTCTGTACATGGCCTGTACAGTCCTTACTGTCTTCCCAGCGTCCTGAAGCTTGGTGATGACCTTTTCAGAGGGTTCACCAAACAGGACCTCTCCGTTATAAGGGACGTCCAGGATATTCTTCTGTACGTCCGGTGTAAATCTGGAGACACTGAGCCAGGAATGTCTCCGGAGACAGATGCCTGAAGCTGCGCCCCTGGCAGACGAGTCCGCAGAATCATATGTGGCTCTTAACACTTGGGTCCCCATATCTGACCCTGTGCGGAGGAGGTTCAAGAGCTCCGCCTTCTGCTCACCATCTGATAGTTTGTCAACCAGGTCCTGACCCTGTTCCCACAGGGCATTCTCAAACTGAACCATATGAGTTGGATAGTTCAGTGACCTGATGGAGTATGTAGCAGCTGCATACAGGCGCCTCCCCAGGGCATCCAACTGCTTGGATTCCTGGACCGGTGGCTGTGTACTCAGATGCTGTGGTTGTTGAGACCTATTATGGGAGGCTGTAATGACCAGGGAATAAGCCAGGGGTTGTTGCGCCAAGTACTGGTCCTCTGCCAGGGCCCTGTACAGGCGGTCAGCTTTCTTCGGCACCGCAGGGGTGGAGTGTGGACGCTTCTATGCAGCCTTGGTGACGTCCGTGAAGGTGTCCACCAAGGGTGGCACCATCACAGGCTTAGGGTCCTTCTGCTGAAGGTAACGAGCTAGGCGCAGTCTCTTGGGGTCGAGATCTTCTGAATCCCATCCCATGTTCTCCTGGATGTGCCTCGTGATTTCGGAAAAAGAAGGATCATCTGGAGGTGACCTAGGCCGGTCTCGTGGGTCAGGTGATGGGATGCTGACTGAAAAAGGAGACCTGGAGGTATCTGAGTTGTCAGGTCTAGAATCATCCCCCTGCGGAGTGGACCATCGACGTCTGGGTCGCTTAGGACTGAGAAGACCCTGAGATAGATCTTGAAGGGGGCCTTCTCCGTTCTTTAGATCTTCCCCTAGCAGGTGGAGTAGGTTCCTTCGGGGCCGGTGGTCTTCCTGCTGGCCCCTGCGGTGGAGGAGGGGGAGTAGTAGGAGGAGGAGGAGGAGGAGGTTTGACTGGGATCACATACTTCTTTATTGTGTCCCACCAAAAGGTAAAGAGATCTTTGACCTCTTGAATAATCATACCAGACGACGGACCTGGCGCCTGTGGTCTGTCGCCGGTATTGGGCGTCGGGTCCAAGGGCATCGCCGGGTTTGGCGAAGGCTCCTGTGGAAGCCCGATGTCCTCATTGTCGCCTGCCTGGTCATCAGGCAACATCACGTCCTCCTCTGTAGAGTTCCAGCGACCGGTGTCCACCGCTGACGGAGGCAGTCTTCGGCCCCAGCAAATGTCTCACCGACGTCAGGTGCTTAGCTGACGTCTGGTCCGACGGGCGTTTAACCGATGAAGGGTCAGAAGCCCGTTTTGGGTCTGTCGTCTGTTTTAGGGACGTCAGATCCTTAGTCTTCCTGGGAGGGGGATCCGGACCCCTAGGATAGCTGGGAGGCCGATCTGGCGTTGGAGTCCCGGCGTCTATCTGAGGAAGCTTGTTTCAAAGAGGACTTGGACTGGTGATGGTCTGAAGACTTCGAGGAGGCCTGGGAAGGTGTTGAGGAAGCCAAAGGCCTGGAAGTCTTGATGGGATGCAGAGAAGCCGAAGCGCTGCCTGAAGACTTGACCTTTACTGGAGGGGGCTGAGAGTGGGCCCTGGAGGGAGAGCGGTCTGTGCGCGTAGAGCCTGAGCTGGTGCGCGAGTCCAAGGCCCGGTTAGGGGATCTGGACCTGGCCTTCTCCCTATGCTTATGGGACTCAGAGGTAGACTTACCTCTGGAGGCAGGATCTCTGTCCATGCTTTTTAACTTTTCTTCCAAGAGGAACCCCTGAAGTGCCTTCTGGCGGCAGATCCAGGTGCGACTGTTGAACCCCTGGCAAAAGGAGCATGCCTTGGTGTCATATTCCGGGTCTAAGCACCGCAGGCAGGATGAACGGAGATCCTTGAAAGGGATCTGTTTGCCGCAGGCACACTTGGAGGGATGTCCTTCTGAGGAAGGAGTTGGAGATGCCGACATTTAGTAGGTAAAACTTTGAAAGTTCTAGTCGTCGTAAGCTACAGTGAGATCGTGAGGCCGATGCTGGCGAGTCGATGGCGGGAAAAGAACTGGGGTTTCCGGGGGACCGCCCTCTCTTATGTGATGCCTGATGTCGGGACGGGGCCAACGCTAGCGGTCCCCCTGGATACCGCTAGCTAGAAAATTTCCGGGGGGTCCTGGCGCCTGCCGGCTTCAGTCCTAATGGTGTAACCTGCTGCAAGAGCTGTTTCTTGAAGTAAGATTTACTGTACCGCAGACAGGGATCTGAACAGAAAAATGAAGACAAAAATGGTATAAAACCGACGTAATACTAGGACTGAACTGACAAGCGAGGGAGCAATCTCCGGAGCGACTGTTCAGTTAGGCGGAGTAAAGAATCTGACGGTTACACTTTGAAGTGCTGCAGACAGAGGTTTGAACTGAGCTCAAGCCCAAAGTTCTATGCTCTGGCATAGAGTTAACTTTCCTCTCCAGGGCAGTGCAAGTGCTGGGGCTAACTGCACATGTCAGAATACAGCAAGACTTCATGTTGTTTGAAGTTATCACTTGTTGCTGTAATTGCTTGTAGTCTTATCCCAATTCCCCTTCCCCCAGGACACGCCTTGAGATGAGCAACTTGTTGTTCAGTGTACCCTTCCTGGTGAAATTCTTGAATAAACAAACATGTAATTAGGTTTTATTGTGGGACCTTGGAATTGATTACTTTGATGGTCACACGATCCCCCATCTCGCTATCTACCTGCCTTCACTTGCTGTTCCTATTCTTCCCCTTGCTTATCTATGTGGATCTGTGTGTGAAACTGGGATCCTTTGGTTTGAGAATGTATACAGTCAACTGTTAAAATGATTGCAAAAAGCTATTTGGAACTCGGGGGGTTAACCTTGAGATGTTAAGAACTTCAAAGGAACCCCTGAGCAAATGCCCTGAGGCATGGGTTATCCCGGAGGATAATACAGCCAAATTTTAAAGAAAACACAACTGCACATACCCCAATAATGCAGAGCCTCATGGGAAACATATGCAAATCCCCATAATAGAATTTGGACTGGCTCAACTTTAAGCAGAACTGCATGCTGCCGGATGGCCTCACAGTGCAATCAGCAAAGGCTAAGAACAGCAGACACATACAAGTGTTTTGTCCTCATTTGGACTCATCAGTGTGCCATATCTGTTTGTCAGCCCAGGGAGAGGGTGGCTGGCTCCCTCTTCCTGAACCAAGACACAGCTGCTGAAGCCCTGTACTGTTCCCAGGTCATGGGTCCTGCAGGGCCAAAGAGACCTGGAAGAGAAGGAGGTGGTGGCAGAGGAAGAGGAGAGGGAGAAGGGTCTTGGCAGACCAGAGGAGATCCTCTGCTAGGGCTGTGGTAGCGAGCAGGGGACCTGTCTTGAGGGAGGTGGCTACATAGCCACCCACCGATGAACGCCCAACTAGACAGGGGTGAGCAGGGTGCTGCCCGGAGGGGAAACCCCTATGTAAGGAGACCAGAGAGAGACAGGCCCTTGCAGCCATCCCCTATCCCCACTAATGGTGGACCCCATCCGATCAGGCGGGGAAAGAAGGGTCAGGTCAGCACTCCAAGCCCTGCCAGCCGCTCTAGGAAGGGCCTTCGGCACCAGCCTCAACCTCTCCATCCCCACGCCACCAGCTAGGAATCTTCCCCTCGGAAGAGTCCTGGGACTAGGAGTTGGTCTTGTAGGGGAGGGGCCAGATCCTGCACCATGAGCGGCAGCAGGATCCACCCCAGGACCAGCTCCAGCACTGAGGGTGGCACTGGAATCAGGCTAAGTTCCGTAAGTGTCAACAGATTTTGACGTGGCACAGGGGTCAGTGCCAATCTCCTAACACCCCTGGCACAACAAGCGGCACTGTGAGGAGAGAAGGGGTGGTGCCAAGGGCAAGGTGGCTGAACTCTGAAGTCCGTGAAGATCTCGAGCTGGGCCTAGGGGAGTCCATGGGCGCTGGAGAGCCAGGGATCCAATCGTGATCATCATCCTCCGACCCGGAGATCAGGGAGATCTCAAGGCGAGCCAACCCAGACATCTTCCTCTCCTGGCACCGTAAGTGGTGTCGGAAGGGGACCCAGTAGCGCCACCTGCGATGCCCCGCTCACTGACACCAGGGGTGGCATCAGGAGCCAAGGCGGTGCCAGACAGCAGCACCAAGGAAACCACCAGCTCGGGCTGAGCATATAGCTGCAACCCTGACATCAAGGGTGTCCGTGTCCCCGAGGGGACAACAAACTGCAAAGGGTGCTCCGCAGACTCCTGGGAAAAAGCAGGCCTCCGGTCACAATGAGACTAGGAGCAATGGTGGCCTGCTCTCCCTCCTTGCATGTAGCAACGTAGAGAGGCCCAGGGGAAGGCCCCGGAGACCCAAATGCAATGTTGTCCTACAAAGGTGGGAGGGTCCTGACCCATCTTCAACGTGTGGACGTGGACGTGGAGGACAAGGAGGTCCATGCAGAAACAGGCATCGCACGAATCCATGTCATGGTTTGGACCCAGGCAGGCCAGACATCAGTCATTTTGGTCCGATATGGACATGGGCTTGCCACAGGGGCACTGATGCACTGGGAAAGTCCCGCTTTAGAGTTTCTGGATTTCGAATGCCCCGAAACGGACATGACCGAGGAAATGGAAAATAAAAATAAAGTAAAGTACTGGATGCAGCACAGAAAATAAAAGGGGAAAAGACAGAGCAGAGTATCCGAAGCTGAACTGGTACAGCGTCAAGTAAAACACAGGAACACCTATGAGCAGTTATCCAAGCTATCAAGACAGCAGGTCTGACCATTAATCTTACCAAATGTGCACTGGGCATGCAGGAAACCAGATATTTGGGTTATGTTTTGGGAAATGGAAAAGTAAAGCCAGAGATTTCTAAGATAGAAGCTGTAGCGAACAGTCCTGCCCCTAAAACAAAGAAAAACATCACGCCATTTTTAGGGCTGGCTGGTTACTACCAGAGATTGGTTCCCAAATATGCCCAGTTACACAGAATGTGACAGCAGATCAGGACCACCTGGCTCACCTAGTCTGCCCATTCTCCTACCTACCTAAAACCACAAAGCCTACTTGATCTGCAGCTTACCTTTTTCTTCCTTTCTCAATGGTTGCCTTTTGTCTATCCCATGTATTCTTGAATTCACCCACTGTTTTTGCCCCCATGACCTCCGCAGGGAGGCTGTCCCATGCATCCACCACCCTTTTTGTGGAAAAGTTAGCTACTCCCCTCAATGAATTCATGAAGAAACAGTTCCCAAATAATGTGAAATGGTCCCCCACAGTGTGATGAAGCTTATCGGGCCATTAAGGCTGCCCTATGTTCAGCCCCTCTTTTAAGAAGCCCAGACTTTGAGAAACTATTTTTGTTACAGAGAGATACATCAGAGGTAGGCCTAGGGGCAGAATATAGATGGGTAAGAACATCCCATTCTGTATATTTTATTTATTTTTTTGAATACAGGATTTCAAGTACCTTTGAGCCAAAGATCTTTTACAAAGGTTCCACATCAGTTGCAGTGCAATAACAAACAAAAAAAAACAAGACAATTAAGTAACAAAGGCAGGATATCAGTAGGAAGTTGCAAGACAGAGAGAAAAGGTACTCAACCACTGAAAAGGAATTCCTTGTGGCAAAGTGGGCCACAGAGTACCTCAAGTTTTGTTTGTTAGGAGCTGACTTTGTACTTATCACTGATCATAATCCTCTTTGTTGGCTTAACCAAATGAAGGATAAAAATTCCAGAATCACAAGGTGATACCTGGCACTACGGCCATTTAAATTCAAAGTGATGCACAAATCTGGAAATGAGAATGTCAGTGCTGACTTTCTGTCAAGATATGGATCAGGAATTGAGAATTCTGAAGATTAAAAAAAAAATGTGTGGGTTTAAACTCAACTGTTTGCTGTACTGGTTGTTATGGAAAAAATGATACTGCAGATGTGCATAACATTAAAGGTTGTAAGGTAATGTTAGAAGAGAATTACAAGAAAGTTTTGAAAACCTTTTTTTTTTTTTTTTTTTTTTTTTAAACAGGTTCCCTCTTAAAGAGGGACATTTGTGATAGGGATTAATAAGGCCTTGGCCCATTTGTTATGCAGAGAATTAAAGGCAATGATCTATTCTCTCCTCTCCTTTTCGGTCTCTTGTCTGTCTGTACAATGAGGTTTTCTTGTGGGACCTAGAAACTGATCACTCTGATGGTCTTGTGACCCCCCCCCATGTTATCTCCCAGCCTTCACTTGCTGTTTCTATCTTTTCTTCCCCCTTGCTTATCTATGGTTATAAAAATGTATGTGAATCTTTGCATGTATCTGTGTGTGAAACTGGGATCCTTTAGTTTGATAATGTATACAGTTATACTGTTGAAATGATTGCAGAAAACTATTTGGAACTCAGTGGGTTAACCTTGAGACACTAAGCTCATTTACAGGGCTGTCAACAGGAGATTAGTTTTAGGACAACATGTTCTATTTTGTTCACCTGCAGGAAAGAAGCTGATATGAACGCGGATACATTGTGTGTGAAAACAGGATGTCTCTCAACAAGCTCAGGATGTAGAAATCAATTGCCAGGCAAAGATTTTTTTATAAAAAGAGCAATCTTTTGTTAGATAGAGAGGGAGTGACTGAAATTTAGAATTAGAGATACCCTCAGAGGAAGCACTTTGTTTTGTTTGAACTGCCTATGTTTAAAACTCATTCTGTACAATTTTGTTAAATGTTATTATTGGAAATGATAAAATGCTACTTGTGAGTTTTATTACTGCTCCTGGTTTTCCCATGCTTCCAGACCTGTGCCTCGACATCTTTCTGCTGGGGGCTTGTCTGTATCCCCTTGGTTTCTGGACTTTTGTAAAACCGAGTTTGTGACCAAATCCACAGCTCAAGGATGGTCCAAGAACCTGGAAAGTGCATACTTGCAGACCATATTGTTGGAGGGTGCTGGGCAGGATGTTGGATGCTGCTAAAGCTCCAGGACCGGTCCCAAAATGGCCTCAGCCATGGGAAAGGCAACCCTCAGGGATTTATCCCTATTGAGGATGTTGGTGAAAGGGTACTTGGCCCTTTGCTGAACAGGTTCCAGAGGGGCAGACAGGGACTCTGAAATGAGACAGAGTAGAGCCCCAAATCACACTGGCCCATGGATGATAGTTCCTTGAGGGACATACAGTCAAACATGTGTGTCAATGACAGCATGGGTGAAACATCAGTCGTCTGATGATTCTTCAAAAATAGCTTTCAACCTTTTGCCACCATAAACCACCCAAGAGTCATCTGAATGGGTGATTTCCACTGACAGCTGGCCTGCCAAGTTAGCCGCAGCATGGAAGTCCTTCAAAGCTCCCACCAAAGGCTGCAGTGGAGGTGGCTACACCTGCAAGGGTGGTGAGATAGGTGCTGGGGACATTGGTCAAGGATGGACTGGCATGGTCTTGACTGGCATCTGCCAGTCAACCACAGGTGTTGGGGCAGAGCCCTACCCAGCCCTGCAGTGGTCCACTGCTGCCAGAGGAGTTCTTCTTGGTGCTGCTGCATCCCACAGTGGAGCCTCTCCTTGTCCCAAGACAAGGAGGTCGATGAATATCAACAGTGACACCTCCTGGCTGAGCAACAGCATGAATGGCACCTCGACCAAGAACTCAACCGTCGACCCAAGGGCAGAGGCAAATCCACTGGGGTTCACTGCAGATCATATCCTAAGGTGCATGGGGAAGCACCAGCTTTGGAACAACCGCTGGTGGAGGCTGTTCCTGAGTGGAACCAGCAGGGACACCATGTCATCTTGAGTAAGGACCAGCAAAACAGGTGCCTGGGAGATGACTCCTCTTCTGTCCCCTCCAACAACTGGTTGACTGAGTCAAGAAAGATCTCATCTGCCCGATTATCTGGTGTCAGAGCTGAGAAACCACAGCTTTTGACCTTGCCCTCTATCACTGAAAGCTCAACCCAAGTTGAGTGGTAAGGGAGTTGATGGATTGGGAAGACTGTGACCTCTCCCAGTCCCATGACCAGCCCTGGTGGTGACTGTGTTTCTTACTATGACAGGCAAGGCTGTCCCAAAGGCCAGAAGGGCCCACCACATCTCTAGGAATTCTTCAGTGAAGGAAGCTCAGATGCTGGCCCCAGGAGCAGCGCCAAAGACGAAGAGATGCCTGCTGCAGCAGCAGCAGCCACTGCCCTGTACCATGGCTGCTAACTGAGCAGCAGACCCCACCGTAGTGGAGGCCTTCTGGCCTAAACTTCAGGTCCATATCATCTGGCCGAGAAGAACATGGGATGCGCGATCCTCCTAAGAGGATGGGAGCATGGTCTGGCACAGGTTACAACCTGAAACACTGTGTGCAGCCCCAAACAGTAAAGGCAAGACATATGTGGGTCAGTCTGCAACATTCTTTGTGGCACGTGTTGCAAAATTTAAAGCCGAGAGCTGGCATTGCTTCCTCGTGTTCCATCTTCCATCGACGAGGCTGAAGCTGAACCGAGAATCCAAAATATCATAAGAAAAATTGGTGCCTGTGGTGGTCTACAACATGTAGAGCTGCAAAGAGTTAGACCGAACTCTTCCAGTGGAACGGAAGATCAGATGTCACCGGGCAGAACCAAGGGATATAACTCCCAGGTGGTGGGAGGAGCTTAGTTTGGGACGTTCTGGAAAATCATCACTTTCCAGTGGAACTGCCAATGTGTGGCTAGTGAACTACATCTCCGTCCCAAGAAACAAAGCACCTCCTGAATGCCAACAATGGTGGGATCAATCCAGGCAGAGAACTGTGTACCAGAGAAGCTTGAGGTGTCTGAGGAAGGAAGAGAAGGAGAGAGAGTGTCACCCAGAAACCAGCGGGGCTATTGCCTCAGTTCCAAGGGCTAAGAATGCACCTGAGACTCTATTAAATATGTAAGAGGAAATATATCTTACACAGTGCTACAGTAACAATAAAAGTAAATAAAGCAACATAAGCAGTCATGGGTCATTACCAAAATAGAAAATGACTTTTCTGAGTACAAGGTCTGATTATGAATTGTGGGTATCTACGTATTAAAACCAAAATTCAAGAGACTTACTAAGAAGTCTAATGTCCTAATTTAAATTTTATGCTATCGAGAGGCCATTCAACAGAAAATTGATATGCAAAGGCATGGGGAGATCAAAACAAAAAGGCTAACCTGTCAGATAAGAGTATCTGAACAACTGGTTAACAGTGGGGTCACAGTCCAGGATCAGACTAAGGGTCTATATGGTTCTAGGTCTAGACATAATTCCCACCAGGTTCATCTGTTTTGATAAGTCTAAATTTTTTGCTGTAAAGCAAATGTAAGTCTCTTGTATCTTTGAATATTATTTACAATATTGACCCAATTCAGGACTCCTGGAGGGTCTGGGAGAAGCCATCTTTGAGACTCACTTTTTTTTTTTTGGCTATACATTTTCTCCCCTGTCCCAGTCGGCCCTAACTCATTCCCATCCTCATAGCCCTGTCCCCCGAACTTCAGACTTCCTGCTGTGTTCCCCACAGCTTACCCTCCGTGGCAGGGAGCCCCCAACTCAACCCGCCAAGTCCAGATCCAGCATCGGGGAGGTGTCTTCTCGGGGGTGGCTCATGCAGTAGACAGCCATTCATGCTGCACGACTGGGACCAGATTTTCTGCTTTTCCCTGTGCAGGGCAGTGTGCAGTGCCAACGGCAGAGCTGCATGCACGTCTGCATGCAGCACGCCAGTCGGCTGCTCCTCCTCTGTCCCCCACTGTACAGGACCTGACGTGACAACACCTAGCCTCCACCTAGGTCTCCGTTCCCCACCCTCTCCGGGAGAGGAGAGCTGTCCTCCGGACGCTTGATCCTCTTCCTCCATGACCCACCCACCTCGCACTGTGAACACAGATCGCCGGCATGGCAGGACGTAAGGCATCACTGCCTCAGCCCTCTATGCCACTGGGCTGGCCGTGAGACTCAAATTTTGATATTTTACAAAGAAAACAATATGTGTTCCAGTGCTACAACAGGAAAAAAGGAATCTGGCAGAGACTGCCCAACATCCAGGGACGAGCTGCCAGATCGCATGCTGAGGTGCTGTATGTTAGCTTACAGCAATGAGGCCCCATAGGTGATAACAATGACCTCAGTTGTCTATATGGGATGGAAGGCAGGAACGGGGGGGGCCGTTCTTTGATACTTACCTAAAAGAAAACTTTCTCCTCGGTGAAGAAGAGACATCCAAACCTAGGTGAGCAGAAGATGCTGAAAGTCTTGGTTGACAGTGATCACAGGCGGATATAAAGCTGTTGGGACTTTCAATGATCCTGTCAGAGGCACATGCAGCAGCTATGGTACCATAGTTGGCAAAACTGCATGATGGTCTGAACAGCATTTGCTAGAAGATGGGGATGAGGCGGTGCCCCAGCTCAGTATTGAGCATCATACCACACTCTACAGTTTCGTGTACGGAGCTACCCTCAGCAACGCCAAAAAACTAGAATCACTAAAGCCAAGCGAAGAAGCAGAACCTTGAAAGAACATCAACATGTCCTGCTGGGGGACACAGAGAAGATCCTCTGTGGTGGCCCATCCAAGTCTGACTCCAGCTAGGTAATGTCCATTGCCACCCAACAGTCATATATTCTATTCCATTCAATATCTAGAATAACGATTGTCAAGATAGCTGCTACATTCATTTGCTTGCAACTTGCATTTCTCTACTAACTTTATGTTTAAAAGCAACATTTTTGTCTAAAAGCCTTATAAACTGTTTAGTTTTATTGTCTCTCAAATTAAAATTACAATTTTTCTTTTATAATGCATTTTTATGTCATATCCTGCAGCTACTTGCTGATCAGCTCCGACATCCGCACATTTGAGTTATCCAACTACACCACTGGCACACAGTCTACAGTCAGACCTTTAAAATACTGTGGCTTTAATGACTTGCCTATATTTTCAGTTTGTTTTTATTTATCTGGTAAATGCGCTACACATATGATGCATAATTTTCTGGTTAAGACTAAGGGACAGTGCAATAAAGAACAAATGCATGACTGAAGATTACATTAAGTCTAAGTGGCCCGGGTCGTGCCTGAAAATGGTCCCTGGGATCAGCGCACCTACCCGGTAAACAAACAAACAAATAACTAAAGTACAGCACAGGTTAAGGGCTAAAATACAGGAACTGAAAATTAACATCACTTAAGCAGGCAAGATACAGCAATTTTAGGATACAACCTACACAAAGTACTGGATACAACATGGGCAAATATGAGCATTGGACAGGCCCAGTGTCGAAGTCGGTATTCGACAACAGTTCATTGTCTGCCACCAGAGAACACTGGGAACCTGAACCAGTAGGGTGGACAGCTTTGAAGCCGAAATGGTCCTGGCGCTGCGCCACTCCTCAGAAAGTACAGTTACGTAATCACTTAACAGTAGATGTTCGAGAACAGCTCTTGCAGCAGGTTACACCATTAGGACTGAAGCCGGCAGGTGCCAGGACCACATGGAAAAATTCTAGCTAGCAATATCCAGCGGGGGACTGCCCCTGATGTCATGCATGACATAAAAGGGAGCGGTCCCCCAGCATCCCCAGTTCTGCCGCCGGAGACTCCCGGCCCAAGAATGACATCTGAAGGGGAGACTGAGGATCCGCTTCCAAAGGAAGGTTTGTAAAAGGCGTCAAAAGATGCTGAAGCCTAGAAACTAGGTCAGAAGACTCAACCTCCAGAGGGGAAGGTGGGAGGGAAACTACCTGCTGCAAGAGCTGTTCTCAAAGATCTACTGTTATGGTAATTTCTTATGTAACTGTACTATCTTACTTTGAGAAACAACTCTTGCAGCAGGTTACACCATTAGGACGGATTCCCAAGCAGTAAGGGACCAAGTTGTTGTCGGGAGGAGGATAGGAGGAAAAAACTCCAAGCTTCAGGACAAAAGTCCCTGAAGGACCGCCAAGCCGAAACCAGCTCTGCGCCTAGAGGCAATATCCAAACTGTAGTGCCTGATGAATGTGTGTACAGTGCTCCAGGTCGCTGCTGCACAGATGGCTGAAGTGGAACTGTTTTTAAGCACTGCTAAGGAGGTATCCACCCCTATAGTAGGGTGACCCTTCACCGGTCCCGGTAAGGGTTTATTGCGCTTCTGACAACAAAACATAATGCACTTTACCAGCTATCTTGAAAACGACTGTTTGGAAACAGGAGCACCGACCATCCTCTGTGCGTAGGAAACAAAGAGCTCATCCGAAGTCCGATGGGCTTTGGTTCTGGTCAGATAATATCTGAGGCACCTATGGACATCCAAAGTGTGCAACAGGGCTTCCCCCCTGTTACTGTGATTTGGGTAATACACTGGTAGGTCGATATCCTGGTTGAGTGTGACAGCCGAGACCACCCTGGGAAGGAACTCAGGATTTGTTCTTAAGGACACCCTATCCTTGTGAAAAACCAAGTAAGGATCCTTGCACATGAGTGCATGAAGTTCAGAAACTCTTCTGGCAGAAGTAACAGCAACTAAAAGAAGCGTCTTCCAAGCGAGGAGACGCAGCTCGCAATCCACAGCTGGTTCAAAAGGGGGCAGCGTAAGCTGCTCTAGAACAAAAGGAAGATCCCAAGGTGGAACCAGGTCTTTGATGGGAGGTCTCAAATGCAGGATGCCATGCAAAAAGGGGCGAGAAGCCTCTACTTGAGCTAGAGACCTGTGACCTATCAGAGAATGGTACGCTGAGATAGCGCACAGATGGACCTTAATGGAGGAATAAGCAAGTCCTGCCTCATAAAGGGATAGGAGGTAGTCTAGAATAGATCTTACCGAACACTCTAATGGGGTCAATGCCTGAGCCTGAGCCCAAATACAAAATGTATGCCACTTCATGGTGTAAGTAGTATGAGTAGAGGGTTTTCTGGCTGCCACCAGAAAGGAAAATTACGTACCTACCGTAATTCTTGATCTTCTCTTGTATCTTCACCATTCATTACTTCCTGAAAGAAAGGGTGTAAGCCGGAGGCGCGCACTCCGCCACGGGAGCTTTTTTTTAGTCTGCTCTACGCCCACCTCGAGAGCGACTGGCCATGCGCGAGCGGCCGTCATAAGCGATCGACCCTCCTCCAACTCAGTTCTGTGAGTCGGAGAGGCAAAAATGAAAGCAGAAAAATATAGATAGCGAGGCAAGATAGCCGAGGGATAGCAAAGCAAGGAAGAATGAACTGAAAAAGGAATAAGCCGATGGAGGAAGGACAGAGGAGATAAGAACATCCCTAGCCTAGGGAGTGCAGGGCCTCCTTACCTGGGCGACTCTAGGAGGAGAGATGAGTAAGGAAATGAGAAAATAGAAGAAGAAGAAGAAAGAGAAGAGAGAGATGGGATGTTGAAGGGACCAGAATGCCCAACGAGCATAGTTAGCTTGTAGCTGAAGGCTCGACTAAAGGGGAAGCAAGAATCCCCGGAGATAGAGCTGACGAGAAGGTTCACCGAACCCGCTAGACAGACTCAGGAGGGCATAGTCCTCATCTTCAACATGCCATTGTTCTTGACACCCACCTCGGGCTCCTGGCCGCGGAAGGCCTTTAACTGGAAGACAGCCGAGGAGGGAAGAATAAAACCCCAGCAGCATGAGAGCGCTGCTCAGGGGTTTAGAAATGGAAAATGTAAGCCTTCAGGTATGCCCAAGATAGAAACGACTCAGACTGACTGGCTAAGGCCGGCCAAGGCTTAGGCTGGCTAAGATTGATTTGGTCAGCAGAGCTTCTACTGTAAAAATTGTCCAGGAGGACACTTAAAGGAGAAACCACTTAAGCAAAACATGAGAAGGATAGCCTACCTTCTCATTTGCCTTCTTGTTTGATTTCTCCTCTTCCTTTTTTTTTTTTTTTTACAGATAGAAAAAATTTTTTTTTTTTTTTTACTAGATGCATGACCCAGATACCAAGATGCCTATAGCAGTCGGAGAGAGTTCCCTCAGCATTTTTTTTTTTTTTTTAGAAGAGAAAGGAACAGACGTACTCGTTCCTCTGCTCTGCAAGGCAAGAATAGAGGGGGGATTAGATTTCAGGGCACTATTTGAACACGGGATTGCAGGATCAAAACTGAATAGCCTGAGCCAGGCCAAACAACCCCAGAGGTATCTTGCCATAAGAATAGCAAGAGATAGTTGTGCAGTCTGATCGCCAATGCAATCCGCGAGATGGCCCATGAATCTTAGAGTAAATAATTTTTCTGGATTTTAAACCCCCCAAGAAGATTTTTTTTTTTTTTTTTACTTTTGTTTTTTTTTTTTTTTTTTGGAAAATGAAGCAATTTTCCCTATATTTTATATAATGCAGAGAGAGGAAGGAGACGGGAGGTGGAGAAGCCACAGGAAGAGGCCACTGAGGGATGTGGGAGGGAGAGAATGAATGGTGAAGATACAAGAGAAGATCAAGAATTACGGTAGGTACGTAATTTTCCTATCTTCCCTTGTCAATCTTCACCATTCATTACTTCCTGGGTGAGTACCAAGCTCCTCTTCCCCAGGAGGGGGAAGAGGCCATACCCTGAGGGAACAAGACCCCCAGCCTTCTGCTGGTGAGAAACAGAAGGAGAAGACCCTGGCTTATTCAGAAAGCCTAAGTGGGAGAAGAGCTAGGAGGTGCCTCCCGAGGACGAGGAGACGGAGGGAGCCCCTGTAAGTCTCCTAGCTCTGGATGAGAAAAGACGGGTCCCCCGGAAGGCGGAGCGCATCACCCCACGCCGGGCCAGGGTGACAACCTGAGAGTTTAGCCATGCCGTCCGCCTGATGCAGATCGCTGTCCCCGAAGCCTGGAAGCCACCTCATTAGCGCCATAAGATGCCCTGCTTGGTGTCTTGCCAGCCCAGGCCTCACCGCGGAGAGGCAACGGCTTGTCTGGTTTGCTCTGTCAGGCATAGATGCCAGTAGCTGGGACATCATCGACCACAGATGCCGGTTGTAGGCAGCGGGTGAGCCTGATGTGATGCAATACATGCACTCGCACGCCAAGAAGAGAACATCTGCCCCCAACGGTCGAACTGGAGAGAGTCCGAATCCGGTGGGCGGTCGTGCGCCAGGCAACGGCGCCCAGAAGGAGTATCCAGGTATACCAAACCTGAGGACGGGTTGGGAAGGGAACCTAGAGACTCAGAGGGGGCACAATACCTACGCTGGCAGTCCGCCGGGGCTGGGGAAGAAACGGCAGGGAACTGCCAGGACCGGATAGACGCCTCCTGGAAGGGGATAGGCCAGGAAGGTACCACCAGATGCTGGGCACTGAATTCACCAAGGAATTACGTCACCTGCTCGGTATTGTTCTCCCAACGTAGGGAACTCAAGATCCTCACCATCCTCGAGGAAACGCTGATATTCTGTGAAATCAGCATCGGAGGACAGATGAGCAGGGGTTCCTCTCCTCAGAGGAGGGAGACGAGGATGATGGGGAACTGGAATGTCCAGAGGATTCCCTGCGTGTGGGAGAGTCGAAGACCCGCTCATGCATGTAACTAACATATGAGGGAAGGCGCCGAGAACCTTGAACTGCTCCCAGGATAACGGACCAGAGGACCGACATGGCCTGGGAGCGGGGTGGTGGAAGGCAGAGAGATGGGAGAGGGCACCTCGAGGAGTAACTGCTCTGCGAGGGCTCTGAACCGGGAAGGGAGCTCTAGTAGGAGGGATCCCGGATATCAAACCAGGCCGCAGAACGGAACTCTGGGGAAGCGGAACCTGAAGAGCCCTGGGAGAAACTCCCTGTGACGACGCCTGACTGCATGGATCCAGAAGGGCAGTCCGCACAAACGCCGCCAGAGGACACTCCTAGAACCCTGGGGAGGGGCGGGCTCTGCTCTGGCTCCTGGCCACCCCCTGAGAGGTGGCTAAAGAAGACCGAGCAGCAGAACGCTGCCCTCAACACCCTCGGATCGCGAGGGCCCTCCTCCCGACTGCAACGCTCCCCTAACCTCAGAGGAGGTAACAGCACCCGGGGTAGCTGTCACCGACCTCCAGAGAGGGAGCCCTCCGTCACCCCCACGCCTGCCCCGGCCTCGCCACCCCCAGCCGAGGAACCCTCAGGAGACGACGGCAAGGGGACAGAGGAGGGGCTCCGCGCCGCTTGGTACCCCTAGCCACCGAGGACCCAGATTCAAGAATGGGGATGCCAGGATGGGTCCACATTTGAGTCATCGCCCTCCGAGAGGACGAGACCAGCAGGACCTCGATGTTGGCCACCCCAGGGTCCTCGAGGCCACGGGCTGCGAACGGCCCCGGTGACCGAAAAGCGACGCCGCCCCCCAGCACGCCGGCAGCATGAAGGCCCAACCCACACCCCAGCGGCCCGCAGACCCGCCCGCCCAGAGGATGGAGGCTGCCGACGCCGGGCGCGGCGGAGGCGGTTGCACTGCCGGCGGCGCCGCCAGGCTCATCGGCACCGCGAACGGCGCCAGGCTAAAACGGTACCGCTAACGGGCGCCGCTTGATTACCGGCGCCGCGAACGGCGCCGATCCAAAGCGGGCATTAACGGCGCTGCTTCAGATCACTGCACCGCGAAGCGGCGCTGATCCAACGGCGTTGAACGGCGCTGCTGATCACCGCACCGCGAACGGCGCCGATTCAAACGGCGCCGCGAGGCGACGCTTAGGGTCCACCCGAGCCGGGCCCAGCCAAGGGCCTCGACATCGGGGAGCCTGCATCTGGAAGAGACTGCCGAGGCTGTGTCAGCGCCATGCCCCGGAGGGGGCTACGACGCCCCCAACACCGCGAAGGGGCCTCGGCAAGAAGGGGAGAGGAGACCTCCTCCTCGGATCAGAGTAGCTCGGAGGGGACCCGGGGAAAGGCCGGCGATCTCGCTTCGATTCCCGCTGGCGACGCCGTCTCCTAAAGTCGGCGGGGCCTTGCGTAGCTTGTACGCGATTTCGAGACGCCGACGGTCCATCGAGAAACAAGCGCCGCATCTAATCCATATTATGGTTGTCCCAGGCAACGAAGACAGACGCCATGTCGGTCCGAGACGGAGAAATGTCGGCCGAGAGGAGCACCGACGCATAGGGGCACGTCCTGCCTTAGAAGAACGCTTTCACCCAGAACCGGACATAACGCGAAACAAACAAGATTAAACACAGTCGGAAATACACCCGCGCCGTATAAAGGAAAGAAAAGGAACAGTTCACCGTGGGCGCCGAGTGTAGAAAAGGAGTCGGATACGCACTTTTCGTTAGCTACCGCGAACAGGTGCTGCCTCGACGGGCGGAGAAACAGAACTGAGTTGGAGGAGGAGTCGTCACATTAACGGCCGCCGCGCATGACGCCGGGCTTTGAGGGTGGGGCCGTTAGGCAATTTAGGTCCCGTGACGGGTGCGCGCCTCCGGCTTACACCCAGGAAGTAATGAATGGTGAAGATTGACAACGGAAGATCATCCGCAACTTCCTGAAAGACCCCGTACCTCAGGACTGCTATGTCCTTAGGAGCCAGGCATGCAGGTTCAGAGACCGAAGATCCGGATGGACCAAGGAGCCTGTCTCCTGGGATAGAAGGTGAGAGCAAAATGGCAGAGGCACCAGGGGTTCCTGGGCCAGCTGATGTAAGAGGGGGAAACCAAATCTGCCTGGGCCAAACGGGTGCTACTAGAATAAGGCACGCTTGCTCTTGACGGAGCTTCACTAGAACCCTCTGGATCAAAGGAAAGGGCGGGAAAGTGCAGAGGAACCTGCCTGTCCAAGAGAGGGACAACGTGTCTCGCCAGAAAACTAAAGCCTAGAGCCTGTGAGGCTGGCTGTGTGTTTGTCTCTGTCAGTAGTTTAGTTTTTGTGGATTTTCCTGTGTTTCTGCTTGGAGGAACTGGACCATTCTTGGACATAACATCTATGAACATTTCCTGGACTAAGAAACTGCAAAACATCACTACCAGGTATTGGCATTCTCATCATAAATCAACTTTTTTGGAAGCCATCAAAGCCAAAAGTAAGGTCAGTAAATCTGTCATACAAGCACAGAGTTGTGGAGTGCTACATTGAATCCACATTTCCGTCTGACTTGTTCTTAAAGGATGTGTACTGTACTTGTCTTTGAGGTCTATTCACAACCATTTTGGAGAACAAAGGCTAGATACTAACAAAGGATTTTTACATCCTGCATATGCCCAAGGCCAATGTTCATCACCTTCAGGAATTTAACCCCTTCAGGAATTTATCACATTCTGGGTCTTTGAGCTACAATAACAGTTTTCTGGTCCCTGGTAGTTCAGCATTTCCTGTGGATTTGATTACTTTTCATTCACGTGGCACCTCTGAGAACATGGCTTTATATATTGTGCTCTGCGACCCGGGGCCTACTGACCAAGCACCCCATGGCACAAAAAGGCAGGAGGGGTCCCTCACATTAGCTTCAATCAGTGTCTGCAGCCTCCTTAACAAACTTGACATCTTGCAAACCTGGGTCCAGCAACATAGCCTTGATGTACTCTCTGTTGTCGAAACATGGCTTAACCCCAAGATACCAGATGCTGCAGTCACCATCCCTGGATACTCTATATTCAGGCAGGACAGGGTTTCCAAACGAGGTGGAGGCTGTGCCATCTACAGTGGCGTGAAAAAGTATTTGCCTCCTTCCTGATTTTCTCTATTATTGCATATTTGTCACACTGGATGTTTTCAGGTCTTTAGACAAAATGTAATATTAAATAAAGGGAACCTGAGTGAACAAACAACACTTTTTTTTTTTTTTTTTACTTACAGGTATTTCATTTATTTAATGAAAACAGTTAACCAACACCAATTGGCACTGTGTGAAAAAGTAATTGCCCCCTAGTTAAATCAACCCAATTAAAGGGATAATTAGAGTCAGCTGATTGAACACAGCCAGGCTTGATTATAGCCAGCCCTGCTCAATATAAACCTCACTTATTTTGACCCTTACCATCAGAGTCACGTTGCCAGCACAAAGATTCAACAAGCACATTATGCCACATATCAAAGGAAGTTCCTGAAAAGATCAGAAAAAAGTTGTTGCTATCTATCAGTCTGGAAAGGGTTACAAAGCTATTTCTAAAGCTCTGGGACTCCATCGAACCACAGTGAGAGCCATAATCTCAAATGGAGAACACTTGGAACAGTAGTGATTCTTCCCAGGAATGGGCGGCCTGCCAAAATTACTCCAAGGGCGCAGCGTAAAATCATCCAGGATGTCTCAAAGGATCCTAAAACAACATCCAAAGAACTGCAGGCTTCTCTTGCCTCGGCTAAGGTTAGTGTTCATGACTCCACAATCAGAAAGAGACTGGGCAAAAATGGGCTTCATGGGAGAGTAGCAAGGCAGAAACCACTGCTAACCAAGAAGAACATAAATGCTCATTTCTCATTTGCCAAGAAGCACCTGGATGATCCACAAGCCTTTTGGGAAAATGTTCTATGGACAGATGAGTCCAAAGTGGAACTTTTGGACGACATGGATCCCATTATGTCTGCGTAGCAAACAAAGCATTCCACAGTAAGAACATCATACCAACAGTCAAACATGGTGGTAGTGTGATGGTGTGGGATGCTTTGCTGCCTCAGGACCTGGACGACTCGCCATAATTGAAGGAACCATGAATTCTGCTCTGTACCAGAAAATTCTTAAGAAGGATGTCCGTCATCCGTCTGTCAGCTGAAGCTGAAGCGTGAGTTGGGTCATGCAGCAAGACAATGATCCAAAACACAAAAGCAAGTTTACATCAGAATGGCTAAAAAGAAGTAAAATTAAAGTTTTGGAGTGGCCTAGTCAAAGTCCAGACCTAAACCCAATAGAGATGCTGTGGCAGGACCTGAAACGAGTAGTTCATGCTCGAAAACCTACCAATGTTACTGAATTAAAGCAGTTCTACGAGGAAGAGCGGGCTAAAATTCCTCCACAACGATGTAAAAGACTAATATTGAATTATAGGAAGCGTTTGGTTGCAGTCATTGCAGTTAAAGGTGGCATAACCAGTTATTAAGTGTAAGGGGGCAATTACTTTTTCACACAGTGCCAGCTGGTGTTGGTTAACTGTTTTCATTAAATAAATGAAATAAGTAAAAAAAAAAACAAGTGTTATTTGTTCACTCAGGTTCCCTTTATCTAATATTACATTTTGTCTAAAGACCTGAAAACATCCAGTGTGACAAATATGCAATAATAGAGAAAATCAGGAAGGGGGCAAATACTTTTTCACGCCACTGTACCTGAGGAATTCCTATCTGGGTCAAGTCTTCCCGTTCTCAAACCCTAAACCATCCTTGCAGGTTCTCGCTATTAAAAGTTCTATTCGAGGCGCGCCAACAAAGAGCTCACCATTGCCTCTGTGTACCTACCCCTAAAGATCAGCCCAATGGATTTATGAGCATATTGGAAAGCCTACAAGGATTACACCATAACTCTGAACTCATAGTACTAGGTGACTTCAACATAAATTGGCTATTGCTGGAGGCCAGAAACTACAAGGATGCTGTCACGTCACAGAACCTCACCCAGCTTGTTACCAGCCCCACCAGATGCAACTATAGGACAGGGTCGCACACACTTCTGGACTGGATCCTTACTAATCACCCTGAATGAATCTCAAAAGTCTCAGTGCTCCCTGATGGGATCAGTGACCACTCACCGGTCACATGTACCTGGACAAACAAATTCATTAGCCCTCCTAAAATAATCCACACCAGAGTGTTAAAGCAGGGTACCTTGAGCTACTAAAGACACACTAAGCCACCTGGACTGGATACCAATCGACTCTGCCATTGATGAAAACCAAGCATTAGACCTTTTCATCAGCCACTTCACTGTGGCCTGCAATATCTTGCACCTCTCAAAAACTGAAGGTCAGGGCAGAGCTAACCCTTGGATAACCCCGATCTAATCACTTTACTCAAACATAGGATCATCTCTGGCACATTGTGCCCGTGCAACATCCAAACCTGGGGATATTCATAAGTATAAAGCTACCAGAAATGAGTGCACGCGGTCAGTTAGGAGCGCCAAAAGCAAATACTTCAAGGAAGCTCTCTCCAACTCCTGGGGTGATAGAAAAAAAAAATTTGGAGTAACTTGAAAGACCGTACAAGTAAGGACCCTAAGTCACCACCCACCATGCTCAGCATAAATGGAACACCAACATCTGACCTGTACACAATCACCACCACCTTTAACAATGCGTTCTCCAACTTGGATAGTGTCCTCCCTTCTAATTTCTTTGATGCCTCCTCTGGTAGTAACCCTCCTTCAACTACTCCTCTCCTACACCCTGCGCCACAATTCTACTTCAAGGAGATCCCAGTGCATGAAGCCAGAACCTATATTTGGAAGGCCATTCACAACGCAAGCTACAGCGGTGACTCCCTTGACCTGAAGTTGTTAGCACATGTCCTTGAAGAAGTCCTTGAACCCCTGACAAGGTCCTCAACCTATCACTAAGGATGTCCCAGTTCCCATCTCACTGGAAACAGGCGACCATCACACCGGTACACAAAAGTGGAGACAAACCACTGCACTCCAACTACAGACCTATCTCCATCCTCCCTCCATTGTCTAAGGCCCTGGAGCGCATTGCCTCAGACCAACTAGTTAAGTACCTGGAAAAATATGACATCCAGTATCCTGAGCAACATGGTTTCCGAAAAGGGCACAGTACCACCACTGCACTATTAGAATTCACGGGCTTCATCCATAGCACGCTCGATCAAGGAAACTGTGTAGGGGCAGTATTCATCAACCTTACAAAAGCCTTTGATACTGTGAACCACCCACTCCTACTCAAGCAATTATCAAACATTGGGCTCTACAATGAAGCGCTGCTCTGGTTTTCAAGCTACCTTGGGGAGACGGTCCAGCTGATTAGGATTGCCGGTGTCACCTCGTAAGAAAAGCCAGTCCTTTCAGGGGTCCCACAGGGGTCCATCCTGGGACCACTACTCTTCAGCCTCTTCCTCAACGACCTTCCCAGTGTCTGCCACCAGAAATTACTGCTTTCACGCGACAATGCAGTCATGTTCACCAACCACCAAAACACAGAGCTCCTTGAGAAACACTTACAGCTTGAATTCATGCGCATTGAAGAATGGTTCAAGTCACACAAACTGGTCATGAACTACAGCAAAACAAAGGTTATGACCTTCTACAATGCCAGGAGCAAGTACAAATCCCGTGACCTCACCATCCTAAACCAAACAGGGACTTTATTTGAACACGTTTCTGATTTTAAATACCTAGGTGTCACATTGGACAGCTCACCTCCTACCATCGGCACATAGATTCTGTCGCCAAAGCCACCAACATCTGTATAGGCCTGCTCACAGGCACAAACACTGCATGACTCCTGACACTCTCCGGTTGGCTATCAACAGCTCTGTCACCCATCATCGATTACAGGCTAGCAATTTATGGCTCTGCCCACCTCTGCCCTCCTCAGAATTACAGCTACACTCAACAAAGCATGCAGGCTGCTAACTGGGGCTGACCGACTCACACACACTTGCGACCTGCACACTCGGGCAGGATGGCTTCCTCACATCAGCCAGACACAGTATCAAACCTGCCTCTTAGCCAAAAAAGTCCTCCTCTGGGTCATGCCCTCAGGCATTGAAAAGCTCCTCAATGACCACCACAGCACAAGGAGAACTAGAAGTGCACAACAACTAACCTTCCTTGTCCCCAGATGCCGGACTACCATGGGCTAGAGGGCCTTTGCCCACAGAGCACCACAGTGGTACAATACTCTCAACAAAGAAACTCTTACTGCTGCTGCTGCTCTTGGCCCTTTTAAGAGACAACTCTGACTTCATCTCATTTCAACTAGTCGTTGTGGCTGCCTCGCCTAATCAGGGGCCCACCGCTCACTGCCCTCCACTTCAGTCTTGACAGCTACCTCTCCCCGCCTTGCCTCCTCCTACCTGCCTACCCCCTTGCCCCCTCTCCCTTTCCTCCCCCCAGGCATTTCCTGACTTTTATCCCTCCTCTTTAGAGCTCTTACCCTCACCCTCTACTCTCTGACAATGGCCTTCCTGCCTGCATAACCCCTTCCTCTCACCTGCAGTGCTTATTTCTAAGATTGCCCTTGGCTGGTATGTCATGCTACCTAACATTTGGCACATTTTGAATTACTGGAATTTCCTAAGCCTCAGTCTCTTACTTCTTTTTATTGTGTAACTATGTATTATTATGTTGACCTTTGTATGTATGTATACCCCCATTCCTTCGACGTGGAACCTTTGTAAATGAGCAGTTCCTGCTCAAAGGTATTTGTAATCCTAGATTTCAATAAAATAAAAAAAAATAAAGAAACACCAGGCCCTGGATCTAGCGAGCAGAAATTGGGCAGTTTTGCACTGAATGGGGACGCGAAGAGGTCTAATTCTGGTGTCCCCGATATGTGGAACAGGTCCTCTGCAACTTCCTGAAGCAGTTCCCAATGGTGGACCCTGGCCTGTGATCGGCTTAGGCCAGGGTCCCTACTTTTCTGCGGCACAGTGGGACCAAGTTCTGCGGCAAGACTACCATTTGCCGCAGAGATTCTGCGGCGGTGGTTTGTAATTTCTGCGGAAGTTCTGCGGCACTAACAAACTACAACATCACAGTGTCAGCTTGTCATCCTGACTTCACTTTCATGGCAGTGGTTATAGCAATCAGGATGGTGGAAAGCACAGTAACACTAGTTCAAAAATAACAGACTTATAAAATAATTTTATGCCTAGAAAGCAAAACAAATGTCTCTCCTTAAGGTCCTAGCGTGTTGCATAAAATGACATACGAGAGGGATCTTATGTGATAAATAAGGTATTTCTATATGCATGCTATCTATCCCACTAATGAGGTTTCCACTGTCTATCACTTATATATTTGTATGTGCTTTCTACACCACTCATGAGGTTCCCACTGTGTATCACTTGTATATTTATATGCAATCTGTAACATACATACAAATATGCGTGTGTGTGTGAGTGGTGAGAGAGACAGAGATACTGTATATCTGTATATATATATATATATATATATATATATATATATATTTTTTATTTCCATGAACTTGCATCCTCATTCATGCAGGTCCCACTGGAAATGGAACAGAGGAGTTATTGCAAAACTCATTTTTCATGTCAACCTGCTTTCCCTGACACACTGCGTAACACCATCAGGCCATGACATGCATGTGAACTAATTGTGAGATACAGCTCTCCGGCCCATCACAATGTGTCCACCATGTGACAGAACACTGCACCATACCTTCCCAGGCTCTGAGCAGTGATGCGTTCCACCAATCCTTGTGCTGCCCAACCAGCTCCCAGAGCTAATCTCTGAACCTGAGTTGCCGGCACGGAAACACAGCATACTACCCTCTGGCCCCAACAACTGTCCCTGCACACAACATTTCGCTATAACTTTTAGGTGATTCTATCAACCAATGACAATATGTAATCAATAACCCTGGCAAAAATGCATACAGTGCAATTATTTATTTAACAAGTCTATTCTTTCAACAGGTCTACACATTATTATATTTCACTTTTCTGGGCATAATTACTTTATTTTTCTAAAAAAATTAGACAGTTAAATTCATTTTACCAGTTATTCATTTCAGATAGTGTCTCTATACCTTAAAGGCACAAATAGGTTTGTAAAAAGTGAGGTATGGACTTAACAGGTCTGTGCTATTGACAAGGTTTTGTTTAAGTTGGCCATAGTACAACAATGTAAGACTGAAAATTGTATTAGGCTGTAGTGCAGGTTGAGCAAATATCAACATGCATGATGTGCTGTGCCACCGTCTCTGGCAGTGGGAGCTGTGGTAGATAAGTGACTGTTCATTTCTGTTGCAGAATGCAGCCATTTCATTAGCTAATGTATGATGTTATAGCAATGATAACATCACATTCTGAACATATAGGGGGTTCTGGATATAAAAAGAGGGGAAGGGAATCAGATTCTATGTATAAACAGAAATATTAATAAAAAATCACCAAGAAGAGTGAATTCTGCGGCATCGCAGAAGTTCTGTGGTAGATTGCAAGTTCTGAGCAAAATTCTGTGGCCGCAGAATTCTAGTGGCCTTGGCTTAGGTTGTCCGCAATAGTGTTGTCCACACTAGGAACATGTACTGCAATGATGTGTGCACGCCGTGTTGCAATACCCAATTCCAAACCCTTTGAGCCTCCCTGCAAAGGGGGTAGGAATGAGTGCCTCCTTGTTTGTTGATACAGTACATCACCGAGGTATTGTCTGTTTGAACCAGAAGAGTACCCGGTGGAATCTCCATCTGGAATGCCTACAGGGCATATAGGACGGCTCTCATCTCCAGAATATTTATGTGAAGATGAGACTCCAGAGACGTCCAGGAGCCTTGAGTCCTGACCCCGTTGAGGTGAGCTCCCCATCCGGACCCCGAGGCATCCGTGGAGAGAGTCGCTGAAGGAGATGGTGCAGTGAAGGGGACTCCCATCGAGAGGTGGTCTGGGACGAGCCACCAATGCCAGTCTCGAATGACTGCATTCGTGATCTGGACTGGATGATGCAGATAATCCTGCTTTTGGTCCCATTGTGCTCTCAGCATCCATTGGGTAATCCGCATATGGAGTCGAGCTACGGGAACCGACGCAGGCAAAGGATGGTACCGTCTTCTTTTCCTTTATGTCCCTTATGAGGGATCGGATGCGTTTCGCCCTGTCCTGGGGAAGGAATGCCCTTCCCTGCATTGTGTCCTGAACCGCTCCTAAAAACGAGCAAATTCTGAGACAGAACAAGGCACGACTTCTCCTGATTTATGGTGATGCCCAGCGATAGGAAGAGGGAACAGGGATCCTGTATTGCGGACATCAGGGCCTCCCGTGAGGGTGCCATGAGGAGCCAGTCGTCTAGGTACGGGAGTACATACTGGCCTCTTCTCCTGAGAGCTGCTGCCATGACTGCTATACACTTCGTTAACACCCGAGGTGCCGAAGACAGTCCGAAGGGGAGGGCTCGGAACTGGTAGTGGCGTCCCAGAAACTCGAAGCATAGAAATCTGTGGTGCGCCTGAGCGATCAGGAGATGCAGATAAGCATCTTGCATGTCCAGCAACGCTAGCCATGCGCCCTCTTTGAGCATGGGAATGAGACCCAGCAGGGTCACCATGTGGAAATGCTTGCACAGCACGAAGTTGTTGAGATCACTGAGATCCAAAGTCCCCCGATTTCTTTGGGACCAGGAAGAAGTGGGAATAGTAACTGTTTCCTCTCTGGTTCAGTGGAACATGTTCTATGGCCTCCTTGTGTAGGAGGGCCAAGATCTCTTGCTGAATAAGCAGAGCATACTGACCAGAGTAACGGCAAAGCAGGGGAGGTCTGGACAGTGGGTGATCGAGGAACTCTATAGTGTGGCCTTGTTCGACCAATTGCAACACCCACTGGTTGGAAGTAATCCTCTGCCATCCTGAAAGGTGATGAGAGATGTGACCCCGACCTTCTCGACCCTTTGACCCAGAGGAGGGGCGAGGGTCGGGAAGGAGTCATGCTGTGGTGGTGATGGCCCCCGTGGGCTGGGCTGCTTTTGAATGCTTCGGGCCCTGGCCCGAGGGGAACCTGGCTTGGTTCTTATGGCCGAAGTTGCCCCTGGGTTGCTGGCCGGAACGTGGCTGTTGCCTTTGTTGGCGGCCGCGAAAGTGATTCTGGTTCCTACAAAAGGAACCAGATTTAGGTCTATACATAGCTTGTACAGTCCTGACAGCCTTCCCAGCGTCCTGCAATTTGGTGACGACCTTCTCGGACTCTTCATCAAAGAGGACAGCTCCATTATAAGGGACGTCCAGGAGATTCTTCTGGATGTCCGAGGTAAATCCGGAGACCCTTAGCCATGAGTGTCTCTGGAAACAAACGCCTGTAGCTGCTCCCCTGGCTGCCGAGTCCACTGAATCGTAAGTGGCTCGGAGAACCGGGGTCCCCACGTCCAACCCAGTTTGGAGGAGGTTTAACAGCTCCTCCTCCTTTTCGCCATCCAGTAGATCTTTAAGAAGGTCTTGGCCCTGATTCCAAAGGGCGTTCTGAAATTGCACCATGTGCGTCAGATAGTTCAAAGACCTAATAAAGCATGTAGCAGACGCATACACGCGTCTTCCCATGCAATCTGATTGCTTAGATTCCTGGTTCAGAGGCTGGGTGCTCAAATGTTGAGGCCGCTGGGACCTGTCATGAGATGCAGTAATGACCAGCAAGTTGGCCAGGGGTTGTTGCTCCAAATACTGGTCCTCCGTAGGAGCCCTGTAAAGCTGGTCAGCCTTCTTTGGAACAGCCGGTGTGGAATGTGGATGTGTCCAAGCTGCCTTGGTGATGTCCGTAAAGGTGTCCACCAAAGGTGGGACCACCACAGGCTTCGGGTCTTTCTGCTTGAGGTAACGGGCAAGGCGTTGTCTCTCGGGGTCTAGCTCTTCGGTCTCCCATCCCATATTGTCCTGGATGTGCCTCATGATTTCTGAAAAGGAAAGATCATCCGGGGGCGACCTTGGGATGTCCCGTGGGTCTGGTGATGGGGGACTGAAAGGAGATGAAAACCTGGAAATGTCGGATGTATCCGGTCTGGAGTCATCTCCCAATGACCGACATCTGCCCCTGGGTTGCTTCGGGCTCGGGGACCCTGAGGGGGAACATGAAGGGCGCTTCCTGTCTCTAGATCGGCCCCGAGGAGGCGGAGTAGGCTCCTTGGGGGTCGGGAGTCTGTCACCTGCGGCACCCTTAGGAGGAGGAGGTGGTGTAGGAGGCTGAGGCTTGGGGGAACCACGTCCTTCTTGATGGTTTCTCACCAGAAAGTGAACAAATCCTTCACCTCCTGGATGTTCATGCCTGACAACAGACCCGGCATCAGTGTGCGCCTGTCGTCGGGTGTCAGGTCCCAGGGAAGCACTGGATCCGGCTCCCTGGGCAAGCCGGTGTCCTCCATGTCACCAGTCTGGTCATCTGGTGGCGCGGTAGCCTCTTTGCCCGAGGACCCCTGACGTCCAGTGTCCAACAGCATCGGTGTAGTGGTTGGTCGCCTTTTGGGTGTTGGGTCGGACGCCTTCCTGGCCTCCGTCGTCCGCTTAAGGGACATCAGCTCGGAGGTCTTCTTGGGAGGTTGGGAGACGGACCTGAAGTCGGTGTCCCGGCGTCGGTCAGACGCACCTCTAGATTTGAAGGAAGACTTCTTATGCCTGTCCGAAGAAGCAGGCTTAGAGGCATCCGTCGCCCAAGAGGTCTTGAGCGGGTGCAGGGAGGTGGATGAGCCCCCTGAAGACCTTACCTTTACCGGGAGAGCCTGGGAGCGAGCCTGGGAAGGAGATCTGTCGGACTGGGCAGAGCTGGAGCTGGTCCTGGACTCTGAGGCCCTGCTTGAAGATTTTGCTCTGTCCGAGTCCCGATGCTTGTCCCGGTGCTTCTCAGACTTATGAGAAGTTTCCCCTCTAAAGGAAGGTCTTTTCTCCATCTTTTTGAGTTTCTCCTCGCGGAGAAATCCCTGAAGGGCCTTTTGGGCGGCAGATCTGTGTCCCGCTATTGAACTGCTGGCAAACAGAGCAGGCCTGGTTGTCATGCTCTGGGCCCAGACACCTGACACAGGCAGAGTGATGGTCTGCAAAGGGGATCTGCTTGCCGCAGGCGCACTTAGAGGGACGTCCGTCGGGAGAAGGAGTGGAAGAAGCAGACAGAGTAAAGTTTTCCTAAGCAAATTGAAGATTTCATGCGTCGTAGAGTATAGCAGGCTTCTGTGAGGCCGATGCTGATGAGTAGACCACAGGAAAAGAACTGGGGGTGCTGGGGGACCGCCCCCTTTTATGTCATGCCTGACGTCGGGGAGGGGCCGACGTCGGGGGCGGTCCCCTGCTGGATATTACTAGCTAGAATTTTTACATGGGGTCCTAGCGCCTGCCGGCTTCAGTCCTAATGGTGTAACCTGCTACAAGAGCTGTTTCTCGAAGTAAGATCAGGAAGAGATCAGTCCTTGAAGGACCAGCACTGACACTTGGTTGACTGATCCAAACCAAATCAGCCCTTCTTAGTCTTGTGGCAAGCACCACAAGGGGTGGACCTACCTGAAGGGATTCTTAAATCTTCATTAACTCTTCTTAGACTGGATGGACTTTTAAATATTTTTCTGCCCTAACCTCTGTTTCTGTGTTAGCCCTGCTCTACTCTGGCATCCTGGAGCCACGGGGGCAATCAGTAAATCATTTGGTGTGGTCTGGGTCGGGTCCAGACACTCACTATGGCCATCAGCAGATGGCATGGGTTTGTTGCACTTAATGCACTCACTGGAGACAGCCTTCAGAAACAAGCTTTAATAAACCCAATAAAAAATAGTTGAAAACCTATTAGAAATACTTTTATTCAGTGTTTGGGCAGTGATGGACTCAAACAAATTTAGCGGAAATTGAACTGAAAATGAAAAGATGTGCAGAGTGGATCTAGGTGCAACTCTGTTCCTTTGGAAGAAAAGAAAGATCAGATAAACAGAAGCAACTGTGTGCAAGAGATGGAGGCAGTACCATGGTTGTGGTTTCAATCTGACTGGATGGTTTCTGGGTTCCTGCTCCTTGAGCTGGACAGATGCAAAGCATGTGGCGAGGGATAAATCCTCATTAGAAATACGTAGTAAAAATGGTGGTGTGCAGGTGATGTTGCGACTCCACTCTCCATGCTCAGCTGCAGTGCTTGGACCTCTGGGACCACTGCATCCCCTTCCCCTGACTGGGAACATTCTGGTCAGCACTATTCCTGACCATTCAGCCCCACCTCGAGTGGTCAGTCTGAGACATGCTGCATGTATCTTGGGGGTCAGTGGAATCAATGGCATGTGGAAAGGCTTAAGGGGATCTTGTCCCACTGGGTGGAACGAAACAAAAAGAAATTAAGAAACAGTTTAGCCAATTAACATCAAGAAACAAGACTGGTCTAATTCTTCATTTTGTGCTTACTGAGTCTTACAAATAACACCACAGAGAAGTGCAAAAAACATAGGCAAACATACTGTATATGGGATGATTACATCTAATAACATTGTTCAGAATTAGTTAATCAGGAACAGGCCATACACTTAGAAACAGCGTCAACTCCTGTAAGGCTCAATTTGGTGTTTTGTTTGACTAAGTGTGGAACTGACTGTCCTATAAACAAGGAATGCTGTACATTGTAGTTAAACATAAAAGGTTGCGGTGTCATTGTATGCACTATCACAAATACAGTGTAGTCAGCTACACTGGGCATGCTCTTGCTAACACCATTACTGCAGACAATGCCAGTTCTAATGTTAATCTTAAATTTTGAAAATGGAAGCACATTATATCGCACTGAACTACACTGTGTGGTTAAGGACCAGTCACACCCCTACTCCTATAGGCATTACAACAATATGTTTTACATAGAAATGAAAAATTGAAACTGTTTAGAATGCTTACTTCTGAGGGAACACGTATGGTGGCTGGGAACACACAACCGGGGAAGCGGCATTATCCATATATATACTGCTTCCAGCTGTTTGATCAGATGATGCCATGGCAAATCTACAGCAGAAAAGAATAAATAAATAAAAAAAAAAAAAAGAAAGAAATGAAAGTTAACATAATTCACAGTGGATCTCAACCAAATGAAGAAATTTCTCACTCAGACCACCAATCTGACTTTTCCTTTAGGTTTTATTTATTTGCTTTTAGCAGGTTTTATATCTACATACTAAAATACTGGCTCTGGCAAAGGATAACATCTGTGCCAACCCTTCCAAATTATAGTAGTGACTCCTCACATTTTACAAAGCATGCATGGCCTGGCTTGGCTCTGGACTATTGGTGTGGTCACGAGGTCAGCGCTTGGTACACTGGCAACCTGGGTTCCGGAACAAGCCCGGGATGCTAGGAGCCAGCCGGTGGGGGGAAGAGAAGGATCAAGCATTCTACAGGATGCTCTCCTCTTTCAGGGAGAATGGGCAGCAGTCTCCACTGCTACACCACCATCTGGGTGACCACAGGTGGTGGTGCTGACACAGGCTGGCTCTGGAGTGCAGCCACACAATCGTGTACACAAGCACATCATGGAGCTCTTGCCAGCTATGTTCTTTGAGCTGGGCAGAAACACAGCGTAAAACCCTGAAGTGTGACAGCATGACACCAGTACACTTAGGATCTACCCTTCTGACTGGCTTCTATCCTCCATACCGTCAGACCGGTGGTGGGGGGCACTTCTTGTCAGGTTCCTTAATGGAATCCACCATGGGGCAGAATGCCCTGTGGAACTTCATGAGGACAGGAAAGTGCCAGAGATGGAGCAAGGTGGGACTGGGTGGTTGCCAGACTGAAGTGGGCAGCTCCAGAGAAAGGGGATAAAGTATGGAAGACCTTGTCTCCACAGCTACAACACAGTTAAAAGCCCTGAATGTGAGAAGCTTGGGCTACCCACCTACCATGCCACTGGCAGTTAGAACTGCTGTATGTAATGTATTGTACATTAAAATCAGCTGAGGCTTATTGGAGAGCTGAAGTCATACTCCCCCGGCTTATGACATCACAGTATGTTGCTGTAGAAACGACTGTAATGTTACAAGCAGAGCATTAAGACTTAAGCTCCTGAATAAACCTCAGCAGAACTGTAAGGGACAAGGCTCCTGCTTTTCATGCAGCAAGGAAGAATGGAGTGGCTGGAAAGAAAAAATTACTTACTGTAGTAATCTTGTTTCTTCCAAGGGAATCTTACTGTATTCGGACTTTGGCAGCATGGTCTCACCATAAGACTGCCATGGAGCTGAAATGATTAATAGAACCTATCCTAATCATGGAATGTTAGGCTTGAGCTCTGTTTTCAAACCACTATCCCTGGTAAACGTTCTGCAACCGTCAGATTCTTACAGAGCTAGCATAACAACAAGCTATCTTAACTACACTAATAATTGTGTGTTGCACAACTGACTGAGGGAATTTTGTGTGTTCACCGGCTCTGTCATCTGCTAGTTTGAGTCATACTTAACTAAAAGGGGGCAATGAGTAGTGATGGGGAATTCTCCTCCTCCTCTAGCCCCCTGTCATGTGGAGTACCTCAGGGCTTGGTCCTGTCACCAGTGTTGTTTGCAGTGTACATGCTGCCCCTGGGAGAGCTCCTTAGAAAGTATGGCCTGGGTTTTCATTGATATGCCGATGATACCCAGCTGTATCTTTCTTTCACGCTGGGAACATCTAGTGTGGTGGAAGTACTAAACAGTTGCCTCACAGAGATAAATTATTGGATGTCCTCCAGCTGGTTGCGACTGAACCCCGACAAGATGGAGGTACTGGTGGTGCAGTTGAACAGAAGACAGAATAGGTTATCCTCTGGCACCGAATCCAGCTTATTCCTGGGATAATGTGCCATTGAGGACTTCCTCTAGGGTGCGAATCCTTGGCGTGACCTTTGACAGTAGATTGTCATTTGATTTTCAGGTGTCATCTGTTGTCCGGACCAGCTTTTACCATCTTAGGAATATCTACAGGGTTAAGCCCTAGTTCAGTCTATGGACCCTCCCACCTTGGTACATGCCTTCGTGACATCCAGGCTTGATTACTGTAATGCACTCTACCTCGGGGTCTGTGGAGGGAACCTCGGCCAGCTGCAGCCAATGCAGAATGCGGCCGCTATGCTGCTAACTGGGCAGCCTAAATTCTGTCACATTACTCCGGTCTTGCATGAGCTGCACTGGTTGCCAGTTAGGTGGAGGATTCTCTTGAAGGTGGGCTTGCTCACCTTTAAGGCCATATGCGGGCTAGGTCCTGGTTACCTGCTAGACCTTCTTACACCCGCCGTCCTGGTCCGCTCCCTCCGGTCCTCATCTAGGGCCTCCCGCATTCCCAGGATGAGGCTAAAACCACCGTGACAGAGTGTTCAGTGTCACCGGCCCCGTCCTGTGGAATTTGCTGCCTCCATCAATTCAGGAGGCCCCCTCGGTTGAGGTTTTCAAGGCCTTCCTGTTTAATAAGGCCTTCCCGGACCTTAAGCATTAGTCCACCCCGGACACCCAGCTTATTTGTTTTAGCATTAGCTTTTAGATATTTTTTATTAATCATATTTATGTATTTCAATATTTTATTGATTTTATATATGTTTGCATCCATCCTACCTGTACCAGCTTGTTTGTATCTATGTCTTAATTTACTGTTATACTTATGTGTTGTACTGCTATACTGTGTATTTTGGTTTGTCTTACTGTGACAAGGTACCTTTGTAAATGAGCCTATGGCTCAAAGGTTTTCCAAACTGCTGTTTAAATAAAATAAATAAATAAATAAATAAATAAAATATATAATAAACTATTTATATAGCACCTTCACAGAGTATCAGACCGCTGCACAACAAAACAATTCAATCAATCAAGTCAATCAAACTTTATTTAACTAGGCAGTTACATCACTGAGCAAGCTCATTTTCAAGATGGTCCTGGACACATAGGACAAAAACTATTTCAGTGCTACGACATAACATATTGCACCAGAGATCATTACAGAATGTAGAAGAATACACTGTCAGTATGAGCCAGCGAAAACTTACAAAGTCAATCTCAAGCCTACATGCATACATACATAGTCATTTCAGCGTGTACCGGTTGGGATCAGTATGGCGCATAGGGAGGATAGGAAGAAGACAATGAAGGGTAAGATAACTGGGAAGACAATATTCAAGGGAGAGAGAAGAGAGCAGCCTACTATGTGGAAGGTTCTCAGTGAGAACTGATTTGGGTAAGGAGGGAGGAAGCTCAGGAAGGGGGGTATTTATTTTAGTTGGGATGCCAGCCAACAGGGGGTATAGGAAGGCCAGGGTATATCTAGGGGCAGGGTGTTTAATATTTTGGGAAGGAGGGCTTACCTGAAGCAGTCACATGCCCTTTGCAGGCATCTATATAGCAGCTGTCTGAAAATGTGGAGGCTAGGCAGCAGGGAGAATTTAAGATCTTTTTGCATATTATTACAGAGCAGTGGTAGAAAGGAGCTGATGGCCATTGAGCCAAGACGAGTCCTGGACCTTGGTGTTTTAAGTAGGACAAGGCAGGAGTTCCTTAGGAAAACAGATACCTTTAGAATGCTCAAACAAGTTGCAGATATAGGGTGTTAGTTTGTTGGTCATAGCCCGGAAAAACCACATGAGGGCATTTCTTTGCCTCCGCAGCGGGAGGGACGGCCAGTCTAGTGTTTGGTATAACAAGCAGTTGTGGGTCTGCACAGGCAGGCCAAGTATAAATCTCAAGGCACGGTGACAGAGTATCTAGCTTTTGTAGCACATGCTGAGGGAAGTGACTATAGAGGAAGTCGGCATAGTCAATCAAGGGAAGAAAGGCTACTATGTGGAAGGTTCTTATGCGGTAGAATACTCTGAGGCGTTGTCTTAGCTTTTTTGTTAGTTCACTTAGATGTGCACTGAAGTTGACTTTATTATCCATCCAGACTCCCAGATATTTGAATTTGTCCACCATTTCTAATGGTTCACCAAGGAGGGTAATAATCTGAGGGGAGCCAGATGTCCCCATGTTGAGGGAGGAAGGCGGGGAGATAATCATGGCTTTTGTTTTTTTGGCATTTAGCAAGAGCTTCAGATTCAGCAGGTTATGATGGAGGATGGTAAAGTCCTGCTGTAGCTCCTTGTGAGCAAGATCCAGGGAACGGTTGGTTGGGTTGTGTAGAGGACTGTCATCTGCAAAGAGATGGACAGTTCCCGCCTGTAAGCCAAAGTCAATGCTGTTTATATAAAGTGCGAAGAGGATTGGCCCCAGGATACAGCCTCGCGGGATGCCTCGGGGCAGTATTTTTTTTTTGGGGTGGGAGAGTTCACCTTGAGCTTTTATTTGCTGACTGTTTGTAAGGTAGCAGTAGAACCACTTTAATGCAGTGGGGTCTAGACCAAGGCTACCCAGCGAATTGAGCAGTATGGAGTGATCAACCGTGTTGAAGGCTTTACTGAGGTCAAGGAAGAGAGCACAGATATGATGTTTACTATCCAAGGCTTTTAGCCAGTCATTTGACACTTTGGCTAGAGCTGACACGGTGTTGTGTTTGGGTCTAAAACCCGACTGGACTGGGTTAAGGATATTTCCGTGGTCCAAGAACTCCCTTAGCTGCAGGTTGACAACTTTTTCAAGCAACTTGGATAAAACAGGAAGCAGCGAGATTGGCCTATAATTATTCAAATCCGTTGGGTCGCCTGATTTGAATAAAGGGATGATGTGTGCAGTTTTCCAGCAAGGTGGCAGATCCCCCTGGATTAGAGAGCTATTGAATATGTGGGCAATTGGTGCTGTTAGATAGTAATAACCAGCTTTAAGGAAGAAGGGTTCTAGAGAATCGGCCCTAGCACATTTTTTGGTATCTAACGAGAGAAGGTCCTCCACCTGCTTGTAGGATACCAGCTGGAACTTGAAGAGGGGGCGGCCTGTACCTTGGGCTTGATATTATGCTGGTGGCACCTGTCGTACACAGTTTATTAACAGGCGAGACATCGAATGCAAGGCCGGCCTTCGTGAAGTGATTATTAAGTTGATCAAGGATCTCGGACCTGTCTGTAAAGGAGCTGTTTGCCACAATATTTGCCAAGAGTGGGGTCGCAGGAGAATGTCCTTCTACCTCTCTCAAGATCTGCCAAAATTTATCTGAGCAGTTTTTGTCTGCCTCAAGGGCGGACTGGAAGAACTGCGATTTTTCCATCCTGACCAGTTTAGTACAGGCATTCTTGGCAACGCTAAAGAAGAGCCAGATTACGATTTCCTTGCCCTTTTCCAAAGTGTCTATTCTGCAGGGCCTTCTTTAATGCTGGGCTGAACCAGTCAGGAGCACGTTTCCTAGACTTGAGTTTTCTTAAGGGAGCATGCTTGTTAATGACCCTTACTAACAGTTTCTGGAAGATACTGAATGCTTCAGACACAGAGGGTGCTAGGTAGAAGTTCTGCCTCTTAATTTTCCCAAGGTCGGACAGGAAGGCAGGTAGTGAGAAGTGTTTCAGACTGTGTTTAATCTTGAAGGAGGAGGTGGAAGGAAGGTGTGGGGGGCACCTAATACAGGCAATAGCACAGTGGTCACTCAGATTGTTGTGGAAGACCCCTGCATGAGAAATTTTGTGTGGTTTGTTGACCAGCATAAGATCCAATAGGGAGCTTTGGTCAGGGTTCTTCTTGTTAGGTCGGGTAGCCTCGGGGGTAATCTGCGTTAGCCCGTGTTCATCGCAGAAGTCCTTTAGCTGTTTAGCACCGGAATCATTCCAATTAAGGTTAAGATCCCCCATTATGATGCATTCTGTCTTCGCTTTTTCCAGGAGAGAATGAAGGTGCGGCATTATACACACGCCAGCTGCTGGCGGCCTGTAACAGGCAGCTACCAGTAGGGCTACTCCAGGTGAGATGGTGATTTTTAAGGCGAGACATTCAAATTTTTTGGGCATCGATGTTGGGTCAATAATGGCGGTTAGGAATTTATCTTTAGTATATATGGCAACACCGCCACCTCTGGATAGTCTGTCACATCTGAACAGGTTGTAGCCAGGGATGTTAACCATTTTGTCAGTCACGTTACTCTTCAGCTAGGTTTCTGAGAACATTGCAACATCGGGAGTGGAATGCAGCAGCCAGGCTTGTACCTGGTCGAATTTGTTTGCAGGGCTGCATATGTTCATATGCAAGAAGCTCAGACCCTTTAGCTGTGCGATCTCCCCAGGAGCAGCTAGCTCGGGGGGGGGGGGTCAGGTTTAATTCCACGTTGCCTACACAAAGTAATAGCAATATTAATAGTTTCCTGAGGAATCGTACCAGAAATCTCGGGTAGGCTTTGTTGGGCTGTTTTGGCTGGTCACTGCCTAGGGCAGCAATACCAATGCTGATGTGGCGGTGAGATGTGGCGAGAGCAAATAATAATACCCTAATGGAGAGGGTAAAGGGGGTATGCTTTGTGTGGGTTAGGCAATGAGGGGTGTTGGACGATGTGATTGAATAGGAGTTCGTACCTTTGGAGGGAGTAATCTTATTAGCAGACTCAGTCAGTCTTGGTTCCATGGCTAACGCAGTGTTCAAGCAAGATGCATCTTTCATGAGGTCCCTGTTTTTCTCCATTGCCGTAAGGAAGATGCAGCCAAACAGCAAAATGTAGGCAGAGGATGCCATCTCTGGGGTGCTCTGACTTAGTAGCCTACGACACCTAAAAAACATTCTGGTGAGGCGGACAGTATTACTGCGGCCACCCAAGCTTTAATAGTTATGGTTGTAGCAAATTAGTTGACAGGACAAGGTGGAGAAATAAACTGGTTAGTAATTTACAAGTTAATGTTGTATGTGTATAATAGGGGAGAAATGGGAGGAAGGCTTTGGAGAGGGGATGGAGAGAGAGTGTGGCTTGATGAAGGGTGTCTTGCAGAGACGATGCCTTTAAAGGGCGGCTGTAGAAGTGTGTGCAGGGGGAGGGGCTTATCTAATTAGTACTGTTGTGGGGAGGAGGACTATTTAAATGGGTCGGGGTTGGGGGCGGGGGTGGTGGGGAAAAATTTCTCCTGAGTGAGTTTGCAGAGTGAGCTGAAATAAACAGAGCACGTGCCAAAGACAGAGTTCTGGGCGCAGCCAAGCCGCAGGGCACTGCGAGGAGACTCTACCAATGGGAGTGCCTTTCTCTGGCTGAAAAAATACCAGGGAGTGGCGGGCAATTTGAATTCCTGGTCTGCGTACCTGGCTTGCTGGAGTAGGGCAAGGGCAGCTTCCCAGGCGCTTCTGAAGGTCTTCCCCGCAGGTTGGGCAGAATGCAGGAGCACCCGCAGAGATCTGAACCATAAGGTAAAAACAAACAAGGAATTAATTATAGGTCGTGGAACAGCATCAACTGGGGTCTGGCTCCTAAAAACAAAGCCCGGGGCGTGTACAGACTAAAGGGGAGGGGGAAGAGCCCAGATGGAGGAGGAGGAGAAAGATCTGGGGGTGTTCATTACAGGGTCAATGAACAACTCAGCACAATGTAGGAAGGCAGCTGCAAAGGCCAACAAAATGCTGGGTTGTATTGCAAGGGGTATATCCTCGAGGAGGGAGGAGGTGATTCTGCCACTGTATAGGTCATTAGTTAGCCCGCACCTGGAGTACTGCATGCAGTACTGGCACCCGTATCTGAAGAGGGACATTAAGTTACTGGAGGGGGTGCAGCGCAGGGCGACAAAGATGATCAAGGGGCTGGGGGACTTATACGAGAGGAGGCTAAGGGAGTTGAACATGTACTTGCTGGAGGAGAGGAGGGACGGAGGGGACATGATTGAAACCTTTAAGCACATGAAAGGAATAAACAAGACAGGTACAGAGGGGCTGTTCAAACTAAGAGAGGGGAGGGACACCAGGAGCCATGATATGAGACTGGAGGGATGAATGTTCAATAGGGAGATGAGGAGACACTTTTTTTACAGAGAGGGTGGTGGCTGGGTGGAATGCATTACCTGCTGAAGTGGTATCCAGTAGAACAGAGGACTGCTTCAAAAGGGGATGGGACAGGACAAGGGGGAGGGTTAATGAAGGGGAAGGGTGGAAGGGAGGGGCAGCTGCAGAATAAGGGGTGCTAGCTGCACATTCGAGCAGACTTGATAGACCTCTAGGCCTTTATCTGCTGGCAAATTTTGTATGTTTGTAGGTAGTGAGAGCTTAGCGGGGTGGGGGCCTCAGGTTCGGCGCCACAGCTAATCCCTACCTACTGAAAAGAAATCATAATACACGATAGGGTGGGGTGAGAGTGAGACAGAGGACAAACACAAGTTCAGTAGCACAAAGGCAGAATGAAAGATTGGGGGGGTTAGAAGTAGGAGATAGCTAGAGAGGAAACGAGCAAACAAAAAAATAACAGGAGCAGTTTAGAAGGGGAAAAAAGAGAAAAAGTTAAAACCATAAAATATTAAAATACTATTCGGTAAATCAATGAACCATAATAATCCCATAGTACAGTCAGTTACAAAGCAGCACCAAATGCAAACTGAAATAAATAGATCTTAAGGCAGTCTTAAGGCTCTCCCCCGTCAGGCACTCCCGTACCCGACAAGGAAGAGAATTCAGCAGGTGGGGCCACAAATGAAAACACCCTAGATCCAGATGTTTTTAGTTGTACCCTGGGAATCTCCAGCAATCCCTTGTCGGTTGAGTGGAGCGGCCAGAGGGGGCAGTAAGGATGCAGGAGATCTTGCAGGTAGCTCGGTCCCAGTCCATGTAGTGCTTTATAGGTCAGCAAGCCGACCTCGAAGATGATCTGCCGCTGAACTGGCAGCCAGTGCAGTTCGCGCACCACAGGCGTTAATATGACTGGATCGAGATGATCCATATAACAGCCTTGCTGCAGTGTTCTGCTCCAGCTGCAGGCAACGGATATCAACTCTCGGAAGCCCTAGGTAAAGGGTGTTACAGTAGTCCAGGTGTGAAGTCGCGAATCAAAGCTGGCAAGTCGCTGGATGGAACCAGGTGCTTAATCTGGGCGATATTGCTCAGATGGAAGAAAGAGGACTTAACAATGGCTGACACCTGAGAACGAAGTGTCAAACCGTCATCAAGCATTATCCCCAGATTTCGCACCCGTTCAGAGGTCAGTAACTGGGACCCTCCAAGCCAAAGTCCAGAGGGACACCCTGTCCCCATCCCCTCCATCCGGTGACCAGGATCCACCACTAACACCTCAGTCTTGTCAGAATTAAGTTTCAACCAGCTAGTATTCATCCAGTCCTGAATTTCTGCCAGGCAGTTATTATAGACCGAGAGCACGCTATCCTGGTCAGGCGCAAAGGACAGGTAGAGCTGTGCATCATCTGCATAATAGTGAAACTTCTGCCCATACTGTCTCACAATGTCTCCTAATAGCAGCATATACACTGCGGACAACATGGGGGATAGCATGGAACCCTATGGCACCCCACAAAGCAGAGGGAATGCCTCAGAGGAATACCCCCCCCCCGAGACCACCCTCTGTGATCTACCAGTGAGGAATAAATGGAACCATCTGAGGACTGCACCAGACAGGCCGCAGATGGCACACAGGCGATCCAGTAGCACCCCATGGTCCACGGTGTCGAAGGCTGAAGAGAGAGCAGGAATACCTAGATGGTGCGGGATCTCTGGTCTCTCACAATCAGGAGATCATTAAGCACCTGAACCAGAGCAGTCTCAGTACTATGCCTTTTATGAAATCCAGACTGGAGAGACTCATAGATGTCAAGGATAGTAAGATGATTCTCCAACTGTAGCGACACGACCTTCTCAATAACCTTCCCCGCAAAGAGAAGATTAGAGATCGGACGGTAGTTGGTGGGGCAGTCTGGGTCAAGTGAAGATTTCCTGAGAAGAGGAGTCACCACTGCTTCCTTTAGGGAGCAGGGAAACTCACCGGTCTCCAGTGCACACCAGACTATCTCTGCAAGGACCGGGCCAATGACATCAATATAACCTAATAAAAGGCCAGTAGGGCTCGGATCCAAACTACAACTGGTTGGGTGCATATCCTTGAGAATCCACATGACATACTCAATCCCTAGCCAAAATCCATCCAGTAAAACCGAGGTGTTACAACATTCAGCCGACCACCATCCCCCCAAAGAATGAGCCGAACTGATCTCCGACCTGATGCCAGCAACCTTATCAGCAAAGAACTGAGCAAACTCCGGACACATTTCGTGAGAAAACGCTCTCCGAACTTGTAGACAGTTTGGACTGCACAGTCTGTCCACAGCTCGGAAGAGCCGAGCTGGTCAATTCTGAGCTGCAGCAATCTCCCTGGACAGGAATTCTGCCTTCTTATGGGTGATTGCCGACTGATGGTCCCATCAGTCTAAGTCTGTCGGCATTGAGGCCAGTTTTCTGCCAGCTACGTTCTAACCTTCACCCTGTTCACCTCAACTCAAAGGCCCCATCAAACCATGGGGACCAAAGGGCAGAGGGTGAGACGGCGAACGCGGATGGGAGCCAAGGCATCGAGAGCCCCCACCACAGCCTGATTATAGGCTTATAGAAGGTTCTCGGGACCCTCGCTTGTACCCAGTATTCACGATAGGTCCAATTCTGCCAAAAGACCATCTGGGGTCACACCCAGCAAAGGGCGGCATTGAACCATCTCCACAAGGGCAGGTCTATAAAGAGTCAGTATAGCGCAGTGGTCTAAGGCTCTGAGCTGCAAATCTGGTGACATCCAGCAGACCAGACCTGGGTTTGAATCCCACAGCTTCCACTTGCATACTGTGTGACCCTGAGCAAGTCACTTAACCTCCTTGTGCTCCTAGGTCGCTCCTGTAAAAAAGCTTTCAGCTTAGTGTGCTATACCTGGTTAAACAACTAAATAAAAAATAAAAAAAAATATAAGGGGGAGCAAAGAAACTGAACCTTATGGAATGGTGATCAGACCAACTGACCGGTTCCACCACCAAGATGGAGGTCTCCATCCCCAGGAGGAAAACCAGATCCAATGAGTGGCCTTGAATGTGAGTCACGGAGGCAACTGCCTGTGTGAAGCCCAATGAAAATGTAAGTTTGAGGAAGTCTTGACCGAACAGCAAGAGTTCATTGTCAACCCAGGCATCAATCTGGGGGACTCCAATACCATGTCGATGACGAAGTCGGTGACTTCCTGCAGGAACAACTTATTTATTTATTGAATTTTGATGACCGGGTTGACCCACTGGGCCCACAAAGGTCCCTTTTTCAGGGGCGACCTGGGGAACAGAAGCAATACAATACATACAATCAGGTGATCCAGAAGCAATACAATACAATACATACAGTTAGGTGATACAGGCTTACAAGAAGTAGACAAGATAATGAGGATAACAGTACAAGCAATTATTCAAATCGTAGACCATAAGTGCAACACTTGAAAGATTTAAGCTTAGGCATGATTTAATGTAGGTTAAGGTGGGGGGGGGATGGGTGTTGTGATTAGGATCGGGGGTGATTATCCTATACCCTCACAGAGGCATGAACTTGTCCTGAGCAAATGGGACTTGAGCCTAGTGCGAAAGATTGGTAGCGAAGGAGCTTCCTGAACTAGAGGTGGAAGAGTGTTCCACAGTTTAGGGGCTGTGAGAGCGAAGGAATTGCCTCCTTTGTGAGTCTTGATTCTGGGGATTGCCAGTAGGGACCGACCCGAGGTCCTGAGCATTCAAGGGTCAGGCTTAGCCATGATTATTCCTGTTAGACTTTGTGGGGCCGTGGGGCTCTGCAATTTGTATGCGTAGCAGAGCAGGGGATACTGTAGATGAGCCTTGAAAGAAGGCCATTACAGCTGGGCTAGTGAGATGCAGGGGTGACTTCTTGGTTGACACACTGTCGCAAACCTCACAACCTTGTTGTACAGGACCTGAAGCCTGCTAACCTTGCTGTGGATTACCGAGGCATCATAGGTTAATGTGAGTAGCAGGACACTGGAGGCGATTGCTCATCTAGCCTCTGGGATAAGTTGTTTTTTTTAGCCTGCACATGGTGCTAAGTTTGACGTGGATAGACCTTGTTACCTGGTCAACGTGGGGCTTAAAGGTGAGACCCTGGTCAATAGTTAGCCCTAGGTATTTTATGTTGTCAACTATGTCTATTCGGTTATCCCCAAGGGTAGTAAGTTTTAGGGAACTGGTCTGATCCTGGCCAAGGGATATAGGACCAAACAGCATGGCTTATGTTTTTGCTGCGTTGAGGATCATTCTGTTTGATGTGAGCCAGGCCTCGAGTGTGTTTAGGTCCCCTTGTAGGAGAGGGCCCAGATCATGTGGTGTGGACCTGGCTCAGAAGATGATAGTATCGTCTGCATATTTTCGTGCAATCAGGCTAAAAGCTACCTCTCCAAAGCACTGCATAACTCGCGTTACAGCAGTGACTCCCTCGACCTTAAAATCCTTCGGCTCACCCTTAATGAGACTCTCCCACATCTCACCAAACTCCTCAACCACTCACTGTGTCATGGCCAATTCCCTACACTATGGAAGAGGGGTATTATCACACCTATCCTGAAAAAGGGTGATCCAACTACCTCTGCTAACTATAGGCCCATTACGATCCTTCCTCCCCTTTCAAAAGCTCTTGAAAAAATTGTGTCTGACCAACTCACAGAATACCTTGACAAGTATGGTCTCCTCTGCCATGAGCAACATGGTTTCAGAAAAGGGCACAGTACTACCACAGCACTCCTAGAATTTACATCTTACATTCATGAAGCCCTTGAACAGGGGTCAGCAATTGGTACAATCTATATTGATTTGACCAAAGCATTTGACACCGTCAATCATGACTTCTTCTTCATACCCTAGCAGCCCTCCATATTAGCCTGAAGCTATCTCCTGGTTCAAGAACTATCTGACTGACAGAGCACGAGGAAGTAAAAATTAGTAACACACTCTCCTCCAAACTACCAGTTCTGGCTGGTGTCCCCCAAGGGTCAATACTTGGCCCGCTCTTGTTCACTCTTTTTCTGAACTCACTCCCCTCAGCATGTAGTGGAAAGCTATTACTATATGCAGACGATGCCGTGCTATACTGGAAACACACCAACCTCATACATCTCCAAAACACCCTTCAAGGCTGTTTTAGGGAGCTTGAATACTGGTTCACTGACCACCGTCTAATACTTAACTATGACAAGACAAAATCCATGATGTTTTCCCATCGTCAAGACCCCCTCTATAACTCCCTGCTCTCAATCTCAAACCTACAGGGTAACCACATTGAACAGGTCACCCACTTTAAATATCTAGGTATCACCCTGGACACATCCCTTACCTACCACCAGCACATTAAACTTCTCTCCTCCTCAGTTAATACCAGACTTGGCATTCTTTACAGGCACAAACACTGCCTTCCTCCTCAGGCTCGTTTAGCCGTTACTAGCTCGGTCCCTCTCATTGGTGATTATGGGTATAACTATATACGGCGCTGCTGACAAATCAGCCCTACACAGCATCAATATAGCACTAAACAAAGCCTGCCGCATGGTCACCAGCAGCAGTAGACAAACACATACCTGTCAGCTCTATTATCAAGCGGACTGGCTAACCTTTGAAGGGAGGCTTAAATACCATACCTGCCTCCAAGCCAAGAAGATCCTTATGAAACTGCACCTATCTGTCTGCATCACTCATCCAACCAGCCCCCAATAGGGGCACCCTTAGACGATTGGCAGGGGACCTCTACGCAGTTCCCCACTGCAGAACCTCTCTGGGGAAAAGATCTTCCGCTACGTGCTCCACTTTGGCTAAACAATCTACCATCTTCCATCTTGCTTGCCCCAGTCTAAGACTATTCAAAACAGAGTGCAAGAAGTATCTGCTCAACATGCAGACCTGTAGCTGTTTTCCATCTTTTCGCATAGGTTGTCAGGTACCTGGGCCACCACATCGTTAGGAACACTCTCAACTCACAGATATTATCTCAGTCTTGGCAATACCCTATACTGTGATTGTTAAACTCTTGTAATGTCCTGGCAATTTTCTGTACAAGCCTTGTCTCTATGTAAAATTCAATATTACAACTGACGTGTAGCCTTTGACTTAAGCTATGATTTTAAACGTTTGTCGAAATGTAATATCTCTGTTTTGAGAACATTGTCCATACTGTCTTGTTGTAATTGTACTGTCATGACTGACGTGGAGCCTTTGCAAAGGAGTCCTTGACTCAAAGGTTGTAATTCCGAAATTTTCAATAAATAAAAAATAAATAAATAAATAAATATTGAACTACTGAGCTATCCCCACAGTGCCAGTTTAGGTCATTTGTGAAGAGAGAGAACAGGAGGGGCCAAGAATTGAGCCCTGAGGCACACCCTCCTTGACGGGTAAAGGGGCAGAAAGCTCTCCCTTCCAAATTACCCTCTGGGAGCGGCCTGAGAGATAGCTCTTGAACCAGTGTAGAGCCTGGGCATCAAGCCCAATGCCTTGAAGCTTAGTAAGAAGGTGGTTGTGGTCCACAAGGTCAAATGCCTTAGACAGGTCTATGAAGATAGCACCCGTCGACATGCCCTCATCCACTGCCCTGAATAGGACCACTATGAGTTTGATGAGTGCTGTGTCTGTTTCATGGTTTGCCCGAAAGCCATGCTATGAAGGGGCTAGGATTTGGTGGAGCTCCAGGTAGTCTCTCAGTTGCCCATAAACTAGTCTTTCTTGCAATTTGGCCAGGGTACACAGCAAGGAGATGGGCCTGTAATTGCCAATTTGTTCACCAGAGCCACCCTTGTAAATGGGGACCATGTTGGAAGCCTTCCACTGGTAGGGAACGTACCCTTCAAGTAAAGACCTGTTGATGATCCAGGTCAGAGTTCTGGTCATGGGGCAGATCTGAGGTATACCCCACCCGGTTGGGTGGGAGGAGCCAGCTTGAAGACTTCCGGATGATCTTAAAGAGGAAAGGGACATGCCAGACAGTGTGGATGAACAACATATCCACGATCTTAGAATAAAATTTTACTTCAAAAAACAGGCAGTATAGTGCAGTGATTTAAGGCTCTGAGCTGCAAACCTGGAGACCTGGGATTGAATCCCACTGCCCCCCACTTGCATACTGTGTGACCCTGAGCAAGTCACTTAACTTCATTGTGCTCCCAGGATGCACCTGTAAATAAGCTTATGCTTAGTGTGTCTCTCCCGGATTAAAAATAAGTAAAATATAAAATTTAAAAAACAGAAAATCTTCAAGAAAGATGAAGGAGGGCTCTCCGAGGAGTCTGTACTAGGTAAGCAGAGTAAAGAATCTGACAGTTGAGGAATGTTTACCAGGGACAGTGGTTTGAAAACCAAGCTCTAGTCTAACATTCCATGTTTAGCACAGGTTCTAGTAACCATTTTGGCTCTGTGCAGTCTTATGGTGAGACCATACTGCCAAAGTCAGACTAGAGTAAGATTTCCTTGGGTTTGAATGCAGTGCAACTGCGTTCTGCTGATGCCAACTTTTTTCCTTTTCTTTTTTGGGTGGTGGCCAGACACCCCCTTAAATAAGTAATGGTGGAAATACTACTATAATCATGAGGTTAGATACTAAATATAACAGACAGTCAAAATTAAGAGGTCCACCATCAGAACATCATAATTAACATTAATGGTACAATAAAATGTTTCAGGTGCTTTTAGAGACATGTCACTTTATGTTTCACAACACAACGGAGGTGTGCTGTTACATCATCACCAAAGCACACACCACAGAGTGCTTACCAGGATCATAAAATGGTCTACAAGGCCTTTTTTTTGTGTAACATATGTATAAGGGATGAAGATAAGAATCAAGTCACTCACCAACTAATAATTAGTTAATTAATAAACCAGAAATAGGTAACTGCAGATTTTTAGGTCAGTACATAATTAGCAGTGTCAGTGGCTCAGCAGGCTGCACACTCGCCTCTAAGGATGGAAGATTAAAGGTTGTGGGTTCTAGCTCCACACCAGGCATTTGGGGTAAAATCCAAATATTAACACTGTAGTGCATCATGAGGGGAATGTTGCACTCTTGAGGTGCCGTCTTTCAGATGAGACGTTAAACCGAGGTCCCGTCTGCCTGTTCTGGTGGTTGTTCAGGTAGATGTTAAAGATCCCATGATACTTCTCGAAATAGTAGGGGGAATTTTTAATGAAATAAAACAATACAGAAAATCAGAAAAGAAACCAATAATTAGATACATATAATACATCTTGTAAGCAATACTCTTCCACCACCTTCTTTCCCAAAACAAAGTTTTTCATTGTTTTTTTCCCTACATTCCTTTTTATCCAAAGTATGTACATTCCATTATTTCCCCAATTTTTCTCGTATTTTGTTATCAATTTCATTTTCTCTGCGTTGCCATATGGTCAGTTATCTGTTTTTTCCTATTTCCATTTTCAAGTAATCAGAACATGTGTGTTTGTAATCCAAGGCAAGTTTGTCCATTTTTCTCTTAATTCCCGCTGGGTCATACTGCTCCATTTCTTCCCAATAAATTTTCTTCATGTCTTCTGTATTTTTTTTAGTAAATCCTGGTTTGAACCCTGTTTTGTTGAACTATAAATAGATATCCTGCATTCCATATATGCCATTTAAATACTACAAACATTAGGTTTAAAGTACTTTCATCCCACTTACTCCACCTTGATGTAAAGAAACCATATATATTTTCATAAGCCACTTTTGCAAATAATGGTTCTCCCCACTTTTCTGCCACAAGACCCCAAAACCCTGAGATAAGCGGATAGTTAAAAAATAAGTGTGTAATTGTTTATTCCTGGGTTATACACTTTACCCTACTATAATATATTTCTTCTACTTCCTTGTGTTTTTGGTTTGCCTTGACATTAAGTTTTTCATGACATCCCATCCAATGCACATCCCACATGTGTTTGGAGATTCTTGGATTTTTGAGCAAGGCTTTAAGATGGTCTTGATATATCTGTGGGCATTTTTTCCAAAACTTCAGTTACTGCACAAGTCTTTTCTAAAATTATACTGTAAAATTTTTCCTGTGCAATGTCAGAACCAACTGCCTCCTTATTTGCCACTGTCTCAGCCTTGTGAAAGTTTCTTTCGTATACAGCGGCAGACTTGGTACATTCTTTACCACTCTCAGTTGTCCTGTTTCCCACTATTTAAACCATATCTGAAACTCTTGTGTACCCATGGCTCCCATCCTATGTCATGATTTACTAATGCGGGTTTGATGTTTGTGGTAATAAAGATACTGTTAAAAAAAATTACTGGGTTCACCATGTTTAGGCCTCCCCACTGTATTGAGAGGTAGGTAATGTTTCTTTTAATTGGATTTAACAGACTCCTCGATAGTGCTTGGAAAAATATGCTTAATAGGGCTGTCTCAAATCCTTTTGGGGTGGAAATACGTAACATATATAAAAACAGAGGAATAAGAAAAGTTTTTATCAAATATACCCATTTCCCCCCATTTTCCACTTGCTCCATTGCTCTTTCTGTTTCCCGTGTTCTATCTTTTGTTCCCAGTTCCTGTCACCTAAATCTCCATGCCCAAAGGTCACCCCTAGTGTTTTACTAGAGAGCTACCCGGATTCCTGCTATTACCATAGGTGTGGTTATATCCTTTTCTCTGCAACTTCCCAAGCATTTCCCTATGTGTAGAGGTGCTCCCAAAGCATTACTGAATTTTGTGCAAACAGTGACAGCCTGTTCTGCTGATTCCATGTCTTGTACCATAAGGCTAATATCATCTGTACACGCCACTGCCGACGTATACGGAAAGGTTCCTTCTTCATTTTTTTAAGGGTCGTAATAAAGGTGATATTTTCAAAATTCTTAACAGAGGGTCCCAAAAAAAAAAAAAAATACATATAGAATAGGGCTGATTGGACAACCCTGTCTGACTCCTCTTTAATGCTTCAATTGGGCCTTTCCATCCGTTTGTCATTGGTGCCACTGTGGCTGTTCTGTATAAACATTTTATCTTTGCCACAATCCACTTCTCCCACCTGGTGGATGTGCCGACTCGAACCAATTACAACATGGGCACCAGCACACTTCTGGACTGGGTTCTCTCGAACAGCTCTTTCCACATCACAGATCTCACCATGCTCCCCGACTCATTTAAGTGACCAACTCCCCTGGCATTTTCCTCTGGAACAACGACCACAAACCCCCTGCTAGAACTATAAAAAAACACCTTTAGCAGCTAAAGGATGACCTAAAGCAGTAGGACTGGTCAGACCTGTATGGAACCACGGATGTGGCAACTGCACTAGGTCTCTTGATCTCAAAACTGAATGCAACCTGTGACAAACATGCTCCCGTCACAGAGAGAAAAACCAGAGGACCTATAAATCTCTGGATTACCCCAGAACTACTGGTGCAACTAAATGCAAGAGACCAACTCTGGCAAACAGCCTGGGCGCATGGCACACCTACTAACATCCAAAGGTATAAAAAGGCCCGCAATGAAGGCACAAAGGCAGTTCATGAGGCAAAAAACAAATTCTCCAAGGAAGCGCTCACTAACACCTGGAATTGCAGCAAATCGTTCTGGGCAAATCTAAACAATATCACTGAGAAGGACCCTAAAATAGCCCCAGCCGTGCTAAATATTGAGAGCATCCCTATCTTGGACTCTCTGCTCATCGCTAACTTGCTGAACCTCGTCTTCTCGGATCTCAGTAGAGTGCTCCCGACGAACTTCTTCAATATCCCTGCTCCAGGGGTCAGTGAGAAGACACCAAACCGGTCACTCTTCCATTTCAAACTGGTTTCCGAAGCCACTGCTAGAAAATACCTTGAAAAATCTCCCGGCAAATCAAGGCACAGTGGGGACTCACTGGATCTAAAATTTGTTCGATTAACACTAGACGAAGTACTTGGTCCACTGACAAAGATAATTAATCTATCCCTCTGCCACTCCAAATTCCCCCAAATCTGGAAAGCTGCCACTGTCAACCCGGTACACAATAGCGGTGACAGGTCTCTTCAAAACAAATACAAGCCAATCTCTATACTCTCCCCACTCTCCAAGGCCCTTGAAAGGATTGTGGCCAACCAGCTGGTGGAGTACTTCAATCAATATCAGCTCCTATGCCCAGAACAGCACGGTTTCTGAGCCAGCCATAGAACCATCACGGCTCTCCTGGAATTTACCAGATTCAATACATAGTGCTCTTGACAAAGGGCACATTGTAGGGTTGACCTATCAAAGACATTTGACACAGTCCATCATGCCCTCCTCCTCTTTTTTTTTTTTTTTAATTTTCTCTTTATCCTCCTCCCTCCTTGCAGCCCCCTTCTCTTCGGGAGACACCTATGGCCTTATCAGCCTTCGCTCACCTACCTGGAGCCGGTGCAGTCCATGCCCCATGGAGCCGTGGCTATACCCCCCAGGCGGGTACGGGGTGGGACCCCCAACCACCCCGACGTTCCGCTAATCTTCGTCGGCATGCTGTCCCCGGACAGGTAGGGGCACTGAAGGTCGGGGCCCTGGTGCTCCGTCTACTAGGCGGCTGCAAGGGTTTTTTCCTGGTGTTGCTCGACGTGCCAGGTCCAGTGGCGTCAAGGCGCCGAGCGCCCGGCGTCTGATCGTGCGCTCCCCATCTGTTAGAGCATCGGGCTTGCTGTACCTCAGGTCTCCACCCGAGGTCAGACAAGCACCGAGCTCAGTATCCCCTCCCCGGAGAGGGCAGAGCAGTCCCTGGGGCTCAAGTCCTCCCCCTCCGGCTTGACCCTCCAGCTCCCGGGCTCGTTCCCGAACCCGGGTCGCTGGCGTCGCAAGAGGAAATCCAATGCCCTCCTCCTTGAACAACTCTTGGACACAGGGCTAGTCCTAGAAACCGTAGCACGGTTTTGTAGCTACCTTAGCCTGCGATCACAGCAAGTAAAGTAATGTTTAGATGCCTTCTCAAGCTTATAATGCCTCGCTGCTGTTACGTTGTAAATATCGTCATCCAAAGGTTATAAATAATGTCAGAAAATACCTACTTCCAAATCTTGTAAATATTGTCTGTGACAAATGTCTGTAACACATGCTTAATGTAACCACTGTTATACCATGCATCTCATGTTTAATGTAATTGTTGTTATACCTACTCTGTGTTTCCATCTGTCTTACATGTGACGACGTACCATTGCAAATGAGCCTCTGGCTCAAAGGTTGTAAACCAATATATCAAATAAATAAATAAATAAAGATCGGGGACATCCTAGCAGAAAGTCGACCGATCAGATCAGGAGTACCAGAAGGATCCATACTCGGTCCGTTACTCTTCAGTGTGTTCCTAAACAACCTCCTGGCTGCTTGCAATAGCCACATGTTCCTCTATGCAGATGATGCAGTGATCTTTACTAGCAACCTTGACCCTGGACTTCTGGAATACAACCTCCAGAGCGGCTTCGCAACAGCAGAAAAATGTTTCAAAGAGCAAAAACTGGTCATGAACTATAAAAAGATCAAGACCATGCTCTTCACCACTACCCAAAACAAGCTAAAAGGCTATCTCCTGGCAATTCAGAATGACTCCAGTAACACCCTGGAACTAGTTCCCAATTTCAAGTACCTGGGAATCACACTGGACACTGCCTTGTCTTACACACAGCACACTGACATCACAGTCAAAACCTTTAACACCAGGATCGGCATCCTCTGCAGGCACAGACATTGCCTGACCGATGAAGCTACTTGGCAATTAACAGTTCACTCATCACCTTGACTGACTATGGCTTAGCTGTCTATGGCTCCGCTACTGACACAGCACTCTAACACCTCTCAACAACCTTAAACAAAGCCTGCCACCTGCCCACTAATGCCCTAAAACTCACCCACCCCTGTGAGCTTTATGTGCGATTGGGCTGGCTTCAACAGAAGGACAGAATACTTTATCAAACCTGCCTACTCGCAAAAAAGGTCTCATTAAACGTACTTCCTCAAGGAGTTCTGAGCCTTCTATCACCACCTATATATGCCAGGCACACCAGGAGTTCAACTACACAAGTATTCCATGTGCCCAGGTCCCGCACAACTATGGGCCAGTGATCCTTTGCTCACCGGGCCCCACTGTGGGCAAATGGTCTACCACCGGACATCACCGGAGCCACAACCCTTGGTTTATTTAAGCGCATACTCTGTCAGCACCTTGGTGATAACAGAACCTGCAGTTGCCCCCGCTAGTCTGCGCCCACAGCTTTAGTCTGCCTCAGCACTTCCAACTCCTGGCCTGCCAGGTTAAGTTTCTGCCCAAGCACTTGCCTCCCACCCCCAACTCCTCTGCTCTTTTCTTTCCCTCTGCCCCCCCATCCCAGCTCCACTGCCCCTCCCTACTTCACTCTAACAGTCTGCCTCTGCCTCCCTCTCTTCCGCAGGATGCTGGGATACTATATACAATGCCTTAGCACAATTTGTAAGCTGTTTGTCATCACAACCCATGTACTGTTGAACTTTTTGTACTCTGTGGCCCAGATACTCAAACTGCACCAGGCTGTGGCACGAGCCTGGGCGCAGTGCAACCTGGCTGTGCAGGGGCATTGACTAGGTGATATTCAACGGAGCTGCACCATGACACAGCATAGTTGAATATGACCACTGTACCGCAGTCGCATGGCTAGCTTGCACTGCACCAGCCAGTGGCCAGAGGGAGCAGGGAGATGCGCTAGCGTAAGTTCTGGTGCGCCATGCGCAGTAATTGCAATATTCAAAAGTGCACAGGCAGATGGGGCCACAATGTATGCAAGGAGCAAATGGGGCCATTTGCATGTCATTATGGCTCCATTTGCATGCAGGTGTGCCGATCCCCGGCGACTTGCGCCTGGCGCCCTGCCAGGCAGCAGCCGTCGGGGACCGACACCCCCTGCACAGCACGACAATGTGCCCCAAAGCCCGATTGCGGGCTTCAGTAAATATATAATAGCGTCCCATATCTCTGGTGGTCCTGTGGACCGCTGTCAGCCCGATCGCAGGCATGTGTAAAATAAAGAGAATCCAATATCCCTTGTGGTCCAGTGGACTGCTCACAGCCCGATCGCGGGCATGTGCAAAAAGGAAAGAATCCAATATCCCTGGTGGTCCAGTAGATCGCTCTCAGCCCGATTGTGGGCATGTGTAAAATAAAGAGAATCCAATATCCCTGGTGGTCCAGTGGACCACTCTCAGCCGATCGCGGGCATTTGTACAAAGAAGTATGTACACCATCCCTGGTGGTCCAGTGGACCCCTCCCCACCCGCCCACTGATCCCCACCACCCTTGCGCCCCCCTGGTCAGCGGAGGCGGTGGCAACACCACCTGCCTGCGCCTGACACTGTAGGTAGGGCTCCGCTGACCGGGGGCAGGGCTGTGGGGATCAGTGGGCGGGGCGGGTCCGCTGGACTACCAGGGATAGTGGACGTGACTATTTTATACAAATGCCTGCGATCGGCTGAGAGCGTCCACTGGACCACCAGGGATATTGGATTCTTTTCCTTTTACACGTGCTCGCAATCGGGCATGGGGGGGCAACACCAGGTGCAGCCGGAGCTCGGGTGGCCACAGCTGCCGTGTTGCGCCCTGCAATATGGCAGCTCACATGTGGGTGGCTAGCCATTCCTTTTAGGGGTTGCGCATGCATGGACTCAGCACATCCTGGGCTGAATATCGGGATGTGCAGAGTATGCATGGGCACGTCCCCCCCTACCTATGCTGCATACATTACTGATGCACTCCGGTGCATCGGGATTTGTGCCAGGCACAATTCCCGTTTGAATATCACGCTGGGGCGCATCAGTGAGTTGTGCATGGCGCAACACTGTTGCACCATGCGCAACCCTTTTGAATATCTGGGCCTGTGTGTATAATTTACTGTAACTATATTGTCTTCTTGTGTTAATGTATCTGACGTGGAACCTCTCAACGAGCATCCGCTCACAGATGTCATCCATGATTTCAATAAATAAATAAAAACTGCTTGAAGTTATTTGGAATGTGATAGTGTTGCACTGTTAGCCATAGAAATTCATGATTTATCTAATTGAAAGCTTTATGCTGGTCTAGTGAGAATAAAAAAAACATTCAGTGTCCCTTTGTTTCCTTTCTCTACAATTTCTCTAAGTAGAATGAGATAGTTATTTTGCATTCTGGAACCCAACAGGACTGTGCTTGGGAAATTAGTGACTGTGCAATTTTTTTTCCCCTCTCTCTCTCTACATATACATATATTTTATTGTATTTTGTCCCGTTTTTCTCCCAGGTCCTGAGGCACGCGCATGCCATGTCTCAAGGCGCCCTCCCTACGGGTCATCCCCTCTGCCTATGCTAGCCTCCGAACCTCCACCTGGTGGTAGTGGGACTATACCCCCCAGGAGAGGAGAGCTGCCTTCTAGCTGCTCAATCCTGTTCTTACCCTCCCCCCTGTGCCGGCATACTGACAACCTGTCCATTCCCGAACCCGGGTCGCCGGAATAGCACGAGGTAAGGCATCCAGCACCTCAGCCCTCAGTGCCACCAGGCCTACTGTGCAATTTTTAAATAACCTATTTGTTAATATTTTAGACAGGCATTTAAGGTCATTATTCAAAATGCTAATTGGTCTCCAGTTCTGTAATTTTTGTTTAGTTCCCTTATGGAAATGTATTAAAATGCCCTTATTTATATACAGAGGGATCTTATTTTGTAACATTTGGTTACACACTAATGCTAATTATGCTTTTCTGTCCTTCCCTATTAATTTATACATCTCTCCTGGGAGACCACTGTATCCTGGTGAAATGTTTTTTCTTAAGTGATGAAACTGTCATCTTAACTTCTTCTATTTGGATTTCTTGGCCTGGATTTTATATCGGTGTCCCTGAAAGGTTAGGGATCTAGTTCTCTGAGAACATCCTGCATCTCACTGGTTTGTGTTGGTATGGGTGCATACATATTTATGGTATAATTAGTGACTATTTCCATTATTTTTTGGTTGGTTGAGTGCGGTGTATTGTCATCTAACAAAGTTGTCATTTCTTTTTAATCCTATTTGAGCAACTTTCATAAGATCAAATAGTATCTTGTTTTCCCTGTGTTCCAAACTGTTGTTGGTAGTGTAAGTTGTTTGCTTTTTGTGTGTGATAGGCTGTTTCTTCTTTTTTCACCAAACTAATTTGTTTAGAAAAATCCTGCTGTCTCTTGTTTGCTAGGGATGTTAGACGTAACAGTGGTTCCTTTTATCAATACATTGTAAATACTGTGAATTTTTTGTTTACTGGTATTTTGCAATAGCTTTTGAAGCCACATTTAGTATCCTCCCACCATATAGTTGGATCTTCATATAAAATTATTATTGACTTCCTTGCTGAAATGTAGTTCAGTATTTCTTCTACTTCTATATTCTCCAAATGGGAGGAGTTAAATCTCCATGTTCCTGGGCCCCTTTCTGTACAGCTTGCCTGTCTTATTTTTATATTCACCATATTATGGTCTGAAAATTCCACTACTGTGTTATCGGCATGTACAATATTTAACTGCTTTGATATAAATATGAAGTCTATTCTAGTGGCCAACATTCCTTTGTGGAACGTAGGGGTGTGTTTTCTGGTATGGTCCCTATATGCATCTTTTAAGCTTGCTGTTTTGATTACAGAGTTTAAAAAATTAGAATCACAAAACATTTTCTTTGTTTTACTTTGCTTACTTCTGTCTTATAGGGATAGAGTGCAATTAAAGTCTCCCTCAAAGATAACCGGGTGCGAAGAAAACAAGTAGGGCTGAATTAATTTTAACATATCTATTCTTTCTGCTTTCCCCTGCGGTGCATAAATATTAATAAATCTCCTAAGTGTATTTTGAAGTCTTGTATCTAGAACCATCATTCGCTACTCCATATTTCTGTTTCATTAAAATGATCGACAAGAATGGTCTTTTCATTTAAATTCCCCTTTAGCCATGCAATGTCTTTTAAAAAATCAGCACTATTGCCCCACAGTGATACCTTTATGGACACAACCAGAACATTTGGATCAAGTCACAGTTAGCGTCTCCACATCTCAGACAGTTGGATGTAGCTCTCAGTCCCATCTTGTTCATTTGAAGAGGGGGTAAAATGAAGGTTGTGAATGCTTTTGAATCATATCAGTTTGGCACTGACTGTTTTAAATATTTTAATAGAGTTTAACCAAATCCTGTTCCAACTCCAACCATTTGCATCATTAACGAGAGTGTTAGTCCACCACCTAAAACACTGTAGATCAGGGCTATTAATGCACCCTAAGACTAAGTCATAAAAACTAGATATTCTGGGCTTAGCTTAAATTGTGGCCAGGAAGTTTTGAGTGTTGGGGTCAATGTCTAAGTAGGACCCATCCTCAAATGCGAGGCCTTGTACGCTATTAACTATGCTGTTATACAAATCCTCATCATCTGGTTGCACCATTGCTCTAATTTCAATGTTGGTTGGTAGCTCCACTCTCAGAATATGGCTGGAGAAGCGAGCATCATGATTCAATGAATGGAAGGCTAAGTGCTTGGAAGTTTTGAGATTGGAGAGGCTCGTTCACTTAATGCTAGACCAGGCTCATATATTCAGTTCTAAGTGGGGCACAATTTATGATTGTTTTTATGCACCAATCTAGTAAGCCTTTAGGCTGCCAGTAACCTATCCCTCACCTGATCTCTCCTCCTTCCCCTTGTTTTTTTTCTGCTACATTTCTCATGTTGGCCTACCATATTTCTTCAGGGGAATGTTGTTCAAGGATTAGTGGAGTACCTTCCCTCTATTATTAAGGTCATTTGTTTTTAATTTGTAATTAATAATTTATTGAGTACTGTGTGTAGTTTTAGAAGTCTCTGTTAAGTTACTATAGTAATGTTTATCTTTTAAGTGAGGCTTGAATGATTATTGCTATATTGTATTTGCTGATTACTTATGGCATTATTTTTGTATATTGTATTTTAATTCAATAACATTTTATTGGCACCAAATTTATCACTTTTATTATCGCGATATCTGGTGTATTCAATAGGATTCCTATCCCAGAATGTGTTTCCTGGGCATAAGACCAGTAAGAGGGTCCCTTGTAGCAGGCTTTTTGGGCACATAATATCTCATGTGCGGAGTGGAATCTAACATCTGTAAAAACAGTATATCCTGGGGTATCTGAAGTAGAAAAGAGAATACAGCATTTCTTTTCCCTGGATTTTTAATACTATTCACATTTAATGTACATATATTTAAAATAGGGTCCATTCACATATGGGATACCTTGCTCACCTAGGCCTCCCTTTCCTTTCTGCTCCTTCTACATGTTTTTGGTTTTCTTTTGCCTTTCTTTTATGTGACCCTGTATCAGTTTTTACTTCTGAATCTGTGGTCATTTCAGGCTGAGATGATGTTATGGAAGATGCATCCATTTCATCATCCGATTCTTCTGAAAGGCTTACAGAATTTCAAATTTATGTGTAAAACAACTTTCTCTGTTCTGGAAAGTTAAGGGTTGGGAAAGCTACTGTACTTCCCTTTCTCTTTTTTGACCCAAGTACACGTCTATGTGTTGTTGGATTTGGGGGGGAGGGGGCATGTCTGTTTATATTATTTTTATCTCCTGATTTTATTTATTTTTTTTTATTTTAGTCTTTGGTAACTGGGTAAGGCCCACTAGGCACAAGTGCCTGTTTTCAGGGGCGACCTGGGAGCACTGGGCAGTTAAGTGACTTGCTCAGAGTCACACAGCATGCAAGTGGAGGTTGTGAGAATCAAACTCAGGTCTGGTCTGCTGTTTGTATCAAGCTCGTTCACACCTCATTCCTCTAACCTCTAGGCTATTTTGTTCTGATATATCCAGCCCTGTATCTCCCTCGTGTTCCATTACAGTGTCTTCCTCTAGGGACTCTGTATTGTATTCTACTCTTTCTTCTCGTCTTGTACTACCATTTGATTGAGCTGCTGTTTCCTTACTAGAGGGAAGGGGCCTCTAGGGCTTCTGTTTCTGGTGAGGGGGCTCCCGATACATTCCCCACTCTTTTTCTTTGTTCTTTTGCCGCTTGAATTCCTTGTTTCTTTTATTCAAAAATATTATTTATTTGTGCCATTGTGACATAGAGCCTTTGCTCTGCCCTGTCTGCTTGCTCAGGATTCTTGTGAGCGGACCATCTGCAGTTTGAGAAATTGTGCCCCATCTCCTCACAAAGACTGCATTTCCCTCCATTAACACACAGCAAGCTTGTATACCCTACCTTGTTACATAGTAAACAACTTACTTTGTCACATATGCTACTAAGATGAGACTGTGATCCACACTTGTAACATGCTTTAGGTTGGCCTTGATAAAACAAGACTCCCCTGTCCCTGCCTAGGGAAAAACTATTAGGCAAATGTTTTATTCCACCGGAGCCATGCGGGTGCAGACGGGCAGCCCCTGTCCCCACCCATAGCAGGACTACAACCTCTAGATGGGGAGGAGGTGCCTGGCCCAGTACTCCGACTCTGCCCATGGGGTGGAACGGGAGGTCGATTAAGCCCCTGCCCCCCAGCCCAGAGGACCAAGACCTGCCCCTCCAGAGGTCCCACCATGGCAACCACTCTAAGAGAGACGTCGTCGCCAGGTTTAATCTCTGACTCCCCCTCAAACATGTGTCCACACCAGTGGCCGACATGGCTCCAGAATCCCTGATGGAGACAGCCCCAAAGGCGGCGCCGTCACCCAAAGCAGCACCGACATTGGTGCCATCATCAGAAGCAGCATCAACATCGTTGCCGACTGCAGCACTGACTTCAAATGTGGTGGTGTGGTCTTCAGGGACAGCAACGACCGCGGCACTGAACCCTGAAACAGCACCGACCTAGGCACCATCACCAAGCGCAGCGCCGATCAAGGTACCATCACCAAGTGTAGTACCGACCATGGCACCATCACCAATTACGGCGCCGACTGTGCACTGTCATCAAGCATGGCACCGAAAGTGGATGCTATACCGGAGACGGCACCAGAGATGCCACCAGAACTCTCAACGGTACCAAGAGTGGCTTTGGCAGAAGAAAGGGGCAGTGTCACGTACTGCGTCATCCCCATGAACTGATACCGAAGACCTTCTGCTGAGTCTGGGGAGCGTCCGGAGCTCCTGAGAACTCAGTTACCAATCCGGGTCGTCCTGATCATCCTCTGAATCAGATGATGAAACCACGGCTAACCCCAGAGAGGCAACCCAGACACTATCTGTCCCGGCACCGAAGGCGGTGTCAAGAAGGGGACAGCAGCAACGGTGGCACCGCCTCGTGCACCGGAATCTGTGCCAGGAACAGAGGCCGTGCCCTCCGAAGAAGCCACTGATGCAGGCCCCTCACATAGCTGAGTCCTCAACATTGGGGCTGGCCAGCCCCCTGAAGGACAACCAGGCCACAAAAGGTCCATGACTGGCCCTCCGGAGGAGGCAGACTGTCCCTCCCGACTGCTCGTGCAGGCCTCCAGTCTCAGCAAGAACCAAGTCAATAGAAGCCTGCTGCCCCCCCCCAGTGCAAATAGCTGCAGTAGGCAGCCCAGGGGGGGAAGGCCCAAAGTCCTTATCTTGACGACCCTAGTGCGATGCCAACCACCGAAGGTTGGGGGGGCACGTGGTCCAACCTCACCGCATGCATGACCAATGTTCGGAAGTCCATGGAGAAGCAGGTGTTGCATCGATTCATGTCATGGTTTGGTCCTAGGCAGGTGAAGCACTCGTTATGCGGGTTCATTACGGAAAACTAACTACTGCAGGGGCACCGACGCATACGAGTAGTCTCTGCCTTCAAACGTTTTTGCCCCAAATCCGACATGATTGGCTGCGCACAAAACTAATAAAACACAGAAAAAGACAATGCTGAACTAAGCAGAAATGGTGCTGGTAATGGCGATGAATGCTGAACGGGAGTCAAGTGAACAAACCGAAATGAGCAGAACAAAGTATCAGGAGTGACGCAGAAGATTTCGCTGTCCCACAAAGTCGTGCTACCTCAACAAGGGGAAAAGCAGAACTGAGGTATTGGAGGGGCTGGTGTCGGTCACTGGCCAACCTGCGAGTGCCACACAACATGTTGATCTTGAGGGCGGCGCCGTCCTCGACGGCGGCCCCTCCCGCTACTAGGGAGAAAGCTTTTAAAGCTAAAAAAGCTTCCCATGGGGTCCTAGTGCCTCCAGCTAGAACCCACCAGTGATGAATTGTGAAGAATAACACAGGTAAGATCAGCAAACCAGAAACTGGGGTAAAGGGAAAACATTTTGGGATAATATAACAGAACTCCTAGGTATAAGTGATAAAGCATCCCCTAAAATGCTCAGCACTGATGGGGCTGTAACCTTGGACTCAACTGAAATTGCTAACAAATTCAACTCGGCATTCACTGAGCTCAGCTCGGTCCTCCCTCCCAAAACTGCGACAGTTACATCAGACAGGATTAGCACCGGTGTTGTGGCTAGCTCTGACCAAGACCCAAGTACCCAAATTCTACTTAAAGTCCATCTCAATATCAGCTACCCTGAAAGAGTACTTGATATAAGGGGGTGTTTGTGTGAAGCCACAGACATGAAGCTGCTGGTCCTGGGGGAACTTGCCCTCCCCAACTTAAGATATTCAACCTTTCCGTGTGGTTTTCCGAGTTCCCTGCCATCTGGAAAACAGCACTAGTCATATCTGGCTTCAAAGGCAGAGACTGCTCCAACCCTGCTAAACAGAGACCTATTTTAATCCTCTCCCCGTCCAAGGCACTCAAACGTACAGTACCTGACCAACTATCACTTACCTAATGAATACAATATTCAGTGCACCCAGCAAGACAGGTTCGAAGCACCACAGCACCAACACTGCCCTAGAGTACACCAACTTCTTGCATGAGGCCCTTGATGACGGCCACCTAGTGGGTGCCATCTACACTGACTTCACCAGAGCTTTTCATCTTGTCAACCATAAGTCGTTGCTGGAAAAGCTCCTCTTGATTGGCCTCTCCAAGGATACGGTAGCCTGGTTTCGCAGCTATCTCTCTAACTGCTCACAGCGGGTAAAGATAGACGGTCATCTCTCAGATGTTACAAGCGTTTTAGCGGGAGTGCTTCAAGACTCAATACTGGGCCCCCTCCTTTTTGGTCTGTTCCTAAACAGCCTACTGGAAGCCTGTCAGACATCCAAGCTGCTCCTGTATTATGACAATGCTGCAATGTACACCAGTAGTCCCACACCAAACAAAAATGATACACTGCCCTCCAAGACTTAGTCTTTGGAGAAATGGTTCACATTAAACTGATCTTAAACTACAAAAAAACAAAGATCATGTTATTATCAGGCCTGCAATTGAGGAAAAAAAAAAAAAAAAGTCCCTCCTCTTGTCATCCCTGATGAAAAAGGAGTTAGTCTGGAACAGGCGACACCTTTAAATACCTAGGTGTTACCCTGGGTGACACTTTATCTTTCACCCAACATGTGGATAACATTGTCAGTCTTGCAAACCTAAAGTTAGGAGCACAGTTCAGGAAATCGCCTGAACCTTACTTACTTACACTTACCAAGGGTAAGTAGTGGGGTTGGTAGAAAGAGTGACCTGGAGGTTTTGTTAGAGGTCTGTCTGTGAATTCTACTGTGTGGCCTTTTGCCACCAGTTGAAGCACCCATGAGTCTGTTATTTTCTCCCACTCTGTTAGATGATAGAAGAATCTTCCCCCTATCAGCTCCTCTGGGGTGCCGACCAGTGGAGGCGAGAGGGTTACTAGTCAGGAGGTGGTGGGCAAGGCAGAGACTGCGGCTTCTGAGCTTTGTGGGAATTAGCCCGGGGCGGGGCTCTCTAGCAGCAGAGGTTGCCTGATGTTTGTTTTGATGTCAGTTCTGAGTCCGTCTTTGCTGGCAATGTTGCTGTCTCCAAAATGGCTGTTTTGGTTTCTGTGGAGGTTTGTATATGAACTGTACAGAATGTAAGGCCTTGCCCTTATCTTGGAGGTCAGTAATTATGTCCTTGATGTCTCCACTGAAAAGGACTGGCCCTCTAAAGGGAAGCATCCTGTATGGCCACCTGGACCTCAGGTGCCAGGCCTGAGATCTGAAGCCACGCGTGACGTCTCAGACTAATGGCTGAGGCCAAGCCCCTACGTGCAGCATCCACCGCATTGTAGGGGTCTCATAACATATGTCAGCATGCAGATGTAGCTGACCTGACCAGATCTGACATTTCCTCTTTTAAAGTGGAATCCTGAAGAGAGTCCACGCTAGACGTCAACTGACCGAAGACAAATTTTTGGTAATCTGCCGTATGGGTGACGTAGTTCAGTACCCTGATTCCCAAGGTGGAAGAAGAATACACCTTCTTCCCATACTGGTCCAGAATTTTAGATTTCTTATCAGTGGGTGAAGCACTAAGGTGTTTTGCTTTAGCAGACCAAACATAGGCCGCACTGATGACCACAAAATCCACTTTGGTATGAAGACTAAGATAATCTTCGTCATCTGGAGATTGGTAAAGCCTGTCTGCTTTTCTGGCTACTGGGGCCAGTGAAGAAGGCTGTTTCCAGACAGTGGTAACCAAATCCTCATGTGGTTCTATCCAGGGCAGAATGAGGTTTGCAGAAGAGTCTGCCAAATCTAGATGAACTGCCAGTCTCTGCCTTTGCAGATCCTGGGCGATGGTGTGTCAATCATAGGCTGCTCAAATCTTCCTGAGGAGCTCCAAGAAGGAAGGGTCCTCCGGAAGGGATTCTGGAGACTCTTTAGGTTTAGGGTCCTCTGGTGTAGGGGTTTCCAAATCGGAGTCAGAGTGGGTCATGTCACTGTCCAAGCCTGAGGAATCCTGGTCACTAGGAGAGCCGATGGCTGGAAGCGGTAGGTCTACTGGCCGCGAAAATTCCGTTGGCCTTGAAAATTCCCAGGGCTGAGGATTAGGTAATGGCTCCAGTTGTCTGCCCTGCATCGGGCCTTTTGGGCTGGATGGTGGGGAAGGATACGGTGAGAACCGGTCAAGACGGTACTCAACTTACCGGTCCCACGAGTACCGCTAGGCCTTGAAATCTTTGAGGCCATAGAGGAGGTGGGCGCCTCCTGATCCCGGGAGGCTCCCATCGGGCCAGAGCCAGGGCTGGACGGGGGAGCCGATGGCAGTTTGGTAGCCACCAAAGCAGACAATGAAGGCTGATTCCCTGGAAGGGAAGTTACCTTAAAGGCTGCAACTCCAGTGGGAGGTGTCAGAATGCCTGGGGATCCTTCCCAGTCCGTATGTCTCTCCTTGTCCTTTTTCTTTTTATTGTGGCCCTCTGGAGAGGACAATTGCCCGAGTTTCTTCAGCTCCTTCTCCATATTGGCCATTTTTTCTTTTAAAAGATGTACTTCCAGGGTCTGCTGCCTACGTTTATGTGTGGCCGTGTTAAACTTCTGGCAGCGCTCACATCCCTCAACCTTATGGCCTGGGCCCAGGCAAAAAAAGGCAAATTAAATGGCAGTCCTTGTGAGGGAGCAGAGTTCCACAGGAGTCGCACTTGTTTTTATGAGATTCTGAAAGCGTTGGAGACGACATACAGAATGATTTTTGTATACAAAATGTGAGAAAACGATTTAAATGTAAACTTTTTTGAAAGTATACTCATCCAAAGATGGCGTTGACAGTAGCAGTGTTCTTCCGTGAGGTCCGACGTGCGCAGGTCAACGGTGGGAAAGAACTGGAAGGTGGGCGTGGGGACCACTCCTTATACGGCATCACGTTAATGTCTGTCACGTGACGGGGGGCAGTCCCCCACCGGACACTGCTAGCTAGAATTTTTACATGTGGTCCTAACGCCTTGCTGCTTAGTCCTATATGCGACTAAATACTGCAAGAGCCTTCTCAAAGTAAGATCTAAAGTTAGGAGCACTGTTCAGGAAATCGCCTAAACCCTACTCCCGAAACCAGGCATCTGGTAGTGTCCAGTTCAATTCTACCCATCCTAGACTATGGCATTACAGTTTACGTAGCGGCAAGTGACTCTGTACTCAGCATAGTAAGCAGTGCTCAATAAGGCCCATCACTTTGCTCCTGGGGCAGACAAGCTTGCATATATCTGCTCCCTTTACACCCTAACCAACTGGCTTCCCCTACAGGACAGAATAAGGTACCAGACCTGCCTGCTCACAAAGAGAGTACTGTTAGGCCTTACCTCTATGGTTATTAGCAACCTGTTCAGCCCAGTTAACTACCATTACACAACTACGAGCATGGCTAGGAATGCTCTAGAAATACCGTTCCGTAGAACAAGTCTGGGTATGTGTTTCTTTGTAGTAAGGGCATCTCACTGGCTGAACAAACTACCTGAAACCCTAGTAGGACTCCCAAAAATAGCCCATTTCAAGAAAGCACTGAGAAAAGAACTCATTGCTAGTTCCAAATGCTCATGCTGCAACAATTCTGTTATCTAATTTACTGCTCTCCTTAATTTATAGTAACGCTCACACTGTGCCAAACCATTAACCAAGGCTTTCATTCTTCATTGTTTGACTTGTCTCCTTGGTGCCACAGTATTTTGTCTTTGATGTAGATCAGGAGTGGACATGGCCTGTCTGGGCTTTAGCAAGGCCTTCAACACTGCCACAGAGGAGAATGATGAAAAACAAATTGAACAGCCGAGGGTGGGATCCAAAGGGTGAACTGGGTTAGAAACTGGTTAATGAATAGGCGACAGAGGGTAGTAGTCAACTGCACACACTTTAATGATGGGAGAGTGACCAGATGGGCGCCACAGGGCTCAGTTCTGGGACCGGTCCTCTTCAACGTCTTCATAAATGTCACTGCTGAAGAACTGGAAGGGAAGGTGCATCTTTCTTCAGAAGACGCCAAAATCTGCAATAGTGTGGACACTCAGGAGGGGATGGACAGAATGCTCAGGGATCTTGAGCAATCTGAGGAGTGGTCAAGAGCACGGCAGTTGGAGTTCAATGCCTAAAAAGTGAAAAATCCTGCACCTAGGGTATAGGAGCCCAGGAGTCGAGTATGGAATTGGGGGTACTGTCAATCACTAAACAGGAAAGGGACCTTGGGGTTATCATAAGTAATGACCTCAAAGTGGCAGGTCAGTGTGACAAAGCAGTGGGTAGGGCTAGGGGACCTGGGGTGCATAGAGAGGGAGTATCTCCAGAGAAGGAGGGAGGTGGTGTTGCCACTGCATCACTCACTAGTGAGACCTCACCTGAAGTACTGTGTCCAGTTTTGGAGGTTGCTCCTCAGAAAGGACATACAGAGTGGAGGCAGTTCAGAGGAGGGCAACTAAAATGGTACAGGGGGGTTGCATGAGAAGCCTAAAAGAAGAGACTGAGGGATCTCAACATGTACACCCTGGAAGAGAGGAGAGCGAGAGGTGACATGATAGAGACCTACAAGTACCTCATAAGGATAAACAGGGTGCAGGGGGAAGTCTTTTAACTGGGGAAAGAGCACCAGACCAGGGGGCATGCAATGAAGCTGGAGTGGGGGAAGGTTAAGAGAAATGTGAGGAAGTACTACTTCACTGAAAGGGTGGTAGATGCCTGGAACAAAATGCTAATAGAAAAAGTGGATGTGAAGACAGTGGGGGGGGGATTCAAGCATGCGTGAGACAGACATAGGGATATTGTGAGGGAGCTGAAGGTGAAGAAGGTCAGACAGACACACAAGGCTATAATTAAGATGCAGTGCAGCTAGTGTGGCGTAGTTTTATTCATGAAAGGTGCAAAGTAGGTATGTTTCTGCTATGCATCAATGTTCAGAATAAAGGCTTCAGCATGAATTAGCAGACGTCTTATCTCCAGCAAGCCTGGGTATCAACTAACTCAATGTCAGTGGAAGGGGCCTCTTATACCACTCCCAATAGTCATGTGATCAGCTTCCATTTACAAATTAGTGGTGTGTGTCTTTCATATAACAATCACCAGTACAAATATAACAGAATCCAATGTGAAATGCCTTGCTATTATAGACAATAAGAGTCAGGGGACAACACTCAAGGTGGCTGTCCAGAGACCTTAAAAAACAAATGAGTGAGAGAAAGCCTGGGAAAAATTCAAATCTACAAATCTGACTAATGATTGGGTGGAATACAGAAACTTGAGAAACATGTGTAAAAAGGAACTAAAATCAGCTAAAAGACAATACCTGCAGAATCTAAAAAAACTAAAAACCTTTCGGACTCTAAAAAAATGTTGGTCCCAAATTAACGCTCTCCTAAAGGGGAACTCCACCCATGAGAAAAGTGACATAGTAGCAAATGGTGTCCGCTATACCAACCCCCAAGATGCTGCTAATGCACTAAACGCATTCCTCACTGACCTGGACAAATCTGAAAATAAACCCTCTGGGTCCACCCCTCCCTCCCAGGATCATTTACAAGAGCAAACCCCTTACCCTAATTTTTACTTCAAACTTGCAACTAAATCCGAGGTCCCGAAATTACTAAAAAAAACTCAAACCCTCCGACTCTGCTGGGTTTGACAAGCTGGAGCCCAGGCTCCTCAGAATCACAGCCATGTCACTACCTCTCCAATCACTTAGCTTCTAAACAGATTGCTGCTTCAAGGCAAAGTCCCCACTGTGTGGAAAGTTGCCTTGGTCACTCCCATCCCTAAAGGATGGCAGTATATTGCAGTGGGTTAAGGCTCTGAGCTGCAGATCTGGAAACCTGGATTTGAATCCCACAGCCGCCTAGGTGCATACTGTGTGATCCTGAGCAAGTCACTTAACTTCCTTGTGCTCCCAGGTCACAACTGGAAACAAGCCTTGGCTTAGTGTGCTACTCCTGGTTAAACAATGTTCCCTTTCCCTATATTGAGCTTATTGAGAATTACAGACCAATATCCATCCTCTGCACTCTAAGTAATGTGTTAGAAAGGACTGTATATCAGCAGGTACAGGAATATGTTGAACGGAACAATTTACTAACTGAACAACAACATGGTTTTAGGAAAAAAAGCATGGTACCAACACGGTCCTGATTAGCCACACTGGGGATATCGTCACAGCTCTAGATGATGACCTTCCAACTGGCACAGTCTTTACAGACCTCACCAAGGCATCTGACTTGGTGGATCAGCAGCAGCTTATCACCAAACTAACATCTCTTGGTCTTGATCGTCTGTCTAAATAATTCACGGACTACCTTGACGGCAGATCACAAATTATCAGATGGCATGGAGCAAAGTCTGACAAACGCCCTATCACGGGCGGTGTTTCCAGGGTTTGATACTGGGACCACTCCTGTTTTCCCTATTTATTAATGATCTGCCTCAACATGGGGGGTCAAGGTGACCTTATATGCAGATGATGCTGTGCTTTATAGGTCCTCCCGAGACACTGTCCAACTAAACAGTCTTCTTGGCAAAGACCCTGGTCTACTTGAGAATTGGTTTCTTACTAATAGATTAGTTCTAAATAGTAAAAAGACCAAAGCCATGCTATTTGGCCCTAAAAGCCTGGGCCCAACCCAATCACATTTACTGTTCCCAGTTCTTTCCAATGGCTCAAAAATCGAAATGATCATTTTTATCAAATATCTAGGTGTATACTTAGACCAAGACTGCTCCTTTAAGGGCCACATTGACCATCTGACCAAGAAACTCAACCAAAAGTTACTGTAGGTCTATTATACCGCCTGAGCCCTTTCCTCACTCGTGAATCCAAACTCAAGGATTCCACTGGTACACTCCTTCCCACCTTGCTATATGGGGCCCCTTTACTACATTCTGTAAGAAGCTCTGAAATGCAAAGGCTAAAAACACTATCACAGGGCTGGGCGCTTCACTGCAGGGGCGCCATCACAGGAGCATCACTGCAAGGTACTATTATCGCTAAGGTGGCCTTCTCTTGAGGGCAGATTATCATATCCCTCACTGTGCCTTGCTTTTAAGCTCCAGCAAAAAGGCGCCTCTCCTAGCCTAATTAACACATTAGCTCCCAAAAAGAATGGGAGAACACCAAGACCCACTGGCCGCCCGCTTCTCCAAGTTCTCAGTGTAACGACTTCCCTAGGACTCCGGTCCTAAGCTGCCTTCATCCCTCCCGCCTGGAATGGTCTCCCTGGCAGTCTCCAGGAATGTACCTCACTTGAGGGCTTCAAGAAGGGTCTTAAGGCTCACCTGTTGCAGCTGAGCCTCTGCACCTGCTACCGCTGAGAGTCAGCCGACTACTTACTGCCAGTCTAACCTCACTGGGATGGCAATCTGACTGTGACTGTCTCGTGTATAACAGTACTTCTCCTATTAATGTTGATTGTAATTAACCTGCCACTGCATCCTTGACTGAGTCAGTATGTCTCTATTGGCTGTTAGTTGTTAAATGACATGTATTGTATTTTGTTATGTTTATAGATGTATGTAACTAATTCCGGGTCGCCCCTGAAAAAGGGACCGTTTCGGTCTCAGTGGGCCTACCTGGTCGCCAAAATTCAAATAAATGTATTTTATCATTTTCTCTTTAGGTACCTAACAGAAAGGAGCTTTTTCTCAAAATTCTTTAACAAGGGTCTAAACCCAAACTCTGGTCCCACCCCCAAGCCATCCTCCTTCTCAGCTCAGAACCAAGAGAAGCAGAGGTTTGGCCGGCAGGAGCATAAGAAACGATTCTGAACAAATAAGTCTGGCTTGTTAGTGTGACAGGGTGACCCGTCATAGTGGACACCCTTGGGATAAGTTGAAACCATTTCCCCAAGCAGTTTACATGTTTTGTATAATGTCCACCATGATGGTTGTCTGGGTATAAAATAAGTGCAGAACTGCTTATAAAGCTTTCTGTGCATATTAACCTAAAAACAAAACTAAGAGTACAGTTATAAAAATGAGAGGGCTGTCTTAATATAAGAACAACAAAAGTTTGTCTGCTTTTCCTAGATGTTAGCAGCCCCCTTCAAAGATATATTTTGCAGCAGACAGCATGAGGTAATAGAGAGTTTAGGAGAGCATGCAATGTTCTCGGCTCTGGCCTTTAACAATGTTGTAAACAAGTTATGTAATGGTCTCCAGGTGCCAAATAACTGTTCTCTGTGGTGCAGCAGTGGCCCCTAGTGGCTAGCTTTATGTTATGTCTGCTGTTAAAAGGCAAGAGAAATTGTTTTTCCAGCTTCTAATGAGCTTATAAAAAACCCTACCTCAGTGCCGAGAGAGGAAAGATAGATAGGAAGGTGAAAGACCTCCTGGTAGTGTGTGCTTTCACAAACTTTGATTCATGCTAGGCTGAAAAAAGGCCTTATAAACTGATGAACGTAAGCAGTTGTCTGATTTATTTTGCTTTCTGTATATTTTACTTGATAAAAATAAAATGACAAATGCACTAATATGTTTTTAATGCACCTGATTTGTGATCTGCCTGAAATTGTGTTATCCTAAACCCACGCCCAGTGACAGTAACCTTTTTGCTTGTGTCTATTTAACTCTCCTTTTTCTCTTTCTTTTACAGGTGTTTTTCACAATTCAGTGTATTTAAGGGAATTCTTACATAAAATTAAACAAGCAATGTACAAACAATAAAGAAACCAGCACTGCAAACTATTAACAATATTTGCAGGATTTTCAGCAGTAGGGCTGGGCCACTGAAAGTAGAATTATCTCAACTGTTTTTATTCCAAAAAAACAAATTGTCCCCTACAGTTTCATGTTCAGTGTTTAGTTTTCTGTCCTTACTGCAGAGAGAGAGAGAGAGAGAGAGAGAGAGACTGAGACTCCATGTGTTAATGAAGTCTGCTTTCTTTTCCATGCAGCCCTCTCTTTGCTTCCCTAGTAGCTCATGGGAAGACAGAGGAAGAGCAAAAGTACAGTTACATTGGAACTTACCGTAACAGTAGATCTTAGAGAGAGGTTCCTTCAGTAGGTTATCACATATAGGCCTGGCGCCACCTGGCATCGGGCCGCACGGCAGACTTTTCTAGCAATCCCTGACAGGGAACCGACCACCCAATGTCATGTGACCGGCATCAACGTGACTGTATATAGTGGGCAGTCCCCACGCCCACCCTCCAGTTCTCCCGCCGGAGCCAGGAAGAGGCCTGGCAGCAGGAGCAAACAGGATTTGGAGTCCCTGTGTACGAAATAAAATGAGGGGAAGGAGGGAGGGGAAAAATAGAACCTTCTGAAGGAACCCCCTCTCGAAGATCTACTGTTACGGTAAGTTCTTACGTAACTGTACTATCTTACTTCAAGAGGGTTCCTTCAGTAGGTCATCACATATAGGACAGAGTCCCAAGCAGTCCCTCCAAAGAGAGACTGAGAGAAACTAGGGAGGAGGAAAAATAACTCCAACAGAACAAACTGGAATCCAGAATGGACCCAGTCTAGGACAGAAGGCCCTGTAACACAGCTAGACCGAAACCAGCCCTCTGCCTAGAAGCAATGTCCAGACTGTAGTGTTTGATAAAGGTATGGACAGAACTCCAAGTGGCCGCGGCACAGATATCAGCCACGGAGACATTTTGCAAAAAGGCAGTGGAAGCAGCCATGCCCCCTAGTAGAATGACCTCTTATGGTACCCGGCAGAGGTTTTTCATACTTCTGGTAACAATATCTAATGCAGTTGCCTAACCATTTGGAAAGGCCCTGCTAAGAAACTGGTTTGCACCTCGATCTTGGGGCAAAAGATACAAAGAGCTGATCACAGCTACGGAATTCCTTAGTCCAGTGAGTGTAGCACCCAAGAGTCCGATGTATGTAGGAGTGCCTCACCTCTATTGGTTGGGGACGGAAAATAAACCGGAAGCTCCACTGATTGGTTTAGTGTGGCTTCTGACACCACCTTGGGAAGAAACTTAGGATTTGTCCTGAGGACCACCTGGTCCTCATGGAAAATAATATAATATAAGGCTCTTTACAAACCAGAGCGTGAAGCTCCGAAATCCTTCGGACTGATGTAATGGCAACCAAAAATAACGCCTTCCAGGAAAGGAAACGCAAGTCGCAGCTCATAGCCGGCTCAAAAGGGGGAAGGGTGAGCTTCTCTAACACAAAGTTCAAATCCCAAGGTGGAGTAGGGCTGCAAATGGGAGGTTTCAGATGGAGTATCCCCTTCAGAAAAGTTTGAGAGACTTCCAACTGAGCCATGGGTTTACCATTCACCAGTTCGTGGTACGCTGAGATTGCTGAGGTGGACCTTCAAGGAGGAATATGACAGACTGGAGTCTGACAGATGAAGGAGGTATTCCATGATTTGAGGGGCCGAACAAGAAAAAGGATTCCAACTCTTGGAAGTCGCCCATAAAGAGAACCGCTTCCACTTCATGGCATAAGTAGAACGAGCAGAGGGTTTTCTAGCCTCTAAAAGGACTTGAGTGACTCGGGAGGAAACCCAGAAGTGAGAAATCGCTGTCTACAGGAGCCAAGCATGAAGATGCAGAGTCCTGAGCCCCGGATGTACTAGATGACCTTGATCCTGGGTCAAGAGGTCATGGGTCAATGGAAGCGGAACCGGTGGTTCCCTGGATAACTGCTGTAACAGTGGAAACCAAATTTGTCTCAGCCAAAGAGGAGCGACGAGGATCATCCTCACCTTCTCTGCCTGAAGCTTGAGAAGGACCCTCTGTAGAATGGGAAATGGAGGGAAGGCGTACAAAAATGTCCCTGTCCAGGAGAGAGAGAGCGCGTCATGCCAGAAAACACCATGCCCTGGAACGAGCGAGCAAAAACTGGGAAGTTTTGCATTGAACTTGGAGGCGAACAGGTTGATTTCCGGTTGCCCCCATTCCTGAAGCAGTTCCCACTCATGGGCAAGGGTCCAAGACCTGCTGAGACTGTCCGCCAGGATGTTGAGGATGCCTGCAACATGCATGGCCACAAGGGCCAGATTATGTTGGACTGCCCAGTTCCACACCAGCATCGCCTCCCTGCACAGGGGGTACAATCGGGTTCCTCCTTGTTTGTTGAGGTACTAGATTACTGACATGTTGTCCGTATGGACCAGCAGCGATCCCTTGGGAAGGAGGGTCTGGAAGGCGCACAAGACTGCTCTCATCTCCAGAACATTGATGTGTAATGATTCTTCCAAGCTGGACCACTGTCCTTGAGCTTGGTGCTCCCCTAGATGTGCTCCCCATCCCATGTTCAACGCATCTGTAATTAGGGAAGCCGAGGGAGCAGGGTTCCAAAAAGGAAGGCCCAGAGAAAGGCTGCAGGGGTCCACCCACCAAAGCAGATCTTTCCGGACCACTGAGGAGACCACAACCGGATGGTCCAGGTCATCCAGAAGTAGGTCCCACTGCACCCTCAAGGACCACTGAGCGACTCTCATGTGGAGCCTCGCCAGGGGAACTGTAGTGATGGAGGCCGCCATCAGGTCAAGAAGGCGTAGGATCTCCTGAGCCGGGATGGTCCTGGATGAAGGTACTCGGGCAGCCTGATGGACCAGGGTCTCCACCCTGTCTGGAGGGAGGAAGGCTCTGCATTGGACTGTATCCAAGACTGCCCCAATGAACTGCAGTCTCTGGGACAGGATCATGGATGACTTGGGGATACTGACAGTAATCCCTAGTCTGCCAAAGAGGTCCAAGGTGAAGGAGAGAGCCTCCAGTAGAGAGTCCCTGGACGGGGCTGAAATTAGCCAGTTGTCCAGATAAAGGACAACTGCAATGCCTCAGCAGCGTTAGAAAGCCGCCACCACTGCCAGGCACTTGGTAAATACCCGAGGTAATGAAGACAGACCAAAGAGGAGCGCTCAGAACTGGAAGTGCTCCCCTTGGAATTGGAACCGCAGGAAACGGCAGTGGCTGGGGAAAATTGGGATGTGCAGGTAAGCATCCTGCATGTCCAAACTGCACAACCAGTGATTCTACAGAAGGAGTGCAAGGAGGCTCTGGAGCGTCAGCATCTGAAACTTTTTGTACTCGACAAACTGATTTAGGTTGCTTAAGTCAAGGATGGGTCTGAAGTTTCCCGTCTTTTTTGGAACCAGGAAAAAGTGGGAGTAGAACCCCTGCCCTTTGCCAGAGGGGAACATGCTCTATGCTTCCTTGAGCAAGAGGCTGTGAACCTCCTCTCGGATGAGAACAGTCTGATCCCTGGAGTAGGAAGACCTGTTTGGTGGAGATTCTGGGAAGTTCCAGAAACTCTATGGTGTGTCCGACAGACACAAGTTGCAGGACCCATCCTTCTGAGGTTAGTGCCCTCCATTTCTGTGCGTGGAGGGCAAACCTCCCCCCACCTGCTCCTCACCGGAGGGCTGAGGAGGCAGTGGGGGTAGCAAGTCAGGAAGTGGCCAGACGTTCAGGGGGAGGGCCCCCCTGCTCGTCTCTGGTTCTTGGAGGCTGGATGTGAGATGGAACCTGTGGCCTTCCGTTTGCCCTGGCATCTACCCAGGGCCTGCTTCCTCTGCCTCCAGGTCCGTTTTTGAAAGGGCTGCTGCTGTTGAGTGCCCGATCGATACATGGACTTCACTGACCTAAGGGCAAGACCTCTGTCCTGGAGATCAGTCATAATGTCCTTGGTGTCCCCTCCAAAAAGTACCGAACCCTGGAAGGGGGCGTCTTGGATCGCTGACTGGACTTCATTTGCAAGTCCCGAGAGGAGAAGCCAGGAATGGCGTCTTGGGGCCACAGCTGTTGCCGAGGTGCAGGATACAGAATCAACAGAGTCGTATGTAGTTCGCAAGGCATGCCTACATGAGAATTTGGAGAGGTGAAGATCCTTGACAAGCTCCTCTTTCAAACTTGTGGGTTCCATGGTCCAGACCTGCGCGTCCAATCTGACCAAGGTAGCTTTCTGGTGGGACACCATGTGGGCCACATAGTTAAGGATTCGGAGAGCGCACGTTGATGAAGCATAAACTTTTCTTCCGAACTGGACCATCTGCCTCAACTCTTTGTCCGGAGGGAAGGTGCTCATATGCTTGGGTGCAGCGGAAATTACAGCAGAGTCAGCCTTAGGATGCACTTTCAAGAAAGGGGCATTCTTCGGTGCCCGGTAAAGCCTGTCCGCCCTCTTGGGGGCAGCCAGGAGGGAATGAGGCATCTGCCGGATGGTAGAGGCGAGGTCCAGATGAGGTCCAATCCATGGAGGACTGGGGCCAGAGACAGGGACTCTAAGTCCAAGTGTTCTGTGAGTCTCTGTCTCATAGGGTCCTGATCCTCTGACTCCCAGTCAAAGAAATCCTTCATGGACATCAGAAGGTCCGAAAAGGCATGGTCCTCTGGAGGGGATTTAGGGGAAACCTTGCCTGACGGGCCCTCAGGCTCCTCCAAGACATCTCCCGTCGAATCATCAGCTCCTTCATCATCATCATCATCATCATCATCATCATCATCATCATCATCATCATCTGCCCCTTCGTCAGGACAGTGATGGATATCAGGAAGCACGACGTCCTGACGAGTCTTCCCCGAAACGTGCACAGTAGCAACTGAACAACTACTCGGGATGGAGATCTCGGAGACCGTGGTAGAGGGAGTCTCATCTCCAGGTCCGACACCAACTACGACCAAGCCCCCTGCCACCAAGACTGGATAAGGGTCTTGAAGTCTGATGTAACCAGAGTAGGTGGAGGGGGTGGTGGAGGAGGTTGGGGCTGAGGAGGTGGAGGAGGAGGAGGAGGCAGTATTATCGGTAGTGGTGGGTAATGGTAACCCTGGAATCCCTGGTAATGAGGGTAAGGATTGAACCCAGGGTAAAACTGCCCATAATGGCTCCTGTCCAGAGGGGGGCCAGCAGGGTTATGGTCCCCAGGGAACCCCAACGGGTAATGGGGGACAGTTCGGGGTCTAGAGTAAATCCCCATTGTCAGATCTGATGGCGGGGGTACCCACATTGGACCCACAGTGGTATAAACAGGCTGAGGGTCCAGTGCTGGGATAGCCCATGTCAGGGGGACCGACGTCAGGACTGGCACCACCCAATCCGGTGTTAGGGAATGGTCCGCATTGAGCCGGACAAAGGGGCCTGACGGCAGGACCGGATCTGGCATCGGAGCCAATGGCTGAGGCCGATCACTGGGTTCCGGCTGAGGAACCGTCGTCAGGACGTCCGGCGTTAGAACCAACGGCTGAGGCCGATCACTGGGTCCCGGCTGAGGAACTGTCGTCGGGACGTCCAGCGTCAGAGCATGATTCACCGGGTCTGATGGCGGGATTTTGGCCGGTGTCGACTCTATAGGGAACCCACCCAGAGAAGGAGGAGGAGCCCACTGGTTGGCCAGCTGGGCGGGAGGAGCCTCTCCTCAGCTTGACTCCAAGGGCGTGGAGTAGACCCTGAAAGATTCGGCTAAGGTCAGGGGTTCCCCTGTCTTGGAGGTACCCGCCAGAGAAGGGAGGCACTGCAGGAAGGAGAGGGAGGGCCTTCCACTGGTACCGGTCGCCGGGGAGGCGCTAGCCCTATGGGGGAACCACACCTGAGCGCCATCAGGATAGGCATCTTAACAGGTGGCATTGCGCTGGCGGGAGGAGCCCCGGCCAGCTTATCGACAGGTGCTGGGCATGTCCCCACAGGCTGGGAGCGGCTTACTGGCCGCCACATGGTCCCCGGAGGAGCTGAGGCGGCACTATAGAAGCTGGTGTGGATGCGTGAAGGAGTGCAGGCGATCCGACCCTCCTACGGCCTTGCCAGACTTATCGTCCGATTTCTTCAGCGGCGGATAGGCCTTGCTAGTTGAGGGCCACGTGTCATCCACAGAGCGCTCCCGATTCCGAGATTTCTCCTTGTGCCTCTTCAAAGGAGAAGATTTATCGGATGATGTCTCTCTTAATCGATCTAGTTTCTTCTCAAGTGAAGCCAGGCGGGTTTTTAAGAGATGGGTCTCCAAAGCCTGCTGTCTCCTTTTCTTAGTGGCCTGATTAAAGGTCTGGCACTCTGGACAGGAGGAGACAGGGTGGTCTGGGCCCAGACAGAGGACACACTTAAGATGACCCTCCATATGCGGAATCTGTGTGCCACAGGACAAGCACTTCTTCGGCAAAGACATCAAGTACATGGTACAAAAATGGAAAAAATTTTGGGAAGGAAAAATTCGACGCAAGACTCTTTTCACGACGATCACTGTATGGAAGTCTGCAATGCGAGAGACACGAGGCAACGGCGGGAAAGAACTGGAGGGCCGGCATGGGGACTATCTACTATATACAGTCACGTGACGTCGGGTGGGCGGTCCCCTGTCAGGGATTGCTAGAAAAGTCTGCCATGCGGCCCGACGCCAGGTGGCACCAGTCCTATATGTGATGACATATTGAAGGAACCCTCTCGAAGTAAGATCATGCTTTTCTCTTGCTTCAAATCATTTTACATTGGTTTTGTTTGCCCCTTTGTTACTTTCTCATTTTCCTTTTCTTTCCTTTGTTTTGATTTGCTCCCTTTTTATTTTACACACAGTGAAAGCCTTTACATTTTTTTGAACGGACTCCTTTTATTCAAAACTTAAAAGTAATACCTGTAGCACTTTTGCAGGGAAGGAGAGAGCAGGTGTGCCTCAGCAAGCCAAGGAGGGCTTCACTTTAACAAAAAAATAGCCTAGTAAGGATAAAGCCCAGCAAGGATTTTTTTTTTCTTTTTCAAACAAAACACTCAAGAAATGGGTTCTAGCAGCATGTGCTGCAGCCTTGTCTCCACTCAGCAGTGCTTTCTGTCCTGAGGCAGGACAGCAACTGAAGCTAAACTTTTCTTTGAAAATCTCTGCATTCAAGTCTCTTCAAGGAGATTCACTAATGTCTGCCCGCAATGCATACTTCCAAGACACAGCATGGTGGGTTACCAGGACTAACCATGAAAAAGGAAAACAGAAGAAAGCGGACAGAAGGTAAGTTAAAGTGAGGATATAAGGGTGGGAGGAATGTCGTCAGATCTGTAGAGGGGTCAGTTCTCAGATCTGCCAGGAAACAGAAAGCTGTCAGGACAGATTTTCACAGACTAGGATAGGACAGAAAAGAATGGACATGGTTTTTAAAGGAAAACACTGGAAAAGACATCGCTTTCCTCAGACACTACATAAACTCGTTAATTAGTGCTTTCAGACAGTAACAACTTTTCTTTAATGTTTTAGAACAGCTACCCACAACTTCCCTTTCTGTTGTTGGAAGCCACCATCTCGTGAGCAGCAGTAAGCATACCTCTCAACTACTATGAATTCCGCATAGCGCTATGATTTTCACACTCAAGTTTACCCTTGCTCCTCACAGGTTTACCAATGTTCCTCATGTTATAGCTATTTCTGGACACACAAACTATTAAATCATTGAACTAAGTTGATAGAAACATTCCTCAACACTAACTATATGGGGCCCACTATCTGTAGACATAATATTATTTAATATAAGAAAGTGCTACACATTCTGGCCCTTTGCTATGATTTTTGAAGGCCAGTGCTATGATTTTTAATGCTGAGAGGCTGAGAAGTATGGCAGTAATATTCCTGAGCTCACTGTATGCTAATATGTCTGTCTGACCTCTGCTATTGGTTGGCAGGACATATTAGCATAAAGTGAGCTCAGGAAGCTCACCGCTACTCATGAGATGGTGGCTGCCAGCAATAGAAAGTGAAAGTTGAAGCCTACTGTTTAAATAAAAAATAAAAAAAAGGCAATTAGAGGTAATTAAAAAAAAAAAAAAGTTTGTGTCTGAAAGCACTAATCAGGGACTTTTGTAGCACCTGGGGAAAGTTGTGCCCTTTCCAGTGTTCCCCTTTAAAATGCTCAAGTCCAGGATCAAAAAAGAAAATGTTGGCAGGGGTACTGACATTCCCCTACATACCGGAACAGGGGCCCTGATCTTGTCACAGGTATATCAGTTAACAGGCATGAAAAAGGTAGGGTCGCCAAAGACAAGTTAGGATCTGCAGAGACAGATTAGGCAGGGAACATCCAGACAGACTGGGTTGGCCAAACAGTCCCTTTCTGTCGATAAATTCTGAGTTTTTATGTTCCCCACAAGGCTACAGAAAGCTTCTCCCACCTTTCAAAGTGCAATTTTATCTTGTCAATACAGTGAATAATGTTAATTTATTTCATTCACATTGCTTGACAAAATGACTCCTAAATATTTCATTGTCTAATTGATATTCCTGATATTTTTTTGTTAATGATCACGTACATTTTCAGACAAAAGCATGGATACAGATTTAGCCTTATTTAGGGGTGAAACCTGATACCACCGAGAAAACTTCAATTTCACCACCAATAATATTTATTTATTTGAAAAGTGGGAACTGGGCTAGGCACACTGACCCAAACCTCATTTCCAAATATATTTTCTGTGTAGCAATTTAATTTTATCTCCTTATCCCCCAACCTTATGCCCTTAATATTTTAATTAGCCCTGATCCCCTGCAACACAGGTTCTTGATTCTTTGCAACAGAAGTTCTAGATGGGGCTATAGGGAAACATGCATGAAATTCAGGTGAGCAGACTTCCTGAGCCAGATAGAACTTTTGCTTGGCTGTTTGCAATCTGTAGTTATGCTCCCTTACTCTCTGGTCTGGCTCCACGAGGCACCTGCAGCATGTCCTCCATAGCCCCATCTATCTTTCCTGTCCTTCCGTCCCTCACAAAGTCTTGGTGTTACCCCCCACCAGTGGGGGATGTACAACCGACTGAGTGGCACTTTGTGCCTGCAGATGAAGACATACAAAGATTATTTGCCCCAACCCCTTCAGACACTGGCATGCTCGAGGAAGCAGTGCTGGTATACATACAAAGCATTTATAACTGCTGGTCCCTGGCTTACATCTGCCCTGCCTACAATACCTCTGCCACTGCACTTCAGCATGTTGTCACACAGGTGAGGACTTTATATTCAGTATTGACAGGTTCCTAAGCAAAACACTGCAAATATGCTGCACCTCAATAAACATGGTTGCCGTGCTGAACTGCCTTAGCTGCTCCCTCCCCCTCACAAGTGCCTTTCCCTGCATGACATCAAGGCACTATGCGAGCAGGAGCACTGCGGGCAGAAGCCACATTAACGAGAGTTCAATGCAGAAGGATTTATAGCACTTAAAATTATATTTTTTAACTGCAAACTTTGGAGATAATCTCAACAGAGTACAGTGAGGCTCACCAGCGAACTAAGGGAGCTAAGCTGCTGGTTCAGTTAGCAGCTCTTTAATGGAAACAGCCTCATGGCTACACTCAGCCAAAAGGAGAGTTTTATGTATAAAATTATGATTTTGAATTATATTCTATAAAAAGTTATCTACCTCCTGCTACAAATACTTTATCAAAACTGTATTAAAAAAAAATCTACTGGAAATATTTTACTTTTAAAAGGCAAACAGGCGGTGGCGCCAGAGAGCTGGGGAAGTCCTTTCTAAGGAGATATCCTGCTGGAGTGTTTCAACACAGTGTGTTCTGTGGACTTCTCTCTTTTTTTCTTCTGTTGTACTGTAGTTCTTGGGTTTATTTTTTTCCTCCTATCCTGGGCACCCACTTCTTTGGATACTCTGTAAGGCTCATGCATGCTGCTTGCCAGACACACCCTGTGCTGCTGGCCCCTTCACCCAGGCCTCCGGTACCTCTGTTAGGCGATGCCAATATCCCAGTCGGGGGGCTCCTTCTGTCATCAAGAAGGAAGCACCTTAGTTTGGCCTACAATGGTCAGATGGAGCAGGGCCAGACTGCTCAACGCTTGGTGGCATGAGTGGAACTACCAGAGAGGCCTTCGTTGATGGTTCCCAGTTCAACACTTTCATTTATGCTGTCATCCACGTAGCCAGGAGTTCTTCCACACAACCACCACTGGGAACTGCTACAAAAACAGAACTAAACCACCCACCCTCTGGGGAGGGAAGCCTGTAGTGGATGTTCCAAATACTTTCCTGCTGGCCTCATCTCTAGATGTCCCCGGGTTGGGGCAGAACCCTGGCAGCGCATTCCAAGTGCCCACCACCCTCTCTGTGAAGAAGGGCTTCCTGACCTCCCTCCTAAACCTCCCACCCTCCAACTTAAGACTGTGCCCTCTCATGTTATGGTTGCCACTCAGCTTAAATAGACTCTCCTTATCCACATTATTTATCCCTTTCAAGTACCTGAAGGTCCCAATTATGACCCCTCTCTCTCTCTCCTGTCCTCCAGGGAGTACGTTCACTCCCTCAACCTCTCCTCATAGGCCTTACCCTGCTGACCTATCATCTTTGTAGCCCTCCTCTGTACCATCTCTGGTAGGTTAATGTCCTTTTTGAGGTGTGGGCACCAATGCTGAACTCCATACTCTAGATGTGGCCTAACCAGAGACCTGTACAAGGGCAGTATAACTCTGCATTTTCTGGCACTGAAGCCGAGCTGCCAGATCCTGGACCACCTCCCCAGCTTTTCCAGATCATACTGTAGGTCCTATATCACTACATCTATGTCCACTCTCCCGCAGAGCTTGGTGTAATCTGCAAATAGACACATTTTTCCCTTAATGCCATCACTAATGTCACTGATGAAGACACTAAACAACACCGCCCCAGCACCGAGCCCTGTAGGACCCCACTTGTCACCTCTAGTGCCAGATAGCATCCCCCAACAACCACTTTCTTGGTTCTGTCTCTCAGCCAGTTTTCCACCCATCTGGCCATCTTATCCCCAACCCCAAGATCCACCAACTTCCTGATCAACCTTTTGTGGGGCACAGAGTCAAAGGCCTTGCTGAAATCAAGACAGAGGATGCCTACCGCTTGGCCCTTGTCTACTGTCTTAGTGACACAGTCAAAGAAGTCAATCAGATTCGTCTGGCATGATCTCCCCCCCATGACCCCATGCTGCCTCGCATCCTGGAGGCCATGCTCCTCTAGGTATTCCACCAACCTTTCCTTTAGAATGGTCTCCATGAGCTTGCCCACAATTGAGGTCAGACTTGACTGGCCTGTAATTCCTTGGGACCGCTTTTGTGGAGGGGCACATGTACTCTTCTCCAGTCCTGTGGTACCACACCTGACTCTAGTGAACTATTAAACAGGTCTGCCAGTGGCCCTGCCAGCTCCTCAGCCAGTTCCCTTAGTACCCTTGGATGTACTCTGTCCGGGCCTGGTGATTTGTCACCTTCAATGCCAGCAGCCCTTCCCTCCCTCCCTCCCTCCCTCCCTCACTCAGTTCCATGTCACGACAGTGATCCCTATCATAGCTTAATGTATAACACCGAAAGCATTTCAGCAATATACAAACCAAAGCGACCAGGCTTCCGGCTACTGCAAGTGTTTGTGCAGGGGGATTCGCCTCCCCGCAACCCCTGAATAAAGATCAACTCCAGGGGGCTGCGTGTCGAACAGGGGGTGAAACACGGATGGAAAAAAAAAAAAAAGAGCCACAAGCAGCGGCAAAACAATCGCCCCAAGCAGGTCTCGAATCCAGTGCCTGCTGCACCGAAGCCAGTCACCCTCATCACCACACAACAGGGCTGGCTCAGCTGCAGCTTGATCCCCTACTCAAAACCTCCCTCCTATCCCTCCCCTTCCCTTCCGGTCGCTCTCCTCACTGTGGGATCACTACCCTAGCAGGGTAGCTGTTGATGATAGCACTATAAATGAGTGACTGTTTCTGCAGTCACTCATTTATTATCACTATCATCACTGGCTGCCCTCACTCTATCCTCCTCTATCACTACATCTGTCCCCCCAACTCCTGTTCTCCCTCCTGAAAGCACTGGTCCTTCCTTCTCCCTGGTGAAGACAGAATTGAAGCATTCGTTTAGTATCTCTGCTTTCCGCATTATCCTCCACCCACTCCTCTCGTTTCTTAAGCCCAACAATCCAATGCTGCCAACGTGCCAGAGTGCTGTCCTATCACTCAGCACTACAGAGCTCAGGTGTGTGGCTTCGCGAAAAGGTTTTGGTTGTTTTTCAGGGTGGTGACCAATAGGTAAGTTTTCCAGTTTAGGCTGTTCTGGCTTTGTTTCTGAAGGTTTCACCTCATGGAGATTGTGAGGTGTTTTTGTTTGTTTTATGGAATCAATCTGAATTTTTTTTTTTTTTTTAGCTTTTTGTCAGGTGGGGGTGGCTTTTGGGTAAGTTTTCCATTTAGGCTCTTCTGGCTTTTTATCTGGATGCTGTAGCTTACTGGGATGGTCAAGTACCATTCAGAATATTTTGCTGCATTCACTTTGCATGTTTTGGGCTGCTTTTGTCTTGCTCATTAGGATGGTAACGACGAGGCCCCCAATTGCTTTGTAACAAGGGGTTCACTGTGTGGTTGTGTTTCATTTGCATAATATGTGGTGGCTATGGGGAAGCTCAGTTCCAGGAGTAAATGGTAAGTTTTGCTGCTATGTAAATTGCAGCGATCTAAATGTGTAAAACTGAATGCATAATGTGTAAAAATGCTACATAATATGAGAAAAGGTGCTACCAGACTCCTGACAACTATCAATCCTACATGACAGGTGCAGGTTCTGCCAGTGAATCAGTCCCATCTCCAACACTGTCCATAATGACCTTGCTGAGCTAGCATAGCTATACTGTGACCTATTTGGCCTGGAATAGTTTATACTGACTCAACCATGGAGATATCTTTAGGATAAAGCAGTCTCATATGATGGGATCGCAGTCAATGAGGGGGTGGAACTATCCAGAACCATTTTTTTAAAATAAACGAAATAAAAAAATAAACACTGATGTAACTTATGGTTCTACTGACAATCAATGACTTTGTAAGACAAATCTATCTCAATGTCTCCCAATTAGACTTATTGGTAGGCCCAGACTGGGCATCACTGTGCAGCAGGCTGTGAGTAACAGACAGACCTTTATACCAAGTAAGCCACTAAAGGAGTGGGTTTATTTTCAGTCTTTACAGAAAACAACCAAAAAAAATGAACAAATGATAACATTTCAGGACATGGAGGCAGCATGTCTTCTACTTCTTCAGGTCAGTCTCCAATGAGAAGAAAACAATTCCTCTCCAGGTCAGAATAAAACAGTTCAGGACATAAGGCAGCATGTCCCATCTTTCTTCAGGTCAGTCTTCACACAGCAAATTAGAAGACAATTCAGGACATGAAAGCAGAATGCCCTCTCTTCTCATCAGGTCAGTGTCCACTCTGAGCTACAAATTAATTCAGGGACATGAAAGGCAGCATGTCCTGTCTCTCTTCAGGTTACACACCACACTGAGCAATTCAATTCAGGACATCAGGATATGAAGGTAGCATGGTATCACAATTAGCATGACATCACAGATCCTCATGACATCACAACCAGTATTGTTACAGATAACAGCTTACTCAAACCTTCAGCCCAAGACAGTCAATAAGATATTTTAGGTACTAGAAAATGGCATTTTATACATCAATTAATTTACTTTGGTACTTTCCTTTTATACATTTTCTTAATTATACCCCTGGAAGGATGTGGAGAAGAAAAATGGAAACCATAGTGGATTTAGAGAATAAGAGAGGATGGGAGGGGGGAACTAAAAGAAATAAAGGTGAGATGATGTATATTAACCTGAGGTGATGTCCAGGTAGGTGGCATCATGAACTCCACATCCCTACAGGCTCTAAGCTGACCCTTACCTCTGACAGGTCACCTACGGACCCCATCACAGACTGCAACAGAGAAAAATAGGTTGGTTGCCCTCTTCTGGGTTGTGGAATGACATTTGACACGCACAGTGCCTTGATTTGAGAAAGGTTTTGACCTATGTGGAGAGGTGAGACACTGCTGACCATTTTTTTCCTGCCAATACATGATATGGCCAGGATATCTTACTCTTTTGCTGGTCAAAATTTCAAGGGTCTGGGCGTGGACCCTTAGTCATCAGAGAGAACATTTCAGTCAACTGACTGTGTGCAAATTCTCCCAACTGATTATGTGGAAATTCTCCCAAGAGTTGTTGGAACTGTATCCCATCAGTTGTGACGGAGACCCAGCTCCTTTACACCTGCTGTCGGCTGGAACGAGGTACTGGTGCTTATACTTGGAGGTTCATCAACGTTTAATAAAAGGAGGGGGTTCTCCCAGTGCTTCAGTTAATTTTGGAAGTACTTGACTTCCAAAAATAATATAAAAACACTTTCAACCCAAAATAATGAGGGGATATAGTATATAACTCCCAGATTAGAAAAACAAAATAAGGTGCTCGCCAGATTTGGAGGCATTGAATGATTTTTCTGAAAGAATATTTTATCAGTTATTATTTATACTGTATTGACTTTTAAACAGTGGTCTCTGTGAGAAGTTTAACTTCCAAAAGAAAAGAGGGGGGAATAAAAAAGAAAACTGTGACCGGAAAAATAGTAACAGGTTTTGTGTTTGCTCCCATCTGCCTTGAAGGAGACAGTGGAGGGGCCCCTCCTAAAGAAACCTACTTTAGTTGCTGAAGATCTCCCAAGTTAAAGACCTAGCTATAAACTTTGGCTAAAAGAAAGAAAAGAAAAAAGAACTCTTTGTGGCCCCTTTAGGCATCCGGCCATGCCCCCCCCCCCCCAATTCCGTCTCCACTCACCTCCTCTGCATTCTCCATGGTTTTCTTCCCACACCAGGGCTGTCAGAATCACACAGAATCTAGTGAGGAGAAGACGCTGTGGAGCATGGGACCGAGTGCCAGTGTCAAACCATCATCTTGATGGACCGCCTCACTATGTGTGTATGTTTCAGTTCTCATGCTGTGTGACACAACCATCCCACTTTTCCCAATGCCATACATTTCCCAGAGGTGGTCTTGCCAGCAGCAGTGTCCTGGCACATGCACCCCATCCCAAACAGACAGCAGGTTCCCTGGTCCATCATGAGGAGTCACTGCTACGGCAGGCAACAACACACCAGTCTGCCTGCAAGCAATCTTCTCCTTTCCTAAACTTGGGTCACCCAATGGAAGAGCTGTGTGCCATCAGACATCGCTAACCTTTTGTTTTTAGGGAAGGTAGGTAACCCCCCCTGAATGTCCACCAACCCTTGAGTTACCTTAGAGTTTATACAGTATGTATCTGTATGTTGGCTCAATAATTGTGTGCTTTGTATTTTTTCTAATCTAGATGCTCCTGTCATGTACACTGTTCCTATTGTAAATACCATAAAAGCTTGCAAATATTTTTATCTTTTTTCCTGTATTATCGAACTTCTCTACCACTGGACATTTGTGAAAATGGGCATTTTTGCTCACATACTTTCCAGTATAAAAATAGAACTGAACAGAAGGTTACTGAGAAGGTGGTGGTGAAGCAACTAAGGGAACACTTAGATGGTACTAACATATATGCACAGTTTTAGTTTGTTTTATGGCCCCTTCATAGCGCCTAGAGGGCCTTGTGAAGGGGAATGAATGATCTCCCTGTGAAGGCTCGAAGACAGCTGTCAATTGTTGTTCTCCTCAACCTGTTATTTGCATTGGACATTGTCCGTCACCAGGAACTTAATGAGGGAGGAATGAGGCCTTTTTGGAATTGTTCCATATATGAATCCAGTCCTTCTTAGTGGACCAAAGACTGTCTGTGGTCATAGGGAATTTTAGATCACCTAGACACTGGAGTTCTGCAAAGATCAAATTTGCTCCTGTTGTTTTTTGCAGTGTATATGCTTCCGCTTAGAGAGATAATCCATAAGTACAATTAGAGTTTTCACTGCTACGCAGATTGCACTCAGCTATATATTTTGTCTGTACCCAGCCAGGGCAACCTGACTGTTGTGCTGAAGAATTGTCTAGCTGAAATCAGAAGTCAATGGTGTTCAGTTGGTCGAGACTGAATTTTGAGGAGACAGTTGCGTCTAGTGGGCTTTTCTCACTTGAAGTTAGCGTAAAAGAGGGCCTTGGGCTGCGCATCATTGACTGAGATGAGAAGCCAGGCAGGTTGTACACCACCTGGGAGTCGTTCTTGACAGGGCGTTGACCCTAGAAACCCAGGTGCTGGCTGCCACCTGGCTTTAAACATGTGAAAAACACTTTCCACATTGCATCACAATCTTGACCAAGGCAATCTGAAATCTCTAGAGCAGGCTTTTGTCACCCCCCCAAAGTTGGATTACTCTACTGCCCTCAAGAGCTCATCAGTAAATCAGAGCTGTTGTATGCCAGCAGAATACAATACTACAAAATGTTTTTATGTACTGTTTATTACTAAGTATATACTTGCATAAAAATATGATCGTTGTCCCTTAAGAGTTAATCTGCTCCCAATACTTTTCCCCTACATATGCACACACCCCGACCGGCCACTCCTCTGGACTGCCAATGATCACCCCTGCCCACTAAGTCATCCCCTCCACCATCATCGCCACTGTCCCCTGTTGTGCTGTGCCCTGTTGACCTGATGTATCCTCTTCGCTGGGGCGCCCCAGGGCCCACAAGAGGGGAGATGGGTTCTGACACCATATCAGGCGCACAACAGGGGATTGGCCTGGAAGGCTGACTGCCAGGGCTGCATATGGCGGGAGTCGAACCAAGCGACCGTCATCCAGTCAGCTGAGCGGGCAATTTTCACATGTTTAAAGCCAGATGACAGCCAGCACCTGAGTTTCTAGGGTCAACACCCTGTCAAGAATGACTCCTAGGTTGTAAACAACTTGCTTAGCTTCTCATCTCAGTCAGTGATGCGCAGCCCAAGGCACTCCTTAACAGCTAACTTCAAGTGAGAAAAGCCCACTAGACGCAACTGTCTCCTCAAAATTCAATCTCAGCCAACTAAACACCATTGACTTCTGATTTCAACTAGACAATTCTTCAGCACAACAGTCAGGTTGCCCTGGCTGGGTACAGACAAAAGATATAGCTGAGTGCAATCTGCGTAGCAGTGAAAACTCTAGTTTTACTTCTGGATTATCTCTCTAAACAAACATATATACAGTACACTGTAAAAAACAACAGGAGCAAAACTGATCTTTTCGGAACTCCAATTACAGGTTACATGACATAGAAACATAGAATCTGACGGCAGATAAGGACCGCTTGGCCCACCCAGTCTGCCCATTTCCCTACCTACTGGATAAGCTGCAGATCCTAGTTAACCAGCAGCCTACTTCTTCCTACCCCCAACCCCCAGAATTGCCTTATGACATATGACATGACCTCTCTTTTTATACCCTCATTCTAATGTTAAGGCTGAGGGAGTTCACTTAGACCTTTTACCTGTGTACTGCATCCCACCCCAACAAAAAGGTGAACAACAGACATTCACATTTTACACATGGATCTCTGATGAGATGACTAAGAGTCAGATCTGTGAGATCCAAGGTCTCTTGTGGCATGGAATGTTAGGTGACAAGTGCTACTGAAGAGTGCTGGGTCAAAACATAAAAATTAAACAGACTCTGCCAGCTCAGGGGCTCTGGCTGGTAGTGTTCCGCACTGTCACATGGAGGAACCAGGATCAAATCAGGAGCATCAGCTCCTATACTTCGAACCGGCTGGGCTCTGTCCACATTTTAGAGGCAGTGTGCACAGGCTCCAGGGAGGGATACAGCTGACTGCTCTGCAGAGTATCCTGTGGATTCCAGGGAAGCACCGACATTGTGGGTACCTACAGAATAACAGCTCCTCCCCCACAGGTTGGTGTGAGCTTGGTGGCTGATGCTTTGCATCACCAGGTGCTAAGAGGGACTTCTAAAGGGATCAAAATAACCATGCATTGCCAACAATGATGCACCCCCAAAGCATTAGGTTTTGACCTAATCCATGTCTCCTCCCGGACCTCTAGTAAACATGCTGTGTTGGGTCTTTCCACCCAACAGCATGCTGAAGGGGGCAAGATTAGCGCCTATACCAGTTGTTGGGGTTAAGAGATGGTAGGTGGTAAATGGACAGTGACTGGACAGGAAAGTGGGAACAGAAGCAGCTCTAACAAGCCAACAGGCTCCACGAAGCCACAACAGGAGGGAACAAAGTGTAAATGAAGAAAAGAAAAAACAGAATGAAATACACTTACCCTGGTACCACCTGTTTAATCTGTGGCTTTACATATCCATCCACTGCTTTAGCTGTAGTGAAAGAGAAACAATAAACTGTAAGTAAAGGAAGAAATAAATGCTAAGTATTCTGAATATAATGGCAGTGCTGTAAATGAAAGCCTCGTTATCAGTCAGTAGGAGTAGCACTCGGAAGGTTTTCGGAAAGGAAAACAAACTGTAATTGCTGAGGAACTGACATAACAAAATGTTATTAACTAAGTGACCTTTAAATAATGAGCCCCAATTACCCTATCAATGAATTAAAAAGATGCAGATGGCCCATGCAATTATAAATCTGATTTCATCCACTGTAATTTAAGCTACATTTCACTAATATCTGAAGTCTAAAATAACTTGTTAAGTTCAACCCTATCCAAACAGAATACTAGCATCTAGGCAGCTGTGCACACTTTGACGTAACCAAGCTGTGGTGGTTTACTGCCACTATAACCCTAAAATAGAACTGCAGCATTGATAAAAGATTCTTCTAATTGCTTATAGTGGCATTGCAGTGCCATAGTGTTAGGGCTGCTAAACATTTCTGTCAAAACCCCTATTTTTCACAGCTTGCAACTTGTCTGCTGAGGGATCTAGGGTTTTAAAATCATCATGCACCTTCTTTGTCCAGAGGAAAAGACTGTGGTCATTTTCAAAACACTATATCCCATAGTTTTTAAGTTAAAGATGTAGAATTCATGTAAAATCCCAGTTTTAAGACAAATACTGGTCCATAATAGGGACTTTTATTTGTTTCATAAAGAAAAATGACTACCAAATGTATATCTTACTAGCGCATGTATAACCTGTCTCCTTGCACCCTGTGACTATTGTCGTGTGCACATACTACTGTATCTTCTTATTGTTCTGTAATTTGTCTGTACCAAATCAGGTCCACCTTGCAAATGAGTTGTCTCAATCGTGTTTCGCCTGGATAAAGACTGATTGATTGATTGAAGAAAGCCCAAATTAAGACGTTAAAAGTGTTTAAAAAACAGTGACCCCATGCATGAAAAAATAGCTTTAAAACAAAAACAAAGTGAAGAAATGAAGGACAAGGGGAATATGATAGAGGCCTTCAAGTTCCTTAAGTGAATTAACAAGGTGAACTGTGGGGAGCGATTTAGCTTGAATACTAGTTTGTGGTTACAAGGACATGAACAGAAACTGACAGGAGGTAGGGAGGTTCAGCAGGGACATTAGGAAGTATTATTTTACAGAAAGGTTGGTGGAGCCATGAACAGTCTTCCAGTCAGTTAGGTGGTAAAACTGCTGGTAGTTTCAAGCACAATTGGGACATAATAAAGGATATATTGGGGGCTTGGGGTGGAAAAACTGGGAGGAGAATGGGGGGATGGATGGGAAGGGATAGGACCCTGGAGGGACAGCAAGTCCCAGGGCTGAATAGGAAACTCGGGCATACTGGATGGACCACTGGTCTTTTTCTGCTGTCACTAGCTATGTTTCTATGTAAAACAACGAGATTGCTAGCTAGGAAATTTTTCCATGGGTTCCTAACGCCTGGCGACCTTAGTCCTAATGGTATTACCTGCTGCAAGAGCTCCCCCTTGAAGTGAGATCTGTTATGTCCACCTCCCCCCCTCCGCAAACCAAAGGAAAAAGCGATCCAACAAAAACTTTGTTTTTTATAAGCACAGTCAGACCTAGTTAATCCATGCCTTGTTATTACGTATACCTGATAATCTGAACAGGGAATCTCTGAAAAAACAGGTTACTCACCTGTAACAGTAGTTCTAGGAGTGGTATATGTTGTTCATCCCCACACTTTGGCATGTCCCTTTCCAATTTAAATCTTGCCAGAGGTCTTCAAGCTGGCTCCTCCTACCCACCCGGGTGGTATAACCCTCGGCTCCACCCCATGACACCAGATCTTAGCCAGGTGGAGTGCATTCCAGCCCCCACCCATCACTGAGCAGGCTCGGAGGAGGAGGAGGCTCCAGGACCTGAGCCTCAGCCTCCTTTATGTGCCTGTTGGGGTCCAGGCTTGGGCCAAGGGCGCCAAGCTTGAGACTGCTGCTGATTGCTGATGCTGCTGTTCCCCCTTGGAAGAAGGACTGCTGGGCCGCAGGGGAAGAGTGCCGAGAAGGCTTCTTCCTCTTCTGCTGGTTCTTGCCCAAAGAACCCTCAGCAGAAGTGGCGTCCAAGGTGGCACTGGACTGCTCTACATGCTGGAGGTGACCAGCCACTCCTGGACTGAACAAGTCGGTCCTGAGGAAGGGCACATCTGCTAATTTATGCCGAGTATCCGCCAGGAAGGAAGAGAGCCTCAGCCAAGCCGTGCGGCGTGAGGCAACTGCGGCGGCCATCATGCGGGCGCAGGAATCCCCAATGTCTAGGGCCGTCTGGGGCTGCTCTTTGGTAACAGCTTGGCCCTGGTCTCCGACCTGCTTAACTGTGGTCTGCACATCTGCGGGGAGATGTGGGAGGACTTTATCTAATGAGCCTAAAAGGGCGTGAGAGAAATGTGCCATGATGACGGCCGAACTTGCCTGATGAAGGCCCAAGGAGGAAGCTGCATAGACCTTCCTCGCTGAATGGTCCAAGAGCTTGGACTCCTTGTCGGGAGGATGGTCCGTGTAGGCAGAACTGCCAGTATGCCTTAACACAGAGGCGGTCACCAGGCTGTCAGCTGAAAGGGTGCTCTGAGAACCCCGCTATGGACCCCATGGGCACCGCATACTTGCGGGCCATGTGGGCAGACATTGCTGGACACGAGACAGGGCACTGCCAGAGTTCGAGTGCTGGATCAACAATGGCCTCGGCCACTGGAAAGGTCTCCGTCGGTGTGTCCCCTCTTTTAAGGATATTCGTAAGAGGGTACTCTGCCTTTTTCTGGATGGGTTCGAAGGGCATCCCTGTGGACTCAGAGATGAGGCGAGGGATCCGTTGGAAGGAGGAAGGACCTTCCTCCATCCCTAGGCCAACAGACGACTCGTCATCCCCAGGATGAGAGTGAAGCCTGGTGACGTCCAAATCCAAAGAGTCGGGATACAAGCGGCCTGTTGCCCAAATCACCCTCAACATGCCGAGGGCAGCCCGGGGTGACTGTGACCGATAAACACCAGGGAAGCCTGGTGTCCTGTATCTTCTTTTGAAGGAGCCCCTCCCACAGGCTGCGGTTACACCACGATGGGTGGTGAGACCAGTTTAGGCCGAAGAGGTGGGTTTGCCAGCCCCGCGGGTGGGGGAACCAAAGATTTCAGCTCCAGAGGGGTCGGCTTCCGCCTAGGAGGCGAAAGCCACGTCATGTCCACGGTAGGAGCCGGAGTAGGCTTGTGCCCAAACAAGATCAGCTGTTGCTACATAAGGTCCTCGTAGCGCTGACGGAGTTTCTGTCAGAGCATCTCCTCATCCGAGGAGGATGAGGATGAGGATGACCGATGGAGTCGCCTCTTCTTTTTTTTTCCCCCCAATTCTTTTGCCCTCCTGACACAGTTCGGGAGAACTCTCTCAGGCATCCTCTCCTTTCTGCCTGGCCGCCTGAGATGCGCTGTGGTCTAGTGCCCCGGCTGCAACCCGCTCGGGGAGGGTAGCCCGGCCACTTACTTGGGCTCCTTTTTTAGAGACAGACCCTGGTAGATGGGCGGGCCCGGGTGGAGGAGTGATGAGGCTTGGCCCAGTCAGATCCGGCACTGGGCATGGTGGAGATGTACCGTCACCTATCCCCGCAAGCTGGGTTTTTCCCTTTTCTTGTCCTTTTCTGCCCTCCCCTAGCATGTGCACCCCCCACGCTTAGCTCATGGCAACCCTGCCAGCATAGGGTACGCTGTAACATGATGTCCCGAGCTACTGCAGCATCCCCTAGTCTCCACCAGGGGTCACCAGAGCTCCAGACATCCAAGTGCCCCAAGGGTTGAGAGCAGCCTGCTGGGCGCCGATCCAATCCTTTCCCTGCCGACCCGCACCCGAGCTCCTAAACTCAGGTTGCCGGCGTGGCGCGAGGTGTGGCGTCCAGCGCCTCAACCCTCAGCGCCACCAGGCCGGCTGTACGTCACCTCTTCTTAGAGCGCTTATGGCTCTTCCTCTGCCTTTCAGTCGAGAAGGTTCAGTACCTTGATCGAGATCGGGTGGGACGACTCGGTCGCTCTGTAGACACCGGCCGGACTGGTGACTTCCGGGGATCCGGAACCGGGTCCTCGATGGGAACACCAGCAGGCTGGGTCTGCTCACCGGGGAAGACAAGGACCGGAGTCCTTTCCAAGGAGTTGTCAGCTGGAGCCGGCGACAGTGGGTCAATGGGGTCAATAACAATCTCGACCTCGTCGACTGCATCCTCGGTCGCCTAGCCCGATGGAAGGTCCGAAAAGCCAGCAGCCGAAGAGGCAATCTCAACCAAAGTCGAGACCGCATGCTCCTGGGACTGAGACCTCTCTCGGTCCCAAGAGTGCCTTTGTCGAGATGAAGACTTGTTCGGTTCCTTCTCTCGTTTATGGGATCAGAAAGAGTGCGAGTTCGCGAGGCTTCTCCCCGGTGGGAAGAGATCAAGCACAACTCCGAAGGAGCCCGGAAAGTAGAGCCCAGGTTAAGAGGAACGGCTAGGCCTCGACTGTTGGTGGCACGAGCCGTTTCTTCCTCAAATGCCTGCATGCGTTCCAACTGATCGGCGGAGCCCGCAGCCACGGAAACCACCCATCTAGCCTCTTTGGACTTCATCGGAGGGTTCCTTTTCTCCAGTCTCCCCAACTTTAAGTATGCCAGGCAGTCGTCCAGAATGTTGGGATGGAAGGCCAAGCAAAAGCTGCAGGACGAGGTGTTATGGCCGACACCAAGGCAGTAGACGCACATGAGGTGGAGATCGGTGCGCAACATCTTCTGGCCGCAAGGACACCGGCGAAATCTGTGTGAAGATTTTTCCTCCATAACTGAAGACACGAAAGAGCGATTGCTAACTCGAATGAGTTTTAATTTCAGTAAAACCAAAGTTTTAAAAGCCAGGGCCTACGAAATGCGTGAGCACGAGGGAGGCAACCTGAATCTTCCAGCGGAAAGGAAGATCTGGCGTCATGGGGCAGAGCAGAGGTATATACCACCTGGGTGGGTGGGAGGAGCCAGCTTAAAGACTTCCGGTGATCCTTAAAGGGGAAAGGGATATGCCAATAAGTGTGGATGAACAACACATTCACGATCCTATAAGTTATAAAATTTGCAAGTAGTGTTTTATTACTATCAACAATAACAAAAATAAAGTTGTACAGAGCAGCACTTCATAAAGGATGCTCAAAGAATAGTCCTACATCTGAAAGTCTCCCTCAAAATAACCCCCAAAAAACAAACATCGCTCTCACTATACAAGATGTTTTTGCCTGGCAGTTCAAACTTCTGCATCCTGTTCTTGTAAGTTTCATCCCGTCTTTCACAAAATGTATTAAACTTCGTTCTTTTTTTCCTGATGACAGCCCGAAGAACACATCTAGTATTAAACAGGTGCAACAAAATAGAACATTCTGTCCGACAGCTGGTCTCCTGTTGACAAGTTTGTAAACAGACTTGAGGCAGTCCAAATACAAGGTCAGCCCCCCCCCCGCTTTGTGTTCCATACGGTTATTTCTAATAAACTCAAATAGCTTTTTGCAATCATTTCAACAATACATTTGCAAACCAAGGGATCTCAGTTTCACATAAAGCTTCACATATATTTTTAACTACAGAGAAGCAAGGGAAGAAAGAAAGAATAGAAACAGCAAGTGAATGAAGGGAGATAATGGGGAAATTGTGGGACCATCGGAGTGGCCAATTACTAGGTGCCACAAGGAAAATGTGACTGCGTAATCGGACAGGCAAGAGATAGACAGGTAGAATAATTAGGAGGGGACAAGACAGATCCTTGCTTTTAACTCTCTGTGTATGACAAATGGGACAGGGTCTTACCCAAGCCTGTCACACACACACACACACACACACACACACACACACACACACACACACACACACTCTTTAAGCGAGAACCTTTAAAAAAAAAAAAAAAGTTTCCACAACCTTCTTTTATTTCTTTAACATTACCTTGTAACATTTACAGTTCTTTGCATATGCAGTATCCCTTTTCTCATAACATATTTTACAGAAAACATTTCAGTTAAGCACACACATTTTTCTCGACCATCTGAAGTCTTCAACCGTATCTTGATAGAAAATTAGCAGTGACATTCTCCGTTTCAGATTTGTGCATCACTTTGAGTTAAAATGTCTGTAGTGCCAAGTACCACCATGTGATTCTGGGATTTTTATCCTTCATTTGATTAAGTCAGCACAGAGGATTGTGATCTGTTATAAGCACAAAATCAGCTCCTAGCAGATTAACGGTTTCCAATGCCCATTTCACAGGAAGGCATTATTTTCCAATAGTGGAGTACTTTTTCTCTCCGTTGTGCAGTTTCCTACTGACATACAGAATGGGATGTTCTTTTCTATCTATATTCTGACTCAGGACTGCACCTAGGCCTACCCTTGATGCATCTGTAACAGAAACTGTTTCTCAAAGTCTGCACTTCTTAAAACAGGGGCTGAACATGACGCAGCCTTGATGGCCCGAAAAGCCTCATCACATTCTGGTGACCATTTCACATTATTTGGGTACCGTTTTTCATTAGTTCAGTGAGGGAAGTAGCTAACTGGGCAAAATTGGGAACAAATCTCCAGTAGCAACCAGCCAGACCTAAAAATGATCTGACATGTTTCTTTGTTTTAAAGACAGTACTGTTAGCTACAGCTTCTATCTTATAAATCTCTGGCTTTACTTAATTTCCCAGACTATAATCCAAATATTTGGCTTCTTCGTAGGCACTTCGCAGTATTACTTGTCAGACCTGCATTTTTGATAAATTGGATAACTGCTTGTAGGTGTTCCAGGTGACTTTTCCAGTCTCAACTGTATATCATGACATCATTCAGGTAAACAGCACAATAACCAGTGTGATGGTCTAGAATTACATCCACGTACTGCTGGAATGTGGCGGGTGCACCACGTAAACCAAATGGCATGGTGGTGAACTGAAAGGATCCAGAGGGAGTGGAAAATGCACTTTTGTCTCTGCATTCTTTAGCTAGGGAACTTGCCAGTAACCCTTGGTAAGATCAAGGGTACTAACGTACTTGGCATTTCTCAATCCATCCACCAAATCATCTGTCCTATCTGGCATAGGATAGCAGGCAATATGGACACTTGATCAAGTTTCTTAAAATCAAGTCAGATTCTTATACCCCTGCTTTTTTATTTACAGCCACAATTGGTGATGACCAAGCACTCCTCAGTTCTTCAGTGATACCCAACTCTTTAATTTTTTGTGTTTCGTTAGCCTCGTCTGCTGTTAACTGCTCTGGTAATCTGTATATCTTTAGTCTGATAGGGTGAACATTCTCCATCACAATTACGTACTCGATCCTTTTTTGTCGGCCTGACACTGTGGTAAAAGTACTTTCAAATGTCTTCACCAAGTTACATATTTATGTGCTTTGTTCTGTGGATAAGGAACCATTCACCTTTACAGCATCAGAAGTTACAATTTGTTCCAATCTGTCATAAGCTATATCAGTATGTTCTTCGGCAGTTTATGGTAATACCAACAATGCAACCTCGGAATCATTCACCTTTACAGCATCATAAATTACAGTTTGTTCCAGTCTGTCATAGGCTATTTCAATGTCTTCTTCAGAAGTTTCTGGTAATACTAACAAAGCAACCTTCGGTGTTTTTTCAACTAATTTCTTTAGGAGGTTAGCATGGTATATCTTGGTAGAATTTTTCCTATCAGGGTCAAACTGATAGTTAACTGCACCAGTACGTTTAACCACTTTATAAAGGCCCTTGCCACTTCATTAACAAGTCTGCTTTCTGTAGTGGGTAACAGTAACAAGGCTTTTTCGCGTGGCTCAAAAACTTTCTTTTACCCCATGATAAAATACACCTTCTGCTGTTTTGGGGCTTTTTTCCTGATTACATGGGCAATTTCAACATATTTTACCAATTTCTTTCTCAGTGTACACATATACAGTGCCTTCAGAAAGTATTCAGCCCCCTTGGATTTTGTCACATTTTGTGATGTTGCAAACTCAAATTAAAATACATTTATATGGGATTTGTTTGTCACGTATCTACACAAATTACTCTATAATGTCAAAGTGGAATGAAACTTCTGGAATTTTTTGTACATGTAATTTAAAATAAAAACCTGAAATGTCTTGATTTGATAAGTATTCACCCCCTTTGCTATGACACTAAATTGAGCTCAGGTGCATCCAATTTCCTTGCGAGATCACTCTACAACTTGAATGGAGTCCACCTGTGGTCAGTTTAAATGGTTGACATGATTTCAGAGGAAATACACCTGTCTATATAAGGTCCCACTGTTGACAGTGCATGTCAGAGCAGAGACTCTACCATGAAGACCAAGGAGCTGTCCGTAGAACTCTGTGATAGAATTGTGAGGAGGCATAGAGCTGGGGAGGGGTATAAAAACATTTCTAGGGTGTTGAAAGTTCCCAGGAGCACAGTCAAGTCCATCATTAGGAAATGGAAAGATTACGGAACCACCCAGACTCTTCCTAGAGCAGGCTGTCCTCCCAAACTGAGCAACCGGGCAAGAAGGACCTTGGTCAGGGAAGTGACCAAGAACCCAATGACCACCCTGACAGAACTACAGAGTTCCATGGCTGAGATGGGAGAACCTGTCCAGAGGACAACAATCTCTGCAGCACTTCACAGATGTAGCCTCTATGGGAGAGTGGCTAGACGGAAGCCACTCCTGAGAAAAGGCCACATAATAGCATGCCTGGAGTTTGCAAGAAGGCACGTGGCAGACTCTGAGACCATGTGGCAAAAGATTCTCTGATCTGATGAAACAAAAATTGAACTCTTTGGCCTGAATGCAAAGCGCTATGCCTGGAGCAAACCGAACACAGCTCATCAACCGTGTGTAACACCATCCCTACCATCAAGCATGGTGGTGGCAGCGTCATGTTATGGGGATGCTTTTCAGCAGCAGGGACTGGGGCACTTGTCAGGATAGAGGGAACAATGAATGGAGCCAAATACAGGCACATCCTTGAGGGGAACCTGCATCAGTCTGCAATAGACCTTGGACTGGGGTGAAGACTTACGTTCCAACAGGACAACGACCCCAGGCATACAGCCAAAGTAACACTGGAGTGGCTTCAGAACAAGAAGGTGAATGTCCTTAAGTGGCCCAGCCAAAGCCCAGACTTGAATCCCATTGAGAATCTGTGGAAAGACTTAAAGATTGCGGTTCACCGACGCTCCCCATCCAACTTGACAGAGCTTGAGCAAATCTGCAAGGAAGAATGGGCGAAAATCCCCAAATCCAGATGTGCAAAGCTGATAGACATACCCAAGAAGACTCAAAGCTGTAATTGCTGCCAAAGGCACTTCTACAAAGTATTGACTCAGGGGGGTGAATACTTAAGTAAACAAGATATTTCAGTTTTTAATGTTTCATAAATTTTTGTTACACAATAAAACTATTTTTGCCCCTTTAAATTGTTGAGTATGCTATGTGAATCAAGGGGGGACAAAATCATTTCAATGCATTAAAAATTCTGGTAGTAACACAACAAAATGTGACAAAATCCAAGGGGGGTGAATACTTTCTGAAGGCACTGTAAGATGTGAAAGATTCTTTCTGAGCAATGTTATCTTCCCATGTTTCTTTTATTACACCTAGTGGCTCGCTAGGTTGTCTATCATACAACATTTCAGAAGGTGAAAAACCTGTTGAGGCTTATGGCACTTCTCTATAAGCAAAATAGTAATCTTGTTTCTTCCAAGGGAGTCTTACTGTATTCTGACTAATGCAGTTAGCCCTTCCAGTGGAACTGCCCCGGAGATGAAAGAGTTAAAGCCTGGCGCACGGGGGGGATCCTCGGCACCCAACTAGGGATCTAAGGTTCGAGCAGACTCCACAGACCGTAAGGCCTAATCTGCTGGCAATTAGTAAGTTAGTACATGATAAAAGTGGAACATTTAATAGGTTTGAGATTGGTTTTCAAACCACTGTCCCTGGTACATTCTATGTAACTGCCAGATTCTTACAAGCAAACTATAGTGATAATAGCAATAATGAGATAAACTAAGCTATGCTAATAAAAGGTATATTAAATCAATAAAAAATATCTAACTTATGTAGTCAAGTGACTACAAACCCAATAAGGGCATAAAAAAGACTCCGATCACAGATGCCCATGAAAAAAAACACCACAGTGGTCCAACATTTCTAAGAGTGACAGCTGGAGTGCAGTGCCCCCAGCTTCTAGTAGGGGTGGGAGGTCAGAATACAGTAAGACTCCCTTGGAAGAAACAAGATTACTATGGTGCCATTTTTTCCTTAAACCCCAGGAAGTCTTACTGTATCCTGACTAATGCAGACTACCAAGCAGTGCCCCTTGGAGGTGGGCACAGAACCTACTTTAGGAATAGGTACTAGCCTGGGTGTCCAGGCAGTAGTGCTTGGGTGAATGTATGAACAGTTTTCCACGTAGCTGCTTTGCAGATTTCAAGCAAGGGAACATCCCTTGCAGCTGCTATGGAGGCAGCTGTCCCCTGGTAGAGTGAGCCCTCAGGCCCACTGGTGGATCCTTACCCAGTTTGCCATAGCAAAACTGAATACAGGCCACAACCCATTGTGCAATGGTCCTTTTTGTGGCTGGCTTACCCTTTCTCACTTCTCCATAGGTGAGGAACAGCTGAGTACACTCATTCCTATGGCCTTCTGTCTGATCCAGATAGTAGCTGATAGCCCTTTTTACATCCAGGCTATGCAGCCTGCACTCACCTGAGCTGGAATGGTCAGTAAAGAAGACAGGCAATGTAATGAACTGGTTCAAGTGAAACTCTGAGACCACTTTGGGAAGGAACTTATTATCTGTTCTGAGTACAACCTTATCTCTATGGAGGGCAATGTAATTAGATTCTACAGACAAGGCCTGTAGATCACTGATTCTTCTTGCTGAAGTGATAGCCACTAAAAACAGTTTTCCATGTCAGGTATTTAAGTTCTGCTGAGGACATGGGTTTGAAAGGAGGCTGCATGAGCTGCGCTATGCAGATGTTCTGGTTCCAAGAAGGGGTAGACTCTCTATGAGGAGGGTGCAAATGGAGCAACTCCTTAAAGAATTTCTTGAAAATGGCATTAGAAGCTAGGGAAGGGCCCTTCCCTGCTGAGAGATAGGCAGAAACAGCTGCCAGATGCACCTTGAGGGTAGAAGGCCGGAGGCCTAGGGAAAGGGAACATTGTTTAACCAGGAGTAGCACACTAAGCTGAAGCTCGTTTCCAGATGCGACCTGGGAGCACAAGGAAGTTAAGTGACTTGCTCAGGATCACATAGTATACACCTAGGTGGCTGTGGGATTCAAACCTAGGTCTCCAGATCTGCAGCTCAGAGCCTTAACCCACTGCGTAATACTGTCTAGAGAATGAAGGTAAGCCAAATAGACCAACAAGACTGCCAAGCCAGCTTCCTATGGACCTATACCCCTTGGGAACACCACAAATAGAGAACCTTTTCCACTCTGATCTGTACGTCTTCCTGGTGGAAGGCTTTCTGGAGACTCTCAGAATGTCCATGACCTCTTCTGAGAGATGCAAGCCTGCATACTCTAAGTCCTCGAGAGCCAGGCCTTGAGTCTGAGGGACCTGAGGGTGAGGTATAGGATCCTCCCTTGGGAGAAGGTCAGAAAGTTGTGCCTCCTGGGGAGGCAGACTGGACTGGTGACTGACAAAGTCAGTAACACTGAGTACCATGGTTGTGTGGCCCAGTTTGGGACAATCAGAATCACTGTCACAGGCTGCTCCCTGAGCTTGGTCAGCACCCTGAATATCAGGGGAAATGGAGGGAAGGCGTAAAAGAACTTGCCTGTCCAATCCAGAATCAATGCATCCAAGGGTACTGAGCCCCGTGCTGGTGGTCTGCAACAGTACTGTGGCAACTGATGATTGTCTGGGGCTGCAAAGAGGTTAATCTCTGGTGAGTCCCATCTCCTGAATACTGTCAGCAGGACTTGCCTGCCTGTTGAGAGTCCACTCGTGGTGGCCCTGACTGATCCTGCTGAGAGCATCCTCCAAGACATTGTCATTTCCAAGCAGGTGGAATGCTGACAGGAAGACTTTGAGATAGCAGGCCAGGCTCCAGACCATCATGGTTTCTGTGCATGGAGCAGTGGACCTGGTCGCTCCCTGTTTATGCAGTACCTGGTGGGTGTGTTGTCTGTTCTGACCTGAACCACCTTCCCCTGCACCAGTGTGGTAAAAGAATGCAGTGCCAACAGCACTGCTTTGAGTTCCAGCAGGTTTATGTGCAACAGGGATTCCTGCATGTTCCATGTGCAGTGTGATCCCCCAAGTGTGCTCCCCACCCTAGGAGGGAAGCGTCTGTGGTTAGTACCACGGTAGGAGACTGTTGCAGGAAAGGAACCCCCATCCTGAGGCTGTTCTTGTCCTGCCACCATTGCAGACCTTGTATCAGTGTGGAGGTTACTGGTACTACTTTTGACAGAGAATCCCTCCTCTGGGACCAAAAGGACCTGAGGTGGAACTGGATCTATCTCATCTGGAACCTGGCTTCTGGGACTACAGCAGTGCCTGCAGCTATATGGCCCAAGAGCTGAAGAAAATGCCTTGCTGGTCAAGCGACATGCAGCCTAAAGGAGGCTGCTAACTGGACAATGCTGTCCATCCTTGTCTGTGGTAGGATAGCTTTTACCCAAACTGTGTCCTGCTCTGCCCCTATAAACTCTAGGAGCTGGACTGGATTGAGAACTGACTTTTTGGTATTTACCAGGAACTCTAGAGACTGCAAGGTGTCCTGTATTGTGACCAGAGATTCCTCTACTTGTTGGGGAAGAGTGCCCCACAACTAGCCAGTCATCCAGGTAAGGGAAAATTGCGACTCTAACCTTCTCAGATGTGCGACAGCCACTGCCAGGCATTTTGTGAAAGTTCTTGGTGCAGAGGCCAGGCCGAAAGGCAGGGCCCGGAACTGATAATGGCCTGAGGGCAGTCTGAACCTGAGGTATTTTCTGTGAGACTGCCTGATGGGGATATGAAAGTAAGCGTCCTTGAGGTCTAGGGATGCCACACAATCCCCTTGTCTTGCAGTGGGAAGGATCAGAGCCAGGGTGACCGTTTTGAATTTTGGTTTTGTAAGATGCTTGTTTAGGTATCTTAGATCCAGAATGGGTCGCCACTCCCTGTTTTTCTTCAAGGTTAGAAAGTACCTTGAATACAACACTTTTCCCCTGTAAGGGAATGGGACATGTTCCACTGCTCTGTTTTGCAGCAGAGTGGACACCTCTGCCTCCAATAGGGCTGTTTCTGATTTGGTGGCAGGTTTGAATAGTCTTGCTCTTATTTTTGGAAATGACTTGAAGCTGTGAGCAAGACCCTGGCTTATTACTTCCAGGATCCACTTGTCTGTGGTAATGGTTTTCCATACCTGGAAGTAATGAGCCAGCCTGTCCCCTTCTGGGGATGGGGAGAAGACCCGGACAATCACCTCAGAGAGTCTGCTTGGCAGGGGGTCTTGGGCTGTGGGCTAGGTCCAGCATGACCAGCACTACTTCTGCCTATACCCCTTAAGTAGCCTCTTTGCTGCTGGTAGGCAGGGAAGGCCTGGCCTGATAAAAAGGCCTCTGGTAAGGTCTGCCCCGCCTCCCCTACTTTACTGTCACCCTTTTCTTTGGCTGCAGCACTCTTGTAAGCCACTCTGTATACATCCATGTTTTTCATATATGTCTCAGTTTGTTCACCAAAAAGAGAATTTTGCACTAGGGGAAAATCCAAGGCCTTAGTTTGGGTGTCTTGAGCGAGGTTAGTGCATCTTAACCATGCAAACCTCTTTTGTGATACAGCAGTAGCCATGATCCTGGAAGCACTATCATTAGTATCCACAGCCATGTGGAAATGGTACTTAGCTGGTTCCACTCCATTTTTAGCCAGCTCCTCCAGGTCAGCTGCCAGCTTAGGAGAAGTTTTCCCTGGCCAATTCTTAGACAGATTCCCACAAGGACTTTTGGTACCTGGAAACACAGACCATGTAAGAAGCTTGCCTTATGCATGAGGAAGCTCCCAGGTACCCCTTTTTAGCCACAGAATCGATTCTTCTGGAGTCCTTCTTGAGAGGATGTGAGGCCAAGGGAATGCCGGCTTTCTCACAAGCAGCAGCTTGGATCACCCCTTCATGACTACAGTGGCTAAACAAGAATTCAGTACCATTGCTAGACAAGAAATACCTCCTGTCCAGTTTCTTATCCACAGGAGGTACAGATGTTGGGGTGTGCAGGATTTTCAAGGACTGCCTTTTTAGAGACTTGTGGATGGGAATCAAAAGTCTTTTGGAAGCAGGCACATCCATCATCTCCACATAGTCAGGCTCTTCCTCTTCCTCAGAAGCTTCCTGAACAGGGAGCTCCAAAGCTTCTGCTACCTTTTTTATAAAGGCATAATGGGAGGCAGGGTCCCCAGAGGGACATGGAGGGGAATCAGGGTCCAGGTGTTCTGGTGAAACCTCAGGCTCGATGGGCTCACCAAAATCATCCTCCTCTTCCTCCTCCTCTTCCCATTCCTGTTCATAAAAAGGCTCTGACCCAAATGAACTGGAGGGAAGTGCAGTACCCGGTGTTTGAGTCGGGGTTTGAGTCGTTGAACACTGACCCGGTTCGCCTGAACCGGTCTGCAGAGACTGGATAATTTGAATGGCTTTCGCCATCTCTTCTGCGGTTGGAACCACAACTGCATGCTTCTGTGGTTCCGAACCGGCTGTTTTTTTTCTCTTTTTTTGCTGCAGGCATTTCAAGGCCTGAGTCAGCGGCTCTTTTATTTGTGGAGGTTTCACCCTGGTCAGAGGGCACTACCTCCAATTCCACCGGTTCATCTTTGGTGGTGGAACCAGACCAACCTTCTGTGTCGGTTGATTTCTCAGCCATTCTCTCCTGCAGTCTATTTAACTGCCTATCCAGTGTAGACTGAGGGAAATATTTACAGATTTTGCAATCTGCCTGAAGGTGGTCAAACCCAAGACAGAAAACACAGACGAGATGCGGATCAGCTTTAGCAAATGGTTCACTGCACTCAGTACAGTGCTGAAAACCTGTGGGACTGGTTCTTTTCTTGGGTTTCTGTGACATAACTGAGAAAAAATGTTTTAACATTTATCCACAATGGGCAGTATAGACCTGGATGAGAGAAAATATTTGGTAACAGTTGGTTTAGCAGCTGAGGAAAAAAAAAAAAACGAAATAAAATTCAGTTTTCTTTACCAAAAGTCTACTGGTCCTTCAAACAGTAAAATTACAATAAAGACTAAGAATTTTACCTCAAAAGAAAAGAAGAAATCTTTGGTTTCCTCCCGGTTGTGAAAACCGATCAGAAACCGAAAAACTTACCGGAAAGTAGAAACCCTAGTCTAGTCTAACCCGTAATCGAAGGACAGAGGTTTGAAAATTAAACTAAAATAAACAGCGGTTATAAAAACCGATAAAACTTGTACTTCAACCGAAGGAGCTGAGGAGAATTCTGAGGCGACTTCACAGGCATGCAGAATAAAGAATGAACAGGTTACTCACCTGTAACAGTAGTTCTAGGAGTGATATATGTTGTTCATCCACACTGTTTGGCATTGTCCCCTTTCACTTTAAATCTGCTGGAAGTCTTCATGCTGGCTCCTCCCATCCACCCGGGTGGTGTATATACCTCGGCTCTGCCCCATGACGCCAGATCTTAGCCCGCTGGAAGCCAGGTTGTGTGCGTCCGCAGTCGGGGAGGTCGTGTTACAGGCGAGTAACCTGTTCTTCTAGGAGCGTGGATATGTTGTTCATCCACACTGTTTGGCAGACTCCAAGCAGTTGTCCAGGATGAGGGGGGCAAGGCGCACACCCCCTACTTAGGGAACAGAGATTGGAGAACTGAAGCCCCAAAACCAGCATGCTGGCATGACTCAAGGTCGATGTGATAGTGGGTAATGAAGGTGTTTGCTGACTTCTAGGTAGCAGCCCGACAGATTTCCTGGATGGGGATGTCCCTGGAAGCAGCCACCAATGCAGCAGTATGGCGGGTAGAATGAGCTCTTATCCCTTTGGGAGGCTCCTTGCCCAGCCAACTCATAGCACAGACCTATGCATGATGTAATCCATCTTGCAATAGTCCGCTTCGCTGCAGGTCTGCCAGAAACAGCTTCAGCGTAAGTGACAAACAGCGGGTGAACCTCTCCACGAATATCCACTGTCCTCTTCTTATAACAGGAGAGAGCACGTCTGAGGTCCGAATTATGAAGCCTGTACTCGGCGTCCGAGGTGTGGTTAGGGTAATAAACCCGGCAGAGTCAACACCTGGTTAAGATGAAACTCTGATACCACCTTCGGAAGGAATATCGGGTGGGGGCGCAGGACAACTCTGTCCCTGTGGAAGACCAGATAAGGGGAGTCCACCGAAAGCACCTGGAGCGCCCCTGTCCTTCTGGCTGACATGATAGCCACCAGGAAATCCGTCTTCCACGACAAGTGACACAGTTCACACTTGTGCATGGGTTCGAATGGCTTGCCCATGAGCTTTGCCAAAACCAGCAGCAGATCCCACGGAGGTGGAGGTTCACGCACTGGAGGGGATATGTGATCCAAGCCTTTGAAAAAGCGCCCGACCACCTTCTCCTGCACCACTGACTGCTCCCCGGCCCGCGCCCAGTAAGCAGAGATGGCTGCCAGGTGCACCTTAAGGGTCGTCGACCGAAGCCCTAGCTGAGAAATGGACCACAGGTAGTCCAGAATTCTGGCCAAGGAACAGGAGGAAGGGTCCAACCCCTTATCCTGACACCAAATGGAGAATCTCTTCCATTTGAAGGCATAGCATTTTCTGGTCGACTCCTTAGGGGATACCTCAACAATGTTGAGGACCTCGTTGGCTGACTGGCCCGCGCCCGGTAAGCAGAAACGGCTGCCAGGTATACCCTAAGGGTCGAAGACCATAGACCCCCTTTGGAGAGAGACTAAAGGTAGTCGAGAATGTTAGCCACAGAACAGGATAAGGGGTCCAGACCCATACCCTGACACCAAATGGAAAATCTTTTCCATTTGAAGGCGTAACATTTCCTGGTAGATTTCCTTTCTAGATGCCTCCACCACGGTGTAGACATCTTCGGAAAGACCCAAAGCCTGGAACTCTAGCCACTCAGGTACCAGGCTGTGAGGTGCAGGGATTGAAGGTCCAGATGTAAGACCTTTCCTTGGCTGAGAGACATCAGGTCCAGGCATATGCAAAGCCGCTCCGGGGCCCTGCAGCTGAGGCTGAGGAGATCTGGATACCGGAACTGGCATGCCCAGTCTGGGGCTACCAGAATCACCTCTGCCTTGTCCCTCCTCACCTTGAGTAACACCTTGTGGATCAGGGGAAATGGAGGGAAGGTGCACAGGAGGCCTGGGGTCCACGGCCTCAAGAAGGCATACCCCTGCAGCAAGCCCTGCTGAGGGAGGCGGGCATGATACAGCCTCAGCTTGGCGTTTTCCCTGGAGGTAAACAGGTTCACCATCCGTTTGACCCAATGGGAGAACAGGCTGTAAGCTATCTCTGGATGGAGAGACCACTCATGGGATGTCTAGCCTATGCAGCTGAGAGCATCTGCCAGCTGGTTCGAGGCTCCAGCCACATAGATGGCTAGGAGAACTGCCTCCAACTGGCTTACGAGGGTCCAGATGCGGGAGTGCCTCCTTGCACAGCAGATGGGAGTGCATGCTGCCCTGTTTGTTGAGGTAGTACATGGTCGTGGTATTGTCTGTCTGGACTTGAACCACTTGACCCCAGAGCTGAGGAGCAAAAGCTGACAGTGCCAGTCTGACTGCTGTGAGCTCCAACAGGTTGATGTGGCATCGGGACTCCTTGGGGGTCTAGAAACCGTAGGCCCTGTTGTCCTCCATGTGGGCTCCCCAGCCCATGAGAGAGGCATCGGTCGTAAGGACGACTGTCGGCTCGGGGCGGACAAATGGGATCCCTTCCTGTAACTGGTCTGGGGTGGTCCACCATTGGAGAGAGTCCCACATCTTCTGGGTTACAGTGATCAGCTGGTCGAAATGACCAAATTGCTGAGTCCACTGGGCTGGGCAACCAGCTCCCACTTGACGTGGCGTATGTGCAACCCGGCCCAACAGACCACCGAGGTGAACGCTGCCATGTAACCAAGAAGGTGCAGAAATTCCCGGGCAGGGCGCAACTGCCCAACCAGAAATGATTGGGCAAAGGAGGAGAGAACCTCCACCCTGTCCGCCAGGAGCCGAGCTCTGGCTTGACAAGAGTCTAGCTCTGCCCTGATGAAGCCCATCACCTGGGAAGGCAAGAGTTCCGACTTGGCCTCTGATCAGGAGGCCGAGTTGGGAGCAGTTCTGGAGGGCCAGATCCCTGGACCTCTCCACCTCCTGTTGGGTGGAACCTGCCAGGAGGCAATCGTTGATGTAGGGGTAGATTCTGACTCCTTGACGCCGAAGATGGGCTGCCACCACTGCAATGCATTTGGTGAAGGCCCGTGGGGCCGATGACAGGCTAAACGGCATGGCTCAGAACTCGTACAGGGTGCCCTAGACCCTGAAGCGGAGGAACCGCTGATGGGACGGACGGACAGGGACATGAAAGAATGCATCCTGCCGATCCAGTGAAAAGAACCACATGTTTCGCTCCAAGGATGGTATGATCTGGGACAGAGTGACCATCTGAAAGGTGCGAGACCTGAGAAATTGATTCAGGTCGTGGAGATCTAGAATTGGGCGCAACCCCCCATCTGCTTGGGCACCAGGAAGAAAAAATTACTCACCTTAGTAATGTTGTTTCTTCTAATGGAGTCTTGCTATATTATAACACATATGCAGTGAGTCCCAACCTTCGAACTGCTCCGGAGGTGAAAGAGTTAACTTTCCATGCCAGGCATGGAACTTTGAGCGCGAGCTAGGTTGAAAACTCTGTCTGTTGTTAATCAAACTCAAACCGTCAGATCTTTACGAGCAAAACTCTTTAAGGTTCTGTGTGGAAGCCGTAAACCTACATTAGCCAACTGGCTACTAAATATAAGAACACATTTTTCTTGGTCCCAAAACAAAGACTCAAGTCAGGGGATCCAAAAAATTAAAAACATAAAACCCAAACACCCCAAAAAGGAGGGGTGAAAAAATAAAGTGGACATCTACTAAGTGCCAACACTGCACTGCCCACCCACATCCCAAAAGTAGAGGTTCTGAGAGGTGCAGGCGGGGGGGAGGTCATAATATAGCAAGACTCCATTAGAAGAAACAACATTACTAAGGTGAGTAATTTTTTCTTCAAACAACATGAAGTCTTGCTATATTATGACACATGCAGACTACACAGCAGTACCTCCATGGAGGAAGGACAGAACCTACTTTGGAAATAGGCTCTGAAGCACAGCTGTGCCAAACCGAGCATCACTCCTAGCCTGGATGTCCAGGGAGTAATGCTTGGTAAAAGTGTGAACTGTTTTCCAGGTAGCTGCTTGACATACCTCTAGGATAGGGATGTCCCTGGCAGCAGCCAGAGACGCAGCTGTACCTCTGGTAGAGTGAGCCCTCAGGCCTGAGGGAGGAATCTTACCCAGTTTTTCATAGCAAAATTGGATACAAGAGACAATCCACCTGGCAATGGATCTTTTAGTGGCAGGTTTCCCTTTACCAACCTCAACATAAGTGAGGAACAGTTGGAGGGAATCAAACCTGTGACCCTTGGTACGTTCTATGTAGTAACTAAGGGCTCTTTTGACATCTAAACTGTGCAGTCTCCTCTCGCCAGAGGAGGAATGGTCAGTGAAGTACACAGGGAGAGACACAGATTGATTAAGGTGGAAGTCTGAAACCACCTTAGGCAAGAACCTTCTGTTAGTCCTGAGGACCACCTTATCTCTATGAAAGGACATAAAATCAGGTTCCACTGACAATGCTTGTAATTCACTTATGCACCTGGCAGAAGTGATGGCTACCAAAAACACAGTTTTCCAAGTCAAGTACTTAAGCCCTGCTGAAGACAAGGGCTCAAAAGGGGGTTGCATAAGCTGAGCAATGCAAATATTAAGATCCCAGGCAGGGGCAGGGTCCCTGAATGGAGGGTTCGTGTGAAGCAACCCCTTGAAAAACTTGGAGAATACAGGATGAGCCGAAAGAGAAGAGGGTTTACCTGCTGATAAGAAAGCAGACACGGCTGCCAGGTGCACTTTTAGGGTAGCTGGCCTCAGCCCCAAAGTATTCAAATGCACCATATAATCCAGGACTGTGGGTAAGTCAGCAGATTCTGGGGAGATATGCTTGCCAGAGCACCAAATGGAAAATCTCTTCCATTTGGAATTATAAGTAGCCCTGGTGGATGGCTTCCTAGAAGCCTTCAATATATCCAATACACCTTGGGAGAGGTGTAGTTCAGCAAACTCTAACTCTTCAAGAGCCAGGCCTTGAGATTGAGAGATTTGAGATTCGGGTACCAAACCCTCCCCTGAGCACAGGTTAACAGGTTGCGATTCCTGGGAAGACACAGGGGAAGGTGGACTGCTAAGGACATAAGGAGTGGGTACCAGGGCTGTCTGGCCCAATCTGGAGCAATCAGGATCATCTTGTAGGGTTGAGATCTGATTTTGACTAGCACCTTGAACAGAAGAGGGAAGGGGAAAGCACAGAGAAACTTCCTTCCCAACTGGAGAAGGAAGGCATCCAGAGGGCTGAGCCCAACACTGGGGCCTGCAGCAAAAAGGGAAGTTGGTGATTGTCTGGGGCTGCAAAAGATCTATCTGCGGGGTGCCCCATCTGGCAAATACTACCTCCAATACTAGGGGATCCAGTGACCATTCGTGATGGCCCTGGGAAATCCTGCTGAGAGCATCTGCCAGGACATTGTCCTTGCCTGGGAGGTGAACTGCCGTAAGGGAGGTGTTCAGGGAATACGCCAGAGACCACAACTTCACTGCTTCAGTGCACAAGGCCGTAGACCGAGTGCCTCCTTGCTTGTTGATGTACCTCATTGTAGTGGTGTTGTCTGTTCTGATCTGTACAACTTTGTTCTGAACAGAGGTGGAAAAAACTTGAAGTGCTAGAAAACTGCTCTGAGTTCCAACAGATTGATGTGGAGCAGAGATTCCTGAGGGACCACAATCCCTGGGTAGTGAGATCGCCATATGAGCTCCCCATCCCAAGAGGGATGCATCTGTAGTAAGGATTAAGGAGTGAGACTGAGGGGTGAAGGGGCCCCTGTCTCAGATTGCTCTGGTCCTGCCACCACTGAAGGGCTTGGATCAGGGTTTGAGTCACTGGGATCAATTTGGTCAGAGGGTCTCTCCTTTGAGACCAAAAGGCTCTCAAATGGAACTGGATGTCCCTCATCTGAAATCTTGCTCCCTGCACAACTGCTGTAGAAGCAGCCATGTGCCCCAGGAGCTGCAGAAAATGCCTTGCTGGTCGAGAGACCTGCAGGGTGAAAGAGGAGGCCAGAGACCAAGGTCCTTGCCCTTTCCAGAGGGAGGAAGGAAGGCTCTGGCTTCTTTTGTGTTCAGTTCTGCACCTATGAAGGTGAGAAGCTGGACAGGCTCTAGAACTGACTTTGGAAGACTGAGAAGGAAACCTAGAGATGTGAGCAGTTGCTGAGTTACCTGAAGGTGTAGTTTTACTTGTTCTGGAGACTGGCCTACTATGAGCCAGTCGTCCAGGTAAGGAAAAATGGCAATCTTTTGCCTTCTTAAATGGGCAACTGCTACTGCCAGGCATTTTGTGAACACCCTCGGGGCAGAGGTGAGGCCGAAGGGCACTGCTCTGAACTGGTAATGGCCTGAGGGCAGTTCGAATCTGAGGTACTTTCGATGGGAGCTTCTGATAAGAACATGGAAGTAGGCATCCTTGAGGTCCAGGGACACTAGCCAGTCCCCTGGCCTTAGAGAGGTAAAATAATTCCCAGAGTCACCATTTTGAATTTTGGTTTTAAAAGGTGCTTGTTTAGGTATCTGAGATCCAGGATGGCCGCCATTCTCCTGTCTTTTTGGGGTAAGGAAGTACCTGAGTACAACCTTGCCCTGGTGTAGGGTGGAACCCTTTCCACAGCTCTGAGAGCCAGGAGGGTAGAAACTTCTGTTTCTACGGCAAGTGCCTCTGATGGATTTGCAGGTGGAAAGGACCTGGCTCTCATCTTTGGAAATTTTTTGAAGCTGAGAACCAGTCCCTGGCTTACTACTTCCAGGACCCACTTGTCTGATGTTAGAGACTTCCAGTCCTGGACAAAGTAAGCCAGCCTGCCCCCTACAGGTACAGGAGAATCGGCCCTGGCTACCCCATCAGGGTGCCTGCTTGGCAGGGGCTTTGGGCTGAGGGGTGGAAGCAGGCTTGCTTGCACCCCATCTGCCTCTCCCTCCAAAGAACCCCCTCTGGGCATAAGCAGAAGAGGAGGCCTGGGCTTGATAAAAAGGCCTATGAAAAGGCCTGCCCCTGCCCCTGGGATGCTGCCTTTGAGGAGTGGCCTGCCTTTCCTTGGCCTGTGCACTCCTATAGGTGGTCCTATATTCATCCATTTTCTTCATGTAATTCTCTGTCTGCTCCCCAAACAGAGAATTGCCCACAACAGGAAAATCCATGGCCTTAGACTGGGTATCCTCAGACAAGGTAGTACATCTGAGCCAAGCCATTCTGCGGCGTGCCACAGATGTAGCCATGACCCTGATGACACATCATTAGAGTCTACTGCAGCATGAAATTGCACCTTGGATGCCTCAATACCATCTGCAGCCACCTGTTCCAGCTCCCTTGAAAGCTGGTCAGGGACCTGTTTTGCTAGAGCCAGCACAGTATCCCACCTGGATTTCTGGTACCTAGCAGCATAAGCCATATAATTTGCCTGTCTGAGTCCCAAAGATGCTGCCATGTACTGTTTCTTTGCCATGGCATCAACCCTCCTGGAGTCCTTTTCAGGGGGGTGCGAAGCTAGAGGAATATTTGCCTTGTCACAGGCTGCAGCCTGCACTACCCCCACATGGCTGCATTGCTGTGTGAGGAACTCCGTATCAGAGCCTGATAATGTATACCTCTTGTCCATCCTTTTATCAACAGGAGGTATAGTGTGAGGAGTTTTTAGAATTTTTACTGTTTCCGAAAAGATTTATGCAAAGGAATAGACAGTCTCCTAGACTCTGGAATATCCATCATTTCTACATAATCAGGCTCCTCTTGATCATCAACAGCTTCCTCAACAGGGAGCTGAAGAGTTTCAGCAACTTTTTCATAGAACATAAACTAAGAAGGGGACTCAGAGAGCCTGGGAGGAGAAACCCCTGACGGTCTGTCTGGAGAGATGTCCGGTTCAATGAGCACATCCAGACTTTCAAAACCACATTCACTCTCCTCATACTCCTCTTCCCCTTCCTCCAGTTCATAAAAATCCTCAAAATCATAATCTTGAACCGGTGGAACCGGCCGAACCGAGCGCTTCCCTGATGGTGTCGGTTCGGTCGGAACCGGGGAAAGTGACTGGACAATTTGAATTGCTTTAGCTATTTCCTCAGCGGTTAGAGAGAGAACTTGTGGCTCCACACCAGCTGACTTTCTAGTCCTTTTAGTTGGAACCGGCTCCTCAGAGCTGGCTCTTCGTTTGCCCGAGGAAGTATCGTCCTGGTCAGAGGGAACTCCCAACGGTTCGGTTGGAACCGAACCGGGCTGGCCATCCGGGTCAGTGGACTTTTTGGCCTCCCTTTTCCCGAGCCTACCAACTCTCTAGTCTATGGTGGCAGCAGGGAAATTCTTACAAATCTGGCAGTCTGCATTGAGGTGGTCAAACCCCAGACAACACACACAGGTGGTGTGTGGGTCAGCCTTAGCAAAGGCTTCCCCACAAACACTACAGTGCTGAAACCCAGTGGGCCCGGTTTTTCTTTTGGGTTTCTCAGACATAGTGCCAGCCTAACCAAACTTGCCCGTTTATGGCAATCCGCCAAGCAAGACTCTTTATCGGTTCCCAACCGTGTCACGGGTCGTGGAAAAAAACGTAATGAAATCCGTTTTTTTTAGAACCAATAAGAACCGGGAACCGCACTCTAAATAAGGACTAGTAATTTTTTAAAACAACCTGATCGGTTCAAACTGAACCAAAAAAACGTCTACAAGTTCCACACAGAATAATTATAAATGTAAGCCTATCTATTACTTACATTACCACAGACAGAGCTTGAACCGACCGGCTGCGGTTTAATTTCGGTCAAAAAACCGATAAAATAATACTTTAACCGACAAAACGAACCGAGCAGAAGGAGAAATCTCCGGAGCGACTGTTCAGTGAGACGGAGTAAAGAATCTGACAGTTTGAGTTGATTAACAACAGACAGAGTTTTCAACTGAGCTCGCGCTCAAAGTTCCATGCCTGGCATGGAAAGTTAACTCTTTCACCTCCGGAGCAGTTCAAAGGTTGGGACTCACTGCATATGTGTCATAATATAGCAAGACTTCATGTTGTTTGAAGTACCTGGAGACAAAGCCTGGGTCTGCTGGAGGATCCGCCACAGAAGCTGCTGCCTTCTTGCGGAGGAGATGAGCTATGTCATCTCAAAGAGCCGACTGGGTACACGTGGAAATCTATTCTTCCCGAGGGGTACGGGCTCGGCTGGGAGGGTACTGCTTGAACTCGAGAGGCAGTCCCTGACCGACCACTTTGAGAAGCCACCTGTCCGAAGTGATAGCGGACCAGGTGGAAAGGAAGTGGCGGAGCCAACCCCCCACAGGAGGGCCCAGAGCTGGCGTGACTGAGATAGGGGTGGCAACCCCCATCCTGTCGCTGGGCAGGCTTGGAGTAGGAGGCTCCAGGACCTGAGCCTCTGCCTCCTTTGCAGGCCTGTTGGGGTCCAGGCTTGGGCCGAGGGCGCCAAGCTTGAGCCTGCTGCTGCTGTCTTCCTTGATAGGAGGGCTGCTGGACTGCAGGGGAAGAGTGATGAAAAGGCTTCTTCTTCTTCTGCTGGTTCTTGCCCGAAGAACCCTTAGCAGAAGTGATGTCCAAGTTGGCACAGACTGCTCTTTGTGCTGCAGGTGACCAGACATTCCTGGACCGAACAAGTCGGTCCCCAGGAAAGGCACATCAGCTAAGTTGTGCTGAGTATGCTCCGGAAAGGAAGAAAGCCTCAGCCAAGCCCTGCGGTGAGAGGCCACTGCGGCAGCCATCAAGTGGGCACAAGAATCCCCGAAGTCCAGGGCCATCTGGAGCAGCTGTTTGGCAACAGCACGGACCTGTTTGACCATGGTCTGCATGTCTGCAGGGAGATGAGGGAGGACTTCGTCTAATGACCTGAGAAGGGCATGAGAGAAGTGTGCCATAATGACAGCCGAGCTGGCCTGACGAAGGGCCAAAGAAGAGGCCGCACAGACCTTTCGGGCAGTGTGGTCCATATTCTTGGATTCTTTGTCCGGAGGTCAGTCAGTGTCAGCTGAACTACCAGTACGCCTGAACACAGAGGCAGTCACCAGGCTCTCAGCCGAAGGGTGCTCTGTGAATTCCGCAAGGGACCCCACGGGCACCACGTACTTGCAGATCATGCGGGCAGATGATGCTGGGCATGAGGCAGGGCGCTGCAAAAATTCAAGGGCCGGGGCCAACAATGGCTTCGGCCACTGGAAAGGCCACCATCGGGGTATCCCCTCTCTTAAGAATATCTGTGAGAGGGTACTCCGCCTTTTTCTGGATAGCTTCCAAGGGCATTCCCGTGGAGTGGGAAATGAGATGGAGAATCCCTTGGAAGAAGGAAGGGCCTTCCTCCATCCATGTGCCAATGGACGACTCATCATCCCCAGGATAAGAGTGGAGCCCGGTGACATCCGAGTCCGAAGAGTCGTGATACAGCAGTCTACTGCCTAAATCACCCTCGATCCACCGAGGGAGGTCCGAGGTGGCTAACCGACAGACAGGGAAGTCCGGAGTCTAGTCGGGCCTCTTTCGAGGGAGCCCCTCCCGTAGGCTGCTTAGGTAGCGGTTCCACTGGAATAGGTGGAGAGACCGGAATAGGCTGAACTGGTGGAAGGACCGCCCCCACGGGCGGAGGAACCAGAGACTTCGGTTCCGGAGGGGTCAGCTTCGGCCTGGGAGGCAAAAGCCAAGTAATGGCCAGGGTGGGTGGCGGAGTGGCTTCTGCCTGGTCAGGATCAGCTGTTGCCACATAAGGTCCTCATAGTGCCAGAGTTTCTGTTGGAGCCTATCCTCGTCCGAGGAGGATGAGGATGACCCGTGGCATCGCCTTTTCTTCAAGCGCTTATGGCTCTTCTTCGGTCGTTCGGCCGAGGGGGTCCTGGACCTCGACAGAGATTGGGGAGGTCAACTTGGTCAATCAAGAGACACCGGTGGAATCGGTAAAATCCGAGGATCTGGAACTAGGTCCTTGATGGGGACGCCAGCAGGCTGGGTCTCCTCATCAGGAAATACTAGGACCGGAGTCTGTTCTAAGGAGTCGTCAGCCACGGCCGGCGACAAAGGGTCGAGAATTATCTCAACCCCGTCGGCCACTTCCTCGGTCCCCTGGCCAGACGAAAGATCCGAAAAGCCGGCGGCCGAGGAGTCGATCTTGACCGAGGTCAAGACCACATGCTCTTGGGGCTCAGACCTCTCTCGGTCTGAAGACTTTCTTCGTTGAGACGAAGACAAAGGTTCTTTTTCTCTCTTCCGGGAGCAAGAGGAGTGTGAGCCCCAGGGCGCCTCACCCCGGGTGGGGAGAAACTGGCACAACTCTTTAAAAGAACCAGTAAAGGTGGAGCCTAGGTTGAGAGGAACAAAGTTTAGATTGGCCAAAGCACGAGTGACTTCCTCCTCGAATGCCTTCATGTGTTCCAGCTGCTCGGCAGAGCCCACAGCCATGGAAACCACCCACCTAGCCTCCTTGGACTTCACCGGAGGGTTCCTCTTTTCCGATCTCCCCAGCTTCAGGTGTGCCTTGCGGTCGTCCAGGATGTTGGGATGGAAGGCCAAGCAATAACTACAGAACAAGGTGTCATGACTGACGCCTAAGCAGTAGACGCACGTGAGGTGAGGATTGGTGCGCAACATCTTTTGGCCGCAGGAACACTGGCGAAATCCCGGGGAAGATTTTTCCTCCATGATAGATGCTGCAAAAGCACAATCACTAACTCGAACGAGTTTCAATTTTGGTAAAACCAACGATTTGAAAGCCAGGGCCTACAAAATGCGAGAGCATGAGGGAGGCAACCTGTATCTTCCAGAGGAAAGGAAGATCTGGCGTCATGGGGCGGAGCCGAGGTATATACCACCCGGGTGGGTGGGAGGAGCCAGCTTGAAGACTTCCGGCAGATTTAAAGTGGAAGGCGGCAATGCCAAACAGTGTTGCTGAACAACATATCCACGCTCCTAGAACTGGCAGTCACATAGAATGTACCAGGGACAGTGGTTTGAAAACCGAGCTCGAGCCTATTGAACATTTCACTGTTAGTATATAGGCTTTAACTCTTTCATCTCCGGGGCAGTTCAACTGCAAGGGCTAACTGCATTAGTCAGAATACAGTAAGACCTTCTGGTGTTTGAAGGAGGATGCTGTCTACCCCTCAGCTGAGTATGCTAGAGAGAGTGTGGACAGACTCAATAGCCCTACCGGAGGCCTGCAGACATTTGATAATATTTTGGACATTAGGACCAAAAAGCTTAGTGCCACTGAAAGGGGCAGTAAGCATCTTCTGCTGAACATCAGGAATGAAGCAGTAAACCCTCAACCAGGAGTGCCTACTTAGTTATATACCCACGGCAGCAGCCCTGGCAATAGTGTGAGCCATGTCATAGAGGGCTCTGAGGAGGTGCTTGCTAATGCACTCAACCGTCTGTAGGCACATAAACTCCTGCTTCTGTGCGCCATCTGGGAGGGCCTGGGCAGCAGCTTTGCCCTTCTTCCAGTTGGAATTCTGGTATTTCACCATATGAGGCAGGTAGTTTGCAATCCTTAGCCCGAGGGTGGAGGAGACACAAACTCTCTTACCCCAGAGGTCAATTCTGCGGGACTGTGTCTGGGGGGAAGGGAACTAGGGTGCTTTGGTTCCTTAGACCTGTCATGAGCTGCCTTAATGACCACTGAGTCTGTTTCGGGCTGGGCAGCATAACAGGAAAACCTCTGGGGGGCATGGTAAAGTTTATCCATCCTGTGGGGCATGGCTGGCATCATGTCTGCCCTATGCCAGGTTGCCATAGCTCCATTTCTCATGGCAGGAAAGATTGGAGGAATGGTTTTATGGAATCTCCAGGAAGTCCAACAGCTCTTTCCTGGTAACATCCTCTTTCTCAGTGTGGAAGCCTATGGCTGAGGACAATTGCTTTATCACACTGAAAAATGTGGGGTCCTCAGAAGGAGACCTAGGAGTATGCTTAATAGAATCATACTGATTGAGGAAGCTGTGGACCTGTCAGAGACCAGGATCTCCCCCTCTTCTTCCTCATCATCACCAGAAGAATGAGATCAGGATGGTACTCCTCCTCGATGTTGACCTCTTCCAGATCCGGGTCAGATGTTGGATGCGCCGACGGCCTGCGGGGAGGCTCCTGGCGGCAGACGAATAGGAGTTGACGATGAAGCCACCGTCGATGGCGCTGGTGATGTGGGCCTGTATGCGCCCAGCTGCTGAACAATCACCAAAGTGAATTTGGTTAAGATCTCATTTAAGTTGATGACTGTTGAAGACTGCGTCGGAGGGGATCAATTGAATAGGCAATGACGACCCCCCTAAAAGGCCCTGAAGATCTGAGGAGCCTGTTGCCCTATTGGTAGGAGGGGGATCAGGCCTTGACAGGAGAACCGCTGACTACGAGCCCATCAACGGGGGGCAACCAGGAGGTTAACAATCGGCTGCCCTGTCGGTAAGAGTCTGGAGGGCACAGAGACCTGGACAGCAACTTTGTGCATTGGTGCAGCCACAGCCGACGAGAATCTCCCAGATGAAGGAGAAGAGGCCATCAGGAAGCGAGACTGCCACTGGGGGAAGCGGTTGCGATCCGTCTTTCTTTATGACTTTAACCCCCAAGGACTTGTCTTGGGCCTTTAGGCCTGGGAGCTCGATGACCCTGCCGGCGACTGAGAGGCTGGAACCCCGGAGGACCCCTGCCCAGAACTGGCTACTTGCTGATCCATCAGAAAATTCTTAAGTGCCTTTTTGCATCACCTGAGGATTGTCTGGTTAAACTTCTGGCACAGCTCACAGTCAGAAACTTCGTGGTCAGGTCCAAGACGTTAGACACAGAGACAATGTCTGTCTGTGGAGACCATCTTCTTTCCGCAGCGACACGGGGGAGAGAGGTCAAAAGATTAACTCTCGACATAAACAAAATAAAGTAATTTCTTTAATAAAAGAGATCATGAAATATTGCAGAGAAAAAGCCATAGGTGAAAAAATGGCACAAGACTGCGCCAGAGCTTCCACGGAGGCCCATGCAATCGAGCAGACAGTGGGAAAGAACTGAGGAGGGAGCAGGGCCACTCACGCCTTTATAGGGTTGATGACATTGACGGATGTTGATGGCATGGGTGGCTCCACTTGTACTGCTGAAAACGTTCCGTGTGGATCCTGCTTCACCGACAGTGAAGTTCCTATGGTGTGACCAGATGACTGAGATACCCCTGAAGAAGGTCCACTAAACTAGGAAATGAAATATCTGAGTTAAATAAAAGAACTTAGCCGCTAAGAGCAACGTTTCTGTTGCAAGTCCGATGAGTATGTTTGACTGCGGGAAAAGAACGGAGGAGGGAAGGGGCCGCCCACATTTATATATGGCAGCCAACATCTGACATTGTCGTGGGCGGCTCTTGGTGGACTACTTTCAAAAAGTTTGTGTGGTCCTAGCGTCTGGTGGCTACAAGTTTCATAGGCATGGCCTAATGAATGAGATATCCTCGAAGAAGATCTGAGGTTAGTGAGGGAGCCAGCACCAATTACAGAATGGCACATGGCACCACATGGGGGTGCGCAGGTATGCTGTCCAGTAGCCATGGCCAGCCCACTGGCAAAAGCTTTGCTCCTGCAGGATCCCAGTGCCTCCAGCCCAGACCCATAAATGGAAGTCCATGGTGAAGACTGACTTTTGGAAGAGCTAAACAAACAGGCAAACATAGTACAAAAACAGCAGAAACTTGCAACATGGCAAACAAGAATAAGCTGATGGCAGTCAAAAAGGATAGGCACAATGAATATGTCAGAACAATATCCCAGCAAAGATAAGAGGTATACTATACAACAAAGGATAAGGAGGCTGTGCACATCATATAGTGTCCACTAAGGACAGCAGCCAGTAAGGCCAGCCAAATGCAGAGCCAGCTGCACTCCACAGTTCACACTGCCACCTGGGAGCAGACGTTCACAAGTGAATTTTGTTGACCTGCTCAAGAAACACCATGGGGGCAAGTATGTCACGCAAGTAAAGTATTTAGTCCCCAGGTAGGGAGAAGCAGCATTCGCATTGGCATGAAAAGTAGTTATCTAGCTCACTCTCCTGGAGATCATCATGAGACCACAGCACTCCTGATATGGGAGTTGGGGGACTGGAAAAAGGAGTGCTTGTGCCCCATAAACATGACTGGAAAAAGGATTACTTGCCCCCGCCCCCCCCATAAATATAGCAAAAGTGTGTCAACCTATGCTTACCTTTTGACTGTCTGTGTTTTACGGGCATGGTTAATTTTCATCCAACCATCCCGGTTTTAGACAGTTTCAATCTACATTAGATATTTACATATTTAATTATATTAGAATGGCTTTACTGAAAAAATATGCTTTATCATTTCTTTATTATTCTGTGACCTGGTAAGCTCACTGGAGCGGTGTTACTTTTATAGGTGTGACTTCTGTCACAGCGGTCTGTAGACCACCCCCATACACAGCTTCTTACCTAATGTAGTCATAAGCTGCACCCACAGTGATTCTGTCTCTCCTTCCTACCCCTGATGAACTCCTCTACCACCTTCCTTGACGTAAAGAGCTAGGTATGGGGCCACCCGCGTTATGTATGTGGTGCCAACATATGTCAATGTGGATGGCCCCAGCTGGGCAAGTTTCCAACTGGTCCTGATGCTGATGGCTTACAGTTCCAAAGGCAGGGCTCTACAGAGGGAGATGCCCTGGAAAATAATCTATGGATGTCAATAATAGATTATGTCAAAAAGCAATATGGTTAAAGTTTTTACTGACTGAACAGCCTAGACCAAGCATTATTGCCTCCCTGTGAAGAAGACTCTTATCAGATCAGTTTTCTCAATTAGCGTATTCAATGCAATTCTAGCATGGCCAATCAAAACTAAGAGATTTGTAACCTCAAAAGTGCAGACATAGCTGATCTGCCGGTGCAGCTGTAGTGCTACCACTTGCGACGCCAGCAACCCGGGATTGGGAGCGATCTCGGGCTGCTGGAAGGCCAGCCGGGGGAGGGACGACTGAGTACCCAAGGGGCTGCTCTCCTCCTCTGGGGAGGGTAGACTGCAAGTCTCGCCGCATTACCACCCCCTGGGTGACCACAGGTGGAGGTGCAGTGGGACCGCAGAAACTTGGGAGGGTAGGATGCTGGATGGGATCCGGAGTGGTGGCATGTCTCAACGTGCCCTGCCTCCTTGGATCCCCTTTAGTGCAGACGCCCTTGGGGAGGACCGAAAGCAGGAAAAACCCACATCACTTGCCAGGCGATGGGACCCAGCTGCCCCCAGACTCTTAACCAGGCTCCTTGAGGGCAGCAGGACTACCCGACGACACTGAACTGTGGAGGGATGACCTGGATCCCGCCTGGGGCAATCCAAAGCAGGATGGGGTGGGTTCACCAGCTCCCAGGGAGTTACCTGGGGCGTAACTAGAGGGGCATACAGCATAGGGCTCCCTGATGTGTGGCGACTGATGGGGAGAGAATGGGGTATAAAGAGCAAATAAAAAAAAAAAGTGCAGACTTACACAGAAGAGGTGTGTAGTATTTGGAGAACACATCATCCTTCGGTCGATCCGGGTACAGGTAAAGAAGATGATTTAGATCACTGATTCGATCTGCCAGGGATCCTATTGAAAAATCTTTTGTTGTGTATGGCATCAAATTCCAGACCATTCTTTCACCTGTAGTACATTAAAGAGCACATAAGACTTGAGGATACACTGCAGGTGGTGTGGCTGAATCATTTATTAATTTTGGAGAGACTGACTAGGCTGGATCTGTACACACTATACATAAAATAGTGGGGTGTGTTGTGTGTGGATATGAGAACTGTATTCAAACTTTTGATGAGAATATGGAGTAGTTAGATGACTGAACTTGCCCATGAGCATAGCTAGCATCAGTAGTAGGCCCCATGGAGGCGGTGGTTCGGACATCGTAGGGGACAGGTGATCCAGGCTTTTCAAAAAGCACCTCTCTAGCTCCTCCTGCATCACCGTCAACATACCAGCCCACGTCTGGTATGCAGAGATGGCTGCAAGGTGCACCTTCAGGGTCGATGCTCACAGTCCTGACTGAGAAAGGGACCAGAGGTGGTTGAGAATACTTGAGATTGGGCAGGCAAGGGGATCAAGCTCCTTACCATGACACCAGACTGAGAGACTCTGTCATGACCCCAATACAGTGGGGGGAAGGAGAGGTCCACACCTCAGATGACACTTCAGAACAGTGAGGGGATCTAGGTAATCGACCTGCCTAGTAGCGGCCTGGATGGACCCCTACCTGTGAAGACAGGGATGGGCTGACCCACTTTTACACAGCGATTCAGCAGTGTTTAGGGATCAAACAGAAAGCAGGCATCATGGACAATAAATACTGGACAGCAAAGGACAAAAAAAAAAAAAAAAAAGTCAAGTCCACAGAGTCTGCCCTTGTGCTCCTATGTTTTATTTTCCAGTTTCTGAGTTCTCACACCTGCTACCTTCCTTTTGTTCCCAACGACTTTCCAGAAAATTTCCCATTAGGATTTTGAACCCTGAGATAGTCCCAGCCTTGATCACATTACTGGGTAGACTGTTCAATAAGCCAGAGTGAGTCCTTCTGTTGCCTGGAGCTAGTGAGGCAGCCTCTTACTGGAAAAGGATCTGTGGTGACATAACAGCCAGAGATAGCTTTTGTCTGTGCAGATAGGGCTAAGACAGAGTGTTATCAAGTACTTGGAGGAAATATTTAACTTTTTCCACTGCTTAAAAACGTAGTCGTTTTTGTACTTCCAATTTAAATTTTTTGGGAACATTAGTTTTGCAAATTTTCAAGTTCAAGTTTACTGTGAAGGGATAAATCTGTTGAGCAAGTTCATTTTCAAGGAGGACCCTTTTTTAATAACAGCAAACCATACATACAGTCGGTATGGGGATACAAAATTAATTAACAGACACTATTTAACAAAATGTACAATACGAGCTATACAAGGCAGGGGTGAATTGCCAATGCTGGGAAACATCTAATCAATACATGAGGATGGTATATACATAAACAATATAAATAGGAATAATTACAGTGGTACTACAAGGTAAACAGAGTGATGGACAAAACAGTAAATATATACATATATACAAAGCAACAGAAGAAGAATCATCATTAGGCATACTGTAGTACTAATGAGAGTTTGGTATAATGGACAAATGGCAGAGAGGAGAAAACAGGCTAGCACCTAAGACAAGTATACAAGAGTGATGGTTTAGAGGTAAGCTAAGGAGGTAATTTATACAATTTGGAAAATAAAGTCAGTGTCAATCCTTCTCATATTATCTCCAGGACACATGTGCCACCAGGTACTAGAAAGACTGTTGCCTCTCACTGGCAAACAGATCTGTGGCAACAGGGACATAACAGGGTTTAATTTTTTGTCTATGCAAGTAGGGCTGAGAAGGAGTGTTGTCTAGTTTCCTTCCCGCCTCTCATCTCTTGCAGAACTCGTGTGTGTACCAAAATCACGTACATACTGCCTGCCTGCCTGCTGCACTGGGCCCTTCCCATACAAGCTTTCTGTAGGTCTGTAGTATCCTCCAGATATTTAACCAAAAAGAGGGAGGTTCCTTCAGATGCCAAAATCTGATTCTTTATTCTACAAATCTACAGATAACCCAGTGATTCTAAGCCATGCATATCTCCCGACTGTAATGGCATTAGTGACTTTGTTAATTAAGCAGTAACGCATGACAGGGTGTGGTGTTCGTGCTGGCATAATGTCACACCTTGGGTGGTTGAGCACGAGGCCGCAGGCTGAGTGCGTCCAATGCCCTGGGTGTGACGTTATCCCAGCACGACACACACCCTGGAGTGCATTATTGCTATTACACAATGGCTTGTTATTCAAAATAAAAAACATTTAAAAAATGATTTCAGTAGGTTTTTAGTGTGGCAATATATCTTTGCTTCTGAAGAGAAGATGTGAAAATGAAATGACAAATCAATACAGTGATGTTATACCGAGATATCATCACTGTCTCAGGCACACACTGACCAATCAGAGTTCAGGATTCTTTTCTGCCATTGTATAATGTGTCAGTAATACTGTAATCTGCAGCTGACATTTTGCCGCTTCCAGACTTGTCTTTTATAGTATGCATCACACAGGTTCTCTCCACTGGTGGCACATGGTCACAGACTGCCATAACAGCATTTCAAAGTGCTTTCTGGTAATGTACTGTCTACCTCAGGAAAGCACCTGTCTTATTAGATCATGATTGCAAGGGGGTGTGGGGCAGTTGCCATAGTAGGGCCGGAGTGCCCTGTGTCATCCTGTGACGTGATCGGTTATTTTCCGTGTTTGCAGCCCTCAGGATGCCAGCACTCAAGGTGCACTAAATATGCCAAGTGTGCTGACACAGAGGCTGGCCTGTGCCCTCCCTCTGTGCCTTCCGCTGCACTGACACCCAAGGTCACCCAGGTGGCAATGTTATAGTGAAGACAAAAGCCCTCCACCCTAAAGGAGGAGAGTGTCCTCTTGGAGGCTTGAGCCACCTTCCCCCTGCTGGCCCATACGTGGCTTGGACTCATTCCCAAACCCAGGTCAATGGCAATGTGACCATCAACCTTGCTGCTGGGCTGATGGGCCAGCTCTTACTGAATTTCTTAGAAGTGCAATCAATGGGTATGCTTACTCTTTTTGGGGAAGTCAGCCCCAGCATACCTAGAAATTCAGATTCTCCAACACCTTTGACGCTATCATTGGAATATTTACCATCTTAGCCATTCTGCTCGGGAAGAATGAGTAAGAAATAAGGTCCTCTAATACCCCCAGGGATGAGTCAATTTCTTCATCCCCAGTTACCTCAGGAGAAATAACTCCCTCTTCAACCTCCTTCTTATAAAGGTCCTTTTCCTCATCTATGGGGAGTGCAGCGCATTGTGGGCATTTTGTTTAATTATTTGGAAAAATGGCCACATCTGTCTAAATTCTTCCATTGAGGGTAGCTGTCACTTTTAAACACAGAAACGTAGAATGTGACGGCAGATAAGGACCGTTTGGCCCACCAAATCTGCCCATTTTCCCCTACCTATTGATAATACCTCAGACCTCATTCAGTTTGCAGCGTTCCCGTACTTGCTTGTTGATAGCGTTACTTTGTGTGTGCCCCATGTTCTTTTGGATTGCCCTACCATTGCCGACCCCATTACCTCCATGGGGAGGCTGTTCCACTTGTCTATCACCCTCTCCGAAAAGAATTACTTCCTCACATTACTCCTGAGCCTACCTCCCTCCAACTTCACATCATGACCTCTTGTTCTCAAACCCTGTTTTCCCTGGAAGAGGCATCTCCCCTGTACTTTGTTAATCCCCTTGAGATATTTAAAAGTTTCTATCATATCTCCTCTTTCTCTTCTCTCCTCTCCTCCAGCGAACACATGTTGAGGTTCCTCAGTCTCTCCTCATGTGACATTTGATGCAACCATTGTATCATTTTTGTAGCCCTTCTCTGAACGATCTATTCTATGTCTTTCTTGAGATACGGCCTCCAGAATTGTACACACAGAATTCCAGATGTGGTCTCACTAATTGTCTGTAAAGTGGCATCACCACCTCTCTCTTTCTACTAGTGATACCCTTCCCTATGCAACCAGCTGCACTATGAGTTTTTCTTCTTGTGGGACTACAGGTTAAAAATGTTTTTATGTAACCTTTTCCCACCAGTGGTCTGCAGTGAATGTTTTTGCTCCTTTTACTCAGAATGACCCTCATCAGGAGTCTTGTGGTCTTTGCCACTACTCTTAAAACCTTTAGAAGTCTCCAATTTAGACAGACTGCTTAGAAGAAGACAATTTGCTAGACATTATTTCTAGAAGTTTTGCAACCTGTTTAACGGGGGAATACTCTCAAGAAATAGTTTCTAATGCTGGAGCAGACAGAGACTTTCTTTTCTTTTCTCTTTTCTCCCCTCTTGTTTTCAGTTTTAGGCTCAAACACCTGACAAAACTCACAATCAGCAAAACTCTGTGAAAGTCCATCTGCCTTAGGCACCCAACATTGACAACACAGCCATTTGATTTATTTAAAGCATTTTTTGGCCCAAGTTACGTAGAAACATAATTTGTATGCAGATAAGGACTGCTTGGCCCACCCAGTCTGCCCATTTTCTCCCTACCAACAGCATCACTGTAGACCCCACTTGATCTCCAGCTCCCCCCCCCCCACCAATTCCTTTCCACTAACACTCCCTTAAGTTTATCACAAGAATTCTTGAACCCTCAACACTGTTTTTTGCCCCACCACCTCAGCTGGCAGGCTGTTCCCGGAATCCACTATTCTATCTGTGAAGAAGTACTTCTCTTGCATCTCTCTTGAATCTACCCCCTCCAACTTCATAGCATGTCCCTTTGTGGTTGAGCACCTATTTTTCAGAAAAATACTTTCATCCTGTACCTTATTTTTTTTTATGCTCGTATATTAGGCCCTCGGATGCTGCCGGGGGAGGAGATCCACTCCTTGTATCAGCTAAGTCCCAGCACGTGCCAAGATCTGGGCATCATGGGACTCGCGTTGAGGGTTTTTTCCCTAGTGCATCCCACCTCCCAACCTGTACAAAGCAGGGCCAGTCACGCAATGACCTTGGTGCATAATCAGGTGCGATCCCGCAACCGATGTGCAGAGGTCTGCCAGTCCCCACCCTGACAGGCTCCCAGTATGGTCCTGGGATGCTGCACCCCCCTGCCAATGCTATGGGTTGGTAGGAGCTGGGTACTGGGTTCCCTCCCTCCTCTGAGAAGGTAAGTTGTCCCTAGGATGCTCAGCGCCCCCACCGGCTGACCCTTCGACGTCCAAAGTCTGCTCCAAAACCCCAGCCGTCGATGCCACAGACAGAAGCGCTTCTGCTGGGTTGGCGGGCTAGCTCATTCTGTACCTTATTTACCCCAGTGAGGTATGTAAAGGTCTTTATTACATCACCCATCTCCTTCCTCTCTTCCAGGGTGTACATATTTAATTCCTTCAGTCTCTCCTCGTAGGGCTTTTGATACAGATCCTCTACCATTTTAGTTACCTTTCCCTTGACTGCCTCCACTCTGTCTATGTCCTTCCAGAGATGTGGTCTCCAGAACTGTACCCATAATTCTAGGTGAGGTAATACCAGTGAACTACTCAGAGGCAGCACCATCTCCCTCCTTCTACTGATGAAACCTCTCCCTATGCACCTTAGCATCCCACTAGCCCTCCCAACTGCCTTGCCATACTGACTGGCTACCTTTTCATCATCAGAGATAATTACTCCCAGGTCTCTCTCCTGCTTGGTGGTTGTCAATAACATCTCTCACCCCCATTTTGTACTCTGCCCCAAGTGCATTATTTTACATTTTTTCGCACTGAAACCCAGTTGCCATACATTCAACCACTCCTCGAGTTTTCTCAGGTCTCTGCTCATCCTTTCCACCCCACCTGGAGTGCCTATTCTACTGCAGACTTTCGTGTCATCTGCAAAGAGGAAGATCTTCTCCTCCAGCTCCTCTGCAATGTCACCTATAAAAACATTAACGAGGACTGATCCCAGCACTGATCACTGAGGTACCCCGCTGGTAATCCTCCCCTTCTCGGAGTAAACTCTGCTTACCACCACTCTCTGTCACCTATCCTCTAACCAATTACTTACCCAATTTACCACCTTTGGACCCACTTCTAAGCTCCCAGCTTTCTTAATAGTCTCCACTGTGGAAAGGTGTTGAATGCCTTACTGAAATCTAGGTAGACCATATGCACCACTCCAACCTGATTTAATTCACTGGTCATCCAATCAAAGAAATAGATCAGATTAGTTTGACATGACCTCCCACTCGTGAACCCATGCTGCCTAGGGTCTTGTAAACCATTACATTCATGATATTCCACTACATTTTCCTTCAGCAGTGACTCCATTAACTTTCCCACAGCCTACGTCAGCTTGACTGGTCTACACTTGCCAGCCTCCTCCCTGCTACCACTTTTGTGATGTGGGACTACACCTGTCCTCCTCCTCCAGTGAGCTGTTAAACAGAACTTTTAGAGGTGCAGCCAGAACTTCCATAAGCTCCCTCAATGTTCTAGGATGCACTCCATTTAGTCCCATTGCTTTGTCCACTTTCACTTCTGCAAAAGGACCAGTGTCCTCCACCCTCCCTTCAGTTTTTCTATTACTTTTTTGTGGCCCCTCCCTTTCTACTTCCACTGTGAATACTGAACAAACATATTTGTTCACGATGTCTGCCTTTTCTTGATTCCCCCCACCCCAAAAAAAAAAAACCCTCTTTAACCTCACAATCCCTCCGATGGTCTTCCTCTTTTCGCTTACACACCTAAAAAATGTCTTGTCATCTTTCATTAGCACTTGGACTTCTCTCTCAGTTCTCAGTTGTTGGTAATCAATGGATTTAATTTTTGTGTTCTTAGTATTTTTAGCAGAAGTTGTTTGTTTGGCTCCATTCATTTAAACACACTGTTTGTACAGTCTTTTACCCATGAAGTCCTGAGTCACAGGGAATCAGAGAAAAAGTGGTAAAACCAAGGTTCCTGGAACTGACCTGCATCCAATAAAATACGACAAATGTAACCACCACGTTTTGATGATTCTGATGATGCAGAGCAGGGAACAGGGCGACACTGCTAATCATGGAGTGCAAGCACGATTGGGGGCACTGCCTGCCTTTACATTTTTATTTTTTTTTTTACTTTGCAGGCGACTGCACATGTTAGGGGTTTTATATAAATGTTCCTCCCATAACATGTTTGTGAGAACTGTGCCCCCCTTCCCCGAACCCACTATATGTCATTTGCTTATTGTTTTTTTCATTCTGTTCTGTGTAACCTAATTATATATAAACTAATACTGTATAGGATCCTAGGTAGTATGAACCTGGCAGGAGCACAAAGCTTTATTTATTTATTTTAATTATATATAATTTAGGCTCCTCATCACCCTAGCTATCCCTTCGGACAGACCCCCCCCAGCCCCGTCACCCTGGTATCACCGGGACTTACCTTCTCGACTCTGTCCGGTCGCTGGATGTAGAGCCTGCAGAGGGTCGGTCGTCACCCACAGCTAGGGGTTTTTCTGCCATTTTCTCCCCTGGTTCCCATCCCTGTTGCTGGGGTGCACTCGCCACATGTGCGTACATGGAGGTGCACACACATCAGTCCCACAGCACCCTCCCTTCCCTGGCACTCATCAGACCCACACTACCCTCGGGCCTCCACCCGGGGCAGTCATTTGGCGGGCGTGACAGTCCTCCCTCCTCGGAAGAGGACAGCAGTCTTTGGATGCTCAATCCTCTACCTCCTTAGCCAACCCCTGGTGACCCGGAACATGGGTCGCTGGCATGGCAGGAGGCAAGGCATGAATGCCTCAGCACTTCACATCACTGGGTCGGCCTACACAAAGCTTTTCAATAGTTATTCAGTTATGAAGGTTCCACTCTGATTTGTAAGAAAATAAAGAACTACTTTGCCACACTTTCAAAAAATATTACTGTCTGACTTCATATTTAAAATGGCTTCTAAGTTGACTTATTTAGCCATTTGCTTACCTGCTTTATTAGGATTATCTGCTACCCATGCTATTGTTATGCCACCAATCTCAGAATCACTGAATCGTAGCAGGAATGTCCCATTTGGCTTGGACAGTAGCATGTCCTGTGCTTGCTGCTTGTTTACAAATCCCAGAATTGCTCTACATCAGATATGGAGATGAATGGATTGTTGCATTGGTAGGTAACACAGAAGTCAGGGAAAACAGAGGCATTACTGAAGAAAATGGCAGTACAGAAATAGAGTTTTTGTAATGTTAAGTCACTGGGTAGAACACCAACATTCTTTTTCACCACATTTGTATGCTGAAGTCCTGCAGTGAACACACAATAGAATCTTCCCTTAGCTGTGTGCAGCTGTCTGCTTTCTGTACCATCTACTAAGCACCTCACTATAAGTTCAGCAGCCAAGCCCAATATACGTTCAACCAGCCCAGATCTAGCCATAACAGTGGCGAACTGCCCTGTATAGACTACCCTAAATCTGATCTCTTTACAACACTTGCTAAAATAAACTATTTCTGAAAGTATCGTAACTCTGGCTTATATTAAACTTGAAGTCACATGTAAACTTCAGAGCAAGAAGCTTTCAATCCATTTTATCAAGACAGAAAATTTAAATGATTTCATTACTGATTTTTTCTTTAGGAGAGGGACTGTTAAAGGGAAACTCCTATCGAGTCCCTAAGTGCAGCAGCGGCTGCAGAAACGCCCGATTAGGGCTTTTGACATAAAAGTAAATTTTTTCATTACCTGGTGCCCTGGAATTTTAATTAAAAAGATCAGCTCGCTCCATAATGGCGACAGAACCAAGGACGGACATCTCACACACCCCGGGTGACTTCTGCCACGAAGGTTATGCTAATGAGGGCTACCAACAAATGGCAGATGTTGGAAGCCTTCATTAGCATAACCTTTGCGGTGGAAGTCACTCAGGGTGCGCAAGATGTCCACCTGGGGCTCTGTCATCATTATGGAGCGAGCGGATCTTTTTAATTACAATCCTGGGGCACCAGGTAATGAAAAAAAATTACTTTTATGTTAAAAGCCCTAATCTGGCATTTCTGCAGCTGCTGCACTTAGATTATAGTAGGCTACGTCACAATCAAGCCCCTTCAGTAGCTGTATGGGAAGTTCTCAAGTGAAGAGCTGTTGGCCAACATCCCAGCCCAGGGATAGGCAAGGACACTGACCACTCAAATATGGGGTGGGTAGTTGGTCTGGTGGCGCTGAGGGTTGAGGCGCTGGACACCACACCTCATGCCACGCCGATGACCAGAGTTCGGGAGAGAGCTTGGGAGCTGGGGGTCGGCAGGGACTGGGTGACGATCGAGCACTCGCTGGGCTGTTCTCCTCCCTGGGGGGAGGGTTGGGGCATGACCGGTGCATCAGCGGCTCACAGTGGAGATCGGGGCGCTGCAGTGCATCAGCTGCACATCACCATGGCTGACACAGGCAGGGTTGCTGTGCCAAGCATCAGAGTGCACCACGTGGGTTGGGGGTGGGGAGAACACCAGAACAAGGAAAAGCCCGGCTCCGTGGGGTAGGTGATGGCACCTGACACCCATGCCCACCACCGGATCCACCTCGTCTGGCCTTCCAGTTCCGCCACCCAGGTCCCACCTGTAGCCAGAATCTAACTGTAAGAGTGCCCAAGAGGAGGGGAGGCCCAACCCCAGAGGGGTTAAGCTGGGGGGTGCTGGCTGTAGGGAGGGGAGGAGGCTCAGGGTTGAGGGGACCTTGGGCGGGCAGGAACAGGCAGGATGCCTGAAAGAGACTCCGCCGGCTGTGACCAGAGTGACAAAGAATGGGGGGAAAAAACAAAATATGGGGTGGGTTTGATGAAAAAATCCTTGGAGCTGTGAGAGAGTCTGTAGATTTGGCCAAACTCCTGGCACTGGTCAGGAGCTGCTGCTAAATAGTGGCCTGCTTGACTCAACAGGGAACCAATATTAGTGATGCTGTTGTGAAGGATAAGGGCTCAAGATTGGGATTTGGGAACAAATGGAAAATAAGCAAAGAAAAATCACGAGGTAAGATCCTGTTTGAGTACTTGTCATGTTTGTGGTTTAAAAGCAATTTATTTTTTTACTTTGCATTTAAAAAAAAAATAAAACCTTTTTCTAGTAATTCCAGTCTTTTTGTTCATACCTAATTAATTCCATTTCCTTATATACAATAGCCAAACAGTCCTTACCCATCGTTCCAGTGAGGCTTTAGGTGTTTTTTTGTCAGTTCCATTACTCCATCAAACCACTGCCAAAATGTGAAATTCCGACCTGGTAAGCTTTCCTAACCAAAAAACATTCCAATTAGCATTTTAGTCTGGATTTCCACAGACAAATGGAAATTTTCACATATAAACCTAAGGAACAAATCTAAGACCAAATCAAATTTATTACAAAACAAAAAAATTCATGATTTTACCAAAGTGGTAGCACAAACCTTTTATTTAACTTGGGCAAACAATCCTTTAGGAGTTAGCACTCTACAGCACTCAGGACTATGAGGTTACTATGCCTGTATGGCTAATGTTACCAAACTGTAAAACATGCTGACAGATCTCTGGAAAGAGTTCTGAGGAGGGGAATGTAGCACACGTTGACAAAAAAGAAACAATTACTCACTGAAGTAATATTATTTCTTCCAAGGAATTTTTTAGCATCACTGACAGGTGCAGTATGCCAGCTGGGTTCAGCTGCCCTGGAGAGGAGGAGTCAATGCAAATGAAGTGGTGGGGGCTGAAACAATCACGGGATTTAAGAATGCATGGGATAGACATAAAGGAATTCTAGAGGGCAGGGGTAAGGGGAAACAGACTTCTAGGAAAACAAACTGAACTTACAAGCTCAAATGGGCAGACTAGGTGGGCCATAGGCCCTTATCTGCCGACACTGTCTATGTATCTATGTATCTATGAAGAAGGCATTGGCCAAACAGAATACAAGTAGAGTAGAGTGCTGCCTGCAGTCAGCCTGATTGACCTCAGAACACATTTCAGAGCTGATAAAGAGCAAAAACTGTGCCTAACGGGGGCCAAAAAAACTGTTCGCAAGAACCAACCATCTATTCTAACCCACTACTGTGAAAGAGATTTTATCACACGAATAAAACAGTCATCAAATCTGGCTAAATCCCATAGCAGAGCCTTTTGAAAAGGTTTCCAGGGGAGGAAGGGTGGGCGGGTAAGAGTAATGCTAAAGAATCCCCTGGAAGGAGTAATATTACTTGGGTGAGTAATTGTTTCTTCTCACCCCAGGAATTCTTTAGTATCTATTGACAGGTTCAGACTTCGAAGCAGTGTAGTTGGGAGGAGGGCACAGACACGTACTTTGAGAAGAAGCTCTGAAGTACCGTCCTGCCAGATTTGGCATCCTATAGGACTACACATCCAAGTAAAAAAGCTTATTGAATGTGAGACTCACATTTCAAATAACTGGTCTGCACACTTCTAGTAAGGATATAGCCATGAACGTTGCCCAGGAGGCAGCTGTTCTCAATGAGGTAGGCCCTAAGCAGAGAGGGGCCGATTGTTAGCCATGCTGTAACAGAACTGAAATACGGAAAAAACAGTCCTGAGGGAAAATACTCGCTCACCAGATTCTCCTTTTCTGCGCCAATGCAGGAAAGGAAGAGATAATAATGGCAGTACCTGAACTGCTAGGAGCGCTGAACAGACCGGCAGGAAAATCTCATGCCCAGTCCGAGCATCTTGAAATAGCCTAGACAGAACTTGCCTGAGGACAGTACAGGCAGAGAAAAGGATTGAATAAGATGGCAAATGGAAAAACACCTCGGGAAAAGATTTCCTATCCATCCAGAGGACTAATTTGTTCTTAAGGAGACTGAGAGGATAAGGCCTGAATGAAGGACTTGAACATCTGAAACCCATCTGACAGAAAAAGACTAGCAGAAAGGGAGTCTTCGATGTTACTCACTTTAGGACAGCATTGCCATAGGTTCAGATGGAAACCCCCTGAACTTGACAATGCAGAGGTTTGTGTTCCAAGGGGGAAAAAAACTATCCCGTAAAGGATCTGGAAGTGAAAAAGGGTCTCTTGCAGAACTCCTTGCAATGGTCTGAGAAATTACAGTTTCTCTTGCCTAATGGAAAAAAGGCCGGGTAACCGCTAGGTATACTCCCAAGGAGGAGGCCCAATGCCCTACTATAAGTAAGACAATAAAAACCTTTATCTTTAAACAGGAAACAAGTCACAAGGACCAAACTAGTTCTGTTTACAAGACAGAAATGCCTGGATGTGAACTCAATAATTCAGTCATGAGAGGAATAAGAAATTAAAAAAAAAAAAAACCCTCTAGGGTCTTGTCCTTGAACCAAGGGGAAAAAACACACTTCCACTAGGAAACTGAGGTTTCTGTGACACTAATTCAGGTCTCCAAGGAGTTCTAGCCTCTCAAGAACCAGGATTTGAGGGGAAAAAAATTGAAGTTTCAAAACACTACTCCTGTCTGAGAAGGGAAGTAGTTTGAGGCAACGACAGCAGCTTGAAGGCTGTTTAACTGAAAACATTTTGAACAAACAGTACTAAGGCTGTTCCATCCCATCCAGAGCCACTGGGTCCGTTGAGGCTAGAAAGTTCCTTAACTAGAGAAGTACTTTGAAAATAAGAGGAACACAAAACAGGAGGAAGAAAACTTCCCCGACCAGTCTAGGATGAGAAAATCTGTTGGAAGTACCCCAAAACTGGAGCCTGCCACCAGAAAAGGAAAAACTGGTGGTTCAGACTGGAGGCCAAAAAATTCAGATCTGGACCGCCTTACCTCTTGAACAGTGTGGCTAGGACATATGAGCTGAGGGTCCACTTGCAGTGGCCCTGACTAATGCAACTTTGGGAATCTACCAAAGTGTTGTCCTTGCTCGAAAGATGGGTGAGCGACTGAAACACTTCCAAAGAAGTAGGCTAGAGATAAAAACTCGTAGTTATTATGGACAGATTGGAGGCCTTATATCCCACTGCTCGTTGGTGTGATACAGGGCAGTTGTATCATCCATTCTTATCTGAACTGACCTCTGGACCGAAAAATGAAGGCCTGATGGAGATGCTCTGAGATTCTAGGGACTGATGGAAGAAGGACTCTCTTGGTATACAAGACCCACTGATGGAGACCCCCCCCATAGGGAGGCACCCGCTGAAAGAAAACCTCTGTACCAAAGTTTTGAAGAAAAGAGGTGAGAAAATCAGCATTTTCTTACACCAGTCCAGAGCTTGTAACAGAGTTCAAACATCACGAAAAATTCTCTTATTGGGGATCTGTCCAAGAGGACTGGCCCCTTGAACTCCAGAGACAAAAAATATACACTATATACAGGGAAAGAAAAACTTCCCCTGAAAGGAAGAGCACTGCCCCCTAAAACTTGCTGAATTTTGGGATGGCTAGGGGAGTTTTCCTAGTAGGTGCAAAAAAAAAAAAAAAAAACAGGACCGAAGGAATAAAATGCCAGACTTAGGGCTTGAAAGCCAAAGTAAAAGAGAACTGGCTAAAAACAGCAGAGCTTCCAGTGAAAACCAGAGATTCAGTCTTCTGTGGTAAACCGCTAACCAAACCAGATACCTGGTGAACAGCCTGTTTTTTACCCAGTATCTGGGAGCACTCTGGAGGTAGTCTAAACGGCATGGATGTAAGCTGGTAGTAGCCTGAGAAAACCCCAGGGCTAAGGAATTGAGAACAGATTGTATCGAGGGAGACAGGAAAAAAAAAAAAAACCTGCATTTGCACAAGAAAGACCTGAGGTAAGGAAAATCCTGAACCCAGGCTGTTAAAGTCGATAATGATTCACCGTTCCTCATTTTCCTTTCAAATGAAGGTAACAGCAGGAAAAAGAGGTCCAACTCCCCAAAGAGAAGGGGACCCTTTCAAGTCTTTGACACTCACCAGAGTCCAGTGTTCTAATTCCCAATGCTGACACGCTACTGGAGAGAGAGAGAGACAGAGACTGCAGCCACTGGAGGTAAATTTTAGTTATTTACTTATCATACATATATCTCTCTTTTTTTTTTTTTTGTTACACCAACCGAGGAAGGGGTAAAAATTGAATCAAGAGGAAAGGTAACTAGACCGGCCCAGCGGCGCTGAGGGTTGAGGCGCTGGACGCCACACAAACCTGGGTTTGGGAATGGACTCGGATCATCGTGGGATGGCTGGGAGAGGGAGGATTGAGCATCCCAATGGATGCTCTCCTCCCTCTGGGAAGGGATACCAGGGTTGCTACAAGCACCTGATGTCCTGAGAGCCGGTGGAACCATGGGCTCTCGAAGACTTGGTGGCTCCACTCGGTGGAGTTGGGGAGGGGGGATGCTGTGAGGCGCTTGACAGGAGATGTGCATCAGCACGTCACCTTGTCTGGACTTATGTCCTCGTGCCGGCGTTCCAGGGTGCTGGGACAGAGAAGGGTCCACAGAAAAGTGGAAAACACCCCTCGGCGATCCTAGATAACGACTGCTCCGGGCCACCCAGCCACCGATCCCAAGGGACAGACCCCGGTGTGCAGGTGAAAGGAGGATGGGCACTCTAGGGGCAGATTCTGTGATCGGGGGCAGGACTGGTATGAGTGGCCCAAAGGAGTGGATTGACGAGGGTAGGTAGGAGGGATAAAAAAGAAAGTTAAAAAAAGAAAAGAAAGGTAACTGGAGAAGAGATACCAGGAGTGGAAAAGAGCACCCTGGGAAAAACCCTCCCATTTGGAGAATTCCAAATGTATTGGTGTAGGGAAACAAGGTTAAAGGGAAAATAATCCCGACCTGTAGCCCCCTTTACCCAGAGACTTCTGGGAAAGGGAAAAGCTCATCTTTAACTGAATTACTAGGAGAGTTAAACTTGCCTGTTAGTGCCCGTCAGCTTCAGTATGAACTCCAAAATGGGAGATGTTATCATAAAGACAAACCAAAATTTGCACCGAAGCATAGCCCAAAAAGGCTAGGATTTCTCAGACAGGCAAGGCCTGAGCCAATGCCAAGACTTTAGAAAGTGCATCGTTATGACTTAAGGCTATGAAAGCATAGTGCTTCCATATGCCACTTGGGCATTTCAGAAAAACTCCCTGTGTATAGTACTCCACAGCTGTAGCACTATGGCAAGAATAGAATACATCAAAAACTCTTATAATCTAAAACTGTATGCTGTAAAGGTAGCCAAATACAACAGGAAGAACATTTACCATAACATTTCTTACTCACAGCATCTAGATTGTCTAGAGTCTATCCCTGGAGGGAGAGCAGACAGTGGCGCCAGGGTTGAGAAGCAGGCCGCTGCTTGCCCTAACTCTCTTTAATCTGTAAGTGACAGAAGAAAAACAGCAGAACACTTACCGAGCTGGTATTTCCTCTGAATGCTTCTGTCAACCCCGGAAGAAGAGGAGGAGGGGTTTCCAGAACCTACCTGTAGGTCTCTTCAGAGAGAAGTCAATTCTTTGGAGGAGAGCAACACACCAGATCTACAAAGTCGTCGTCCTCCACTGCTTGATCAGTGTCGTCCTGGACGGGGAGTCCACCAGTTGAATGTAGATGTGAGACAGAAAGAGACCTCTCATCAATACCAGAGCCTGAACCAACCCCAGGGTGACTGACTGGAATTAGTGGGTCCTGAGAGGAGTTCATTAAGGAAAATCCTCTCCTCAAATAAATAATAATAACAACAATAATATCCTTGGGCGTAAGGATTAACATGGAGAGGATTACTCAGACCCGAAGGACCAAGAACATGCCCAAAAATGTAAATACTGGAATAAATGCCAAGCTCTAAAAAAATACAGTTGCAGATGGCATACTTTTATCAACCACTGATGTCTCCCCAAGTCCTTCAGGAGGGAGGGTCAGAGGAGAATAATCTCTACCTTTGTACAGGAGTGGAAGACACCCTGCTAATCTTAATTTAAAGGCTTGGACAGAATCAATATTACTACAGTACCAGACTTAATAATAGAAGTCCCAAGGGGACTTGTCATTTCTTTTGTGTTAACTTGAGGTAGCCTCCTCAGCACTTTTAGAGGAGTAGGAGACAGACTGAAGGCCAAGATAATAATAGATAGGCCAAAGGTTAAACAAATCAAAATCAATTTATAGAGATTTTTTTTTCACAAAGAGGAAAAAAAGAGAACCACCTTCACACCTCTTGTCAACAAAGCCCCTGCACAGCAAACAAGAGTCTCACCCCAAGAGAGAGGGGATTACCCTTAAAAATATCGACCATTTTGAATTTTAAATAGAGAAAAAGGTTTCAAGAATTCGCTAGAGCTAATGGAAAAATTACGACGTTGGCATAAAAAATAAATCAATGATTTTAGTGCAAAGCATTAAAACCACTGATAAATACTAAAAACTAACAAATTAAATAAAACAACGTAATTTATCACACGCGGGCTAATTTTCAGAAAAAAACATCGAAGTGGGAAAAACACGAAAAAATCCTGCGACTGTGCGGAACCCAGTGCAGATGCAGAAAAAAATACATAAAATGAAAAAAATATACAAAATACCTTAAAAGCAGCACTCAAAAAATAGAAAATGGCACAGGAAGATCTCTGAAGAGGAGAGCTCCAGGACAGTGTTGCCAGTTCAGCGGAGAAAAAGTTATGAGATCCCTCAGGCTGACTGCAGGCAGCACTCTAACTGTATTCTGACTGGCCAATGCCTTCCTCATTTGCACTGACTCCTCCTCCTCTCCAGGGCAGCTGAACCCAGCTGGCATACTGCACCTGTCAATAGATGCTAAAGAATTCCTGGGATGAGAATGTTACATTTTCCCCTCTCTGGAGGCTTTAATCTGTTAATTATAATGACAAAAACATCACCAATCTTTTGTTCAGCAGAAACATGAGGATCCAAAACTCCTTGCCCCTCTCCAATGACGCAATAAAACTGCCTCTCAGGTATGCTCATTCTGAGTGTCCTAAATGGGCATTACATTGGGGTTCTGACCCAGTGGCTGGTTGAAAATTATGACTGCAGTACACGGAGGAGTCCCAAGGAGGAAGAAACACATGTTTGTACTTTGTCATTCTTCGCCTATACTGGATCAGATATACATATCTGTTTAAAAGTTATGTCTTCTAAAACGTAATTTTGCAGTTTGATGACGTCTCGCATAATATATTATGCCTCAGCATGGTTTTCTATTGAAAATCAATAAAGTTATAACATGGGTTGTGTAAAATGTAGAACCCAGTTGGTGGAGTCGCTCTGCGTGGCCATGCATTAAATTCCCTTTTTAATGCATAGTTGTGTGGAGCGACTCCGGTAAACTGCAGTCAGCAATTGTTGGCTGCTTCTGAGCGGAAAACAAGCAATATGTGGGGAAGCGGGAGAGCAGGGGGCTGTGAAATGCTAATTCCTCCAGCGCTGTCTCTGTCCCAAGGAGACACAGTGCCCCCCAAGCATGTCACTGTCCCCCCACCAGAGTACTCGTGCCCCTCCAACCATACGTGTCAGCACAGCACCATACCTTGCAGGCTGTCAGCAGTGCACCACAGTCGGGGGAGGGACAGAGAGACAGACACACACACACACAGTCACAGCAAGCAAGAGACCGGGAGCGTGTGGTCTGACAGCTGGTATTCCTGATTGAGTGACAGCGGCTCTAAGAGACCCAAGGACAGCAAGCACAAGACAGCGTCCTCAGTGTCTCGGCAGTTTTGCAACATGCACACTGAAAGCAATCTGTTCCTGTCCTCTGACAGTGAGAGCAGCAGCCGAAAGTGTAGTGTCATGTGTGCGTCTCTGTTCAGGTTTCAGCAGTGCAGTAATGGAAATGGACTTCTGGCTGGCTGTAGTCGGGGAATTGTGTGTGTGTGTGTGTCTCTCTCTTTCTGTGTATGTTGTTGGAGCCACTGATGGGTGCTGCAGCCCCAGTATATTTCAGCGCCAGAGAAGAGAGAGAGCCCAACAGCGGACAGCAAGCAGAGACAGAGGAAGGGCGACGAAAGTGGGAGAGACTGAATCTGTGTCATGAGGAAGACTTACCTGGGGAGTGTTGTTGCCTGCTAGTTTTTGCAGCAGCATGGTGTGCCACTTGCTGTATCTGTCACCCCCCCCCCTCCCGGTTCCAGTGAAAGTCCCCTGACGTGGTGGTAGAGTGAGAGACATGACAGAGGCACAGCAAGCACCAAACCCCAGGATTTGGCTCCTCTTTCTCCACTCTCTCTGTCACAGTGGGCATGTAAAGCAACGTGTACTCTGGGCAAGTGTACATTTGTGGAGGGCAAATGAAATGTTGTAGGCACGGTACCAGAACATACTAGTATTATGCACAAGAAATGTCACAGATCATGTCAGTACTGTACGTGTAATATTTCTATATGCATAATAGCAATGACCTGTTCATTTTTTGTTAGGGACTGTTCTGCAAGGTGGAAGGATATGGTACCTTTTTTGGGCTTTAAACAGCAGAAAAAAACCTTTTTATTGGTTTTGACATAGCCCATGGTGTAAGTGCAATAACCCATCCAGGGTATGGGGTTATAGGGATTTAAAGCATGGCTGGTGTGCTATGAGAACACTCGACCTGCAGCCTCGTGCCTCACAATGCACTCAGCTGTGCATTAAATCCCCATAACCCCATACCCTGTCATGGGTTACTGCTTGCATAATCAAGCCCTCAGACCTGATCACAAGGTGCTACCTGAATGTCAGCATTGAGTATTGTGACTGACTGAGAAGATCTTGATACTCAGACTGGTGAGGCCGGTCTGATGTATTCAGGGCTAGCTATGCTTGGTCCCTTCTTACCTGAAGTAACATACTGTGAATTAACAGGAGGGGAGAGAAGGTATACAGCAGTTTACCAAAGGATGGAAGAAGCTGCCCCCTGGCAGTTCCTTGCAAAGAGAATGAGCACAAAACAGCCTCTACTTCATATCTTCTCAAGAGGCAAATAGGCTGATTAAAATGTCCACACTCTGTGGACACCAGTGATACCACCTAAGTACAGTATATAACAACCACTTTTGGGTGCTTCCCCACACAGCTGAGTGTTCGCAAGTTGACTGTACCTGCCACATGTACAGACACTACAGCCGCACGAATTGAGCCAACAATTTCCATGTCATACGAGCCCCTTGGCAGAGTGGGCATACCCAGCTTGTTCAGAAAGAACACTGTTGCCACTTTGTTAGTCTCAACTTGGATAACCTGACCTTTCACCTTAGAGGCAACTCGTCCAGCACTAGGTGAACAGACTTTAACTTCTACAAATTGATGGGCAGATGAATCTCCCTCAGAGATCAAATGCCATGTACATGGTTCTAAAAACAGGCATGCAACCTACTGAGACACTGGTAGTGCACAAACAAGGTAGGAAGAGGATGCTTTTCCGGAGGCTCTGGGGGCCAACAACAAACGCAGTTTCAGCCATGGCTTGTGGCAGCCAAAGCAACTAGGACAGATGGGAGTGGGGTCAGGGAGGCACTTTTTCCACTCAGATGGAATGATTTGGTTCACAGTAACTTTGAAAAATTTTAACTTGAGAATGAAGCAACTGAGCAACTGCAGATTCAGAATGGGGTGGTATACCATGTCTGCTCTGCCATCAAAATATCTGGACACAAAACCCCACTGAGCATGACGACTCTGAAAAGCTATTGCAGATCCCCTCCAGAAGCCAGTGATGTGATGACCTGATGGACCATTTGAGGGAAAAACTGTAGCTGACCTCCAACCAAGATATGTAGCAGGGACTGCAAAGCCCTACCCGCCAAACTCCCCACTATTACCTCCTTTGTGGCTGCCTTGACCTGTACCACAGTAGGGCTTGTGGGAGTGATACTGATGCCTCTGCTGCTATGACAGCTACACACAAAACGGAACATGACAGGACAAATCCATACCCTAAGGACAAGACTGGCCTTATTTGCAAGTGAGGGACTTAATGCACTGCAGCATACTACTGGACTCTCTGATCTTCCTTATCAGAGCCCAAACGTACACCCCTTCTCCCTTTTCTTCTTAGGTCTCCTCACTTCCCGGACTAGATGACAGCCTGTCCATGAAGCCCAATCAGCTGCAGCTGCTGTTACTGTTATTTCAGTTGAGGGTTGACACCATATGATAACCCTCTCTTGGCATCAGATGGTGATTAGGCATAGCCCCAGGGGCATCTACCATGACAAAGGGTAGATAACTGCTCTCCTAAGGCATCGCCTCCTACAGTCAAATACATTCCCACGTTAGCTACAAAAGATTCCTTCCATTTTCCCATTCACACATTGTGAAGCTTTCCTATATGCCCCTATTCTTCTGTCAGGACAGATACAAATCCCTCTACTACACGGTAGGTTGTTGTCATAGTTACAAATATACATATATAGAGAGAGACAGAGAATATTGGATGGGTAGGGGATTATAACAAGGATTCGAGGATCTTACACCCCCTCGAGGGGTGGGATGCCACATAAACCCTGAGAGCGAAGCTTGAGGGGTTTATTCAGGCATCCCACCCCGAGGGAGTGTGGAAAATTAGAGTTTTTAAAACCCCCTACCCATCCTTTATTTTGTACAAATGCTGGGAATCGTTTTTTTGCCACAGCAATTATTCAAAATAAGTGGATTTGTTTCGAGCCATGGACCGTTGGGATTTCGGCACGGTCTGTGGTGGCTCATAAACTATTTTTTTTTTTGTTTGTTTCATTTAACCCCATCAAGGTTTTCTGAGCCCATATTTCCTTTAGGAAAAGGACTTACCGCTGACTGTGTGTCAGGGAACTGGAGCAGGTGAGGCGCTGAGAAGTGAGGAACGGAACAGGAAGGTTGACGCAGGTGCATGCACCCAACTAGGGAAACTAGGCATGTGTTTGTCGCTATAATCAGCTGGTTATAACGATGGAATTATAACCCGGTTTCCCAATGGGGAAAAACATAACCAGTTAATATATATGTATATACTCACCTTGATCACGTAACCCTAGTTCTGTTAGTGGTATTCAGTTCACATCCACACTCTGGTAGTTCTGCTGGAGACAGCAGAGTCATCTGAAGTCTTCAAGCTAAGCTTTTCCCACCCCCCAGGTTGGTATATCCTCTAGCTCCACCCCATGAAGTAAGATCTTTGCACGCTGGAAGTAGCAATCTGGGTGCCACTTGCCAGGGGAGGTCGGGTGGATTTTGTGGACGTGCACTGAATAACACTCCTAGAACAATGGTTACAGGTGAGCAATCTATCTTTCTAGGGGCATGGAATGGATACAGTTCCCTATCCACACTCTGGCACACTCCTAGCAGTCCCTTCAGGGACAGAGGACAAGGCACGCGCCCCTATTTGTCAAACAGACACTGAAGGACTGAATACCCAAAAGTAGCATCGTGACGACTCGTGATGCCGATGCTGCAATGGGAGATTAAGATGTGTGCTTTACTCCAGGTTAGAGCCCTGCAGATCCCTGCAATGGGGATATCCCTGGAAGTAGCCAGTGAGGCAGTGGTATGTCTGGTGGAATGCACCTTACAACCCTTAGGCAACTCCCTACCAGCCAACTCATAGCAGAAGTGGATGCAGGATGTGATCTACATGGCAATCCTCTGCTTTCCTGCTGATCTGGCAGGTGTGGCTTCAGCATGTGTTAAAAACTGCAGGTAAGCTTCACCCCGTGCAAGGAGAAGGGAAGCACAACTCACTCCAAAGTTGCTGCCATTACTGAAAAACAAATAAAAAAACAGTGCACATACCTGTATCACAGGGACTGCCATTTTATTAAAATGCTGTATATAAGGTGCTAAGGAATGCTGACCAGCTACCTCTACGTAGCACCTCGGTTAGAGGCTTCCTCAGGTGGCCGAGCCGATATGTAGGTGTAGCTGGTCAGCATTCCTTAGCACCATATATACAGCACTTTGGTAAAATATCAGTTCCCTATAATGCGGGCGTGTGTGGTTTTCTTGTTGTGTTCTTGTCGAGCTTCACTCCGAACATCAGCCATACGGTCCTTATAATAAGAGAACACCCTCCGCAGGTCCAGGGTATAGAGTCTGCAATCAGCCTCGGAGGTCGGGTTAGCGAAGTTTACCAATAAGAGGTCAGGTTGCTAAAGTATACCGTTAAGTTAATCAACCGGTTAAGGTGAAACTCCAGTACGACCTTTGGGAGGAACTTCAGGTGGGGGCGAAGGATGACCTTGTCCTTGTGGAAGACCAAGTAATGAGATTCCAATGGGAGAGTCTAGAGCTCACTGATCCTTCTGGCTGATGTTATGGCCCCAAGAAGGCAGCCTTCCATGACATACGTGACATCTTACACCTGTGCACTGGCACTAATGGCTTGCGCACGAGAATTACCAACACGAGCAGTAGGTCCCATGGTGGTGGAGGTTCATGCACTGGTGGGGACAAATGATCTAGGTCTTCGAAAAAGCACCCAGCCACCTTCTCCTTGGCTAACGCTGGCATACCAGCCTGCACCTGGTATGCAGACATGGCTGTCAGGCGCACCTTTAGGGCCGTTGATCACACTCCTGACTGAGACCTGGACCACAGGTAGTCGAGGATGCTCACCATGGGGCAAGTAATGGGATCAAGCTCCTTACCCTGGAACCAGCTCAAGAACCTCTTCCACTTAAATGCATAACTTTTCCAAGTCAACTCCTTTACAGGAAATCTCCACAACATGAAGGATGTCGTCTGAAAAGCTCAGAGCCTGGAACTCTAACAATTTAGGAACCAGGGCGAGAAGTGAAGACAGCATAGCGCAGTGGTTTAAGGCTCTGAGCTGCAAATCTGGAGGCCTGTGTTTGAATCCCACAGCCCCCACTTGCATACTGTGTGACCCAGAGCAAGTCACTTAACTTTCCTGTGCTCCCAGGTCGCACCTGTAAACAAGCTTTCAGCTCAGTGTGCCACTCCTGGTTAAACAATTGCAAAAAAAAAAAAAAAAAAAAAAAGTGCAGGGATTGAAGGTCCAGGTGCAGGTCCTTCCTCTGAGGTCTGGTCAGCAGATCTTTCCGGGTGGCAACCTCCACAGAGGCCTTCTGCTGAGGTGCAGTCTGGGGCTATCAGATCATCTGCGCTTTGTCTTTCTGGGCCTTGACCATGATCTTGTGGACAAAGGAGGGAAGGTGTACAGGGGCCCAGGGTCTTGTGACGGCCTCCCCCAACAGTGTCCCTGACTGTAGGAGGTGGGCAAAACAGCCTCAGTTTTGTGCTCTCCCACAAGGCGAATAGGTGGTCAACCACATGCAAGGTCATGTGTACATCTCTCTGACCTGGCTAAGAACATCTGCCAGCTTACTGTTTTCTCCTGTGATATGGATCACCAGGAGATTCTGCATCTAGGCTATGCACAAGCATCCAGGTGCAAACAGCCTCCCAACACAAAAGAAGGGACAGTGTCCCACCCGGTCAGGTAGAACATGATAATTGTGTTATCCGTCTGAACCTTTATGACCCGACTCCAGAACAATAGAGAAAATTTCATCCGAATCAGGTGTACTGCACGGAGTACCAGTAGGTTGACGTGGTAATGGGACTTATGGGGTGACCATAACCTGTGGGCCCTGTGGTCTTCCAGGTGTGCTCCCCCACCAGAGATGTGTCTGTTATGAATGTGATGGAAGGTTCAGGGTGGAAAAATGGGAATCCATCTTCCAGATGGTATCCCAAGTCAGCTGAGTCAGTACGAGGGGCTGGTCCAAGAGATCTAGACGCTGGGACCACTGACGACCTAACTCCCACTTAAGGTGGTGAATGCCATGTACCCTATCAGCCACAGGAAGTCCCAGGCAGGAGAGAAGCACCCAACCTGAAATGATCGGCAAAAGGAGGCAAGATCCAATAGCCAGTCTGCAGGAAGTCTAGATTTGCCCCAATGAACCTGATCACCTGCTGGTGGACCCAGCTCTGACTTGGCCAGGTTGACCAGAAGGCCCAAGTACTGACAGGTCTGGAGGACCAGATCCATGGACCTCTCCACATCATTTCTGGGCAACCTGGATATCAGCCAGTCGTCCAGACAAAGATACACCCTAATGCCCTGGTGCTGCAGGATGGCTGACACCACTACCATTCACTTGGTGAAGACCCAAGGTGCGGACGAGAGGCTCAGGGCATGATCCACAGCTGGTGCAGGCTAAAGGCATGATCTGTAGCTGGTACAGGATCCCCTCTGTGTAGAGCCAAAGGTACTGTACCAGCAATAGGATGGATGGACTGGGATGCGGAAGAACACATATTGGAGGTTCAGGGAGCAGAACCACATGCCCTGCTTCAAAGATGGAATGATCTGATTTAGAGTGATCACCCAGAATTTGTGCTTCTGCATGAACTGGTTCAGCTTGTGCAAATCCAGAATGGGTTGCTAGGCCAACCCTCCGTTTCGGAACCAGAAAATACCCGGATACATATCCCTGAGTTGCCAAGGCGTCAGAGTGTGGGGCAACAGCCCATGTTCCAAAGTGCCAAGCAATGCTGGCTTGAAGCATTAACAATGTGTCCTTCCACACCCTGGACTCTGAGGAGCTCAGAGTTAGTATGGAGATAGAGCCTTGAAACCCGGAAGCAACTCTCTTTCCACCACTATTAAAACCCACTTATCCAATGAAATGACAGATCATTTTGGCAAGAAGTGACACAACCAAACCCTGGCAGACAGCTGGTACAGGGACCAGATGTGAGAGGGATGACACCCCACAACCCATCACTGCGCAGTTTTGGAGGGTACTCCAGCTGCAGGGGCTGCAGAGGCACTATCACCACCTCCTCTGCCATCCCCTTTTTGTCCCTGACCGCTGAACCTGGGTTTCAGACGCCAGTGCTGAAACTGCTGGTTGTGAGACTGTTGTGGTTGAAAGGACTGAAACTGAAAGACCATCTTCTTAGGCTTTTGGTCCTTCTGGGACAAAGCCACAGAATATAGGACTACACTAGACTTCAATGCTTGTGAGATGTCCTTTCACCCCTGGGCCAAAGAGGCTGGTGCCCACAAAGGGGACATCGGCCAGCTTATGCAGAGTGTCTGCCGTGAAAGTGGACAGCCTCAGCCAGGCCATCTGCTGCATGTGAAGAGCTGTAGCCATGGCAAGAGTGCAGGACTTGCCCACCTCCAAAGCTGCTTGGAGCTGGTGTTTAGCTAGCAACTGACTCTGGTTTCTGATAACCTTAAAAGGAAGCTGCCTGGTGGCTGGTAGGTGAGGAAGAAGTTCCCCTAAAAGAGGTGGAGAATCAGATGCTGGTGACTGCTAAGAAGCATGGACCGGCGTGGGAATGACCAGCGAAGACTGAGGGACCGGAGATCCAGGATGCAGTGCCCTACCCTTCCCAGCAATAGTCCACTGTTGCCAGAGGAGCTCCTCGTAGCATCAACGCATCTTTCATCAATGTCTCTCCTCGCCTGAGGATGAGGAGGTCGAGAAGCTTCAACTGAGACGTCTTTCGTTCAAGCAGGATCCAGAGCACGAGTGGACCCTTGAGCTCAACCCTATGGTGAATGTCAACAGGTGTTCTCCGGAGTGTTTGTGTAAGCCACCTGCCCCCAGCAGGTTAAGCATGAGTAGTCTTCGAGGCACGACCACAGGTGATGGCTGCTCCTGAGGCAACTCAGCCAGGGGTACCAACTGGGCCTCATCCTTCTGAGAGAGGACAGAGAGCACTGGGGTCTAGGAGATCAACTCCTCTTTGATCTCCTCCGACAGTCAGTCAATACGCTTGAGAAAGATCTTGACCACCTGCTCGACTGGAGTCGAGGTTGACAGGCCCAATGGGTTTACTGTAGCTCCCTCAACCAAGTCCGAGTGGTCAGGGGAGTCAAAGGAGCAGGTACAGTGCGCCTGTTCCTGATCCCACAGTCTGCAAAAACATTTTCTGCATGTCCTGCTATGGTGAGAAGGGCTCTCTCCAAAGGTCTGAATGTCCAGAAACATTTCTCTGTACTCATCAGAGAAGGACCCTCCAATGCTGGCCCCAGCCAGGAGCAGTACTGAGACCTTCACCAAAGCCACCACCACCTCTTCTTCAATGATCGCAAAATGAGCAGCCAACCTGGCTGCCGCAGAGTCCTTCTCATCGTCCTTCGGCCTACCAAGGGCCAGGAAAGAACCTTCGGTCTTCGATGGATGAGAACACTATAGCAAGGCACAAACTACATCCTTCAATGTTATGAAGATTTACTAGGTAGTAAAGGCATGTGTTGTGCAGATTGGTGGGCAACATCTTCTGTTTTTATTTTTCTATATAGATTTTTATGGTATTTTTCCCCGTCTTTGTGCCCCAGGCATACGTGTGAGGAGGCACGCACATGCCATGTCTCAAGGTGCCTATGCACACTGCCTCCCACCTCGCTGTCCACGGACCTCCTGGTGGGAGGCGAAACTACGGAGGAGGGGCACAACCACCCGGAGAGGAGAGCTGCCTTCAGCAGCTCAATCCTGCTCCCTTCCCTCCCCCATGCTGGCTCAGACACGCTCTCAACTGGGTCGCCAGCGAAGCGAGGTAAGGCATCCAGTGCCTCAACCCTCAGCACCGGCTAGTGGCCAACATTTTCTGCCGGCACTGTCTGCAGAACTTAAAAACAGAGGCAGAAGATAGTGGAGCAACTAACTGTAAAGTTGAATACAGGCTGAAACAACAGAAATATCACCTGAAAAGCACTTGAACAACTTGAATTCTTTCAACACTGGAACTGCGAAGAAGGAAGAGACCTGTCCCTTCCAATGGAAAGAGCTGATGTCATTAGGTGGAAGATATGCCACTCGTGTGGTGGGAGTAGCTTAGCTTGAAGACTACCGATGACTCAGCTGTCTCTAACAGAACTGCAAGAGGGTGGATACTGAAATGAATCCACGTTACTAGAAAGTACAGTTATGTCGGAACTTACCATAACAGTAGATCTTCGAGAGAGGTTCCTTCAGTAGGTCATCACATATAGGACAGAGTCCCAAGCAGTCCCTCCAAGGAGAGACTGAGAGAAACTACTTAGGAGGAAAACAAACTCCAACGGAAATAACTGAAGTCCAGAAAGGACCCAGTCTAGGACAGTAGGCCCTGCAGGACGGCTAGGCCAAAGACAGCCCTCCGCCTAGAAGCAATGTTCAGACTATAGTGTTTGGTAAAGGTATGGACAGAACTCCAAGTAGCGGCAGCACAAATGTCAGCCGTGGAAACGTCCCAAAGGAAGGCTGCGGAGGCAGCCATGCCCCTAGTAGAATGACCTCTGATGGTACCCGGCAGAGGTTTATCGTACTTCTGGTAACAGTATCAAATGCAGTTGCCTAACCATTTGGAAAGGCCCTGCTTAGAAACCGGCTTGCCCTTCGATCTTGGGGCAAAGTAGAAAAACAACTGGTCGCAAGAACGAAACTCTTTGGTCTGATGAGTGTAACACCGGAGAATCCGATGGACATCCATCTTATGAACGAGTGCCTCACCTCTGTTAGAGGGGGACGGATAATACACCGGAAGCTCTACTGACTGATTCAGCGTGGCTTCTGACACCACCTTGGGAAGAAACCTTGGATGAGTTCTGAGGACCGTCCGGTCCCTATCAAAAATTAAGTATGGTTCCTTGCAGACTAGAGCGTGAAGCTCCGAAATCCTTCAGGCTGATGTGATAGCCACAAGAAAAAGCGCCTTCCAGGAAAGGAAGCGCAAGTCACAGCTCATAGCCGGCTCGAAAGGAGGAAGGGTGAGCTTTTCCAGTACAAAGTTCAAATCCCAAGGTGGAGTTGGGCTGTGGATGGGGGGTTTCAGACAGAGAATCCCTTTCAGAAAGGTTTTGGAGACTTCCAACTGAGCCACGGGCTTACCATCCACCAGCTCATGGTACGCTGAGATAGCTGAAATATGGACCTTTAAGGAAGAGTAGGACAGACTGGAGTCTGACAAGTGAAGGAGGTATTCCATGACTTGTGGGGCAGAGCAATAAAAGGGGTTCCAGCCTTTAGCGGTTGCTCAAATGGAAAACTGCCTCCACTTCATGGCATAAGTGGAACGGGTAGACGGTTTCCTGGCCTCGATGCGTACTTGAGCAACCCTGGAGGAAACCCCGAAATGGGATATCGCTATGTTTGCAGGAGCCAGGCATGAAGATGCAGGGTCCTGAGCCCTGGGTGTACCAGTCGATCCTGATCCTGGGCCAGGAGGTCATGAGTCATTGGAAGTAGAACCGGTGGTTCCCGGGAAAGCTGCTGTAGCAGCGGGAACCAGATCTGTCTTGGCCAGAGAGAAGCGATGAGGATCATCTTTGCCCTCTCCACCTGGAGCTTGTGGAGAACCCTCTGCAGAATGGGAAATGGAGGGAAAGCGTACAAAAATTTCCCTGTCCAAGATAGAGACAACACGTCGCTCCAAAAAGCACCTTGCTCTGGAACGAGCGAGCAAAACTTGGGAAGTTTTGCGTTGTATTAGGAGGCGAATAGGTCCACTTCCGGACGCCCCCAATTTTGGAAGATGATTCTGCCACTTCCTGATGTAGTTCTCACTTGTGAGCTAGGGTCCAAGACCTGCTGAGACTGTCCACCAGGACGTTTTAGAATGCCTGGAACATGCACGGCCACTAGGACCAAATGGTGCTGGACTGCCCAGTTCCACACCCGTGTCGCCTCCCTGCAAAGGGGGTACGACCGGGTTCCTCCTTGTTTGTTGATATACCAAACTACTGACATATTGTCCGTTTGGATTAGCAGTGATCTCTTTGGAAGGAGGGTCTGAAAGGTCTGTAACGCGTACACGATCGCCCTCAACTCCAGAACACTGATGTGAAGAGAAATCTCCAAGCCGGACCACAGTCCTTGTGCTTGGTGTTCCCCAAGATGAGCTCCCCACCCCATATTCGAGGCATCCGTGGTGAGGGTGGCTACTGGTGCAGGGTTCCGAAAAGGAAGCCCCAGAGAAAGATTGCGCGAGAATCCTTCCACCATTGTAAGTCTTTCTGAACTGCTGAGGAGACTAGAACCAGATGGTCGAGGTTGTCCAGGAGCTGATCCCACTGCACCCGCAAGGACCACTGAGTAATCCTCATGTGAAGCCTTGCCAGGGGAAAGGTAGTTATGGAGGCCACCATCAGGCCCAGAAGGCGAAGGACTTCCTGGGCAGGGATGGTCCTGAGGGAAGCTACCTTGGAGGCCTGACAGATAAGGGTCTCCATCCTGTCTGGAGGAAGGTAGGCTCTGCACTGGACTGTATCCAGGACTGCCCCAATAAACTGAAGTCTCTGGGCAGGGATAAGGGATGACTTGGGAACACTGACCGTGATCCCTAGTCTACTGAAAAGTTCCAGGGTAAAGAACAGAGCCTTCAGCAAAGAATCCCTGGACGGGGCCGAAATCAACCAGTCGTCCGGGTAAGGGAAAACCACAATGCCCCTGGCGTAGGAATGCCGTGACCACCGCCAGGCACTTGGTAAAAACCCGTGGTGCCAAAGAAAGGCCAAAGGGGAGCACCCGGAACTGGAAGTGTTCCCCTTGGAAACGAAAACGCAGGAATTGGCGGTGGCTGGGGAAAATAGGAATGTGCAGGTAAGCATCCTGCATAGCCAGGGCACAGAGCCAGTGGTTCTCCATGAGGAGAGGGGAGGAGGCTCTGGAGCGTCAGCATTCGAAATTTTTTGTACTCGACAAACCGATTTAGCTGACTTAGGTCGAGTATGGGTCTGAATCCCCAGTCTTTTTTGGAACCAGGAAAAAATGGGAATAAAATCCCTTTCCCTGAAGGGGACCCACTCGATTGCTTCTTTGAGCAAGAGTGAATTCACCTCCTCGCGGACAAGAAGAGCCTGATCCCGAGAATAAGAGGACTTCGTGGGTAGAGTTTCTGGAGGAATCTCCAGAAATTCTATGGTGTGTCCGACGGACACTAGTTGCAGGACCCATTTGTCAGAGGTGATAGCCTTTCACTCCTGCGCGTGGCGGGCGAACCTCCCCCCCCCCGCTCCCTGTCACGAGACTGAGGAGGCAGTGGGGCCGGGGAGTCAAGGAGTGGCAGGACGTTCAGGGGGAGGGCTTCCTGAACGTCTTTGATTTTTGGAGGCAGGAGGGGTGGCTGTAACCGTGGCCTTTCGCTTCCCTTGGCGGCATGCCTGAGCATTCCTTCTCTGCCTCCAGGTTCTTTTCCGAAAGTGCTGCTGTTGCTGAGAGCCCAATCGGTACACTGACCTGACAGACCTAAGAGCAACCCCCTTGTCCTGTAGGTCTGTGATAATATCCTTGGTGTCCCCACCAAAAAGGACCGAGCCCCTGAAAGGGGCATCCTGAATTGCCGACTGGACCTCATTGGCGAGGCCAGAAAGGTGAAGCCAGGAATGCCGTCTGAGGGCAACGGCAGTTGCTGCGGTACGGGCCACTGAGTCGAAGGAGTCATAAGTGGCGCGTAAAGCGTGCCTACAAGAAACCCTGGAGAGGTGGAGATCCTTGGCAAGGTCCTCCTTTAAAGACGAGGAATCCATGGACTGGACTCGCGCTTCTAGCCAGGCCAGGGTCGCTTTCTGATGGGACACACCATGGGCTACGAACTGAGGGACCGAAGAGCGGACGTGGCCGAGGAATAAATCTTTTTTCCGAACTAGTCCATCTGCCTCGACTTTTTGTCCGGAGGAGTAGTGCTCATGTGCTTGGGTACTGAAGAGCGATCATGAGCCGCCGAGATGACCACAGAGTCAGCCTTGGGATGGGTCTTTAAGAAAGGAGCATCCTTCTGCGCCCGGTAGAGCCAGTCTGCCCTTGGGGACAGCCGGGATAGAATGAGGCATCTGCTAGATGGTAGTGGTGAGGTCTTGGTGAGGGGCCATCCATGGAGGGATGGGGATGGGAGACAGAGACTCCAAGTCTAGGTGTTCTGCGAGCCTCTGTTTCATTGGATCCTGTTCCTCTGACTCCCAATCGAAATAGTCGTTCATGGCCCTCAAGAGGTCCGAGAAGGCAGGGTCTTCAGGTGGAGACTTTGGCGAGACCTTGCCCCTCGTATCCTCAGGGTCCTCCGGGACCTCCTCCAAGGAATCCTCCCTCCTGTCTGAACCATCATCTTCATCATCGTCTGCCTCCTCGACAGGACGGTGTCTGGTATCCGGAAGGGAAACTTCCTGTCGAGTCTTCCCCGAGATGTGGACAGTAGTTATTGATGAACTGCTCAGGGAAGGGGACCTAGGAGACCGCGGTTGTGAGAGCCTAGTCTCTAGGTCCGAAACCAGCTCCGACCTAGCCCCCTGCCACCAAGACTGTATTAAGGTCTTGAAATCCGAGGTAACCGGAGGAGGAGGAAGAGGAGGTGGAGGGATAACTGGAGGTAGATAATAGCCCTGGAATCCTGTATAATGGGAGTATGGGTTAAATCCAGGGTAGAACTGCCCGTGATGACTCCAGTCCGGAATGGGACAACCTGGGAAGTGGTCCCCAGGATACCCCAAAAGGTAATGCGGGACAGTTTGGGGTTGGGTATAAATCCCCGTCGGGGGAACCCATGTCGGACCCGCCGTAGTGTAAATAGGTTGAGGTTCCGGCGTCGGGGCAGCCTGCGTCAGGGGAACCAATGTCAGAACCGGCACCACCCGATCCGGTGCTGGAAGGGGATCTGGCGTTGGAACCGGACGAAGGGGCCCTGGCGTCGGGACCTGATCGAGCGACGGGGCCAAAGGCAAAGGCCGGTCAGCCGGTCCCAGCTGCGGGACTGTAGTCGGGATAACCGGCGTCAGAGAGCGCCGAAAGCCCGCCAGAAGGCGGAGGAGGGGCCTCTACAGAAAGGCCTGTAGGCTGAGGAGGAGCCTCCTTCTCCTTGACCCCTGAAGGGGAGTGCGGAGAGGACCCCAAAGTCTCAACAAGGTTGAGGGGTTCTCCGCTAGTGTCGCCGGACGTGCCCAACGGAGAATTGGAGGGCACGGGTGAAGGAGGGAGAGGGGCTTTCTCCCTCTGGTCCTGCCAGACGTCGGGTGAGGCCCGATGGGGGAACCAAGCCCGTGCAGTCGTCCGGAGCTGGGTGACTACCCCCAGCCGGGGGAGCCGACTTACCGGCAGCCTCGCAGTCCCCGGAGGAGCCGACGGCAGACTTATCCACCGAAGATTTGTCCGGCTTAGCGTCCGGTTTTCTGGGCGGCAACCTTGCTCGTCGAGGGCCTGGCATCATCCGTGGAGCAAGCCCACTCCCTAGACTTCTCCTTGTCCTTTTTTGAAGGAGAAGATTTTTCAGATGAATCCCGGAGATGATCCATTTTCTTCTCTAAGGAAGCCAGGTGGGCTTTTAATAAATGGGCCTCCAAAGCCTGCTGTCTCCTTTTTTGTGGCCTGATTAAAGGATTGACACTCAGGATAGGAGGAGACTGGATGGTCCGGGCCTAGACAGAGAACGCACTTGGAGTGACCGTCTTTGTGTGGGATCTGTGTGCCACAGGATGAACACTTCTTCATGGGTGAAGACATAAGGATAGAACACGAAATTGAGAAAAAAAGCAGCAAGGGATAAACCGACACAATGAACTTTCATGACGATCGCTAGCTAGAAGTCTGCAATGCGACTGACACGAAGCGACGGCGGGAAAGAACTGGAGGGCGGGCGTGAAGACCACCCACTGTATACACTCACGCGGATGTCAGTCACGTGACGTTGGGTGGGCGGTCCCCTGTCAGGTATTGCTAGAAAAGTCCACCGTGCAGCCCTGTATGTGATGACCTACTGAAGGAACCCTCTCGGAGTAAGATTTACTGTTACACACAGTCCCCTAAGCAGTCTCCTTGTCAGCACTGTAAGACAGGCTAGATCCTGACCCTAGACGCCAGTCAAAATCTCAGGGTCCCTTAAGAAAGGTTTTACCCTTTACACATCTCTCAATGGTGCCCTGTAATTCCTTTTATTCTCTGCAGTTCACAAGTGACTGAGGTTATACCTCAGGACAGAGCCTTTCCAACTCTGCCTCCTGAATTTACCAGATCTCTTACCTTGCTATACACTTTTTGTTCACTCACTTTCCCACATACAAACTTGACACTGTACCGTCAGTTCAGCTGCTATAACAGAGGCAGCACCGCTGTGGCGACTTTCACTCAGGCATCAATGACTAATGGCCACCTCAGCACTGGGCACCTCTCATTATTCAGATACTTACTCTCACTGCACCAGTGCAGCTGCGTATATCTCAGCCCACCCCTGGCAGTGGCTAGCAATCTCCCCAGGACTTCTGCCAGTGGCAGCATCTCAGATATCCACTCAAGCTTGGAATTCCCAGATAAACAGTAGGCCCATCTCCTATATGTTTCAGCAGTTTAACTTCTGTCACCAGAGCTCTCACCACCTCTGGAACAGCTGGCAGCATCTCTCAGGCACAGGACCAAAATCTGCCTCCAAAGATGAACACACGCTTCACAGAGATCCCCTATGCATTGCAAGGTCACCACGGACTTCCCTTGAACAGCAGTTTCTTAGAGTAATAATACCTCCTCATGTCTCCCTTACACTCCGAAACATCTCAAAAATGATGCCCCACGGCTAGGTGTACTTCTGGAACAAAATACACTGCAACACTAAAAATCTAGCACTATCCGACACATAAGAGACTGGACAGACAATGCTGTAAATCAAAGTAGTGTAATTTGGCAAAAAGTGCAAACCTTACAAGTGCACATGCACGGACCAGGAGACAACAGCCAAGACTCCTGCCTGTTGTCGCCTGGTCTGTGCATATGCACTCTTTGCCAAATTAAACTGCTTTGATTTACAGCATTGTCTGTCCAGTCTCTTATGTGGTGGGTAGTGCTAGATTTTGAGTGTTGCAGTCCCTTACACTCCCACCAGAACTAATGGCGATCTACAATAAATGGCCTTCAGACTTCAGATCCACAATATGATCACCGCTGTTCTCGATGCCCATCACTGGAGGCTACCATACAATGAGTTCTGCTGTTCTCACACTATGGATCAACAGACAGTTGCTGTAACGGAGGTGCTCTTGCCTCTCCAGGCAGCCTGGCAAGCAACCTGAGGCAAGGCTGCCCCAAAGTCACACCTGTACCCTCCTGTAACTCTGCCATCTTGACAAACATCTACCAGTACCCAACGACTGCCACTCTCCACCCACTGGCTGTCAAAGAGGCTCTACCATTTAGTAAGTTCCATAGTCTGGCATTCTAGTTAACCAGCCAACTCTACCTACTGGCAGGAGATGGTTGTTACACAAGCAAACCTTTTCTCATAAAGGAGAAATTCAACACCTCCTGGAGAATCTCTTGGGAGCATACCTCTCAACTGTACCACATTACGAGGAACGTTCCTCATTTTACTTCACAAAAGCTCCCTGTTCCACATTGTGAGGACTTGTCCCACATTCAGTATTAACATTTTAAAGCAAAAATCCATAGTAGATGATGCAAAAAATATATTATTCAATTAATAACAGACTTTCTGAACATAAATGCAAACATTCTAACAGTGGTCTGAGCTTCTTAGGTAAAGATTTGATTAAGTGTTCCACATTTTGCTCATTTGTTCCACATTTTGAGAGGCAGTGTTCCACATTTGGGAGACAAAAGGTTGAGAGGTATGCTTGGGAGAAAGGAAAGATACAGAACCACGGCAGATGGTGGAGTGCAACTCCAACTGCCACTGAACAGGAAGTCAAATCTGCCATATCCAGTGCCACTTGCAATTGATCTTTAGCTGTATCTATTATATATCATGCACACAAAACACTTCTTAACAGGGAAGTCATGGACACTTTCAAGCTCTTGAAGACACAATGCATTTTGGGGGCCATACAGGCCACAAAACTAGCCCAGGGTGCCTGTGGTATAAGCCATGACACAAGTGAGATTCAGTTTCTTGGACTCTGTTTGGCAAACTGGAAGACAGACTCTTAAAAACTCTTTCAGAACACTGCCAAGGAATCCAGGCCCTTAGGAGGGGTGTGGTTTAATAATACTGGAAAACCTTTGATGGGAGCTCAGTGATGCTGATCTATATGACCAGGCAGAGACCCACAGCACACTGATGTACCACAGATCTGTTAGGATGGAAAACAGAAACAAAGAATTTGTCGGAAAAAAATGACCACTTGGCCACCCAGTCTGCCCAAGTGTTTCCCTGCCTATGTTATCTCAGCAGGCCCTGTCCAGTCTCCAGCAACCTTCCCCCCATTTTGCTTCTGATCTAATATACCTCTGTCTTTATCCCACACATGATTAAAGCCTTTGAGGCCCATAACAGCTAGGGAGAGCCTAGAAAAGAAAGCCTTTCATGGAAAGAATGGCTAGGGACACCTGTTCCTTCTCCAAGGGAACCCTATGGGACTCAGACATATGACCCACTAAGGCCAAGGATTGGTGGTCTTCCGGAGGAAGATATCTGACTGGGCCCCAGGCCCCCTTCATCCTTAAACCAAAGACATTCATCAACATCTTCACCTGAAAGATCCTCACCCAAATCAGGAGACTCTCCTGACCAATGGTTCAAGAGAATTGGGGTTGGCGGGGGTTGGGAGACAGTACTCACAAGGGAGGAGATTAAGTCTTGGCAATCAGACCCAATAGTTGACTCCTTAGACTTGAACAGAGGGCCATCATGAAGTTGGTTCATCGGAGGCATTACCTTGATCGGGGAGTGGGGGCTTCCTGGCAGTGTAAGCAGAGCAAAAGCTCAAGGATGTGCAGCTGGGCACAACAGCAGAGATGCCGCATGAAGCTACCAATGATGAAGTAGTCACTGTGCTCAGGATGGTAGCAACTTGGGGAATTTCATAGATACTTCTGGTTTCTATGCTGAGACGAGGAAGGCTAGGACAAAAAATTACAAATGCTTCTTTCTATGCTTTTGAGATTTTGAGCCTTGTCAAAGTCTTGCATGAAAGCATGACCTTGACAGAGACTGAGGAACCACCACAGACGATCTAACAGTGGAAGAGTTGGTGTCGAACACACTTTGGTAGGATGTTGTCCTCCTCCTTCTGACCTGAAGGCATGTCCAATCATGACTCCCTATGGGACTCAGAGGCGGTGCTTACCAGAGGAGTAGTATATGAGGAAAGAATGGGACACATCCTGATTGTGTTGGCATTCTAGTGATCAAGGCATATCTTGATTGTGACTGTTTTCTGGAGAGCAAGCATTCTCAGATTCGAGGAAGGAAGCATGCCTTAACTATGACTGACATTAAGGGCTTTGAAATTATGACTCTCATGAGTCAATGAAGCACATATAATGAGCCCACCATATTGGTAGATGCCAAGAGTGTCCCAGGGACACCCATGCGGAAGTGATCTCATTGGCCAAAAGGAGAATGAAGTCTTCAAATTGTGATACAAGTTCATGCTCCTCAAAGCCAAGAAGAGAAACTTCACTGATGTTTCCCAAATCCTCTGTGGACTATGCTACCATCTGTGCCTCAGATCCTGCCACCTCCATGGCCTCAGGTCAAGAATAAGCTGGTTTACACTTTTGAGTCCTCACTAGATAATTCTGGAAAAATTTAGTATGCATTTGCTGCCACAAATCCAGTTTGTCATGTAGTGGTCCACACCCAGGCACTAACTTGAGACACAGATTAAGCCTTTCAGTGGTGGACACTTGCAATCTTAACACCGCACACCTCTTATAACCAGTCCTGTGGTGGGCCATTACGTCCATCATTGAGAGAGACATGGAAAGTGAAGACACACACACTGCCTGTAGATGGATTAACATTATAGGAAAGCTCTGCTTTGCAGGAGTTCCCGTCAATGCAAACCTTACCCTCCGGTTTAGCTTTACTGAAAGCAGCAGCTTTTTCCTCGTGCCACAAAGTTGTTTATTTTAATTCTGAAAAGTCCGCTACCTGGAAGTATGGTATGGCGGATGCTTAGGTGACTCCATTTACTGTAAAGGTGTGGCGCCACACCGTGCGCTTCAATACAAATGCATTGACGCGCACGGTGCTGTGCCACACCTTTACAGTAAATGGAGCTGCCCAAGCGTCCGCCATACTTAGGCCACCTGGATCCTGCGAGGGTCCCGACCCGGAGGTCGTGAGGGCTGCCGAACCTGCCCTCCCCCACCTCCCAGAGTGAGTCTGCAAGACAGGCCACCTGGATCCTGCGAGGGTCCCGACCCGGAGGTCGTGAGGGCTATGAATCTGCTCTCCCCCAACCCCTAGAGCGAGTCTGCAAGACAGGCCACCTGGATCCTGCGAGGGTCCCGACCCAGAGGTCGTGAGGGCTGCTGAACCTGCCCTCCCCCACCCCTCAGAGCGAGTCTGCAAGACAGCCCACCTGGATCCTGCAAGGGTCCCGACCCGGAGGTCATGAGGGCTGCCGAACCTGCCTTCCCCACCCCCCAGAGCGAGTCTGCAAGGTAAAAACGCTGAACAAGCCTGCGCCAGCCTATGGTGCGCTGCGTTCCTTACTGAAAGCAGTATTTTTTACTGAAAGGCAAGCCGGAGTTTAAATTAAAAACAATTTACCCTGCAATAAGCGGACGCCTGAAAGCGCCTTTCTCCTGGGACTACGAACTTCTTCAGGCCTTGCATACTGCTACGCGAGGTGCTCCGATGCCTAGGAGCTGTGTGCAGGATTGGCCCTGCTGGCTGTGCTGGCTGCCCCACCGCCCCCACCCATGGTCGTTACCGCGTTATATACCTCTCATCATGTGTTGTGCAAAAACCAATCAGCCCACTTTGCCTTTTGCAGGCTATACTTATTCACCACTAGAGGCCTCCTCACTTTTACCCGCTTTTAAATTGAACAATCCTGACAGCCTACAGCTATTGCATGAGCTGCCCTTGGGTTCCTATCCAAGCCTTAGCACTGCTGAATTGCTGCTCCCCCCCCCAACCCCAAAGCTATCCCAGATCTCTCCTAAGAGCGCTGTCAAGCATACCCAAAATCTAGCCCTGTCCCCTGGTCTCTGCTACTACTGACTAACACTCTGCAGGGTACTATATGGGTGGTTCAATTCTCTCCACCCCTAACCTGACGATTAGGGTGGGTCCCCAAGCTGCTCCCTAAAGTGCACTGCATTGTCCTCCTGCTAGCCAGTGCCCGTCCGAAAGCGCCCACACTGCACCAACTCTTGCTGACCTTGGCCGTGTTGCCTTTTCAGTTGGGATCCTTCCTTCGCCGGGGACCTCACGCACTCTCGCTGCTTCATATGGCTAGGGCCATGGCTCCACTTGCACAGGCTGGGAACTTAGCCTGCTGTCAAGGTCCCCCGACAACCCTGTACTCCTTCAAGCCCACCTCAGCCTGGCTATCCGGCAAAGGCTTAAAAATAACACACCTCAATATCTGCAGCATCCTCCAAAACCTAGCTGAACTAACGGCCTGGGCGGCCCACTACAAGCTGGGCATCACGGAAACTTGGCTGAAGCCTCGCATTCCTGACTCCACATGTGCCCTCCCAGGCTACAGCCTCATCCGGCAGGACAGGGCAGGCAGTAGGCGTGGGCGGGGGAGGGGTGTGTGTGCTCCTATACTTTAGGGGGCACCATAATGTGTCTACAGTTTCTCAGTCACCCCCTGAAACCCCAGCCTGCAAGTTCCTTCACTCCCTCCTCCTGCTTGGGAACACTAAAAATGTGCATCTTGTCTGCGCCTACAACCCTCCGAAGGGTGGTGTTCAAGGACTCTCTTCACTACTTGACCACCTCAAAGAAAAGGTTGGCTCGAATGAGCTGCTAATCCTGGGGGACCTCAACCTCAACTGGCTGGGGCCAAATACCAAGCAATACAAGCCTCTTCTCTCAGGCCTTGCCCTCAGCCAGACCATCACGGGACCCACAAGGATCTCCTCCCAGGGGGACAAAGGGTCACTAATCGACTGGATACTGAGCAACAGACTGGACAGAATTGTCCATTCAGGAATACTCCCGGATGCCATCTCTGATCACTCTCCAACCTACTGCATTTGGGGCACCTCCTCACCCTAAGTCCCCAGCAGAGTGATCCAGATGAGGGACTATTCCAAACTCATCCTCAATGACTACCTTGAGGATCTACAATGTGTCGACTGGTCTAGGGTCACTGACACAAATGACCCTGTTGCAGCCCTTGATCATTTCCTTGCAGCATTTGTCCCCTTGCAAAACAGGCATGCACCCCTTACAAAAAGGAGGGTGAGGGGCACTGTCATGAAGTGGTTCCATGGAGGCCTATTCGCCCTCATGAAGCAGAGACACAAATACTGGGTGAAACACAAGATCTCCTGCAACAATAACGACCTCCTCGAATACTGGCGGCTCAGAAACTCCTGCAAGAGAGCCATACGCACCGCCAAGAGTGAGTACTGCAAATCTGCTCTGCTAAACTTGGCCTATAACCCCCGGCGCTTTTGGCAAAACGTCAAAAAACCTGGTCGGAGGGTCCGCCAAGGAAACGAGCGATGACATGAATATCGGAGGGACCAACTGCAATAACCCCCATACTATTGCCACTGCATTTAACTGCATGTTTTCAGACCTGCCTGCTCCTCCGTCTTTCCAACCCCCTGCCCCTAAACCCCCGGATGTGCACCCCGACCATCATTCTACCTCAAACGGATCTCAGTTCGAGAGACCCAAGAACTCCTAGCCGGTCTCTCCCACCACACAGGGGCAGGTCACGACAGCCTCGAACCAAAGCTACTCAGCTTGGGGGCTCCCCTCCTCGCCCAGCCGGTCACTCATATATTTAACTCTTCTCTTATCTCAGGAATCATACCTGACGTATGGAAGGTGGCCAAGGTTGTCCTGGTTTACAAACAAGGCGACCCCAAAGATTTGAAAAACTATCGCCCCATCGACATACTCTCTGCTACCTGTAAGCTCCTTGAAAAGGCAGTTGCCTCGCAACTATCCCACTTCCTTCAGGGTTATGCAGTTCTCTCCCCTGCTCAGCATGGCTTCAGGAAGGGGCACAGTACATCGACTGCGCTTGCCGTGGTTACCTCTGAGATCAGATCCGCGACTGACCAAGGCAAACTGACCGGAGCCATCTTCATTGACCTCTCAAAGGCCTTTGATTGGGTTGACCATTCACTCTACTCTTCATTCTCTCGGATTCTCCTCCCAAGCCCTTGCCTGGTTCTCCAACTACCTTGGGCGAAGGCAGCAATACACCTGCTTCAACCATGCCCTCTCCGCCCTCTCCCCTATTAACTGCGGGGTTCCCCAGAGATCCGTCCTTGGACCCATTCTGTTTTCCCTATTCATAAATGAACTGCCCTCCGTTGCAACCTAGGGGCACCCAACTCTATACGCAGATGACCTCGTCGTTTTGTCCAGTTCCCAGGACATTACTATCATCAACTACCGACTTAACGCAGACTTCGATCTTATCCAGAACTGGCTTGAGGGGCATAAGCTCACCACAAACCTGGACAAGACCCAGGCCATGCTCTTTGGTTCTATGTTCAAAACCGCTTCCCGCCCTGCTCCTCTAACTATCCATGGAGCAAACAGCTCCCTTCTGCCAGTCACTGACTCTGTCAAGTATCTAGGAGTTACCCTTGATCCACAACTGGATCTCACCGAGCACCTTCGCAATATATGTAAAACCATAAACGGCAAGCTTGGGCTTGCCTACAGAGCCAAAGATTGCCTCACCCCGGCTGCACGGCTCGCCATAGCCAGGGGGATACTTCTTCCCACGCTTTGCTATGGGCTTGTAATCTTTGCCCCAGTCCCGAATTCTAGCCTAGTAAAATGGGATACTACTTATAACAATGTATGCAGCTTCGCACTCTCTGCGCCTCGCCTCACGCATCGCTGTGAGCTCTACTCTCGGCTGGAGTGGCTCCCTCCTGAAAAGAACCGCACCTTTGTCCTTGGCAACTTCGTAGATAATATAGCTACAACAGCTACTCCTTTTGCACTTGCCCTCCCCCTCAAATATGGAACCCCTGCCTACCACTTAAGATATAGTGCTGCTCAGGTCCGCCTGGTCCCTAAGACCTGCACCCTCACAGGTGACCGGGCCTTCTCCGTCCATGTGCCTAGACTATGGAACTCCCTTCCCGCCCTAGTTCATGCCTCTCCCTCCCATCCCTGCTTCAAAACATCCCTATGGACCGTCCTCAAAGCGGCCTTTGCTTGTCTATGTGCTACACAGACCCAGAGTAGTCTCTCCCTCACCCCGATTCACTGGGAAGTCTGTGAGCTGACACACCGGCCGCTGTTACTCTCTCATGAAATCCAGCATAAGGCTCTTTCTACCCTTCTATTGGAGAGGCGCTCCTGTCATATCAGTACCAGCTTCTAGCTGCACTACTGCGATGTGCTCTCTCTCTCTCTATCTCATGATAGGCCCTCATGTCATGCAAACACGTGCCCATACTTTCATTTACTTTGATGTATTCTCTGCCATAATGCTTCCTACTGTTATTCTGCCTCTCAATACTGTTATGTATTTTGTTGACATACTGCCAACTCTCTGCCATGATGTTACCTGTTGTTACTCTACCTCTCAATGCTGTTATGTATCCTCTTGACATACTGCCTACCTTACCGTTTTACAGCCGTGTGTACTGTTTGCTGTCCCACCCTCTTGTTCATGGGCCTGTATGTTACCCTGACTCTGTATTATGTTTCTTAAGTACTCCGTAACCTCCCGGGTCACACCTGAAAATAGGCACTTGTTGTCTAGTATGCTTACCTGGTAAACAAAAGCAAATACATAAATAAATACTTCCAGGCAGCTGGACTTTTCAGAATTAAAATAAACAACTTTGTGGCATGAGGAAAAAGCCACTTCTTTCAGTAAAGCTAAACCGGAGGGTAAGGTTTGCACGGGCGGAAGCCCCTGCAAAGCAGAGCTTTCCTTTAATAAGAGAAACTCTGATGAAAAAAAATGGAGACAAAACTAGCAAAATCACAGCTGGAGCTGTGCAGGATCTTCTGAAACCTTCAGTGTAACGAATAATTTGGAGAGTAAGGGGGTAGAGATGAGGACATGTGTTTTGGTGGTGGAAGGAATCAGCTTGGAATCCTTGCCAAGGCTCATGAGTAGGAACATGCTAAAGTATGCACAGTAAACTGAATCCAGGTAGTTAAAATGACAGTATATCTTTCACTTGACCTTCCTGTGGCGAGCACACTACAGCCAGGAAGCCAACTCTGGCCCCAGTAATAATATTCCCTTGGCTGTTAAAGTCAATACTTTAGTTCTGAAAATGGCGCCAGAATAGTTTTAAAATTAGCTTTTAAAACCATCTGTTAATTCTATGAAGTGATGCGTAACTGGTGGAACAACCAGCCCTTACTGCTCTACTGCTAAATATAAACAACTTGTAGAACTGCTAATCACACTACTCGTATTTAGTGCTAATGTTATTGCTGAAAGGGCAGGTTAGGGTATGATTTACACTGGCCGATGGGCAGATATGGGATTATGTGGACACATCCAGCTTTAAAGACAATATGTGCATTTCAGGGCCTAAGATGAAACTTGTTTGACTCTTACACTAATTCTATTTGCTCCTCCTCAGCCTATACACAAGATACAACTGTCAGAAGACAACAGCTCTGCCTTACCCTGTTAAACTGTGACCATGAAATTGTCATACTGCTGTAGTCCTCCGGGTGAATATTTGTGCTGCTGAATGCCTTCTGTGCCAGAAAAACAAGATTTTCTTCTGAAAGTCCATGGTTACTCTGTACCTCTGCTTTAAACTTCATATTCAAAGCCTCACATAGTTGTGGCCAAAGCACTTTGTCAGGTACTACAAATGGTACTCTACCCTGTATAACACAACAAACATACGCAGTTATCTAGTTACGACTTCTGAAAAAAAACATGAAGAAGAATTAGCAGGATGTACTACTGCTGTCAGAAAGATACTTCTTAACATTCTAATTATGATGGAACTGCCAGTCCCCCTCACCACCAACCCAACTAGCTTCAGTATGTTACATTTATTTGCAACTTGAGCTTGTATTAATTGAACTAGTCAGAAAACAAAGGATTTTCATTTATTGTTACCAACAGGTTTTACTAACAAATTGGAGTGCTAAAAACTAATACAATGTAACAGCTGATAGATATCACCCGTTTTATCTATAAAACAAAACAGAGTCAACTACATTAGGCTGGTACATCGGCAGAGTGGCCTGGCTGCAGCTTGCAAGAATGCTGACTCAGACTGGCGGGAGGGTTACGGAGGTATTAGCATTTCATGGGATGCTCACCTCCTTTTGGTGGGAGGCTGTCTGCTTACCAATACAGGAGGCGCCACCAGGGCCCAACAGGTGCTTTAGAGTCAGTTAAGGACAGTAGCGGCAGGAGAGACGAAGAAGGTTTTGCAACATGCGCGCCTGTTGCACAGCAGGACATGCGTTCACAAGACCGGCCTCTCTATGAAGGGCAAACAAAGAAAATTCCCCTGGCTCGACAGGATGAAGTCAGCACAGTAGATCTCAGCAGCACCAGGAGCTGCCCCTCCCATCATCAACTTTCAAATTCTGTGGAAGTTGGTGGTAGGGTATTCTCCTTTCTGCAAAGACTCTATTGGGGGAAGGGGATCTGCACTTGGCAGGGGAGGGGGAGTCTCTGAGGTGTGGGTAGCTGATGTGGCAAAGTGGCAGCCTAGCAGATGGGGGAAAGCCACTGGGTAGTTGGGGAGAAAAAAGTAAAAGAAAAAATGCATTAATTTCAGCAAGTTTATCTCTAGTTTTTTTAATCGATTTTTTTTTTTTTAAACATCACCCCCCGCTCCTGTACTCCCAACTATCCCCCTCCCCCCAATTTTCTATACCTTCCTCCTTTCATTACCTCTACCTCTACAACATTTCTATCCCGATACCCACTGACAAAGTGTACACCTGACTGCCCAGTCAAGTTCTATGCTCTTACACTTATGTAACCTAAATGTGCAATATTTTGTCCTGAAGTCTTCTCTACATGCAATTATATACCCTCAGATGTATTTTAGTCTCTGGTATTTGTTTACACTGATGGCTGAATGTACCAATTATGTATTCCTTGATGTTATATATGTTATTTGTCTTCACTGATGTCCTAATGTAAACATAAAAAGTATCTATCATGACGCAGAATTTTTGTAAACGAGCTCTTAGCTCAAAGGTTATAACTCCAAGATGATTAATAAATAAACTTCTAAAAACAAATTATGAACATTGAATGGTAAAAGTGCTGTGCACTTTTTTCCCCCTGGAAAAGTCATCATTCATCTTTCTACACACCTTCAGCCATAGCCTCACCAACAGGTGTACAGTATATAGAATTAGTTCAGCAAGAAAGTAAACGATCCATTATAAAATAGGTCTCTAAAATCCTGTAACCTCATTGGTCAAAACATGTCACATGACCGTGTGTAAATCCTGCAACAGACAACTGGTAAAAATCCTGGTAATCAAATGTTTACTTTCTTTGAACCCAATTAATTTTTATTTAAATTTTTAATAACAGATTCACTTTATAATCGCAATAATGCACTTCATATAGTAGTGGACTTACACACTTCTTGTGCGGTTAAAGTCACTCGGCTGCGCCTCGTGACACACCACACAAGGCGTGTGTAAATCCCACAACACATGCCCTGTCATGCATTATTACTTAAAAGGGCACCTATGAATAGGAGTAAGCAAAACTGGTATGAAGAAGGGTACAATGTTAGTCATTCCCCTTACAGGACCAGCTTACATAATTACAATAGTTCATGTTAGAATCAGAGAACTGGTTTACTCAGACATCAGTTCTTAATCATCCTTGAGGATAATGCAAGTGTAATAAAAACATTTTTATGTACTGTACTGCAAAGAGGCTAGGAAAGTTTTTATGTGTTACACTGCTAAGTAACAACAGGCAGTCTATAAGCAGATGTTCTCCACTCACTGAGAAGACTATTTAAGGACTGAATTTAACAGTTTTTTCCACTTACGGTCTGTAACATACTATTCAAGTTATCTACTACAGCTACAAAGGAGTCAAAATGTCTACACTTCATAAAATGTTTGTCAAGTGAAACAAAACACATATGGAGGTGGTATTCAAAACAAAAAAGTTAATGAAGGTGCATTTCTCACCGCTCAAAGTACAAAAGAGATGTACTTACTGGTTCTGCGAAAGCGTTGTCCCATAAAACAGTGGCCGTTGCATTATTGTCTTGGCTTCCGTGGACTATCACTACTACTGGAAGTGATAAAGTCTGAAGAAAAACAAAGCTTAGCTATAGTTCTTAGGACTCTATGGTCAACAACTTGTATTATATCACAGAATATTTCTTAGCCAATCTTGTAAGCACTGTACTTTTGAGTGCCAGTACCACATAGGCTCACAATTCTCTGACCCTAATAGCTCACCAGACGATACTCTTATAACCATCATAGATCGAGAGAGCACTCTTGACCAATGAGCAGACTCTTTCCCTGTGCTTGAGACATTCTTATACTGTGAAGAGCTGTCTCACATGCAGGTGCAATGAAACGGGCATGTTTGGGGAAAATAGTTTTTTTATTTGTATATGTTACATTATTGACTGCCCTTGAGCAATAATATAGTAATATGTCCTACGATACCACTCTTTCAGTTGTAAGAGTGGTCTTGCTTACATTCTTAGGGTATCAGACCTGCTTATCTTTGGTTTGCAGTTCTCATACCATAAGAATGTGCATGACACTACTCTTACAATCGAAAGAGTTGTCTTAGAGGATGTAATCATCTACACATGACTATATATATTTATAAAATGGCAAGAAAAAATCTAGAAATCTTACTGGCCAAGAGACATTAGCTGACTATACATTAAATCTCTATATACGCACATTCATCTTGATCCTAAACCACATCACACAATGAGCAAATCAGTCTTCCTACCACCAGAACTATCTTTCATCAGTCCCTCTGCAACCAGAACTGATCCTCCATCACGAACATGGCTGCTACCTTTACACTGTAAAAACCTTCAACTGGGCCCTAAAAATAAAACTACCTTAAATAAAACAAATTAAACAAACGTTGTTTCATTGATCATTACACTCTTTTACACACAAACAAATTAGAAACATTAAATATTGTTTATAATTTTCATTACAACTGTTTCTTTTCGAACAGTGAAAAATCCCCCTTCTGTCTTTACCTGCTCATCAGGGAAATCTCTTCTGCTTGCCCTGATAGTGAAATAATTGAGTCACTGGCTCTAAAATAGGCCTTTGTTGTCTGTGTGTACAGTATGTTAGGATAGTAACAATCTACCAGTTGAATTGAGCAGAATTTTGAATCCCGATATTCCATGGTAAACATTCCATGATATACATTCTATGTCTTGAATGAGGGGGAAAACAGAAAAAAACAGGATGAAGAAAGTAGGCAATACAGTAATACTTTATAAACAAAGAGAAAAGGTGGGAAAACACAGTTACATAGGCAGAGGCAGACCTAAACTGCTCCAATGATACATTGCTGATGTTTATAAAAGCATGTATATTTGAATCGTATATAGATGTTTTCAGGTGCACTCTACCCCCCACCAAAAAAAAGGCAACCTAGTAGGTTTAAAGTTTTTTTTTTCTTACTAACCTTTCACCTCAATCCTATAGCAGTTTTCCTTTTATGTACTAGACCACAACACATAAGTAAAAAGCAAAAATAAAGAGAAGGCTACCTTCAATGAAACTATATATCTACAGTGTGATGAAAATTAAGTTTTAAACACTGCTTATGTTTTACAAATTTACAGATGTTACAGTGCATTTATATGATACAATTTACATGCTAGAGAAAATATTTAATTTCAGCCAACTCTACCAATAAATACTTTTACTGCAAAGTACTGTGCTAGTTGACCTGTTGCTGAGATATGCTATTTTATGTATTAATAGGAACTACTTTTTTCGGTTTTTAGATGTTTTAGAGGTAATGCATTGTACATGCTTTTGAAAATAGTAAGTAGGTTTTAATCCCTAGCAGAGTAAATCAAACTAATTCTTTTATGATGGTGGCCCATTTTATAAGTGTGATAAGCCACTCCAGGGTGTGCATTGAAGGATTTTAATGCACTTCCCAGGGTGTAAGGACACTTGGCCTTTGGCCTCACGCCTTAGTACGCCCCTGGGGCATGCATTAAACACACCCTATCATGGCTTATTACTTACTTATATATATATATATATATATATATATATATATACACACACACACACACACACATATATACATACATACATACACACACACACACACACACACACCAGGAGTGGGGGGTGAAAATGACGAGATTAAAAAATATATCTTAGTGACACCAGTAACAACAAGATATCAAAAAATATCACTGTTACTGTTGTCACAATGGATACTTTTTAAGTTACTGTCATCACAGTGGAATACTGAACCAATCAGAGAACAGCTTCTACAATGCTGATGACATCACAATGCCTAGTAAAGCACTGAAGCAAGCAGTTAAAATAAAAGAAGAGCAGCAAAATCTTTAAATAAAGTTCAGATTTAAAAGCTGTAACTTGTAAATTACTGTTGCATAAAAATAGAATAATAGATAGGTTCCAGTGAATTACAAGGCTGTAATTCCATTGAGTGGTTCTGGGGACATAGATAACCTCGAGAGAGAAGCTCGAGAGGTTCCTATGTCCCCAGAACCTCAAAATGGAATTACAGCTGAGTGATTCACTGGAACCTATTTGTTGTTTTTTTGTAATATATGGATGCGAGAGGCTGACGAACTTTTACCTCTGCATTAGTTGACGGACAGTTCCATGTTCGTGTTCCTCGCTCTTCACTGTGTGCTTGCCGTGTGCCCCTCGCTCCTTACTGTCCGGCTGTCGTATTCCCATTGCCCGCTCCTGTTTATCACAGGAAGGAACAAAAATGAAAAAAGAAAAAAAAAAAAAAACAAGCTTTGACATTAGCCACGGTACTGAGGTCTGAATGACGGTATTATAAGGACCGGAAGTATACTATTACGGGACTGAGTGATGTATTATAAGGATTTTTTTGTATGGGATAGGATAGTATTATTTGCCTATCTCCATGTATTACTATCAAATATACAATAGCCCGACTCAAAATATGGAATTTATCTTCAAGTGTGGGGGGGCAGGGCTATGACTCACGAGTGGCAGAGTCATAATGCTCATCCCACTGCAGTAACAGAAAAGCTAAGATGTGAGGGAGACAGGTCTGTATGTTTCATGAGTGCATACGATGGAGTGAGCATTAGGGCCGACAACCCCAAGGAAGACTCTGACCCTCATTAGCTTCAGGGGTGAAGCAGGAGTTTTAGGGTTGGAAACCCTAACATCATATCCCCCTATGTCTGTCGCTTTATCGTCAATTCCAACTGATGTATTAATGTAGTTTTTTGCAGGGAATTTCCTTACTTTTTGAGATAGTGTAATCATAGCCATATTTGCCTGTGGGAGCGCAGACCCCGCGCTCTCATGCATGTATAGTTTTTTGAGATAGAGTAATCATATCCTTATTTGCCTGAGGGAGTGCAGGGCTCTTTCAGCCCTGTGCTCCCATCCCTCCATAGATGCGTATATGTAGCTGTGGAAGGGCCCTGTGCTTCCATTTATAGGACAACAGTGACCAAATTGTCAGCATAGACATCTTATTTCCCCATCTCATGTACATGATACTGAAAATGTTCAAATCCCCACCAAAATGTAATTCCATGCAACTACAATATTATTCCATGCCACAGGTGTGAGGGGTGTGCCTTGGGGTTGCAAACCCTAATGCTCACCCCGTTCTCTTATTCTGTACCCACGTTAGCGTACTTAGTCTTGGAATGGGGTGAGCATTAGGGTTCACAACCCCAAGGCACACCCCTCACACCTGTTCCTGCATGCAGGTTGGGGGGGAGGGTCTTACGGTTGGGAACCCTAAGATCTCATTTCCCAACATTTGTCACTAGAATGCTAATGGTGCATTAACGCAGTTTTTTTGCATAGAATATGTATATGTGTGTGTGTGTGTATGTGTGTATATATTATAGGAATGCGGCTGTGCCCCTATAGTTAGGGTTGGTGCAGCGCTTCCTTGTAAAATCCCAATTTTTGCACCTTAATAATTTTTCCGCAGTTACGAGTGTGCATAACAAAACTGCAACGAATGGGCATAACTGCCATTTTGTCATATTCTGACCCCAAATTTTAAACATAGTCTTATCACCCCACCTCATGAACCCCATAGGTGAAAATGTTGAAATCCATGGGAAAACGCCATTCTGCGCCACAGATGTGAAAACATGTTTTGGCAGGATGTGAAAAATGACAGCTGTACTGTTCATGAGGTGATGTAATAAAATGGCTATACTGAAACTTCAGAATCAATCAATCAAACTTTATTTTTAAAAAGGTGCTTTTCTCAAAACCAAAGCGCCTGTACAATTTCATAAAACAATAAACAGAATCTAAAACTATTATAAATCATTAAAAGCTATATTAAAAAGGTGGGTCTTCAAGGCTCCTTTAAAACTCAGGACAGTCGGACTATTTCGCACCTGACGAGGTAGAGAATTCCACAGGGTCGGGGCCAGAATGAAAATATTGAAACTGACCAAAGTTACGCATGTGCGTAGAAAATGTTCACCATCGATGTGTGTGTGAGTTTCTCGGGCCATTTTAGGTGTTTTTTCACCAAATTTTCAACATGGCTTTTTTGGTACCCCACCTCATGAACACTGCCACTATCATTTTGTTTGTTGGTCCCGCAAGGTGATTTTGCATAGCGACCACACCATTCTGCGCCACAGGTGCGAAAACACATTTCGGGCAGGATGTGAAGAATGACAGTTGTACTGTTCATGAGGTGGTGTGAAAAAATGGCAATGTTGAAAATTTGGAGTAAAATATAAAAAAATGCTGAAGTTAGGAGCGTGCATAGAAAAATTTCAATGATCACACGTAACTCCGGTATTGTCTGGTATTTTCTCACCAAATTCTCAACATGGGCTTTTTGGGACCCCACCTCACAAACACTGGCACTGTCATTTTTAATTGGTTCCAAAAGGTGATTTCACACTGCAACTGCAAAATCACCTTACAGGTCCAATTAATGAAACTACAGTGACAGCGTTCATGAGGTGGGGTCCCAAGAAGCCCATGCTGAAAATTTGGTAAAAAAAATATGAACATAAGTTGAAAACGCCATTGACAGCCATTATACCTTGATTCTTCAGTTTGCGGTACAGCTTTGAAGAGTGCCGACGTATCCCGGTCCACAGAAGATGACAGGGGACGACTTATGGAGGTAAGTACAGGGTAGGAGGTGTAGGGAGGTGGGTGTTCAGTGGGAGGGTTGGATAGGTACAGCAAGAATGACAAGGGATCATTTTCTTTTTTTCAGGTTTAACACTGAAAAAGACATCGGGGGACAGTTTTCTTTCAGGTTTTAAAAATGAAAAGATGTCGGGGGACTGATTTCAGGACACTGGGAGTGGGCTCCCCAGTGTCCCATGACGAGGGTCCGTTTTCTTTTTTTCAGGTTTAAAAAAAATACATGTCGGGAGACTGATTTTTGAGACACTGGGAGTGGGCGCCCCAGTATCCCACATTGGCGGGGGGGGGGCTTACACTGCTGATAGAGTGGACTGGGCATCCCGCTGTTGGTAAATTATTAAACAAAAGTGGTAATGGAAGGGTAAGAGGGTACCACTAAACAGGGAGCAACATACTTGGGGGAGGGGGGTGCCACTAGACACCAGGGATACAGGAAAATACTGGGTGGTCAGGGAATGCCACTACACAAATAGGCTCCTTGTGACACTATGAACTGTGCCTGCGAAAACAAGCCTGTTTTCACCCAGCACATCGATTTTGTGCCAAAATTCAAAATTTAACAACTTTTGAACGGATACATATTTTTTCACCAAACCTTCAAAAGGTACATCTGTGAGGCAAAACCTTTCAACCCTGAAAATTTCAAACCAAAAAGCCATTTCCGGGAAATGGCTGTCGAAAGAAACTGAAGGAAAAAAAAACACATTGAAAATGAAGGAGTGCAAGTTTGCGGTTTTCACCACTATCTCAAAAACCACAAAAGGGATTCACACAAAATTTAGCATGTCAAGACATCTTCCCCTAGCCGCACAGCATGTCAAATTTCGTGCAATTCTGCTGAACTGTTCTAAAGTTATTAAAGTGTAAAGTCTGAGGTTTAACATTAAACTGCCCGGCCAACCCTAATATATGGCACTACGTGTACTGTATAACTGTAAAAATCCTACATTTATGCATATAGCAAATTCATCATTATTTTGGCCACACCCCTGCCTGACTGGCAGTACTTGATAGTTTCAGTTCCCTGCGTACAGTTTAACTGTCTAGATGTCCCAGATATGCTCGTGTCACACTGCTTGCACAAATGCGAAATGCTCCCTGCCAGCAAAGATCACTGCAAACTCTAGCACTGATATAAAAAACAAACGTTTTTTTTAACACTATTCTATGCCCCATAAAAAACAATACCATGGAGCAATACATGTAAACAGTGGTGTGAAGTCCAACAGTTCTTTACGCTGCACCCGGATCCAGCCCGTTCTACTGTCATACTCCCAGCACAGACTGCCTCAAACTGTGGCACTGATGTGAAAAACAAACATTTTTTGAACCCTATTCTGTGCCCCATAAAAAGCAATATCACTGAGCAATGCCTGTAAATAGCAGCGCTGATAAGTCCGACAATCTTTAAGCCGCTCCAGCCCGTTTCATACACTCTGCAACCAAAGCAAATGCCAGTCGCTGCTCATCCTTACTGCACTGCACAAACACATGAACTCTCCTTTCTTTGTTTTACTTAGAAATCTTCCAAACCGTGATTCTCGAACTGCACCTGCTCTCTCCTTACACAAACATGAAAATCCACCTGCTTTGCAAACAAAGTACACCTGGCAGGGATGTTCCTGCCTAGCAAAAATACTAAAAAACAAAACCGAGGTCGATGTGGTAATGGGAGATGAAGGTATATGTTGACTTCTAGGTAGCAGCCCTACAGATCTCCTGGATAGGGACATCCCTGGAAGCAGCCATCGAGGCAGCAGTATGTCTGGTGAAAAGAGCCCTAAGCCTTCTGTAAGGCTCCTACCAGCCAACCTATAACAGAGGTCGATGCAAGAGACTATCCACCTGCCAATCGTTTGCTTTGCTGCTGCTCTGCCAGACACAGCTTCGGCGTAGATAATAAACAGCTAGCAAACCTCTCCCTGAACTCCAGCCGTGCGCTCACTGTAATAGGCGAGCACACGCTGCAGGTCCAGAGTTTGAAGCCTGTGCTCAGCCTCTGAGGTGTGACTGGTGAAGCAGACCTGGAGACTGATCATCTGGTTAAGGTGAAACTCAGACAACTTTCAGAAGAAATTTCGAGTTGGGGCGAAGGACAACCTTGTCCTTGTGGAAGACCAGGTAAGGAGACTATCTAAAGCACCTGGAGCTCACTGATCCTTCTGGCTGACATGATAGCCACCAGGAAGTCAGTCTTCCATGACAGGTGTGACATCTTACACCTGTGCATTGGTTTGAATGGCTTGTCCATGAGCATCGCCAACAACAGCAACAAGCCCCAAGGTTTTGGTGTTTCACGCACTGGAAGGGAAATGTGGACAAGGCCCTTAAAGAAGTGCCCAACCACCTTCTCCAACACCACCACTGGCATACAACCTGTGCACGGTATGCAGAGATGGCTGACAGGTGCACCTTGAGGGTCGCTGACCAAAGGCCCAACTGAAAGAGGGACCATAATTAATCGAGGATGCTAGCCACTGTACAGGACAGGGGTCAAGCTCCTTGCTCTGGCACCAAATGGAGAATCTCTTCCATTTGAAGGCATAGCACCAAGTCGACTCCTTCCGAGATGCCTCAACTACATGGAGGACCTTGCTGGAGAGACCCAGAGCCTGGAACTCTAGCCATTCAGGAACCAGGCTGTTAGGTGCAAGTACTAAAGGTCTGGGTGGAGGACCTTCCCTTGGGAGCACGAGAGCAGGTCCGGGGTGAACTGGTAGATACCACGGTGGCCTGTTGCTGAAGCAGAGGAGGAGATCGGGTTACCAGAACTGGCAGGGCCAGTCCAGTGCCACCAGGATCATTCATGTCTTGTCCCTCCGAACTTTGATCAGGACCTTGTGGATCACAGGAAAAGGGTGGAAAGGCATAAAGGAAGCCCAGGGTCCAGGCCTCGTGAAGGCATCCCCTTGCAGCGTACCCCGCTGAGGTGGGCACAAAACAGCTGCAGCTTGACATTCTCCCGGGAGGCAAACAGATCCACCTCATGGGTGCCCCACTTGGAGAACAGCTGGCCTGCTACCTCCTGATGAAAAAAACATTCGTTAGATGCCTCACCACTTGGCTGAGGGTATCTGCTAGCAGACTGGACACACCAACGACATGAATGGCCAGCAGGTCGGCCTGAAGGCTGAACACATGGATCCAGATGCGGAGAACTTCCCTGCGCAAAGGTAGGGAATGTGTTCCACCCTCCTTGTTGAGGCAGTACATGGTCCGCATGTTGTCCATCTGGACCTGGATGACCGGACCCCAGAGATGTGGAGCGAAGGCTGTCACAGGGCCAGGTGAACAGCTCGAAGCTCCAGCAGGTTCATGTGACACTGGGACTCCTCAGAGGACCAGAAGCCATGGACCCTGTCTTCCCCAAGGTGGGAACCCCAGCCCATTAGGCACGTGTCGGTCGACTTCGAGTGGACAACTGGGGCTCCTTCCTGGAGGTGTTCTGGGACTAAGCACCACTGGATGGCATCCCACACTGGCTGACTCTCTGTGATGACTGGTCGAGGTGACTGCAGCACTGAAACCACTGATGGGCCAGTCCCTGCTGCAAGAAGTGCGTTCTCCAGCGGGCCCAATGAACCACGCGGGTGCAGGCAGCCATGCAGCCCAGGAGGCACAAGAGACACTACTGCCCAACTTAAAATGATCAGGCAAAGAAAGAAAGATCTTCCATCCTGTCCGCCAGGAACCGGGCTTGGCAAGAGTCAGCTCTGCCCTGATGAAATGAATCACCTGCGAGGGGGCGTGTTCCAACTTGGCCTCACTGACCAGGAGGCCAAGGCTCAAGCAGGTCTGGAAGGCCAAGTCCCTGGACTACTCACCAACTCCTCCTTGGAGCTCACTCCATTCTGTACTCTCTAGAAACATACACACCTAATGGGGTGAGCTTTAGGGTTGACAACCCCTAGGAAGACTCCGCCCCGGATTTGCTTTAGGGGTGGTACTGCGGTTGGAAACCCTAAAGCCACATTTCTCTACTTTTGTTGCTTTAGCCTGGACCCTAAATGTTGCATTAAAAGCAGTTTTTTGCATATAAAACACACACCATGATACCAAACAAAGAAGGGACTGACTGATTTGACTTTGCATAGCCTGCCAAAGCTGGGACAGAGTTATCTGAATTTGAAAAGCCCACCAAAGCTGAGCTGCATAAAGGACTGTTTTTTTTGCTACTAAAATAAGCCCGCCAAAGTCGAGCTGCTGAGAGCTAGCCCAGAACATACATGCAGGTCTCCTCTTACCTTCTCAGTAGTCATTGGAGCCACTTCATCGGGGTTGCAAGGGTGCTCATGACACCTCTACCTCCCAAGCGATCGCCAAACCATTGGCCACTTAGCGCCACTACAGTGGTCAGAGGGGACCTTGCAGTCCACCCCCCTGCCGAAGCAGCAGACAACTCACCAGGATCCAAATTAATTGTTTGGACAATCAACTGAATCTCCTCAGGAAAGCCTACCAATGCTTGGTTGAAAGATGGATATTTTCTTTTGCAACAGCCCTTCATAGTCTGCCAGCTGAGAGTCAGCCCATCGATCACAGAGCAGCCGCAGAAAGGAGGTTTGCAGGAAAGCCCACCAATACTGGGCTGCAAGCAAAGAAGGGATTGAATGATTTGACTCTGCATAGCCAGCCAAAGCTGGGCTGAACAAGGGACTGAGTTACTGGAATTTGAAAAGCTCGCCAAAGCAGGGCTGCATATAGGATTTTTATTTTCTGCTACTGAAATAAACCTGCCAAAGCTATCCCAGAACATAAAAGCAGGTCTCATCTTACCTGCTCAGTAGTCACTAGAGCCACTTCATCGAGGATCGCGAAGGTGCACACGGCACCTCTGCCCGCCCTTCCCCAGTGACTGCTGAACCTTTGGCTACCGAGAGCACCACTACAGCGACGGAGGGGACCTTGCTACCCGCATCTCTCCCAGAACAGCTGTCAATCGCCCCTGCTTTGTCATCTTTGGGTAACCTAAAGGACTCCCCACCCTAGCAGTCCCCCGGGCTGGAGCGACAAGGGTGTCACACTATGTGTCAGGTGTGGAGTCCACCATCGGCCAGCCACTCTGCCCCTGAGGATAACCCTTGACACCCTGGTCTATAGCTGACTCATTGATGGAAGCATGCCATCTGCTGATGAACAAGAGTGCTAGGAATATACAATAAAAAAACTGAAATTCGTAGTGGTAATTATGCTGCCTACAGTGAATGCCTGAGTTGCATTGTTAAGCTAATAAGGGCTACATACATGGATATATGTTAGACAGAAAGCTTGTTGCGTTCAGCTAAACCTTATTTGACAACAGGGTCCAGGCTGTATGTTTGTGTTGGTACAACTAAATCTCTTCTCCCAGGGAACATATGTTTCAATAATTGTAACAGAGTTACATTTACCTAAGAAAAGTGTATATAATATATAATAGTACTAAGTTACTCTAGGTTAGGCAGGATTTTATGTCTATGATACTGCCCCAGCAGGAACGTAAAGCTGCTCTGTTTATTCCTCTATTACAGAACTAAGCTAAGCTCTCCATTCTGAGGCAGCCTATAATGTTATTCTGAGTTCTGCTTCCATCGTTAATTGCAAGAAAGAAAAGTACAGTTATGTAAGAACTTACCGTAACAGTAGATCTTTGAGAGGAGCTCTTGAAGCAGGTAATACCATTAGGACTGAAGCCGGCAGGCGTCAGGACCTCACGGAAAACCTGTAGCTAGCAGTCTGAGGCAGGGGACCGCCTCCCAACATCGGCTCTGCCCGATGTCATGCATGGTATAAAGAGGCGGTCCCCTGGTGCCACCCCAGTTCTCCTGCCAGACCCAGCTAGATAGAATTTGGAGAACCAGGTAGCAAAATGTCCGCATCCTGGTTGGATGGAAACCAAAAATAATGATAATAATCCCCTAAGATATCCTGGGAGAAGAAGGGTGGGAAAGCCACCTGCTGCAAGAGCTCCTCTCGAAGATCTACTGTCACGGTAAGTTCTTACGTAACTGTACTATCTGTTTTCGAGGGTGGAGCTCTTGCAGCAGGTAATATCATTAGGACTGAGTCCCAAGCAGTACCCAAAGATAGGCCCAGGTCTGACAGGGCTGAAGGGGATGTGTACAGAAGAAGGAGCGGACATCTATGAGAGAAGGCCTTGCAGGACTGCTAGTCCGAAACCTGCTCTCCTTCTGGAGGTGATGTCCAGGCTGTAATGCCTGATGAAGGTGTGGACGGAGAACCACGTGGCAGCTGCACAAATATCAGCTGAAGATACGTTCTTCAGGGCCGCGAATGAAGATGCCACCGCTCTGGTGGAATGACCCTCAACAGCACCCGGGAGAGGTCTGTCATGGTGCTGATAACAGAAAGTAATGCGGTGCACTAACCAACGGGCTAGTGTCTGTTTGGAGACAGGAGCTCCTAACATTCGCGTCGCGAAGGAGCCGAACAACTGGTCCGATTTCCTAGAGGAGCGAGTACTGTAAAGATAGTATCGCAAAATGAGATGAACATCCAGGGGGTGCAACAGTGCTTCGCCCTGGTTGGAAGAACTCTGATAGTTTATCAGAAGGTTGCTATCCTACTTCAGAGTCAGGACAGATACCACCTTCGGCATGAATTTGGGGTTTGTGTGCAAATTTACCCTGTCCCTGTGAAAGACTATGTAAGGTTCTTTACACATGAGAGCCTGGAGTTTCGAAACCCTTCGAGCGGAGGTGATGGCCACCAAGAGGAGAGTCTTCCAAGAGAGGAAGCACAGCTCACAAGAGGCTGCCGGTTCAAAGGGGGGGCAGTGAGTTTCTCCAGAACAAAGAGGAGGTCCCAAGGAGGAACAATGTCCCTTTTGGGAGGTCTGACGTGTAACACCCCTTGCAGGAAGGTCTTGCAGGCATTTAATTGTGCTAGAGCTTTGTCTCCGTTCAGTTTCATAAGTTTCTCAAGCTTCATAGACTTCCATCCTTAGTGCTTGCCTGACTTGTTTAAATTAGCTTATCCTTATTTAAATAAAATCTATCTAGACCAATTCTGAATGAGTCCATAGTTTTACTCAATACCACTTCACGTGGTAATTTATTCCAGAGTTAACCCCTGGCTAAACCAATTTTTCCTTTTTAGAGTGTTCCACTTTTCTTGTTCTAATTGCATCATATGGCTTCTAGGTTCAAATAGACAGATCTCTCTTATTTTGAGTCCCAAGTTCTCCCTTAATTGTTTATCCTGAAAAGCCCTACATAGGTCTATGATATGCGAAGACCGCACACATATGCACCTTGATTAAGGAATAACTCAATCCCAAATCCAAGAAGTGTCGGAGATCGTCTAACACATGCCTCACCGGGCAACCCAAGGGATCTAGGGAACGGGCAGTAGCCCATAAGTAGAAGAGCTTCCATTTCAGAGCGTACGTGGCTCTGGTAGAAGGCTTCCTGGCTGCTACCAGAATCTCAGCCACTCTGCTTGACACTACTAATCTCTCTTCCGCTAAGACTGCAGTAGCCAAGCACGAAAGTGAAGAGAGTGAAGAGCAGGATGTACGAGGGTCCCCTGTTCCTGAGACAGCAAGTGAGTGGAGAGTGGCAACTGAACTGTGGGTTCCAGAGACAGTTGCTGGAGCAGCAGATACCAAATTTGACGAGGCCATAGAGGAGCCACCAGAATCATTCTGGTTGCCTCTGACTGCAATTTAAGCCGAACTCTCTGAATGAGGGGAAAAGGAGGGAAGGCATAAAGGAACTTCCCTGTCCAGGAGAGGGACAATGTGTCTTGCCAGAAAACACCATGCCCTGGAGCGAGCAAGCAAAAATTGTGCAGTTTGGCACTGTACAGGGACGCAAAGAGGTCCAACACTGGTTGGCCCCACCTGTTGAAGAGGTCATCTGCGACATCTTGGAGCAATTCCCACTCATGATTCTGCGAGGAGGAGTGACAGACTGTCGGCGAGAATGTTCTGGACCCCTGGCAGATGAACTGCAGTGAGGTCTAGGCAGTGTTCTACTGCCCAGTCCTAAACTCTCATGACCTCTCTGCAAAGGGGGTATGAGTGAGTTCTCCCTTGTTTGTTTATGTAGAAGACTACTGGTGTGTTGTCTGTCTGCACCAGGAGAGGACCTGGCTGAAGCTGGTCTCTGAATGCCGAGAATGCATTCAGTACCGCTCTCATTTCCAGAACGTTGATATCAAGAGTGTGTTCGGTGATAGACCAGGACCCCTGGGTCCTGTGGTCTCCTAGATGCAAACGCCAGCCTGACAGAGAGGCATCTGTGGTCAGGGTTCGAAGCGATGGGGGTCTGCGGAAAGGAACTAAGCCACTCTGATTGTCCATGCAGAGCCACCATTCCAGAGAACGATGAATTGCTCGAGAAATCCGGATTTGGAGATCCAGATCGTCCATCGACTGGTCCCACTGTACCCTGAGGTGTGACTGAAGAGCCCTCATATGGAGCCTGGCTAAGGTAACTGTGGCGATGGCCGGTGCCATGTGACCCAGCAGCTGCAGGACCACCTGCACCGGGGAGGATGGGTGACTTTGGAAGCTTCTCGCTAGCGCCTGAAGGCGTTCTACCCTGTCCGGGGGTTGAAAGGCCCTCCACTGTACAGTGTCCAGGATGGCTCTGAAACTGCAGCTGCTGTGTTGGCCACGGGTGTGACTTCGACCAATTGACTGTGACCCCCAGAGATGAAAACAGAGCCTGCATTTCTGTGAGAGTGATTAGAAGCTCCTCCTCCAACCGAGTGGAGAGGAGACAATTGTCCAGGTAGGGGTAGACAAAGAGACCTCTTCTGTGGAGGGCCACTGCTACCACCGCTAGGCACTTGATGAATACCCTGGGTTCTGACGAGAGGCCGAAGGGCAGAACCCTGAATTGGTAATGCTCATCTCTGAAGCAGAACCGCAGAAAGCGTCTGTGGGTCTTCAGGACCTTGATGTGCCGGTAGGCATCCTGCATATCTAGAGAGCAGAGCCAGTCTCCTTGCTGGAGCAGGGGGCAAAGGTATCCCAGGGTGACCATGCAGAACGTCTGGTATTTCACAGAGAGGTTTAGCTGGCTGAGGTCCAAAATGTGGCGAAGGGCTCCTGTCTTCTTCGGAACGAGGAAGACGTGTGAGTAGAAACCTTTCCCTCTCTGGGCCGCTGGGACCCTTTGAATAGTTCTCTTGTCTAGGAGCTGTTGGATCTCTCCTTCTAGGATGAGATTGTGTTGAGGTGGACAACAGGACGATTGGGGGGGGGGTTGTTCAGTGGGATAGAGGTGAATTCTATTGAATACCCTGTCCGAATGGTGGCCAGTACCCATTGGTTGGTAGTGATACTGGACCATTCGAGTGGGTAAAGAGCAAACCGCCCTCTTACTTGCTCATTCTGCCTATCCCTGAGAGGAGGAGGAGGGCAGCAATGTGAGTCAGGTAGAGGGGGTTGGAGGGGGCCGGGGCCCTGGGAGCTTTAGGTTGCATAGGGCCCGGGAACCTTGAGAGGCAGGGTTTCCCCATCCCTTAAATCCCTTTCCCTGGGATTGTTTGCCGGTCTGTCCTTGATTGTGTCGCTGACAAAAAGGACGTCGGCGAGATGCTTGAGGTTGGGACTTGTACATCCGATGTACGTCCGCCACTGCTATCCCCAATTCCTGCAGTTGCTTCACCATCTGCTCCACCTCAGGGCCGAAGCGCACCGGGCCCTGAAAAGGAGAATCCAGGATACAGTCCTGAAGACCTTGCTGCAAACCAGTAAGTCTAAGCCAGGACTGTCGTCTCATGCAAATGCCTGATGCCACGGCCCTGGAGGACATATCCACGGCATCATATGAACACCTGAGGGCATGCATGTCCACAGCCAGGCCTGACTGAGCACAGGCCAAAATCTCCTGCTTGGAGTCAGAGTCAGGGAGAGTCTCTACTAGATCCATGGTCTTTCTCCACAGGGACTGCTGGTAGGAGATCATATGGGCCATGAAATTCAGAGACCTGATGGACCTGACAGCTGAGGAAAAAACCTTTTGTCCCCAGCTGTTCAGTTTCTTTGAGACGGGGTCTGGGGGCTGAGAGCTTAAGTGCTTAGGTTGGGCCCTCCTTCCGTGGGCAGCCGTAAGGACTAAGGAATTTACCTTGGGTTGTTCTGCCAGGAATGGTTCCGATTTGGCAGGCTTATAGAGTCTGTCTGTCTGCCTTTCTCGGAACTGCTGGTATAGATGACAGTGTCCACCAAGTAAGGTGAGTGACATCCTGGAAAGGTTCTACGAATGGAGGTATGACTAGGGGTTTCAGTTCCTTTTCTCCTAGGAACTTAGCCAGACGTTTTCATTCTGGGTCTAGTGCCTCGGTATCCCATTCGTAGATAGTTTTAATGTGGCTCATTATGTTGAGGAATGAAGGATCACCTGGAGGGGACTGTGGAGAGTCCCTGGGTCCATGAGAGGGTGTTAAGAACCTGTCCTCTGAGGAGTCCTGAGTCGTCGTCTGCTTCGCCTGAGGAGGACGTAAGTGGGAGTGACGATGGAGAGGGAGACCATGCCTTTTGTTTCCCCTTTGGACGTGGGGCTGGGTGCTCATCTGGTTGGCCCTTGTCTGGGGTAGAAGGAGGAGTGGGGACCTCGTCTGGAGGTCTGTAAAGAAGGTCCCCTTTGACAGTGTTTCACCAGGTGGTGAATAAGTTGCCTATATCCGCCACGGGGACGACCGTTGGAGCCGGCGTCTGGTCGGAGGGACCGGGGGTCGGATCCTTGGGAGCTAGCGCCTGGGGATCAGGCGTCTCTAGAGGACTGGCAGGTGTTGGGTCCTGTAGGCCGGCATCTGAAAGCCGGCGGCCAGTGTCCCGAGGAGTGTCAGCTGGCATCTGGTCTGTTGGCGTAGGAGCAGATGGCTGAGCCTCATCTGGCAACCGTTTACGTGTCCAGTGTCGGGAAAGAGGTCATCGGGGTAGGCGGTGGCTGGGTGGGCAGGCGTCTGCCGTGGGGTGCACCTTGGCCGAGTCCCCTGCCTACGGAATTCCTCCTCTCCAAGGAGCTGGGCCTGTCCAGAGCCCTGGGCAGGCCTTCCTGGGTCTACCCTGTTGGTGTATATGGTCAGTGAGCCAGGGAAGAAGAGTGCTATCCCATAGATGCCAACCCCCAGTGGCGACCCGGGGGGGGGGGGTGGACTTAGAAGAGCGTGAAGGTTACGCTGCTGGGACTGAGCCCTATCTTTTGGACGAGGAAGAAGATGACGCCTGTTTGGCTGGCGGCGGATGGTGTGATTCAGACCTGGCCCCATCTTTCTCTTTATGATGCTCCCCCCCTGGAACCTCGCTGCATGGCCATAAGCTTTTTTCCTAGGAAGAAGGTCTTCAAGGTGTGGGCTCTTCTGGCACGCGTCTTCTGGTTAAATTTCTGACAGTAGCTGCAGGAATCAGGCTGGTGTTCTGGACCTAGGCAGATGAGGCAGGCCGTGTGGCCGTCTTTCACCGGGATCTGCTTCCCGCAGGCACACTAGAATGTTCGACACGGTGGAGAAGGCTACGACATAAACGAGGCGAAAAGATAGATTACTACTTTAGAATAAAGAAAAACAACTTATCTGACATTCGAGCTGTCGACTGCAGAGAGAGGCGTCCGTGGAGCTGAAATACATGGGTCGACGGCAGGAAAAGAACTGGGGTGGTGCCAGGGGACCACCCCTTTATACCATGCATGACATCAGGCAGAGCTGACGCCGGGGCGGCCGTTCCTGCCTTTAGACTGTCAGTTAGCTAAAGTTTTCTGTGGGTCCTGACGGGCCGGCTTCAGTCTTAATGGTATTACCTGCTGCAAGAGCGCCACCCTAGAAGATAGATCAGTGAGTTAGTGCCTATGGAGTACCTGGTCATATTTATTGCTACTAACTAGCCATGATTCAGCTAAGCTTCTATCCCAGGTCAGTCTAAAATTACTTCTGACTTCTGCTTCAGCTACAGCACTAGAAAGTCATTGATTTCTGTTTCCACATCAGCAGTATAAAGTAGCATTTACATGCTTTTAGTGAAATCTGATCTTATTTAACAAATTAACCTAACTCTGTACTAGGGTTGGATTACAAAATAACATCTCATTGCTACTACTACTGCTGCCCAATTAAGAGACACATTGCCTGTACATCCTGTATAAAAGTACTAAGCATTCTGTCCTTTAATACAGGGCAGAACTACCTCCTTAAAACAGTCAACTAGCCTGTTTTACTTCCCCTAGCTTCCTTCTCCTTTATCTCTCTCACGCAAATCAAACCCTCTATTAAGCTCTTCTCTCTTTACTTCCCCTTTGGAGGGCTACCTTTGTTCAGAATACACCCCCTATATTTCCTAACCTGTCTTTTTTATTCTTGCTTCAGACTTTCTGATCCCTGCTACTTGTCCCCACTCAGACTTTACATTCTCTAAACTTGCTGGCTGAGTCTGTCTTATCCCCCGAGTTGAGTCACAGTCCTAAATTACTTGCTTCCTCTTTTGGTGCCTAACTAAGAAGACACATATCTTCCACACCCAGTCACCCTTAACTATCACGTATATTCCCATCTGGCTTACTGCCTTCTCCCTATCCCTATCTGGTGATGCTGAATTGAACCCTAGCCCTCTGTCTACGCAGAACATACCAAACCATGCTAGCTCCCATTTCTGGACACATGCCCATGGTCTTAAATTTGTGCATCCTAATGTTAGGAGCCTAATGGCCAACCACTCAAGAGCTTGAAGCATGGGCCTTACTTTACGACCCTGACATTCTGGGTGTCTTTGAATCTTGGTTAAAACCCTCCATCCCTGATGCCATGTGTTCCCTTACCGGATACCACATGCTTCATGTTGGCCGCCCCTCGTCGAAAAGGGGAGGTGGCCTTGTTCTGTTTTTTAAGCCTCAACTAAATATTACTCTTCTGCCCACCCCCCTTTTCAATCCTGCGCAATACTACATTCCCTACTGCTTCTCAGTGGAACTAACATGTTGCATATTGTTTGGGTTTATTTATTCCCCCAAAAAGTGGTAACCCCGGTCTAACTGAACCCACGGACTACCTGCCCTCTTTCACACAGAAAAACAAGATCATCCTCATGAGTGACTTTAATCTTGACTGGTCTGGGTCCAACTCCAAAAGCTTTGGACCCATTGTTAGTAAAGCCCACCTCTCCCAACTGCACAAGGCACTCCAATAATGGGTTTCATCACACTCTCATAGACTGGATCCTGATCAATAGGATGGACAAGATTGCCACTGCTGGGACTCTCGCTGACTCGATCAGTGACCTTTAACTGGTCTTCTGTATTTGGAATGCTAGCAACCACCCCCCAAGGTAATTACCATTAGCAATTTCTCTGCCTTCAATCCCAACGCCTTTCTCACTGACCTGGGATGCATCGATTGGTCTCCTCTTTTTTCCACCAGTGACATCAATTGTGCTGCTGATTATTTCTCTTCCACCTTTACCTCCTTACTACAGAAGCACATTCTGACCTCCAGGCACAGGATCAGACGTTCACTCACTAGATGGCTGCAACGTCCCCATCTCTCTATGCTTAATACTAGAGACAAATGCTGGGCCAAGTACAAATCCTCTTCTTCACACGCGGACTGGCTCACATATCGCACTATAGGAAATGCTTGCAAAAAGGAAATCCAAGCTGCAAAAGGCAAATACTGCAGGGACCTTCTTTCTGCCATGGCTAGAGACCCTAAGTGCTTCTGGTCTCAAATAAATGGCATCTTGGAAAAGAGCTGAAGACAAACTCCACCTGACATGGTTATTGACGTCAACTGCAATAAACCTACCACCATTGCCAACGCTTTCAACTCTATCTTCTCTGATCTCTCTCACTTTGAATCTCCTGTGTGTTGCCCTACTTTACCTCTCTCACTTTGAAACTCCTGTGTTTTGCCCTACTTCACCTCTCTCACTTTGAATCTCCTGTGTCTTGCCCTACTTTACCTCTCTCACTTTGAATCTCCTGTGTTTTGCCCTACTTTACCTCTCTCACTTTGAATCTCCTGTGTTTTGCCCTACTTACCTCTCTCACTTTGAATCTCCTGTGTCTTGCCCTACTTTGCCTCTCACTTTGAATCTCCTGTGTCTTGCCTACTTTACCTCTCACTTTGGAAACTCCTGTGTCTTGCCCTACTTTACCTCTCTCACTTTGAAACTCCTGTGTCTTGCCCTACTTTACCTCTCTCACTTTGAATCTCCTGTGTTTGCCCTACTTTACCTCTCTCCACTTTGAATCTCCTGTGTCTTGCCCTACTTTACCTCTCTCACTTTGAATCTCCTGTGTCTTGCCCTACTTTACCTCTCACTTTGAGATCTCCTGTGTTTGCCCTACTTTACCTCTCTCCTTTGAATCTCCTGTGTCTTGCCCTACTTTGCCTCTCTCCTTTGAATCTCCTGTGTTTGCCCTACTTTACCTCTCTCACTTTGAATCTCCTGTGTCTTGCCTAACTTTACCTCTCTCACTTTAGTCTCCTGTGTCTTGCCCTACTTACTCTCTACTTTGAATCTCCTGTGTCTTGCCTACTTTACCTCTCTCACTTTGAATCTCCTGTGTCTTGCCCTACTTTACCTCTCTCACTTTGAATCTCCTGTGTTTGCCCTACTTTACCTCTCACTTTGAAACTCCTGTGTCTTGCCCTACTTTACCTCTCTCACTTTGAATCTCCTGTGTCTTGCCCTACTTTACCTCTCTCACTTTGAATCTCCTGTGTTTTGCCCTACTTTACCTCTCTCACTTTGAATCTCCTGTGTTTTGCCCTACTTTACCTCTCTCACTTTGAATCTCCTGTGTCTTGCCCTACTTTACCTCTCACTTTGAATCTCCTGTGTCTTGCCCTACTTTACCTCTCTCACTTTGAATCTCCTGTGTTTCCTCTTTACCTCTCTCCTTTGAATCTCCTGTGTCTTGCCCTACTTTACCTCTCCACTTTGAATCTCCTGTGTCTGCCCTACTTTACCTCTCCTTTGAAACTCCTGTGTCTTCGCCCTACTTTACCTCTCTCACTTGATCTCCTGTGTGTTGCCCTACTTTACCTCTCTCACTTTGAAACTCCTGTGTCTTGCCCTACTTTACCTCTCTCACTTTGAATCTCCTGTGTTGCCCTACTTTACCTCTCTCACTTTGAATCTCCTGTGTCTCGCCCCTACTTTACCTCTCTCACTTTGAAACTCCTGTGTCTCGCCCTCACTTTACCTCTCTCACTTTGAATCTCCTGTGTCATACCCTCTTTACCTCTCTCACTTTAGATCTCCTGTGTCTAGCCTCTTTTACCTCTCTCACTTTGAATCTCCTGTGTCTTGCCCTACTTTACCTCTCTCACTTTGAATCTCCTGTGTCTGCCCTACTTTACCTCTCTCACTTTGAATCTCCTGTGTCTCGCCCTACTTTACCTCTCTCACTTTGAATCTCCTGTGTCTTGCCCTCTTACCTCTCTCACTTTGAGATCTCCTGTGTCTTGCCCTATTTACCTCTCTCACTTTGAATCTCCTGTGTCTCGCCCTACTTTACCTCTCTCACTTTGAATCTCCTGTGTCTCGCCCTACTTTACCTCTCTCACTTTGAATCTCCTGTGTCTTGCCCTACTTTACCTCTCTCACTTTGAATCTCCTGTGTCTTGCCCTACTTTACCTCTCTCACTTTGAATCTCCTGTGTCTTGCCCTACTTTACCTCTCTCACTTTGAATCTCCTGTGTCTTGCCCTACTTTACCTCTCTCACTTTGAATCTCCTGTGTCTTGCCCTACTTTACCTCTCTCACTTTGAATCTCCTGTGTCTTGCCCTACTTTACCTCTCTCACTTTGAATCTCCTGTGTCTTGCCCTACTTTACCTCTCTCACTTTGAATCTCCTGTGTTTTGCCCTACTTTACCTCTCTCACTTTGAATCTCCTGTGTCTTGCCCTACTTCCCTCTCACTTTGAATCTCCTGTGTCTTGCCCTACTTTACCTCTCTCACTTTGAATCTCCTGTGTCTTGCCCTACTTTACCTCTCTCACTTTGAATCTCCTGTGTCTTGCCCTACTTTACCTCTCTCACTTTGAATCTCCTGTGTCTTGCCCTACTTTACCTCTCTCACTTTGAATCTCCTGTGTTTTGCCCTACTTTACCTCTCTCACTTTGAATCTCCTGTGTCTTGCCCTACTTTACCTCTCTCACTTTGAATCTCCTGTGTCTTGCCCTACTTTACCTCTCTCACTTTGAATCTCCTGTGTCTTGCCCTACTTTACCTCTCTCACTTTGAATCTCCTGTGTCTTGCCCTACTTTACCTCTCACTTTGAATCTCCTGTGTCTTGCCCTACTTTACCTCTCTCACTTTGAATCTCCTGTGTCTTGCCCTACTTTACCTCTCTCACTTTGAATCTCCTGTGTCTTGCCCTACTTTACCTCTCTCACTTTGAATCTCCTGTGTGTTGCCCTACTTTACCTCTCTCACTTTGAATCTCCTGTGTCTCGCCCCATTTCACCCCCCCACTCTCCTTTCTGTTCTTCCTCTGTACTTTCGTATTGTTTTGTGCCACGAAGTCTTGCGTCTCCTCAACTCTATCTCTCCCTATTGTAGTGCTGGCCCAGACAGGATCGAACCCAAAATACTAAAGCTGGCTGCCCCTATCCTCGCTACCCCTGTTACACGACTGTTTAACCTCTCTCTCACCACCCCCAATGTGGCTAGTATTTGGAAGTCTGCCAGAATTGTTACTGTCTTTAAAAAGTTTGATCTCAAATCAACCTCTAACTACCACCCTATTGCTATTTTACCTACCTCAGCAAGCTTCTCGAAAAACATGTTCACTCCCAGGTCTCAGACTTTCTGCTAAAACATCACCTACAATCCCCCAACCAGCACAGCTTTAGGCTTGCCCACAGTACCTCTATCACCCTCTTTCAGTTCACTAGTACTGTCAAATCCAGCATGGATAAAGGACTGCTCATAGAAGATGTCTTTATTGACCTTAGCAAGTCCTTTGACTTGGTTAACCACTCCCTCCTCTTACACAAACTAATCCCTCTGGGTCTCTAACTCTGTCGTACAGTGGTTCTCAACCTACCTCCAGAACCACTCTCAGTTTGTCTCTTTCAATACGGCCCTCTCCACTCCTGCCTCTGGAACCTTAGGCATCCTACAAGGCTCTGTCCTGGGCCCCTGCTCTGACCTATTTATCCAATGTCTTGATGGCTCCCCTGTCTCTGTGACCCATTCTTTCAAATACCTCAGTGTCACATTTGACCCTGCCCTGGATTTCACTCAGCATATTATCCGCAAATCCATTAATTCCAAGCTCGACTGCATACCGCATCCACAATGCCCTCACCCCTACAGCAAGAGCTGCAACTGCCCAGGGTGTATTACTCTCATGACTGCTATGCACTCACCGCACCACCTTTACTCAGGCCAATGCTAGCTACTTCCTCAATTGGGACATCGTCTACAACAACGTGTGCAAGTTTGCCTTGTCTTGCTCTTTGTCTCACCTACCACTGCTCGCTCTACTCCGATTTCAACTGGCTCTCCCCCTTTTTCCAGTACCTTTACATACTCGGCTGCTCATCATCAGATCCTCCAAACCTGCCTCGTTGGCCTCTATGTTTACTCCCACTGACCATGCCTATCAAATGCGGTCCTCAACCAAGGCCCTCCTGGTCATTCCCAAATGCACCTCTAAGACAGGTGAACAGGCATTTGCACACTTTGCATCTAAATCCTGGAACTCCTTGTTCTCTTACCTTAGGGTCTGCAAATTTCGCTCTATTTTTAAAAGCTATATTTTCCATTACCTTAGATCCACTGATAAATGCTTTACTCCCAACTTCCTCCAATTTCCTTTACCCCCGTCCCCTTTATCTCTGGTTACTATGCTCTGACTCCCGCAACTGCTTAGCTACATTCAATGGTCAATTTTTTTTTCCCCCTTTGGTCAATTCTATTTCTAGCACCTACTGGCCAGGGCATCTCTCAGAGGTGTCCTCTTGGCTCAGTTCCTCTACTCCACATCTGAAGCCTCTCCCATCTATCCCCCACCCAGACATTCCAGCCCCCCGGATCACACCCTGGGGAAGGCCCACCTCTCCTGATGGCCTTTCTGGGATTACAGGAGTCATCCAGCGGGGGTGGGGTGGTGGGGCGGCCGTGCTATCGGGCAGATGGCCCGGCATTGTGGATGAGAGGGTTGGCCACTGGAGCCCTCATCACCTCCCTGGTCTGTGGGGATTTCTGAGTGTTTGTTTCCCCTGTGGGACTCGGACATGCAATGACATCAAGTGGCACAGTGTGCCGATGTCTGCCGCAGTTCTGCCCCCAATATCTATGGGTGCCACCTTCTTCCAGTACTGCCCCAACCAACGTTAGGGGCGCCTGTTATCGAGGCACAGGTCAGGAAACATAGGAAAACCAGCAGCAGTTGTAAAATTCACAAGTGATTTATTATTAACAACAGTAAAATAAAAAAATAAAATTGTTCAGTATAACTATTTACAAAGGCAGTATAAACAGAGAAAGTCCACCTGGGTTTCTTAATTTCCAGTCTCAGTCTCTCTTGCAAAACACTGCAGCTCCATTTTATAAATCTGTGCAGAAGCTTGCTAAGAAAATAGCATGATTCTCAAATAGTGTTCTTGTAAGTTTCAACAAGTGCAGCAAAAAGTACACTGTGACCCAGAACTGACGGTAACCCGTGAGGTGGGCGCATGAGGAAGGGTGCCACCCATAATGGCGACTCCTTCCCAGCGCAATCCCTCAGGGTGATGGGAGGGTAGGGCAACTGGATGAGGCTATGGGAGAACTGGGCGACAGGATGTCGCTATGCTTATCTGGCGGGGGAGGAGCAAGGCGAGGCGTGGGCTGGGAGGAGGCGGAGGCTGTAGGGGGTGGCGCTTCGGTAGCTGGCCAAGCTGCGTCGTGGCATCAGGGGTTGGTTAGTGGTTGGGGTGGGTGAGGTACCTGGTCTGGGCACTGCTGCGATTTTATTGTGCCCGGTCCGAACCTTTATTTTTACTGTTTTCACCCCGCCCCCCCCCCCCAGAGTTGGGAATCCTTAAGAAGGGGTGCAGGCTGAACCACCCACAGAAAGCAGTAAAAACTGTCCTGGTGCCGTTGTCCTGATGCGCCGGAGTTGTCAGAGTGCCGAAAATGTTTTTGGCACTCTGAGTGATAATGGTGATCGCCTTTATGCATTCGCCGTTATCACATAGACCCAGAACTGACCTCTTGCTTCCAGCTTCTCAGAGAGTTTGCAAACTAGCTTCTCAGGTGAACCCCATGAGTTCCAAACAGCTTTTTGCAATCATTCCAACAGTATAACTATATGTATTTCAACAGTAAAATTACATACATTTCTAAACAAAGGGATACCAGTATTAGTTACATTTCCACATAATGATTCACATATATTTTATACCAGCAGATATGCAAGGGAGGAGAAAAGACTGAACAGCAAGAGAATAGTGAGAGGCAGAGAACTGCAAGATTGTCGGGGTGATCAAGTCCTAGGTCTCAAGAGAAAATCTGACTGCGCAACCAGATAAACAAGAGACAGAATGGAACAGATCCTTGTGTTTAAACTTTCTCTCCATAACAACTGGCACAGGGCCCTATTCAACCCTGTCATACCGCCCAAGAGCGGCGCTGTCTCCTAATCCCTCCCCGGGAAGGGAGAGCAGTCCTCCGGACACTCAATCCCTTCTCTCCACTGCCGGCCCCCGACAGTCCGGGCTCGGTCCTAAACCTGGGTCACTGGCATGGCACAAAGTGTGGTGTTCAGAGCCTCAACCCTCAGCACCACCAGGCCAGCCAAGGGTCAATGTTGATTGCTTATGTACTTAATGTGCTTACTCATATGCTACTACCTTACCTTATTATGTACTATATTTTTTGCTTTTCTTTGAATGTTGTTTACAAACTGCTCATTTATTCTCTGGGACCTACTATTTGTTGTTTTATCCTGTCACTGTCAGATATTTGGTTTATTTGTTCTTACTTGAAATAATTAATTTTTGTTTTATGTCACTGCCTTGTATTTACCGGACGTCTGTAATTTGTGCACTGTTTTCTACTGTTGCAATCATTGTATTCTTGTTAATTGCGATGTACTCTCCCGGGTCATGACTGAAAATAGGCATATTTTGTCTAGTGCTCTTACCCGGTAAACAAAAGTTAAACACACACACACAAAAACAATTTATTATATATATATATTTATAAAATGGCAAGAAAAAACTCTAGAAATATCATTTGCCGAGAGATATCACCTGACTGTGCATTATATCTCTATAAAAACAAGATCAGGTGCCAAATCTAATTTTTCTCCCTCCAAAAAAATACTTGAGTCATTTTATAAGAGTAATAAGCCACTGCATAGTATGCATCATTGGATTTTAATACACTGCTCAGTGGCATAAAGACATTCTGCCTTTGACCTCATGCCTTACTACACTACTGGGGCATGCATTAAATATAGAATAATACATGGGTGGGTGGGTATAACCAGAATTTCACACACACTCGAGGTGTGGAATGCTACAAAAAGCCTGAGTGGTTTATAAAAGCATCCCACACCAAGGGTGTGTGTAAAATTCTGGTTTACATACTACCAATGTATTATTTTATTTAATAGTCCTTTTTTTTTTTTTTTTTTTTTTTTTACACACACTCTCTCTCTCTGCCTGTCACACAGACACACAAATGCAACCGAGGAGCACCGCTCAAGAGGCAAGAACGTCAGGATCCAAAAATTATGATTGTCGGCAGCCTTTATTACCGCAAAAAATGTAATTCTAAGACACTGGAGGACCTCACAGACCCCTACGGAAAAGGAACGGTTATGAAACCTGTCCAACAGGGCCAGTTATGAAAGAGTGGCTTATGTAAACCTATTTATTTATTTTTATTTTATTTAGCTTTTGTTGACCGGGTAAGTGCACTAGACAAATCCTGCCTATTTTCAGGCACGACCCGGGGGAGGGGGATACAGATGAATGCCAACTGACCTTGAACCAGATTAAGCTGTTGGTGGTATTTTTAGTGAATGAGGGAAATTTGGCCAGGACACCGGGGAAATTCCCCTACTCTTTTCGATAAGTGCCATGGGATCTTTAACATCCACCTGAACTACCACCAATCCAGGCAGATGGGACCTCGGTTTAAAGTCTCATCCGAAAGACGGCACCTCAGAAGTGCAGCACCCCTCTCATGCTGCACTACAGTGTCAGTACTGGGATATTAACCCAAGTGCAAGATGTGGGAACTGAACCCACAGCCCTCTGATCTCCCGGCCTCAGAGGCGAGTGTGCTACCTACTGAGCCACTGACACTGACAAAAAGGCTAGGTAACTTTAAAGAAATTTGGGAATCCTTTTTACAAAGTCAAGATATCACTAATTAAATTACTGCACTGGAAGTTGTTTTTACATGATTAAAATGCTAGTTAAAGGATACCTAAGGAAAAATTACTCATCGCAGTAATCTTCTTTCTTCCATGGGGTGCTTTAGCATCAGTAACTTTTTGCACTTAGCTGGCTTGGTGCAATTGCCCCAGAGGTGTGCCTTTAAGAGACTTTTTAATGAGCGTAGGGCCAGCTAATCAAAAGACAGGAGGGGGTGAGAACTGAGTGAGAGCTGTTGACTGCTTCAGAATTTTTTCAAGGAAAAACAAGGGCAAAAACCCCAAAAAAGAATTAACATGATTCAAAAATCTTGCAAATGTCCAAAAGTGAAAATAGAAACAGCAACACGAGGTAAAAACTCATCAATAACAAATGCCAAATTTGGCAAAAGGTGAAGTAAGAGCCCTTCTCCGACAGGTGAACCGGGGAGGAAGGGTGGGAGCTTACTAATGCTAAAGGACCCCATGGAAGAAAGATTACTGCGGCAATTTTTTTCTTCTTACCCTAGGAGTCCTTTAGCATCAGTAACTTTCTGCAGAACACCAATCAGTACCAAGCGGGAGGTGGGCAAAGAACCTACTTAGGAAAGGGGCTCTGCAGAACTGCCCTGCCAAATTTGGCATCAGATCTGGTATGCACATCCAAACTGTAGTGTTTCACAAAGGTGTGCACAGATTTCCAGGTAGCTGCTTTGCAGACATCCAGTAGGGGAATGTCCCTTGCTGCTGCAAGCAAGGCTGCAGTGTCCCTGGTGGAGTGGTCCCTGAGCCCCACTGGAGGTTGTTGATCAGCTTTCTCACAGCAGAATCTAATACAAGAGACCAACCAACGAGAAATAGTTCTCTTGGTAGCTGGTCCTCCTTTGCCTACATCCCCGCAGTGAGGAACAACTGAGTGGAAGAGCCTCTGGACTGTCTAGTATGCTCTAGGTAGTGACAGATGGCTCTTCTGACATCCAAGCTGTGGAGCTTTTGCTCGCCAGGAGTGGATGGCTCAGTAAAGAAGACAGGCAGAGTAATGGACTGGTTCAAGTGAAACTCTGAAACCACCTTTGGCAGAAATTTCCTATTTGTCCTGAGCTCAACTTTATCGTTGTGAGGGATGATATAATTTGCCTCAGTGCACAGGGCCTGTAGCTCTGAAATCCTCCTGGCAGATGTAGGGGCTATCAGGAAGATGGTCTTCCAAGTTACAAACTTGATGTGGGCCGTGGATATAGGCTCGAAAGGTGGATTCATGAGCTCATCTATGCAAAGGTTCAGGCTCCAGGGAGGAACAGACTCCCTGGCTGGAGGTGCAAGAGGCCTTTGAAAAACTGTTTAAAAATGTTGTGGGGAAAAAACTGATTTCTTCTTTCCCACTGAAAGGTAGGCTGAAATTGCTGCCAGGTGTCGCCTGAGTGAAGATGGTTTCAAGCCTGACACCTATAGGTGTACCAGGTAGTGTAGCAGCTGAGGGTCTGAAGCTGATAGCGGTTCAACCTGTTCACTTCTGCATCAGAGGGAAAACCTTTTCCACTTGGCTGCATAAGTCTTCTTAGTGTTTGGTGTTTTAGCCATCCTCAGTATCTTAAGGACCTGTTCAGAGTACTGTGAGGATGGAAACACTAACTCCTCAAGAACCAGGCTTTGAGGTGAAGAGAGTGTACGTCTGGGTACTGCACTCCCGTCTGAGGAAGGGTCGGCAGGGAGCGAGTCAGAGGCAGGCGAATGGGCCTGTTGCAGGACACAGAGAAGGAGAGGGTTCCAGGCTTGCCTGGGCCAGTCTGGAGCCACTAGGATCATGGATGCAGGCTACTGCCAGAGTTTCACCAAAACCCTGAATATCAGGGGAAAGGGAGGAAATGCATATAGGAACCTCCCTGACCAGTCCAGGAACAGGGTATCCAGAGGAAGTGTTCTCGGAACTGGGGACCTGCAACAGTACTGAGGAAGCTGAAAATTGAGAGGCGAGGCAAACAGATCCACGGCTGGTGTGCCCCACTGCCTGAACACTGTGGCTAGTACTTGCTTGTTCAGTGTCCAGTTGCTCTGACTTTGACTGATGCGGCTTAGAGCATTCGCCAGAGTATTCAGTTTGCCTGGGAGGTGAATAGCTGAGAGGATGACTCCCAGAGAGAATGCTAGAGACCGGAGCTTCAGAGCTTCCAAACAGAGTATTCCTGATCTGGTACCACCCTGCTTGTTTATGTAGAACATTGCAGTGATGCTGTCTGTTCGAATTTGAACCGCATGCCCTTCTATGCTGGGAGCGAAAGCTTTGACAGCTAGTAAGACTGCTCTGAGTGCCAGAAGATTTATGTGCAACTGTGACTCTTCGGGAGTCCAGTTGCCGCTTACTGAGGCACAGTCTAGATGAGCTCCCCAGCCCAACAGGGAGGCATCTGTGGTGATCACCTCTGTGGGAACAGGAGCTTGAAAGGGAACCCCTGCCTGCAAATTTGCAGGGTCCTTCCACCACAGCAAATTCTGGAGGAACTGCTCAGACACCAGTATTAACTTTGAAAATGTTTTGCTTCTCTGAGACCAGCTAAGTCTGAGGTAGGCTAGCAGGAGTCTCATCCTGTACCTGACCCCTTGGACTACTGCAGTCATAGAGGCCATATGTCCCAGAAGTTTGAGGAAATGTCTGGTTGGTCTTGGCTATTCCTGGGCAAAAGAATCTGCCACTGAAAGGAAACTGAATTCTTTCCTGTGGGAGGAAAGCATATCCCTTTCGAGTGTCCAGCTGGGCCCCTATGAAGGTGAGCAGCTGGGTGGATTCCGGGCGAGACTTCTTGAGATTTACCAAGAAACCCAGAGACTCCAGAGTGCGTTCTGTGAGGGGAAAGAGATTCCTTGACTTTGCAAGGAGGCTTTGCTACTATGAGCCAGTCGTCCAGATAGGGGTCGAGAGCGACATCCAGTCTCCTGAGATGTGCTGCTACTACTGCGAGACACTTGCCAAAGACTCTTGGAGCCGAGGAAGTGCCCCGAAGGAAGTCTGAACCTGAGAAACTCCCTGTGAGATCTCCTCATGGGTATGTGGAAGAAGGAGTCTTAAGTAGAGGGAGGCTAGCCATTCGCCCTGCTGTAAGGACTGTATGACCAGTGAAAGTGTGACCATTTTGAATGGTTTTTTTTTAGATGTTTGTTTAAATATCTGAGATCTAAGATAGGTCGCCACTCCCCAGTTTTCTTTTGTGTCAGAAAATACCTGGAGTAGAGGGCCTTGCCCTTCTCGTGGGTGGGGACCCTCTCCACTTCTCGTAAAGACAGAAGGTTTTGTCCCTCTATTTCCAACAGCGGTATCTGTGATTGTGACAGAGGTCTTGAATCCTGGGTACGCTTGAGGTCTGGCAGCTGCTTGAACTGTAATGACAGACCCTTCTCCACCATATCCAGCACCCAGTTGTCCGACGTGATGAGGGACCAGTGCTGAAGATAGTGAGAGAGTTTGCCTCCAACCAGGAACGGGGAGGTGACCTGGACATTCACATCAGGACTTAGACTGAGAGGCAGATGGCTGGGTAGAGGTGGATCTTCTTTGGCCCCTTCTGCCCCTGCCTCTGAAAGACCCCCTATACTGGCTAAAGTCAGATTGGGGATAGGGACTGTAAGGCCTGGGAAAAAACGTCTGCCCCTACCTCCCCTGGGACGGGATCTCTGAGGGGTGGCAGGTTTAGGCTTGAATGAATGGCTCTGCCAGGAGGCCTTGCACTCATCGACCTTTTTCATGTAGTCAGTGGTTCTGTAATCAAACAACATATTTTGATCACAGGGAAAATTCATGGCCTTGTTCTGAGTGTCTGTGGTCAGACTGGTTGTTCTAAGCCAGGCGAAGTGTCTCAGAGATATGACATGGGCTATCGCCCTAGAGGCTGCATCATTACTGTCATCTGCCATGTGGAATTGGCACATAGTAGCCTCCAAGGCAGTTCTTGACGTATCCACCAGCTCCTGTACCACAGAATCTGATCCGTCGCGGGCGATACCCTAGACAGATTTCAAAAGGGCTTTCTGATATTTGGCTGTGAATGCCACGTAAGAAGAAAGCCTGAGAAGCAGGGAAGCTGTGGCATACATTTTCTTTGCTATAAAGTCAATTTTCTTGGAATCCTTGTAAGGGGGAGAGGGCGACAAGGAGACTCCAGCTTTCTCACAAGCTGCCTACTACACTATACTCTCATGGCTAGGGTGTGCTGACAGGAACTCTGTACAATTTTTAGACAATTGATATTTTCTCTCAAGCTGCTTATCAACCCTAGTACTGAAGTGGGGTGTTGAAGCACCTTCATGGAATTTTTTCTAAATGCATTATAGATAGGAACGACCAGGGTCTTTGAGGACGAAAGACCTTTCGTCTCCCTACAATCTTCGTCTACATCCTGGTTGGGCTCCTGTGTAGGGAGGGCAAGGGTATCCAGCATATTTTGTATAAATAAAAACATAGAGGAAGGATCCTTGTGGTCACCCAGGGGATCCCCAAGACGAGGGTTCGGGGACTCCTGGGGCTCAAGGCCCTCAAAACCCATGTCAGGGGCATCATAGAATTGATCATCATCTGCGTCACCCTCACAGTCTACAGAACAGTGAACTGTGGAAGAGTGCTTGCCAGCCCCAGTAAATAGAGGATCCATCTTTTGAAGGGTCTGAAACAGTTGCTATGCTTTTTCCATATCTTGCACTGATGGAAGAACCTGCACAGTTTGTAAGTACTTTGCTTTTTCTGAATGCTTTAAGCTGCCTGTTTTCTCACTATTGGCTTTCCCAGGAGCAACAGGAGCATATCTGTCTTGACAGTTTCTTTTTAGCCACTTCATCAGAGGCTTGGTCAAGCTTCCTTTTTTCGTCACTCTTATTATTTTTCAATTTGTGAGGAACTTCATCTTTGGAAGCTTTATTTTTTGACTAGGATCTAGAGGGTTCCTCAGAACCTCTGCCTTTGGTATTATTATTCTTGAATGGCCCCTTGTCGGAAACCTTTGATTTATCCTCAGCCATAATTATCAAAGGTTTATCTGCTATGTTCACCAATTTAAGCAAAGCAAACCAGTTCAGGATCTATGAACCGAGTGCAGGTTTCTGTGAAAATGCCACTGGCCAGTCCTGCCCCAGTTAATAAACTCCATTACCAGTGGCTTTTTTTTTTTGGGTTGTAAAATTGGGATCTTTACCAGTGCCAATCTTAATAGAAAACCAGTAATACTCAACTGCACACAGGTGGCTGCTGGACCCTTACGGACAGTCCTGACACAGATGATACCAAGGTCCAGTAATATAACAAAAAAGGTTTCCTCGTAGTTGCCAATCTAGAGAGAAAGCCCCAAGCACTGTTTAAGTTTGAAGTCTACTGCAGGTGCCTCGTGGTAAACCCTGTGAGGTCTGAGGTAAAAAAGCAAGGCAACTGTCCCCAATTCGACGGTTCAAACAAGAAATTAGTCAAAAATGAGGGAAACCGTTGAAAATAAACACCCGCAATAAAATTAGGCTTTAAAGTAAAGAGTCGCGGTAAAAATAAAGTCTAAATAGCACCGTCGCGCTAAAAATAAAAAATTTGCTAAGCGCTAATGAAAAAGTTTAAGTTGTCACTCAGCACACTAAAGGAAATGATTTATGAGGAAAACTTTACCCAGGTAAGCATTAGGAGGTTGTCAGCAAGGAAAATTGGGAGACACCTCAAAGGTAATATGCTCAGTCAGCGGAGAAAAAATTCTGAAGCAGTCAACAGCACTCACTCAGTTCTCACCCCCTCCTGTCTTTTAACTGGCTGGCCCTATGCTCATTAAAAAAAAATCTCTTAAAGGCACACCTCTGGGGCAATTCCACCTAGCCAGCTAAGTGCAAAAAGTTACTGATGCTAAAGGACTCCTGGGGTAAGAAACAAGCAGGTTTTTTAAAACTGCAAACTCCAAAATCTGGCTTCACTGCGAGGTAAAGTAAAGGCTGCTGTTTACATTTATGCTAAAACTGCATTTATATAAATAACATAAATGCAGTTTCATAGCTTTTGAAAAATGTAAACATCAGCCTTTCACTTTCAAAAACAGCCTTGGTTTCTCCCTAAGATGTCTGCCAAGTGTGTTAAGTGATGAGTCATGATGACATCATCGGAGCCAGAGACAGAGACTTACATATATTCCTATGATGTGTGATTTTCCTTTTTGAACCCAATAACATTTTGAATTATAAAAAGAACAGCAGATCCACCAGATAGATTTTTTTTTTTAACACTTTGAAGGCAGGATTAACCAGATACATACTGAAAAATATGTAAAAAAATTACCTGGCATGAAGTTACTCATGTAATATGGAAAATATTTTCACTCCTGCACAGTGACCTCGGGATACTCACTCGTGGCTTCGCCACTCGTGAATATCCAAAGGTCACTCTAAAGGAATGAAAATATTTTCCATATTACACTCGTTCCCATCATGAATGCCCTTAATATCAACTGGGAGTTTGTAACATGATTTAAAATTCCGGTTATCCAGACTTAAAAAATGAAGACCATTAACAAAAAAATAGAATAAAGTATGGGGTGGTGTGTGTAATGAGAAATTTACACCCCCCCCCCCCCGAAGTGTTAGATGCTACATAAACCCCAAGAGCAAAGCTTGAGGCATTTATTAAAGCATCCAACACAGGCGGGGTGTATAAACTTTGAATTTACACACACTGCCCCGTATGTTATTTTATAGAATTGCTGGGTTTCCCCTTTTTCACCTCAGCAATTATATAAAATAAAGAGACATTGCTGTGCGGCTGTGGTCCAGTTTCTGCGCGAGGTCTGCGGTGGACCTTATTTAAACGTTTTTGTATTTCTTTGTGCAGCATTGGCAGCCTAAAGTTGAGGCTCCCCCCCCCACGTAGTAGTGGTTTTCTAGCTTCAAAATCACTGACTGCAGAGTCCAAGTGGTGGTTCAATCTCTGGGGGAAGACGAGGCGGCCAGCGGTTCAAATGAAGAGCTGAGGCGGGCACATGTGTAAAGTGAGGGAAACCATGAGCGTGTTTGACGTAATTAAACACTCCTTTATTACAGCAAATTACAGCACGGTTTCCCTATGGGAAAAAGGGACACCAATTCATTATAATCCTATAATGCACACCCTGTTGTGGCCTCTTACACACACGTAAACTCTGTGATGAAGGTCAGGACACAGAAATATTGAAAAGGTAAGAGAATGTTTTTTTTTTTTTTTTTTGCGTTTCTTTACAGTACTAGTTTACCCAGTAAAGTTGTAGCACCTTGTTTTCCACAGTTTCCTGCATCTACACAATTTACAGCTCAAATGTATATTTTATACCAAAACCCTGTAAAACATCTTGTAGAGGTTTTCACAGCGTCATATGTGTTTTTTACTCTATTTCATTGTGTTTAGTTGTATGTGTGTGTCGGGGGGGGGGGCAAACAAAGGGAGACCAAGATACATACACACACACACACACACACACACACACAGTGTTGCGGCTTCGACCCTGGCCTGTGTCTGGCCCATTCATGGTGCCCCCTGCTGCCTGCCGGAGGAGCTGCAGCATCAATACCACTGTCTTACACAGTTAAGGCAAGAAACGTTGCACAACTCTGTGACCACAAAAGTGATGGCCACGTTTTGAGAATTGCTCTGAGGGTCATCTGCATGGCATCACTGCCCTTCCCAAACACAGTGCTTTCTGCATGCCAAGGAGTAGCCCATGACCCAACTTTAAGCATAGCTTGGCGGGGCTGCAAGTAAGGGATAGGTGCAAAAGTACGTTGTAAGCACTTTTACTGTGTCTGAGAATCGGGACCTAGATTTCATAAGAACATGATTTGGGGGTGCGGGAGAAAATCTGAGATAATGAAGCCACCAAAAATACAATACAATTAATCCATGAGAAACCAACTCTAGAGGCAGAACATGGGGGCAATGAGCCTCCATCACTCAACCAGAATATACTGTTCTATGATGATCCTCAATCCCAACAGCACGTGAACAGGAAACACTGGAAGCAATGGGGTCAGGGCAGTAGTGACCAATCATGGGTAAAGCAACAAAAGTGTGCCCAAATCCTGCTTAAATGTAGTTGTCTTCAATGAAGCCTAAAGCATACCTGGTCCACCGCACAAGTCTCCTTCCTTCTATCTAGCCGTATGGATAAATAAGTACTGTATTACAATAACGTAGTAATTTGAGGCCAGAAGTAACTAAGTAGACCAGCCTGGTGGTGCTGAGGGCTGAGGTGCTGGATGCCTTACCTCACGCCACGCCGGTGACCCTTGTTCGGGCCAGCACGAGCCACCGGGGGTCGGCAGGGGAGGAGAAGGATCGAGCATGTCAGATTGTTCTTCTTCTCGGGGTACAACAACCGGCGCCTGCTCGCTTTCTGGCGGAGGCTGGGGAACAAGGCACTACGCTGTACCTTGGGGCAGACGCCTGAAGGAAGCACGTGCAGACGCATGCACGCTCCCCCCCATCGACGTCACTGAACGCCCCCTAACTCCAGGGAGAGAAAACTAGAAGAGAAGTGTTCATCCTGGGCGAGCGGCTTGATGGCCGTCTATGAACACCAGCTCTAGGGGGCACTTGATCTGGATCTGTTAGGGCGGGTAAGTTGAGGGCTCCCCACCACCCCGCTGCAGGGGGTAAGTCGCAGGTGACTAAGGTGACCCCGATGGAGTGCGGATGTTTGGACGGTGGCTGGATTCCTGAGGAGGATGCCAGAATACGAGAGCAGACCAGGTATGCCAGGAGGCAAAAAGTATTTAAAAAAAAAAAAAAAAAAAAATGACTTAAGTAAATTACGTCTACACCCCTGATAAGCAGGGATTAAAAGGTATGCTGTTCAAATATGTAGTAATTTATAATGATCTTCCCCCTCGACTACCATGAGTACCCTGCAATTCCCCTGGTAAGCAAAAATGTGTCCAGGCTTAACCTGAAGGACTATACTATCTACATGCTGCTCTTTCTCTGCTAGTAAGCTGCTCTGTAAGTTTACCACCCTCTTGGAGAAGAAGCACCTCCTAACATAATCCCTGAATTTACCATCGTTGAGCTTCATGGCATGTCCCCACATCCTGATGAAACACACCAGATCAAACATCTCCATCTGTTTGAATCTGCTGGTACCCTTCAGTATGTGGAAGACTGAGATCAGGCCCCCAACTCCTTTTCTCCACAGTGAACATGTCAAGGCCCTCCAATCTCTCCTCATAGCTTTTTTTTTTTTTATCACCCATACCCCTGATCATTGTGGTGACCCTGTTTTGTACCCTCTCTACCACCTCAGTGTCCTGTTTGTATTGGGGAGCCCAGAGCTGCACACAATATCGGGTGCTGCCAGGCCATAGCCTTGTAAAGTGGTAATTACTTCACATGATTTGTTGGTCACCCCCCTTCTGATGCACCCCAACATTCTTCCAGCCTCCTGAACCACAGCTTCACACTGTTTGTCATGCTTCGGCCCCCTGTCTGTTATGACTCCCAGGTCCTCTTCCACCTCGACTACAGCAAGAGGAGCCTCCCACAGTATGTAGGTCCTACTTACCCTAAGTGGTGCAAACATGTACAAATGTACAAGGATTTGGAACCTTACCTGTTTATAGTGCCTAATGCACACTGGTGTCACCAGAAAGGGACACTATCGGTCACTCTGACCAATGTGGACCGAAACAGCACTCAAGAAGTCACTGCGAGATTGGGAGATCAGACACTGCTTTAACATAGGACATAGGCTGCCAAAAGTTGAGTGATTATTTCAGCAGGTGACCCATGCAAGCAAAAACATTTTGTCGAGATTTATTGAGTCATATACCACCTATTTAATAGTTTAAACGGCATCATCTTGGTTCTAACCTCTCATGAGATCTGAGCAGCAGTGTCTCAAATTAGGTCCCAACTCGGAGTGTTCTTTAAAAGACAAACGGTGGGCCAGTGCTGCTGAAGCTCCATAAACACTGGGACTAATCACTCTCAACTCTACTCCATCACACTTCATTAGGTGTGCATCTTATATGTTACCATACAGTGTCATCTGCCAAGATCGAGTACTCTTATCACAGTTTTTACTGTGATACCTTACCACAAGAAATAATTATCACATGCCAATCCCTCCAATTTGTCATGCGGCATACTGTGAAATCACACATAGAGCGCATGAGTGGGTGGCACTGCAGTACTGATAAAACACAGGGTTTGTTTTGATCTATGAAAGAAAAGTGTACTCCTGAAATTAGCTTTCAAAAGTAGTGAACTATTACTTATTATATAGGAAGTATTTTTTTCATTTCCATGTTGTTAATTAGAAGATTTTCTACCTGACAGTACTTGGGTGTGATGTGTGGAACAGCCCATGGGAGGCTGACATTGCTAGTTCAGTTCCTCCTTATACATCTTCAGTCCTGTGATCTTACCATCGCTGATCTCACAAGTGACTGAAAAACTTGTGATGTCACATTCAGTGAGGTCACAATGCTGATGAGATATGAAGAGGAAAAGAACCAGACAGGTCTGATTTCAAGGTGGAGTACTGCTCTTTACGTCCCACCTAAGACTATCTGATAAAAAACCTTCAAATGAGCAAATGAAAAAAATCAAAATACTTCAGAAATAAAAAGTAACTGACTACTTTTAGAAATGAATAACATTTTCTGTCTGCTATATTTGGTGCTACAACCTCTTCAATGTCAGAAATTTGGTTTTAAATCTGTTCTCAAGTTGTATGTGCACAGATTACCTTACCTTAACTTGAAATACTAACTCATTTCCACCAACGCTGAATTGAGACTCGAACAGGATTGTGAATTTTTCTTCTGTTACTGACTCTGCGCCACGCCGGTCCGAACGCTTGATTCTTTTCAAAGACTAAAAAGAGTAGAAAACCAAAATATGGTCAGAGTACTTCCCTGACTGTGTGCCGTTAGTAGAATATGTGTCCATATGGCTCAGCTAGTAGCATGCCTGCAACTGAGTCAGAAAGATGACTTGGGCTTGTATCCAAAGCTGTCACTACAGTGTAGGACAGGGGGAAGTACTGTACAACTGGAAGGCGCCATCCTTAATGGCAAGGTCTCATGAAACATTTTTTCTTTAAAACTACAGCCTATGGACAGGGACTGCTCAGGGAGTCACAAGGCATTTTGCAGTGCAATATCTCAATATCCCCTGAAAACTTAATTATGGGCATCCTGCCTCGGGGGCTCACTCCCCACAGAATACCTGTACAGAATTTTATTAGCAACAGCTCTGAAAATAATCACTAGACAATGGCCATCTCCCCTTCCCCCATCCAAACCTGACTGTATACTCCTGGTAAAGGAAATACAAATCATGGAAGATATGTATGGCAGAATTCATATGAAATCTGATGGAGATAATCTGTATGGGCAAAATGGGGCTCATATATGGATCAGGAGTAAATAGACAATATTTTTTCATCTATCCAAAGAATGACTCAGTGCCTCGCTGCTCTGAGTGTGATTTCCTGACATATGACAAATGCAATAATAGTTACTACTGTTATGAATTTATATGATCTGCTGACACTAGTAATGCTTGCAACAACACTGATGTGCTGTACCTATTGCACGTTTTTGTCATGCTGTATGCTATGAAATTGTTCAACAAAATATATGCTTAATAAAAAAAACTATAGGTTGTACATAGGTTTGAACAATGATTATCTTTACCACACCCTCCCAATTTCATCTGGATATAAACTGAAGGAGAAAGGAGAAAGGATGAGACTCAGAATCCCTTAAGTTTGGATACACAGGGCTTGATTTTCAAAGGCTGACACAGGTCATGCAGCAAGCCCTTCGCCATACCCAATTTTTGGCACAGCTGCGCCAAACTCCTTTGCCGCAAATGCACCTTATTTTCTATTGTCGTCCGCAGTTACGACAGTTTCCTCAGTTTATGGCAACTTGTGCCAAAGGTCTGGCGCAAGCCCCGTAAAAAGGGTCCCCCCAAACAGCACAAGTTAGACCAGGGAAAAGCTGGTCTAACTTGCAGCATTTGGTGCTTGGGATTGCAAATCCTGATTGCCAGCCAGGAGAATGCAGCAAGCCCCATGCGCCAAAAGATTAGCACACTAGGGACTTGCAGTATTCTCAGGGCTTTAAAAATCGTGCTCACAGTTTTTATTTGGCAATTCTACAAGGCTACATGGTCTATTGGCGTACCCTGTTTAGTCGTGGCATGTGATCTTTCTCTAGATTATTCAAAGTCTATTAGTGACTATAGTAGCACATTCCCATATTGTTTTAAGGTGTTGTCATGATACTAGCAGTCCTTTTGTTGAGGGTTTATTAGCCATTCGTTTGGTGGTTTGCTCTTTGTGGAATCTGGCAGCACTGCAGCCAGGACAGCCCATGTTTTAGTTCTCTTGTATCATGCCAGCATCTTAAAACTATATGGTAATATACTACTATAGTCTCTAATAGACTTTTTGAATAAGCTAAAGAAGGACCACTTCCTATGACTAAGCGGAGGAAAGTAATCTAATAATCAAAAAACCTTGGCACAAATGCATTAAGGCAAGGGTTACCCGGAAAGGCCATTGGCAATAAAGCCAGGTTTCACAGAAATGTAAAATTCCAGATAGCCTCATAATGCAGAGCATCATGGGAAGTATAGAAAAGTACAGTTATGTAAGAACTTACCATAACAGTAGATCTTTGAGAGAGGCTCTTGCAGTAGGTAATTACATATAGGACTGAAACCGGCAGGCGTCAGGACCCCACGGAAAAATTTCTAGCTAGCAGTTTCTGGTAGGGGAACCGCCCCCACATCAGGTGACCAGCATCAAGTGACATCAGTATAAAGGGGCGGTCCCCCAGGCCCACCTTCCAGTTCTTTCCCGCCAAAGGCCAAAAAGGCAAGACGAGAGAGAAGCAGATATTTCCCTCCCTGGAAAAGGAGCTGAAAAAGCTAAGGGGGATGGAGGGCGGGAAGGCGTTACCTACTGCAAGAGCCTCTCTTGAAGATCTACTGTTACGGTAAGTTCTTATGTAACACTACTATCCTACTTCGAGAGGGCTATTGCAGTAGGTAATTACATATAGGACTGAATCCCAAGCAGTCTGGAACAACGAGAAGCACTCTGCAGGATGAAAACTACCAACCAATAGAACCTCCAGCTGTAAGGGTCTTAAGAAAGAAGACCTTGCAGAACAGCCAACCTGAAGCCTGCTCTATGGTGAGAGGCAATGTCCAAACTGTAGAGTTTCATAAAGGTATGGACAGAACTCCAAGTTGCAGCTGCACAGATATCTGCCGCTGACACATTCCTGAAACAGGCTGCAGAGGCAGCTACTCCTCTGGCAGCGTGACCTCTGACCTGACCCGGTAGGGTCTTTTTGTACTTGTCGTAACAGAAAATGATACAATGAGCCAACCATTTGGATAGGCATTGCTTGGAAACAGCACTGCCCTCTCTTGTGAGCAAAAGAGAGAAAAAGATGATCAGATTTCCTGAGATCCTTAGTCCTAGTGGTGTAGCATCTCAGTATTCTATGAACATCCAAAGTATGCAGGAGATACTCTCCTTGATTGGAGTGTTGCATAAAGAAAGCAGGTAGCTCAATGGATTGATTCAGCATAGATTCTGCCACCACCTTAGGGAGAAACTTAGGGTTAGTGCACACAGCCACACGTCCCTTGTGGAAAATCAAGTAAGGGATTTTGCACATCACGGCCTGAAGATCGGAAATTCAATGAGCTGAGATAATTGTCACTAGGAAGAGTCTTCCAAGAAAGGAACTTCAAGTCTGCTGAAGCTGCCGGCTCAAAGGTAGGCAGAGTAAGCTTCTCGAGAACAAAGTTAAAATCCCAAGGGGAAGCAGGGACACAGATGGGGGGGTCTTAAATGGAGGACCCCTCTGAGGAACGTCTTAGAGACTTCAACTGCACGAAAGATCTGTCTCCAAAAGGTACATGGTAGGCCGAGATAGCCGTCTTGTGGACCTTCAAAGAGGAATGACTGAGACCCAGGTCAAAGAGATGAGGCATGTAGTCCAGAACTCTCTCAACAGGGCAAGAGAAAGGCTCAAAATCCTTTGAAAAGGCCCAAATCGAAAAACGTTTCCACTTCATGGCGCAGGTGGACCCAGTGGAAGGCTTCCTGGCCTCCACTGGAATATCTGCAACGAACGGAGAAACCCCAAACCGGGCTTGAGCTACGTCTGCAGGAGCCACGCATGCAACTGAAGGGATCGGAGACCTGGATGAACCAGGGTCCCATGATCCTGGGTCAGCAAATGCTGTGACAGAGGAAGAAGAAGCGGAGGTTCCTCTGAAAACTGTTGCAGAAGAGAGAAGAAAAAATTACTCACCTTAGTAATGTTGTTTCTTCTAATGGAGTCTTGCTATATTATAGACATTAGCAGTTTGTTCCAGCTCTAGAACTGCCCCGGAGTGAAATGGTTAAAACCATTCCAAAATAGAATTTTGGCACGAGAGCAGCTCTATCTGTGTCATTTCAAACTTGAACTGTCAGATCTTTACGAGCCAAACTCACCAAGGTCTGTGTGGAAGCTGTAACCTACACTAGCCAAATGGCTACCTAAATAATAACAACCACTGATGGTCCCAACACCCAAGACTCAAGTCAGGGGACCAGAAATACTAACACCATTCTAATAATATGAAATGGAACATAAGTATAATAAAACACACACAGTACACATACACCCCCAAAGTCCCAAGGGGACAAAATGCTAACAGGACATAAGTAGTGCCCACACTAAGTTGCCCGCACCCACCAAGTAGAGGTTCTGAGAGGGCAGGTTGGGGAGGTTCTATAATATAGCAAGACTCCATTAGAAGAAACAACATTACTAAGGTGAGTAATTTTTTCTTCAAACAACATGAAGTCTTGCTATATTATAGACATTAGCAGAATACACAGCAGTACCTCCATGGAGGAGGGGCAGAACCTACTTAGGGAATAGGCTTTGAAGAACAGCTGTGCCAAACCGAGCATCTCTCCTGGCCTGGACATCCAGGGAGTAATGCTTGGTAAAAGTGTGTACCGTTTTCCAAGTAGCAGCCTGGCAAATCTCTAATAAAGGGATATCTCTGGCAGCAGCTAGAGACGCAGCTGTACCCCTGGTAGAATGAGCCCTCAAACCGGGGGCTCTGCCCACTTTCTGATAACAAAATTGGATACAAGAGACAATCCACCTGGCTATTGATCTCTTAGTGGCAGGTTTGCCTTTCCCAACTTCACCATAGGTAAGGAAAAGTTGGAGGGATTCAAACCTGTGACCTTTGGTACGCTCTATATAATAGCTAAGAGCTCTCTTAACATCCAGGCAGTGCAACCTCCTCTCACCCGAAGAGGAGTGATCAGTGAAAAATACTGGAAGGGAGATAGATTGATTAAGATGGAAATCTGAAACCACCTTAGGCAAAAACTTCCTATTAGTCCTAAGGACTACCTTATCCCTGTGGAAGAAATAAAGTCACTCTCCACTGACAAGGCTTGCAATTCACTTATCGTCTGGCAGAAGTGATAGCCACTAGAAAAACAGTTTTCCAAGTTAGGTACTTAAGCTCTGCAGAAGACAGAGGTTCAAAAGGGGGTTGCATTAACTGGGCAATGCAAACATTAAGGTCCCAAGCAGGGGCCGGTTCCCAAAAGGGAGGATTAGTATGGAGTAATCCCTTAAAAAACTTGGAACACACAGGATGAGAGGAAGGGGGGGATGACTTTCCTGCTGGCACAAAAGCAGACAGCTGCCAAATGAACTCTCAGGGTAGCTGGTCTGAGACCCAAGGAATTAAGATGTACCATGTAATCTAACAAAATGGGCAATTCAGCAGATTCTGGGGAAATATTTTTCCCAGCACACCAAATGGAAAACCTTTTCCATTTAGAACTATAAGTAGCTCCTAGTGGAAGGCTTTCTGGAAGCCTTTAGGATCTCAAGAACACCCTGAGAGAGGTGTAAATCAGCAAACACCAACTCCTCAAGAGCCAGGTCTTGAGGTTGAGGGATTTGAGGTCCGGATACCAAACCCTTCCCTGGGCACAAGTCAACAGATTGTGATTCCTGGGGAGGCACAGGGGACAGAGACAGAAGGAGTGGGTACCAGGGCTGCCTGGCCCAATCCGGGGCAATCAGAATCACCCTGCAAGGCTGAGATCTGATTTTGACTAGTACTTAGAATAGGAGAGGAAAGGGGTGGAAAGCATAGAGGAACTTCCCCTCCCAATCCAGAAGAAGGGCATCCAGGGGAACTGAGCCCAGCACTGGAGGCCTGCAACAGAACAGAGGAAGTTTGTGATTGTCTGGGGCTGCAAAAAGATCTATCTGAGGATGCCCCACCTGGCAAAACTATCCCCAGCACTTGAGGATCCAGGGACCATTCGTGATGGCCCTGGGAAATCCTGCTGAGGGCATCCGCTAGGACATTGTCCTTCCTGGAAGATGAACTGCTATGAGGGAAGTGTTCAGGGAATAGGCCAGAGACCACAACTTCATTGCCTCGGTGCACAAGGCCAAAGACCGAGTGCCCCCCGTTTGTTGATGTACCACATTGTTGTGGTGTTGTCTGTTCTGACTTGTATCACCTTGTCGTGGACAGATGCAGAAAAAGTCTGAAGAGCTATAAAGACAGCTCTGAGTTCCAGCAAATTGATATGGAGCAGAGATTCCTGGGGGGACCAAACTCCCTGAGTGGAAAGGTCGCCCACGTGGGCTCCCCAACCACGAAGGGAAGCATCTGTAGTGAGAGTCAAGTCGTGAGAAGGGGAAATGAAGGGGAACCCCGCTCTTAAATTGCTCTGATCCTGCCACCACTGGAGAGCTAGGATCAAGGTTCGAGTCACTGGGACCAACTTAAAGGGGTCTCTTCTCTGAGACCAAAAGGTTCTCAAGTGAAACTGAATGTCTCTCATCTGAAATCTGGCTCCCTGCACAACAGCTGTGGATGCAGCCATGTGCCCCAGGAGCTGCAGAAAGTGTCTTGCTGGTCGAGAGACCTGCAGAGTGAAGGAAAGGCCAGAGCCACTAAATTCCTTACCCTTTCTGGGAAAGAAAGGCTCTGGCTAGCTTTGTGTCCATCTGCCCCTATAAAGGTGAGTACCTGGACTGGTTCCAGAACTGACTTTGGTAGGTTTAGCAGAAAACCCAGGGAGGTGAGAAGCTGCTGGGTGACCTGCAGGTGAGATTTTACCTGTTCTGGGGACTGGTCTACAATGAGCCAGTCGTCTAGATAGGGAAAAACAGCAATCCTCTGCCTCCTTAAGTGGGCCACTGCCACTGCTAGACACTTTGTGAATACCGTTGGAGCAGAGGTAAGCCGAAGGGCATTGCTCTGAACTGGTAATGACCTGAGGGCAGTTCGAATCTGAGGTACTTTCGATGGGATCTTCTGATTAGGACATGGAAATAGGCATCCTTGAGGTCCAGGAGGCTAGCCAGTCCCCTGGCCTTAGGGAAGGTAAAATCATTGCCAGAGTTACCATTTTGAACTTTGGTTTCAAAAGATGCTTGTTCAGATATCTGAGATCTAAAATGGCCGCCATTCTCCTGTCTTTTTGGGGTAAGGAAGTATCTGAATACAGACCCCTGCCCTGATGCAGGGGAGAACCCTTTCTACTGTTCTGGCGCTAACAGGGATGAGACCTCTGTTTCCAGTGAGGGTCTCTGAAGCACTTGCAGGTGAAAAGTCTGCTTCTCAACTTGGGAAACTTTTTGAAGCTGAGAACCAGACCCTGGCTTACTACTTCCAGAACCCACTTGTCTGAGGTTAAAGAAGCCAATTCTGACTGAAGTAAGCCAGCCTGCCCCCACTGGTACAGAAGAATCGGCCCTGGGCACCCCATCAGGGTGCCTGTTTCCTGAGAGCTTTAGGCTGGGGGTGGGAGCAGGTCTGCCCACCCTCGTCTGCCCTGCCTCTGAAGAAGCCCCTCTGAGCATAGGCAGAGGAGGCCTGAGTCTGGTAGAAAGGCCTGTGAAAAGGCCTACCCCCTACCCCTGGGGCATGCCTTTGAGGAGTGGCTTGCCAGCTCCTTAGCCTGGGCACTCTTGTAAGTAGTCCTATATTCATCCATCTTCTTCATGTAATTCTCTGTCTGCTCAAACAGAGAATTTCCCACCACAGGAAAATCCATAGCCTTAGTCTGGGTATCCTGTGACAAACTAGTACACCTGAGTCAGACCAACCTACTAAAAGCTACAGATGTGGCCATGACCCTAGAGGAAACATCATTAACATCCACAGCAGCATGAAACTGAACCTTGGAGGCTTCAATGCCATCAGCAGCCACCTGTTCTAGTTCACTAGCCAGCTGGCCATGGGCCTGCTTGGCCAATTGCATAACAGTATCCCATCTAGATTTCTGATACCTAGCTACATAAGCCATATAATTTGCTTGCCTGAGTCCCAGAGAGGCTGCCATATACTGTTTTTGCCATGGCATCAATCTTCCTGGAATCCTTGTCAGGAGGATGTGAAGCCAAGGAATATTAGCTTTATCACAGGCAGCAGCCTGAACTACCCCAACATGACTGCATTGCTGAGAAAGGAATTCTGTATCAGGGCCTGACAACGTATACCTTCTGTCCATCTTTTATCTACAGGAAGCACAGAATTAGAGCTTTTAAAATTTTAATTGTTTGTTTCCTAAAAGACTTATGTAAAGGAATAGACAATCTCCTAGACTCTGGAATATCCATCATTTCTACAAAATCAGGCTCCTCTTGCTCATCCACAGCCTCTTCTAAAGGAAGCTGGAGGGTTTCAGCAACTTTTTATAAAACATAAAATGAGATGGGGACTCAGACAGTGTGGGGGAGATTCTAAAGGTCTGTCTGGGAGATGTCCAGTTCAATGGGCACACCCAGACCTTCCCAGCCACATTCATACTGTTCATAATCCTCCTCCCCTCCTCTGGTTCATAAAATTCCTCAATATCATAATCCTGAACCACTGGGACGGACGAACCGACCTTTTACCAGATAGTGGTGGTTCGGACGGACCCTGAGACAGTGACTGGACAATTTGTATGGCTTTTGCTATCTCTGCAGCAGTTGGAGAAGGAATTTTGGACTCCAGACCTGCTGATTTTCTTGTTTTCTTTACTGGAATTGGTTCCTCAGAACCAGCTTTTCTTTGCCGAGGAAGTCTGGCCCTGGTCGAGGGCACTCCCTCTGGTTCGGCTGGCACGAACCGGGCTGGCCATCCGGGTCAGCGGACTTTTGGCCTCTGCCCTGAGCCTGCCCAATCTTTTTCCAGGATGGCTGCAGGAAATTCTTACATACCTGGCAGTCTGACTGGAGGTGGTCAAACCCCAGACAATAACACATGTGGTGTGTGGGTCAGCCTTGGCAAAGACTTCCCCACAAACATCACAGTGTTGAAACCCAGTGAGCCCGGTTTTTCTTTTGGGTTTCTCAGACATAATGCCAGCCTAACCAAAAACTTGCCCTTTTAACGGCAGTGCCAGGCAAGACACCCTTATCGGTTCCTAACCGTGTCACGGGTATTGGAAAAAAACGTAATAAATCCGGTTTTAGAACCGATAAGAACCGAAACCGCACTCTAAAATAGTAACTTTTAGTTTTAAATGAGTTTTAAACCCACTGATCGGTTCAAAACCGAACCGATAACTTACAAGTTCCACACAGACAAAACCTTCATTTACTTACGGTTACCACAGATAGCGCTTGAACCGAGCGGTTTTTGGTTAAAATAAAACTATTCTCGGTTAAATCCAACTGAGAAAACACTTTTTAAACCGAGAAATGAACCGAGCAGAAGGAGAAATCTCCGGAGCGACTGTTCACTGAGACGGAGTAAAGAATCTGACAGTTCAAGTTTGAAATGACACAGATAGAGTTGCTCTCGTGCCAAAATTCTATTTTGGAATGGTTTTAACCATTTCACTCTGGGGCAGTTCTAGAGCTGGAACAAACTGCTAATGTCTATAATATAGCAAGACTTCATGTTGTTTGAACCAAACTTGCCTGGGCCAGAATGGAGCGATGAGGATCATCCGGGCTCCTTCTGAACTGAGTTTGTGTAAGACCCTCGGAATTAAGGGAAGACACAGACGAATCTGTCCTTCCAGTCGAGAGACAGAGCGTCCCGACAGAAAATGCCTCGCCCTGGAGCGAGCCAGCAAAAGGCCGGAAGTTTTACGTTTAGAGGGGACGCAAACAGGTCTACCTGAGGGGTTCCCCAGCATAGGAAGATATTGTCTGCTATCTCTTGATCCAGTTCCCATTCATGTGCTTTGGCTGATGACCGACTGAGGTGATCCGCCAGCGTGTTTTCCACTCCCGGAACAGGAACTGCCGTCAGGTGAAGGTTGTGTTGAACAGCCCAATTCCAAACTCTCATTGCTTCCCTGAAGAGGGTAGGAACGAGTTCCTCCCTGTTTGTTGATGTACCAGACTACGCACATGATGTCCGCCTAGACTGTCAGATGTCTGGGAAGAATGCAAGAGTTTATAGCCTGGAGAGCGTACAAAACTGGCCTGAGCTCGAGCACATTGATATGAAGAGTCTGCTCCAGTCTGGACCAGGAGCCCCGAGTCCTGCGGGCCTAGACACACGAGGCACTGGGAGTGACCATCCTTATGCGGGAGCTGGGCACTGCACGAGCCGCATTTGTTTTTATGTGAATGGATGATGTAGGGGACGACATACACGGCATTTAAACGAGAAAAAATTCTGTTTACAAGACCGACGACTGACTGATGAGCAGAGGAACTTAGCTGTGAGGCGCTATGACAAGCAGATGGCGGGAAAGAACTGGAAGGCGGGCGTGGGGGGCCGCCGCTTTATACTGATGTCGCCCAACGCCGGTCACCTGATGAGGGGGCAGTCCCCCGCCAGAGACTGCTAGCTAGAAATTTTTCTGTGGGGTCCTGATGCCTGCCGGCTTCAGTCCTACATGTAATTACTGCAAGAGCCCTCTCGAAGTAAGATGGTTTGATTTCTTCAGCAAGAGAGCATGGCGCCGAATAGCCAGACACACAGATACACGCACTGCAAAGATGGAAGACACAAACACGTGTTTCATACTGCGCAGGGCTCATCAGTGTGCCTCATCTGTAACAACCCAGGGGCTGGATGAACTAGTCATATATATTGGTCTCACTGGCAAAATAGGAAAGTACTCTAAAGGTCAAAGAACCTCAGCACAAAAGCACTAAGTTACTCAGAAAGAGCACTGGCAATAAAGCCAGGTTTCAGAAAAATTTAAAATTACACATATCTCAATAATGCAAAGCATCATGTGATAGAAACATAGACTTTGATGGCAGATAGGGACTGCTTGGTCCACCCAGTCTGCCTATTTCCCTACCTATTGGATAAACTGAAGATCCTAGTTAACCAACAGCCTACTTCTTCCTACCCCCCCCACCAGAATTGCCTTATGTCTGTCCCATCCATTCTTGAATTCCCCCACTGTTTTCGACCCCACAATTTCCTCAGGAAGGCCATTCCATCGTCCACCACCCTCTCTGTGAAAAATACTTCCTCACATTACCACTGAGCCGTCCCCCCACCCCATCTTCAAATTGTGTCCCCTTGTTCTTGCACATCTCTTTTTCTAAAAGATGCTACCCTCTTGGACATTGTTGATTCCCTAAGGTACTTGAAAGTTTCTATCATGTCCCCCCTTCCCCTCCTTTCCTCAAGGGTATACATATTAAGCTTCTTTAGTCTCTCTGTGGTTTCTGTTGCAGACCCTGCACCATTTAGTTTCCCTCCTCTGGACTGCCTCCATCCTGTCTATGTCCTTGCGGAGATGGGGTCTCCAGAACTGCACGCAGTACTCCAGATGGGGTCTCACCAACTTTCTGTACAGAGGGATAACAACTTCCTGTTTTCTACTGGTGATGCCTCTCTCTATACATCCCAGTATCCCCCCCCAGCCATCCTTACTGCCTTCTCACATTGCTTGCTTACCTTCAGGTAATCTGATATGACTACCCCAAGGTCCCTTTCCATTTGTGTTGTTGTAAATACACCCCCCCCCGCCGACTGTGTACTCTACCCCTGGGTTTTTGTTTCCCAGGTGCATTGCTCTGCACTTCTTTGCATTGAACCTAAGCTGCCATACTTCTGACCATTCCTCCAACCTTGCCAAGTCCCTTTTCATCCTTTCCACACCCCTTGTGTATCAACCCTGTTGCAGATCTTTGTGTCATCTGCAAAGAGGCATGCTTTTCCTTCCAGTCCCTCTGCAATGTCACTTATAAAGACATTAAAAAGGACCGGACCCAGTACTGAACCCTGCGGTACCCCGCTAGTAACCCCCCTTTCTTCGGAGTGGACTCCATTTACTATTACCCTCTGTGTCCTGTTGTCCACACAATTTTTTCCCAGGCTACCATCCTGGGACCCACTTCCAGGCTGGCTAATTTGTTTATTAATCTTTTGTGTGGGACTGTGCCAAATGCCTTGCTAAAGCCTAGGTAGGCCATGTCCACAGCCCCTCCCTGGCCCACTACTCTGGTCACCCAGTCAAAGAAGTCCATTAGATTTGTGTGACATAACCTTCCCGCTGTGAATCCATGCTGCCTTGGGTCCTGTGCCCTGCTGGCCTCTAGGTATGCCACAATTCTTTCTTTCAGAAGCGATTCCATCATTTTCCCTACCACTGAGGTCAAGCTAACAGGTCTGTAGTTTCCTGCCTTTGCTTTGCCCCACTTTTGTGAAGTACATGCAAATCACCATGAAAGTGTTTAGAACGGTTCCGCTTTAAGCAAGAGCATTCTTTGACTTTTACTTTCCTATTTTGGCCTCCACTATGACCCAAACCAGTAAGACCAAAATATATGACTGGTTCATTCTTCCCCTGGGATATTACAGACGAAGCACACTGATGATTACTGTGTAGGACAAAACACATGTCTGTGTCTTTTGTTTTTAGCCTTTGCAGAGTGTTTGAGGGGCCATCTGGCACCACACCCTGTTGCTCAAAGCTGAACCCTTCTGAACACTTTCAGGGTGATATGCATATACTTTCCATGATGCTTTGTACTATGGGGCTATGAGTAATTTTACATTTCTATGAAACCTGGCTTTATTGCCAATGCCCTTTCCAGGTAATCCTTGCCTCAGTGCTTTTGTGCTGAGGGTCTTTGACTCTTAGAATACTTTTCTATTTGGGACTCCACCATGACCCAAACCAATAAGACCAAAATATATGACTGGTTCATTATTCCCATAGAGTGTTACAAATGAGTCACACTGATGAGTCTTCTGTGGAATGAAACACTTGTCTGTTCCTTCTGTTTTCCACCTTTACAGAGCATGTGAGAGACCATTTGGCACCACCCACTCTTGTTTAAAGCCAAACCATTCTAAACTCTTTCATGGTAGCCTGCATATACTTCCCATGATGCCTTGCATTATGGGGATATGTATAATTTTATATTAGCTTATTACAACCTCCTTATACAGCATTTTCTATGAGCTATGACACACTTCAACTCTAGAAAACAGCAGTGCACGTTCCATGAAATTTGTTAGCCAATATGAGATGAGTAGAAAATATAAACAGAAAGCAGAAATACAGCAGTTTGAGCACTAACACATCATCAAGTCCCATGATGCATTGAAAGTGTAGGGTTATGACCTCTGTAATGGAGCCAAGGAGGCTTTCACGGCAGGGCAAAACAGAATTTCTTTTTTAACTTTATATCCAGATGAAATTGGGTAGGTGTAATAGAGACATCCATTGTTCAAGCCTACAGACTGCACAGTTTCAAAGAAAAGAAAAAAAAAGGTTTCTGAGACCTTTAAGATGAGATAGTTTAAACTGTCATCTGCTGGTCTCTGGTGTTTGTCCAGGTGAAAGACAAAGTTTCATGGCACTATTCAGAAAGGCAAGGGTTATACAGTAATCCTGCTAGCCTAGGCAACATTTCCCCCCTCATTAAAACTAGATCTCAGGGCAGTACGCTGTGTTACAATATCTGGGCTTGGTCCACAAGCCTGACCTGACACAAACTGGTGGCCGGAGGTAACACTCCCAATCATAGGAAAAGGGGAGGATGTCATCTTGTACTTATAGCAACACCTGCAGTAGGGCCATGAAACAACAGGCACATTATATATGGACATCTCCAGTCAAGGTGCAGTTTCATCTCTAGATGTGTTGTGTGTTGTGTGTGTGTGTGTGTGTGTGTGGGGATGCCCAAGATGTTATGTGCTCCAGTAGGCTACTGTGCATGTCCAGAGTCATGGCTTGCATTTTCAAACACTAAATTACCACAGAGTGCTTGTTTGAAATGGGCATCACTTTGTACACTTCAGGAAACAATTTAGAAACCGGGAGTGCATTTTACTCATCTGCAATATTTTTTTCCAGACTTGTTCATGGCAGGATTGTCCTAATGTTGGACCACACTCACTTCAAAATGTTCCTTTGTTTTAAATTCTAAATCTTCATTGCCCAATTTTAGCTTTTCCAATGTTGCTATTATATACCACCATCCTAAACCTCATCTCATTTTCCTCCCTAGCCCATTTCACTTCTGATTTAAGTCTTTTTTATGTTATTTGTAATTTGGTGACTGGAAGTGGCACACTGAGCCAAAGCTCGTTTCCAGGTGCGGGCCAGGGGAGGGAAATATGATGGGAAATACAGTATAAGTTCAAGTACAAGAGAAGGATGCATCAAAAATTGGGTGCAGGACAACACACGTAAATACAAAATAAGCAGAGAAAGACTGTGTTTAAGGTATCACTCGCAAGTCCATATTTTGCTGTTTATTGCTGGAGTTGGCCATCTTTTCCTGGGCTACTAATCACACATTTTGATGCTGATGGCTGCTGTGTCTGTGGCTAACTAAATGGAATAGTTGTGTTTAGCTACGGAGTTAAGGAACAAGCTACAAAATTCCAGTAGGAATTCGACAAAAAACTACAAATTTAAAATTTTCAGCTTATATCCTGGAAATAAATATACAAATATCAGTGACCTGTTTACCTTAGCATGATCTTCTGTAGTCACCCGTTTCTCAAACATAACACTCATTGAAATATCATTTATGCATACTAATCATAGAGATCTTTGTGTTTTTTTAAGTCCCCTTCCACTGTGAATGCACTGCCTCCAGATTTGTTAAATAATTCATCACTTCATGGATTTAAAATCTGAGGACACATTTGTTAGAAAGTGAAATCTGTCAACACTATTTATGTGTCAATGTTTTTGTATTTTTGTACACTGTTGTTCATGCTTTTTATCCCTTTTGCGTTTTACCCCGTCATCCATGAAAATGGGCAGGAATTTGCTCATGGGCTAATCTGGTCTTTAAATAAATAAAATCAATCAAAATGATAATACACAGCAGACATAGTGCACAAGTGTAGGTACGAATAAATAAGCCAAACACTATGCTAAGTAATATGTACAGAAGCAGAGTACACAAATGTACAGCTAGGTTCACAGCCAGATAAGGTGCTTGTAAGATAGATAACCAGAATGGTTGGGGGACCTCAAAGGGATAAGGGGGTAAGGGAGGTAGCAAAGTTCAGGAGCAGGAGTAGTTGTGGGTGGAAATGATCATGGAGGAGGAGGAGGAGGGGCAGAAAACTCCCTTCAACATCCATACTGATAAAGCACCAGGAAGAAATGTCCTACCTCATTATTCTCTTGCCCTTAAACCAACAGCAAAAGTCGTAACTTCAACCTTGTAAACTGCTCCCCATTGCAGTCCTTGTCCTAAATATCAATAACTACTTGGTTAATTTCACCCTCTGTTTCTCTACCTCCCTCAAAGAAAACAATTACTTTTGCCCTACTTTACAATTATGATCTGTTTTCTGCAAGAGTGATTCTACTCAGCACCTCCAACAACAGCCTAACTAACCCAAATCCCTTTAATGAAACTATATTTTTACAGCGCTCATTGAGCTTGTAAAATTCTGACGTTCATGAGCTCCAGTGTTTATTAATTTGTGAGTACTAGCTTTACACTGTTAATGTGAATCGGGTTTGCTTACCATATTTCTGAAGTGGGCACTAAGGGTTCCTGTTGCTTGGTGATACTCCATAACACAACAATTGTTTAGAATTTCACCACTGCTATCACTGTAACAAGAGAAAGAAAAACAAAGCTTAGTTTTACTGCTTCCAATTAATACAAGTAAAATTTTAAAAGACATATCTGTATCTTGGAATTTAATCAATTAACACCTAGAACAAAACTACATTTTAGGGCTGTACAAATACTGTTACCTAAATATATGGCTGAATATTGGATATTCTGCTGGCAAATATTCAGGAATTTGGCTTTAAAACAAACAAAAAAATGAAAAACAACATCTCCCCACCCACATATCACCTTCTCTACACTCCTTCCCCCATACAAGTCCACAATAGAATAGTCCCCCTTTCTCCCAACCTCGAAGCACCCAACCCACCCTCCTCCCCATCTCAGCTCTGGCGACCTGCTGGAGTAACTAGTTTAAAAATAAAACAGGTTAACCCTTCCCGCCACCCTTGTAGCATACCAGTTCCTTCCACCAACCTACCCTCAGCCCATCCCAGTAAAAAAAAAATGACACCCTGATCGAACAACTGATTGCAGTTCTTAGTGTAAGGCAAGCACTCAAATGCTTTCTTTCATTAGACAGCAGTCAGCCAAAGGAGGAGAGTGGGTTGTGCCAATCGCGCTGCGTGGGACCTAATTACTGTACATTTGGATTGGTGGGGGTAAGGTTGGGATAGGTGCCAAGAGGGTGATAGGATGTGGGGATGTCAGTTTTTTACCTCGCTAGGCTGGGAGGAGGTAGATGGGAAGGAATCAGTATGCTATGAGTGTGGCAGGAAAGGTTAGCTTGTTTTACTTTTAAACCAACTAACTCTTAAATGTCAACAAGGCTGGGACTGTGGGTGGGGTGGGGGTGGGCTGGGTGCTACATGGATATTTGGAAGCCCTACTATTTGTGGTATTCAGGAAATAAAATTTCGCCCTTACGTAAGAGTTCTACTACTAGTATTCAGGTCACATCCACATTTAGACAGGCTTCCACTGAATATGCTCAGTCACCCGGAACAGTCTTCAAGCTTGACTCTTAACACTCAACCATGTGATACTCTGGCACTGCTCCCAGTGCACTCAGGTCTGCATACTGGTAAAGAAGTTCAATCCAAGCCTTGCCAGGGAAGGTCAGGTGAGTTGTGTAGGTGTAAATAGAGTACTACTACAGTAATATATCTAGGGTTACAAGTAAGTAACCTCCATTTCTAACTACCTAGATTGAGTTCATTAGCCACACTATGGCAGACTACAAGCAGTCCTCAGGAGGAGGCAAGGCATGCATCCAAAACTTAGATGAGCAGAGAATGGAGGGCTGATGACCCAGAAGCAGAATCTCTATGATTAGGCAAGTGGATGCTGTATTAGGGATATGAATATATGTATATTTGACCAAGTAGCAGCCTTTCATATTTCAGCAATGGGAATCTACCTGGCAGCAGATACAGAGGTAGCAGTATATCTGATGGAGTCAGCCTTCAACCCTGTGAGTGGCTCCATCTAAGCCAACATGTAACACAAGGTGATGCAGGTTATCCGTCGGGCAATCACCTGCTTGGCTGCTGATCTGCTTCAGTTTAAGTTAGGAACAGCTGACAAGCATCACCTCGAAACTCCATCATATAGTCCTGGCAGAACAGCAGGGCCTTGCCGACATCGCGCATGCTGAGAGTCAGTTCACACGCTGAAGCACGAGTCTTTGGAAAGCAAGACAGTAGGATGAGTGCCTGATTTAGGCTAAACTTGGGAGATGTCTTTCTGCTGGTATTTTACATGGAAACATGAGGCAACCTTGTCCTTGTGGAATGTCAGACATGACAGCTCCACAGATGGTTCCTGGAGTTCACTCACCCACCTGACTAAGGTGAAGGCAACCAAAAATGCAGAATTCTACAAGTGTAAGAATCACACTTGTCCGCAGGCTTGATTGGGTAATCCATTACCTGAGAAATCACTAACATTAAGCCCCACAGTGGAGGCTGTTCACACCTTTTAAAGAAATGGCTGACCACTTTGTCCTCTACCACTATCGGCACACCTGCCTTGGCACAGTATATGAAAACAGTGGCCAGGTGCACATTGAGGGACTTAGCTCCCAGGGACCTGATGCAGTCAAGAATGAGAGACACGGAGCAGGAGAGAGACAACAATCTTCACTTCTCCGCACTAAAATGAGAACACTGTCCACTTGCAAGGGTACATCTTGTAAGTTAAATCATTCTGATATGCCACAGTGACCTGGAGAACATCCCCGGACACCCCAAGGGCCCAGAATTCTAGCTGCCCAGGAACTAGGTGGTCAGGTGCAGAGGCTTCAGGTTTGTATGCCTGATCGTCTCCCTTGGACCTTGTCTGTGTGGCGAGATAAGGCCATACCTTATTTTTCTAATCATATTTCACGGTATTTTATGTGAGAAATCCATCAGAGACGCCCATGGTGGCACAGTGTAACTTGCAAGGGATCATGGGTACAAAGAAAAGCCATGGGCAAAACAAAATGATGTAATTTCTTGTTACTAGGCAGAGAAGCTGTTTGCTGCTAGTCAGGGACTAGGGTTTGATTACATAATTTAAAAGGAGACAAAACAATAAGCCCTCAGCATCTAGTGGTGCCATTCTGTCTGGATTTTTATTGTCCCTACAAGTCTAACCCAAGTTAATCTAGTTACAGCTGAATGGCCCACCATTTAAGTAAATGGCTGTACTGAGTGTAGCTTAATTACAGCCACTTCAAGGGGGTGGGGGTGGATGGTTCCCTATAATTCTGGTTTACACTAGATGACCTCTGAGCCTTTTTTCCCCTCTCATATTCAGAAATGCACATTTGTTGTTTTATAATAAAATACTAAAAGCTGATTGGTTGTGTAGCCATAGAGATGGAATGCTAGCCAATTGCACAGCAAGTCAATATTCACTGGACCTGCCCTTTGAGAAACCCCATAAAACAATGGTGCAAGACTGTATCTGAGTGTTTTGCATTTTGGGGCCCTGTCTGCTTAAAAAGCAGAGACACTTTCTTCTCAAGACTTTTCCTGGAACAAGAGCCAAGACTTCAGTTACCACTTTTAAGAACACTTTGCACTTTAAATTAAGCAACTAAGGAATTGGGGTAGAAAGTTTAGTTTTTTTGTATACTTCCATTTTATTTTCCATATCCTGTAACTAATGTCTAAAATGATCTGTTTTTATGTTATTTAATGCATTTTTTAATTAATTAGTAAAGCTTTTGGCTTACTTTTAAGATAATTCTGCCAGTGTCATCTGTGTGTGTTGCCTTGGGGAGGGTTGTTCAAACTATACTACAACTGTGTGTCTGTTTTAAGCGCCAAACACTATCAAAGTGAAGTACCACCAGGGACTCTGTGGATGAAAGGAGGGGAGGAAATACAAAAGGTCTCAGGGGGAGTCTGTGGGGGTTTTAACTGGTCTCTGCATTTCTGGGGAAAGACACATAATAGGGTGTATAGGGACCTCCAAAGCCTACACATGCCTGTGGCTTTCTGGTTCATTGTGCAGTGGCTGAGAGGATTCTATCCCAGGAACACAGACTCGACACAGTAATTGTACCCCCTCGCATGGAGAGAGGGAACCCTGGGATTCTCTGGCACACGTTCAGTTGTGAAACAGCTAGCGTACTAGAAGGACAGAGAAGGCGTATCCCTGACCCCTGTCACAGGAGGGATTCGCTGTGATGCAGACAATCCCGCCTCACGGGAGTGGGCTGGTGACAGTCTGCAGGTCTGTCAGAGGCAGAATACGCTGTGGTGGTCTGCTGTTGAGACTGAGGTGACTGTGATACCTGAAATGGAGTGGCCAGTCTTGTGCGAGCAAACTCAGGGATGCCTCGTCCCTTCACACCTTTAAGATAGCCTTGTGAATGAGAGGAAATGGAGGTAAGGCATACAGAAGGTCCTGAGCCCAGACCAAGAGAACACTTCTCATGCAGAGTGCCCTGCTGAAGGGGAATGTGCACAGAATGGCCTCAGCTTCCAGTTTTCTCATGAAGCGAACAGATACACTGACGGTGTTCTCTGTTCTCAGTACACCTCTCTTACATGATTTAAAGCATCCGCCAGCTGGCTGTTCACTTCTGCAACATGGGTCACCACCATGTCCATGCACAGGAAGCATGCCAGAGACCATGTCTGCAGCACCTCCTGACACAAAGGAAAGGAATGTGTACCATTTTGTTTCTTTAGATAGGACACAGTGGTCATGTTTTTCATATTGACCCCAACTACTCAACTCTGCCTAGTCTAGCAGCGCTAACTCTGCCAGTGCTAGGTGAACAATGCAGCGATGTGAAGCCGAGCCTCTTCCAGCAAGACGAATCCCAGCACTCTGCAGTCCTGCACATGTAGGCCCCAGCCCACCAGCATTGTGTCCATCGCCAGAGGGACCAAGGACTCTGCCCAGATGAACGGGATGCCCTCCAAGAGGTTTACGGAGGACAGCTGGCAAGGGATGGTGACCAGCATCCACTGTGTAACCAAGACTGGGTAGTTCAGGGCTTTGTGCAATTGGGACCACAGAGGCCCCAGTTCACAATGAGTGGGTCGCATGCACCTGCAGGCCTAACACACTATGGGCATGACAGAAGCCATGAAGTGCAGAAGCCGAAGGAATCCCAGTCCAGGCACAACTGCCCAACCTGAAACGACTGGGCAAAACAGGACAGGTTCTCCTCCCCCCCTGTTCGGGGCAGGCAAATTCTATCTTGGAGAGAGTCCAGATCCACTCCCAATGAACAGGATCAACCTGCTTTGGAGTGATCTCAGACATGACTAGACTGACCATCAGACCAAGGTGCCAGAATGTCTGAAATGCCAGATCCCAAGACCTCTCCATGTCCTGCAATGAGCTCCTCATGATAAGCCAGTCGTCAAGGTACAAAAAGTTACTGATATTTTTGCGACTGAGAAATGATCCTCAATCCCAGGCCCAAAGAAATTCATACATCTGTGAAAGGCAGATCTGCCACCCATTGCTGGTTTTCCTGAGTGAAAGGCAAAATCAAAAATCAGGTATGGCAATATATGGGTAACACCACATAACTCTAGAGCAACCTGCTACTGGTGCTTTGTCACCATCAACCCAAGATGACAGATTTTGCATAGATCTTGCTGGCTCTCTTCAGGGAGAAGGTCAGAGAGGTCTAAGAGCCTCTGAAAGAGCTAAGGGGACAGATAAGGGAATACTGGGGTGCACAACTCTCAGAGCATTCTGAAAACATGGACGTGGCACTGAAGCAGGCCCAGCGAGCAGCACTTTGAACCAAAAGTGTTGCAGGTCAGTGCATAGTTTAAGGCACTAGTGGTGGCTGGGTTGCAGTGGTTTGCTTTGGTACACATCTTTTATGCTTGTAAAGACCAGGCAGCCCTGTTTCTCAGGTATGTAAGGACAAAAACACAGCTTGCCAGGGACCTCTGTACTAAATTATCTAGACCAGTCTAGGCCGTTAATGAGTGCAGTACCCACTACTGTACGGCAAGTGACTGGCCATAAAAAACATGACATTTTGCACTACTGGGAACGACTGCCTTTCAGACGTCATCATGGCACCCCAAAGACGCTCCTGACCACTTAATCTCTGGCCCACCTACTAAAATGGTCAGGCTGCTATGCCCACAAACACAGCCACACGATCACCAAAATATAGGCATTTCTGCCTATTTTCGGCCTTGTCGGGGCGCGCACTGATGCAAAATAATACACTGAACCAGATTAAGCTGCTGGTGGTATTTTAATGAACTCATCTGTATTAGTGTTATCTATGGCACAACAGAGTCTAGGCAGACTGACTCCCAGCTGCATGCTGGAATGCACTGGTGGCTGAAAAATCACTGTGAAGCACACATGCAAGTCAGTAAGAAAATTTTAAACGAGTTGTGGCTGGCTGAGAGCTCAACATGTACTGCATGGAGTGGGCCTGCTCCTCAAGCAAAGACCCTTCTGTACTGGAAGAGAAAGCAGAGGATCTAGACTACCACAGACATCTACCCCAGAGACAAGTTTTCGCAACAAATTGTCTACATAAAGGAAATCTACCCCACAGATGAAACACAGAAACATAGAAGTTGACGGCAGATAAGGACCGCAAGGCCCATCCAGTCTGCCCATTTCTTTTTCTACCTTATAAATGTGCCATCGCCCTTTGCTCTGTCAGTGGCCTATCTATTCATACTCATCTGTATTGCTCCCTTATGCCTATCTCATGCCTGTCTGAAGCCCTGCACTGTATTCATAGCCACCACTTCCTGAGGTAGACAGTTCCATGCATCCACCACCCTTTCTGTGAAAAAGAATTTCCTCACATTCCACCTTAATCGGCCTCCCTCTAATCTCATACTGTGTCCTCTTGTCTTGCTATTTTTCTTATATTTAAACATGTTAGACTCTTTCACCTTGTTAATGCCCTTAAGGTGTTTGAATGTTTCGATCATATCACCTCTCTCCCTCCTTTGCTCAAGGGTATACATATTGAGCTCCATTAATCTGTCCTCATACGTCTTCTGATGCAGTCCCTGCACCATTTTGTTTGCCCTTCTCTGGACTGCCTCAGTCTGGTTAATGTCCTTGTGAAGGTGTGGCCTCCAGTACTGCATGCAGTACTCCAGATGGGGCCTAACCAGTGTGTTGTAAAGAGGGATTATTACCTTCCTCTTACGACTTGTGATACCCCTACTAATACACCCTAATATCCCCTAGCCTTACCTACTGCTTTAGAAGTCTGCTTGATGATTTCAGGTCATCATGATGATGCCCAAGTCTCTTTCTTCCTTTGTGACTGCCAGCAACTCCCTCCCAGCCTATAGGTGGCTTCAGGGTTTCTCTTCCCTATGTGCATGATCTTGCACTTCTTTGCATTAAATCCCAGTTGCCACTCTTCTGACCATTTTGCTAGTTTATCCAGATCTCTCCTCATTCTGCCCACCCCATCTGGATCATCTACTCTGTTGTAGATCTTGGTGTCATCTGCAAACAGACAAGCCTTACCCTCTAGTCCATCTGCAATGTCACTAATGAAGATACTGAAGAGGACTGGCCCCAGGACTGATCCCTGAGGTACCCCACTTGTGACTTGTATCTCTTCTGACTGTATACCATTTACCACCACTCTCTGTTTTCTGCCCGTCAACCAGTTTGCCACCCAACTGACCAACTTCTGACCCACCCCGAGCCTACCCAGCCTATTTATCAATCTTCTATGTGGAACAGTGTTGAAAGCTTTGCTGAAGTCAAGGTAGGTGACATCAACTGCTTCCCTTGGTCCACCACTCTGGTTACCCAGTCAAAGAAATCTATGAGATTAGTTTGACAGGACCTTCCTTTTGTAAACCCATGCTGTCTTGGATCCTGTGCCCCTATGGATTCCAGGTGTTGCACTATCCTTTCCTTAAGGAGTGCCTCCACAATCTTGCACACTACTGAGGTAAGACTGACTGGTCTGTAGTTCCCTGCCTCCTCCCTGCTACCACTCTTGTGGAGCGGGATCACATGAGCCCTTCTCCAGTCTTTTGGGACCTCTTCTGTGCTCAGACACTAAACAGTTCTGCTAATGGCTCTGCTAGTTCCATCCTTAGCTCCTTAAGTACCCTGGGATGTATGCCATCAGGTCCCATTGCCTTGTCCACCCTGAGCTTATCGAGCTCTTGTAGGCCCTTTTCTTTTGTGAAGGGTGTAGTGTTCACCTCCCTCCCCCCCTGTGTCCATGGTGCTGGGCTGTGGGCCCTGCCCTACCTTCTCTTCAGTAAATACTGAGCAAAAGTATCTATTTAGGATAGATGCTTTTACAGGGTTTTCCTCCTCACATGCCCCCTTTTCTCCTTTGAGCTTAGCGATACCCCCCTGTGGACTTTCTCCTTTCACTAATGTATCTATAGAAAGTCTTGTCACCTTCTTTTACTGTTACGTACTAGTGTTTCCTCAGTTTGGGACTTTGCCTGCCTTACTGCCTTCCCTGCTGCCCTTCACGGCAGTTTGGTATGCCTCCCTATCTTCATCCGCTGTGTTCCTTTATATTTCCTGAAGGCCAGCCTTTTGGCTCTGACCTTTTCTGCTACTGTATTTGAGAACCAAAGTGGTTTCCTTCTTCTTTTGCACTTCCTTTTCTAACACAATGGGATGTTGCTTCAAGTATTGCATCCATAATGCTTGCCCACTGTGCCTGTACCCCCTCACCTGTGTTTCTTTTTGCCAGGGCTACCTTAACTCTGCTGGCCATCTTATCAAAGTCAGCTCCTCTGAAGTCCCATATTTTTGTCTTGGAATGGGATGATTTAGATGTAGTGGCCAAACTGAACCATACCATGTGATGGTCACTGGCCCCCAGGTGACCTTCTACCTAGAGATCTGTGATCCCTTCCCTGATAGTCAGTACTAGATCTAGGATAGCCCTGTCTCTTGTGGGTTGTTGTACCAGTTGTTTGAGGCCTCCCCTGCAGGGAATCCACCATGTGTCTAGTTCTGGCAGATGTTCCTGCTGGTATTGACCAATCCGCATGTTGAAGTCTCCCATTATCAGAACCTCCCTTTAGCTGTCATGTTTTGTATATCTTCTAACAGTAATGTGTCTATGTCCTCTCCCTGGTCTGGGGCCTGTAGACAACCCCAGTTCTTATGGCTGTCCCATTTCCTGTTTCCAGGGTGACCCACAGTTCTTCTGGCTCATGTGTATTCTGAATTTCTGTAGCTTTGATATTTTCATTGACATAAGGGCCACTCCACCTCAGCTTTTAGCACCTTGGTCTCTTCTAACCAGTACATAGCCAGGTACTGAAGTCTCACAAGTGTGTGGTTGCAGGTAAACCACATCTCACTAATTGCTACTATGTCCAGTTTAGCCTCTGACATTATTGCCTGCAGGTCTGGGATTTTATTTCCCAGGCTGTGAGCAGTTGTGTACATGAGTTTCCATTGGTCAGATTTTGGTGTGTTAGTTGTTGGGTGAGGTTTGACATTTCCCCTCTGTGTGGTATGGGGAGACGGACCTTTTTTCTTACCTGGTGATGTAAATGAATTGTAAACATGCTGAATCCCTGTCTGACCACTAGCTGAGGGGTGAGGGGTGTTCTTCCCATTCGATGTATGGGGTGCTGCACATAAGTTTTCGCAACAAATCGCCTACATAAAGGAAGCACTGCAACAATGAGATATCTGCACTGGAAGCATCCCATGCAGAAACACAGAGGGTGGGTCCTCAAAAGGAACTGCTCTGATTGTGTAAGAAAAAAACCATCCAGAGAGGCCTATTAACAGCTGCAGCAGCAGCAATACAAATGCACAACTTTTTGTCCTTCAAAACTGAAAGGCATACTGCCAAAAAAAGGAACATTAAACAAATGAGTCTTGGAAGCCTGGTCAGTTGATCAGTGATGTAATCAAACCACTCCCACTGCGGCCACAGCTACAGCTGAGGATATAGCTGAATGCTGTAATATATCTATAGCCAAATTCCCAAAAAAGGTTGACACTAGATTAACTAGGGGAATCAAATCTTTTACTGTACCTCAGAATCCTCAAGAATTTCAAGCTACAGAAAGGACACCATTCACAAAAAGCCTGTGCCACCAGTGCAGAGGTGGAGACACTCCTGAAAGCTACACACACAGTAGAGTAAGCTTGCCTACAAGTGGCATCTATTCTCTTGTCATTCACATCTACGAGAATGGCAGTTCCCTTAAATGGAATACAGCAGTTGTGCATTTGACAATATTTAAAATCGCTGCATCAGCAATCAGCAGTGGCTCCCAATCTTTCAACGATGCTTCTTGATATTGGTAGCATTTGCCCTTCTCACAGAAAACTATTTCTTCTTGTCCAGGTCACTACTTCTGGGTGACCACCCGTTCAAAATGTAGAAAACTTGGGAAACACTTTGGAACGTTTCTGGAAATTGACAAAATAGGGCTGATAGAGGGGTGGTAGGCTGAACTTCTGCCAGCTCAGTGGTTAAATTGGGAATGTTTAGAGGGGTAACTCTCACTTTTACAGTTGTAGATGGAGGAACGGTCATTTCTGGGTGGTGAAAATCTATAGCATAATGGACAAAGATGACACAGGTGCAGGAACTCTCAAACAATTTTGCAAGAGGTGGGGAATGGAGTTCCTGTGGATTCCTGCCAATTTAATCCCTGTGCCACTTAAACAGTTCTACAAATCTAAATCTGGAAGCAAGTAAACAGAATATCAGAAGTGGAATGAAGGAGGACCCGGTGCCCTCTGACCATTCATCGTCCTTTTCCCCTAGACATTTAATCATTCTACTCCTACTGTTTGAGTACTGGACTTAGAGGGGTCTCAATGCCCCAGGAATTGTCTTTGTCTTCTGGCTGCAAGACAGAAATGTGCCCTGAAACATTGGGAGTGAGCTGTAAATCAGAAAGAGCATCCTTGTCATACTCAGGTACATCCACACGTGCCTATCACGAGCCTACTTGGCCTGAGGGGTCTGACTGAGATTTGGGTGTCTTCGCAGGAGGGCCCTGTGTTTGTCTGCCATGGAAAATCATTAAGAACATAAAGGAGAGCTAGCGTAACTTTTGTTTTGCCACTGCCATGAGATAAGCTAGATGGCTTTCCTTAGCTCCAACAGCAGACGAGGGTTTAGGGACTGAAAACTCAGCATCAGCCTTACTAGTGCAAAACGGGCATAACATACTGTGAGGACATTGCCTCATACTTTGAAGGCATACCTTGCACTTTTTAAAAGAAAGGGTCTGTGAAAAGACATGATGCTAAATGACACAGCTTACCAGTATTGGTTCCCTCTCAATAACAAATCTTGATGAATTTAAATTGTTAGAGAGAAATTATAGATTATGCCAAAAATAAACTGCCTAAGAAAAACAGCAAGGGCTCAATATATTTTGTTCAAAGCTCCTGCTGAAAAAACAAAACGACACGGCTGTGTAAAAAAAAAAAAAAAAACATAGATAAGCCGGCCCAGTGGTACAGTGGGTTGAGGCATCCGCGCCTCCCTGCTGCCATGCCAGTGACCTGGGTTCAGGAACGGACCCGGGTCACTCGGGGACTCATCCGGGAAAGACTGTGTCCACAGGACTGCTCTCTTCCCTCGAGGAGGGTGGATCCCACGACTCACCGCTTGACTGCCACTTTGCAGAAGCCAAGTACTGGTGCATGCAAGTCTTGCAGCTAGGGGGAAGGGCCAGTGTACAAAGTGCTTGAGTGCCTCCTGGGAGGTGGAGTGTGCCTGCGTGCTCACTGCACATAATGCTGAGCCCCGGGAGAAAATCAGGAAGAAAAAATGGAGGATGGGCTTAATGAAGCCCTCCCCACTAGCACTGCCAGCCCACCCAGTCTGGAGGGACGGAGACTCAGGATGGCTGCGGGCTATGGGATAGCGCTGATACAGCCGGCCAGCCTGTCAAGGAGTGAGAAAAAAACCTACACAAAAAAACCAAAAACATGCACAATACATCTGCTAACAAAAAATAACAGATGCAGAAAAATGCCCATGTGCTTCAGGTGTCAAGAAAAGACATGCACAGAATTTATCTGAGGGTTTTGAAAGTATTTGGAAAACAGCACTCATGCAAAAAAAAAAAAACAGCTCAGGCAAATATAACATTTTTTTTTTTAAATTTGCTTTTTTCCACTTACACTCCACCAGTCCCCATCAATTCGACTGCCCAGCCTCGTCATCCGCCATGGATAGAACTTATCTGCACCCTGTGTACCCCAATGGATGACCCCCCACACCCACAGTGGAAAAAGCTACTGGGGACCTCCCCTCACAACCCCCATCAAGGTATGGGTAGTTGGTCAGCGAAGTGAGGTGGAGAGCCCAGTCGGCAGTGCGGAGCCTGCGACGAGCGGTGGACAGCATCAAATCTAAAATAATAATAAAAAGCAGTGCAGAAAAGTCAACCCACTGCCAGAACCATACAGCAGAGAGTAAAAGTACTACTGGACTAATCTACCTACAGTAAAGGAGCACATTATGCTACAAGTCAACACAGAAGGAATGGAACTGATTGTCAAAACAGAAGTACCTCAGCCTTACCAGAGGCACCAGACTTGGAAACAAAAAGACCAAATAAGGCTAAAAAGACTTTAAACTTAATGTACATCCTTATTTTACCAAAGGCAAGTGTCCCCTACACAAAACTTGCCCAATGAATCCATTTTTGATGAAAAAGCAGTCTTGTTAATTTAAATTTAAGAACAGGCACAATTGAATTTAGAGAATTCTGCCTTTAGAAACAAAATGTATCATCCTGCTAGAGTTACTCTTCTAGGAAGAAAAGAAAAAACAATTCTGAAGATTTCAGTCAGATTCTGGAGATCTTAAAGAGTGCTGCTCTTCCCTGCAAACACTGGCACAAAAACATATCAGTTAGAAGCTGTGAAAATCTGACACTAACATTCCGTGGTGATGTTACAACTTTAAGCTGTGCCAGTGTCCCTTAGCAGGAATGAACACTACTCATTTGTTATGGCTTCCCAGTGACAATGTGAAGTGATACAGAAATATGAAATATTTCTTAGAAACTGTTATAGATTTATTGCTTGTTCGAGTGGTGCTCACATTCACTGTTGCGGCAGTGATGTGAAGCACACATTAAGCATGGGGCTTAATGTTAAGGTGCCACCCCTTTAAGAGCACTTAGAACTTGCATGTAACAATTTGTTGCAGTGCCATGTATGCCTGTCAGTCAGAGATTTTGTCAGTCTGGGGCTTGTTCTCGTGAAGAGAACATCTGCAGTACAGCAAATAAACCTGCCTTATTCTTTATTTTATGCGTTTGACTAGTTATTCGCACGGTCCAGACGGGGTCCTCACCAGCAACACCTGCAGCAACCGAAGGGTCTGGCAGACCACAGAGAAGGTAAGGGGTCTTTTAGTGGTGGACAATACAAAAAAACGCCACACAGTGGTTATAGCAGCAGCAAAGAGTGCTTGCTTGATACTTAGTAAACAGGTAAACTGAGTAAAAATGACTGAAAAATAATGGCAAACCATTAATTACAACTACTGTAAAAAAATGAATCATAAAAACTATAATGAGCTAGACAAGAGAGCTAATTGGAGGAACAAGTCCTTGTCCCCAGGGAGATACTGTGCTTTATGACAGCAGCAAAAAAGAAACCGAGGAGTTGAGACCATCCCTGATTTACTTGTTGATGGCACTAGCATTGGGCAGTACGTCGGTGCCACACACTGAAGTTGGCAACCACAAATGTTCCATTTTCCACCAGATCCTAAAGCCTCCCGCTCTAAGATAAGGTGGACACTGACTCTTAGAAGATCTGGCATAACACTGAAGCAGTCTGCTATATAAGACACGTAATACAGATTGTGGGGGATGATCTCTGAGGCACTCCACATTCCTGACATCATGGGTTGTATACACCTGATAGGTTGTCTGGATGCACATGTGACTAAAAGTAAATCCATCCCCTTCTGTGGGTCACTGTTCGCTTGTGTTCAGTTCTAATTGTGCATCTGAATAAGGTTGTCACACACCTCCAGAGCTCCAAACTTTTGATTACAGAGAAGACATATGCAAGGTAGAAAACAAATACAACCTCTTACCTATAATAGCACACAGAATAACTCAGAAATATTGCTGCATCTAGAGTTCTAGGCTCAACAGGCAAACTTTGCTAGACTAGAATTGTTGCGTCTATACTATCGTCGGGATACTCAGAAAGGACAGCATCACAGAGCAGGACAATACTTTTCTCCTACAGTACTACACATGCCCATAAAAATTACTACCTAAACAGTCCAACAAGGCATGAATAAGAAAGGTGCCCCCTGCTAGCAAGCCAAGCTCTATACTCTGAATTCCACACAAAATCTTTCTGGGCAACCCACATTTTGGAATCCCTACCAGCGATCCCACAATGACTCCTATGCTCTCTGGTACCACATCTACTGCTATCAAGAGCAAATATCGAGGAAAACAATTAGGGGTTTAATTCCATGCTGCTATTCATACCTGCAACCATGTAGTGCTCTGGTCACCTCTTCCAGCAGTCCCAGACCCTCTGTCAGCCAGCAAGATTAAATCAACCTGCAGCATGCGATCTCAGAGTGCTCTGGAAACCCCTTTCAGTGGTCCCAGACTCTCTTCAGACTGCCCAGTACCGATTCTAACATATGTTTCTGTCCTCCACAAGGTCAACAGCACAATCTCGCTGCAATATCACTATGGACCCAAAATGGTGCAGAGAAAATGTTTTTTTATGACTCTCGCTCTGCGGCTTTCCTCCCTGTTTCCTCCTTCCTCCCTGCTTGTCCAAACCTCGCGCTACAGCAACAGTGCATGCACTGATTGGCTCTCAAGTCCCACGAGACTACATCTCTCCTCTAAACAACGCAATGACAACTGCCCCTCTGGGCGATCGCATTATACCACTGCGATTCAATTTCTCCAGCACAATGAACGCTACGGACTGATTTATCAGCCAGACTACCAAAAGTCACTGTTCCTTCCTTCCATTTTTACCAGTGCACAAAAATCACGATTCTGCTCTATTCATTCCTCTACCCAGACAAGCAGGCCATTATGCTCCTTCTTTCCCAATCTCTTAAAGAGACAGAGGGTCTTCTCACAGACAGTCTATACTCAATGCACCTCTCCCATGACCAAGAGAGAGACTATCATTACAAGAGCATTTATTGCTCATTACAGCAGTGCCCTTCTCCTATGCCACTAAAACAATGGTCCTTGCCACTTTTACAGTACTATATTATTATGCAGCACATTTATGCAGAACCTCAGACTGTCCTCTCTGTTGCTCTACAGGTCACAATGCCCAAAACAAAAAGCTGCAGGCAGTGCAATGTCCCCATCCCACACCAGCAACTAGGATGGCTTTGCTCATCCTGCGCTGAAGACTCCACCACACACATTGAAGTACAGAAAACAGGAGAAGAGTTTTCACCCTCTACTCACACACAAAACACAGACCCACAGTCGGACACCATAAAAGCCCTGCAACAAAATAATCAACTCATGCAGGCTCAACAGGAGGTACTGGCAGCAATGCTGCATCAACTGCCTGAATTATCTAGACCACAGTCGGTCAACTCTCCTCCAGCTAAGAAAAGGGCCACCACTTCCCTCTCCAGACCCTTACAGCACCCCACCCCAGATGCCTTACTATTACCTCCTGACTCAGGAGACACCTCAGATGAAGAAGAGGGAGAGCTCGATAATGAGCCACAAACCCTCACGGCAAAATGCTGCTTCCCAGACCAAATCCCATCATTAGTACGTCACACCATGGATACGGTGCGTTTCGATACAGCCTCCCCTACACCCACTTCGAAACTACTACCATCTTTACAACCGCTGGCCAAGCAAGCAGACGTATTTCCCGTCTGTGAGGCTGTAGACGAACTGGTACAAAAAGAATGGTCCTCTTCCGAACCACAGAATCCCAGAACGAAAATCCTGGGATAAAATGTACCCGCTTGAAGCAGACAAGCTGGCCCTCTCTGGCGCATGCCTCCCATAGTGGACCCACAAATATCCACCCTAAACAAGAAGACTGTACTTCCCACAGAGTCCGCCTCTGGCCTAAGGGACCCCATAGATAGAAAACTGGAAGATAACCTAAAAAAGAATGCAGTTAGCAGGACTGGCAAGCAGAGCTGCTGCCACAGCTATTTACTCAACTAGAGCACAGTTAACCTGGCTCCAGGAACTTCAAAAAAACCATCCCTCCAAAGTCTGCTGAATCTACTCTCCTGGATAACGCCATATTATCCACTAAATACCTAGCGAACATGGCAGTTGATTCCCTCAAAATAAATGCCAGATCAGCAGCTATTACCAACAGAGCCCATAGATCACTATGGATGAAACTATGGGATGCAGACAAAGAGACAAAAGCTACCCTACAAAGATTACCCTTTAAGGGCAACAAGATATTTGGCGAAGGTCTAGAAAAATATCTTAAGGGCAAGGAAGAGGGAAAGGCATTACACAGAGACCAATCCAGATCTTCCTACTTACTGACCAGACCAAGGAGCAGATTTCACTCCTTTCAAGACAAGGAAAGAGGGATTCCTATTTTCCGGGGAAATACCTACAAACAAAACTATACCACCCCTTACCAATACAACCGGTACAGAGGCAGAGGTACCATGCACAGAGGCAGAGGAAACTACAGTCATAGAAGCAACTCGAGACCCTGACTATGCAACCCCACATCCACATCAAACGACGACAGTGGACGCAAGACTGACACAATTCTTACATCAGTGGCAAAAATCCACTACAGACAAGTGGGTATTAGAAATGATACAAATAGGCTACACAACAGAATTCACACACGTCCCAAGGGTAAACAGAATGATTCAATCCCCTATCTCCAATCACAAAACCACGCCAGGTCAAGTCCTAACAGTTCTACACGGCCTTCGCGAAAACAATGCGATAGCACCCGTACCAAAGCACAAAGAAGGACAAGGAGTATACTCCATCTTCTTCATGGTACCAAAAAAGACAGGCGGCAACAGACCAGTGTTTGACCTCAAATACGTCAACAAATCAGTGAGATACACTCCATTCAAAATGGAGACCATCAGGTCCACCCTATGAGTGATCAGACAGGGAGACTTCCTCACCTCAACAGACCTGAAGGACGCTTACCTGCATATACCCATGAGACCAAGCCACTACCGATATTTACGATTCTGCATTGTGTGCCAACACTACCAGTATCAAGTACTACCTTTCGGTCTAGCCTCAGCACCGAGAGTATTTACAAAGGTCTCCATAGTACTAGCTGCTAAACTTCGCGAGAAAGGAATACATGTAATCCCATACTTAGACGACTGGCTCATCAGAACATGGTCACAACAGCAATCCGTCAGGGAGACAAAAATGGTGGTAGACTGCTTACAACAACATGGCTGGGTGATCAATCACAAGAAAAGCAGTCTAATACTCAGTCACTCTGTCGAACACCTAGGCACATTGATAGACACAGACAAAGGCCTAATATTTCCTTCAGACTCTAGAATCCTGTCCATCATGTTGACCGCCCAACTACTACAGAACTCTCAACATCCAACACTACTCCTCATTTCTCACATGTTAGGTCTTATGTCCTCCGCCACAGACACCATGCCTTGGGCAAGATGGCACTCCAGTCCACTCATGGACTTCCTTTTAACCCAGAGACCCACTCACGATATCAGTCTAACAAAGAAGGTCATTCTACCAACAAGGGTAAAATCAAGCCTCACATGGTGGACAAACAGACTCAGTCCGTCACAGGGCATGCCCCTGGATATATTTCCAGACATAACAATAGAGATGATGCCAGCCTCACCGGCTGGGGCGCCGCATCAGAAAAACACACAGCATAAGGAAAATAGTCAATAACCGAGGCAAAGCTACCGATAAATGTTCTGGAGATGAAGGCAGTCTTCAGGGCCCTACTGCACTTCTCACACAGCAAAAACACGTACAGATAAAATCAGATACTCAAGTAACAGTATCATACAAAAACAAGCAAGGAGGCACAAAAGGCAAAGCAATGATGGCACAAACAGCAAAGCTCATGACGTGGGCACGACAACACTTGAAATCTATAACAGCCATTCACCTAGCCGGAAAGCTCAACATAATGACAGTCTGGCTGAGTCACCAAATGATTCACCCAAGGGAGTGGAAACTCCATCCACAAGTGTTTCTCCAAATGAACCACAGATGGGGACCAAAAGAAATAGACCTCATGGCCTCACACAAAAACCACCAATGCAACAAACATTGGTCACGGTTCAGGGACCACAGAGCCATGGGAGTGGATGCTCTTCTCTGCCCTATGGACATTCCAAGTGGCTTACATCTTCCCTCCACTTCCTCTGATTCCCCAAGTGCTCAAGAAGATATGCATTTCGACAGCACAAGTTATTCTGGTGGCACCACACTGGTCAAGACGATCTTGGTTCACCACGATAGTATCAATAGCACTAGCAGACCCATGAAAACTGCCACCCCGACAGGACCTACTTTCACAGAACCCTATACTGCATCCAAACCCACGTCCACAGCTGACGGCATGGCTCCTGAAAGGGAAAGACTGCTAAAAGCAGGATATCACCCATCAGTTATAAAAACTATGGCCTCGTCACGCAATCAATCCACGATCAACACCTATCAACGACAATGGGACATATTCCACAAGTGGTGCAAGCATCACAACATACACACTTACATGCACCATACCTCACATCCTACTATTCCTTCAGGAAGGTCTCCAACTGGGCCTATCACATGCATCTCTGAAAGTACAAGTCGCAGCCATGGGACAAATACAAGGCACTACTCTAGGATCACATCAAGATGTAGTACATTTCTTGAAGGCAGCAACCAACTTATGATCCCTCAATAAACCAATCTTGCCACCATGGGACTTGACCATTGTACCGACGGCTATGACTAAGCTGCCATTCGAACCCCTAGAATCAATTCCCATGAAATGGTTGGAACTGAAGTCCGTTTTCCTAATAGCCATCCACCAGATGAGTAGGTGAACTACAGGCCCTTTCACACAAAGGACCATTCTTACAATTTTACACAGACAGAATATCCATGCGTCCAATCCCATCCTTCAGACCTAAAATAACTTAAAAATTCCACACCTCTCAAACTATCGGGATTCCAGCGGAACTACCACAGGCGGACCTGCAACTAAAAATGCTGGGGATGGAAAGGGTCCTCACTACCTACATCACATCACAAGAACCCAAGACATTCGAAAAATAGACAGACTGTTCATCATAGTACAAGGCAGCAGGAAAGGACTACCCACCTCCAAATCATCCACAGCAGCATACCTAAAGACAGCCATATCAGAGGCCTACAAAGCAACAAACAACCTGGTCCCATCTGGCCTTAAAGCCCATTCCACCAGGGCAATCGCAACGTCATGGGCAGAAAGGAATATGGCCACTACAGAGGAAATATGCGCCGCAGCTGCATCGTCCACTATTCATACTTCCACCAGACACTACAGAATGGATGTGTCCCAAGACACCAAAACTAACTTTGCAAGGGCAGTGCTCCTAGCAGCCTGCACAGAACACAATAACTCTGATATGTCTAACTTTCCCTAGATCTAATCACTGCTATTTAATAACCTATGATGGCAGGAATGTGGAATGCCTCAGAGATCATCCCCCACTATGGTAGTTTACTCACCTGGTAAAGGTGATTGTGACGGAATGAATCTCTGAGGCACTCCATACCACACCCTACATAGACGTGCATTTTACAGTACGAGCTATATACTGTCAGACTGAATATTGACACTGTTTTCATCATGTTATGCAACTCAGACTCACCAAATTGTATCTACTATATAAATTAAAACTAACGCTCACACCCTCTGCCACGCTAGTCACCATACTGTTATTTCTGGGTACAAATGGGGGTTTCCATAACACATTTCATTTCAGATACAGCTTTGGAATACACAGAACTGACCACAAGAGAACAGTGACCCACAGAAGGGGATGGATTTACTTTTAGTCACATGTGCATCCAGACAACCTATCAGGTGTATATAACCCATGATGTCAGGAATGTGGAGTGCCTCAGAGATTCATTCCCCCACAATCACCTTTACCAGGTGAGTAAACTACCATTTTAGGTTCAGTTTTAGCTAAACCAGTTAGCTAAACATGTAACAAAGTAGGAGTGTTGGGAAGTTTTATTTTGCTGACAAATTGTTGGGGAAGTGCCAAATTCTGCTCTACACATATGCAATGTCAAGTTAGCAGTTCCCCACAATTTACTAGCAACCAAAATGTAAATTTTTTTAAAAATGCCTCCAAATATGTTGGTCCCCAGAACTCTATCTCCCCACCAAGACCCAGGAAGACATTCAACAAGTAAACAAGTAAATAATACTAACCCCTCCACCCAGTAATTCCATGCAACCCCACCCCCATGAAACTAATAACATTAATAACCTATACCCGCCCCCTTTCCGGCCTACCACTCAGCAACTGTCCAGATGGCACCCATCCTCTTCTTCCCCAGCCCTGCAAAAAAGATAACCCCAGCCACTTAGCATCCACTCCACTCTAACACCCATATGGCATCTGACCCATGTCACCAAAAAGGAACAAACTCATCCATTGCTCCAGATGGTGACTATTATTGGCCCTCCTCTCACCACCCTGGCCAGTTACCATCTGAATGAATGACGCTGGGGCAGAGAACTGGTGGTACCCAGACAGTTGTTGAGAGGGTGGCTGAAGGGGGGGTTACACACTACAACACCATCAACAGCTTAATCTGGTTCAGTTACAGTTGGTTTGCACCTGTATCCCCTGGGACGAGCTGAAAATAGGCAGTATTGTCTAGCTCTCCTTTTCCAGTCAAAAAAAAAACAAAAACTAAAATAAAAAGAAATACATATTTAACTAATATTAATGTTTTTGTTGGAAGTGCATGCACTCCTGAGCAGGTTGGTGTGATGGGTCGGGGGGCAGGGTTGGGGGAGAAGGAACAATATTTTTTTTTCAGAGCATCCAGACTCAAAGTGCCACGTCACAGTCTTCGCCAGGTGAAGTGCTACACAGACGGGCACTTTATATGGTATACCATTGATACAGCAAAAATACTAGTGTGACTGGTCGTTTACAGTGACAAAACGACAGGTCGCTGTAATGGTCGTGCTACAGTGGCAATACCCCCGGCACAGTTTTCGCTAGGTGTTCTCTCCCTGAAACACCTCCGCCATGGAGGTGATTATAGTAAGATCTGGGGGGCGCCGGGCGGGGCAGCCCCCCACAGAAAACACACCACTATTCCCAACTGCACAATGCGGACCGCGATCGCAGTTGACATTTGCCCCATCACTGTAAAGCCAGTCAACAGGTTTGCTGTTGAACTGGAATGGTGGAACTCTTTATATACATGTAGATGGTGCATGTCATTATGGGCAGCCTCCTGCTAGCAGAACGTTTCGGAGTGGTCTGATGCTAATGGCTTATAGTTCCAAAGGTGTGGCCTAATGGAGGCAATATCCTTAAAGATCTTTTTTTTTTTTCCAGGGTGTCAAAACTCAATGAAATGTCACTTCACGGAGTCTTGGCCAGGCGAAGTGCTACACGGAGGGGCACTTTACATAGTTTATGTCTGCCGAAGTTGACATTTCTCTACATGCAATGATATGCAAAGGGCCACAAGAAGTGGCAGCACTTTGTGTAGTGCCATGTGTAATGAAGTTCAAAGACTTTGTCCGCTTCTAGTAGCAAGCAAGGCAAACAAAGTCAAACACTGTGTGACAAACTACTGTGTTGCACCAATTATTTTCATACTTGATTTGAAAGTAATCTAGGAACGGTTTCCACAGTTTCGCTATGTTGTAATATGTGTGTGCAAAGAAGATGCCCAAGTGATAAATATCAAACTCAAGAGTTAAGACACTGCATTTAATATGCCAGTACTAAGAACAAAACAAAAAAGAACCTCACTCAAACAATGACAATATTAGAAACTAATCTTTAAATCATCCATGCATTATAAGGAGTTTTGGGCAGCTGCTCTGAAGACTTCAACTTCTGAAAATCACAATTCTCAAAGCCTTCAAGCCATCATTTCTAAGGAACCCCAATGCAATTAAATCAGGGCAGACATCATATTAAGACAGGACCAGTATCATCAAATGTCCACATTATTTGGTATTACCAGTATAAACTTCACAGAATGCTGCACTTGTGCAAGCAACATTTCAACTGGCATTAAATAAGTGGTCCCCCCTCTCACAGATAGAGGACTTGTATAAAATGAATATTCAGCATATACCCATGATACTTCATTTAAAATACAAATCTTTACTAGGATGTTTATAAAACCAGTGTGGTCCTCTACACTGGATGTTTATGTCAGACACGGACAAAATACAGTAAGTGCTGGAGGCTCATTCACTGCCCTGGAAAGCCCACTGTTTTCCAAAACTGGCTGCAGCCATCAAGCCTCATTACCCAAATTAATGCAAAAAAAAGGGCAACACTGAAACAGATACCATATAGTTGTGTAAAGTTGCGATATTTAGTCAGAATGATGTCATAATATTAGGCTATGTTTTTTAAAGCTGCGACAGTTGCAATGGTGTAAGATAACGTAACCAATACTGAACAATGGTGATCAGATTCAGGCAGGGCCTAATTTCACAACAAAATATGTAGTTACAACATTCTAACGTCCCAAGCATGCTGTTAATGTACAATTTAAAATGCAGCCTCAGTCAATCCTGTAACTGCCCTTTACTGCCCTTCTCTCCCTCCACATCCAGCTCCATGTCATGAGGTTTACTTACTTTCTGGTGTTTTCATTTTTCAGGAGAGCCTTGGCCTGCTGCTCACTAATGATGGTCGCTTTTACTTGAGGAGGATTCATGTGCACATTTAGCTTCCCCCCTACTAACAAACGAACTGTCGCTGCAAACTTGGTTTGAGTCTTTAAAACCTGAGGAGGCTGCTTCTCAATTATAAAGGTGCTGTGGAGAAAAGAGGTACAAAAGCAGTGAGGAAATGAATTTCAGTGTAATACAGTGGCCTTAAACTGGGCAGACACACTGACTGATGCATGGTTAGTGGGGCAGGTAGTGATGTGCCTTCATGCTCTATTAAGCATGGCTGGAGCTCAGCAGCTGATGTCACATGTCCAATAGTTACTGATATTTTCTGTTTTTAGCCTGCCCCACTGCCCTTGTTGGCTAGACACCTGCTTTTGACTGGCAGGGGGGAGGATGCTGTACGGTGATTGCACCAATGGTGCTCCACATGCCCTCCCCAGGTGTCACTACATGAGTAGTACCTACAAACATTCCCTCCCAGGAGGACAGCATCTGCATGGACATCACTAGTCCTCCCTGTTGGCCTGCACTCCTGATGTCAGAGGCTCGGAGTGCAAACTTGGGCTGCCAGCATGTCACAGCTGTCCCCCCACTGGTCAGTCCCATATAGCTGACTACTTCAACAAAATATATCTAACCAGAATGCAACTGCTCTTCAAGGTGGGAAGCTTTTTCATGTCAGACTGGTGAAGCAGCTACAGAATGGACATTTTTTTTTTGTGCCAGGCAAACTCTTGCCAGCCCTTCCATGTGCCCAACGGCAAATGGGAGAAAATGTTCCCTACTCTGTATTAAATGCGTTTCCTATAGCTCCCCCTACTAGAAAAAGTTATGAGAGTCATGTAAATACTAAAATGCTGGGGGGGGGGGGCTGCCTAACATTGTACTAAGCCCATGAAGCTACTTTCTTTCCACATTTCCTAATGAAGTAGAACCAGGGAAGGACTCCAAAAGGCTTCATGTGTCCTTGCACATAATTCATGCCGAGGATCTGGTCTGACATACAGACCTATCCAAAGGTTCTCACTGCCAACAAACAGCAGCTGGAACCTGAGAACTGAAGAAGGTAGTATGTTCAAATGTAGGGTACTGAACTGTGAAACAGGATCTCAGGTTCAGGCTGCACCACAGGCTCTGCCTCACTGTGCAAACTTATACTAGTCCCTGTGCTTCAGTTCACCCAGATGTTAAATAGGGTAGAAGCTGATCCCCACTGAAAACAAGATACTATATATTGGGCTACCTTGGATAAATAAATTGTAAACTACAGTGAGTTGCTTTAAAAGAAATAAGCCCATAAACCAAATGCCAAAACACTGCCACAGCTGGTAATTTGCATTAATTCACAAGTAAAGAAAATTAAAGGCTTCATTTTGGTGAGGTTTTGAAAAACTGCCATGGGCCTACTCTCACAGCAACAGTGGTGGTTTGCATAATGTAGTATAAACCACAATTGTAACTATACATTTTTTTTAAACTCCAAAATTAATATTGCTCTTTTTTTGTTGTTGACTGGGTTTATCTCGATAGAACCCGTCATTTATTCATCACCTCCCTCGACGCCCACTCTAATGCCACTGATGGTGGTAAATATTTATATACAACAGAATCAAAGTAAATAATAAAAAAAGACACTTAAATAAGAAGAGGTGAATCCTGAGGATCAATTTATTTTTTTCCCCAACATGGCCAAAGGGTTTCCTACAATTTAATAATTCTGAATCTACAGCACTTTAAAATTTTTCACCTTTTCTTAGACATTTTTTATCAAGTTACTGTTCACCATTTACGGGCAGTGGAAAGTAATACTATATATATTTATTTCACACAGTTTCAAGTAACCAGTCCCCCACCACCTCCCGGCAACCATCAGAAGGTAATGATGACCCTCTACCCAGGAATGCAACGGGGAATGGTTTCCACTACAAACAATGCCAGCACTGCTGCATGGATATTTGGCATGAGGTGCTTCTCCAAAACTGGCCCAAAATATTGTGAATACCAACCTGTGCCTTTAAATTGGTGCAAAATAGCTCTGATATCTAAAATCACAAAACACATGAGCATTTTAAGCATTCCTGCAACTTTCAAGTTTTAAAGCATAATAAAAATAGATATTTTTGAAACCAGTTTTCTTTTGCATCCAAGTTCTTTCTGCAATTAAAAAAATGCATTTGGTGTTTTCTTTTGAGGCACTGCGCTACTTACCTTGTGACTAGTGCAGATATGATGTCTGTAATCGTTGCATTCAACTCTGTAAGCAAGTCTTCCACTGGGCCTGGAATTGGCAGCTGTTGGCGGAGGTGCTCAGCTCGTCTGATCTGTTGCCTGTTCTGCCAGATTGTCTCTGCCAATTTTTCACACCTGATTAAACAAATGTAAACAAATTTACATAAGAGAGGATTATAGAACATGTTTTCATCATGCAGATGCCAGGTCACTGTGGAAATGAAAAGAACAGTTACGTACTTACCGTTAACAGTACATATTCGAGAGAATCTATTCCTTAGGCCACATCTTTGGAACATCAGCCATCAGGCACTAGGATAACATGGAAACTTTTGCTAGCTGGGGCCACCGAAGTCACTGTCACGCGTCAGTGGGTATATAACTGTGGGCGGCACTATCCCTTAGTTCTTCTCCTGCCCTCAATTAGCCTCATCTGACCTGCTACAGAAATGAACATCGACTACAGTGTTATTCTTTGTTATCTGACAATCCTTTTCAGTTTTCATCACTGCCTCTGCATGCTGCTGCAGCTTTTCATGCTCCTCCAGTACTGGGTGGATGGCCACAACAATTTATTAAAAGGTGTTCTAATTCTGACTCCCACCCCAACACAAATCTTTACAAGCGATTCATCAGGTTTAGGTTGGGGTGCATGTCTGGGGCCATATCAAAAACAGGGATCCTTGAGCTAAGCTGAAGTTCCAAAGGTGTGGCCTAAGGGAAGTGATACCCTCAAAGAAGATCTGTTAATCACAATTACTTCCCATTTCTGTTACATGATAAGATTTCACAGGTAGTCACAAGAAATAGAGGTTACTCACCTGCAAACTGTTAAACTACTACTATTTAGTTCACATCCACACTTGGGTAGCTTCCAAATGTGCATGATCAGTCACTTTCTAATGCAGGACCACTTGTGCAACATCTTGCCCAACCAGCTGAAAGAGTCTGCCAGCTGACTGTCTGCTCCTGTGACATGGACCACCAGGAGATTTGCACCCAGACTGCGCATGAGGGGCCCAGGTGCAGAGGGCCTCCTGACACAGGGGAAGGGAGTGCATACCGTCCTACCTATTCAGGTAGAAAAGGGTTGTAGTGTTGTCCGCCTGGACGGGAACAACCTGACCCCTGACTAGAGAAGCATATTCTGTCAGAACTAGCTGCACTGCAATGAGCTCCAGCAGGCTGATATAGTGATAGGCCTCCCTGGGTCACCAGAACCCACAGAACCTGTGGTCCCTCAGGTGTGCTCACCACCCCACCAGAGATGTGTCCATTGTGAGAGTAATGGTCAGCTCTGGGTAGATGAACAGGACTTCTTTCTCCAGATGTTCTGGGATCAGCCACCAATGGATGGCATCCCACACCAGCTGTGTCACCATGACTGGTTGATCCAGGTGTCCCAAGCACTGGGACCACTGATGGCCCAACTCCCTCGCCAGTGAGCCCAGTGGACCATGCTGGTGCAAGACGCTATGTATCCTAGCAGCCTCAGGAAGTCCAAAGCAGGGTGCATGCGACCAACTTGAAATGATCTAGCAAAGGAGGTCAGATCCAATGCCCAGTCCACAGGGAGAAGGGCCTTGACCCGTAGGGAGTCTAGCTCTGCCCAGATTAAATGAATCACCTGCAACAGGATTAGTATGAACTTGGCTGGGTTGACCAAGAGGCCCATATCTCTGCAGGCCTGGAGGGCCAGGTCCCAGGATCACTTCATTGCCTCTTTGGATGGCCCAGCTATCCACCAGTCATCTAGACGGGGATAAACCTAGATGCCCTTGTGCGGAAGGAAGGCTGCCTCAACAGCTATGCTCTTGGAGTAGACCCTGGGCACAGAGGAAAGGATGAATGGCATGACCTGGAACTGTTAGAGCACCTCTTCTGTGCGCAACAGGAGGTACCATTAGTGGGATGGACTGACTGGGATGTGGAAGAACGCATCCTGGAGGTCCAGGGAGCAGAACCACATGCCTGCTCCAGAGATGGTTTGATCTGGGTCAGTGTGATCATCCTGAACTTGGCACTTCCTAATGTCCTGGGTTGTTGCAGCTGAGACAGCTATGGCTAAAAGGGCCAAAACTGAAAGGATTTATTCTTTTGCCTTTGACCTTTCAGGTCCTTCTGAGATGAAGCCACAGAAGCCAGGGTGGCACTGGACTACTCTAGTCTAGTGAGATACCAATCCACCCCTGGGCTGAATAGGTTGGTGCAGAGGAGAGAGACACTGGCCTACTTGTGCTGAGCGTCCACCGCGAAGGTGGAGATCCTTAGCCAGGCCCTGTGACACATCGCAACGGCCGCTGCCATGGCAGACACAAGAATCACCAATGTCCAAAGTTGGCTGGAGCTGGGGTTTAGCCAGCACTTGACCTTGGTCCGGATGATCTTTATCAGGAGCTGCTCATCAGCAGGCAGGTAATGAAGGATGTTGCTGAGTACTCCCAGCTGGGAATAAGGGGGCCATCACCAGGATGTAGTTTGCCTGAGGACACATGACACAGACTTTCACAGCCACGTGGTCAAGCTTTTTCCAACTCCTTTTTGGGTCGGGGGCTTATCCATGTCCCCAGTATTACTGGTGTTCCAGAACACCAAGTTGGAGACCAGAACCTTGGCTGAGGGGTGATCAGAAAATCTAGACAAAGAGCTAGTATGGGCTGTGTACTTGTGGACCATACAGGCTGTGGGTGCTTGGCAGAATGCTGGATGCTGACAAAGCCCCAGGCCGGTCCTATAATGGCCTCAGCCACAAGAAAGGGGATTCCCAGGGATTTGTCCTTTTCCAGGATGTCAGTGAAAGGGTATTAGCTCGTTTCTCAACTGGCTCCAAAGGAATGTTCATGGACTCTGACACGACTTGGAGGAGAGCCCCAAAACACAGTGGCCCGTGGTCAGTGGTCAGTTCCTCAACTGATTATCGGTCAAACATATGCATCCTCGAGGACTGTGAAGGACCCATCGGAGTTGTCAGAAGACTTATCAAAGATGGCCCTTGACCTTTTCCTGCAATGGACCGTTCTGGAGTCATCCAAGTGGGTAATAGCCACAAATAACTGGTCTGGCAAGCTGGTCCCCAAATGGGAGTCCTTAGAAGGAGCGCCCCACACAGGCTGTTGTTGAGGGGCAGATACCAGCAATGGTGGAAAGACATATGTCGGTGACAGGTGTCTCAGGAGGACTGGAGTGGGCTTGACCAGCACTGGCTAGTCAACCATAGGGGTGGGAGCAGAGGTCTACCCGACCCCACCAAAGCCCAATGATGCCAGAGGAGCTTCTCATAGCACTGATGGTGATGCCTCCCAGTCAAGCAAGATTTAGAACTTGAGGAGCCCCTCTATCTCGACCTGAACTTTGACCATTGACCCGGGGGCCGATGTCAAGGAGATGCAGCCAAAAGTGCAGTATACACCACTTGCACCAGTTTCGACTGCGTGACCTCCGGTGGATGCTGATCCAGAGTGGTAACAGCTGGGGACACCGACCACTCCAAGTCTTCCTGAGTGAGGACTGGGATCACCAGAATCTTGGAGAACAATTAATCTTTGACAACGGATCAACAGAGCTGAGAAAAATCTCGATTGCTTGATCGATTGGTGTTGAGGTCGGCACGTCTGACAAGGGCACCATGGAGCTAGCCACCTGCTCCTCAACTCAGTGTGGATCAGCTGAAGGTGAGTGCTTGACAATCATCGATTTGTCAAGGGAGCAGGAGGAGCATTATATCTCCAGGTCCTACAACAGATAGTGGTGTTTCCTGCTTTTATGCTTCTTACTGTGGTGGGCAGGACTCTCCCTGAAGGTCTGGAGGCCCCGACACATGTCACGAAACTTCCCAGTGAAGGACGCTCCGACAGTGACCTCAGCCAGAAGCAGTGCCAAGGCCAATGGGGTGCCCACCATGGCCTTTGCTGCTTCTTCCATAGCAGCAAACTGGGCTGGGGACCTGTTGCAATGGAGGCTGCCTTAGTCCACAAGTTAGGGTCTCAACTGTCTGGCCAGCCAAGGAAAAGACGAGACTTACAGTAGCAGTATCTGGCAAATGCCACAACCCGCAACATCGTGTGTCATCCCAAGGCAGTACAGGCATGACACATGTGGGTCCATCTGAGACACCTTCTGCCGGCATATAACGCAGTGTCTGAAGCTAGGAGTGGACTTCACTGCCCAGTGTTCCATATTTCCATCACATGCTGAGAGCAGGAATAAGAAATATATATTTTATCTGAAAGAAATATACATTTTATCTAAAAGAGAGAAAAAAAAAATCACAATGTTTGCCAATGGCACACTTAATAGGCCCTACAATGCATGGAGCTGTGAAGAGGGAAGACCGAACTTTTCCAGTGGAAAGGAAGACCTGACTTCATGTGGCAGAACCGAGGAACATACCAACCGGGTGGTGGAAGAAGTTTTGCTTAAAGACCTTCCACTGAATCAGCTCTTCAAGAAGAGCTGCCATCGTGTGGATATGTGAACCATACCCACGCACCCAGTACCTCTATTTCTAACTAGAGTCAGTTCACTATCCACACTAGAAATTCCCAGGGAAGAGGGTAAGGTGAGCATCCCAGGAAGGTGAACAGAGACTGGAGGAATTAGGTCCCGAAAGCAGCATCATGATGACAGAGCATGTAAATACTGTAGTGGGATATGACTGTATGTGCACTAGACCAGGTAGCAGCTCAGTAGATCTCTTTGATTGGGATATACCTGGCTGCAGTATGTCTGGTAGAGTGAGCCTTCAACACCTTGGTCAGCTTCTCTCCAGCCAACCTGTAGCACAGACCAATGCAAGAAGTTTTTTATCTGCTAATCATCTGTTTAGCTGCCAGTCTGCCTGGAGAGGCTTCAATTACTTGAGAACAGTGGGCGAGCCTCCCTGTGAACCCCTAAAGTGCGCTCTTTGAAGTACAGCATGCCAAGCCTACGTCCAGGGAACGGAGCACACACTCAGCCTCTGATGTGTGGCTAAGAAAAGAAGGTAGGGAGGACAAGCACATGTTTAAGGTCAAACTCTGAGACTACCTTAGGCAGGAACATCACATGGGTGTCATGGACAACCCTGTCCTTGTGGAAAACCAGATATGGAGACTCCACAAAAAAGCACCTTGTGCTCACTCACCTGTGCAGTCAAGGTGATAACAACCACAAATGTATCATCTTGCACTTGCCGTGGGCTACAGTGGTTTTACCCATCAGCTCTGATAGCACCATTATAAGTCCCACAGTGACGGAGGCTCTTGCACCAGAGGGGACAGGTGATTCAGGCCTTTGAAAAAGCACCCAACCATTTTCTGGGTCACTGCTGGCAAACCCACTTACGCTTAGTATGCCAAAATGATGGGCAGGTGCACCTTCAGGGACATGGCTCAATCAGGAATGAGAAAGGGACCAAGGATAATTGAGGACACCTGCTTTGGGACTGGTGAGATGTACAGTACCCCTGCCCCACACCATTAGTGCAAAAACCTCATCCACTTGCATAAGTCTTACAAGTTGACTCCTTCTGGGATACCTCCAGCAGTTGGAGGACATCCTCAGAGAGGCCCATAGCCTGAAACTCTACCTGCTAAGAAACCTGGTGGACAAGTGCAGGGACTATAGTTCTGGATGCCTGATCCGTCTCTCTTGATCACATCAGCAGGTCAGGGCACAGTGGAAGCCACCACGGGAACCTGCTACTGAGGAGATCCTGGTACTGGAACTGGCAGAACTATCAGCATCAGGTTTGCCCTGGCTCTGCACACCTTGAAAACCACCTTGTGGATAAAAAGAAATGGAGAGAAGTCATACAGAGGGCCCGGGTTCAGGGCCAAGAAAAGGCATCCCCATCAGCATTCCTTTCTGAGTATGCAGGCATAGGATGGTCTCAGTTTTCTGTTCTCCCAGGAGGCAAATATGTCCACCAATGATGTGCTTTACTGGATGAAGAGATATGATTCCCCTGTCTGGTGCAGGAATGACTCATGTGACATCTCTTCCACACGGCTGATTGCATCTACAAACTGTCTGTCTGGCCCTGCAATGTGGACTGTGAGCAGATCCACTTGCAAGCCCGCACCAAGGACCAGGTCCAAAATGCATCCTGAAATAGAGAAAAGATATGTCCCACCTTGCCTGTTCAGGTAGATCATGGTGGTCATGTTGTTGGTGTTGCCCTGCATGACCTGACCCCTGAACAATGGAGCAACTCAGTCAGTGCCAGACATACTGCCTAGAGCTCCAGAAGGTTGATGTGTAGCCAGATCTCGCTTCGCGACCAGAACCAGAGTTTTCTGAAATTCTGCTAGTGAACACCCCACCAGTAATGCATCAGACATCAAGTTGAGAGATGGCTCTGCCTTCTCTCCATTTCTTTTTACCCACAAGGTGGTTTTCAAGGTGTGCAGAGCCAGGGCAAACCTGATGCTGATAGTTCTGCCAAAGCCCTATGTAACCCTTAGCTCACCAGAGATCTACTTAGATGACTAAAAGCTCGAGACCACCTTTGGGAGATTGCCAGAAACACCGGGAGACAAGCTGATATTGCTAACTATAAACATGCACGAAATGACTGCACCAAATATATCCAGGATACGAAGACCACCTATTTCCATAATGCTCTCACAAACTCATAGGGCAACGGTAGGGACTTCTGAATAACATTAAAGATGTCACCGGAAGCAATCTAAATCACCCCCGTCAGCACTCAGCATAAATGGTGAAACTACACTTGACCAGAAACTCATTGCTGATACATTCAATGACACCTTCACAGACCTCAGTGCTGTACTCCCACAGGGTTTTTTCCATGAGGCGGTTCCCCTTGGCCCCCCCAGCCACCCTCCCTTTTACTTTAAAGCAGAAAAAATGCATCAAGTCTGCAGCTACGTTACCAAAGCCATTTGCAACTCCAGAGCCAGCAGTGACTCCCTCGACCTCAAACTGCTATCACTCACACTTGAAGTACTCAGACTACTGGCAAGGATTTTCAACCTCTCCCTCAGCCAGTTCCCTGACTTATGGAAATCTGCCACGGTAACCCCAATTCATAAAAATGGTGACAAAATGGCTACTGAGAATTACCGTCCAATTTCCATCCTACCTCCACTCTCCAAGGCCCTAGAACGGATTGTGTCAGACCAGCTCACCAACTTCCTAAACAATCATAACATCCTGTGCTAGGAGCAACATGGCTTTAGAAAAGGTCATAGCAGCTCCACGGCGCTACTTGAATGCACTGATGCAATCCATCACTCACTCGATAACAGTCGTCTTACTGGGTCCACCTTCATCGACTTAACTAAAGTTTTTGAAACCGTCAATCACAATCTCCTACTTGCCTAGCTTCGACTAGCAGGGCTCTCACCTAACTCGGTGAACTGGTTCAAAAGCTACTTAGACAACTGCTCCCAAACAGTGAGAATTGCTGGCACACTCTCAGACCAAAGACCAGTCCGGTCCGGTGTCCCACAGGGCTCAATCTTGGGCCCCCTCCTTTTCAGCCTTTTTCTGAACTCACTGCCAGAATCCTGCCCTGAACAGATCCTACTCTACGCGGATGATGCTGTCATCCTGCAATCCCACCATGATCCAGTCCATCTACAAGGTAAACTCCAACAGGCCTTCTCTGCAGTCAAAAACTGGTTTACAAAACACTGACTTACACTTAACCAGAAAATAACAAAGACCATGATCTTCTGCAGCTCCCAAAACAAACACAAACAATATCAGCTCTCCATTAAAACCAAGCAAGGAAACACCCTCGAAGAAGTTCATACCTTCAAATACCTCGGCCTCACCCTCGACTGTAATCTCTCCTATGTCCCATACATCAATAACGTGGCAAAAGTAGCCAACACCAGGATGGACCTACTATTCCGACATAGGAAGTATCTAACCCCAGAAGCTCTGTCCATAGCTGTCCAGAGCTCCATCATCAGCATCATCGACTACAGTTTCATTATCCATGGATCTGCCACAACCTCATCGCTCAGGCGTGTTTCAACTTCCATCAATCAAGCCTGCCGACTCATTACTGGTTCCCACTGTCTCACCCACACCTGCGACCTCTACTCCAAAACAGGCTGGCTGCAACTGAACAACCGAATCAAATACCAAACCTGCATCACTGCTAAGAAAATCATGATGGGAAAGGCACCACCAGGAGTCAGCACCCTCCTCAAACCCAAAATCACCAACCGCAACACCAGGAGCTCTAAGCCCCAAATCCTTCAAATCCCCAGCTGCCGCATGTCCCAAGGCCAAAGGTCATTTCATACAGGGCTCCGAGTTGGCTGAATGAGCTCTCTAGTGACACCTCATCCACGACGACGCTTGGAGCATTAAAAAAAAAGCTCCGCCACTCCATAACTGGCACCTCCACCTGTGCTTGCACCCCATAACATCTTCATTCCCATTCCCTACGCTGCTTCTGACCTTATAGGTGTCAGTTTCTGCCCTCTCTTCTTGCACTTACCTGTCCAATGCAACTTCTAATGCACTTGCCCTGTGTCTGTCCTGACAAGGCCCCTCGGCTCCCTAACCCTGACCCTCTACACCTATGCCTTCCCCTACTCTCAGCCCTCTCCCCTTCTTGCCCTCTTCCTCCTATTGTTTCTTGAGTTACTCATCGCTCAGTCTGATTTTGTCAAGCAAAGTTACTGTCTAAAACCATGTACCTGTAACTGTTTTATGTTTTAGTGTCTGTTACCCTGTAACCAGCATGACGTGGAACCTTTGTAAAAGAGCCTTGGCTCAAAGGTATTTTGTAATCCTAGACACAAATAAATAAATAAGACAAACAGGAAGCCTTCTGAGAGATGGGAAAATTAAAATTACGTGCTTACCGTAATTCTTGATCTTCAATGAATATCTTCACCATTTATTCCTACTAATGGGTCTTAAGCTGGAGGACCTAGGACTCCGCAGGAGTCAGAAAATTTGAGGAGGGCCGGCGCTGAGGCAAGCTGTACGCATGCAGGGCACCACAAGGGTGGCTCGTGGCACCAGGCTGACCTTGGCACTGGCCCCCAACCACCTCAGTTTCTTTTTTACCAATGAGGTGCAGTAGAACCTAACTAGTAGTCATGCAGTAACACTAAGGACATAAGGAGCCCTGGTGACCTGTGTAAGAAAGGTCAACATGTGAGTAATACAGTGTTCTCCATGATTCAAGCCCTGAACAAGGGGAGAAGATCAGTAAATATACTGGAGTGAGCTGAGGGATGGTGGGTGGGCATGTGAATAAATGGAGAAGATAGTCCTAGAAGATCAAGAATTACAGAAAGTATGTAATTTTCAAATCTTCCAGGAATGTATCTTCACCATTAATTCACACTAATGGGTCAGAGTTCCAAGATGAGCTAGAACCCCTGGGGTAGGGTTGTAGGGGTGGAGAGCTCACTCAGGACTGAAGCTCATTCAGGACAGTTGTGCCAAAGTGGCATTACTGCCTGGCAGTAACATGAAGGACATAGTGTGTAACCAAAATGTACGCTCTGATCCCAGTTACAGCTTTGCAGTGCATCACTAACAAGCACAGAATGAACCTCTGCTAGGGATGTGACAACTGCAGTGGTGGAGTTGGCGCATACATGACTTTCAACATGACCTGTGCCATGGCATAGCAGAGGTGCAGACAGCTCACAATCCTGGCAGAAATGCACTTGAGTGGAGCAGGCTGACCTCTTCAACTGGAAGCAAAGGAAACCAAAAACTGTTTGGACTGTTTGAAATCCTAGTTCTGTTCAGGCGAGGAGTGAGGACCCCCTGAATGTACAGAGAATGGAAAGAATGTGCTCTCCGTCGATCTGGAAGCTGGCAAGTAGGTAGGCAGTACAGTGGCAGATTCAGAGAGAACTCAGATGCCCCTTAGGAAGGAATTTATCGAGTGAGGAGCACTACCTTGTCCCTGTGGGAAACAGTATAAGGGGAATCTGCAATCAAGAGATGGATCTGAGACAATCTGCAAGCCGAAGAGATGGCCACTAGAAAGCTGTTTTCCAAGTAGAAGCTTAACTCATAAGTCACAAAAGGCTTGTGGGTGAGCATGTCCAGCACAAGGTTGATATCCAGACAACTACCAGGTTACAGATGAGGGGCCTCATGTGTAAAAATGCCCTAAAGTACGGTATTGCAGGGATGGTGTATAATATCCTGAGACAGCATGTCCAACCTGAGAGGAAAGATCCTCCGTTGGCTGAGCGAAAGCCCGATTAAACAGAGAAACCATATCTGCCGAGGCCACAGGGTGCAATCAAAGTGATTTTGCCCCTTACGTGCCCAATTTCAGCAATATTCCCAGCAATAGGGGGCTTGGAAGGACGCCTACAGAAAAGACTGTTACAGCAATCTGAAAGCATCCTGCCAGAAAATGCCATGCTTTGGTCTTCTAGAGCAGACTCGAGGCAGTTAGTGCAAGAGAGTCCACATCTGGGGTGCCCCACTCACTGAAATGCGATCTCACAAAATCAGTCATGAAGAAGGACCCCTGTTAGGCCAACCATACCTGCCAGTGTGTTTTAGACGCCTGGCAGATAATTGGTCTGGAGTAGGATCCCCTGCTCAGGCCCTCTCCCCATACACTCACTGTGTCTCAGCAAACAAGGTAAGAGAGTGCTCTTCATTGTTTGTTCATTTAATACAAGGCAGACTGTCGTCTGTCTGGAAAATAACTGTTCTGTAGCTGCTGAGATCCACTAGGGCTGCCAGGCCATACAAAAACAGTTTGCATGTGCAGCCCACCGAAGTGGAGATTACACTCTTACAGACGGGTTCCAGACACCTTGTGAATGAAACACTGACAATGGGCTACCCAACAGGGAGGCCTCTGAAGAAAGAGTTGCCCAGGGTTCCAGATGGGAGAAGGGAAACTGTGGGGGAGATTGTTCTACACTGACTGGCAAGTGTGTGATCAAACCAGGGGTTTGATCAGCTGCCATCAGGGCCAGCAGGGGTTGTATGTGGTGGGCATAAACAGAGTTGGTGTCCAAAAAAGTAACATGCTATATGCAGGATCATCTGTATAGTGCCCTCAAGGGGAGGCTAGGCCTTGACTGTATCCAGGAGAGCTCCTAGGAACAGCAACTACTGCAAGGGTCAAAGCCAAGACTTCTAGACTCAACAGAACTCCAACAAGGGAGGGAAGCAAGAAGCCATGGCTAGAGCTTGTGGCTGGATGAAGTGGCTATCAGCCAACTGTCCGGATAAGGGTAACTTACAGTCTTAATATCTCGGGTTCGCTCTGAGAGCACAGGGGGCAGTACCTAGAAGCTTGCATATCCAGGGAGCTAACCAATCCTGGAGAAAGAAAAGAACTGGCGACAGCTTGGATAAACTCCTGTATATGGCAATGAGTAGAACCCCCCCTTTTTTTTTCCAACCCTGTGCCAGGGGAAAGGTGAGCTCCAAAGGGATAGACATAAAGAGAAAAATTGCCCTAGGAGCTAACAAGCACAAGAGCATGCCCTGAGGCACAGTACCTGGGTCTGAAGAGTCCAGGGAAAGAAGTCATTAATGCCACCCTCAGAAGAGATGGGGGTTTTATCTTCCTTGAGATCCCCTCGGAGGAAGAGGAGTAGGGAAGTTCCCCCAAACTGAGAACCTCTGGCAGCAACTTAGTGCCAGACAGATCATCATAGAGGGTGCTGGAGATGGCACTAGGGACAGTGCAGACCAGGCCCAGAACCGGTGCCGAACCCACAGCACCAGGTCAAATAAGGAGCTGGGCCAAACATGGTGCCAGGCCAAACATGGTACCAGCTCAAACATGGAGCCAGCTCAACAGCTGGGCCCCTCCCTACGCACTAGAGGCACCAAACCAGCACCAAGGCGGGGGTGGGGGAAGAGAGAAAAAGAAATAAACTTTGGCACCAGGGAGATGCCGAACAGCCGAACTGATACTAGAACCAGGGCTAGGAAGGCACAATGACATGCCTAGAAGGCCAAACTTGACACCAATGCCAGCCCTAGAGCAACAATGACCCCGGCAGCATCGAGGTGATCCGGGTGGTACCTGGACGGTCCTACCGAGTGACACAAGGTAGGGGTGCAGCCAGCAGGGCAGGAGTTGGTGGCGTGGTCACAACAAGGGCAGAAGGCCATTGCCAGAGTCAAATGCTCTACCTGGCTTTGGGGGGGGCCTCACGTGTGGGTTCAGTGCGACTAACCTACATGGGCCAGGGACCGGACCCACCAGCAGTAACACTCCAGCATGACGCTACACCCGCGGCCCCAAAGAGCTGCTCAGGGGAGACTGCCCACTGGGGACCCCCAAAGGACAGAGGGGGGACTTCAGGCTGAGGTCTCAATGTCCTGGCAACAAGGCCCACGGCAACATGAACTGCCCTGAAAAGGCCACAGCCCCAGGAACTGAGCGTCTCACGGGACGACTTCCCGCAGGTCGACTTCAAGTGGTACCATTTCTTTCTCGCCCAATAAGGTGAGAGAAAGAACTTAAGGCCGAGCAGCGCCAAGAACCCACCTAGAATTAGGAACCAGCTTGTTCCTTCGTGCTCCAGAGGACTGCCCTTCCCCCAAGCACAGGACCCCATATAGTTAGAACCCTTCCCTTGTGGGAAAAGTGGACCAGACTTGGCCCCTGCTGCTAGGGCATCCTGCCAACCATTGCGCCAGACCAAACAAAGCACCAGGCCCAAAACGGCATCAGGTCAAACACAGCGCTAGGCCAAACACAGCACGGGCCCAACAGAGCACCAAGTCAAATACGGCACCAAGTCAAACATGGCACCGGCTCAAACATGAGGCCGGGTCAAACATGGCACCAGACCAAACGCTGGGAAAGCTCCCTACCGTGATCCTGTACATTTTGATGAGGCTCGGCAGAGCTGAGAGAAACTGACAGAACCTTTTTCGCAAAATCACTAAACTGATACAAAAATATTAAATTCTAGCTTTAAACAACTAAAAACTGAAACAAACAAGCAGCTGCCGTATAGACGTAAAGTTCTGATTCCCAAAGGGCAAGCGACTTTTTCACTGAAGTGCACTAGACAGCGGTAAAAAAGGAACTGCGGCAGTTGTGAGCTGGTGCTGTGCATGTGCACCGCTTGTCTCAGTGTTGACCCACCTCAAAAGTTCTGGGTCTAGCGGGGTCCTAGTGCCTCAGTCTTAAGACCCTTTAAGTGTACATAAATGGTGAAGATACACTCCCGGAAGATCAGCTACCAATCAATGTCATCTGGCAACAGCTGGATCACCTGAACTAGCTGGTTCAGATCACTGTTGTACTTGACCACTTGTGCCCCAGTTCCCACTGAAGGGAGTACATACGCCAGTGGGCCCAAAGCACTACAGCAATCATACAGAACATGAACTCCAGAAGTCAGAGGAAGTCCAACTGGGCACCACTGCCCAACCACCAATGAGGGGGCAAAGCAGAAAGATCCTCCACTCCGTCTAAGGGCAAATGGGTCCTGGCTAGGAAAGAGTCCAACTTTGATTCAATAAACAGGATCACCTGCTGCAGTACTAGCTCAGATTTGGCCGAATGACCATCAGTCCTAAATCCTGGAATGTCTGGACAGCTAGATACCTGGAGCGTTCCACATCAGTCTTGGCATTACCAAAGATGAGCCAGTTGTAGAAGGGACTCCCTTAACACCCTGGTACCAAAGAAAAGTCACTGTGACCGACAAGTATTTTGTTTACACTCTGTGTACCAATGACAGGCTTAAGGGCATCACTGTAACCTGGTACAGGGTGCCATTCACTTGAAAGCAGGGAAACAGTCAAAGAGATGGACGGACTGGAATGTGCAAACATGCATCCTGGAGATTCAAAGCGCAGAACCAAACCCCCGACTCCAAGGATGGTATAATGTGGTTGAGGGTGACCACAAAGAAATGAAAATTACGTACCTACCATAATTCTTGATATTCTCTTGTATCTTCACCATTCATTACTGCTGGGTGTAAGATCTCATCCATTATCCCCTGAAGAGCACTTTAGAAGATCCTAATCTTGTTCCCTTATCAGGCTGTGTCAACAGGAAAGTCTCACAAAAGATGGCACAACACCATGGTCCAGATTCACAAAGGGGTGGCACAGGGCTTGTGTCAAACCCTGCATCAAACCCGGTGGGTCTGAGCAGCTGCACAAAAACGTGTGCCACAGAATGCACCCAATTCAAGAAGATTAGGCACATTTACAACACCCTTCTCAATTTAAGGCAGCGTGTGCCAAATATTTGGCGTAAGCCCTGTAAAACAGGTACCCGAGATTGCCGCACGCTAGACCAGAAAAAGCTGGTCTAACTTGTGGCAACTGGTGCACAGGATTGAGAATCCCGATCATTTGCTGGGAATACCACAAGCCCTGTGCACCACATGTTCGCCACACCTGGGGCTTGTGGCATTCTCAGGACTTTTGAGAATCGGGACCCATGTTCAGCAAGTTTCCAACCACTGATTGTTCAACATGTTGCACCAAGCTTTTAGTCTTTTTGGAAAAGTGTCATTCGGCCAACATAATTCCAGAGTGCTTCTGATTTAGCAGTGTAGTTTCTTCTGGATGTTGATGCAAAGATTTCATCACAGAAGTGGGGTTAGTCACTTGGTCTACAAGCTCAGTACACTGACTCATAACACTTAAATTCAACTACTCCCTCGGGGTGTAGTAAGGAAAGACTCCATATTATGTAGTATACTGCGACAAAAAACTGTTGACCTGAAACATTTTTGAGGCATGTGTCCCTTCTGAGGTCAATAGTACCACACAGGAAACTTTACGGGGGAGGGGGATCTTACGTCATCTCTGCTTTGCTAGAACAGATGCTTTCAATAGAGGAATTATTTAAGATCAAATCAATACTTACCCTCACACAAATATATACATCAGGCAATTCTCATGCTATGACTCAGTGATTATACCAGATCTCAATAACAAAAAGAAGCAACAGTGCAGTGTCAAAAATATAGTGGGACATGGGTCCTTAATATCAAGCTTAAGGAAATTCCAATCCATGGCAGGCATAACGCTATTAAAATCAGCACCCTCTTTAAACCTTTTCAAGTTGATCCCAAAAGCCAAAAAAATAAACTCTTTGCACTTAAGTAAAATCACCGTTAGCACTTGTGGAGAAAAACTACCTATAACAATGCAATCAGAAAAAGTTGTACATAAATATCAACAAGCATCAGGAGGACACAAAATCTTATTTACTGCAGAACCAGCCCCCAAAATACCTTCTCTTTGACAGCTATCAAAAGCGTGGTGAGTCAGACAAGTGAAAAAATAATTGAGAAAAAGCTGGCAGTTGGAGCTCAGGCACGGCACAGCAGTGCAAGCATGCACTAATCAGTTTAAATCACTTGCCTTTGAAAATCTGAAGATTCTCGTGGAGCCCCTGTAGGAAAGCATGCACAAGCCAGTGGTGGGGGATCTATAATGGCATACATATGATGCAGAATGAAGGCTTTTCATAGCATTCTGAAATAACTAACATGATGTTGTCAAGGTGATGAATTCTATGCAATAGGTTGCCACATACATAGCAACCCTCTAACCGAATATGAAGAGGACAACATTCAAGAAAGCAACAAAAAACCAAAACAGGAACATCTTTTCAGAAAAAGATGTTGAACTGCATGGTTTAAAATAAACTCATTTCTGAAGTAACTAACTACAACTGAACTGCTGGCATATTCTTTTTGGATACTAAAAGGGAAATGCTCAAATGTCAAGATCCTACAGGTGAAAGTGGGGTTGCCACAGATTAGCACATTACTGTTCAAAATAATTCTTTACTAACCTGCATTTTGGTAAATTTCGAATATATGTGGTTGCAGTGGTTTCCTACTGCCCCAGACCAAATACTTCTGCAACACCACTAGCGGCATTCCACAACCCTTGCCACCCAGCTGAATTTTATGTTGTGTTGCGGAGTCAAGGAATTCAGCTAGGCTGAGCACAACTATGAGCTTTATGGAGCTCTGATTTGCTGGTCTAGCTGCACTTCCAAGGCTAAGTACAGGTCGCCGACCATTACGTAACCTCAGGAGTACTGTGGTACTGGCAGCCGGGTGGATTGGAGCTTTATAACGCTCATAACTGCTGCAATAGGAGACTGTGGTATACCTCTATAATGGCAGTGTTTCAGAAATGTATGGTTGGGGACTATATATAAACTTACAGGAAATGAGGTTGGTGAAAATTTTTTTATTAGGCACTTAATATGCTAATCAGGGACAGTCCCACATTTAGGTGTGCAGCTTTGACAGGTGAGGTTTCACCTTTATTATAGGTACAATGCTAGCTTAAAGAGGGATAGAGTAATTTTATTCATGTAGATTCATGAATTTTCTTCCAGACAACAGAAGTATTGCTATTTTGTAACATGTTCCCTCAACAACTTTACCCGATCCATATTAGCCTATATCAAGCAAAGACAGAGATTACTTAGCTGGAACCATAGTTCTACTTCTCGCATTCAGTTTACATTTAAACTTAGGCAGCCTTCCAGGGAACACGCACAGTATTAAAGCTGGACGACCCCTACCACCCAACCATGTGTTCCTCTGGCTCCCCACCTTTGCACTCAGATCTGTATTCTGAAACAGGAATTTCAAGCAAGCCTTGCCAGGGGAGGTGGGGGTTGTGAGTCTGTGAAGTGAATACCAGCAGTAGCTATGATGACTGGTAACCTCCATTTCCAACTACACAGTTCACTATCCATATTTAGATTAGTAACGGTCCTCAGGAGAAGGGGGCAAGCCGTGTACCCAAATTCGGTAGAGAGAGACTGGAGGACTGAGGACTCAAAAGCAGCATCACAATGACTAAACACATCAGTGCTTTAGTGTAAGATGAACGTGTGCACAATTGACCAGGTAGAAGCCTTACATATTTCAGAAATGTGAATGTGGAGAAGAACCATCTTCCAGGCTGGAAGTTTTTCACTTTGTTCTTCACCTCGGCTCCAACATGAAGCTAATTAAATCTTTTATTTTACAAAATAACCTGTACTCACTCAATAGATCTAAAATCATGGAGTTCTGCTGAACTAGAAGATGCTAAACTTACCATGGGGAGATCTAAATTAACAGCGCCACAGGGATTGACTAAACTCGACCAGCAACAACCAGGGAAGGCCAAGGAAGCTACGCCCAGCGCCAGAGCTGGCAGCTAGGAGAAAACCACTGACCCACCACCATGGCAAACGCTCTTCTTGAATCCATGAAGGCAATGGATTCAAACCTGGAATGGTCGCTCCAAAGAACAAACTCCCATGATACTCAGATTAAAGACCCAACTGTCAGAACATCGGATTCTGAGACCTGCATGACCTCTTCTCAACAGTGGCAACCCTCAAACAAGGAAACACCCAGCTCTGGGGCAGACATTAAGCCCTGGAGAACGAGGTACATGCAGTAAACCTCAGACTGGTCAAGATTCCTGAAGAGGCAGTGGGACTGAACTCAGACTTTCTTAAAAACAGGCTGCAACAACGTCTCAGCTTGCCTGAAGATTTTGACTTCTCTCGCCTAGAGAGTAAACCCTCAGGTAGCCTCTCAAAATCCACCACAAAGCCACAGAATTCTGTTACGGACATCAGGAGCTACAGTAAGAGACATGCTCCTAGCTGCTACTAGAGTGGCATATCCACTGGACATAGAGGGCACAGATATGAAGATCTACCCCGATTTCTCATTCCAGACCAGGAAGCAGAGGAAGAAGTCTGATGCAGTGCAGCACCACCTCCAGGCCCTGGGGGTTACTCACTCTTTCTTAGTGCCTGCACGTCTGTGTGTCATGTATGGAGAAAAGACACGGCAGTATACTGATCCACGAGACATAGGCAGGTGGCTAGAGATATGAATGGAAATTTGCAGCACAAATGGATGGTACAGCAGAATAAGGAGAGGAAGGAATGGGGGTGACTTGAAGGATGAGTAAACAGCTTAATGTACTCTAGTGACTTGACACTTTGGACTCCTGGTGATTCAGACATTCTAGACACCAACTACGTTTTTTCTAAAAAGGGTTACAAGACTTTATTATGGACTTCATTTGCTAATGCTGAAATTGCTATGCACACAGATACCGCTGTTATTACTCAATACAAAAAAAAGCATGGGGGGGACCTCTCTCTGTTCAGTAATGGTGCCTACCATGGCAAGTGCGGTGGTAAGAAATGCCAAGGCACAGACAGAGGCATGGATAGCTCAGAGAGTGAAGAAGGGTGACAAAACATTCTACAGGTACATACAAGAAAAAGGAAGCCTAAGGGAGGTATTATCAGAATCATGAAAAAGGACGGACAGCCCACAGAACATGATGGAGAGAAGGCAGAGTTAGTCAATGAATGGTTCTGCTCAGTCTTCACACAGCAAGCAGACGGCAGCAATCCAACAATAGGAAAAAGAATACTCCACTTGGGGGTACAGACACGAGTCCCTTCACAGAGGAAATCAACAAGTTAAAGGTGGATAAAGCTATGGGGCCAGATGGGTTACACCGAAGAATACTTAAACTTGGGAGGGAACTAGCAGCTCCCTCAGCAGTGCTCTTCAACAAATCGCTGGAGAGCAGGGAGATCCAGAGGACTGGAAGAGGGCAACAGTAGTGCCACTCCACAAGAGCGGAAGCAAGCAAGCCCTGTCTGAGACAGAGACCAAAGGTCGTACACTTGCAAAAACAACTTCCTGTTTTCTGCTGGTGACGCCTCTCCCTATACATCCCAGTATGCCCCCCAGCCCTCCCTACTGCCCTTCTCACACTGCTTGCCTTAAGGTCATCTGATATGATTACCCCCAGGTCCCTTTCCATTTTTGTTATTGTTACTACCCCCTCCCATTGTGTAATCTTCCCCTTGGTTTTTGTTTCCCAGGTGCATTATTTTCCACTTTGCACTGAATCCAAGCTGCCATACTTCTGACCATTCCTGCAACCTTGCCAAGTCCCTTCTCATCCTTTCCAAGCCTGCTTGTGTATCAACCCTGTTGCAGATCTTTGTGTCATCTGCAAAGAGGCATACCTTTCCTTCTGGTCCCTCTGCAATGTCACTTATAAAGACATTAAAAAGGACTGGACCCAGTACCGAACCCTGCGGTACCCCACTAGTAAAGTACAGTTACGTAAGAACTTACCGTAACAGTAGATCTTCGAGAACAGCTCCTGCAGCAGGTTACACCATTAGGACTGAAGCCGGCAGGCATCAGGACCCCACGGAAAAATTCTAGCTAGCTATCTTCAGCGAGGACCTCGACGTTGGTCCGCCTCCGACGTCCAGACGTAGTACATAAGGGGTGGTCCACCAGATTCCCCTAGTTCTCCCGCTGAGACTCGCCACAGGTTGACATCAAAATGGAGACCGAGGATCCATCATCAGAAGACAAACAGGAAAATCCCTGTTAACAAAGGCTTAAGCCATGCCTCCTCAGGGAAGGTGGGTGGGAAGGTACCTGCTGCAAGAGCTGTTCTCGAAGATCTACTGTTACGGTAAGTTCTTACGTAACTGTACTATCTTACTTCGAGACACAGCTCTTGCAGCAGGTTACACCATTAGGACTGATTCCCAAGCAGTAACGCTGCAAACATTCTGGGAGGAGGAAACTAGAAAGTACATTCCAGGTCCTGAATCTAGGACAGGAGACCCTGTAGCACAGCCAGGCCGAAGCCGGCTCTTTGCCGTGAAGCGATGTCCAGGCTATAATGCCTGATAAATGTATGTACAGAGCTCCAAGTGGCTGCAGCACAAATGGCAGAAGTGGAGACGTTTCGAAGTGCTGCAAAGGAGGTAGCCACTCCCCTAGTGGAATGGCCCGGACTGAACCCGGGAGGGGCTTGTGTTTGATATCATAACAGTATGAGATGCACTGGACAAGCCAGCGAGACAGGGACTGTTTAGATACTGGTTGGCCCATCATCCTTTCAGTAAAGGAAATGAAAAGTTGCTCCGATTTACGAAGCTGCTTAGTTCTGTTCAGGTAGTACCTTAAGCTGCGATGAACATCCAGGGTGTGAAGCAGCGCCTCTCCTCTGTTAGAATAATTAGGGAAGTAGACCGGCAGGTCAATATCCTGATTGAGGGTGAGTGCCGAAACCATCTTAGGCAAGAATTTAGGATTCGTCCTCAGGGATACTCTGTCTCAGTGGAAAATTAAATAAGGCTCCTTACACATAAGAGCATGGAGCTCAGAAACTCTTCTTGCTGATGTAACAGCAACCAAAAACAATGTTTTCTCCAACAGAAAACTCAGCTCGCAATCCGCGGCAGGTTCAAAAGGGGGAAGCGTGAGTTGTTCCAAGACAAAGAGCAAATCCCATGGAGGCACTGGGTCCTTAATGGGTGGCCTAAGATGTAACACCCCTCTCAGGAATTCCCGACAGGCATCTAATTGTGCCACTGTGCGCTGTCCACGAGGTGATAAGCTGAAATGGCACAGAGGTGCACTAATAGAGAGTAAGGCGAGACCCGAGCGGAAAGGAGCAGGTACTCTAACACCACTTTCACTGGACAACCTAAAGGGAGGCGCGTGTTTGCGACCATAAACAAAAGCAGCGCCACTTCATGGCATACATCGCATCGTTGCCGGCTTTCTGGCTGCAGAAAGAACTTCCGCAACCTCTTGCGAGACCCCGTGTCGCAAAATGGCTATGTCTCTAGGAGCCATGCATGCAGGTTCAGTGAGCGTAAGTCCGGGTGGACCAGTGAACCTTCCTCCTGAGACAAGAGATGGGAGCTGAATGGCCACGGGAGCGGAGGTTCCCGGGATAGCTGTATTAGCAATGGTAACCAGATCTGTCTGGGCCAAAAAGAAGCCACCAGGATCATTGTTGCATGCTCCCTGCGCAGTTTGAGAAGAACTCTCTGGATCAACGGGAAGGGAGGGAAAGCGTAGAGGAATCTGTCCACCCAGGAGAGGGACAATGCGTCTCGCCAGAAAACACCAGGCCCTGGATCTAGCAAGCAAAAATTGGGCAGTTTTGCGGTGGATGGGGAAGCGAACAAGTCCAATTCTGGCGTTCCCCATCGAAGAAACAGATCTCTGCTACCTCCTGGAGAAGTTCCACTCGTGGACTCTGGCCTGGGGCGACTCAGGCCGCCAGCTGTATTGTCCACCAGGGAACATGTACTGCGATCAGGTTTGCGCGTGTTGGATTACCCAATCCCACACCTCATAGCCTCCCTGCAAAGAGGTAAGAGTGTGCACCTCCTTGTTTGTTGAGGTAATACATCACCGCCCGTGTTGTCTGTCTGAAGCAGGAGAGTACTCGGTGGGATCTCTGACTGAAATGCCTGCAGGGCATAAGGACTGCCCTCATCTCTAGGGCCGCTGATATGGAGGTGGGCCTCCTGAGGTCCACGTTCCTGGGACTTCACCCGTCCAGGTGTGCTCCCCACCCTAGACCTGGGCGTCTGTGGTGAGGATTACCTCCGAGGGCGGCGCTATAAGCAGGGACCTGAAGGAGTGTCCCTGGGTCTATCCACCACTGCCAGTCTCGAATCACGGGATTCGTGATTCTGACCGGATGCTGCATGTGGTCATGCCTTTGGTCCCATTGCACCTTGAGCATCCACTGAGTTACCCGCATGTGGAGCCTTGCAAAAGGGACAGTAGGAATGACCGCAGCCATGTGTCCGAGCAAGCGAAGGACTGATCTGGCTAGGACGGTCTTGTTCGACAAAAGCTCCCTGATGAGGGATCTGATGCGCTCCGCTCTGTCGTCTGGAAGAAATGCTCTTCCTTGAATGGTGTCCAGCACTGCGCCTATGAATTGCAGCTTCTGCGACGGTACCAGGAGAGACTTCTCGTGGTTGATTAGGATACCCAGAGATCGAAACAGGTCCTGGGTACTCTGGATTGCCTGTAACAACGCCTCCTTGGAGACTGCCATGAGAAGCCAATCGTCCAGGTACGGGAACACATAATGGCCCTGTCTCCTTAGAGGGCGCTGCCACGACTGCCATGCATTTGGTAAAGCCCTGGGTGCGATGACAGTCTGAATGGAGGCTCGGAACTGAAGATGATGGCCGAGAAACTTCGAGCGCAGGAACCTCTTGTGCGCTTGAGCTATAGGGATGTGCAGGTAAGCATCCTTCATATCTAGAGACGCTAAAAAGGCGTCCTGCTTCAGCATGGGGATAAGACCCGGAAGAGTTACCATGCGGAATCTTTTGTAGGCGACTGACATATTGAGGTCGCTGAGGTCCAGAATCAGACGGAGGTCCCCTGTCCTTTTTGGAACCAGGAAGAAATGGGAATAGTATCCGTGTCCTCTCTGGTTCTCTGGGACGTACTCTATCACTCCCTTTTGCAGAAGCGCGAGTACTTCTTGCCTGATCAATAACTCGTGCTGACCCGGGTGCAGGAGAGCAAAGGAGGCCTCGAGGGTGGCTTTTCCGCGAATTCTATAAAGTGGCCTCTTCCGATCAACTGCAGAACCCACCTGTCAGTGGTTATAGTCTGCCACCCTGGCAGGAAATTCGCAATGCGACCCCCGACCATAACGTCCCGTTGATTCTGAGGGGCGGGGGCCGGGAAGGAGTCAGGCTGTGGCGGCTGAAGGTCCGCTGGCTGGACAGGCTTAGGAGTGCGCTGGCCGACCTGCAGGTTGTTTCCCTGGGCTCTGCAAAAGCGGAGCCCTTTGTTTGTTAGAACAGGCGGGACTGTTGTCTCTCGTCCGTCACGAAAATAACTTTGGTTCCTATGAAAGGAACTAAGCTTGGAGTGGTACATGGCCTGAACGACCTCACACCCTTCCGGCCTCTTGGAGTTTGGTAATTATCTTCTCTGAGGGCTTACCAAACAAAACTTCTCCCTCGAATGGGGCGTCCATGATGTTTTTCTGAACGACCGGGGTAAAACCGGAGATGCGCAGCCAAGACTGTCTCCGGAGGCATACGCCTGAGGCTGCTGCTCGAGGCGAGGAGTCCGCGGAGTCGTACGCGGCTCGTAGCACTTGGGTTCCCACGTCCAAACCCGTACAGAGGAGCTGCAACATCTCCTCCTTCTGCTCACCTTCCGGCAATTTCTCAGCCGCATCCAGACCCTGCTCCCACAGGGCATTTTGGAACTGCACCATGTGGGTCAAATAATTCAGGGATCTGATGGCGCAGGTAGCGGAAGCATACGTGCGCCTACCCATGGCGTCCAGCTGTTTGGACTCTGGGTCCGGTGGCAGGGTGCTCAAATGTTGTGGTCTCTGGGACCGGTCATGAGAGGCTGTTATGGCCAGAGAGTCGGCCTGAGGATGCTGAGTCAAGTACTGGTCTTCTCTTGGAGCCTTGTACAAGCGGTCAGCCTTCTTCAGCATCACCAGGAGCGAATGTAGACGCTTCCACGCTGCCTTGGTGACGTCCACGAAAGTGTCTACCAAGGGTGGCACCACCACAGGCTTGGGGTCCTTCTGCCGAAGATGCTGCATGAAGGTGTAGCCTTTCGGGGTCTAACTCTTCCGCATCCCATCCCATGTTCTCTTGGATGTGTCTCATGATATCCGAGAACGAAGGGTCATCCGGAGGAGACTCTGGCAGCTCACGTGGGTCTGGAGAAGGGATGGAGAAGGGATGGGGATCTGGATGTTGAAAACTCTGATCCCGTGTCCTCCGTCGAAGGCGAATGGCGGTGTCTTCTGGGTCTCTTGGGACTGGGTGACCTAGAAGAGGATCTGGACGGAGGTCTCCTTTTGTCTGGCCTCCCCCTTGGAAGGGTCCTGGGCTCCCGGGGAGGAAGTAACCAGCCTGCTGACCCAGAGGGAGAAGGGGGTGCAGGAACCGGAGGAGGAGCAGCTGGTGTAGGAGGAGGAGGAGGAAGCAGAGGTGGAGTGGGGACCATGTCCTTTTTGATTGTATCCCACCAGTAAGTGAAAAGCTCCTTCACCTCTGAAAAAGAAAGGCCCGACGACAGCCCGGGCGCCGGTGGATGGTCGTCGGGTCCCGGCGTCGGCTCCACAGGGGGCTCGGGTTGCGGCGAGGGTTCCCTGGGAGTCTCAACAGGACCGGGGTCACCCGTCTGGTCCTCGGGCTGAGTCAACTCCTCCTCAGTGATAGTCTCCTGACCAACATCGGTCGGAGGTGTCGGGGTCCTCTTCTCGATTGGAGCGGGCGTCGGTCCCCCTACAGACATCCGGTGATGAGTTGGCCTGGCCGGCGGCAGTCTTCTGATGGACGACGGCTCTGGGGACCTGTGGCAAGAAGCCGACGTCGGGTCCAATGGCCTCTTAAGTGAGGTGAGCTCCTTGGTCTTCCGCTGGGGAGGAGGAGGCAAGGAGGCGGACCTGACATCAGGTTCAGAATGGCAGGAACCCGACTTGTGATGGTGGTGACGATCCCCCAACTTCGCCAGAGCCTTGGAGGACGAGGAAGGTCTGGGAGTCTTGTCCTGAGAAGAGGAGCCTGAAGATTTTTTCACCGCAGCAGGGAGAGGCTGAGAGCTGGCCCGGGAAGGAGAGCGGTCGGACCTGGAGCCGGAGCTGCGTGAGTCGGAGGCCCTAGACGGGGACCTGGAAGGGGCTTTCTCCCTATGCTTCTCAGCATGCTTGCGGGCCTTCTGCGAAGAATCCCTCCTGGAAGCCATGGTCTTGAGTTGTTCCTCGAGCAGGAATGCCTGTAGGGCCTTCTGGCGACGGATCCGGGTTCTGCTGTTGAAACCCTGGCAAGAGGTGCAGGACCGGTTGTCGTGGTCTGGGCCTAGGCACCGAACACAGGCCGAGTGCGGATCCTTGAACGGGATCTGCTTCCCACAGGCGCGCCGAGGTGACCGGAGGTCAGAGAGGACATCAGAGAAAGGCTGATTGAAGCGCGTTTCCCGTGGAAAAACTTTACCGCAGCGTCGTAGCGCTAAACCGAACTGAAGGGTCGAGACATACAAGTCGGCGGCGGGGAAGAACTGGGGAATCTGGTAGGACCGCCTTATGTAATCGTCTGGCGTCGGAGGCGGATCAACGTCCGGGCGGTCCCCGCTGAAGATAGCTAGCTAGAATTTTTCCGTGGGGTCCTGATGCCTGCCGGCTTCAGTCCTAATGGTGTAACCTGCTGCAAGAGCTGTGTCTCGAAGTAAGATCCCCTCTTTCTTCAGAGTGGACTCCACTTACAATTACCTTCTGTGTCCTGTTGTCCAGCCAATGTTTTACCCAGGCTACCACTCTGCAACCCACTCCCAGGCTGGTTAATCTGACTATTAATCTTTTGTGTGGGATTGTGTCAGATGCCTTGCTAAAGTCTAGGTAGGCTATGTCCACAGCCCCTCTCTGGTCTACTTCTTTGGTCACCCAGTCAAAGAAATCAATTAGATTCATCTGACGTGACCTTCCTGCTGTGAACCCATGCCGCCCTGGGTCCTGTGCCCCACTGGCCTCTAGGTACTCAACAATTCTTTCCTTCAGAAGTGATTCCATCACTTTCCCTACCACAGAGGTCAAACTGACAGGTCTGTAGTTTCCTGCCTCTGTCTTGCTCCCACTTTTGTGAAGGGGAGTCACACCTGCCTTCCTCCAGTCCTCAGATACCACACCATCCTCCCATGATTTGATAAAAAGTGTAGTCAGTGGTGTCACTAGTTCTCTCCTTAATTCTTTTTAGAATTCTGGTGTGAATCCCATCAGGCCCCACTGCTTTGTCCACCTTCAGTTTTAGGAGTTCTTTCTCCTGTGAAAGGACTGGGATCGACCCCAACCCCATCCAGAGCGCCTCTGTTAATTGGATTAGGCACCTCCCCCTCCTCCTCTTTTGTGAATACTGAGCAGAAGTATTTGTTCAGTATCCTTGCTTTTTCACTGTCCCTCTCTGCCCACCCACCGTCCATTCTATTCAGCCTCACTATCCCTCCCTTTGTCTTTCTATGCTCCCTGATATACCTATAAAAGGTTTTATCCCCCTTCTTAACCAAGTTGGCTATCTTCTCCTCAGTTTGGATCTTTGCTATTCTGACTATCCTCCCTGCTTCCTTCTGCCTGTTTTCTGTCCTGCTCCTTCTGTGTTTCCTTATACTTCCTAAATGCTATCTTTTTCTCCCTAACCTTTACCACCACCTCTTTTGAGAACCATAGTGGCTTTTTCTTTCCTTTTGATTTGTTTATTTGCTTCACACAAAGGCTTGTTGCCTCTGTGATGGCAGTTTTGATGTTTCCCCATTGTTGCTCCACCCCTCCTTCTAGCCTGTTTGCTAGTGCTTTTCTAAGGCACTCTCCCATCCTGCCAAAGTTAGCCCTCCTGAAGTCCAGAACCCTCACTTTTGTATGGCTTGACTCTGTAGCTGAGTTTATCGTGAACCACACTGTTCGGTGGTCACTTGTTCCCAGATGGCTACCCACTTCTAGATCTGAGATCCTCTCACTGTCCCCATTTGAGAATATGAGGTCTAAGATTGCTCCCTCACGAGTGGGTTCCAAAACTAGCTGTCTGAGGCATGCCACCTGAAGGGCATCGAGAATGGCCCTGCCTTTGGATGTGGCTGCAGCAAAGATGCTCCAGTTAACATCTGGCATATTTAGGTCCCCCCATCAACCGAATCTCCCCTTTCTCTGCCATCCTAAGGATGCCTTCTATCATATCCTTGTCCATTCCCTCCCCCTGACACGGGGGTCTGTATACAACCCCGTGCGGATTGTGGTGCCATTTCCAGTCTCTAAGGTGATCCACAGTGCCTCCTCTCCTCCCTGTTTACTCTTTTTCAGGCAAACCATCAGATAATTACAGCAGAAGGATGGAAATGCTTACTGCTAAATGTTAGGAGCCTGCCCAAAAAAGTGGAGGAATTGAAATATATTATGGAGGCAAACAAGATCAAAATATGTGCTACAATAAAGACATGGTGGGACCAAAAAAATAATTGGGGTTACCACAGAAAGGGGTACCAACTGTTTTACAAATCAAGGCACTACAGAAGCCCCACAATGTCCAAAAAGCTAGATGCTGAACCACTCCATGTCCCAGAATGCAGTCCTTGTGGTGAGGCAGTTGTCAAGGTACAGGAACACCCTCATGCACCTGAGGAATGCTGCTACAACAGAAAGGCAATTGGTGAACACTCTGGGTGGCAGCAACAGTCCAAAGGGCACAGCCCTAAAATGAAAGAGAGCTGAATCTATTAGAAAGTGGAGGAACTGTTGATGGGATGGATGACTTGGAATAAGGAAGACTACATCATTGAGATCCAGGGAGCAGCACTAAGCCCCCAGCTCCAGGGACAGAATGATCCAATACAGAATGACTTTGTGAAACCTCAAACTGCAGACTAACTTTTTTAGTACATGCAGATCAAGAGTAAGGCACCAGCCCTGTGTCTGCTTCTGTACTAAGAAGTACAGTATCAAGATACAAACCCCAGCAGGGCCTGGGTGTCGAAGACAGGCTTGATCGGCACAGCTTGAGGAGCTGAACAACCTTGTTTTGCAGTGCAGGGTTAGTGCCCCATGACAGGAAGTTCAACAATGCCCCCAGACTGCAAGGGGGTACAGTTTCAAACTCTAGAAACACAGCTGAACCCACCTCCTAAAGAACCCACGTATCCAATGTAACAGCAGACCACTGTGGCAGCAAGTGGGCAAGTCAGTCCCTGAACAGTAGCCATAGCAGGGTACAGGACAGTGAGGGGATGAGGTCCCTTGGCTCATCACTTTTTACCCTTTGAGGCAGCCCCCAAGGAATGGCCTCGGCAAATACCACCTCAAAGTGCTCCTGTACTGAACCTCTGTTCCCAACTTGTTGGAGGGCTTGGTTGGGCAATACTGTTAGGACTGCTGCCCCTGTTGCTGATGCTCAGGTGCAAATTGAAAGGCTCCTTAAAAAGGAACCTTGCAATCTGGACTTGGGATGCTGCTTGACCCAGGTGAAGGCAGTCACGGACTCCAGGATCACGCTGAATTTCTCATTCCATTAGATGATCCACTACTCCGGCCAAACAGGTCTGTTTCTGTAAAGGCCATGTCTACTATCTGAGGCTGGATTTCTAGCATGAAAGGCAAAGGTGCTGCCAGGCCCGCCAGTGGATGGACACTGCTGCAGCACATGCAACCACGCTGGCTAGACCCCAAGCCACTAGTAACTGGTATTCAGCCAGGGAAAGCCCCCGACTGCAAATTTCCTGCATGTCTGATTGACTCTCCTTCAGGGAGCAGATCTATGATGTCAGAGAGCTTCTCAGCTCATAGCCAAACCTGGGCGTCAAAGTTGCATAGCTAGCATGTCAAATGCCCAAGGATGCAGTGGCATAAACCTTTTGGTCAAGGAGATCTGGCTTCTTGGACTCCTTGTTTGGGGCTTGTCAGGGTCTCCTTACACCTTTATTATTTATTTATTTATTGAATTTTGATGACCGGGTAGGCCCACTGGGCCCTGGAGGTCCCTTTTTCAGGGGCGACCCGGGAAGTAACAGTACATGAAATAGAAGACAATGGTACAATATACAGGCTGAGGGTTTACAGTAAGCAACAGCTTTCGGAGCCACTTTTCTTTGTGGAACACCATGTCCACCACTTATCCAGCCAGTAATGGATGTTCAGAGACACCAGAAAGTCCACCCAAGGGGACCGCATACTTACCCTCCATATGGTACATGGGAGGCTCACAGGTGGCTGCTTGCTGCCAGATACTGAGCACTATGGCCAGTATGGCCCGAGTGATAGGGAAGGCCATGTCTTGTGAGGAATTCTGAGTCTAGTTAAAGGAGTGTCAACCATCAGCAACAGATGTGTAAGTCCTGACTCAAGCCTTAAGTCCTTTGTAGGTGTACTCATCCTCAGCTGTGAGGGATCTATGTACAGAAGTCACTGCAGTGTGGCCAGCACCGCAGAATGGGGAGCTACTGGATGCCACAGGTCAGTGTCCAACACAGCTTTAGAAAGGGGCATAGTACTACCACAGCATTATTAGAATTCACAAGCTTCATACAACAGGCCATTGATCAAGGCAAGACTGTAGGTACAGCCTTTGTTGACCTAACAAAAGCCTTTGACACAGTGAATCACACTGTTGCTTGGCCAACTCTCTAAAACTGGTGTTGCCCCAAACACCCTGAAATGGTTCGGAAGCTACCTCAGTGATAGACTGCAAAGGGTGAGGATATCAAATGTAGTTTCGGAGTAGAGTGCTGTCCAATCAGGGGTACCTCAAGGCTCAATCCTGGGTCCCTTATTGTTCAGTATTTTCCTGAACGATCTTCCAGCTGTCTGCAACTAACGTACTCTCCTCTACGCAAATGACGCGGTCATCTTTACTAGCCACCTAGATCCCAACGCTCTTGAAAAGTCTTCAGCAAGGCTTCACAGAAGCAGAGAGATGGCTGAATAATCACAAACTAGTGCTAAACTACAAAAAAACTAAAGTCCGGCTGTTTTCGTCGTCTCGGAATAAGTTTAAGGCCCATCAACTCACTAGCACCAACAACCACAGAGACACTCTTCAATAAACTCAGCTTTTCAGATACCTAGGTCTAACCCTGGATAGTCACCTTAACCTTTGTGCCTCACATTGAAAATGTTGCCAGAGATGTTAATACCAGAACTGGACTCCTCTTCAGACACAGATGAAGTCTTACCCAAGAAGCCCTGAAGGTTGCAGTTCACAGCTCGGTCCTCTCGATCATTGATTATGGTCTAATCATATCCTGTGCTGCAACCTCCACATCTCTTAAAAGACTCACGGTGGCCCTGAACAAAGCCTGTAGGTTAGTTACGGGTGCTGCGTGCCTCACTCATACCTGTGAGTTATATGCTCAATCTGGCTGGCTCCAACTAAGTAACAGGAACAAATATCAAACCTGCCTCCTGTCCACAAAAGCTCTACTTGGATTACTACCACCGAGCATTGGTTGCCTGCTAAACAAATCCCCTAAGACCCAACACACACGTACCTCAGTTTCTGACCTCCTCCTAGTACCCCACTGTCAGACTGCTCAATACCAGCGATTCTTTCAATACACAGCCCCCCTGTGGTTTAATAATCTAAGCAACCAACTGAGCAGTCTTTCTAGTCTGTCCCAATTTAAACTTATGCTTCGTCAGCATCTCCTATCCGAAAGTACTTGTGATTGTTACACCTAGTTTCCCACTTCTGCAGACACCCTTACACCACTTTTTTCACTCTGAGGCTCTTACTTGGCTTCCTGATTTGTTTCACCTCTACTGACAGAACAGTTTCCCCCTGCCACCTCCTCCCTTACCTCACCCCCTCCTTGCTCTTATCCCACTGACCCTCATCTTCCTGGACCTGTTCAGGCCCTCTGGTCCCCACTCTCCCTTATCTTCTTTCTCTTCATCCGCCCTCCTTTTCCCCTCTTTTAACCCTTCTCCCACCTTAGCCTCCCCTTCCTCTCACCCTACGACAAGGCCTCTGGCTGCCATATTTTCTTTTCCTTCTCTATCTGGACTCTGCCCTCTCATCTCCCCTACCCCGTCCTTACTCTTCCCCTTCCACCCCACCTCTGATTAGCAATGTTACTTCAAATGTACCTTATGGTTTTCTATGCTTGTTTGTAATCTTAAGTGTGTAGCACTGTTCCCACTTATTTACCAGTTGACTTGCTATGCTTCGATGATACCATGAATGTTGTCTATACCTCCCTACTTTATTGTAACCCTTTCCTTTGAAGTGGAACCTTTGTAAATGAGCTGCTTTAAGCTCAAAGGTATTTGTAATCTGAGATTTAAATAAATAAAAAATAAATAAAGTGTCGAGAGCAAGAGCCACAGTCAGGATTCGTTGACCAGCACTGCCGGCTGACCCCAACCCAGGGCAAATTTATTTTTTGTGAGTGGGAAAGGAGGGACGCACAGTTCTGCTTATTTTCAGCCTTGTCCCGGGGAAGGTGGGGGATACAGATGCAACATGACATACTGAACCAGACTAAGCGGTTGGTGATATTTTTTTAGAGAATAGGAGAAATTTGGCCAGGACACCAGGGAAAATCCCCTACTGCTTTCAATAAGTTCCATGAGACCTTTAACATCTACCTGAACCACCACCAGAACAGACACAACGGACCTCGGTTTAAAGTCTCGTCGAGAAGTCGCATCCAAAATGCTCCAAGGGCCCACAGTGTTACTTGCCAGGTCACCTGGTCCCGTCTGTGATGTGTTCAACGTCTATGCCGGGAGTCACCACCAATTATGGTGGTGTTGTTAACGTCTGGACCAAGATCAACAACGCAATCTGGACCTTTACTGTTGACCATTAAGTTAAAGAAGCAACAGTGTTTGGGGTTCCAAGTACTCCAGAGGATTGTGTACCAGTGGCGCCAGAGTCAGGACTACTAGCATGGTCTGCACCAGCAGGGGCTCAACTGAGAGCGAAGTGATTTCTAACCCACCATACTTGTGCTGGGCCATGCGCAACAGCATCTGAGTTGGGGAAGAGTCTGCGCCCTCACCGGACTTGTCCTCGACAGAGACTACCAGAAGGGTGACTTCAACAACTGCTCCAACATTAGCTAGAATCTACGGGTGCTTCAATCTGATGTGAAAGCGACCGACCAAGTGAGACCTCTGACCGGGGAGAACGCAAGCAGCCCCTTGACAAACTGCGTTCCAATGACTGGTGTCGACTCTTCTTGCATTTTCATCTAGAGAGAGGTGATTCACCTTTAAAAAAATGTGGAAACAACAGAAAGAAAAAAATACTCACCGTTGTAATTCTGTTTCTTCCAAGGGGTACTTTAGCATCAGTAACAATAGCAGTAAGCTGACTAGGTTGAACTGCCTCAGAGGAGGAGCCATGAATATTCATCAAAATAGAGCAGCTAATCAGAATCAAGCAGAAAGTCGTGCTGAGTGCAAAGAGCCCACAGGGCTTCAGAATTTTTTTGAAGATGAAAAGAGAACAATGACTAAAAGGACTGCGCCAACAGGCTTTCAAACCATGCAATAGCATGAACTATAAAAAGACTCTGATTAACCATTAACATGCTCTAAAAACAATCCAAAAAACTGAACAAATTTGGCAAAAAGATACAGAAGCAGAGCCCTCTTAATGTAGCTGCCTGGGGAGGCCGGTTGGGAGGTTACAGATGCTAAAAGAGCCCTTGAAAGAAATAGAATTACTACGGTGAGTAGTTTTTCTTCTCACCCCAGGAGTCCTTCGGCATCAGTAACAATAGCAGATTACAAAGCAGTACAGTTGGGAGGCGGGTACCGAACCTACTTAGGGAAGAGGATCTGCAGGACTGCCCTACCAAATGTGGCATCATACCTTGACTGTACATCCAGGCAGTAATTCTTTATGAATGTGTGTACAGCCTTCCAGATAGCTGCTTTGCAGACCTCTAGCAATGGGATGTCCCTTGCAGCTGCCACAGAGGCAGCAGTGCCCCTAGTACAGTGTGCCCTGAGGCTTTGAGGGGGCTGTTTGCCAGCCTTGGCATAACAGAAGTGAATACAGGAAACTACCCAGCGAGAGATAGTTCTCTTGGTGGCTGGTTTTCCCTTGCCCACCTCACCACAGGTGAGGAAAAACTGAGTAGAGGCGCCTCTGACCTTTTTGTATGTTCCCTGAACGTAGTAGCAGGATGTCCCAAAGACTGGGACAAAGCTGTTAGAGTTAACAGGAGTAGAGGGAGCAGAGAAAAGGCCCCACAAACCCCGTAAAGTTTGATATAGGTGCCATGCCTTTGCCATTTATTTTACAGGGAGTAAATCTTTATTAGGGTCAGAGACCTCAGTGGGTGACTGACCCTCTTTATTCTTTTTTTTCTGTCTTTATGCTTTTTTACCACTAGCATCTCCCCCCTTACCTTGACGTGGGAGGGGCAGGGGTATACTTGTCTTTACATAGTTTTTTTGCTGGAACAGACTCAGTGGTCTGTTCACCATTTCTTTGTTTCTGGCATGTCACCATTTTTATTGTTTTATCAGACTCATTTTCTGAGGGGTCCTTATATTTAGGCTTAGGCAGGGCAGTGGACCCCTCCTTAATAGGAGAAGCATTATTAGAGGCCATCTCTTCTAGTCTTTTGGCCCTCTTTTTAATAGTTTTTGAGCAGAATTTACAGTAAAAATGTTCTGGACCCAAGCATTGTAAACACACCACACTTAATACAAATTTTAAAACCCTGTGGGTCCAGTCCTCTTTTTTGGCTTTTCTGACGTAACAATGTGTCAGAAAGCTGAAAAACATTGGTTCCCAAAATGGAAGAACTATAAACGCAGTCGATTTCCTAGAAGTAAAGAACTGCAATTTAAAATAACAAAACTCAGTAAAAATACAGAAAAAAGAAGCGGTTCCTGGTAAAATAAGGGAGCCTCTATTAAAAAGACCTTGAAAACCATTGAAATGCTCAAAACGCAGTATATTTTTACCTCAGAAAAGTTAAAAGGAACCGAGGAAAAAAGGAGAAAGTGTGGTCCCTGGGAACCAGCAAGGAACCACTAAAACCCCCTTAAAATGATAATAAAATGTAAAATACTTACAAACTCGGCACAAAAGTAAAGATTTAGGCACAAAATGTTTGTTTCTCAAGAATGAGAAAGAGCACCGCAGAGGCAGTGTTTTGCAATCGGAGAAAAAATTCTGAAGCCCTGTGGGCTCTCTGCACTCAGCACAACTTTCTGCTTGATTCAGATTGGCCATTCTATTTTAATGACTATTCATGTATCCACCTCCAAGGGAGTTCAACCTGGTCAGCTTGCTGATACTGTTACTGGTGCTAAAGGACTCCTGGGGTGAGAAGCCTCTAAAGCCGTCTTCCTCCTGGGGAGTAGGCAGACCCACACTGTACCTCTTTGACCAACAGTGCCAACCGCTGTCTCTCCCATGGCCTGAGACTGTGCTGCTGACCCCATGGATGTCTTGCACCCTGTGGGCTTACCCTGGAGGACACACAACTTCTGCTGCTCAAGCACCACAGGATTCATGGCATGACATCAAGGGCAACATGCCATTTTGTGATTCAGGCCTAAACAGTAAACAGAGGCATTGTGGCAGTCTGTTGCATTCATCTTGTAACTGCACAAATTACACCTTTTAAACAGTTTTTTTCCCCTACTGTTCCACATTGAAAAGCGACAACACAACAGGAGTCACAGGGCCAGGTGATTAAATTAAGACAAACACTGAAGTAAAACTTAAAAAGTAAATATCATCTGACTATAGAATTCTTAAACTTAACAGGAGCTGTGAGAGAGAACTGGTCCTTCCAGTGGAAGAAAAGATCCAAGTGCAAAGTGGGCGCAACTAGAGGATCACATAGTTAGGTAGTATGAGAGTCAAGCTTAAGACCGTTCTGATAACTGAGTATGCTTAGTGGAAGACAGCCTAAGTGTGGACAGTGATCTGAACATAGATGGTTAGAAACCAGATTACTGAATAGCACCCACTGCTTTGTCACATCACATTTTTGAAGCCGTTGTTAGCAGGCCAGCAGATGTAAGTACCGGGAAGGAAGAATCACACAACTCTTCATACCATGACTGGAGCACGTCTAAACTGCCTTCTGATGGGCCACCATTTCCAGCCAATTGCTGTCGACGCTTCCACTGAATTAGCTCATCATCTAAGATTATTGTCTGTTGTTTACGAAGGAGCTGTAGAGTCTTTTGGTGTTTCTCAGCTAGTTCCTAAAGGGGAAAACAAAAAATGCACTTACAGTAAAGAAACACATACCCCTCCCCATCTTATGGTTTTAATTTAGCAGTCTACACAAAACAACTAGACATGAAGCAAACAAAAAAGTAAACTAAACAAAAAACCAAAATGATAACGATGGTGTCTTGTGACCTGTCTGACAGAATGAAATGGTGGTGATAATAAATACTTAAAGCTACCAACTGTCCCTATTTTCCCAGGACAGTCCCTATTTTAGGCAGCATGTCCCAGTGTCCCCACAAGTTTTGCAAAATGTCACCTTTGTCCCAGTTTTTGCTTACCTGTCCCAGTTTTGTTCCCCCCTCCCCTTCTTTTTTTTTTTTTTTGCTGCTGACTGCTAATCCATGAGCAACAGTTATTTCAGCACTACTGTGGCGCTGCTTGGGCTGGACAGCAGTTGCAACTTCAATCCCTGCGCCCGTGTTGCACTGCAAGCATGTCAGTGGGAGCACAGTAAAGCATGTTCCTTCCTGTTAGATTAGAATGGGTAGTAGTGCAAACAAGCACATGTGGACGTCTGCCTGCCAGCAGCTTAGAGGGACTCCAGACAGAGAGGAGACCGGCTGCAGGGAACTAAGGTACCCGAACCTGATCAGCTATGGGGAAGTGTGTGAAAACAATCTGGTGTGGCGGAGGGAGTCACTGAAGTGAAGTTTGCTCAGCAAATGAGGCGAGTGTAAGCAGGTTGGATGGGACTGTCAGGAGGAGCAATACATGCAGCTCGAATGTCTGATCACAATTTAATGCAGGTTTGCATCTAATGAACTTTCTGTACATCATGGTTTGGAACTTGCTGCAGCAGAATGATGTATTGTTTTAATCTGAATGTTTGCTACTGGTGTTACTGTGGGGTGGCATGGCCAGAGCAAGCAGCAAAATTTAACTGATTGTGCGCAGTGTTGACTGCAGGTGGGAGTGACATGGTGGGGGTCATGATCAGGATGAGCTGTCCCAGTTTTAGACCTCAGAAATTTGGTAGCTTTATAAATACTGAATCCAATTAGTACAGTAAATGCAAATTGTGTTTTCACAATGTTTGCATTTTCTTTTTTTAATTACTATATAAGCCCTCACCTCGATGGTCCTCCACCTTCAATCTCTGCCTCAGTCAGGCCCGTGCCCTTAATGGTGGTGTAACATGCTCATGCTTCTGTTCCCAGTTCCACTTCAGGTCTAATGACAGGTCCCACCCTATGCAAAATGTCCCTCCACAGTCGGCCCTGGGGCACCTGGAGCACCCAGGTTCTCTCTCCTTGGGGGACAACATCTGAAGACAGCCAGAGGAAATAATAGAGTGGATGCAGGGGAAGCAGTGGCATCATTCATCGACCAGGTGTCCACACCCAACACTTTATGATCACTACCAACATGGGGCCTGACCTAGAGGAAGGTGCAGGCATCATGGGTTGCTCACGATGTCCAAGACAACCTTCAGCCACTACAGAGAGGCGCATAAGCTGCGAGAAGGCCCCTACCTTCCACTGGAGTCTTACAGTGCTGTCTTGGCTGTGTTCCACAGACTCCACCAAATTACAGAGAGGAGGAGGAGGCAAGTCTGGCTCGTACTACAAGAACATATTACTCACCATAGTAATATTGTTTCTTCCCAGTGATACTCAGGTATTAAGAACTCTTGCAGTGACAGTTTAAGATAGAGCTGCCCGAGAGGTGGAACATATGCAAATGATGGAATCTTTTGCACGTGCCACTTTTCAAATGGAAAGACAGGCCCACGAGGACTAAGTGTAATAATAATAATATTAATCATAATAATTATTGTAGGAACTCCCTTAACACCCAAAAAGGCCTCCAACTGGAGGGCATAACATATGAAAGAATACCCCTGAATGTCAGAGTCACCTGAAAAGAGGGAACAACAATAGTGAACACAATCACAACATATGTGCCAGAGTGTGGCACAGATACTCCTGAGAACACAATGTTTTTAGGAGTGCAGAGGCTACTGGTTCTAGAAGGGGAGGCAGGGAAGGGAGTCCTGAATACATGAGTATCACTGGGAAGAAAAAATATTACAATCTTCTAACCCCAGTAATACTCAGATATTCATAACTCTTGCAGACTGAAAAGCAGTACCTTTGGAGGTGGGCAGAGAACCTACTTTGGAAACAGACTCTGCAGGACTGCTGTGCCAAACCTGCCATCACCTCTGGACTGAAAATCCAGACTGTAATGCTTTGTAAAGGTGTGTACTGTTTTCCAGGTAGCTACTTTACAGATGTCCACCAGGGAAACATCCCTGGCAGCTGCTATGATAGCAGCTGTGCCCCTTGTGGAATGGGCCCTCAATCCTGTTGGGGGCTCCGTTCCTACCTCAGAGTAACAAAACTGGATACGCTGTACTATCCAGCGAGAAGTGGACCTTTTTGATGTTGGGTTACCCTTTCCCACATCTTCATAAGTCAGAACAGCTGTTTTCTGTCCTGCCTATGGACTTTAGTGACTGTCAGGTAGTAGCTAAGAGCTGTTTTGACATCCAGAGTATGGAGTCCCCTTTCACCAGAACTAGAGTGTTCAGTTAAAAAGACAGGTAACATAATGGTTTTGTTCAAATGGAAATCAGAAACCACTTTAGGAAGAAACTTTCTGTTTGTTCTCAGGACCACTTTGTCTCTGTGGAATGAAATGTAGTCCTGTTCAATGCAGAGAGACTGGAGCTCACCGATTCTTCTAGCAGAAGTCATTACCACAAAGAAAACCATTTTTCATGTGACATATTTCAAATGAGCTAAAGACGTAGGCTCAAAAGGGGGACCCATGAGCCTAACTATACACACATTTAAGTCCCATGCTGGCACCGGTTCCCTGTGAGGGTGGTGAAAATGAGCCAAGCCTTTAAAGAACCTTTTGAAGACAGGGTCTAAGGCCACAGAAACATTCTGTCCAACTGAAATGTAAGCAGATGCTGCGGCCAGGTGGACTTTTAAGGTTCTGGACTGCAAGTCCAGTGAATGCAAATAGGTAAGATAGTCCAGCACAGCTGGGACACCAGACTGTGCCGGTATCACTCATTTGGCTAAACACCAAATAGAAAACCTTTTCCATTTTGCAGCATAAGTTTTCTTAGTGGACAGCTTCCTGTAAGCCCTTAAAATGTGCAAGACACTTTCAGAAAGATGCAAGCCTACATATTCTAGGTTATTAACAGCCATGCTTTAAGCCTGAGTGAATTGAGGTTCGTGTACAGGAGCCTCCCCTGGTTGGAGGTTAGTAGACTGTACCCCCAAGGAAGGTGTATTGGTTCGGCTACAGACAAGGAGAGTAGCAGAGAGTACCATGACTGCCTGGCCCAGTCTGGTGCTATCAAGATTATGGATGCTGACTGGGACCTGAGCTTGAGCAATACTCTGTACACCCGAGGGAGGAAAGGAAAAGCATACAGGTGCTTCCTTGACCAATTCAGAGCCAGAGCATCCAGGGGGATAGTTCCCCGATCTGGTGGTCTGCAACAGTACTGTGGCAGGTGGTGATTCTGGTGGGACGTGAACAAGTCTACCTCCGGGGTGCCCCTCCTCCTGAAGATCACCTGCACCACCTGACTGTTCAAGGCCCATTCGTGATGGGCCTGGTTGATTTGACTCAGGGTATCTACCAATGTATTGTCCTTGCCGGGCAGATGAACAGCCTGCAGGGAAACCCCCATGGAGTATGCTGGACTCCATATTTTCATGTCTTCTATGCAGGGAGGGCCTGACCTTGTCCCTCCCTTCTTGTTTATGTAATACATTGTGGCGGTATTTTCTGTTCTGATCTGTACCACCTTTCCCTGTAGTAGTTGTGTGAAAGTCTTTAGTTGCTGGAAGGAATTTGAAACTCAGAGACAATCCCTGACTCACTATGTCCGGGACCCACTTGTCTGTGGTGATTTTTGCCAAGACTGGAAAAAGTGAGTCAGCCTGCCTCCTACAGGTAGTGGGGGGGGGGGGCCTGGGGAGACACGTCAGGGTGTCTGCTTTGCTTGAGGCTGGGCCTGGGAACCACGCCTGGAACCCCTTATGCCCCTGTCCCTGAAGTACCTTTGCTGTGGGTACTGCTGATACTGAGGCGCAGCCATGGCCTGATAAAAAAGGCTTGCTGTGAAATGATCTGCCTCTGCCTCCCCTTCCATAGGTTTTAGTGGACGGGGAAGTCCTTTCTTTTGCAGAATTGCTTCTGTAGGTGGTTTTGTATTCATCCACCTTTTTCATGTAAATCTCTGTCTTTTCTCTAAAGAAGAAATTACCCTCAAATGGGAAATCCACAGCCTTGGTTTGGGTATCCTGAGTAAGGTGTGGCTCGTAGCCAGGCAAACATCCTCTGAACCACTATATTTGCCATCCATCTGGCAGCAGTGTCATTAAAGTCAGCAGCCATTTGAAACTGGTATTTGGCTGCTTCCAAACTAAATTTAGCTGTTTCAGCTAGATCATAGCTGGCAGATCATAGTTAGAACTAAAACAAGGCACTGCGTCAGCATGTGGTCTAAAAGCAAAACAAAATGGTTATATTAAATGCACGCTGAAAATAGATTTTCTATAGTTAGAACTATATGTTAATGTTGATCTTGTATCTTGAATGTTTAATGATTCACTCCTATTGTACCCCTTCCCCCAGGGTGCACAGGGAGACGAGCGACTTGTCGCTCAGTGTGCCTTCCTGGTGAAACATTTCAATAAACAAACAAATAAAATCATCTGACGGGAGTCTGGGCCTTGCCATAGCAAGGATAAAAACTGCCATAGTGACTTTTGGTATTGAGCAGCATAGGCTTGAAAGTTTGCCTGCCTGATGGCCAAGGAAGCCGATAAATATCCTTTCTTGGCCAAGCTGTCAATTTTCCTGCAATCCTTATCAGAAGGCTAGATAGGATGCCAGGGATACCTTTGCCTTGTCACATGCTTTTAACTTAAAATTACAAAAAGCAAAAGGCAGCAAATTAAATGTAAAAAATACTTATACATATTTTATAAGTTTTCTCACGTCAGAACAAGATGATGAGGAGAGGATCTCCGCACGTCTAGTCTTGACAGGCGGTGAGAAAAATCTGAGGAGTTTAGAACTAAGGCAGCTAGTGGAAGGCAGCAGTTGAAAAAGTGGCACGTGCAAAAGATTCCATCATTTGCATATGTTCCATCTCTCCGGGCACCTCTATCTTAAAGGGTCATTGTAAGAGTTATGAATACCCAAGTATTACTGGGGTTAGAAACACAGTCACCTATGTCACAACACTGAGTGCGCTACTGGTAACAGTGGACCAGGAAATATTTGCCATTTCACATGAAGACCTTACATTATGAATAATTTGTATTTTCTTGCTACATAAAACTCCAAATAACCATTGTGAGAATTGCTACCTGCTACAGTATTTGGTGACAACTGTTTACTCAGAAGAACAATGGGTTCTAAATTTTACTGTGCATCTGAAAATATCTGTAGGAAAGCCCTGAAACTGGGGATAAGTCCTCCAGCACATCCACAATTGAGTGAAGTTTAAAAAAATATAAATATATATATTTAGAAAGACTGCATATTTACAACAGAAAATTCTATAATGTTATACTGTACATAAAAACAAATTACCAGTCTGTACTGCTGTAGTGTTTGAGCCTCACGTTGTAACCATGCCTCCACTGTCGCTCGTTTCTGTTGCAGTCCCTGTTCCCTTAGGATGCGAGACTGATCCTGAGGACTGACCTGTGCTAGTTGAGCAAGTTGAGCTGTAAAGAACATGCAAAGGATATAAAATCAGCTCATGAGTCTGTTTCTGTTATTAACAAAAAAAAGCCAATATAATACACTAATACATTTAATGGCCATACTTCTGAAAAGCTTCAAATCTAAATACTGTAAACTATGGGTTTTAAAATCATAGACCAATCATTTAGTGGATAGCAGTCCTTGGTAATGCCTTCAAAGTTTGGGTGTGAAGAGGTTATATAAAAATAAAAAGGTTTGCTATATCCCATGTAAAATCGTGGTCATAAATGTGCCATTCAAACCAACCCATAAGTGCGGTGACAGCCCTCTGCACCGCCAGCTGGGAGACCCAAGATCATAAGTGTACTCAAACTAACTGACACCAGGACATCAGACACTTTCTGAGATGCACCAAAACGAGCAATGGCTATGCCCTCAGGAGCCATGCCTGCAGGTGGAGAGACTTGAGGTACGGATGGACAAGGGTTCCCTGAGCCTGTGTCAACAGACCTCCGTAAAGGGGCAGGGGAACTGCAGGTTCCACAACCAATTGTTGTACTAATGGAAACCATATCTGCAGAGGCCAGAATTAGGCCATAAGAATTAGGGGTAGCACCCTCCATCTGTAGCTTGATAAGTACCCTCTGAATCAGAAGAAAGGGACGGAAGGCATACAGAAAAGGAAAATTACGTACCTACCGTAATTCTTGATCTTCTTGGACGAGTCTCCACCACTCATTCACACTAGTGGGATTGGCGCCGGAGGCACTAAGACCCATCGGGAGCAAACTTTTTGCTGGAGGGTCGGCGCGAGAGACAGCGCCGCGAGACACGGTGCCGCGAGCAGCGGCTCGAGCGGTAATGACCATCTCGCGACGACCTCCAACCACCTCAGTACCTTTTACCAAGGAGGTGCAGAATTAACGTGAAAGAGTAAACCTAATATTAAAAACGGACATAAGATAGTCCGTATGACCCGTGTAAGAAGGGTCAGCAAAGAAGTCCTCACGGCCTAAAGATTTGAGGAGTGAAGACCAATACAGCGGTGAGCTCGGGGATGGAGGGTAGGCGTGTGAATGAGTGGTGGAGACTCGTCCAAGAAGATCAAGAATCACGGTAGGTACATAATTTCTCCTATCTTCCTGGACATAAGTCTCCACCACTCATTCACACTAGTGGGAGAGTAGCAGATAATCCCCCAAGAAGGCGGCAGGAGAGCCAGAGCTCACGCGTCTAAGATAGAAGCCATTAAGGATAGTTCCACCGAATGCGGAATGTCGCCTAGCATGAACATCCAGTGCATAGTGTAATCGAAGGTATGCACTGAGCTCCAGGTGGCGGCGTTGCTGTATATCTGCAATTGGAACATTGCTAATTTCCGTTAGGATGCCGCGACCGCCTCTAGTAGAGTGAGCGTACACTCTACCTTCTAATTTAACTTGAGCCATGGAATAGCAATGACTAAGGCATGCCACTAACCATGAAGAGATGCATCTAATAGCGACAGGTTGACCCAGCCGGTGTCGCTGAGAAAAGCGAACAGTTGCTGAGTCTTGCGAACATCCTTGGTTCTATCTAAATAGAACATAAGCTCTCTTAACATCCAAGAATGAAGAGCTCGTTCCCCTTCATTTTGGAAATTAGCGAGTAAGAGGAAGTACCAGAGGTTGGTTTAGATGGAATTCTGACACAACCTTAGGAAGAAATTAGGATGAGTAGGAGAACCACGTTGTCTTTATGGAATACAGTATACGGAGGGTCCGTAACCAGGCATGTATCTCAGAGACCCTGCGGGCTGAGGTAATGGCCACCAAGAAGGCAGTCTTCCAGGTAAGAAATTTTAGCTCACAGGTAGCTAAGGGTTCGAAAGGCTTCGGTGAGCATGTCCAGCACCAGGTTAATGTCCCAGGCTGCAACTGGACGCTTAACAGGGGTCTGGTATGGAGAATCCCTTAAGAAATCTCTTCACCATAGGTAACTGAGCCAGAGTTAAGGAAGAAACCGGTCATGGAACGCTGAGATGGCACTAAGGTGAACTTTAACTGGAGTACTGAAGACCTAAGTTTGACAGGTCCAAAAGATACTCAGAACCTTGCCAGGAGGACAGGAAAAGGGATTCAAGAGGATTTTGCACACCAGAGAAAACGTTTCCATTTGGGCGTGCATTTTTCGGGTGGCTGGCTTCCGAGCAGCCAGAAGGATGTCTGAGACTCTCTAGAGGCGTTGAACCGATTCACTTCTATCTCTTCAGGAGCCAAGCATGAAGGTGAAGTGATTTCAGGTTGGGATGGACCAACGAACCCTGAGTCAAAAGACTGATTTGCAAAGGTGGTCTTGGAGAGGCTGCCAACATACTGTTGAGTAGAGAAACCATAGTTGCCGAGGCCAGGAAGGAGCAATGAGAATCATCTTGGTCCCTGAGACTCGAACTTGAGGGTACTCTCTGGATTAGAGAGCGGTGGAAAGGCGTAAAAGCGCTTTGTCCACCGCAGCCTGAACGCATCCTGACAGAAAATGCCAGGCCCTGGATTTCTGGAGCAGAAGAGAGGCAGTTTTGCGTTGAGTGGGGATGCAAAAAGGTCCAGGTCTGGAGTCCCCCACTCTTTGAACAGGGACCGAGCTATGGCTGGATCGAGAGACCACTCGTGAGGGTCTGCCTCCGTTCTGCTGAGGTGATCTGCTAGGTCGTTTTGTATACCTGGCAGATAAACCGCTTGAATCAGAGACTTGTGCTCCAAGCACCACTCCCACACCCTCATTGCTTCCCTGCAAAGGGGGTAAGAATGAGCACCGCCTTGCTTGTTGATGTAATACATCACTGCTTTGTTGTCCGTTTGAAGGAGAATGTTCTTGTGACAAAGGACATCCTTCAGAGCTCGGATTGCATAGAGGACCGCTCTCATCTCCAGGACATTTATGTGGAGATGAGTTTCGAACTGAGTCCATACACCTTGAGTGTGGAGGGAGAGACAGTGAGCTCCCATCCCATTAGCGATGCGTCTGTGGTGATGGAGATCTGATGATCGCGGGAGCAAAGGGAATCCTTCCAGAGATTGCTCTCTTGAGACCACCAGGTGAGAGACCTTGAAGGGCTCAGTCACCTTGATGGGATAAGACTGGGGTGAGAGGTCGGAGACCACTGAGTGGAGAGCATCCACTGGGTGGTTCTCATGTGCAGTCGGGCCAGGGGACAGTGAGGACCGGGGACGCCATGAGACCCAACATGCGTTGCATCGAGAGAGCTGTAACCGATTGGTTCTCCCTGATGTAACGGGCCATTCGAGGATGTCGGTCTTCTGTCCTCTGGAAGGAAAGCCTTCGCTGAAGAGGTGTCTAGAGCGTCCCTATGAACAGGAGCCTCTGGGAGGTTGCAGTTGAGATTTTTTCAAATTCAGCAGAACTCCCATGGGCGTGAGAGAAAGGCAAGTCGTTGCCGCGGCTTCCAAAGTCCCCTTAGACGGAAGGGCCTGCTAGAAGCCAATCGTCCAGGTGAGGAAACACTCGAGTCCGACTTTCTGAGATGCGCCAGTGAGAACTGCACAACACTTTGTAAAACTCATGGCGGCGAGGATAGCCAAAGGCAGGACTCTGAACTGATAATGCTGACCCAAAGCTACAAACCTGAGGAACTTCTTGCGGTGGGTCGGTGAAGAAGGATATGCTGGTAAGCATCCTGCATATCCAGAGAGGCCAGCCAGTCGTGCTGATGCAGCAAGGGTAACAGGGTACCTAGGGAAATCATCTGAATTTCTCCCTGGGAGAGGTCTGTTTAACTTTCTGAGGTCTAGAATGGGGCGCATCCCCAGATTTCTTTGGAACCAGAAAGTAATGGGACAGAACCCTGTGTTTACAGAGTCTGAGGGGCACCAGTTCTATTGCCCTGTTGTTCAGAAGGCCCTGGATCTCCACGGTGAGGAGGTCTGACTGAGAGACCGACAACCTGGGTTATACGTCTGGGAGGACAATTCGGAGTTTCCAAGAAATTGAGAGAATAACCTCGCGAATCATCCGAAGGACCCATTTGTCCGGTTATGACTCCACTGGTTGTAGAAGTACATCAGACGACCTCTCCACCGGAGGAGAAAGTTCCACCGGGCAGAGTGGATGGAACTTGGGCCAACGACTCATAAGGTAGCTGGGAGCTTTAGGCCCCTCTGCGCTTTCTGCCTAAGTCTTCTTTTGAGGTTGGGCAGGTTGGCTTTTATGGAAGCTTCCCCTGCCTCTGCCTCGAAAGGACTGACGACTATGAAACTGACGTCTGTTCACATGCCCCCGAGAGGGGGCAGGCGGAGGTCTGGCCAACTTAATGGCTGATCTAGTCTTCTGAGTGGCCTCTAAGGCTTGCTCCACCTGAGGACCAAAAGAAAGGAGCCATCAAAGGCAGCGCCATCACCTGCTGCTGAGCATCATTCGTGAAGCCAGAAGTGCGCAGCCAGGAATGGCGCAGTACAATCACCGGCTGCTGAGCAGAAGCAGTGTCAAAGCATCCATGGCGGCTTTGACCTGTTGGTTATTGGACTCAATACCTCTAATAACGGTCAGAAGAAGCTCTGACTTGGAATCCGAATCTGGAAGAGCTTCAACCATTCTTTTTCATAGAGTGCCACAGGATATACTCATACTGAGAAAAATAGCCTGATAACTGGCAATACGCATACTTAGAGTGGAGGCAGCAAAGACTCTCTTACCTAATGTATCAATCTTCTGAGACTCTTTGTTAATAGATCGAGCTGTAGTAGTTGAGGAAGAACGACCTTGTCATTCTCTGCCAGGACTACAATAGGATCCGTAAAGGCTTGGGATGCCAAAATGGGACGATCCTGGGAGCTGAATACTTCTTATCAATGGATTTAGCCACTGAGGGAATAAGGCAGGATTATTCCATACCATTTGAGACAGCGTCTCGAAGGAAAGCTGGTCCGGAGGAGTCAAATCGGTAGGGATCTCCGAGCATGAAGATACTGGAGTCTTAATATACGTCCCAGGATCGTGTCTGTAGTCTGGAGAGAAAAGTGGATCCAGGTTCTTCAACAGAGACTTAAAGGACAGGTCCTCGACCACAGGCTCTGTAGCAAAGAAAGATCTGTTTCCTCCACTTCATCACCTAACCGAAGGTCTGGGTCAAGCTCAACATCATCTCCTGATGGTCCAGAAAGGACTGTTTGGACAGGAAAGGAGTGAAGTGGGAGGAGGAGAAATAGCAGAAAACAAGGAGGTCCCAAGGGCTGCAGCGCCGAGGCGGCCAAAGCAGACTGAAGAGCGGCACCGAGAGCAGCAGCTGCGCCGAAGAGCGCAGCGGCTCCATAAGCGCCCCTGGCGGCGCGGGCGGCAATGTGATAAGCGCCCTTGAGCAGGCGCAGCGGACGGCGCGCGAATGGCGCCGCCCTATCCAGCAGCACCACCGGCGCCCGCGAGACCCAGCGGCGCTGCGGACGGCACCGCCAAGACCCGCCTTGGCACCAGCGGGCGCCCGACAAGCCAACAGACCCTGCCGAAGAAACTCGACCCAGGAACCTGGAAGCTAGAAAGGAAAAACCAGGAGATAAGGGCATGGTGGGCCCCTGCGCGCAGCCATGTGAGAAACACCTACACGGAGTCGCTGGCACAAGAAGCCACAGCGACTAGGAGACAACCACTTACCTGATGGCGGAGGGCCCGAGGCTCCGAGGCAACCGAGCCAGGCAGAAGAACCAACCTCAGGCCCATTGCTCCATAAGAGCGCCCACTGATGAAACTGCTCATCTGGAGTCTACCTATAGGCGGGAGGGACTCGATGTCGCGAGGGCGACGATTACGGAAGTTGGCGACTCAGAAGAACCGGCAACTAGCAACGATAACCGGCGTCGGCAGCGCAGACATACCAGAAGGCGACCTCAGTGATGCCTTCTCTTTTGACCTGTGGGTCAAGAAGAGCTCGAGGCCGAACGGTGCCGAGAATGCGACCGTTTATTTTTATGCCGGCGGGGGGACCGCCCATCCCCCCGGGCATCGGACTGACCGTTGTCGGAACCCCGCTGAGGAGAAGGAGGCTGACCGGATCCAGCCCGGCTGACTGAACAGCTTTCATACGAAGTCTCCCTACCGTCACCTGACCTGCTCATGGTCGACTCCGTCCAGTAGGCCGAGACTTCTTCAAGTAAAATTTAATATTAGAAAAATTTAACGAAAATAGAATAAAATTAAGCGATACTACTTATCGAGATAAAGTTACAAAAAAACAAACTGAAAACTATGCGCTAGTTTGAAGTTTGACTCCCGTCAGGCGAGCGACGTCGTCACTGAAGCGCGCGGCGGTAGGAAAAAGGAACTGAGGCGGTTGGAGGTTAAATGCTGAGATGGTCATTACCCGCTCGAGCCGCTGCTGCGGCACCGTGTCTCATGGGCGCTGTTTCTCGCTACCGACCTCTCAGCAAAAGTTTGCTCCCGATGGGTCTTAGTGCCTCCGGCGCCAATCCCACTAGTGTGAATGAGTGGTGGAGACTTATGTCCAGGAAGATCCTTGCTTTCCAGAAGAGGGACAATGCCTCTCACTAGAAAACTGCAGGCCCTGATGCTGGCCCGGTGGTGTTGAGGGCTGAGGCACTGAATGCCTTACCTCGCGCTATGCCAGCAACCTGGGTTCGGGAACGACTTCAGGTCACCGGGGTGCCAGCACAGAGGGGAGCAGGATCGAGCGGTGGCTCTTCTCTCCCAGGATTGGAGGGGGGGGGTCGCCTGCCTGTAGTCCCGCTGCCACTGTGGCCGGCGCAGGCAGGGGCATCCCATAAGGCGTGCGTGTGCGTGCCTGCACATGTCGCGTTGAGGATACATGGGAATGGGCCGGGAGAAAAAACCTGTAAAAACCCACAATATAAAAACTCCAGGCCCTAGCAAGCAGAAAAGCAACAGTTTTGTATTGAGCGTGAACACAAAAAGGTCCAACTCTGGATGTCCCCACCTGTCGAACAGGTCTTCTGCGACCAAGGTCAGCAGTTCCTACTCATGCACGTTGGACTGTGACCCACTGAGGCTGTACGCCAAGGCATTCTGGATGCCTGGCACATGAATGGCTGACAGTTCTAGACCGTGGTCTAGAGTCCAGTACCAGATCCTAATTCCTTTGTAGCACAGAGGGTAGGAATGGGTCTCTCCTTGCTTGTTGATGTAATATACCACACTAAGATTGTCTGACTGCACCAGAAGATGGCCCAGAGAGAGAGAGAGTTTTTGAAGGCATACAGAACTGCCCTCATTTCTAGGACATTTATGTGGAAGATAGTCTCCCAGTGGGACCGGATATATTTTGAAACACCGAAATTCAGTCTCCCGAAGGCTAAAAGGCCGCATTCAGGAGACTGAATTTCGGAACACCGTAAGGTATTCAAATGTAATGTGGGAGTCTCTGCCACCCCTTCCCCCACAACTTAAATGTTTTGCAAAAATACTGGAGACCAGGAACATAACCCAGGTCTATCAGACCATGCTGGCCAAGCTGCTACTGGTTTAGACCTCCATGACACAGGAGCAGCTCAGCCAGCTTCTGCATTTTCCTACTATTCATAATCCCTGACTAGGGGGTAAAGTAGCGGTTCGTCACATCCGCTATCATATCCCTGTCAGCACTGCTGCTTCCTGTCAAGCTTCTGAATCTGTCGGGTGACTGAACTCGGTCCCATTAGTTGTAGGATTATGAGTTTCAGTCACTTAATAGATAACATGGGACCAGAGACCTTGGGTCTGATAGAGACCTTGATGGACTCTCCAACCCAGACCCGAAGCATCCGTGGTGAGGAGTGGGGATAAGAAAGGGGCCCCTTTTTAAGAGATTGGCAGAGTCCATCCATCAGTGAAGCAAACTGCATACAGGCAAAGAGACAAGGAAGAGCTAATCTAGATCATCTGAACGCTGATCCCATTGAATCCTGAAGGTCCACTGCGGGATCCTCATGTGCAACAGGGCCAGAGAAACCGTGACAATGACTATGGCCATTAGGCCTAGTAGCCTGAGGAATGTCCTGACTAGGACATGCCAGCTCTGAGCAACCTCCTGAACCTGAGTAATAAGGTGATCCACTCTGTCTTGAGGGAGGAAGGCCTCGCCCTGAGTAGAGTCCAGGACTGCCCCTATGTACTGCAACCACTAAGATGGGGTCAGCACAGACTTGGGCCGATTGACAGTGATGCCCAAGGACTGGAATAACTGTAGCATGCGTTCTAGAGTCACTAGCAGGAGCTCCCTGGACAGGGCTTTCAGTAACCAGTCATCCAGGTATGGGAACACACATAAGGCCTCTACACCAGAGGGCTGCTGCAACACCTACCAAGCACTTGGTAAACACCCATAGTGCACAGGATAACCTAAAAAGTAATACCCTGAACTGGCAATGCTCTCCCTGGAACAGGAACCACAGTTATCACCTGTGGGGTGGATGGGGGCAAACCATGATATGTAGATATGCATCATGCATATCGAGGGAGCACTGCTTGAGCAGAGGAAGAACATCGTGCAAAGTGAACATCCAGAACTTTTTTATATTGGATAAAGAGGTTCAGCTCCTTGAGGTCTAGAATGGGCCTCAAGCCCCCTGTCTTTTTGGGAACCAGGAAGAGCCTGGAGTAGAACCTCTCTGTTCCTTTGCCACCTAGGCATTGGTTCTATGGCCCGCTTGTGCAGCAAAATGAGGATCTCCTCCCTGAGCACCTCTGTGTGGTCTGGAGGATAAAGGGTAAGGACGGGGGAGGGAACATCTGGAGGCTGTGCTAGAAGCTCTAAAGCATGGCCCTGTTTGAGTATCTGCAGAATCCAAGCTTCTGTAGTGATGGTTATCCACAAACAGAGGGAGAACCGACCTCCAACCACCACCTCCTAGCTTGGAACAAGAGGAGGGGGATCAGGTTGAAGCTGAACTGCAGACAGGGCCACACTGCCTCCTCTGGACTGCTTGGTGGAGGAACCAGAGGAGGAGGAGGGGGCAGACAATGCAGAACTGGCTCTGCGTTTGCCCTGAAGCTTGGTTCTGGAGCTCAATTTGTGAGAGACCTCACGAAAGGAGGGTCTTGGTCTACTCCTAGGCTGGGTATGATATAGGGAGTGGACAAACCGAATGGTCCTGCCAGAAGCCTGCAGGTCACTGATGATATTCTGCATGTCTGGCCCGAAGAGTTTGTGACCCACAAAAGGGGCATTCAGCATCTTCTGCTGAACATCAGTTGCAAAGCCCAAGACTCTAAGCCAGGAGTGCCTTTTGAGGCAAATGCCGCAGGCAGATGCCCTGGCTGTGTAGTATCAGCAATGTCATAGGTGGTTCTGAGGAGATGCTTACTGACATCTTCCGAGGCCTAGAGCACACTAAGAAGTTCTGGTCTCTGGGAACTCTCAGGCAGGGCCTGTGCAGCAGCCTTGCCCTTCCTTCAGAGGGTATTCTGGTACTTAATCAGATAAGACAAATAGTTGGCAATCTGGAAGCCACGGGTGGCAAATGCAAAAGTCCTCTCGCCCCAGAGATCTAACCTTCTGGACTCCCGGTCAGGGGGCAGGGAACTAAGGTGCTTGGAGGCCTTAGTTCTGTCATGAGCAGCCTTGATAACCACAGAGTTGGTTTCAGGCTGGGCAGCATAAAAGGGCAACCCCTGATGCGCTTGATAGAACTTGTCAACCTTTCTGTGCATGGCTGGTACCATGTTGGACCTGCGCTAGGCTGCCGTGGCAGCATCATTCACTGCTGGCAGCAGAGGAATAACAACCTTGGGTAGAGATTCTGGGATCTCCAAGTCATCATCTTCCTCAATTTGAAATCCCCTGGTGAAGGACAGCTGCTTCATAATGCTGACAAGCATTTGTCAATGCCGAATGTTTGCTTGTTGATATTGGCATTGGTAGTGCTGGAGCTAGAGAGATGCATAATGGGAATGGCAGTGAAGTATTGAAGTAATGCCGACCCTCACCCCCACCCTGCAGTGACTGAGAGGCGTTGGGGGTGTGCCTTTAGCTCATCGGCTATAACACTCACACCATTCCACCTCACCCCACCCTGCAGACAATGACAGGTGCCGCAGTGTGTCTTGAGGTCTTCGGCCTTTATGCTCACCCCATTCCATAAGGAAATAAGCTGAGATGGGTGCAGTATAGGATAATGGGGTGAATGTTAGGGAGAAGACCCCACGGCACACCTTGATGCTGTCAGTGGCTGCAGGGTGGGGGTGGAATGATGTGAGCATTACAGCAGATGCCCCCAAGTCGCACACCCAATGCTTGTCAGTCTGTACAGGGTGGGTGTTATAGCTGGAAACTCTAACGCCCGGGCGTTTGTTGGTAATTTTGCTCCAAATTATTTAACATGGGCTTTTTGGACCCCACCTCATAAACAGTGGCAGTATCATTTTGTTACTCAATCCCAAAAGGTGATTTCGCACAGCAAGTGTGCCATTCGGCGCCACAGGTGCGAAAACACATTTCAGGCAGGATTTGAAAAATGACAGCTGTACTGTTCATGAGGAGGTGAGCACAAATGGCAATGTTGAAAATCTGGAGTGAAAATATGAAAAGTGGTGAAGTTACGAGTGTGTGTAGAAACTGTGCAATGTATACTCATAACGCAGTCATTTTTTTGAATGTTTTTACCAAATTTTCAACATGGCCTTTTTGGGACCTCCCCTCACGAACAGTGGAACTGTGATTTCATTAATGTGTCCCAAAAGTTGATTTCGCACTGCAACTGTGCCATTCTGCGCCACAGATGCAAAAACATATTTCGGGAAGGATGCGGAAAATGACAGCTGTACTGTTCACTACGGGGGTGTGACAAAATGGCAATGTTGGAAATTTGGAGTGAAAACATTAAAAGTTGATGAAGTTACAAATGTACGTAGTAACTGCATAACGGATACTCGTAACGCAGTCATTTTTGGGAGTTTTTTCACCAAATTTGCAACAAGGGCTTTTTGGGACCCCACCTCATGAACAGTGGCATGGTCATTTAGTTACTTGGTCCCGAAAGGTGATTCCATGCAGTGACCGTGAAATCACCTTTCAGGACCGAGAAACAAAATGACAGTGCCAGTGTTCATAAGGTGGAATCCCAAGAACCCCATGTTGAAACTCTGGCACCAAAACTCCAAAAATTGGCTGAGACATCAACCTAAGTAGAAAACCCCCAATGACTGCCATTATAGGGCTTACTGTAATTTCTTCAGTTCCCGGTTGGTCTTTGAAGAGTGCAGACGTGTTCCTGGTCCACAGAAGATCACTGCTCCCGACCTCCGGAGGTAAGTATGAGTGTGGGGGGTGCAGGGAGGTGGGGTGTGCAGAGGGAGGGAGGGTGCAGGTTGGGAGAGGGGGAATGACGAGGGACAGTTTTTTTTGTTTCAGGTTTAAAAAAAAAAAAAAAAGACGCTTCGTGACCATTTTCTTTTTTACAGGTGAATTATTAACAAAACAGATTTTGGCACACTGGGGTAGGCTCCTAGTGTGCCAGAGTACTGGGGGTTCAATGCCAACCCAGGGATTGAGCACCCCGAGGTCGGCTGAGAACATACGAGGGGGGGCCATGCATCTCACACCAGGAGCGGGTATCCCAATGTTGGAAACATCAAAGAAGTATTTTCTGGCACACTAGGGTGGGCTCCCAGTGTGCCACATTAATGGGGGAAGGGGGGATACATGCTGACATGGGGATTGAGCACCCCGATGTTGGCGAAGAGACGAGAAGGGAAGGTGCTTGGTGAGCAGCAATGGGAGGGAGCTAACATTTAAATTTGCTGTCCTGCTGTTTGCCGGGTTGGGAGGGAGGGACTGCGCTGCAATGACAAACTGTCCCTGACTGCAGCAGCAGATTTCTTTCAAGTGTGGCGCTCACTCAAACTGCCATCAGTGGCAGCTTCAGCATTAATTGGTGGCCGAGGGACACGCCCACTAAAGCATCCGCTGCACTGGCCACAACACTGCCACACCTCTGCAATGATCTACTATCTCAATATGTTTGTTCTGCGCTGCACGCAAGCAAACATAAAAAAGGAGGGTTCCTCTGAGTGGGACCTGGGAGTGTACTCAAGAGACTCATCACTCCTGGAGGAGACAGTGGACCTACCAGAGGACTCCACATCAATGTCTTTCTCCTTACCCTTTTCCTCAGGGAGGATGAGATCAGGATGGTATTCCTTGATGTCGGTCTGCTCAGAGGCAGGCAGGGACCTAAGAGCATAGTACCGACAGCTCTCTGGAAGGCAGGGGGTGAACGGGTTGGACTAGCATTGACACCGAAGCAGCACCCGATGGTGCGGGTGACAACGGCCTGGGATGGGAACCAACTGTTAAATGAGAGATGTGATAATACAGGAAAGGTTAGTAGTCAGGTCGACGGCAGGAAAGGGAATAGTCATTGACACAGGTGTCAACGGAAGTGGCGTGTAGCCTGGGCTTGACAACGAACTGCTAGCAGTAGTGGTAGCAGCTGAGCAGAGCATCTGCAGACTTTGAGGCTCGAGAGGTCTCGACAGTGGGACAGGGGTCAACAACACAGAGCCCAACAGCCCCTCCACAGCCTTACGATGGCTGAGAAAAGAGTCCACCATGGGTGGCCTGAAAGGAGCAGAGGCCTGCATGGGGTGAGTTGCAGACGCTGAAGCTGTTGATGGGGCAACCCCTGGGGACAAGGAAGAGGAACCCAGTGAGGGCTGAGATTGCCAATGGGGACGGAGTGGTCCTTAGTATGATCCTTGTCCCGTTGAGAATGTTTCCCTGAGGATCTGTCCCAGGCCTTGGTGGCCCGAGAGGCCGAAGATGATGCTGACAACTGGATTGGGGGGGTTCCAAAGGACCCCGGCCCTCCGCTGGCTGCTTGTTACTGCATGGGGAACTTCTGTAGGACTGCCACGTGGTGAGGCTGAACTACAGGCAGGACTCACAGGCAAGAACACTGTGGTTGGGCCCAAGACAGCTGACACAGAGCTTGTGTTCGTTGGTTGAAGAAATCTTCCTTTGGTAGCAACAGTGACAGAAAAGAGCTGATGAAGGAGTAGTTCTTGACATACAAATGAATCATTTTAAACTAAAGTGATTCAAAGGTAAGTAAAAGAAAAAAAGGTTAAGTAATTTGGCAGTCGAACTGAGCAACGAAGCTTCTGCTGAGTCTGTGTGCGAGTGGTTGACAGCAGGAAAGAACTGAGAAGGGAGCAGAGCCACCCATGCTTACATAGGGTATGTGACGTCGGAGCCTAACGTCAGCCTGGGTGGCCCCTAACAGACTGCTGCAGAAAAAAGCCTCCAGGTGATCCTAACGCCTGACTGCGCGAAGTTCCATAGGTGTGACCTGATTACAGAGATATCCCCAAAGATCCATCTTTTCTCCTTTGTCAATAATTCCTAGTTTTTCTAATATATTATTTCATTATGGTATATGAATAAGTGTTGTCATGAATGGAATTCAGCCCCCTCACAAATGCTGTTGTGCGATCGTTGTGACGTCAGTATCGAGTTGTACCACAGTTCTGACATCACAGAGAGGGTAATCAATGTTTTCCAAATCCAGATTTTACTGTAATTAAAAAAAAACACTTTCAGACCCAGTTAGCAGATACCCACCCATCCCCTGCCCCCACGCAATCTTGGTAAAATGTTTAAAAGTTAGTTTTAGTTTTTTTGTTAAAAACTCTTTCTATGTCCAAAGCTGAATGACAACTCCTCTGACAGTTTCATTCTGCCTCAGCAATGCCGGTCTCACTACAGTGCTGGCAGTGTTAAGACAGACTGAAACTATTAAAGTGAGGAGTTGTCAGTTGTTGTTGGACTTCTAAAACAAATAAAATCACATAATGAAACCTTTTACCACAATTGTTTAGGGCAGCAGGGGATGGGTGGGTTGTGGTACAGCTGGGTGTGGAATGTTTTTCCTTTCTCTTTTACAAAACTACAATCAAATCAAGCATTTAAAAACCTTGTTGGACCGGTTTACATATGGTGGGCTTGGGCTCAGCATTCGTGGCACATGTACACACTGGGCACTGAAACTAATTTTTCCCCCCTAGCAAGCTGTTTTATCTCCTGTGTTTGCTTGGTCCTCGTTCAGCCGGACCCCAAGCCTGATCCCTCATCTTCCCCAGGACTTAACCTCTAGACTTTACCCTCACAACTTACCCTTAATGAAGGGGTGGGCACATACCCTGGGGAAGCGTTATCCAGTGGCTGAGATGTGTGGTAGGTGGTGTCAGGCCTGTGGAAGTTCGGCATCATACGGCTGTGAGCGATGTCTCCCCCACCCCATTTTAATTTCCTCAAATGGAGTCCAGGGTGCAATGCTGAATGTAGGCACTTATGTCTGGCAGGAGCCCCCCCCACATAGGAGCTTCAAACTATGCTGATGTCCAGTCTCTGCTGGTTGATAAGTCAAGCAGAGAAGCTGCAGTTATCACCTTTCCAATAGAGAGCTGTCCCTGGGATGCTTAATCTTTCCTTCTCCATCCATGCCCATAGCAAACCAGGTCACGACCGTGTATTATGGGATTTTCAGGACATTGCAATTAAACAAGTCGTCATTTTCAGTTTCACTCAATCACAAAGTCATCACAAAGGAAACCAGGTAGTTCATTATATTTAATTAAAAAAAAGACTGCTGCAGTCTTTATTGTAAAACCAGTAATTACAACAATAAATTATGGGTGACTATACAAAAATTTTTCTTTTTGGTTATATAACACTGCCTTCACAAAAAAAACTCAAGTTTCATTCTCACACCCCTCATATGTGTTAAAACTAACTCATAATACACAGTTGCCCATACATTATTCAATATGTCATATTGATACAGACCAAGACTTTTTTTTTTTAAATCAAGATTCCAAGCGGTTTAGAACAAAAGGTTAAAGGCTACCTAAACATGTTTTTTTTATGGAGAATAGTGTTTGGAAAGTAGAATGTACTGTACACGTTAACAAACGATAAAGGTGACAAGATACACATACAGGGCAAGTGTAGCACATACAATATAAGGCTCCATAGGGACTGAATACTGATGACAACATGATTCTCCGATATGAAATCATCGCGCTGCCTCAGGCTCCGATCAGCATGGTGCCTGAAAAATGTTTCCTGATTTCGGCTTTGTGAAAAAAGTCACCGAAAGGATATTAAATTAACGATTTTCAGGTAACTGATTTCATTATTCAAAACCTCTCCCTGTCTGCTCTGTTTCCACGGGAGGGTTTTCCAAACACTATTCCCCATAAAAAACGTGTTTAGGTAGCCTTTAAACAGAGCACTTATTAATAAACAAATCTGAATATCAGGATGTAGCCTTTTTGAGCCAGGCATTGCCAAACTGTTAGTTTTTATTTTTAACCCGATTTAGAACTGGGCCTTTTAAGGGATGAGCCCAGCCACTCTTGGGATACTTGGGACTTACTCATAGAGAAGCAGGGGGACTACGCAGGCTGCATCGGCAGGCTGCTTCTTGGGGGTACAGAGGTCCTGAGGGACGGTGCATGCCACATCAGCGGTGAAACAGCTGTTGCAGGAGCTGTATCAGGGGCAAATTCGGAGCCGGGGATGGCCACATCGGTGGCTAGGAGGAGTTCGGTGATCTGAGTTGGAGCGCCCAACAGAAAGCCAGGGTGCCATTTTTGGGACAAGCCCCACCACTCCTGGGATGCTAGTTTGCCACCCACCCACCCCAGCCCAGCCCCAACCGCTATTAAATGCTCGGAGGAGGAGGAGGGGCCAGGTGGCAGTAGGTCACCGATTGGTTGGGTGGCTATACTGGGGTTTTCTCCAGTCGTGACTCTGACTATTCTTGGAACCGTTAGGGGATGTAACTCTGTTTATGCTCTTTTATTCTGCTTAGTAGCTTGGTCCAAGAGCTGTATTTTTAATTTCACGTGCTACATCACCCCGTATGGCTAGCTGTAGAGGGCTGCAGGTAGGTCTACCTGGGGGTGGGGACCTGGTCAAGGGTGAACATCAAAGAATGTTTGGAGAGGGCCTCTGGGGGTGGCCCCCAGCCACCAGGGCAGGCATATTTGGCAGGATTGTAGGGTGCACTGGCTGCGGGGCAGCCATGGTCCTAAACTGGGCCTGGAAGGAGGGAGGGAGGCCTCCCAGTCAGTAGGCAGTTATTGCAGATCACGTGGAGCTTGACTGGGTATGGAGGAAACTGAAGTTGTTGGGGGGGAATAAACATGTCTGGGAGGGCCTGTGGGGAGCAGGAGGGCAGTGATAGAGTGCGACCTGGATCCATTTCATCAGGCAGGAGTAGAGAACCTATGGGGCATGGGCTAGTAGCAAAGGGGGTAGCTACCTGGGAGGTAACCAGTAGAGGAAACAGGCTAAATCATAGGAGGCGGGGGGGGGGAAACAGGTGGGTTGGGACTGACAGGGGACCTACTGGAGGAGTGGATAGCGGGAAATCAGGACAAAAAAAGAAGGTTGGCTTTGAGTGCTATAATAAATTTGAGCCATTGAGTAAGCTGGTTGGAGAGGATGTGGTGATGGGGTAGAGGAGGAAAAGGAGGGTGGAGGAGAGAGGGATACGGTGAATCGGACGAGGGTGGGCATCGGTAATTCAAATAAGTATGCTAGCAGAGGAGGGGGCAAATCAAGTGTCAAAGAAGGGGAAGGGGAACCAGCAGAGGGAAGGTATGGAGGCTGCGAGTCAACTCGGTGAGGAAGGAGGAGAGATTGAGACGAGGGAGGGGCGTCCTTCGAGGGGGGAGGATCATACCAGAGAAAGGCCCAAAGGTAAGGAGGACCTGCAGGTGGGCATGGAAGGGTGAAAGAGAAGGAGGTAGGAGGGGGTGATGGTGATGGGAATGCCGTGTTGGGGGGGGACTGGAGAGGTGGGAGCTGGAAGGCGGGAGAGGTCAGAGAAAAAGGCTCGACTGGGGTAGGGAGTGGGGTGGAGGCTAAACTGGGGGAAGCCAGGGAACTCGGTTATAAAAGGTGTGACAAGAGGGGTAGGGCTGCTAGGGGTTCTCTTGTAGAGGGTCCAGAGAGAAGTCAAGGGGAAGTGGTCTCGAGGAGGGGGGAGGTGATGGGGCTGGTGGGGGAGTCCAAAAAGGAGGTGCACAAAAGATCAAGGGGGACACAAAGGTTCTCCTGCTGGGGGACTCCATGATCAGGGGTATTCATTGGGCAGGGCAGGGTGAGGGAAAATCCAGTCCAGTTAAGGTAGTGGATATTTCTGGTCTGACTGTGCATAGTGCAAAGTTCATGGTTTATGTGCTGGCGAGGGACTGTGGAGGATCACTGGACTTCCTGATGCATCTGGGAACAAATGATAATGAGGGGAATAGTGTGCTGGAAATTCAGGCAAGATTCCGAGAACTGGTCAGGGTCTGTCATGACAATGGATGCATAGTCTCCTTCTCGGAAATCCTGCCAGTGCCAAGGGCCACTGTGGAGAACAAACAGAAGATCAGGGAGATTAATGACAGGCTCAGGCACTGGGGTGAAGCACAGGGGATCGGGGTATTGGGAGACAGGGGTGGGGGTGGGGAGTTTGGGAAGACAAGAAACTGTATGCCCGGGATAGGCTTCACCTAAATCCGGTAGGGAAGGAAGTTCTCAAACGGGGGATGATGGATTTCATTCAGGCTACATGGGGTTTAAATTTTTGAAGGGGGGAGGGGGGCAGTGCCGGGCTGATCCGGCCATCCATACCGCCAGTAGGACTGGCCTGCAACCCCATAGAGGGGGGGACAGACAGTACCCTAAGGGAGAAGTGTGGACAGATGTATGAAACATCTGGGGAGGATATGGTAAAGGAAGGGTAGGGACAAGGGTTGGAGGGTGGCTTTAATAAATGCCAGGAGCCTGGGGAATAAAATGCCTGTGTTCCAGGCCACACTGTTTTTTTTTGGGGGGGGGGGGGATGTAGCAGCGGTCACTGAAACATGGGCCACCGCCGTGGCCATGACTGGGACCTTAATCTGAGTGGGTACCTTGTGCTGAGGAAGGACAGAAAGGTGGGCAGAGGGGGAGGAGTAGCAATGTTCATTAGGGATAACATGAGAGTGGAGGAAGCAGAGGGCAACGTGGAGGCCCTAAGGGTCACCTTGCAAACCCTCGTGGGAGGGAAGATCAAGTTGGGGGTGGCATATAGGCCCCCAGGACTAGCGATGGACCTGGAGAATTGCCTGTTGGCTAACATTAAGGGGCAGTGTGGACTGGAAGGAGAAGGAGTGGTGTTGATTGGGGACCTTAATATGCCAGCTACTGATTGAGGTACTATGACGTCCACTGTAACCAGGGAGCAGAAGCTGCTGGATGGCTTCCTGGACGCGTTTCTCAATCAGCAGGTGATGGACCCAACGAGGGAGGGTCATATCCTGGATGTGGTTTTAGCAGATGGGGATCTTGTACAAGATCTGGTTGTGGAAGAACTCTCTGCTGGGAGCGACCACAATAGTGTCTGGTTTCGCTTAAACTGGGGATCATTCAAGGACAAGGATAGTAGATTTTAGTGGGGAGGACTTTCAGAACATGGGGAAATTCTCAAGGGCATTTATGGGAGATAAAACCAGGTTTGGACGTGTAGGTGGGAGATCATAAAGCGGAGGCTATAGGAGGCCACCAGGACTTGTGCAAGAGTGAAGCGCAAGGGCGGTAGGTCTCATAAACCATGCTGGTGGACCAAAGCGGTCCAGGAGGTGGTAAAGGAGAAGAAGGCTGCCTATAGTAAGTACAAACAAAAAGAGGAGAGAGAGAGAGAGAGAGAGAGAGAGAGAGAGAGAGAGGGATAGTGAGAACTATCGCCTTGCAACCAGGAAAGTCACCAGAGTGGTGAGGGGGGCAAAGGTCTGGAAAGAGCAGAGGCTGGCACAGGGGATATGGGGTGGGGAAAAAGGTATATTTAGGTATACTGGTGAGCGGAGGAAGGTCAAGGGCCAGCTTAGTAGGTTGAGGACTGCTGGGGGGTTGGTGGGTGGAAGGGAATGGAGAGCAGGCGGAGGTACTGAACGAGTACTTTGCCTCAGTGTTCACTAGGGAGGAGGCTGGGGAACTTCCCAAAAAGGGGTTGAAGGACACAGAAGGCACAGCAGACCTGACTATTCGGGTACCTGCTGAAGAACAAACCGCTGGGGGAGGTAGGCCAGGGGTGAGATATCAGGCTGGTTCTGCTGAATGGGGGGGGAGGGGAGAACAGATTCTGATATTCCTATCAGTTAGGTGTGGGAAGCCCTCCAGTCCCTAAAAAAGGATAAATCTCCAGGGCCTAATGCTATTCATCCCAGCGTACTGAGGGAGATAGGAGATGTTTTGGCTGTGCCATTGACAGATCTCTTTAACCTGTCGCTCCAGACAGGGAGGGTGCCAAGGGATTGGAAGTAGGCGCATGTTGTGCCCATCAATAAAGGGGGATTGAGAGAAGAACCAGAAAACTATAGACCCGTCAGTTTGACGTCGGTGGTGGGGAAGGTAATGGAGAGCATACTTAAGGAAAGGCTGGGAGGTTTCTTGGAGGAGATGGGTTACCTGGATGACCAGCAGCATGGGTTTGTGAAAGGTAGATCATGTCAAACAAACCTTGTAGAGTTCTATTGAGTGGGTGACATCAGCACTCGACAGGTGGAGACCAATGGATGTACTGTTCCTGGACTTCAGCAAGGCATTTGAATCGGTCCCTCACATTGGCCTAATGGAGAAGCTGGGGGAGGGGGGGAGATGGGGGTAGGCCCATTGACGGTTAGGTGGACTGGAAACTGGTTTTCAGGTCGCACTCAGCGGGTAGTGGTCGGAGGGGAGGTCTCGTCTCCCAGGGAGGTCATAAGTGGGGTCCCACAGGGATCAGTCCTGGGGCCACTCCTGTTTAACGTCTACATCTCCGATATCAGGGAAGGTATTGGGTGTGAAATGAGCCTCTTTGCGGATGACTCTAAGCTGGGGAGACTGGCCCTGCAAGAGGACCTGGATACTCTGCATAGGTGGTCCTGCACCTGGAAATTGAAATTTAACTCCTCCAAGTGCAAGGTGCTAAACCTAGGGCTGGAAAACCCCAACTATGTATACACCCGGCGGGGGGGGGATGAGTTGCAGGTCACGGCTGGGGATAGAGACCTACGAGTCTTGGTGGATGTTAACATGAATAATTCAGAGCAATGCAGGAGGGCTGCAGTCAGGACAAATAGGATGCTGGGATGCATCGCTAGGGGGATTACCTCAAGGAACAAGGGAGGTGATTCTGCCACTGTACAACAGCCTGGTTAGACCACATCTTGAGTACTGTGTGCAGTTCTGGAGGCCACACCTAAGGAGGGACATCCAACTCCTGGAGAGGGTTCACAGGAGAGCAACCAGAATGATCTGGGGCCTGGGGGATATGACATATGAGGAACGACTATGGGAGCTCAACCTGTTCTCGCTGGAGGAGAGGAGGGCCTGGGGGGACATGATTGAGGTCTTCAAGTATCTCAGGGGAGTAAGTAAGGTTAGCAGAGACACGATCTTTCGACTGAAGAAGGGGGAAATCACCAGAGGACACAGTTGGAAGACTGAGGGTGGTAGGATCAGGGGGGAAAGTAGGAGGAGGAGGTACTTCACCGAGAGTGTGGCGGAACCGTGAAATGCGCTGTCCGGGGAGCTGGTACAGGCAGCTATGGTGGAGGGATTCAAGAGAGGGTTGGACAGTCATAGGCAAGGGGTGAAGCAGAGGCTGTACTTGCTGTAGCAGTCCACAATGCAATTTGCCAACCATGTGGATAAACATTGCTTAGAAACTGAAGCGCTCTCTCTGCCTGGGGCAAAAGAAACAAACTGCTTTGACTTTCTGGACTTTTCAGTCCGAAGCAGATACTACTTCAAAGTTCTGCGCACATCTAACGCCTGAACTGGCATACTCAGGAAAATAAACAGGAAGGTGGATAGACTGATTAAAGGAAAACTACATCCTCATGTCATTTAAATTTCATTAGTTTCCATGTCAACAGACAACTCCTTTCCTGTAGCTGTTAGGGCTATATGTGTTAGCCTTAGTTTGTTTTCACTGCTCATGGTAGCCCTTGTGATTGCCCTGGGGTGGGGCTCCATTTCCTGGCTGTCGAAATCTCATTGTCCAGGAGAACTGCATTAACATATGAGAACATATCATCAGATCAACCATTTATATCATGTACCTCTATGCTGAAAGAACAAATACCCTGCAAAAATTCTCTGGAAACTCAAACTGAATGGAATTTAAAGGAAAAAAAAACTGTAGTGTAAGACAGTTTGCAAAGCTCACTGAAGGTAAATGTGGTATTTCACACCTTCTTGGAGCTGGTTTCTTTGAAGACTAATTAAGCAGACAGGCATACTGGTGAGTTTAAAGGGTGATCACGCATCATGTTCTCATATGCTAATACAGCTCTCAGGGACAATGAGATTGCAACAACCACGAACTGTAACATGGCACTAAAGATAGTACTGAAATGGAGACATCAGAGTGGTCGAAAGCCATCACCTGACCAAAAGCGAGCGGGGATTAATGCAGCAGTAGAGCCCGCTTCTGCAGCACCAATTCCAGCCACAAGAGATACCAAATGCCCACAATGAAAATAGCAATGTACGCAGCTTGCTAGTGCATGTTCCTGAAGTTGCGAATGCGACAACCGAGGAATCATAAGACAGCTGATATCAGGGTCGAGCAATACGATGTATGTACGGGCAGCAGCTGCGTGCAGCAAGCAATGGTAGCGACGCTCGGGAACTACACTAATATGCCGTCAGGACGTAGTGCATCGCAGCTAGACCTGAAGTAAGTCAATAGCAGTAAGGATCTGAAACCGTTGTTTTGCATGTATCCACCCAGAACAATCAGTCAAATAAAGCGGTCAGCATGAAATGAGTTGTACATGTTGAAAGAAAAGTAATTTTGCAAGTAGTGGTGCACAATACATACCAATAAATAGATCTGTCCCATGATTCAGTACTGTGATCGATGCCCCCGATGTAACAACAAACGGCAATACGTCAAAACCGTCGGTCAGAATGTAAAAAAAAAAAATTCAACTTGGGCCTGCTTGAGATGGCAATGCAATGTAAGCATTTGTTCAAAATGTGTCTACACTACATGAATGTATGTGACCCAAACGTGAACGCACATGATCTTACATGCTCACTGTAAGAAAAGCAGCAACTCGCAGCATTTTTTCTCCACAGCAGTAAGCGATCGCCAGAATGTGTAAGTCGGTCTGCATCTAATATTAAAGTAACAATACTTGCCATGTTACAAGCACATTAATCCCCTCCAGAGTTGGGCTCTACCGGTGGATTAATGCCCAGGTGGGTGATTGGAAGCACTCGGCCTGCGGCCTCGTGTACCAACCCCCACCCGGGCATTAATCCACCGGTACAGCCCTCCTCTGTCTGGGATTAATACTTACATGGAGCCTCCCAAGATAGTAACAGGGCCTAGTATGAACTTGTGAAAACTGACTAAATTAGTTGCATACATCTTTAACAGCTACATGAAAAGAGTTGTCTGTTGACATGGAAACAAATAACATTTAGAAGATATGATTGTGTAGTTTTCCTTGAAGTGTAAACTCAGAGACCACCTTGGGTACAAACTTGGGATGTGTGTCCAAAGACACCCTGTCTTTGTGAAAGATCAAATAAAGCTCCTCACACGAGAGGGACTGAAGCGCTAAAATATTCTAGCAGAAGTAACTGCAAGGAAAAACAGCGCTTTCCAAAAGAGAAAGCACAAATTGCAAGTCACGATTGGTTCAAAAGGAGACAGGGTCAACTGCTCCAAAATAAAATGCAAGTCCCAGAATGGATTTGGGGCTTTCACATGTATGATGCCCCTTAGAAAAGTATGGGAGACATCGAGCTGAGCAAGCGTGTGGTCATCCACAGGCTAATGAAAGGCAGAAATAGCTGAAAGGTGTACCTTGAGGGAGGAATACTGGAGGCCCGAGTCAGACAATGAAATCAGGTAGTCCAGGATATGGTTCACCAGGCAGGTAAAAGGGTCTAGGGAATGTTTGGCAGCCCAGATGGCAAATCATTTCCACTTCATGACATAAGTGGCACGGGCAGCAGGCCTGCGAGAGGCCACCAGGATGTCTGCCAACCTGTTAAGAGACCCTGAACCTGGCAATGGCTACATTCTCAGGAACCAGGCATGCAGATGGAGAGACCTGAGATTCGGATGGACCAGGGTCCCCCATTCCTGGGTCAGCAGATTCCTTCAAAGGGGCAGAGGGACTAGAGGTTCCTCTGCCAGCTGCTGAAACAGAGGGAACTATATCTGGCAAGGCCAGAATGAAACTACCAGAATCATGCTGGCCCCCTCCATTTGCAGCTTGATCTACACCGTCTGAATCAGGGGAAATGGAGGGAATGTGTACAGAGATCTCCTGCTCCGAGAGAGAGAGACAATGCGTCTCGCCAGAAAACTCCACACCCTGGATTTAGCATGCAGAAATTGAGCAGTTTTGCACTGAGTGGGGACGCAAAGAAGTCCAACTCTGGATGACCCCATCTGTCAAACGGATCTGCTATGGATGACAGAAGCTCCCATTCATGCATGCTGGACTGAGTCCTGCGGAGACTGTCCACTAGGGTGTTTGGGACACCTGGCATGTAGACCGCAGAGAGCATCAGACTGTTCCAGTGCCCAATACCACACTCTCATGGCCTCCCTGTAAAGGAGGTACGAGTGAATTCCGCACTGCTTGTTGATGTAGTAGATGACACTCAGATTGTCTGACTGCACCAGCAGTTGGCCTGGAGCAAGATGTTCGTGAAATGCCTGCATGGCCTAGAGCACTGCTCTCATTTCCAGGACACTGATATGCAGAGCGGCTTCCCACTGGGACCAGGAGCCCTGGGTTTGGAAGTGAAGCAGGTGTGCTCCCCAGCCTAGACCTGAAGCATCCGTGGTTAGAATCAGATACGGGAAGAAATCTGGAAGAGAACCTCTTGAAGAACATTCAAACGGTCCCTCCACCACTGTAGTACCTTGCGTACTGTGGGGGAGACCAGGACTTGGTCCAACTCGTCTGTGCGCTGGTTCCACTGTACTCTTGAGGGTCCACCGCAGGGTGCACATGCTTTATTTGGGAGCACGACAATTCGCTCCCGTCTTTTCGCTCCCGACAGTACACTCCGGCGTCGCTTCGCACCTTTGACATTACACTCCCTGGCAATTCGCTCCCCCGCTCGCTCCCTTTTGCAGCTCAAATGCCCCTCATTACATTTCAACAGCTCTTACCTCTTATCTCTTAAAGTAAATCATGGCAGCATAGTGTAGAGCAGGTAGTGATTGAAACCACAGCAACTAATGCAGCCCATAGTAACACATGACATCATGACGCTTTTGTTACTGTCCGAGTTTGCGCATTCACTGGATGTTACTTGGCCAGTTTCTGGTGAGTTAAATTCAGATAAGTCTTTATTTTTAAAACCACTGATGTCTTTATTTCCTAAATTTTAAAAATGACAGGGGCCTTATATTCAAAGCTATGGGCCACCCCACGTAAAAATTCTTCAGTTATGTGATCTGCACTGTTCTCCAAAATACAGGCTAGTCTGGCAATATTGTCACGGTACACATGCTGTGATGCAGTTGGGGGGTTGCCTGCAATGATCTGCTCCACCTCTGAGTCTTTTTTTTTTGTATTCCCCTGAGGCTTTCAATAAATTTCCACACTGTGGGATGTGCCATGCAAAGGATACTCTGCATCCCACGGTGGAACGCCTCAACCACATTGTTGGTCTTTGCCCTGCCGTTAGAGACACTTTGTGCGCGAGTCCACAACTCAATGGCAAAATGTGGCTGTCTGCGTCCAGTTTCACGTGTTTCTTCGGCCAACCCACACATCCTCAAAGTTTTCAATTACTGGTGTCAGTTCTTTGGGGAAAATATTTAAGCTATCATCAGTTATTTCCTCAAAACGTGCTGTTACTTCTGAGGGGTAAAAAGACAGTGCTGGTAAGTACTTGCACTTAAGTGCAAATTCAGAGTCCTGTGCATACTGTACTGCCAGCCCTTCTGCCTGTATCTTGTGATACACACATTGGGTGAAGTGGAAAAAGCAACCAACTTGTTTTGCATCTGGGAACACAGACTTAAATGCAGCTATTGTTGCATGCTCGAAATTAGTAATTACAACCTCAGGGCTAAGATTGGGATTAAGATCCTTCAAAATGGTGAGCATTCTTTGATAGCACTCCCTATTTTTGCCAGGCAAAAGCACAAAAACAGCTGGCTGTGCATTCCCAAACATTTCACCCATTATGACGTATAACTGCATAAACAGCAGCAGTGCAATGCTAAAAGTTCCATCTGCATGCCACAACTTACAGCGCTCTAAGAATTTTAGATTGTTCTCAGTGCCAAACATTAAAATATGATTGTGCCCAGGTCCACTATCATAGAGCAAAAACTTTTCAGGCTCACTGGCAGCGTCTGGTTGGTACATGGTATTCGCAGCTGGCAAAGGTCTCTAAGGTTAGGAGGAGCACCATGTGCACGAACCCTTTGAATGGTTCGTTTTAAGTTTTTATCGATTTTTCCCTGTGCAGCCAGTGACACCTCTTTTTTAGCATGCAGAACGACTTGAGCTGTGTTATCCTGTATCGAGCATGCTCTCTCCTTTGCGTTGTTTACTGCATCATGTTTTTCTACTGCATAGGGGTCTGGTGCGTGGGTATGCTGAGAAAGCTGCAAAATTATGGCAGGGTCATCGTATGATAGTGTGTACTCTGGCACTGCAAACCTTGATTTTTTTAACTGCATGCTCGCACTGCCATATTGCTTTATCATTGTGCCCACGTTTATGAAATGTGTACAGGTAGTTACGGTCGTCCACCACTTTTTTCTTGGACCAAGAGACAAGCCATTGTAATAAGAAAACCTACGAGTGGAAGTGTGCTTTAGTGACATTATTTATAACTTCCTAGTACAAATTACTTGTGGTTGCCCAAAGCAGGTAACTGATTAATTGCTTCATTTAAATATTTCATTTCTGCCCCATACACCGAATATCAATATAAACTACAACCATCGCACTGAATAACACAGAGCAATCTTGAATGTGACACTGCGGCAGCGATTTGGGTGGGAGTGTGTTCACATAAGTGCGAGTTTGCGTGGGAGCGTACTGTCAGGAGTGAAAAGACGGGGAGTCAAAATACGGGAGCGAACTGTCATGTACCCATTTCTTTTTATTAATTTTATTTAGTTTTTGTTGACCAGGTAAGTGCACTAGACAAATTCTGCCTATTTTCAGGCAAGACCTGGGGGAAGGGGATACAGATGCATGCCAACTGATCTTGAACCAGATTAAGTGGTTGGTGGTATTTTTAGTGAATGGGGGAAATTTGGCCAGGGCACCAGGTAAATTCCCCAACTCTTGTCGGTAGGGGGCACTGGTGTATCAATGGATGCGGGAGTTTCTGGCAGTCTGCCTGTGATGGATGATGGAGCATGCAACGCTGATGTGGCTGCTACATTTCCTAGTATGGATAGAAATGTGGTAAACGCTTTGGCTATGGATACAGATGATGCAGGTTTGGATGTTAGCCCGAGGACTGAAGGACCGGCGGATTTGATAGCGGCTGGGCTACAGCACAAAATAGTTTGTGCAAGCCCTAAATGAAGAACAACAGTTGCACCTTTTACAGGGCTGTCTACTCCTGGTAGAGGATCGGCGGAGAAAACTGCAGCACCTTGCGATGTACCATGTCCTGATGTAGGTGCTGTTACAGGAAGAGAAAAGGAATTTTGTGTTGAAGGTGTGAGTCAGCGTCTCACGAGTGACAGACCAATGCCTCAGGTAGTGGTTAATGACACTGCGAGTGCGCCCTGCATCGCAGCAGTTGTCCAGGACTCAATACCGTCTTCTGCGGTGTTTGGCTCTGTAGCGGTTAGTACTATTGTTGAAGATCACAATTTCCTTATTGTACAAAATGACGCTGGTCCACATATGGACACAGATTGTGGGCCTTCTACTGATACAGAGGCTGATTTTCCAGATTTGCATATTACGGCTATGGACTTTAAAACTGGGCATAGAGGTACAGAAAAAGACACGGATCAGGGTATAAATATTGAATGGTCAGGGGACACTGCTTTACAAAATGCAGGTTAGTGGGGGTTAGAGGCCTGATCCTGCTGAAGGATTGGCCCATAACACAGGAGAGGAGCTTAAAGATGCTGAGACTATGGCAACAGAAAACACTGACACAGTTCCACCTATTGTTCAAACCTGCACAGAAAATGTTAGTACAGCTACTGTACATACTCAGGCTCCCCCCAGTCAGGATGATGGACAGGGCTTACATAAGGAGGTGCCGATCCTATGTAGTTATAGTGCGGAACCTACAGGTTCTCCACAGGGGAAATGTACCACCTCAGTTGGAAGCCTCAAATTATGCAGACAATTTAGACAAAAAGATGTCACTTTTTCAGGCATTACGGGGTTTTAAATAATTGATTAGCAGTTTTTTTTCTTGGGGCTATACTAACTGTACAGAAAGTATTTATATACATTTTCTAGAAGTGCTGTGTTTGTTAAACACAGTAAGGCAAGAGCTATGCATTTTCACAAAGATTTAGCACTTTTATGAACAAAACGCTAATCAGATTTTAGAGTTAAATAAATCTCTGCATTATACCGGCCCAAAGGAAAAATGCTGTACGTTTGCAGTATTGGGGGGGAGGGGGTTGGCCCACCCTCCTGACAGAATTTATGTGGGTAAAACCTTGTTGAAAGAATCACTAAGATTTTTTCAAATGAAATTTACGCCCCGATCCATGCTTCTGGTGATTCTGTCTTTGACATTAGTTTTAAATCCCCTGTGGGTTTAGATCGATTCTGGACTGCCTATGACAAAAAACACCATTCAGCCTTACGGATCCCGTTCCGACCTATCCCATTGACTAAGCCACAGATCAAACAGATTACAGTTCTTTTTCCGAACGAAGGCATTGCAGTATCTCATGTATAATATTGGTTACAAAAAAAGATGTGATATGCTAGGAGAACCTTCCCCAATATTGGATGAAAAATATCTTTGGACGGCACTTCCCCCTCCGGAGGCCACAACCCCCACCCCTGCTGGATAGGCCTTTGTTTCAGAGTCTTTAGAACCTGAGGTCATGGATGAAGATAATGATCTTTTAGCTAAAGAGATGGTTGTAGATGCTGTCAGAAGCATAGACCCCTCCATGAAATATGTACAACACGTTGCTGAAGAATTACCTCATGATATGCTACCACCTGAAACCACTGTGGTGACTTCCAAGAAACGAACTATGAAAATGACAAACCTAAGGGCGAAGCTGCCTAAAATGGGGAAATAAATCTTACCAGCACCCCTCTCTAATGCTTATGATGTTTTACAAATTCCAGATTCAGATCTTGGAGATGATTCTGAATCTTCTTCAACTTTTTCATCTTTGAAAGGACATTCTTCGGACTCAGATGTAGACAATTTGGCGGCTAAGGTTACAGCTGTTAGAACAAGAAAAAAATTACAGTCTGATTCTACACCTCGATGAAGCGCTCGTCTTGGGAAACAAGCTGGAACTTGAATAAGTTTTCAAAGCACTGACCTTTACTTTGCTGGTATTAGCATGCGGCCTCTTTTCCGTTTTCTATGCCAGCACAACATGCTTATATCATTGCTACATTGAATACTAATAGTATCAAAAATTGGAAGCGTCGTCTTCTTACATTTACAAATCTCCGTGATAAAGTAGACATTGCATGCTTACAGGACATTAGATTGTATACTGTGAATGATACTGAGCAAATAAATTATGGTGCTGGGTTCGCCCTTCTATTCTTCGACAATGGAACGGTGTGGAGGGGTGGGGGGTTTATTTTCTGGATGGTATTACTGCATTTCAAAAGTTATGGATGTATGCCCAGTGAGGGTAATGCTGCTTGATTTTGGTCATCATGGGCAGCAGTGGCGTTTGTTAAATATATATCTGCACCTCAAACAAAAAAAGAAAGGGTGGAAATATTTCAGTGTGTAAAACTGTATTTATTTACTTCTCAGGTGTTAGTATGGGCAGGAGATTTTAATTGTGTTTTGTCAACACAGAACACAGGTACAAAGCAATCGAAAGTACTGTATATTGTGCTTCTGGGGCTTTAGGACGGGTGGTTCAGCAAGTGGGTTTAGTGGATGTTTACAGACAGGTGCATAATACTGGAGGCTATACTTTTTATAGGGCAGAATTGGCCGTCAGAATTTACTACTGTATGTTTTTGTTTCCCCTAATATTAAAGTCCAGCGGGCGTTTTTAGTTCCAGTTGAAACTTCTGATCATTTAATGATAAAAGTAACTTTGTCCATGGGTGATACAATTACACATGGGAAAGGGATGTGGAAATTAAACAACATGTTGATCCTAGATAAGGGCTGTGTGGACTAGGTACTGGAGTTATTACGGGCTAGAAAATCAGTATTGTGTTTGGCTGACAGCAGTAGTAGGTGGTGGATACAAACGAAGCTGGACATGAAAGTACTGCTCCAGTCTCTTTCTTTTAAAAAAACATATGGAAAAATACATGCGCTATTTAACTTTGAGAAGGCAATGTATGAAAGTTGTGTCGTGTTTAAATGAAGGTTTTGGTAAATATGCTGAACAGATTCACTGTCTTAAACAACAAATGGTGGATTAGCAATATGACAGGGCGAAGTCCCTATTATGTGAACGTAGGATATGTATCCCGGGTAAGGGGATGACGGGAGATATTTTTGATAGCTGCCGAGCAAGGATGCAAAAAAGAACGATAGTCTCTGTGTACACTGCAAGGAACAAATGTTACTTCCATGGTGGGTATCTTGGAGGAGGTGGCTAGATATATGGAACAGATGTATTCCGCACCACCTATCACCCATTCCATGACTGATGAACTGTTAGCTCCCTGTCAGGTTCCAAAAATCCCACTAGCAGACTCGGACCAATTAATTGTACCTATAACTACATAGGAAATTGTAGAGGCAATAAGGTCACTGAATAATAATATGACCCCAGGGCCCGGATGGACTGACTACTGAATTTTATAAAACATTTATGAATGCATTGGTGGATGTCTTGGTGGTACTTTTTAATCAACTTTTGTTTAATCACGATATTGCTCCTCAATTTGGACAGATGATTCAATTATTTATTTACAAGGCAGGAGACAGACAGCAGCTCCAGAATTGGAGGCCTTTGAGTCTAATGAATACAGGTGCAAAAATATTGATGAAAATCCTGGCTAAGAGGCTGGGGATTGTGGCTCCTCTGGTGATAGACAAGAGTCAGGTTTGTACGATAAAAGGGATGGAATATTACAGATAATTTACTGCTGCTACGGGAGATGGTCTCTTTGGGACATCAAAATACTGTACAAGGATATTTAGTTAGCTTGGATCAGGAAAAAGCATTCAACAAGGTGTCTCATCTCTATTTATGTTGGGTTCTGGCTGCCTATGGAATTCCTAAGATGTTTATCAGTTGGATCCAAAATTATATAGGATTGCCTCTACTTTCCCTATTATAAATGGGCATACGGGGAGAATGGTACAAGTCTTACAAGGTGTATGACAGGGATGCCCCATGAGCCCTTCATTATACATTTTTTGCCTGGATCCGTTACTAAAACATATTAGGCAGATTCAAGCAATACGGAGTATTGCAGCTCCTGGAGTGCAAGATTTGACAAAAAATTTGGCATACGCAGACGATGTGTGCCTTTTGCTAGGGGACATTAGGTCGGTAGAACGGGCCTTGGATACTGATCAATATTATTCTAGTCTTTTCTATTCTTCACTAAATACGCACAAATGTGGTAGATATGTCTTGAGCAGGGATACCGAACATGTTGCTACAATTCGCAATTTCTGCATGATTAATATGGAACTGAAAATTTTAGGGGGTTCATTTTGGAAACTTGGATATGGCAAAAGCGAATAGGTTGTCAAAACTGGAGCAGTGTAATCAGAAAGTTCAGGTGTGGAAAACTTGGCAGTAATCAAAAATGAAAAACGTTTCTCAAGTGCATAACTTCTTTTTGCCTCAAATCTCTTATTTAAGTGCTGTATTTCCTCCCCATTGTTCATGTGATGTGTCTGTTTTAAGTATGACCTTTCAGTTAATCTGGGGGAGTAGACTGAACCCAATCTAGAGAGAAGTGCTATATAGAGAGTTGAAATATGGAGGTCTATGTTTAATTAACCCCATTAGTTACTGTCATAGTATTTTTATATTTAATACATTTACAGCTTTTATGAAACCCGGCCAGGCTGAAAGAAAAAGGGTGGCAGCAATACAGATTGTTCCATTAATGGAAATATGGGAACAGGGACCCTTGGTGGGCAGGTAACAAATTACTTGGCCGAATTTTTTGACCCCTTCAGTAGAAAAACTAAAAAAGTGGTCTTTGACCAAGGCACAAGTCTATATGTTATTGCCAGGAAAATGTTATATAGAACCATACAAGACAAATACTTTCAGGTACCTGTTGAGTATAAAGATGTCCATCCTGTGCTGTATCCAGATATACAGGTTTCTCTTATTGACGCACGGACTCCACCTAGGATGTGGGATGTGTTTTGGTTATGTGCTCATGGTAGACCGGGAGCCAAGGGTAATGCTAAGCATAAGAGAGTAGAGGAACGACTGTGCCCGAGGGAGTCACATGGTCAAACTGTTGAAACTCAGGAAGATTTTTTTAATTAACTGTCCTTGTGCCCGTGATGTGTGGAAACTTACTGCAACTCGTTGGCAGGACCACGGGTGGCAGACTGTTACATATGGGGATGTCATAATAGGACAGGTGCAACTGGTAAAGTGTATGGACCCCAACACTGTTAGGCTAATTTTTACCTGTACTAAGTTCTATATGTGGCAGGTAAGTTGCAAGTTTGTTCTCCAACAAAAAAGTATTTCCCCACACGTACAGGTGGATATGATTGAGAAGGAGATTAAATCTCAAGTGCAATTTGATAAGGAACACTTATCCTGAGACCAATGGAAGAAAAGATGGAAGGGAAGTATTTTACAACTTCTGGGATAACGGTCAGAGAATTATTTTATTGTTCTTTCCTTTTTCTCTCCCTTATTTCATATGTTTGTTGGTACAATGATACTGCAAGAGGGGTGGATTAGTATTGTATATTAGGAAAAGGAGTGATGTAATGTATTCCTTTGTTAAATATGTACAATTTGATTTGGTGATGTTAGTTTGGTTTCCGGTATGTCTGTATATTCATTTCTGTACAATATTGGTCATGGTGAATTGTGCTGGGGGGGTTTTATTTCTTGTTTTCTGTTTCCTGTACCATAACTGTTTATTTTCTTTTTGCAATAAAAATTCCCCTACTCTTTTCGATAAGTGCCATGGGATCTTTAACATCCACCTGAACTACCACCAGAACAGACAGATGGGACCTCGGTTTAAGGTCTCATCTGAAAGACAGCATCTCAGGAGTGCAGCACCCCCTCATGCTGCACTACAGTGTCAGTATTGGGATTTTAACCCAAGTGCCTGGTGTGGGGATAGAAGCCACAGCCTTCTGATCTCCCAGCCTCAGAGGCGAGTGTGCTACCTGGTGAGCCACTGACACTGTGAAGCCTGGCCAGTGGAATGATGGGAATGGCCATTGTCATTTGACCCAACAACCTGAGGTCCAGCCTGGCAGGCAGGAATGTACTGACTCCTAGCAACTTTCCGAGTCTGGACTATGAGGCACTCCACCCTGTTCTGGGGTAGGAAGCCCTTCACCTGCTCGGAATCCAGGACCGCCCCTACAGATTGCAGTCTTTGGGATGGGACTAGAACCAACTTGGACATTTTGACAGTAATGCTCAGAGAGTGGAAGAGCTGGAGAGTGTGCTCCAGAGTCAGCAAAAGCTGTTCTCTGGACGGGGCCCTTGAGAAGACAATCGTCCAGGTAAGGGAAGACATACAGTACCTCTCTTCGGAGTGCTGCTGCGACCACTGTTAAGCACTTGGTAAAGACACACGGCACACAGGATAAGTCAAAGAGCAGCACTTTGAACAGTAATGCTCACCTTGAAAGGCAAAACGAAGAAACCTTCTGTGGGGAGGAAAGACCGAAATGTGCAGGTAAGCGTCCTGCATATACAAGGGAACAGAGCCAGTCCTCAGTCTTGAGGAGGGGCATAAGGCTTGGCAAAGTTACCATCTGGAACTTTTTGTACTAGACAAAGACTGAGTTCCTTTCGATGGAGGATGGGCCTCAGATCTCCGGTCTTTTTGGGGACCAGGAAAAACCTGGAATAAAACTCCTGATTTCTCTGTTGCCTTAGCACTAATTTGAAAGTCTGCTTGAGCATAAGAGACTGTACTTCCTCCCAGAGAACAGACAAGTGGGGTGGGGGGAAGGGGTGCCTGGAGACTGCTGGACAAGCTCTGGGGTGTGACCCTTCTCTGTGATCTGCAGAATCCATGCATCTGAAGTTATGATTCTCAACCGATTCAGATGGAGGGAGAACCGACCTCCAACCACCACCTCCTGGGTCTGGACCAGAAGAAGGGGGTCTGGCAAGGAGTTAACCTGAGGTGGATCCAGCTGCAGAGGCTGCTCCATCATTTTTGGGACACTTGGCTGCCATTCCAGTATTGGAGAGGGCAGGCAAGGAAGCCTGGGCTCTACGTTTACCCTGGGCACAGGGAGACGATCCTGGCCTATTGGCCGGTTTATGAAAGGTAGACCATCCTCTACCTCGTGGCTGAGTAAGGTAAAGAGAGTGGACAGATTTGATGGCTGTGCCCAAGGCCTGCAAATCGTTTCTAAGGTCCTGGGCATCAGGGCCAAAGAGCTTGGTGCCACTGAAAGTGGCATTAAGCACCTTGTTCTGTACATCAGCCGCAAAGCCAGGAGTGCCTAAGAAGGCATATGCCAGTAGCGGCTGCTCTGGAAACAGTATCGGCCATATCATACAGGGCCCTGAGGAAGTGTTTGCTAATAGCCTCAGCAGTTTGAAAACACTGAAGCAGTTCCTCCTTCTGGGAGCCATCAGGAAGGGCCTGAGTGGCAGCTTTGCTCTTTCTCCAATTGGCTTCTGGTATTTAACCATGTGTGACAGATAGTTAGCAATCCGCAAACCCTTTTGCCTCAGCGGTCAATTCTGCAGGACTCCTTGTCTGGGGGAAGGGAACTAAGGTGCTTATGTGCCATAGATCTGCCATGGACTGCCTTGGTGACCACAGAGTCAGTTTCGGCCTGGGCAGCAAAATAAGGCAGGTCCTGAAGGTCATTATAAAGATGTCTGCCCTACGTGGCATAGCTGGCACCATGTCTGGCCTGTGCCAGGCTGCCATAGTGGCATTCTTCAGAGCTGGAAGCATAGGAGAAATGATCTTAAGGGGAGATCCGGGAATCTCCAGAAGTCCACCAGGTCTTTCCAGGTGACATCCCCCTCCTCAGTCTGGAAGCCCATTGCGGCAGACAACTGCTTCATCACATTGAAAAAGTGGCATCCTCAGGAGGAGACCACGGAATATGCTTGAGAGAGTTCTCAGTGACCAAGGAGGCAGTGAACTTATCTGAGATGAGAATTTCTTCCTCTTCATTCTCTATATCATCAGGGAGGATGCGGTCAGGATCATACTCCTCTTCATCTAGGTCTGGCATCGGATTTGCTGCAGATGGCCCATGGGGTATCTCCCGGGGTCGACAAAGATGCTGTTGATGGTGCCAGTGAAGAGGGCCTACTGAAGGCACCTAGCTGCTGAATGAGTACATTTGTGAATTTGACCAGTACTTCATTTAGGTCCATAGTGGACATCGACGGAGGTGGGTTCAACGGCATGGGAGCCGATGACCTTCCATCCTGGGAGCCCAGTGAGCCTGTAGCCCTGGAAGGAGAAGGGGCAGGCTTCGACAGAGTTGCCATCGATGATGTTCCCGTCGTCACAGTGGAGGGGCCGAAGACCCAGAGATCAACGTCCGAGTGCCCTGTGAGTCAGGCGAAGGAGCTGTCAGTATGGGTCTGGTAGGAACTGAGAACTGGACAGCTGGTCTCTTCGTCAGAGCAGCTGACAGCAACAAAGAGCCCCCCCCCGAAGGAGAGGCCAACGGGATTGCTGCCGGGGGGAATGGTCGCGATCCCAGTCTTTTTTTATGACTTTACCCTCCACCCCCCCTTCCCGAGGACTTGTCTCGGGCCTTGAAGGCCTGGAAACTTGAAGATCTGGTGGGCGACTGAGCAGCCAGGGCCCCAGAGCACCCCTGCCCAGAGCTGGCTACCTGTTCCATTAATTTTTTCAGAGCCTTCTTGCATTGCTTGACTGTTGTGTTTGATTAAAATTCTGGCAGAGCTCACAGTCGGAAACATTGTAGTTAGGCCCAAGACAGCAGACACAAACTGAGTGTTCGTCCGTAGAGGCAATCTTTTGTCCCGCAGCAGCGACAGAAGAGAGAAGAAGGATTAACTCGACATAAACAAAAATAAAACTCTCTACAAAGAGCTTTTGGTAAGGGTTAGAAGAAAAAACGTCCGTAGGCCAAAAAAGGAGCAAACACTGCGACAAAGCTTCTGCAGAGACTGTGCAAGCAAGTCAATGGCGAGAAAGAACTGAAGAGGGAGTGGGGTCACCCAAGCCTATATAGGGTTGCTGACGTCGGCGGCCCCAGTTGTATTGCTGAAAATCTTCCTTGTGGATTCCCCTTCACCAATGGCAAAGGTTCCTACAGTGTTACCTGATGACTGAGGTACCCCCGAAGAAGATAGGATGGTTACTCACCTGTAACTGTAGTACTGGGAGTGGTATATGGTTCACATCCACACTCTGGTAGTTGCACTGGAATGATGTTACTGGTCAGAATGTCTTTAAGCTAAGCGTCTCCCACAACCAGGGCAGTATAACACCAGACTCTAGCTGTGATGCCAGATCTCATACACTGGAAGCAGGATCATGTGCCACTTGCGAGAGGAGGCCGGGTGGGTTGCGTGGATGTGAACCAAATATGACTCCTAGAACTCTGGTTACAGGTGAGTAACCTATTCTTCTAGGGGTGTGGATAAGTTTCACTTATCCATACTCTGGCAGACCCCTAGCAGTTCTCTGGGGCAAGGCACACAGCCCTAGTTGGCAAACACACACTGGAGAACTGGGGTCCCAAAACACACATCCCAGACATGACTTCAGGCCGATGTGATAATGGGAAACATGACTGAAAAGGCACGATAAAGACCGCTCGCCCAGATATGCATTCACAGCATAAAATGTTGCCAGATCTGCTGACTGCATACTTATGATGTAGTGTACTGCTGCATTTTTTTCATGCAGTCATTTGCAGCAGGTGTTTCAGGGATGTCCACATTGGCTGACTTCTTTATGTCCCCCTCTTATTTAGATTCCTCTTCTTTAAGAGTAAGGACGTCTCTGGTTATTTCTTCCTCACTAATTGTGCCCATTGTTCATACTTCATCGTCACAACCCTGTCTAGCACCATAACTGTGATTTGCTGACTGAAGTGAATAATAGGGACTAAAAACAATAGCCATTTAGCACATTTTAAATGCTGAGTCCACGTTGGAATGCAGTGAGTGCTAGCGTTAATCAGCACCATTTACACCTAGCCGCATATCAGGGAAGGCGTTAATCACCAGAGCCAAAGTGAGACCGCTAAGTCAGTGAGTTTCACTGACAGTTGACAGTGAACTACCACACAAGCTGCAACAGAAAATGTTCTTTTAACCGAGCTAAAAGTGATTATAAACGGGCTTTTTGCCCATAGGAATACATTAAAAATTGGGACATAAAAGTCATGTTCTTATAACCGGGATGTTCTATTAACCAATGTTCTTACAAGTGGGCTCCACTGTATTATGTATGTGATCTGTAGATGCCTTTGCAGAACCAAGGGCATAATAACTCTCAACCACTTTCTAACAGGGATGTGCTCCAAATCAATCCCGGGTTACCGTACTTTAATTCTTTTTTTAGGGTTCCTGGTAATGAACATATGAGGCAACAGGCTAGACAGAGAGCTGTGCAATGTATATGAAGAAGCCTGTATATACCATGCCTGCAACATTATGAACTATATTGGATGAATTCATACTTTTGAACCATTGCATTCGTTTCACTGAGTTTGTTGCTCTTCACCCAAAACATTTTTACACAAATATAAGTGAAAAAAAAAAGGTTTTGACCTCAGATGCAGGTAGTTAAAAAAAAAAAAAAAGTTGTCCAGCACTGACAGTGCTCCCAACTACTGTAGCCATCTCACCTTGAATACGTAGACTCTCCTGATACTGAATTATGAAATACTCTTGAGTATGCTGAAGTTTCCGTAGGTCATTTTCTGTATCCTGGGTCATAAGCCTCAGCTCTTCAAAGGCCTGATTGATTTGTAGGTGTTTTTGGGACATTGTGTCCAACAGGCCGCTGACTGGAGAACTAGGCTGCAATCAAAACCAAAATAATTTCATAAAAATGTCAGCTGTTTCTTTTTCAGTTATCCTTGTTATCAACATTAATTTAATTTCAGATTAAAATATTTTCATTTTAATTTCATACAAAATATTTCATGCAACATATTATTCCAAGTCCAGAAACAGTCTTGACATTAATGTATTTATGTAATACTAGCTCACACAAATACTACAGTGGAGGTGTGGAGCCCACTTATAAGAACATCCCTTTTATAAGAAAACGTTTTAAATGTCCCAAGTTTTGCTTATTATTTTCAATGGCAGTAAAGCCAGTTTATAAGAACAATCGGCCCGTTTATAAGAGCAGTTTTTTTTCCCACCAGAGGTACTGGTAGATAGATGGTCATTATCACCTCTGAATATGCTAAGCCAGGTCTCACCTCTGAATATGTTAAGCCAAGTCTGAATCTTCATCTAGTGTCCTTATTAAGAGTCACTTAAGGAATGAATGTATGTGGGAGAGATGCCTTATGAAGAAGGCAGCACATATTCCTTCATAGTTAGGTGAGACACTAAATGAATTTTACAATACCCTTCACTATTTGAGCAAGAGTTCTTTTATAAAGCTATATTATACTACTTTTAATAACGAGTTTTCTAAAATGTAGTCTGAGCCCAGTTTCATCATGTTAACCACAGATTTTCATTGTTTTCAATGTAGCCCTCTTACAAGAGCATCCCGGTTGTAAGAACATTTTTGCTTGGCATTTAGGGTGTGCTTATAAACAGGGCTCCACTGTATCACAATTCAGTTAAACGGAGGACATCGGAAAACAAACTTGCAAAGTTTATAGCCAAACCTAATGCAATTTTAATCTCTGTCCATTGTCTATTATAGACAAAGGATAAGCACAGGTAGTTTCTGTTAAATGTGTTTTCTTAGATTATAAAGACTGGCAGAGTGACTGACTCTCTTATCTTTATCTTGTTACTTAACTCCTTCAGTTGCACATTAACAGGCAAGAAACAACCTAGCTGCCAATCGTTATTACTGAAGTACCAGTCATCTGTGCTGTAAAGTTGATATCTATCATTACTGAAGCTTTACCTCAAACTACTGCAATGTAATGGAATATTTCCCCAGGGCAACTAATCAGCAAAAAGCTAAGCTCTATTAATGAGTAATACATAACTAGGGTTATCACTTTCCTAAACGTACTGGGCCTAGGGCATATATTAAATCTGTTTTAAACTATTTGAAACTCTCCTAACAACACAAGTAAAACTTTATTCTTGGTGGAATTACTGTGACACAAATTTTAATTATATATTATCACCCACTGATGAGCTGTTCACACTGTAACTGTATATCTTCCTATCTTCACCATTCATAAAGTACAGTTACATAAGAACTTACCGTAACAGTAGATCTTCAAAAGAGGCTTTGCAGTAGGTAATTATACAGTATATACGACTGATGCCGGACGGCATCAGGACTCATACCTCTCAACTGTCCCTGATTTTGAGGGATGTCCCTGATTTTGACTCAAAATTTTACTCTGTTCCTCCTAAAATTTGTGTTTCCGTGGCTAAACATTGGGAATTGTAAGCACAAAATAACATCAAACATAAAAGTTACAGACAGACGTGTTCTTCTTTAGAAAATGTATTTTGCACTAAGCCCCATATTCTACTAGCGTTCTGGGTGGATATCTTTAATTCTAAAAAAGTGTCCCTGATTTTGGTCCTTTGTCCCTGATTTATGAGGCAGGAGGTTGAGAGGTATGTCAGGACTTGACGGAAAAATTTCTAGCTAGCAGTCTCTGACGCCCACCTTCCAGTTCTTTCCTGCCAAAGGCCAAAAGGCAAGACGAGAGAAAAGCGGATATTTCCCCTCCTGGAAAAGGAGCTGAAAAAGCTTAAGGGGATGGAGGGTGGGAAGGTATTACCTACTGCAAGAGCCTCTCGAGATCTACTGTTACAGTAAGTCTCACGTAACTGTACTATCTTACTCGAGAGGGCTCTTGCAGTAGGTAATTACATATAGGACTGAGTCCCAAGCAGTCTGGAACAAGGAGAAGCAAACGGGAGGAGGAAAGCTACTCAGAAGTAGATCCTCTGGTTGTGAAGGCCTTGTGAAACAGCCAGCCCGAAGCCTGCTCTACGGCTAGAGGCAATGTCCAAACTGTAATGTTTCGTAAAGGTATGGACAGACGTCCAAGTGGCGGCTGCACAAATGTCAGCCACTGACACATTCTTGAAACAAGCCACAGAGGCAGCGACCCCTCTGGTGGAGTGGCCTACAACTTGACCTGGCAGGGTCTTGTTGTACTTGTCATAACAGAAAGTGATACAACGAGCCAACCATTTCGACAGGCATTGCTTAGAAACAGCATTGCCTTCTCTTTTATGAGCAAAAGAGACGAACAGTTGATCAGTCTTTCTGAGATCCTTCGTCCTGTGGGTGTAGTATCGCAGAATTCAGTGAACATCCAAAGTATGCAGGAGGTACTCTCTATGATTAGAGTACTGCGTAAAAAAGGCAGGCAACTCTATGGACCGATTCAGCGTTGATTCCGCAACCACCTTAGGGAGAAACTTAGGGTTGGGTACGCAGAGCCACACGTTCCTTGTGAAAAATCAAATACGGGATTTTACACATCAGGACCTGGAGCTCGCAAATCCATCAAGCAGAAGTAATGGCCACTAGGAAGAGAGTCTTCCAAGAAAGGAACTTTAGGTCCGCTGAGGCTGCTGGCTCTAAAGGAGGCAGAGTAAGCTTCTCTAAAATGGAATTCAGATCCCAAGGAGGGGTAGAAACCCGAATAGGGGGTCATAAGTGAAGGACCCCTCTCAAAAAGGTCTTAGAGACCCCCCAGCTGAGCAAACGTTCTGTCTGCAAAGGAGACGTGATAGGCCGAAATGGCCGCCATGTGAACTTTTAAGGATGAATGACTGAGACTCAGATCGAAGAGGTGTCGCAGGTGATCCAGAAGTCGGCCGACAGAGCATGAGAAGCGCTCAACATCATTGGAGGCGGCCCAAATAGAGAACTGCTTCCATTTTATGGCATAAGTAGATCTGGTTGAGGGTTTCCCGCCCCACCAGAATCTCAGCTACTCATGGGGGGACAGACCCCGAATCGGGCTTGACCTACGCCTGCAGGAGCCGCATGCAACTGAAGGGACTTGAGGCCTGGATGGACCAGGGTCCCCTGATCCTGGGTCAGTAAAAACAGTGACAGAGGAAGAGGAGGTTCCTCTAATTACTGTTGCAGAAGAGAGAACCAAACTTGCCTGGGCCAGAAAGGAGAGATCAGAATCATTCGAGCTCCTTCTGAACCAAGTTTCTGCAAGACCCTCGTAATCAGTGGAATTGGGGGGAAGGCACAGACGAATCTGTCCTTCCAGTCTAGAGACAGAGCGTCTCTCCAAAAAATGATGCGCCCTGGAGCGAGCAGAAGATGGGAAGTTTTGCATTTTGAGGGGATGCAAACAGGTCGCCCTGTGGAGTTTCCCAGCGCAGGAAGATGTCGTCTACGACCCCCTGATCCAGTTCCCATTCGTGAGCTAGAGCAGGTGACCAGCTGAGCCTGTCTGCCAGCGTGTTCTCGACCCCTGGGACGTGAGATGCCGTGAGGTGACGGCTGTGCTGCACTGCCCAATCCCAGACTCGCACTGCCTCTCTAGAAAGGGGGTATGAACGAGTTCCTCCCTGTTTGTTGATGTACCAGACCACACACATATTGTCCATCTGCACAACTAGGTGACCAGGAGACAGATGCAGATGCAGAGCCTGAAGAGCATACAGCACTGCCCTTAGTTCGAGCACACTGATGTGAAGGGACTTCTCGAGCTTGGATCAGGAGCCCTGGGTCCTGTGAGGACCGAGATGGGCTCCGCAACCCTCGCTGAAGGCGTCCATAGTCAACATCTGCGAGCGGGGAGAAAGACCAAAGGGAACTCCCTGGCAGAGGTTCTAGTGAACCATCCACCACTTCAAGTCCCGAGCCATGGGAGTGGAGACCAGGACAAGTTGATCTAGGTCATCCACTAACTGATCCCATTGAGACCAAAGCATCCACTGACAGATTCTCATGTGGAGCTGAGTGCGAGGGACTGTCGGAATCACAGCCACCATTAGCCCAAGGAGGCGAAGGACTGACCTGGCGCTGACCCATCTGTGGCTGGACAACAGGCTGACCTGGGCCTGGAGAGTGGACGCCCTGTCCGGTGGCAGGAAGGCCATGCCAGAGGTTGTGTCCAGGATCACCCTGATAAACTGGAGCCTCTGGGACGGGATCAGATGGGACTTGGCCTGGTTGATGGTAATACCCAGGCAGGCAAAGACCTGCTGGGTAAGGGAAAGGAAGCGCAGGAGTTCCTCCCTGGATGGGGCTGCCAGGAGCCAATCATCCAGGTACTGGAAAACCTGCACCCCTCAGTATGCAGGTAGGCCGCTACCACCAAAAGGCATTTGGTGAACACCCGGGGCATGAGGAAAGACCAAATGGGAGGGCCTTGAACTGGTAGTGGTCCCCCTTGAACGCAAAATGCAGGTATCTGCAGTGGGAAGGGCGGATAGGGATATGCAGGTAAGCATCCTGCATATCCAAAGCGCACAGCCACTGTCCTGGCCAGAGAAGAGGCAGGAGGCTCTGCAGCGAGAGCATCCTGAACCTCCTGTACTCCATGAACAAATCCAGGGAGCTTGACCGGCCCGGTGGCGCTGGGGGTTGAGGTGCTGGACGCCACACCTCGCGCCACGCTGGTGACCCGGGTTCGGGAACGAGCATGGATCGTCGGGGGTCGGCAGGGGACAAGAAGGATTAGGCATCCGGAGGACAGCTCTCCTTCCTTGGGGGGCCAGGGATGATGCCCGGCACCACAGCGACCTGTGGTGGAGACCCGAGGTACCGTAACGCTACAGTGCCAGAGAATAGGGTTGCGGAGCCACGGCAAGATATTCCCTGGCGTCATTGCACGTCGAGGCTCCGTTGGGGGAAGGAGTACTAAGAAGGGGAAAAAAAACAACTCCGTAGCTGATAAGCGATGGCGCCTTCCCCCGCAATCCACACTCCCGCAGTCGGGCTTGGTCCTCTCCGCTTCCCCTGCCCTCTCCAGCCCCGTTAGCTCAATACTGGAAGAAAGAGGGCCCTGGGCGGGGGCGACCCTTCCCCGGAGGGCAGACCCGGGGTATGCCCGGTGCCGGAGAGTAGTGGAGGAGGACACAGTACAACGCAGGGAGGTAGAGATGGCAGAAAGGAAGGTCAGATAGAGTTCAGTTGTGTGGGATGAAAAATAGAGTTCGAAAAAAAAAAACAAGTTCAGGGAGCTGAGGTCGAGAATTGGCCTCACGTCCCCCTGATTTCTTCGGGACCAGAAAGAAATGGGAATAGTACTCTGTTCCCTGAAGAGGAATGGGGACGGGTTCTATCACCTCCTTCAAGAGAAGGGAGGAAATTTCTTCCTGGACCAGAAGAAGATGCTCCTACAAGTACTACGACCTTGGGGGAGGGTGTCGAGGGGGTTTCTGAAGAAACTCTATTGAGTGTCCCTCTGCAATAAGCTGGATCACCCAGGAATCTGACGTTATCCTCTCCCAACCCGGGAGGTGGAGCGAAAACCTCCCTCCTATTGGTTCCTCTGGAAACGCCAGAGGCTGTGGGAGAGGAAAGGAGTCAGGTGGTGTGAGGCAGCATCGCAGCTGAAGCTCCCGCTGCTTTTTTGAGCAGTGGGGGCTTGGCAGCCGGAGGGGCCTGACGTTTATTGGCCATCTTTCCCTGTGGTTTCGCCTTTTGCCAATTCCGCCTGCGAAAGGGATGATGCTGCGCTGGAGGGGGATTGTATATGGAGTCCACAGACTTCAATGCAGTCCCCTTCTCCTGCAGATTGGTGATAATGTCCTTGTCATCACCACCGAACAGCACTGAACCCCGGAAGGGCGCTTCCTGAATAGCGGACTGCACTTCCGGGACCAAACCTGACACATGGAGCCAGGCATGACACCGTAAGCCTACGGCGAAAGCCGAGCTCCTATCAGCAGTGTCCACTGCATCGTACGTGGCACGATGCACATGCCGATTGGCCAAACGAGCCAAACGGACAAGGTCAGCCACTTCCTGTTTAACCTGAGAGTCAGGAAGGGAGTCCAACTTGGAGTCCACCTCACCAAGAATCGCTGTCTGGTAATCCCCCATGTGACCGACATAGTTCAGGGCCCTAATACCTACAGTGGAAGAAGCATAGATCTTCTTGCCATACTGGTCCAGAAGACGGGATTCTTTGTCAGGTGGAGATGAGCTCAAATGCTTCAGATTAGCTGACCGTCCGTAAGCTGCACTAATCACAACCGAGTCAGGTCAAGGGTGAGAATCAAGGAAGTCAACACTCCCAGGAGCCTGGTAGAGCCTATTAGACTTCCGAGGAAGAGGGGGTAATGCTGACGGTTGCTTCCAAATAAAGGAAACAAGGTCAGCATGAGGCTCAAACCAGGGTGGTACCAAGGTTGGAGTGGTCTCGGGCAGATACAGGTGCTCAGGGAGTTTCTTATGCTGTGGGTCCGGCTCCAAGGAGCGCCACTTATGAACTTCCTGGATTTTGCGCAGCAACTCTGAGAAAGAAGGATCCTCCGGAGGAGACTTCGGAGGAGTCCTAGGCCTGGGTTTGGTTGGAGAGCGTGGCTCGTCGTCTGGGTCTGAACATCCATTGGAGTCATCCGAGGTGTCCGAGGAGGAAGAGGAAGAATCCTTCTCCCAGCGCGGGGGAGGAACGGACCTCTTAGGAAGCCCTCAGGGAAGCGTGTCCTGCCCCGCCCTGCAACCAGAAGGCTTGCTCTGGGTATCTGGAGGTGGAGAGGGAGTCTGGGGCGTACGGGAGCCGGAACTGGCACCGTCGCCGGGAGATGACTCTCCACCTCCCTAGCGAGCTAAGCCTCAGCCCACCAGGAGTCCAGAGTCTCCTTCAAGTCCACCGGCCGCTATGGGGGAGGTCGTGGAGGAGGAGGGGGATAAGATACTGAGTGTACCCGTAGGGTGCTTATCTGTAACCCAACGGTGGGTAACCCGGCGTCGGGTAGTGAGGCACCGAGTACTGAGGCGTCGGGTACTGTGGAGCTGAGTAAGACGGCGCCGGATAAAATGGAGTTGGATACCCGGGAACGGGGGGGGTCTTACGAGGCAGACGGCCCGGCCGGAAGCCCAGCAGGCGTGCCTGGAGCAGAAGGCCTGGCAGGTGGAGGGCCCGGTGTTGGAGCGGCATTTGGGAGGGGGATGTCGCCCGGTGTTGGTAGGACCGGCGGCCATCAGTCCTATATGTAATTACCTACTGCAAGAGCCCTCTCAAAGTAAGATCTGGTGGGTCACAGCCGGAGGCGCTGGACCCTTACGGGAGCATTAGCTTTAAGAATTTTCAGCAGGGGAACCAAGAGAGATGGTGACACCCACGAGGCCAATGTATTAGGTGGTGCTCACAGACTGGCCAGTAACTGACAACAGCTCCCCCTAAGTCTTCGTTCCGCTTGCCGGAGAGGAGGGAAAAACCGAGAAGAGAAAAAATGAAGGGGGGGGTGGCAAAGAGCTTAAGGGATAGAATAAAGAAAGGAAGTGAAGAAAAGAATAAAAGCTGAAAGAAGGACAGAGAGAGAGAGAGAGAGAGAGAGAGAGGGGAAGGGTACTGCTGGACGGTTTGGGTGGTGCTGTGGGCACCAGAGCCTCTAGGGGGCCTAGAGGACACAATAGGTAAAAGTAAGGAAGAAAGGGAGAAGATGTATGGAGACAGACAGAGTTCTCTTCAGAAATGTAGCAAGGAGAGCTACCTGACCTTAAGGGACTTAGGGGCGGCAGAAAAAGAAGCAGTAGGAACACAGCAGAGACCCCAGAAGAGTCTCCAGAGTCACAGGCAGACAAAGAATGGCTGTGCACTCATCTACGTTCTTCTGCTGACTCTGTCCCCAGATTTTTTTTTGGTAGGATAAGCAATTGGGAAATAGAAGAAAGGGAGCTGTGAAGGGCTTGGTACAGCCAGAGAACCCAGATTGAGTGCAACAACTCTTTATCGTTTGTGTGAGACTATGAGCTAGTATCGCAAGCTCCCCAGAGCTGTGGAGTTGACCCGACCATCAAATATTTCAACCAAATGGCCCCTAGTCGGCACCAAAAAGACCATAAAAAGATAATAAGGGAAACATGTCTCCCTACGTCCCTTAATGTAGAGGGAGAAGAGTCTGAAGCCTCCCTCCTTCAGGTGACAGGGTAACTCCCCCAGGGACTTGGCCTTGGCATCCCTAGTGCGATGCCATCCTTAGAAAGCTGGCGGGGGGGGGCATCCCTCCTTTGCTGTGTGAATGCAGAGGGAGTGGAAATCCATGAAGAAACAGGTACCACAGGTATCCATATTGTGTTGTGGACCCAGGTGGGAAAAACAGCAGTAATGCCGGTCAGTGATGGTTATCGGCTTGACACAGGGGCACCGACGCAGCCCCACCTTTGATGTCTTAGTAGGCCCTGAACCCTATATGACCGCGATGGAAAAAAATAATAGAACGATAGAAAAGCACTCAATGTTGCACTGTAACAAACAGAAAAAAAGAAAAGAGGGTGATCTGATAAACTAGCAAAGTGTTGATCGAAGTTCGGTGGCAAGCAGACTGTGACACAGGTTGAAGTAGCTCTGTTACTCACGAGATGCTGCCTCAACAGCAGGAACAGCAGAACTGAGGCTAGGTGGAGCTGGCATCAGCTACTGGCCAGTCCACGAGCGACACATAATAAGTCAGCCACATGGGCAGCATCGTCCCCAACATCGGCCCCCTCAGCTCAAAATTCTTAAAAGCTAATGCTCCCCTGAGGGTTTGGCACCTCTGTCTATGGCCCATCAGTTATGAACGGTGAAGACTGACTCAGGTAAGATCTTAATCTTCAAAGTATTGTTGGTGAGGCTTCACCTAGATTATGCTTCCCAATTCTGGTCCCCAATACAGGTTAATACAAACACAAAAGTGAGCAGATCAGAAGCTACCAAAATGATAAATGGGTTAAGTGAAATGGGATACGAGGATAAATTTAAAGAGACAGGTCTAATGGACCTTGAAACAAGAAGGAAAAGAGATGATGTATTATTGATGTTTGATGTTAAGTGTTTGGGAATATATTTTAAGGATAAGGATAAAAACTAGCTAGCTGGTTACTACCACTGAGTTGTGGACGGTAGGCTCACTTGGTCACTACTGGCCTTCTGCCTTACAGATCAAAGTATAATCTTAATTATCAAAGCAAATGGTGTGTAATGTATAATTTGCATTTATATATGCACCTTTCCTGCAAGCATCTCATAGTGCTTTACAATCAATACACAACTCAGTGCTGATCACTTAAGTTCAGCCACCTTTGGAGTGGAAAGCAGAAGCTGTTCTGTGCCAGCACACCACACAATAGCTCTTCATGCCCAGATATAAACTAACTAATATTAAACCAGGTTCATCTGCTGGTGAAATAAATTTACACACTGGGGTAATTCATCTACTCTTTTCGGTAAGTTCCATGGGATCATTACCTGAGCTACAACTAGAGCAGAGAAGACAGAACCTTGGTGCAATATCTCATCTGAAAGAAAGCACCCATTACACAAAGGAGCTGTATTGCTGGGTACTTGGTGGACGCATTGGTGGTAACTAGCGCTGACCAGGGAGTTTCCGCCGCAAGGAGCGGCCACCGGAGAGCTGTTTGGAGGAGGCTGCATCAACGGCAAGGAACAGCGACCAGGTGTTTCCGCAGCAAGAAGCAGCCACAGGAAAGCTTCTGGCCACATCGGAAAGCAAGGACAGGCATCTGGGAGCATACTGCTTGCTGGCAAGTGACTGTGGCCGAGAATGGCGCTGCTTCGGCGGCGCAGCTGAGGAGCCTATCAGACTGCAAGGAGGAGGACCAATCGGGACCCAAGACAGGCTTTTTTGAGAGCGGCTGGGCTATAAATAGCCAAGCCCAGTCACTAAAACTAATTACATAGAAGGGCTGTATTGCTGGGTACTTGGCAGCTGCATCTGCAGCAAGGAATGACAACCGGGGAGTTTCCGCCGCAAGGAGTGGCCACCAGAGAGCTTCTGGCCACATCGGAAAGCAAAGACAGGCATCTGGGAGCATACTGCTTGCTGGCAAGGGACTGTGGCCGAGAACAGCACTGCATCTGCAGTGCAGCTGAGGAGCCTATCAGACTGCAAGGAGCAGGACCAAACAGGACCCCGGGAGGGCTTTTTTTGAGTGCGGCCGGGCTATAAATAGCCAAGCCTAGCATCTAAAACTAACTACACAGAGGAGCTGTATTGTTGGTACTCAGGCCTCCGCCCTGACCCTAATAAATGGTCTTAGGAGGAGGAGGAAGCTAAGAGGGTCGTGGTCTGGGGTGGAGCTATTGGGGCAGGGCTGGGTTACAAGCTTTGGTACAGCCTGTATGTTATGCTATATTCTGTTTCTGAAATGCTGTCATTAGTCTAGTAGCGATTCCTTCCCCTGCAGGGTTGTTCTTGAAGCGAAGTATCTTGCCAGCGGCAGTGGAAGGGTTCAAACAAATTCCAGCTGGGTTGGGAAAATGATAGGCAACCGATTTGGGAGGGAAATCAGAATGGGACGGGGAGAGAATGGTAGGTCCTCAGATCACAAGGGCCAGCATCTTTGGTAGGGTGGTGGGGTGTCCTGAGTGTGGGTCGGCCATGATACCTGCCTTGGCTTGGAAGGGGGGGGGGCTGCATGGTGTGCCATCAGCTGGCGCAACTGAAGGAGGAGGTCCGGTAGTTGAGAATGACGCTGGGTAGTGTACGGTAGGGGTGAGGGGTAGTGGAGAGGAAGGAGGTTCTGCTAAGGGTGTAAGATGGAGTGGGGGCAGAGGGAGAAATAACGGGGAAGGCACGGTGGGTCCAGGAGCTGCACCTGTAGGGGGCAAAAAAGCAGTCAGGAGAAGGATGGAAGGAGCACAAGGGACTGCATGAGAAGGGAAGGAGGTGGGGGTGGGCACTGGGGAGCTCCCACTGGAGTAATGGGCAACAGCAGTCAGGAGAAGGATGAAAGGAGCACAGGGGACTGCACAAGAAGGGAAGCAGGTGCAGGGGTGGGCAGTGGGGGAGCTTCAGAGGGCTCAGGTGGGGGCGATCCTTAACACGAAATAGGGCCAGGGTGCTGGCAGGTTAATTGGGAGCAAAGGTACAAGGTATGCACGAAAGGAAACTGATGGGGGTTGGGAGGGTGCTCCAGCTGGGGAAATCAGGGTAGTAGGCATGGACCAAAGAAACAGATTTGATCCACTAACACAGACAAATGATGAATTTGAAGCAGAGGTGGATCTTTTGAGTTGGGCACGACAGAAGGCTTATTAGGCAGGGAGAGAGGGAGTGTTCCCTTGCAAAAGGATGCAGAAGGGACAGGAGGAGCAGACAGCTGTGGGCAGTGCGTGAGTGAGGAGGATAGGGTGGGGGGCTGGGGACAAGGGCACTGGGACTAAGGGAGGAGTAGGGGTTAGCACAGGAAGAGAAGCCAGGAGTAGAGAGTTCCTGGGAAGGCAGGACAAGTACTCAGTAAGGGCGGGGTGTGTAGTCCAGGGGAAAGGGACCAGCAGGGATAAAGTGAGGGGGAGGTCAGAATAAAAAATGGTGAGAGGGTGGAAATGAATTCCTCTGTGGGGCAGGAGGGGACACTAGTTACTCGGGGCACTGCGGGGCTAGACATAAGTGATGTAGCAGGAGGGGAGGTGCCTGGGGCAGACAAGTCAGTTAGGAGAAAGGGCAGCAAATGCCACTCAGAGAGGGGGCGTGGCCAGTACTCTGATAGGGGTGAGACCAGGAACCGAGGTAGTGGGAGAGAAAGGGGGGGGTTGAGAAAGGAGGTAGGTCCAAGGATAAGGAGGCGGTTAGGGTGCTTCTGTAGGGGGACTCCATGATTAGGGGTATTACGTGGGAAGGGCAGGGAGAAGGGAAACCTGGTGTTGTCAGGGCCAAGAGCATTGGATAAATGAGGAAGGGTAATGGAAAGGGATGGAGAGTGGTCCTTATTAACACCAGGAGCTTGGGTAACAAGATGCCCGAGCGTCAGGCAATGATGGCAGCTGGGGAAGTGGATGTAGCAGCTGTCACTGAAACTTGGGCCACCCAGGACATGACTGGGACCTAAATCTGATGGGGTACACTACATTCAGACAGGACAGGGCTGTGGATGGGGGGCGGGGGAGTAGCACTCATCATTAGGAATGGCATAGGGATAAGCAGGGCGGAGGGAACGTGGAGGCGCAGGGTCACTTTGCAGGTGCCGGGGGGGGGGCAAGAGGGTAAAACTGGGAGTGGTTTATAGGTCACCCATGCTGATAGTATATCTACAGGAAGGCCTGGTGGCAAATCTTAGGGACCACTGTAGTCTGGGGGAGGGTAGAACGGTGGTGCTGGGTGACCTAAACACGCCGGGGTCTGACTGGGGAACTATGGCGTCCTCATCAGCCAGGGAGCAGTGACTACTGGATGTGTTCCTTGCCCAACTGGTGGTTGACCCGACAAGGGAGGGAAGCATCTTGGATGTGGTCCTCTCGGACCACAATCTGCTTAGGGACCTGGTGGTAGTGGACCCACCGGTGGGAAGTAATCATGCCACAGTCTGGTTTTCCCTGGATCTGGGGGGAGGAGAAGATCGCAGAAAAATGGGGGTAGTGGACTTTAGGGGTGCGGACTTCAAAGATATTGAGCAGATCCTTAAGGGTCCCTTGGAGAGGATCCGGCTGGGCATGGATAATGAAAGTAGGTGGGAAATTATTAAAAGGGGGCTCCAGGAAGCTACCAAGGCCTGCACGAAGGTGTGTCGCAAGTTTGGTAGGGCCAGGAAGCTGAGCTGGTGGACCAGGGAAGTCTAGGAAGCAGTGAGGGGGGAAAAGGGATGCTTACAACTGATACAGGTGCTCGTGTGGGGTTATGGACAAGGGGGAGTATGATATGAAGGCCAGACCAGTCACCAGGGTGGCGACATCGGCCAAGGCAAGGACGGAGCAGAGGTTGGCACAGAGGATTAGCAGAGGTGATAAAGGGTTCTTTAGGTGTATCAGGGAAAGAAGGAAAGTGAAGGGGTAGATTAGTAGACTGAGGTCGGGAAGTGGGTTGGCTGAGGAGGCTAAGGTACTTAACGATTACTTTGCCTCAGTCTTCAATAGGGAAAATGGTGGGGCTGCACAGTACAGTGGGGGGACAGGTTGGACAGGCAGTTGGGAGGGGGTCACGGATGTAGCAATCCCTGTTGGTAGGGTGTGGGAAGCCCTCAAGTCCCTAAGAACAGAGAAGGCACTGGGTCCAGATGGTCTTTATCCCAGGGTGCTAAAGGAATTGGCTGATGTCCTGGATGCACCCCTGGCGGACCTTTTCAACTGTTCCCTTCAGATGGGGAGGGTGCCTCAGGATTGGAGGATGGCCCATATTGTGCCTATCGACGTGGACAGCTCACGAGAGGAACCAGGGAACTACAGGCCTATCAGCCTGACGTTGGTGGTAGGCAAACTGATGGAGATCATCTTAAAGGAAAGACTGGGGGGTACTTCTGGAGGCACGGAGCTACCTGGATGATCACCAGCACGGCTTTGCTCAGGGCAGATCACGTCAGACCAACCTTGTGGAGTTCTACGATTGGGTGACGAAGGCACGGGACGTCGGAAGGCCAGTGGATGTCCTCTTTCTAGTCTTCAGAAAGGCATTTGATTTGGTGCCACATCCTGGGCTGCTGGATAAACTGGGGGAAATGGGGGTGGGGGATTGGATGGTCAGGAGGATAGGGAACTGGCTAGCTGGGCATTTTCAGAAGGTGGTGGTTGGGGGGGAGGTTTAATTTCCTAGGCGGGTCATTAGCGGGATCCTACAGGGATCGGTACTGGGCCAGCTCCTGATTAATGCTTACATCTCAGACATAAGGAACAGTATCAGGAGCGAGATGAGCCTTTTTGCCGACTACTCAAAGCTGGGAGCAGTGGCAGATGGGGAGGAGGGTAGAGTATCCCTAACAAGGGGACCTGCAGACTCTGAAGAGGTGGTCACACACCTGGAACTGAGGTTTAATACAGAGAAATGCAGGTTCTCCACCTGGGGCTCAGGAACCCAGCTCATGTGTAACCTTGGAAGGGGAGATACTATAGGCTTCGAGTGGGGAGAAGGACCTTGGGGTGGTTGTGGACACCAAGATGAACAACTCTAAGCATTGTATGAGGACTGTGGCCAAAGCAAATAAAATGCTGGGGTGCATCGCCAGGGAGGATAACCTCAAGAAGCCGAGAGGTGCTTCTCCCTCTGTAGAACTGCCTGGTTAGACTGCACCTTGGACACTAAATGCAGTGTTGGCATCCGTACCTGAAAAAGGACACTGCACTCCTGGAAAGCATCCAGAGGAGGGTGACCAGGATGATACAGGGTCTGGGGGAGACGTCTTATGAGACGACACTTGAGAAGCTCAACTTGCACTCCCTGGAGGAGAGGAGGGATAGAGGGGATAGGATTGAGGTTTTCAAATACCTTAAGGGGATAAACAGAGTAATCCCAGATAGAGTGTTCCACCTGAGGGAGGCAGGGGGCACCAATTGAGGCTGGTTGGAGGTAGACTTAGGGGAGAGACAAGGAGACGATACTTCATTGAGAAGGTGGTGGAACCCTGAAACACACTGCATGCAGAACTGGTGGATGTGGATACTGTGGGGGGGGGGGGTTCAAGTGAGGCTGGGACAGGCATAGAGGGAAGGTGTAACTGAGTAGTGCCAAAACGGAAGAACTTCAGTCGGGGGTTGGGGGGTTTCACAGGGGAGGCGGGGAAGGCAGCAAAGGTGCCCCTAAAGGGTACTGATCTCGTGTAGACTCAATAGACTATAGGGCCTACTCTGCTAGCATCTTAGTATGTTATGTTAGTATGACAGCACAATGTCGCCGAAACACCCTTCTAGGGCATGGGTTTGGTTTCTTATAACGAAGAGGATAGTGCTCCCTACGGAGCTACCAAAACCACTTCCAGCAGCACTTGACATGTCATATTTTCTGTGACATGGCAAAATAAATTATGTGGTGTAAGATGCAACTGCATGAACAACTAAGTGAAATCTAATACATAGCAAGATAGCGCTACTCATCTCCATTTCTGAAGTGGGTGATGAACTATATAGTGTTTTACCATGCAACACTTGCTCTTGTAGCATATCAAGAAGGAAATATCCAACTAAGCAGTTTCATCTAAAGTCTTTGTATACATTTAACAATTACGCCTCTAAGAGACAACTGCTGCTGTTGTAATTTTTTTCTTTTCATAAATATGGTTGCCTGTAAGAATGCCACAATACTAGAACATTATTTCTTTAATGCTGCTAGTAGAACTCTAGTCACACTTTTCCATGGCAAAGCTTCAATTGAGGGGAAAGCTGCAACTGAACAGAAATGTACAGTCTTCATCAGTACTTACGTTTGTTGCTTCTCGTACAAGTCTCTGCTCATGGTACAGAATGTGTTTAATGCATCTAACCAGTTCCATAGGACAACGGTCATAGGTATTCTGAAAAGGAATACAGTATCGTAATTATGCACAGATATAAGTTTCACAGTTAGCTTTTGACAATTATGCAGTGAACACCCAATATTTAAATAAGAGTACAAATCTAAAATACTGTTACAACTTTCTGGCCTGATGCCTTCAATACAGGATTCCAGCAGTTTTGGGCCATTACATTACTATCAAATTACAGATGCCAGCTTTTCAAAATCATGGACATTTCTTCATTAACCCATATATGCAACGCCTAACAAAACATTCTGTACAATATCAATAGCTTGCATCTGTTGTCAAGTATGGAAAGCTAATACTCACACAACTACTGAAGTCTTAAATTTTATGGTGTGGCATAACTACCCTCTCCAGCATCAGTGCATGACATTATGGCTAAAACACCTTGTAAGAAGGCAATTAAAGGACTAGGCAGGAAATCATTAATGGGTAGAATGGATGGACCCTTGGTCTTTACCTATCAGCAACATTCATGTTTCTGTGATCAAAGAATGCTGTGACTGCTGAAATCAGACTTGCTTATGTGACTACCAAGATACAGCTGTGGTCAAATCAGGGGTCAATCAAATAATCCTTTTCCACATCTGGAAGACCTTGGTTCAGTTCCGGACACTGGTGCTTTACACTGTGACCAGTAGGGAGCAGGGCGCATTGTGCAGATGATGTGCTTGATTACTGGGGAAGGAACTGGCCACAAAAACACTTGTGCATCTCTTACTGTACCATCTCAATCATGCCTGGCAATGGTGACTGCTGTGAAGAAGGCAGCTGCTTACCTATCCTCTTGAAGGAACTGGTGTGGCAAAGGTGACCCTAGCGATCAGGGCGTGAGCACATGGAGAAAAAGGTGGGAAGGGTGCCTAACCCACAATAAAAAGCATTCCTGTTCTTACTGTATGTCATATAGACACCAGGAAGATGTAAATGTATTCTTTAGTTCATAGATGTGACTAGCTTTATTAAGGCAGTAGTAGTAGTGGTGGTAAACATTTCATTATGAATCGGACACTCAAAGCTCATTTTCGATGAGGTCCCTTATATTCACACCTCGTTACATACAATATTTAAAAATACATATCCTATTACATATATACAAAACAGGATCTTCCACCACCAATTTTATATGCAGTGTCAGTGGCTCAGTAGGTAGCACACTCGCCTCTGAGGTCGGGAGATCAGAGGGCTGTGGGTTCAGTTCCCACATCTGGCACTTGGGTTAATATCCCAGTACTGACACTGTAATGCAGCATGAGAGGGGTGCTGCATTTCTGAGGTGCCGTCTTTCGGATGAGACGTTAAACCGAGGTCCCATCTGCCTATATTGGTGGTAGCTCAGGTGGATGTTAAAGATCCCATGGCACTTATCAAAAGAGTAGGGAATTTCCCGTGTCCTGGCCAAATTTCCTCATTCACTAAAATACCACCAACAGCTTAATCTGGTTCAAGGTCAGTTGGCATTCATCTGTATCCCGGTCGTGCCTGAAAATAGGCAGGATTTGTCTAGTGCACTTGCCCGGTCAACAAAAGTTAAATAAATATATTACATGTCTAAAAATGTTTTGAAAGGAATTAAAAAAGGCATTCACAATATATATTCACATTTTACAAGTTTCATATTGACTTTACACTAAGTGTGCCCATTTCCCTTCTGTTTGCACTGAGTAACCTAGGCTATACTCAGCCTGTATCTACTACTACTAAACAACAGCGTTTTTTTTATTTGTTCGAGAGATCATTTTTTTATGTTGTTCAGGCTAAATTTACCTTCTTCTGGTCCCAGGTGTGTAAGAATAGTGTTCCAAAGTTTGAGGCCCATATAACATAAGTGGGATCTATCCCACTCCAAGTTTCTTTTGGGGGGTAGAAATTCAACCTCACCAGTGACTTAAGCGAACCTTTGATACCCCTCTGCTGTAGGTCCATAGTTACATATCCTAAAACTTTAGTTCCATGACACTTGTATGTATAAGTGAGACAATGGAGTCTCCTACGCTTCACTAAGCACAACAACCCTAGCTTATAAAATGTTCACACCTAGGAATCCTACAAGGAAGTTAAACAACAGAATTAACACAAGTCATCACCATTAAATAAACATTAGCTATGATGTTTTAAGCACAAAAGAAACAAAACAAAAAAAAAACAATATATTACACCAACAAAAGGTTACTTTTGACCAATGACAAAATGGGAAGAATACTATAAGTTTTACCTTTGAACCACAAGGTTTGGTTCAGTCTGGATAAAGCATAATATGTCTTTACTGTTGACAAATGTCTATAAAGGGCTTAATAATGTGCAGAAAAAAGGAGCCTATATTCGATCATTTCAAAGAACAATAAATCTGTTTTTCACAGTGCGATCTGAAGCACTGGTTGGTATTAAAGGGACACAACTATTTGGGCCTCATGATTATGGTTGCTCAACTGCTGTAAAATTTGCTGATTTTAACTGGTTGTTTTCTATCTGCTTCCTTTTTCTTAGTGAGAAAAGTCAATCAATCAAGCAAAATCTTTATTTAACCAGGCGAACACCACTAAGCAATGCTCATTTTCGAGGTGAACCTGGACAGAGTACAGTAAGAAAGAATTACTCACCATAGTAATGTTGTTTCTTCTGATGGAGTCTTGCTGTATTCTGACTATATGCAGTTAGCCCTAGCACTTGAACTGCTCTGGAGAGTAAAAGGTTAACTCTATGGCAAGGCATAGAACGTTGAGCTCGAGCTCAGTTTTTAAACCTCTGTCTGTGGTACTCTGAAGTGTAACCATCAGATTGTTACGAGCACTAAACTAACTCAATAAGTAGAAATTGATTCTAAAATGTTCATGCCAAAGGGCAATAAACAGATTTTTAGGGTCAAAAGACTCAAGTAGAGAACTCCAAAAAGAATCTAAGCAGGTAGTGAAATAACCAAAATATTCATAATAAAAACCAAAAAAACACTTAAGATAAGGGCATGCCAAGTACACCTCTGGGGTGCAGCACCATGCCTGTGCAAACCACATCCCAAAACTACTAGGTTCTAGGAGGGGAGGCCAGAATAGAGCAAGACTCAATTAGAAGAAACAACATTACTATGGTGGTAATTTTTTCTTCAAACAACATTAAGTCTTGCTGTATTCTGACTATATGCAGACTACCAAGCAGTACTCCCTTGGAGGAGGGAGTCGCATAACCTATTTTAGGAACAGTCTCTGCAGCACAGCTGTGCCAAACCTAGCATCACTTCTTGACTGAATGTCCAGAGAGTAATGCTTGGTAAATGTATGAACAGTTTTCCACTAAAGGTATATCCCTAGCTGCTGGGACCGAAGGAGCTGCACCTCTGGTAGAATGAGCCCTCAGGCCTGAGGGAGGCTCTTTCCCAAGCTTTGAATAGCAGAACTGGCTAAAAGAGACAATCCATCTGGCAACAGTTCTCTTGGTTTACCCTTTCCCACTTCTCCATAAGTGAGAAACAACTGAGAACAGTCATTTCTATGGGCCTTAGTGTGTTCCACATAGTAACTAAGAACCCTCTTTACATCAAGACTCTAATCTGCTCTCCCCAGAGGAAGAATGGTCAGTGAAAAAACACAGGTAGAGACATAGATTGGTTAAAATGAAAATCTGAAACCACTTTAGGTAGAAACTTTCTATTTGTCCTGAGGACCACCTTATCCTTATGAAAGGAAATGAAGTCAGGTTCTACTGACAAGGCCTGTAATTCACTGATCCTCCTGGCAGAAGTAATAGCTACCAGAAACACAGTTTTCCAAGTCAAGTAGTTAAGCTCAAGCAGAAGCTAAGGGCTCAAAGGGTGGCTGCATAAGCTGTGCAATACAGACATTCGGATCCCAAAATGGAGTAGGCTCTCTAAAAGGAGGGTTAATGTGGACCAAGCCTTTGAAGAACTTACTGAAAACAGGATGCGATGCCAGGGAAGATCCATTCCCTGCAGAAAGAAAAGCAGACACAGCTGCTAAATGAACTTTAAGGGTCGCAGGCCTAAGGCCTATGCCATTAAGGTGAATCAGATAATTCAAGGCCGTGGCAATATCTGCAGTCTATGGCTGTATGCCTCTCTGAGAACACCAAATGGTGAACCTTTTCCATTTGGAATTATAAGTTTTTCTGGTAGAAGGTTTCCCAAAGACCTTTAAAATATACATGACCCCCTGAGAAAGATGCAGGACTGCATATTCAAACTCTTCAAGAACCAGGAATTGAGACTGAGAGACTGGAGATTAGGATACCAAATCCTTCCGAGAGGAGGTTAACACATTGTATCTCCTGGGTAGGGATAGGGTATGTGACACTGCTAGAGACAACAAGAGAGGATACCAGGGTAGTCTGTCCCAGTCTGGAGCCACTAGTATCACTGTGCAGGGTTGAGACCTGATCTTGATCCGAACTCTGAATAGTAGAGGAAAGGCATAAAGAAACCTTACTGACCAATCTAATAGGAGAGCATCCAGAGGAACAGTCCCTAGGACTGAAGGTCTGCAGCAAAACAAAGGAAGTTGATAATTGCTTGGGGCTGTAAAGAGATCCATCTCTGGAATGCCCCATCTGGTGAAGATGACTTTCAGGATGTGGGGGTTCAGGGTCCATTCGTGATGGCCCTGGGATATTCCGCTCAAAACATCTGCCAGCACATTGTCCTTCCCTGGAAGATGAACTGCTGTCAGAGAAGCTTGGAGAGTAAGCTAGAAACCACAGTTTCATGGCCTCTGTGCACAACGCCATAGACCAAGTGCCTCCCTGCTTGTTTATGTACCACATTATGGTGGTGTTGTCTGTCCTGACTTGCACCATTTTGCCTTTGACTGACTGCGAGAAAGCCTGAAGGGCTAGGAACACAGCTCTGAGTTCCAGGAGATTGATAAGAAGGACACACCCTTGCTGTGACCAAATTCCCTCTGCAGTGAGAGCCCCCAGATGGGCTCCCCAACCCAGGAGAGAGGCACCTGTGGTTAAAACCACCGAGGGGGCTTGACTAAGAAATGGGACACCCTGTCTGAGATTGTCCCGATCCAGCCACCACTGGAGAGCCTGGACCAGAGTCCGAGTCACTGGAATCAGTTTAGTGAGAGAATCTTTCTTCTGAGACCAAAATGACATTAAGTGGAACTGAATGTCCCTCATCTGAAACCTGGCTCCGTGTACCACTGCAGTTGAAGAAAGTGCCTGGCTGGATGAGAGACCAGAGGGCGAAAAGAGGAAGCCAGATCTGTAAGGGCTTTTACCCTTGTTTGTGGGAGGAAGGCCCTTGCCTGGACTGTATCTAACTCTACTCCTATAAAAGTGAGGAGCTGTACAGTTTCCAGAACTGATTTGGAAAGACTAAGAATGAATCCTAGGGAACTGAGAAGATTCTGAGAAACTTCCAGAGCTGACTTGACTTGGTCGGAGGACTGGCCTACAAGGAGCCAGTCATCTAGATAAGGGAAGACTGAGACACCCTGCCTTCTGAGGTAGGTCACTACTACTGTAAGGCACACTGTAAATACCCTTGGGGCTGAAGTGAGGCCGAAGGGCATGGTTCTGAATTGGTAATGGCCTGAGGGCAACTCAAACCTGAGGTACTTTCTGTGGGAGCACCTGATAGGAATGTGGAAATAGGCATCCTTGAGGTCCAGGGATGCTAGCCAAACCCCTGGCCTTAGAGAGGGGAGGATTACTCCCAGAGTCACCATTTTGAATTTAGGCTTTGTGATATGTTTGTTCAGCTATCTCAAGTCTAGGATGGGTCACCACTCCCCTGTCTTTTTTGGGGGTAAGGAAGTACCTGGAGCACAGCCCTTTGCTCCTGTGTTGTGGAGTAACTTTTTCCACAACTTTGATAGCTAGCAGGGAATAAACCTCTGCCTCTAAGGCAATGGTCTCTGATGCTGATGTAGGAGGAAAAGACCTGACTCATTTTTAGAAAACTTTTGAAACTGAGAGCCAGTCCCTGGCTTACTACCTCCAGGACCCACTAGTCTGAAGTAATAGACTTCCAGGCCTGGAAGCAGAAAGCCAGCCTGCCCTCTACTGGTATAGAGGAGGTGACCCGAACTGACAGTGTGTCTGTTTGGCAGGAGCCTTGGACTGGGAAGAGAATGCAGCCCTGCTCATTCCCCTCCTACCTCTCCCTCCAAAGAACCCCCTCTGTGAGAAGAAAAAGGAGGCCTGGGCTTTGTAAAAAGGCCAGTGAAAAGGCCTGCCCCTAAACTGCTGCAGCTGAGGAGTGGCTTGCCTCTGTTTGGCCTGTGCACTCCTGTAGGTGGCCCTGTATTCATCCATTTTCTTCATGTAAGCTTTTGTCTGCTCCCCAAATAGATAATTACCAAACACAGGGAAATCCATGACCTTAGCCTGGGTATCCTGAGACAGGCTAGTATATCTGAGCCAAGCAAATCTCCTGAGAGACACAGATGTAGCCATGACTCTAGATGCCACATCAGTAGAGTCAACAGCAGCATGAAATTGCACTTTTGATGCCTCGATTCCATCAGCAGCCACCTCCTCCAGCTCTTTGGCTAGCTGGGGGGAGGCCTTCTTTGCCAGTTCCATTACTGTTCGGTCGGAACTGAACTGGGCTGGCCATCCAGGTCAGCGGACTTCTCGGCCTCCCTTTCCTTCAGCCTACTTAATCTCTTATCCAAAGTGGCTTTGGGAAAGTTTTTACATATCTGGCAGTCTGATTTGAGGTGGTCAAACCCCAGACAATAAACACAAATGAGGTGGGGACCAGCTTCAGCAAAAGCCTCCCCACACTCAGTACAGCGTTGAAACCCAGTGAGACCAGTTTTCTTCTTGGGTTTCTCAGACATAGCCTTAACCTACCAATTGCCCTTAAAAGCTTTTAAGCCAGGTAATACACCCTTATCGGTTACCACCCGTGTCACAAGCTGTGGGAAAAAACGAAGAAAATTTTGGTTTTCTGAAACCGATAAGAACCGGACACCACTACTAAAACCAAGAAAAATTAAAGATAAGAGATTGTTTCAGTTCCCAACCGGACTGACTGATAGGAAACCAGAGAAAACAATTTCCACACAGTAAAATTCAACAACTCACTATCTTTCTACTTACACTACCCTTGTACTGTAGACAGAGATCTGATACCGAAAAAACAAGAAAAGCGGTTGAAGAAACCGACCGATTCAAACTTTACCGCACCGAAGCAAAGGAGAAATCTCCGGAGCGACTTCACAGTTAGGCGGAGTAAAGAATCTGATGGTTGCACTGAGATATACCAGAGACAGAGGTTTGAAAACCGAACTTGAGCTTAACATTCTATGACCTGGCATAGAATTAACCCATTATTCTCCAGAGCAGTTTGAGTGCTGAGGCTAACTGCATACAGTCAGATTACAGCAAGACTTCATGTTGTTTGAACTGCCATTGAAACTACCTTGCTTTATTCAGTAATCTGCTGCAACATTCTGCAGAGTGCTGCAAAATGCTACAGAATTGGGTTTCATCCTGGGGGACGCCACTATCTTGAGTAAAGCCCTTTCCCCCACTGCGAGGAGGTAACTTTCTCTACTACATTTGTTTGTAGCAACTTTTTTACCTCTTTCTCCAGCAACAGTTTTTCTGCTGGAGTATGAGGGGGTAAAGGCTGTGTGACTCTACAGTTTTGGAAATGTTCTGAACTGCAAGGTCAGACCATGACACTATTTCCAGGACCCACTTGCCTGTGGTTATCATTTCCCATTCCTGGAAATAGTGAATCAGCCTTCCCATCATTGGCAATGGCTGGGCAACCTGTGCAGACCTGTCAGGGGTTTTGCTTTGCCTGGGCTTTCAGAGGTGGCGTTACATACGCACACCTAGGACCCCTTCTGCCTCTGAAGAAGTCCCTCTGAGGGGTGAAGTCATAAGTAATGTACACATGGGGGTAGTAACCCCTGCCTCTACCTACCCTTCAAGAAGGCCTGTTGGAATTGGAGGCCTTTTCCTTATTACTGCTCTTGTGGGTGGTCTTGTACTCATCCACCTTTCTTTTTTTAGTTGTTTAACCAGGTGAGACACTAAGCTGACAGCTTTTTTACAGGTGTAACCTAGGAGCACAGGGAAGTTAAGTAACTTGCTCAGGGTCACACAGTATGCAAGTGGAAGCTGTGGGATTCAAACCCAGGTCTGGTCTGCTGGATGTCACCAGATTTGCAACTCAGAGCCTTAAACCAATGCGCTATACTGCCTCATGCATCTGTCTTGTCACCAAACAATTTCACTCACAAGGGTACTCCATTGCTCTTGTTTGAGAGACCTGAGAAAGGTCTGTGGTTCTAAGCCAAAGCCAAGCAAACCATCTTAGGGTCACTGCATGTGCCATAACCCTAGATGCAGTCTTTGGTGTCCACTGCCATGTGAAACTGGTACATGGTGGAATCCATGGCAGTCTTTGCTGCGTCAGCTGAATCCTGTGTCAGGTCACCAGTAGTTTTCTCGCTCACTGCCAAAATGGAGCTACAAAGGGCTTTTTGGTACTCAGCTTTGTGTGCTGCCTGCCTTAAAAGCAGGGATGCTCATGCATAGGCTTTTCTGCCCATACTATTCAGTTTCCTGAAATCTTTCTCAGGAGGTTGGAAGGAAAAGGGCACTTTGGCCTCATCACAGGTGGCAGTTGGGACCACTCCCTCATGATCGGGGTAGGAGTACTGGTACTAAGCGTCCTGTTTGTCCACCAGATATTATTTATTTTGTCTATGCCAACAGCTGAAGTGGGTGCTGACAAAACTCTGTAAGTGGCCTTTTGGGGGATTTGTGGATGGGCAATAGTAACCTTTTGTGGGAATCAAGCCCATCATATCCAAAAAAAATTCCACCTCATCTTCAGCAGTCTCCTGCGATGAGGTGCTGAGGGTGTTCATCATTTGCCTCACAAAAATATATAGTGTGCAGTGTAGTCATCTGGGGACGAGGAGGGAAACCGAATTCTCATCCAGGAGAATCATCAGGCTCTATGGGTTCTCCTTCCTCCTCATAATAAAATTCAGCCTCCTCCTCCACAGGCACTGGAGCTTGGGGGGAGGGGTAGGCATATTAATGAAATATCTCAGTCTGGAAAGCCTGGAGGAATTGCCATGCCTTAGTCATGTCCTCTATTGAAGGCATCTTGTTTCCACTGATGTCTCCTTTCCTTCTTTGGGAGGAGGGGCAGCGATATGCTTTTCTTTTTGGTTTTTTCTTTGCAGGCATAGACTCCAGTGTCTGCTCAAAGGCTCTTTTATTTTTACTGGATTCAGGGTTCCCCTGTTCAAATACCCTGACTTCTGAACCATCTTTAGCAGTCTTATCCTTCTGCTTACTTTGAGGCGCTGGACCCTCCTCTGAGTCTTTAAGTGACGAGCAGGCAGACTGAGAAGCCATAATGTCTTCTAAATTTTTTAGCTCTCTTCTTTTGCGTTTTAGGGCAACACTTAATTCAGAGTTCACAACTGACAAAAATCATTATGTGGACCCAGGCACCTAAAACACAACTCGAGGCAGACTGTCTTAGCCAACAGCTGGAAACAAATTTTACAAGTTTTTAAACGTGTAGGTCCTGTCCTCTTTTTGGGCTCATCAGTCATGTCAAACACGGACAACCCTAGAAGAGCACACTGGGTTCCCAAACAGACCAAAAAAAATTCCTATAATGGGAAATGTAGATCTGAAGTATACAGACGCAGTTCGGTTCCTTTTTTGTAAAGAAATGCACTGATATCGGGCACAGAATAAGAAAATAAAGCTAATTAACATCTCAGTTCCACAGATGAAGGAGCCAGGAATAAAATGACAAAAGAGAGCAAAGCAGTAATCTTTAAAGAATATTTAAAAATGAATTTTGTAACAGTTCCCTGAAAGTGGGAACCGTGCCACTACAGGCCCTTCTCAGATTCCTGGGAACTGATGTGGACCAGAGAAAAGTTACCAAAACCACAATTTTATGCAGATAAAGACCTAATGTAGCATTATCGAAAGAAATAACTAAACTGTTAAGACTTTATAAAAAAACAAAATAATGAACCATAATCGGTCCAAGTGAAAAGAAGACTTTGGCCAGACTGCTTTTCTTCAGTCAGAGAAATAAATCTGCCATTAGAATGCAGGGGTGAGTGTGACCACACAACACAGTTTTGAATTTAATTCTAAGATTCTCTATTTAGTATAAAATTCTAGGCTCTGAGACAGCTCACTGCAGGTGAATGACTGCAGTTGTTAAGCACAAGTGAGGGATTCTTGGGGTTTGAAAGAAGAAATTCCTTCATACTTAACATAATTTCCTTTTCTGCTGGCTCCAACACTGTCAATGGGGAGTCAATACATAGAGTAAAGAGTTCCCCCAGAGGCAGAGTAGCACAGTCCAAAGCTGTCACTCAGGATAGAACTCTGGGCACGTGGGAGTTCCAAAGAGAGCAACAACTCGGTCACCTCTGTCCACACAGTACCTATACACTCCTATGTAAATACTAACCTCCATGTCATCTAGGTCAGCAAGCTCTCTCTGGAACCAAAAACTTTCCAACGTGCAAATAATTTACCACATGACAATAATGACAGATGAATGACGTACATTATTCGAAGATCCATCTGAAGCAGTCTTGCTAAAATTGCCATCATGTCCCTTGAGTGTCAGGCCAATAATCCTCCAATCTTGCTGGCTTGCTGCAAACAACACTTCTAACACAAAAATACTGGTCACAAAAACAACAACAGTAAAAGACAACTGTAGAGGAAAGAGAAATCACTAACCTGAAGTGGAGAAGCACCACAATACTCAAAATTCATAACCTGTTATTCTGTGGGCTCAAACAACCCAATAAAATATAAAGATGTCCCTGGTTAGAAGACACTTCCGGATATTCCGCTGTATTCATATTAATTTATCTTTGCTGATATCCAAATTCCTAGAATATGTCAGACAATATTCTCCAGCAGGTGCCAGAGGCTCCTGGGAGAGGCCCCAGTGACAATGTGGAGCTAAAAGACAAGGAAATTACGGTAAATATGAAGGAAATTTTCTTTTCTGTATCGCTCCACATTGTCAATGGGGTGTTAATACATATGGGCTCTAAAAAGCAGTACTCATTTCAAAACTGTGTATGGGAGAATACTGTCCTATATAAAACCCACATAGACTAAGTATTAGACTCATTTGCTGACCACTACCTGATAAACCCTCTGCCCGAAGTCCACACCAGCAGATCTCAGGACATCCAATCTGTAGTGCTTAGTGAATGTCTGAACAGAGGACCATGCCCACTTGCACAGTTCCAACACAGAGGCCTCTCCTCTTGCCACCTAGAACACAGTGAATGTTTTGGCAGAATGTGCCCTTATCAGAGCGGATGCTCTCTTCTGCTCAGCCACATATGCTTTGACAATGCAAATTCCATCTAAGATGGCTATAAAAGCCTTCTGACCTTTCATCATTGCTCCAATTAAGACAAACAACATTCAGACTTTTTGAACTCCTGTGTCCTCCTCATTAAGTGTTCTGTGCAAATTCAGTATACGAACCTTCTGGTCTTGTGGAGTTTCCCAATTCGAGGGTACAGATGGCACCATAGATCAAGTAAAAGTCTGCCGCAAAAAATGAAGGTTAAAAAAATATGGGCAGACTAGGTGGGCCTGGCGTCCCTTATCTGCCGTCACATTCTATATTTCTATGCTTCTATGAGCTTTCAGCTTTGGACAGAGTAAGCAGAGGTAAACCTGTCAGAACAAACTTTCAGACTTTCTTCTGAACTCTTCCATCTTCCTCAGATAAGTCTTAGATGTCCTGTCTGTCTGACTTACAGGCTTCAAACAGAATGGCAGTAGATAAACTACCTGGTTCGCCTGAGAGGCTAAGGGAACCTTTGGAATAAGGATGGAACTGCATTGATAGCTACTTTAATCTTATGCACTGTGTGCAAGATTCTTTAGGCAAAAAATCCTGAAGTTCGCAAATCCTGCTAGCCGAGCAGATGCCATTCAAATAACACCTTCTAGGACAGGATGCCCAATGACACCTATGAGGGCAGCACTAAGGACGCCCGGCACAGTGCATGTAACACCAGGTTCACATCCCACGGTAGAGCTGGTGAACGAAAAACCAGATGACTCCTGCTAACCGTTCAGAGGAGAACTGATAACATCTGAGTTTGTTTTCAGGAACCAACCCATGGATGTTTTTACCAACATTGCACAGAATGCTGACATCTGCCACTGCCAGGTACTCTATGCCAGACCTAGTCAACTCCAGGCTACAAAAGCCAACATCTGAGGAGTCGCAGCCTTGGACGGTTACTATATTTCAGCTCAGGTCCATGTGGAAAATGCTCTATACTCTTATTACAGACCACTGATGTGGGGGCTTTCCTGGGAGCAGTGAGAGTGGCTACCACTTTCTTGGAAACACCCTGCTTAATAATCTCCTCCTTACAGAAACTAAACTGCTAAATGCATGGCAGCTAGTTTCAGGCAGAAAGGATACCTCAGCCGAGAAGATCCCCGTAAAGCAGGAGCTGAAACGGAGTCTGCTGTGCTAGTTTCACTAGTTTGGGGAACCACAGCCTTCTTGTGCTTGTGCAGCCATCAGAAGAAACTTCCTCCCCTCTTGGCTGCTTGATGTTCTTGTGACAGGGCTGAATAAGGCCCTGCCCCATTTGTTATGCAGAAACAGTTTAAACACAAGGATCTGTTCTATCCTCTCCTTTTCTGTCTGTGTTTGTGCAACCAAATTTTCTTGTGAGATCTAGGAACTGATCACTCCGACGGTTTTTGCAATTCTCCACCCCTTGTTATCCCTCTGCCTTCCCTTGATATTTCTGTCTTTTCCTCCCCCTTGCACGTCTACAGTTATAAAAAATATATGTGAATCTCTGTGTAAAACTGCATGTGATACTGTGATCCCTTTGTTTAAAATGTATATAGTTATACTGTTGAAATGATTGCAAAAAGCTATCTGGAACTCAAGGGGTTAACCTAAGATGCAGTTTTTAAGTCTTCTGCAGAGTCGTCAACAAAAGGTAAATTCAGGGACACCATGTACTGTCTTACTGCACCTGCAAGGAATGAAAGTGACAAGGACATTCTGTAAACTTACAAGAACATTCTGTGAGAAGCAGACTCTCTTAACGAGTTCCCAGACAAAGACTTATAAAAAGAGCAGCAATAGTTTTGTTGGAGAGATAAGGAGACAGAGACTCAAACTTGGAATTAAGAGATACCCTCAGAAGAACAACTTAGTTTTCTTTGTTTGTACTGCCTTTACAAATAGTTATACCGATTAATTTTATTTTGCTGTTATTGAGAAAAAGAAAATGTTATTTGCGAATTTTGAAACTGCTCCTGGTTTTCCTATGCTTCCTGAACTGTGCCCAATGACAGTTCTGCATCAACTTGGACACTAACAAAGGTGGTGGAATCACAGCCTTCCTGGCTCCACTGGAAGAAACAAGTACACACTGTTAAGATCTCCTAGCGGGTACAAGGCATCCAACACCTCTACCTGGAGGCATCAATATAGGCCATACATCACCAGAAAAAGGAGCGTCATTTGCTGGAAAACTTCTGCAAAGGAGATCAAACACCTCCAGATCCAGGACCATTCCCTCAGACAAATTCTTTCCCTGACAAAGCCAGTTGGCCTGCACATTTAGCTCCCCTTAAGGAGAACCATACAGAGTGTCATAAGACTGGTCTCTGTCCACTGTAGGACCCTGGTCACGTCTGCTAACATGCTTGCACTTTCTGTGTCCCCCTGACAGCTTATGACATTGTAACGGCATTGTCCAGCCTCACCTTCAACATGCTAGACTGCCCTGGTTGAGAAAATAGGCAGCGCGAGACACAACACTCATTTCTAGCACAATATATGAAGTTCTCACTCCTGGTGGCGCCAAGTCCCCTGAACTGGTATCTGAGCCAAAACAGTACCCCAGACTGGCCTCGGTTACTAGAATCAGTTCTTTAAGAGCTACCAGAGGAGTCCCCCTGAGACTTTCTGGATTCTCCCACAGCGCAAGCAACTGCAGCATCCAGAGACAGTGGGATCAGATTCTAGTTCCTTCCAAACCTGGGGACAATAAACCAGTATTCTGTTCTGCAGAGTCCATAATTGGAACCATGCCCACAGCACTGCCACTATCATTGCTGTGATCAAGCCTAAAAGACTGGTGCAATCCAAGTGCAGATACTGCTGGCTGGGGTCTCAGCCACGGAATCTCTTGAATCACATTGTCCTGGCCATGCAGTGAAAAACCTCCCGTTATCTAACTGGAACACCACCTCCAGGTGCTCCAGCCTCTGAGATGGCCACAAGGACCTTTGCTACCGAATGATGGTCCACCCTATATTTCAAGGACCCCCAATGCCCTTGCCAGCTATCTCTCCCCCCCTTCCGTGCAGATGGACTGGAGAAGCAAATCCTACTTGAAGGGGTATATGTCATGTCTCTCCTGCCTCAGCTGCAACCACAATACAGGGCGAGCGGTGGTCTAGGCAGGTTGGGGGCTGAGCCTCTGGACATCAGCAACACACAAAAAAAAAAAAAAAAAATGAACCCTGAGCGCCGACATCCTTGGCACTGTTGCCAGATCGAAGGGAAAAAAGGCCTGGTACCAGAAACACTGTTCCTGACCAGCAAACTCCAGATATTGCTGGTGCGGCTACCTGATCAGCCTGGAAATAGGCATCCTCATATCTAAGGATGCCAGAAAATTTCTTGGTAGAACTGTCTACATGGACCACAGGGACTTCATCTTAAACGTCATGTGCCACGCAAGACTGCTCAAAGGTGGGGGCGCTGTGGAGACCGAGCAAGCAGGTTGTCAAATAATCGCACTGCTCCGCTTAAAACTAGCAAACAAGCTTAAAATACTACTTTTTTGAGCAAATCCTTGGATCTTTGTGGCAGCAAGTGCATCGGAAGGTTCCCTGAATACAATGGGGAACCCCGTAAAGAACAACAGCATGGGTCCGGAGCAAAAGCTAAAACTGCTCCTCCAGCTTTAGTGACCCGTTCTACACAAGCTAGGCCTGAAGATAGTGCAGCTAAGGCAACAGAAGAAACCCTACTGATCAAATCAGTGTCTGCTTTGTCAGACAAATCTGATGGCCTGAGTAACTGGGTCACCACACTGGAGACCACTATGGAGGGAGTACAGACCACAGCTTTGGATACCTCTTAAAGAGCAGACCAATCCATGGGAGCAGTATCCACAATGCTAAAAGAGAGCAAAGGCCCGAATTGAGACACTCGAATCATATTCGGGCCCCAAATATTAAAATTTTGGATATGCCTGAAGAGAATGGTTTGGGCAACAGCTAGGAGGGGAAGCCCAGCAAAAAGCACAGCAGTTCCAACGTGCCTATCGGGTCACGCCTCGAGGACGATCAGAGGAGCTGGACACCCCGAGAACAATAACTGTGGTCACAGATGCAGCCGGAACCAAGGATTACATATTAGTGCTGGCGAGATGCAAAGGAACTCTCCTTCATGAGGGTCATCGGATCAGTTGATACCCTAATATCAGTCACGCGACCCGCCATTAACGGAAGCAGTTCGATGGGGTATGGGAAATGCCGAGGGAGGCCTCAATCCCCCATGGAATGATCGTCCCAGCTCAACTACGAATCGCTCACTGCAGGAAGGTATATTTGTTCACAGACCCCGCATAGGCTCTGAAGTGGGGCCAGAGACATGCAACTCCTCCGTTACGTTCTGCTGCCTCGGACCCTCTATCTTCTGACGAAGAAACGTCCTCAAGAATTCACACGAAGGCCTTCCTGAATGGTGAGGGGAATTCTCCTCGGGTAAGACTGCTATTTACTGTAATATTTTGGGACACTATAAAAATGATAGATTGGCTACTCTCTTGCCTTGAATGACTCTCCACCCTGACGGACATAATATTTTTTGACCAGTACTGGTTCATGACAATAAAAGTCACATTTCGAATTTGTAGGGTTCTGTTCTTTCCCCATACACATATGTGACCGAATGTTATGTTGATTATTTTCTAAAACCTTGCTCACGGTTTATGGTGAATGTAATTTTGCTCAACTAAGTCAATTTATCTTTATACCTAAATGTTTGCTTGTTAAGCGCTGAAAAATTAAACTTCGATAGATCAGTTCTGGATTGCACAAGTTAAGTGCTATTACTGTATATATAAATGTATGGCACCCACTACCATAATATATGGTGAAGGACTTTGGACTTGTCCATATGGATATTTAAGATTTTTTCTCCATGCAGTTCATGGGTTCTGTTACAGTACTGGATATCTACTCCGTTTTTTGTTTTTTTTTTATTCTTAATTTTTTTGAGGTATTCCCCCATATGATGCATATGTTAAGCATAAGATGGTCAGGTGTGTTTTTATTAAGAGTGGCGGCGCCCTTTTTGGGAATTCAAAATGTACTGATTTATAATATCTATGCTTGGAAAACATTGTTTTTCTATAAAATAAAACAAGGTTCAAAAAAAAAAAAAAAAGACTGCTCAAAGGTTTCAGAACCAGGACGGATCGAAATCCATTGAAATCCCTTTGACTTCCTGGGGACTACAAAACAAATCAAGCAGAGCCCAGTCCCCAACTATTTTGGGGGACTGGGAAAACTGCGTTGGGTGATGCAAGATCTGGCTCACCACCTGCATCATCACTTGATTTGGGGAACTGGTAACTGGTGACAAACTCAAGGCACTGCTTACCAGGACTGGAAGAATTGACCATTTCTCCAATAAAAAAGGATTTCTCACAAAAAAAGGAAACAACATCCACCCCAAGGGATCTCACCGAGCCCCATGCCTGGGTGGCAGCCTTTTGCGTGTCCACACTGGTCTGCCCCCCCCCCCCATACATTTTCAGCACAATGACAGGGCTAGGCACATACCTGATGCCCAGTATGACATGGACAAAAAATTTGGTTCAGCTTTCGATTCTTTTCCTGAACCTCCCATACAAGCTACATGTTACAAGCTTCCTTATTTTACCTCATGTCAGGATTCTCCAGACACCCCCTGTATCCTCCACTTGACCAAACAGGCTGCCAATGTCAGGGGGTGGGGGGGATCACCTGCAATTCCGGTTAAGCAGGATGACTCTGCTGTGGCGCACCTGGACAAGCTTTATGAGCCGCCCCCAGACCGGAGGGGCCCATTTTGAGGTTCAGGTTCTTCAAAGACGAGCCTTGCAGTGAAGACTGAAGTTTTTGCCCTGGACCATCATGTGTTCTATGTCTCCTGTTGCTTATACCTGCATATTACTGTGTACTAAATTTTCCCCTGTATTGCTGCTATATGTTAGGTAACTGTTATATATATCCCAACTAAGGATCTAAGGTTTGAGCAGACTCGATAGACCGTAAGGCCTAATCTGCTGGCAAATAGTATGTTAGTATATGTTCCATACAATATCCAATGTACTCCATGTGTTGTTGCTTGTAGCTTAATGCAATTGTATCCATATGCTGCTATTTGCCTCTGTTATTTGCTCAGTTGATAACCTGCGTGTTATTCAACCCCCTTGTACCCCCCTCCCCCCAAGGTCGCACCGGGAGACAAGCATCTTGTTGCTCAGTGTGCCTTTCTTGATGAAACTATTTCAATAAATAAATACTACAGAATCTCATCTAGAGGGAAAAGGGAACTTGTGTGACTCGACTTTACCACTGTCAAAAGGTACCACAGATGCCCCTCTCCCCAAAAGACCCGGGATTTGGCTGGGGGGGTGTGACCTAAACATTCTCAATTGCTTCACAGTAGGGTCCCAAAGGCAAAGGTCACAGTCCTGTAGCAGGTCTTATAGTTTTTCCCCTTCCTAGACAAAGGGTTCGGTTAGGGGGAAGACTGAATTGACATATTAGTCTGTGATGAGCCAGGGTGCCAGATATATCTCCCCTCCCCAAACCATGGGTTTGGCTAGGGAAGACTGAACTTACATACTGATCTGTGATGAGCTATTGTGCCAGAAATAAATTGTATAAATAGTACCTACATGTTGTGGTGCTGTAGATAAATTACGCCCTCGGGAAAACACATGCTGGCCCAAAGTGAATTAACCCAACCTATTCTTCCTCACAGTAGCAAGCCCACGTGGGAAAAACTAGTCAACAGGCTCAGAAAAATAAATACATAATACATGCTGACTACCTGACCCCCAGAAGAGCGCTAACAAAATAACTGTACCTTGCTTCCTCCACTACTGGAGGACGGGAGACAATCCCAGCAGGGATGAGATTCCAGAGAGGACACTTTTCACAAATAAGGCTCCTGTAACTGCTCTCCAGGTATGTGCATCAGACCGCTCTTCAAGAAAATTACTCTCCAAAAACTGAGCTTCTGTACCTGGCCAAAACAGGGTTTGGGAAAAACATTCAAAAGATCACACAAGAGCATAGCCAGGAAATCACAAACCAGAGCTGCTTCAGTGCTCACCCCTCGAGTTACCATACGCGCCCCGAGGGAAAGGTTTGAAACCACCACAGTGCTGCTCCTTTCTGTAGCCATGATCTGACACTGAAGCCACTGCAGTGCTGTTCCTCTCTATACAGAATGCTCTTCTATGTGTAGACATGATCCAAGGCTGGTGAGATCATGGGTGTGCATGTGCTGTCAAGCATACACAAATAATGTCATCATGTCTGCACATGTATGATGCCTGTTCCCACAGCCACTAGCTCTTAAAGGGGAGGTGCATGAGTCTAGGTGCCCAAGCCTTGAGGATCTGGCAGAAAATCAGCGAGTGCCTCAGAGATGGCAAAAAATAGTATGAAGCGCCACACTGCAGGAAAAACGGAGCCCGCAGACTGGACAATTCCCAGCCACCACTAAAAAAAAAAAAACCCTCTCCAAAACACTGTGGGGGCACAACCAGAGGCCCCTATGCATAGACCCTAAAATGCCATCTTGCAGACAGCCCTACAGAGAATGGACAAATCTGTCTGCTGGATACCTGCAGACAATTCTGGCTGAGAAGTGACCATGACTAATTACACAGGAATACCTGGCTGCAAAACAAAAAAGGACACTGTGCGAGCCACAATCAGAGGTCCTCTACCATATAGTGGGACCTAAACTTCAATGTAACACACAATCCCACAGAGCAGAAGAGGCAAATCTGTGCCTCAAATGTCTGCTGACGGGCCTTTCTAGGACTGCACTAGGTGACGCTGTAGGGGAAGAAACAAACGGTAAAAGAAAACATTCACCTCCTCCCTGCCAGACTAAGTGATAAAACCCCCCACCAAAACAAATAAAAACTCCTTTATTTACCTGAGGCACCAGGATAGAGACCAATATGTGGTACACCCACTACAATAAACACCAGACCAACACAATAAACACCTTTCTAAGGTGAGTGGCTCTCATCCAGGCACTGTAGGCACTGATGAGATTTTTGCTAGCAGGTTAGCCACTCTGAAAGTCTCTGTGGCTTAACAGGCACAGATTTCTAAATTTTAGGGTGCCATCTGTCACCAGGAATCCTCAAACCTGTCACTGAGTCGCACAATTTCCAGGCAAAATAAACATGAGTAGAACCTCAGAATCATCCATGGAGCTCTATCCATGCCCCTATCCCTTTCAGTGGCACAGCAAAGAATAAATTGTTGCTGTCTTTGGAATCCTCATGTGCCCAGAGTTCTGTGCTGATTGACAGATTTGGGGTGTGCCACTCTACGCCAATGGGGGAGGTCATCACCCATATGTATTAACTCCCCACTGACAACGTGAAACGCTACAGAAATCTGACTATCTGGACTACCGAAGACATCTACCCCACAGACAGACTGTTAGAATAAATCTGAGCACAGGAAGAACTTAACCACTGAGGCATCTGCACTGGAAAGCATCCCAAATAAAGGTATCTGAAAGGACCTGCTCTGACTTTGTGGGAAGGAACCCATCTAGAAGGGCACACAAGTATAATGGTCAAAGTGCAAGCAATTCAAATGCAGAGCGCTAGTGAGTACCTGCCAGGTGCATATTTTAGCTCAAACTCCAGGACTTGCCTGTGGAAACACTTGGTGACGGCTGAATAAGGCACCAACCACCCTATCCAATGCAGGCAGCATAAGTGGCTGTGATATCCGTTACATAACTGGCCAAGACCACCAAACAAGGTTACCAGATGGCCCTTATCCTGTTACCCTCCATTCCACTGACAATGAGTGGCAGGTGTGCTGTGCCAACCATGGAAAACCTACTGGAAAACTGCACACAAATGTCTGCCAAAAATGAATGAAAAATTGTGTAAACAAAAAGGTGCCAACTTGACATTGTGCTCGACACAGACAGTAGCGTGAACAATACAGTTGCTGTCAGTACTAAGCATGGTACTGTCCACAGTACCATAGTCTACAGCAACATAACATCATGGCATGAATGTGGAAGAAAGATACCAAAAAGCATGAAATACTAAGACAGAATTTAGGGACTATAACAGGAACATTCTGTAGTGACCACTCATCTCTAGGACATTTATGTGGAGGAAAGTCTCAAGGGGAACAGGTACCCCGGGGGTCTGGAAGGGACACGGGTGCACCCCCCCCAGCCCAAGCCAGAGGCAACCACAGTGAGAATCTGCTGGGAAGACGAGATTAGGAGAGGGACCCACCCCCAAGAGGTTTTGGGGAACCAGCCACCATTGGAGCACCCTGTGGACCGGACAGGAGACCAGCACGAGCCGATCCTCGTGGAAACATAATGGCTCTGTGCAACCACCTAAGCCTGCAAGATGAGGCAGTCATGGTATGTCTGGAGGCAGGAAAGCTCTGCCATGCACCGAATCCAGAACAACCCCCATATACTGAAGCCTTTGGGATAGGGTCAAAATGGATCTGGGCAGACTGACAGTGATGCCCACGGTATGGAACAACTGGAGGGTCCACTCCTGGGTACAGAGAAGCTGATCCCTGGATGGGACTTTGAGGAGCCAGTTGTCCAGATACTGGAGAACATATAGGCCCTCTCTCCGGGAGAGCAGCAGCCACGGCTGCTAAGCTTTTTATAAAAACTTGCGGTGCAGAGGATAAGCCAAAGGTCAAGACTCTGAAATGGTAATGTTTGCCCTGAAAAAGGAACAGGTGAAACTGCCTGTGTGGTGGACACACCAAAATATGTAGGCAAGCATCCTTCATGTTGAGGGAGCACAGTCAGTCACCCTCTTTGAGCAGGGGCAGCAGCAGCCCTGGGAGAGTGACCATGCGCAACTTTGTATTGGATGTAGCGACTGAGGTCTTTGAGATCCAGAATAGGCCTCAGATCTCCAGTTCTTTTGGGGACCAGGAAAAACCTCGAGTAGAACTCTTTGTTCTTCTGCCGCCTGGGCACTGGCTCGATTGCCCTTTTCTGCAGAAGGAAGTGTACCTCACATGGTCTGGGGGATAGATGGAGGGTACCGGGGCAGTCTCTGGGGGCTGTTCCAAAAGCTCCAGAGTGTGACCCCTTTCCATAGTCTGAAGGATCGAGGCATCTGAAGTGATGGTTCTCCACTGGCTGAGATGGAGGCAAAACTGACCTCTGACCACCACCTCTTGGTAGTGGACTGGAAGAGGGAGTTCTGGCAAGGAGTCAGGCAGAGGCATTTCCGGATGCTGGAGCTGATCCATCACATCTGGGTCACTCTTCGGCAGGGCCGGAGGAGGGGGTAGGCAAGAAAGAACTAGCCTTTCTAATTTTCCTGAAGACAGGATCCCGCAGTAGACTGGTGGGACACCTTTCCAAAGGACAGACACTGTCTGCTCCTGGGCTGGCAATGGAAGAGCAAATGGACGGACTTAATAGCCCTACCAGAGGCCTGTAACTCATTCATGATGTCTTGGACAACAGGCCTGAAGAGCTTTGAGCCACTGAATGGGGCATTAAGCACCTTCTGCTGGACATCAGCTACAAATCCTGATAGCCTAAGCCAGGCATGCTTATGAAGGCAAACGCCTGTGGCGGCAGTCATGTCAGACATGTCGTACAAGGCCCAGAGGAGGCAGTTACTAATCCTCGGCAGCCTGGAGGGGCTTAAGGACAGTACAGTTACGTAGGAACTTACCGTAACAGTAGATCTTCGAAAGAGAGGTTCCTTCAGCAGGTCATTATATATGGGACTGGCGCCTCCTGGCATCGAGCCACACGGCAGACTTTTCTAGCAATCCCTGACGGGAACCACCCACCCAACATCACGTGACCGACGTCAGCATGGCCATATATAGTGACCAGTCCCCATGCCCACCCTCCAGTTCTCCTGCAGGAGCCAGGAAGAGGCCTGACAGCAGGAGCAAACAGGATTTGGAGTCCCTGTGTAAGAAATAAAATGAGGGAAAGGGAAAAATATGACCTACTGAAGGAACCTCTCTCGAAGATCTACTGTTACGGTAAGTTCCTATGTAACTGTACTATCTTACTTCCAGAGGGTTCCTTCAGTAGGTCATTACATACAGGACAGAGTCCCAAGCAGTCCCTCCAAACAGAGACTGAGAGAAACAAGGGAGGAGGAGGAGAAAATAACGGAAACTGGGAACCAGAATGGACCCAGCCTAGGACAGAAGGCTCAGCAAGACAGCTAGGCCGAAGCCAGCCCTCCACCTAGAAGCAACGTCCAGACTGTAGTGTTTAGTAAAAGTGTGGACAGAACTCCAAGTAGCTGCAGTGCAGATATCAGCCACAGAGACATTCTGCAAAAAAGCAGCAGAAGCAGCCGTGCCACTAGTAGAATGACCTCTGATGGGACCCGGCAGAGGTTTTTCGTACTTTTGGTAACAATACTGAATACTGTTGCCTAACCATTTGGAAAGGCACTGCTTCGAAAACGCTTTGCCCTTCGAACCGGGGGCAAAAGAAACAAAAAGCTGATCTCAGCTATGGAAATCCTTGGTTCAGTGTGTGTAGTACCAAAGGATCCGATGGACATCCATGGTGTGCAGGAGTGCCTCACCTCTGTTAGAAGAGGACGGAAAGTAAACTGGAAGCTCTACTGACTGGTTCAGTATGGCTTCTGACACCACCTTAGGTATAAACCTAGGATTTGTCCTGAGGACCGCCCGGTCCTTGTGGAAAATAAGATGAGGCTCTTTACAAACCAGAGCGTGAAGCTCCGAATTCCTTTGAGCTGATGTAATGGCAACTAGAAATAATGTCTTCCAGGAAAGGAAGCGCAAGGCACAGCTCATGGCCGGGTTCAAATGGGGGAAGAGTGAGCTTCTCCAACACAAAGTTCAAATCCCAAGGTGGGGTTGGGCTGTGGATGGGGGGTTTCAGGTGGAGGATCCCTTTCAGAAAGGTTTTTGAGACCTCCAGCTGGGCCACGGGTTATCATCCACCAGCTCGTGGTACGCCAAAAATGCCGAAAGGTGGACCTTCTAGGAAGACTATGACAGACCCGAGTCTGACAGATGAAGGCGATATTCCATGACTTGTGGGGCAGAGCAAGAAAAGGGGTTCCACTTCTTGAAGGTCGCCCAGATGGAAAAACGTTTCCACGTCATGGCATAGGTGGAACAAGTGGAGGATTTGCTAGCCTCTAAAAGAACCAGAGCTACTCGAGAGGAGATCCCAAAGTGAGAAATCACTATGTCTGTAGGAGTCACATGTGAAGATGCAGGGTCCTGAGCCCTGGATAAACAAGGTGACCTTGATCCTGAGTCAAGAGGTTGTGGGTCACTGGAAGTGGGACCGGTGGTTCCCTCGATAGCTGTTGTAGCAACGGGAACCAAATTTGTCTTGCCCAGAGAGGGTCGATGAGAATCAACCTCATATTCTCTGCCTGAAGCTTGAGAAGGACCCTCTGGAGAATAGGAAATGGAGGGAAGGCGTACAAAAATGTCCCTGTCCAGGAGAGAGACAATGCATCGTGCCAGAAAACACCATGTCCTGGAACGAGCGAGCAAAAACTGGGAAGTTCTGCATTGTATTGGGAGGCAAAAAGGTCAATTTCCAGACGTCTCATCTTAGGAAGAGAGATTCTGCCACTTCCTGATTTAATTCCCATTCGTGAGTTAGGGTCCAAGACCTGCTGAGACTGTCCGCCAGGACATTTTGAACTCACGGAACATGTACGGTCACTAGGACTACACAGGGGGTATAAGCGAGTTCCTCCTTGTTTGTTGTGGTAGCAAACTACTGACATACTGTCAGTTTGGACCAGCAGTGATCTCTTGGGAAGGAGGGTCTGGAAGGCCTGTATGGCAGACAAGACCGCCCTCATCTCCAGAATGCTGATGTGTAATGATGCCTCCAAGATGGACCACAGTCCTTGAGCTTGGTGCTCCCCTAGATGTGCTCCCATCCCATGTTTGATGCATCTGTATTTAGAGATGCCAAAGGAGCTGGGCTCCTGAAAGGAAGACCCAAGAAAAGGTTGGAGTGGTCCCTCCACCACAGCAATTCTTTCTGAACTGCTGACGACACCAGGAACGGATGGTTCAGATCGTCCAGGAGTTGATCCCACTGCACCCACAAGGACCACTGAGTAACTCTCATGTGGAGCCTCATCAAGGGAACTGTAGTGATGGTGGCTGCCATCAGGCCAAGAAGACGGAGGATCTCCCCGGCCAGGATGGTCCTGGATGAAGCCACCCACAAAGTCTGGCGGATCAGGGTCTCCTCCCTGTCTAGAGGAAGGAAGGCTTTGCATCGGACTGTATCCAAAACCGCCTCAATGAATTATTGTCTCTGGGATGGTGTCATGGATGACTTGGGAATACTGACAGTAATCACCAGTCTGCCAAAAGGGTCCAGGGTAAAGGAGAGAGCCTCCAGTAAAGAGACCCTGGATGGGACTGAAATCAGCCAATCGTCCAGGTAAGGGAAAACCGCAATACCCTGGCGCATAAAGAGGCCACCACCACTGCTAGGCACTTGGTAAAAACCCAAGGTGCCAAGGACAGACCAAAAGGGAGTGGCCGAAACTGGAAGTGCTCCCCTTGGAATTGGAACCACAGGAAATGGCGGTGGCTGGGGAAGATCAGGATGTGCAGGTAAGCACAACCAATGATTCTCCAGAAGGAGTGGAAGAAGACTCTGGAGCGTCAGCATCCTGAACTTTCTGTACTCGACAAAGCAATTGAGACTGCTCAAGTTGAGAATGGGTCTGAAGTCTCCCGTCATTTTTGGAACCAGGAAAAAAATGGGAGTAGAACGTGTTCTACTGCTTCCTTGAGCAAGAGGCTTTGAACTTCTTCTTGAACGAGAAGAGCCTGGTCCCTGGAGTAAGAAGATCCTTTTGGCAGAGATTCTGGAGGAATTTCCAGAAACTCTATAGTGTGTCCGACGGACACCAACTGCAGGACCCATGCGCTGGAGGTTATCGCCTTCCATTCCTGCACATGGCGGGCAAACCTCCCCTGACTTGCTCCTCATCGTGAGACTGAGGAGTTAGTGGGGACAGGGAGTCAGGAAGTGGCAGGACATTCAGGTGGAGGATCTCTGAACGTCTCTAGTTCTTGGAGGTCGGAGGAGTGGTGGAACCCGTGGACTTGCGTCTGCCCTGGTGCCGAGCCAGGGCCTGCTTACTCTGCCTCCAGGTCCTTTTCCAAAAGAGCTGTTGCTGCTGTTGAGTGCTTGATCAGTACATGGACCTTACTGACGTTAGAGCGAGACCTCTGTCCTGGAGATCAGTAATAATGTCTTTGATGTCGCCACCAAAAAGCACTGAGCCCCGGAAGGGGACGTCCTGAATCGCAGACTGTACCTCGTTGGCGAGGCCAGAGATGTGGAGCCAGGAATGCCGCCTTAAGGCAACAGCAGTTGCTGAGGCATGGGCTACAGAATTGACAGAGTCGTATGTGGCTCACAAAGCACGCCTACAGGAGATGCGAGAGAGGTGAAGATCCTTGGCAAGCTCCTCCTTGAGGCTCGAGGGTTCCATGGACTGGACTTGGGCCTCTAACCTGGCTAAGGTAGCCTTTTGGTGTGACACCATGTGGGCCCCATAGTTGAGGGATCTGAGCGCACATGAGGCCGAAGCATAAACTTTTCTGCCAAACTGGTCCATCTGCCTCGACTCTTGTCTGGAGGTGCTCATGTGCTTGGGTGCAGAAGAGCGATCATGAGCAGCTGAAATGACGACAGAGTCCGCCTTAGGATGCGTCTTAAGAAAAGGAGCTTCCTTCAGCATCTGGTATATCTTGTCCATCCTCTTGGGGACAGCCAGGAGAGAATGAGGCATCTGCCAGACCGTAGAGGTGTGGTCCTGGTAAGGTCCAATCCAGGGAGGAATGGGGACCGGAGACAGAGACTCTAAGTCCAGATGTTTGGCTAGTCTCTGTCTCATGGGGTCTTGATCCTCTGACTCCCAGTTGAAGAAATCTTTCATGGGCCGCAGAAGATCCAAGAAGGCAGGGTCCTCTGGTGGGGGGGGGGTACTTGGAAGAAACCTTGCCTTTTCGACCATCAGGTTCCTCCAAGGCATCCTCAGCCGACTCGTCATCATCATAGTCATCGTCTGCCCCCTCATCAGGAAGATTATGAATGTCTGGAAGGGTAATGTCCTTCTGTGCCATCCCCGAGATGTACCATGGATGGAGAATAACTCCTCGGGGAAATGGCACTTGGACAGCGTGGAAGTGGGAGTCTTGTCTCCAGGTCTGATGCCAACTCTGAGTGTGCCCCCTGCCACCAAGACTGGATTAAGGTCTTGAAGTCCGGCATAGCTGGAGGAGGTGGAGGAGGATGTTGCAGCTGAGGGGGAGGAGGAGGAGGCATTACAGGTGGGGGTGGGTAACGGTAACCCTAGTAACCCTGAAAATGGTGGTAGGGGTTATAACCAGGGTGGTACTGTCCGAAGGAACTCCACTCAGGAGAAGAACCAAACAGAAATGGTCCCCAGGGTACCCAAAGGGGTAATGAGGGACAGTCTGGGGTCTAGTATAAATCCCCGTCATCCGATCTAACGGAGGGGTGGGGGACCCATGTTGGACCCACTGTAGTGTAAATCGACAGGGGGGATCCTGCGTCAGGATAGCCAACGTCAGGGGGACTGACGTCGGGACCAGCACCACCTGATCAGGCACCGGAAGGGGATCCGGCGTCGGAGGCGCTGGCGTCGAGGCCGGACGAAGGGGGCCTGACAGCAGAGCCAGGGCAGACCACTGGGCCCTGGCTGTGGAAGAATCATTGGAGTATCCGGTGTTGGAACTGGAACCACCGGATCAGACGGTGGGATCAAAACCGGGATATTAGACGGTTCCTAAAGGATCCCACCTAGAGGAGGAGGAGGGGCCTCCACTGTAAGGCCAGATGACTGAGGAGGAGCCTCCTTCCCCATGGCCCCATCAGGGGAGCATGGGACTGACCCAGAGGAATGGTCTACGATGTCGAGGGGGTTCGGCACCGTCTTCGCCTGAGGTACCCGCCTGAGAAGGGGAGGGTATGGGCTAAGGAAGAGGGGCATTCTCCCCCTGGTTCTGCTGGATATCGGGTGAGGCGTCATTAGGCCCTGACGGGAGAACCATGCCTGAGTGACCATCAGAGACAGATGTCTCACCAGAGGGGCGGGGGAGGAGCCCCCAGCCGACTTATCTGGTGCCGAGCGGGTCCCCGAAGGCTGCGAAGCAGTCCTACTGGCGGCCGAGCGGTCCCCAGAGGAGCTGGGGGCCGACTTAGAGGCCACAGCGGTGCGGCCGTCGGAGGAGCAGACGGTCGACTGACCCGTATAAGATTTTTCAGACTTACCATCCGAAGTCTTCTTAGGCGGCGGCTGAGAGACGGCCATGCTCGTGGAGGGCCGCGAGGCCTTAGGTTGGTCCGTAGAGTGCTCCCGCTCTTGAGATTTCTCCTTGTGGTGTTTGTTGGAGGGAGAGGATTTCTCGGAAGAGGACTCTCTGATGTGGTCCATTTGCTTCTCTAATGAAGCTAGGCGGACTTTTAGAAGGTGGGCCTCCAAAGCCTGTTGTCTCCACTTTTTGGTGGCCTGATTAAATGTTTGGCACTCCGAGCAGGATGAGACAGGATGGTCTGGGCCCAGACAAATCACACACTTCCGATGACCATCCTTATGAGAGATCTGCGTGCCACAGGATGAGCACTTCTTCTTGGGTGGAACTAGTGACACCACTGACTACTCTCTAACAAATCATGGGAGGATGGGATGATACCTGAGGACTGGAGGAGGGAGGATACGATTCCTCTTCACAAAAGTGGGAGCAAGGCAGAGGCAGGAAACTACAGACCAGTTTGTTTGACCTCAGTGGTAGGGAAAATGATGGAATCACTTCTGAAGGAAAGAACTGTTGAGTACCTAGAGGCCGGTGGGGCACAGGACCCAAGGCAGCATGGATTCACAGTGGGAAGGTCGTGTCAGACAAATCTAATAGATTTCTTTAACTGGGTGACCAAAGCAGTACACCAGGCAGGGGCTGTGGACATGGCCTACCTAGATTTTAGCACAGCATTTGATGCAGCCCCACACAAAAGATTAATACATAAGTTAGCCAGCCTTGGAGTAGGTCCCAAGGTGGTAGCCTGGATAAAAAATTGGCTGGACAACAGGATACAAAGGGTAGCAGTAAATGGAGTCCACAGTGAAGAAAGGAGGGTTACTAGCGGTGTACCACAAGGTTCAGTGCTGGGACCGGTCCTTTTTAATGTCTTTATAAGTGACTGTGCAGAGGAACTGGAAGGAAAAGTATGTCTCTTTGCAGACGACAGAAAGACCTGCAACAGGGTTGATACAAAAGATGGAGTGGAAAGGATGAGAAGGGATTTGGCAAGATTGGAGGAATGGTCAAATGTATGGCAGCTCATATTCAATGCAAAGAAGTGCAAGGTAATGCACCTGGGAAACAAAAACCCAGGGGAAGAGTACACAATGGGGGGTGAGATACTGACAACAGTAAAAATGGAAAGGGACCTGGGGGTAATTATATCAGATGACCTAAAGGTGGGCAAGCAATGTGAGAAGGCAGTAAGGAAAGCTGGGGGGATACTGGGATGCATAGGGAGAGGCATCAACAGTAGAAAACAGGAAGTTGTTATCCCTCTGTACAGACAGTTGGTGAGACCTCATCTGGAGTACTGTGTGCAGTTCTGGAGACCCCATCTCTGCAAAGACACAGACAGAATGGAGGCTGTCCAGAGAAGGGCAACCAAAATGGTGCAGGGTCTACACCAGAAGACATACGAAGAAAAACTAATGGAGCTTAATATGTATACCCTTGCGGAAAGAAGAGAGAGGGGGGGACATGATAGAAACTTTCAAGTATCTCAAGGGAATCAACAAAGTTCAAGAAGGTAGTATCTTTAAGATAAAGAGATGTGCAAGATCAAGGGGGCACAATTTGAAGATAGAGGGGGGACGGCTCAGAGGTAATGTGAGGAAGTATTTTTTCACGGAGAGGGTTGTGGATGCATGGAACAGCCTTCCTGAGGAGGTCATGGAGTCAAGAACAGTGGGGAAATTCAAGAATGCATGGGACAGACATACGGCAGTCCTAGTGGGAAGTAGGAGGAAGTAGGCTGTTGGTTAACTAGGATCTGCAGCTTATCCATTAGGTAGGAAAATGGGCAGACTAGGTGGGCCAAGTGGTCCTTATCTGCCGTCAAATTCTATGTTTGTATGTTTGGGTGAAGACATTAAGCAAATGTAAAATTTGTAAGAAAAAATTTAGCAAACGAAAACAATCCGACACACAAACTAACACGACGATCGCTGTATGAAGTCTGCAATGCGACTGACACGAGGCGACGGCGGGAAAGAACTGGAGGGCAGGTGGGGACCAATCACTACAGCCACGCTTGACGCCGGGTCACGTGATGTCGGGTGGGTGGTCCCCCGTCAGGGATTGCTAGAAAAGTCTGCCGTACGGCCTGATGCCAGGTGGCGCCAGTCCCATATGTAATGACCTACTGAAGGAACCCTCTCGAAATAAGATCTCCTGTTTCTGGAAACATTCTGGGAGGGCCTGAGCAGTCACCCTGCCCTTCCATATGGTATTCTGGTATTTGACCACATGAGATAAATAATTACTGTAGCTATCCGAAGTACCAGAGTGGAGGATGTATAGGCCCTCTAACCCCAAAGGTCGATCCTTCTGGATTCCCTGTCAGGGGGAAGGGAAACTAAGGTGTTTGGGCACCCTGGACCTATCATGCACTGCTTTGATGAGCAGAGAAGTGGTCTCAGGCTAGGCAGCATAACAGGGCAGGCACTAAGAGGCATAATAGAGTTTGTCAGCCCTCCAGGGCATGGAAGGAACCATATCAGGTGGTGCCATGTCACAGTGGTGGCATTCCTCAAAGCTGGCAGAAAGGGAGGAATGACCTGAAGGAGAGATTCTGGGATTTCCAAAAAGTCATCTTCCTCAGTGTGGAAGCCCATGGCTGTGGACAGCTGCTTCATAACACTGAAGAAGGTAGGGTCTTCAGGAAGGGGAGCTGGGGTTGTGCTTAACAGAGTCCTCACTCACTAAAGAAGCAGTGGACGTGTCTGAGGAAAGAGGTTCCTCCTCTTCCTTGGGGAGAATCAGGTCAGGGTGGTACTCTTCTGACATCGACCCTTCGAACGAGGGACCAACAGCACCCAGGAAGCAGGTCTGTGTGCCCCTAACTGGTGCACCAAAGCTGTGGTCAACTGGGTCAAAATAGTATTTTGGTTGACGGCAGGTAAGGGCTGCATCGACGGTAAAGGGGTCGTTGGGACAGGGTGTGATGAACCTTTCGACAGGTCTTGAGAGCCCGAAGACCCTGACATCTGAGGACCTGGGGAAGCATCAGTCCTTGACAAAGGAGCTGGAGGATTAACAGCTGGCCTCCCTTAGAAGCGGAAGGAGGCACTGTCGGTAGGGGCCTGGCAGGAGTAGAGGCCTGGACAGTGGAACGTGTTGAGGCACCCTCTGCTGATGGAGTACCCCCAGAAGAAGATGAAGAGGCTGTAGGGGAATGGAAGTGCCGCCGCTGGAGGGGGAGTGGTCCCGATCTCGATCTTTTTTGTGACCCCCCTGAGGACCTGTCTCGGGCCTTAAAGGCCTGGGAGCTTGATGACCCCACTGGCGACTGAGATGGAAGGACCCCGGGAGAACCCTGCCCAGAACTGGCTACCTGTTATTCCATGGAAAATTTCTTCTAAGCCTTTTTGCGTCACCTAAGGATTGTTAAATTAAACTTTGGCAAAGCTCACAGTCTGAGACGTCATGGTCAGGCCCAAGACAGCAGACACAGAGGATATGTTAGTCAGAAGAAGCAATCTTCTTTCTTCTGCAGCATCAGCAATGGAAGAGAGATGTGGAAGGACTGACTCTCGACATAAACAAGGTAAAAGAATCCCTTGTAAAAACATTCCAAAATGCTGAAAAAAAGCATAGGCAAAAATGGCGCAAACTGCGATGAAGCTTCCACAGAGATCTATGTGAGTGGAGTCAACAGTGGGAAAGAACTAAGGAAGGAATGGAGCCGCTCACACCTTTATAGGTTTGATGACGTCAGCAAATGAAGTTGGCGTGGGTGACCTGTTGTACTGTTGGAAAAGTCTTCCATGTGGATCCTGCTTCACCAATGGTGAACTTCCTACAGTGTGACCGGATGACAGATACGCCTGAAGAAGATCTGGGCACAGTACTCCAGGTGTGGCCACACTAAGGAGCTACTGTATGTGTGTGTTTTGCCTGAATTTTGTAGTATTTTATAATTACCTATGCATTCACATTTTCTGGTCACATTGTATTACGTATGCTATGTCTGATTTCAATGTTATTCCACAATCATGTCTTACCTGAGTGTTGTATTTTCTGCTGTATTGCACAGACTATTGTATACTGCACCTCTATACCCAGGTTGTACCTGTAAAAGGTGCCTTTGGTGCCAGTGTACCTTACCTGGTCAACAAAATAAAAACAAACATAAAGGGGTAGTAGCATCACCGTCTTCTAACGATACCTCTCCCTACACACCTCGGCATTTTACTTGCCTTATCATAGGCCTTGTTGCACTGGTTCAACTGCTTGAGGGTGTCATTGATAGTAACTCAAGTTCCTCAGCCATAGTACTGAGCACCCCCCACCACCACCAATCCAGTACTCTGTCCTGGGGGTTCTTATTCCTTAGGTGTATTACTTTGCATTTTATGGCACTGAATTTCAACTGCCAAACCATAGACTACACCTCTAGCTTTTTAAAGTCTCTACATCTCAAATTCCCTCAACGCTATCCACTCTTCTACAGAGCTTAATGTTATCTAAAAAGAGACACACCTGCCATGGATATCTTCTCCAATGTCACTGATGAACATAATGAAGAGGACCAGGCCGGGACAGATTCCTGTGGCACCCCACTCGTGACCTCCCTCGCTTCTGATTTGGCCCCACTGACCACAACCCTCTGCTGCCTCCCATTTAACCCATTTCTTACTTAGTTAACTACATCGGTAGCCACACCCAGATCCTCCATCTACTTCAGCAAGCGACTGTGGGGCAGAGTTGAAAGCCTTGCTGAAGTCGAAATAGCGTCCAGTGCGGTTTACTATCCTGGAGACTGTTGCCCTCCAGGTAGTCGACGAGGACTTCCTTTTCCAGCGACTCCCATCAGCTTTCTTATGACAGAGGTCAGAATGACAGCTTCCCGCTTGTTCCTTAACCCCCACCCCCCCATGGAGTAGAATGACATTCGCCACCCTCTTGTCCTTTGGAACTGGCACCATCCACAGCAAGCTGCTGAACAGTCCTACTAGTGGTTCAGCCAGTTCCGCTGCCAGTTCCCCGAGTATCTGGTTCGACTTCAGACCTGCCAGCCTTTTCAGGACCCTATCACTTGTAAATATTGTCTCTCTCATCTCTGGGACTGCCTAATTGACTTCTCTGATGCCACTCTCAGGCAAGGGCCTGCCTAGCTCCCTAGTGAAAACTGAGCAGCCTTTTGCCCATCCTCTTCTATCATCCAACCCCGCTCTGACAGACTAATGATTACCCCTGCTTTCTTTCTTTTTTCCTAATGCAGTCCACACCACTTATACCGCCCACGCTTTAGACAGGCAGCCGTTTTTTTTGGGCAAATGTCATTTGCTACTTGCCAGTTCTATAGGATCTTATGTTAAAAAAGCTGGTTATAACGTTACATGCCCACCTTCTATTTCGGACAATATTAGCTGCTAGTTAATGTCAGTTCACACCTTGGCATGCAGTTTGCGTAGCTTGCCAAAGTGTGAACTGACACTAATTAGCAGCTAATCTGCCCAAAATAGAAAGGGCATGGAATGCTATAACCTGTCATGGCCATGGAGAATGGGTTGGGATTGAGTTGTAAGAAAAGAACATTGCAGTAAATGGCACTCAAAATAAGAAAAAAAGTTGTAGCCACTTTTACCTGCCATGTACACTTCATCAGATGTTCCAGTTCTCCCTCCTCACAACAGCTACAACCACATTTCAGGCAGCACCTCCAAATGTCACAAAGAATCGGGAGAAGTTTACTGCACATGCCACAAACTATTAATGTTACAAGGCACAGTAATGCAAAAAAAAAAAATCAGGGGAGGTTTAGGGCAGGAACACTTGCCACTTTGCTTTGGATTGAAAAAAAAAATGATGGTGCAATTGCGGTGCAATCTCTGAAGGAAGGATAAAAATCGGTGGAGGTTTAGGACAGGAACAGGAGAGGGAAATGATAACCCCCTTTAACATGCAATCCAGTACAATACAGTACTGCATATTGAAGCTCTGTGTCCACGAGCACATCTTTTACTTAAAAAAAAAAATTTTCATTTTGTTACAGCGCCCACTCCCTATAACGGGCAAAATCTGCTAACACAGATGCACCCGTTATAAGCGGCTTGCACTGTATAGCTGAAAAAATGTTTGTTTTTTTTTCACCCTTAACTCCTTCAGCAATACGCAGCTTTGCATCTGCTTACACCTCCCTAACCGCCCTCTGTCTCCTTACTTCTCATTAAAGATTCTCCCTGTTCTTCCTCCCCCCCCCCGCCTTTTTTTTTTGCACTGAGAATGCCTTTTTCTTAGCCCCGAATGCTTCCCTGACTTCTGCCGAGAATCATAATGGTCTCTCATTCCTTTTGGTTACTATTCTCTGATATAACTTTCCTGCCTCAAGAATGGCCCCCTTTATTATCCACCATCATGGGGACATGATAGAAACTTTCAAGTACCTCAAGGAATCAACAAAGTCCAAGAGGGTAGCATCTTTCAGAAAAGAGATGTGCAAGAACAAGGGGCACAATTTGAAGATTGGAAGTCAACTCAAGGGGCAATGTGAGAACTATTTTTCACAGAGAGGGTGGTGGACGCATGGAACAGCCTGAGGAGGTCATGGGGTCAAAAACCGTGGGAGAATTCAAGAATGCATGGGACAGACATAAGGCAATTCTGGTGGAGGGTAGAAAGAAGTAGGCTGTTGGTTAACTAGGATCTGCAGCTTATCCAATAGGTAGAGAAATGGGAAGACTAGGTGGGCCAAGCGGTCTTTATCTGCTGTCAAAGTCTATGTTTCTCTTCTACCCCACCTAAGCTGTCTACACCTTAAGTTTTCCCTGACCAGTTCCCTCAGCCTGCTAAAGTCTGCACTCTTAAAATTAAGGACTTCTGTTCTCAATTGGGGCTTTCCAGTCCCAAGGGCAAATCAAACCAAATGGAGTTATGATCACTGTTCCCTAGTGGCTTCCCTACTCTCACTGTTCCCACCACCTCTCAGCTGGTAAGCACCACATCGAGAATGGCAGTCTGCCTGGTGTATTCCTTAACTAGCTGTACCAAGAGAGCGACCTGGAGTGTATCCAGCAAGGCCCAACTTCTGTGCACTCCTGGCCACCGGAATGTCCCAGTCTATATCCAGTAGGTTCAGATCACCCACTACCACTACTTCCGCCTTTGGTACCCCCTTTTCGAGTTCTTCTGAAAGCTCTCTGTCCTTCACCTTGCTCCGGAGGTTGATAGACCACCCTCAAAAAGCACCGTTTCCTGCCCCAGGCTGCCATGAGTTGCACTCACAACTGACTATTATTATCCCTGATGTGCCCATCCTCCACCACCTCAATGCCACCCATGACAAAGAGGGCAACTCCTTCCCCTCTACCTTTTCCTCTATCCCTTCTGAACAATCAGTACCCAGGAACCGTCAGGTCCCAGTCGTTATTTTCTGTAGCCATGTTTCCATGATGGCCCCAAGGTCTAGCTCAGTGTCTGCCATCAGCACCTGTAGCTCACTGATTTTATTAGCCAGGCTCCTGGCATTCAGGCATACCCCCTTCCATCTGACCCCTGAACCCACTATGCTAGTCCCCTGTCTAAGTCACTTGTGTTTTCCATGTTCGCTCTCCCTCATGTTTTTCTTGGTGTTTTCACACTTTGCATTCCCCTTCTCTACTGTCCCCTCACCTGACCATATTCCCTCCTAATATCCACTGTGCTGCTACTAGCCCCCAGATAAGGGGGAGTACTAGCAAGGATCCCCTTCTCACCTGTAACCGTGGTTCCCCTAGCCCCAATCTCCCCTCTGTCAGTTTATACATGTGATACAGACATCAAACTTCTGCCACAGCAGACAGGTCCTCTCTCATCGGGTGGAGTCCATCATCCCTGAAAAGCCTCCTGTCCCAGAAGTCCTGTCAGCCCCCCCCCTCCCAAATGTGGTATCCCTTCTCCTGACACCTTTATTTAGCCAACCATTAAAATGCTCGTTCTCATCCTTCCTAATTCTGTCCCCCTTCCCCTCCCTACCCCACAAAGGTGGGACCTCAGAAAAGGCCAGGGGAGCCAAGTGTGCTGCCAATCTGTCCACCAGTCAATGAAAGTTCCACTTCACCATCTTCCTAGACTGGTTCACCAGATCATTAGTACCCAGGTGTACCAGCATCCCAGCTCCCTCTCTGCCATCCTCCCTATCATGTCTAAATCCCAGATGACTGATGCACCATGAAGCCACCTGACCACACACTTCCATTCCAGTCCCCCAAATATCACAGAGTCCTCGATCACCAAGACTCTCCTGGTAGACATGCTTCTGCTCATCTCTCTGGGTGCCATCATACTGAACTGTCTCACTGACTCAGAATCCCTCCAGCAGATTCATGTGCCTGTGCCTCCTCTAGGGGTGCAAAGGGTTTAATGTCTGAATGGTGTTGGGCAGGACAACCTGTTTGTGGCTAACCTGCCTCCCTCCCCAACCCCCGGACCACTAGGCCTCTGGGGAAGTAGAGGTGGTCTCCAGTTGAGCTGGTGATGCAACTGACATATTTCTACCCTTGCTGCCACCAGCTGAGCACGGAGCTCCGACACAGTCATGCTGATGGGGCAGTGTCCCCTCCTCCAGGGCATGTCCCTAGAGAAGAACGCCCCACAACACCACAACTGACTGGCTTCTTTTTAAGACTCCATAGTCCAAAACTTCCTGAAATCTTTCAGTCATTTTGCTCATTTACTAAACAATGTACTGCTATCATTAGATTCTTGTTCTATTTCCCATTTTATGTAACAAATACAATTTAGGTCTGTGTCTGTCAAGCATACAGTGAACTGTAAAAGAGGAATTCAAGATAAGAGGCACTTAAGTACTGTTCTGTCGCCCCAACTAATGAGTCAACAGATAAAATTTTTGTTTTCCCCTTTTTTATCCCTATGCTCCCCGACCTTTTCTAGCTGCAACCTGACCTCACACTTTAGCCACAAGGAGTTAGTAGTCTTCTCAAAGATCTAAAACATCACAAAGTTGGGAGTATGCTACCTGTAAACCATTGTTACTGCCTGAAACCTCGAAAAGCTGACAGCACCAAAGACTGCAACCAATCTGCAGCAAATTACCCTTAATACATGTTACATACAGTGCTAGTTAAAGTGCAGCAACAAACAATTACAGCGAGCACCAGCATAACCCTAATGCTTTACGAACAAACCCAGCCATCGGGGAGGCACCATTGGTGTTTTCAGCTTCTCAAAGACTGATACCTGACTTTTCATAGACACCTACAGAGGGGTGCTGTTTAACAAAACATGATAGGTCCTCCTCCTGAAGAGCAAACAAGACACTGCCGAATCATGTCCCCCTCTCAACCTGCCACAGAAGAGGACAGGAGTCTGCTCTTGACCCCCAGCTTCCAACACTATGGGCTAGTTTTTTATTTATTTGCTTTTGTTTACCAGGTAAGCACACTAGACACCAACTGTCTATTTTCAGTTAAGCAACAGCATTTTTAAAAGGGAACTTTGTTATTTAGCAGAACAGAATTTTCAGCTATTTCTACTACAAATGTCTTTGTCTCATATCTTGAATTATTTGTTGATCAACAGTGGGGAAATTTGTATCAGTGAACCAGGGGGCTGCCACCAGAGTCCTATTCCTCCTACAGTGACACCATAGTAAACAGCCCTTCTTCTAGTATATGGTCCCAGAATCATAATGCCACTGCATAACAAGACAATGACTGCATCCTGGAACAATAATATGAACATACAAACATTATGAAAATGCCAGAGGAAACAGGCAATTTCGGTCTATCTAGTCTGCTAGACTGTGCAGCTCTCAGATGAATTTACAGGAGCTGCTGATGAATAATGAGAGCAAATGTCTCAACAATCAAGTGGCAGATCATTTAGACTTGTGAATTCATTTTTATGTATTAATCTGTTAGATATTTATTTATAATGCGCCTCAGTTTTAAACACGTACTTTAAGCTGAGTGGCATAATGCCCTAATTTTATTTTCAGTAAAAAGCCATCTTCCCCAACTTGATGTTCAGCCTTCTTCTGTAATTCCTGTATCAAACCTTCAAGTAGCCGTTTTGCCCGATATTCATCTTGAGAATTGTCCAGGTCAACTGTGTCCCTGTAAAAGGAAAGGCAAAAAAGTAGAACAAAATCATTTTTGCCCTCACAACATACTTCAGAATGTCTGCTTGACAAAATCATTCAATGTTTTAATTTTTGCTCATTCTGTTTTTATCCCTCTCTCTGATGGACCTCATGGTTTCCTTTTCAGCCACTTCTCCAAGTTAAGATTAAGTCCTACTGTTATGGCCAGCCTGGTGGCGCTGAGGACTGAGGCACTGGATGCCACACCTCGCGTCACGCCGATGACCCGAGTTCAGGAGCGAGCCCAGGTCATGGGGGAGGGGGTGCAATATTGAACTGCTGCTGGCAAGCTCTCCTCCCCCGGGGGTGGGTTCCTGTGAGTCCGGTGCTCAAGGGCACCCAGTGGTAGCTGGATGCCTATGCAGCAGGAACACTTGAAGGATCGGAGGCGGATGTAGCATATGATTGCTGCGGCGTGCGACCCGGACATTCAGGCTTCATTGCACGTCCTTCTCCTGGGGCACCAAGCAGAAAAAGCCACACACACACACACACACACACACACACACACACACACACGTAGCATGGCGCCCGATGGACTGCCATCTATTGCATTCTCTGGTTGAACAAAGCCCAGCTTAAGTCAGGACAGGGGCTCCAGGGTGATGTTACTCTCCCCCCATTCCCCGCTGGGGGGGGGTTGGGGAGAGAGTCACAGTCCTCCCCACCATGCAGCCAAGGCAGAGGCCAGCCGAAGGATGTGTTGAGCCTGCATACAGGGTGAAATAAGGGGATAGAAGTCCTAATGTTATATGTACAAATATGAAAACAGGTATCAGAAACAGTCCAGTCTCCAAAGTGACTTGTTTAATAGTTACTATTTATTAAAATGATTTAAAAAGCTATTGTGCTCACTTACATGCCATGAAAGCTTATACCAGCGAAAGTCTTCCAAGCTTAATTTTATATTCTTTTTCAAACTCTGTATGGGAGTAGAAGGGATCATAATTTGGCCCGACAAGGTAGCCAGGGGATCCCTTCATTTCCAATTGATATGATCCCACCTCCCCCACTCAGGAACTTAATGACATGTGCCCAGGAGAGCGCAGGGGCGTACTCCATTAACGGCCAGTCTGAGATAAATGAAGGGCGCCGTTTCACTAACAAGGACCTTCTTAGTCAAGCAGTGCCTTTCATTAATCTCAAAACTGGCCATTCTTTTGTATAAAACTGGACTTAAAAATTTACCACATTGAGTCTGATGAGGTGCACCCCCATGTTCTCCCTGGGCACACATCATTACACTACATGCCTGAGAAGATTACATCATTTGGAAGTGAAGGAATTGTCTGGCTACCTTGTTGAGGCTAAATTACGATCTTTTCCACTTCCATACAGAGCTTGAAAGAAAAATATGAAACTAGGCTCTGAAGACTTTTATTGATATACTGTAGGCTTCCAAAGCATGTAAGTTTTACCCCAAATAAAGAAACTTATAAAATCACTAAAATTCTTTACACAGGACTGGCCCACAGAAACAGAACATCCTGTTTACAGGGGCGTTCTGTTGTTGACCACAAGGGTACAGTTAAAAAAACCAAAAAATAAAGAAACTATCACATTTTTTTATAAAAATTAAAATTTACTAAACTCAAATTTGAAGCAGAAGCAGGAAGAACCTTCAGTTTCAGTTTTTGGTCAACCTTTAACACAGAAACAGAATTTGATGGAAGATATGGCCCACTTGGCCCATTCAACGTGCCCATTTCTCCCTACCTACACCATTACCGCAAACCATGTCCGATCTACAGCTCGTTCTCCTACCCCACCTTCCTTTCCACTATGGTTCGCGTGTGCTTGTCCCATGCATTCTTGAACCCCTCCACTGTTTTCACCCCCACCACCTCTGCTAGAAGGCTGTTCCAGGAGCCCACTGCTCCTTCTGTAAAGTGCTTCATCTCTCCTGACTCTACCCCCTCCAGCTTCATAGCACATCCCCTTGTTCTTAAGCACCTTTTCTTCTGAAAAATATTCCCCTCCTGTACCTTATTTACCCCCATGAGGTATTTAAATGTCTCTATCATATCTCCCATCTCCCTTCTCTGTTCCAGGGTGTACATACTGAGGTCCTTCACTGTCTCCTCATAGGGCTTTTGATGCAGATGCAGCACCATTTTAGTCGCCCTCCTCTGGACTGCCTCTACTCTATGTCCTTCGGAAGATGTGGTCTAACTGGACACAATATTCTAGGTAGGGTCTTACCAGCAATCTATACAAAGGCAACACCACCTCCCTCTTTTTGCTGTTGATGCCCCTCCCTATGCACCCCAGCATGCCACTTGCCCTCCCCTAATGGTCTCTTTCCTGCTTGGTGGTCAATACCACTCAACCCAATTTATACTCATCCTGGGTTTCTGTGCCCCTAAGTGCATTACTTTGCACTTTTTCCCCAATGAAATTCAGCTGCCATACCCTTGACCACTCCTCTAGTTCTCAAGTCTTTGCTCAACCGTTCCATCCTCCCCCGCCCCCTTGTGGAGTGTCCACCCTATTGCAGGTTTAAGTGTCATTCACAAAGAGGAAGACCTTCCCTTTCGGCTCCTCTGTGATGCCACTTATAAAGACATTAAAGAGGACTGGTCCCAGCACTGATCCCTGAGGCGCATCGCTGGTCACCCTCACTTCCCTGGAGTGAACTCCATTTACCACCACCCTTGGTAGCCCACCTACTGACCAATTTCTTATCCAGTTTAACCTTTGGACCCACTCCTAAGCTACCCAGCTTGCTTACTAGTCCCCTATGTGGAACATATGCCGAAAAGCCTTACTGAAAGCTAGGTAGTGCATGTCCACCGCTCCACCCTCATCTAGCTCTTTGGTCACCCAAAAGAAATCTATCAGCTTCGTTTGACATAACCTTTCCCTGTGAAACCATGCTGCCTTGGGTCTTGTAACCCACTGGGTTCAAGATATTCCACAATCCTTTCCTTCAGCAGTGATTCCATTAATTTTCCCACCACTAATGTCAGGCTGACTGACCTATAATTGCCAGCCTCCTCCCTACTATCACTTCTGTGTAATGGGACTACATCCACCCTCCTCCAGTCCTCCGGAACCACTCCTGCTTCCAGTGAGTTGTTAAACAGAACTGTCAGAGGTACAGCCAGTATTTCCCTGAGCTTTCTCAATACCCTTCGATGCAACCCATCTGGCCCCACTGCTCTGTCCACCTTCAGATTTACAAATCCTTTCAGGGCTCTCGTCTCCAAAAAAGGACCTAGTGTCCACTGCCCTCCCTCCAAAGCTTTTTTTGTGGCCCCGAACCTTCTCCTTCCTCTGTGAATACTGAACAAAATATTTGTCCAGGAGGTCTGTCTTTTCCTGGTCCCCCTCTGCACAGTCTCCCCCTTCCCTTTTTAACCTTAGAATCCCACCCCTGATCTTCCTTTTTGTCACTCACTTACCTAAAAATATCTTGTCCCCTTTTACCTCCTGGGCTACTCTCGCTTCAGTTTGTGCCTTTGCACTCCTTACTGCTTTCCCTGCTTCCTTCCATTTGCCCAGATTCATCTCCCTATCCTTGTCCCTCTGTGTCTCCTTATACCTTCTGATTGCTACCCTTTTAGCTTTTAACTTTTGAGCCACCTCTTTTGAGAACCATAGCAGTTATTTTTCCTCTTGCTTTTTTCACTTGTTTGACGCAAAGGTTTCCTGCCTTTACCATGCTCCCTTTTAATCTTCACCCACTGTTCCTCAACCCTACCCAGGTCGTCCACCCCTGCTAGGTTATCCCTTAGGCATTCACCCATCTTTTTAAAATCTTCCCTTCAGAAGTCCAGGACCCTCTCCTCCCTTGTGTGATTCCATTCCATAGCCATCCTTATATTGAACCACACTGTACGGTGATCACCGGTCCCCAAGAGGTCTCCCACCTGGACATCTGCAACACTTAAGCAATAAGGCACAACATGGTGTGGGTTATTGGGGATTTACCTACGCCTTGTGTGGTGTGTCATGAGGCACAGCTGAGTGACTTAACCACACAAGAAGTGGGTAAATCACCCAATAACTCACACGTTGGAGTGCCTTATTGCTAATATACTATGAATCCATGTGAAAAATACATTTAAAATGTGTTTAATTATGTTTTTTATAAATGCCATTCTTCAGTCATGGGTTATGCAGGATTTACCCACGGTCACGTAACATATTTTGACCAATCAGGTTACAGGATTTTCACACACCATTGTATAATGTCCGTTAATGAGTACCGGGTCCAGTACTGCCCTATCAGGAGTGGGTTCACTGACTAGTTGCCTGAGGAATGCCCCCTGCACAGAGTCTAGGATGTCCCTGCTTCTAGCTGAAGCCACTGCTTGTGGGGGAAGGGGCTCCAATCCACATCTGGCATGTTGAGGTCCCCCACCAGCAGCGCCTCCCCCTTTTCTGCCATCTTGCTAGTGGCTTCCACTGGTACATTGTCTAACTCCTCCCTGTGCTGGAGGTCTGTAGATTACTCCAGTGTGAATAGTGGCTCCATCCCCCAGGTGACCCACAGTACCTCTCCACCCCACCCCCCAATATTCCTTGTACCTCTGTCACTTTTATGCTTTCTCTCACATAAAGCACCATACCCCCTCCTTTTCTTCCCACCCTGTCCTTCCTGAACACAGTATAGTCTGGTATGGCCATGTCCCTGTTATGGTTTTCAGTGCACCATGACTTGGTAACAGCCAAAATATCCAGGTCAGCCTCTGCCATGATGGCCTCTAGGTCCAGAATCTTATTTCCTGGACTTCTAGCATTCACACACATTGCCTTCCAGATTTTGTTTCCATTCTGCTCATTACCCTTCTTTTTTCCTTCCCCTCCTTCTCATCTCTCTTTTTTTAATGCTTCCATTCCTTTCCCCATTTGTCTCTACCATCATGCTCCTTTTATTAATTTGCACTCTGGGGGATTCCTCTCCCCTTGGGTTCTCCTTACTCTCTACTTCAGCCTGTGGGGAGGGGCAGTGTCCGACTCCCCTATTCCTTCTGCCATCCCCCGGCTAGTTTAAATGTTCCATCAAAATAATATTTAAACTGTCCACTAAGGACAACGGTTCCCTCCCAGATGGATACAGGCCATTACCCCTGTACAGACCCTTATCCACCCAGGTAGGTCCCCAATCCTCAATGTAGCCGAACCCCTCCTGTTTGCACAATTCCTTCAGTCATGAGTTGAAGCTCCTGGTACATAGTTCCCTTTCCTGTCCCCTGCCACACAGGTAGCACCTCAGCGAAAGCCACTGGGTGAGCTAGCCAAGACCCCTTCCCCAGCTCTCTAAATTCCTCCTGCACCGTCCAAGCCCTGTCCCTAGCCAGGTCATTATAGTCCCCAGGTGGACAATGACATCCAGCTCTTTCTCCCGTCCTGCTGCCCTAGCCATCATCAGGATTCACTTCCCATCCCTCCAGGCTGTGGTACTGGGTAGGCACTTGACTTGCCCCCCTCCTTTTTCCTATTCCCAAATCTATCCCCCTCATAATTGAGTCCTCCACTAGAAGTTGCTTCCGCCTCCTCTGGGGTCCTCTACCACCCTCCTTGGGGTCTTCACTACAGAGGGCCTCAACATTCCCATTGGTCACTACCATAGGTGCTTCCTCCTGGCAGTCCCATCCCATCAGAGGAGCATAGGAATTTTATAGTGGTACCAGTGGAAGCGAGGGCCTTTGTCCCTCCACCCTCACCCTAATCCAGCCATTCCTCCTCCTCCTCCTCCCTGGCATCCTCTTGAGGTAATGGTAGGAGACTTGGTGACTGGGTGGGGGGGAAGGTCCCGTGAATCCTAGCCAACTCTGCCAGAAGTCTAACAACCTCCTCCCTCAACCCAGAGAGGTGTGTGCAGATGGGTTAACACTGCAGTCTCCAGAAGGTCTCTCTGCCACTCCACAGCCACTGCACTACATCACTCCCAGCATTCTCAATCTCCATTCTCTGTTTCCTGAAGATACTTCTGTACCTATACCCCTGATAGGGTATTTCTAGTTTCCCCTTTTTTGTTTATTTCCATTTGTGCTCCCCCATGCCTTGTTTAAATTTTTATATATTCCTACCCAAGATAGGGTGTTCCTTCCATCTTACCATTTACAAACATACTAAGTCAATTCTGTAATGATTCTTTAAATAATGTTCTTCCTAATTGTAATACAAGCTGCAGTATATTTAATAGAAAAACATTTAATCACATAGTTTTTCAGTTATAATGCAGTTCTGGCAAGAACATCATTATGCTGTTTTTTTTTTCATTGTATTTTATTCCTGAACAGAAATATGTGGTTTTGAGGTTTCATAAGTTTCAGCTCTCTTGTCACACCTATCATGACAATATTAAATGCAAAAAACTATGTTAATGCACTAGTTCGGGTTGATATCATGCCTTTCAAGTATGGAAATGTGGTGTTAGGGTTCCCAACCCTTACACCCCATCCAACCAACCGTACCACCCCATCCCAACCCTCCACACACCAACAGGCGTTGGGGTATGCCTTGGGGTCATCAGCCCCAACGCTCACCCCATTCCATAAGTAAATAAGCTGGGATGGACAGAGTATAAGAGAATGGGGTAAGCATTAGGGTTAATCTCAGGTTATGTAGTTACGGAATGGGGTGAGTGTTAGGGCCATACGTCTGCCTGTATCATGAGTGATCCTGGCTGGAGGAGGTGCTGGAAGGCCTGGAGGGCGTACAGCACAGCTCACATCTCCAGTACATTGATATGGAGCGTAAGTTCCCTCTGAGCCCAAGAACCCTGGATCTTGTGGGTTACCAAGTGGACTCCACATCCCAGTCCTGAAGTGTCTGTCGTCAGGGTCTGGGAGGGAAGTAGGGGCTGAAAGGGGATACCGTCTCCGGGGTTGTCCGGGTTCTGCCACCACAAGAGGTCCCGAGCCATCGGGTCGGAGACCAGGATCAGGTGGTCCAGGTCGTCTGATCTCTGGTCCCACTGTACTCTGAGAGTCCACTGAGTAACCCACATATGGAGCCTGGCCAGATGTACGATCAGGATGGCAGCTGCCATGAGACCTAGCAGTCAAAGGATCGACCTTGAAGAGGTCCGCCTCTGGTAAGCCACCATGTGTGCTTATCGATGGAGTCTCTCTCTGCCCTGTCTGGTGAGAGGAAGGCTCTCCCCTGCACTGTATCTAACACTGTCCCAATAAACTATAGGCGTTGTGAAGGAATAAAGGGGGATTTGTGATAACTGACAAATGTCCACCTGCTGGAAAAGGTCCAGGGTACTGGATAGGGATTTGAGTAGGCTGTCCCTCAACGGAGCTGAGAGGAGCCAGTCATCGAGGTAGGGGAACACATGAATACCCTGTCTGTGTAATGCCACAGCAATCACCGCTAGGCACTTCGTGAACACTCTGGGTGCAGACGACAGGCCAAAAGGGAGGCTTTGAAATGGAAATGTTCACCTTGAAAAGAGAATCAGATGAAGCAGTGGTGAGATGGAAAAACGGGGATATGTGGGGATGCATCCTGCATATCCAGAACACAGAGCCAATGCCCCTGATGTAACAAGGGAAGAAGACCCCGGAAGGGATAGTATGCAGAACCTCTTGTACTCTACAAAGAAGTACAGACTGCTGAGGTCCAGTATTGGTCTGAGGTCATCCGTCTTTTTGGGGACTAGAAGGAAGTCGGAATAGTATCCCCTGCCAGTCTGACTCTGGGGGACGGGTTCTGTGGTAGCTTTCTGCAGCAAGACTCTATTTCCTCTCTAACCAAGTGGATGTGACCCGGAGGGTAATAAGAGGGGCCTGGAGAATGCTCTGGTGGTCTCTCCAGAAACTCAATTGTGTGCCCTTGGGCTATGAGTTGAAGTACCCACGAGTCTGCTGTGAGTGCCTCCCAACCCGGTAGGTGGTTTGCAAACCTGCCTCCTACCGGTTCACCTTGGTCTGGGTATGGGGTTGGGAGGCTGCGGAGCGAGTCAGAAGGTGGCGGGGAGGGTGGAGGGTGCAGTTCTGGAGGCTCTGTGAGATTCAGCTTGGGGAACCATGCCCACCGAGGGTTCTACTGTTGCCTTTGCTGTCATCGTTGCTGTCAATGAAAGGGCGCTTAGGCTTCTGAGGGGGCTTGTACATGAACCGGACAGAGCGCAAGGCTTTGCACTGGTCTTGTAAATCAGTAAGGATATCTTTAACATCCCATCCGAACAGAACAGGACCCCAGAAAGGAACATTCTGGATGGCCGATTGGACCTCAGGCGCCAGGCCGGAAATCCTCAGCTACGAGTGCCTTCTCAAGCGGACGGCGGTAGTCATACCTCTTCCAGAGGCATTCACCGCATCGTAGGTGGCCCTCAGTGTGTATCAGCTAGTGGATCTAGCTGACCACACCATACTGGCAATGTCTTCTTTTAGCTTGAGTCAGGGAGTTTCTCCAGCTTGGATTCTAGCTGACCCAGACTAGATTTTTGGTAGACTACCATATGAGCAATGTAATTGAGTGCTCTAATGGCTAAGGTGAATGAAGAGTAAAACCTCTTGCCAAACTGATCCAGTACCTTCAACTCCTTGTCCAGAGGAGAAGTACTGAGATGTTTTGGTTTGGAGGAAAGGTCATGTGCGGCACTGATGACCACGGTGTCGGCCTTAGGATGGACGTTAAGGTGATCCTTCCCCTTTGGCATCTGTTACATCCTGTCTGCATTCCTTGCTACTGGTGCCAGTGAAGCAGGCTGTTTCCATATCATGGAGGCCAAATTTTCATGAGGACCTATCCATGGTGGGATAAGAGTCGGAGATTGATCAGATAATTCCAGATGCTCCGCAAGTCTCTGGCGTTGGGGGTCCTGTTCCTCCGTCCGCCAGTCATAGGCCGCTTGGATCTTTTTGAGGAGCTCCATAAAGGGAGGATCCTCAGGAGGGAACTTTGGAGAGTCCTTCAGTTTCGGCTCCTCTGGGGAAGTGGATTCATAATCCAATCCCGAATGGGCAGTGTCAGAGTCAAATTCAGACATCGGGCTTTCGTCGGGAGTACCAAGTCTGGGTAGAGGGATGTTTACAGGTCTCGAGAGATCCATGGGTCTCAAGATTTCTGTGGGCTGCTGTGGTTGCAGCAGAGGTTCAACAGACCTGCCTGATGTCGAAGGTCTGGAGTCCGTTGATGGTAGTCTGTGCGTCTGCTCTCTGGTGACCGACGTAAGAGTGACTGGAGGCTGACGTTTCTCTAGGTCTGACGTGAGCTGAGATTTTGCTTTATCCCACCAAGAACAAAGCATTGCCTGCAGGTCCACCTGGGGCTGGGTGGAGGTGGAGGCGACGGAGGTTGATGTCTGTACCCAAGCATCGGGTAGCCCAGCACCTGGTAATAAGGTGACGGGTACTGAGGTAAAACCCTGCATTGGATACCCCGAAGGGTAATGTGGTGCCAGGTAGCCGAGCGTCAGATAGCTCTGTAGAGCACCCGAGGGGCCTGGTGAAGGCCCTGACAGAGGGGCTATTGGGCCTGGTGAGGGAACCAACAGTGGAGCCGAGGGCCCGGTGGTGGGCACGACGGTGGGGCCAGTGGACCTGAAGGAGGGCCCGACGGCCTGTCTAATGGGCCTACAGGAGGGGCCAGCATCAGGCCTGACGGCGGCCCAGAGAGACCCGAAGGATACCATGGGACCTGTGTGTTACCATCGTCTGGCCAGGCATAGGACGAACAAGCGTCAGCAGTGGGATAGTGCCTGACGATGGTTGCTCTCCCTCCTCTGGATCCCGCGGTATTGGGGAATCCAGAGGGACCACCTCAAGAGGCAGAGGGGGAGAATCCCGAGGGGAAGGGCCCTCTGGGGTAAGCTGCGGCTCAGCCGACAGCTGATCTGGTTCCTCAACGTCAGGCCTGTTGGGGCCTGACAGAGGATCCGGGGCTTGGCGCACACCGGAGGGTCTGACGTGCAACTTATCAAACATGGTCATGTGATCATCAGAGAAGCCGACGGTCGACTTACAGACCGTGCTACTCACAGCAGACCCTGTAGTCTTGAAGGGTATAAGGGTAGCTGGTGTCTCCTGTGACGAAGAGACTCCCACTGGAACCCGAAATCGGTCTTGGGGGAGACAATGGCTGCTCCGTGGCGGCAGAAGCGGCCTTGGCCAGAGGTACACCTCCCTGGGGGGCCTGATTGTCCGTGGCTCCAGGAGGGGGCCGTGGATGTGACGGAGACAGTTTCCAGTCCTGATGTCTCTCCTTGTCCTGTTTCTTCTTGCGATGGCCCTCTGGGGAATATGACGAGCTCCTGAGTTTCTTCAGCTCCTTCTTCATGGATGCCATTTTTGATTTCAATAAATGGGCCTCCAGGGTCTGCTGACGGCATTTCCATGTGGCCTGGTTGAAGCTCTGGCAGGCCTCGTAGTCCTCAGTCATGTGCTCTAGGCTGAGGCAGAAGGAATGGCTGTCTTTGTGAGGGAGCCGAGTTCCACAGGAGTCGCACATGTTTTTATGCGAATCGGGAGGCGTCGAAGACAACATGCACGATCAAATTATCACTAACACTTTATGAGAAAAAGAAATAAACTAGTAGAAATACTCATCCAAAATGGCGTGGACAAAAGCAACATTCTCCGCGAGGTCCAACGTGCGCAGGTCGACAGCGGGAAAGAACTGGAGGGCGGATGTGGGGACCGCTCACTATATAACACCACGCTGATGGTCACATCACGTCGGGTGGGCGGTCCCCCCCCCCACCACCATCAGACACAGCTAGCTAAAGTTTTCTGTGTGGTCCTAGCGCCTGACTGCTTAGTCCTATCTGTTAATACCTACTGCAAGAGCCCTCTTCAAGTAAGATCCTCTGTTTTTTCAAAAACCACAAAATGGATTTAAACCAAATTTGCCATATCAAGAGACCTACTCCTAAGGATGGCAAATGCCAAGTTGCATGCAAATCTGTCAAACCATTCCAAAGTTATTAACCTGCAAAAATTAGCCTTTAACATTAAACACTCTCACTAACCCTAACTATACTGGTATAATTAAACATCTTGATGCAGTGTTGTGCCATTTACCATCAAAAACATTTGCTAACACCACCCTTATATAGCCACAACATTAATTCCATAAGTTGTCATAAAGTTACCTCAGCGGAAGGGATTTTAAACATGTGTGTGTGTGGCAGCCATCTTTATTAACCTGCATTATTAATTACAAAACTAGTAAGAAAACCCATTTTAAAATAGCTAAAGAAAATAAAAACACACCAATGTGGAGGGAAAAAAAAAACACTGCAATTGGAATGCCTAAAACGTACTTAGATTTGGAATTTAAACCATTCAGTAAAATCATCTGGATTACAATACATTTTTTGCCATAATGTTTCCCCAAAAATGTGCAGCAATTGAAATGATTTACCAAAAAGGTTTTAATATTTTATTTAAAGTATTTTTTACACTACATAAAATAGGAACTACCTCAAACCAAAATTCTCCTAATCCCATCAGAGGGTTGTATTGGGCACCTTGGGTGCCTGTGCCTTCTGCTGTGGTTTCTTCCTCTGTTGCTGAGAAGACGGGGCGTTGTACTGCTGCTGATAAATCTCATTAGGAAGGCTTGTCACAAACACTGAAATGTCAACACTGTTCTTTCCCTGACTGCTGCTCACTAGGGTCCTCAATCTTAGGCTTCCACAGAGGCAGGAAGTAGACTTTTGGCACAGCAGCACTGGCTGCTCCCCCCGCCATGGCTTGTGCCAGTTCATTTCAAAGCAGAAACATGCCAGGTACCAAACCAAACAATCCAAAATAAACAAGAATTATTCAGTAATCTATTCAGTTCATGAGTGGAAACATATACAAAAGAACGATGTGTGTGTAATGTCTTAATACTACTGTTGTAGCCCTGTAAATGTGTATGTAATAATTAATATTACTGTTACTCTGTAAATGTGATGTGGAACCTTTGTAAATGAGCTCCACTCAAAGGTGTTTCTGAACCATCAATAAATAAATAAATAAAATAAAGGAAGGGTAGGCAGGCCCTGAGACCAGAAGTCAGGTGTAACCCCCCTACAAATGGGGGTTCCCAAAACGTCTTCCTTGAGCTTGCCTAAATGCTCACTGCCAGGCTGGTGTCCTGCATTTTAGCAGTTTAAATGTAATTACCAGAGCCTGTATAGCCTCTGTGTACTGTCTCTAACAGCTGCCTGATTGCAGCTCAAGTAATCTGAGAGGGAGCTCTGTTGAAAGATGTAACTATTTACTGAAAATCATTTAGAGTGATAATGATAATCTAGTTTGTCTAACCTGCTTTCTTTGTAGCAAGGACCGTTTTGTCTGTCTCCACTATCTTGGTCCTGGACTGCAAATTAGACCAAACAGTACTGGTGGGACCTAACATGTAGCCGGATTACAGGAGCTATCTGAATTCAAAATCTGTAGGAACTGTAGTTTGAACTTTTTGCGCCTTTTTTGCAACTGAAGGAGGAGCTCTTGCTTTGACTGACAGCCAAATCAGCCAACCAAATCTTCTGGATCTTGGGGAAGTCCCGGGCTGCTTGCAGTTTTCAGTTAGTTCTGAGCTGGAAGCTCAAGAAGAAGGAGCTGAAGTAATTCTGAGCAGCAATCCTGAGTGGATTCACATGGCAGAATTGGAAAAAGGCTTGAGTGTTTGGCCTGTATGTCTGCCTGCTGCTCCTGAGAGGGAGAGAATAGAATTATTTTGGACTAAATCCAAGTTTGTGTGACTAAAGAAAGCTAATGAATTGGGCCAGGCTCAGCCTGGAGAAGAAAGAGGATTTTGCTGGGTGCCTCCCTCACCAGTTCAGTGCCAGAGCATCCAGGGGGATTGTTCCCTGAACTGGAGGTCTGCAACAATATTGTGGCAGGTGGTGGTTCTGGTGGGATGTGAACAAGTCTACCTCCGGAGTGCCCCACCTCCTGAAAAGCACTTGCACCACCTGACTGTTCAGGGTCCACTCATGATAGGCCTGGTTGATCCGGCTCAGGGTGTCTGCCAAGGTGTTGTCCTTGGCAGGCAGATGAATGACCTGCAGAGAAACTCCCAAGGAAAATGCCAGGCTCCATATTTTCATGGTTTCTGTATAGAGAGGGTTTGACCTCGTCCCTCCCTGCATGTTTATGTAGTACACTGTGGTGGTATTGTCTGTTCTGATCTGTACCACCTTTCCCTGCAGTAGTGGTCTGAAGGCCTTTAGTGCCAGCAATACCATTCTGATTTCCAGCAGATTTATGTGCAGAAGTGATTCTGCACTTGACCACGTGCCTTGGGTGGTGTGATCTCCCAGATGGGCACCCCACCCCAGTAGTAATGCATCTGTTCTGAGAACAACTGATGAGGACTTCTGTTGAAAAGGAAACCCTTCCCTTAGGTTGGTTTCCTCTTTCCACCACCGAAGGGCCTGTAACAAACTTTATGTTATTGAAATCAGTTTTGAGAGAGGATCTCTTCTTTGACACCAGTGTGCCCTGAGTTGAAACTGAATGTCCCTAATCTGGAATCCAGATCCCAGTACTGTACCTGTGGCAGCTGCCATGTGGCCCAGTAGCTGAAGGAACTGTCTTACAGTTTTTGGTTTGTTCAGGCTGAAGGACCCTGCTATCTGAAGAATACTCCTTGCCCTGTCCAGAGGTAGGTAGGCCCTGCCCTGCAGGGTATTTAGATCGGCTCCTATGAGCTGCAATACCTGAGCAGGCTGAAGGACTGACTTTTATAGATTCATCAGAACCCTAGAGACTCCAGGAGCCCCTGGGTGAGTTGCAGATGCTCCCTCACTTACTGGGTGATTTGCCCACCACCAACCAGTCGTCTAGGTATGGGAAGACTGTGACCCCTTGTCTTCGAAGGTGTGCCACGATCACTGCCAAGCACTTTGTGAACACCTTTGGTGCTGAAGTGAGACCGAATGGCAGGGTTGAGAACTGATAATGACCTGAAGGGAGTCTGAACCCGAGGTATTTTCTGTGAGACTCCCTTATGGGGATGTGGAAATAGGTATCTTTTAGGTCCAGTGAAGCCAATCAGTCTCCTTCCAGGAGGGCTGGCAGAATCAATGTCAATGTTACAATTTTGAATTTGGCTTTGTTAAATATCTGTTTAAGACCCTTAGGTCTAAGATGGGCCACCACTCTCCATTCTTCTTTAAGGTAAGGAAGTATCTTGAGTAAAATCCCTTTCCCTTTAGATGCACTGGCACTGGTTCCACTGCTCATGACAGTAACAGTTTTTGAACCTCTGCCTCCAGGAGTTTTCTTTCTGCATTTGAGGATGGTTTGAAAAGTTGGGTTCCTAAAGGTGGAGGGATTTGAAGATTAGAGACAACCCCTGGCTCACTACTTCCAGGACCCACTTGTCTGTGGTGATTTCTTGCCAAGCCTTAAAGTAGTGAACCAGTCCGCCTCCTACAGGAGGTAGGGAGGTGGCCTGTACAGACACGTCAGGATGCCTGTTTTGCTTGAGGCTCGGCCTGGGATTGCGAACCACGCCTGGAGCCCCTTCTACCCCTGCCCCTGAAGTACCCCTGCTGTGGGTACTGCTGGTACTGAGGTGTAGCCATGGCCTGGAAAAAGGGCCTGCTTTTGAATGACCTGCCCCTGCCTCCTTCCAAAAGGTCTGGTGGATGGCAAAGCTTTTTCCGTTGCAGAATTGCTTCTGCAGGTGGCTTTGTATTCGTCCACCTTCTTCATGTAAGCCTCTGTCTTTTCTCCAAAGAGAGAATTTTCCTCTAGTGGAAAATCCGACGCCTTGGTTTGTATATCCTGGGTAAGAGGTTTGTGGCTCTCAGCCAGGCAAACCTCCTCTGTGCCACAGTGTTTGCCATCCACCTGGTAGCAGTGTCATTATAATCAGCAGCCATTTGGAACTGATAATTGGCTGCCCCCCCCCCCCAAAAAAAAACTGCCTGTTTCAGCTAGATCAGCTGAAAGGGGAGCCTGTGCCTTGTTTGCCATGGCAAGAACAGACTGCCAAAGAGATTTCTGATATTGAGCAGCAGAGACTTGAAAGTTTGCCTGTCTGATGGCAGAGGAAGCCGATAAATATCCTTTCTTGGCCATGCTGTCAATTTTTCTACAGTCCTTGTCCGGGGTGGGGGGGTCAGATGCTAGTGGTACCTTTGCCTTGTCACAGGCTGCCACTTGCACCACCCCCTGGTGGTCAGGGTGGGAGAACAGTAATTCAGCACCCTCCCTTTCCAACTGGTACTTTTTGTCAAGCCTCTTATCAAGAGGGAGGACAGTATTCGGGGTCTGCAAAATCTTTAAGGCATCCTTCTTAAAGAACTTGTTTACAAGAAGGAGAAGCTTTCTAGTGGGTGTCAGCCTTATCATTTCTAAGTATTCAGCTTCCTCTTCATCCTCAATCACTTCACTAGTGGGGACGTTCAAGGCATTTACCATTATTCTTACAAATGTGAAGTGTGAGGAAAAGTCCTCTGATGCCCTGGGAGGAGAACTAAAATCTTGTTCAGGGGAAACCTCAGATTCAATGGGTTCCCCTTCATCACCATATTCTTCCTGCTCAAAAAAGGAAGACTGAGAAGAGGAGCCAGTCTGCTTGGCAGGGGTCTGTGGCTGAGGAGCAATCAGCCCCTGTAGAGCCTGGATAACCAGAAAAGCCTGTGCAATCTCTTCAGCAGTTGGCAGTTTTATTGCAGGCACAGAAGTCCCCAAGTGCTGCTCAGCAGGGGGTTCTTTTTTTATCCCCCCCGAATTCTGTTTCTTGCACCATCTCATGTCCTGCCGAACTCTCTCCAGTGACCGCCCAACACCACGGACTGTACCTCCTTGCGTGGCCTGGGCTCTCCCCGACGCTGGGCATCCCCGGGTTCTACTCTCCAGGGAAGGGCCACCTGCCCAGGGCACTCTTTCTATAGGGTTGAGCACCGGGCTGGGAGGAGACAGGAACAGGAGAGCCGTGTCCGACTCACGGAGTGTGGTTAAGTAGGTGGGAGGCGCTTTAGCCTATCAGAGGGAGAAAAGTTTTTTTCTTATTTAGTTCGCCCCTGTGAACCGCCGGCCTAGGCAATGTACTGCCACGGCTCCACCCCCCTGGTATATACGCCACAATGCTACTTTCGGCCACCTCCAGCTTCCGCCAGAGGTCACTCCTTGAGTGGTCATCTCGCCAACCCTCCCTGGGGAAGAGAGAACAGTCCTCCGGATGCTCAATTTCTCCCCCCCCCCCGCCTGGGCTCGTTCCCGAACCCAGGTCGCTGGCATGGCGCGAGGTGTGGTGTCCAGCGCCTCAATCCTCAGTGCCACCAGGCCGGCCCAGCAGGGGGTTCTGTGTGCTTGGTTTTCATAGAGGAAACCGGAGAGTCAGCCTGTTCAGCAAGCCTCTTCGGAACTGCCTGCATACCCGTATCAGGGGTGGCAGTTACAGTTGTTGTGGTTTCACCCACAGAAGCAGAGGGTATCAGCTGGTCAGAGTTCGAGGGACCCTTAGGTGGTGCAAGCTTTTTCTTAAACCTTTCAAGGCGTTTCTCAACAGTTTTATCTGGAAATGTTTTGCAGATCTTGGTCTGCTTTTAAGTCATCATAACCAAGGCAGACAACACATAAATTATTATTTTTTATTTTTTAGTTTTTGTTGACCGGGTAAGTGCACTAGGCAAATCCTGCCTATTTTCAGGCACGACCCAGGGGAGGGGGATACAGATGAATGCCAACTGACTTTGAACCAGATGAAGCTGTTGGTGGTATTTTTAGTGAATGAGGGAAATTTGGCCAGGACACCGGGGAAATTCCCCTACTCTTTTCGATAAGTGCCATGGGATCTTTAACATCCACCTGAACTACCACCAATCCAGGCAGATGGGACCTCGGTTTACCATCTCATCCGAAAGACAGCACCTCAGAAGTGCAGCACCCCTCTCATGCTGCACTACAGTGTAAGTACTGGGATATTAACCCAAGTGCCAGATGTGGGAACTGAACCCACAGCCCTCTGATCTCCCAGCCTCAGAGGTGAGGGTGCTACCTACTGAGCCACTGACACTGACTACTTTATGTTTGCCTGCCTTGGCAAAAATCTCACCACAATCAGAACAAGATTTGAAACCGGGTTCAACGGTTTTTCTTTTCCTTTTTTCTGACATTCTAAAAGAAAAATGAACATAAATAAGAACTGCTAAATAATAAAAGAATTGAAAGTTTATTTAGTGCTTGCAGTCGGTTCCAGAACAGATGAGGAACCGATCGGAACTGGGAACCGAGATAAAAATGAACCAAGACTAACAGTTCAGGAACCGGTATTAGCGGTTCCCAAAACAAGTAAATTAAAATAAATTTAAACAAAACTAATGGAGTTTTTTAGTCAGAAAACTCCGATAAGTACAAAATAAACCTTGGTTCCCCACCAGTTATACTGAACCGAGAGAAACCAAGAAAAACACAATTTAAATAACAAAACTAACAGTTTAGCTAAAATTAACAAGAAGTAAAAGGCAGCAAATTAAATGAAGAAAATACTTATGTATTTTTATAAGTTTTGTCACGTCAGGACGAGTAGATAAGGAGAGGATCTCTGAGCTTTTGGTCTTGACAGGCAGAGAGTGAAATCTGAGAGGTTGAGAACTAAGGCAGTTAGTTGAAAGTAACATTTGAAAAACAGCACGTGCAAAGATTCCATTATTTGCATATGTTCCAAAATCTCTCTGGGCAGTTCTCTCTTAAAGGGTCACTGCACAGAGTTATGAATACCCGAGTATTACTGGGGTTAGAATCTGACGATTACACAGAATGCACCAGGGACAGTGGTTTGAAACCCGAGCTTGAGCCTATCACTGTTCCACTATTAGCAGAGGTTCTATTAATCCATTTCTCTCTGGGGAAGCTGAATGGTGAAGGCTAGCTGTATTAGTCAGAATACAGTAAAGATTTCCTAGGGCTGGAAAACAAACGTGGCTGACTATTTTTTATTTTTTTTTTTTTCTAACTGCGGTTACGATAATGCCAAGGTACAGTGAGCAGAGAAAGTGAAACCAGGCAGCGGGAGTCGGTGCAAGGGCAATGTAGCTGCAGTTAATGACAGAACATGCACAACAAGGTTTTTGAGCTGCCTGAATTCCGTGCACAGTAAGCCTTAACTATACACAATATTATTTTTTCCCCAAAAAAGTCTGGATCCACAGCACTCGTCCTGTGAGGGAAGCAGTCTTCCCATGTTGTTGGGATGTGAAGCAGAGCAAACCCAATAGGGAAAATATGGATCATCACCTTCCATACCTGATTCTCTATGCCCCCTTCCCCATTATAACCTTCTGAGACTTGACAGAGCTGCGCACAAAAGAGGGGGTGGAACAGCTGTCTACTTTAAAGATCACCCTGATGTCTCTGCAGTACAGACAACTGCAGAGGCACTTCATACCCTGCTCAGTCTTGGTACCAAAAAACTTCACATCGTATGTGTCTACAATCCCCCTACAAATGGGCAAGTAGGGCTGGATGAGTTACAGGAACAAATCGCATGCCTTGTTGGAAGAAATGAGGTCATCATGCTTGGAGACCTAAACATAAATTGGCTGGGCAGAAACCAAACCACAATAATGACCAACTTGCAGAGTTTTAACCTCCACCAGCTTATAGGTGAACCTACCAGAAATGCCCTTCACTCCAACACGCTACTAGACTGGGTAATGATCAATTGCCCTGAAAATGTAATTGCCTCTGGAGTACTACCAGATGCCATCACTGATCACTCCCCAACGTACTGTATATGGGGCAAAGGCAAGCCTACCTAAACAGGACCTCACTTCATTACTTTCTGCAACTATGCAAATTTTGACTCTCAATCTTTCCTGCACGACACTGCCTTAACTGATTGGTCCCCCATTCTCTTACCTGATGATGCACAGACTGCCCTGGACCTGCTCTTGAAACACTTCTTAGTGCTCCAGGATAAACACTGCAAACCTGTAACACATCGGGTACAAAACAGACAAACCCGATGGTTGAAAGCTGACCTACTAGCTAAGCTTAAGCTAAGGGACAAAAGCTGGCTTCATTATAAAAAGTCAGGGCTAGCCTCCAACCTTAATAACTACAGGGCTCTATGAAATGCCTGCAAAAAGGACATCAAAAAAGCCAAGAGCTCGTACTGCAAAGACCTACTGACCAACTCCTACGGTGACCCCCAAAAATTTTGGTCACATATTAAATTCTTTCTTGGTTCTAATCTGGCATCCACCCCTAACAACATGTCACTTGATGGGGTACATTGTAATAACCCTAGAACCACTGCAAACTTTTTCAACAATAAATTCTCGGACTTAACCAACTACACCTCCTCTTTTCCTGCCCAACCGAGTGTATCCACCCGACCTATTGCAAACAGTCCTCAGTTCTTTTTCAAATCAGTCACAAAAAGTGAAGTGCTTAGATTGCTGAACAGCATCTTGGACAGCTCAGCAGCTGGCTCAGACAATCTAGAGCCCTGGCTCCTAAAGATTGCAGCCCCTTTCATCGCTACCCCCCTAGCCAGGATTTTCACGCTCTCCCTGTTCCAGGGACACATCCCTGACATATGGAAAAAAGCTAGGATTACTCCTGTTTTTAAAAAAGGAGATCGTAGAGATCCCTCAAACTATAGGCCCATTGCCATCCTGTCTGTCCTAAATAAGATTTTTGAGAAGCTTGTAGCTGCCCAGACAATTGACTTCTTACAGCAGCATGACCTACTCATCAATGCCCAGCATGGGTTTCGTAAAGTTCATAGCACCACTACTGCCCCCTCCTCAAAATGGCTATGGATTCTGGTCTCCTCACCGGTGCAGTTTTCATTGACATGACTAAGGCATTTGACCTAGTTGATCACTCCATCCTTCTGGCCACCCTGGCATCACTAGGTTTCTCAACTAACGCTGTTAGATGGTTCAGGAACTACCGGATAGGTCTCAAATTATCAAATACAACTCTACCCTCTCGGAAAAAAACACAATAAATGACAGAGTGCCGCAAGGCTCCATCCTTGGGCCCTTACTTTTCTCTCTTTTCCTAAATAACATCTCCGTTGACCTCCACAGGACAGCCTTCCTGCTATATGTGGATAATATTGTGCTGTATACTAGTGAAAAAAGCATTGATGACATAAACAAACGACTCTCTCTTGACTTCCAACTAATACAAAAGTGGCTTTTAAACCACAAACTTGTATTAAATGAGTCTAAAACCCAAGCTATGCTCTTTGGATCAAATGCGAAGCTCAGGCAGGCCCATCCAAAATTTAAAATCACCTCCTTAAATGGCTCTGCAGTCGGGGTAGTAACTTCATTTAAATATCTGGGCGTTACCCTTGATCCATCATTAAATTTCGACTCACACATCAATCTGACTTGCAGACTGATACATGCCAACCTTGGAATAGCCTACCAAACCAGCTATATGCTCACTCCCTGAGCAAGGCTTGCCATTGCCCGTGGCATACTCCTACCATTGCTTACCCATGGTGCTGCAACATATGCCACTGCATGCAAATCGACCCTTAGGAAATTAGATGTTACTTATAACAACATCTGTCGCTATGCCTCCTCCTCCTCCTCCTCACATCGGCTGAAACACCACTGTCTCCTGACCTGGGTAGGCTTCCTCCCACTAAACTAAGGCTACATGCTTATGGCTCTATCATTGACAATATGGTCCACCTACAAATACCTAAATCCATGGCAGGCCTTTTCCCAAACCTGTCTCCTTGCTATGGATTGCGTTCCACTGAACAAGCCCCTGTGTTCATCCCCAGACACCACACCACAAAAGGTGTAAGTGCTTTTGCCTGCCATGCCCCCAAATACTGGAACTCCCTTCCACTAACCTTGCGCTAATCAACATCCCATGTGTCTTTCAAAAAAGGATTACGTACTTATCTTGAAACTTCCCACAAATGCTCATGTTTTAAATCTCCCTAGCTCTTATCATCCCAGTCTTATCCCTCCTTTCTGATCTGCCTCCCTATACGCTGTGCACTTCTCCTCTTCTCTTATCCCCACCCCCAAGTTAACTGCGCAATTCCCTTATTAGTACTGAAAATGGTTATTCTGTCGTGTCTTTTTCCTCCTCAAAGCAAACTGTGGTGAGAATTTAGTTACTGTACAGCTCCGGGTTAGCTAATTTTTTTCAACCTCATTGTAAACTGTTGTAAATGATTTTTGTTGAACCTGTATTTGTGTAACACTCCATGTTAGCCAACACCTGCTTGTAAATTATTGTACCTGTATTTGGCATGCCCTTCTTGTATCATTGTTTTGTATCCTCCTGGGTCGTGCCTGAAAATAGTCATTGCTATGGCTAGCACACTTACCCGGTTAACAAAAACTAAATAAATACAATAAATATGTTTCAATTAATAAATCAGTCAGTCAGTCAGTCTCTGGTAATGCTGATAAATCTCCCAGTGGTCTCTCATCACTTTTTGACCAGTCCTGTTCCATCAGTCTACTACTAACATTCAAATCTATATACCTGCTTGTACCTCTCTTATTCTCTTTGAAAAAGGTTTTTTCCTCTTGATCATTTTTCTCTCTACCACTCCAGCTATTTCTGCTATTGTTTTTCATCTTTGTTCCAGCTTTGCAAAAGGCCAAAGGGCATACCTGTTTAGGAGGAGGGGCTCTCAAATACTGTACTGCAATGCTCTGGAGTGTTTCCGAAAACTGATACAGAATAGCTTCACTTATTATCCTACCTAATCATTTAACCTGCCAGTATACTTGCACGTCAACCCACCTGCCTCCTTGGCCTGCTCATTCACCCACCAATATGCACATCAATCTTTGGCCTATTGGTTTACTATTCCAGATCTCCAATGCTTTTACCGATAATTCCTACTTGCAGATCCCTCCCACTACAAATGCAATACAGTCTGTGGTCTAATGGTCTGTCACTCGACATCTGTGAAGTAATGGTCTGCTTATCTAACTTCCAACCCCCTCCCCACCACCAAAAGAGCATGAGCTCTGATCCAACTGCTTTCTGCTCCATTTTCTGCCACCTACCCCACCCGTCCCACTGCTACGAATTCCTGTCCAAACTGCTCCTGAAATGCAACAGGAGCAAAGAACACATTTCTTACAAAGAGAGATAGTTCTGTCACCACAGTGTGCTCAGAGCACAGATCACTTCTATAATGCAACCCCTATAGCAGAGTTTATATTCAGAAAGGTATTACACTGAACTAAGACAGATAACTGAACAAACATGTTTAATATTTAGGTTGAAAATAAATCCCCAGCTAAGTTTAAACTTTGGAACTGAGACAGTAAATCACCAGGGCTCCAAGTAACAGTCTGATCTGTACTGAAAGCTGTATATTAGAACATTCTCACCTTTCTCCCAATCATTCCACACGGATCTGTTAACCTTATTCAACTGCAAATCCTACAAAATCTATAAAGGCCAGAAAAAATTAAATCAACCTTGGATATAGAAGTATGCAGTTCATGTATCTCCCTATCTAGATTAGCCCCTAACCCTCTAATGGCTATTTTTGTTGCGTTTTCCTTTTAATTTTTACGTTGGTGTTTCAATTTTTCAGGACTCTAGTTCCACTATGCTGTTTACTTCTCTTGCTTTCCTCACCCTCCTCTTCCTACTCTTCTCATTTCCATCTCTTTCTCCCCCCTGATGTTCCAGGCTCGTTCCTGAACCCAGGTCACTGGCATTGCAAGGTACAGCTCTGCTACTGTGATGGCAGGCAGACAAGATCTTCCCTCCCTTCCCTCCACCCCCCCCAAAGATAGGGACCACACTAGCGACTTTAGTCCTCTGGCACCACACCTTTCCGAACAGACTCCTGAAAAGTTACTGCATGTGGTACAGCCAATTTTCTCTTTTTTTTAGCTCCTTTATAATGATACAGCGTATGCCATCCACCCCATGGGACTTGCCTGGCTTAATCTTTGACAGGTTGTTAACTATCAGGGCCGGCATGATGTCCAATGGCTGCATCAGGGCTCTGTGCCCTTCCCCATGAGCCCCCCCCCCCGGGGCCCTTTGGTGAACAGTGAAGCAAAGTACTCCTTAAGCATCTTAGCCATTGCCTCTAGCTCTTTCACAGCACCCCCCCATTTTCAAGTGCCCCATCCTTTCCATTTCTATCGCTTTATTTTATGAAAGATGGTGTGACCTGCAGCTCCTACTGTTACTCTGGCAGCCAGCCCTTCTTGGCTTTTTCAGTTCTAGTTCTGCAGTTACTCAGTGTTGCTCTGTACTCCTCTCTGACCTGGAAGAAAGTTCCTATTCAAGTGCCCACAGACTTTCCTTTTGATTAGAATCAGTTGTCTTGGAACTCTGCTCGGTCGGTTGGACGGAGTTGGGAGTTAATTCCTGACTCTTTCTCCCTCACATGAATGCAGACCACTGCCGCTGCTTCAGCGAACACCATATGTGCTCTACATCACCAGCCTCATCCAGCTTATCCAGACCCTTGGACACCAGGTCCTTCTTACTGGCAGTCTACCTTTCTTAGGCTTCTGGCCTAGTGCCTGCTCACCTCCCTATGCACCTGTGGTGCCTTCAACTGCCACTTCAGACTGCAATACACCTCTTGAGGGCAGCAACCACCTAACAGTGGCAAAAGATGTAACCCCCCCTCACCCCCATCCTTCACAAGCAGGATAGTGTACATGGGACAGCCGTGGCAGCACACCAGATGTGCTTCCCTCCCAATATACTGCTTGCTAGCCCCAAGTGTCCGCCCCCCCACCCCCAACAGCCAACTCTCATCCCCATACACCAAATTTATCCTACATGGTTCAATAACTAATCAGCCTCCTGACATTCAGTTTTGGCCCCAGTTTATTGAGTCTTGGCTAAGCAAACTTAAATAATCATTTTCCGAGAGTTACTGTCATGCAGTTTTACTTGCAGAAAAGAAGATTTTCTTCACAACACGCATACAAAGGTACACAAAGGTGAACTAGGACATCTAGTTTCCAATCCTGTCATACCCTAAGATTTTGAGATGCCTAGTTTTATCCCCCCAATACAATAACCAGCATTCTAAAACATCGAGAATTAAACCATTTTTGGTTAGAACAGATTGAAAATGCTTCATGATTTGTAGTGTAAGGAAATTAACCATACCATGTCTGACTCTCAATCCACTGAGATAAATAATGCCGTACTTCAATGGGGAAGTGCTGCCCATACAAGGACTGCATCTGATGCAGGGCCTCTCCCTGCAGCTGCTGGGCCTGGATCCACATAGCCATTTTCACACACTGTTACAGAGTAAAACAAAACAAACAAGAACACTAGTAAGCATGTCAACTGTTTATATTGATAATATTCTGCAAAAAGAATTCGTTCTAAGAATACCAAAGACCTATTTTTATTGGAGACCTTTACATTCATAAAATGATCAGCGAAAAAATCTGTAACCTTATTCTGTATAAAGAGTAAAACAACCTCCACTGATGCTCTGACCGATATTTTTAGAATGTCACACACACAGCCTAAAGCTGTCAGGGTTTCTATAGAAAAGGTATAAAGCCATTTAATTAAATTATCTAAGACTGCAAAAGGTTAATGCCAATTCTAACAGCAGCATGACCCCAGTTTCAGCAGCCTATGAAGCTGAAAGAAAAATGGTATGTTAAGAGGTATGGAACTATTATAGAGACAATTACGTTATTTTTACACATCTTAAAACAGTACAGTTTCTGTTCTTAAATTAACCAGTTCTTAATCCGAAAATGTGTTTATGGTATTATGTTGGCCAGAGGAAACCACAGACAGTACCAAGTATCTATCTGTCAGTGCATATACAGGGCTCAAAGACCTTATTTATTTATTTTAAATGAGAATTGTGTTTTTGCGTTATGCTTTTAAGCTTTATGTCTATCTGTGTTAGCATCAGGGGAGATGATTGAGCACAGTGAAGGCAAAGAGAGGGGGCAAACAGGTGACATTGACGTTGGGAAGCTAAAACTGCCATCACTGATAAAATGGAACATGCCCTGATTTAAAAATGGGGGGCAGAGGATCAGACAAATGGAGTAAAGGAGTATTTTACTACCATTTTTGCATGATTTACTCCCACTTTCTGATTTTAGGAATTTGCTTCCCACCCTGCAATTTGCAGATGTTGGTACATATGCCCAGAATTAGCAGTACCATGTAATGCTACCCGCCATGGCAATACACAGACTGGAAGCAGTAGAAGTGTTGATCAATATCACTTGTCTATAGCGAAGACAGTTTCAGGAGATGCTCACTGGCTGACCAGAAGGGCTGTTGCAATTTGGCAAAATGTAGAACAATAAAGTTGGCACTAAGCAACAGCAGGGAAATATCTTGGGCTCCAGTATCTGGCAAAGACAATTAGTGGCTATAGGCTGCCAGTGGGTAAGGGACTTGGTTTACAGACATGTGGTAAGGGGTCCAAGAGGGATCTGTATATAGTATTACTACCATTTAGCTAGAAATACTACCAGTAAATACTTCCCAGTCATAAACATTATCTGGACCACTGATTTGGGGGGGGGGTCATTAACTATGTAACTGCCAAGTTATTATAATTCAAAACTGTACCAGTCCAAGGTGATTCTGCCTCACTCTGATAACATGACAGCTTTAGTCAATGAAAAACTAATTTCTCTCTCTGTTTCCTAGCTGTTTTAGGTGACTATGCCTCAAGTCTTTTATACCACAGTAACTTGCATAAGGAAGCTTAAAAGGCCCTGACACAATCGAGCAGTCAACTCATGCACATAGCTGCCTGCCTTCCTTTGGAGCTTTTCAGTCAGAAAGTAATATGTTCTGCATCATGAATTTTAAATATTTAACTTGTAAAGTTCACTGCATCTTCCAGGTACGAAGGCCATTTTTACTAGCACTGGGAGTTCATCCCCCAAAGACAACATGATGGGCAGGCCTGAACGGACTGTGCATCGTGAGCCCAGGAGAATTTAATGTATCGAGATGGGTTGCCTCAGAGTATCATTGCTGGCATGTTTACGCGTATGGGGCCAATACATAAAATACAGAATAAGTCAAATACATGTTAACATGCCAGCAATGATACTCTTAGCACATCTAGGCAACCCCAACCCAGATTACATTAAATTCTCCACAGACTGCCTGCAGCCCTGTCTCAGACTTTGCATCATAATTACACTATTTTAGGGGCCGGGCTGCAGCGCTTTGGCGTCAGCCAGCTCGTACTCTGGAAGGTACGGGACTGACTTTACCAGTCAAATATTTAAAAATTCATGGAGCAGAAAATATTACTTTATGGCTGAAAAAGCTCCAAGGACAGGCAACTACATGTATGAGTTGTCTGCCCGATCGGTGCTAGTGGCTCTTTAAGAACAATACACAGTGTTAGATATAATGGAAATGGGGGAGAGAAAGAGAGAGAACATGGAGCAAGCAACATGTGTGAAGCACCTGGTCTATGGAATTAGTCTTCATATATGTTTGTTTAATGACCAGAGAAATGCAGAGCAACAATGTACAGTGCAGCGAAATAGAGATTTATATTTACATTAAATGATGCAATACTAATAAGCAGCATGATAATCAAAAGGGAAACAGACAACCCAGCAGTCACCAACACAAAACACTTAAAGTGCACTTGATAAGCCCTCAATTCCTCAATAAAATGTGTACTTAAAAAGCCAGTACAGCAAATTCTGTTGATTAGAATCCAATGTTTTACAGTGCCAGCCTAGAAATGAAAAAGTAGAGTGCCAACAGGCAAGGGAACCAAAAAATTGCATGATTTATGCTGTATGGTACAACAAGAGTGGCGAGACATGGGCAAGCAAGTTTACTTCAACGTTTTCCTCACACTTCCTTTTTTTCAACTTTATTTTCATTCATTTTCAAAATGAGCATACAAATAAAGAAACTTGATTCTAAGAATAGAATATCTATTTAATTGCATTATTACTATAGGTGCTACAGAGCCCTTCTGTCACTGCATATGGAGAAGTGTTGAAGTCCTTAGTAAAGTCCACCATAAAGTTCAAAAATTTGGCCATTTCAGTATGACCATGGACGACCATCCACCAATTAATATGCCATTAATCAACAGAACAAATCCCTTCCATTCACATTGGCCTTTGCTGTACTAGCCTGGCCCTGGAGTCCACAAAACATTCGACTGTGGTGAACTTTTCCAGCTGCAAGGTGGTTCCCTTGCCCAGCTCCCCCCAACCAGATAAAGAAATGATTAAATCAGCTACTACAACTGTAAGCGTTATGCTCTATGCATGGTATTAATGTCTTAGCAGAGCGAACATTATCATCCTTCATAACACATTTTGATAAAGTTACTTAAGTCCAACACTGATTAGGGAACAATCTGCGCAATCAAAACTGCAGAAAAAACTGAGTACGCAGCATTAACTATGGGGAAAAAAAACACTGCTCACATTTTACAGAACCCTTAGATAAGGAACATTTCAAGTTATGTATGTCTAGAGCTCAACCTTTCTTCTGTCTCCCTAACATACAAAAGGTACTGTGAACTATGTATGTCCCTATTTGATGCAACTGCAATTGATGGCACTGCATACTTTTCTTGCCAGTGTATGTCTTGATATACTGTAATGTCACGGTCTGTATTCTTGGTTATACTCTCCTGGGTCACACCTGACAATAGGCATTCAATTGCCTAGTGTGCCTCCCTGGTAAACAAAAGCTAAATAAATATAACCTGCAGATGTCAGGAGCTGACCTCACTGTCACCAATTAAGAAAGCAGACCCTGTGGAATTGCACTGGCAGTCCTGTTGCACTTAGTGGTGTAGGCCTTCCACGGCACTCCAGACTACATGGTTTCCACTATTTTGTAAATGCTGAGTTGTGTGAGTAAGTTCAAGTGCACCACATGTGTAATAACAATATGCCATAGGTTTAAAGAGCCCCTGACAGCATTAGAAAAACTTTGAAAAATATATTCAACTCCATCCCATTTTCTTTATTACGTCATATATTTTCAGTAATGAATTCCCCATGTTCTTCATAACTGAAAACAGTTTCATGAAAACAGGATCCCTGTCCCCTAAACTATATCCACTCTGGCTGCTTCTCTACACACGACATCGCAATCCCTGTTTATGACATCATAGTTATTGCCACAACATATTTTGAAGTCAAACAGAATTATGACGCCGAGTATAGGCAGGCAGCCAGAGCTAAAAGGTCAGAGATACTGTATTCATGCAAATGCCCTTAGTAATGAGGAAATGAGGGTGAGTATTACAAAGTAAAACATGAAATATAAGCTACAGTTATGCCTGAATGTTAAATTTTTTCAAAATCGTCTCAACTGTGTCAGGAGCTCTTTAAGCAGTAATACTCACCTTTCATTGGAGGTAAAACCCTGTGACCAAATCCCCTGTACAATAAAACATTTAGCAAAGTACTTCTGTGAGGTAAATAACATTTTAATACTATCAAGGTTAAATGTCCCAGGTTGCTTTACAGTGCTCCTGTCTGTTCTGTTCCATCGCTCTCCTCCTTCTGAGCAAAATCCTTCCTGATAGCCTCCAATTTGCAATCAGCTTCCAATGGGTCACTAAACAAAAAGACTCTGCCAGTATAAAGGATTTTAAGTTGAGCAGGGAACTGCAAGGCGTGCAAGACTCCCAGCTCCCTGAGCCTTGCTCGAACACCATCAAAGGCACGTTGCTGTTGTCAGAGATGGCGTAGCTAAGGTCTGAATAACAGTGGATATTTGTACCATCCGTAAGTAGTAGGGCGCCTGTCAATTTGGCTTTCTGTTGCAACATGTCCCGTACATGCACCCCAGTCATAGAGCTCAAGAATGTCTGAGGCAAATCTGACTTATTGAAGTGATGTCTGGAAGTGATACGGTAAGGTCTAATAATAACATTTTCTGCACGGATTTCAACAGGTCGTTCAACAGTTTTTGCATGTATCCCAAAGCTTCTGTTTCCTCAAGCCCCTCTAGTATTCCCCAAAAAATGAAGGTCAGAAGCATGAGCCCTATTCTTGAGGTATTCATGTCTGGATCTGGGCAACTTCTTTTCTTTTAAGATCCTCTCCACAGTCACTAGCATTTTAGTGAAGGATTCAGTTATATTTTTCTGTTCCAGTCCTAAGGAGTGCACTACTGTTTCCATCGTAGTAAGGCGGAGTTAAATTCTTCCACACCTTTTTGTTCAGTTGGTGCACCACTTCCAAAAGAAAAAATTACTCACCTTAGTAATGTTGTTTCTTCTAATGGAGTCTTGCTGTATTCTGACTATTGCAGTGATCTCCAACCTTTGAACTGCCCTGGAGAACAAAGAGTTAACTTTCCATGCAAGACATGGAATGCTGAGCTCGAGCTCGGTTGAAGCCTCTGTCTGCTGTTGTTTGAACCCCAACCGCCAGATCTTTACGAGCTATACTCACTGGGCGTTCTGTGTGGAAACTGTAAACTCACACTAGCCATCTGGCAACTAAATTTAATAAAAAGAGTTTTTGGTTTCAAAGCAAAGACTCAAGTCAGGAAACCCAAAAAACAAAACCCAACACACACCCAAAATAAAGGAGGGTGAGAAAAGGGGGCACCTCTAGGTGCCAACACTGCTCCTGCCCACCCACATCCCAGAAACCAGGTTCTGAGAGGGGAGGCAGAGGGAGGTCAGAATACAGCAAGACTCCATTAGAAGAAACAACATTACTAAGGTGAGTAATTTTTTCTTCAAACAACATGAAGTCTTGCTGTATTCTGACTATTGCAGACTACCAAGCAGTACCTCCATGGAGGAGGGACAGAACCTACTTTGGGAATAGGCTCTGAAGTACTGCTGTGCAAACCAGCATCATCACCCCAGCAGAGAGTAATGGTTATAAAGTATGGACTGTTTTCCAGGTGGCTACTTGACAAACTTAAGATAGGAATATCCCTGGCAGCAGCCAAGGAAGCAGCTGTACTCTAGCAGAGTGAGCCCTCAGGCCTGAGGGTGGGATCCTACCAATTTTTCGTAGCAGAATTGTATGCAAGAGACAATCCACCTGGCAACAGATTCTTTTAGTGGCAGGTTTTCCTTACCGACCTCTCCATAAGTAAGGAACAACTGGAGGGAGTCAAACCTGTGACCCTTGGTGCGCTCTATGTAGTAGCGAAGGGCCCTTTTTACGTCCAGGCTGTGCAGCCTCCTCTCTCTCCAGAGGAGGAATGGTCAGTGAAGAAAACAGGAAGAGACATAGACTGGTTAAGGTGGAAATCTGAAACTACCTTAGGCAAAAACCTCCTGTTAGTTCTTAGGACCACCTAATATCTATGAAAAGAGATAAAATCAGGCTCCACTGACAGGGCTTGCAATTCACTGATGCGCCTGGCAGAGGTAATGGCTACCAAAAACACAGTTTTCCAAGTCAAGTACTTAAGCTTTGCAGAGGACAAAGGCTCAAAAGGGGGTTGCATAAACTGAGCAATGCAAACATTAAGGTCCCAAGCAGGAGCACGGTCCCTGAAGAGAGGATTGGTGTGCAACAGTCCCTTGAAGAATTTGCAAAATACAGGATGAGCTGAAAGAGAAGAGGGCTTGCCTATTGATAAAAAAGCAGAAACGGCTGCTAAATGTACTTTGAGTGTAGCTGGTCTGAGTCCCAAGCCATTGAGATGAACCATATAGTCCAGGACTGTAGGCAACCCAGCAGATTCTGGAGAAATATGCTTACCAGAGCACCAAATAGTCAACCTTTTCCATTTGGAGTTGTAAGTCTTTCTGGTGGAAGGCTTTCGAGAAGCCTTTAGAATATCCAGAACACCTTGAGAGAGGTGCAGATCAGCAAACTCTAACTCTTCAAGAGCCAAGCCTTGAGACTGAGAGATCTGAGATTCAGATACCAAACCCTTCCCTGAGAGGATGTCAACAGGTTGCAGTTCCTGGGAAGAGACAGGGGAAGATGGACTGCTAAGGACAGCAACAGTGGGTACCAGGGCTGTCTGGCCCAGTCTGGAGCAATCAGAATCACTTTGCAGGGTTGAGACCTGATCTTGACCGATACCTTGAACAGGAGAGGGAAGCAGGGGGAAGCATACAGGAACTTCCCTTCCCAATTGAGAACCAGAGCATCCAGGGGGACTGAGCCCAATACTGGGGTCTGCAGCAAAGAGGAAGCTGGTGATTGTCTGGGGCTGCAAAGATCTATCTGTGGAGTGCCCCATCTGGAGAAAATCACCTTCAAAATTAGGGGATCTAGGGACCATTCGTGGTGGCCCTGAGATATCCTGCTGAGAGCATCTGCCAGGACATTGTCCTTCCCTGGGAGGTGCACTGCTGTCAGAGAAGTTTGCAGGAAATAGGCCAGAGACCACAACTTCATTGCTTCTGTGCACAAGACCGTAGACCGAGTGCCCCCTTGCCTGTTGATGTACCACATTGTGGTGGTATTGTCTGTTCTGATCTGGACTACTTTGTTCTGAACAAACTTGGAAAAAACTTGTAGTGCCAGAAACACTGCTCTGAGTTCCAAGAGATTCTTGAGGTGACCACAGCCCTTGAGTGGTCAGATCCCCCAAGTGGGCTCCCCAGCCCAAGAGGGAGGCATCTGTGGTGAGGATTAGAGAATGAGACTGAGTGACAAAAGGAACTCCTTGCCTTAAATTGTACTGATCCTGCCACCGCTGCAAAGCCTGGATCAGGGTTCGAGTCACTGGGACTAGTTTGGTCAGGGAATCCTTTCTCTGGGACCAGAAGGTTCTCAAGTGGAACTGAATGTCCCTCATCTGAAACCTTGCCCCCTGGACCACTGCTGTGGAGGCTGCCATGTGGCCCAGGAGCTGCAAGAAGTGCCTTGCTGGTCGAGACACCTGAGGGGTGAAAGAAGAGGCCAATTCTACTAGTGTCCTTGCCCTGTCCAGGGGAAGGAAGGCCTTTGCTCTTATTGTATCCAGCTCCGCCCCTATAAAGGTGAGGAGCTGCACTGGTTCCAGAACTGACTTTGGAAGATTTAGGAGGAATCCTAAGGAAGTGAGCAGTTGCTGAGTTATCTGAAGATGTGACTTGACTTGGTCTGGAGACTGACCCACTATGAGCCAGTCGTCCAGGTATGGAAAGATGGAGGTATTTTTTCTCCTTAGGAAAGCAACCACTACTGCCAGGCACTTTGTGAACACCCTTGGGGCTGATGTTAGACCAAAGGGCATTGTTCTGAATTGATAGCGGCCTGAGGGCAACTCGAACCTGAGGTACTTTCTATGGGAGCACCTGGTAGGAATGTGAAAATAGGCATCCTTGAGGTCCAGGGAGGCTAGTCAGTTCCCTGGCCTTAGAGAGGGCAGAATTATTCCCAGAGTCACCATTTTGAATTTTGGCTTTAAAAGGTGCTTGTTTAAGTATCTCAGATCCAGGATGGGCCGCCATTCTCCTGTCTTTTTGGGGGTTAGGAAGTACCTGGAGTACAATCCTTTGCCCCTGTGTGGGACAGGAACCCTTTCTATGGCTCTGAGAGCCAAGAGAGAAGAAACCTCTGCCTCTAGGGCAAGGGCCTCTGAAGGATTTGCAGGTGGAAAGGATCTGGTTCTCATCTTGGGAAATTTTTTGCAGCTGAGAACCAGTCCCTGGCTTACTACTTCCAGGACCCACTTGTCTGATGTTAAAGACTTCCAGTCCTGGACAAAGTAAGCCAGCCTGCCCCCTACAGGTAGTGGAGAATTGGCCTGGGCAGACCCATCAGGGTGTCTGCTTGGCAGGGGCTTTAGGCTAAGGGGTGGAAGCAGGCCTGCTCATTCCCAGTCTGCCTCTCCCTCTGAAGAACCCCCTCTGAGTAAAGGCAGAAGAGGAGGCCTGGCTTGGCAAAAAGGCCTATGAAAGGGCCTGCCCCTGCTCCTGGAATGCTGCCTCTGAGGAGTGGCTTGCCTTTCTTTGGCCTGAACACTCCTGTAGGTGGTCCCGTACTCGTCCATTTTCTTCATGTAGTTCTCTGCCTGCTCCCCAAACAGAGAATTACCAATGACAGGAAAATCCATGGCCTTAGCCTGGGTATCCTGTGACAGGCTAGTACATCTGAGCCAAGCCATCCTCCGAAGGGGCACAGATGTAGCCATGACTCTAGATGAAACATCATTGGAGTCCACAGCAGCATGACATTGCACCTTGGATGCCTCAATCCCATCCACAGCCACCCACTCCAGCTCCTTGGCAAGCTGGTCAGGGGTCTGTTTAGCTAGAGCCATCACAGTGTCCCACCTGGACTTTTGGTGTCTAGCTGTGTAGGCCATATAATTAGCCTGCCTGAGTCCCAAAGATGCTGCCATGTACTGTTTCTTTGCCATGGCATCAATCCTCCTGGAGTCCTTGTCTGGGGGTGTGAAGCCAAGGGAATATTTGCCTTATCACAGGCAGCAGCCTGCACTACCCCAACATGGCTGCATTGCTGGGAAAGGAACTCCGTGTCTGAGCCTGAAAGAGTATACCTCTTGTCCATTCTTCTGTCCACAGGAGGTATGTAATTAGGAGTTTTTCAAATTTTTAAATGTCTGTTTCCCAAAGGACTTGTGGAGGGGAACAGACAATCTCCTGGACTCTGGGATGTCCATCATCTCAACAAAATCAGGCTCCTCCTGATCCTCTACTGCTTCTTCCATAGGAAGCTGGAGGGTTTCAGTCACTTTTTTGTGTAAAACAAAGTGGGAAGGGGACTCAGAAAGCCTAGGAGGAGAAACACCTGAAGGTCTGTCTGGGGAGATGTCCTGGTCAATGGGCACATCCAGACTTTCATAATCACCATCACTATCTTCATACCCTCCCCTCCTCCTCCGGTTCATAAAATTCATCTAAGGTATAATCCGGAACCGGGGAAACCGACTTGAACCGAGCCCCTGACCGATGGTGCAGGTCAGTCGGAACCGAAGTTAGCGACTGAACTATCCTTATCGCTTTGGCTACCTCATCAGCGGTCGGAGAAAGAACTTGTGGATCCGAACCGGATGATTTATCCCTTCTTTTTCTTTTAACCAGAACCGACTCCTCAGAATCGGTTCTCTCCTTTTGCCCGAGGAAGTTTCGCCCTGGTCAGAGGGCACGCCTTCTGGTTCGGTCGGAACCAAACCGGGCTGGCCATCCGGGTCAGCGGACTTCTCTGCCTCCCTTTCCCACAGTCTACCTACTCTCTTATCCAGGGTAGCTTTGGGAAAACTTTTACAAATTTGGCAGTCTGAATCGAGGTGGTCAAACCCCAGACAATAAACACAGGTGGTGTGGGGATCAGCCCTAGCAAAGGCTTCCCCACACACACTACAGTGTTGAAACCCAGTGGGCCCGTCTTTTTTCTTGGGTTTCTCAGACATGGCCAATCCTAACCAAAAGTTACCCTTTTTTCAGCAATCCGACAGGCAAGACACCCCTATCGGTTCCTGACCGTGTTACGGGTCTTGGAAAAAAACGTAATGAAATCTTTTTTTTTTTTTTTTTTTTAGAACCGATACAGACCAGTTACCACACTCTAATAAGAACAGAAATCTTTCTCACAAACCTGATCGATTCAAACCGAACCAATCCAATGTTTACAAGTTCCACACAGAAAACTAAATATAGAAAACCTATCTAGTACTCACGGTACCACAGACAGAGACTTAACCGACAGGTTAGATAGCAGAAATTCGGTTGAAACCGAGAGAAAAAAATGACACTTTAACCGACTTTTTGGAACCGAGCGAAGGAGAAATCTCCAGAGCAACTGTTCAGTGAGGCGGAGTAAAGAATCTGGCGGTTGGGGTTCAAACAACAGCAGACAGAGGCTTCAACCGAGCTCGAGCTCAGCGTTCCATGCCTTGTATGGAAAGCTAACTCTTTGTTCTCCCGGGCAGTTCAAAGGTTGGAGATCACTGCAATAGTCAGAATACAGCAAGACTTCATGTTGTTTGAAAAGCATGCACTGTGGCCTCCAGAACCCCAACCACTGAATCAGAAGGATGCCTGCCTTTGGAGCTGCTTGAGGATGGGGCCAGAGCTTCCCCTTTCCTGGACTCTTTAGGCTGCTCATTTTTCAGCCTCACCATGGCACTGACTTCTTCAAACTCTGTCTGCAGGTACCTGGTCAATAAAACTGATGCAGTATGTGGATAAAATATGTGAAATGGTAGAAAAACTGGCAGCCTAGTGGCACGTAGCGCTAAGGCGCAGAGGTCCTTACCTCCTGCCATGCCGGTGACCCTTGTTCAACTGGCGACCAGAGTTCAGGAACAAGCATGGCTGCCAGAGGCTGACCAAGATGGGAAGGTTGGCTGAGGATTGAGCGGCTGGCAGCTCTCCTCTCCTGGATTGGGGTGGTTGGCCATCTTGGCTGCCATCAGGTGGATGCCTGGTCATAGCTCACAGAATCTTTGAGTGGCAGACGTCAGTCAAGGGAGGGAGCTGCAGTCCCGAGAAGTATGCATGCCCCCCATGTGCATGCACCACCCAAGTATGCTGCGGCAGAGGATAGGGATGGGAGAAAACAGATGGAAAATGGGTGGCATGACAGGGATGTATGATTTCCTCACACTGTGCCTCCATCCACTGAATCACTGGAACGACCTGTCGGCAGTACTGGATAAAGACACTGGGTGGGGGCAGGACAGCCCTCCCCTTCCCAACCCCACTGGGGTAAAATCTGTGGGGGTACCAGCCACACAGCTAAATCCAGGGAGATAATGGACAGTGGGGGGCGCAGTAGAGTCAGGGTGAATGGGGAGCCAACCCTTGTTGTGGCCTCAGAAGGATAAATAGCTGGGGGAAAAAAGAAATGACAGAAAAACTTAAGTTTTAACATTTTAAAGTTCAGTCTAGGCAGGACCTATGTGGGAAGCATCTATTCCGGTCAGCTGATAGCCATGCCCCCCTCTTCCTCACACTTCCAAAGGGCAAACTGGAGTGAAAGGCACCCAGTTAATCAATAAAGCAATGCTACAAATTTATCAAATAATTAATTAAATAGCACAGACAATTAATATATACAGCAGCATAGCGCTAGACCAGAGGACTGCTAGCAGGAGACGGTTCATTAAAGAGCTACTGACAAGCTAACTATGGCTCTGGCTGTTTCTCACTTTTCTTTTCATTTTTCCTGGTTTAGTGTGTATTTTTTTCTCCCCTTTGTTTTGTCCTATCTATCTCTGGATAGTAAGAAAGTAGAAAGGAACGATTAAGCTAACATGTAAGAATATAAGGAACAATTCAGTTACTGTTACAAATGTACCGAGAAATGGAAGGCAGTATTTTTTTTTTTTTTTTAAAGTTTTTGTTGACCGGGTAAGTGCACTAGACAAATCCTGCCTATTTTCAGGCACGATCCAGGGGAGGGGTATACAGGTGAATGTCAACTGACCTTGAACCAGATAAAGCTGTTGGGTGGTATTCTTCCCTTGTATCTGTTTTTCTGTTATCATAAAGATTTCCCCTACTCTTTTCGACAAGTGCCATGGGATCTTTAACATCCACCTGAACTACCACCAATCCAGGTAGATGGGAGCTCGGTTTAACATCTCATCCGAAAGACGGCACCTCAGAAGTGCAGCACCCCTCTCATGCTGCGCTACAGTGTCAGTACTGGGATATTAACCCAAGTGCCAGATGTGGGAACTGAACCCACAGCCCTCTGATCTCCCGGCCTCAGAGGCGAGTGTGCTACCTACTGAGCCACCAACACTGACAGTATCCCTCGGGTGTTGGAAAGGGGACTGTCCTGGATGGTTGTAACCTGTTATTTGTATCTATTTAAACGTCAATAAAAAAAAAAAAAAAAAAGAGCTGCTGACACGTTCAGCAGAATTATAACAAAACCCACAGTGTGTGAGGGATGGAGCTTTGTCCAAGATGGCACAAGCATGCAGGAGCTGGGGAAGCTCTCGTAGCTCTCCCCAATGTATGCAGTCGCATACCAGCTAAAAATCTACATGACTGTGCCGAAGCCCACTTTTATTGAAAAAACGAGACTGCACTCAACGCATGGGACAAATTAACGCTGGCATCGTCAACACAGTTAAGAGACAAAACAGCGTGGAAGACACTTTAGGGGCACAGACCTAGAATGACCCCTAGGAAAGAAATGAAAACTACCAAGATGTACGCCAGATCAATAAAGCACTGGGTGGGAAAAACAGGGGGGCCAAGTGGCCAATGGCTACTTAAATTGGTTTAGCTACCAGATTTTGAAAGTTTTCGGCCAACTTGACAACATGCCTACAATATGATTTTTGGGCCTTTAATAGGAATGGCCACTACAAATATTGATTTGGCTATCAGATTTTGAAATCTAGTGGCACAACTGACTGCCAGCTAACAAAGTGATTTGTCCCACTCGGAGTTCAAACTCGCCTGAGATCAAATGCAGTGTCTAAAAAACTCACCAAACAAAGGGAGCCAGGCACAGCTAACAACTCTTTTTCTTTGGTCTTGCCAAAGGAGGTGAATGAGAATTCTGAGCGGAGCATGGATGACGTGCGGACAGTAGTGTCTGGTGGGAAAAATAGGTCTCAATTGTAGGTAACGGCTCCAGTCTTCTTAAAAAAAGCTGCTGGCAAACAAAATAAACTGGAAGCAGCAAAAGGAAACTCACAGCAGTTGCCACTCAGTGTGCAGTAAAGCCAGGTTGCTGAGCCCTTGGAAAGTTCACTTGTCGGCGGTTTGTCTGCCGAAGCTGCCAATGTATCTGACTGTTTAGGAACAGAGTTTGGGGTCACAATCATCAAAGAGCTCTGAGGACAAAGAGGATAGTGATGAACAGCAAGTCTTCCAGGCAGAGGGAGTAAAAAATGGATTGCCCGTCAAGGTCGACGCCAAGCCTGGTCATGGCGTACCTGGAGAGGATGAAAAAATTACTCACTGCAGTAATCTTCTTTCTTCCAAGGGGTCCTTTAGCATGAGTAACTTCAGCAGTTAGCTGGCTAGGTGCAACTGCCCCGGAGGCATGCCTTTAAGAGAATTTTATTTAAATGAGCTTTGGGCAACAGCCAATCAAAAACGCTTAAAAACGTTCCCAGAACAAGTGGTTCTAGTTGACACTGTTTCTCCCATCAAACTTAAAATTAGATAAGCACCTTGATGAAAAGGGGTGATATGGTGGGGATGGAGCTAGCCACCAGACAGAGGGAGAGTTTAAGTAAGCTCCTGCCACAGACCTGAATAAACATATAAAATATTGCTGCGACTTAGTTTTTTGCTTCAAGATTCCGGACTGAAGACTCCTTGACCTCTCTGCTGCAATCGGAGAAAGATGTAGGAACCGACAGTCACAGACGATGGACTACTTTAAGCCCAAACAGGGCTCTGAAGATGCAACAAAGACAGACTGTCTCTAAATGACAACCCCCAACTACTGGGAACAACAGTCAAGAAAACAAGCATTCTTATTACAAACTATGTGTAAGGGGTTGCAGAACTTAAAGAATAAATTTGATTTCGATGGTAAAGTGGTGGAGATTAAGCAGTCGATGGCAAAAGCGGCTAAGGCATGGAGACATACGCAGAAGGCTATGGCAGTGTCAGCTCAGTTGGTGACAAAAATTAACAGCTTTGTCTTTAGCACATAGAAAATGCACTGTAGGAAAGAACAGGCTACTCACCTGTAACAGTAGTTCTAGGAGTGGTATATGTTGTTCATCCACACTTATTGGCATATCCCTTTCCGTTTTAAATCTCACCTGAAGTCTTTAAGCTGGCTCCTCCCACCCACCCGGGTGGTATATACCTCGACTCCATCCGATGACGCCAGATCTTAGCCCGCTGGAAGCCAGGTGTTGTGCGTCTGCAGCAGGGCAGGTCAGGTGGGTCCGTGTGGATGAACAACATCTACCACTCCTAGAAAGTGCAGTTACACAAAGACGTTTGCTGTAACAATAGATCTTCTAGGACTGTCTCTTTGCAGTAAGTCATTACTTCTGGGAGTTCCCGATAGGTGGCGCTCCAGCACGGAAGTCTCTTCCAGCAGTCTCTATACCAGGGACCACCCACACTACCTCACTTCCTGGGCTGTACCTATAAAAGTGGGTGGTCCTTGGTAAGCTCCGTTCCCTGCCGGTTTCAGCTCGGAAGCGAGGGACCGAGGTACCGAAGCTTCCCACCATTACATCGTTTTTCTAATTACATAAGGCAGGGGGATGGAGGGAGGGAAACTACTTACTGCAAGAGACATTCCTAAAGGATCTACTGTTACAGCAAAAAGTCTTTGTGTAACTGCATTATCTTCCACGGAATGGTCTCCTGCAGTGAGTCATTACTTCTGGGAGATTCCCAAGCAGTTATATGGCAGTGGGTGGCCACAGATGGCAATCTTCTGTAGGTAAAATGTGGTCATGGGACCAATAAATGCTAAAATAGCATGGCAGTGGAATAAAGGGATACGTGATTCACTGTGAAGCATTGTTTTAAAAAACTAGAAGGAATATGTTAAGAGCACTGAGCAATTATGGAGCTTCAGTGATCAGCAGCGAAAGCACAATCTGAGGCAAAGACAACTTTGTTACAAACTATAACAGTAGCTCGAGTAATACAATGTTATTCTTTGGAGATGCTACAAAGTAACGAGTGAAGACCCCCCCCCCCAAAAGACTGTCTAGCCAGTAATGAATGTATCCATTTAACAAAAAGTAGGATACTGAAGTAACAGATAATGTAGCAAATGAAAGAATGTAGCTGTGACCAAACAAAACGAAGCAGTGGTTAAAAACAATCTCTGTATACGTACTCACCCTTTTTGATATGATCTTTGTTCACGATCAAGGGAAAGCTGCGAATAGCAGTGGAGGAGAGGAGAGAAGAATATAGTCTGTAGTGGGATTGTTGTGTCTCAGCATGTGAGTTAATAGTGGACGGATCTGGTCGCGGGAGGGACAGGATGTCCAGTGCACCACTGGTCAAAAAGGCATCTCGATGGAATGGTTGTGATGGCCTATAAACAGTGATACCTGAGAAACTGGCTAGATGTATCAAGCCGATGTGAAAAAAGGCCTCAGTCTTTTTTGTGGCCCCAAAAGGTCCCCAAGGCCAAGAAGAGGGGACCGAGGCGGAGTCTAGAGTCTTTAATGAGGGGCAGAAGCACCGGAGCGGCTTCACCAGGGTCCTTGTTACTTGTTCTCCACCCTTAGAGGTGTCACGTGGGGTATAATTAGTTCCAGTTTTGTATGAATAATTATACTGAGGGTGTGGTTTTTGATACATGTATTGTACTGCTTTCAGTTGTCTGTCTGAGGCTTGTAGGTTCTCCAGTATTGTTTGAGTTCCTGGCCCAAAAAGATGGTCGCCTGAAAAGTGGGCGTTAGCCACTTTGTGTTGAATATCAGGTGCTAGCCCTGAAAGTCGGAGCCATGCCTGGCGGCGTATAAGAATACCAACTGCAGAGGCTCGAGCCGAAGCATTGGCAAGATCATATCCTGATCTCAACAGATGTCGAGACAGTGAAATAACTGTATAATTTATAGATATAAGTTGCTCTCTTTCAGGGGATGCAGGTATTCTGTTTATAACCTCTCCAGCAGAAGTGCTCACTGTACATAGGTATTGCAGCATGTGCCCCATATAGTTAAGTATTCTGATATTTAGTGTGTTTAGAGCAAACACTCTCTTCCCCATATGGTCAAAACGTTTAGAGTCTCTCTCTGGAGGTATCGTGCCTGTATGTTTAGGCTTGCCGGTGCGGTTGTGGGCAGCCACAGTAACCACAGAATCCGCCACTGGAGTATTCGTTAAATATTGATAATTAGGAGGAGCCGGATACAGCCGGTGGGCATTTCTAGGTAACTCCTGTGCTGCTATGGGTTGGATCCAAGCTTCAGTAATAGCATTTCTGAACGTAGGTATAAAAGGAGGGATAGCCCGGACAGGGTCTTGCAGTAGGCACAGTTATTCAGCCATTATCTTTACTTAATCTGTCCTGTTCCGTTGTGGTAAACCCAATTTTTTTTTTGTATTTGTAGCATCAGTTCGGGGAATGAGGGGTCATCTGGTGGAGAAATTACCTTTCGTGGTTGTAACAGCCCTTCGTCCCAGTAGGAGGGCACCTCCGAAGGGGATTCATATCCACTTGTGTCAGGGGAACCATTATAGGTCCTACAGAGGTTTGGATTCGTGTGATGATCCGAGAAATATTCGTCTGAATATTCGGGAGGCGGCAGGACCGGGGAGCGTTCTAGCTCTGTGTTTGCCTGTTTTGATGGAGGTGGTGATATCATTTGTGTTTGAGGGTTATGTTCTGGAGTGAGGCTATGGCCAAAACCCATAGAATCCAGTACTCTATTTACTACTACTTCAATATTTGGAACTTGTGATGATGGAACTGTCATGTAAGCAGGTTCTGAATCCAGCGTATGTAGGGACGGGGGATCAGTTTGCACCTCCCGGTAGAGTGATCCGTTGTTTCTCTGGCGTCTTTGTTAATTTCTAATGGGGTTGTGAGCCCCACATATGAATGACAACGAGGCTGGAGGGCCTCTGCCTTCTGAAGCATAGAGTTCTTTATTTTGTAGAAATGCAGCTCCATATGCATCTTTCGATACATGTTTTTGAGAATATTCTTGGCTTTTTATGGTCGACCTTCCATAAGGATCATCCATAGCTGTACTATATGCAGGCAAGGGTGTTCTATGCAGCAGTGATCTTCTTGACGATGGACGCATCAGTCCCATCGATGGAAGAGGCAGAGAAGCATGCCTCATCAATGATGTACTGTGTCTTACAAGTGGAGGGTCAGTAAAAGCATGCTCTGTCGATGGGGGAATATACTCCATTGATGATGAGGAAGGCAGGGCATGTGTCGTCAATGGTGGGATATGCTCCATAGACAGGATAGTGAATGCATGCTCCATCGACGATGGGAGTGCCATCGTCAACGATGGAAATGCTGTAGTCGATGTTGGGAGAGTGGATGCATGGCCCGTCGATGATGGCAGGCCTCTCATCGATGGGGGAGCATAGGAAGCATATCCCGTCGATGGGGGAGGCAGCCCCGATGACGAGGATGCATGTAGCATGTGCTCCGCTGATGGAGGAGGCATTCTCATTGATGATGCTGTCTTGTAAAGCCCTCCTGTCGACGGGGGGTTATGCCCTATCGATGGGGAAGGCAGCAAGACCTCTGTCGTCGACGGTGCAGGAGTCCTGGTCGACGGGGGAACTGAGGAATGATGCCCCGTCGTCGATGAACGTTCCTTTTTTGATGAAGTAGAGCCTGCCATTGACGGGGGTGAAGTGCCAGTCAACGAAGAATATCTTCTTGATGATCCAGGTTTTGGAGGCATGACCATTGAAAGGCGGTCAGGCAGGACTTTAGGTAAAGGGGTTTCCTTCCCAGTATTATCTCTTGAAGAGGACTCTAAGTGTTTTGAGCCCTTTGGCTGAGCACCCTGTGTGTGTGTGACAAGGAATCATCCATTATAGGTATGTGGTGTCTGTATGAAGCCCCGGTCCCCAGGCTATGGGTTTAATCCACGTCTTAGACTACTACTAGGATAGTTGCTGCCAGAGCTGAAGCTGGCGGGAAAATGAACGGAGCTTACCAAGGACCACCCACTTTTATAGGTACAGCCCAGGAAGTGAGGCAGTGTGGGTGGTCCCTGGTATAGTGACTGCTTGAAGAGACTTCCGTGCTGGAGCGCCACCTATCGGGAACCCCCAGAAGTAATGACTTGCTGCAAGAGACCATTCCGTGGAAGATCTACTGTTACAGGTAAATAACCGGTTCTTCTAGCATTGTGGATATGTTGTTCATCCACACTTATTGGCAGACTCCTAGCAGTTCTCCAGGAGGAGGGAGGCAAGGCGCACACCCCCTACTTAGGAAACAGAGATTGGAGAACTGAGGCCCCAAAACCAGCATCCCGGCGTGACTCAAGGTCGATGTGGTAGTGGGCGATGAAGGTGTTTGCTGACATCCAGGTAGCAGCCCGGCAGATTTCCTGGATAGGGATGTCCCTGGAAGCAGCCACCGATGCAGCAGTATAGCAGGTAGAATGAGCTCATATCCCTCTGGGAGGCTCCTTGCCCGCCAACTCACAGCATAGACCTATGCATGATGTAATCCATCTAGCAATGGTCCGCTTCGCTGCAGGTCTGCCAGAAGCGGCTTCAGCATAGGTGACAAACAGCTGGCAAACTTCTCTCCGAACTTCCGCCGTTCTCTCCTTATAGTAGAGAGAGCACATCTGAGGTCCAAGGTATGGAGCCTGTACTGCATCCGGAGGTGGTTAGAACCGGCAGAGTTAACACTGGTTAAGGTGAAACTCTGACACCACCTTCGGAAGGAATTTTGGGTTGGGGCGCAGGACAACTTTGTCCCTGTGGAAGACCAGATGAGGGGAGTCCAACGAAAGCGCCTGGAGCTCCCCTGTCCTTCTGGCTGACGTAATAGCCACCAGGAAGGCCGTCTTCCACGACAAGGGAGACAACTCACACTTGTGCATTGGTTCGAATGGCTTGCCCATGAGCTTTGTCAGTACCAGCAGTAAATCCCACGGAGGTGGAGATTTACGCACTGGAGGGGATATGTGATCCAGGGCTTTGAAAAAGCACCCGACCACTGTCTCCTGTGCCAACCTCGGCTGACCAGCCTGCGCCCGGTAACCAGAGATGGGTGTTAGGTACACCCTAAGGGTCGGTGACCGTAGACCCCCCTTTGGAGAGAGACCCAAGGTAGTCAAGAATGTTAGCCACTGAACAGGACAAAGGGTCCAGGCCCTTGCCCTGACACCAAGTGGAAAATCTTTTCCATTTGAAGGCGTAACATTTCCAGGTCGATTCCTTTCTGGATGCCTCCACCACGGTGTAGACATCTTTGGAAAGACCCAAAGTCTGGAAATCTAGCCGCTCAGATACCAGGCTGTGAGCTGTAGGGATTGAAGGTCCGGATGGAATACCTTCCCCTGATTGAGTGATATCAGGTCCGGGCATGTACAGAGCCACTCCGGGGGCCTGCAGCTCAGGCTGAGGAGATCTGGATACCAGTACTGGCTCGGCCAGTCTGGGACTACCAGAATCACCTTCACCTTCTCCCTCCTCACCTTGAGGAGCACCTTGTGGATCAAGGGAAATGGAGGGAAGGCACAGAGGAGGCCTGGGGTCCACAGCCTCGAGAAGGCATCCCCCTGCAGCAAGCCCTGCTGAGGGGGGCGGGCATGAAACAGCCTCAGCTTGGTGTTTTCCCTGGACACAAACAGGTCCACCATTGGGTTGCCCCAATGGGAGAACAGGCTGCAAGCTACCTCTGGATGGAAAGACCACTCATGGGATGTCTGACCCAAGCATCTGAGAGCATCCGCCAGATAGTTCGAGGCTCCTGCCACATGAATGGCTAGGAGATCCACCTCCATCCGGCTCACGAGGGTCCAGATGTGGAGCACCTCCTTGCACAGCAAACAGGAGTGCATGCTGCCCTGTTTGTTGAGGTAGTACATGGTTGTGGTATTATTGTCCATCTGGACTTGAACCACCTGACCCGGGAGCTGAGGAATGAAAGAAAAAATTACTCACCTTAGTAATTGTGTTTCTTCTAATGGAGTCTTGCTGTATTCTGACTATATGCAGTTAGCCCTAGCACTTGAACTGCTCTGGAGAGGAAATAGTTAACTATGCTGGGGCATAGAATGTTGAGCTCGAACTCTGTTTTCAAACCTCTATCCCAGGTACTCTTCAGTGTAACCGTCAGATTCTTATGAGCCCTATACTAACCAACTAACAACCCAGAAATTGTTTTTAAAAGTTTTGAGCCAAAAGGCAAAAGACATAAATTTGGGGTCCAAAGACTCAAGCAGAGACCCCCCAAAAGAATCCAAGTAGGTAATAAAACAAAGTATAATAAACATAGGAACAATAAAAATCCTCAGTTAAGAAGAGGCACCCAGGTACATCCCTGGGGTGCAACACTGCGCCTGCCCACCCACATCCCAGGCCGAACGGTATGGCTCAGAACTCGTACAGGGTCCCTTCGACCCTGAAGTGGAGGAACCGCTGATGGGATGGATGGATTGGGACATGAAAGAACGCATCCTGCAGATCCAGTTAACAAAACCACATGTTTTGCTCCAAGGATGGAATGATTTGGGACAGAGTGGCCATCCGAAAGGTGCGAGACCTGAGATATTGATTCAGGTCGTGGAGATCTAGAATGGGGCGCCAGCCCCTCATCTGCTTGGGCACCAGGAAGTACCTGGAGACAAAGCCTGGGTCTGCTGGAGGATCCGCCACGGGAGCTATTGCCTCCTTGAGGAGGAGCTGAGCAACCTCGTCTCGAAGAGCCAACTGGGTGTGAGCGGATATCCGTTCCTCCCAAGGGGTGCAGGCTTGGCTGGGAGGGTACTGCTCGAATTCTAGAGGCAGTCCCTGACCGACCACCTCAAGAACCCACCTGTCCGAAGTGACAGCAGACCAGGCAGAAAGGAAGTGGCAGAGCTGGCCCCCCACGGGAGGACCCAGAGCTGTCATGATGGGAATAGGGGTGGCAGCCCCCACCCTGTCACTGAGCAGGCATGGAGGATGGAGGAGGAGGCTCCAGGACCTGAGCCTCTGCCTCATTTACGGGCCTGTTGGGGTCCAGGCTTGGGCTGAGGGTGACAAGCTTGAGCCTGTTGCTGATGCTGGTGCTGCTGTCCCCCTTGGAAGGAGGACTGCTGATATGCAGGGGAAGAGTGCCGAAAGGGCTTCTTCTTCTTCTGCTGGTTCTTGCCCTAAGAACCCTTGGCAGAAGTGGCATCCAAGGTGGCATTGGACTGTTCTATGCGCTGAAGGTGACCGGCCACTCCTGGGCAGAACAAATCGGTCCCAAGGAAGGGCACGTCAGCTAATATGTGCTGGGTATCCACTGGGAAGGAGGAGAGCTTCAGCCAAGCCCTGCGGCGAGAAGCAACTGCGGCAGCCATCAAGTGGGCACAACAGCCCCCAATGTCCAGTGCCGTCTGGAGCTGCTGTTTGGCAACAGCTCGGCCCTGGTCTCGGACCTGCTTGACCGTGGTCTGCATGTCTGCTGGGAGATGTGGGAGGACTTCGTCTAATGACCAGAGGAGGGCATGAGAGAAGTGTGCCATGATGATGATGGCAGAACTTGCCTGACGAAGGCCCAAGGAGGAAGCTGCATAGACCTTCCTCGCCAAATGGTCCAAGAGCTTGGACTCTCCGTCGGGAGATCGGTCAGTGTCGGCAGAACTGCCAGTATATCTGAACACAGAGGCGGTCACCAGGATCTCGGCAGAAGGGTGCTCTGTGAACCCCGCTAGGGACCCCATGGGAACCGTGTACTTTTGGGCCATGTGGGCAGACGGTGCTGTACAAGAGACAGGACGGTGCCATAGTTCTAAGGCCGGTCCAACAATGGCCTCGGCCACAGGAAAGGCCTCCATCAGGGTATCCCCTCTTTTAAGGATGTCCGTAAAATGGTACTCCGCCTTTTTCTGGATGGGTTCCAGGGGCATCCCTGTGGACTCAGAGATGAGGCGAAGGATCCCTTGGAAGGAGGAAGGACCTTCCTCCATCCCTAGGCCAATGAACAACTCATCATCCCCAGGATGAGACTGAAGTCCAGTGACATCCGAATCCAAGGAGTCGGGATACAGTGACCTGCTGCCCAAATCACCCTCGACACACAGAGGGCGGTCTGGGGTGACCATGACCGATAAACGCCAGGGAAGCCCGGTGTCCGGTCTGTGTTCTTTTGAAGGAACCCCTCCCACAGGCTGCTTAGGCGGCGGTTCCACCATGATGGGTGGAGAGCCCGGTTTAGGCCGAACAGGTGGATTTGCCGGCCCGGTGGGCAGGGGAACCGAAGATTTTGGCTCCAGAGGGGTCGACTTCGGCCTAGGAGGTGAAAGCCAAGTAATGGCCAGGGAAGAAGCCGGAGTAGGCTTGTGCCCAGACAAGATCAGCTGTTGCCACGAGGTCCTCATAGCGCAGACGGAGTTTCCACCGGAGCCTCTCCTCATCCGAGGAGGACGAGGACGACCGATGGCATCACCTCTTCTTAGAGCGTTTATGGCTCTTCCTCAGCCTGTCGTTCGAGGAGGTTCTGGACCTCGACCGAGATTGGGCAGGCCGACTCGGTTGCTCTGGAGACACCGGCAGGATCGGTGACTTCTGGGGGTCCGGAAACGGGTCCTCGATGGGAACACCAGCGGGCTGGGTCTCCTCATCGGGGAAGACATGGACCGGAGTCCTTTCCAAGGAGTCATCGGCCGGAGCCAGCGACAGTGGATCAATGGGGTCAATGACAATCTCTACCTCGTCGACCGCATCTTTGGTCGTCTGGGCCAACAGAAGCTCCGAAAAGCCAGCGGCCGAAGAAGCGATCTCGACCAAGTAGAGAGCGAATGCTCTTGGCACTGGGACCTCTCTCGGTCCCAAGAGCGCCTTCACCGATACAAAGGTTTACTCGATTCCTTCTCCCGCTTGTGGGATAGGGAGGAGTGCGAGCCCGCAGGCGCCTCTCCCTGGGTGGGAAGAGACTGGCACAACTCCCGGAAGGAGCCCGAGAAAGTAGAGCCTAGGTTAAGAGGAACGAAAAAGCCCCGAGTGACGGCGGCACGAGCCGCTTCTTCCTCAAACATCTGCATGTGTTTCAATTGTTCAGTGGAGCCCGCAGCTGCGGAAACTGCCCACCTAGCCTCCTTGGACTTCACTGGAGGGTTCCTCTTCTCCGGTCTCCTCAACTTTAAGCATGCCAGGTGGTCGTCCAGAACGCTGGGATGGAAGACCAGGCAAAAGCTGCAGGACGAGGTGTCAAGGTCAACACCAAGGCAGTAGAGGCACGTGAGATGGGGATCGGTGCGTGACATCTTCTGGTCGCAAGGACACCGGCTAAATCCGGGGGAAACTTTTTCTTCCAGGATCGAAGACGCAAAAGCGCGATTGTTAACTCGAACGAGTTTTAATTTCGGTAAATCCGAAGTTTTGAAAGCCAGGGCCTACAAAATGCATGAGCACGAGGAAGACAACCTAAATCTTCCAGCGGAAAGGAAGATCTGGCATCACGGGGCAGAGCCGAGGTATATACCACCCAGGTGGGTGGGAGGAGCCAGCTTGAAGACTTCCAGTGAGATTTAAAGCGGAAGGGGACATGCCAATAAATGTGGATGAACAACATATCCACGATCCTAGAAATAACATTCGCGTGACTGGTCTTCCTGAGGGATCTGATATGAACTCCCTAACAGAGTTTCCAAAAGATCGACTCCTGCAACTGTTTCAGTGGTCATCCATCCCTATTTCTGGACTAAGCTTACCCAATAACACCAAGGAAGGCTCAGTAAAACCAAGTGTGCCATGAACTTTGGTGTTTGTTCTTTCCAAAGTGACCATCAGAGTGTCCTACTGTTGGCAATGAGTCCAAGAGTGTTGTTGGCAGAGGATACCTGGAGTAGAGTAATACTTGGAGTAGACAGGATAGCAGTAGACGTACACATCTATATGAAGCTACCCCATTATTGAGCATAATATTCTTTTAGGTTGTCTCCATCCATTAAGATGTCTAACTGCCTTTTAAATGAATCCGTGCTATTACTGCAAGATATTTTCTCTAGTAATGTATTCCAAATCCAGATTATTCTCCATGTGTAATAATATTTTCTGTTATTAGTTCTGAAATTTGTGTTTACTATTTGTCTACTGTGGCAGTTAATACTGCGGGCCTCATCCCTGAAAAATAATGTTTAATGCACTTTATAAATCACTATCCTACTGCATTTTGTAAACTAGCAGCAACAAAAGAAAACCAGCACCAAGGATCAGGAATTGTAAAACAGTAACTTTAATGAAAAATTCAAAGTGCAGACACAGTGCATGTAAGTGCAAAAAGGCAGTCATACCTGTTCGGACAGTGGCGAGAGATGCAAAGAACCACTGAGCCGGCAACCTGACTGGTTTCGATAAGACGCTCTGTCAAGGGTACCAGAAGCAGGACAGTAGTACCCATATAAAAACATGTCTGATTTAATGGTGCAGTACACATAAAAATAAAATACATACTTACTAATGCAGTAGATACTAACTTATAAAAAACAACTGATACTGTGCAAGTAAAACCAACAAAAGCATTACATTATAAAGTGATAAAGGTGTAATTATAAACAAATAAAAGCATGAAGAAAGATCACATTCCAGAAACTCCAGTACTGAGTGCCACCATCCAGGCTAATGACATGCTGCCCCACAGACCATGATGGTGCGCCAGGCAAAAATCTGGCTGTCTAGCCTCGATAGCTCAGATAACCCAGAACAGTACATATCTGGAAAAGAGTAAGTGAGAGACATACATTAGTATATTCAAACAAAGACAACCAATCCATCCTATCCAAATCAGGAATTCCTAATCAATGGCATCAGGTACTGTCTCATTTAAAACAGACAAAAAACTAACACCATCCACCAACACATGAAAAAACTAACACCAAAGCTGGTGTATAAATATATTTATTTAGGGTCTGTAGGCAAAATACCTCTTAACAGGAATGCCAGCAGGAGCTCCTCACACTCAAAACCTCCAACCGGTTTTGCTCAAGGCATCATAAAGGAGTGGCAACACAAAAAAATATTGCTTATTTTAAAGTGCCTTCTTAAAGTGATACACCCATATTAATACATACAAAGAAATGTAGAAGTGCACTTAATACCAATTGTAAAAAAAAAAAAAAAGTCTCAGAAATGCTGCAGTCTGATTGGCTGTTAGGATTCCAACAGCCTTAAGTTAATCTGTGTTATACTGTCATGTACAGCCTGATCACCATGGCACATGGATTCTTCCTGTCAGCATTCCATCCTCTAGCACTGCTGAATAACTGGAATGCTGCATTCTGATTTTGAATGAGCATTCTTAAACTGTTGGTGGAAGAAAGTACAGTTACGTAAGAACTTACCGTAACAGTAGATCTTCGAGAGAGGCTCTTGCAGTAGGTAATTACATATAGGACTGACGCTGGCCGGCAGCAGAACCCAACGGAAAAATTTCTAGCTAGCAGTCCCTGGCAGGACCGTCACTATCGTCAGGTGACCGCATGGCGCCGGTATAAAGGGGTTGTCCTGGACGCCCGCCCAGTTCTTTTCCGCCACAGGCCCGAAGGCCCGGACGAGAGAGAAGCAGATATTTCTCGCTGAAAAGCCTAGGAGGATGGAGGGTGGAGAGTTTATCAGAAGAGCCTCTCAAGATCTACTGTCACGGTAAGTTCACGCACTGTATCATCTTACCGAGGGCTCTTGCAGGTAATTACATATAGGACAGAATCTCAAGCAGTCTGGAACAAATGAAAGGCACCGGGAGGAGGAACTACTCCAAGAAGTAGCAAAAGCCTTGCAAACCTCAAGACAGGAGGCCTTGCAAGACAGCTAACCCAAAGCCTGCTCTACGGCGAGAGGCAATGTCCAAACTATAATGTTTTGTAAAGGTATGGACAGAAGTCCAGGTGGCGGCAGCACAGATATCCGCCGCAGATACATTCTTGAAACAAGCCGCAGAGGCTGCTACTCCCCGAGTGGAGTGACCTCTGACTTGACCCGGAAGGGTCTTGTTGTACTTGTCATAACAGAAAGTGATGCAATGGGCCAACCATTTAGACAGGCATTGCTTAGAAACAGCATTGCCTTCCCTTTTGTGAGCAAAAGAGACGAACAGCTGGTCAGTTTTTCTGAGATGCTTAGTCCTATCGGTGTAGTATCTCAGAATCCGGTGAACATCCATGGTATGAAGTAAATATTCCCCATGGTTAGAGTACTGCGTGAAAAAGGCAGGTAACTCTATAGACTGATTTAAGGTAGACTCCGCTACCACTTTAGGTAGAAACTTAGGATTCGTACGAAGAGCTACTCGTTCTTTGTGAAAAATCAAGTAAGGGATTTTACACATGAGGGCCTGGAGCTCGGAAATTCTTCGAGCAGAGGTAATGGCCACCAAGAAGAGCGTCTTCCACAATAGAAACTTCAGGTCTGCAGAGGCCGCAGGCTCGAAGGGAGGAAGGGTACGTTTCTTGAGAACAAAGTTCAAGTCCAGAGGGGGAGCAGGAGTCCGGACAGGGAGCCTGAGATGAATGATCCCTCTAAGAAAAGTCTTGGATACCTCTAATTGGGCAAAGGCTTTATCAGCGAAAGGAACATGGTAAGCTGAAATAGCAGCCATGTGTACTTTCAAGGAGGAATGACTGAGACCCAGGTCGAACAGGTGACGTAAATATTCAAGCAGAACGGCCATAGGACAGGAGAAAGGCTCCACATTCCTAGAGGCAGCCCAAATAGAAAATCTCTTCCATTTCATGGCGTAAGTGGACCTAGTGGAGGGTTTTCTAGCCTCCACCAGAATCTCGGCCACCTTTGGAGAAACACCAAAGCGAGATTGGGCTAGGTCCGCAGGAGCCATGCATGAAGTTGCAGGGACTTGAGTCCCGGATGGACCAGGGTCCCCTGATCCTGGGTCAGCAATCCTTGAGAGAAAGGAAGAGGAAGAGGAAGAAAAGGAACCTCTGAGTATTGTTGTAGAAGAGAGAACCAAATTTGCCTGGGCCAGAAAGGAGCGATCAGAACCATTCTCGCTCCTTCCGTTGTTAGTTTCTGCAGTACACGAGGGACCAGAGGAATTGGGGGAAAAGCATAGACGAATCTGTCCTTCCAGTTTGGAGACAGACTGTCGCTCCAGAAAGCGCCTCGCTCTGGAGCGAGCGAGCAAAAGGTTGGAAGTTTTGCATTTTGGGAAGAGGCGAACAGGTCTATCTGTGGAGTCCACCAAAGCTGGAAGATGTCGTCTAGAACCTTTTGGTCCAACTCCCACTCATGTGGCAGGGCAGAGGAGCGACTTAGCTTGTCTGCCAGGGTATTGTCGACTCCTGGAACATGGATCGCTGTGAGGTGAAGGTTGTGAAGCGTTGCCCAGTCCCAAACCCTCATTGCTTCCCTGCATAGCGGGTAGGACCGAGTCCCTCCCTGCTTGTTGATGTACCACACCACGCACATGTTGTCCATCTGGACAGCTAGGGTGACGGGGAAGGATGTATTGATGAAGAGGGCTTGGAGGCATATAGTACTGGTAGCTCGAGCACATTGATTTGGAGAGCCCAGCTCCAATCTGGACCATAAACCCTGGGTTCGGTGAGGACCCAGATGGGCTCCCCAACCTTCGCCTGATGCGTCCGTGGTCAGAGTCTGGGAGGGGGGAGGATGACAGAAGGGGACCACCCCCCAAAAACAGGTTCTATCGAACCATCCACCACTGCAAGTCTCTTATCATTGGCGAGGAGATCAGAACCAGATGATCTAGGTCGTCAATGAGTTGATCCCACTGGGAGCAGAGAGTCCACTGAGAAATCCTCATGTGGAGCCGCATGCGGGGAACCATCGGGATGGCGGCCGCCATGAGCCCCAAGAGACTGAGAACTGACCTCACCGGAACCTTCCTGCGTTCTGATAGCAGGGAAATCTGTGACTGGAGGGAGGCCGCCCTGTCCGGAGGAAGGAAGGCCTTGCTCACCGTCGTATCAAGGATAGCCCCAATGAACTGAAGTCTCTGGGAGGGGTCCAGATGAGACTTGGAATGGTTGATGGTAATACCCAGGCAAGTGAAAACCTGCTGGGTGAGGGAGAGAAAATGCAGGAGCTCCTCCCTGGACGAGGCCGCCAGGAGCCAGTCGTCCAGGTAGGGAAACACCTGAACTCCCATGGTACGCAGGTGGGCCGCTATCACCGCCAGGCATTTGGTTAAAACTCGGGGAGCCGAGGAAAGACCAAGCGGTAGTGCCTGGAATTGGTAATGGTCCCCCTAGAAAGCAAACCGGAGGTACTTGCGATAGTGAGGGACGTAATGGGGATGTGCAGGTATGCGTCCTGCATATCCAGCGCACAAAGCCATTGACCCAGCCGAAGAAGGGGCAGAAGGGTTTGAAGGGAGAGCATCCTGAACTTTTTGTATTCCACGTAAAAGTTCAGGGAGCTGAGATAGAGAATGGGTCTGAGATCTCCCGTCTTCTTTGGGACCAGGAAGAAATGAGAATAGTAACCCGTCCCCTGAAGGTGAGGAGGAACGGGTTCTATAGCCTGCTTCACGAGAAGGGCAGATATTTCTTCCCTGACCAAAGGAAGATGGTCTCTTGCATAGGAGGACTTCAGAGGGAGGTGGCATGGAGGTTTCTGTAGAAACTCTATGGAGTGCCCCTCCGTGATAATCTGAAGCACCCATGAATCCGTTGTTATCCTCTCCCAACCCGGAAGGTGGAGTGAGAATCTCCCTCCTACCGGTTCCTCCAGGGAGTCCGGAGGCGGTGGGAGAGGGGAGGAGTCAGGTGGTGTGGGGCAGCGCCGCAGCTGGGGCACCTGCTGCTTTTTTGAGCAGTGGGGGCCTGGCAGCTGCGGGGCCCAGCTTTAGTGGCCCGCCTCCTTGGGGTTTTGCTTGAGGCCGGCTGCGTCTGCGAAAAGGATGGCGCTGAGGGGGATAGGGACGGTACATGGAATCCACAGATTTCAGAGCCGTCCCCTTCTCCTGCAAGTCGGTGATGATGTCCTTGACATCACCGCCGAAAAGCAATGAACCCCTGAAAGGTGCTTCCTGGATTGCTGACTGCACCTCCGGGAGCTGCCTAATTCGGCCGAAGCCAGAGGTTCAAAGGGTGGCTGCATAAGCTGAGCTATGCAGACATTAAGATCCCAAGGCGGAGTGGGCTCCCTAAAGGAAGGGTTAATGTGAACTAGACCTTTGAAAAACTTTCTGAAAACAGGATGAGATGCCAGGGAAAAGCCCTTCCCTGCTGAGAGGAATGCAGAGATAGTTGCTAGATGAACCTTCAGAGTGGCAGACCTAAGGCCTAAACCATTCAGATGAACTAGACAGTCTAAGGTTGTGGAAATGGCTGCAGAATCAGGCAGGATGTTTTTCTGAGAGCACCAAATACTGAACCTTTTCCATTTGGAGTTGTAAGTTTTTCTAGTGGAAGGTTTCCTGTAGACCTTCAGACTATCCAGAACTCCCTGAGAAAGATGTAGTGCTGCATATTCTAACTCTTCAAGAGCCAGGCCTAGAGATTGAGAGACTGGAGACTGGGGTACCAGATCCACCCCTTGGAGGAGGACAGGAGACTGTATGTCTTGGGCAGAGACAGGGGACGTGACACTGACAAGGACAGCAGTAGAGGATACCAAGGCTGTCTAGCCCAATCTGGAGCCACCAGTATCACTGCGCAGGGTTGAGTCCTGATCTTGATCAGAACTCTGAACAGCAGAGGGAAGGGAGGGAAGGCATAGAGAAACCTGCCCTTCCAGTCCAAAAAGAGAGCATCCTGGGGAACCGTCCCCAGGACTGAAGGTCTGCAACAAAACAGAGGAAGTTGATGACTGTCCGGTGCTGCAAACAGATCTATCTCTGGAGTGCCCCACCTGGAGAAGATGACCTTCAGGATGTGAAGATCCAGAGACCATTCGTGGTGTCCCTGTGAAATTCTGCTCACAGCATCTGCTAGTACATTGTCCTTCCCTGGAAGGTGAACTGCTACCAGAGAAGTCTGAAGAGAATAGGCCAGAGACCACAGCTTCATGGCTTCTGTGCACAAGGCCAAGGACCGAGTGCCTCCCTGCTTGTTGATGTACCACACTGTGGTGGTGTCCATTCTGACTTGGACCACCTTGCCCTTGACTGAATCTGAGAAGCTCTCCAGGGCTAGGAAAACTGCCCTTAGTTCCAGGAGACTGATATGAAGGAGAGAGACTCCTGTGGAGACCAGAGCCCTTGAGCTGTCAGGGCTCCCAGGTGGGCTCCCCACCCTAGGAGAGAAGTATCCGTAGTTAGAACTATTGATGGAACTTGATGGAGAAATGGAACCCCTTGTCTGAGGTTGTCCTGGTCCAGCCACCACTGGAGAGCTTGGACCACAGTCTGAGTCACTGGAATCAGTTTGGTAAATGAATCCTTCTTTTGAGACCAAAAAGACCTTAGATGAAACTCAATGTCCCTCATCTGGAACCTTGCTCCATGCACCACTGCCGCGGTAGCTGCCATGTGGCCCAGGTGCTGGAGGAACTTTCTTGCTGAGCGGGAGACCTGAGGTCGAAAGGAGGAAGCGAGATCCACTAGGGCCTTCACCCTTGCCAGGGGAAGAAAGGCTTTTGCTTGTACAGTGTCCAACTCTATGCCTATAAAGGTGAGAAGTTGAACTGGTTCGAGGACAGACTTTGGAAGATTGAGAAGAAACCCCAGGGAGCTGAGTAGGCCCAGGGTAGTTTGAAGAGCTGACTTGACCTGTAAAGGTGACTGACCCACTAAGAGCCAGTCGTCCAGATATGGGAAGATGGTGATACCCAGTCTTCTGAGGTAAGCCACCACTACTGCAAGGCACTTTGTGAACACCCTTGGAGCTGATGTTAGGCTGAATGGCATGGCTCTGAATTGGTAATGGCCTGTAGGCAATTCGAACCCGAAGTATTTTCTGTGGGAGCACCTGATAGGAATATGGAAGTAGGCATCCTTGAGGTCCAGGGATGCTAGCCAATCCCCTGGCCTTAGAGAGGGAAGGATTATTCCCAGAGTTACCGTTTTGAATTTGGGCTTTGAAATGTGTTTGTTCAAATACCTTTGGTCTAGGATGGGTTGCCACTCCCCTGTTTTCTCTGAGGTAAGGAAGTACCTGGAGTACAGTCCTTTTCCCTTATGCTGAGTAGGAACTTTCTCTATAGCTCTGAGAGCTAGAAGAGAGGAAACATCTGCCACTAGGGCAAGGGTTTCTGAGATTGATGCAGGTAGAAAAGACTTGGCCCTCTCTTTTGGAAATTTTTTTAAGCGGAGGGCTTGTCCTCGGCTTACTACTTCCAGGACCCACTTGTCTGAGGTCACAGACTTCCAGGCCTGGAAGTAGTAGGCCAGACTGCCTCCTACTGGAAATGGGGAGTTGACCTGGGCTGACACATCAGGGTGTCTGCTTGGCAGGAGCCTTAGACTGAGAGGAGAAGGGAGCAGCCCTGCTCATCCCCCTCCTGCCCCATCCTCTGAAGAACCCCCTCTGTGGGAAGGGAGAAGGCCTGCCCCTGCCCCTAGACTGCTGCTTGTGTGGAGTGGCCTGCCTTTCCTTGGCCTGTGCACTCCTGTACATGGTCCTGTATTCATCCATTTTCTTCATGTAAGCCTCTGTCTGCTCCCCAAACAGAGACTTACCTACTACAGGAAAATACATGGCCTTACTCTGAGTATCCTGTGAAAGGCTAGTACATCTGAGCCAGGCATGTCTTCTGAGAGACACAGATGTAGTCATGACTCTAGATGCCACATCACTGGAGTCCACAGCAGCATGAAATTGCATTTTGGATACCTCAATTCCATCAGCAGCCACCCCCTCCAGCTCCCTGGCTAGCTGGGGAGAGGCCTGTTTAGCCAGTTCCAGAACTGTATCCCATCTGGATTTCTGGTACCTGCCTGAGTCCGCCATATAGGTAGCCTGCCTGAGTCCCAAAGAGGATGCCAAATACTGTTTTTTGGCCATGGCATCCACTTTCCTGGAGTCCTTATCCGGGGTGTGTGAAGCCAAAGGAATGTTAGCCCTGTCACAGGCTGCAGCCTGCACTACCCCAACATGGCTGCAATGACTATAAAGGAACTCCGTAGCTGAGCCTGATAACAAATACCTCCTATCCATTCTCTTATACACAGGAGGTATTGAATTAGGAGTTTGTAAAATTTTGTGTGTCTGTTTCCCCAAGGATTTATGAAGAGGGATAGACAGCCTTTTGGACTGTGGTATGTTCATTTCCACAAAATCAGGCTCTTCATCCTCCTCTGCAGCTTCAGCCAAGGGAAGCTGCAGGGTTTCTGCCAACATTTTGTACAACAAAAAGTGTGAAGGGGACTCAGACAGCCTAGGAGAAGAGGCACCTGAGGGCCTGTCTGGGGAGATGTCCGGTTCAATGGGCACTGGGGAGATGTCCGGTTCAATGGGCACATCCAGACCCCCTTGGTCATCGTCATCATCACCGCCGGGATAGTCTTCATCTCCCTCCCACTCCTCATAATAAGCGTCTGGATCATAATCTGGAGGAGACTGATCCGACCTAACTGGCGGTACCGGTTCGGACGGAACCAGTCTAAGCGATTGAACAATACTAATCGCTTTGGCTATTTCATCCGTGGTTGGAGAGTGAGATACAGGATCCGAATCGGCAGACTTATGCTTCTTCTTTGATGGAACTGACCCCTTTTGCCCAAGGAGGTATCGCCTAGGTCAGTAGGCACCTCCTCAGGTTCGGCCGCAACTAACCAGGTTGGCTATCCAGATCTACGGACTTCTCTGACTCCCTTTCCTTCAGCCTACTCAGTCTTTTATCTAGAGTGGATTTAGGAAAGTTTTTACAGATTTGGCAGTCTGACTTGAGGTGGTCAAATCCCAGACAATAAACACAGATGAGGTGGGGGTCAGCCTTGGCAAAGGCCTCCCCACACTCAGTACAGTGTTGAAACCCAGTGGGACCAGTTTTCTTCTTGGGTTTCTCAGACATGGCCAACCTAACAAATTACACTATTGCAGCTTTCAAGCCAGGTAATATAATAACCGATCGGTTACAAACCGTGTCACGGGCTTTTTAAAAGAACCAGCAAAAGGTCCGGTTCTTCTGAAACTGATCGGTACCAGAACACCACACTAATCCCAGAAAAAATAAAATTAAAATTAACAAGGTCGGTTCCAAACCGGCCTGACTGGAAAGAAACCGAAGAAAAGAACAATTTCCACTTTTTCACCAAAATAAAACAGTCACTACCTATCTACACACTACCTGTACCGTAGACAGAGGCTGGAAACCCAAAAATAACAAAACAAAATATGCTGTTTAAACCGAACGCTTTACTTTTACCGAACCAAGCAGAGGAAATCTCCGGAGCGACTTCACTGTTAGGCGGAGTAAAGAATCTGACAGTTACACTGGGAAGTACCACAGACAGAGGTTTGAAAACCGAGCTCGAGCTCAACGTTCTATGCTTCTGCATAGAGTTAACTCTTTTCTTTCCGGAGCAGTTCAAGTGCCGGGGCTAACTGCATTATGTCTGAATATAGCAAGACTTCAGGTTGTTTGAATAGAGGAGCCAGGGATAGCATGAGCAGGGGAGCTGGGAGTCAGAAGTGCATGGGAAGGGAAGATGAGGGGACAGTGAGGAGGGAGCATGGATCCCAGGGGGAAGGGACCAGCAGGGAGTAAGTGTGGGGGACAGCAGAAAAAAAGGACTATGGCGGGGTAGAAGCAAGAGCCCCTGGAGATCAGGAGGGCCACAGGCTACCAAGTGCTGCTGTGACAGACCAGGTGGTAGGCGGGGGTGGGGGAGCAAGGAGAGGAATGGTCAGACAGGAAATAGTTTGAACGGGGGGGGCGGGGGTAAAGGCAGCCACTGGCAATCAAATTAATGGTGCAGCCAAAGAAAACGGTGAGGTAGTGGGACTGAGGGTATGTGTGGTACAGGAGGGAGTTAGGCTCAAGGGGAGGGAGGAGGTTAAGGTGCTCCTACTAGGGGACTCCATGATAAGGCGCATTAAGTGGGAAGGAAGGAGCGAGGGGCAAGGCTGTGCTGTCAGGGTCAAGAGTATATCTGGCTTGACTGTGCACAAGGCCAAGCACTTGGTCTATGCTTTGGCGAAGGACTGTGGAGGATCCCCTAACATATTAATGCACCTAGGCACAAATGACAGAGGGAAATAGCGTGGAAGAAATAGAAGCAAGGTTCCGGGAGCTAGCCAGGGTACGTCATGCCATGGGGTGCACAGTCTCTTTCTCTGAGGTCCTCCTGGTGCCTAGAGCTAGTGTGGGAAACGAGCAGAAAATCAGGGAGGTTAATGAATGGCTCAGCGCATGGTGTGTGGCTAAGGAGTATGGGTTGGTGGGGGACTGGGGTGCAACTTAGGAGGACAAGGGGCTGTATGCTACGGATAGGCTCCACTTAAATGGGGGGGAGGGGGAGGTTTTGAAACAAAAACAGAGTTCATTGAAGCTAGGTGGGGTTTAAACTTGTTGGGGGGAGGGCTGGGGCTTGAGGCTGCTGCTGGCAGGCACATCAAGGGAGGACTTGGCTTTCTCCCCCCCAGCAGATGGGGAAGGGGTACTTAACTGAGGCACCTGACAGTGCACAAGAGAGCAGGAGCTTGCAGTTAGCTGAGGCATCTCGGGTTGGGGGGGATGGCAAAGACAAGGGGCAGGGATGGAGGGTGGTCCTGACTAACGCCAGAAGCATAGAAAATAAGATGCCTTAGCGTCAGGCAATACTAGCTGAAGGGGATGTGGATGTGGCGGCAGTCACTAAAACTTGCGCCACTCCTCGACATGATTGGGACCTAAACCTGATGGGGTACACTGTGTTCAGGAAGGACAGGGCTGTGGGCAGGGGAGGTGGGGTGGCATTCATCATTAGGAACAGCATCGATATATGCAGGGTAGATAGGGCAGAGGGAAACACAGAGACGTTGTGTGTTACCTTGCAGGCACCTGGGGGTAAGAGGGTTAATCTGGGGGTGGTTTATAGACCGCCCATGTAGGCTGAGGAACTCAAGGAGGGCCTGGTGGCGAATCTAAGAGATCACTGTGGTCAGGGGGAGGGTAGAACTGTGATGCTGAGTGACCTTAATATGACAGGGGTTGATTGGAGCATTATGGCATCTGCATCGACTAGGGAGCAGCACTTGCTAGACGTTTTCCAGGATGCATTCCTATCCCAACTGGTGGTTGATCCGAAGGATGGTCACATCCTGGATGTGGTCCTGTTGGATTGTGATCTGGTTAGGAACCTAGTTGTAGGGGGCTCACTGACAGGGAGCGATCATGCCACAGTTTGGTTTTCCTAGACCGGGGGGGGGGAATCGCACAAAAACAGTGGTGGCTAACTTTAGGGGAGCGAACTTTAAAGGTATGGTGGGGATCCTCAAGGGGCATTTGGAGGGGATCAAACCAGATATGGACACACAGAGCAGGTGGGAAATTTTTAAAAGAGGGCTCCTGGAAGCTACCAAGGCCTGAATGAAGGTCAGACGCAAGTTTGGTAGGGCCAGAAGGCCGAGCTAGTGGACCAAGGAGGTGGTGAGGGAGAAAAGAGCTGCTTATAGAAGATATAAGGGCTTGCGAGGGGACGTGGATGGGGGGGGGCCGGGTATGATAGGATATCCAAAAAGGTAACCAGGGTGGTGAGATTGACCAAGGCGAGGACAGAGCAGAGGCTGGCACAGGGGATCAGAAATAGAGAAAAAGGGTTCTTTAAGTAGATCAGGGAAATGAGGAAAGTGAAGGGGCAGATTAGCAGACTGAGGTCAGGGAGTGGGATGAGGAGGCCAAGGAGCAGGCAGAGGTACTTAATGAATACTTTGCCTCGGTCTTCACAAGAGACTATGGAGGGACAACAACATATGTGGGAAGCGGGCTAGGAATGAGGTGTGGGGGGAGCTCTCAGACACTGAAATTCCTGTTGGTAGGGTGAGGGAGGCCCTTAAGTCCCTGAGAATGGATAAGGCACTGGGTCCGGATGGCGTTCATCCCAGGATGCCGAAGGAGATGGCTGATGCCCTTGGGGCTAGCTCTGGTGGACTTTAACTTTTTTAACTCCTCCCTTCAGATGGGTTGGGTGCCTCAGGATTGGAGAATGGCTCATGTCGTGCCTATCCACAAAAGCAGACCATGGAAGGAGCCGGGTAAAAGTGCAGGCCTGTCAGTCTGACATCGGTGGTAGGCAAGATGATGGAGGCCATCTTGAAAGAGAGGCTAGAGGTGTTTCTGTAGACATAGGGCCAACTGGATGATCACCAACATGGCTTTGTTCAGGGCATATTGTGTCAGACTAACCTTGTGGAGTTTTACAATTGGGTGACAAAGGCGCTGGACCAGGGAAGGGCAGTGGATGTCCTCTTTTCAAACTTTAGCAAGTTGTTTGACTTGGTGCCATACTCAGGGTTGCTGGATAAGCTGGGGGGGAATGGGGTGGGGAAAAGGATGGTGAAGTGGATAGGGAACTGGTTAACTGGGCGGTTTCAGACGGTGGTGGTCGGGGGGAGATATCATCTCCTAGGAGGGTCATTAGTGGTGTCCCACAAGGGTCGGTGTTGGGCCCACTTCTGTTTAATGCTTATATCTCCGACATCCGGGATGGTATCAGGAGTGAGATGTTCCTCTTTGCGGATGACTCGAAGCTGGGGGCAGTGGTGGATGGGGAGGAGGGTAGAAGAGCCCTACAGGGGGACCTGGAGACTCTGCAGAGGTGGTCATGTACCTGGAAACTGAGGTTTAATGCCAAGAAAATGCAGTGTCTTCCACTTGGGGCTTAGGAACCCTGTTCATGAGTACTTTTTGGGTGGGGAGAAACCGAGGTTTCGAGGATGACAAAATGAATAACTTTGAGCAGTGCAGGAAGGCTGCAGCTAAAGCAAATAAAATGCTTGGGTGCACTGCCAGAAGAATAACCTCGAGGAGACAGGAGGCGATTCTCCCTCTGTATAACTGCCTGGTTAGACCGCACCTAGAGTACTGCGTGCAGTTTTGGCACCCATACTTGAAAAAGGCCATTACACTTCTGGAGAGGGTCCAGAAGAGGGCAACCAGGATGATACAGGGTCTGGGGGAAAGATCCTATGAGGAGAGACTTGAGGAGCTAAACTTGTACTCCCTGGAGGAGAGGAGGACAGAGGGGATATGATCAAGGTCTTTAAATATCTAACGGGAGTGAATAGGGTCAGCTTAAATAGGGTGTTCCAGCTGAGAGAGGAGGGCGCCATCAGAGGGCATTCCATGAATGTTGGCTCAAGGGGGGAGACTAGGAGACGCTACCTTACCGAGAGGGCGCTGGACCCATGGAATGCACTGCCTGCAGAACTGGTGGCTGTTGATACAGTGGGGGGATTCAAGAGGGGCTGAGACAGGTGTAAGAGGAAGGTAAAACTGAGAAATGCCAGATTTGGAGGTGTGACTGATGGTGTATGGGGTCAGGTGGATTTACGTGGGAGGCAGGAAGGGCAGCAATGGTGTCCTGACTGGGTGGTGATTTTCGAGCAGACTCGATAGACCTTTAGGCCTACTCTACTGGCATCTTAGTATGTTAACATGAATCTTGAAAAAAAAAAAGTAAGGAAAATGTAACAGCAATTCTGGTGGGCAATACGCAATATGCATTGGCACAGCATTATGTAGGTAAGTAATAGGCCACAACAAAGTGTGCATTATAGAGATTTAATGCATGGTCAGGTGACATCTCAGCTAATGAAATTTCTAGATTTTTTCTTGCCATTTTATAAGGAGGAATCACAGCACATTGCAAAATTGCAACAAGTTGGAACAGAACATATCACCTTATAATGCAGAGGTGGAGATATAGTATAGTGAATAAATTATTGTAGAGAGAAGCAAACCAGATCTCCAAACTGAACACTCTGAGGCCAAATGGGCTGAATAAACAATTATCTTTTGCCTCTTATTTCAACGATTACCTGCAGGATTAATTATATCTGAAATCACTGTGTCTCTTTTTGGGGTAATCTGACCAGCCTCCTCTTTCCTCACCCACTATCATCTTCATTTGTGTTTCTTCTCTCCCCACTCTCCCCCCCCACCATGCTTCCCCTTCTCCCCAAAAAGCTTTCTTCTTCGCCTGCTTAGTCATGATGGTACCAAAACTGACTGCATTTTTTTCAGTGCAGATTATAGTTTGTATACAGAGTATTATGGATTATCTCTTATCAAAATGGTAATTTTGTATTCTTTCTATTTAGGTAGTGGTTTTCTTATTCTTTCTGTTCCTTGGTGGTTGTCTACACATTCAGGGTAATCTTTTGCACTTTTCATACTTTGCATTTTTGGTGTCCTTCTACCAAGGATTTTAACAAGTACTTGCATTTGTCTCTGTTTGTGTATTGTTTCAGCTCCTGTCATGTTTTCTGTACCAGTACTTTATCTTGTCCTGCATCCTGTACCACTACTTTGTCACCCATATTTGCTCAGTTTATGTTCATGTACTCAGTTCCACTACTCTGTAACCTCCCAGGTTGTGTCTGAAAATAGTCATTCTTATGGCTAGCGCACCTTACCCAGTTAACAAAAACAAATAAATATATAAATTTATACATCCATATTAAAGAATTTTAAAATAGATAAAAGAATCTGACTAGCCTTAAATCAACTGTCCTTTTGGCAAGCATTCCTAATATGGGAATATGTTAAAAATTATAAAGTCACTTTAAATGAATGAATTTTAACCCAATAGCTGTCACGGCACTAGTAACTGTGTGACCAAAATGCAGTGGCGTTGAAATGCTGTGAGATACATATGAGCAACGGTCCGAAGCACCTTACTCAGGAGATCATTTAAAAAGTTTCTGGCTACAGGCACTTTAGGTTTCAGACAGCTTTGTCCAGCTTTTTCATAAGCAAAAGGAATGTATATTGAACCCATGGCATGAGATGTAGCTTGTTACCAGAGCTTTGGTGAGTGTGCCGGTGCTGATCATACCCATATTCTTTTGTTTAATCTGGTTACTGTAATTGTCTCCCTCACCACCTCATTCATGAACAGGGCTAACCTAGTTGGTTTGAAATGCTGGGATTTTTTGTCACTTCCCTCCACCATGCTTTTGTTTCAAGCCCTCATGCTTCTGCAAAACCACCACGGTTTCCACAAGCTCAACAGCAAAGCCCTGGTCCCCAATTCTGTCTCAGGTATGGCCTTTGGGGGCTACAGGAAATGCAATAAAGGAAATGTGACAGAGAAGGGAAAGTGCAGCTAGAAAAATTACAAGAGCTCAGAGAAGGAAAGAAATAATCCAAGAGCAGTCAGGGAAAGCAGTCCTTGGGTCTTTGTCACCTGTTTCAAACCCCATCTATTTGCTTTATTCTGGGGAAAATGCTGCTTTTCATTCTTTTTTTTTTTGGTATATATATATTTTTTCGTACTTACGTGACTAAACATACCAAATCACCTCCTCTAATTAGTTTTTCTACAGGCTCAACTAACTAGTTCCTTTTCCTTCCTCTAAACACTGGGAGTTCTCATAGTTTCTTATCTTGAACCTATACCGGCTTCAATGCAAGTTTATACAAACTTTTTTCCTCTACAGTACTTCAAATAATTGCTGCTTCCGTTGTGCTTACCCAGAGTTGTTTACTTGAAATGTAAAACCTAACACCATCAAGAGGGTACCACAGAGGTATACTAAAAAACTTGAATAAAACGTAAAAATAAATAAAAAAACAAAGATGATATGATAGTATAAATCAGCTATATTATGGCTTCACAGACTGCAGTGTCACAGGAAGAAGTCTACAGCAGTCAGTTTCCTTATAAAAAGTCAGCTGTCTCATATGGGCCAAACAAAACGCAGCTGCTGACTTCCTCTATTGCCCAAATATAAATCTGCTTCAAATGCATCTTGCCAGTAACACACACACAAAAACAATCTGGTTAAATTAATGGTTTATACTGTAAACACTCACTTTTCTTTGGCTGCATGTTGCAACACATCACATGTAAAATTAAGATTGAGGGATACTTCAACTCCTTTGTCAAAGTAAAGGTTTAATTTACTTTTTGTAACATTTATTTTATCATTGGGCAAAGCCCATTTTCATAACATCATTATGCATCAAACTAGCTTCTAAGTTAAGATATTTTTATAAGTTTAAAAACTGTGATCCTGGTTGCACATTATGATGGAAAAATAGGAACTTAATTTTCAGATTATTTTGTCAGAACAAGTCAGCGTGCCAGTTGTTCGCACAAGTCAGAAGCAAGCCCACATGAGTTTACAACAGAACTCATCTTTTGCTTGATAATCTATGTGGACAATCTAATTTGCTACAACTGTACCATCCACAGCTCTAATGTTGTATGTGTGAAGTAAAATAAGTTCTTAATATAATGTTTAAAAGGGAACTCTCAGTACTCTTCTCCATTTTCTTAATGACCTCCCCTCTGCCGGTATCAAATCACAAATTCACACATCTGCAGATGACACAATCATCTACAACTCCAGTCCCTCTACTACAGCCATGGAAGGTCTGCTCCAGCAATGCAACATCTTGTGCTGGTTCCAATCCAACCAGCTCCAGGTCAACACAAAACAAACTGTGTCCATAACCTTTGGCACCAGCCAGAAACTAGCCAAACTCCCTACTTTGCCCGTCTTCTCCACCTCAGATTGCTCTCCTCTAGAAGTGGTTCAATCCTTCAAGTACCTCGGTGTGTACCTAGACAGCAAGCTTGACTTCTCTGCCCACATAGATGCCATCCATACCAAGCTCTGCCCTAAACTTGGTGCCTTGCACCGCAATAAAGACTGCTGGTCTCCACAGGTTTGTTGTAACCTTGTTTCCAGATGGTGCTCCTGGTCTTCAACTATTCAGACGTGGTGTTACACACCGTCCCCTCCATTTCACTGGCTAGACTGGATTGGTTACCCTCTGTAACTTCTCTTGCCACTTTGCTACCAACGCTGCCCTCATTTATCATTGCTCACTTTGCTCCTCCTCCTCCTCCTCCTCCTCCTCATCCTTATCCATTCTCACTGCACCTCTTTCATATCCAAATATTGGCACTGGTCCCCTATCACTTACTTTTCATCACCCCTCTCCCTCCACTCCATGGATTCCTTGCACCTTCGCCATTCCTTAGCCCCTCTCATCTGTTGGGCAATCAGCCTCTTTTTATTATCTTCCCACACTTTATAGCCAGCTCCCCACAACCCTCCTCTTCACTGCCTCCCATGGCTCCCTCAAGTATCAGCTGAAACTCCTCCTCTTCCCCCCGTTCCAGTTTTCCCTCTCCCTGACATTCCCCTGCGACTGCTATCATACCCCAGCGTAGGCGTGGCTGACGCACTTGTTTTTTTTGCCTTGCCTGTTCAGTCTGCACTTATACCTGTATTCATCAGGTTACTCTAGACTGCACTTTATTGTAACTGCAAACTGTGTCTGTGCTATGTATTTTGTATCCCCCGTCCCCTTCCTGCAAAGTCGCACCAGGAAACAAGTCTCGCGTCAATGTGGCTTTCCCGGTCACTCATTTTCAAATAAATAAACAAATACAGTGCAGTCTAAAATTACAGCATATTTCATTTAATTTATTTGTTTTACCAGGATGAAGCTCCATTGAGCAGGGCTCATTTGCAAGGAGGTCCTGGGTAGGACTGTGAATATAAATAAAAAACAATATATACATACGACAACTGGAAGTGCATGTTACATAGGAAATGTACAAGGGCATGTGTAGAAGACAACTTTATACAATGAGCGTGGCTCTGAAATGAGCAAGATAAAAGTGTCCTGCTGAGTGTTGACGAACCCGAATCATAAGATATCATTTTTATCTCATGAATTGGGTTTGTCACAGCTCATATCTCCACGATTGGGTACATCACAATAATGCATCAACAGCGTGTCGAGCCAGACTTTTTTTTTTTATTTATTTTTTTTTTTAACTGTGTAGCGCTAGTAGCAGTGGAAAAACTGAGGTCTGTAAAATGGCAAAGCAGTTTAAGAAAAACAAAGAACGTGTAATGACTGCATATTTTTCTCACATAGCGCCATTGATAAATGTTCCCGAAATTAGAAGTGGCAGTACAAACCGCGGCAATGTCGGATTCATATCAGAACAGCGCCAGTGAAACAAACAGGTCCTCAATTTTACAAGTAAAAATGTATGTTAACCTAGCGATCGCTATTTAAACTAATCTTTTTCTCAGAGGCACACACATTGTATAAACCGCACACGTTATGAGTTGTCATGTTATATGGATTTTATCTTCACTCGCTGTCTGTGACCGTATCACATTCACTCGTGGCTAAGGTGAAGCGGTCACAGACAGCTCGTGAAGATAAAATCCGTATGACACACCAACTCATAACGTATCCCCTCTGTACATGAACATAATAAGTAAAAGATATAATTGAAGGGAACTAGATTCAAGACACAGTATCAATTAATGATGTGTTCTATGATATAATTACAACTGAAGCTAACAGACAATTAACAACGGTATGCAAAGAAAGAAGTGATGAGACTGCAGTATATACAATGTGCAGGCAAGCACCTAAAGTGATGCAGCATACGGCGATTCCCCAACTATGGACAAAATATATAGGGGAAGGGCAGCGAAGAAGAGTTCGCTGTGGATGAAGTATTAGTGGCATATGCAATTATCAATGCAATATTGATTAAGAAAGGATTGGAGCCAGCCCGGTGGCACAGACGGCTGAGGCGCTGGATGCCACACCTCGAACCACGCCGGCAGCCAGGGTTCGGGAAAGGACTCAGGTCGCCGGGGCTGGCTGGGGAAGGAGAGGATTGAGCATCCGGAGGACTGCTCTCCTCTCCTGGAATGGGTTGGGTGGGAAGCCCCACTCCTGTAGCGGCCCCTGGTGGAGACCAGGGGCACTACTATGCAGCGGCACAGGAGGGACAACTAGGAAAGCTGGAAAACAACTTAGGCGCCTGCCGGATGACGGCCTCTGCATTCTCCACACCTCTGGAACCTCCGGGAGCCTGCTCCTCCACAGCAGCACCCCAAGTCAGTAGAAAATATAGAGTGCTGGGGTTACCCCTTGCCCCAGTGCCTTCCCCCTCGGAGAAGGGGAACCCGCCCGGAGATAGGGTTACTCTGGGACAACTTGGAGGGCTGGCTGCAATATGTGGTATGAGGGCAGCGCTCGGGGAAGAGGATGGCCGGGGAGTGGAGTTGCCAGGAGTGGCGGATGCCGGAGTGTCATAGGACATAAAAAGATAATACAAAAAAAAAAACAGAAAGGATTGGAAAGACCAGGACAGAACAGTGTGGAAAGCTTAGTTATTTTCTGAAGGGCATTCCAACCTTTGGAGGTGGCCCAGCTGAAGGCCACCCTCCCATATTCTGAACAATGTCCAGGAACCTCAAGCAAGATGATATTGTGCATTCTTAACATGTAAGGGCTATGGGACCTACTGAAGAGTGAGGAGATATAAGTGGGTTGGGAATAACGAAGAGCTTTGAGCGACCAGAGGTTTAGATGATGCAATCTCCTGATATTGAGTGATGGTCAGTCTATTTCCCTGTAGAGAAGGCAGTGATGCGCGAGAGTGGGCAGCTCACAGAGGTAGCGCAGCGGTCAGGTCTGTATACCTCATAGCTTTGTAAGGAACTCACACTGGTTGGGATAAAGAGACTGAGCCATGTTTCGGTTAGTAGTAACACATCCGGGCATGAGTGAGCAATGCAGGAGTTGAGCAGGTCAAGTTCATTTAACATACTGCGTATGCTGATGGACATGAATTTCAATCCCTTTGAATTAGCAAAGTCCAAGGGAGTTGTTACTGATGAGGTCAGCCCAGGGTTCAGTTCTATGCTGCCTGAACAAAACAGTTGCACATGATCAGGTGCTTAAATAAAGTGGAAGTCTTTCGGAATTTTTGTTTGTTAGCCCCACAGAAGACAAGGTATTAATTTTTTTATGTGCACAGATGTAGTACTGAAAGGAGTAATAGATTGGGCAATGACTAGTGTGATGGGGCTAAAATCTATGGGGTTGGAAGTAATCAAATAGTAAGTTATTTTTATATCAGGTTGTAGTTGAAGACTGCTGCCTGTAGGTGCTGCTGTTACATTCATTTTGTAGCCTGAGGGGCAAAATGTCCCAATCCCTAACCCTACTCTAGAACTATGGAAAAAGAATAGAAAAAGAAAAAAAAAGTACAGTTACGTAAGAACTTACCGTAACAGTAGGTCTTCGAGAGAGGCTCTTGCAGTAGGTAATTACATATAGGACTGAAGCCGGCAGGTGTCAGGACCCCACGGAAAAATTTCTAGCTAGCAGTCTCTGGCGAGGGACCACCCCCACATCAGGTGACCGGCATCAGGAGCCGTCAGTATAAAGGGGCAGTCCCTCACACTTGCCTTCCAATTCTTTCCCACCAAAGGCCAAAAAGGCGAGACGAGAGAGAAGTGGAGATTTCCCTTCCTGGGAAAGGAGCTGAAAAAAATAAGAGGGATGGAGGGCAGGAAGGTATTACCCACTGCAAGAGCCTCTCTTGAAGATCTACTGTTACAGTAAATTCTTACATAACTGTGCTATCTTACTTCGAGAGGGCTCTTGCAGTAGATAATTACATATAGGACTGAGTCCCAAGCAGTCTGGAACAAAGAGAAGCACTCGGGAGGAGGAAACTACTCATAGGAGATCCTCTGGCTGAAGAGGACTTAAGAAAGAAGTCCTTGCAGAACAGCCAACCTGAAGCAGGCTCTACGGTGAGAGACAATGTCCAAACTGTAGTGTTTCATAAAAGTATGGACAGAAGTACAAGTTGCGGTGGCGCAAATATCAGCCACTGACACATTCTTGAAACAAGCAGCAGAGGCCGCGACACCCCTGGTGGACTGACCCCTGACCTGACCTGGCACGGTCTTGTGATACTTGTTGTAGCAGAAAGTGATACAGTAAGCCAACCATTTGGACAAACATTGTCTGGAAACAGCGTTGCCCTCTCTTTTGCTGGCAAAAGAAATAAATAGTTGGTCAGTCTTTCTAAGATCCTTCGTCCCGTTGGTGTCGTATCTCAGAATCCGGTGAACGTCCAGGGTATATAAAAGATACTCCCCATGACTGGAGTGCTGTGTGAAAAAGGCAGGCAGTTCAATGGACTGGTTCAACGTAGATTCCGCTACCACCTTAGGGAGAAACTTAGGATTGGTGCGCAGAGCCACACGTTCCTTATGGAAAATCAGATATGGAATTTTGCACATCAAGGCCTGAAGCTCGGAAATTCTTTGAGTGGAAGTAATGGCCACTAGGAAGAGAGCCTTCCATGAAAGGAACTTAAGTTCTGCTGAGGCTGCCGACTCAAAGGGAGGCAGCGTAAGCTTCTCAAGAATGAAATTCAAATCCCAAGGAGGGGCAGGAACCCGAATGGGGCGCCTCAGATGAAGAACCCCTCGTAGAAAGGTCTTCGCGACCTCCAGCTGAGCGAAAGTTCTGTCCCCAAAGGGAACATGAAAAGTAGCCAGAGCCGCCATGTGAGCTTTCAAAGAGGAATGACTGAGACCCAGGTCGAAGAGATAACGCATGTAGTCTAGTAGCCACTTGACAGGACAGGAAAAAGGCTCCAAGTCTTTACTGTTTCCATTTCATGGCATAGGTGGAGCGAGTGGACGGCTTCCTGGCCTCCACCAAGATCTCTGCCACTTGAGGAGAAACCCCAAAACGGGCTTGCGCTACGTCTGTAGGAGCCAAGCATGCAGCTGAAGGGAGCCGAGGCCCAGATGGATCAGGTATCCCCAATCCTGGGTCAACAGTAGTCGCAAAAGAGGAAGACGAATCGGAGGTTCCTCTGAGTACTGTTGCAGAAGAGAGAACCAAACTTGCCTGGGCCAGAAGGGAGCAATGAGAATCATACGGGCCCCTTCTGAGCTGAGCTTGTGCAGCATCCTTGGAATCAACGAAATTGGGGGAAAAGCATAAACGAATCTGCCTTTCCAGTCAAGAGACAGAGCGTCTCTCCAGAGTCGCCCGCGCCCTGGAGCGAGCGAGCAAATGGTGGACAGTTTTGCATTTAGTGGGGACGCAAACAGGTTGACCTGAGGGGCTCCCAAACGTAGGAAGATGCCCTCTGCTATTTCCTGGTCCAATTCCCACTCGTGAGGTTGTGCAGAGGATCTGCTCAAGTGATTTGCCAACGAATTCTCTACCCCCGGGATGTGGACCGCCGTGAGATGAAAGTTGTGTAGGTCGGCCCAGACCCGCATCACTTCCGACAAAGAGGTAGGAATGAGTCCCCCCGCTTGTTGAGGTACCAGACTACACCATGTTGTCAGACTGGACAACCAGGTGACCGGGAAGCAGAAAGGGGTGTAGCACTTGAAGAGCATACAACACCGCTCTGAGCTCGAGCACGTTGATATGAAGCATCTGCTCGAGTAGGGACCATGAGCCCTGGGTGTGCTGAGATCCCAAATGAGCTCCCTAACCTTCGCCCGAGGCGTCCGTTGTCAGTGTTTGGGAGGAGGGAGGAAGGCAGAAGGGAACTCCCCAACAGAGGTTCTCCTGAACCAACCACCAGTGCAAATCCTGAATCATCGGGGTCGAGACTAGCACCTCTTGGTCCAAGTCATCGACCAATTGATCCCACTGAGACCGAAGAGTCCACTGAGAGATAGAAACATAGAAACATAGAAACATAGAAGTTGACGGCAGATAAGGACCGCAAGGCCCATCCAGTCTGCCCATTTCTTTTTCTACCTTATAAATGTACCATCGGCCTTTGCTCTGTCAGTGACCTATCTATTCATAGTCATTTGTATTGCTCCCTTATGCCTATCCCATGCCTGTTTGAAGCCCTGCACTGTATTCATAGCTACCACTTCTTGTGGTAGCCATTCCATGCATCTACCACTCTTCTGTGAAAAAGAATTTCCTCATTTCCCCTTAATCGGCCTCCTCTAATCTCATGCTGTGTCCTCTTGTCCTGCTATTTTTCTTATATTTAAACATGTTAGACTCTTTCACCTTGTTTATGCCCCTTAAGGTGTTTAAATGTCTCGATCATATCACCTCTCTCCTCCTTTGCTCAAGGGTATACATATTGAGCTCCGTTAATCTGTCCTTATATGTCTTCTGATGCAGTCCCTGCACCATTTTGATTGCCCTTCTCTGGACTGCCTCAATTTGGTTAATGTCCTTGTGAAGGTGTGGCCTCCAATCTACACGCAGTACTCCAGATGGGGCCTAACCAATGTCTTGTACAGAGGATTATTACACTCCCTCTTACGACTTGTGATACCCTACTAATACAATCTAACACCCCCTAGCCTTACCTACTGCTTTAGAGGTCTGCTTGGATGATTTTAGGTCATCAGTGATGATGATGCCCAAGTCTCTTTCTTCCTTTAGACTGCTAGCAACTCCTCCCAGCCTATAAGTGGCTTCAGGGTTTCTCTTCCCTATGTGCATGATTTTGCACTTCTTTGCATTAAATCCCAGTTGCCACTCTTCTGACCATTCTGCTAGTTTATCCAGATCTCTTCTCATTCTGCCCACCCCATCTGGATCATCTACTCTGTTGCAGATCTTGGTGTCATCTGCAAACAGACAAGCCTTACCCTCTAGTCCATCTGCGAGGTCACTAATGAAGATGTTGAATAGGACTGGCCCCAGGACTGATCCCTGAGGTACCCCACTTGTGACTTGCATCTCTTCTGACTGTATACCATTTACCACCACTCTCTGTTTTCTGCCAGTCAACCAGTTTGCCACCCAGTTGACCAACTTCTGACCCACCCGAGCCTACCTAGCTTATTTATCAATCTTCTATGAACAGTGTCAAAAGCTTTGCTGAAGTCAAGGTAGGCGACATCAACTGCTCCCCTTGGTCCACCACTCTGGTTACCCAGTCAAAGAAATCTATGAGATTAGTTTGACAGGACCTTCCTTTGTAAACCCATGCTGTCTTGGATCCTGTGCCCTTATGGATTCCAGGTGTTGCACTATCCTTTCCTTAAGGAGTGCTCCATAATCTTGCCCACTACTGAGGTAAGACTGACCGGTCTGTAGTTCCCGCCTCCTCCCTGCTACCACTCTTGTGGGTAGGGATCACATGAGCCTTTCTCCAGTCTTCTGGGACCTCTCCTGTGCTCAGAGACTCACTAAACAATTCTGCTAATGGCTCTGCTAGTTCCTCCTTTAGCTCCTTAAGTACCCTGGGATGTATGCCATCAGGTCCCATTGCCTTATCCACCCTGAGCTTAGCAAGCTCTTGTAGGACCCTTTCTTTGTGAAGGGAGTAGTGCTCACTCCCTCCCCTGTGTCCATGATGCTGAGCTGTGGGCCCTGCCCTACCTTCTCTTCAGTAAATACTGAGCAAAAGTATCTATTTAGGATAGATGCCTTTACAGGGTCCTCCTCCTCACATGCTCCCTTTTCTCCATTAAGCTTAGCACATCTCTGGACTTTCTCCTTTCACTAATGTATCTATAGAAAGTCTTGTCACCTTCTTTACTGTTCATGCTAGTGTTTCCTCAGTTTGGGACTTTGCCTGCCTTACTGCCTTACCTGCTTCCCTTAGGGCAGTTTGGTATGCCTCCTATCTTCATCCCGCTGTGTTCCCTTATATTTTCTGAAGGCCAGCCTTGGCTCTGACCTTTCTGCTACTATATTTGAGAACCAAAGTGGTTTCTTCTTTTGCACTTCCTTTTCTGTCTAACACAATGGATGTTGCTTCAAGTATTGTATCCTTATGCTTGCCCACTTTGCCTGTACCTCCTCACCTGTGTTTCTTTTTGCCAGGGCTAGCTTAACTCTGTTGGCCATCTTATCAAAGTCAGCTCCTCTGAAGTCCCATATTTTTGCCTTGGAATGGGATGATTTAGATGTAGTAGCCAAATTGAACCATACCATGTGATGGTCACTGGCCCCCAGGTGACCTTCTACCTGGAGATCTGTGATCCCTTCTTTGTTAGTCAGTACTAGATCTAGGATAGCCCTGTCTCTTGTGGGTTGCTGTACCAGTTGTTTGAGGCCCTCCCCCTGCAGGGAATCCACTATGAGTCTAGTTCTGGCAGATGTTCCTGCTGGTATTGAGATTCTCATGTGGAGCCGAGTGTGCGGAACTGTTGGAATTGCAGCCGCCATTAGCTCCAGGAGGCGAAGGACTGACCTGGCGGGAATCCGCCTGTGACAGGACAAGAAGCTTGTCTGAGCCTGGAGTGTGGCCACCCTGTCTGGGGGCAGAAAGGACATACCGGTGGTCGTGTCCAGAATTACCCTGATGAACTGGAGGCGTTGAGATGGGAACAAATGGGATTTGGCTTGGTTGATGGTAATATCCAAGCTGGTAAAAACCTGCCTGGTAAGGCAAAGGGAACGCAGGAGCTCCTCCCTGGATGGGGCCACCAGGAGCCAATCATTCAGGTACGGGAAAACCTGCACTCCCCGAGTACGCAGGTGGGCCCCCACCACAGCCAGGCATTTGGTGAATACTCGGGGGGGGGCCGAGGAAAGACCAAATGGGAGGGCCTTGAACTGGTAGTGGCCCCCTGGAAAGCAAACCGGAGGTATTTGCGGTGGGAAGGGCGGATAAGGATATGCAGGTACGCGTCCTGCAGTCCAGAGCACACAGCCACAGTGCCGGCCGAAGGGGGGGCAGGAGACTCTGTAGGGAGAGCAACCTGAACCTTTTGTACTCCACGAACAGATTTAGAGAGCTGAGGTCCAGAATGGGCCTCACGTCTCCTGTCTTCTTGGGGACCAGGAAGAAATGGGAGCAGAAGCCTGTCCCCCGAAGAGGGGGAGGGACGGGTTCTATTGCCTCCTTCAACAGAAGAGAGGAAATTTCTTCCTGAACCCTGAGAAGATGTTCGTGGGAGTAAGACGACCTGGGGGGGGTTCTGAAGAAACTCTATGGTGTGGCCCTCTGCTATGAGCTGAAGGACCCAAGAGTCGGTAGTGATCCTCTCCCAACCCGGCAGATGAAGGGAGACTCTCCCGTCTAACGGTTCCTCTGGATCGACCAGAGGCTGGGGGAGATGGAGGGAGTCAGGAGGTGTGGGGCAGCGCCGTGGCTGGCGCTCCCGCAGCCCGTTTGGGGAGGGTGGTCTCACAGTCGGAGGGGCCCGGCATTTGTCGGCCCGCTTTCCTTGTGTTTTTGCCTTAGGCCATGCGTGACAGCAAAAGGAACGATGCTGTGCTTGAGGGGCTTTGTACATAGAGTCAACCTCCATGAGAGCAGTGCCCTTCTCTCTCAGTCCGGTAATGATGTCCTTGACATCATCACTGAACATGCCGAACCTCGGAAGGGGGAGTCCTGGTTGGCGGATTATATTTCCGAGGCCAAACCTGACACCCAAAGCCAGGCATGTCGCCGCAGACTCACGGCAAACTTCATCCAGAAGCATCCACTGCATCATAAGTAGCGTGCAGCATGTGCCTACTGGCTGAACGTGCGGTGCGGACTAGGTCTGCCACTTCCTGTTTAGTCTGGGACTGAGGAAGGGTGTCCAACTTGGTTTCCACCTCGTAAGGATAGCCTTCTGGTAATCCCTCACATGAGCCACATAGTTCAAGGCTCTGATACCCAGAGTGAAAGAAGAAAATACCTTCTTGCCGTACTGGTCCAGAAGGCAGGATTCCTTATCGGGTGGGAACGAGCTCAGGTGTTTCGGGTTAGCCAAACGGCCGTGGGCGACACTGATCACGACCAAATCAGCCTTGGGGTGTGATGAAAGGAAGTCAATCCCCTCGGTAGCCTGATACAGCCTATCTGCCTTCCAAGGAAGGGGGGGCTAAAGCCGATGGTTGTTTCCAGATAGTGGAGATGAGGTCGAAGTGAGGCTCGATCCAGGGTGGAACTAATGTGGGAGCGACCTCGGGTAAATCCAAATGGGCAGCTAACTTCTGCCTCTGTGGATCCGGCTCCAAAGATTTCCACTGATGGATTCTTCTGAGTAACTCCGAAAAAGAGGGATCCACTAGCAGGAACTTCGGAGGAGTCCTGGGCCTGGGCTTGTCAGGAGTGCGAGGCTTGTCTGGATCGGAGCTGTCATCGGAGTCCTCCGATGAGTCCGAAGAAGAAGGAGACTAAGGCCAGTCCCCACTCGGAGGAGGAACATGGCCCCTAGGGGGCAAGGTGCCACCCCCAGCCTTAGACCCCGGAGCAGTATCTCTGGGGTTGGAGGGGGAGGGGTCCCGCACCCCCAGCGACGGGGATCCGGGACCGGGTTCGTCATCGGGAGGCGGCTCTCTAGCTCTCTGGTGAGCTGAGCCTTGGCCTCAGCCCACCAAGAAGCCAAAGTCTCCCTCAGATCCACCAGCGGCTGAGGGGGCGGTGGAGGAGGGGGATACGGATACTGGGGGTATCCATAGGGCGAGTATCCATAGCCTGATGGTGAGAAGCCCAGCGTCAGGTACTGAGGCACCGCGTACTGCAGCATCAGATACTGCGGTGCCGGATACTGAGGAGCCGGCTAAGACGGCGTAAGATCTGACACCAGAGGCTCTGCCGGAGTAGAAAGCCCTGGAAGAGGCCCTGCAGGCGGGCCAGGGACAGGTGGCCCGACAGGTGTCGGGTCCGGCATCGGGGTGACATCTGGCAAGGGGACATCGGCCAGCAACGGGGCCGGTGTCCAAGGCTCCGACGTCAGGCCATCCGGACCTACGGGAGGGAGGCCTGACGGAGGCGCCGAAGAATCCCCAACAGCGTCCGCGGGAGGACCAGAGGGATCCTCCAGGTCCAGCTGGGGAGACGTAGAGGCCTCAGACTGCAGCAGCAAAGGCTGCAGGGAGCCAGCGGCGCTGGATAAGGTCAAAGGATCCTGCGTAGGCTCCGTCACAGAGCGACCGCCAGACAGGCCGGCGTCTGACTGGCGAGATCCGGGCGTGCATCGGAGGAGCCGATGTCTGACTGATCGGACCCAGCACCCGAAGAAGGCCGTGCAGGGGTGGCGACCTTGACGGGCGGTTTAACGACCGTGCGCTGCCCCGAAGGGTCGAGCGACTTAGCGGTCGGCTCCAGGCAGACATCGGAGGAGCCAACGCCCGACTTACCGGAGAGGCTCGAACCAGAAGGCCACGCAAGGGCGGCCTTACTGGGAGCGGATGCCTCCTTTGTCCCGGAGGCTCCCAACTGGCCCGAGCGTGAACCAGCTGGGTGGGCCAACACCGTCTCAGACACCACCAAGACGGCAGTTGGGGAACGGTCCCCTGGAGGGGATGTTACCTGAAGGGCGGCGACCCCAGCTGAAGTCGCCGCAGCTGCGGATGAGGAGTCCCGGTCCCGGTGCTTCTCCTTCTTCTTCTTCAGGCCCTCGGGGGCGGTGGAAGCCTGTCGGGGCTTTTTCAACTCCTTTTCCATGAAGGACATCTTCTTCTTTAATATGTGAGCCTCCAAGGACTGCTGCCTTCTTCTGCGGGTAGTCATGTTGAACTTCAGGCAGTGCTGACAGGAATCCACGGGGTGATCGGGGCCTAGGCAGATGAGAAACCGAGAATGGCCGTCCTTGTGCGGGAGTTGGGCGCCGCACGAGCCGCACTTGTTTTTGTGCTTGGATGTGGTAGGGGACATACATGGCAGGTAAGAGAATCCTGACAAATACATTTGAAAAATTGAAAAAAAAACGATGGTATAACTACTGGCGACAATTTACTGACGAGCAGTGGAATTTAACCGCATGACTGTCGAATGCAAGCGGCGGAAATAACTGGAAGACTAGGTGTGAGGACCGCCCTTATACCGGCGTTGCGGACGCTGGTCACCTGACATGGGGCGGTCCCTTGCCAGAGACTGCTAGCTAGAAATTCTTCTGTGCGGTCCTGACGCCTGCCGGCTCCAGTCCTATATGTAATTACCTACTGCAAGAGCCCTCTCAAAGTAAGATCTGCCTATAGGCGAACTATATACACCATGCTTCACTGTGACACATCACATATGTTATGGCCCTCCAGTAAGAAATGTGGCCTGTGGCGGGGACTGCAGAACTGTTTACCATAAGGTTATGTGAGGGGAGGTTGGGTAGGTGGTCAAGCATACTAAGGGATCCCCTGGAAGAAACAATATTACTATGGTTAGCATTTTTTTCTTCTCATCCCGGGAATCCCTCAGTATGTTTGACTTAAGCAGATTACAAAGTAGTGTTGTTGGGAGGAGGGAACAGAACCTACTTTGGGAAAAGGTTCTGCAGGACTGCAGTGCCAAATCTGACATCTGATCTGGACTGTACATCCAAGCAGTAGAGCTTAATGAAGGTGTGTACAGTCTTCCAAGTAGCAGTTTTGCAGATGTCGAGCAAAAGGTATAACCCTTTGTGCTGCCACTGAAGCTGCAGTGCCCCTAGTAGAGAGGGCCCGGAGACCTTAAGGCGGCTATCTTCCAGCCCCACTGTAGCAGAATTGGATGCAAGAGACTATCCAGCAAGAGATGGTTCTCTTAGAGACTGGTTTGCCTTTGCCCACCTCGCCATAGGTGAGGAACAGTTGGGTGTGAGAGGACCTCAGCTGCTTGGTATGCTCTAGGTAGTAGGTCAGTGCCCTTTTGACATCCAGGTAGTGGAGCCTGCGCTCACCAGGAATGGATTTATCTGTAAAAAAGATAGTTATAGATTGGTTAAGGTGAAATTCAGACATCATTTTAGGAATAAATTTCCTGTTGGTCCTGAGAACTACGTTATCCCTGTGGAAAATAATTTAGTTAGGTTCAGCGCAGAGGGCTTGCAGCTCTGATATACTCCTGGTTAATGGGATGGCCACCAGGAATACAGTTTTCCAAGTGACATACTTTAAGTTTGCTATAGCCATAGGTTCTAATGGGACTCCATCCACTTGGCTATATGCAGGTTCAAGTCCCAAGGAAGAACAGATTGCCTAAGTGGGGGTTGAAGGCGCAGCAGGCCTTTAAAGAATTTTTTGAAAATCGGAATAGGAATTTGTTTTTTCCTTGCCTGCTGAAATGTACATTGAAAGGACTGCCAGGTGGACTTTCAGGGATAAGGCCCTAAGGCTTGATGCTTGTAGGTGAACTAGATAGTCAAGTATAGAAGGCAGGCTAGGTTGTAGGGGGGTCAATCTGCCTGTCTTTACACCAGACAGAGAATCTCTTCCATTTGGAAGCATAGGTCTTTTTTTGTACTAGGTTTCTTGGCTAGTCGAAGAACCCTCAGGGCTTCTTCAGAATATTGAGAGTTTGAGAACTCTAGCTCTTCCAAGTACCAGGCCTTGAGGCAAAGTGACTATGCCAAGAAATGTTATTCCTGTCTGAGGCAGGGTCAGGAGACTGTAGCTCAAGAGCAGGTGAATGGGCTGTTTGACAGGGCGAGGAGCATACAGTACCATGGATGCCTTGCCCAGTCCGCAGCCACTAGGATCATTGTTGCTGGCTGCATTCTGAGCTTGAGCAGCACTCCGAGGATCAGGGGAAATGGAGGAAAAGCATACAGGAACCTTCCTGACCAGTTCAGGGACAGGGCCTTCACTGGCACACAGCCCAGTGCCGGAGGCCTGCAACAGTACCGGGGAATCTGATTGTCTTTGGAGGTGAAGAGGTCTATCTCTGGAGTGCCCCACCTGCTGAAGACTGTGGCAAGTACTTGCCTGCTTAAGGTCCACTCATGGTGGCCCTGGCTAATGCAGCTGAGAGAGTCTGCCACCACACTGTCCTTGCCTGGCAGGTGAATGGCCGTTAGCTGCATGTACAGGGAGCAAGGCAGTGACCAGATCTTCATGGCCTCTGTGCAAAGCTTTGAAGATCTTGTGCGCCTTGCTTGTTGATGCAGAATACGGTGGTGGTGTTGTCTGTCCTGATTTGGACAGACTGGCCTTTGAGCTGGGGAGCAAAGGCTTTTATGGCCAGATAAACCTCCTCGAATTCAGAGCTGTGTATGTGACACTTGGACTCGCTGGGAGACCACACCCCACTTATGGACTGACCAGCCAGGTGTGACCCCCACCCTAGCAGGGAGGCAGGTGTCTGTAGTGAGTGCTCTGGAGGGTTCCTTTTGTTGGAAGGGGATTCCTTCCCTGAGGTTGTTCATGTCTTTCCACCAGTCCAGAGGTTGTGGAAGAGTCCTTGTGACTGGACCCAGCTTTGATAGGGAGTCCCTTTTTTTGGGACCAGTGATCCCTTAAGTGATACTGAATGTCCCTCTTCTGAAACCTGGCACCTGGAACTACTGGTGAAATGGAGGCCATGTGGCCCAGGAGTCTGACGAAATGTCTGGCTGGCCTTGGTTGGCCAAGGACAAATGAGTCTACCAGGCTCTGGAGGTTTTCTACCCAGTCTACTGAGAGTAGGGCTTTCCCTTGCTGGGTGTCCAGCTCTGCCCCAATGAACTCTAGGAGTTGAACTGGCTCTAGCTGGGACTTTTCTGTGTTAATCAGGAAGCCCAGCGATTCCAGGGCGAACTGTGTGAGGCGGAGAGAGTCTTTGAGCTTTTGGGAAGACTTCCCTGTTATCAGCCAGTCATCCAGATAGGTGGCAACAGAGACCTCCTGTCTTCTGAAGTGGGCTGCAACTACTGCCGAACACTTTGTGAAAACTCTGGAGGCTGAAGAAAGGTCGAATTGGAGAACTGCAAACTGGTAGTAGCCAGACGGCAGTCTGAATCTGAGGTACTTTCCATGAAAGGGCCTGATGGGGATGTGAAAGTAGGCATCTCTGAGGTCTAGGGAGGCTAGCCAGTGTCCCTGTTGCAAGGAGAGGATCACCATGGACAGGGTGACCATCCTGAATTTGGGATTCACCAAGTGCTTGTGTAGGTACCTGAGGCCTAGAATGGGTCGCCAGTCCCCATTTTTCTTTTGGGTCAGAAAGTATCTTGAGTAGAGGCCCTTGCCCCACGCAGAGGCACCCTTTTACTGCAAATGCCAACAGGAGAGATCTGACCTCTGACTCCAACAGAATATTTTCTGCTGAGTCAGAGGCTTGAAACGCCTGTGGCTCTACTGTGTGGGAAATTTCTTGAACTGCAGGGTAAGCCCTTGACCCACCACCTCCAGTACCCACTTGTCTGTGGTGATGTGTTGCCACTGTTGGAGGTAGTGGGTCAGCCTTCCCACTACTGGCAGAGGGGAGGCAACCTGGGCATTCCTGTCAGGGGGTTTGTTTGGACTGAGCTTTTGGTGAGGAGGGTGAGGTCAGTGCACTTTTGAGCCTTTCTGCCCATTCCTCTAAAGTATCCTCTCACCTGGGAATAATCCATGGGCATGTGCATAGGATAGAAAACCCTGGGTTAATAACGCCTACCTCTACCTCTCTTCCCTGGGGCCTGTAGGAAGTGGAGGCTTTCTCTTTTGCTACATTATTCTTATACGTGGTTTTATATTCTTCCACCTTTTTTATGTATGCCTCTGACTTGTCCCCAAAGAGAGCACTGTTCCCGCAGGGGAAGTCCATAGCTTTTGTCTGGGTGTCCTGAGAGAGATTGGTGGTTCTCAACTATGCAAACCTCCTGAGAGATATGGCTTGAACTATGGATCTGGAGGCAGTGTCATTGGCATCTACAGCCATATGAAACTGGTTCATTGTGGCATCTAAGGCAGTTGTGACTGTTTCTGTCAGGTCCTGAGCAATGTTATCTGGAGCTTCCTTGCTAATAGCCAGAACTCAGTTCTACAGTACCTTTTGGTACTATGCTTTGTATACCATATAAGTAGAAAGTCAAAGTAGCAGAGAGGCCGTGGTAAAAGGCTTCTTGTCTATGGTGTCCAGTTTTCTAGACTCCTGGTCTGGAGGCTGGGAGGATAGAGGCATTTTAGCCTTGTCACAGGCTGCAGCTTGCACCACACCTTCGTGGTCAGGATGGGTGTAAAGGTACCCAAACACTGGTTTTGTCCAGCCGGTACTTTTTCTGTATTTTTTTTGTCGACATCTGGAATCACAGTGGGAGTCTGAAGGTGGCCTTACAGAGGGACTTGCATACTGGAAGGAGCAACTTCCTTGGGGGGGAGGAAGACACATGATGTTGAGGAAGTCTTCATCATCCTCAGTAGTCTCCTGAATGGCGAGGTCAAGAGTGTCCACCATCTGCTCAATAAATGTATAATGGGAGGAAAAATCCTTCTGACCGTGAGAAGGGGAGCCAAATTTCTGGTATGGAGACACGTCTGGCTGCATGGGTTCACCCTTCTCCTCCTTCTCATTACCTTCCTCATAAGAAAAAAAAACTGGTCAGGGTCAGTGGCAATAGGTGTGGAAGGTCCAGCTGGGGCTCCAAAAAGGTTGCCCACAGCTTGAAAAGTGTGATACAGTTGCAAGCCTTTGTCATGTCCTCAGGTAAAGGCATTCTTGATGTAACACTGACATCTCCCTTTGCTCTTCAGTACAAGGGGCAGTGGTATGTTTTTCTTTTTTTCTTTTCTTTTTTTCTTTTTAGCAGGAACCAGTTCAGTAACCTGTTCTGTATGTCTTTTTTGCTTGGCAAGGTCTGAATTATTTTTGTCAGAAGCCTTATTCTCTGAGGTGTCCCTGAAGGACCTATCTTTTGATTTATGATGAGAAGAGGACCCCTCCAGATGATTTATGAGAGGGGAAGGCAGACTGAGAGGTCATTATTTCTAGCCTTTTGGCCCTTTTCTTTACTGTTTTAGAGCAAAACTTAGTGCAAAGTTCACAGTTCGCAGAAGTGTGTCTTGCACCTAGACACCTAAACATAGATCACAGTTATCTGCCTCTGCCACAATTTTGAAACACTTAATACAATTTTTAAATCCTGTAGGTCCAGTCATCTTTTTGGGTCTATCTGACATGCCAATCTTGTCAGAAGACCAAAAAAATCTGTTCCCAAAAGGGAAAAAAATAAAGGTTTGCAGTCGGTTGCCAAGAGCGATGGAACCGTATCAGTTCCTAAATAAGAACAATAAAAGAAAAAGCGCTATAAATGGTTCCAACAAAAATAAGGAAATCTATAGAAAACTAAATATAAAGTAGCACAAATAAGAAAAAATACCTCAGAAAACTTTCTTCTGTCTGGAAATAAATTGCGAGAACCGCAAAGAAAACTCCTGTCAGGGGAAGCTCCCTTGGTTCCTGGAAACTGATAGGAACCGAGGAAAAACTGCTAAAGTACAACAACAAAAAAAACACTAAAATAACAATAAATGCAGCAGAAACTACAAGAAATAAAATGACTTTGCAGAAATTAACTTCTTCAAGTGATGAGAAAAGGAGAGCAATCCAGGGCAAACTTGTTCAGTCAGGAGGAGAAATTAATCTAACAGCAGCTACAGGTAGCAGTCTTCAACCACAGCCTGACTGACTAATGCCATGCCATCATTTGCATAAATTCTATATCCAGGGCAGCTTAACCCAACTGGCACACCTGCATAACTCAAGCATACCGAGGGATTACTGGGGTGAGAATGCCTAATTCCATAGTGAAACTTAATGGGGGGAATACATGTTCCTTCTACAGAGTTTAGAGGTGGAGATCCATCAGTCCAGAAAAGCAGGAACAATAAAGACAACATAATGCACTGCACTTGCAGTGGACCAGGAAGTAAAGAGACTGGGAGCTAAGTTGGTAGTAGATTAATTAAAGTGGGAGGATAGGAAAATAGGAACAGGAGAATTTGAGTCGGGCAGAAGTAAGCCAATACAACAGGTGAGGAAAGGGATACTAAGGGAAACTGAGTAGCTGACAGACAGGACGCTAGTCCTGTTCAATGGGAGAAGGACTCTTAATTGGGGATAAGTACAGGAATTCTAACTGACTGTCAGCTGTTAAGTTGATGCAGGAGGACTGAAGTGGCTAGAAGCAGCAGTAGATGGGCTAGATAAGTGGTAGTTAATCAATAACAATCATCAAATTGATACTTTCATTGGGAGTAAGGGGAACTGAAGCTGTCTGTGAAACTGATCCCAATTAGCGTGGCAGACAGGCGTAAATATCTTATGCAGAAACAAGGAATTAGTTTATGGCCAGGGCTGATCAGTATGGTGTGCAGTTAATTTGGACAGGTATTAGTCTCTTGCGCTGTTGAGAACAAGGCACACAAGGTGTATAAAGGATGAGACAGACTACGAATGGGAGGATGGTGGGCTATGCCTGTGTGGCGCCACACGCCAGTAGCTGGTTTTCTAAGGCAGTACCTTGGGGAGCTTGCTCGGTGTCCATGGGTCTTCTGCGGGAGGATGGGGAGGGCTCCAGGCAACAGATGCCCTCACGACCCTGTTGTGGCTGATGAAGCACTTACTGATTGCCAGAGTTGCTGGGGAAGAGAATAAGTAGAGGTAAGTGGCTGGGTAAGAGCATGGGGGCAACCTGAAATCTGACCGCTGGCAAAGGGGGGAGGCTAGGGAGGAATACTAGTTTGGGACAGATGATGGTCTCTCTTTACATGCACAGTAAATAAAATGACTGCCTGACTAAAATCAAGATAGTGCTGTTAATAGCTAGGACAACAGTGCAATGACATTAGAGAAACACATACTTCAGGTCTAAAGGCTAGAGCTACAGTATACTATACAGGGAGTAATTCACCTTGGCTAGCTCCATAACACAGTTCAAACTTAATTTGAACACTACAGGTGTGCTATGCGGGATCAGTTCAAACAGCGAGGCAGGCTATAGTAACAGATAAGAACACAACAAATATACTGTAAATTAATCAGTTCATACAGCGTGGCTGGCTAAATGTACTATAGCTTAATCAATGCTTACAGCATGGCTGAGTGAATGTCCTGTAACGTAATCAATTCATACAGCATGGCCGACTAAAATATACAATTCAGAAAAGAATATAAAGATTAATTAAAGAGCTAGGGGCCGGCCCGATGGTGCTGAGGGTCGAGGCGCTGGACGCCTCACCTTGGCCATGCCAGCAACCTGTGTTCGGGAGCAGACACAGGGTACCGGAGACTAAGCATCCCAGGGACTGCTCTCCTCCTCCAGGGAGGGTGGGGAGGGACAACCGTAGCTGCGCTAGCTCCTGGCGGTGGCTGGTGGTCGGTGCATGCTGCGGTTTAAGACGTGGAGTGGGTGCGGGCCGATGGACGTGCAATGTGTGGAAGCGCACATGGCAGCGTCACTGACGTCACTGCACGCCCGTGCCATGGGGGAGGCCAGAACAAGGAAAATAGCCCCAATCCTCTGGCGCTCATGAAGGCCGGCCCCCGACGGCACTGCACCAGACGCTTCCATGGGTGCTCCCTCTGAACAGGGCTCCCCAATGGTCTTCCTCGATGAAGTGGGGACTGTGATGTGACCAGTAAGGTAGAGAGAGCAAGGGGGTGAGCTCAGACACTGTGTCTGGTGTGGTGCCGCTGGGGCCGACTCGAAAAGGGATCCATAGGAACACCCCTGCCGAGGAGGTAAGGCATGCCAGAAAATATATAGCAAAAAAAAATTGGCTAACATGATGAGAAATAAAATAAGTAGAAAAAAGACACTTTTAGGGACAATGGTCTTAAAGTACCTTATAAAATAAGCACAATACTACATTAAAGACAAAAAGCAATGTTCAGTTTAAAAAAAAAAAAAAAACAGGCGCTAGAAGTGATCACATAGTCAGCACACAAATCAGGGCCAATTTCAAAATGGCGCCACGTGCTGATAGCTGGTTTTCAAGTAGTACCTGGGGGAGCCTTGCTCGGCATCCATGGGTCCTTTGCAGGAGGGTGGGGAGGGTTCCAGGAAACAGATGCCCTCGCGACCCTATTGTGGCTGCTACAGCACTTACTGACTGCAGGAGTTGCTGGGGGGGACTAGCTTGGTATCCATGGGTCCTCTGAGGGAGGGCTCCAGGCAGCAGATGCCTTTGTGATCCTGTTGTTGCTGCTGCAGCACTTCCCGAGTGCCAGAGTTGCTCGGCATCTGTGGGTCCTCTGCAGGAGGGTGGGGAGGGCTCCAGGCAACAGATGCCCTCGCAACCCTGTTGTGACTGCTGCAGCGCTTAACTGCTGGGGGAGTGGGGGCTTGCTCAGCATCCGTGGGTCCTCTGCGGGAGGGTGGGGTGGGCTCAGGTAACAGATGCCCTCACAACCCTACTGTGGCTGCTGCAGCGCTTACTGATTGCCAGAGTTGCTGGGGAGGATTGCTCGGCATCAGTGTGCCCTCTGCGGGAGGGTGAGCTCCAGGCAACAAACGCCCTCACAACCCTATTGTGGCTGCTGCAGCGCTTACTGATTGCCGGAGTTGCTGGGAGGGGGCTTGCTCGGCGTCCGTGGGTCCTCTGCGGGAGGGCTCCAGGCAACAGGTGCCCTTGCGACCCTGCTGTGGCTGATACAGTACTCACTAATTGCCATAGTTACTTTGGGGCTTGGTCAGCGTCCATGGGTCCTCTATGGGAGGGTGGGAGGGCTTCAGGCACCAGATACCCTCACAACCCTGTTATGGCTACTGCAGCGCTTACTTCAATCTGTGTTTTGGCAAAATTCCAGGTAGTCTAATGCCCACCTTATGTTTGTCAAGAAACTTTACACATAGTTAGTTCTTCAGTGTTAAGTATGTGGTTTCAGATCCAGTCCATTTTAAACAATTCAAGGGTTTTTAACCAATGTTAATCTTAGGGGATGCTATGACGTTGTAAACAGGCCCATCTCCTTCTGTCACTTGCACAACACTAGTATCTATTCCCTAGTTTCCCCTTTCACATTATCAAATGGCTCTTTTGTGGATGGGACTACAGAATGGAGACTCTGGCATAGTGCAGGACTTAAGAGTTAAAAACGGAAGTGCAAAAAGGTACCTAGTTTGTCATTTAATGGTCAGAACAGTTTTTAAACATTTTCTGTGTCACTGAGACAGGCGGCACTTTGGAATGACTTGCCTACCCCAAACATGTCAACTGCTCTTAAAGGGAGGTAAGAAGATAAAAAGGCAAGAGACAGACACATCAAGATGATGCATATAGATGCCAGCAAAAAGACAAGGAACTCAGAAAACAGGGACAAGCATCAGCAGCAAGGCAAAGGTACAGCTCTGTAACGCTTGCAACAGCACTCTGGATCTCATGCCACATTAAAGAGGGGCTCCAGCTTCCAGCAAAAAAAACAAAAACCAGCTGGCAGCAGAACTTAATTGCATAACATTCCTCAAAACTGTTAACTGCAACTAATTCAATTCCTTGTTAAGGGTGTTTACATGAAAACAGGATTTTTGTCGCTTACTATGCCTAGTGCTTATTCACCAATTAAAGTCATAATCCTCAACAGCCTGTGGTGTCAAAAATTAAGGATTTGTGACGTCAGCTTTGACTAAGTATCAGAAGCAAATGAACACTAAAGGATTTTTTTATGCAAATATAATAATGGATTGGCTTCAAATAAATTTTTGCGAAGTGGAAGAACATAATCTTGTGTAATTGAATTCTGTTAATACTTTATTTATTTATTAGATACTGGTCAACCCCTTTTCAAAGGTTTTAAAACCTGGTAAAATAAACTAATTACATACTCAGAGCCTCCACTAAATAGAATAATAGATGAGAGAGGATATAGAACTGGTCGACTTCCAGATTGGATAGGGATTGACTCAGTTAATTCTGGAGCCAACCAGAATTAATCATAAGGACCCTAAGAGATCTACAATTTTGGATATGATGTTCACACATTTTTCTCTGTTTTATTCCAGGGCAGGGGTTCTTCCAGATTCCTTCTCAGACCATCTTGTTATTTATTCGGTTAGAAATAATATGGTTAAATCTGTCCCTGAATCAAAAATATTTTGGAGATGCTTTAAACAATTTGATTATATAAATTTCATGACTGACGTTGAAAATATCAATTGAAATAGACTGGAATTGATTCCTACATCATCAGCGGCCTGGGAATTTTTTCTAAGTGAGTTTACGCAAATTTGCAATAAACATGTACCTTTGAAATCAAGAATGTCAAAAAATAAAAGTAATGTTTGTTTTTCTCCAGAGTTATATAAAATTAGGAAAGATGGAAATAAAAAATGGAAGAAAGCAAAAAAAAAACTATGTTAAATCAGGATTGGGTTTCCTATAGGCAGGCTCGAAATTGATATACTACTAAAGTCAGGGCTACTAAACAACACTTTGTTTGCTCCAGACTGGAGGTCAACCTTAAAAAGAATCCAAGGAGGTTTTGGGGAATTATTTCAGACTTAATGGGGAAAAATAAACAGATTTCCATAAATAAAATAGAGTAGGATGGCATTGTGATGCCTCTGGGAAAAGGAATGGCTGATGCTTTTAATGATTATTTCTCTAAGGTGGGTTTGTCAGGCTCCTTGGATGGGGCCTATTCAGATTATAAGGCCTTGGAGGTTAATTCTATGGAAACTAGCACAGATGATAGAGGAACGAGGGGGTTGATTTTGTTTACATCACTCCAGAGGAGGTACGTATTGAACTTCTGAAGTTAAATATTTTTAAAGCGAAAGGATCTGATGAGATTCCACCCAGATTGCTGAAATATGCAGCACCTTGTGTAGCATATCCTCTGGCTTATACTTTTAATTTGTCCATTGAAAGTGGGGAATTTCCAGATGGATAGAAGATTGCAAAGGTGAGAGCTATATTTAAGTCTGGTAATAACAGCGAGCTGGACAATTATGGGCCCATCTCGCGCTTGTCTCAGATTTCTAAGGTATTTGAAAAAATTTTATCTTGTCAATTGAAAGGATTCCTCGATAACAATAAATTATCACCTTCTCTATCAGGTTTTAGGGCGTTTCATAGCACCCAAACAGCCTTGACAAGGGTTGTAAGTGATCTTCAGCGGAGTCTGGACAGGAGGTTAATGATTGGAGCCTTGTTCATTGATCTTTCAAAGGCATTTGACACCCTTAATCATCGGGTGCTCCTGTCCAGACTCGGCGAGATCGGCTTGTCCCCTCGATCAGTTAAATGGTTTTCTTCTTATTTGATGGGTCATAGCCAAATTGTGGAAGTGGGTTCCTATAAGTCTGATGTACTGGAAATGAAAAATGGTGTACCGCAAGGTTCGATTTTAGGGCCTTTATTTAATATCTACATAAATGAACTTAAAATTGTATCAACGGTTGCCCGGTGCCATATTTATGCAGATGACACCATATTGTATGCTGAGGGAGATACTTTAGAGTTAATTAACATGAGGTTGCAATTGATCTTTGATGAATTACAGGATTGTTTCAAGATGAATTATCTTACTTTAAATGCTAATAAAACACAGTCACTTTTGTTTAAAAATAAAAACAATAAAAAAAACAGGATCTTCATTTGGAAATTAACACCTTGGATGGCATCATCATTAAGCAGGTTGATTCGTATAAGCATCTCAGTGTTTGGTTAGATTCATGCTTGGACTGGGATTCTCATATAGATTCACTTATAAAAAGTAAAAATAGAAAGTTAGGTGTTTTATACAGATATAAAAGATTTATGACTAGAGAGGTTCGATTGAGTGTGGTTAACTCTCTTTCATTTCCAGTGATTGACTATGGTGATTTGCTTTATGGAAGGGCCATTGAAAGGTATATAGGTAGAGTGGATTTGGTTTTCTGTAGATTGGCCCGTTTTGTATTGGAAGCTCCCTGAAGAACTCACAGGTGTGTATTATTCAGGGAACTAAATTGGATTAGACCCTCAGTGAGAAGAAATCTACATTTGTTACAGTTTATGATTAAAGTTTGGTATGGGGAAGTCCCTAATTATATCACTGACCTTTCTGAAGTTAGGAAAGTAAAGAAAAGCTTGAGGGCCTCTGTTGGAACCCAATTTGCTCTAATTAGATGTAACCTTTGCCTCAGTCCCTTCCTCTAGCCTAGCTAAGTGGGACACCACGTACAACAACATATGTCGCTTTGCACTCGAAGCCCCCCGCCTCACCCACCGATGCACACTCTACTCTTGTCTGGAATGGCTCCCCCCACAAAAACACCGGATCTACAACATGGGAAATTTTATTGACAACATAATTCGAATGGCCACTCCTGCCTCGCTCGCCCTCCCCCTGAAACATGCCTCCCCCGTCTACCAGCTTAGGTCTTGTGCATCCCAGACCTGCCTGGTCCCCAAGACCCGCACCCTCACTGGGGATAGAGCATTTACCTCCCATGCACCCAAGCTGTGGAACTCCCTTCCCCCACAAGTGTGTGCTTCCCCCTCTCGTTCCACCTTCAAAACCTCCCTTTGGAGTTTCCTGAAATCTGCTGCGACCTGCCTGTGTGCCGCCTAACGACCAGCCCTACAGCCCACCAACCCATCTGCTTTGGTACCCCTGCTAGGCTCTTGCCCCCTCGCCGCCTCGGTGTTTGCACTCTACCAGTAGGTATGTGATTTATTGTTTCTTATTCAACCTACGGGAGGTCTTATACCTCCATGTTGCCCCCGGGCCTGTATGTTGGAAATCTGTGATTGCTGATATATAATTCCGTTTGCTGTGTTCTACCACCTTATAATCCCTGATGTCTTATCCCACTGTTGGAGTATGCTGCTCCAGATTGTAAAGTTGACTATGTATTTCTCCCATGTAAATACCACTGTTGGAGTATGCTGCTCCAGATTGTAATGTTGACTATGTATTTCTCCTATGTAATTACCTTGTAATTCTCCCAGGTCGCACCTGAAAATAGGCACTTGCTGTCTAGCGTGCTTACCTGGTTACCAAAAGCAAATAAATAAATATAGGAAGATCATCAGTCCCTGCTAGAGGTATTAATTTATGGAATAAATCTCCTTCAGATTTGAGAAGCAACAGAACTAGACATAATAAAACAGAACTAATGAAATGGTGTACATCTGGTTTAAACAATATCACAATTTGTAATAACTGTTAGCACTTTAAGAGTTTATAAATGATTGTTTTTATTTTATTATTTATTTGTATTGTTATGCCTTTTTATTATATGCGTTTCTAATGGTGTATTATGAATGTTTGATGTATTGTTGTATAAAATGTGGAACTTTTATTCTGATGCAATATGGAACTTCATTGAAAACTAGCATTGCTCAATTGACAGTATCCTTTATTCTTAATTGAATAAAAAATGATTTACTACAACTACCTGGGCAGGGGGAAGAACAGGAGGAAGGCCTGGTGGCAAACCTTAGGGACGACTGTGGTAGGGGAGAGGGCAGAACTGTGGTGTTGGGGATCAGAATATGCCAGGGGCAGACTGCAGCACTACGGCATCCTCATCAGGCAGGGAGCAGCGCCTGCTGGACGCCTTCCAGAATGCGTTTCTTGCCCTGCTGGTGACTTACCCAATGAGGGAGGGTCGCATCCTGGATGTGGTCCTGTCAGACAGTGAGCCTATCAGGGACTTAAGTTGTTGGGGACCCATTGGCAGGAAGTGATCGTGCCACAGTGTGGTTTACACCTTGGATCTGGGGGGAGACAGATCACATAAAAACCTCGGTGGTTGATTTTAGAGGGGCAGACTTCAGGGAGATGGAGCAGGTCCTCAAGGGCTACCTGGAGGGGATCAGGCCAGGTATGGGCACTGAGGCCTGGAGGGAAGTTATTAAAAGGAGTTATTGGATGCTACCAGTGCCTGCACAAAGGAGAGACGTAAATGGGGTAAAGCTAAGAAGCCGAGCTGGTGGACAAGAGAGGTTCGAGATGCAGTGAGGGAAAAGAAAGCCACTTATAGCCGATATAAACACTCACGGGGGGCTTTAACCAAGGGAAAGTATGATCTGGCAGCCAGGAGGGTCACCAGGATGGTGAGGTCAGCCAAGGCAGGGGAGAAGCGGAGACTGGTGTAGGGGATTAGAAGGGGGGATAAAGGGTTCTTAAGGTATACCAGAGAAAGAAGAAAGGAGAAGGGGCAGATTAGCAGGCTGAGGTCGGGGTGGGTGGAAGCGTGGAGGAAGCAGGGGAGTAGGCAAAGGTACTAAATTACTTTTTTGCCTCAAACTTCACCAAGAAAAATGGGGAAGGGGACCTGCAAGGGAGGGAATGGGGGACCGGTAGAGGAAGAAGGGGCACTGGAGGTAGAAATCCCCACTGGGAGAGTGTGGGAAGCCCTCAAGGCCCTGAGAGCAGACAAGGCACCGGGCCCTGATGGGATACACCCCAGGGTGCTTAAGGAACTGGCTAGTACCCTGGCCGCACCCCTGGTGGGCCTTAACTCCTCCATTTAGTCCAGGAGGGTACCTCAAGACTGGAGGATGGCCTATATTGTGCCTATACACAAGGGTGGCTCGCAAGAGGAGCCAAGTAATTATAGGCTGGTTAGCCCGACGTTGGTAGTGGGCAAAGTGATGGAGGTCATCTTGAAGGAGAGACTGGAAGGGTTTCTGAAGGCACGGTGCCTCCTGGATGATTGCCAGCATGGCTTTGTTAAGGGCAGATCGTGTCAGACCAACCTGGTGGAATTCTACGAAGGGGTGACGAGAGCGCTGGATTAGGGAAGGCCAGTGGATGTCCTCTTTCTAGACTTCAGCAGGGCTTTTGACTTGGTACCACATCCCGGGTTGTTGGGAAAGCTGAGGGATATGAGGGTGGGGAGCAGATGGTCAGGTGGAAAGAAAATTGGCTACCGGGGCGTGTACAGAAGGTGATGGTGGAGGGAGGTCTCAACTCCCAGGAGAGTCATTATCAGGGTCCCACAGGGTTCAGTGCTGGGCCCACTCCTGTTTAATGCCTATATCGCGGACATCAGGGGCAGTATTAGGAGCAGGATGAGCCTCTTTGCCAATGACGTGAAGCTGTGGGTAACAGCAGATGGGGAGATGGGGAAGCTGGCTCTCCAGGAGGACCTGGAGACTCTGGGGAGGTGGTCAGGAGCCTGCAAACTAAAGTTTAACACTGGGAAATGCAGGGTTCTTCACCTGAGGGCTAAAAACCCGGCTCACGAGTACAACCTGGGAGGGGAGACACTGGAAGTTTCTGGGGGCGGGGAAGGACCTCGGGGTGGTGGTGGATGCCAAAATGAATAACTCTGAGCAGTGCAGAAGGGTGGTGACCCAAGTGAATAAAATGCTGGGGTGCATAGCCAGGGGGATGACCTCAAGGAGCAGAGGTGCTCCTACCGCAGTATAATTGCCTAGTTAGGCCACACCTTGAATACTGAGTGCAGTTTTGGTGTCCTTACTTGAAAAGTGATATTGCTCCACTAGAAAGGGTTCAAAGGAAGGCGACCAGGATGATACAGGGTCTAGGTGAAAAGCCCTATGGGGAGAGACTAGAGGAGCTCAACCTGTACTCGCTGGAGGAGAGGAGGGACAGGGGGATATGATCGAGGTCTTCAGATATCTCAAGGGAATAAACAGGGTCAACCCTGATGGGGTGCTGCAGCTGAGGGAGGTAGGGACCACCAGGGGGCACTCAATGAGGCTGGACGGTGGGAGACTAAGAGGGGAGGAACAAAGAGACATTACTTCACTGAGAGAGTGGTGGAGCCCTGGAATGCGCTGCCTGTAGAGCTGGTGGCTGTTACAACTGTGGAGGGGCTCAAGAGAGGCTGGGATAGGTACAGGGGGAGGGTGTATCCCAGAGCCTCTCTGGGGGTTTGGGGAGGGGAACCTTGTGGGGAGGGCTAAGACGGTGCTCTGGGCAGGCACTGATCCCCGGGCAGACTTGACAGATCATTGGGCTTATTCTGCTGGCTTGTTAGTATGTTATTTTTTTTATACTTCTTTTATTTTCTCACGTTACTTCAAAGAATCATTTTACATTTAAGTATAAGTCACATGTCAAAACATTCTTTCAGCTTTGATACAGTACTTTGACAACAGGTAATAACAGTACTTAAACATTGGCTACTACCACGGGCAAGATACTGTGCAAAAGTACACCTTTCTTATCATCGCTACGCTTTCGCATATTAACAAGTATATTTAACATTCCTATTAAAACTTTTATTTTATTACTCTTAGGTCTATCTACGAAATCTATTGGGCTTAACTTCATCTCATTTTTCCCTTTATCTCTTATAATACTAGATTAGAAGATCTGATCTTGGTAGTATTCCCATCTGGCCCATCTTGATATAAAAATCTCTTTCCGATCCTGCAGTTCTGAGGAAATTTGCTCATTTCGTTGGATATTTAAAACTATCTGTTTCCACTCCGTAATCAAAGGAACTGATGCCTGTAACCATTTTTAGTAATGGATTTATAGGCGAACTGAGCAATATAACCCCACAAGTACAATTTGCTACATCCTTTATTTCCACTGGGGGAAGACCTAGTAACAAGTTGATTGGTTCTAATTGGCCCTGGATGCTCAATATATTTTTTATATGTTCCATTATTTGGAGCCAAAAACCCGTTATTTTGGGACAGTCTAGAAAGACATGTTTATATGTGGCTCTCCGCTCATTGCACTCCCTCCAACAATGGGCCGGGCTCCCAGGGGTTCTCAGGGACCTAACTGAGGGGACATGGAAAAATCTTATTCTTACTTTCCATGTAATTCCTACATCAAGGGGGATGAGGAGGTTGCAGGTACATCTCCAAATTTTCATCCAGTCTCTAGGAGATATATTCTGGCCCAAATCTCTTTCCCACTTTGCCCGTGTGGTGGACATTGTGTGTACTTTCTGACGCGTGAGGTACTGGTATATTATTGTTATCGCCTTTTCTCCATAGCGCGTGGACCATAACTGTTTAAACGGGGTATCATCCTCTATTAGAATGGAGCTCTTCTCACTTTGTCTAACATAGTTAGAAATATAAGCTCTCATTTGGTAGTAAAACAACCTATCCTTATCTGACCACCCAAATTTTAATTGAGCCTCCTCAAAACTCATTATGTCCATTCCCCGCATCAACTGCCAGGGTGCTTCCAGGCCTTTTTTGGCTTGATTCTTAAACCACTGGTTATTAAATTCCTGGTTCAAGGTAAAATGCCTATACTTCCAGGCATAACACTGAAATGCCTTATTCTTAGTTCCCATTTGCCATCCTCTCAAAACCGCCTTAGTAGCCTGAGGGACAGTGCATATGGTTTCTCTTAAATGAGGGGGGCAGAAAAGATTGGTCAGGAGAGCGGGCCCTGTTGGCCTCGCTAGGTCTATCTGTTTCCATCTTGCGTTATATGCCCTGTTGCCCCATAGCAGGGGCCAGGCGTATCTGTGCTGCCATCCAATATTCTTTAAGTGAGGCATAGCCACCCACCCTCCAGTTTAGGGAGAGACAGTTTCTGGAAGCTAACTCTAGGCCTTTTATTTTCCCAAAGATATCTGTTTATAAGCCTTTGCCATGACAAAAGTTCTTTTGAGGACAGAGCACAAGGGACACATTGAAACAAGTATAGAAATCTGGGTAATACATTGATTTTTATGGCCATGTTCCTTAAATCTCACTCCACCACTACCTCCCTACTAAGAGTAACTAACGACATCCTCTCAGGTATGGATAAAGGGCATATCACGGCGGCTATATTTATTGATCTGGCCAAAGCCTTTGATACCGTCTCACACTCTCTCCTTATAGATAAGCTAAAGGCCTCCGGCCTCTCCACCCATGCCACAAACTGGTTTCGAGCTTACTTGTGCGATAGACATCAGCGGTGAAAATTGGCTCCCAACTATCTCCCTCTCCCCACCTCCACAGGTGTCCCTCAAGGGTCAGTCCTGGGCCAATCCTATTCTCGGTTTTCCTTAACGAACTCCCAAGCCTGCTCCCACTCATCTATCCAAATGTCATGAGCGATACAGTAATATACAACACTGGCCCCTCCATAGCAACAGTACATGGCCACCTTCAACATGACTTCAATGCTGTACAACTCTGGCTCTCTACAAACCAGCTGTTCCTAAATGCAAAAAGACTGTCGCTAACTTTCGACTCAAGCCTGCCTCTCGGCTCTCTGAGCACCCCATACATAACCCTGGACCACTCTCCATTAGAATCCAGTACCTCCTTCCGTTACCTAGGTGTGTTTGGCTCAACCAAAACCTAGATTTCTCTACGTGGAATCCTTGCACAAAAATTAATCCCAAACTGGGGCCTCTCAGCAACAAAGGCTGCCTGTCCCACCACGGTCAGGCGAGGAACTCATACAAAAAAATGATTCTGCGATCTTTGACTACGGGGATGTGATCTGCTGGCACCGCCTTCGATCCACTCTGTCCAGCCTGGACACCCTTTTCCCTCCTTCTGCCGTTTCATACTGGACTGTCCAAAACTAACACACCACTGCAACCTTTTGGCCCTGTCCCTCCCCTCACTTTGACCGCCCGCTAATCCACGGCTCCAAAATTGCCGCTAAATTCTGGTCCTCCTCTCCCCCATACCTGTCTGCATCCTTAACTTCTCAGCTCCCCCAGCGTACTGCCCGGCACTCAGATGCTAGACTATCCACATCCCTCTTATGCGCACCTCCATGGGCCAAGCAGCACTAAGCTACCCATACCAAAACTCTGGAATGACTTACCAGCAGATATCCGCCATTACTACAATCTCAGACACCTCAACACTCGCCTCTCAGAGCACTTCCTCTCGGTCTGCTCTTGCTCCGGCCCTGCCCCCTAAGAGGCTTCAACTGCCTACCTTAACTTCCTGATGGCCTACCAACCAGCCTAAAATTGCATCTAATAACTAACCGGCTAATTAGCTACACTTCCACTTAGGGCTCCCTCCCTCTCTCCCAATCCTTCCTCCTAATCCAGCTATATAATCTATTGTTGGCACTCTTCTCCCTTACACCAAAGCTCTATCTTCCTGTTTGTACTTCATCTGGATATAAGAACAAGCCTACCTTAGCTACCTACTGTATAGGCTCACAACACTGCCTCCTCATGTGTAATTGAATGTCTGTATAATTACTGCTCCTTCCCTCATGTACCCCACCTTGTTTCCCCCAGGTCGCATCTGGAAACGAGTGGTCTTCCGCTCAGTATGCCTGCCTGGTTAAACTCTTGAATGAATAAATAAATAGAGCGAGGAGGGTATCAGCAACCACCTCTTGAAATCTTGCTTTATCTTCCCGATTAGGGGATCATAATTCAAAGTAGACAATTTCTCTGGATTATTTGGGATTTGAATACCTAAATATTTTATATATTCATTATCCCATCTGATTGGGTAGCGTTTTTTGAGGGAAGGGGAAGGGGTATAGTTAAAGGACAAGGCCTCTGATTTGCCCATATTCAGGGTAAATCCCGATATTTTTGTAAATTGCTGGATCTTATTAAAAAGTGCCTCTAATGAAGATTCTGGGTTAATCAAATAGAGGAGTATATCATCCGCAAACAAGGCTAACTTTTGTTCAGTCCCTCCTAATTCCACTTCCCCTACTTCTGAGGCTTGCCTCAGACTCTGAGCCAGTGGTTCTATGTAAAAGGCAAAGAGCAGAGGGGAAAGGGGGCAACCTTGTCTTGTCCCTCTATATAACTGGAATCTCTCGGAAATATGACCATTTGTTCGTATGTACCCTATTGGATTATTATAGAATTTAAAGATGGTGTCTACAAATAGGACTGGGAAGTTAAACCTAAGCAGGACCTCTCTTAGATATTTCCATGAAACCTTGTCAAAGGCTTTTTCTGCATCGAGCCCTAGTAGAATTGCTGGGCTTTTTTGGGCTCTAGTTTGCTCAATAACATAGACTGTTCTCCGAACATTATCTTGGGCTTGACGGCCGGGAATAAATCCACTCTGGTCCATATTTATTAAGGCCGGGGCATAATGAATCAATCTTTTAGCAAGTATGGAAGCCAGCAGTTTATAATCCGTGTTTAAAATAGATATAGGGCGATAAGATGAGCGGCGGGATAAATCTTTCCCTTCTTTAGGGATCACCGAAATTATTGCCTCCTTCCAGGAGGGTGGAGTCACGCCCCCTTGGGAAACTACGAAGGAGAACAGTCTTGTTAGTATCGGGGCCAGTATTTTGGAAAGGGTCTTGTAAAATTCACCGGGAAGCCCGTCCGAGCCCGGGCATTTACCTGTCTTTAGATTGCTAATTGCTGACTCGACTTCTTTTGTAGTTATTGGAGTCACCAAAGACTTTCCCTGATCAGGGGATAAGGTCGGAAGCTCTAAGGTAGCTAAGAATTTCTGAATATCATCAAGGGAGGTACAAGCGTCCTCAGAGTAAAGTTCAGAGTAGTAGTAGTGAAAAGCATCGGAAATTGTGTGCAATCTATCTTTAAGCTCATCTGTTCTAGGATGTCTCACTTTTGTAATAGTAGCTTTGGCCCTACGGGCTCTCAACTGAGCTGCCACGAGCCTCGTAAACCTCGGCCCCCCATCGTGATATTTACATCGAAGAAACATCAGCCTCTGCTCTACCTCGTAGTCTAATATGGTGTTCAATTGCTTTTTAAGTGAGTTCAGCTCTTGCGTACGAGTTTTGCAGTGATTTACTTTCTGCAGCTCTTCTAGGGCCTCTATGCTTGTTTCCAGCAAGAGCTTCTTTTCTTGCCTTTGCTTTTTCTTACGGGAGGATATTCCTATGATTTTACCCCTCACTATCGCTTTTAATGTGTCCCATGGTATAGCTAAGGTGGTCTCCCTAGTGTCATTTTCTAGCATTGCTTGGGTAACCGTCTTGGTTATTGCTTCCTGTACTTCCTTGTCCCTAAGAATGGATACATTAAGTCTCCAAAAAGATCTCCTGCATGGTGTTTGAGACTGTATTTTACAAAACACAGGTAGATGATCTGAGAGGACAAAGTCTCCCTGCCACACCTTATGGATGGTGTTTAAGTGTTCCTTTTGGGTTATTAAAAAATCTAGGCATGAATACGAGTCATGAACCTGCGAGTAAAAAGTGTGTCTACGGCCCTGACCACACAGGTGTCTCCATATATCTTCATAGCCTAATCCTTGCAGAAGGTTCTGAACTTTCCTACCTAGCTTATTTGTTCGCCCTAATGGAGCCTGATCCCCTCCTCCGATATCAAGTTGAGGTCCCCACCACACACCAGTCTTCCCTCGGCCCACCCCGCCAACTGCGTAAACAGGTTTCGGTACACTGGGAACTCCGTAGTTGGGGGGAAACATAGGGAGGCCAGCGTAAACCTTTGTCCCTCTAAATCGCCTTTCAGAAATACATATCTCCCCTCCTTATCTATTATTTTATCCTTTATCTCAAAGGGAGTTCCCTGCCTAACCAGTATTGCTGTACCCCTTCGTCTACCCCCTTTATATGATGAGACCACCACCTGAGAGAAGCCTAGCTTCTCAAACTTTTTATGCTCAGCACAAGAGAGATTCGTTTCTTGTAATAACATAATATTAACCCTTTGGCGTTTCATTAATTGAAGTATTTTGGTTCGTTTAATAGGATTAGTAATTCCATGCACATTATAAGTGCAAATTGTATATCCTTGCTGCGTCATTTCTGGGGGGTGATTAAATCACTTATTAAATAGCATCTCATCTCAGCGGCTTCGCTCTTTGGTGGTAGCCTCAGGTTCAATAGACCAACCAATCTTGTTAGACATTCCACACAATCGTACTTTCGTTTTTGCCCGGTAGTGCCATATCCTATGTAACATTCAACTGAAACATTCAACATTAAATATAATCTCTCCTTAAACAAAACATCAGAGCTTCCAAGGTTGGGGGCTTAGTGACCCACTAGCCCCTTTGTACTCCTATGCTAGGAGGACGAGGAGGATTACCAAGCCCACCTTTATCGGGGAACCTCCTCTAGAGCCTCGTTATCGTGGGGCTCCTTAGCAAAAAAGGTTATCCGCAACAGGCCTTTAGTACCCTGAAGACTCCCCTTAGGGCAGCATCTGCCTTGCTGTATTAATATCCATTGCAAATCCTAAAGGCTTTCAAGTATTCTCTCCTTAAGATTCAACTAAACTACTGCAGGATTCGGTCAGGCCACTTGGAGAGGGCACAAAGGGGGAGGAAAAAAAAAGGGGGGGGGACCCCATTCATACAACTTTGTTACATCTAGAATAAACTTATAGATAGTAACCACTGAGTCTTTATTTTTAAGGAGCATAATTTCTCAGATCCAGGTGTAAGTCTCATGGGTCAGTTTTCCATCCTGTGTAATGAGTCAAATTAAAAAGAAAAGCAAAAGTCATACATCTCCAGTAGACCCCACTCGGTCTCTGCATAGAAGAGTGAGGAGAGTTCAGCCAACAAACAGCTCCCCAAAGGGTACTTTATGTCACAAATCAAGTTTTGAAGATTGTACTCCACCCAGTTATCTCCTATGATACAGGAGCTGATCTTCCTCGGTCTGCTTCAAGTCTGACTGTCCTTGTATGCAGCTTTCTTTTCGAGAAGCTTTGGAGGCGCCGCGCTTCCGATTGCGTCTCAGCATAAAGACCCCCCGTTTTCCTGTTTGGAGTGCGCTGTTTAATTGATCCCCGATTCCCTGCTTCTTGGTTCCTCCTCTCATTCACCGCAATATTCTGTTTTTCCATGGCTTCCAAGGCTTCTTCTGCCGTTGTATAAATCTTTGTTCGTCGTCCCAGAACACCCTCAGCCTTGCTGGGTAAGGCGTATTGAAGCGTATTGACTTTTCTTGTAATGCTTTTAAGATACATAGATATTTAATCCTTTGCTTCTGGATCTCAAATGGGTAGTCGTGGTCTAGGTATAGCCTATGTGTTAAATACTTTCTTTTTTTGCCCAGGCTCGTCTGAGGATCTCCTCTTTGGCTAAAATGAACTGACTTTAATACAATTGAGCGTGGTGAGCCGGTAGGGTCGAGGAGAAGGCTTAACTTGGAAAGCGACCCTATACAAGCTCTTTCAATATGGAAAGCGATGGTCGGGGGGAGGTCCAGTGTGTCCTTAAGCAGGTTTTCTATGAAAGTTGCCATCGGGGGTGTTTCCATATTCTCTGGTAGGCCATATAATCGAAGGTTCTCTCTGCGTGAGCGCCCCTCCAGATCCAGACATTTAGCTTGTAGGTCTGATGTTTGCTTTACTAGAGTCTGAATTATAGTCACCATTTGCTCAGTGGCATCCTCTGTGGTGGATAATCTTTCTTCCATGTGGGTAATTCGGCTTTCTACTGCTGTTAGTTTTGGTAGCATGGCACGGAATTCTTGTTTATTTTCTCGTCTAGATTCTGTTATTTCGTGAAGCAACCTCTCAAATCTCGATCGTGAAAGCTGGTCGCTTCCCATCTGTGGTCAGACCCGTGTCTGCGTAGTTCGCTGGTGATGCTGGCCTGCTCGTAGTGCCGTTTCTCAATCCGGTTGCATCCTTGTTGCTCATTTTTGAATCGTGTCTGTTTTTGCCTCGATTTGCATTCTGTACTTGTCCCCCTGTACCTTTTGACATTTCTGGTTTGATTCTAGCTAGTTTTTGGAGGATATTTTCCACTGCCTGTGGGGAGCTCTACAGTCTAGGATTGTAATGGCTCCGTGACGTCACCGGAAGTCTTGTTAGTATGTTAGAATACAAAACAAGGCTATGTTCCATCAAGGGGAATCTTATGTCACTAAGCAAGAAAGGGACCGCGGGGTAAGCATCTCTGATGGGGTCAAGGTGGCCCGGCAATGTGACAAGGCAGTAGGTAAGGCTAGTGGGATGCTGGGGTGCATAGGGAGGGGGATTTCTAGCAGGAGAAGGGAGGTGGTGTTGCCAGTGTGTCCAGGGTTTTAAATAATTGATTAGCAGTTTTTTTCTTGGGACGATACTAACTGTACAGAAAGTATTTATATAGATTTTCTAATAGTGCTGTGTTTGTTAAACACGGTGAGGCAAGAGCTATGCATTTTCACAAAGATTTAGCACTTTTATGAGCAAAACGCTAATCAATTTTTAGAGTTAAATAAAACCCTGGTGTCACTCACAAATGAGACCACACCTAGAGTTCTGTGTCCAGTTCTGGTGGACACACTTTGATAAGAACACTGACAGGGTGGAAGTGGTCCAGAGGAAGCTACTAAAATGGTGCAGCGTTGCATGAGAAGCCATGCGAGGAGAGGCTGTGGGATTTCAAAATGCACCCCTGAAGGAGAGGACAGCAAGAAGGGACATGATTGAGACCTATAAGTACCTCACAGGGGTTAACAAGGTGCAGGTGGGAAGTCTCTTTCTGAGGAGGAAAAAAACAGCAGAACACTGGGGCATGCAATGAACCTGGGGGCGGTCACTTAAGAGGGATGTGAGGAAATACTTCTTCATAGAAAAGGTGGTGGACACCTGGGATGGATCATACAAATAATGGCGCAAGCAAAGAGAGCGTCTGCAATAAGTGCGCAGGAAAAAGGGATGCCTGGCAAAAGAGCATGTGTTGCCCATGCAGGCGTTATGCGAGACACACCCTGCATCCCCAAATATATGGTGGTAATGGTACAAAGCTGACCGGTATACGGTATATCGAGCACTGCTAAGTGCGGTACCAGTGAATAACATGTATACGCTACTACGCAATGATGCGCGGTACCGTTAACTTTTGCACGATTACCACTGTACATAATCACCTCGGCCTGCCCCGTATGGGTGAGGAGGGATAATGTTGAGGCTGCAGCAAGAGTGGAGAGAGACAGAAGGTGCCTCAGCACCATGCACCGACATCATCGCACTCCAAAACTCCCACACGCCACCCTTTTGACAGGGTACCCCTGGAATAGCCTGCCAGAAAAGGGGGTTGGGGTGAATACAGTGGGGAACTTCAAGCATGTACGGGATAGGTGCATGGGCATAAGCAGAGGAAAGAGAAAGCGGGAGGGACGCCAATGACCAAACAGGGTCCGAGGTGTCGAACAGGCAAGGAAAAACAGGGCAGATTAGATGGGCCTACTGGTCCTTTTCTGCTGACAAATTCTGTGTTTTTCTGTGAAATCATATGCCATGAGAAGGAGGCTTGAGTAGCATAGTGATCGTATATATAAAGACTAAAGGGGTTATTCACATGACCCTTCCACTCATTTGCATATTACCCCCACAGACATAGCAAACACAGGCCACATGCATATGGCAGCATGAATACCCACAGTACTCAATGAGATGTCCCCTCTATTCTTTATATACAGGATTTCTATGTCCAGTAGTCTATGATATCACAAGGATAACACAGTTAGGAAACACCAGCTTGTTGTTTATCGTTCCCATTTTTTTTTTTTTTATAAAGATTGTCACTTTTCTGAAATAAATTTCTAATTTGATTCAAATTATCTAAACAGCAAAGCAACACAATACTGTGGAAGGATTGTGTCTGCCCATCCTGACACAATGCCAGTGACTATACCAAGTCTGATTACTGATACACATGCAAACATCTCAGATAGATTGCCACCCCTGCTCAAGATGTGTAACCCCCAATGTCACATTCCCCTAAGGAAATCCATCAGCAAAGCGAACAAACAAAAAAACTTAAGTTTGAGGAGTCACTGGTGTCAGTCCACATTAAAATAAAAAAGACAGCTGCTTATTTTAAATATCTGCATGACTCTGACTAGCGTCAGGAAGCTCCTTCACCTTTGATATGACTTTATAACGATGGTGGAACACCACCCTAATATCAGAATGATGGTATAACATGACTATGATATCTCTGTTTCCTTATGGGAAAAGTAGCCCAACACCCAGGGCTCCAGATAAGATTTTTTGAGATGAGTACTTTACTCCTCATTTTGAAAGTGAGGTGAGTAAAACCAAATTCAGAAGCATACAAATGTTTGGATGGAGTGGGGTGAGGAGTACATGTTTAAAACAATGTAATTTTTTTTCTAAATAAGAACTAATCAGGTGCCAACAGTGCCCCCAGAAATTAATGACAGGTAGGAGTAAATTACTCAGCAGTTTTAAAATAAAATTGGGATGTATACGAGTGCTGTATATCTGGAAAAAACTGCTCCATCTGAATTACCAGTTATGTTATGAAGCACTGTTCTATGTAGTGTGGCGCACTTACAAATGTTGGGTGAGTATCTGTACTCATTAAAAACATTTTCTGAAGAAAATATCCCAAAATTAGGGGAGTAAAATAGGTTGGTGCTCACCTTATCTGGAACCCTGCCAACACCATAACACATTTATGCATGGGTTTGGCCATACTTTTTTAGCCTCCCACCAGCAAGGTTTCTCCAACATTAAAATCAGATCACTTCTGTTAAATTTATAGTATCTGGGAGAAAAATACAACATTTGTATAACTTGCAGTATTTGGATGATGGCCTCTAATTGACAATTGACTGGTACAGTAAATAATGTGCCAGTGTTCAAAATAGGAATAATAATATGACTTGCCAAAAACAGAAGGAAATTGCTTTGGAATCAATGATTTTCAGTTTCAATGGAAAACACTGGTGAAAAAACGGGATTTGTCATTTTTAAATAAACACTTATGAGTCAGTTTTTTTATTTAAAAAAAAAATCTCACTTTGCGCCAGCTTCTTGAAAAAAAAACTCCACTTTGAGCCAGATTTTTGCATAAACAAGCAGATTCGCCCTCTATTTCGGGGGAACATGAAAAAAATGGCTCTTAAAATTTTGCCAAACGGAATTGGTCATTTTTGAAAACAGGAAATTATTGTCGCTACTACTTACCTCTCAAGTGATGCTTCTGTTAGCATGAGAACTCAGGATTGATCTTTTGGAGAACTGAAGCAAAGCCTGAAAAACAAAATGCCACAAATATGAGGCCAAGTCAAACAAAACATTAACACAAAACTGAACATATTGTAAGCACACAGGATAAAAAAGAACAGACACATAACTGTGAGCACACAGGATAAAAAAAGAACAGTTATGTAAGAACTTACCATAACAGTAGATCTTCAAAAGAATCTCTTCCATTAGACCACACCTTTGGGACGATGAGCTGTCATCGTCAGGAACACTCAGACACATTTTGCTAGCTGGGGACCAACCACAATGACCTGCTGAGTCTATGTGTACGTAACATGGGCTGCCCCATCACGCCTCAGTTCCCCACAGGAGAACAGCCTCAGAGAACCTCCAGCTGGGAGGAAGCATGAGATTTGACCAGCACCAGGCATACAAGGAGAGGTATAGGTGCTGGAGACAGGATGAACAGAGTAAGGTTTTAGGCACAGCGTCTGATATGACCCTCACTGAAATCAAAGGGGGAAGACAGGGGGTATGGCATGGCCTAATTGAGGAGATTCTCTTGGAGATCTAATGTTACGGTAACTTGTTACAAAACTGTTCCATCTTCAAGGAGGATATCTCCTCCATTTATAGGCCACATCTCTGGAACAACTCCTATGAAGTACAAAGTAAAATGGGAGGATGGCACAGTCTGATATGTAATTATGACACAGAAGGCCTTGCAGTACAGCAAACCCAAACCCAGCATGTCTACGAGAGACAATGTCCAGACTGTAGTGTTTAATGAAAGTGTGAACAGTGCTCCATGTGGTTGCACATGTACCAGCAGCAGGGATATTTTTGAAATAAGCAACTAAAGTGGCCATGCCCCTTGTGGAGTGACCACGAGCCATACCAGGTACTTCCTTACAGTACTTCCCGTAACAGAACATAATGCAATGTGCCAGCCACTTGGACAGGCATCATTTAGACACAGGAGCACCCTCTTTCTTCAAGGCGAATGAAGCACAAAATTAAGAGAACTTTCTGCAGTCCTTGGTGCAATTAATATAATATCTTAGTATTCTATGTAGATTTGAAGTACGAAGCAGTGCCTCACCCCAAATGGCATACTCGGGATAATTAACATACAGGAAGGTGCATCATTTGATTCAGTGAAAATTCATACAGCTGACGCCACTTATACCGCCCGTGTTATATACAGGTGGTCGGTTTTAACCAGCGGAACCTAAAAACCACTTGCCATCTCCACTGACTGTAATACTAAAGCAGTGCTTTTTAACGAACATTGCCAGCCTGCTATTTCGGTAGTTTCCCACTCTGTCCACTAGTGCATCCTCATTTGGCATGTGCCTAAATCCACTGATAATCAGCTGACTAACACTGCTGCATATAAAGGCACCCTTTGGCAGCAGCGGTAAACTGGTTTGCAATATGCAAGTGCAAAGTGTGGTTTGTAACAATGGCTTCTGGTGGTGTAAAACATAAAGCTCTATTGCTGTCAGCAAAGGTAGAGCTGCTGAACAAAACTGACCAACTCTAATTTGTCATATTACCTTTCAATGCCCAAATAAACAACAGCAGACTTACTGAGACAGCGGGATCAGATTCTGGAGCAGATTCTCATTGAGTGGCACTCAAACTCCAACTCAAACTGCGAACAGAAAAGAGAGGGCAAGGACAGAGAGGTGAAGGAAGCACTTCTCTGGTGGTTTGAGAATGCATGGGGGCGTGATGCCCTCATAACTGGCCCACTGCTGTCAAAGAAGACAGAACAACTGGTAGCAGCTTTAGGGAGGACAGACTTCGCTTCCTCCGAAGGTTGGCTGGGGCAATGGAAAGCCAGACAAAACACTTGCTTTTGCAGGACGCCACCCCCACACTAGCATAGCTTGTTGTGATGTTTTTATATGGAAAGTGCGGGGGGGGCGGCGCTCCACATACTACCATAAGGGCTGACATTTACATCCTTTTAGTATTTCAGAGTTCCGATTCGCATACATTAAGGCCACCACTCAACTAACAATAGCCTTGGTAGCTGAACAGTGGCCTTGTTTTATCTGAATCAGTATCCTGAACTAATAAAAAAATGGACATAAAAAATCAGCTCCTATAGTAATCTATGGAGTTCGCCCCCATACTCTCCATGTAAAACATCAGAGTAGGTGCAAGTGTGGGGCAGCACTGAACACAAAGAAGTGGAAGGGGTCTGTGGCTCTCGGCTCCATGAAGCCAAATTACGATCCCTTCCATCATTAAATGTAGCAATTTTAAAATGCTCCTTTTGGCTCCCACCGACACCAGAGCAGGTAAGAAACCTATAATGTTTTTGTCCTGAGCACCATGAAAGCTGCTCTTTAAGATTTTAGCTGCCCACTTCATACAGAGAAGTTCATTAACTCACACAGTGCAACTATATCCAAGAAACCTGAAGCCTGATCCACAGTCAGTGGCAGCACAAAATGTGTACCCTCTGTCCACAACAAAACACAGCCACCCAAGTACAATACACAACTGCTACCACAGATCAACCATAGTGCTATGTCAATCATACTGGCTGGTGCAGTGCAGCACCTGGCACATGTTGCCATGCCCAACACTGTGCCGCAGGCGATACAGTCTTTATGCTCTATGCATTACCCCTGCAAACTTTCTCCCCAAATCTCCAATCTCTTGGTAATCCAGTCACCCCACAACCCCCATTTCCCATTACCGGGTCCTGGTGGTCCATCTTCCCACTTCTCTGGTGTTTATCCCTGGCAGTCAAATGGTTCCCTGTCCTGTCACCCTTTGTGGCTTAACAGCTCCACAAGATATCTGTCCAACTTTCATGCAACCCCATTACCCCTTGCTTTTAGCAAATGGTAACTAGCTAGACCTACATAAAAATGTCTAACAGCAGCATACACAATACATGTCCACCGCCTTGTGTGGATGGAAAGCTCCAAAAGGTGGGAGGGATTTGCACAAAGCAGGATATTTGGTCTGCAATCAAAAGCTAGTGTTGAACTGCTACTGGACAGGAGTTTGTGAGATACTACAATCTAAGGCCAAAACTGCCGCTTCCCCTCAGGGCAGATGTTTTTGTTTTGTTTTAAAGGAAATCCTAAAAAACACCCACAGCCCCTTCCCAGTTCCATGCCAGAGGACTGGAGACTGGTTGGAGAAGGTCTGAATGCCCTACGACCACCACCACCACCACCATCCGTAGCAAGTGGATGGTACTGAATACAGCAGGATCCACATACTTGAAGCTTGTAGGACTGTCCGCCCTGCCCCCCCCCCAAAAAAAAATACCCCAGCCCACTTGTTACGGAAAGCTCTACACCAGCAGGAAGCCTTCTGAGACATGTGAAGGCTTGCATACCATAAACCGCAACATGCAAGCCTCCATGCAGAGAATCAAAAAAACTGTTTGCTGTTGTCAAATACCTGCACTCATAGTTTAGTATTAAAGTAAATGACGTACAACCATCAGAAGATAGAAATGTTATCTTGCATAATAATTTTGAAATGCACTCATTTTCAAGGGCAAAATTCTCAGACTCGATATGAGACTGCATCTACAATGAAAAGTCTTGAAAATGTATGCACAGATGTGGAAGTGGAAGCCTTATTAAAAAGCTGTTGGACATTATGTCATTATTTTCCACCAATATGTATGAGCCTAATGTGAAAGTGAGAACAGGAAATGCAATCTCTCTCTCAAAACTGATGTTAGATAACTGGCAACAGTCAGCTGAACTGGCTTTCTCAGTTTGTAAAAGGAAAGACACAGAAGCAGATACTGCCTGTTTTTAGGTCACACCTCTGCACAAAGACATACCCCATTCTAGTTTTTGCTTAAACAAAATAACTACTCCCACATTCCACTGATGGCATTGTACAGTACATTGTGCTGCTATTAGGCTCTGTTCACACTGGACTGTCTGAAACGGTTCTGGGGCATTGAACCGTTTCAGATCCGCGCCAGCACCTTTTCCGTCTGCATCCATTTCACTTTGGGACATGTTTTAATGAACCGTGCTAAAACCCTGATCAGACCTAGGCTATAGCATGGTTCATTAAAACGTTTGAGTGAGGAAATCAGTTTTACTCACAGTGCGAATAGTATCTCCATTAGTCCATGTTCGGTGGGTCAGTGTTGTCTCTGCCCTGTGTCTTGACCCCTTGTATGACCCCCTAGTGCCCGGATGCATCATACTGTGCCTGCGCTGCTTTCGAGAGGGAAAATTTAAAGCTACACACTGACTGAGAATTAGGCAATGATCGTAAGGAGATTTTTGGGGTTTGGTTAGTACGGTGTTCTGTTTCAATGTTCGGTGCACTGTACTGTATCAGTGATCGCTGACTGAAGTGTATTGATCATTTTCTTCGCGAATATTGGGCGATTTTACAAAAAGGGTCAACAAACAAAAAATTAGGTAACATATGCTGAGTGTAAATATGTCAGATCATGCAGCGGCCTGAAATGATGAATCTGTTAGGGCACTTGTTGAGTTTTGGTCTTCTGAGACCATTCAAAACGAGCTGAACAGCGTTCATAAAAATAGCAAGGTGCACCAGAAAGTGTCTGAGCACCTTGCATCACTTGGCATAGAGAGATCAGCTAAACAGTGTCATGAAAAAATAAAACAGTTAAAAGTGAAATATCATCGAACCAAAGACATGAATAAGAAGACTGGTGCTAAAAGAGTGTGTCCTTTTTATGAGGGGCTGGATCGGATTTTGGGGATAAGACCCTCTACAGAGCCTGCAGTAGTCCTTGAAAGCTCTGATCAAACAGTTTCAATGGATGACCACGGTATTGAAGATGACAACCCTTATGAGTTTGATCTGCAAGTGTCAGGCATGTTCAAGGTAGACATATGACAAAAATGGAGATGCAGTACCACAGCCACATGATGTTCACATCATGACTTATCAGCACAACACAGATAAAATTAATGGATGTTATGTGGGTACACGCAACACTCCATACTGCCTGATGCTGTTGCCTGTATGCAGTATGCTGTAACGTGCTGCAAACTACTTCCTTATCTGAAAAGCTTGTACATAATGCTCACCACCCTGTCTGTGGAGAAATGCCATCAGACGCCCAAAATTCCCACCATCAAGCATTGATGACAGTGCCCTACTGCAGGTTACTTCGCTCCTACAACCAACACACTTCAAAAATCGCTGCATTTTCAGTATGTTATCACACTGCTTGTACGAGGAGTATATATTCAGTGTGTGTAACTCATCCATTTGTGGAAACTGTAGTTGTCTGCACATCAATGTGTAGACATTACTATCAGGTGGTGTGATTTACATACCTGTTTTCACATCCATAGAATGCTGATAATTACTGAACTTATCTGTCTAAACAGGCATACATGCTTCAATATTGTTTGTCACTACAATTTCAGACTCAGAGGGAACAGGATGTGAATGACAACGCTGCTGCCCATGGTGATACCTCTGGTGGGTCTGATCAACTTGTGCTGTGTGAGTTTCTGATAGAGAGTTCAGAACAGGAACCACTACGTCCGTCAACAAGCACACCAGTATCTTCAGTAGGAAGAAGGCCACGAAGTGCTGAACCCCTTCAAAACCTCCATAAGAAAAATAAATTAAACTGGTTGCAGGAAGTCATGGAGTCACTATTTGAGCCCGCACGTAAACTTCTGGCGGAGCAGCACGAAAGGACGATGAAGGCAGAAGACAGAGCAAAGGCATAGTTGGAGATAGAAGAAAAAATTACTCACCTTAGTAATGTTGTTTCTTCTAATGGAGTCTTGCTATATTATAGACATTAGCAGTTTGATCCAGCTCTAGAACTGCCCCGGAGTGAAATGGTTAAAACCATTCCAAAATAGAATTTTGGCACGAGAGCAGCTCTATCTGTGTCATTTCAAACTTGAACTGTCAGATCTTTACGAGCCAAACTCACTAAGGTCTGTGTGGAAGCTGTAACCTACACTAGCCAAATGGCTACCTAAATAACAACAATCTGATGGTCCCAACACCCAAGACTCAAGTCAGGGGACCAGAAATACTAACACCATTCTAATAATATGAAAATGGAACATAAGTATAATAAAACACACACACAGCGTACATACACACCCCAAAGTCCCAAAGGGACAAAATGCTAACAGGACATAAGTAGTGCCCACACTAAGTTGCCCGCACCCCACCAAGTAGAGGTTCTGAGAGGGCAGGTTGGGGAGGTCTATAATATAGCAAGACTCCATTAGAAGAAACAACATTACTAAGGTGAGTAATTTTTCTTCAAACAACATGAAGTCTTGCTATATTATAGACATTAACAGAATACACAGCAGTACCTCCATGGAGGAGGGGCAGAACCTACTTGGGAATAGGCTCTGAAGAACAGCTGTGCCAAACCTGAGGCATCTCTCCTGGCCTGGACATTAAGGGAGTAATGCTTGGTAAAAGTGTGAACCGTTTTCAAGTATCAGCCTGGCAAATCTCTAATAAGGGATATCTCTGGCAGCAGCTAGAGGCAGCTGTACCTGGTGGGAATGAGCCCTCAAACCCGGGGGGCTCTGCCCACTTTCTGATAACAAAATTGGATACAAGAGACAATCCACCTGGCTATTGATCTCTTAGTGGCAGGTTGCCTTTCCCAACTTCACCATAGGTAAGGAAAGTTGGAGGGATTGAACCTGTGACCTTTGGTACGCTCTATATAATAACTAAGAGCTCTTAACATCCAGGCGTGCAACCTACTCTCACCGAAGAGGAGTGATCAGTGAAAAATACTGGAAGGGAGATAGATTGATTAAGATGGAGATCTGAAACCACCTTAGGCAAAAACTTCCTATTAGTCCTAAGGACTACCTTATCCCTGTGGAAAGAAATAAAGTCATTCTCCACTGACAAGGCTTGCAATTCACTTATCGTCTGGCAGAAGTGATAGCCACTAGAAAAACAGTTTTCCAAGTTAGGTACTTAAGCTCTGCAGAAGACAGAGGTTCAAAGGGGTTGCATTAACTGGGCAATGCAAACATTAAGGTCCCAAGCAGGGCGGTTCCGAAAAGGAGGATTAGTATGGAGTAATCCCTTAAAAACTTGGAAAACATAGGATGAGAGGAAGAGGGATGACTTTCCTGCTGAACAAAAGCAGACACAGCTGCCAAATGAACTCTCAGGGTAGCTGGTCTGAGACCCAAGGAATTAAGATGTACATGTAATCTAACAAAATGGGCAATTCAGCAGATTCTGGGAAATATTTTCCCAGCACACCAAATGGAAAACCTTTTCCATTTAGAACTATAAGCAGCCCTAGTGGAAGGCTTTCTGGAAGCCTTTAGGATCTCAAGAACACCCTAGAGAGGTGTAAATCAGCAAACTCTAACTCCTCAAGAGCCAGGCCTTGAGGTTGAGGATTTAGGTCCGGATACCAAACCCTTCCCTGGGCACAAGTCAACAGATTGTGATTCCTGGGGAGGCACAGGGGAAGATGGACTGTCAGAGACAGAAGGAGTGGGTACCAGGGCTGCTTGGCCCAATCCAGGGCAATCCGAATCACCCTGCAAGGCTGAGATCTGATTTTGACTAGTACTTTGAATAGGAGAGGAAAGGGGGGGAAAGCATAGAGGAACTTCCCCTCCCAATCCAGAAGAAGGGCATCCAGGGGAACTGAGCCCAGCACTGGAGGCCTGCAACAGAACAGAGGAAGTTTGTGATTGTCTGGGGCTGCAAAAAGATCTATCTGAGGGATGCCCCACCTGGCAAAAACAATCCCCAGCACTTGAGGATCCAGAGACCATTCGTGATGGCCCTGGGAAATCCTGCTGAGGGCATCCGCTAGGACATTTTCCTTCCCTGGAAGATGAACTGCTATGAGGGAAGTGTTCAGGGAATAGGCCAGAGACCACAACTTCATTGCCTCGGTGCACAAGGCCGAAGACCGAGTGCCCCTGTTTGTTGATGTACCACATTGTTGTGGTGTTGTCTGTTCTGACTTGTATCACCTTGCCTTGGACAGATGCAGAAAAAGCTTGAAGAGCTAAAAGACAGCTCTGAGTTCCAGCAAATTGATGTGGAGCAGAGATTCCTGGGACCAAACTCCCTGAGTGGAAAGGTCGCCCATGTGGCTCCCAACCCAGAGGAAGCATCTGTAGTGAGAGTCAAATCGTGAAGGGAAATGAAGGGGACCCCGCTCTTAATTGCTCTGATCCTGCCACCACTGGAGAGCTAGGATCAAGGTTCAGTCACTGGGACCAACTTGGAAAGGGGGTCTCTTCTCTGAGACCAAAGGTTCTCAAGTGAAACTGAATGTCTCTCATCTGAAATCTGGCTCCCTGCACAACAGCTGTGGATGCAGCCATGTGCCCCAGGAGCTGCAGAAAGTGTCTTGCTGGTCGAGAGACCTGCAGAGTGAAGGAAGAGGCCAGAGCCACTAAATTCCTTACCCTTTCTGGGGAAGAAAGCTCTAGCTAGCTTTGTCCAATTCTGCCCCTATAAAGGTGAGTACCTGGACTGGTTCCAGAACAGACTTTGGTAGGTTTAGCAGAAAACCCAGGGAGGTGAGAAGCTGCTGGGTGACCTGCAGGTGAGATTTTACCTGTTCTGGGACTGGCCTACAATGAGCCAGTCGTCTAGATAGGGAAAACAGCAATCCTCTGCCTCAAGTGGGCCACTGCCACTGCTAGACACTTTGTGAATACCCTTGAGCAGAGGTAAGGCGAAGGGCATTGCTCTGAACTGGTAATGACCTGAGGGCAGTTGGAGATCTGAGGTACTTTCGATGGGATCTTCTGATTAGGACATGGAAATAGGCATCCTTTAGGTCCAGGAGGCTAGCCAGTCCCTGGCCTTAGGAAAGGTAAAATCATTGCCAGAGTTACCATTTTGAACTTTGGTTTCAAAAGATGCTTGTTCAGATATCTGAGATCTAAAATGGGCGCCATTCTCCTGTCTTTTTGGGGTAAGAAGTATCTGGAATACAGACCCTGCCCTGATACAGGAGGAACCCTTTCTACTGCTCTGAGGCTAACAGGGATGAGACCTCTGTTTCCAGGCGAGGTCTCTGAAGCACTTGCAGGTAGAAAAAGTCTGCTTCTCAACTTGGGAAACTTTTTGAAGCTGAGAACCAGACCCGGCTTCACTACTTCCAGAACCCACTTGTCTGAGGTTAAAGCCCAATTCTGACTGAGTAAGCCAGCCTGCCCCACTGGTACAGGAGAATCGGCCCTAGGCTCCCCATCAGGGTGCCTGTTTCACAGGAACTTTAGGCTGGGGGTGGGAGAGGTCTGCCCACCCTCGTCTCCCCTGCCTCTGAAGAAGCCCCTCTGAGCATAGGCAGAGAGGCCTGGAGTCTGGTAGAAAGGCCTGTGAAAGGCCTACCCCCACCCTGGGCATGCCTTTGAGGAGTGGCCTGCTCCTTAGCCTGAGCACTCTTGTAAGTAGTCCTATATTCATCCATCTTCTTCATGTAGTTCTCTGTCTGCTCTCCAAACAGAGAATTTCCCACACAGGAAAATTCATAGCCTTAGTCTGGGTATCCTGTGACAAACTAGTACACCTGAGCCAGGCCAACCTCAAAAGCTACAGATGTGGCCATGACCCTAGAGAAACATCATTAACATCCACAGCAGCATGAAACTGAACCTTAGAGGCTTCAATGCCATCAGCAGCCACCTGTTCTAGTTCACTAGCCAGCTGGCCATGGGCCTGCTTGGCCAATTGCATAACAGTATCCCATCTAGATTTCTGATACCTAGCTACATAAGCCATATAATTTGCTTGCCTGAGTCCCAGAGGCTGCCATATACTGTTTTTGCCATGGCATCAATCTTCCTGGAATCCTTGTCAGGAGAATGTGAAGCCAAGGAATATTAGCTTTATCACAGCAGCAGCCTAGAACTACCCAACATGACTGCATTGCTGAGAAAGGAATTCTGTATCAGGGCCTGACAATGTATACCTTCTGTCCATCTTTTATCTACAGGAGGCACAGAATTAGGAGCTTTTAAAATTTTAATTGTTTGTTTCCTAAAAGACTTATGTAAAGGAATAGACAATCTCCTAGACTCTGGAATATCCATCATTTCTACAAAATCAGGCTCCTCTTGCTCATCCACAGCCTCTTCTAAAGGAAGCTGGAGGGTTTCAGCAACTTTTTATAAAACATAAAATGAGATGGGGACTCAGACAGCATAGGGGAGATTCTAAGGTCTGTCTGGGGAGATGTCGGTTCAATGGGCACACCAGACCTTCCCAGCCACATTCATACTGTTCATAAGCCTCCTCCCCTCCTCTGGTTCATAAAATTCCTCAATATCATAATCCTGAACCACTGGGACGGACGAACCGACCTTTCACCAGATAGTGGTGGTTCGGACCGGACCCTGAGACAGTGACTGGACAATCTGTATGGCTTTTGCTATCTCTGCAGCAGTTGAGAAGGAATTTTGGACCCAGACCTGCTGATTTTCTTGTTTTCTTTACTGGAATTGGTTCCTCAGAACCAGCTTTTCTTTGCCGAGGAAGTCTGGCTCTGGTCAGAGGCGCACTCCTGGTTCGGTTGGCACCGAACCGGGCTGGCCATCGGGTCAGCGGACTTTTGGCCTCTCGTTCCTGAGCCTGCCCAATCTTTTTCCAGGGTGGCTGCAGGGAAATTCTTACATACCTGGCAGTCTGACTGGAGTGGTCAAACCCTAGACAATAAACACATGTGGTGTGTGGGTCAGCCTTGGCAAAGACTTCCCCACAAACATCACAGTGTTGAAACAGTGGCCCAGTTTTTCTTTTGGGTTTCTCAGACATAGTGCCAGCCCTAACCAAAAACTTGCCCTTTTGCGGCGGTGCCAGACAGGAACACCCTTATCGGTTCCCTAACCGTGTCGCGAGTATTGGAAAAACACGTAATAAATCGGTTTTTAGAACCGATAAGAACCGGGAACCGCACTCTAAAATAGTAACTTTAGCTTTAAATGAGTTTTAAACCCACTGATCGGTTCAAAACCGAACCCGATAACCACAAGTTCCACACAGACAAAACCTTCATTTACTTACGAGTTACCACAGATAGAGCTTGAACCGAACGGTTTTGCAGTTAAAATAAAACTATTCTCGGTTAAATCCAACCGAGAAAACACTTTTTAAACCGAGAACTGAACCGAGCAGAAGGAGAAATCTCTGGAGCGACTGTTCACTGAGGCGGAGTAAAGAATCTGACCGTTCAAGTTTGAAATGACACAGATAGAGCTGCTCTCGTGCCAAAATTCTATTTTGGAATGGTTTTAACCATTTCACTCCGGGGCAGTTCTAGAGCTGGATCAAACTGCTGATGTCTATAATATAGCAAGACTTCATGTTGTTTGAAGAGCGCATGCGAAAACTTGAGGCTGAGCGGTCAGCAACTTTTATTAATAATCTGATAGAAATTTTTCGCAACCCCCCAACCTCTGCCATTGTTCCAGCAGCCATCTACTTCTCAAAAACCTGCTCCCCCCTCCAAATATTCAAGGCTCTGTTTATAATGGTCCATTTCAGTACTCTTCTGTTAACAATGTGGGTACCTCAGAAAACATGGGTCAGAATGTTGTGCAGAGCAGTTATTATGCAAGGCCTGCTAGTGTCAGCATGGCTCAAGAGCTATTCAGTGATGATATGACTTGGACCGAACTATGAGTAAAAATCTTTTTTACATGAAAATAAAATAAAATGATTTCCCTGTTAACGGTTTGTTTTCATGGTGATACTGTAATGAAAGGTGCGCCATGCTGATCTGCGATTCTTAACATTGATTTTAATGCTGCCAGAATGCAATGCCATAACAAGTTTTAATACTTTTCATACCTTTTAAAAGTTCATGACTTAAAATCAGAACACATGTTGGTGTATTATTGCAAACTGTTGCAAAACTATTAAAGCAGTTTCACTCAAATGTAATTGCGGTACAGGCAACATAACATTTTACTTTGGGTTTTAAATTACCTGTAAAGAAGTGAAATGTTGACAGCTGTGACAGCAAGTAATTCCTATGAATAACACGTGAAGGGCTGAAACAGTACAGATGTTAAAGTTTTTCTAAAAAAGTTTTTGAACATCATATTCATGGGGGGGGCGCTATGAAGCCCAAGCAAGATTGAGGTTTTTGGCTGAAGCTCTGAATTCCCCATACTAACTTATCGAAATAAAAGTATTCTACTGGAAGATAATTATAAAATTGAAAGCAACAACAGGTGTAGGAAGAGACCAGGTACAAAGACGGGCAATCCAAAAAGAGACAAGCTACAACAGGAAGGACCAAAAAGCAAAAATGCTTCCACTCCTCCAGTCACCCTATCAGCACAGGGCCGCATGGAATCTACTTCGGATGACCCACGTAGCGAGACACTCCAAAGCATCGGAATAAAACTCAACAGACTGATATTTTCAGTAACAACTTTATCAGAAAAGTTTGATGCTTTGGGAATCCGAGTTACAACTTTAGAGACAGAGCTACCCCGACTACAAACTGAATCTATTGAGGCTAAGCAACAAGCTGCGGCTGCTCTTGGAGCTACAAGCGGCCTAATTAAGGAAAATACCCACTTGAGATCCAGAATTGAAACTTTGGAAAATCAAGCTCGCTCTTCGAATATTCGAATTATCAGATTGCCTGAGAGATGCGAGGGCGATCACTTACCCACTTTTATAAAAGATTGGCTGGAATCACAATTGGAGCAATCGCAGCAAGAAGGGAGCATCAATATCCAAAAGGCCTACAGAGCTATCTATAGGGGTCGACAAGATAACTTCGAGGCTCCTAGAGTGGTTGTAACGGTTCTGGACGGACCGGGATCTAGAGATCGTATCCTAGCATTGGCGAAAAGACGACGTACGCTGCTTCACGATGGCCAACAGATCGCTATTTTTCTTGACCCGAGTTATGCGACCCGTCAGAGGAGAAAACGGTTCAACGGAGTGAGGGCACTCCTACGAGAAGCAGATATCGCACACGGCATGGTTTTCCCTGCAAGGCTGAGGATTTTGCACCAAGGATGTGTATACTTATTCACAGATCCAGCAGAAGCCCAGAAATGGGTTCAATGCCATGCAGCTTCTTCTCATCGGCGCGCGACATCGTCGGATCAAGATTCGGAAGACAAAAATACTTCAGACCCTTGATTAGGCCTGTTTCAGTAACTACTGCACTCTTTTCTCTTTCTTGTCCCGAACCTCTGCATAGATCTGTACTAATTAGATGGGTAAAGAAATTTTAATGGCGACTGAATAAGTTACTGGAAAATTTCTTCATATGCTGGGTGAAGAAGGGACTTTTTGAGACTTCAAACTATATTATTCCAACAATGAGTGATCTTACTGAATTACAGTTATGTAAAGTAGTTCTACACTAGCTGAAGTGTTGCTAATCAGCTTTTCTTTGATTAAGAAAAATATAATAGTTTACAATAGATAAAACGCTTGTACCCTAGATGAGTTGTGGGGATTCAAAAGTCTCAGTTACAAAGAGGAACTAGACCTCACTGGAGGTTACTTCAACTTGTAATGTGCATGGTTAAATAATTTCTCCTTTTTAGGAGATAGAAATAGGGACAACTGAATGTTTAATGTTTGGGGATATTACCATGCCGCTCATGGGCCATTTAAACAGCAATCTACTGAACGTTAAAGTTTTTACTTATATGTGGTAATCCCTCCATGATGTATCTAATAGATGTGGCGTGAATTTATAATTGCGTGTATTAAGAGGGGTGGCACCCTCAATGGTTATGTATAACCTATTTGATATGTACTGCATCAGGAATTGAACTGTATGTTCATTAAAAAAAAACAATAAATATAAAGTATAAAAAAATCATTCATGAGTTTACTTCATCTGTTCATAACATGAAATGGTAAACAAAAAAGATAACTTCGTTAAAAAGTCTGGCTGAAAAGTTAACTTCAGGAGTACATAACAAGAACTGGTAAACAATGAAAATATTACTTCATTTAAAACTGTATTGTTTGTCACTTTGTACTCATTAAATACATCATAGTTACACCATGTGTACTTTGCAAAGTCACAAGGAAACGCACTGAATACTGTGTTTTGAGGTATCAGTAGCAAAATGCATGTACTTATGCTGTTAGGGTACAGAATGCAATAGATTCCTGAGGTTCACAACTGAATACTGCATTTGTGGGTATATCCACTGTCATGCAGGGCATACAGTACTTATAATTCACTTCAGCTGTCATCCCCTGGGCATGTTTCCAGGTATGTGGCAAGGGCTTCACAGATGGCATGTGCCTGTCTCCCTACTTCAGCAATACTGCAGTCTTCATAGATGACATGATGTGCCTCAGGTTGCTGATATGCATCACTGTCACTTATCCATTCCTGCAAGAACTCTTCAGATTTGGATTCGCATACATTGTGTAGGATACAGCAAGCAGCAACCACTGTGTGTACATGTTCAATGGAGAATTCCATGCGCTTTAAGAAACACCGCCATCTACCCTTTAGCCTGCCAAAGGCACACTCGACTACCATGCGTGCTCTACTGAGTCTGTAGTTGAAATTCCTCTTGTGTGGGTCACTGTAGTCTGGGAATGCCTTCATTAACCAAGGAAGTAGGGAGTAGGCAGGGTCACCAATGATGACTACTGGAATGATGGTACCCCATATCCTGTGTGGTTGCTGGGAATAGGGTCCCATTCTGCCCCTTTCTGTATATAGAGCTGTTCTTAAAGACTCTTGTATCATGCACGCATCCTGGCCAGCCAATATTTATGTCCTCGAAAAGAAAATGGTTGTCCACCACAGCCTACATAATAAGAGAGTAGTAGCTTTTTCTGTTATAATAGTCAGTAGCATTACTGGGTGGGCAGATGATTGGGAAATGGGTGCAGTCTATGGCACCACCACAGGAAGGGAATCCCCACTCACACTCAAAGCCAGCAGTCACTTCCATCACAGTTGCCGAAATGAATGACACGTGGCATGAGTATTCGCACCATTGCTTGACAGATATCAACAACTATATCACATACAGTCGAGCGTGCAACGTCAAAAAGGTGCCCTAGGGTGCAATAATCTATGTTTGTGGCCAATTTCCACACAGTAATCGTTACACGTTTAACAACTGGTACAGATTTTCTGAACTGTGTGTCCATCCTGGCTATGCTGTCCTGCAGTTCACCACACAGTGCATTAAAAGTATTCCTGGTCATCCGGAAATTCAGTAGCCATTCTACATCTCCCCAGGTGTTTAGGACGTTGTCCCACCAGTCAGCACTCCTCTCCCTACACCAAACGGCTCTATCCGATGTCAATACCAAACAAGCACAAGCAACTACACTGTGTAGTACAATGAGCATTGAATTCAACCTCAGCATTTGCTGGTACAACATACGCTGCCTCCTCTGCTTTAACAGTATTCTTCTCCTCATTCGCCATCTGTATGCCTCTGTATAACAGGATGCCACAAGAGACAACAGTAACTGCTCGTTGCGGGCTGCCATTTTTAAACAATGCCATGGCAACCCAATAGAGGAATCCTGGGAAACAGCCATACGCAGTACTTGCTGGTAAGCAGTTTGGATGAAACACGCTAGCGCACCATGCCACACGGATCCGGTATACTTCTCAAGTCTGAACAGAACAACACGACTGACTAGAAACACTTTTAAAAACAGAACAGATGGGCCGGCCCGGTGGCGCTGAGGGCTGAGGCGCTGGATGCCTTACCTCGCTCCACACCGGCGACTTGCGTTAGGGAGCGAGCATGGGTTGCCGGGGGTCAGCCGTGGAGAAGGATTGAGCGCCCAACAGCAGCTCTCCTTCCCTGAGGGGGATTACTGTACACTCCCGCTGCAATACCACCACCTAGGGGAGCTTGGGTGGATGATGCAGTAGATGGGATCAGCAGCAACACTGGGTAGAAGTTAGCAGGGGGCAGAGCAGAAGGCGTGGGCGCATTGGCCCCCACTGAATGCTGACTTCAGGGGAAGGATGTAAAAACAGGAGGAAACACCACCTCACTCTCTCCTAGGCAACGACACCTCGCGCCGCATTTCCGGACGGCTGTGGCAAACTCCGCTGTGCTGGGACCACAACAAAGAATGACTGACTCTGAGATGGAATTGGGGGTCCCTCCTCACCCGCCCGGGGGTCTACCGGGTACCTAGGATTAGTGGGAACATGCACTCATGGGGCAGACTGCGACCGGATTGGGATGCAGTAGCAAGGATGTCCGAGAGAGTGGAGAGAGGAGGTCAGTAGGAGTATAAAAACAGGGTTAAAAAAAAAACCAAAAACAGAACAGACAGTGTGAGTGCTATAGCATGGTAAGGCTTAATAAGTTTTAAAAAACGTTTCTCCTTACCATGCTATAGTGTGAACAGGGCCTTAGGGAGGCAGTGTAGCCCACACACTGTCATAACTGTGAACTAGGAGATCTCATGTTCAACTACTTCCATGGCCACTAGTTATGTGAACTTCTGAGCAAGTCACTCAACTCCCCTGTGCCCCAGCCCTCTAACTACAGCAATGAAAAGAAATGTAACTGCAGCATTCATAGTTGCCTAGAAAGGAAAGCCTGATCTCTCAGTAGTGTAACATTACTAAATTTCTGTGTGACATATACCTTGGCAGAAAAAGATCAACTGAATTTAAAAAGTGGATTTTGCATTAACTTAAATGCCACTGAGAAAACAGAATAACACAAATAAAAAAAGAGACAAGAAAAACAGAGTGCACAGTGTTAGTTATCTTCAATGTAAAAAGAACTAAAGAGAAGTTTTTATTTTAGGCTGACCCAGTGACGCTGAGGGTTGAGGTGATGGATGCTACACCTTGCGCCACGCCGGTGACCTGGTTTGGGAATGGACTCAGGTCATTCAGGGGTCAGCCAGGGAGGTAAGGATTGAGTGTGCGGAGGACTACTCTCCTTCCTCTGGGGGGGAGGGGGTTGCGCTGCATGCATCAGCACAAGAGGGGTTGGACCCGCACCCAGGGTGCTTGGCTGCCTCCATGGAGGTGGAGACAGCTGCTGCACCCATTGCGAGGGGGAGAAAACAGAGGAAAAATACCAGGACCCGGCAGGACCCATGATGGCCCTGATAGGCCGGAGGACACACCCATCGGGGGTGTAGCCTCTGCCAGGTCCGCAGAGATGGTATAAATAATGTTGTGATTTAAAAAAAAAAAAGTTTTTATTTTTCCTTTACATTTAATGTTTTGTTTTCCCCGCCTTCCATGCCCCTCAGTGCCTCACTCATCATGCCACTTTCCCCTGTCCGCCAGACTTACTCATGTCAGTGTCACCCACTGTCAAAACCCAGTGTGCCCCACTGGTGCCCAGGCTGGTTCAATCCCTGCCAGGTGGCACCCCTCCCCAGCTTCAGGATAAGATAAAGTTCATGTTACTAAAGCCAAGGAACAGGCACCAGGGGCTTGGTAGTTGGCGCACTGTCGAAGAAGGTCTGTTGGCATGGGGAGCACATAGGGAGGCTGCAACCGAACTCTGCCTAGCCAGGCATATTTTTTTAGTCACAATTTTTGCACTCCATCTCGTCGGAGAACATATAACACCTGCTGGCTGGGTGTGCCTCAGTGGAAGTATTATTAAAAAGCTGTTGGACAACATTATGTCATTGTTTTCCACCAATATGTACGAGCGCAACATGAAAGTGAAAACAGGAAATGCAATCTCTGTCTCTCTCTTTCTCTCACACTTATCGGAAGCAGTATAGCATTGTGGTTTAGGGCTCTGAGCTGCAAACCCGGAGACCTGGGTTTGAATCCCACAGCCCCTACTTGCATACTGTGTGACCCTGAGCAAGTCACTTAACCTCCTTGTGCTCCCAGGTCGCACCCAGAAGCAAGCTTCAGCTTAGAGTGCGTTTCCTAGTTAAAACATTTCCTCTTCCCTTCATGCTAGGCACTTTTCCCTGTTCTCCCCACCCATCCCCTGCTCCTATGCAGACTGTGCCCACACTGGCACCCTGTGGCAGGATCAGCTAGCATGTGGTCACTACACCAGCAATGACCCCATACTTCCTCCAAGTGCAGCTCTCAAGAGGTGCAGGTCATCTCCCTTCCCTAGAAGGGAAGCGTCCCCACACAACTCACTTTCACCCTCCCTGCCAGCCTCTGCTCCTGACTTCCCGGCTTGAGGCACAAACTCTAGTCACTGGCATGCTACAGTGGTCCACCACAGAGCTGGCAATTCATTTTTAGAAGAACTATAAAACTCATAAGCTTATCTGTGTATGAAAAATTACTAGCTAAAACTACTTAATGCAACAACAATTAAAACAGTTAAAAATAATGATAAACATTAAAGAACAGTCACAAATAATAAGTGACTGTTTTTTATCCATACAGAATGAACTCCCAGCAATGTGGGGGGGGGGTGCTACTTAGCTATACATCCTCTCTGAAGGCTTTCCGTGTTTGTCATGATAGTATTTTATTACAGTTTTACACAGTAACAAAGTTTTGCAAGAGCTTAATTTGTTTCCTATGTAAACAGAGGCCTGTGCAGCTTGACATGGTGTGCTTTTGTTTTGCTACTGTGCTTCTCTCGAGATGTTAAGGGAGCAAATTCCCACTAAAAAAAAAAAAAAAAAAATGGCTCTACAGGGGGAACTGGTAACGTGTTGACAAGCCTTTCACCTCTAGGTCACGGGTGCAAATCCAGTACAGGTTGGTAGCATTATCACCAAAGTGCTGTTCAGTGGCCAACATGAAAAGAGTTGTAATGGTCTCAGTTCGGTTTTCAGTGGGCAGATGTCCAAATCACAAAACCACCACACAACTGGCACTAATTGGAAGCCTTGCTGACAGTCTCATGCGAGAGGCCAAGGAGTGAATGGGCATGGAGTCTGAACTACCTACCCTCTCATCTACATGGTGGTCCCTCCGTGGCATGTTTGAGGCACATTGGCAGGGCATTGTGGGGAAGCTTGCACTGTGATCACCCGTGCTGTACCTGTCACGCGGATTAATGGAGGACTTAAGTTTCCAGTGCTGTATATCCAGTATTTTTAATGAGCATGAAATTCACACAGAAAAACAAACAGAAAAGGTTCTACAGCAGCAGCTACTTTAATTGCTAAACGGTTACATTAGTGAGAGAAAAAACAGCTGGAGAATTATACTTTTTCAAGTTTAAAAGTGTGTGGGTTGTTTTTCTGCTCCTCACTTGGTCCTCATGCACCCTTCTTTGGGCCTGCCTAGCACACAGCTACCTACCAAACTCATCAACTCCAACTGCCTTTGCTCAGTTCTAAGCTCCCCAAGATTTTCCACCGGCCACAGGTTAAGAACTGAGTTTTACAAAAACCTAGGAAAAAAACAGAAAAAAAAAGTGTGTGTGTGTGTGTGTGTGTGTGTGTGTCTTCTCTCCCTCTATCTAACCAGTTCCTTGGGTAAATCAGTGCACCCTGAGAAGGTGGAGGACCACCATCTCACTGAAGTGTAACAGCAGCAGCCTGACAGTGTTATATACCCGGCATAGTGAAAAACTAACTCAGTAAGCTGCATTACAGCAAGGCCAGTGGGAATCTGAGCTAAAAAGTAACTTTTGCTTAGGATCACGAGTCTGAACGTCCCTTCAACAGCATTTCAGGCCAACCCTATAAGACTCCTACACTCAGCGAGTGTCTCAAACCAAGTGCTGTGGTGTGTGGAGGCAGTATTCTGGCTGCCCTTTTAGCCAGTATGTTATTTTATGCAGTTGTACAAAAACATAGAAAAATAAAGAGTGCGTGTGCGTCTGTGTGTGTGTATTTTCCCTCTATTCCCGTGCAAATCTGGGAAGATGGAGGACCAGCATCTCATCTTACCCAGTGCGTGGTCACCAAAGTGTAGCAGCAGCAGTCCGACAGGTCACATATCCTGCATAGTGAAAAACTAACCCAGTAAGCTGTATTACAGCAAGGGCAGAGAGAATCCAAAGTTAAAAAGTCACTTCTGTTTAGGATCGTGAAACTAAAGTTCCATTCCTAGTCAAGGGTTAGCCTGAATTTATTTAACTGGAGCTTGATTGGGGGTATTTACCTAGAAACCTGGAAAATTGCTAAAATTGTGCCTATTTTCAAACATGGTGAACAAACACTACCACTAAATTATCAGTCAATTGCCTTCCTGCCATTGGTGTCAAAGGTCTTTGAGAGACTAGTACATATATTGGATACATTATGACCGGTGGTGGAATACATAATTTATGTGAATGAATGGAGAGTGACCTCGGCTACCATCCGCTATGCTCCGCCACTCATGAGGGTAGCCAAGGTCACTCTCCACTCATCACATAAATTGTGAATTCCACCGTCGCCATAACGCATCCGATACATACAAACAGGACTGTGTTTCGTGCCGCTTTTTTTTTTAAAGATGATATTAATACAGTGGTATAAATGGATTTATTCCACTGTGGTAATGATATCACCACAGTGGTATAAATACAGTTATACAGCTATCAGGATAAATATAATCTCTTCACAAAATATCAATTTAGCTTTAGGAAAGGACACTCCACAGGTACAATGCTCACCGATCTCCTAGACTTGACTTCTAACTCTGAGTGAGTGTGGAGTGGTGGGCATGGTGTTCGTGGATTCGTCCAAAGCTTTCAACCTGGTAAACCATCAAATACTACTAAAAAGATAAGAAATCTTAAATATCTCTGAGAAACCTTTAAGTGGTTCTCATCTTACATCACAAATAGACCACAAAGGGTATGTACCGACAGTCACCTATCCACATTAAACAAAGTTTACACAGGAGTACCACAGGGCACAATACTAGGCCCACTACTATTTTTGGTTTACATGAATAACTTAGCAAATTTCATAAAAAACACTGACATTTGTCTTTATGCTGATGACATGATATTAGTAGCCGCTGGTACCGATTACATACAAGTAGAAGGAAAACTACAGAGTTTTGGGAACTGCATATATGGCTCGAAAACTCATGTTTAGTGTTAAACAATAAAAAGTCTCAGGTTATGGCCTTTCACACTGGCGGGAGGGAGGGCGACTTGAGATTCAAAATAACTACAAAGTATGGTACCAACTTAAATCAGGTAATCAAATATAAGTACCTCAGCATATGGATAGGCAAACAATTTTTAATCACCTGCTGGCCCAGTGGCGCTGAGGGCTGAGGCGCTGGACACCTGACCTCACGCTATGCCGGGGACCCATACTTGAGAATGAGCACGGGCCGCTGGGGGTCAGCAGGGGAGGAAAAGGATCGAGCATCCAAGGAACTGCTCGCCTTCTCTAGTGAGGGGGGAGACACCAGCAGTCAGTGTTGACTGGCCCCTAGCAGTTGCTGGGGGACAGCACACTGACGCTTAAAAAGGGGAGCAGAGGAGGCAGATGCTTGGAAGAGCGCATGCGCTCTCTCCATAGGGCGTCACTGCACATCTCCTCTCCTAAGGGGAGAAAGAGGAAAACGAGTCTCCTAGGCATGGCATGATGACAGCCGATCCCTATCCGTTCCAGCGGGTTGAGGGATCCCCACCGCCCCGCCACGGGGGACAAGCTGTGGAGGACAGCGGAAGGTAGGCCATGAGTGAGGGACAGGGCTGGGGGATCAGGCAAGAAGGTGTGCCGCTCAGGGCAAGGAGAAAGAAATTAACTGGAAAAAAAAACCTTTAATCACCATATAAACATCATGACAAAAAAGTAAATTGCAGATTAAGTACTTTCAGGAACACAGCATTTTGCCTGAATAAAAACATTAGACATACAATAGTAAATTTATTGTTACTTACAACAAACTGGCTAGATTTATATTACACTGCGACTACAGGACTCATTGTATAATGTATGAAATATTGGGTTGGTTGACATTGTGAAATAGGAGGAAATTGCTTTGTGAGGGTGTGTGTGCTCGCGTTCTCTCTACTCGGTATCTCACTCTAAGCAGCTCTTAGGGTAAATCAAGGCATCCTGGGAAGGTGGGAGGACCCACATCTCAAGTTTCTCAGAGTGCGGTCACCAAAGTGCAGCAACCTGACAAGCTTATTATATACCCTGCATAGTGAAAAACTAACCTAGTCAGCTGCATTACAGTAAGGGCAGAAGTACTTTGAGTTAAAAAGTCCCTTTTGTTTAGGACCCCGAAACTGGAAGTCCCACTCAGCGGCACTTCCAGTCCAACCCTATAAGATTCCTATGCCCAGCAAGCATCAGCAACAAGTGGCTAAGGCAAGCGTGTCTGCCAGCGACTGCCGAGTAAGACAAACAAATGGATACACCCCTTTTATCTCCACTAACCTAGGGTAAGCTAATTTTTCTACTCACATCTTTGCCCTTATTTTCAATATGGAACCCACAGGAGACATTATGAATAATGTAAAGAGGGATCAAGAGTGAAGTGCAGTAAGTGCCTAATATATACTTTAACTCCATCCTACGATATATGTGGAAGCTATCTATACCTGTGGTGAATGTCTGGCATACTCATCCCTAACCACTGAAATAAAAAACATGAGAAGCGAACTATAAAAACAGCAAGAAATAAATAAAAGAGAGTTCTTTATGAATGTCATCACAGCTGACACCACACCACCCTAAATGGCACATCTCTCAGAGATAAAGAAATAGAGATGAAAGTGATGAGGCAAACAGTTCAAGCCTAGTAGAAAAAAAACCTAAGCAAGGCAACGAGGATAAAGAAAGTAATGATAATGAATGGTACACTGCTGCTAATGAAAGGAACAAAAAAAAAGTGGGGGGGGGGGCGCAGTATCAACTACCGCAAATGCACACCCATTGTTTAATCGACTTAGCCCTCTTAACGTTGAACAAATGAATGCCCAGATAGCAGAGAGCAATCAAACAGAAGAGACAAATAACAGTCATAAGTGACTCAATACTGCGCTATACGGACATTACAATCTGCAAAAATAATGTTTTTTCTGGTGCAAGAATAAGTGATATAAACAACCGTATAGATAATATCCTTACCCCAGCAAAACTGATTTCATCTGTTGTGCTTCATTTGGGGATAAATGATGTAGGAAGGCAACATGAAAAAAATACATATGCTACGAGTTACTGGACCTAGGGGAAAAAATTAAAAATAAGGGCTACAAAAAGTTGCAGTATCAGGAATACTCCCCGTTCCCAAGGCGTACACTGAAAAGAAAAACAAATAATAAACAGAATAAATATCAGGTTGGAAAACTGGTGTAACAAAATATAATCTTCAAAAAACATTGGAAAGATTTCTATTAAAAAAGTGTATTCTCAAAGGATAAAAAAGACAAGATGCCGCGTCAGCATGTGGTCTGAAAGCAGAACAAAATGGTTATATTAAATGCATGCTGAAAATGGAAAATGGAGTTAAAAATGTATGTTTTGACTTTAGGTCTTCAGGGAATATCTAAGAGAGAAAAAAAACAAAGTTAGTGAAGAGGGGAGGTAAAATAAGGGATATATGTGGGGAAAGAAGAAAGGGGACGGCTCAATCAAGGAGAAATGATAAAAGGCAAGATTAAGAGAGAATCTGTGAAACACAGATTCACTTCACAGATTCTCTCTTAATCTTGCCTTTTATCACTTCTAAACAACACTTAAAGTATGATGGGAAATGGAGCAATGTTCTTCATAGAATGTCTTCAGCCCCCCTTAGGCTCCGTCAACATGTACACGAAATGGGGGTTGGAAGCCCTTTTGAAATAACACCAAAAAGACTTCTAGTTAGTTCCAATATCTTATTTATTCTTTTCCCCTACATTTCACCCCATTAGGGGTTTGTTAACGGGGTATATATATTCTTAATTCTCTTCAATATTCTTGTTCATATCTCACTAGGCTGTACAATATTTATAATGGCTCATAAGAGTTCTTTCAACTATTGTGCCAGCATTTGTGAATTTCATTCTCTGAGATACACCTGGTATGTCTCACAGACTGACTCACAGATCCTAGATTAAAGGTCCAAATTCATTGAAATCCTGAAAGGAGATCAGTACAAACGCCACACAAAATGGCTGAATGATTCTGCATTTAATCTAAGATCTGTGAGACAGTTTGTGAGACATACCAGATGTATCTCAGAAAATAAGTATATCACAAATGTTGGCACAATGGTATGACAATCTAAATTGTGCAACAATGTGAACGCGTAAAGACTGAAGATTAACAAACCCCTAATAAAGAGGGCGAAACGTGGGAAAGAATAACTAAGATACTGGAATTAACCTGAAGTCTTGGTAGTGTTCAGAACCCCACATTCTTTTATCACTTCTCCTGAGCCTTCCCCTTTTTTCTTTCCCCACATATACATCCCTTATTTTACCTCCCCTCTTCACTAACTTTGTTTTTTTCTCTTTTGGATATTCCCTGAAGAAGACCTAAGGTCGAAATGTAGATCTGTAACTCCATTTTCAGCGTGCATTTAATATAACCATTTTGTTTTGTTTTCTCAAAGGATGGTTTACATTTAAATGAATGGGGAGCAAAGACACTAGGAACTCGAATTACGGAGATGCTTGGGAATCTAAATTTAAACTAGCAGATGTTGGGGAACAGCGTAGTAGACTGCTCACAAATAATATATAAAGGTACAAGACACAGGCATGAACATAAAACTGATATTAAATACACACTCTTAAATGCTCAGAATCTGACAAATAAAATGGAAGAACTACATGCTTTCATTAATAAAGGGGATTATAACCTAATCACCACCACAGAAACATGGTGGAACAAAGTCAAAATTTTGGGGGAAAAACCCTTCAAGGTTACACTCTATATCACAGGGACAGGCAGCTAAAGAAAGGTGGTGGAATGACTTTCTATATAAAAGAATAGATAACTTCAGTTAATATCACAGAAAAACAAATGAAAGCTCCAGAAATAACGAACACAATGGGTCAAAATCACAAATAATAAAAACAGCCCACTAATATTTGGCATTTGTTATAGACCACTAGCTTCAACAATGGAAATAATAAAACAAATGTTGTCAAAAATTGAGATGGCCTCTGATATGGGTTACATTATAATCATGGGAAACATAAATCTCAGAGACACAGAAGAGGTAAATGATTCAGCACAAAGAACACCAGGTCAAAATCTACTTAATCTCATCGAACAGCTAAAACTAAAACAATATGTTAAAGAAGCCAGAAGAGGAAATAATATTAGATATTACATCTAATACTATAACTGTACATGACTAACATAGATCTGCCATTCTCTGGCAGTGATCATAACTCTGTGCACTTTAAAATTAAAACAACATACAGTATGAGCAGATAAATGGCACCACTGAATTGTATCTATATGATAAAGCAGAAATAAGTGGTATCAGACAGTAACTGGAGGCAACTGATTTGGAAAAGGTATTACAGAATAAATCGGTTGATTTAAAAATATGGGAAAAATGGAATGAGACCGAAATGGTTGACAAGAAGGATTAAAAAATTAAAATAAAAAAAAAAATCATACAAAAACTGCCTAATTAAAAAGAAAGAAATGTTATGGCACAGATACCCTCTCCCTGCAACATCCCCCTCACCCTGTCCCATCCTGTCTTGAAACCGTCCATTGTTTTTTTTAAGGATACCACCTCCCTGGCAACTCATTCCACTTATCCACCACCCACTCGATGAAAAAGTGCCTCAACTTCCTCCGGAACCTTCACCCCACTAGCTTTAGGCTGTTACCCCTAGTGGTCTTGTTTCCACTAACGAAAAAGAGGCTCTTAGTGCTCACCCTGTTTATACCTTTAAGGTACTTGATCTCCGTCATGCCCTGCACTGTCAGTGATTCAGCAGGTTGCACACTCACCTCTGAGGCCAAAATATCAGAAGGTTTTGGGTTCCAGCACCACACCAGGCACTTGGGGTAAAGTCCCAATACTGACACTGTCGTGCATCACGAGCAGTATGACACACTCCTGAGGTGCTGTCTTTCAGATGAGACCTGAAACCAAGTTCCCGTCTGCCTGTTCTGGTGGTTGTTCAAGTGGACGTTAAAGATCCCATGGCACATCTCGAAAAGAGTAGGGGAATTTCTCAGTGTCCTGGCCAAATTTCCCCATCACTAAAAATACCACCAACAGCTTAATCTGGTTCAGTGTCAGCTGGTTACCATCTGTATCCCGCCCCCCCCCCGTAGAGGCTGAAAATAGGCATGGCTCTTAGGGACGTGGGTACCCATGTCATTTACACACATTTTGTGCTTGGAACGGCTCGCTCCTGCCTGCCCCAAGATGCTCAGCAGTACAGGCCTGAGAAGTCCTGAGCGGGCTGCTGTATTGCGCATGCACAAAATGCATGACTCTGTCCCCCCCTTCCTCACCCTTGGTCACCTGGTGGCTTTGGCACCTTGGAGAGGGGAGAAACGACAGAGAACATGCAATGCAACAAGGCTGAGTGTGTGGGGGGGGGTCATCAGATCAGTTCCCTCTTGCCACCGGACAGTGTGGTTCATCCTATGAGGATGCCTGAGCTAGGAAAATGAGAGCCATTTTGCAGAAGCATCGACGGCTGGAGAGAAGCGCGGGGGGACAGTGTTTAAAGAAAAAAAAAGTTTTACGTAAAAAAAAAAATTGCAGACAGTCCATGCAAACACACGAGGACAACAAGGCAGAGGCATAACAGTGCCAGGAGGCTTGTACACATCACTGTGGAGGCACCAGTTACTTTTTTGTAGTACAATGGAGGCAAATTTTACATTTTTGATTATTTTATACAGTTTAGGTCATCGCGACTATTTGGAAAATGGTTTAGTGAGCTTAGGGTTTACTGTGTGTTTATGTGCTTTGTGTTTCTGTACAGGACCCAAGCAGTGGGAGTGCCAGCATTGCGGCCAGGGGGAGACCGAAGAGCTGGGTGGCGGAAAGGCGAGAGTGCCTCGTGAGCGGCACACAGCAATATGTCTCAATTAAGCCTTACTGATTATTTTGCTGGAGGAGAATCTTCAGCAGCAAAGGACAAGGAACAAACATCACCATCCTCTGAGTGTGACTTAAGCGCATCTCAAGAGAATGACATTGTGAATGATGAAATTGAAAATGATAAGCAGTCTGAACAGACTGCATCTGCTAAAAGCAAGAAATTAAGGTTGTGGAGGGACAGCTGGATAAAGTTATTTCCATGGCCTGTAAAGGAGGAAGCAGAGGGAAATATTGTTGGGAAGTTCAGTTGGTGTAAAAAAGGTGGCAAAAACAATCCATTTGCCACAACTGGCACAGCCAATTTGCCAGTGTCTGCTTTCTACAGACATGAAAGAAACAGAGAACATTTGCTGGTGCACACTGGAAAGAAAACAGCAGAAAAACTGTCTCTGCCAGTGGCATCTAAGAAGCAGGTCTCAGGTCCTGAGGCAAAGGATGACAGCAAAGTTGCTCAGTTAATGACAATGTACTACCTTTCCAAACAAGGACAATCACTGAACCAGTTTGAAACACTGATAGCTCTACAGGCGAGAAATGGAATCTTTCAGGCCGGGGCACAGGGCTCTTGCTTGTGGAATGACACTGGTGGTGGTGTTTTACATCCACGGAAACAAAATGGCTATCCAGCCCTGCAAGACAGTGGCACAATCTACTCTGGTTGGGATGCAAGATATGACATGCTGGACTCCACAAACAAAGTCATACAGGAAGAAATCAAAGCTTACTTAGCAGGTTCTCAGTTTGTTGGGGTAACAGTGGATGAAACCACGGATGTAACCATTCACAAAAAGATGAACATTTATGTGAAGTGCATACACAATGCACAGGCCAAAATTCATTTCATTGACTGTATTGCAATACCTGATGGGAGGGCAGAGACAACTGTGGCCGAACTGTTAAGTGCGTGTTCTGCTAATGCAGTTGGAGGGGAGGGTGACCCTACAGGGGGACCTGGAGGCTCTGGAAAGATGGTCTAGAAAGTGGAAGCTGAGGTTCAATGCAGGGAAATGCACCTGGGGGCCAGAAACCCGGGCCAAGTGTACACCCGGGGGGGGGGAATGCTACAAGTCTCAATGGCTGACAGGGACCTGGGGGTGGTGGTGGATGTCAAGATGAACAACTCGGAGACTTGTAGGAGGGCAGCAGCCAAGGCCAACAGGATGCTGGGATGCATCGCTAGGGGGATAACCTCCAGAAGGAGGGAAGTGATATTCCCTCTGTATAACTGCTTGGTGAGGCCACACCTCAAGTACTGTGTGCAGTTTTGGAAGCCACATTTAAAGAGGGACATTAAACTCCTGGAGAGGGTCCAGAGGAGGGCAACCAAAATGATTTGGGGCTTGGGGGACAGGACCTATGAGGAGAGGCTCGAAGAGCTAAATATGTACACACTGGAAGAGAGAAGGACCGGGGGACATGTTAAGAGTCTTCAGGTACATGAAGGGGGTAAATAGGGAGGAACAGTCAGGGTGCTTCGAAGGAAGGAGGAGGGGCCACTAGAGGGCATGGGTGGAAGCTGGAGGGGGGGGAGATTCAGGGGAGAAAGGAGGAGATGCTACTTCACTCAGAGGGTGGTGGAGCCATGGAATGCGCTGCCTAGTGGGCTGGTGGAGGGGTTCTAGAGGGGGTGGGACAAGTACAGGGGAAGGGTTCTGGAAGCAAAATCCAATGCAGCAAGAATACCCGGAACTGGGAAGGGAGAAGCCAGAGAAGGCGAGGGGGGCAGCAAGGTCAGCTCCCAGGGTGGGGGCTGACCAAACGAGCAGACGCAAAAGACCGTTAGGCCTATTCTGCTGGCATTTTAGTATGTTAGTTGACCCTATCAAGACCATTACACTAGCAAGTGACGGTGCCAGCATCATGACAAGAATGCACAAGGGGGTTGGTACAAAGTTAAGACAGCAAGTTAACCCAAGGCTGATTCAGATCCATTGTGTTGCCCACAGACTGGCACTGGCAGCAGGACAAGCATGTCGGGACAACCCCATATTCAATAAATGTCAAGTAACCATCAAAAATGTGTACAGTTACTACAGCAACTCTGCAATACGGTACAATGCCTTGCGATTTATCCAGGAAACGCTCAATGATGACAATATCAGATATCTGCCCCTAAAAGAACCTGCAAGTTTTCGGTGGCTGTCATTGTACACTACAGTTCAAGCAATTCACAGATCATACCCTGCACTTTTACAAGCCCTAGAACATGATGCTGCAGCAAAAGGTTCCCAAGAAGCAGAGGGCCTTCACACAAAACTGAAACCAGTATGCTTTATCTTATGCACTTCTTTTTACATGGATGTTTTAGATGTGGTGAATAAACTGTCTTTAGTCATGCAACAGGACAGTGTTGACATTTCGATGGCCAGCAGCATGATAGAAGCCACAGTTAGTAGGACTGCAACAGTTTAAAGAGCAGAATGGGGTAGAGCTATAGAAGACATTTCAGGAACTTGACCAACATTCTGGCATGTGGCAGTATCAAAAAGTGAATGACAGGCTAGCACTGCGAATGCAGTTCCAGATGGCATCTCAGGAATACCTGATGCAACTCACTGCAAACATTCACACAAACTTCAGTGCAGCTGCTGCATAACTTAAATGTTCTTCTAAATCCAATGTGTCTCCCAGATGACTCAAAGATAATGGACCATGGACTGCAGGAATTCAAGGATGTTTGCACTTATTTCCAAGAAACAACCTTCAAAGATAAAACACTGCCAGCACTTATAGACCAAGACAGGGCTGAGAAAGATTACGGACAATTAAAACTTGTTCTGAAACCTAAAAAAGGACCAACTTTGCTCAGCAGTGTCTGCCAAGACTTAATTGAGAACTATTCAGATGTATTCCTAGATTATGTCACAATGGCTAAGATTTTACTTGTGTCACCTGTTACATCAGTGTCATGTGAAAGAGGGTTTTCTATACAAAACAAAATAAAAACAAAAGGTAGATGTTCCCTAAAGGCTGACACTGTGAGCAAACTCATGCGGACTGCCCAAGAAGGAGCTGAACTTTAAGACCATGACCCTCATCCAGCACTTAAGAAATGTAAGACCATAAGACTGCACGTTTTAAAATTGTCTTAATTGTGTGTTTTTTTAGTTTTAGTTTCAGACCCAGAAGACTGACGTGAGCCAGAGACAGACAACGATGGCGTGACAGGGTGGCACAGGACCCTGTCCCATTTGTTGTAGAGAAAGTGTTTAAATGCAAGGATTTGTCCTTTCCTGTCTATTTGTCTGTCTGGTTGCGCAACCCAATTTTCCTGTGAGCCCTCGGACTTGATCAACCCGACAATCTCGCAATTCTTTGCCTCTCGCTGTCTCTCAGTTTTCTCTTGCTGTTTTTCCTCCCTTGCATATTAGCTAATATAGAAAAATATGTGCAAATCATTGTATGGAAATCTAACTGATATTGGAATCCCTTTTGTTTAGAAAATATATAGTGTTATTGTTGAAATATATGTAATTATATTTTGAGATGATTGCAGAAAGCTATTGTAAACTCTAGAAGTTACTTGAGTGCAAATCTTCCAGCCTTTTGCAAAAGCTGCAAATGGGGCCTCTCAGCTCAGGCACAATGTGTTCTTCTGGCACTTGCCTGAAATTTACAAGAAACAGGATGCTTGTTACGAGTGGGGGTTGAAAGGACTTATAAGAGCTAAACTGCAAGAGAGATTAGGAGAACAAGGGACACAAAGACTGAAAGAAAACTATTTTATTTTGCCTTTATAAATAATTACACTGAACAAGTTTATTTTATGATACTGCTAGTGTAAATAAATAATTTTTGGTGAATTCTACAACTGCTCCTGGTTTTCCTATGCTTCCTGACCTGTGCCTCGATGACAGATGGAACTTGGGGCAGAGGAGAGAGAAGTATTAAAAAATACAGTTGTTCCAATTACGGAGGCAAAGTACAATATATTTCAGACCAAAAGCCAATTTGTGCTCTGTTTGGTGGGGGAATGGGGAGGATCAAGATTTCAATATTTATATCTGGGGGGAGGTGGCTGGCCATATAAATTTATTATTTTTATTATCCCCCGTTCTGCTTAATTACTGCATCATGTTTTTTTTGTTTGTTTGTTTTTTTGGTGGGGGAGGATCATAGTCTAACAAGTTCAGTGCCCGAGGGAGTGGCATAAAATAAATAATTAGCCCCATTTGTTTCTGGTCCTTTTTATCTAGTTAGTCAGAGGACACAGGTTAAATTGTCTAATGTAACCTAACCCTCTGCTCTTTCCACAGTCTGTCTACAACAGTGGCTTCAGGAGGGTGTTTAGGAGAAGTTAATGGGCAGGAGGGTGTTTAGGGGAAGTTATGGGCAGGAGGTGTTAGGAGAAGTAATGGGCAGGATGGTGTCAGGAGAGATTATTGTGCCACAGAATGCCATGCCATGAAAAACAGAAGTAAGAAGAAAAGCAAGACATGCAGTTCCATGCCACCATCAGATGTAGATCATGCCACCGTCTTAAACCCGGACAGATATGGGAGAGCCTAAAGGTCAGGGTGGGTGGGGAGGGTGGGTAGACCAGGAGGCTTTTAGTTACTACCCCACTGTGCTTTCCAGTCTCTGGAACACCGGCAAGTTCTTACCTCAGCTATCACACACGCAATTTAAGAAATGTGCAGGACAGCAGGCAGAAGTTGTGGGCAGGAGGGTGTTAGGAGACTCACTATATTTATGCCAGGTGTCATGACATGACAAAAGAGCAACCTTAGCATTTGCACCTACTTTTAACCCACCGATTGTACTGCCACTGTCACAGGAGGGTGTTTAGGAGACATTATCGGCAGGAGGTTGATGAGAAGACTAGCTATGCCAGGTCAAACAAGCAATATTGCACTACCCAGACCAAGAATGCCACTGCCTGAGTCAGAAAATGGTGTGGGGTAGTAAAATGTTTTTAGCAGCAATTCTGCTGTAAAGTGGGAGGGGCAAATATTGCGTGCCACACTGAGTGATACACTTTGCTCTCTTATTCCAAGTGGGTGGATGGATGGGGGACAGGGCTGTTTTTAGTAAAATTTCTTGCAATTGCAACTAAGATATGTGCAGGAGAGAAGAGGAGCAGTATTGGGCAGGAGAGGTGACTGGGAGACGTATGTGACTGTCAGCATGACCGTCAGCCAATGTAATTGTGAACATACCTACTTATTACTGTAACCTAATGGCCTACACTTTGTTTGCAGCAAGGCAAGTGTTTTTTCTGGTGGGCCACAACTACTGCAGCAAGATAGAATTAATGTTTAGGCAGAACTGACTGCAAAACTTTTAAGTACAATTTTTTATTCTCATTTTATAACCAACATGAATGAAGAACAAGTTAGAACATCACTGTGGTTGGTCAGGTGAAATTCTATTTTTTTTTTTCTCTGGAAGGTCCTCCATCAGGCTCTGCCTTGGTCACGGCCCCTGGACTCCCACCTACCGTCAACTGCTGGCATACTCCCGGTCACCCCTGGCTTGCCCCCCAGAGGGTGGGGCCATGGCACTGGTTCCCCGAAATTCAGCACCGCAGAACCAGTATCTAGTTGGAAGTGCTGGCGACGGTGGCTAATTGAAGCCCGGGGAGGGCTTCAGGTAGACGGAGGACCCACCCCTCCTTTTCCAGTTTTTCCTCTATCAGGTGCGGATGTGCAATGACATGCAGCGTCCGCCTACGCCTCAATGCGTGCTAGCGCCAGTAACTGCATGACTCCGGCCTCCGCCAGAGTCCGTCTCCACGCTTCCTCTCCCCGAGAAGGAGAGCAGTCCGCCGGATGCTCTATCCTTCTCCCGGCGGCCTCCAGCGACTCGAGTCCGTTCCGGAACCGGGTTGCCAGCACTGCAAGCGGAAATCCAACCGCTGCGCCGACAGGCCGGCCAAATTATATTTATTTCTGAATGTGATCATACTGCTGTGGTTTTTAGCCATTACTTATAGGGTTAAGGTGCCTTTGTATGATTTTGCAACCCTGCTGAGAAAAAAAAAAAAAACACGTATGACAACTGTGTCATTATATCTGCATAATTCTGACTTGGGCACATAAAATACATGTGGATAAATAACACTGAGAAATGAACTCTCCAGACTCGGTCCATTCATTTCAATGGCGACCCCCAAAAATTTCACAGAGACCCCCAGATTTTGGGTCTGGACCCCATTTTTTTTTTTTCAGAAAGTCTGGGACTCCCCAACAAAAAATCCTACAGAGAGCCCCGATAGGCAGAATTGCCTAGCCCTCCTTTCCCAGTCAACAAAAACTAAAATGTCCTCCCACTCCCTTCTGTTCTAAAGAGAGTACACGTTGAGTCCCCTGAGCCTCTCCTCATAGGTGTTGCCTTGCTGGCACTGTATCAGCTTGGCTGCCCTTCTTTGGACCATTTCTAGTAAGCTAATATCCTTCTTAAGGGCACCAATATTACACACTTTACTCTAGATGTTGTCTCACTAGAGACTTGTGCAGCAGCAGATTGACCAACTTCCTGCTAGTAATTCCACTGGCTCTGTAGCCCAGCATCCGATTTGCTTTGACTGCAGCTTTTCTGCAGTGTGCCATGTGTTTCAGGTCCCTTGTGACAATTACACCCAGGTCTTTTTCTTCCCTCTGACCTGGTTACCTACACACTACCCAACCGGTATTTGGTCCATGGGTTCTTCAGCCCCAAGTGCAAGTTCAGAGGTTGAAACGGACACCAGCCCACTAGTCAAATGCTGGTCGATTTTATACAGTGCCTTCAGAAAGTATTCACCCCCCCTTGGATTTTGTCACATTTTGTTGTGTTACTACCAGAATTTTAAATGCACTGAAATGATTTGTTTCCCCCTTGATTCACACGGCATACTCAACAATTGAAAGGGGCAAAAATATTTGTATTGTGTAACAAAAATGTATGAAACATTAAAAACTGAAATATCTTGTTTACTTAAGTATTCAGCCCCCTGAGTCAATACTTTGTAGAAGCGCCTTTGGCAGCAATTACAGCTTTGAGTCTTCTTGGGTATGTCTGTATCAGCTTTGCACATCTGGATTTGTGGATTTTCACCCATTCTTCCTTGCAGATTTGCTCAAGCTCTGTCAAGTTGGATGGGGAGCATTGGTGAACCGCAATCTAAGTCTTTCCACAGATTCTCAATGGGATTCAAGTCTGGGCTTTGGCTGGGCCACTCAAGGACATTCACCTTCTTGTTCTGAAGCCACTCCAGTGTTGCTTTGGCTGTATGCTTGGGGTTGTTGTCCTGTTGGAACATAAATCTTGCCCCAGTCCAAGGTCTATTGCAGACTGATGCAGGTTCTCAAGGATGTGCCTGTATTTGGCTCCATTCATTGTTCCCTCTATCCTAACAAGTGCCCCAGTCCCTGCCGCTGAAAAGCATCCCCATAACATGATGCTGCCACCACCATGCTTCATGGTAGGGATGGTGTTACATGGGTGCTGAGCTGTGTTCGGTTTGCGCCAGGCATAGCGCTTTGCATTCAGGCCAAAGAGTTCACTTTTTGTTTCATCAGACCAGAGAATCTTTTGCCACATGGTTTCAGAGTCTGCCACATGCCTTCTTGCAAACTCCAGGCATGCTATTATGTGGCTTTTTCTCAGGAGTGGCTTCCGTCTAGCCATTCTCCCATAGAGGCTACATCTGTGAAGTGCTGCAGAGATTGTTGTCCTCTGGACAGGTTCTCCCATCTCAGCCATGGAACTCTGTAGTTCTGTCAGGGTGGTCATTGGGTTCTTGGTCACTTTTCTGACCAAGGTCCTTCTTGCCCGGTTGCTCAGTTTGGGAGGATGGCCTGCTCTAGGAAGAGTCTGGGTGGTTCCGTAATCTTTCCATTTCCTAACGATGGACTGGACTGTGCTCCTGGGAACTTTCAACACCCTTAAAATGTTTTTATACCCCTCCCCAGATCTATGCCTCCTCACAATTCTATCACGGAGTTCTACGGACAGCTCCTTAGTCTTCATGGTAGAGTTTCTGCTCTGACATGCACTGTCAACAGTGGAACCTTATATAGACAGGTGTATTTCCTCTGAAATCATGTCAACCATTTGAACTGACCACAGGTGGACTCCATTCAAGTTTTAGAGTGATCTCACAAGGAAATTAGATGCACCTGAGCTCAATTTGGAGTGTCATAGCAAAGGGGGTGAATACTTATCAAATCACGACATTTCAGGTTTTTATTTTAAATTACATGTACAAAAAATTCCAGAAGTTTCATTCCATTTTGACATTATAGAGTAATTTGTGTAGATACGTGACAAAAAAATCCCATATAAATGTATTTTAATTTGAGTTTGCAACATCACAAAATGTGACAAAATCCAAGGGGGGTGAATACTTTCTGAAGGCACTGTATCAGGCTAGTAAAAAATGTTTTTAAATAGCTCTGTGGGCTTGTACTGGAGAAGGTAATATTTCAATAAGTACACCAGCTGGGCCAGTACAAAGGTATGTGGAGCTACTGGATTTTCCCAGTCAGTGGCTCTGCTGGCTAGTTCTGCAAAACTTAATTTCAACCCTTGTAACTTTACACTTTTTAGTGTTGAATCCCAGCTGCCAAACACCAGACCACTTTTCTAACCTAGCTAGATCTTCCCCGAGTTCCTGCTCCCCTCCTTCATGTCCACCCTCCCAAAGAGATTTGTGTTGTCCACGAACAGGCAGATCTTACCCTTGATCCCATCCGCAATGTCACTTACAAATACATTAAACAACAACAGACCGAGCACGGAGCCCGGTGGGACCCCACTGGTTACAGCCCTACCTTCTGAGAATTCCCCCACAACCGCCGACTACCACCTTTTGGATTTTGTCCTGCAGTCAACTTCTGACCCACCCAACAAGCTTAGCCCCCACCTCCAGCCTGACCAGTCTCCTATGAGGTACAGAGTCGAAGGCTTTGCTGAAGTCAAGATAAAGGACATCAACCACTTGGCCCTTGTCCACTATCCTGGTGACCCAGTCGAAGTAGTCAATTAGGTTAGTCTGGCAGGCCCTCCACAACACAAACCCATGCTGCCTCATGTCGTGAAGCCCCATTATCCTCCACAAAGCTCACCAATCTCTCTTTCTGGATGGTCTCCAACAGCTTGCCCATACTGAGGTAAGGCTGACTGGCCTGTAGTTCTCTGGTTCATCCCTCAGCCAACTTTTATGGAGAGGCACCACATGTGCGGTGCTCCAATCCCGGGCACAATCCCAGACTACAGAGAGGTGCTAAGCAGGTCAGATTAAGTACCATTTCCCCCTGACTCCTAATTGACCGTCATACAAGTTCCCGACGTCGTTATCACAACTTTGTACTTGCCTGATGTTTATATTGCCCGTATTGCAAAATCCCAACAATCAATCTTTAATCGTGCACATAGATATCGCTGCTCACTCACCAGTCCTGCCAGCTGCTTTGTAGTCTGGCTTCATTCACCACTCATCAGTCGTGTCAGGTTCTCCACTAGCTCAGTGCTTACTGCTGTCTGCTTACTTGCTAGGCTTTAATTAGATGTGTAGACTGAGTAATCAGAGACATCAATTTATATTGGTAGCCTGTTTGCCCTCCCTCTCCCTTGGAGACCTCACAGCACTAGCACCGTGGCTGAAGTCTGCACTGTTGTCCCATCGTAGAGGGGTAATGATAAAATCTGCATTGGAGGCTATCTGCTAGTTAAAGAGAGAAATTGCGGAGATCTATATTATTGGGGCTGCCAAAGTTGAAAATCACTGAAGTGTCTCGGCAGGGCGACCACCATTCCTGTTGGTGACCAGTAGCACCTAAGAAATCATCGGGAACATAATCACGCTCTGGATGCAACTGATGCACCTATAGCATGTGTTATTACATCCAGTTCGCCTGAGGAAGTCTGACAAAGCATGCCTTGTAAACAATCGCTGCAGCAGGTTGTAAGGAGGGCCCGACACCTTGACATGCCCTCCGAATCCAGAACGCTAGAGGAAATAGTCATTCCTGCTGAGCTTAGGCTAGTAAATGGGCAACCGTGGCCAGCTCATGATTCAACATGCGATGAAGACAAAAATCACAATAGTTGCCACCACCAAAAACATATGTCTTCTCAACAATGCACCTTACTGGCACATGGATGGCACTTTCAGAACTGTTCCAAGTATGTTTTGGAAGCCACACTTACAGAGGGACATTAGACTCCTGGAGAGGGTTCAGAGGAGGGCAACCAAAATGATTTGGGGCTTGGGGGACAGGACCTATGGGGAGAGGCTCAAAGAGCTAATTATGTACACACTGGAAGAGAGAAGGGACCGGGGGGACATGATAGAGGTCTTCAGGTACATGAAGGGGGTAATAGGGAGTAGCAGTCAGGGTGCTTGAAGGAAGGAGGAGGGGCAACTAGAGGCATGGGTGGAAGCTGGAGGGAAGATTCAGGGAGAAAGGAGGAGGTGCTACTTCACTGAGATGGTGGTGGAGCCATGGAATGCGCTGCCCAGGGGGCTGGTGGAGGCAGAGACGGTGGAGGGGTTCAAGAGGGGGTGGGACAGGTACAGGGGAAGGGTTCTGGAAGCAAAATCCAGTGCAGCGAGAATATCCGAAACTGGGAAGGGAGAAGCCAGAGAAGGCGAGGGGGGCAGCAAGATCAGCTGCCAGGGTGAGAGCTGACCAAATGAGCAGACACGAAAGACCGTTAGGCCTATCCTGCTGGCATTTAAGTATGTTAGTAGTATGTTTAGGCAGCTGTATTCAATCCATGCTCCTGTCCGCAGTCCTGAAAATTGCCATACTGTGAACCTAGTCTATGCCATTATGTCCTCTAAATTGCAGCAGTGTTATCAGCAGCTTTTCCAGGACTTACAAAATCTGGCTGATGATGAAAGTTTAACACTGTCACCAGCTTTTATTATCACAGACTTCAAGCAAGCCACAGTAAATGCTTGCAAATTAGAATTCCAAGATAGCACCAATAAAGGACGTTTGTTTCATTTGGGGCAGATTGTATGGCGGAAAATTCAGAATTTAGGACTCACAACGCAGTATGGTGCAGACCCCGAATTTGCCCTAAAAATGAAACAGCTTGTTACTTTAGCATTCTTACACGAGATGAGATAAAAAGAGATTTTAGTGAACTGAAAACTGACAACAGTTTAGCTCTCATTGAATGGTTCAAAGAGAATTATATTCTGGGTCGTGTGCGGAAACAAATGCAGAATAAAACGTTGATCAGTAGCCCACCTATATTTCCTCCCCAATTCTGGTCAGTGCATGATCAGTTTGGTAATGAAATACCATGCATTCAAAATAAAGTCGAAGCATGTTAAATGTTGTCTAGTCAATTTGCCAGTTAAGCCTGAAATATGAAGGTATTAAGCAAGCATGAACAGCACGTTAAATGTTGTACATTCAATTAACTTCATGTCAGGATTTTACATGACGGGGAACAAGCAATGGCAGGAAATACTGTTTTCGGGATTTTGCCATCGGGCAAAGGTATGTCGGGAAGTAGTACAGATCCCAGCAGGTCTGCCAGGGGACCAGCCAAAGCCTCTGTCTTTTCCGTTAGGACCCTTGGGTGCATGCCATCTGGTCCCTGGGGATTTATCCACCTTCAAGTCCCTTAAGTACTCCGTCAGCTTGAATGAAACCATCCGTGACTTCCCCCGTTTCCTTGTGATACTGGCCTGTCCTTCCCTCTAGCGAAGACTGAACAGAAGTACTTTTTTTTTTGGGGGGGGGGTTAATTATATTTTTGTTCATTTTAAAAAATGATGCGCAACAAGTACATGAGCATCTTTGCAAGAAACATTAATTAGTACATCACTCAGCTGGGTTATTTATCCTCTGATAAACAGGATAGAGTATCTCTTACTTATATACTGAATGGAGGGGTTATCTGACTTAAGCTTAATACACAGAAGAAAAAAAAAAAAACAAGTACTGTAGAACTGTGGCCCATGAGCGAATGACAGATCACAGGTATACAAATCTCAAGCTGCAACCACATTTCCTATGCTCTTCTGGGCTGCAGGTATCATGCTTTAACTAGATGTTAAGTGTAACAGTATTAGATTTAATAGTTGCATTTATACCCCCCTCTCCCACTCTCAGGCAATAAACAACTTGATCAATCAACTTAAGTACAGTTATACCTAAATGTCACAAACTATTCTTGATCTACTAATTAGATGAATACAACACCGTCAGAGAGATTAACTTAGGCAGACCCTTATTTTTAACCTTAATGTATAAATACAGCAGAATCTAAAGGGCAACAATGCCACAGTATATTGGAGCTGCCAATATCAAGATGTTAAAAAATGAAAAAAAAATATATATTTTTAAACTAGCATAGTACACTCACCTCTCTGAAGTGGCAAAAACATTCTTTCAAACTTTTACCTTAGGCTAGCTAGAGGAACAGAAGGCACTTCAGCAGTTAACGGCATAAGTCCATTACAGTCTCTCAATTATCCAGCTCTTCTGTTCGCTGCTCTAAGGAGCATCTAGCTGCTGCCATCTTCGCCACCCATTTCCAGGCATGGACGGGGTCAGAAAATATGAAAATTTTACTTTCATGAGCAACATGCAGTTTTGCTGGGAACTGGATGCTGTGAGGAATGTTCATTTCCTGCAAGATACCTCAGACCCCATCGAAATTCTTCCGCCAAAGTCTTTTAGCATAGGCTATATCTGTGAATATATGGACACTAGCACCCTCCGCACTTAAGGGCACAAAACGTTTTGCTAAGTTAAGAATTCTGTCTTGTGTCTCCTTATTATCTAGTACCACCATCATGATCCGGGGAATGTCCACTGAGGTTGCAGCTCGATGCTGAATGCGGTTAAGTCTTCACGATGGTAACAACCAAGTCAGAGACCTGGGCTTTAAACTGCTCAGTTATCCATTCTGTGAAAATAGAGTTGCATGGTCACCCTCAGATCCTTCTGGTAGGCCCACAACTGCACGTTTTAGCTACGAATCTGGTTCTCCAGAATCTCCAGTTGGTTGCTCATGTGCTGGGCCTCCTTGGTTTGTTGAGCCATCACACTCTTGCAGGCCTCAGAATGATGCCGGACCCCTTCCATATCCCCCTGAAGGAGATCAACCGCTTTTTCCACTGTTGCTAGTTAGCCTGTGAGCAGATCCAGGTTCTGATTTACTGCATTCGAGGAGCCTAGTAGTCGGTGCATTTTGCGTCCCAGGGTTTAGAGTGTTTCCTCCATGCCTTCCCCATCAGTTAAGTACAGCTGCATTGATCAGGTACTTGGGCCCACCACTGACCCCCTTCCCCATCTTTTCTGCCATCGGACTGTGGCTGATTTCGGTATGACCTGCCCATCTTATACAGACAACTCTGCTCTTACTGTAGATAGCAAAACATTTGAGATATCGCTCTAATACAGAAAATTACAAGTTTAAAAGAATATAGCCTGAGGCTGAGGGTTCCATGTGACTTCACTGCTTGGGCTCCTAGCGCCCCCAAAGTACTTCTTAGCACCTACACTTTCTCTTCACTACCCTCTGCCAAAACTCCCTCCTTTAATCCATCTCATCCTTTATGTTCCTTTTCTCCCTTATATATCAGAAAAAGGCCCTTTCCCATGTTTTTTTTTACTCCCTGTGCTAGCTGCACTTCCCTTGTAACTGTTGCCACTTTAACCACTCTACTCACCTCCGTTGATTTAGCAGTGTAATCTACCCTATCCTTCTTCTTGAGTACGTTTGTACTTCTGTAAGGCTCTTGTCACCTCCTTGCCGAACCAACTGGGCTTTTTGCCCTTAGTTTTCTTACTTTTGATTTTGGCACACTCGCTAGTGGCCTCCATCAGTCTCTTCTTTATTTTTGCCCATTTCTGTCACACATCCATATCCCTATCTCCCTTCTGATCCCAGCAAGGCATCCTACTAGAATCTCTCCCATCCTCCCAAAGTCAGTCCTCTTAAAGTCCAAAACCCTTGTCATGGTCCTTACCATTCCTCTATCCATGTCCAGGTGGAGCCACACAATATGGTGGTCATTACCTACAAGTGGCACTTCCATTTTCACATCCTGAACACGTTCACAGCTGGGACAGGACCAGGTCAAGTGCAGACCTCTCCCTAGTGGGTTCCTTGACACCCTGGTCCAGGAAACCACCCTGAAATGCATCCAGCAGCACTTGCTCCAAAGTGCAGAAAGTAGCTAGGATTTTCCAGTCCACCCCAGGTAGACTGAAGTCCATTATTACTACCTCTCTCTTACTAGCCATTTCTGTTATCCGAGACCCTAGTACCCTGTCCAAGTCCTCTTCCTGGGAAAGTGGCCCGAAGACCACCCCATCCCAGGGGTCAAACTTAACCTTTTTTTTGCACTAGCCAGCAGGGCAAGTTGATTCAAAATTGCACTAGCCCACAGATGGTTGCACTAGCCCTTAATTATAATGGTAAATTTTGATCACTTATACAGGAAACAATGCAAGCAAAGCCAAGAAATACTCTGATTATTGCACATTTATCCTGCTCCCACATTGCTTCCAGCTCCCCAGCAGAAGAAAAAAAAAAGATTGCAATGCCATCCATCACAGACAAAGAGCACCCCCCCACCCCCATTGTTTTGTACCATGGCCTCCAAGAAGGCTACCATCTTCCCTGCCTTGCTGCAAATTCTCCCCACCTCCCTTGTACCTCCCTCACATCACATCCTGCAAGGTCATTCATTTCCAGGTGCACTGAAATGTGAGGTTCCTCCCCCCGACAGAATGACTGTACTATCAGAGATCCCACTCAGAGACAGCGCTAGGGCGTTTAAAACATGAGGCGAATTGGACCCACTGGTGTACAAAATGTGGGTCTAAACAGGAACAAACTGGGTCAAAACATAATCAGTGGCTGATTTTGAACAGTTCACAATCCCGTCATTTAGATATTGTTAAAGAGTAGGTGCATCAATTTGGACCCACTGGCAAAGAAAAGAAGGGTCAGTTAAGAGCAGGATGCCCTTTTGGTGCATGTTAGTGCTGTCCCTGATCCCACTTTTCCTGCTGCCATCCCTAGCATATATTCTACCCGCCTACAGCTTGCTCTTGTCTCTTTCCCTCCCCTCTTCACCCCCTTCACAACTGAATCCCCCAAGATTACCACCCCTTCCCCCCATCCTGGGCTCTCCCACCTCTCTGTCCTTCCTGATGCCCACTCCCACCTGCCTCCCCTATCCCTTCCTGTCCTAAATATATCCCCCGGACCCCTACCCCGAGATTCCTTTCCCAATCAAAGCAAAAAAAGAGGCGTGATGACACGGAAAAGTTACAGTTAAAAAATTATTGATTTTACACCAATAAGAAAGTACAGTTACGTAGTAACTTACCGTAACAGTAGATCTTCGAGAGAGGGTCCTTCAGTAGGTCATCACAAATAGGACTGACGTCGCCTGACATCGGGCTGCACGGCAGACTTTTCTAGCAATCCCTGACAGGGGGCCACCCACCCAGCGTCCACATGACCCGATGTCAGCGTGACGGTATATAGTCAAGCGTCCTCGCCATCTCAGTTCTTTCCTGTCAGGCTTCATGCTAGTCGCCCACAGACTTCATTGCCTGTCGGAAAGTTGTTTTTCACGCAGTTTTTCAAACTTGCTATTTTTTCTTCATTCAAATCATGTTAGTTCATATCTTCTCCAAAGAAGAAGTGCTTCAAGTGTGGCGCTCAGATACCACACAAAGATGGACGTTCCAAGTGCGTCATCTGCCTAGGCCCAGACCATCCCGTCTCCTCCTGCCCCGACTGTCAGTCCTTCAATCAGGCTACCAAAAAGCGGAGACAGCAGGCATTTGAGGCCCATCTTCTCAAGGTCCGTCTTTCTCTTGAGAAGAAGATGGACAAGCTTAGGGACTCGTCCAAAAAATCTTCCCCTAGAAAACATAAGGAGAAGACTGGGGAGCGGGCTAGCTCCGCGGATGACGTCAGGCCATCTACCAGCAAGGCCTAGCCACCATCCAAGCACTCTGGTAAGGAGAAACTTCAGGTAGATAAGTTAGTCACCGGCCCGTATGGCGACCGCGCTGCACCAGTCAGTAAGCCGGCCTCTGGCTCCATCGGAGACCGCCCGGCGGCCGTTAAGTCGACTCCCTCGGCTGGGGGAAGTCGCCCGGCCTCGGTCACTAAGTTGGCTGGGGGTCCTCTCCTCGACCACCGGACCACACCCAATAAGTCTGCCGTCCCTGACAACTGCACGGGCTCAGTTCCTCCTTTGGGACCTAATGGCACATCAACCGACGTCCGGCGGGACCGAAGGGCGTCAGCCCCGCTCCTGTTCTTCCCTCGCCCATGTCCTCACATTCCACCATGGATACGTCCGGCAAGGCCGATGGGGACGCTGGTGAACCAGCCGATTTCAGGGGTTCTTCCCAGCGCTCCCCCACTGGGGACCAGGGTCAGGAGGCTCCTTCTTGGCTGGAAGACCTTTCTCTGGAGGCCCCTCCTCAGCCTGAGGGTGGACTGCTGGCACCTCCAATGCCGCTAGTCACTACAACAGTCCCAATGCCGGGACCACCCTGCGCTTCCAACGCCAACAGTCCCGACCCCAGGACCGGTGGTCAGGCCTGTTCCGTCGGCCCTGACGCCAGACCCGACTCTGACGACAGAGACTCTTCATCCGGTGCCAACTCCAGCCCCTCCGACGCTGGATCCTATTCCGGTGCCAAATTGGGTGGTGCCAGTGCCAACGTTGATCCCTATAATGTGGACTGTTCCGACGCCAGATCCTAATTTGTTCTACACCACAGCAGGACCGATGTGGGTTCCCCCGACGTCAGGGCTGACGATGGGGTACTATAACCGTCCCCTCACTGTCCCCCATTAACCCCACGGGTATCCTGGGGATCCTTACCCGGAGGCTCCCACTCCTGGATGGAGTCCAATGGGACAGTATTACCAGGGTTATCATCCCTATACCCATTAAATGGGTCAGCATGGATACTACTCTCCTCCAGTTGCTGTTCCCCCTCCACCTCCTCCTCCTCCTCCTCCTCCCCCCAGCCTCAACCAGCTCCACCTCCACCTCCACCCCCTCCAGCTATGCCAGATTTCAAGTCCTTCCTACAGTCTTTGTGGCAGGGAGCGAGGTCGGAGTTGGTTTTGGACCTGGAAGCGAGGCTCCCACTCCGCCGCTTCCTTTGCCCCCTTCCCCGAGCAGTTTGGGTCCGACTGTCCACCTCTTGGGGAAGACTCGACTGGACATCCCCCTTTCTCGCTTCAAACGTTGTCCAGTGGAGGAGGCGATGATGTCAGTTCGGATGGCACATCTAGACTTTCACCATCACCATCATCATCTTCAAACTCCCCTTCCTCCTCAAACTCCGGTTCATAAAATTCTCCCAAAGTATAATCGTGAACCAGGGGAACTGACCGAACCGAACCCCTGCCAAAAGGTGCCGGATCGGTCGGAACTGGGCGAAGCGATTCCACAATCCGAATCGCTCTATTTCTTCGGCAGTTGGAACATGGACTTCTGGATCCAAACCGGACAATTTTTCTTTGCGCTTTCTTTTAGTCAGAACCGACCCCTCGGGATCGGCTCTCCTTTTGCCCTAAGAAGTATCGCCCTGGTCAGAGGGCACTCCTTCTGGTTCGGTTGGAACCGAACCGGGCTGGCCACCTGGGTCAGCGGACTTCTCGGCCTCCTTTTTCCTCAGTCTACCTAATCTCTTTTCCAGGGTAGATTTGGGAAAATGTCCGCAAATTTGGCAGTCTGAATCGAGGTGGTCAAACCCCAGACAATAAACACAGGTGGTGTGGGGATCGGCCTTAGTAAAGACCTCCCCACACTCACTGCAGTGTAGAAACCCAATGGGCCCAGTTTTTTTCTTAGGTTTCTCAGACATGGCCAACCTAACCAAACTTACCCTTTTTTCGGCAACCGCCAGGCAAGACTCCCTTATCGGTTCCTAACCGTGTCACGGGTTTTGGAAAAAACCTTTTCAAAACACGTTTTTTTGTTTGTTTTGTTTTTTTTTTAGAACCGATAAGCACACACTAAAGCTACACAAGAATTAAACAAATGATCAGTTCGGCCGAACCGATCCACACTTTGTACAAGTTCCACACAGAAACACAGTACAAAACCTATCTAGTACTCACGGTACCACAGACAGAGACTGAACAGACTATGCGGGAAACTTTTTCCGTTAGAAACCGACGAAAAAACGACACTTAAACGGACTTTTGAACCGAGCTGAAGGAGAAATCTCTGGAGCGACTGTTCAGTGAGGCGGAGTAAAGATTCTGACGGTTAGCTTTCAAAGGAAACAGACAGAGACACCAACCGAGCTCGAGCTCAGCATTCTACGCTCTGCATAGAAAGGTTAACCCTTTGTCCTCCGGGGCAGTTTAAAGGCTGGGGCTAACTGCACTTGTCAGAATAGAGCAAGACCTCCAAGTTGTTTGAAAAGCCTGTTTTCATGCAAATGACCTCAGCAATAAATGATGGGGAGGAGGAATAAAGAACTAATGTTCCAAAAGTACCAATGTACCAAAAGCAAATAAATAAATACAAGATCGAAATTTAAATACCTGTACATTTTCTTTCTCCGACTGCTGGTCTCCGGGCCGGAGGGCCCAAGTAGCCCACACTGTGGCAATCAAGAATGTGAAGACACAAAACCCCCAGCTTAGGGTACAGTATGACAGAAGCATACTCCTGTCTTGACAAAGTGTGGATGTTCATCAAAAAGGTGCTAAATCCAGGAGGAAAACTCCAGACTTTTCTGCACTGCGAGACTCATTCCACAGCCTAATCAGTGTCATGCTGATAAATTAATTGATGCCCAGTTACTCCATAATAATCTCAGAACTGACTGCCATTAACATAATTCCATGTTCAGAATGGACTTTTTTTTTTTTAACCAGGAGAGAGACTAAGCTGAAGCCTGTTTACAGGTGTGACCTGGGAGCACATGGAAGTGACTTGCTCAGGGTCACATAGTATGCAAGTGGGGGCTGTGGGATTCCCAGGTCTCCAGGTTTGCAGCTCAAATCCTTAAACCACTGCGCTATACTGCCTCCTTAAGCCACTGGATCCAAGAAAGTTGAGCTCTCCAGCTTAGGCAATAAAATGCAGGTGTTACTTTTTATAGGTGTCCCCAAGATGAAGATACTAAAGGAGAAATACCCACAATGGCTGATTGGTAGTTTCCAACAGCAGTGAGCATGAGGAATGCATCAGAGGCTTCCAACTTGCAGGTACCAATGGCAGTGGGCATGAGGACTGCATCAGAGGCTTCCAACTCGCAAGTACTGTATATCGGGGGCACACAAAAACCACCAGAATGAAGAAATTCTAGTCAACGTGAGCCTAGTTCAGATGCAGTACTGTAATTTTTACTAGTTTCCACTCAAACTCTAATTTTGTACACTACAAAATAGCTGGTATAGCATGTCAAAATGCTACGCATATCGAAGGGAAATGCTAACCCCTCTTCTGAACTGTATAACACTAGACTGCTAAACACTTTTTATGTTTTTTTATTCAAGTTTACATATTCAGAACACTAAAAATAAGTAATTTTTCAGGGGGAGGTGTTGAGTCGTCCTTCATGGAAACCGAGATTAAATCGGAAATTAAAAGGATTAAAACAGGTAAATGTCCCGGTACAGATGGACTCCCTAGTGAATTTTATAAACAGTTTAAGGACTCTCTTTCCCCTTTATTATGTAAAGCATACAACTACCTCCACCGAGATGAGAGTACTATGCCACCTTCGTGGACACAGGCAATTTTATCACAACATTACTGACTTAAGCCAGGACACCACTAACATGGGTCCTATCGCCCTATTTCAATATTAAGCGTGGACTATAAGATAATGGCAGGAATTACTGCTAAAAGGGTGGAACAGGTTTACGAATTGATACACATGGATCAGGAGGTTTTGTTCCAGGTCGACAGACTACGGATAATGTCCGTAGATCCATTAATATTATTGAAAAAATACAGAAAATAAAACAACCAACCTATATTATGAGCCTGGACGCAGAAAAGGCGTTTGATCAAGTATCTTGGGAATTTTTGTGGCCCTCCCTGGCCAGCTTCGGTTTCCCGAACATCCTCCTCAATATGTTAATCAAGATGTACACCTCTCCAGTAGCATACGTGAGAACCACTGGTTTTGTATCGGAACCTTTCAAACTTTCTAGAGGCACACGTCAAGGTTGCCCACTCTCACCACTTTTATTTGCCCTCTATTATATCTAACTAAGCCAGAAAATTCACTAACGAAAGTATTTCAGCAAACTGAAACCTATTCCAGGCTTTCAGGTTACAAATTAAATTGGGCAAAGACGGAGGTTCTAGTCTTAAATGCGGAAGTACCTCAGGAATTTAAGTTTAAATATCCAATGAAATGGGATTGTCCAACTATTAAATACCTAGGTGTTCATATCGGAGTATCCCCTAAAAATCTTTTCGAGGAGAACTTCCTTCCCTTGGCGAGAGTGGTTTGGACAGACATGACTAGGTGGTCTCTGCTCCCACTTCCCTTTTATTCCAGACTTCAAACAATTAAAACTAATATATTGCCAAGATTTCTTTATTTATTTCAGGCGGTGCCATGTCTAATTCCGAAAAGGGATATGGGAGAATGGCAGAAGCGGATGAGGACTTTTCTTTGGGCCCGAACTTATCCGAGGATTTAAAAAAAAAAAAACACTAATCCTTCCCACACAGAAAGGAGGAAGGGCATGCCCAGACCTTCATGAGTACTGGCTCGCTGCTCAAGTGAAAAGTGCCCTTATGTGGTACCACCCCCTATATAAAGTGCACTGGCAACAAATGGAATTATCCACAGCAAATAATCCCCCATTACAAGCTATTTTATTTTTTCCTCCATCCCAGATTGATATATCCTCCTTCCAGATACATACAGTCCAGGTCACGTTAACAGGATGGATTCAGAGCACAAAACGAGGATACACAGCCAAAAATTTATGGAAATATAAGTGGTGGTGTTATGATACCGAATATCCTCCAGCAGCCATGCACACTTGGTATAAGATACAGATGGGCAGAGGGATATATGCAGCATGGCAGGTTCTTAGAGGATCGGATCTGATACCATTTGAAACACTTCAAGTTAGATATAATTGGTCATTACAAGATCGTTTTTATTATTACCAATTGCAAGACTATATATCTAACAGACTGAGGCAAACTATGAAGTGGCAGGATAAATGACCCTTTCCCCGAGTGATAGAATTAATATGGGAGGGAAGTCACGGGAAGGGGGCAATCACTATGCTATATGGAAACCAGATTGCTGATAAAGCACATAATGTACAACGGGTACAGAGGAAATGGGAGGAGGAATTCATTATCATTTTGAATTCTCAGACATGGATGACAGTATTCAGAAACACTTGGAAAACAACATCATCACCAGGTTGGCGGGAATATGCCTGGAAAGTAAGGATTAGGTATTTTCACACACCGAGGAAGTTGTGGAAAATGGGGGCACGGACACAGGGAACCTGTTGGCGGAAGTGTGGTGATACTGCAGCAGACCAGGCTCATGTATTCTGGGGCTGTTCGGGAGTTCATGACTTCTGGTCCCAAATAATTAAGCATTTAACCGCACTATTTAGTTTATCAACGGAAGTGGGCCCGGAGCATTGTATACTAAGACTTTACCCAGCTGAAGTTAGAGATGGGGGGGCACGGTACCTATGGGCGATCCTTTTGATATCTGCCTTAAAATCTATTACAAAAAAAAAAGGCTCCAACAGTCAGCCCCAGAAATGCAAGACTGGATGGGAATCATTAACCAAATCCAACAGATGGAGAGAATAACATATACAATAAATCATAGAGGGGATAGTTATGATGACAGATGGAATAGATAGAATTATATAAAGATACTGTGTAAAGATACCTCTTTCCCCCTCCCTCCCCTCCCATCTCAACCCACTTCTTCCCTCCCCTCCCTCCTCCCCTCCCCTTTTATTCTTTCTCTCACCCTTTATACTAGTTGGGATTCTCTTCTAACTTTATGCTAGTCACTGTGAGGGTAATTAGGAAGGTTGTGTGTCCTTTCTCTGCCCTGTCCTTATTTTTATGGTACTCTTCTCCCAAAGTGACTAATCTTATATTAGACAGGCTTAGTTAAATGATAATACCTGCTTATCTGACTATAAACTTATCTCCCAAGTTTTATTCTCAATATTTATGTTTGGGTTCTTTTTTTCTCTCTTTTTTTTTTAAATAATTGAGTAAATAACAGTTTTTGTAATTGATCAGAGGGAAACTGTGGTAATTTTAGTAAACTGATGGAGCATAATTGGATGATCTTTATGTAAACAGTAATGTGTAAAATGTTAAACTGGTTGTTATAATATCTGTCTAAGTTTAAACAACAAAAAAGAAAAATGAATAAAAATTTAAGTATAAAAAAAAAAGTAATTTTTCACTTTGCTAAACAATCTGTGCCACATGCTATTCATTGTCACATCTGAAACTTAATTATTTTGGGGGGTTTATTTAATACCCTGCACTAAATAAATTTGATAGTGTTGCTAACACTCCACCTCTTGGTCGCATTTTATCTTGTCAGTGTTTTAAAAATATGCTACAGTATCATTATTAGTGCCGCAGTTTCACTTACGAATTTTGCTTGAGCAGGGCACAGCACAAATATAACAAAAAATATTTGAAGTGAATAGAACTAGACAACAGTAAATGTAGTGAGGTGGGGACGGGCAGTTTATTTGGCTTGATTTAAGGTAAATTTCCAATGCAAGGCAGCCACTCACACATAGTGGTAGCTGCCCTCATCGGCCATTATTTCATCCTAGTTTTACTGAATAAAAGCAGCCTGTACCTTAATAATATGCCTCGTAACTTTCCTTTATACAGTGGAAGCCCTCTGTATTCCGAGTTTGGCCACCACACTCCCGCGCTCAAGCACGTAATGACGTGTGGCCAGGGAGAGCATGGGGGCGTGCCCCACTGAAATGAATGAAGCTTGATTTCTCATTCGGTTTTAAGCTACAAAATGGTCACTTTGTGATTAATGAAGGACACTGCTCAACTAACATGGCCCTTGTTAGTCGAGCGGTGTCCTTCAATAATCACTAAGTAACCATTTATAACAAAAATGAATGAAAATCAACTTATTCATTCAATGAGGGACGCCCCGCGCTCTCCCTGGCTACACGGGGTGTGGCGGCCGAACCCGTACCCTCAGAATACAGAGAGCTTCCACTGTGTAAAGGAAAATTACAAGGCATATTATTAAAGTAGGGGCTGCTTTTATTCAGTAAAATCAGGCTAGAATAACGGCCGATGAGGGCAGCTACCACTATGTGTGAATGGTAGCTGCTCTCAGATAGGTCAGAAATTCTCTTTAACTGATACTGACAACAAAAGTGGAAAGGGACCTGGGGGTAGTCATATCAGATGACCTAAATGTGGGCCAGCAATGTGAGAAGGCAGTAAGGAGGGCTGGGGGATACTGGGATGCATAGGGAGAGGCATCACCGGTAGAAAACAGGAAGTTGTTGTCCCTCTGTGCAGACAGTAAGACCACATCTGGAGTACTGTGTACAGTTCTGGAGACCCCATCTCCGCAAAGACAGACAGGGTGGAGGCTGTCCAGAGGAGAGCAACCAAAATGGTGCAGGGTCTACACCAGAAGACATATGAGGAAAGGAGGGAGAGGGGAACATGACAGAAACTTTCAAGTACCTCAAGGGAATCAACAAAGTCCAAGAGGGTAGCATCTTTCAGAACAGGAGATGTGCAAGAACAAGGGGGCACAATTTGAAGATAGAGGGGGGACGGCTCAGAGGTAATGTGAGGAAGCATTTCTTTACAAAGAGGGTTGTAGATGCATGGAACAGCCTTCCTGAGCAGGTCATGGAGTCAAAAACAGTGGGGGAATTCAAGAATGCATGGGACAGACATAAGGCATAATGTACTTTAAAACTGTGTTGCCTTATCCTCTGCTGCTACCATGCTAAGCTTGTATAATTGCTGATTAGGCCTAATCGATACTGCTTGTTTGCTATGTTCTAATTTGTACTGGTACTGCTTGTCAATTGTTTTTGCTCATCTATTTTGCCTCACTTTCCCCTTCCCCACCAGGACGTATCTGGAAATGAGCTGTACTCAGCTCAGTACGTCTTTCCTGGTAAAACATTTGAAATAAAGAAAGAAATTTGGATGTCAAAAACACAGGAAGATCCAGGGTCTTGCTCAAGTCCTCACAGAAACGTAGAATTTGTTGGTAGAAAAGGGCCTACTGGTCTATCACGTCTGCCTCAGTCCTACCTAGCTAATGCAGAATGTGAATATCCTAGTGGCTTCACCTCCCCCGGCACCCTCCCTTCTTGGTACAGTCTTTACCAAGCCCCTGTATCTGTCCCACCCATGTTTGCATCCCTCCTGCTTTTGCACACTCCACCTCTTTTGTCAGCCCATTTCCCCTCTCCACTCTGTGAATAAATATTTCCTAGCATCTCAAATTTGCCCCCAGACCAGCTTCATGGAATTACCGCTGATACTTGTGTTCCCACTTAATCTGAAGAAATTCCTCACTATTATCTGCTTTGTGCACCCCATGATGGTGCATCTATATATTTCAATCATAGCCCCTTTCTCTTCTTGCCTCCAGCATGTACATGTCTAAATCTGTCAACCTCTCTTCTCAATTCCATTTCTGCTGTCCCTGGATCATCTCTGTCACCCTCCTTTTCACTGACTACACCCTGTCCCTGTCCTTTAAATTTGGTCTCCAAAACTGTTCACAGTATTCCAGGTAAGGATGAACCACTGACCTATACCTGCTGCTGATCCCCCTCCCTCTGTACCCCAACATCCTATTTGTTGTTCTTACCACCGCATTGCATTGTGCAGTTGTCTTCATACTGTCGGAAGTTATTATCCCCAAGTCCTTTTCCTCAGTAGTACTTTCCACTACAACCTTTCCCACTCTGTATTAAGTTTTTCTGGATTTCTCCATATTTATTTTATTTAGCTTTTGTTTACCGAGTAAGTACACTAGACAAATATTATGCCTATTTTCAGGAAGTGCATCACCTTGCACTTTTTAAAATTTCAACAGCCACATTTTTTGAGATGTGGTGGGATTCAAAACTTAAAAACACTTGGTTGAGATTTCTGAGTTCAAACCACCTGAGAAGAGCTTATACAGTGGAGTGGCACAGAGCCATGCTAAGAATGTGAAATGGTGCCACACAGCTCTGGCTGTGTTTACACTTCGAGAGCTAGAGCATATTTAATATTACAACAAACAGGCGATAAAAAAAATGTTAAAAGCCTTATTGGTACGTTTTGGTTTTTTTTTGGGGGGCTTATAAAGAAATGTGTTTTCCTTCAAGAACTTATCCAGACACAACTGTAGCTGAATTTGCACTTGCCCCACATTCTTTACAGTAATAAGCTCTTGTTCTGTACTTGTCCTTCAGTGAAATTTACTTTCCCCAGACAAGGTGCAACAGGATTTGCACACCCCTGCCCAGGTGGCAGTACTGCAACCCTCCCCCTTCCTGGAGCAGAGCGTCCTCTTCCTCCCACAGCCAGCCCCCAAACATCTTGAGTTTGTTCCTGAACCTGGGTCGTTACCGTCCTATTCACTTTCTTAATTCTCATTTCATTAGTTTGCCCTGATCCTAATTCCACCCCTCGTCTTCCATGCTGTATAGTCTCTTTCTTCCCAATCTGTTTTTTTTCCTTGAGTGTTTCACTTCTCCCACACTTTTATTTGTTTAGTACCTCTTCCTGTTTCTTTCTTTACATTTTCCACCACCTTATGCTGTATATTGTTCATTGTATTAAATTTCATACATACATCACTTCGTTTTTATGAAATATGTTTTCATATTTTTACAGACTATATCATTCACATTTCAAAATGTAAAATAATTCCATTCAAGACATTTTATCACAGAACAGAAACAAAACAATTTTTAAAACTTAAAACAAAAAAAAACAAGTAGTAAAGCTCCAAGATTTTAACTGCATGTAGAAAACAGAAAATGAAGTTTTCTGAAAGCTTAATATTATACCTTCTATTTTTAATTTAAGCATTTGAGATAAAATACTTAAAATATTGCAGATAGCTGTCCATCTGTAAAAGATGATTCCAATCTTCTCCAGCTCCCAGAAGGAAACTCTAATCTCCTACATCACTGCCAGATCAGACCTCTGCATATTTATCAGGGAAGCGTGTACAAGATAAACCAACATACATACAGATTAGAAATAAATTTTCAGAGCTTCAATAAACCCCCTGTGGTCCCCATAAACAACCACCCTACACTTACAATTCTATGAACGAGTGCAGAGAAGTCAGAACAGGAAGCCAGCGTCCAAGAAGGATATAATTTAGTCCAAAACTAAGCTATATGATTTCTGTGATTCATAGCAATTATATTATATTTATCAGGAATATAAAATGTTAATTAATGGTAATTTCAACATAACATGAAGGTATCAGGACATAACAAAAACATTACATGAGCTAGCTTGCAGACACAAGCGATTTCTCTGCAATTACAAAATCATCTTATATTGGGAGAGAAACTCCCCACATCTATTGATAATTGACAGAGAAAACCAGAAAGCAAGCCCAACTTATAACAGTGGATCAACGCTTCCTATACCAGGACTTAAAATTCAATTTCAGCTCCGGGGAACCCCCCCCTCCTCCCCTGTCTACTAAATGAGGGGGAGAGAGAGGCACTGGGGTGATTTCTCTAAAAAAACTGACATTTAATTTGCTGATGTGTTAATAAACATTGCAATTCTTTGTCTTCTTGTCTTTCTTTCTTCCTTCATTGGCAAAGTGCCATAGACAGTGCCACAGTGCTATAAGGGAGCCCTGAAAGGTGATGTAAAGTTAGACCGTGAAGACATACATTGCATTTCATGATTCTAAAGCATATTAAACTTTGCACAAATAAAAACAGTTTCTGCAATGTTCTAAGATTGCCTCTCCCTGTTTGATGACATAGCCCACATTGTGAGAACCACAACCCTACATTTTCCACCACTTTGATGGTCAGTGTCTGCCTGGGAAAATGATGCCCAACTGCACTCTCCTCCATCCCCCCCCCAGACTACACTATCCCCAAGATTAACAAGAAAAGTTTTACAAAAATAAGCACACAGTGACAAAGCTAGATGTTTGAAACAGCATTTTTATTGTTTATGGTTTTATTTATTTATTGCAAGATCAGTTTTACAACCTTTGAGTCAAAGACTCGTTTACAAAGGTACCTCGTCAAGAAAGGTGGGGGAGACGACAAATAGAGTGGTGTTAGGACAGGGATGACAGACAGGTTAGATACATAAAATATACATTTGGAGAGTGCAGACAGCGAGCTGTACTGGAGCAACTCGTGTAAGGTGCTAACATTGGTAAAACAACAGGAGATACGTTATTCAATTAACAACATGTCGCAAATAATATGTAGAGCTAGAAGAGGACCGCCAAGCAGGTGCTTGAAAAGTATTAGAAAGGACCGCACTGCAGCTTACAGACATTTACACATCGGCTGTCAATAATATGCTGGCGGAGGGCAATTTTGAACGGCCAATGCCTGGGATCTGGAGATGGTTTCAGGAAGGAGTTGAACCAGGACGGGGCTAGGTGGTGGAAAGATCTTTGGCAGCGGGAGGTCCTTGCTCTGGGAATGCTGAAAGTGGCTGCAGCGGCATACCGGGTTGGCAGGGATCTAGCAGCCCGCTGCAGAGGTCCAGAGACCCCAGGAGGGCAGAGACCTGACATGGATTTTTTGGCCAGTAGGCAGGTTTGATATTTCAGTCTTTCCTCAAGAGTGAGTATTTTTGTGGCGGAGTATAGCAGACAGGTGTGGGTTCTGCTGTGGGCACCGGTAAGGAGCCTACAGGCTTTGTTGATGGAGGTCTGGATTTTAGATAAGGCAGACGCATCAGCAGCTGCGTAAACCGGGAGTCCGTAGTCAGCCAGTGATAATACCGAAGAGGTGATGGCAAGTTTTAAGGCGGGTTCGGGGAAACAGTCTTTGTGGCGGTAGAGAAGACCGATCCTGGAGTTCATTGCAGATGCCAAAGCTTTAAGGTGGGTGGAAAGTTAGGCCGGTGTCAAAGGTGATGCCCAGGTACTTGTAGGACGAGACTTGCTCAAGAGGAGGGGCATGCTGGTGGAGATGTGGAGGGAAAGTCCTGGCATTGTTTTGCCGATGAGAGAATAGCATGGACTTAGTTTTCTTTAGGTTCAGGACTAGGCGGTGCTTATTGAACCATTTTTCGGTTTGGAGGAAGCGCTTTGCAGCATGACTTGGAGTGGAGGGTCAGGGTGTGATGCAAGGATAACAGCATCATCAGCATAGAGTAAAATTTTACTGGAACAGGAGCTGGGAGGGTGTTCAGGAATAGGCTGAAAAGGGTCGGGCCAAGGATGGAGCCTTGGGGACCCCAGAGTGTACAGGAAGGGAGAGGTCCCATTTAGCTTGACTCTTTAACCTGTTGTTAGTAGCTTTGTGAACCACTCAGGGGGCCGGCTGCAGACCCAGTACGCTAAGGGAGTTTAGTAGCAGGGGTGGCACACCGTGTCGAAGGCCTTGACAGGTCAACAAAGACTGCCCCTGGTAGATGACCTTTGTCAAGTGCAGAGTGAATGTGGTGGGAGAATTCCAGAAGGGCAGTGGACGTGCTTATGGCCAGGGCGGAAACCATGTTGCTCTGGACAAAGGAGGTTGTAGTTAGTAAGATATTCAGAGAGCTGTGTGTTCACTATTTTTCTAAGGCTTTGGATGGGGGAAGGATGGAGATGGGCCTGTAGTTATTAGGCAGAGTGCGGTCCCCAGATTTATGGATGGGGTTACTTCAGCTTGCTTCCAGGCCTTAGGGAATTGGTCGAAAGTGGGGATTTGTTAATGATAAGCCAGCGGGGTACAAGGACATCCAGCACGCAGGCAAAGTATCCTGGAGTCGAGAGGGTCATTGATAGGGTTCTGAGAGGCAAGAAATTTTATTAAGAAAGGTTTGGCATCGGGGTGAGATCATACTGAAGTGGAATTGTGGCCTGAAAGGAGAGTGGGTGGGTTGTGCAACCGGGTCTGAAAAGTGGGCCAGGAGGACAGCACTTAAGTCAGTGAAGGTTTTGTTAAGGCAGTCAGCGATACAGGTGGGGTCAGTCGAGACAGTCCCATTTATGACAATCTGGGATGGAGGGGGAGCGGGTCTTACCATTTAAATCTTTAATGTTGTCCCAGAAGGCTCTGGACGAGCCCCAGGAGGATGTCAACGCAGCCTGATAGAATTTAGCTTTAGCCTGCTTGATTGACCAGGTGCATTGATTGCGGGCTGTCCTGTAGGCTAGTCTGTCAGCAGGCTACGGAGTCGTTAGCTAAGTGCCAGAGGTTCTCTCTTTTTTAGTTGTTGGATCAGTGCAGGAGTTATCCAAGCAGCAGTCCGCTTTTTGTCCTAGGAGAGCTGAGGGTGCATACAGGTCACAGGCGAGGTTGAAGGCAGTGGAGGTAGGTTAGGGCAGAGTTAACGCCAGGAGCGCTGTCCAATGGGGACCAGTCGATATGGGCGAGGTGACATTTGAGGTTGGCGAGACCTCCGGGGAGAAAACGGCGGCGAGGAATCCTACTGTACCCAGGGCAGAGGGTTGGGGAGGACCAGAAGCAGATGACAGGGGAGTGGTCACTGAGTGAGTCCGCAAGGACTTCAACGGAGACTATTTTATGAGGCCGGTTAGAGAGGATAACATCCAGGAGAGAGCTAGTTCCTGTGACTTTGTTAAGTCTAGTGGGCTGAGTGACCATTTGGGACAGGTCAAGGGCAGCAAGCTCATTCTTCAAGTTATCAGCCGACGGGCTGAGCCAATTGGAATTTAAGTCACCCATGATTAATTGTTCAGCTTTCGGGGGTAAGGTCGCCAGGTAGTCAAGGAGAGAGGTGGCCGCAGAGTCTTTGTGAGAACCCGGGGGTAGATAAGCCGCAGTTAGATAGAGTGGGCCACGTCCAGGGTAGGGTGAGACTTTTAAGGTGATGGCTTGCGCCCCATGGTTTAGCTCAGGATTGGGGAGTGCGAGCCCAAGGACCGAGATGCGCAAGTAGATAGCACACCCCCCACCACGCCTGCCCATCCTATCGGCCCTGAAAATGGTAAAGCCAGGAAGGGAGATGGCAGAGTCAGGCGTGCGGGAGGAGAGCCAGGTTTCAGCAAGCAGGAGAATATCCGGGGAGTGTTGGGTGACCCAACATAGAAGGGCTGCAGTTTTCTTAGGGAGACTGCATATATTAATGAAGGTGACTCGAAGGCCTTTGCCATCTGTGGGCGGGGGCATTGCTGGGACAACCGGCCCGGGGTTTGGGTTCACGTTGCCGGGGAGCAGGAGTAGCAGGAGAATTAGACGCCTCGCATGATGTTTGAAGCTGGTGGTGGGGTGCATATGTGGCCGACGGGACCTCGACTGGGAGGAGCAGGGGATAGGAAGGGAGAGAACAACTGAGGGCGCTAGCCCGGGGAGGGTCCACTTGTGAAAGGAAACACAATACTGAGTGTACCACATAAGTGGCTGGTGGGTGGGGGTGGCACAGAGGTCCAGGGTACGGGAGGGATTTGGGGGGATGAATAGAGGGGTAGATGTGGGGTAATCCGATGGTAAGGCAGGGGATTGCGAGTGGGGGCAGTGTGCTTTGGGTGGGGGCTGGTTTATGGGGGATACAGAGGGCAGAGAGAGAGCATAGGTGCTGTGGCAGGAGGAGGGCCAGCATGGCTAGGACTATGCTTGGGTGAGACATTTCCAGTATAGAGCAGGAAGGAGGCAGGTCCTCTAGTGCTGGAATGATATAACCAGCAAATGGAAAAGTAGGCTGATTGGTTTTTGCGCCTCATGTGACACAGAAAAGTACACTACATAAGGGAGAGCCGAGCAAGGGTGGTGGTGGGGGCGGTGGGGAGCCGAACGCGTAGCGTTCGGCGGGGTTATTACTAGTGCACCGACTGCAGAGGGACAGAGGGTGACGCGAGCCGAGTGGAAAAAAGGCGCCAAAGCCGCGATTCAAAATGCAGAGCAGAAGTCCACAGGTAGGCTGGCGGCTGGCTCACTGACTGTCGCGATGTGTTTTATATTTTCTTTACTTTGATTCCCCAGGTAAGAGTTCCCCAGGCAATATTTACCTTCACTGACCCCTCTTGCGGCCAAAACGGCTCCTCGGGGGGGTGGGGGTGTCCTGGCGGCAGGTAGAAGTCTGCAGGGAGGGCAGTTCAGCTTTGCCCTGCTGATCAACGGCTCCGCTCCTCGGGGTGGGGGTATCCTGGTGGTGGTTGCAGGATCCAGGAGGGCACTTCTAGTGCAGCCCTCGTGACCATCCAGCTCCTTGGGGGAGGGGGGAATGGATCTGTGGAGAAAGAAGCAGAGTTTAAGTAGGCAGCAGCGGGGAGTAGCGATTAGGGGGCGGGCAGTGCAGGCGGGGGGGTTTTGCAGCTGAGATGCGTGTGGCAGGATTAAGTAGGGAAGATGCTGTAGTGAGTCCAATAAATTAATTATATACTTCTCTGTTGTTTCTATATTCCATTGCTGAGACAAGTAGTTTGTTACCATTGTTTTCCCTTGAAGTATGACCTTTTTCTTCAACTGTTGTAAACCACAGAACATTTTAAGCTACTGGCAGCAGCTGAGTTAGGCAGATGACAATAATTCATTTTATAATATGGCTATCTAAAATACAGTCATTTCATTGATCAGGACACATCACCGGACCATTGATTAATCCCCGATATACCCACAGTTGCCTTGCCGGTCCACAATATCCTGATTGACAGCAATGTAAACTGACTTAGAGAAATCACTCCACCATAGACACATTGAAAAAGAGAAGGCGAACTCCGCCTTCAAAGGCGGATTCCGCATCCTCATAACAAATCCACCTAGTGGACAACTACAAAGACAGCATCCTCTATACACATTATTCACTAGGCGGAAGGACTATTTTAGTAGAAATCCATGTTCAAACACATATATTTTAATATTCCTTTTTATAAACCTCTAATATAATGTGGCTCAAGTTATAAGAGGATTAACCCACTCCAGGGTATGGGTTTACTGAGCATTATACCATGGACCTCGGACACTGACCAATGAGAACGGCAGGCTGGCACCTTACCTCCGTTGTAAATCCTGTGATACTCACCGCAAAAGGTGCCAGCCTGCCGCATCTCTGACAAATCATTAGACCCGGGAAATTCGAACTGCAGATCCGCCATGTTGGAATGCTCATTAAGCGGCGGTCTCCAACTCCCATCATGACAAACTCACCAAGGCACATAGCATGACTAGCACAAACCCCCAAGAAAGTGAATCCGCATTAAAAAAAAAAAAAAAAAACAGACCAGCATGGATTTCACCGTAACCGCCAAAAGTGCACCCACCTCACCTCAGTCTCTGTCTCCACTCCCGTGTGGTCTGCCCTCCATCATGCCATGAGACTCCTGCGCTACACTAGCTCTGTCTCCGGTCCACTCAGTGTCTCACCTCATTAATATAGCAGCCTCCATTTAAAAAATATATATATATATAGAAAGAAAATGCAACCCCGGTCACTTTCTACTGCTTCGTAGAACACAGAAGCAGTTTGCACCACAAACCTAACTGAAACCACACACTGTGCTGTGCAATGGCAGCCCATTAGTGCAACACACATAAACAGAAACTTTCCACCTAGCAACAGAGAACTCATTTCTTGCAGCATAAGAAAATTAATAAAAATAATAAAAACTCTAAAACAACTTTTATTAAATTTTTTTTTTTTTTTTTTAATGACAAAAAAATAAGGTATAATCGCAATAAGCCACTCGGGGATGTGGGTTATCAGGGGATTTAACACGGCTGGCAAGGATTTATCCATGAGGTGCAAATCACTCCAGCCATGGTAAATCCCCCGATAACCCACACCCCCTCGTGGCTTATTGCTTAATTAATGCTCAGTAAACCCATACCCTGGAGTAGGTTAATCCCTCCTTAAACGCCTCAGCCACTTTGGAAACCGATCAAAAATTACTCGCACAGCAAATCTTATAAGGGATTGGCTTCCAACTTGCAAAACTCTCGTGCCACACTCCAGCCAGACTCACACTACTAGCATCTTTAAAATGACGTCCCACTGCCTTGGAAAAAGATCTGTTTTTGTTTTTTGGGGGGTTTTTTTTGTTAGACAATGCTGAGACTGACACTACCAAACCTATAACCTGACATGATAAACTAATGGGTCCCTGCTGGACTTTCGTTAACTTACAGCAGACAGAAGTAAATCAGATGAAGTGCCTTGGACTCCATCCCTTTTCTCACAATTAATACAGCAATAAAGTACACAGGAAATGTTATGCTTAGTAAATTAAGTACAGGAGTTACTTTCACTTAAAGCCCCTCATGAGCCGCTGCAATACTGTGGGATCCTGGACTAATAAGTTATAACGTAGTTGTAACCGGACACACTCGCCAGATTCACACTACTTTGCTTTCTTATCTCCTCAGTGTCTTGCAGTGATTTATTTGCAGCAAACATGACTACTGAGAGATGGAGTTACCTGTTTTTTTGGGTCCTTCAAGTCAGACATCTGTCCTCATGATTAAATAGATGGGTCATCCTTCATCAACTGCAGACACCCGTTTCAACAGGCGCACAGAAAAAAAAACAAATCACCAGGGACTACGGCAGCTGCAAAGGGTCAAGGGACTCAGGAAAAAAAAAAGGTCAGTGGCAAAGTACCATAGACAGCACTCTGTGGCACTTTGCCACTGCGCTATAAGGCAGTGCATGTCAGCGGGATTGTGAAGCATTAGGGGGTTCAGAATTTGCGGGCGTGCGTGTGTTTGTGCTAAAAATAGCACAATTCACGCACTCCCACCCGAATTTTAAGCCCTGTATATACGTATATACAAACTCTCAAAACTCAGGGAGTGATTAAATATGGTAAGGACCATAACAAACACAACCAAGATGTTTTGCACAGCCATTTCAATATACTGGGGAATATGATGGGCAGGAGTTTCGTAGTACTGGACAGAGGTCCATACTAATGGCTAGACCTACAACTCTGAGGAGTCAGGGTCTCCTCCAGCTTTTGCTGTCATTAGCATGAGCAGATCATTTTCAGACCAGCACAGTGGAGAAATGGGCTGTATCCAAATAATGTCGGGGCTATGGACTTTCTTTTTAATTTACATTTTTCCCTCCCTACTAGGGCCCTGGCTAGTCCTTTGAGCTTGTTCAGGCCGCTCCAAATCCCACTTTTACCTGTCCAATCATCTATCCACCCAGTCCTGCCATACATACAGCAAAGCCTAGCCTGGGTACAGCAACTAGTGTCTAACAATTACTATGCCGGTGCCAAAAGGGCAGAATGGACACATTTTGAACCTGCGACATACAATAATAAATAATAAATAAAACTATTTATTTAGCGCCTTTCAAATGCCAAGGCGCTGTACAAATGAATCATAAAATCAAAATATACATATAAAAAACAACAGTTGATAACGTCAATCCACAAAAGCCTTGTTCCATAACAGAGTCTTAAAATCCTGCTTAAAGGCCTCCACGGTCGTGCATTCTCTAAGCCGGCGAGGCAGAGAGTTCCAGAGGGTTGGGGCGCGAACCAAAGGCCCTAGCCCAGAAGACTTCAATATAACCCTCGAACCTCTAGCAACCTCGCCGGGTTGAACGGAGCTGTCGCATCGGGTGGTAAGGACTGAAGCTCTTTCAAGTAGTCAGGACCAGTCCGTAGGCTTGAAGGTCAAAAGACCTACTTTAAAGGTGATCTGCCACTGTATAGGCAGTCAGTGCAGATCGCACAGAACAGGGGTAATATGTGTCCTTCTAGTCCTCCTGTCATTAATCTTGCTGCAGCGTTCTGCACTAGCTGGCGGCGGATATCAACCCCAGGAAGCTCCAAGTAAAGGTTGCAATAGTCAGGCGAGATGTCACGAAAGCATGGACCAACACGGGTAAATCGCTGGACGGAACAAGGTGTTTCACCCTGGCGATGTTCCTAAGATGACAGAATGCGGACTTAACGACTGCTGACACCTGATGACGAAGAGTCAGCCCGTCATCAAGTACCACTCCAAGGTTACGCACCCGTTCAGAGGTAGGGATCAGATCCCCCCCCAGCAATATGCCAGAGGGCTGACCGGACCCCAACCCCCTGACCCATGACCCGGGTCCACGACCACAACCTCAGTCTTACCGGCGTTCAACTTTAACCCCTCAGATTCATCCAGTCCTGGATTTCAGCAAGGCAGCTATTGAATACCGAGACAGCACTAACCTGGTTGGGGGCAAAAGAAAGGTAGAGCTGGGTATCATCAGCATAGCAGTGAAACCTCAGCCCATACCTTCTTACAATGTCTCCGAGGGGCAGCATATACACTGCAAACAACATGGGGGAAGCACCGAACCCTGGGGGACACCACATTGCAGAGGGAAAGAATCGGAGGAGAAAATCCCCGACACCACTCTCTGCGTTCTCCCGGATAGAAAAGATGAAAACCATCTGAGCACTGTACAAGACAGTCCACAGATGGACTCCAGACGTTCCAGTAAAACCCCATGGTCTACAGTGTCGAGGGCTGAAGAGAGATCAAGAAGGACCAAGATAGAGCGGTTCCTCTGATCTCTCACCATCAAGAGATCATTGAGCACCCGAACCAGAGCAGTCTCGGTACTATGCCTCTTACGAAAACCAGACTGGAGAGGTTCATAGATATTATGGATGGTCAGGTGGTCCTCCAGCTGGTTTGCCACTACCTTCTCGATAACCTTCCCAATAAAGGGAAGGTTAGAGATCGAGTCTGTAGTTGGAAAAACATCAGGGTCCAAAAAGCCTTCTTCAAAGAGGAGTCACCACAGCTTCCTTTGGGAGCTCGAAACTCACCCAATTTAAAGGAGCACCAGATTATTTGAACCAGAAACCAGGCCGGCCAGTCTCAACACAACCCAGGATTAGGAGGTAGGCCCAGATCTAAACTACAACGTAGGCGCATCCCTGGACGATCCGCATAATATCACTGAAAGTCGGCAGGTCAGAGGAACACCAGGAGACAGAGGATTCCGCGACCAAACGCCGACCAGAAGCTTCCCCCTTAAGAGTGTGCTGGACGGATCTCGGATCCGATGTCGGCAACCTTATTCGCAAAGAATTGAGCAATCTCGTCACACTCCTTTTGTGAAAAGGCTCGACGGAGCTGGAGACAGGCTGGGTTGCACAGCCTGTCCACAGTTCTGAAGAGCTGAGCCGGTCGATTCTGAGTGACAGATATCTCCCTGGACAGGAATTCTGCCTTCTTATGGGAGATCTCTGATTGGTAGAGCCGGTAATGCTCCTCCAAACTAAGGCAGTCGGCATCCTGAGCAGATTTCCTCCAACGACGCTCTAACCATCGTCCCACACGTCGCAACTCCCTCAAGGACCCATCAAACCATGGGGCCCGAGGGCGAAGAGAGAGGGGACGAACACAGATAAACGCAATTGAGTCCAGGGCTGAGGAAATGGTTTGGTTATAGGCCAAAACCATAGCCTCTGGACCCAAGTTGGCAGTCGGAAACTCAGAGAGGTTCAACACCGCCATCAGGTCTTCAGGGCACACATCCCGTAAAGGGCGGTATCGAACCGTCTCCACAGGGGCAGACCTACGAAGGGGAGCACGAAAATTGAAGCTCACGGTGTAGTGATCGGACCAACTGACAGGTTCCACCACCAAATCAGAAGCCTCAATCCCCAGGAGAAAAACTAAATCAAGGAGTGACCGTGATTATGTGTGGCCGAGGAAACAATCTGTGTAAGGCCCAGTGATGTCATCAACTGGAGGAAGTGCTGACCAAAGGCAGAAAGTTCGTCGTTGCCCCAAGCATTGAAGTCACCCAGAACCATCCGTCTGGGCGACTCCAACGCCACATCGGCGACGAAATCTGCCACTTCCTGCAGGAATAGTCTCTCGTCTCCTAGTGGACGGTAGACGAGAGCTATCCTGCAACCCACACCTGCCAGAACGTTACACTCAAAGGATTCAGCTTCCTCAACTGGCACACTCGTGAGCCCTAAACTGGTCTTAAAACAGACCGCTACTCCCCCCCCAATCTCAGGCGGTGAATCACCGAGTACCCAGCTGAAACAGTCGCCTCTAAAACAGGGCCGGCATTTCCATCCAGCCAGGTCTCGGTGATGCAAGCCAGATCTGCTGTCTCAACAAAATCAGAAATAATAGCTGATTTGTTTTTAACAGATCTGGCATTGCACAACACCAACCGAGTTGGACAGGGATCCGAGGCCGTCCCGACAACTTGCCCATCCAAATAGAAGGAGCCCTTGGGTATGGAGACTAGGCATGGAAAACCATGCTCCAGGCTCCATTTCGCCCAGGGTGTCTTCTGGAGCTTAACCACCCTAAGTGAGAGGTCCGTTCAGTAAGCCCTACGTCCGACCTCACCAGCCCACCCTCCCGCGAGGACAATACCAGCCCGACAGTGCTGGTAGATGGAAAATGGGAGGGGCGGAGGGCGTGGAGGTCGGAGGACGAATAATGCACGACCGGGATACCTAAACAACACATAATAAAGCGGGAGACAAACTAACTACAAGCAAGTAAATACAAAATCCTGGTATCTCTAAAATAAAATACACCACAATTACACTTAAACTAAAAAACCCACCCAAAAACATGAACCAAAACCTGAAAAACTAAACAACTAAAAATGAACTATAAACAGGTTATTAAAAAATCCAAGAATATAGGGACAGGGAGGCCCTCTCACTGCACCCACTGTCCTTTATATGATGAAACGGGATCAAAAAAAAAAAAAATAGTTATTTTTAGGCACTCTCACTGCCAATAAATATAATGTTGAAAAAAGTCAAAACATGTAGGGACAAAATAATAACAATAACCCAAAATAATAACACTCAAAACAATTTAAAACAGCTACAACACTAAGTTAAATAAATTATTATTGTCCAATATAGTTACTGTCTAATATCTTTTTATATAGATTGCCTCAGAAAAGGTCCTTTAAAAGTTGGTGAAACATAGGGTAGCTCTTACCTAACCCTTATCAAAATAAAAGTCCGGAAGAAACGTGGCACTCTCACTGCCACAAATACTAAATTTAAAGTTGCAATGAGTCTATTTCCACCGAGGCTCTCTCACTGCCTCCAGAATAGAGAAATATATGGTTACAGTACCTGACGAAGGTTTGGTCTGGAGCAAAATGGAGGAGCAGCAACCTTTGAAGATCAAATCATTTGCCAGTCTTAAAGAAAACAAGTTGGATGCATATATTACTGGCCCCAGTCCAGCACATGGAAGGGCACTGGAAAAAAGAGACACCCCACTCAGCCCACTCGAGCCACCCAGTAAATCTAGGAGGCCACAGGGAGCACAAGAGGAAATTTTCTACCAGCCCTCCAACTGGTAGCCTCTATCCCCCAAGAGGAGTCCCAAAGACCAGGCACCTACCACTGTAGCCAGCCAGACCAGTCTGCCGTCCGCTGTTTTTGTCTAGCACTCGTCGAAGATTCATTCCACAGCCGAAGTTCACAGCCCAAGAAGTTCTCCCCAAGCATAACTTCAAGCAGCAGCTCTGGACGGCAGCCAACCAACCATTGTCAGGGCCCTGGAGAAAGAGACACCCACTCAGCCCACCAAAGCCACCCAGTAAAAACTAGGAGGCCAAAGAGAGCACAGGAGGAAAATTTTCCACCAGCCTTCCGGCTGGTACCTCTTATCACAGGAAGTCCCAAAAACCAGGCGCCCACCACGTAGCCAGCTAAGCCCGATCTGCAGTCCATTGTTTCCAACTAATAGTTTGGCCGAAAGACAGTTCCACATCCGAAGTCACAGCTCCAGCAGATTCTCCACGGGCAAGGCTTCGAACAACAGCTCAGACGGCACCAGGGGAAACCACCGACTATCCCAGGAGACCCAAGAATCCAAATCCACAATAGAACCAGCTCCAGGGGGAAAAGCCACCGACCACCTCAAACCCCGGCAAACAGTCACAGAACTGCTCGAGGTTTGAACTCCCAGCATAAGCGAAACGCCCCAGATACCGACAACAGGTACGGCCAAAGTCAGTAACCAACGATAGTATACAGCATACAGACGCAGCGGTCAGATAACGAATGACTAGACAAATTTGAACGGGCTGTAACTATAATGACAGAAGTAGCTGTTATAACGGTTAAAACTATCAAATTAAAAAACATAACGACCAAAACAAATAATGGTAGAGATAACAGTGAAAACAAAATAATAAAAATGAACAAGGACTCGGAAAATTACTCCGTTAGTGCAGCAACCATAAAACTAGCGTGACAGCAGACCCAGCGCGGCCGCCATATTGCCCCAAGGAAGGCTCTTACTACTACATAAAGCCAGTTGCCACTGACGGCCCAAGGTAAGGCTGCTTTTCCCTGTATGGAAACGCCCTCCCTTCTCCCTATGAGGTCATATGTCACCAACATGCTTGCGCAGTCCTATGGTGAGGAGCCGATGTCACATGGTCACCCACAACATCAAGGCTCCCCACAATACAATCCATAAGAGGAGCTGCAGAGCAGACAACTTTAATCCTATCTCCCCGGGGTCTGAGCTACCTCCACAACGTGCCCAGAGTCCATTTTGTCCAGCGTGAGTGTCACAGCATGAGGGAATAAACTTCAGACAAGGCAAATTTACAGGTTTAAAATACACCTTGGTGTGATATTTATTTTTCAGAAGTTCGAAAAATAATAAATGAAAACAAAAAAATTGCAAAGGAAATCACTACTTAACATCAGTAGTTTCTCACACAATACAGTCCTGGATTCTAGAGCTCCTAAGACCCTTCTCATCTGCATTCAACAGCTTGTCTGCAGTAGCACCTCTCTCCTTCACTCTCAAGACTGAACTCTACTAAACTTAACTGAAGTGAACTCAGTGCAGAGGCTTTTATATCTTTTGGTGGGGGGTCACCTGACTGAGTCCTTACATGTCTGGACATGTTTCAAAAGCAAAGGGGGGTTTTGTGTCAGGGGACTTCCTGGTTCAGTTAAAGGTACAGTGTACATCTCCACAGATATTGACTCCCTGTATCTCCGAGCCACAGTGACTAAGCTCTTTTATACATAGAGCCTTATACAGTAACAGATTTATAGTGTGAATCTGCGAAAATACCTTAAGGATTTCTTATAACTGTATTAACCACTGGTCCTCAATGACAAGAAAACCAAATCTATGCTCTTCTGCAGCTCTCATAACCCACACAAGCTACACCACTTGGCTATCTCCACCACCCAGGGGAACACTCTAGATCAGGTGGGGTCCTTCAAATACTTAGGGATACAGCTTGACCCTAATCTCTCCTATGAACTTCATGTAGATAATGTAGCTAGAGCTGCTAATACACGGCTTGGTCTCCTCTACAAACACAGACCACACCTCACGCCAGAAGCTTTGAAGGTTGCAGTCCTGAGCTCTGTGATCTCTGTGATAGACCATGGTCTCATCATTTATGGCTCGGCCACAACCACAACCCTTAGATGCTCTCAACTACCTTAAATAAAGCATGTTGGCTCATCACTGGTGCTCACCGTCTCACCCACACATGTGACCTGTACACTCAGACCGGCTGGCTCCAACTATCAAACTGCATAAAGTTTCTCACCTGCTCCATGGTGAAAAAAATCTACCTTGGCCTTGCACCTTCTGGGGTCTCAACTCTGTTACAACCCCGAATTAACAAATGGCACCTTAGGAGATCCACGCTACAGCTACTGAAAGTCCCCACTGTCACACTTCACAGGGACAACGCTCTTGCTTATCGAGCGCCACTTGGGTTCAATGGCCTCAGCCCAACCATCTCCTCTGCCCTCAACTATTGGTATGTTTAAAACTAGGCTCGGGACTATCTCACTACCAACAGCTCCTGTGACTGCCCAACTTAACCTCGTTTCTCCACTTCTCTTTCTGCTCTAGTTGTCTCCCCAACATCTTGGTACCCAATGCTGCACTTTTCACCCTCTTGCCACCCTTCCTACATTTCTTCTCCCCCCCTACCCTCTCCCTATGACTCTGGCACTTCTCATCTGTTGTCTATTTTCTCTGACAAATGCCGCTGGCTGCCTTGTTACAATGCTACCCTTGAACTGTATTAGTCTCTACTCTGTTTGCAATGTCTACATTGTTGTAATGCCTGCCTTGATGTTCCCCATAATTTGTATTTCTCTGACATGAAACCTTTGTAAAAGAGCCATGGCTCAAAGGTATTTGTAATCCTAGACTTGATAAATAAATAAATAAAATAATCATGAAATTATTTTTTTATATGGCTTCTGAGTCCTTTTTTCTTTAAAAAGGTTTTATTAATTGTATTCATTCCTGCTATCTCAAATAGCTTTCATGCTTTTTTTATACACAAAATGCACTTATGCACATTACACAACACCTCTCTGGGTGTTTAGCACCATTCCAGGGACTGGATGGATGGAATGGAAAAGAATGAAAGGAGAGAACTAGTGGGAAGTTTAGAAGGAAAAGTAAAGAGCTACACTAGGTGGCCAACCTAGGGTAGGAGGGAAAAAGAAAAAAAACAAAGAGAAAGCGTTAACTGTTGCAAAACAGAAGTTTTGGTAGCTAGGAAATAAGGAGATAGAAAAGTGGTCCATCAGTCACAGCTGAGGGTGTAGCCTAACTCTGCCACAGTGAGGAAGTTGACATCCTTATTTGTGTAGTAGTGTAACACACTACGAGACAGTCAGCCAGCCCCATCTGGCCAGACGAGTTGCAATCCATGGCTTCATGGAGTTTAGAATTATAAATCTGCACTTTACTGAGGCTATGGAAAGGCTTTGTCATGCATACTGACGTGTGTGTGTGTGTGTATATAAAAAAATTCCTTTTTCAAAAAAAATTTAGTCTATAAAAACATTCTACCTGAAATAAATCGATGTGTAGGGATTATCAGATTTACAATAATGCTGTGTGTAAGCGATAAAGAGCAATAGCCGTGAGGAGGGCTTAATAGCTACATGGACCAGTGGTGAGTTATAAAACCTTTTATCCGTACTTCACAGACTGGGATTTAACTTAGGTGGCCAGTGACTAAAAGCCATTATCATCTTATGGCTCTTCTATGACCTATGTGTAGTTAAGCAAGCAGTAACACACAACGAGGTGTGGGTTACGTGCTGATAAAAGCATGCCCAAGGGTGTACTAAGGCACGGGCGCTGCGCGGTGTTTCTGGGCGTGCTCGCTGCGTAACCCCTCAAATGCGGCTACTCATCAAATGGTCCCCAAGTAGAAATAAAAAACGTAAAAAGAAAAAAGCTGTCAAAATGAAAAAAAGAAAAAAAAAATATTTTTCTAGTTACAAGACTAAAAATAGTCCCTCTTATGTACTGTTCTGTGTTGTATTTAGCTCTTGTCACCAGTAGAGGGACACACACACACACACACACACACACACACACACACACACACACACTGCTCTGATTAGGTCCTCACCACCTCCACTTGCGCATACACACAGTACGTGCTTTTATTTAGTGCTCAGTTTCTGACTGTGTGTTTAAAAAAAAAAAAAAAAATGACAAAGCCAATTTTACAGGGAGCACTCATATCCCTCAGTAGCCAAGGTAGTGCAGAGCATCATCCCTTACTGTGGGACTTCTGGCTAAATGAGCTTGGCTTTGAAAAGAAAGCCACTATAGAAGATCTCAGCAGTTTATAACTGAGTGTTTAAAAATAAAACGACATCTGCAGTTTTACAGTGAGCGCTCCTGTTCTTCCATAGCCACAGTGCAGAGCGTCTTCCTTTACAGTAGTCTCACTAAATGCAGTGACTGTGACTGGAAAAATCACCGCGTATACATGCAGGCCATGTTACCTGGTAAGGAAAAGTAGCACGTATACGCAGTGAAGGAATTAGCTAGGGATTGTTGGCTTTTCCTAGTCAGTCTTGACCCACTACACAACTGAGTTTTATGGAGGCGGACGTTTCTTGCAAGCCATGCGATGTCGCTTAGTGAATCCCAAGCAGGTATTTCTGAAGGGACAGCATTTGGCAGTTCTTTCTACAAGGTTTTTAAATTTTTTTTAGCATTTGAGAGGGAGTGGAAAATTTGTTTTGGAGTGACCATGCGTTTTGGGGATATTTTCTTTTTTATGATGATCTATGGGTGCCATTGTTGGGCGTCCATGTCGCAGTCATTGCGAGGGGCGGGAGAAAGCTGCTGCACAAGAGAGAAATCAAGCTGTCCGGCTGCCGAAAAGCTTGTATGTATGCACTGAAGTTGCTTTGTGCAGCGGAGGCTGGCATTTTTGAAATTAATTTTGTATTTTAGTTGAATGGGCACGTAGTCATTTTGGGCAAGAACTTCGGTGTTGTGACAGGGAGAGTGGGGGTGGAATGGAAGTACAGCATTTCAGCAGAAAATGCGGGACAAAAGGTTTTTTCTAAAGTGGCACGACGCATGGATTTCTGGCTGCACTGAGTCTTGCTTGGCATAAGTACCAGTTGCCATGTATATCAGCTGATAAGGACACAGTTACTGGTACCTGTTAGCCTATCAGGATGCAGGTTCTCTCTTACCTATTTTACAAGATAGGGTATCTCAGTCTAGTTCACATTAAACACACATGCACAATATGCATCATAAAATCTCTATCACAGTTAGTACTATTTGACACCCTTTTTGACATTATTTTTTCAATCTGTTCACTTTCCCTCTAGGCTGTCTTAGCTGCCCAACTGCTTTGAGTGGCCACCTAGCCCTGTGGCCCTAACCTACGTTCCTTGTTCCAGTTTTGCAGGATGCACCACCAACTGGGGGGTTGGGGGCACCTCCATAGGTGTGGCTCAATGGGGGAGAGATGTCCTCGAAGACAATCTAGTCAGAACAACCCAAGAGCTAATCCTCAAAAAAAAGCATTTAACTATTAAAAAATAAAACCTAGAAAAAAATGCATGTATCAAACTAGCCAACACCATGTCAAATTACACGTTTTTCTTCACCCTAGTTTTCTTAATTCTCTCCCACTCCCACCCGAAACTGGCAACAACACTGCAGCTTACGTCCTACCCCCCTTTCACCTCTTCTGTCAGCATTCTTAGTAAAGTGCAAGCAGGCAAAGCATTATATGAATAAGGATTGTGAGGGAAGCACTATTATGATGCAATGTTTAAAAATGGGCCAAGTAGCTCAGAAGTATCACTGCAAGGCAATATGTATATAAGCCAAGCATCCTGGAAATGTAACAACAGGGCAATGATGACTAGATCCAGCAAGCTGTTATCATATGGCTGTGCTGCTCTTTGCATCTCTGCTTGTCTATCTTCAGCATATGCCCTTTTTTAATGCAGAAAGATCCTTCCAGATTGTTCTGTGCCTCCCCCTCCAGTTCTGTGCCCATTCAAGCCTGTTCTGTCCTTCCAGTCTGTGTCCCATCTAGACAGCTCTGTGCCTTGTGCCCCTTACAGATGGTTCGGTGTACCCCCCCAGCATGCAAGCTCAGCGAGCTTACAAAGAGTATCCTATTCATTTATGTTTATTTACTTTTTACCACCTGTCACCCTCAACCATCCGCTCACAATCCCATGACTATGTTCGCTCACAGGACCTTCAATCACCATGACTTATGCCTCATGGCTGGGCCTTTGGGGCTCAACAAAAGCGTCTGGTGCAAGAATCTGGTGCTTCCTCCAAGGTTGTATGATGGTGCAGAGAACCACCACGTGTCAATCACTGGATCCAGGTGTTTTCCTTTTGTCTGCCCATCCCACTGAATGCCAACAACCAGGGCTTGAGGATGCATGCGTGCACTCAGTGTGCCAGTATGCAGAACTATTCGATGCCCCCCCAACCTGCTCCGCCAGCTCAACCAACTGTCATTATTCTCCCTCCCCTGGGAAGCATTCTCTCGAGATGATCAACCACATACTGTAGATGAACAGATAAGGGGAGTAAACGAGTAATCTACTACCATTTTTGCACAATTTACTCCCATTTTCTGATTTAAGAAATGTTTCCCACTCTGCACATTGAACATTTATGTTGTATACCTGCACAACAGTCAGTGCCTCACAGTTGTACTTGTAGCACAGATCGCACTACATACTACAGAGTGTAAGCACTTAAGCAGGGGTGGGGACACATCAGTATCAGTTGTGTACAGTGCAAGTGACAATTTCAGGAGTTGCTCACTAGTCGGAAGTGCTGCTGCAACACAGCAAAATGTTAAAATTAAGCTCACAGCTTGACTCCACAGCAGTATCAGAAAAAGATCTAATGACTGCAGGCTCCCGGTTGGATTGAGACTTGGTTTAGAGTTAGGGGGTACGAGACAGTGGGCACCGCACAGACACACCACCCACCCACCCCTAGCCTTCTCATATAGTGGTCCAGAAAGACATTCCTATTTCTGTTAGGGGAGCAAGCTGAAGGGATCACTCATCTGGTGCAGATGCCCCTCCCTCAGCAGTATATCTATCCAGAGTGAACCAAGAAGAGGTAAAAAAAGACATCACAGTCAGCAATTAGACAGCAAGCTTCACATTACGAAAAAAAGTTAACCCCACCAAAATAAAGTTACCAGCTGGGCAGGCTCAACTCACGGAGGGGGTACCTGTAATCATTTTGCTGGTTTTCAGAGTGGAATATCTCCAATGTTATTTTTTGAATTACTGTTTTTTCTCCCTACCTGCAGCCTTGGTTTACTTCAGCTATTAAGCCACCGTATAGCCCAGTCACCCGTCTAGAACCCCAGTTAGTCCCCTAGCCCCGTGCATGGGTGTTGGCAGGCATTCTCGATGTACTTTGGTCAGTACAGTAAAATCTGGAAAATCCAGGGGCAACATGAGCTTCAGGCCAGAGCAGTAAACATAAACAGAGCCTGATGTACCTGAAGAACTGTTTTCCCCTCCTTGGATGCTTTAGTGGGAGTCTGTGAATGATCTTTGGAAGATGTGTGGGTACTGAATTTAGAGACCATGACTATAAGAGTGACCCGATCGAGTATGTATGCATGAGTGCTGGTGTGAATGGACTTCTGAAGGCTGGCTACCCTGATGTGGTACAGAGGCTTACTACAATGTAGGCTCCTGAATACTGTTTAAACTGCTTTTGCTGTCTTAGACTAGCTGGCCAGGACTGCATCTAAACCAAGTTGTTCAGGGATCGCTAATCTGATTATCCATAACTGAGGTTACTTACAACTGTTGCCCTATGCTGATTGCTAAAAAGGCTCCTCAGCTATGTTGAATTATTATAGATCTGTTAAACCCCTCTCTTATTAGACTAGCCTTGCTTGCGATTACCTGCTACTGCTGCTTATGCTAAAAGGCTCCCAATTCTGTACTGAATTATTACAGCTCTGTTAATCCCTTTCTCCCTAGTTAATTCCATCTCCACAGACTGCAATATTTCTCAAGCCATAATTGTTAGTATTTGATACTGCTGCCTAGGCTAGAAAGACTGCTAAAAACTGTTCTAATTTTTATTTCCCACAGACTGTGATCATTCCCCTCTAAGGCAATGCTCTAGCCCTCTCCCCCTTTCCAATTAAATCTCAAGTCTTTTCTCTTTCCATCCATCCTCAATCCTTTCAATCTAGCCACCATCTTTATCCCCCCTCATCCTCACCTCCTCCCCCTCCTGCTCTCTCACTAGCCTCTCTCTCTTTTGCTCCCCGCCCCCCAAGATTGATAGCTCTCATATGCTTTAATCTTATTAAGCCCTCCTCACAATCTATTTTTTTCATCACTTGCCCAACCCCGATTTAGCCAAGCGCCACTTTCTGACCCCAGACGGCCTTTCATTGTTTCACCAGCTCTTCATATGCCCCCTGCCTGAAAGCCTGCTAATCTCCTGTTTTTTTCCATCTCTTCTAAGTCTAGCCTTGGCCTTGACTGGGCGCGTGTCTGCTCAACGGTGGGGGCATCCAACCAGCCGCAGTCTGCTCCATCTATACTGCTACCCTTTAGAGAACTGCGCCAGCTCTCCTGACACAGACCCAGCTTTCAAAACGGGCGCCTTTCTACCATCTCTTGCCCAACTGGATGAATGTTTCCATGGACTGCAGCCGATTGGGTCTGCACGTAGTGCGCGATAAATCAGTTTGCTGGCTCGGAATCCAGGCTTAGCTGCCTGATTGTACCGCAGCTGTGCACGCTTTCTTGGCCACTCTGTGGAAGCCACTGTGCCTGCTTCTCGGCCCAGACTGCTGCTGCTGCCTAGCTGCTGGCACGATTTTCTCGCCTGCCCACCCATCCCCTACTCCCAACCTTTATTAAATAAGTATCCTCCCCCACAGGACACCGCCTCAGCTACTCCTCCCCCGTGGTCTTCATATAAATCCACTCCTCTTAAAGGAACCTCCACTATCAGTGTACTTTTCGCTCAACTTCTCCCATCTACCCTCAAAATTTCTACCAAACTTACTGCAGTTCAAACCACCTAGCACCCAGTGATAGATCCTAACATGTTGCCCTGCTGCTGCTGGCTCCTCATAGTAGCCAATGCCACAATAATGGGCAATTCCCCACAACACATAGGAACTACAGTATGTCCTTTCACAAGGACAGCTTTCCCAATTCTTCATCAGCTCCGGCTATCCCTCCTTTCTCAGGACTCTACATACCTCCCCTCCCCTTCATCACTTGCTCGATCCCCGTGTCTGAAAAGCTCACCAAGCGATCCTCTACTCGCTGCCGCCACACGCGGACCATGAAACAATTAAAAATGTTTGTGCTTAGAATGTTCATGCTAATTCTCCTTATGTCTGGCAATATACATCCCAATCCTGGCCCCAGAACATCGGTTCATAGCCTAAAAGACAATCCAGGTAAACTCTCTATTGTGACCACCAACATTTACAGCCTCTTACCAAAGTTAGATTACCTGCAAACCTGGGTGGTGCAGCATAACCCGGACATCATCTCAGTGGTAGAAACGTGGCTCACGTCTAGGACCACAGATAGCAAAATCCGACTACCGGGCTATGCCTCCTTCTGCCTGGATAGGCTAGGAAAAAGAGGTGGTGGATGTGTACTCTATATAAAGAACCACTTTAAGGCAAGCATCCTACCTCATATAACCACTGGGAAGAATATTCAGATCCTAGCAGTTAAACTGAACATTGGGTCCCAGGGTAAAGGATTGACCACTGTTACAGTTTACCTACCACCTAACGAACAAAAGACAAGTTTCAATATGCTCACTGAATACCTCGCGGGCCTCCATACAAACACTGAGCTTCTTGTACTGGGGGACTTCAATATAAACTGGCTGTCCCCCGGTACAGCATACTACAGAGATGCAATCGCCACACTAAACCTATGCCAGATGGTAGACTCGCCCACACGTGCTAACTATCGGTCAGGGACTAGCACACTGATAGACTGGATCATCACAAATCGCCCAAAGAGGATCACACATACTAATGTACTACCAGATTCTTTGAGCTTCCATTCCTCTATCATCTGTACCTGGACAAATAAAGCCCCCAAACCCCTGGTAAACACTGTCACAGGTAGACTACTAAAAAGAGGCCAACTAGGAAACCTCAAAATGCGACTTCAGCAACAAAGCTGGCTAGACGTCTTCTCTGCAGCAGATGTAAATGTTACTCTGGAAACCGTCACAAAAATCTTTAGCACCATGTGTGATGCCTTTGCCCCAGCCACTAAGCGCAAGATTAAGGGCTCACATAAGTCCTGGACCCCCCCCCCCAAACTCCTAAGCCAACTACAGACCAAAGATCATCTGTGATACAAGGCTCAAAGCACTAGGGCCAGCTCTGACATCCAAAAATATAAGGCCGTGCATAATAAGTGCACACAGGCAATCCGCCAGGCAAAAGCACAGTATTTCAAGACCGAACTAGGCAACACCTGGGGGTGACAGATGAACTTTTTGGCAGAATATAAAAGCGCCAACAGGTGATACAGAAAAAACAACGCCTATGATGCTCAATCTAAATGGTAACATAACCCAGGACCCTAAAGAAATTTCTAATGCTTTCAATAATACCTTCAAAGACCTGACCGGGGTTCCTCATCCTGACTTACTAAAGCCAACATTTACTGAGCTGTATCCCCCCCCACCAAAACCCCACCATCACCCCCCCCACACACACACACACACACACACACACACACACTTCTACCTCAGAGTCATTACTAAATCAGAAGCAAAGAAATACCTCACAAAAGTGCTGGGAAAGTCCAGGCACAGCAGTGATGGTCTTGACCTAAAGCTAATATCCCTTACCCTTGATGAAGTCCTGGCCCCTCTGACTAGAATATTTAACCTCTCCCTAATATCAGGTATATTCCCTGAGATTTGGAAAGCAGCAGTGGTAACCCCGATTTTCAAAAAGCGGGGATAAACTACTGCACACCAACTACAGGCCCATTTCTATTTTACCGCCCATCTCCAAAGCGCTGGAGCGAATAGTCTATGACCAGCTGATAGACTATCTAGACAAGCACCAACTACACTGTGCTCAGCAACACGGATTTCGTAAAAATCACAGCACTACAACAGCACTGCAAGAGTTTATGGGCTACATACACGACGCACTGGAACAAGGGCACTTGGTGGGCGCAGTATATATTAACCTCACCAAGGCCTTTGATACAGTCAACCATTGTTTCCCAACAACTAAGCAGTATTGCGTATCAGCTGCCTCACTGCCATGGTTCAGTAACTACCTAACTGGGAGGGAGCAAAAAGTAAAAATAGGCAAAACTCTATCAGACAGCCAAAAAGTCACAACCAGAGTGCCACAGAGCTCCATCTTAGGGTCTCTGCTTTTCAGTTTATTCCTGAATCAACTCACGCAAGTATGTAATGAAGAAATCCTCCTGTATGCCGATGATGTGGTCCTATACACAAGTCACCATGACCCTAGCATCAATGAAGAACAGCTACAGTCACAATTCAAAAACTCAAAAGATTGGTTCCTGAATGCAAAGTTGCTACTAAATCACAAAAAATCCAAGACCACGTTATTTGCCTCCACGCATAACAAACACAAATCTGCAACACTAACGATAACAAATAAACAGCGGGAATCGCTTGAGATGGTCAGACACTTCAAATACCTTGGCATCACGTCCGATAGCACTCTCCTACTCCCTCCCTCCATATCGACCAAATTGCAAAAAAATGCTAACAGAAAACTTGGGCAACTCTACAGGCATAGGCACTGCCTAAATGATGCTGCCCTTAACCTAGCAATTACCATCTCGATATACTCATCCATTGACTATGGATTCATCTTATACAGTGCAGCCTCCGATACAACCCATAAAAGTCTTGTCACCACACTAAATAAGGCATGCAGACTTCGACTTGGTGCCCCTAAACTAACCCATACATGTGACCTTTGTGCACACACTGAATGGCTGGACCTTAACAATCAGATTCTGTACCTAACAATCAGATTCTGTACCAAACATGTATACAGGCATAAAAAGCAACCCTCAGGTTAACTTGGACGGTGCCCAGAACATGCTCTGCCCAGCAACAACCACCAGGCCAACCAGAGCTAATAACAGCAGCAACCTCAAAGTCCCATTCCGCAAAACCTCGCAAGGCCAGAGATCTTTTGGATACCGGGCCCCACTCGACAGGAATTCTCTTCCCCTGGACCTGCTAGAGATCCCCAGCATTGGTCTATTTAAGTTAAAACTTCACTCCGTCCGGCACGGTGGCGCTGAGGTGCTGGACACCACACCTCACACGACGCCGGCGACCTCAGTTCGGGAACGGACCCGGGTTGAGGAGCAGGAGGATCAAGCATCCCAACGGATGCTCTCCTCCTCCACGGGTGGGACCTACAGGTGTTTCGTGCACCCGATGCTCCAGTGCCAGTGGAAGCATGGGCACCAGAGTATAGGCGGCTCTACGGAGTCGGGGAGGGGAGGACGTCTGGGGCATTTGACAACAGCGTGAGTCAGCACGCCGTCTGTCTGGACATTAGTCCTGCATGCCAACATCCGCAAGGACAGAGGGACCAACAAGGGAGAAAAACGGAAAAACACTCTCCTAACCCTGGATGATGACTGGTCCACACCCAGGAAATTCCTACCCATGGTCAAGACTCCACTGTGCAGGCACTCCGAGGGAGGAGGATGATTGAGGAAGGAGTTGACCGGGCACTCTAGGGGCAGATACCGTGGGTGGGGTTCCACTAGGGAATTGACCAAGTCCGAAGGAGTAGGGTAAGACGGCAGTAAAGATGGGATAAAAAGGAAAGTATTAAAAAAAAAAAAAAAACTTCACTCCCACATAACCAACCAAAGAAAGTGTTCCTGCTTCATTTAAGCTAGCAACCACTCCGAAGGCCTAGCCCTACCCCAACTTGCACGCTGTTATAGCTTCATCAATTATGGTACCTAACTATGTCAATTTCTGCACCCTCCTCTCCCCGGTACTGCCTTCCACCCACTTTTCCTCACTGCTCTCCTCACTCTACCCCTGTCACAAACCCTTACTTGCTCAACAACTCATGCCCCAATTTACCTCCCCCCTCCTCTACCTGTAACCCTCTCTACAATGCCCTCCTTTCCCCCAGCATCTACAAACCATCCTTCCCCACTCTACCCTCTGCTCATCTAATCCCCTTCTCTCCTTGCCCATGAGTGTCCCCTGCTGCTCAACCCAAATTATATCATTTCAATGTATTGACTCAAGTAATGGTACTTTCTCAGCTGTTACAACTGTGTCTACTGGATTTTCACATTGTCAAATTGTACAAATTGATGAATGTTACCTAATCAACAATATGTAAAACGTGTAATGTTCCCCGATACCAATGTTGCCCCATTTATGCTAATGCTTATTCGTTAGTAAACCCATTTTTGTCATTTGTCCTATGCACTTGACATGGAACCTATGTAAATGAGCTATTAGCTCATAGGTTGTAATCCAAGACTCCAATAAATAAATAAATAAATAAAACAATGTATCCATAACACTATAACTAAAAGCCAATTGGGGGTTGCGCGCAAGCCGCGGAACGCATGATAGCGTAATCGCAGTAGTGCTACACCTCGGCAGCAGGAATCCAGAAAAAACTATATTTAAACAAGCTACTGAAGTGTAATTTGGTTAAATACTAAATCCAGAATACTTCGAGTAATCGTGTGAAAACGGGACTAAATTTGATAGTCTGGTTCAGTTTTTATGACTTTCGGTGTTTCCAACTGTCAAACTGGCTATGAAACAGACAGGCTCAGGGAAAAGCAGTCCAGCGAGTTGGAGCTCTGATACCATGGAAAATACAAATAGAAATGATATAGTACAAATCAAAGACATGCTGCGGGCTATGGTACTAAATCAGGATGTTATTAAGGCTGAAATAGGCAGTCTAAACGTAACAGTTAACTCCATTAACAAAAATACTGAGAGCTTTAATCATAGGCTCAATGAGGTGGAGGGCAGAATTGCTGAAGTAGAAGAAACAACGACCAAGCTGGATATCTATACAGAATTTTACCACTCACAGATAACCAATATTTGGCAGAAAATAGATGATTTAGAGAATAGGGGCCGGTGCAACAGCCTAAGATTTGTGGGCATACCAGAAGGGCTGGAAGGTTACAACACGACATTTTTTACAGAACTTTATTCCCAACATATTACAACATAAATGGGGGTGGGTGCTGGAAACTGAAAGAGCTCATAGATCGCTCGCCCCCAAACCAAAACAAGGTGCACCTCCAAGGCCCAAAATAGCCTGCTTTCTAAGATATATTGTTATGGAGGACATATTAAGGCTAGCCAGAGAGAAAAAAAGGTTCACATGGAATGACAACAGAATATTTATCTTTCAAGACTATTCTGCTGAGGTGGTGGCACAGAGGAAAGCCTTTTCTGAGATTAGGGGAGTGTTACAACAGTTGGGAGTTCCTTACAGGATTAAATACCCTGCTACATTGCTAATCACTGTGAATGGTGGCTCTCACGCTTTCAGACACTTTTTTCAGCATGGGACTTCATTAACAATAAACTGAGGAAACACTCAGGAAACTACCACCAATTTGAAAGTTTACAACATTCTAAAAAGGGGATTTCATGCGCAGTCTCCATGACAGCTGGTTCAGAATGCAGTGCACAAGAAAATTCCAATAACATACCCCTTAGCCCTAGAAATATTACGAATTTGTTGGAGATGACACATACTGGCAAGGTATTAATAGAAAGTGCAAAGGTCTGACAAGGGAAAGTCATGGGGAAATACATAAAGGCTTCGCTTACACTGCCAGAGATTCACAAGGAAAGAAATCCACCACACTGAATAAATCCTAGAAAATTAGTTTCTCTCTTCAGGCTAACAATAAAGACTTCCTTTCTTGGGGGGACAAGGATGAGGACTAATTGTAGCCGAGGACACTCTGGAATGGAGGCCCATCACAAATGGGTTCTTTGGTACGCTCAGAAGATCTTCCTACTCACAAAGTGCTTCAGCAAGATTTATCCACTGCTACAAATACTGGACAAATTTTATACTCCTTTTCCATAAAGTTTATTTCTCTTTGATTTTCTGCTATGGGAAGGGGAAGCAAAGGTTCCCGATATGTTAGCAGGTAGGCCGTTTTGACTCTTGGGCGCTTTGAAAGCTGGCAAGGATTAACAGATCATCCCTTTCATGCAGCGTTGTACGCATGGCTTTTGGATCATAAGGAATATTCATTTACCATTCACTTCTTGCACAAGAACTTCTGGTTTGTATGAATGTCAGTGGCGACAATTAAACACGACTTGCAAATATCTGTTAAAACCTAAATATATCTTTAAATCTGAAACAGAGCATGGGGCATGTGCCCTGAAGTGTTCTTATTTTTACTTTACTGTATGTTTTGAGGGGTTTCACTAACATGACATAATAGGATGTAATAGCCTTCATGTTTAATTTGAGAATGTTCAGTGGTGATGATTGGAAGTAAGATACCTCACGTTGATATAATTCTTCTAGATTTCTAAACAGGCTTTTGAGCCTTAGCCCTGGGTATTGTGCTTTATGTTGAGCAAGTCTAACATATCAGAGTATTACATTTGCACTTGTTTACCCTATAACATAGAATACTAACACCTAATGACTTATTTTATTTTAAGTTCAAATTTATAGATTTAACTGCTTACATCTCTTATGCCATTTGACTCTCTCCAGATTGGTTAAATGCTCTACCTTACAATATTTCCCCCCTCCATCCCCTTTTAGACCAATCAATATCCGTTAAACTTCAGAACTGGTGACAATGAGTTATGGCTGTGGTTGACCTAACCTGCATATCCTTATACAAGAAGGAACAGATGGGAGCAGTAAGGGAGACATTTTAATACATTCGAGCCTAATTTGCATATGCTTATAGATTATTTACAAATGGCATTGTGCAGGGCCAATCACCTTCTAATTGTCTCCTTAATATGCAGCGTTCCATGCTTGTAGATATGACTAAGTATTTGTTTAAATTGGAATACAAAAACAAGTTAAGTTTAAAATATATACGGAAAAAAGGGGGTGGGGAATCTCATTTTTTTTATTCCATATTTACATACCTAATCCTACTAAGACTGTAAAAAAATATTTTTTCCTTTCTATTTCCTATTTATGGTTTTACACAATTTGGATTCTACTTAGCACTGGTGCATTTGGCAGATATTGCTAATGAGATGGTGACTATGTTGGGATGCTACACATATTGTTTAATATCAACAGGTCTTTTAAGATAGTGAGCAGATTATTATCAGCTTCTTTTTAGCATAGCTAGTTGTTACAATACGCTGCATTATTGCTGTCGGGGGTGGTGGTTTTGCATTGTTCTCCACTGTATAGTGAAATGTAAAGTGCGTAACGTGGGTATGGCGAACAAGGCATTGGGATTTCCCTGGTATACAGTCCTCATAACCCTGAAGATACAGTAGATTTAGAATGTCTTAAAATCTAACTTCTCTGATATTACAGATATTTCAGCTTTTTAATTTTATCGCTTTATCTCAAAATGCACACACATGGACTGTAACGATCCTGATGGTTGGCTCAGGTTTCATGTGCATTGGTCTATGATTTCATTGGACAGTTTTTGGCATAGTCTTAAAAGATTTTATTGTGCTTAAAGTCACGAATGCAGTACAGTTCACTTACAATGGTAGTAGCTCTAACATTAACATTCAGGATATATCCTTGGTTATATATATATTTTTTTTATTATATATAGTAGGGTTACCTTCATGTAACATGACTCAGGTCAGCCTGGCACAATCAGGCCTACTAGCTAGGCTATATAGTTACAAGCAGATTATATTAGCATTTTGTGTAAAAAGCAGTTATAATGATCAACTTTATGAGTAATGCTTATTTTTTCTCTTGGAATGTTAAGGGATTAGGCTCTACTATAAAAAGGAAAAAGGTACATACGGCACTCAGCAGACATAAGGCAGATGTGGCTCTATTACAGGAAACACATCTCCTCCCTGACGAAGCTGACAAACATCAACGCTCATGGGTGGGGGGAGGTTTTCCATAATTCGGTTAGTGAAAAAAAAAATAAAGGGGTGGCTACACTAATTAACAAAAATACGAATTTTAAAGCGGCCTACCACAAAACAGATTCAGCAGGTAGATGGCAGATATTAGGTGGGACTTTAGAAGGCAGAGACATCATTCTTTGTAATCTTTATGCACCTAATGGCGAATGTAGTTCCTTTTATATTTATTTTTTCAATGAGCTCAGTAAAATTAACAGCACACACATTCTTACAGGAGGAGATTTCAATTTGGTTTTAGATTATTTGACTGATAGAAGTAATCCAGGATCCAGGGAATCAAACAGAAAGGCTAGGCTACTCATACAGGACAGGATGAAATATCTGGGACTTTCAGATGCATGGAGAGTGATGTACCCAGATAGGAAAGATTATTTGTTTTATTCCAATAGACATAATTTATACAGTAGGTTACACATGTAGCTAATCTCGAACAAACTGGTTAATAACCTAGTTAATACAAATATTGGTTCAATCTTGGTTGCAGATCACGCCCCAGTATCTATCATATTTAAATGGGATCCTAATACAGATAAAACCTTCCATTGGAGGTTTAACTGCTCACTCCTGAATGACTCAAAGTTTGGCCCATGGGTAAGCGATGAGACCAAACAGTTTTTCTCAATTTTTTTTTTTTTTTCAGTTTTTGTTGACCGGGTAAGTGCACTAGACAAATTCTGCCTATTTTCAAGCACAACCCGGGGGAGGGGGATACAGATGAATGCCAAGTGACCTTGAACCAGATTAAGTTGTTGGTGGTATTTTTAGTGAATGAGGGAAATTTGGCCAGGACACCGGGGAAAATTCCCTACTCTTTTCGATAAGTGCCATGGGATCTTTAACATCCACCTGGACTACCACCAATCCAGGCAGATGGGACCTCGGTTTAACGTCTCATCCGAAAGACGGCACCTCAGAAGTGCAGCACCCCTCTCATGCTGCACTACAGCGTCAGTATTGGGATATTAACCCAAGTGCCAGATGTGGGAACTGAACCCACAGCCCTCTGATCTCCCAGCCTCAGAGGCGAGTGTGCTACCTACTGAGCCACTGACACTGATAATTTTAATGACAACGGAGAAACTACATTTGCCATGGTGTGGGGAGCTTGTAAAGCTTTTAATCAGAGGCAAAATCCTGAGTTTCACATCTCACAGGAAAAAAGAGCTAAATTCCTGTTAGTAAAAGAAAGGGAGCTACAGGAACTAGAGAGGATTCACAAACAAATGAAGGGTCCAAAGGACACACTACTTAGGAAGTTAATATTGTCGCGTTATGAAAGAAATAAAATGAACACTGAAAAAGCAGAATTTGCTTTGTTTCTTACACAACAGAATTATTGGGAGTCCGGTGAAAAGGCTAGTAGATTACTTTCCCATCAACAAACAAATGCAGAATAGGAATTATACATGGCATAAAAGATGGCTCTAATTCCATATATACTAGTAACAAGGACATAAATAGAATATTCTTTGATTTTTTTAAGTCCCTGTATACAAGTAAACATAGAGCGGACTCAAGAGATATTCAATTATTTTTATTAAAAGCAAAGCGTCCCCAGATCTCAGAAGTACACAAAATAAATCTCGGTAGGCCCATCACACTTGAAGAAATAAGAGCAGCCATCAAAGATTTTGCAAAAGCTAGGGCTCCTGCATCGGATGGCTTGCCTGCCGAAATATATTCCTTGTTACTGGAAGACTTAACACCGATGCTACAGAAGGTCTTTGCAGAAATGGAGATGGAGGGAACTATGCCACCAACAATGTCTGAGGCCATAATTACAGTTCTACTTAAAAAAGGCAAAGATCCACTAGATCCTGCCAGTTATCGTCCAATTTCATTGCTAAATATAGATTACAAAATTTGGTCAAAAATCTTGGCTAAATGATTGCAACAGACCTTAACCAAATATGTCCAGAGAAATCAAGTGGGTTTTATTAAAGGGTGTACAGGATTATGAAAATGTAAGGAGAGTAATATCTACGATATGGTCTGCATCTCATTCCCATGATAACTCTATTCTACTATCCTTGGATGCACATAAAGCATTTTATACTATAGAGTGGCATTATCTGTATGAGGTGTTAAATGCCTATGATTTGGGGGCTCAATTCATTTCCAGAATCTCCCTTTATACCAACACCCAACTGCTAGGATATGCACAAACAAAATTTTCTCCTCCAAGTCTACTTTAGACCAGGCAAGGTTGCCCACTTTCACCCCTTTTATTTATTTTAGCCCTACAGCCCTTATTGGCACATATTAGGCTAAATCAGCAAATAAAATGGGTCAGTTTTCAGAAAATGGAGCATAAGGTGGCAGCTTATGCAGATGATTTGTTGTTGTTGTTAAAGTTAGGACACTAGGATGATAAACAGTATGGCTTTGTCCCAGGGAGATAGTGTCAGACCAACCTCATAGAATTTTATAACTGGGTGATGGGGGCCTTGGATAGACATAGTCCGGTGGATGTCCTATACCTTGATTTCAGCAAGGCATTTGATTCAGTAACTCATAATGGACTAATAGCAAAAATGGGGGAGATGGGGGTGGGAGGACAGGAGCTAAACTGGGTTTAAAAAATCGGCTTTCAGGGTGTTTACAGAAGGTAATGGTGGGTGGGATAATATCCTCCCCCAGGAAGGTAATCCATGGAGTCCCTCAAGGTTCAGTATTGGGGCCACTCTTGTTCAATGCCTACATCTCGGATATGGGGGGGGGGGGTTAGGAATAGGTGGAGTCTTTTTGCAGATGATTCAAAATTGGGAGCACTGGTGGATGGTGAGGAAGCGAGGAAGACAGTTCAGGGGGATCTAGATACCCTGGAGAGGTGATCAAGGAGGTGGGGACTGAAATTTAATGCCGGAAAATGTAAGGTACTTCATTTGGGGGTCAAAAACCTGGGCCATGTATACACCTTGGGGGGGGGGCACACTGCATGCCACATTGGGAGAAAGGGATTTAGGGGTGGTGGTAGATGTCAAAATGAATAACTCTGAAAACTGCAGAAGAACTACAGACAAGGCAAACAGGATATTGGGTTGCATAGCCAGGGGAATTACGTCCAGAAGCAGGGAGGTGATCCTCCCTCTATATAATGCCTTGGTCAGGCCACAGCTCGAGTACTGTGTGCAGTTCTGGAGACCTCACCTGAAGGAGGACATAGCGCTGCTGGAAAGGGTCCAGAGGAGAGCGACCAGGATGATTCAGGGCATGGAGGGGAGGCCTTATGAGGAGAGACTGGAAGAGCTTGGGCTTTACTCACTGGAGGAGAAGAGGGATAGGGGAGACATGATAGAGGTTTTCAAGTATGTAAAGGGAATACTTTGGAGTGGAAAAAGGGAGTTGTTTAGGTTGAAGAAGGGATGAGTGACCAGGGGCCACGAGTGGAAGTTGGAGGGGGGGAAACTACAGGGGGAACATAGGAAGCATTTTTCCACTGAGAGGGTGGTAGAGCCATGGAATGCGCTTCCCGGGAGGCTGGTGGAGAAGGGCACACTGGAGGGCTTCAAGAAGGGGTGGGACAGGTACAAGGGAAAACTGAATCTTGAGAAGACACTCTTGGGGGCTGTGGGGTGGTGAGGTGGGCAGCCATTAGGTTGCTGGCTTTCGAGCAGACAAGACAGACCATTTGGCCAATTCTGCTGGCTTTTTAGTATGTTAGCATGTTATCACTTTCCAATCCTCATAAGTCTACAGTTCCCACTATGCAACTATTAGATCATTTTAAGTTATTTTCGGGTCTGGACACAAACTGGTCTAAGTGGGAAGTTCATAGGTTCATAGGATTTTATGAATACCTTAGGCACGAAGCCCTTTACTGGACTCGCCACCCATATGCCTAACAGGTGGAATTCAAACTTTTTATCTCCCATATAATCGTCCAGATTTTGCTTAAAAGTTGTTATATTTCTACTATTAAGAATATTATCTGGCAAGGTGTTCCACATTTCAACTACTCTTTGGGTACAGAATCGACTCAGTTTGGTTGTAGCACACTTTGTACCAATAAATTTATAACGGTGACTCCTAGGAGATTTGGTGCTTGTAGATTATGTTAATCCTATTTGTTGTTTTTAGGTAGCCATCCATTAATGTTTTATATACGATGCATAAATCGACCCTTATCTGTCTGTATTTAGCAGAGAAGAGTTTAGTTCCTTAATCTATCGTCATAACTTTTATGTTTTAAAGATATGATTTTCTTGGTAAATCGCCGTTGAACAACCTCAATTAATTTCAGACTCCTGATAGAAGTTGGAGCACAGAATTGGGAACAGTACTCCAGATGTGGACGTACCAGACTGGTAGAGAGTGGCATAATTACTTCAGGGTCTCTGCTTTTGATATTACCCAAAACTGAGCCCACAATTTTATTACATTTTTTTAATATTAATTATGGTATTTCTGTCAAAGTTTAAATTGTTAGAGATTATGACTCCCAAGCCTTTTTCCACAACAATATTTTTTAGGGTTATATTGTTCAAATGATAATCGATGAGCATATTGTTCCTACCCAAATGTAAAACCTTACATTTGTCCTCATTAAAAAAACATTTTGTATGAGGTGGCCCAGGTTGCTATACTAATTAGTTGAATTTGCAGGAGTAAACCATCGGATAATGAACTTACAAGACTTCCAATCTTGCAATCGTCTGCATACTTAGATATCCATATTTTGTCAGCTGCAGACATTGTGGAGACTAAAATGTTAAAAAGAATGGGCCCCAAGACAGAGCCCTGGGGGAACCCACTAGATATCACACCCTCATCAGACAGGTGACCTTTCACTGACACTCTCTGGGTCCTATTCTCCAACCACAATTGTACCCAGTTGATAATGTTAGGATGTATGTTGATTCTCATTAGTTCATGTAATAAGATTTTATGTGAGACTTTACCAAATGCCTTAGCGCGAAGTCCAAAAACACAACATCCACCGGTATACCCTTATCCAAAGCTGCGCTAACTGGCTCAAAGAATTGTAAAAGACTAGTTAGACAGGACCTCCCAGACACGAAACCATGCTGAAAAAATTTCGGTTTTACAATTTTTTTCTGTATGGTCAATAATATGTGTTTTGAGTAATCGTTCCATTATTTTACCTATGATAGAAGTTAGGTTTATCTGGTGATAATTATTGGGGTCATGTCTATCTCCTCCCTTATAAAATAGGGATCGCAGTAGCTTCTTTCCATTCCTGAATAACTATGCCTTCATAATTGAAGCATTAAAGAGAGTTGTCAGTGGTCTGGAAATTGTCTAATTTCCGTGTAAAAATCTGGGTGGAATTTCATCAGGACCTGCTGAGCTATTTGTTTTCAAAGAGCTTATTATTTTGTCAACCTCATTTCTACTAAAAACAGGATTATTGTCTACAAGTTCTTCCGCTGAAAGGGAATCAGGAGGAACTTAGACAACTCTGTGGAAAATATAAGTTAAAATGGGGTGGGGATCATATCACATATCTGGCATTGTCATACCACATAAACCAGAACATTTAATAGCGGACAACACGAAAACATTGCTGGAGGACATACAGATCAGCTTAGACAAATGGGGAAACGTAACCTTTCATTATGGGGCAAGGTTAACTCCATAAAAATTATGATTACACCTAGAATTCTATATCTACTGCAAAGTATACCTATGCATTTTAATCAGTGTTGGTTTAAAAAGATAGATAAGATAATTAGAAGCTTTCTTTGGGAAGGGAAGAAAGCCAGAATAAGTTTAGGTAAACTAAAAAAAAAAAAACTGCAAGGGGGGGTATGGGTTTACCAGATTTTAAATGTTACCAAAAAGCATTTTTGCTTAAGCACCTGTGTCAATGATTTCCAGCTAATGGGGAATTACCTCATGGGCTCAATATGAAACTGAACTGGTAAAACCCTACTATGTATATATATCTATATCTATATCTATATATATATAATACTGCATTGGGCATAAACATTCCAAACATAGCACCACATCCTTACTTGAGGAATTCATTCAAACCCTTTGTTTGGCTTAATAAAGGCATACAAATGCAAATCTTCCCTAAAGGATATATTCCCTCATGGAGGAATCCAATGGTCACATTGGGGGGAAAGAAATTATTCAATAAAACATGGGAGACCTTAGGAATTAGGCTCTTAAGAGATATAATACACCCTTCAGATGGGATACTCAGGTCTTTTTCTGATTTAAGAACACTGCATAAGTTGCCTTACACAGAGTTTCATTATTATCTACAACTAAGGTATGCATTGCAGAATGTGTTAAACACAGAGTTCGGGGTCCAAAACTCTATAGAAGCAACGTACATATTTGATATACTGAATGGTAGAGGGGAGGGGCTGGTAAGATGTACAAGATATATATAAGCAGAAGACCGGACTTGAATGAAAACACCAAGCAAATATGGGAAAGGAGGTTGGGATACCCTTTTTCTAAAGACACTTGGAATCTGATATGGAGTAATTCACATAAATCTAGTCTAGATATGCAGGGTCACCAAGTACAGTTTAACATTTTGCATGACTGGTATTATGTAAGCATTAATCACCAACAGAGGAGGGCTCTACCAGTGGATTAATGCCCGCTGGGGGGGTTGGTGCACGAGGGCGAAGGCAGAGGGCTTCCAACAACCCAGCAGGCATTAATCACTGGTACAGCCCGACTCTGGAGGTGATTAATGCAGTTGTAACATAGCAAGTGGCGAGGAAGTAGTGTAACACTGCTATCAGATAGACATTGACTTACAGTTTGTAGCGATCGCCTATCAGTTGAGAAATACTGCTGTCCGTATTTTCTGATCTGGTTATATTTACGATGAGGCTCCGTGCGCGTGCATGTTACAGGACTAACATATATTTAGCTACTGGGGACAGATTTCTGTGAGCTGCTGACATAAGATCGCAATGTGAAACAGGAGCAGCTTGCCATTTGCGGTTAGGTTCTACCAGGTACTCTGCATGGTTAGCCGGTCGTTTTCACTGCGCTGAGAGACATCAGACTACTGCATTATGGGACTCAATATTTGTTCTGGATTCCATGCGTCAATACTGCTTTTTTTTTTTTTCGGATCTGCACCACTTTTCATAGTGCTCCTTTTGTTTAACTGACTGTCCTACATACATGCCTCACGAATTGCTAGCGCTACGAGTTTCCTTCTGTGGAGTTACATAGAGTCTCCCTCCGATACACTTTTTCATGGTCCCGAGTGCTGCGTCTACTTCCCGACTGCTTCCACCACTGCCTGCTCGCGTCCCCTGCTGTTCTTGAATGTGTTTTTATGTGAGTCCCCCAAATCACCTCTCCTCTGTGCTGTCTTGTTTCCCGTCTCAGTGCTGCACCCTCTGGCTCACGGACAATCTGGGTACTAACCCAGCGAGCGGTACTGAGTGCTGCTGTCTGTGGCCACAGGTGGTACTAACCCAGCGGGCATTACCAGTGGGTTAATCACCGCTCGGTTACTGTCACCTGATTCACTTCAGCCAATGCCGTTCCTGGCTTTCACTGGTGTCTGGAGTGCCGTGTTACAAACTCCAGTTAAAGTACATAAGTTAGGACTAGCAGCTGATGATAAATGTTGGGAGATGCGATAGGCCGCAGGCAGATCTTGTACACATGTTATGGAACTGTACAATAATCAGGCCCACCTGGACAATTATATGGATAGTTTGTAAACAAGTACTGGGTCTAGATATACCTTTTGAACCTGGCATTTTTATCCTAGGCGACACAAGCAATCTTTATTTGGGAGTCTACAAAAGGAAATGGCTATGAGCTGCATTAGGCTTCAAAAGGCTAATTCTGACTCACTGGAAAGACAATCTTATACCTAGTATACAGGAATGGACCAAACATATGATCAATTTGGCTCTAAATGAGAGAATAAGTCACATAAACAATAAAACATTAGATAAATATGAACGTATATGGGCTCCCTTTATGAAATGGTTAGAGCACTAGTAATTCTTTAGGGAACGTACCAACGACAATTAGAGCTAGTGTTATGGGTAGGGTGAACTGCAATACTGCACTATAATGAATACTGAGATTTACAACAGATATACATCTGACTGTATATAACTTAAAATTGTATAAGCCATTGTACATTCATTATTTTAAGTCATATTTAAGGCTACTTCAAATATTGTATTTTTATGTATGTATTCAAACATCATTATTGTGATATGTTTGTACTATTGGAAAAGAAATAAAAAATATTTGGGGAAAAAAAAAAGCCAGTCAACCTCTGCCTGGTTGTGTGTGTGTGTTAGATAAAATAAAATGTGAATCTATTAGGATCACTGGCTTACTACATACTGTTGGCTGAAATGGGTGCAAGGCAGTTTGTATGGAGGACCAGCACATCTTTTGGTTTGTGTATATGGAGGGAGGGGAGGGGGCAACTGTTCTGTCAACTCTCGAGTACAAGTTTAAAATTCCTGGCTACACCCCTGGCCCCGTGTTTTACCCCCTGCAGCGGGGTTCCTACTCCTCTTTCATACATAAATTCTGTGGCAAGGAACCCCTCCATGTTGGGAGAACTGATGGCGCAGGGCCAAAACGAGCCTGACTGTCAGCCTACTGAGTTCTGTTTTTCTATCATCCAACAGAGACACCAGCTCTACCGTGCTAGGACATGCACTCAACAGGTCAGTCTCTGCAGCCCTCAATGACTGTCTCTACCCCAGCTGGTGTTCTTGCAGCAGGGATTAGTCTGCCACCCAGCCCAAAGAACTGAACGTAGGAGACATTCAAATCTCCTTCCGATCTTCCCTCTAGCAACCAGGGCTAATTCCTGAACCCAAACCAATGGCATCATAAGTAACAGCTGTACCACTGTACTGATTTTTTGATACTGTTATAAGCACAACTCCATACAGATTCGGATCAGAAGACTGCAGTGTTTTCAGGAGTGAATAAGAGCTTAGGGACCCGTTACTATACATGGATATATATATATATATATATATATATATATATATATATATACATATATATATATACACATATATACACACACACACAGTCGTGGCCAAAAATATTGGCACCCTTGCACTTTTTCAAATAATTCACAATTCCTCTAAACGTAAGCTGAAATTAACAACAGTACAGTATTTGGTCTCCACAATTCTTTATTTCTCTGTTAATATTACAGAACCTTTGCTTTTGATTCAGAATTTAATATATCCTTTTAAATCAGAAAATGAAAATAAATGGCACTGACAAAATTATTGACACCCTAGACTTAATATTTGGTAGCACAGCCTTTGGTCAAAATAACTGCAATCAACCACTTCCTATAGCCATGGATGAGCTTCCTGTACCTCTCTACTGGCAGTTTGGCCCACTCTTCTTCTGCAAACTGCTCCAGTACTCCCAGATTTGAACGGTGCCTTCTCCCAACTGCTGTTTTCAGATCTCTCCACAGGTTTTCAATGGGTTTAGATCTGGACTCACTGCTGGCCACTTCAGAACAGTCCAGTCTTGAACCATTCCTGGGTGCTTTTTGAAGTGTGTTTGGGGTCATTATCCTGCTGGAAGACCCATGACCTTCGACTGAGACCCAGCTTTCTGACACTGGGTTCAACACTGCACTCCAAAATGGCCTGGTAATCTCCAGATTTCATGATGCCATGCACACGTTCAAGGCACCCAGTGCCAGAGGCAGCACAGCAACCCCAAAACATCACTGAACCTCCTCCATGTTTGACTGTAGGGAAGGTGTTCTTTTCTTTCAAGGCTTCATTTTGTTTTCTGTAAACATAGAGATGATATGCTTTACCAAAAAGCTCTAATTTGGTCTCATCTGTCCACAGGCCATTCTCCCAGAAGGATTTTGGCTTGTTCAGGTGTGTTTAGCAAACCAGTCGGGCTTTCTTATGTCTCTCTCCTCTCAGCAGTGGGGTCCTCCTGGGCCTCCTACCATATAACCCCTTTCATTGAGTTGGCGACGGATGGTGCAAGTTGAAACTGTCGTACCTTGTGTCTGAAGGTCAGCTTGAATCTGTTTGGCAGTTGATGAAGTGCTTTCTCCACCATTGAACAATCCTGTGCTGCAATCTTGATCAAGTTTTCTCTTTGCCCACGTCCAGGGAGGTTGGCTACAGTGCCATGGGCCTTAAACATCCTGATAACATTACGTACGGTGGAAACAGGAACATCAAGGTCTCTGGAGATTGATTTGGGAGCCTCGAGAGTGTCCATGATTGGCTACAATCTTCTGTCTGACCTCCTAAGACAATTCTCTGGCTGTCTTTCTTTTCTCCATGCTCATTGCGGTACACACAGTGACACAAAACAGGAGAATGAGTCCTTTTCTCTATTCAAACTGGTTGAATGAGTGATTTTTATATTGCAGGCACCTGCAACTCACCACAGGTGAGTTCAATTCCAGAGTGAAGGAGAATCACCTGCTTGAAATCTTATTATTTATAACTACTTCTAAAAGGTGGCAATAATTTTGTCCGGGCCATTTAAGGATTTCTGTGTGGAATAAGCTAAGACTTGGTAAATTTTTCTGCTTTTTGTGTTTTATTCCACTGCAAACCAAAGAAATACATATGTGGATACCAAAATATTTTTTTAATTTCAACAATTTTCTGGAAGGAATGGTGCATTATTAGAAAAAACTGCAAGGGCGCCAATATTTTTGGCCACGACTGTATTATAGGGGTGCAATCACGCCCCTATAGTTAGGGTTAAATCTTCACTTCTGTGTTAAACTGAAAATTTTGCAATTTAAGAACTTTGCAACCATTCAAGCAATTTGCATGAAATTTGGCATGCACTATCAGGCACCAACAAATCTATTGATGTGGCCAGTTTTGTTCCAGTAGGATGTGTGGGTGTGGAGACAAAGTGTCAAAAAACATGTAACAGGCGTTTATTAAATTCTTTGTCACCGCGTTGCGCAAAAACTGTGTGGAATTTTGGTCTAAAAATTGTTAGGGTATATAGGTCTTGGATCACTGTGCTGCCTTTTGACGGTTTAGTGAAAAAATATTAATCCATTCATAAGTTATTAAATTTCAAAGTTTTCCATTATTTCTTGTGGGAAAAAGTTAGATGGTCACCTCGAAAAAGGATTCTTTATTGCAAATGTGGAATCCTTTGCCGCAAATGCGGAATCCTTTGCCGCAAATGCAGAATCCTTTATTGTGCCACTGCCATCTTGTTTTTAGTTAGCGGTGACAAAAACTTCATTTACAAAAAAATAGAGGGCCTTAGGAAACACCAATAGTTGTGTTTACCTAATCACGGACCACCGTATCCCAATCTGGGGTTAGTTTTTTAGTTAGTCAGAAATGTGCTTTTTGTTTTAGCCTTGAAAATCCTTTTTCACAAACTTTTACTACAAAACAGGATCTTTTTCCTGCAATTTGTGGAAAAGGATTCTTTTTCGCAATATGCGAAAAAATTATTTTTATATAGCTGGTTCTTTTTTATTTTATTTATTTAGAAAAGATTCACCAGGAAGGCAACATGAACTGTAAACAGCTCATTTCCAGAAGCGTCCCGGGGTTGGGGGTTTACAATAAGAGAAAGATAAAACAACAGACAAACAAGCAGCGTACAGAAACATATACATACATCATACAATCCAGGTATTAAAAAACAAGTCCCTAATTTAGAAATACCAGGGCATAACATACAAATATTCTGAAACACAGCATGTCGCTAAATCATAATGTCAGGATAGCAATTTTTATCCATTTTCTTTGTCACTTCATAGCAAAGAAACAGTTTAGTATTTGGAGCTGAAATTTTCAGGGTACAAAGGGCTTGTACTATAGATGTGCCTTTTGATGGTCTGGTGAAAATATATTATTTTGGTTTGGAGTTCTGCAGATTTTAATTTTGCTTAACTCCCCATAGGATAACATTGTAATGGGAGGTTTATAGAGTTGTTTATCACTACGCTGTTAAGACACGGTTTGCAATTTTGCTGTGAAATTTTCAGGGTGCAAGGGGCGTGTGTCGCTGATGTGCCTTTTGATGGTTTCATGAAAATATATTAATTTGGTATCTAGTTACACAGCTTTCAAATTATGCTGTGATTTCTACAGGATAAGATTGCAATGTGAGGTGTTTTTTGGCACTGTACACTACGGGATTGCGCCATGCGCTCCCACAGGCAACTAAGGATACCACTACTGTATCTAAAAAATTATGCACGGATGAGAGCCCTGCGCTGCCACATGTATATATGGGTACCATTATGGACTGATGGGAGTGCAATAAGAAAAAATTACTTACCATAATAATATTGTTTCTTCCAGGGGATTCCTCACTATGCTTGACTAATGCAGTGATGCCAGCTGGGTTCAGCTGCACCAGTGGTGGAGTTTATGCTAATACCAATCAGGTTAGAGAGAGTGCTGCCTGCAGATGCTGCTGAACGTTTAATTAGTCGGATTCATTTCAATGCTAAAGGGACAAAAGGCCCCAAATCCCTAACCTAATCTAGTAGTAAGAAAAAAGGAAAAGAACTCGCCAACAGGCGACCTATATACAACCTGGTAAAAAACTGGAGCATTCCACAAAGAAATTCCAACAGTAAGAAATCTGGCCCAAGGCATGGACTGCAGAACTAATCTCAGCCAGGTTATGTGAGGGGAGGCTGGGTGGGAGGTCAAGTCTACTAAGGGATTCCCTGGAAAAAACAGTATTACTATGGCAAGTAATTTTTTCTTCTCACCCCAGGAATCCCTCAGTATGCTTGACTAATGCATATTACAAAGCAGTGCAGTTGGGAAGAGGGAACAGAACCTACTTTGGAAACAGGTTCTGCGGGACTGCAGTGCCAAATTTTGTATCCGATCTGGACTGTACATCCAAGCAGTAGTGCTTTGTGAAGGTGTGTACGGTCTTCCAGGTAGCTGTTTTGCAGATACCGAGCAAGGGAATGTCCCTTACAGCTGCCACGGAGGCCGCAGTACCCCTAGTGGAGTGAGCCTTGAGGCGACTGTTTGCCAGCCTTACGGTCACAAAACTGAATGCAAGAGACTAACCATGGAGAAACTGTCATCCTGGAGGTTGGCCTACCTCCCCATAGGTGAGGAAGAGCAGAGTATAGAAGGCCCTGAACTGTTTTGTGTGCTCCAGGTAGTAGGTAAGTGCCCTTCTGACATCCAAACTGTGGAGCCTGCGCTCACCAGGAGTGGATTTGCCTGTGAAAAAAAAAAGACACCGAGTGTTATGGATTGATTCAGGTAAAATTCAGACACCACCTTGGGAAGAAACTTCCTATGTGTCTGGAGGACTGCTTTATCTTTGTGTGAGATAATGTAGTCTGGCTCAGTGCAAAGAGCTTGCAACTCTGAAATATCTTCTGGCTGAAGTGACAGCCACTAGGAAAACAGTTTACCAGGTGACATATTTTAAATCTGCAGTAGTCATAGGCTCAAATGGGGGCTCCATAAGTTTGGCTATGCACAAGTTCAAGACCCATTGAGGCACCGGTTCCCTAAGTGGGGGGTTGAAGGTGCAGGCCTTTAAAGAATTTCTTGAAATTGTAGTGAGATGGATTTCTCCTTACCAGCAGGAATGCAGGCCAAAATGGCTGCTAGGTGAACATTCAGAGATGAGACTCTAAGGCCTGATGCTTGCAAATGCACCAAATAATCCAGCAAAGAAGACAGACTGGCTTGCAGCGGGTCGATTTGCCTGCCTCTGCATCAAAAACAAAATCTCTTTCACTTGGAAGCATAAGCCTTTTTAGTGCATGGCTTCTTGGCCAGCCGAAGGATTAGGACCTGTTCTGAATACTGAGAGTCCGGGAACTCTAGCTCAAGTACCAAGCTGTGAGGTGAAGAGACTATGCTGGGATATACTATCCCCGTCTGAGGCAGGGTCAGGAGACTGTGGGTCGAGGGAAGGTGAACTAGTCGATTGACTGACAGGGTAAGGAGCAGAGAGTACCAGGGATGCCTTGCCCAGTCTGCAGCCACCAGGATCATAGTGACTCTAGCTGACTCCTGAGTTTTAGCAGGGCCCTGAGGATTAAGGGGAATGGAGGGAAAACACAAAGGAATCTTCCCATCCAAACTTGAACCAAGGCATCCACTGGCACCGTGCCTAGAGTCAGAGATCTTCAACAGTACAGTGGGATCTGGTGATTGAGGTCGGAAGCAAAGAGATCTATCTCTGGGGTGCCCCACCTCCTGAAGACTGTAGCCAGTACTTGACTGTTTAGGGTCCAGTCGTGGTGGCCTTAACTGCTGCGGCTCAGGGAATCTGCCAGCACATTGTCCTTGCCTGGGAGATGAATGGCAGAGATCTGTATATCCAAGGAGTAAGCGAGAGACCAACTCTTCATGGCCTCTGTGCACAGCTTTGTGGATCTCGTGCCTCCCTGCTTGTTAATGTAAAACATAGCAGTGGTGTTGTCTGTCCTTTAGACAGATTCTTCTTTTAGCTGGGGGGGGGGGCCAAGGCTTTGATAACCAGGTACACAGCTCTGAATTTGAGGAGATTTATGTGGCACCTGGACTCACTGGGAGACCACACTCCGCTTTTGGACTGGTCTGCCAGGTGTGCACCCCATCTTAAAAGGGAAGCATCCGTGGTGAGCACTCTGGAGGGTTCCCTTTGCTGGAAGAGAATCCCTTCCCTGAGATTCTCCTTCTCCTTCCACCAGTCCAAAGCTTGCAGAAGGATCCTTGTGACTGGAATGAGCTTTGACGGTCTCTTTTCTGGGACCAGTGAGCCCTCAGGTGGTACTGAACGTCCCTCATCTGAAACCTGACACCTGGAACCACGGTTGTAGTAGAGGCCATGTGGCCCAGGAGCCGGAGGAAGTGTTTTGGCTGGCCTTCGCTGGCCCAAGACAAAAGGGTTTGCCACAGTTTGAAGGTTGTGCACCTAATGAGAGCAGGACCTTTCCCTGCTGGGTGTCCAGCTCTGCTCCAGTGAACTCCAGTAGCTGAACTGGCTCGAAATGGGACTTTTCTGCTTTGATCAGAAAGCCCAAAGACTCCAGGGTGCACTGTGTGAGGCTGAGGGGGTCTTGTCCACTATCAGCCAGTTATCCAGGTAAGGAAAGAAAGAGACATTGTGTCTTCTGAGATGGGCTGCCACCACTGCCAGGCACTTTGTGAAAACTCTGGGAGCTGAAGAAAGGCCAAATGGCAAAGCTGCAAACTGGTAATGGCCAGAGGACAGTCTGAATCGGAGATATTTTCTGTGGGAAGGCCTGATTGGAATATGTAAGTAGGTGTCCCTGAGGTCTAGGGAAGCTACCAGTATCTCTGCTGCAAGGAGGGAATCACTGCCAACAGGGTGACCATCTTGAATTTCAGGTTAAACAGGTGTTTGTTCAGAAATCCGAGATCTAGAATGGGTCGCCAGTCCCAATTTTCCTTCTGGGTGACAAAGTGCCTGGAGTAAAGGCATTTTCCCCATGGGGGAAGGGAACTCTTTCCACTGCATTCGCAGACAGAAAAGTCTTTACCGCTAACTCCAGCAGAAAACTTTCTCTGGGAGTTAGAGTTTTTAAGGTCATGCGACCCTGCTGAGAGGGAAATTCTTTTGAACTGCAGGTCCAGAAGCAAATGATTTGATACATCTATGTTGGTCCATTAAAAGGTAACAAGAACAAAGTGCTCACCACCTCCAACGCCCACTTGTCTGTGGTAATGAGGTGCCATTGGTGGAGGTAGTGGGTCAGCCTTCCTCCTACCGAGAGGGGGGAGGTGACCTGGGCCTTCCAGTGGGGCATTTTGTTTTTTTAGTCTGGTATTTTGTAGACTGGATAAGATAAGCACATTTCTGAGCCTTTCTATCCTTTCCCCTCAAGAATCCTCTCATCTGAGAGTAATCAAAGGGCATGGGCATTGGCATAGGGTAGAAAGTCCTGTATTAGCCACCCCTACATCCACCTTCCCTGCTTTGGGGCCTGTAGGAGGTAGAGGGTTTCTCTTTAGCTGCATTACTCTGATAGGTAGATTTGTACTCATCCACCTTTTTCATATATGCCTCTGTTTTATCTCCAAACAGAGAATTACTATCACAGGAAAAATCCACAGCTTTAGTCTGAGTGTCCTGGGAGAGACTGGTAGTCCTCAGCCAGGCAGTGGCCTAAGCCATGGCTCTAGATGCTGTGTTAATGACATCCACAGCCACATGGAACTAACACTGTGTGGCTTCCAGGGCTGTTTTAACAGTTTCTGCCAAGTCTGGAGCCACTTTATCTGGGGCATGCGGACTGATTGCCAGGACAGCAGTCCAGAGAACCTTTTGGTACCAAGTTGCACATGCCATTTAAATACAGCGGTGAAGCATTAAGGAGGCTGTGGTGTAAGATTTCTTACCCATAGTGTCGTTTTTAAAAAATATTTTTCTGAAGGTTGGGAAGAGCGATCCACCTTTGCTTAACCGCAAGCTGCAGCTTGCACTACTCCTTCATGGTCTGAATGCATCTAAAAGGTACTCAGCATTGAATTTACCTAGCTTGTACTTTTTCTCTTACCTTTTTATCCACCCCTGGGATGGAGGTGGGACTCTGGAGCACTTTGAAAGTAGCCCTGCGAAGAGACTTGTGTATTGAAAGGAGTAGATTTTTAGAAGCAGGGAGACCCATCATATCCAAAAAGTCTGGCTCCTCATCCTCCTCAGCGGACTCTTGAATAGAAAGGCCAAAGGTGTCCACCATATGTTGGACATATGTAAAATGGGAGGCAACATCCTCCTGGCCACGAGAAAGAGAGCCAAATTCTTGGTCAGGAGTTTCATCAGACTCTAATTCACCCTCTTGTTCATCATTATTCCCCACATAGAAAGTGCCCTGGCCAAGACCAGGGTCAGAGGGACTAGGAGTAGAAGAGGGATCTGCTGGGGCCCCCATAAGACAGACCACAGCCTGGAAAGTTTTATACAGATGCCAAGCCGTTACTATTTCCTCTGCAGATGGTATATCTTGTTCCAACACTGGTGCCTCCGTTTGCTTTTCAGTGGGAGGGGCAGTGATATGCTTTTCTTTTTGTTTCTGTTTAGTAGACACTAAATCAGAAACCTGCTGAGAATGCCTTTTTTGTTTCGCTTGGTCATTATTATTTTTATCACTTATTTTCACTGGGTTCCTTGCAGGACCTATCTTTATTCTTATGATGAGAGGCGGACCCCTCTTCTGTATTTTCACAGAAGGAGAGGCAGACTGAAAAGCCATAATTTCTAGCCAAAAGGCTAATTACTTAATGTTGGGAGCAAAGTGAAAGTAAACTTCATGACAGAAAAACAATGCCTGGCCCAAGTCTAAACATGGAGCTGTGGCAGTCTGCCAAATCCACAACCTAAAAGGCTTCTGAGAAATTTGAAATAAAAAAGGACCATTCTGTTAAATTGGCAGGTCAGGAAAACCCAGTTATCAGGAACCCAGAAAAGCTAGTTCCCAAAAAGGAAAAACAAAAGGTTCCCAACACTGTGGAGTCGCTAAAAATGACTCCCCTGTTGAGGTAAAATGAAGAAAAATGGTAAAAATAGCAGAACTGCTTTAAAAATAGGTATCCGTGGAAAAAATTCGTTTAAAATATAAAATTCACAAATTTATTTTACATCAGGCGCAATATTTTTTAGTCAGAAAAAACACGGGAATGTGGAAAAAAATGGCGGTTTTCCCCAAAGATTCCAGGAACTGAAAATCTGCGGAAAATGTACAAAAAGCATTAAAAACTAGCAAAAAAAACACTCTAAAGGCGGCACAAAGAAAATAAATAACTAAAACTGTAAAAATAAAATACATTAAGTGAAGGTTTGAAGAGACAGTGCTACAGGGCAACTTGTCCAGTCAGCAGAAAAAATAATCTAACTAGCTTTCAGCACTATCTGCAGGCAGTACTCCTTTCTGTAACCTGACTAGCTAATTTTTGGCATCATTAGCATAAACTCCATCAACAGGGCAGCTGAACCCAGCTGGCATCACTGCATTAGTCAAGTATACTGAGGGATTCCTGGAGTGAGAAGAAATAATTACTCACTACAGTAATCTTCTTTCTTCCAAGGAGTCCTTTAGCATCGGTAACTTCAGCAGTTAGCTGGTTAAATGCCACTGCCCCGGATGTGTGCCTTTAAGAGAAATTTAAATGAGTTTAGGGCCATAGCCAATCAGAAAACAGGAGGGCAAAGAGCTGCTGAAGGCTTCAGGATTTTTTCGAAGGAAAAACGAGGGCACATGCCCCGAAAAAGAATCAACAGGATTCAAAAAACATGCAAATGTCCACAAAAAGTAGAAATAGAAACAGCACCACGAGTTAAAAACTCATCAATAAGAAACTCCAAATTTGGTAAAAGGTGTGGTAAAAAGCCCTTCTCAGACAGGTGAACCGGGGAGGAAGGGTGTGAGCTTACTAATACTAAAGGACCCCTTGGAAGAAAGATTACTACAGTGAGTAATTTTTAATTCTTACCCCAGGAGTCCTTTAGCATCAGTTAGCAGACTACCAAGCAGTACCAAATGGGAGGTAGGCAGAGAACCTACTTAGGAAAGAGGCTCTGCAGAACCGCCCTGCACATCCAAACTGTAGTGTTTCACAAAGGTGTGCACAGATTTCCAGGTAGCTGCTTTGCAGACATCCAGTAGGGAATGTCCCCTGCTGCTGCAAGCCCTTAGTGGAGTGGGTCCCGAGCCTCTCTGGAGGCTGGTGACCAGCTTTTTCATAGCAGAAGCTAATACAAGAGACCAACCAGCGGGAAACTGTTCTCTTGGTAGCTGGTCTTCCCCTGCCTATATCCCCGTAGGTGAGGAACAACTGAGTGGAGCCGCCTCTGGACTGCCTAGAATGCTCTAGGTAGTAGAAGATGGCTCTTTTGACATCCAAGCTGTGGAGCTCCTGCTCGCCAGGCGTGGATTTCTCAGTAAAGAAGACAGGCAGGGTAATGGACTGGTTTAAGTGTAACTCTGAAACCACCTTTGGCAGAAATGTCCTATTTGTCCTGAGCTCAACTTTATCGTTGTGAGGGATGATGTAATTTGGCTCAGTGCACGGGGCCTGTAGCTCTGAAATCCTCCTGGCAGAGCTAATGGCCACCAGGAAGACTGTCTTCCAGGTCACAAACTTGATATGAGCAGTGGACACAGGCTCAAAGGGTGGCTTCCTGAGCCTGTCTATGCAGAGGTTCAGGCTCCAAGGGGGAACCAGCTCCCTGACTGGAGGCTGAAGGTGCAAGAGGCCTTTGAAAAACGGTTTAAAAATGGCGTGGGAAAGAACTGATTTTTCCTTTCCCAACGAAAGGTAGGTCGAAACCGTCGCCGGATGAAGCTTGAGGGAGGCTGGTTTCAAGCCTGACGCCTGTTAGTGTACTAGGTAGTCTAGCAGCTGAGGGTCTGAAGTTGATATGGGTTCGACCTTTTTGCTCTTGCACCAGAGAGAGGAAAACCTTTTCCATTTGGCTGCATAAGTCTTTTTAATGTTCATTTTTTTAGCCATCCTCAGTATCTTAAGGACCTGTTCAGAGTACTGTGAGGATGGAAACTCTTAACTCCTCAAGAACCAGGCCTTGAGGTGAAGAGAGTGTATGTCTGGGTACTGCACATCTGTCTGAGGAAGGGTCAGCAGGGAGTGAGTTGGAGGCAGGCAAATGGGCTTGCTGCAGGACATTGAGAGAATGAGAGGGTACCAGGCTTGCCTGGACCAGTCCAGAGACACTAGGATCATCGATGCAGGCTGCTGTCTGAGTTTCAGCAAAACCCTGAGTATCGTGGGAAAGGGAGGAAATGCATATAGGAACCTCCCTTATCAGTCCAGGATCAGGGCATCCAGAGGAATTGTTCCCGGGACTAGGGGCCAGCAACAGTACGGAGGTAGCTGAAAATTGAGGGGAGAGGCAAACAGATTCACATCTGGTGTGCCCCACCACCTGAACACCGTGGCTAGTACTTGCTTGTTCAGTGTCCATTTGTTCTGGCCTTGACTGATGCAACTCAGAGCATCCTCCAGGGTATTGATTTTGCCTGGGAGGTGAATAGCTGAGAGGCTGACTCCCAGGGAGAATGCTATAGACCAGAGCTTCAAAGCTTCCAAACAGAGTATTCCTGGTCTGGTACCACCCTGCTCGTTTATGTAAAACATTACAGTGGTGTTATCCATTTGAATTTGAACTGCCTGCCTGTCTATGTTGAGAGCAAATGCCTTGAGAGCTAGAAAGACTGCTCTGAGTTCCAAAGATTTATGTGCAACTGTGACTCTTCGGGAATCCAGTTGCCGCTTACTGAGGCAATGTCCAGATGTGCTCCCCAGCCCAACAGGGAGGAATCTATGGTGATCACCTCTGTGGGAAGAGGAGCTTGGAAGGGAACCTCTGCCTGTAAATTTGCAGGGTTCTTTCACCACATCAGGTTTTGGAGGAACTGCTCAGACACAGGTATCAACTTTGAAAAGTTGTTGCTTCTCTGAGACCAGCAAGCTCTGAGGTAGGCTTGCAGGAGTCGCTGTACCTGGTGACCCCTGGGACCACGGCAGTCATAGAGGTCACATGTCCCACTGCACCTGTGGGACCCCACTGGTCCAAGCCTCACTTCAGAATCCCCCCCACCCCCACCCCCGACAACCACCTTTTCATTTCTATCCTGCAACCAGCTTCTGACCCATCCCACAAGCTTAGCACCAACCCCCATGTCCTCTAGCTTTCTGACCAGTCTCCTACGAAGCAGAGTTGAAGACCTTGCTGAAGTCCAGATACAGAACAACCACCTGGCCCTTGTCCACTGTCCCAGTGACCCAATCGAAAGTCAATTAGGTTAGTTTGGCAGGACATCCCCAACACAAACCCATGTTGCCTCGTGTCCTGAAGCCCATTTTCCTCCCCCAATTTCCTCCAGAAAGCCAACAAGCTTCTCTTTCAGGATGGTCTCCATCAGCTTACCCACTATTTAGGTTAGGCTTCCTGGTCTGTAGTTCCCTAGATTGTCCCATGGGCCACTTTTATGAAGAAGCACCACATGTGCCGTTCTCCAGTCATGGGGCACATTTCTGGACTCCAGAGAGGTGTTAAACAGATCTGACAGTGGACCCACCAAAATTTTCATCGGTTTTCTAAGGACCCTTGGGTGTATGTCATCTGGCCCAAGTGATCTGCCAACCTTAAGGCCCTTGAGCATCCTGTCAACTTGAATTGCACCATCTGTGATCTCCCCCTTCCCAGTCCCCACCCCTCTGTCCTTTGTGGTACTAGTCCATCCTTCTCCCTAACAGAGACTAAACTGAAGTACTTGTTAAGCAACTTCACTACCCCCTCTGCCAAACCTCCCTCCTTTTTTAACCTGACAATCTCATCCTTTTTGTTTCTTTTCTCCCTTATATACCTGAGAAAGGCCTTCTCACCCACTTTTACCCTCCCCTGAGCTAGCTGTACTCTTGTGGCCTTTGCCTCCCTTGCTGCCTGCTTGCTAAACAGTGTAGTCCACCCTATCCTTTTTCTGAGTATGCTTGTACCTTCTGAAGGCTGCCCTCTTGTCCCTTAACACTTCAGCAACCTCCTTACCAAACCAGCTGGGCTTTTCCAACCTAGCTTTCTTACTTTTGATTCTAGCACACTCACTAGTGGCCTCCATCAATCCCTTCTTTATCAAAGCCCATTTCTGGTCCACATCCATCCCCACTCTGATCCCAGTAAGGTGTCCTTTCAGAACTACTCCCACCCTACCAAAGTCAGCCCTTTGAAAGTTCAAATCCCTCATCTTAGTCCGGACTATTCCTCTGCCCATGTCCAAGTGGAATCACACCGTGTGGTGGTCACATCCTGCAAGCGGTGCACCCGCTTTCACATCCTGAACATGTGCACAGCTAGACAGGACCAGATCCAGGACTGCCCTCTCCCTAGTGGGTTCCAAGACACTCTGAGTCAGGAAAGTACTCTGAAAAGCATCCAACAGTACTTGTTCCTTAGTTCAGGAGGTAGCAGGAATTTTCCAGTGCACCCCAGGCAGACTGGAAGCCCCATTACAACTACTTCCCACCTGCTGGACATATCCATGCCTTTGTGACCTTGCGCCTTGACTACTGCAACTCACTTTACTTTGGGCTTCCAGGTGTTGATATCAGCCGCTTGCAGCTGGTGCAGAATTCTGCAGCACGGTTGTTGGCGGGAACTCCTAGATCCTCCCATATTACACCAGTGCTGCGGGAACTGCACGGGCTGCCAGTTCAGTGGCGGATCATCTTCAAAGTCGACTTACTGACTTTTAAAGCCCTGCATGAACTGGGCCCTGATTACCTGAAAGAACTCCTGATTCCTTATCATCCTGTGAGACCACTCTGTTCTGCTGACGAGGGGTTGCTAGAGATTCCAAGGGTGACTTTAAAATCTGTTGGGGCCCGTGCATTTATGTTTGTGGCCCCCTTCCTTTGGAATTCTCTACCCCGTCGGATTAGGGAGTGCAAGACCGTGGGGAGTTTTAAACAGGCTCTGAAATCTTTCCTCTGGGAAAAAGCTTATGGATGTACTATTTATTGAATTATATTGATTATGTGGCTGAATCTGTTGGATTTTATTCTTTTATTATACTGAGCCTTGATTCCTGAAAGGCGCATAACAAATAAAAGTATTATTATCTATGATCTGGGACCCCAATTACCTGTCAAATTCCTCATCCTTGAAAGGCGGTCTGTAGACCACCTCCATCCTTAGCTTCCTCCTTTCACTGGATTGAACCTGTACCACAAAGCTTCAGTCCTGCCCTCCTCCTCTTCCTCTTTGATAAAAGATATCCGCTCTTTCACATACAGCGCCACTGCCCCCAATCCTCTAGCCTTTCTGCACATTTTATACCTGGGACTTACTAGGTCCCAGTTGTGGTTTTGTGTGGCCCAACTCTGTGATGACCACAATGTCCTCTTCTCCCTTGGCTAACAATGACTGCAGTTCCTTTATTTTGTTCTCTAGACTTCTGGCATTTAGAGACACCACCCTTCACTGCAACCCTCCCTTCTTCCCCCGCCCCTCACGTCCCTCCCTATCTTCTGCTGTCTCCCTCTCTCTGCCTCTTCCTCCAGATGACTAAGGGTGCTGTGCAACTTGCTGCCGCCCCACCCACCCCCATCAGTTTAAATTTAGAGTATTAACCATGAAGTCCTCTAGCTTCCCCTTCAGGACATCTGTGCCTTTTCTACTTTAGGAGTTACCTGTCCAGTACATACAAGTCCTTGTTGTCCCATGCCCCCCCCCTTTACCAACACACCCGTACCCTTCCGCTTCACACCAACCTCTAAGCCATTCATTAAATTTGGCAATACTTACCTTCCTTGCCACACTACCAGCCCTTGGGACCAGAAACACCTCCGAGAAGGCTACCGAGTTCCCTTCCACCCTGCAGATTCTCCCAACTTCCTTGAACCTCTCTTGCAATACCCCCACCTCACATCCTGCAAGGTCATTTGTACCTAGATGTGCAATAATGGGAGGTTTCCCTCCTCCCTGGCCCACACATTAAGCTACTGGAGGTCTCACCCTCCCTGCCATCATCCTTGGCATGCAGTCTACCCTCTTAAGGTTTACACTCCTTCCTCCACATCTCACCCCCTTCACTACTGAATCCCTCAAGAGCACCACCCTCCACTCATCATCCTGGTCCCTCCCTCCCTCCCTTCTGACCATATTGCTGCCCACTCCCACCTGCTCCCTCCTGTCTTTCTTGTACTCCCTTTCGACCCCTCTACACCCGCTATCCCCGGCACACCCAATCTCCTCCTTACATCACCCTAGCCTGCTCCCTACTCTTCTGTTCTGCCCCCTCCTGCCTAGCCCTCGTTTTCCCATGCCCCAACACCCACTTCCCTGCACCACCTACCCTCCCCCTCACCTGAACTCAACATCCTCCCGCTCCCTCACCTGAACTCACATCCTCCCGCACCTTCTCCCTACTTTCCCTGACTACCCCCGTTACCACTTGCAACCCTCCCCCTCTCGCTGCCCCTTTCCTGATCACCAGTTTCCCCCTCCTCCCCCAGTCCAGTGGAAGGAATCTGTTCTGCATTGGCAATTCTGAAGATGCTCCCTCAGGACTCCCTCTCCTTCTTGCACTATCTTTCCCTCTTACTGTTATCCACTCCCCTTACCTGGGCCTTCTCTCCTACTGGGGGAAGGGATCCCAGAGGACCTGCCTTATCTCCTGTTCCCTCCTACCCTCCCCTGCTTGTCCCCACTCCACCTTGGCTGTACTCCCACCTATTCTCCCTTACCTGCCTCTAAGCCCTGCAGCCTCTCTGCACCTCCCATCATTACCTTACGAATCCCCACCACCACCAGTGAACCTACCTCCTGCTTCAGCTGCCATACTGCTGCTCTCAGCCACCTAATATGATGACAAACCAGGCATCCCCACCTCCCAAAGAGTTCCCAGAAGCACCACCATCCACATCCCCTTTACCCCTCCATTCTACCCACTTCACCCTGCCCCACTGAATACCCCTTCTCCAAATATTAACATTTTAGCCATTCTCTATTACTTTACTTAGCTACCCCCTTACCTTTCTGAAGCTTTTATATGGGGTCAGTGCACTGATTTACCTGCCCAACTACCTAAATATTTAGTCCGTCTTAGGTATACATTAAAAACCCACTACCCAGTTACCTGTCTGCCAACTCCCATGTAGGCCGACCCTAGACAGGGAGTAACTGAGACACAGTAAAAATACTACTATCCCACTCCTAGTAGAGGGCTGGCTGACCCCCACAAAGTACCCCTATCACCAGGCTAGATGCAGGCCTACCCCAGAAAGAGACTAGCTGCAGCCCCTAGTGTACAGAACAAGCTGCCTTCTTGCGAAGTACCTTGACTGTTAGTTTTAGGCCTACCTTTCAAAGAAACCCTAGAGAGGGAGTAGCAGCAGCCCCCATCAGCTGCCTCCTCCTAAGACTGGCTAAGTAATGTTCTAAATGAACCCCTGCTTACTTCTCCCTTTCCCCACTTGCCTTGCCTGCACTCCCTGAGCAGCGTGGCCTGCGGTCCTTGATGCCACCAGGCATCCCTTAGGTAGACGTCACACTCATGCTTCATAACACTCATGCAGGGAGTCGAGATGTTTAACCTTGTGAGTATTTATATATGCTGCTGCCTCCCAACTGGATGGCTCGAGCCACATGGCCCTCCTGACTCACCAATGGATGCTTGTGAAAAACGGGCAATTTTTCTCACAGGCTTTTCAGTATAAAATAAAAACAAAACAAACGGCCGCTGAGACCATGTCTCAGCTACTTGCCCTCAGCCCTTCCATTGCTGGCATCCTCCCATTCCCACACAATACCCCTGTAATGACAAATAAAATCAGCACATTGTTTAAAAAAATAATAATTCCAGCTCATAAATGGCAAAGCCCCTCCCCAACAGTACTTATTTCCTCTCCAGTCTTCTCTCCTCTCCCAGTCACAAGACAGTGACAACTACCAGTTCATGGGTTTTAAACCCTTCAGAACTACTGGCGCCCGACTGGATGGTTCAAGCCACATGGCTCTCTTGGCTCCAAAGGGACCCCGCAACCATCTCTCGGCTACCTGCCCTCAGCCCTCCTGCAGCCGGCATCCTCCCTTCCTCCCTCCTCCCATACTCACACACTCCCCTGTAATAAAATAAAACAAAACAAAAACAAAACAAAAATTCAGCATTTTCTTTTTTTTGTTACTCCAGCTCACAAATGGCAAAGGCCCCCCAAATAGTACACATCTCCACTCCAGTCCTCTATCCTCTCTCGATTGCATAACGGCAGATGCTTGAAAGTGAGTGAGAACTACCTGTTCCTGGCTTTTAAACCCTTTGGAAATACTGCCTCCTGACTGGATGCCTTGAGTCACATGGCACTCATGACTCATCAATGGCCCTGAAGACAACCTTTCAGCTACACACCCTCAGCCCTCCCATTCCTACTCAGTCCCCAGTTAATAAAAAAAACAGAGATCAGCATTTTTTTTTTATAAAGAACTCTAGTTCACAAATGGCAAAGCCCCCCCCCCCATAACAGTATTTATCTCCTCTTCACTCCTCTCTCATCTCTCTTGATCAAACAGCAGTGAATGTTTGAAAGACTGTTGTCTGTGCTAAAGCTCCTGTGCTGGAACACTTTGGAGTGACGCTGCAAGTCTGTGTGTGTGTGTGGGGGTGTGGGGGGAATGACAGACCACAACTAGGCCCCATCTTCTAAGCCTCAGCTGGATAGAGGGATAGCCAGCCCCAGTGCAGGTTAGTGCCGATCAAGGCAACTCTCCCTAGCAAAAAGGTGAAGAATTAAAGTGCTCTCATGCACTACCGCCGGACAGTTGTAGAGAGGAAGAAGAATCAAACAATATAACAAAATGACGTGAAAAAGATCCATGTCACTGTCACACACAGACTAACCTGTGCACAATGCTGTCTACTATCATGGAGGCAGAAAGAAGACTGGCACAATCCACAGAAGTTTGTGTCCCTGGGCTACAAGTCTACTTACTGCCTCTGTGAAATACTGGCAGGGAAGACCCAGTGGTACCTGGGCCCTGCAACCAAAATGAGGAGAGAGAAATAAATACTATTTTTTTATTTACCGACTAAGGCCCTGTACTGGCTGTACACACTAGGGAGCTTAAAACGGTTCAACTGCCTTAAACAGTTTTAAGCTCTTGGACCATGGTTTGCATATACACTAACATGGCTGAAACAGTGTTACAACTGTGTTCTAAAACCATGTTAAAAGCCTGATAGGGAGGTAGTCTTTAGCACAGTTTTAGATAAACGCGGTTGCCTTAATCCGTGTCAACAGTAGTGTGTACACAATCTGTGCTGTAAGCTGTGTTAATGCAACCTGTCCCATTTTTTTAACTGCAGAATTAAAAAAAAAAAAAATACTTTACAGGTATTACTAAGCTGCCAAAGAATCATGGATTCAGTCGATGTACTTTTCTTGGCGATCTGTATCGCAACCCAATCACGAGTATCCCCTCATGCACTGTGGCACTCATAATGCTTTGGGCTGGTGCCACAATCATGCCTAGGAACCCACTCGAGCAAGCACAGTTGTTGGAATGCAGTGTGGACACACCGACAACTGCACTAGGGATAGGTTTATAAAATGTTTTTAAAAACATTTTAAAATTGGTCCCCAGTGTGTACAAGGCCTATAGCTGATGACACCCGAATAACCATGGTGTAATCTACCGTTACAAGTGGCATGTTATAACTGTGAGAAAAAGACAGCTGAGAGCTGTCAGATCAATGTACAGTAGTGGCAGAGCGTGCTGTATAAAACCAGAGACCACTGAAACTGCCAAAACCAGCAATGCACAAAAACAGAAAAGCTGCCCCATATTACTAAGTTCTGTACTCCAGGGCAGGCAACGGAGCAGGGATTAGACTTTCTGGAGTCACTTACGGTATCTTTCCAGCTCCATTAGGGTGGGAGGGCTGGCAAACAGTCATAACTTAGCATTCTGCACCCAGATAGCACTAGAAAAGGAGCAAGGTGCTGGAAAAGGGCGGTAAATAAAGTCAGCAATAATAAAAAAATAATGTATGGATAGAGGCTGTGTAATTTTTTTGTTTGTTTGTTACACACACCCTTGGTGTGTGTTGACCTGATAAACCTCTAGAGTGAGGCATCACACACCTTGCATATCTGTGTGTGTGTGTGTTGGGGGGCATTTTCTCCCATAGGAAAACCCGGTTAAAACGATGAACTTGTGCCGTCTCTCCCTCATTACATGCATGTGCACACTACCTCCCTTACGCACACACTACATTGTTCTAGGAGTGGTATACAGTTCACATCCACACTGGCAGTTCCACCTGAACTGCTGATTCTTCAGATGTCTGGAGGCTAAGCTCTCCCACCTCCCGGGCAGTATATCCCCTGGCTTCAACCTATGACGTCAGATCTTTGCAGCCAGGTAGCAGGGATCCGTATGCCACTTGCCAGGGGAGGCCGGATGTTGTGTACATGCAAACTGTATACCATCTCAACAACAAGATACAGGTGAGTAACAACTACAAAAAGAGGCTGCACAAGAAAGGGTGGTGCTTCCAAACAAACAATTCCAAAAATTCAATGTGCGCATATGTGTGTTGAATAAATTGGATTCTGTTAATAACTCTCTGGAACCCCGCATGTGTTTTCTGGTTGGTCAGTGCCCTACTCTGGTTAAATACAGGCGAGTAACCCATCTTTCTAGGGGTGTGGATACAGTTCACTGTCTACACTCTGGCAGATTCCTAGCAGTTCTCCGGAAGGAGGACCAAGGTTCGCACCCATATTTGGCAAAAAGAGACTGAAGAACCAAGGCTACAAAAGCAGCATCCTGACATGACTCACAGACGATGCTCTAATGGGAAACGAAGGTGTGTGCTGACTTCCAGGGTGCAGCCCCGTAGATCTCCTGAATGGGGATGTCTCTGAAAGCAGCCACTAAGGCAACAATATGTCTGGTGGAATGAGCTGTAAGCCCCCACAGGAGACTCCCTACCAGTCTACCAATAGCTGAGGTAGATGCAGGATGCTATTCACCTGCCAACTATCAGGTTTGCTGCTGATCTGCTAGGCATGGCTTCAGCTTATGTTACAAACAACTGGCGCCTCATCCCAAATTCCAGTAGTGCATTCCTTATAACAGAGTGCCCTATGCAGGTCTAGGCTATGGAACCTGCAGTCGGCCCTCGAAGAACGGATGGTAAAGTACACTCATAAGTTAAGTCAACCACTTAAGGTGAAAATCAGATACTACCTCAGGAAGTAACTTCAGATGGAAGTGAAGAATAACTGTCCTTGTGGAAGACCAATCTCACACTTGTGCATAGGCTCAAAAAGCTTGCACATGAGCACAACCAGCACCAGCCATAAGTCCCAAGGTGGTGGTGGTTTACGCACCGGAGGGAACAGTTGATCCAGGCTTTTGAAAAAGCACCCGACCACCTTCTCCTGGGTCACTGTTGGCTTACTAGCCCGTACTCGCTAAGCAGAGATGGATGCTAGGTGTACCTTAAGGGTAGTCGTTTGCAGTCCTGACTCAAAGATAGACCAAAAGTATTCCATGACACTTGCCATGGGGCAGACAAGAGGCTCAAACTCCTTTCCCTGGCACCAAATGGAGAACCTCTTCCATTTAAATGCATAGCGTCTGTGAGTCCAGGGGCTGAAAATTTTTTTCTGAGGATGTAAGTCCAGGACTTGTGTTCTTTTTGTTCCATAAGTCCGTGGCAGCCATTCGTAAGTCGCACTGTTTTTCCCTCTCTGTGACTAAATATATATATGTATATATATATATATTTTTTTTTTTTAATAAACATTCTCTCCCTTTTCAAGAGTATCTCCTTATTCAGCTTAACGTACTTCCAGTTTGTCCCCTCTCTGTGACCATTTTTTTTTTAATACTATATATACACACACACATATATATATATATATATACATACACACATATACACACACACACACACACACACACACACACACACACACACACACACACACATATATATCAAAGTTCACATCCTTTCGGAGTCCTTTATGCAGCTTAATCCTGCTGCCAATGACTAGTCAGACAGGACTGGGTCCTCTCTGTGAAAAATATATTTTTATATCAGAGCTTAACCCTACTGCCAGTTACAAGTCAAGACATCAGTGTCCCTCTCCTATTAAAGTTCTCTACCTTTCAAGACTAGATGGTCCCCTATATTGTGCAGCTTAACTCTCCTGCTACCACTGACTAGTCAGACACACAGGGTCCATCTCTCATGCCATATAATATAAACGTGTATGTAATATATGTATATATATATTTTTTTTAAATCAAAGTTCTGTCGAGAGAGTCCATATTTATTTTACCCTGCTGCCAGATTAGTCAGACTGTCAAAGTCCTTCTCCGTGACCATTGTTTTTCTTTTAGCAAAGTTCTCTACCCATTTAAGAGTCCCTGTTATTATGCAGCTTAAATCTCTTGCTGCCAGTGACTAGTCAGACATGCAGTATCTCTCTCTCTCTCTCTCTTGCTCTCTGTATGACCGCATCATTTTTTAAATATTAAAATTCTCTGCCCTTTCATGAGTTCTCTGCAGTCAAGACACACACTGTTTTATGCAGCTTCCATGCTGTCATCAGGCACACACAGTCTACTCCATGGCCAAATAAATGTTCTTTTTTCTTTTTTTTTTTTTTTGAACAGACATTCAGTTACAGGTCACAGCATAAAATGGTTAAACAGCATTGAGGCACAGCAAGACTTCTCTCCCGTTTTTACATGGACTCCCGTTTAGCAGTGGAACCCTGCCTGCTGCTAAAATCAAATTCAGAGTTTTTCACCGTACATGCAGTTATTAAAATCGCTACTACAAAGCAACGTCCATCTCTCCTTAGTGCTAGAATGAAATGGCACCTGTTCCCCCTCATATACACGTGCACTTCACCTACCACATGACTCCGTCTGCAGCAGCCATGGGTCCGTTATGTGGGTCCAGTCCTCAGTCCAAATCTCCATGTTAGCGGTAGAATTCGGCGCTTTTTTCCGATCACCAGGCACAGTTCCCGCGTTCCTGACAGTGCATGCTGGGTGAGGCATTACATCTTCTACCTGCCCCCCAAAAACACACACCGGTTACTAGCGTCACTAAGCTGTTGTGGAAGACGTTACCTAACCCCCCAGTTCACGGATGATGAGGCGTGGAATTCTAAGCTATTTAAAAAAAAAATTACTATGCACACACACTTCAGGGCAGGCGGGGAGGAGGAGGACAGATTGCCATACGAGGTTTCCAGAGGTGCGCATGCGCGATAACGCAGCAAAGCAAGACAAGTCCATCGGACTTAAACAGTGCTAAAGCATCAAGTCCTGCAACTGCTCAGGTGGGTCCCGGACCTCGGACTTGGGGAATTTTCATCCCCTGGAGTCAACTCTTTTTGGGAGGCCTCCACAACATGGAGCACGTTTTACAAAAGACCCCAGGCCTGAAACTCTAGTCGCTCAGAAACCAGGCCTCGAGATGCAGGAACTGAATGTCTGAATGCAGGACCTTAGCCTTTTGCCTTGTCAGCAGATGCCACAAAGATCTGCTGCTGAGGAAGGCTGAAGAGATCCAGGTACCAGAACTGCCTTGGAAAGTCTAGGGCTATCAGGATCATCCGTGCCTTGTCCTTCTGGGCCTTGACCACCACTTTGTGGAACAAGGGGAAGGGAGGGAAAGCTTACACAAGGCCCGGGGTCCAGGGCCTCGTAAAGGCACCCCTCCCAAACAGTGTCTCGGACTGTTGGTGGGGGGGGGGGATACAAAAACAGCCTCAGTATGGTGTTCTCCCAGGAAGCAGAGAGATCCACCAGAGGAGTGCCACACTGGGATGAACAGATGGTTCACCACCTCCTGATCTAGGGACCACTCTTACGTCGTCTCTCCTACCTAGCTGAGAATGTCTGCCAGCTGATTTTGAACTCCCACAACACAGATCGCCAGGAGATCTACACCAAGGCTGTGCACAAGGGTCTAAGTGCAAAAGCCCACCTCACACAGGGGGAATGTGTTCTGCCCTGCCTCTTCGGGTAGAACCTGGTCATGGTGCTGTCAGCCTAGAACTGCATGACCTGACCACTGATTAGAGGAGTGGATTCAGTCAGAACAAGCCGCACTGCATGGAGATCCAGCAGGTTTATGTGGTTCCTGGACTCCCAAGGTGATCAGAACCCGTGGGCTCTGTGGGCTCCCAGATGTGCTCCCCACCCCACCAGAGAAGCATCTGTCATGAGCATGATGGTCGGCTCTCCGCGGCAGACAAATGGGATTCCTTTCTCCAGATGTTCTGGCCTCAGCCACCACTAGAGGGTGTCCCACATCGGCTGGGTCACTGACAGACTGGTCCAAATGGCCTAGGTGCTGGGACCACTAGTAGTCCAACTCCCACTGCAGGCAGCACATCTGCCAGCAGACCCAAGGGACCATGCTGGCACAGAACACCTTGTACTCCAGCAGACACAGAAAATCACAGGCAGGAAGCGAGCACCCAACCTAAAATGATCAGGCACAGCAGGAAAGGTCCAATGCTCTGTCCGCAGGGAGGCAGGCCTCAGCCTGCAGTTCTACTCTGATGAACTTGATCACCTGCAAGGGTACCAGTACGGACTTGTCTGAGTTGACCAGCAGGCCCAAGTATCTGCAAGTCTGGAGAGCCAGCTCTCTGGACTTCTCAACAGTCTCTTTGGATAGCCTGACCAGCAGCCAACTGTCCAGTCAGGGATACACCTGGATGCCCCCGGTGTCACAGAAATGCTGCCACCACTGCAGTGCACTTGGTAAAGACCCCAGGCACTGAGGAAAGACTGATGGGTCTGACATGGAACTGCTACAGGACCCCTGCCATGTGGAATCAGAGATACCAGCGGTGGAACAGATGGACTGGGATGTGGAAGAATGCATCCTTGAAGTCCATGGAGCAAAACCACATGCTCTTCTCCAGAGAAAGATTGATTTGAGTCAGGGTAACCATCCAGAACTCGCGCTTCCAGATGAACCGATTCAGACTGTGCATATACAGTGTGGGATACCAGCCCCATGCCTGTTTCGGAAACAGTAAGTGCCTGAATATGTAACCCTGACTGACCAGGGCATCCGGAACATGGGCCATGGCTCCTTCTGCATGAGCAGAGCAATGTTCTCCTGAAGGGTGGACAGCTGTCCTGCAACAAGTTGGACTCCCGTGAAGCATGGATTCAGTAAGGTGGAAGAGACTTTAATTCCTGAGGCAGCCCTCTGCCTACCACTTCTAACACCCACTTGTCCACTGTGACAGCAGACCAATGTGGCAAGAAGTAACATAGCAGACCCCCGATGGGGAGCTCGGACAGGATGGATGGAGAGATGACACCCCCAATCCATCACTGTGCAGCTTTTGCTGTGCCACTGGCTCTCGTTAGCTGTAGGCATCAGTAAAAGCAAATGTCAGCGATCTGCAATTGGGAGAGAGCGAGCAGGTTACAGTATTCACTAACTAAATAAAACTGTACGAGAGAGCTGTAATCATAGAATGCTAACATATTCTGCTGTGTATGTGAAGTCTTGCTGTGGTGTGTTGTAAATGCTGGAGATATCACCCTGTGCCCCCAAAAAGTGTGACACACCAAGAGGGAACTAAAAGCCAGCTGCACAGCATGAGAGACAGACCGACACAGCGAGAGAGAGAGAAGGGGAGAGTAAGCTGCTGTAATGATCACTTGTTAGAACACGCAATGAAATGCACTATTTAAGCTGCGTGACAATTTATGCTACACGCTTTTATGTACCACGCTATTAAGGTAGCGCTCTTTTTTACAGCGCTATTTTATCCGCGCTAAAATCACCGGATACCCAGCTTTTGCAGGGGCACTGGTCACTCCGCCTGCTTCCACTTCTCTTGGGGCCCTGGCCACCAAACTTGGTTGTAGGATGCCATGCATGGTACCTGCTGGGGCTGCTGCTGAGGGGAGATGTGGCTAAAAGGGCCAGTACTGAAAAGCCCTTTTCTTAAGCTTCTGCTTCTGGTCCTTCTGGGACAAAGCCACAGAGTCAAGGTTGGTAATGGACTTCTCTATACGGTTGATGCATCCTTCCATCCCAGGGTTGAAGAGGTCAGTGCTCAAAAAGGGAACATCGGCCAACTTGTGCTGGGTGTCCACCGTAAAAGGTGGACAGACACAGCCAGGCCCTACGATGCATGGAGATGGCCGCAGCCATGGCAAAGGCACAGGAGTCGCCCATGTCCAAGGCCAGCTGGAGCTGGTGTTTTGCCAGCAACTGACCCTAGTCTCAGCCCATCTTCACCAGCAATTGCTGGTCAACAGGGAGGTGAGGGAGGATCTCATCAAATATTCCCAACAAGAGTAATTAAAGTTGGCCATCATGACGGAGTAACTTTCCTGGCACAGACCCAAGGACGGACACTGCAGCACAGACCATTTTAGCGGTGTGGACAATTTTTCAGACATCCTTACCTGTGGGGCTTTGTCCACATCCCCTTGGATCACATTTCAGAAGACCAAGTGAGAAACCAGCCCTTCGGCCAAAGGGTGATCTGAAAACCCAGAAAGTGAGCCAGTAAGGACCGTGTATGGGTGGATGGTATAGGACAAGATGCTAGATGCTGCCAAAGCTCCAGGAACAGTCTCAATATGGCCTCAACCACAGGAAAAGCAACCCTGAGGATTCATACCTGTCCAAAATGTCCGTGAAAGGGTACCTGGCCCTTTTATGGGCAGGCTCTAGAAGGACATGCATGGACTCCAATATTAATCGAATGAGAGCCCTGAATGATACGGCCCACAGTCTGTGGTCAACTCCTCGCCTGAGCCACTCTTAAGGATGCGAGTCCTAAAGGAGACCATGGACAAGAGCTCAGAGTCTAAGGACTCCTCAAAAACGAGTCTCAGCTGTTTCTTGCTGCAGACTACCTGAGCTTGGGTGATCTCCACCGACAACCGGCCTGGCAAGCCAGCTGCTGACCAGGCCTCGTTGGTCAGTGCACCCACCTTTGGCTGCAATGGTGGCAGCTCCCCACATTGGGGTGGGGAAGCAGTTGCTGGAAGCCCGTGTGACGTATGGACTGGCAAGGGCATCACTGATCGCTGCCAGGCAACTGAAGGTCCAGGAAGTCGAGCCCTATCCCGCAATGGCCCACTATTGCCAAAGGAGCTCCTCATAGCACAGACGCATCTTGCTGCAGTGCCTCTCCTCGCCTGAGGATGAGAAAGTTGAGGAGTGCAACAGTGATGCCCCGTTGCCAGAGGAGCTCCTCACAGCACAGGCAGATCTTGCAGTGGTGCCTCTCCACATTAGATAAGGAGGCTGTAGAGTGCTAATGGTGACACTTCTTGGTCGATCGAGAATGTGAGCATCTCGACAGAGACCAAGACTTCGACCATCGATCAAACAATCTATGTGAAGAGAGCCTTCTGGCTGATTGGGGCAGACCACATGCCTGGCAACATTAAGCAGGACAAGCTTGGAAGGCTCGACCACCAGTGGAAGCTACTCCTGAGGCAAACCGGTCAGGAACACTGACATGTTCACATCCTCCTGAGTGAAGACTGGAAGCACCAGGGTCTGGGCGATCAAGTGCTCGATCTCGTCAGACAGCCGATCAACTGGCTCGAGGAAGATTTCCATGGCCTGCTTGGCCGCAGCTGAAGTCGACAAACCCAGTGGGAGTACAGAGGACCTCTCAACCATGCCCTCAACCGAAGAGGTTTCTATCAAAGTTGAGCAGTCGTGGGAGTCGAGGGATTGGGAGGAGCTCGATCTTTCATGGTCACTCAACTGGAGCCAGCAGCGCTTGTATTTTTTTTATTATTGTTGTTTCTTTTGTTTATGTGTCCCCCATCTCGGTTGGCCCTTCTTTCTGTCACTCTTTCCAGCCCTATCACCCTAGCTTCACCCAGGACTTACCCCTCTTGTAGTCCTCAATGGCTTGCCCTCCATCGCAGGGTAGCGGGGAGTCCCTCGACTCCGCCAGGACTGGATCCAGATTCTGAAAGGCACTTGAGTTACCAGGTGCAGGGCCTACAGAGGCCGGCAGTCATCTTGTGTGACAAGGAGCTTTCTCTGGTTTTCTCCCCTGGGAGACATGGCATGCACTGACATCAAGGCACACGCACCACCGTCTGCCACGTCTCCCCCACTGCTTTTAGCTCAGACTGCCTCTCCCCCGTCTTCCGCCAGGGGCCAGTCTAACACCAACCTCTTCCCCACCCTCCCCCGAGGAGGAAAGATGTCCTGCGAATGTTCAATCCTCCTCCCCCGGCCGGCCCTCTGACACCTTGGGCTTGCTTCCGAACCCGGGTCATCAGCATCACAAATGGTAGCACTACTGCTGCGAGCCGGCTCAAGCACTTGTGTTTCTTATGACAATGGGTACGGCTCTCTCTCAAGGTTTGGAGGGCCAAACAAATATCAGTGAACTCTTCCATGAATGACCCTCCGACACTGGTCCTAGCCAGGAGCAGCACCGAGACTGTGGAGGTGCCCAGTGCAGTGACTTCCTCCTCCTTAAAGGCCACAAGCTGTGATGCAGACCCAGTAGCCTCTGAGGCCTTCTTACAGCCCTTAGGCCAGTCCTCCAGATCCCACTCTTAAGGACGGCCAAGAATGAGCCACTGCTTCTGATCTTCTAAGGATTCCAGAAGCATCGAGATATACAGCCCTCACCCAGCCATGTCGTGCTGCCGACCCACGCAGTACAGGCATGCGTCATGCAAGTTGATGACCAACATCTTCTGTCAGCACCATACACAAAATTTCAAGCCTGGCTTCTGTTGCTCCATCATCGATCACTAAGCAGAGTCAAGAGGGCCGAGAACAGAATCAAAATAACAAAGAAAGCGTTGAAAATATGGATTCACCAATGGTGCACTAAATCCTAAGCGACAGTCATGAAGGCGGTGACCTGTTCTTCCAGTGTAAAGAATGATCTGACGTCACAGGGCAGAGTCAGGGGATATACCACCCAGATGGTAGGAGGAGCTTAGCTTCAAGACGTTCAATGAATAAGCACTTCCAGTGGAACTGCCAGAGTGTAGCCAGTACTTTATATCCACGTTCCCAGAACAACTGTTTTCTGTAACTGCTGGGCAGTGTTTTCAAGGCATGAAAACACTGCTTAGCAATTATATAAAACAAGACATGGGTGTTGGATGCTTCTATAAACCCCTCAAGCTCTGCTCTTGGAGTTTATGTAGCATCCAACACTTTAGGTGTGTGTAAAATTCTCGTTATACACACTACCCCATGTATTATTCTGTGTACTTATCCTGGGGCCCCTACTGTTTGCTGCATATATAAACAATACTGACCACAACTTCAGAAATGCAGATATTCATCTATTTGCGGATAACAGTTCTATATGTTGATAGACCCACTCTCTAACTTGCATGTAAGGACTTACAGGATGAATTTAATACCCTCCAACATACCGTGCTTCTGCTGAAACTTCTACTTGATGCCAAAAAGACTAAAACCATGTTTCTCTCTCTCCTCATGCTCACGCAACAGCTGCTAACCCTATCAAAACCAACCCGCAGATACTGACCATCCTGGGGGAGCCACTCGAAACAGTGGATAATTTCAAATACCTGGGCTTTTGGCTGGACTGTAAACTTTCATTTACGGTGCATAGCAATGAAGTAGCTAAAGATTTAGGCAAAGACTAGTACTCTTTTACCAAATTAAACACCTACTTAACAAAGAGGCCAAAATAAAACTGGTGCAATCCACATTTCTCCCCCTCCTTGACTATGCTGATCTGTTGTATAGCCATTGTCCCAAAACTGCCTTAACAAAACTGGACACTTTGTACCACAGAGCATTAAGCTTTATTACTAATGCTCCTTATAATACCCATCACTGCTTCCTCTATGAGCAGTTGGGCTGACCATCACTTACTACCAGGAGGCTGAGAAACGCATCTCTCTGGATTTACAAAGCCATTACAAACAAACTCCCTCCATACATCTCTGTCCTCTTCAAATGCACAAATCGGTGCGTACTCCCTTCACAGATATATTCCTACATTCTGTTAGATATCCCCAAGATACGAACCCGCTTTGGTGCCTTTGATATAAGTTTTACCCTACCTACATTGCGGAACAACCTTCAGAAGTCCTTAAAGCTCTCTCAAGTCATTGGGACATTCTCCTTTAAATCTCTGTTAAATCACACACTGAAGGAAACATGCACTTGATATTCCTAACCTGACACTGAGCATGAGAATCTTAAGAAACCTTAGAAACATAGAAACATAGAAGTAGACGGCAGATAAGGACCGCAAGGCCCATCCAGTCTGCCCATTTCTTTTTCTACCTTACAAATGTGCCATCGGCCTTTGCTCTGTCAGTGACCTATCTATTCATAGTCATTTGTATTGCTCCCTTATGCCTATCCCATGCCTGTTTGAAGCCCTGCACTGTATTCATAGCCACCACTTCTTGTGGTAAGCCATTCCATGCATCTACCACCCTTTCTGTGAAAAGAATTTCCTCACATTCCCCTTAATCGGCCTCCTCTAATCTCATGCTGTGTCCTCTTGTCCTGCTATTTTCTTATATTTAAACAATGTTAGACTCTTTCACCTTGTTTATGCCCTTAAGGTGTTTAAATGTCTCGATCATATCACCTCTCTCCCTCCTTTGCTCAAGGGTATACATACTGAGCTCCGTTAATCTGTCCTCATATGTCTTCTGATGCAGTCCCTGCACCATTTTGGTTGCCCTTCTCTGGATTGACTCAATTTGGTTAATGTCCTTGTGAAGGTGTGGCCTCCAATACTGCACGCAGTACTCCAGATGGGGCCTAACCAATGTCTTGTACAGAGGGATTATTACCTCCCTCTTACGACTTATGATACCCCTACTAATACACCCTAACACCCCCTAGCCTTACCTACTGCTTTAGAGGTCTGCTTGGATGATTTTAGGTCATCAGTGATGATGATGCCCAAGTCTCTTTCTTCCTTTGTGACTGCTAGCAACTCCTCCCAGCCTATAAGTGGCTTCAGGGTTTCTCTTCCCTATGTGCATGATTTTGCACTTCTTTGCATTAAATCCCAGTTGCCACTCTTCTGACCATTCTGCTAGTTTATCAGATCTCTTCTCATTCTGCCCACCCCATCTGGATCATCTACTCTGTTGCAGATCTTGGTGTCATCTGCAAACAGACAAGCCTTACCCTCTAGTCCATCTCTTGAGGTCACTAATGAAGATGTTGAATAGGACTGCCCAGGACTGATCCCTGGCGTACCCCACTTGTGACTTGCATCTCTTCTGACTGTATACCATTTACCACCACTCTCTGTTTTCTGCCAGTCAACCAGTTTGCCACCCAGTTGACCAACTTCTGACCCACCCAGAGCCTACCTAGCTTATTTATCAATCTTCTATGTGGAACAGTGTCGAAAGCTTTGCTGAAGTCAAGGTAGGCGACATCAACTGCTCCCCTTGGTCCACCACTCTGGTTACCCAGTCAAAGAAATCTATGAGATTAGTTTGACAGGACCTTCCTTTTGTAAACCCATGCTGTCTTGGATCCTGTGCCCCTATGGATTCCAGGTGTTGCACTATCTTTTCCTAAGGAGTGCCTCCATAATCTTGCCCACTACTGAGGTAAGACTGACCGGTCTGTAGTACCGCCTCCTCCTGCTACCACTCTTGTGGAGTGGGATCACATGAGCCCTTCTCCAGTCTTCTGGGACCCTCCTGTGTTCAGAGACTCACTAAACAATTCTGCTAATGGCTCTGCTAGTTCCTCCTTTAGCTCCTTAAGTACCCTGGGATGTATGCCATCAGGTCCCATTGCCTTATCCACCCTGAGCTTAGCAGCTCTTGTAGGACCCTTTCTTTTGTGAAGGGAGTAGTGCTCACCTCCCTCCCCCTGTGTCCATGATGCTGAGCTGTGGGCCCTGCCCTACCTTCTCTTCAGCAAATACTGAGCAAAAGTATCTATTTAGGATAGATGCCTTTACAGGGTCCTCCTCCTCACATGCTCCCTTTTCTCCATTAAGCTTAGCAATACCCCCTCTGGACTTTCTCCTTTCACTAATGTATCTATAGAAAGTCTTGTCACCTTCTTTTACTGTTAGTGCTAGTGTTTCCTCAGTTTGGGACTTTGCCTGCCTTACTGCCTTACCTGCTTCCCTTAGGGCAGTTTGGTATGCCTCCCTATCTTCATCCCGCTGTGTTCCCTTATATTTTCTGAAGGCCAGCCTTTTGGCTCTGACCTTTTCTGCTACTGTATTTGAGAACCAAAGTGGTTTCCTTCTTCTTTTGCACTTCCTTTTCTGTCTAACACAATGGGATGTCGCTTCAAGTATTGTATCCTTAATGCTTGCCCACTTTGCCTGTACCTCCTCACCTGTGTTTCTTTTTGCCAGGGCTAGCTTAACTCTGTTGGCCATCTTATCAAAGTCAGCTCCTCTGAAGTCCCATATTTTGCCTTGGAATGGGATGATTTAGATGTAGTAGCCAAATTGAACCATACCATGTAATGGTCACTGCCCCCAGGTGACCTTCTACCTGGAGATCTGTGATCCCTTCTTTGTTAGTCAGTACTAGATCTAGGGTAGCCCTGTCTCTTGTGGGTTGCTGTACCAGTTGTTTGAGGCCCTCCCCTGCAGGAATCCACTATGAGTCTAGTTCTGGCAGATGTTCCTGCTGGTATTGACCAATCTGTATCTGGCATGTTGAAGTCTCCCATTATCAGAACCTCCCTTTAGCTGTCATGTTTTGTACATCTTCTAACAGTAATGTGTCTATGTCCTCCCCCTGGTCTGGGGCCTGTAGACAACCCCAGTTCTTATGGCTGTCCCATTTCCTGTTTCCAGGGTGACCCACAGTTCTTTTGGCTCCTTATGTGTATTCTGAATTTCTGTAGCTTTGATATTTTTATTGACATACAGGGCCCCCCCCTTTTTGCACCTCGGTCTCTTCTGAACAGTACATAGCCAGGTACTGAAGTCTCCCAAGTGTGGTTACTGGTAAACCACGTCTCACTAATTGCTACTATGTCCAGCTTAGCCTCTGACATTATTGCCTGCAGGTCTGAGATCTTATTTCCCAGGCTGTGAGCATTTGTGTACATGATTTTCCATTGGCCAGATTTTGGTGTGTTAGTTGTTGGGTGAAGTTTGGCATACCCTGTGCATCGTATGGGAGACAAACCTTTTTCTTACCTGGTGATGCAAATGAGCGGCAAACACGCTGAATTCCTGTTTGACCACTAGCTGAGGGGAGGGTGTTCTTCCCATTCGACGTATGGGGTGCTGCACCTCTCCCCATTTGCTAGTTTAAATATTCTGCAAAAGCGTCAAACTTCTGCCCCAATGCACTGACTCCTCTTTAGTCAGATGCAGTCCATCAAATTTAAAGAACTTTCGCTCCCAGAACTGTTGCCAGTTCCTACAAGTCTGTGTCCTTTTCCTGGCACCAGCCCTTGAGCCACGTGTTTAGCTCCCCTATCTCCCCTTCTCTGACCTTCCGTCCATCTGCTCCCCTCTCCCAGACTGGCAGGATCTCAGAGAAGGAGATGCCGGACGAAATAGATGATAATTTGTCACCCAGCCTAGTCAGGTGTTCCTTGGTCTCCACAACTGACCGGCTGGCGAGATCATTAGTCCCTATGTGTACTAGGACATCAATGTTTTCTCCTGCTTTGTGAACAATTTTAGCAATGCGGTCAGTGTCTCTCCATGCTGATGTACCTGGGAGACATCTGACCATCACCCTAGCTGGAGATGGGTATCAACTCCCGAATCATGGAATCTCCTATGATCAAAGTTTTTGGATTTCCTTTGTGCTTGTTTAGTTTTGGTTCCTGATTTGGGTGAGTATTGTTGTGCTAGCTCCTGTGCCGCAGTGTCCTGCTCTGCAGTGTCTTCTGCCTCTTTATTTGATTTCAGAGATAGAGGCAGATACCTGTTTATAGTGTTTATATGGTTTTGGAGATAATGTGTTGGAGAGCAGAGTGATGGGGCACCTGATTTGCTCCTCCTAACCACCTGCCAACCTCCTGGACCAACTACCCTCTGCGGTCGAGGTTTTTCTGTTGGATGCTGGGGAAATGGCGGGTGGTTCTTATAATGTATTTCCTCTTCAATATGAAATTTGAGGCGTGCAATCTCTGTCATGCTGCCCGGAGCTGAGACCTAAGATCTCCAAAGGCCCAGCATGTAGGACAGTGTCCTAAATCCTGTAAGACTGTCCTTCTGAAAATTGTTCCACAGTACCTGCAGTTAATGAAATCCATTCCAAATAAGTTGCTGGGTTTGTAACCTAGTCAGAGTAATTAGAAGGAAAAAAATGCAAGTAATGGTTTAATTGTGCTTTGTTTAACTTGTTATAACAAGTTAAATTACTAGTGCCCTGTAAATGAGATCACCTTGTGGAGGCCCACTGATCCGCCCCTTCCTGCTCTGCCACAGGAAATGTCACAACTGTGGTACCCTATAAAAGGAGTGTAGCGTGGGTGGTTGGGGATGGGTGGGTGGTTGGGCCCTTCCCTGCCTAAAAAGAAGAACCACGGACGAAAGAACAAGGAGGTAAGAGCAGAAACAATCAGTCAACAACAAATGCAGTAACCCTGAAAGCTTATCCTAATGTTAGATAAAACTGTAAAACCTGTAAAGCACCACCTGTAATAATTTCAGAGAAGATATACCCTGTAAGAAACACTTTGCTCCAGAGAAAATAAAGCAGTAACAGAAGATATATCTTGCAAAAGACAATTTGAATCAGAAGATTACAGCAGTAATCTGTTAGCACACACCTGTAGGCACACCTTGTAATAATGCAGAAGAAGGTATACCAGCAACAACAATTTGAATCAGAAAAAAATAAAGCAATGAAATGTTAGCAACAAACAGTAGCAATCCTCTGTGAGTAAAAAATAAAACACCACCACACAGTAAATCTGCTTAGCCAAACTAAGTCTTAATCCTTCTCCCTTGCTCTGGTAAGTTTCTCTACTCTGCCTTTCAAGCAGTCTTAGAAGGAAAGAGCTCAGGTGAAGCTAGGTGCCTTGGCCAGCAAACCAAGTCTTCTCCAACACTTATTCCCATTGTCTTATAACAACCCTGTATATGGCCCTCCCTGACATATCCTCACCCTGTCCCCTGCTCCACAGACCCCTCTCCTACCTTCCCTCTACCCAACCTCCCCGCACTCCCTTCACTCATCTTTTCTCACCCCACCCTCAGACTACATCTACCCCTTACGCCTCCTCCCTATATCGCTTAATCTTTGCCTTCACCCCTTCTTTCCCTACCCCTCTACTGCCTCTGTAACATAGTATCTTTGTTTCTCTGTTTTATAATTTAACCCTGCTACTCCCAGCCCAGTATGTTGTTCAACAATAGTACCCTTATTTCCATGTATATTCAGAACCTTGACTTGTATTGCCGTGTATGCAATTATGTATTATTCTCATGCATCTTGTATAATGTTACTGTTGATCCTGTGACATACAAATTTCATCTTTGCAATTATCTTACTGTATTTTTCACTTTTGGTTTGTATTTTATACTGTATTTTTTTTTTTTCACTTTTACTTGTCCACCCAGGACCACCTTGTAAATGAACTTGCTCAATGGTGTTTTCTCCTGGTAAAATAAAGACTGACTGACTGATACTGTCTGCAGCTTCTTGCCCAGGTTGCTCCTGAAAGTGTAAGTGCCCTCCTGTGAACTGACCCAGTAAATAAATACATTTAACAAAAAAACATTCCTGTGAAAACAAAAACAGACTAACAGTTGTTTAGTATAGTATGTGTTGCTGACTAGCTCATAACTTGGGTGCCAGCCAGCGGAAAGACAGTACAGCAAAAGATGATTGTTGGAACCAACTGTATCCCACTGTTCTAAATCAGTGCACTTTGTTGCAAGACACAGCCTGTTGGTGTTGTGCTCTGATAGGCTGCCAAAATTCCATAGGTTCCTTATCCCATTAGTGTTTAATTATAAACCTTAAACTGGCAACTGGCCAGTACAGTGAGGTATTTGTGGGATGCGTATCTAAACAAAACAAAACAAAGCCCTCTGATGTAGAGCACTGGGAAATGGTTGTTTCGATCAAGCACCATGCTGTCAGTCCCCCCGCAGCCCATTTATAATCACAATAATTCTATTTATAGCAGACTTTGTCAGCTAATGATACTCTGCCATGAATTGTCCTTACTAACCAACTACTGGTGAAGTGACAAAGCCCACTATAAGTAGAATACAGTGTAAATAAACAGACACACTTTGTAAAGATAATGTTTTTTAAATGGTGCCACCTCACTCATTTGTCCACAGTACACAACTATCTACCACTATCACTTTACTAACTGGAACATTGGTAAACAGCTCAGGAACACACCATCAAGTTCTGCTTGAGAATCAGTTGCTAAGGGTTACATGCTATGCATGCCAGGTCCTCCCTCCTCCCCTGTAAAGTGTCATCTCCATCACTGGCACAGCAAAGAATGAGAAACTGCCAGCCTCGGAACACAGAGGTAACCAACACTGTAAGCTGTAATCACAGCTTCATAAAGAGCACATGTTTACTAACACCCTCCCCCCCCAAAACCCGATTTTGGTACCTTACTCTCTGGTTTAGCAATCCAGCTCAGTGCTGCATATTTTGGTTAACATTATTTTTTGTAGAAATACTCTTAAAATGTGCTCGCGGGACCCGCGGCCAAAACGCTGATATTTCATAAGTTTCAGGCACGCCCCTAAGCTGGTACATTTTCAGACATCAGTACTAGATTTGCATGGGCGCACCACAGGCTATAACAGGGCCAGTTTTGGCGTGCATTTTTATATGCTTTTAAGTGCGGTTTGAAAAAAAAAAAAAGGCCACGCTCAGCTAACAAGGCCTTGTTGGTTGGGCGGTGCTGGCTCCAACGCATGAGTATAAAACGCCGTCAAAGCCAGCCCGTACAACCTATGGGGCATGCCCCCACGCAATTCTAGTAGGGATGTCAGAAAATGTGCCAATGGGGGCGTGCCTGAAACCATAAAATATCAGCGCTTTGGCATGATCCTAGAACACATTTTACGAGTATTTCTAAGAAAAATACTGTTAACCAAAAAATACAGCACTGAGCTGGATTGCTTAACCAGAGGGTAAGGTACCAAAATCGGGGGGGGGCGCAGAAGAGATATTTTTTAGTAAACACCTGCTCTTTAAAGCTATAGCTGTGCCAGGGTTCCGGAATGCAGCTGAAGAGACGAAACATGGTGGTGTAGTGAGCTCCTGCTCCTTTGTTAAAACACACTGTATTCTGTCTTAAAACAACATTTTAAATTATTTTTGTCATCATGTTACTAATTCTCCAGTGTCTTAAAAAGAACAGTTACGTAAGAACTTACTATAACAGTAGATCTTCAAGAGAATCTCTCGCAGCAGATTACACCTTAGGAACTATAACAGTCAGGCACCAGGACCACATAGAAACATTTTTGCTAGCAATCTAACTAGGGCCACCCACGGCGACGTAATCATGGCGATGTCCTCCCTTTATAGCTGTGGACAGCCCCATGCCCTCCTCAGTTCCCCGCTGGAGACCATCTACTGAGGGGGCACTCCCGAGGGAACTGAGGGAGAGTTACGTGAGATCCACCAAAAGGGGAGTACAAGGCAGAAGACACACCATCCTAGAAAAGGAGAGGACAGGAAAGGAAGAACTCAGAAGCGGGGGAGGTGGGGAGCGGCATGACCTGCTGCAAGAGATTCTCTCAAAGATCTACTGTTACGGTAAGTTCTTACGTAACTGTTCTATCTTCTTTGAGGATATCTCTTGTAGCAGGTCACACCTTAGGAACGAGTCTCAAGCAGTACTGCAGAGGCAAAAACAGGCCAGGTGGTTGGAAGGCAATAGCCTACGAAAGGAGGCCCTGTAGCCCAGCTAGGCCCAAACCTGCTCCCCTTCTAGAAACAATGTCCAGACAGTAGCGCCTAGTGAAAGTGAGGACAGTACTCCAAGTAGCAGCAGCACAGATCTCAGCTGCTGAGACTCCCCTGAAACAAGCAACAGAAGTGGCCATGCCTCTGGTAGAGTGGCCCTTAGCCCCAGGAACCTTCCTTACCATTCTTCCTATAACAGAAAATAATACAGTTGGCCAACCATTTGGACAGACACTGTTAGAAACTGGTACACCCTTTTTCCCAGGGGCGAAAAAAAAAAAACGAACAGCTGCAAGGACTTGCAGCAGTCCTTTGTGCGATGAACATAATAATCTGAGTTTTCTATGTACATTCAAAGTACGGAGCAATGCTTCCCCTGAATTAGCATGCTTCGGATACTAAACGAGTAGCTGGATGGTTTGATTCAGCATGAATTCAGAAATCACCTTTGGCAAAAACGTAGGGTTGGTAGTAGTACGCAAAGACACTCTGTCTTTGTGGAAAATCAAATACGGCTACTCACACACGAGAGCCTGAAGCTCAGAGATCCTACAAGTGGAGATAACAGCAACTAAAAATAATGCCTTCCATGACAGAAAGCATAGCTTGCAAGTTGTGGCAGGCTAAAAAGGAGCCAAAGAAAAAGTTTCTCCAAAACAAAATTCAAGTCCCAGGCCAGGACTGGGTTATAGGGGAGAGGCTTTACATGCAGGATGCCTCTCAGAAAGGTACGGGCTACATTCAATTTGGCTACTGGACGACCTCAATGGACACATGGAAGGCCAATATGGTGGACAAGTGTACCTTCAGCGAATACTTCAGGACAGCATCTGACAAGGACAGCAAGTACTATAGAATCTGGTTCACCAGGCAGGAGGAGGGGTCCAGATGATGGGAAGCTGCTCAGATGAGTGCCTCAGCCCGTCCCTGAGGCATCCATGCCAAGTATCTGATGAGGGGAAGATATGAGGAAAGGAACCCCTTTGAGCAAATGGCTGGGTTCCATCCACCACAGGAGAACCTTCTTTTTTTTTTTTATATTCATCTTTATTGACAAAGCAGGGGTACAGTACAGTAATACAGAGGGTAAAAAAGAAAACATCTCATATGATTTATCAGAACAGAGATCAAGCGTACAGCAAAATGTCTGAGTCTACACCATTTCAACATTTCCCTAGCTTAGGAGTAGTGTAATTATCATTCTAAGGTCTTTTGGGCGATGAGAGAACAGGCCCTACCAGAGACATCCACTCAACGAGTGAAGGACACTCCAGGCTCAGTTCTGTCTGAAGAAAAATTGGCTTTAGCTCTGGGTGTGAGTCCAGGAGCATCTCCCATCTTGTCCACCTACCTGTGTAGATGTGAATTCTCTGGTTGACCCCGTGTCAATTCCTCCAGATCCCAAATTTCCTGGACCACCTGTTCCCAGAGGCGAGTTGTTGGGGGAGTGGGTTTTAACCAATTCCAGGTGATTGCTTTATGAGAGGCAGCAACTAATATCCCCCACATATATATCAAGTCTGGACCCTTTAGGCCTCGGGGTAACCCCAAAATGCTATTAGACAAATTCAAAGGGGTATCTAATGAGAAAAGTTCAGATACAATATCATTCACCTTTCCCCAGAAGGGCTGAATGATGAGGCAGTCCCAGAATATGAGCAAGTGGTGAGCAAACTGCTCCCCACACTGCCTCCAACAGGTTGAAGGGCACGTGGGGTCTTTTATTTAGTAGCACTGGGGTAAGGAAGAAGCAGGATTTTACCTTACATTCAAACCCCTGCCATAAAGGAGAAAGGGAAGTTTTGATGGTAACATGGAACATTTTTGACCAATCTGCCTCAGGCAGCCAAAAGTCTCCATCCTGTTGCCATTTAATTTGGATGTTCTCTAGTGCACCACTGTTCAGATCCCGTAGTGATTTATAGAGCACAGAGATTAGGCCCTTTTGGGTCTGGCCCAAAAGTATACTTTGGAGAGTGTTTAGGAGTGAGGAAGTCCTAGGGACACCTCGATCCATATGTTGGCAGCGTGTTACGTGGGATCGGAGCTGTAAATATCTAAAGTGGTCTGAGTTTCGAAGGGAGTAAGTGTCCCTTCGTGTGACAAAGTCAGCAATGACTCAGTTTGTCACTAGCTGGCCGAGGAAAGTCAAACTTCTCCCCTCCCATCTATGAAAGGCACAATCCATTCTTGAGGGGGGAAGGTTGGGTCCCAAGCAAGCCATCTTAGGGGCCACAGAGAGGAAAATAATCTGTACTTTTGCCGGGCTCTCGGGACTGCTCTAAGTGTGTCTCAGACCCCCAGCAGAACCGGAGCGTCGGAATCTTCCCCTATAGTAGGGTTCATGACCCTGGTTCCTCACCTTGTTCCATCAGTTTCCAATTTCCCCTGTAGGTAGAGACCGACCACAGCAGAGTGGTCCTCAGCTGTGCTGCCAGAAAGTAGCCCTCAAGATTAGGGAGAGATCTACCACCCCTCAGTCTGTGGGTCTGAAGAGCAAGGAGCCTCACCCTGGGTCTTTTGTTGTCCCATACAAAATTGGAGATCAGCCTGTGCCAATGTTGAAACTGAGATTTAGATATAAAGGTTGGGAGACATTGAAAAAGGTATAGAAACCTTGGCAACACATTCATCGAGACAGTCTGTATCTTGGAGTACATAGGGAGGTTGATGGCAGACCATTTCTCAAGATTCCTTCGCAACTGAGTGACCAAGGGGGAATAGTTAGCTTTAAATAGTTAGGATGTGTGTTTTGTAATATCTGTTCCCAAGTATTTCATGCTGGAGGCTTTCCAGGTAAGAGGGAGCAACTGAGAAATCGTTTGTGTAGGTTTGTAATAAAAGCTTAGGACTTCAGTTTTGCTCCAGTTAAGGGAATAGCCAGCACGTTTGCCAAAAACCTCCAGAGTAGACCACACCTCAGGGATGGATTGCTCTGGTTGAGACAGACTGAGCAGGACATCATCCACATACAGCAAGATCTTGTGGTGGGTCCCACCCACTTCGTTGCCATGTACAGTCTGAGCAGCTCGGATGGCCTCGACTAGAGGCTCAATGTACAGGGCGAAGAGGAGGGGTGACAGGGGGCAACTCTGCATTGTACCTCTACTCAGAGCAAATCTCTCAGAGATCCCTCCATTTATTCTGATATACGCCTGTGGAGAAGAATAAAGGACTCTGTCCATGAACAGCCACGGGAAGGCCATAATCTCTAAGACTGAGAGCAAAAAGCCCCATGAGACATTGTCAAACGCCTTCTCCGTGTCCAGACTCATGAGGCAGACACAAGTGCAGGATTGTGGATAGCATCTATAATATTAATTGTGAAACGTATGCTGTCTGGGGCCTGGCATCTGGGGATAAAGCCGGTTTGATCCATTTTTATAATCTGTGGAAACAGGGAGTTGAGTCTAGAAGCTATAATGGAGGTAAAGATTTTATAATCAGAGTTAAGGAGGAAGATGGGGCGATATGAGCTGCACTCTGTGGGGTCCTTACCTGGTTTATGAATATGGGAAATTGTGGTATATTGCCATGAGGGTGGAAGAGGCTCATCCACCTGCCAGATTTCTGAGAAGACATCGGCCAGGAGAAGAACGGTTTCCTTTGTGAACATTTTATAGAACTCCCCACTGAAGCCGTCAGGACCCCGGGCACTTTCCTGTTTTTAAATTTTTAATAATTGTCTGAATTTCTAATTGTGTAATAGGTCTCATTAAGGCCTGATGTTGGTTGTGGATGAGTTTAGGAAGGGAGAGGGAATTAAGGGAAGACCTTTTTCATCCAGGGACGATTCCAATGGGGCTTGGTATAATTTAGAGTAAAAAGTAACAAAGGCATCGGATACCTGTTGGCTCCTACATGTGAAGGTGCCAGAGGCGGGATGTTTAATTTTAGTAACGGTGACTCTAGCTGCTTGTTGTTTGAGACAACAGGCCAGGAGTTTAGTGCCCCTGGGTCCTCCCTTGTAGCAATTTTGCTTTAAATACCACAGAGCCTTCTCAACTTCAGCTTTCTGGAGGTTCTGCAACTGTTTTTTAAGTTTTCAGATTTCAAGGTCTGTGGGTTGTTGCCATTGGTCTTTTTGGGCAGTTTCCAGGGTTCTCAGTTGGGAAAGGATGTCAGATTGTTTCTGCCTCGAAACCTTTTTATACGTGGCTATGGAAATCAATTTCCCTCTGACCATTGCTTTAACTGTATCCCACAGGAACTGGGGGGCTGTGCCCGGTTGAGAATTTACTTCCACTATTTTTTTTTTAAGTTGTTTTTTAGTTCAGAAACCACAGATTTATCTTGGAGTAATGAGACATTTAATCTCTAATGTGTTTTTTTCTATGTTAGGTCTAGCTCAACCTCCATAAAAATGGGTTGGTGGTCCAATAGGGTGGCAGTCCCAATCCACATGGAGGAGATGGCTAGGAGGTCTTTGGTAAAGGCAATAAAGGAGTCACCTCTGGAGTAGATCTTGAATCTGGGAGAGTAGTATGTATAGTCTCTGGCCAGTGGGTATTTGTCCCTCCAGACATCTGCTAGTCCCAAATCCCCGAGGACATCAGCAAAGAGCTTTGCCTTTCTGATATCTGGCCTTAATATCTGAGAGGTGGTATCCATTTTTCTGCCAAATATCAAGTTCCAGTCTCCTCCCATAATCAAAAGGCCCTTTGCTTTTTCTGCAATGAGCTGCGCAAAGGAGGTATAAAATGACAAAGGGGACCCAGGGTGGCACAGATGTTGGCGAGACCAACTGGGGAGTCCTGGACTCTGCCTGTGACTGTAATGAATCTAGCCCCAGGATCTTCAAAGACCACCTCTTTCTCAAAGGGAAAGGAGGCTAAGAGCAATAATCCAGCAATGATCCAGCTCCCACTCGTGAGCTTGAGCGGATGAGCAACTTAGTTTGTCTGCTAAGGAGTTCTCGACCCCCGGAACATGAATTGCCATGAGGTGAAGGTTGTGTTGTGCTGCCCAATCCCAGACTCTCATCGCTTCCCTACAAAGAGGGTAGGACTGAGTCCCGCCCTGTTTGTTGATGTACCATACCACACACATATTGTCTGTCTGAACGGCTAGGTGGCCTGGAAGAAGATGCAGGTGGTGGGCCTGGAGAGCACAGAGCACCACCCAAAGCTCGAGCACATTGATGTGCAGTGATTGTTCGAGCTTGGACCAAGAGCCCTGGGTCCGATGTGAACCGAGATGGGCTCCCCAACTTTCGCCCGAGGCATCTGTGGTCAGAGTCTGGGAGGGAGGAGGAAGACAGAATGGAACTCCCGAAGAAGGTTCTCTCAAACCATCCACCACTGCAAGTCTCGAATCATGGGAGAGGAGACTAGGACCAATTGGTCCAAGTCGTCTACCAACTGATCCGGTTGAGAGCGAAGCGTCCACTGAGAGACCCTCATGTGGAGCGGCGTGAGGGACTGCAGGGATAGCAGCCAGCCATAAGCCCGAGGAGTAAGAACTGACCTTGCACTGACGCCGCTGCGCTGAGACAACGGCTTATCTGAGTCTGGAGGTGGCCACCCTGTCCAGTGGCAGGAAGGCCCTGCCTAGGGTCGTGTCCAGTATCGCCCAATAAACTGAAGCCTCTGGGATGGGATCAAGTGAGACTTGGAATGGTTGATGTGTACCCAGACAGGCAAAGACCTGCTGGGTGAGGAGAGAGCAGTGCAGGAGTTCCTCCCTGTACGAGGCCGCCAGGAGCCAATCGTCCAGGTACGGGAAAACCTGTACCCCCCAGGTACGCAGGTAGGCCGCCACCACCGCAAGGCATTTGGTAAATACTCGAGGGGCCGAGGAGAGGCCAAATGGAAGTGCCTTAAACTGGTAGTGGTCCCCATGGAAGGCAAAATGGAGATATCTGCGGTGAGATGGGCGGATAGCTATGTGCAGGTAAGCGTCCTGCACATCCAGAGCACACAGCCACTGGCCCGAGCGGAGGAGGGGCAGAAGGCTCTGCAGTGAGAGCATCCTGAACCTCTTGTACTCCACGAAAATGTTCAGGTAACTGAGATCTAGTATAGGTCTTACATCTCCCATCTTCTTCTGGACCAGGAAGAAGTGGGAATAGTAACCTGTTCCTTGCAGAGAGAGGGGAACAGGTTCTATCGCCTCTTTCAGCAAACGTGCTGAAATTTCTTCCTGGACCAGAAGATGATGTTCCCGAGAGTACGACGACCTTGGGGGAGGGTGACGAGGTGGTTTCTGCAGAAACTCTATTGAATGTCCTTCTGCAATTAGCTGGAGCACCCATGAATCTGATGTTATCCTCTCCCAGCCTGGAAGGTGGAGGGAAAACCTCCCTCCTACCGGTTCCTCCGGGAAGCCCAGAGGTAGTGGGAGAGGGAAGGAGACAGGTGGTGTGGGGTAGTGCCATAGCTGAAGATCCCGCTGCTTTTTTGTGCGGGGGGGGGGCCCCGACGTTTAATGGCCCTCTTTCCCTGTGGTCTCACTTTGGGACGATTCCGTCTGCGAAAGAGACGGTGCTGCGATTGATGGGATGATACATAGAGTCCACAGACTTTAGTGCCGTCCCCTTCTCCTGCAGGTCGGTGATGATGTCCTTGACATCACCCCCGAACAGCACCGAACCCCGGAAGGGCGCTTCCTGGATAGCGGACTGCACTTTCGGGACCAACCCTGACACTCTGAGCCAAGCATGACGCCGCAGACCTAAGGCGAAAGCTGAACTCCTACCAGCAGTGTCCAATGCATCATAGGTCGCACAAAGAATGCGCCAACTGGCCAAACATGCAGAGAGGACAAGGTCAGCCACTTCCTGCTTGAGCTGAGAGTCCAGAAGGGAGTCCAATTCCGATTCCACCTCACTAAGAATCACCTTCTGGTAATCCCCCATGTGGCTGACGTAGTTCAGGGCGCTAATACCCAGAGTGGAAGAAGCAAAAATCTTCTTGTCATACTGGTCCAGAAGGCGGGATTCCTTGTCAGGTGGAGACGAGCTAAGATGCTTGGGTTGAGCTGACCGGCCACGAGCATTGCTAATCACAACAGAGTCAGCTCAAGGGTGGGAGTCTAAAAAGTCAACACCCTCGGGAGCCTGGTATAGGCTGTTCGACTTCCTGGGAAGTGGGGCTAAGGCCCACGGTTGTTTCCATATGGTGGCAATAAGGTTGGTATGAGGCTCGATCCAGGGTGGCACCAAAGTGGGAGCTGTCACGGGCAGATCCAGATGCTCAGTGAGTTTTTTACGCTGGGGATCTGGCTCCAAGGATTGCCACTTATGTACTTCCTGGATCTTCCGTAGCAACTCCGTGAAGGAAGGATCCTCCGGAAGAGACTTCGGAGGAGTCCTTGGCCGGGGCTTGGACAGAGAGCATGGCTCGTCGTCTTGCTCAGAACAACCGTCGGAAGGATCCGTGGTGTTCGAGGAAGAAGAAGATGAGGAAGAGGTAGACTTCCTCTCCTGACAAGGGGCAGTAACGGACCCCTGGGAATCCCTCGGAGAAGCGTGTCCTACCCCTCTCTGGACTAGAGGGTTTAGCCCTGGTATCCGGAGGGAGTGTGTTGTCATGGACGTACGGGAACCGGCACCAGCACAGTCATCGGAAGACGTCTCTCCACCTCTCTGGTGAGCTGAGCCTTGGCCTCAGCCCACCGGGAGGCCAGAGTCTCCTGAAAGTCCACCGGCAGCTGAGGGGGTGGTGGAGGAGGAGCAGGAGGAGGGGGATACGGGTATGGACTATACCCAAAAGGCGCATAACCATAACCTCACGGCGGGAAGCCTGGTGTCGGGTATTGAAGAGCCGGGTACTGCGGCATCGGATATGTCTGCGCCAGATACTGCGGTCCCGGGTATGACGGCATTGGATACGATGGGGCCGGGTACCCGGGAGCCGGAGGAGCTGCTGGAGCAGACGGCCTGGCCAGAGGCCCCACGGGCGGTTCTGGAGCGGAAGGCCCAGGGGGAAGAGGGCCCGGCGTTGGGGTGACAACGGGGGATGAGATGTCATCCGACGTCAGCAATACCGGCGTCGGAGCCAGTAGCCGAAGACCCGGCGGCCAGGAAACCGACATCAGATCGGTCGGACCAGAAAGTGGACGGTCTGACGGAGGTGGAACAGAAACCTTGGCGTCACCCGGGGATTGGGGAGAGAGAAATCTCGGGTCGAGCTAGGAGACTTAGGGTCTCTCGGAGGGCAGCGGCGCTGCAGGGACCCGGAACGATGGACGGGGGGTCCAGCGTTGCCTCATTCCATCAGCGGACGCCGACTAACCGATGTGTAGCTTAGCAGCGGATCCGGCGGGCACCGGAGGGGCCGGTCCGGACTTAACGGACCTTTCGCCAGAGGCAGGCCACGGCGGAGGGGCGGGCGATTACAGACCTTTCTCTCGCGCGGGCGCCGGAGAGCCGACGCCCTGCTTATCGAGCGCAGCACAGTACGCCGTGAAACCACGGCTTTACTGGGAGCGGAGGCCCCATAAGCCCGGAGGCGCTCAAGGGCCCGAGCGCGAGCCAGACAGGCGCGGTTGACACCGCTTTGAAGCCTCTAAGGTGGCAGTCATGGAGCTGTTCCCCGGGAGCATTACCTGTTTCACGGTGACTCCCGAGGAAGACGCGGTGGGAGAGGTGCCCTTGTCCCGGTGCCTTTCCTTATCCTTTTTCTTGCGATGGCCTTCAGAGGAAGTTGACGCCTGCTGAAGCTTTTTCAGTTCTTTCTCCATGGAGCTCATTTTCTTTTTCAAAATGTGGGCTTCCAGGGACTGCTGCCGCCTTCTCCAGGTGGCCGTGTAAAGCTGAGGCAGTGCTGGCACTTCTCCACCGGATGGTCAGGCCCAGGCAAAAGGCAATAGGAATGGCCATTCTTAGGCGGGAGCTGGTCGCCGCACTCCAGTCGCACTTGTTTTTGTGCTCGGAGGTGTAGGGGACCATATACACCAAACGGATAACTGACGAAGGCTAGGGGAAAAAAAAAAAAAAAACGAAAATACTCTGATAAAATACCGATGAAGGAGCCTGACGATCAGGGAACTTTTTCGCGAGGCGCTGGCATAAGCTAACGGCGGGAAAGAACTGGAAGGCGGGCGTGAGGGACCGCCCCTTTATACTGACGTCTCCTGACGCCGGTCACCTGACGTTGGGGTGGTCCCTCACCAGAGACTGCTAGCTAGAAATTTTTCCATGGGGTCCTGCCACCTGCTGACGTCAGTCCTATATGTAATTACCTACGGCAAGAGCCCTCTCGAAGTAAGATTTAACGTTTATTGGCACCCCCCCCAAGAGGGGGCAGGTGTGGGTCGAGCTATCTTAATGGCTGACCTAGTCTTCTGTGTGGCTTCCAGAGTTTGTTCCACCTGGGGTCCGAACAGATACATACCGTCGAAAGGTAAGGTCATGACCTGCTGCTGGGCATCATCTGTGAAGCCCGAAGTACGTAGCCAGGAGTGGCGGGGTACAAATGCCCGCCATTGCTGCTCGAGAAGCAGTATCGAAAGCGTCCATTGCAGCTTTAATCTGTTGGTTATTGGACTTGATGCCCCTGGTTATGGTGTGAAGTAGCTCTGAATTAGTTTCCGACTCAGGCAGAGCATCTACCATTTGCTTGAGCGAATGCCAAAGGACATATTAATACTGAGAAAAATAACCCTGGTAGCTGGCAATACGCATACCCAGGGTGAAGGCAGCAACGACTCTGTTACCTAAGGTGTCTAGCTTACGAGATTCTTTATTGATGGGCCGGGCTGAGGATGCCTGAGGGATGACGGCCTTGTCATTTTCTGCTATGACTACAATGGGATCAGCAAAAGCTTGTGAGGCCAATATGGGTCGATCCTTGCGAGCAGCGTACTTCCGATCTATGGACTTAGCCACGGAAGGGATGAGAGCAGGATTGTTCCATACCATCTGAGAAAGGGTCTCAAAAGATGGTTGTACCGAAGGAGTTAAATCCATAGGGACCTCCGGGACATGTAGGTATTGGAGTCTTAAAAGCTTCCCAGGATCGATTTCTGTAGTCTATAGAGAAAAAGTGGAATTTAAATTTTTCAGCAGACACTTAAAGGAAAGGTCTTCGACCACAGGCTCTGCAGCAGGATTAACTCCTGCTCCTTCAACATCATCACCCAGATGAAGATCTTGGTCAGGCTCAAAATCATCTCCAGACAGTCCAGTGGGGGGACTGTATGGACAGGAAAGGAGTGAAAATCAGAATGGAAATTAGAGAGGAAAGAATCAGAGTCGAAAAGCCCTGGAGGCTGAGCAGCACCGCACCAGGCATCAGTGCCGATGAAGAACACGGCGGCCAACCCAAGGAAGTCGGCGCCATCGGAAACAGCCCAGCACACGGCACCGACAGAGCCCTCGGCGCCGCAGATGGCGCCAAGAGCCCCTGGCGCAGCGGACGGCGCCGACAGAGCCCTCGGTGCCATGGACAGCACCACGAGAGTCCCAAGGTTCCAAAAACTGTGATTTGAAGGAAAAGGAGGAAAATTAACAGGACATGGAGGCATCGGTGTGGGCCCCTGCACCACAGCTATGTGGGGGGGGGGGGACACCTGAGCACGGAGTCGATGGAAACGAAGAAGGTGCTGCATGACTAGGAAGGTCCAACCGCCCTACCCAGTCTCTCGAGTGGCCTGAAGACCCCGGAGTGACCGGGTCAGGCAGCTGGACCAATCTCCGAGCCCACTGCTCCATAAGAGCAGCCCACTGATGAAACTGCTCATCGGGTGTGGGCACAGGCTCTGATGTCGAAGAGGTCGGGCACCGGAGCCAGAAACTGGCGACTCAGAGGGAAGGAGACCGGTGCCTAGCCCCAATAAATGACCGTCGACGTGCACACATACCAGAAGGCGACCTCGAGTGATGCCTTCTCTTTCTCGACTGCTGCACCAAAAAAGAACTTGAGGCCGAACGGTGCCAATGTAATGGGACCGCCTCCTTTATGCTTTCGGGGCACCGCCCATCTCCCTGAGCACTGGACTGTCCATTGTCAGACCCACCCTCCAGGGAGGGCGGCGGACTGGACCCAGCCCGGCTGACTGAACAGCTTTCATACAAAGTCTCCCTACCGTCACCTGACCAGCTCATGGTAGACTCCGCCAATCAAGGGCTGAAGACTTCTTTATTAAATCAATAAATTTAATTAAAATCTACTCGGTACTTTCGAAGATAAATTACAAAACAAACTGAAAACTATGCTGCTAGTTTGAAGTTTGACTCCCGGAGGGCGAGCAATGTTGTCACTGAAGTGCACTGGGCAGGGAAAAAAGGAACTGAGGAGGTTGGAGGGTCGACGCAGAGGTAGTCTTTACTGCACGAGCCACGGCTCGCAGCTCCATCTCTGGCGCCGACCCTCTCGAAACGTTTGCTCCCGCTGGGTCCTAGCGCCGCCGGCGTAGATCCAATTAGTGTGAATGAGTGGAGACTATGTCCAGGAAGATCAACAAATTTCTACAAACTTTTATCAAAGGAGTTGACATCAGAGCTAGAAGCCTTATTTAACAAGTCAATATCCTTGGAAAGCCTACCACCCTCTATGAATGAGACAACAATATCACTTATTCCAAAGGCTGACAAAAATCTCCAAGAAACTAAAAACTATCATCGCATCTCCCTTATGAATACTGACAAAAATCTTGGCAAAAATTAGAGAAAGTTATATAACAACTCATCTCTACTGAACAAGCTGGGTTCATAGAAACATAGACTTTGATGGCAGATAAGGACCACTTGACCCATCTAGTCTGCCCATTTCCCTACCTACAGGATAGGCCGCAGATCCTAGTTAACCAACGGCCTATTTCTTCCTACCTCCCACAAGAATTGCCTTATGTCTGTCCCATGCATTCTTGAATTCTCCCACAGTTTTAGACCCCATAACCTCCTCAGGAAGGCTGTTCCATGCATCCACTACCCTCTCTGTGAAATAATACTTCCTCACATTGCCCCTGAACCGCCCCCATCTTTAAATTGTGTCCCCTTGTTTTTGAACGCTCTTTTTCTGAAAGATGCTACCCTCTTGGACTTTGTTGATTCCACTGAGGTAATTAAAAGTTTCTATCATGTCCCCCTCTCCCTTCTTTCCTCAAGGGTATACATATTAAGCTCCTTTAGTCTCTCCTCATACGGCTTCTCTTGCAGACCCTGCACCATTTTAGTTGCCCTCCTCTGGACTGCCTCTATCCTGTCTATGTCCTTGCAGAGATGGGGTCTCCAGAACTGGACACAGTACTCCAGATGGGATCTCACCAACTGTCTGTACAGAGGGATAACAACTTCCTGTTTTCTGCTGCTGATGCCTCTCCCTATGCATCCCAGTATACCCCCAGCCCTCCCTACTGCCTTCTCACATTGCTTGCTAACCTTAAGGTCATCTGATATGATTACCCCCAGGTCCCTTTCCTTTTTTTGTTGTTGTTACTACCTCCCCCCCATTGTGTATTCTTCCCCTGGGTTCTTGTTTCCCAGGTGCATTATGTTGCATTTCTTTGCATTGAATCCTAGCTGCCATACTTCTGACCATTCCTCCAACCTTGCCAAGCCCCCTTCTTATCCTTTCCACGCTTCCTTGTGTATCAACCCTGTTGCAGATCTTTGTGTCATCTGCAAAGAGGCATACTTTTCCTTCCAGTCCCTCTGCAATGTCACTTATGAAGACATTAAAAAAGGACTGGACCCAATACTGAACCCTGCGGTACCCCACTAGTAACCCCCTCTTTCTTCAGAGTGGACTCCATTTACAATTACCTTCTGTGTCCTGTTGTCCAGCCAATGTTTTACCCAGGCTACCACCCTGGGACCCACTCCCAGGCTGGTTAATTTGACTATTAATCTTTTGTGTGGGACTGTGTCAAATGCCTTGCTAAAGTCTAGGTAGGCCATGTCCACAGCCCCTCCCTGGTCTACTACTTTGGTCACCCAGTCAAAGAAATCTATTAGATCTGCCTGACATGACCTTCCCGCCAGAACCCATGCTGCCTTGGGTCCCAGCCCACTGGCCTCTAGGTAACTATTCTTCCTTCAGAAGTGACTCCATCACTTTCCCTACCACAGAGGTCAGACTGACAGGTCTGTAGTTTCCTGCCTCTGTCTTGGTCCCACTTTGTGAAGGGGAATCACATCTGCCTTCCTCCAGTCCTCGGGTACCACACCATCCTCCCATGATTTATTAAAAAGAGTTGCCAGTGGTTTCACTAGTTCCCCCCTTACTTCTTTTAGAATTCTGGGGTGAAATCCATCAGGCCCCATTGCTTGTCCACCTTCAGTTTTAGGAGTTCTTGCAGAACCCTTTCTTCTGTGAAAGTACTGGGAACGACCCCCCTATCAAGAGTGCTTCTATTAATGGGATTAGGCACTTCCTCCTCCTCTTTTGTGAATACTGAGCAGAAATATTCATTCAGTATCCCTGCTTTTTCACTGTCCCCCTCTGCCCACCCACCGTTCATTCTATTCAGCCTCACTATCCTCCCTTTGTCTTTCTACGCCGCTGATGTACCTATAAAAGGTTTTATCCCTTCTTAACTGAGTTGGCTATCTTTCCTCAGTTTGGGCCTTTGCTATTCTGACTTCCTCCCGCTTTTTCAGTCAGAACTGGTACAGCCGAACTGGTACAGCTCTCTGTCCTGCTCTTCTGTGTTTCCTTATACTCCGGAATGCTATTTTTCTTCCTGACTTTCACAGCCACTCTTTGGAGAACCAGAGTGGCTTTTTCTTTCGCTTTGATTTGTTTATTTGCTTCACACAAAGGCTTGTTGCCTCTGTGATGGCAGTTTTGATAATTCCTCATTGTTGCTCCACACCACCTTCTAGCCTGTTTGCTAGTGCTTTCTAAGGCACTCTCCCATCTTGCCAAAGTCAGCCCTCCTGAAGTCCAGTACCCTCACTTTTGTATGGCCTGACTCTGTAGCTGAGTTTAACGTGAACCACACTGTTTGATGGTCACTTGTTCCCAGATGGCAACCCACTTCTAGATCGGAGATCCTCTCACTGCCCCCGTTTGAGAGTACGAGGTCTAAGATTGCTCCCTCATGAGTGTGTTCCAAAACTAGCTGTCTGAGGTCTGCAACCTGTAGGGCATCAAGAATGGCCCTGCTCTTGGATGTGGCTGCAGCAAATGTGCTCCAGTTAACATCTGGCATATTCAGGTCTCCCATCAACAGTATCTCCCCTTTCTCTGCCATTCTAAGAATGCCTTCTATCATATCCTTGTCCATTCCCTCCCTGACATGGGGTTCTGTACACAACCCCTGTGCGGATTGTGGTGCCCTTTCCAGTCTCCAAGGTGACCCACAGTGCCTCCTCTCCTCCTGTTTACTCTTTTGTTCAGTTGCTTTATCCTTCCTTTACATAGAGAGCTACTCCTCCCCCTCTCTCCCTGCCTGTCTCTCCTGTAGGTTATGTACCCTGGTATGTTAACATCCCAGTTATGGTTCTCTGTGTACCATGTTTCTGTGACTGCTACGATATCCAGGCATCCTCTTCCATCAAGGCCACCAGCTCAGGGAGCTTGCTGCCCAGACTACCAAGCACTGGTACTCATTACCCTCCATTTCCGATGGCCTTACTCCTTTTGCCCCATCCCTGTCCTTTCTTACCTTTGTCACTTTCTCCATTTACCCCTGCCCTTCTCCCTAGCAACACCTCTATGTTGTTTACCGCACTTACTACCGTGATTCTTTGGGGGGGCTAGGATTTCCCTGCTCCTTTCCAGTGCCTCCCCCTTGGCTAGTTTAAATGCTTGCCAATGAAGAATTTAAACCTATCACCTAGGATCCTGGTTCCCCTCCTGAACACATGCAACCCATCATGCCAGTATAGGCTTGCATCACTCCAGGTAGACCCCCAGACCCCAGTGAAGCCAAATCCCTGAGCTCCACACCAGTTTTTCAACCACTGATTGAATCCATGGTGGAACACCCTAGCCCTCCTACGCCATAGATGGCAGCACCTCCGAGAAGGTTACCGTGGTGTGCTACTTGTTCATGTCTCCCTCCCCCAATTCCACAAACTCTTCCTGCACTTCTAATCCCTTTCTAGCCAGGTCATTTGTCCCTAGGTGGACAATGACATCCAGCTCCGCCCCCTGTGCAGCTGCTCCGCAATCCTGAGGATTCGCCTCCCTGTCCCTCCAAGCCATGGCGCCAGGCAGGCACCTTACCCCTCTCCCTTCCTCCCAGTTCTACCTTCCTAACAATGGAGTCCCCACCAGAGTTGTTTCCTTCCCTGCGGGGTCCCCTGCCACCCTCCTGTGAGTCTCTCTGTGGAGGTTCCCAGCATCCTCCTTGGTCTCCACTGTGGGTGCCTCCATAGAGGAACCACACTTTGCCAGAATGGCATAGAATTGTGGATAGTACAGCTGGAGGATGCCCTGTTCCACCACCCTTCCTGAGCCCACTGTGGTCCAACTGCCCTCTTCTTGGCAACCTCTGAGGCAACGGCAGTGGCACTGGTGGTCCCTGGATGGAAAGAGGAGGTCCCACAAATCCTGGCCAACTCAGCCTGCAGATGAGCAACCTCCTCCCTCAGCCCAGAGAGGTGCCTGCAGATGGGACAACACCGCATCCTCCAGAACGTCTCCCGGAAGACTGCTGCTCCACAGCCACTGCACTGCACCACCCCCATCATGCCTTATTTCTGGCCCCTTAACTGTTTGCAATCCTTACTCTTTCCTCCATTTTTTTTTCTCCCTCTCCTTACTTTCTGCCTGTGTGCCCTTTAAGCTTCTGATTGTCCTGTTCTGAGACAAGAATATCCTATATTTCTCAGTAGACCCCTTACTTGCTCAGAGGCAGACCTCCAGCAGTTAGAGGGGGCCCGAGAGCTACTCTTCCCTTCTAGGATGGTGGGTCTTTGGTGGCTCTGTGATCACTCACTTCCTGCTCCCAAACAGGAAGTTCCTGTTGTCAGTCAAAATTCTGTGCCTATAAAAGTAGAACTAGCTTTGGAGGGGAGGGAAGGAGGGCAATACAGTCCCAGTAAAGAAGTCCAGTCACACAGCAGTCCTTTTTCCTGGTGTCTTCTGCCAAGCTACAAGCAAAATATTTTTAAGGCAGTCTTTAAATGTAGCTTCCTTCTAGCTAAGCCACTCCCCCTACTTACCAGATCTTTCTACAAGTAATTTAAACCTCACAGCAATCAAGTCCTTTCAATCACCTGAGATTTACACCTAGATAACTGTTCAGATAACCATTCAGTTCAGTTAACTCAAACACACACTTTTTTTTGTTTTGTTAAGTTTTTTATTTTACCCTAAATTAAAGTTCCAAGTACAAGAGTTCTACTTCTTTAGTCCCAACAGAGAAGTCCAGTCACACAGCAGTCCTTTCTCCTGGTGTCTTCTGCCAAGCTACAAGCAAAATCTTTCTAAGGCAGTCTTTAAAGGAAAACTCCATGTTAAAATCATAAAAAGACATGTAGTAGTCTTTTTTTTCTGTGTTCTAACCAGTTCCCAGCATTTTCTTTTCCTCTGGCTATGAGAGATGTTTTTTCTAACTTCCCCTAACTGTTTTATTGCCCTTGGAGGTTGCCATTCTGGTTTCTTTTATGGCTCCTAGTCTTCCCAGAGTGCCCTTTGGTGTGATGTCTAATTGCCCCTGCAGGAAACCAGTGTCTTGTTACAGGGTCTGTCACAGCTCAGCCACAGAGAAAATACTTCTTCCAGAGAAGACAAACTGCTAGATTTTGGCTGAGTGTAATCATTATTATTTTTTGATATCAGTACCTTGTCCTGCTATGCTCTGCTCTGTGTGTGTGTGTGTGTGTGTGTGTGTGTGTGTGTGTGTGTGAGTGAATCATGTCACTGTTTACTCTGTTCCTCTCAGTCACTTTCAGTTTTTGCACCAGTACTAAGTAGCAAAAATTAAACATCACCTTATAGGTTGTAACATAGCAGGACAAGGTACTAATATCAAAAAATAATAATGATTACACTCACCAAAAATGTAGCAATGTGACTTCTTCTCTGAAAGAAGTATTATCTCTGTGGCTGAGCTGTGACAGACCCTGCTAAATCTAGGGGCATAGCTACATCACAGTCTCATGAACCGGGGTGCATCATAGGAGAAAGAAAGCCAATAAACCTATTTGTGATGGAGATCCCCAGGGGTCATAAAACTACCATAGAGCTAGCAGGCTAATTTAAGAAAAAACTCCTAATAGCAGACAGAGGGAAAGACGCATTAGGATTTAACATACATATCAAAACACTCTACATATGTTTTTGCACATTCTGGGTGGACTTCTCCTTTAAATGTAGCTTCCTTCTAGCTAAGCCACTCCCCCTACTTACCAGATCTTTCTGCAAGTAATTTAAACCTCACAGCAATCAAGTCCTTTCAATCACCTGAGATTTACACCTAGATAACTGTTCAGATGACCATTCAGTTCAGTTAACTCAGACGCACACTTTTTTTTGTTTTGTTTGTTAGTTTTTTGGGGTTTTTTTACCCTAAATTAAAGTTCAAAGTACAAGAGTTCTACTTCTTTAGTCTCAGCAGAGAAGTCCAGTCATACAGGAGACAGACGTCTGACAAAGAGGAAAATCTTATGTATACTGGCTGCTTCTAAAAAATTAATCATCCAACAGTGATACTACCACTAGATGGCAAAAAAGCCTTTGACAAGTTTAACTGGTCCTTTCTACTCACTGTACTTCATAAGTATGGCTTTCCATCAAAATTAATTTCTAAAATTAAAACTCTACACAGTGATCCGGTGTCAACTATTACCTGCAATGGATCAGTATCTCAGAAAGTCACAATTAAATCAGGAGCACGCCAAGGTTTCCCCATCTTACCTCATCTTTTCAATTTATATATCGAACCACTTGTTCTATACATTAACATTTTTTTTATTCATTTAAAATTTGGTAACCGGGAAAGGCACACTGAGCAGAGGCTCATTTCCAGGTGCGACTCAAGGAGTGGGGAGACAAGAGCCAAACAAAAGGAGGCACAAAGTTATATAATGGCACTTGAAAATACTTAGCTCAGTTGGTTACAGTACAACAGTCAGATTACAATGCATAAAGGTACAATTAAACATACAGCAAGTGAATACTGATATTAAGTCAGTATACTGAGTGCAAGACAGTATTATAAAAGTAATAATTAAAGCATTGTAACAGAGGCCACAAAACAAAAGGCAGGTGAACAAGAAAGAAAGACAGAGATGGAGAGGACAGTTGCACATTATTTTGGGGCCGGAGGGGAGACAGAAGGCTAGGAGGACTGGGTGAAGCACCAAGTAGTTTCAAGAGTAGGTCTGAGTAAACGCCTAAGGACGTGGAGTAAAGGGGTGAGATGAATGGAAGAGGGAAGTTGATTCCAGAGGGAAGGGAGGCAAAAGGAATATGCCAACTGGCCAGTGCTTGTAGGGGGTGAGGCAGGGCGAAAGTGCGTCAAGAACTGGACTGCAGGGGGTAGTGGATAGGAGAGAGAGGAGAGGATAGATAAGATGGGAGAGTCATGAACTAGTATTTGGAGATGATGGCAAGGCAGTGGGCCATGTGCCTAGACGAGAGAGAGAGAGAGAGAGAGGAAGTAGAGAACAGTGGTGTGTTTGAAAAGGAGAGTTAGAAGCAAAGTGACAGAACGCATTAATGAGGGTATTAGTCTAGCAAGGGATCTGGTAGGAGCAGATCCTTACACAATGTCTACATAATCTAATACAGGTAGAGTCATTTTCGTAATCAGATCGCTGCAAAATGGGAGAGAAAGGCTGTCTATTTCTAAATAGCACTCTGAGCTTGGAGTGGAGTTTAGAGTGTATGGCATCTATATGGGTCGAGTAGTTGAGATTTGGGTTGAGCTATACCCCTAGATATGTATAGGTAGGGGCCACATCAAGGGGGCGCCTCCGGGGGTAGTGAAGACTCGTCCGGATGGAATAATAAAGGGTACAGAAGTTGGGGGTAAGAGGCAGAAAACATCACTGTTTGCTGATGACATTCTCATTCATGTTACTGAACCACATAGATCCCTGAAAGAATTATTAGTATTGGCCAACAAATTTGGTAAGGTCTCTGGCTACAAAGTAAACATTGATAAATCTTGTATTATGCCTTGAAATAACCATACATACAAAACTGATCTTACTCAATTTGGATTTAAAGACTCCCCCCCCCCGTATATTTATGATTTGGATATGCCTGGTGTATTTTTTATACATTACATCAATTACTGTAAGTATGTCAATAAGAGATCAGTCATTTCTTCTGTTGCAACACATATCTAGAGTCTGAGGCTCTGAAACATTGGTTGTAAAGTTTCAAGCAAGCCTCCATTTACATGCAACTGAGTCACTTGTAATACAACCCCTCCCATTCCTTGATGTCACTGCAGCAACATAAGGTTATCAATGCTGTCTATCCTGATTGTCATGCGACTCACACAGAGAGTAGTACTTGTAGCCTTAATATTGTGTACAGCAAATAATACATCTACGGTTATTTCATTCACAGGAAACAAAATCTGTTTCTGTGTACTGCTCCTTTCTCACTGTGTGCAATGGCTACTTAAAGTATTTTTGAGTGTGGATAGGAATATACAAAGCAGTTGCTCAACATATCTAAACGTGTGCAACAAAGGAGGTAAGGGACATAAAGAATGTTTTGCACTGATAGAGGGGGGAGAGTGGGGACTTGGGGGAGTGTTTGGTATCCTGCATCTGAAGGGTGGGGGTCGCTGGTGGCACGACAGCAATGGGTAGGGTGGTAGAGCCAACAACCGCGTGCACCAATCTTTCTAAACATTGCCTGAGAGTGGAGGATGTTTTAGTGTGCAACCACATAGAAAAACTTAGAAAGGAGATTGAGGGTCTGCAGGAGGAACTAAGACAGGCAAGGCAGATTGGGGTGGTTTAGCCCAATACTGGAGGGAGGAGGAGGAAGGGAGCTGAGGAGGGCAATTTAAGCCAACAGTGGTGAGGAGAGGCTCAGAAGAAGGGAAGCAGAGACAAAGGGGCCCAGGCCAGGAAGAACGATTGCCGGGGAAACCAGGTCAGGAGACAAAAGTCAAATGGAAGGAGGCAATAGGGACTTGTGAGGGGAGGCGAAGAAGTGGCAAAAGTCATGGAGTGGAAAGGAGAGAACAGGTTACTATGCAGAGAGAGGGAGCGGGCATTTGTGAAGGGTCTTCAGAAAATAGTTTTGCACTGCTAGAGAGGAAGAAGGTGGAGGAGGGAAGTGATGAAATTAGAGGAGTAATTGATAAATGCCTGGACCAAACTGGAGCGGGGGGAAGTTCTGCTGGGAGAACTGCAACGGGGTAAAAGGGCATAATAATGTGCAGGAGGAAGAAGAGGAGCTGGAAATGAGGGAGGAGATGAAAGGAAGCAAGCAGGGAGTAAGGGGGTGGAATCTCAGTGCTGGGGGACTCAATACTAAGAGGAGTTAGGTGGGGGTAGCAGGCGAGAGGCATAGTCGCATTTGGGTGGAGGCCTTGCCAGGAATGACAGCGGAAAGGGTGGGACAGTCTGTTCTGAAATATGCTAGAAGGGGTAGGGACAAGCCTCATTTAATTATACATCTTGGGACAAACGACCTGGCTGACAAGACAGTAGATATAGTTCAGAGGAGGTTTGAGGAACTAGCACAATTATGTGAGGGGCAGGAAGATCAGTAACTTTTCCGAGATACTTCCGTGCCAAAGGCAAGCACAACAAGAAAGCTGAGAATAGAGGAATTTAACAGATGGCTAAGAACCTGGTGTTGTGCTAAAGGGTATGGGCTGTTGGGGGGTGGGGAGGACCTGGGAGGACAGTAGTCTCTATGCCAAGGACAGACTACACTTGAGTGAGGAAGGAAAGAAAGTGTTGAAGCAGAGGATGGAAGAATATATAGAGGAAGTTTGGAGTTTAAACTAGGAGTGGGGTGGCAGTTGGGGAAGATGTGCAGGGACCACAGGTTGGGAAATCATATGAGCTTACCCCCCATAACAGTGACAAAGGACAAATGGCAAAGTACTATTGGTGATGCTAGGAAAGGAGGAGGCAGGATGGGAGGAGGGAAAAGGTGGAAGGTGGTTACCCTTAATGCTAGGAGCCTTGGGAGAAAACTGCAGAGTTGCAGGTTCTCATGGCAGAGGGAGAGGTGACATTGCAGCCATCACGGAAACATGGGCCACTCGATATAATGACTGGGACCTGTCTGTACCAGGGTACAGGTTATTTTGAGGACAGGGTGACTGGGAAAGGAGGGGGTGGCACTATATGTGAAGGAAGGACTGAAGTGTGTAAGGGAGGAAGGGAGGAGGGCAGTACAGAGTCACTTTGGGTGCAAACCAGGATTCCAAGAATAGGAGTCTTAGAATGGGAGTGGTGTACAGGCCACCATCTCCAGATGGAGGAGTTAGACAGGAACTAGCGGACAGATCAGGAGGACCTGGAGAAGGGTAGTGTGGTGATTGTGGGGACTTCAACATGCCAGAAGTGGACTGAGCACCCCAACAACCAGGAACAGAAGGAGCAGGTACTGCTGGATGCCTTCCAGGACAGCTTCCTGCTGCAATGGTCAGTGAACCAACCAGGTTAGGGAATACCCTTGACCTTGTGCTGGCAAATGGGGACTTTGAGAGAGAACTTACAGTGGAGGAACCGCTGTCAGGGAGTGACCACCACTGGTATGGCTCACATTGGATATGGGCAAGGAAGGAGGGAATCTGGCACAAGAGTGCTGGACTTCAGGAGGGCTGACTTTGGGAGGATGGGGAAGTGGTAAAAGGGTACCTGGCCAGAATTCAATCTAGTATGGATACTAACCAGAGATGGGAGCTCATAAAGTTGGGGATAGTGGAGGCAACCAAAACCTGCTGCAAAGCCCAGAGCAAGAAGGCTAGAGCTAAGAAACCGAGCTGGTTGAGCAAGGAGGTCATGGAAAAGGTAAGGAGGAAAGAGCTGCCTTTAGGAAATACAAGAAAACAGGGAGGGGAGGACAGAGAGGAGTACTTGACAGAATCGAAGGAGGTGACAAGGGCAGTAAGGAGCCAAAGCATCTACGGAACTCAGGCTGGCACAAGGCATTAAGAAGGGGAGAAGGACTTCTTTAAGTACATCAGGAGAAAAGGAGCTGTAAGGACCACATAGTAAGGATTAGGAAGGAGGGGTTGGGTGGAAGCAGGGTATGATAAGGCAGAAGCACTAAATGAGTACTTCTGCTCAGTATTTACTAAAGAGAAGAGGGGGTGACACCCAAGATGGGTGAAATGGCAGACACAGGGGGGGAAGTGGTGACAGATGGGAAATCATGGAGACAGAGTTCGAGAGGGTTTGAAGGCACTGAGGGTGGACAAGGCACCAGGCCCAGATGGCATCCACCCCAGGGTACTGAAGGAGTTGGCAGAGGTCCTTGCAGGACCTTTGGCAGACCTATTTAATGCCTCACTACATTCGGGTGTGACCCAGGACTGGAGGATGGCTCATGTGGTGCCCCTCCACAAGAGTGGCCCAAGGATGAACCGGAAACTACAGACCAGTGAGCCTCACATCCATCGGGGTAAGTTAATGGAGACTATCCTGAAGGAGAGGCTGGTGGCCCTCTTAGAGGCCAAAGGACTACAGGACAGCAGACAGCATGGCTTCATACGTGGCCGATCCTGCCAAACCAACCTGGTCGGGTTCTATGACTGGGTAACTAGGCAACTGGACAGGGGACATGCAGTGGATGTCCTGTATCTGGACTTCAGTAAGGCATTCGACTCAGTGCCACATGGAAGGCTGGGAAGGAAGTTAGTAGGCACAGGGGCAGGTGCAATGCTGGTGAGATGGGTAGGAAACTGGCTGCAGGAAGCAACAGAGGGTGGTGGTGGGTGGGGAGCTCACACCCAAGGGCAGTGACGCAGTGGTGTCCCACAGGCTCGTGTTGGGACCAGTGTTGTTTGGGATATTCATTGCAGACATATCATGGGACATCAAGAGCAAGATCAGTCTGTTTGCTGATGATACCAAGGTTGGCGCGGTGGTGGATGACCTAGGGGATGGCAGGGTTGCAGGATGATCTGGCAAGCTTGAAACCTGGTCAGACACCTGGCAACTGGGCTTTAATGCCAAAAAGTGCAAGGTGATGCATTTTGGGATGAAGAACCCAAGGAGGACTTACCAGCTAGGGGAGTGCAGCTAGCCCAGACAGAGGAGGAGAAGGATCTGGGTGTGCTCATCACAGGGTCAATGAACAACTCGGCACAGTGTAGGAAGGCAGTTGCAAAGGCCAACAAAATGCTGGGTTGTATTGCAAGGGGTATATCCTCAAGGAGGAGGAGGTGATTCTGCCACTGTATGGGTCATTGGTTAGACCACACCTGGAGTACTGCGTGCAGTTCTGGCGTCCGTATCTGAAAAGGGACATTAAGTTACTGGAGGAGTGCAGGCGCAGGGCGACAAAGATGATCAAGGGTCTGGGGACTTATCATATGAGAGGAGGTTGAAGGAGTTGAACATGTACTCACTGGAGGAGAGAGAGACAGGGGGACATGATTGAAACCTTTAAATACATGAAAGGAATAAACAAGACAGGTACAGAGGGCTGTTCAAAGTAAGGAGGGAGGGCCACCAGGGGCCATGATATGAGACTGGAGCGAGGAAGGTTCAGGAGGGAGATGAGGAGACACTTTTTCAGAGAGGGTGGTGGCTGGGTGGAATGCGTTACCTGCAGAAGTGGTATGCAGTAGAACAGTGGACTGCTTCAAACGAGGATGGGACAGGACAAGGGGGAGGGTTAATGAAGGGGAAGGGTGGAAGGGAGGGGCAGCTGCAGAATAAGGGGTGCTAGCTGCACATTCGAGCAGACTTGATAGACCTCTAGGCCTTTATCTGCTGGCAAATTTCGTATGTTCGTACTGTGACACAGTTGTAACATGTTGTGGAGAGGAGATGACTCAATCAATCAAGCAAGCAAGCAATCTTTATTTAACCAGGTGAACACCTTGAAAAGATTCATTTACACGGTGGGCCTGGGCAGGTTCCCGAAGGATCACACAAGACTGAATTCCTCCTTTGCACAAATGATACACATTCCCCTTTCAGCAGCCTGAAAGTGGAGAGCTAGATCACTTACTTTATAACGTGCATTGTTTTACATTTCAAATGCTCTTTAAAACCCTTTGAGAACTGAATATGTGTGAACATATGTAGATTCTGAACGGTATATATATATACACATATATATATATATATATATATATATATATATATATATATATATATATATATATATATATATATATATATATATATATATATATGTCCACAGTCTTCTAAGGGTTAAATCTGAGTTGCTGACTGGAAATACCAAGAGAAAGAATGCATATGACATGGGAGGAGTGATCTAAGCAAATACAGAGCACTGCAAACACAGACTTAGTTTCTTTACCTACAACAGCTGACACATGGCATCTGATTTTTGAGGGACATCCTACTTCAAATGCTGGAATTACAAGTTGGGGGGGTTGCCACAGCTTGTCCTCAGTACCTCCAAAGTGAAGTGCTGTAGCTCTCGCATCACTGCTAATGATTGATAATGGGAATGGGGGGCACTTTTAAAGTCATGGATCTGAGGGGCCATCACAGTTCCCAAGGAGGTTAGGGAACTTGTTAAGGGTTACAGAGTACTGGACTCTAGTAGGATTTGAACCAGAGTCTCCCGGTTCTTGTGCTATAACCACTAGATATCCCTTCTTCCATATGCTGCAGCTGATGTTTCTCTGGTAACCTATTCCTTGTTATAGAGGAACTCTTTATTGCCTTACAGCAGCCATCCGATCACTGACTGCCTAGTTACAAAGGGAAAGGGGTATATTTGCAAGATTGTCTCTCACTGCTGATATCAATCAAAACAGAGAATGCTCACACAAACAGAAAATAATACAACAGCAGCATAATATCACTCAAAACTCTTGCTGTACCCAGAGTCATTTATTGGGCAAGACTGTTTCTGCTAACATAAACATTAGCACAACAAATACAGGCATTTCCTTATAGTGATACTGTATATACATGTCAAATCGGTGCTGCATCACACTCACACGATCAGAGTCCCTATTAGAACTGCACTTCAAGATGTGCACAACACTTAAAGGGTTCCCCCATTACTCAGGGGGGGAACCAAACATTGTGGGTTCGGTTTACTGGTGGAACTGCATTGAGTGCAGCATCATTATCTGTTGCTCTGATGACATCATCTTCCAGCAACACTGATGGAAAAATGGAGGATGAACACAATGATAACTTCTGGGAGCTGTATATTATTATTTACAAACTAGATCTGGACAGCAATAGGACTGCTGGCAACTGGAGGAGGCATACATCAGTTACACATGAGGAGTTAGGAAACTATTGCTGTGTAAATATGAGAGACTTCCCCTTTAAGTTGGAAACAAAGTATTTTAAACATCTTGGGATATATGTTTCGACAAGCTTATCTGACATGTGGAGATACAATATAGAGAAGGTTTGGAATGAGGTTATGACAGATACTGAAAGGCAGTCAAAGCTCATTATATCCGAATGCGGAAAAAGCAATATTATAAAAATGGATGTATTGCCTAGAGTAACTACTGTATGTTATTAGTATGCTACCTATGGAGATTACAAAAACCACTTGTAAAAAACTGCATGGACAAATTTCTTTAACCTACAAGAAGTTCATATACTAAACTGTCATGTACTATAGAGAAAGGTGGTATCAACAGCCCTGAGTTTTATCTTTATTCCCTGACTTTTAAAGCATCACAATATCTACAATGGTTTTATTTATTTATTTATTTAAAATTTGGTAACCAGGAAAGGCACACTGAGCCAGAGCTCATTTCCAGGTGCAATCTGGGGAAAAGGGAAAGAAGGGGTTTTACATTACATTAACCAACATAATAAAATATTTACAAAGCTGATCAAACAGATGATGCAACGTATGATGTAAACAATCAGAAAAATGATGTAGAAAAATAATTACTAACGGATCAAAGATAATGCAGTGTACAATGAGACAAGCAGGAGAAGGACGTAGAAAACATAATAGAAAGCAGTGTCAGAGAAAGTAACAGCTAACAAAAATGGAGAAACTAAGCTGTCACTACAGATGCCTGCCTGGAGAGTAGGGCAGTACACATAAACAATGTACTAGACACAGTAGTTGGGAGAGGACAGGTCGTAGGAGCAGAGAGGTCAGGCAGGGTTGGCTGCGGGTATAGGGATTGGACAAGAACATGAGCTAGTATCTAACCGCTGGAGCAGCTGCTTAAAGGTTTTCAGAGAGGAAGAGTTATGTAGGGAGGCGGGCTGCTGATTCCAGAGGTTTGAGAGGTGACAGGAGAAAGATGGGGAACCCACGGATGTGCAGGGACAGAGCAGTTTGAAGGTACACAAATCCCTGGACCTTAAGCTACACAAGGAAGGGGCAGCAGTGGAAAGGAGATCAGTGATGTATGAAGGCAGTTTTCCTAGCCAGTATTTTGCTAGAAATATGAGTGTGTGTAGGTTTCGCCCATGAGTGAGGGAAGAGAAGGATAGGGAAGAGTAGAGAGTGCAGTGGTGGGTGCGAGGGGTGGAGTTCAAGGCAAAGCAGCAAAAAGAGCTGTATGCAGTGTCCAACCTAGATACGGTCATTACAGGGGCAGCACAGAAGACAATGTCGACGTAATCAAAAAGGGGCAGAATTAGCTTGGTAAGTAATGGCTTATGCACCAGGAGGGAGAGGGAGTCCTTATGCCTATACAAGAAACCTAATTTGGGAGGTAGTTTAGCACATAGAGTGTCAATGTAAGTAGAAAAGGATAGATGCTGGTCAAGCCAAACCCCTAGATATTTAAAAAAGGTTACTGACTCCGGGGGGGGGGGGACCATCAAGTGTATAAATGATAAGAGGAGTGTGGATGGAGGCTAATTTTGAGGGGTCCCAAAAGTCATGGAGACCATCTTTTTAACATTTACCCTAAGAAGATTTTTATGAAACCAGTAGAGTACGGCGTTCAGATCAGACTGTAAGGGGACTTGGAAAGTAGACGGAGAGGGGCAAGAACCAAACAGAATAGCATCATCAGCATGAAGATGAATATTAGAGGAGCAGCAGACTGACAGGAGTTTGTTTAAAAAGACAGCAAACAGTAAGGGGCCCAAAACTGAATCCTGAAGAACACCAGACAAGATGAGGAGGAGAGGAGGAATTTCCTATGCGAACACATTGTGTTCTGTTTAGAAGACAGGACTGAAACCAAGCTAGTGTGGGATTTGCTAGACCCGAGGCACACAGTTTCTTGAGTAATAGGTGATGGGACACAGAGTCAAACGTCTTGGCCAAATCAATAATGATTACACCGGTGATATGGCTGTGATCCACAGATACATGAATACAGTTAGTCACTCTAAGCAGAGTAGAGTACAGACTGCCAAGTGATGGTTGCGGAAACCAGATTGATATGGAGTTAGTAGCACCATTGAGGAGTCAATGTACTGAAGGAGCCTTCTGTGTGCAAGTGATTCCTGAAGTTTAACCAACGAGGGTAGTAAGGAAATCGGACGGTAGTTTCCAGGTTCTAGGAGGATTACCACCCTTGTGAAGAGGGATTACATGAGCGATCTTCCAGGCTTGTGGAACAGTACCGGACTGGAAAGATAGATTTAGGAAGTGGGTAAGGGGGAGACAACTGCTGGAACAGCAATGAGGAGTAGACTGGTGTGCAGACCATCAGGGCTAAGTTTATCAAAGTTTAGCAAGTTCAGGGCAGACAGGACTTCTGCCTGAGTAATGGGGAAAAGAAGATGATGGGTGGTTTAAAGAAAAGGTTAATGGTGTCACTGTGGGAGGCAGTAGAGGTCTGAAGAGTGCATGATGTTAAGAATTTATTTAGGACTTCGCATACTTGTGGGATGTCGGAGAATGAGGGATCCACAGACCCTAAGAGTGGGAGTGGCCAGGGGGCCAAGATGGTTTTAAGAGTTGACTGTTTTCCAGAAAAGTGTTGGGAATACACAACCATTTTGTAATTTTTGCCCGAAATAATGAGACTTAGCTATCCTAACTGCTTTTGTGCATGCATTTCTAAGTGCCTTAAAATTCTGGTGGTCAGCAGGAGCGAGTGTAGTCTTAAAACATCGCCAGGCATGGTCGCGTGCCTTGCAAAGCTGAAGGTCGGTGGTCACCCAGGGAAGGTGTCAGTGCCTAACTCTCCTTATTCTTAGAGGGGCATGGAAGTTCCAGACTGTGTTAAAAATAGTAACAAAGTGTTCAAGTGCAGAGTCCACATTTGTTGCTGTGAGTACTGGGGTCCAGTCGACAACCTCAAGATCTTGCAGGAGGGCAACTGGATTTAGCAGCCTGAGAGGGCAATAATGGATGTATCTAGGACTGGTAAACCGTGAGAGTGGACTCTTAGAGGACACAGAAAGTTGCACAGTGATCGCTTAAGGCATTTGGAAGGACTCCTGAGTCAGAGAGTCTATGAGGGTGAGAAGACAGAATCCAATCAAGGAGTGAATGTTTAGTAGAATTGGGGTTATATCTGGAGGGTCCCTGTTGCAGTTGGGAGAGTTGTAGATATTCAACTTGGTTAAGTAGAGCCTTGTTCGGTGGGGACAGCCAGTCTTTTTTGAATCCCCCAACAAGATGAGCTCATCAGAGGAGGAGATGGAGGTGATGCATGTTACCAGGGAGCTAGCTGCTAAGGGGGCGGGTGGCATCAAGGGCACCAATAAAGATGGCCAGAGAGGAGGTGATAGAGGCGAGCTACCAAGAGCTCGTGCAAGACATGGCATGTTTCAGAGTGAGAGACAGTGCAGTTTAAAGGGCTACAATAGTAGATACATAGACACTGTCAGCAGATAAGGGCATATGGCCCACCCAGTCTGCCCATTTGAGCTTGTAAGTTCACTTTATGTTTTCCTAGAATTCGGCTGCCCCTTACCCCGACCTCCAGTTTTCCCTTATGTCTATACCATACATTCTTACATCCCGTGATTGTTTTAGGCCCCCACTGCTTTCTCTGGCAGGTAGGTCCACTTGTCCACCACCTGTTCTGTGAAGAAATTCTCTCTCACATTTCCTCTGAATCGCCCTCCCTCCAACTTCATCCCATGCCCTCTAGTCCTGGAACATCTTTTTTGCTGGAAAGTTGTGTATTCCTGCACCCTGTTCCTCCCTGTAAGGTACTTGTATATGTCTATCATACCCCATCTCTCCCTCCTCTCCTCCAGGGAGTACATAGTCAAGTCCTTCAACCTGTCCTCATAGGACTTGTGATGCAATCCCTGTACCATCTTTTTTGCTCTCCTCTGAACCTTCTCTACCCTGTCTATGTCCTTACGTAGATAAGGTCTCCAGACTGGACACTGCATAGTGGAATTATGACCTCCCTCTCCTGCTGGTGATGCCCCTGCCTATGCATCCCAGCATCCTATTTGCTTTACCTGCTGCCTTGTCGCACTGTTTCCCTACCTTAAGATGATCAGAGATGATGACCCCAAGGTCCCTTTCATACTTGGTGCATGCTATAGCCTCCCCCCAACTGATATGTTGTTCCACGATTTTTGTGCCCCATATGCATTATCTTGCACTTCTTTGCATTGAATTTCACCTGCCAAACCCTTGACCATTATTCAAGCTTCTGCAGGTCCCTCCTCACTCTATCTACACCCTCTGGTGTATCCACTCTTTTACAGAGCTTCGTGTCATCAGCAAACAGGGAAATTCTGCCTTCTAGGTCCTGCGCAATGTCACTAATGATAACGTTGAACAGGACCGGTCCCAGCACTGATCCCTGTGACACCCCACTGGTCACTCTTCCCTCTGTGGAGTGACAGCCATTTACCACCACTCTCTGTGTCCTGCCGCCCAGCCAATTACCTACCCCCTGTAGTACTGTCCTGCCCCCTCCCATAGTCCCTCGTTTGTTTAGTAGCCTTCTATGTGGCACAGTGTCAAAGGTCTTGCTGAAGTCCAGATAGGCCATGTCCACTGCCCTCCCCTGATCCACCTCCCTTGTCACCCAGTCGGAAAATTCAATGAGGGTGGTCTGGCATGACCTTCCCCCGGTGAAACCATGATGCCTTGGGTCCTGCAGTCCACTGGCAACTAGATGTTCCACCAATCTTTCCTTCAGTAGTGCTTCCATGATCTTCCCCACTACCGAGGTCAGGCTGACTGGTCTGTAGTTCCCTTCCTCTTTGTTCCCGCTTTTGTATAAGGGGACTACATCTGCTGTCCTCCAGTCTTTGGGGACCTCCCCTGTTTCCAGTGATCGGCTAAACAGGATTGCCAGAGGTTCAGCCACCACCTCTCTTGGTTCCTTTAGGACCCTGGGGTGCACTCCATCTGGCCCCACTGCTTTATCGACTCATTCCTTCCAGTTCTTTTAGGACCCTTTCCCATGTAAAGGGACTTGTGTCCATTTCTGCGCCATTCCCACCCCTAGTACTCCCTTCAGGCCCATCACCCTCCTCTTCCTCAGTAAAGACTGAGCAGAAATAACTGTTCAGCATTTCAGCTTTACTGTTGTCATCCTCCACGTAGCCCGCATCCTCCCCCTTCAGTAACACTATCCCTCCCTTTGCTTTTCTTTTTTCACTTATGGACCTGTAAAAGGTTTTGTCCCCTCTACCCACTGATTTTGCGATACACTTCTGTCTGAGCTTTGGCTTCCCTTGCTAACCTCCCTTTGCTGCTCCTGGCATATCTCCCTATCACCCTTCTGCCTACATCTTTTTTGTATTGCCCGAATGCAATCTTTTTGGCTTTCACCTTCTCCGCTACCTCCTTGGAAAACCTTTTCCCCTTGCTAACCTGCTTAATGCATTATTCTGTGGCTCTTGTAATCCCCATTTTAACTACTGCCCACTGTTCCTCAACCCCCGATTCCTGCCACATTCCCATTAATGCCTCTTTCAAGCATCTACCCATTTACCCAAAGTCTGCCCCCCTAAAATCCAGGATACGTGTTTTTGTGTGGTTTGGTTCTAGTAGTAGTAAAAATGTTATTCATTAATAATAATGATTCGGCAACTCAACTGAGTTAAAACTCATTTTCAGTGAGATCCGTAAAAATTTCACATACATATATTACTCTCATTATACTCCAAACATATTATCTAAATATGAAACATACAGATCTACATCGATTATACAAATGCATAATAAATAACACAAACTATACAGACATATTCCTGTCTTAATATTGCACTAAGTTCCCTTCTCCTAAAGCTAACAGAATATCTTAATTATTGCTGTTCTCCCATAGTCTTCCCTATCCCAAACCAATTCTTTATTTGAGCCAACTTTCTTTTATCATTGTTTTTCTTAATTCTACAGGTAATGTGTTTCAGAGAGAGGGTCCTATAGAAAAAGAATGACCCCCCCCAGATTTATGTAACACTTTGGTGGCACATATTCTATCCCTCTTGCTGATCTAAGGCTTGGTTTTATCATTCTTTCCTGTAAGCATTCTGTAATATAGCTTGGCACCTTATCAGAAAAGAATTTTTCCATATACGGTAGAATAGGAAAATAATGCATCAAGCAAGCAATAACACACAAAGAGGTGTGGTTTATCGTCTGATAAGAGCACGCCCAGGGGTGTACCAAGGCATGAGGCGCTTGCGCCGAGTGCCTTATGACACTTGGCATGCTCTTATCAGGCGATAAACTACACCTCGGAGTGTGTTATTGCGCTTTATAAATGGCTCCTCAGACAGAAGTTAGTTCAAAGATGAACATAACAAGTATAGCTAAAGAGAGTAAAAAAATGTGATCAGATCAGTAGAAACAAGAAAAAGTAGTCCTTGCTGTTGTGTTGGAATGGAAGACTGGAGCTGTTTCAGTTTAATTAAAAGTCATTACTGGGTGTTGTGGTGTGTCTGTGTTTTCCCTCCTCAAGCAGCGAGAGAAAGAGTCAACAGGAGATCTTTTTTTTTATATATTTCTAAAGTTGCCTACCGAATTTCACAGGCAGCAGTAGTGAGGATGTCCCATTTCTGGTTGTGAAGTTGATGCAATGTTTTTTTTTTTTTTATCACCCCCTCCGCCCGGATCCCAGCCCAACAGAAAGCATTTTAATCTTCTTTTATGTTTATTTGATTTACAATGTTGCACACATATGGGTTTGAAGTGCTGGCATTTCTGGAAGCAAGCGTGTCCGGCAATGGCTGCCGTAGACACTGGCTTCCGGTTTTCAGTAACCGTAAGTGAGGAACAGAAACAAAATGGTTTTTACAGAGTAATGGGTGAAAGTTGTTTGGGAGAGCAACTTGGGGATTGCTACATGTGGTGTTGGGAATGGGAACAGGAAATATGGGAGAATCACGAATCGGGTCCAGAGATGGAAGACACGCATGCGTAGTGTGCAGGCACTGTACGGAGTCCAGAGACTGAATACACTCTCTGTGGGGATGGGGGATGGAGTCGGGAGACCAAATACAGTCTCTGGAGCAGCAGGAGCGACTGATAAAACATGGAGGTATGAGAAAACTGATGGCTAGTGAGTAAATAAAACAAAATGTTGAGAATATTTGTGGAACTGGAGCTTCCTGCGATGTGAGTGAGACCGTGACAGTCATAGGTCTCTGTGCCATTTTAAATGCTGGGAGTGATACGCCAGGGACAGTGAAAGAAAAAATATAGAAAAAAGCAGGTAGAAAGTCAGCAGCTCATATAGGTGTAATTTTTTTTTAGCTGTCATGGGCAGGGGTAGAAATTAACTTTTTGATGTACCTGCACTACAGTGCATGTGGTGACAAAAGTTACATGCACCACAGTCAGGCTATCTGCACCGGGTAGACAAAATTATAAAAATTGAAAAAAAAAGATATTGAATTTTGAAATGGTAGTATATGGAACAACTGTAGTATATTTATATATTGTTCTACATTTCAGTGTCTTCTTCACTTTCCCAGCCCTTTTCTCCTCTTTTCCTGAACCATAAGGAGCAATCTGAGGTCTCCTTGTTCTCTTTCCTGATGTCCACCACCTGGTTATGGCATTATCTGGGGAAGATGGAATTATAACAAATATTTTCAGCAAAGCTAGAATATCTTTGAGGTCATCCCTTTCTTCCGAGAGAACTCTACCCCACATAGTAGTGGAATCTAAAGGTGGATGGTAAGCTGCATTTAGGCTGTGGACATATGCTTTCAGTTCCGACCACTGCAAGAGTGCTGAAACAGCACTGTAGCCCTTTGGTTCCAGAATGTCAGGGTAGTAAGAAAATAATGACTTGACTTCTGTGTCTCCATACTCTGCCAAGGAATCTTCAGAGTTAGGCCAGTTAGATAAGTTGAAAATTCTCATTTCAGCAATGACAGGATCACTGACAAATTCAGAAAAACAAATTTCCATTTGATTTAATGTGGAATCCAGCACTTTCTTTTCAACAGACACTACGCTGCTCTTGGCACTGTTTGCATCCGCGTCAGGATCTGATCTGCTGCTGTGTCTTGCTGAACCAGAGGAAATAAGCTTCACACCTTTGTAATGCAGCTTACCATCCACAATACAGATTCCGGTTTCAAGGCAATGAATAGTCTCTGAATCGCTAAGAGTTTTTAGTTTCTTTATGAGAGACAGAACTTTAGCTTGCACAGAGTCTACCGTTAAGTTATTTTACTGGAATGTCAGTGTTAGTCAGGACATGACTGCTATGTAGAATTCTAGGAAGTTGATGAAATAGAATACCTTAGGTGATTTTATCTGCTTTAGAATTGCAGTGGCCTTTTCTCTTTTATCCCCTGTACCATTCACTGATAGGTCCTCCAGATGTGTAACAGTTGCTGGATAATTTGTCTGCATCACTTGAACAGCACATTGGTGGTGTGGCAGCCACCTTGTTCCCCCGGTATTTACAGGGCGCAGTACCCTGATGCCCAGTGCCTCCCCCGCACCCCGTAAGCCTGACCAGTTTAAAGCAGAGTGCTTATAGAAGCTGTGAAGTGAGGAAAGCAAATCCTCCACTGCGGAGTACAGGGGTGTCCCCTTGATCACTTATTTAGTGACCAACTCAAGTCTATGTGCACAGCAGTGCACCACTTTTTAAAGTCTGGCCTCCTCTTTCAGCCTTGTGGCTACGCCAGTTTTGCTGCCCATCATGGCTGATGCCCCACCAAAGCAACAAGCAACCAACTTATTTCTACAGTCTGGTATCTGGAGGTCAATTTCCATGGTATTTTGTAATGTTGATGTTCTACTTTCGGCATCTGCCTTTTCAAGAGGCTTAATCACTACAAATTCAGTAACATTTTGTCTGTTGAGCCATCTGACAAAATAGAAAAGAAATCTTGCTATTTCACCATTGTGATTAGATCTTCCATTTTATCTTTGTAAATATATTCCGTGAATACTCTCGGTTGTTTATCATTGCAGTAGGTGTCACTGACCGAGACCCCATTTGCACGTAATAAGTTTATTTCGTCTTTTAAATTAGTGAAAGGCCGTGCTTTTTTTTGCAAGAAAAAAGGTTATTCTGAAAAGAACCTTCATTTGTTCAAATTCTTTTTCTCCCATTTTTTGGACAAGTTTCATTAATGGCTGCTCTGCAGGGGTTATAGAGTGAGCAAAAAATGGTTTTCTGGATGCCTCATGTAAATCAGATGACTCATGAAACTCTACATTTGCCTTTCTATGATGAACACCCATCCCGGAAGGAATTATTTTTTCTAGATTTATCAAATAGTTCACACCACTCGCATTTCATGATGTCCAGTTCACTGTCATACTTCAGCCACTTACAATTCTGTTTCCATGAGTCCACAAATTTATATGTTTTTTCTTTTTTAAGGGTGGCTCTCCATCAGTTGTCTCATTAGTAGTAGAAGGCTGATGAGGTTGCGGAGGAGGCACTGAGGAGCAGAGAGAGACAGCAATGGGGCTAGGACGAGTCACTGAGGAGCACAGAGAAACAGCAATGGGGCTAGGACTAGGATCGGGCACTGGAACATGAGAAGGTGGAAGGAGAACACCAGAACATTCATAAGAAGCACGCAAGTTAGGTTCTGTTATGGACAGGTTGGAAGTGCCAGGAATGGAGACAGATTCATATACCAGAGACTTGTCACTGCTAGAAGAAGACTGAGAGACACTTACACAAGACTCAGAATGGATCTGGGCTGGACTTTGATTCTGGTCAGCTGTGGGAGCTGCTGCAGTTTCAACATTTGTTTTGCTAAACTTATGTCGAAAAAGAGTATTTGCTGGTTTGGGTAACCCTTTCTTGGGTGGCATGGTGTACTTTTAACAATGTCTAATAAACAGAGCTTTTTACACTTTGACGTCTTTTGTGTTTCAGTTTAAATGTCAATAAAAACCGCTGTCTGTCAGAAAGCATGTTGTGTATTTTTTTTTATTACTTTGTAGGTTAAACTCTTTACACCACTGACAATACACTAAGTCTACAAGGGTGACTTAGCTGAAGAATCAGGCAGGATCTTTTAAGTTGTCTCACAAAATTAGTAGTAACCCAATCCCAGTCAGACTTTGTTGGCGTAGGGACTACTAGCACACAAAGCACAGAGGAGGCTCACACTCACTGCACAGCAGAGATGAACTACTCTGCAACAATTATGGTAAAAGATAAATTCCTTAGAATACAGTAGGTCCTGACCTTAGTCCACAAGGCTGTTTCTTATGCTGAGCCACAGGGCCAGGTTCAGTAGCCAGCGCAGTGCAGTGGTGGCACTGTGACTGGCAGTAGTGGTGGTGGTAGTGTACTGTTGCTACTGTATATTTATTTCTGTCTCACAAAAAAAAATAACTTTATACTCAAGCTGTAGAAAGAGGGGGTCAGGTCAGGTGGTTTATATAAACAATTTAAGACCTACACTAGACACAGACACACACACACACACAGTAGTACATGCAGGGCAGTGCAGTACAGTACACGTAGTATAGTATAGACCAGGTAAACCTTAGCCAGGCAGTCCTATCTGCCGTCAAAATTTATGTTTCTATGTGAAGTATATTAATTAGTGCTACAGCATACACACAGATATTTATTTTACTCTGATTATGACAGATGCTAGACAGACTGACGGATGACGTCACTCACACACACACTCTGGTAAAATGACTGGAGGTCCAGACCAGGAAGGGTTCATCAATTCAGTCACAGAATGTGGCAAGGTTGTGGTGGGATTGGGAACAGGGGGAAACCCACATTGCTCAACAAGTAGAGAAGCAGACCCTTACTTTTTTCCCCAATCTTATATAAAGAAACATCCAACTGCTCTTTGCCCAGGCTGGCTGTGAGCAAACTGAAGTCTCACACTGCCTTTGCTTAAATTATTTATATTTATTTATAGCACACACACACACACACACACACACACTGTCAGTTTTTTTTTTTTTTGATTCTAGGCCTTTTTTCCCCTCCTCTATTTAGTCACAAAAGAAGTGGACTGTTACTGGAGGAGGAGTTTTCTGAACTGAGTTGCAAGATGGAGGAATCAACAGTCAGTGCTTTTGTCAAGTGTTATATAGGACTGATGATGTGATCACAGACTGACCACCCGACCTACACCTCTGCTGCTGCTGAACTCTGAGCTCCAATATTTATATTTATATTTTTATAGATATATACATATATATAATATACACACACATACATATACACACACACATACATATAACCAAGATTTTTAACAGAGAAGTAAATGAGTGGGGATTGGAAAATCGATTCAGAATGTGGCTACTGGCTAGGCTAGAGTGGGTGTAGTGAGAACCCCGTAATTGCTTTTCTATCTCAAGACAGAATTCCTTTTGACTCTTTCTTTAGATTAGAAAATGAACAGCAACTGCCCTTAGACCTTTGCTTGGGCTGCAGCCTGCAGCCACCGACAACGAAAGGCAGTCTTTGCTCAAATTTATTTATTTTTTTTTAATTTTTTTAATCACAAACTCTCACTCATCACACTTTTTTTTTTTTTTTTTTTAAATGATTTCCAGGCTTTTGTCCCCACACACACCAAGAAGAAACTGGACTGGTACTACTTTGTGTCTTCTGGACTGGACTGACCGACACACACAGACACAGACACACACACTCTATGAGGGATTTGACTGTTGCTGTGCAGCTCCTGCTATATTGAAAAAAGCTTTGTTCACAGCAGCCTCCACAAACAAAAGCAAAGAAACACTACTATGTCCACAAAAAAAAAAAAAATCAAAACAAGGCAAGGTTGTGGTAAAAGTTAACCACAAATTTTAATAGCACAGATTCTTAGATGGTTAAGTCCTCCTTTTTAATACAGTAGTATGTATGAAATCACAGGACTGAAAAAAACCTTGATTGGGGGTGATGTGATGAAGCCCCGATTTACTTTGGTTCTGCCATTTAACTTCCCCAAGATAAATATTTTTTTTTTGTCCTTAAATTGCAACCTTTACCTTGCTAAACACTTCTTCCTGCATACAAACAGCTAAACTTGTTTTTTTTTTGGCCCAGAAAAAACATGCGATTCCTTCACAGAGCTTTCTGCCTAGCGACTGCTCTCCAAGAAAGTCTTTCACAACTGCGTAGTACAAACGGATGCGCACGGCTATGTGAACCTTATTGTACATGTGTGTGACAGAAAGAGACACACGTGGTACAACAGAGATAACATAGCAGTAGATAGCATGCTGCCAGATGCCAGTCAAGCCTGCTTTGGACCCGCCTTAGTTGAGCAGCTCACCGAGTGACCGTCCCACCCCCCTGCCCCACTGGCACAACTTCGATTGCTTGCCCGCCCCTGTGCAGTGCCCATGCCCCCCAAACCCTTCTACCAAACCCAATTACCCAAAGCATCATTAATATTAATAGCGCCAGCCGATACATACTGCCAGCCTTGACTACTTTCCAAAATGCAGCATTCTGATAAGTCCTGCTGCCGCACCGCGTCCTGCCTCCTCCTTTGTGGCACTCCTCCAAGCCTTGGCTTGCATTGCAGCTGCTGTTCAGGAGGCGGGCTCTTAGTTACTGCTGCTCACTCCCAAGCCATCCCTCACAGTAGCGTGTGCGCACATTCACGACGATGTCATCTCCCAAAAAAAAAGTCTGCCTGTCCTTGGTGCTGCGCTCCTAGTGGCACCTCGTGGAGCTGCAGCCTGAGAGAACAAAAAACACCACATGCATTATGGTGCAAGCAAGAAATAAAACTACTTGCACCAGCCTGTTCCTACTTGCATTTGGAACAGGCTGGGTATGTTAATTTCAACCCCTGGTCACGGGTCCACCAATTATGGTTTACTTGCTTGTGCAGTATGAGAAAAGATAGCTTCCCACAGCGCTGCCGCTTCAGTGAGCTCTGGCAGTTCGTGTTTCTGTTTATGCTTGGCAGAGCTCACTGATTCATCGTTGTCATGGGGCATCTTGGTGAGCAGTAGTCCCGGTTGGCCAATATATCATCTGATAAGGACACGGTTCAGGTGATGTACTAGCCAATCAGAGGCTTGAATTTGAAAAGCCCATTTTATAATTATATTTAGCGCTAGCCACAAAGTGGCCATGTTTGTGTAAATTTATTTCCACTCTAAACTAAATTCTTCCATTCACCTTAATGGAAAAAGTGCTAGTTAGCGTAATTTTATTTTCGCTCTTCTGAGCACTTCAGTGAACATAGTGAAAATTTATTTACAGTGAATATTTCCTATTCTACAGTATAACAAAACATGTAAAGACCTCCAGTCCCCCAGCTCATACCATCCTAGATTCCAGTAGAAATCCTCCCTGTGTTCTTCTTGGAGCTATAGTAATGTAATGAGACATTTTATTATATACAACATCCAATCTACCCAGTAATGTGGAGTTAGCCCCCATATAAATTAAGTTCCCATAGTCTAACAATGGAATCATAACAGAATTTATCAACTGGTTTCTAATTGCACATGTTGTACATAACAGAGCCAGTCCAAATTCTCGCATGGGGATTTGTGTGCATTTCCCATGATGCTTTGCATTATTGGGGTACGTGCAATTGTGTTTCCTTTAAAACTTGGCTGTATGGCCAATATCCTCCGGGATAACCCATGCCTCAGTGCATTTGCTCTGGGGTTCTTTTGTAGTATGTTGTATATTGTCTGATACGGTATAAGGCTCCCATACGTCTGTTAATTTTCTTTACCATTTGTTCTATATGTATATCCCACTTCATAGAGCAGTTGAAATGAACACCTAAATATCTATAACTAGCAACTTGGTCTAAGACTTGATGATCAACAATTTTAATTTATAATACTTTATCTGCCTGATCCCTACTCGTCTTCCTATAAAAATACATAACCTGGGATTTTTTTGGGTTCAGGACAAGTTTGGATCGAATCAAAACATTCTGTAATTCTTTAAATGCCAGCTGAAATGCATTTTTAATTTGAGAATCCATTGTTCCAGGTAGATGAATTATATCGTCCGCATATAAATGGTAGTTTATTTCAGGGTTTGTAAATTTCATGGAGTTCACATATACATTGTATAATAGCGGACCTAATAGACAGCCCCGAGGAACTCGCATTTTAATTTGACAGGTTCGTGATTTCCACTGATCAACTATTACATACTGGCATCTATTACAGAAATACGATTTAAACCAGTTTCTAGCCTCAACTGACAAACCCATATGCTGAAGCCTGGACAGGAGAATGCCGTGGTCCAATGTATCGAATGCTTTCGAGAGCTCTACATATATGGCTCCCATGGACAGACCCCTGTCCAGGCTTGCATTTAATGAGTTTGTAACCTGCAGTAAAGCAGAGATCGTACCACGTGCTGGATGAAAACCAGATTGAAATTTATTTGCAATTTTCTCTGACTCCAACAACTTTTGGACTTGCTTAGCAATCAAACTCTCAAAAATCTTGGCCACTACTGGGAGGAGGGAAACAGGTCTGTAATTTTCTAATAGTTCTTTTGACCCTAATTTATATATTGAGATTACTTTAGCAGTTTTCCATGCATTTGGAAAATCCGAATATGTCAATGAAATGTTATAAAGTTCTGTCAGGGGATAGGCAATCACAGGAGCAGCGTATTTTAAAAAATTTGGTATACCATCATCCCCACCGGCCTTGTGCACATTTATTCTTCCCAGTGCCTCTATCTGAAGTGGTTCAAAGGGTACAAACTTAAACATAGTAGACTTTTGTGGGTTCTCTACAGGCTCTCCTGATGCTAACTTTTTATTGTTCCCATCCTGGTTATTTATTGGCAGTGAATTCTGAGCAATAGATCCCATGGATGTAAAAAAAAATTATTAAAGCCGTTTGCTACATCTATCCCCAGTGGTTCTGCTCCTTCTGTGATTTCAAACCACAGTGACTGGTGGTCCCTGTTCCCCAGGTGCTCCCCCCACTGTCACCCCATCACACTGTCCCCATTTGTGAGCACGCAGTCCAGTACTGCCTTCTGCTGAGTTGGTTCCATGACCAGTTGCTTGAGGAAGGCACCTTGAAGGAAGTCCAGGATAAATCTGCTCCTGGTTGATGATGCTGCTGCTGGGAGGCTCCAGTCCACGTCTGGAATACTGAAGTCTCCGACCAGCACAACCTCACCCTTGTCTGCCATCCTTTGGATGGCTAGCATCAGCTCCCTATCTATCTGTTTCTTCCTCCTGGGCTGGTGGTCTGTAGACCACACCTGTGCGGATGGCTGACCCCATTTTCCTTTCCAGCTTAACCTACAGTATCTCTCCCCCACTTTGTTCCTCTTGGACCTCTGTGGCCTTTATGCCATCTTTCACATAAAGTGCCACTCTTCCTCCCTTCCTGCCTGCCCTGTCTCTTCTGAATATGCTGTAGATAGGTATGGCAATCTCCCAGTCATGGTTATCATTTCACAATGTCCAGGTGCGACTGCACCATGACAGCCTCCAGATCCTCCATCTTGTTGCTAAGGCTCCTGGCATTGGCACACATGGCTTTCCATGATTTGTACTCCCTGGATTGTTTAGCTCTTCTACTCCAGCCCCCTCCCTGGTTGTATTTTATCCCTGGTTCTCCCGGTCTGTCCCTCTGTTGAATGTTGCCCTCTTTCTGCCTATCCACCTCTTGGGTTCTTATCTCCATCTTTTGCACACTGCTTTGTAGAGATATCCACTCCTCCTGTTCACTGGTCCCACTGCTAGCTGTGGAGGGTGGGCAATAGGTACCCTCCTTGCTGGCCTGTCACCCCCCCACCCCCCCGACTAGTTTAAATGCTTTTTCATGTAGCATTTTAACTTCTCATTTAGTGCTTGGATTCCCCTCCAGGACGGATGCAGGCCATCATGCTTGAAGAAGCCTCCATCCCTCCAGGTGGGTCCCCAGTCACCAATGATTCCAAACCCTTCCTCACAGCACCAGTTCTTCAACTATGAGTTAAAGTTCCTGGTACTTGCACCCCTACGCTCTCCCATGCCTCTCACAGGTAGTACTTCTGAGAAAGTGACAGAAGTAGCTACTTGCTCGAGACCCCTCCCCAATTTCCTAAACTCTTCCTGAATTTCCTTACTCTCCCCGTTTGCCAGGTCATTAGTACCTAGGTGGATAATGACATCCAGCTTACCCTCCTGTCTTGCCTTCCCGGCGATCCCAAGGATCTTCCTCCCATCCCTCCATGCCATGGCACCCAGTAGGCACCTCACCTCCCTGTCCTCTCCCTCCTGTGTTCCTAGCTGGATCCCTCTTATGATAAAGTCCCACACCAGGATTCGCTTCCTCCTCCTCCTCCTCCTCCTCCTCCTCTGGGGTCCACTGCTCTTTTCACTGAGGTCACCTCCTTGGTTGACCTCCACATCCTAACTTCCACTTCCCTGGGTACTTCTGTTTGGTTGTCCCCATTTGCCGGTGTGGCATATGAGTTCTGGAGTGGAATAGGATTTGGGATGTGCCTCTGCCTGACCACCCTAACCCTCCCCAAGCCCACCGTCATCCAAGTGCTCCTCATTCTTGGCATCCTTTGAGGCAATGGCGTTAGACTGGGTGGTCTCTGGATAGGGGCGAAGGTGCTCCTGACCCAGTTTACTTCCGCTGCGAGTCTGGCTACCTCATCCCGCAGTCCAGAGAGATGCCTGCAGATAGGGCAGCACCTCAGCGTCCAGAAGGTCTGCCTGAATACGGCTGCCCCGCATCCACTGCAATGCACCACTCCCCACATTATACTGCTCTTATACTGCTATTCCTGTACTTGTCTGTTACTGAAGCTCTCCTTGTAGTTCCCCCTTTATTAATTTACTGTCCTGAAAATCCTTCCACTGAACCTCAGATATTTTTTTTTCCCTTAAAAAAAAAAAAAGTAACAGTCAAACACTTGTTGTGCCGACGGCGAGCTTCCTCACCCTTATGCCCCTCCTACTTCACAACCCATGCTATTCCCTGTGCTTAGATCCAGTCAATCAGATTTAGCAGGGCATATTTATTTATTTAAGAGTTTTACCAGGCATGCATACTGAGCAGGGTACCGCTGATTCCAGATGCCTGGGGGTGGGGGGGAGTGGGTGAAATACAGTAGAAATACAATCGAATATACAATGCAGTAAATGTACATTAAGTACAACTTAGTTGTGCCCTAAAGAAGAAAAGACAATAGTGCAACATGTATCGGAGAACGCAGTGGGTACAGTTGTGCTGAACCACTAGCTACTAGCTGAGGGGGACTATATGCATAGCAGTATTAAGCATATAATTAACAGTGGGGGAGGGGGAGAATTTGCAGCAAGTAAAGACAGCAAAGGAAAAACAGCACCACTACAAGCACACCAAACTAGGTTTTACATTTTCAACAGCCCAAAAACAGTTCTAAGTAAAGAGAGCAAAGAAATAACAGTACCATTAAAAGCCCACAAATTTAAGTTTAAAACAAAAACAGATGGCCACACCACCACCACCTTTACCCTACTGCCTCAGTAGGGAATAATCAGGAATGGTCAGGATGGAGTCAGAGAATCTGGCAGATAGCCATGTCTCTGAGATGCAAAGTATGTCAGGGGAATGTTGAGCAGACTGAGGGCATTTAAAAATGTCGCCAATCTCTGTGTTGAGGCTGCAGTATGCTGCTGTGACAGAGCTCCGTACCTGCCAAGAGACGCCAGAGGGGACCGCCGACATTCTGCTGAGAATTCGGGGAGTGGGCTGCTGCTGAGAGACACCCAAGGGGACCATCAGCATTCTGCTGATGATTTGGGGAGTGGGTTTCGGAAGCTCAGTCCCGTTCAAGAGTCTCAGCATGTGCTTATCTGGTTAAATATGGAACAAGATCTATGAAGTGTTAATAACATGGAAATAAACTCTTTATTATTCTTAAATAAACGAAACCTACCTGTCAATATGAAACATATGCCCACTGAAATGTCCACAGACTCGTTCAATACTTTACACAATTTGTTGGGGGTTAATTGAACAGCACATGCTGAACAATCCTTGGAAATAATCCCAAAATTAAGCTATCAAAAAATATGTTACACTTTAGGTCATGGGAAGAGAAATGTATTAAAAAACTTGGCCAAATTGTTAAAAATCATAATATTGGCACATTTTTTGGAAATGCAAAGACAGTTAAATATAGGTGAGAAGGAGCTTCCTAACTACCTTCAAATAATGCAATCCATAACGAAAGCATTTCCCCATACATCTCCACACTATAGTCCGGATGGTAAATTGCCTACATAGAAACATAGACTTTGACAGCAGATAAGAACCGCTTGGCCCACCTAGTCTGCCCATTTCCATGCCTACAGGATAAGCTGCAGATCCTAGTTAACCAACAGCCTATTTCTTCCTACCCCCACAAGAATTGTCTTATGTCTGTCCCATGCATTCTTAAATTCTCCCACAGTTTTAGACCCCACAACCTCCTCAGGAAGGCTGTTCCATGCATCCACCACCCTCTCTGTGAAAAATACTTCCTCACATTGCCCTGAGCCTCCATCATCAAATTGTGTCCCCTTGCTCTTGCACATCTCTTTTTCTGAAAGATGCTACCCTCTTGGACTTTGTTGATTCCACTTGGGTACTTAAAAGTTTCTATCATGTCCCCCCTCTCCCTCCTTTCCTGAAGGGTATACATATTAAGCTCCTTTAGTGTTGGTACACATGCACAAAACTGGCAGTACCAAACAATGCTAGCAGCCATAGCACCACACACACAGGCTGGAAACAGTAGGGGTGGGGACAGAAGAGCATCAGTAGCAGTTCTGTACAGTGCAGGAGACAGTTTCAGCAGATGTTCACTGACTGGCAAGAAGGACTGCTGCAGGACTTCCGGTGACGTTACGCCTGCGATGGCTGCATGATTTCTCGGCACCAGCTCCACCAGGTGATAAAGCACCCAAAATAAATTGGTTTACCTAAAAAGACTGGGCAAAACTACTAAAAGTTAAATAAGGATGCCTAAAAAAAAAGTTTGGGCTCTCGAAAATTGGTGCTGGACAGCGCTGATCCAGACTGTGTTTGCTTAGATAGCGACAGCTCCCAGACCTGTAGCAGCAGTGAGTTTTTGGCAGAGGAACTAAACAAGGCCCCCAGTAACATGGCAAGGCAGATGGATGCTGTACTTCAGGAACTGCGGGATTTTAGGAAGGAGACCCGATCTACATGTTCAGTGCTGCGCACCGACTTGGGGACGATCAAGAAAAGATTAAAGGATATCGAGGAGCAGGCCACAAATACAGATGCACGCCTGGACTGTGCAGAGCGTGCCATTATGCACCTCTACCATTCCACCCAGGGTCTTCAGGAGAGGGCAGAGGATTCAGAGGTGCATAACAGGAGAAACAACCTGAGGATTAATGGGTTTTCAGGAGAAGTTGAAGGCTCTAACAACACAATTTCTGCAGCAATGTCTACGGTCCAAGTTAGATCTACCAGAGGTGGTGACCATGGAGATGGACTGCGTCCACCAAACCCTGGGCCCAAAGCTTGGCAAACGCCCTCAAGCTCTTCTGGTCCATTTCCTCAGATACACCCAGAAAGAGATGGTACTACATAAAGCATGGCAGCAAGGTGATCCAACACATCAAGGTCAGAGAATTTATGTTAATAATGATTACCCGACTTCGACTGCACTTAGACGGCATGCATACGCTCCAATCTTAAAAAAAACTTAAAGAAGTTAAGCTGAAATTCCGTACACCATACCCGGCCAAATTGGTGGTCAACTTAAACGAAGGTCCCAAGACTTTTGAGTCAGCTGAAGAGGCGGCTAGGGAACCGATTAAAATGGGGACAGATGTACCCCCCCCAACAAAGCAACCTGGCACAACATTCACAACAAAACTGGTGCAGAAATTATGGTCTCAGGAAACTTCAAGGGAACAACGTAGATTAGAACGAGCTAAAGCGGTTCAGCAGATTGTCGACAACCTGAAGAAGCAGACTGCGAGACAGCTAGGAACTTTGCAGACCTCCCAGGAAACCAAATAAAACGGACCTTTTTGGACATTTTTTCTTAGTATCATTTAACTATTCTCAAGTGGGGTCCCCTGCCTGTCCCCTCCCCACTAGCTCCATCTTCCTCCGCGAATGACAAAGATGTCCCTGCTTATCCCTGATGTCCCTCACTTCCTGATGCAGGGGTTTCGTTTTGTCTCAATACTTCTAAAGGGGGGTTTTCTCCCTGTTTATACCCTGCCCTCTCTGCAGGTGCACGGGCTGTACATCCCCTCACCAGGAGAAGATTCTGGGGGCATTTTGACAAGGATACCTCTGTGGGCCTCTTGGCTGGACGCACATCAGTGCAGACCAGAGGAATATGTAGGCCATGGAGGGGCTGCTGATGGGGTATACTGTGCGGGTGGGGAGGGAGGATGGAGGGCTTTTAGGCTTACCATATAAGGGGTCCCGATCGATCGAACACCTCTTAGCCACGACAGTTGGCATCCTTTTTACTTAACCTGAATAATATTAGCCCAAAGTTAATTGCAGGTGTTTCTGCTCCCTGGATACATGCTGCCTACCCTGGGGGGAGGCGGGCACTTTTGCTAGAGGCAGTTTTTCTTTTCCTAGACTTTAGGAGATGCATTCTCCATAGTCTTCCCGGTTTACTAGTGGTGGCCTGCCCTTCCTGTGGCACTCCGCCTCCCCATAAGCAGTGTCGGTGGAGGCTGGGGATGCTTGGGGAGGTTCAGTAGGTGCTCCCTGGATGTTTTATATTTTATTGGCTCTGGTGGTCCCGCTACCCAGGAGGTGAATTCTGGGATACACTGGGGATTTTCCCCTCCTTTCTCCCTAGCTATTAATGGCCAGGGATTAGATCACTAATAATGCATGATTACACATTTCTCCCTTCCTGGTGGAGCACAAGGCATGACCAGCTCTCATTTACTGTCTCCCCCCTCCTTCAAGAGACTATTTTCATCTAGTCTAACTTAGGTTAGACCTTGCCAAAACTTTTTGGCACAACGGCGCTTGGTACTCTGCCCTGTTAGCGGGAACCAGCCCTATGGAAGTCCTCAGTTCTAGCCCGTCCCTAGCCCAGTTGGCAAATAATGGGTGTAAAAAGTTTGGTCTGTTAAGGTTAGTTAGGCCAGTTGTATTTTTTTGCAGTTGGAGAAGAATTATCCTCACTATACCCCATTAAGGCAGTCACCATTTCCTTTAAAAATAAATAAATACGTCAGTGTCAGTGAGTTAATAACCTGTACTTCAACACAGAAATTTAATTTGAATGCCCGTAATACGATACAATGTCTGGGGCACCTTTGCAGGTTTTCTCCTTAAAATGTTAATGGGCTTGGCAGCCCAGTGAAGAGAACAAAGATGATATCATTATTTAAGAAATCTCATGCAGGAATAATATTCATTCAAGAAACCCATATGAACAAAGTTGAACATGGAAAGCTGGCTAGGGGAGGTTACACACAGGTATTTTCCTCCTCATTCCCTGGTGGAAGGAGGAGGGAGTGGGTCGCCACACTGATTTCCGGTCTTACTCCATTCGAAGTGACATCCAAGTGGGCCGACCCCGAGGGTTGTATGGTGGTGGTGGTGCAGGGTTTGGTGTAGGGCAGGAAGGTCACATTAGCTAATGTGTACTTCCCCCCTGGTTCCACCCAACAAACCCTTCGTTCCCTTTTAAATAAGGTGGTCCAACTTACCAGGGGCACCCTGATATTAGCGGGAGATTTTGATATAGCCTCCAATCCAAATGTCGATTCCTCTAGGGCGACTAAGGGCAGACAACCAGCTCCTCACAAATGTTTTAAGAGATTTGTCCAGGAGGTGGGCTGGGTTGATGTGTGGCACTCCCTTCACCCTAGAGATACGAAATATACGTTTTATTCTGCTGTTCATGGTTCTTACTCTGGGATAGATCACTGCTATACACAGAAAGAATGCTTAGAAACTCTTAGGGAGGTAGTTATAGGTGATACTGTTCACACCGACCATGCTCCAGTTATAACAAAGTGGGATTTAGGCCTTGAAAAGTGAAATACGCTGTGGAGACTAAACCCTGTCTATCTTAAAAATGCCCAATTTAGAGAATTTCTAGAAGAGAAAATACAGGAAATTTTACGTGACAACTCAAGCCCGGAAATTTCCTCAGCCATCAGGTGGGACACATTGAAAGTAGTTCTAAGGGGCCACCTAATACAGTATTCCTCCCTCCAGGCAAAACAGCAGAGAGAAAAACAATCACATTTGGAGGCAACCCTTCATTTTCTCCAAGCTGCCCACCAACAGGGGGACTATTCAGTAGAGGCCCAGTTAAAACAGGTTAGGCAGGAGCTGGAATCATTGGTTCGACAGAATACAGAAGTGGCATTACCCTTTTTAAGGCAAATATATGGGGAAGTGGGACTGACAGCCTCCCGCCTACTGGCGTACAGGCTTCGTAGGCAACGCCGGCTCGCCACTATATCCACTATTAGGGACCCTACATCAGGTATTATTTATTCTAAACCTGACCAGGTCTCCCAGATTTTCTGTGATTATAGATTATATACACCAGACCATCCATCGGACCCTGGGGACACTGGAGCCTTCCTTTCACCATTGAACCTCTCATGGTTGGATGAGGATCAAAGATCTTCTCTGGTTCCCCCATAACACTTCTGGAATTGAATGAAGCCATTTCACGCTCCAAAACTATGAAGGCCCCTGGCCCTGATGGGTATGGTATGGAATTCTATAAACAATTAGGGCAAATACTAGCCCCTCTCCTCCTGGGGGTTTACAATGATGTATTACAAGGCTCTGTGATCCCCCCACCCAGCTGGTCATACGCAGTAATACCCCTAATTCCCAAACCTGGTAAGGACCCACAAAATTGTGCAGCATATCGCCCAATTTCAGTTTTGAACGTAGATTATAAATATCTGATGCCTATCCTGGCTAAGCGTCTGGATACTGTTCTCCCCACAATAATTAAATTAGATCAGACAGACTTTGTTAGTGGCAGATCCACTACAGATAACACCAGAAGAGCCCTACATTTAGTTCAAGAAATGCAATCTGTGATAACACCCTCTTGTCCTTCTCAGCCTTGACGCTGAGAAGGTGTTCGATAGAGTCTCGTGGCCTTTTTTATTTGCTGTTCTAGGCAAGATGGGCTTCCCCGCTTTGTTTATTTCTTTGATAAAAACACTTTACTCATCACCTCGGGCTTGAGTGAAAGTCTCGGGACATCATTCACCTTATTTTTCCCTGTTTAGGGGTACCCGGCAGGGTTGTCCCCTGGTTTATTTGCAATTTTTATTGAACCTCTGGCACAAGTCGTTAGGGACTCCCCTTGCATAAATGGAGTAGAGATGGAGGGTATGTAACACCACATAGCCCTTTATGCGGATGATGTGCTGCTCTTTTTAACAAATCCCCCAGTCAGTACCAGCAGTTTGCACTACTAGACCTATTCGGCAGTTGTTCGGAGTACAAACTTAATACTACCAAAACTGAAGCACTGACTTTTCATTTTTTCCCTCTCTCCAACACTTAAACAAGGATTCCCATTCCACTGGGATTTAGATAAATTAAAGTACTTGGGTATATATCTCTCCCACCGGACGGCTGATATAATTAAACATAATTATGATTTGTTCCTTACACAGTTACAGGCAGACCTAATGGGTTGGAATATACTCCCTTTGAATTTACTCCAGAGGGTTGATGTGATTCGGATTGTGACTTTACCTTGAGCCCTTTATTTGTTTAGTAATGTGCCAATGAGTATATGGAACTTTCAAATAAAAGACACTCAACAAATTTGCTTTATAAATATGTATTGGAAAATTCAAAACAAACAAACTGATTTGCATAAACAGTGGGAAAAGGAATTGGGTAAGACAACAGCAGAAGACGACTGGGGAAACATTTGGCGAAACAGTCATACATACCTGAAATTAGACAACCATACACAAACACAGATTAAGATTTTACATAATGCATATTGGACCCCTGTTAAATAGAATAAGCACAATCTGAATACAGGGAATTTGTGCTTTAGATGTGAACAACAACCCGACAGTCTTTGGGAGTGTCCAAAAGTACCGCTATAGGATGCATTATGGGAAAAGTTGGTAAAAAGCTGTGTTTTGAAAACGCCTTCAGTACTGAAGTCTGTATAACTGGTAAATTTCCTCCTGAGCTGACTAAGATGATAAGATACTGGATATCTATGGTGTCAATGTGTGTAAAAAAAATAGTCCTAAAGAACTGAAAAACACAAACATCATTACATATACTGAATGGTTGGGTTTTATCCTTAACTCTATTCAAACTGAAAAACATCATCAAGTATTCATAACAAATTTGACCTATTTCTTCAAAGATGGGGGCCTTTAAATAACATTTTGGTTGGAAATGATATATCTGTGTAATAATAGCATATGGTTCTGTAACTACCTCTTCTGTGACAATGCAATGTATCCTGTCATAGACTATGGTATGATAGAAAATATTTATACTATTGTATATGAAGACATTGTGTAAGTATTCTTTGATGTATACATTTGGTATTGGTGAACCCTTGTATTGTTTTATGCTGCAAGTCTTGTGTTTTATGTTTGAATAGTTTCTAAAATTTAATATAAAACTATTTAAACACAAAGCTATAGCTGTCAGGGGTGCATTATTACCTGCATGTAAGGATTCCCATTGACAATGTAGAGCAACACAGGGACAAAAAGGCCGTTTAGACATGCCCTCTTTGCTCGTGGGTCAGTTCCAAGCATCAAAAGGCAGAAAAGGAGGCTCCCTGAAGAAAAAAACATGTTGGTTTGAAACGCCAGGGTTTTTTGTACCATTTCTTTGTTTTCCTAACACTTAATAAAACACTGCTAAACTAAGTACTTTAGTGGTGGTCCTCATTTGGTGTGTGGCTTCCTTCGTTTTTGTGCTTGCATGTATATTTGAGCTATAGCACCAGGATGCACGGAATTGCGATGGATATTCCTTTTTTATACCAAGTATTAGAAGGCCTGCACTTAAAAGTTTGTTACCCATCACACAAAATCAGACATAGTGTACATACCTAGTTTGGCGAGACAATATCTTCATTTTGCAGCATCAATACATGTAAAAGATGGGCACAGTGAGCCCACTGGCCCACAAGCATTTGGCACCCCCTGCTCCAAGGCACTTTGTTGAGGTGTCAGACTCCCTCCCTCTAGTGGACCAGCTCTACACCACTCATTTAAAAGTCACAACATTTTATAACACTACAAAGTGCTAGTGGTTAACAGTTATGTGCAAGAAAGTGCCACACATGATTACGAACATCAAAAAGAAAAATATGCGTCATTATTCCACACATAGTTTGTCAATGTATTCTTCTCATATAATAACTTTAAATATTCCCTGTATCTGTACTTGCACCATTTCCAGCGTTTATGAGTAAAAGGCCGCTGCCTCAAGCAAGTGTAGTGACTGTCGTTATCCAATGAATTTTAATCGATGTCAAGTAATACAAATCACTGCACTTGCCTGAAATGGCAGCCAGCAAGGGAGGTGAGTAGAGTGCAACAACCACCCACCATCTTTAGATTGGTGGGTGTGCGGGGGGGGGGAAGGGGTTAATGGTTATGATGGTGGGATGGAGGCCAACTAACTACCAGAGAAAGTAAAATAAATTATGGAACGAAGTACACACTATCGGGGACCAGAGAGGTGATGTGAAGTCTGTGTGGAGACACTGATGCACGTCACTATGCTGCATCACAAGAAAGGCAATAGTCGTGAGGCTATGGACTTTTGCCAGGTACTACTGACTGCTGCATGTTATTTTCTGTAACATCATTGTTGCCTTGGGTCACTCATGAAAATCACTAAATGTCACTGAATGCATTAGGAGCAAAAAGGGTAAATTTGCCCACAAGTAGCTACTCAAATATCCATATAATAACTCATATTGCCCCCATTTCAATGTATTTGTCCAAAATTTTTTAAAGGTATCCTTGGTTTCACTTACAACTATTTCTTTGTGCAATCTATTCCTAAGGCTGACCACTTTCTGTGTAAAAAAAGTACTTTATTTTTGTCAGTTTAAACTTTGTTACCTTTAACTGTAGTGGATGAACTCTTGTAGTCAAGCTTCTCTTCTTAAATTCTAAGTTTAGGTTTTTTATTAGTATCTCGTCCTGCAGTATATTATAAGCTAACAACAGGCCTCCTCTTTTCCTCCTAACCTCTAAAGGATGTAACTTAAGTTTATTCAATCTTTCGTTGTACGGATAAGTTCTGTAGGTTTTTCATTATTTTCGTCATTTTGTGCTGAATCCTTTCAACTCTTCTATATCTCTGTTCCTGTACAGACACCATATCTGTCCACCACACCAAAGTGTGTCTACACAGTTAACAAAACGATCAACTAATTAAAATACTGTACATCTTTCACACCCTGTATTTTTATACCAATTAACAGCATATACAGTCCTTATGGCAGAAATTACAAAACAGCTATTACCCACTGAGCAGGAAAATGTTGAGTCTCTTTTTCCCCTCTCAGCTTCCTTAGAGTCCAGCTCAAAGTGTGAAAGTAATGTAGCATCCAACTGCCTATATGATGTCATTTTGTTTTTTATTAGACAGTGTAATGGGTTAAAAAAAAATACTGTTTTCACATTTGCCCAACATAAAAAAACAAAATACAGTAAAATACAATGTACACACTTTGGTTACAAATCAAAAATCACACACGAAGGAAGACATCTGCAAACTGGATGATAGGATAAAAGTAACAAGCCATTTCAGTGTGCAGTTACAATTTTGCTGACTTGACATTCGGCATTCACTCCATCTGTTAGATGTTCAAAATTTGAGGGTTATAAAAGCAAAAGACCTTTCACCATGCATTCTGTTGGTGTGTGTCTCTATCTCCAGTGCCTACTATGGGACAATCAGGCCTGGTATACAGACTGCATTTCCTGTAATTTATTGAAAAATTATGTGGAGCTGTACAGTTAACTCACTGAGTCCTGGTGGCCATTTTGGGTCAGGTTCTGTAATGGATGGTTCCGACGCCATATCGCATCTATTGGACCCAACTGACTCCATAAATTAGTTCATACGAATTCAGTAACATCCTTTCTTTCTGTATAATATGTAAGCAATAGGACCTGACATGGCATGGGGTACTGGTGGCTACCTGCACACCCAGGGATGTGGATGAGGCCCAACGTCACAGGTGGAGGACTTTACAGCCCCTAGAAGTATGGGTATCTACCAAAACCCCCACAGTAAGAAGGGTCTTACTGCATTAAGAAAATGCATTGGGCAAATAAAAAAAATAAAAAAAACCACCAGAAATACAACACAATATAGCTTAGAAAATGTAGATAGTCCCTACACAGATGGGTTCTACCTGTCAATCATCTGTCTTTCTACAGATGCAGAAAAAGGTTTATAGTATATGGGTGCCTTCTGCTGTGTATAGATTTCAACAACTGCTGAAATGTTGTTGTAGGGCAGTTCAAAGGTCAAAAAAGCTGTTGTACTATCGTTCTGACAACACATCGATAGTACAACTTTTTACCCTTGACCTGCCACCTGATTGGCTCAGACGAGGCTCTGTAAAAATATAAAAACAAACATGGTGGCACGGTTTAGCGAGCACTGGGCAGCGGAACCACTGACTTTGAAGTCGGAACACGGAGAGCCAGACAAGGCTCCCTGTGTAAAAATATATTTTCTTTCCTGATCTTAATAATGAGCGACCTGGGGAGGCAAAATAAAGAAGGCGGACCGAGTACAAGTGGCACCAGCGTGAACGGGAGCACACAGGATCACCAACGGGAACGAGAACAGCACATACAGCAAGTAAGGAGAAAAAAATCAAGTAAAAATACTCATATACTATATAAAACAGTGGATGGGCAAACATCCACAACTAAGGCTGCGTTTCCATCTCGGGCAGTTGATGATATCAGCCAGACCTCTCGAGGTCTCTATGATGTCATCTACTCCCTCAATGGAAACACAGCCTTGTTGTGGATGTTCACCCATTCACTATTCTATATGTTTACCATGAAACTTAAGAAGTCAATATTCCATAGCATTCCTCTAAAAAGAATGCTCAGTGCCCCCGCCAACATGGAATGCATGAACTCAAAATTCTGGGAAATTCCAATGGCATACACTCACACAGATGCATATAGGCCTCATCTGGAGCCAGAGGTTCAATTTTATCTGGAGCTGGATTAGCAGCAGAGATTTCTCTGTTAAGCGGTTTCGGTTATTAGGGATTTTTATTGTCAGCATGGAAACACAAGAAATAGAAAATCTGAATAGTGCTTGATTTTTTAAAATGAACTTAAGTGTATTAGAAGAAATTCTATCAGATTTACTTTAAGTTTTCTGTTAGGTCCAACACTGTCAATGAGTAATCTTTAAACATTGGGAATATATGCACCCCAACTGGGGGGTCACTGGTACAGCTACAGCTTTAAAAAGCTGTGCCTGCAGCTCGGAATGTTGATGTCTTCAGTACTTCATGACTCCATTTTCCTCGTCAACACATTTTACAATGCAGTATAAAATAGCTGCCTGGAACACTTCTAAATATAAATGACATCCAATGACTCTCTGATGTACTCACGAAACTAAACACAGGACTGTCTAACTGATGTACTTGCATAAATTGAAGCGAAGAAAGTGTCTGTCTTACCTTGCCAGGTATCAATCTGCCCCTTTCCTTTCACAGTGTCTGTAGGGAGATGCAATCTGAAAGACGTGTCATATCATTCGGCCTTGCCCCAATTCCGAATATGTAAGGGGAAATCATTTGATGTTTCCTGTAACTAACTATCTGGGAAAAAAATAACATGAAGATTTCTTACAGCCTCAATTTTCTGACACTCTCAACTCTTAGCTATATATATATATATATATATATATATATATATATATATATATATATATTATATTTATATATTACACACACACACACATATATATTACAGGGGCGCAGTAGCACCCCTGTAGTTAGGGTTGAGTAGACCGTTTAATGTTAAACCCCAATTTCTACACCTTAATAACTTTGGCATCATTTGACAAAAGAGCCCAGAAGCTGGCACGTGTGGGCAGCCTGTCAGAGTTGCAAGACATGAAAAGTTTTGTGACAGCATCTTATTTGCTTTCCAAGATACAGTCCCAAAAAATGGGAAAAAAAATAGCCTATACTTAACATTGCATATTTTTTTGCTCTCACCTACAGCCTAGGTGGTGTAGAATTTTTTTTAATGAAACTTTCACAGTTGAAGGGGCCTGTGTCAAGGGAGTGCCTTTGGAAGGTTTCCTGAAAAATTATATGGTTTTACAGTTGTAAGGACTTTCGAGTTAACAGAAAAATGCAAATGGTAAAAAAAGAAAACACTCTATTCCAACATGTTAATTGTGATGTGTATTTTTATGTAAAACTATAGGAAGTACTGTTCAATACATTTCAATCATGTTTTGCTCTTTATTTATTATTTATTTTTTGAAAAGTATCACCAAGAAAGGCACGCTGAGCTGCAATAACTCGTTTCCAGATGCGTCCTACAGGAATGGGAAAAGTGGGGATACCAACATTAAAGTGAATGTTCAATGTGGTTCATATAAAGTTATTGGGCCATTAGCCCATTATATAGAAGCGTGAGTTCACCAGTACAACAATTTTAATTTTAAACATAGTAGTTTTACCAGGGACGGGATCGAACTGGCACCGAACCCGGCCAGCCGATCCTTCCAGCTTCCCAGCTCCCAATTCCACCGCACTTTCTGAATTTCAGACGGTGGCTAGGAGAGCGAAGGCTAGCCCCATACAGTCTATGGGGACTATTTTTAAAGCCATTTTTTAGTACTTTTAAACAGTCTTAGAGAGAAATTAAAGCAGTCGCTTAACTAGTAGTTAAGGATATGGGAGAGAAAACAGAAGGAGAACAGGTAGAGAACGGAGGGCGAGGGTGAGAGTATAGGAAGAGGTAGTAAGTCGGAGAAGAGGGTAGAGGGGGTCATCTGCAGGTGCAGGAGTGGGATGTGTAATAAAGGAGGTGGGATAGGGGACTGGAAGATGGGCTGAGCGAATATCTAAAGATAGGGAATTCCAGGCTACTGGGGAAAGGATTTGAGAAAGGTGATCTTCCAGAAGTGGAAGACTGGGAGGGGAGGACAAAGGTCCTATGGGTGGAATTGCGGGGAGTGTAGAGTGGAGTAGGAGGGAGTGAGAGAAGGGAAAGTAGACAGGGTGGCAGAGAGCCAATCCAGTACTTACCAATCAGGGAAGCACTATGAGCAAGGCATCTGGAACTAAAAGAAGGGAAGGAGAGAGAGGTGTAAAGGTTACAGTGGTGAGTAAAAGGGTGGAAAGTCAAGGGCAAAATGACAGAAAGAGTTGAAGCGAGTATCCGGTCTGGTAAGGGTGGATTTGGGGGGGGTACTGCAGACTACGTCTCCAAAATCAAAGATAGGGAGGATCATCTTTTGGACAATCTCCCGGCAGGTCGGAAGGGGAAGGCAGTTGCAGTGTCTATACAGAGCATTGAGTTTGGGGAGTAGCTTTATGTGGATGGCATCCACATGCACAACAAAGTTGAGGTTCTTGCCTAGCCATAGGCAGAGGTATCTGAAGGAGGAGACATCTTCCAAGTGATGAACCATCTAGGGTGTGGAAGGGGGGGTGGTAGCAAGCCTATACTTGGTGCCAAAGGTAATAAGAGACCATCTTTTTGGCATTCAGTGAGAGTTGGTTGTCACAAAACCAGCGCTGGACATTGTTGAAATCCAGTTGGAGCTTGGTCTCAACTTCCGAAGGTGAAGTACCAGAGACAAACAAGACATACATATGGATATTTGTGGTTGAGCAGGCATTTGGAAGGTCATTAAGGAAAATCGAAAAAGTATTGGACAGAGTACGGAACCTTGGTGGACACCAGTGTTTATGGGGGGGAGAAGAAGTTGCCAATTCTGACTGATTGGGACCTACCCATGAGGTAGGAGCGGAACCAGTGGGTGGCAGAGCAAGAGAGACCAGCTGTATTGAGTTTGCAGAGGAGAAGGGTGTGGGCAACAGTGTCAAAGGCCTTGGCCAGGTAGACAAAGATGACAGAGGTGATACATCCCTGAGCCATGCTTGAGATAATGGAGTTAGTGAGCCGGAGTAGGAAGGTAGTGGCATAGTGGGCCTTGCAGAAACCAGATTGAAAGGGGTGAAAAAGGATGAAGAGTCAGGAAAAGAGGAAAGCTGGGCCAGAGTCAAGTAGTTTAGCAAGGATTGGGAGTAGAGATATCAGGCAGATGTTGTCGGGATTATAGGAGTCGCCATTCTTATGAAGAGGGATGACAGTAGCAAGCTCCCAGGCTTTAGGGACTGTGGCTAGTGAGTAGGATAGGTTCAGAGGAATGGAGAGGGAGGGCTATTGCATGGGCCGACAGATGCAGAAGCTTGGGATCAAGCTCATCTGGGCTTTTAAATGTGAGGGGGTTAAGGGCTAAGAGAGCTTGCAGGGTGTCAGCAGGGTAGACTGGTTGGTAAGAGAAGCAGGAGGAGGAAGGTGTAGATGGAACTGGGGAAGGAGACAGAGAAGGGGGGTAGGGAGGCAAGAAGACTGTCAGCATAGGCGGTGAAGAAGTTACTGAATTCAGCAGCAACAGCTGGGGGGTCAGAGATGGTGAGATCGCAAACCTTGAGGACCGGGGAGGAGACTGGATGGGGTGGAGGGGAGGAGAGAACAAGGCATGTGCAACCTTCCAAAATTTGGAGGGGCTGTTGAGATTTTCCTGGAAGGCAGAGTTGAAGTATTCCGCTTTGGCAAGATGGATGGCCCTGATGCAGGAGTTCCTGAGGGAACAATATGTAATTAAGTCCCTGATGGCACCTGACGCTTTATGAGCCAACCATGCTAAATCATGAGCACGCTGGCAAGCCAGCAGCTCAGCCAATACCCAAGGGAGGTGGGAGACACACAACTAATTTTTTCACATCTTGACACCAAATTTTCAACATGTTTTTTTTGGGACCCTACCTCATGACCAACGACAGTGGAATTATGCTAATCAGACCCAAAAGACGATTTCACGGTCACTTGTTGAAATCACCTTTCGGGTAGGATTTGAACATTTTAACCACCATGTTCATGAGGTGGTGTCATAAGTTGGATATGCTGAAAATTTAGGGTCAAAATATGTAAAAATGAAAGTTATGAGCGTAGTTCTTTTATACGTTTGCTTTTAACTTAGGTCATTTTAACTTGTATTTAGTGGTTGGGGAGAGAAGATGATGTGCCAGGCCCTGCACTTCTGTAGGTGGAAGGAGTCTTCCCATGGCACAGGGCAAGGAGCCCTGTACATTTGCACCTGTTCACGTGGGTCCTGAAGGGACCGGCGTGAATGAGGATACAATTTCACTATTTCAAAAATTACGGAAACTCTGTACGAAAAACGTTGTTAATGCAGCAGCTAGGGTAACTCAATGCCACAAAAGTAGGGAAATGTGGCATTAGAGTTTCCAACCCTAACTCCCAAAAACATTATGGTTCTGATTCCCTGATTGTCAGCCCCAACGACCAGCCTGTTCCCAGACCGAACATCACACTGATCTCCAGTGGGCCCTGCGTGAAGAAAGAAAAAGTTACGTATCATAGTAATCTTGTTTCTTCCCAGTAATACTCAGGTATTCATAACTTTATGCAGTACGCCTTCTAGGCAGAACTGCCTGGAGAGATGGAACATATGCAAATGATGGAATCTTTTGCGTGAGCCATTTTTTCAAATGCTGCCTTCTACTAACTGCCTTAGTTCTAAACCCCTCAGATTTTCTGGAAGCCTGGAAAGACAGGCCCACGAGGACCAACTGTACTACTACTACTACTACCACTACTACTACTACTTATAAGAGGGAACTTCCTTAACACCCAAAAAAGGCCTCCAACTGGAGGGCATAACATATGAAAGAATACCCCTAAATGTCCAAATCACCTGAAAAAGGGGAGGGGGGAAAACAACAGTGAACACAATCACAACATATGTGCCAGAAGTGGCATTTATATCCCTGACAGCACAGTATTCAGGGGTGCAGAGGCTAAAGGTTCCAGAAATGGAGGCAGGGTGAGAAGTTATGAATACCTGAGTATCACTGGGAGGAAACAAGATTACTACGATAAGTAATTTTTTCTTCCAACCCCAGTAATACTCAGGTATTCATAACTTTATGCAGTCTACCAAGCAGTACCTTTGGAGGTGGACACAGAACCTTATTTTGGGAACAGACTATGTAGGACTGCTGTGCCAAACATGGCATCACCCCTGGACAGAATATCTAGGCCGTAATGCGTTGTAAAGGTGTGTACTGTTTTCCAGGTTGCTGCTTTACATATGTCCACCAGGGGAACATCCCCAACAGCTGCTACGGTAGCAGCTGTGTCCCTTGTGGAATGGGTCTTTAACCCTGTTGGGGGTTCCTTTCCAGTCTAAGAGTAACAAAAACTGAATATGCTGTACTATCCAACGAGAAATGGACCTTTTTGATGCTTGTTACCCTTTCCCACATTCTCACAGGTCAGGAACAGCTGCTTTGTGTCCTGCCTATGGACTGTAGTGGCTGTCAAGTAGTAGCTAAGAGCTCTTTTGATGTCCAGAATATGAAGACTCCTTTCAACAGAACTAAAGTGTTCAGTGAAAAAGACAGGTAAGGTAATGGTTTGATTCAAATGGAAATCAGAAACCATTTTAGGAAGAAACTTCCCGTTTGTTCTCAGGACCACTGTCTCTGTGGAATGAAATGTAGTCCTGTTCAATGCAGAGAGACTGGAGCTCACTGATTCTTCTGGAATAAGTCATTACCACAAGGAAAACAGTTTTTCATGTGACATATTTTAAACAAGCTGAAGACATAGGCTCAAAAGGGGGACCCATGAGCCTAACTATACACACATTTAGGTCCCATGCTGATACCCGTTCCCTGTGTGTGTGTGTGGGCTGTAAATGGGCCAGACCTTTAAAGAACCTTTTGAAGATAAGGTCTGAGGCCCAAGAAACATTCTGTCCAACTGAAATGTAAGCAGATGCTGCAGCCAGGTGGACCTTTAAGGTACTGGACTGCAAGACCAGTGAATGCAACTAGGTAAGATAGTCCAGCACAGCTGGGACACCAGCCTGTGCTGATATGGGTCAGGCCCTTAAACAGCCTTTTGAAGATAGGATCTGGAGCCATTAAAACATTTTGTCCAGTTGATATGCAAGCAGATGCTGCAGCTAGGTGGACCTTGAGGGTGCTGGACTGTAAGTCCAATGAATGTAAACAGGTAAGATAGTCAAGCACAGCTGGGACCCCAGCATGTGCTGGTACCAGTTTTCTGGCTCAACACCTAATAGTAAACCTTTTCCATTTTGAAGCATAGATTTTCTTAGTGGAGAGCTTCCTGTAATCACTAAAAAATGACCAAAACACTCAGAAAGATGCAAGCCTGCATACTGCAGGCCCTCAAGAGCCATGCCTTGAGCCTGAGTGACCTGAAGTTTGGGTACAGGAGCATCCCCTGGTTGGAGATTAGCAGATTGTGCCTCCGAGCATGCAGGTACTTCCCTGGCCAACTCAGAGCCAGAGCATCCAGGGGGATTGTTCCCAGATCTGGTGGTGGTTCTGATGGGATGCAAACAAGTCTACCTCTGGGGTATCCCACCTCCTGAAGATCACTTGCACCACCTGACTGTTCTAGGCCCATTCGTGATGGGACTAGCTGATTTGAGTCAGGGTATCTGCCTAGGTACTGTCCTAGCCTGGCAGATGAATAGCCTGCAGGGGCCCATGGAGAATGCTAGACTCCATATTTTCATGAGTTCTGGTGCAGGGAGGGCTTGACCTTGTCCCTCCCTGCTTGTTTATGTAGTACATTGTGGTGGTATTGTCTGTTCTGACCTGTACCACCTTCCCTGTACTAGTTGTGTGAAAGCCTTTAGTGCCAGTAACACTACTCTTAGCTCCAGCAGGTTTATGTGCAGGAGTGACTCTGCATTTGACCATGTGCCTTGGGTGGTGTGAATCCCCAGATGGGCGCCCCGCTCTATTAACCCCTTCCCTTAGGTTGGCTTCCTCTTTCCACCATTGGAGGGCCTGTAACAATGTTTTTTTGTTACTATAATTAGTTTCGAAAGAGGGTCCTTTCTCTTGACACCAGTGAGCCCTGAGGTGAAACTGAATGTCCCTCATCTATAACCTGGATTCCAGAACTGTGCCAATGGCAGGTGCCATGTCGCCAGCAGCTAAAGAAACTGTCTTGCAGTTTTTGGTTTATTCAGGCTGAATGAGCCCACTATCAGTGGAATATTTCTTGCCCTGCCTTGCAGGGTATTTAGATCTGCTCCTATGAACTGTAGTGCCCGAGAAGGCTGAAGGACAGACTTTCTTTAGATTTATCAGGAACCCTAGAGACTCCAGGAGCCTCTGGGTGAGGAGATCATTGATTCTAATAATCTAAAAGCCTTTTGGCAAATGGTGTATAATGGGGTGAAAAGTAGTTATTCTTCTTCGGCAGTATACATCCCAAAAGAAACCTGGGTTTCTTATCTTAAAAAATTATTTACTAGAGATGATTCGCAATCACCCAGTACTCGGCCTATGTTTGAATGGATCTCATCTGAAAAATACAAACCCCTGAATATTACCTTTAGTTATGTCGAGTCCATAATTTCAAAATTAGCTAACAGAGCACCCGGTCCGGATACTAATCCAGTGGAGATTTATAAAGATCATAAAAATTACTGGGTACCTTTTTTTGTAAACTTTTTCAACATATTCCTTAAAGAAAGGTTTATTCCCTACTCATGGGCCAAAAATATAATTGTCCCCATACATAAAAAAGGATAATTTCAGCCCCTTCAAATTATCGACCTATTAGTCTCCTAGACATCAGTTGTAAATTATTTTCTGGAATACTCCTGAAAAAACTCCAATAATGCATTGACAACTGTAGTCCTCTTTCCAAATTTCAGACATGTTTTCAACATGGATGTTCTACTTTAAATAACATGTTAGTTTTGGCTCATACAGTGGAAAAATACAGGTTACTCAGGAAGATGAGACTGTATGAATTATTTATAGATTTCACGGCAGCATTTGATTACGTTGTTAGGGAAACATTAGGGAACACACTGCATGATAGAGGCCTTCGTTTAGACATACTTATCCCTATTGTTTTACTACATTCTAATACATATATTGCAATTAAATATGATAACATGGGCAACATCCCTGAATATTTCCCCACTAATAAAGAGGTGAAGCAGAGTTGCCCTTTAGCTCCCCTATTATTCAATATTTTATATAGATTCCCTACTCTCTTTTGATGCTGTGCTTCCTTTAGATTCCCCTAAAGTCAATAACATATACATCCCCATTTTAGCATATGCGGATGACCTGATATTGCTTGCTTCATCTTCTATAGGATTACAACGGAAATTAGACCAGCTTAAATTAAAATGTTAACTTCAGCTGGGAATAAACTTAAACAAAACTTAAGTCATGATATTTGGTAATAAATCCCATAACCAAAATATCTATTTGGGTGCCCACCCTACTGAAGTTGTTCCAGCCTATACTTATTTGGGCATCAAGTTCACTTCAACAGGTTCATGGACTCCCCGTGTTAACCGACAAGTTATAAAGGCTAAGCATACAGCAAAGGCATTATTACGATTTAATGTAAAATTTGGAGGCCATTCAGTATCACCTGCTATTAAGGTGGGAGAAGCTAAGATTACTCCTCTTCTCCTTTATGGTGCAGAGGTTTAGGGAACTAAGTAACTGTCCATCTTAGAACTCCCATTATTGTACTATTATAAGGCTATTTCACAAGTTCCTCTCTCCACTGCAAACTCTGCAGTACTTTCAGAGCTACAAAGAATCTCAGTGTTATCTATATTGAATTTCAGACTAGTTTCATACTGACTGAGAATCATCAATAACACAAAAAATGATATTCCACTTTTTTGTCTAACTGAGAAAATAGCATGGTCTATTAACTGATTTTGCTCCCCTTAGTTAAAAAGCTGATTGCAATTCTTAAAGATATTAACTCTCTTCATCTTTAGAAAGACTATGCTGGGAATAACAATAACTGAACTATATAGTCTCAATAAAACAGAAAATGTTTGCATTAGATCGAAAGATTCAGATGGAACATGTTAGAAATCAGACACAGGCCTTTTGGTTTAGTCGATATAAAATTGAGTCTGTTATTGAAAGTTATTTTTTGCTCCCCATTAGCTCTTAGAATTCGTAAGATGATTACGTGAGCGAGGTTTGGTATTGTCATTTCCAAACATATGTAACATAGAAACATAGACTTTGATGGCAGATAAGGACCACTTGGCCCACCCAGTCTGCCCATTTCCCTACTTACTGGATAAGCTGCAGATTTTAGTTAACCAACAGCCTACTTCCTGCCACCCCCACTATAATTGCCTTATGTCTGTCCCATGCATGTTTGAATTCCTCCACTGTTTTAGACCCCACAGCCTCTCCAGGAAGGCGGTTCCATGCGTCCACCACTCTCTCCATGAAAAAAATTTCCTCACATTACCCCTGAACCGTCCCCCCTCTATCTTTAAATTGTGCCCACTTGTTCTTACACATCTCTTTTTCTGAAAGATGCTACCTCATGGACTTTGTTGATTCCTTGAGGTACTTGAACGTTTCTATCATATCCCCATCTCTCCTTTCATCAAGGGTATACATATTAAGCTCTCAGTCTCTCTTCATATGGTTTCTGATGCAGACCCTGCACCATTTTAGTTACCCCCTCTGGACTGCTTCCATCCTGTCTATGTCCTTGCGTAGATGAGGTCTCCAAAACTGCACACAGTACTCCAGATGGGGTCTCACCAACTGTCTGTACAGAAGGATAACCACTTCCCTTTTTCTACTTGTGATGCCCCTTCCTATGCATCCCAGTATCCCCCTGGCTCTCCTTACTGACTTCTCACATTGCTTACCCACCTTTAGATCATCTGATATGACTACCCCCAGGTCCCTTTCCATTTTTGTTGTTGTTAGTACCTCCCCTACTATTGTGTACTCTTCTCCTGGGGTTTTGTTTCCCAGGTGCATTACTTTGCACTTCTTTGTGTTGAATCTAAGTTGCCATAAGTCTGACCATTCCTCCAACCTTGCCAAGTCCCTTCTCATCCTTTCTACCCCCCTTGTGTATCGACTCTATTACAGATCTTTGTGTCATCTGCAAAGAGGCATACCTTTCCCTCCAGACCCTCTGCAATGTCACCTATAAAGATGTTAAAGAGGACTGGACCTAGTACTGAGCCCTGAGGTATTCCACTAGTGACCCCCCTTTCTTCAGAATGTGTTCCATTCACTATTACCTTCTGTGTCCTGTTGTACAGCCAGTTTGCTACCCAGGCTACCACCCTGGGACCCACTCCCAGGCTGGCTAACTTGATTATCAATCTTTTGTGCGGTACTGTGTCAAATGCCTTGCTAAAGTCTAGGCAGGCCATATCCACAGCCCCTCCCTGGTCTATTACTTTGGTCACCCAGTCAAAGAAATCTATTCAATTCGTCTGACATAACCTTCCTGCTGTAAATCCATGCTGCTTTTGGTCCTGTGCCCTGCTGGCCTCTAGGTACTCTACAATTCTTTCTTTCAGAAGTGATTCCATCATTTTCCCTACCACTGAGGTCAAACTTACAGGTCTGAAGTTTCCTGCTTCTCCCTTGCTCCCACTTTTGTGAAGGGGAATCACATCTGCCCTCCTCCAGTCCTCAAGTACCACCCCATCCTCCCATTTGTTAAAAAGTGTGGTCAGTGGTGTCACTAGGTCCTCCCTTAGTTCTTTTAGGATTCTGGGGTGAATCCTGTCAGGCCCCATTGCTTTGTCCACCTTGAGTTTTAGGAGTTCTTTCAGGACGCTTTCTTCTGTAAATGGACTGGTGTCAACCCCCCTACCCAGAGTGCTTCTATTGTCTGGTTTAGGCAACTCCTCCTCATCTTCTTTTGTGAATACTGAGCAAAAGTATTCATTCAGTAACTCTGCCTTTTCACTGTCTCCCTCTGCCCACCTTCCCTCTCCCTTATTAATCTTCACTATTCCTCCCTTAACCTTTCTATGCTCTCTAATGTACCTATGAAAGGTTTTATCCCCCTTTTTAACTGAATTTGCTGTTTTTCCTCGGTTTGGGCTTTTGCTATTCTGACTGCCTTCCCCACTTCTTTCTGCTTTAATGGATACATGGGGAGCAATAAATAACTTTCAATAACAGGCTCAATTTTATATTGACTAATTGTATTTTAACCAAAGTCAGTTGAAGGCTCTCAAACAACTGACTGTATGCAACAGAGGCTTTATTGAGACTCTAGACCATATTGTAATACAATGCCCTTTATATAATCACTGTAGAGACCACCTACTAAAATAATTTTTAACTTGGTATGCAGACATAAATAACGATTCTGTGTTTATTTTATTACATCCCATGAAGGTAGAAGATGCCAATATGGCTGCTAAATTTATATCATATGTTATTAATTTCAAGAAAAAGGAATTTGTTAAATGTATTAAATAAATATGTACAAATCTACCGTATAGAGCATTTACGACAACTATACTGGCTCACTACTTTTATCCTTCTACTGGTCTTTTGTAATTACACAAAACGAATGCACTTCACTTTTGTAATGTTTTAATGTCCTTTCTGTAATATCCAAACCATCATTGGATGAACAACAAAAATATGATGCCGCCCCTGGGTGAGCTGCAGACGCTCCCACTTTCTGGGGTGATTTTGCAGCCACCAGCCAGTTGTCTAGGTATAGGAAAAACTGACACCTTGTCTTCGAAGATGTGCTACAACCACTGCCAAGTACTTTGTGTATACTCTTAGAGAGTGACCTGATGGGAGTCTGAACCTGAGGCACTTTCTGTGAAACTCCCTTATGGGGAAGATAAGCATCCTTTAAGTCCAGTGATGCCAACCATTCCCCTTTTTGGAGTGCTGGCAGAATCAGTGGCAAAGTTATCATCATTCCGAACTTTGGCTTTGTTAGGTGCCTCTTAGTAGTCTGAAGTCTAAGATAGGCTGCCACTCCCCATTTTCTTTATGGTACCTTTTGCTATACTAGGACAGGCACCACTGTCTGACGGCAACAGGTTTTGAACCTCTTTTTCTAGGATTTTTTTCTCTCTACATCTGTAGATGGGTTGAAAACTTTTGTTTTTACTACTGGAAGGAATCTGAACTTAGAGACAATCCCTGACTCACTACATCCAGTACCACTTGTCTGTGGTGCCTGCAGTACCCCTGTTGTGGGTACTGCTGATACTGAGGCACAGCCATTGCCCGACAAAAAAAGGCTTGCTGTGAAACGATCTGCCCTTGCCTCCCATTCCCTATGTCTTAGTGGACAGGGAAGCTTTCTTTTGTAGAAAAGCTAATGTAGGTGGTTTTGTATTCATCCACCTTTTTCATGTAAGCCTTTATCTTTCTCCAAAGAGGAAATTCTCTCTCCAAAGCTGGTCTCCGGGCTTCCTTACTCATGGGCTATACCTCCTAATGCTGACAGGCAGGCAGGAATCAGACCTCTGCAGCAGGGGACATCCATCCCTCTACTTCCTGTCTTCTCCAGTTTACTTCCTGCCTTCAGTGAAGCAGGTACTCTGCAGCAAAGCTCTGTCACAGGTGGCAGGGCTGAAAAGACCAAGTCATAAAATTCTTAATTCTACATGTGGAGCAGCTATAGGATTGCTAGGAGCAATTTGGAATCACCCCGTGGTGGGACCCAGTCTCAGCCTTGCAAGCTGCACAGACTGGTCCCACCTCTCTCAGCGGCGCACTGGTTTTCTCGCGATTTTGGGCTCCCTACAACGGACATCTGTAAGCCATCAATGCGAGGAAGACTCCTTATTTAAGTACCAGAGTGCTTCTGGGGCCAAGTGCTTTTTCTCTCAATGAGTGGCTTTAAGAAAATATCAGCTTCTCGTCGAAGGGGATCCAGGCAGCATGCTGAGGAGAGTGCCAGGCCACTAGATTTTGGTCTCCCCCACAACGAACATCTATAAGCCCTCAAGGCTAGGGGGGGGGACCTCCTCATTTCAGCAGTCCTCAAGGCTAGACTCATTTCAGCACTGGAGTGCTTCTGGGGACAAGTACAAGTGCCTTCCTCCGATGAGCGGCTTTGGAGAAAATGGCAGCCGCTCGTCGACAGGCAACTAGTCGATGGGGATCCCAGCAGCACACTGATGCGAGCGCTAGCCCACTCATCAAAAATCACTGATGCGAGTGCTAGGTCTCTCGTCAACGACATGCGCTAAGGAGAGCGCCAGGCCATTCATCGACATTGGGGACAGCAGCACAGCAGTGGTCCCAGATCAGATCTCTCGTCGACGTGCGGTAACACTGGAATGATACCCTCCTCGTGGAGTGCTGAGGGCACCCAGTAGCACTGTAGGGTTCTCACAAAACAAACAAATATCCCTACAGAATGAGGTGCACAGCGCTTGGGGATACAGAACAGGCTCCCCTACAGGATGACGAATGCAGCGCTTGGGGACCCCCCCCCTCTTAAACAGGACCAATGGAGCTCCCTCTCAGCATTGGTCAGCCCCCCCCTCGAAGAGCAACGGACAAGATGGATCTTATTCAATAAATTTACTGCTTATAGCAACTAATGGAGGAGAGCAGCTTAGTATTTTGCCCTTAAAGGGCCAGCAGCAATGCATGCATCTTCTGCAGCATAACTCGGAAACCTCCAGGGGGAGGCGGGTATGCTGATTAAAAGGGGAACAGGACCATTTAGGGCATGGCCTCAGACAAACCTTTCAGGGGCAAAAAACGTCAGCATGGATTTGTCTCCGCTTCTAATCATTTTCCCTGGGTCACCTTGCCTAATAGGTGATAAGGCAGCATCCGCCAATGTCGAGGTTGAAGGAGGCAGCCCCTTCCGTGACTCAGACTGTTAGTCAACAGACAAGACAGGTCTGAACAAGCAGCAACCACCAGGTCTGAGACAGTAGCGGCCACCGGGAGACCCAGCAGTCCGCAGCCCCCTCTCTGGCTCCAAGCCTCTTTGTCAGGTGAAAATGGGTCTTTGCACTGGACCCAGCATGCCTCTTGGGCCCACTCCCGGGTCTCCAGATGGGGGCCCGCACAACACAAAAGAAAGCCCTGTCCTCATTTGAACAGGAGCAGTAGTCCTCACATTGGTGTCGCAGGGAACGTCACCCGACTCCTCAGTCTTCAGTCCATCTTCCTCCAGAGAGAGGGAGCTAGGGGGCTTATCATCAATCTCTATCGACGCACTGTCCACAATCTTTGACCTGGAGGAGCTAGTCTTTTTTTTTTTAAATAAAAATTATGTCATAGCCGGGATTCATCTCTAATCTTTCCTGGAGGCTTCCACCCAGCAGAAACTGGCTTTCGTCTTACAGCTGCCGCCAACCCGGCCTCAGACTTCCCTATTCCCCTAGCCATTGGGGACCCGATAAGGAGGAACAGCAAGGTCCAGAATGCACCAATCCGGTGGCCTGATGGATCTCTAAGCTTCTCAAGTCTGACAAGAAGCAATCCAAAAAGTGGTTAGGCTGCCCTAGAATCCACCCTTCGATTTCAAACCTGACCAAGAAGTCAGTCATATCAGCCAAAAGAGGGGCTTCTTGCAGGGTCCCAGTACAAAGACCATGTTGTATCAAACCTCGGCCTGCTGCAACCTCTGGCTTCAGATCTGGCAAGCAGCCGCCTCTGCTAGAGCCAGTTGGTTAACGCACCCAATGAAGGTAATCTTCTGTTTGGGCTCAGCCCTGAAGGAGGCAGTGAGGGACTCCGGGGAGAGGGCCAGGGTGCATATGCCTCATCAACAGGTGGGGGCCAGTCTTGGTTCTTCAGGCCCTAGTCGCTTTTTCATTGCAATAAAGTGAAAACACTAACTTCTCCGGGGAAAAAGCACATGCTATCCAGGCACTTCCTTGAGTAGGGGGCAGGTTAAAAAAAAAAAAAACCTTTGAGGAAGGGACCCAAGCTAAGTCGGACAGAGGGATCCTAAACATTACCAGCATGGGTTACCATACAAGCCCCCACTACCTCATGTGGTGCCCTATCTCTGGCAACCCATTGGTAAGACAGGCAATGCTACTGGCCATTACGGACCTTCTGTAAACAGGCTAATTCCCCCACAGAGGTCAACTGGGGGGTTTTCTCCCCATTCTTCATTGTGCCAAAACACATGGGGGATTCAGGCCAGCCCTACATCTCGAATTCTTGAATAATTCTGTCCACAATAGACCCTTCAAGGTGGAAACCTTGTTGTCAATCAGGGAGTCGAAAAAGGAGTTTTTCCAGCATCCATAGATCTGCAAGGTGCCTAGCTGCATATTCCCACTTAGGACCTACCCAGTCACCATCTCAGATTCATAGTGGGAGAGCAGTACTTCCAATTCAAATCTCTGCCATTTGGGTCTTCCTTAGACCCTTAGAGGTGCTAGTAGCGGCCATAGTCCACATAAAGGCCCCACAGTCCGGTCAACCATAACAAGCGGTGGCGGAGGTAATCTGGTGCCCGTCGGTACACAGGTTTCTCATCAACTGGAGAAAAGAGATCCCAAACTCCAAACCAGACCTTGACCCTCCAGGGGGGTTAGACAGCATAACACATGCCAATAAGGTCATTCCCCAGAAACTAAATGTACCTTGCCCGGAAGCACTCTGAACAGTAATTCCTCAAATCAGGATAGACTGATTCCAACTGACAATCTGATAACGTTGCCATACATCAACCATTAGGGCGGCACAAGAATTTCAAAAATACCAAGGGAATCCTTCTCTTTCAGTGGGCTGAGCACCACTGAGCGATGTATATGCCAGGCCAAGAAAATGTCAAAGCAGACTGGCTCAGTCGCAAGGTTGTTCTACTAGGGGAATGGGAGCCGAAGAACAGTGGGCAATCCTCAGCTAGTTTCGCCTGCTGGCGGAACTCCAAGGTAAAACGATTCTACTCCCTGGCCAGGGACGCACCAGTGATGGCTCGGGATGACTTTTCCCTAGACAGGGGTCAGTTAGGTCTCCTGTATGCCTTTCCTCCGATACCACTTCTGTCCAGAGTCCTCCACAAAGTGGCTCCAGCCTGGGCAGAACCAAGTCTAGTTCGTCCCTTATGGCTTTTCCACCAATGGTTCCCACTCCTTATTCATGTGCCAAGGTGTCCACCTCTAACCTTCAAGTTCAGCCCGGACCTTCACCATCAGGTCTGGTTCTTCATCCCAATTTGAACAATTTGTCTCATTAGGCCTGGAGATGGAATGGGAAAACTTCAAGGAGCTAGGCTGCACAGCTCCCGTTATTGAAATGATGGGGAACTCATGTCGTCCATCTCCATCTAAAGGGTAGTATAGAATTTGGAGGAAATTCTGGTTCTGGTTTCATTCCAAACATGTACAAAACTATCCAATACAATTGCCTGTACTACAGCGGTTCCTTTAAGATAGACTGAACAAAGGACTGCAACAAACCGCCTTACGAGCTCAGTTTTCGGTGCCGGGGGCACTCTTGTTGACGGATTCAGGGGAATCGCTGGGATCACACCCCTACGTCTGGAAGTATCTAAAGGCAGCAACATTCAAACGCCTTCCAATCAACCACAGGTACAGTCTTGGAGGCTCAGCCTGGTGCTCCAGGCTGTGACCAAGGCCTCCTTTAGAGCCTCTCAAGGAGACATCCCATATGCATCTCAAAATGAAGGCCGCCTTTTTTCCTCATATCTATTACTTCAGCCAGGAGAGTCAGCAAACTAGGAGCATTGTTTACCCAAGAGCTGTACACTGTCTCATCAGGCTAGAAGAGCTCCAGGTTTTTTACATAAAGTTATGACTCCCTTCCATTACAATCAATGGTTCATTCTTCCTTCCCTCTGCCCACTTCTGAAAAATAATAAGGGAAAAGAATTTCATCCACTAGCCCCAAGAAGGGTGATGAAAATGTATATTAAGAGAACGGAAGCTATACACAAAACTTCAAGTTTGTGCATGTCAACTACGGGCCAAAATTGTGGGCAACAAGGATTCTAAAGGCTTATAGCCAGATAGATTCCATCTGTCACCTCCATGGCTTCTGATCAAGCTCGAGTAACTTTGCCCAGCCCAGGGAGAGCCTTTTCCACCAGACCTATGGCCTCTTCGGGGACGTACTTCAGAGAAGCATCTCCAGCAGACTTATGCAGAATGGTCACTTGTTCGTCCATTCACACGTTTACAAATTGTATTAATTGGAGGTCAGGTCCTCGGCTTAGGCATCATTGGCCACGGAGTGCTTCAGGTGGTGGTGGACCCTTGAGGGCACTGGACATTCTTCCCACCCGGGACATTTGGGGATGTACTGCTTTTGTATATCCCATGAGTAAGGAAGCCCGGAGACCAGCTTAGGAGACAGAAATCAAAATTTTAAATACCTGTAAATTTTCTTTCTCCGATGGCTTCGGATTCCCTCCCAGAATGTATACAGTTGGCTGGCCTCGGCCACATATGCCTTAAAATTTATTTTTTTTTGTTTCCAAGTTCTTGCAGTAATGCCACACTGGACTGCTTTAGGAAGAACTGGCGAAGACAGAAAGTGGAGGGCTGGATGTCCCCTGCTGCAGAGGTCTGATTCCTTGCTGCCTGTCAGCATTAGGAGGTACAGCCCATGAGTAAGGAAGCCCGGAGACCAGCTGGAGACAGAAAATTTACAGGTATTTAAATTTCAATTTGCCCTCGACTGGGAAATCCATAGCCTTGGTTTAGGTATCCTGAGTGTGGTCTGTGACTCACAACTAGGCAAACCTCCTCTGAACGACTGTATCTGCCATCCATCTGGCAGCAGTGTCATTACAGTCAGCAGCCATTTGAACTGGTATGTGGCTGCTCCCAAACCAAATACAGAAGTTTAAATGCCTGTAAATTTTCTCTCTCAGACTGCTAGTCTCCGGGCTCATCACTTCTGGGAGGTCCTTCCTGGAACCACATGACAGGCAGGAGGTATACAGACTTCTGCAGGACGGTGATACCCTTTTCCACTCATTTCCTCCAGATGTCAGTACTTCTATAGCCTCTGTCTTCTGAGGAAACACATAATTTGGAACAAACACAAGAAAGGTTAGTGTAACTGCGGCCGGAGGCCGACTTTCAGCATTCTGGGAGGGACGGAGCCTGGAGACCAGCAGTTGAAGAAAGAATTTACAGGTATTTAAATTTCTATTTCTCTCTCTCAAAGCTGGTCTCTGGGCTCATCACTTCTGGGATATACTAAAGCAGTACATCCCTCCACTTCCTGTGTGGGAAGAAAGTTCATAGTCCCTTATGGGTCCACCACTGCCTGGAGGACCCTGCGGCCAAAGGACGCCTCGGCAGAGGAGACGACATCGAACTTGTAGAATTTTGCGAAGGTATGGACGGATGATCACGTGGCCGCTCTACATACGAACATACGAAATTTGCCAGCAGATAAAGGCTTAGAGGTCTATCAACTCTGCTCGAATGTGCAGCTAGCACACCTTACATAAAAGTCTGCTGGGGAAGCCTCTCTGATGTCCGCCCAGGACGTAGCTATCGCTCGGGCTGAGTGTGATCGCACTGGTCCCGGCAGGGCAATCCCAGCCTTCTGGTAGGCCATGGTGATGGTGGAACAAATCCACCTAGCAATAGAGTCCTTTGATGCCTTCTTACCCATGTTTGGGCCTGATGTAAGGATGAATAGACTTGAAGTCTTACGGACTGAGTCAGATCTCTTGATGTAAATTTTGAGTGCTCTCCGTGGATCAAGCATGTGAAATTCTCTCTCCTTCTCATTCTTAAATTCAGCGGGTTGAGGACAGAATGAAGGCATGTTCAAGATTTGGTTGCAGTGAAAATGAGACATCACCTTCGGTAAAAAGGCCGGATCTGTCCGCATGACTACCGAGTCTTGATGAAATATGGTGTAAGGTTCTTTGGATGACAGGGCTCCTATCTCACTGATGCGTCGGGCTGAGGGGATTGCAGTGAGATGGCCTTCACAGGGAGATGAAGTAAGGATGCCGCCTTTAAAGGCTCAAAAGGTGGCTTGGTGAGTGCTCTGAGTACTAGGTTGAGCCTCCAAGGAGGTACTACTCGTTTTATTGGAGGATGCTTCAAGGTTGCTGCACTCAGAAATCGAACGTGAGGAAGAGCTCCTAAAGTTTCACCAGAGTCCACTAACAGGAGTGCCCCTAAAGCACACACCTTGACTCTTAAGGTAGCTGGTTGGAGGCCCTTGTCAAAACCCTCCTGAAGGAACTAAAGGATGGTAGGCAGACATGCAGTCATCCGGTAGAGAGGTGTCTCATAACCAGAACAGGAATTTTCTCCAGATCCTAGAATAAACCCTGCAGGATGAGGCCTGCCTGGATTGAATCATCATTTCTATGACAGGTGCAGGGAAACCTAACTCCTTGAGAGTTTCCCGCTCAATCTCCATGCCGAGAGGGACATGTTGTGTGGACTGGAGTGCAGCACCAGTCCCCAATGTAGTAGGTCTGGGCTTGCTTGGAATGCCAGGGGAGAATGAAGTGACATTTGGACTAAAATCGGGGAAACCACAGTCTGCGGGACCACCGTGGGCAAACAAGAATCACCGTTGCTTGATCTTGGGCATTCTTGTGCAGTACCCTTGATAAGATCGGAATTGCAGGAAAAGCATACAGGAGATCGAACTGGCCCCAGTTGATGAAGAAGGCGTCCTGTGCCATGGCCTTCTCATCCTTGCTGAGAAAGCAGAACCGTGGAACTCTGCAATTTTTTCAGGAGGCAAAAAGATCTACCTGTGGGTGGCCCCACCGTGCTGTGATAAGCTGGAAGGTGCTGTTCTTGTGCTCCCACTCCCCTGGTAGGATGTCCTTTCGACTTAGCCAATCTGCTGTGACATTTTCCTGGCCTGGGATGTATGCCGCCCTTAGACTTTCCAGGTTGTCTTCCGCCAACTGAAAGAGAAGAAGAGCCTCTTGCAGCATCCAAGAGCTCTTTGTGCCTCCTTGGCTGTTGATGTATGCCATTGTTGTCCGATTGTCTGTAAGGATGAGGACATCCTGGTGGGAAAGCTGTGTCTTGAACTGCAGCAGTGCCAGGTGGACTTCCCACAGCACCAGTACACTGATGCTGTAGAGGGGCTCCACAAGAGACCACTTGCCCTGTGTTGAGAGCTGTTCCGAATGCGCCCCCCAGCCCCGGAGACTGGCATCGGTGGTGACTCTGATAAGGGTATCCCAGAATGAAACATAGAAACATAGAAGTTGATGGCAGATAAGGACCGCAAGGCCCATCCAGTCTGCCCATTTTCTTTTTCTACCTTATAAATGTGCCATCGGCCTTTATTCTGTCAGTGGCCTATCTATTCATAGTCATTTGTATTGCTCCCTTATGCCTATCCCATGCCTGTTTGAAGCCCTGCACTGTATTCATAGCCACCACTTCTTGTGGTAAGCCATTCCATGCATCCACCACCCTTTCTGTGAAAAATAATTTCCTTACATTCCCCCTTAATCGGCCTCCTCTAATCTCATGCTGTGTCCTCTTGTCCTGCTATTTTTCTTATATTTAAACATGTTAGACTCTTTCACCTTGTTTATGCCCTTAAGGTGTTTGAATGCCTCGATCATATCACCTCTCTCCCTCCTTTGCTCAAGGGTATACATATTGAGCTCGTTAATCTGTCCTCATATGTCTTCTGATGCAGTCCCTGCACCATTTTGGTTGCCCTTCTCTGGACTGCCTCAATTTGGTTAATGTCCTTGTGAAGGTGTGGCCTCCAATACTGCACGCAGTACTCCAGATGGGGCCTAACCAGCGTCTTGTACAGAGGGATTATTACCTCCCTCTTACGACTTGTGATACCCCTACTAATACACCCTAACACCCCCCTAGCCTTAACTACTGCTTTAGAGGTCTGCTTGGATGATTTTAGGTTCATCAGTGATGTTGATGCCCAAGTCTCTTTCTTCCTTTGTGACTGCTAGCAACTCCCCTCCCAGCCTATAGGTGGCTTCAGGGTTTCTCTTCCCTATGTGCATGATTTTGCACTTCTTTGCATTAAATCCCAGTTGCCACTCTTCTGACCATTCTGCTAGTTTATCCAGATCTCTTCCCATTCTGCCCATCTGACACCCCTCATGATGTTGTTCTACCGAGTCCACCACATCAGGGAGTCCTTCACCTGGCGAGATACCTGAATCCTCTGGTCCATTGTGCCTCCTCGATTGGAACCACTGCTGGAGGAGACCTGACTGGAGAAGTTGCATGTGGACTAGTGCTCAGGGCACTGAGTCTGCCAGGTAGACCATCGTCCCTATGAGCTGCATGAAGGAACGGACCAGCAGGGATTGAGCTGCTTGGATTTTGTAAATGAGAGCCCTCAGTTCTTTGAATTTCGATTCTGTGGGGAAAACTTTATTTTGGATCGTGTTGATATTCACCCCCAGATGGCTCAGAGACTGTGACGGTCACAGAGAGCTCTTCCTCAGGTTGATTACGAGCCCCAGAGAGGAAAGGCACTGGGTGACTTCCATCACTGCTTGAACTGCTTGATCGTACCCTGGGGCTTTGATGAGAATGTCGTCCAGGTATGGCAAGAACTGGATCCCTTGCATTCGGAGGCGAGCGACCACTGTCACCAGGACTTTGGAGAAGACTCTGGGGGTTGTGGACAGGCCGAAGGGTAGCGTCGTGAATTGAACATGGTGACCTTCCACTCTGAATCTTAGAAATTGATGGTGTGCTTTCCAGATGGGAATGCGCAGATAAGCATCTTGTAAATCTACTGAGGCCAAAGAGTCCCCCTGATGGATTTCTTGGATGATGGAGGACAGGGTCTCCATCTTGAATGTTCTGTGATGAACAAAGCCATTTAGAAACTTGAGATCGCCGGCCCGGTGGCGTAGAGGGCTGAGGCGCGGGCGCCTTACCTCAAACCATGCCGGCGACCGGGTTGAACGAACTTCGGGTCACTGAGAGTCGGCAGGGGGCGGGAGAGGATCGAGCATCCCACAGGACTGCTCTCACTCCCGGGGGTGGTTAGGGCCATGCCTCGCTCTGTTGCAGCCGGTGGAGCCAGGGCACTAAAGCGGCGCGACAGAGGAAAAAAACAGAAAGGCAGAAAAATGGTGTCCGGAAAGTGACCGGATGGATGCCGCCTTGATCCCCGCCCATGGAACCCCCAAAGAGCCAGGGAACTCGATCCCAGCAGCATCAGAGCCGAGAGCAAGAATGCCTGAAGGCAATTTCTCTCCGGAAGGGGGGGGACCTGTCCGACGAAGGGTTACGTCGGGCTACCCTGGTTGACTGAGATCTGGGATCAGGGTAAGCTGGCGTTGGGGTGGGTTCGGAATGGAGTAAGTGGGGGTAGTCCTTGGCAGAAGGCCTGACGGAGAGGCCGGTTGGACGCAGGGGGCGATAAATAAATAATGCAAAAAATAAAAACAATGTTTTATAATTTGCCATCTTTTTTCAATTTATTACCATCATCCTTATCTTATCTTATATCAGCAATTCTGTTAGAGGAAAATGCTGCTTTGCAGGGGCTCCTACCCCTGCAAAGCTTACCCTCCAGTTTAGCTTTTGCAAGAAAAGCGGTCTTTTCCTCGTGCCGTGAGAAATAGTTTAATTTAATTATCAAAGTCCACTACCGGGAAGTATGGCAGGCGTTGGAGTGGCTCCATTAACTGTAAAGGTGCAGCGCCGTACTGTGCATGTCAATGCATTTGTATTGAAGCACACGGTGCAGCACCGCACCTTTACAGTTAATGGAGCCACTCCAACATCTGCCATACTTCCCGGTAGCAGACTTTTGATAATTAAATTAAACATCTTTGCAGCGTGAGGAAAAAGCCACTTTTCTTACAAAAGCTAAACCAGAGGGTAAGCTTTTCAGGGTCAGAAGCCCCTGTAAAGCACAGTTTTCCTTAAACTTGTTTCAGACATGCACTAAAAAACTACCTTCTTGCCAACTGCCAATGTAAATGCTTCTCTGGACTGACTTACCTGGTAGTGTGACTATATATTGCTCATTTTACTTGTCCCATTTACATTCTGTATACTTGTTAAATGTTCTGGCTGCCCTTGAAAACAGGTCTTTGGCCCAAGGTCTTACCAGATTTTAAATAAATAAAACCAAAACACATGATGCAAAACCACACACACACGCACCGCACACGCACACACACACACACACACACACACACACACACACACACACACACACACACACTGTAGATTTTAGCGGACTTCCCAACAGAGCAATTTGGGTTAGAAGGGAAGCCACTGAGCTGCCCCCAAACCATGGACCTTATTTTGAATGTCTGTGTCCCTCACTGGAGTGATAGAAGGTTGAGACATAAGCAGGAAAGACCATCTTAAGTGTAGTATATCCTTTTCTGTGCGGATCATGCTTCTAGACACTAGCTGAGAAGACAGAAGCACCGTTTAAAGCAGCTTGCTCTCAGTCAAGCATGGGGAATGTGGCAACAGAAGGATTTGCACTTGGATCATAGTTCTGAGCAACTAGACCTCTCAATTCATGCAGAGCAGAGACCAGAACTACGTAAAGAACTCAAATTGTAGTATATCTTTGAAACTGAACACACTATAAAACTCTCTGGAAGGATGGCAAATGTGCTGCAAGATCCTGAAGCCAAAAGTCTGTAGCAGAAGTAGTCTTTCACCAGGGCAAACCCCAATAAACTCTTAGGCCCAGATATTCAAAAGGGTTGCGCGTGCGCAACTCCAAAAATGCGCCATTCTGCGATATTCAGAAGGGGCCAGTTGCGCCACCAAAAACATGCTGAGCAACAGCGCAATGGAAATGAAGGCATGCGCAACCGAAGGGGGCGGGTCCATGCATAAAGTGCACAATGCGATCATCGAATACTTGAGCAATGCGCAAGAGTGCCCAGCCGGAAGTTGGGCAAGTAGTAGCGAATTGAGCCAAAATAAAAGGCTCAAGGAAGTGGCGAAAGAACCCAGCAGGCCGCAAACTGGGGAGAGAGACAGAGAGAGAGAGAGAGAGACAGGAGCTGGAAGGGCAGAGCGGGACAGTGCATCCAGGAGGACAGAGAGGCCAGTGGGGGTGCCCGTGCAGTGGAAGCAGCAGTGGGGCAGCGGGGTAACACAGGAACAGCAGCCGGGGGCAGAAGCCAGGAGATGGACAGTGCCAGCTTCCACATGGAAGCTGTAATGAGGGGTGAGACACCATGCTGCAGGGGGACGTGGCGGAGGAGCCAGTGGCGGTATGCCCCGACAGGCGGTATCGTGCCCGCATCAGCTTGAGCTGTACACAGGCGTCGAGATTGTGGGCGCGGCACGCCTGAACAGGGCAATACTGAGACGGCTCTGCGAGCTGTGCAGTGATGTGATGCAGGCACCTCACGACGGAGTCACGCCTGTCCGTGGAGACCAAGGTGACAGCCTGCATGTGCCTGCTCGCCACGGGCACCTTCCAGAGGCCAACAGGGGACACCACAGGCATTACACAGTCGGCCACGCCACGCATCCTCACCCAATTCCTCAGCAGCTGCTGCCTCATGCTGCGGAGTACATCCATTTCCCAGCACCGCTGACAGAGCGTACAACAAACATGCAGGAGTTCCACAGGGTAGCACGTATGCCTGGGCGCATAGGGAGCCATAGACTGCACCCATGTGGCCATTCAGACGCCACCTGGCCCGACGGCCAGGCATATCGGAACCGAAAAGGGTTTTCCAGTGCCAATCGCCAGGTGGTGTGTGATGCCACTGGGCGCATTATCAATGTCTGTGCCACACACCCTGGCGAGCACATGATGCCTTCATATGGCACCAGTCTGCACTGTGCCATCGATTCGAGAGTGGGACATCCCCACGGGTCATCTAGTGGGTGAGTACACATGTATGGAATGCAAACTCTGGGCAAGGGTGGAATGACACAGGTGCCATGGTAGTGGCACACAAGGATATGGGCAATATGGACCTGACATGACACTGATCTCCACTATCTCCACACAGGTGACTGCAGATACCCACTCCGTCCCTGGCTGCTCCACACCGCACGCGCCACGACCCCAGCGCAGCTATGCTTCAATGAGGCACATGCCGCAACACGAACATCATAGAGCAGGTGTTTGGGATGCTCAAGGCACGCCTCGATGCCTGGACACCTCCGGCGAGCTCACAGTACAGCCCCAAAAGGCCTGTGGGATATTCCTGGCCTGTTGCATCTGCACAACATGGCCAAAGACCATGGGATAGCCGACAGGTCCAAGAGGGGACAGCGATGGGGACGCCAGTGGCGCCGGGTGATGTTAGTGATGAGCAGCCCCCTAGGACGGAGGGACCACCGACTGACCCGCAGGCCCAGCTGCACCGGGACACCATTGCAGAAGAGCACTACGCCCAACACAGGTAAGTCAAGGGACATGTGCAGGCAACACTGTCCATGCGCAACCACAGGCACACAGGGGAACACACGTGCATGAAGGTCAGGGAGTTGAAGGTTCCAGGCATACCGACACCATCAGAGAGGGGTGAGCACTCATATGGACACACACACACACCAGGCAGCATACATGGGCAGCAGCACAGCACTGCGGAAATGACATTGCCAACACACAGCACCACCAACCACCCCCACCACCTGGACTGTCCACGTACGTGTGTCAGGACCTGGGCACCCTTGCACCTTGGTGTACAGTGTAATGCAGGCATCATCATGCACACGCACCTGTGGACAGCAGTTGGGAGAGTGTGCAGGTGGTCCGTGTGTCAGCTTGGTGAGCAGAGCACCCAGCAGTGCACTGCCCACCATGACACACATTGCACACAGGGCAGCACCAGACTGGGCCTGCACTGGGAGACAGCTCAGTCAGGTAGCACTGTCCCACGGCCACCACGGATGCGTGGGCGGCCCCGCCATGGCCCAGCAGCACTGGCAAGCTGAGCAGGGGCCACATCGGGTGGCGCTGGTGCACCACCAGGGGTCCCACTGTGCGAACGCGACCTTGCCCGCACAGGGGTCTGCATCCTGCCAAACAAACTTGCACCAGGGGTGCTCGGGATGCCCACAGCAGAACCCGGCGTCGACAGGCCTAGTGTCGCACGACGCCAGGAACGGGAGTGAGGCGCACTGTGTGGGGTGTGTGGTACAGGGGCATCTGACAGTGTGGCCACGCGTCCGCGACAGAGACCACTGCCTGGGTCAGCCTGTCAATGGCAGCGGTCACATCCGTCCGCAAGGACAGGCAGCCTGCTCGTCCCGAGCACACTCCCTGCTATGCCGCCCACGGACACAGACAGTGCCTCCCACGGACCTTGCAACCCGCCCCTGCAGCTGTACCAAGTCCTGCAGCAGGCGGGTGCGGGCCCAATGGGTACTGTAGCCCCAATGGCATCGTGACCCTCAGGGTGGACGGTCCTGGTGCACAGCACCCCTTGAGGGTGGGCGCTGGTTCGCCAGGACCAGGTATGGGCGGATCAAAGGGCGGTGGACATGTGCCACTGCTTGACACTGTACCCCAGACCTGGTGTGGGCGACTGCTGCTGCCGCCTCAACTGCTGAGCCCCCAGGTCCACCTGTTCCACCTCCGTGCTGACAACAGTGCCAGACACCTGCACAGCCACTGGTGCTGCCCCACCAGTGCTGACAGGCACAGCCTGGGACTGTGCCAGCATGCTGGTACACAGGTGTGAACCAGGAAGGCCCAGGGGCACGTGCTGGCCTGCCATGTGTCCGTCATGGGACACACCTATCACTGCCCATTGCAGGCCTGCTATCATCAATGGTGCAGGTGCGTGCACTGCAATAGGCACAGCATGCTGGCATACCTGCATGCCTGACTGCTGTGACACAGGCTGTGCACCCCTGCACCCGTATCACTGACACCGAGTTGTTGGCCCAGCTGCATGCTGCTGCAGTGCCTGCAGGCTGGTGGCGGAGGTGGATGGTCCCTGCTCCACGTCCAGCAGGTCTGCATCACTGTCTGGACCCACCACCACCACCACCGCCTCCTGAAGACGAACAGGATCTGTAACAGAAAGAGAGTACATGTGAGTGCAGTGAACAGCCCCCCAACAACACCACCATGTCATACTGCAGTGATGGGCTTCCACCTGTCTGGAATCCTCCACCTGGTACGCCTGAATGGCACTCGGCTGCATGGCCGCAACCAGTGTCTCCTCTGTAGGGGTCAGCCCAACACCACTGGTGGGCCCCACCAGTGCCAGCACGCGCCGCCCTGAAGGCTGCCACCTTCTCCTTCAGCCTCCCGCGGTCAGTCCCATCTTCTTCTGCATTCCTGCACGGAGCGCTGGTGGCTCGTGCAGGTTGACGGCCCGAGCTACCCCTCCCATGCAGCTGCACGCTCCTGAGGGGTGCCCTCCGTCCACTCACTAGTGGCTCATCCTCCAGGTAGGCCTGGAAAAGGCCTCCGCCTCTGCCGCTGTGAAGTTCGGCTCCTCCCACGCCCGCCGCCCACACCTCAGCTTGGCTCTGGTCAGTCATGGTGATCTGTATGGGTGGAAGTGGACACCTGTCACTGTGCAGTCGACAGCATTTCCCCATGAGCATAGCTGCCGGCCTGGGGGGGGGGGCGCGGAAGCCCCCCACGTTTCCACTCAGCATGGCAGATACTGATCGAAAGGGTGCCCTTTGTCCCTTTCTAAGTGCCCTTTTCATGCTCAGCCCCCTCAGCCTTTATCATCCTCCGCCCATGAGCATTGTCCTGAGCATCACACAGCATGTAACTCACCTCTCACCTGCAGTAACCAAATCTGGCCAGCACAACCCACTGTTGCATTTTTATAGCGCAACACATGCAAATGAGGTGTGGCGCAACTTAATGACATGCTAATCGCGCTACCGCGCTTTTGAATAGCTGATCGCATGATTTGCATATGTCGGTTGAATATCGCGTATTTGCGCCGGTTAATACGGAAGGTCCGCTGAGCCAACGGCGCAGGTTTGTGGCTGTGTGCACACTGCATTACGCATGCCCAGACAGCTTACCGATGTTCTATTGCGCTGCAGACCTGCTGAGCGCCGATAGGCTATTCAGACCATGGCCACCATTGTGCCAGTGGCGCTACAGCACTGGGCACTATATGGCGCTTGGCACTACCGCGCGATCAGTCCACTGTGGCACTGGTGCTCAGCTTGGCAGTCGCGCAGGATGCCTGCGCACGCCCCGTGGCACTGTGCGTAGCTCCGCGTCATTGCCGTGACCTTGTGTATGCCCTCTGACCCCTGGTGCTGTTGGCATGCCATGTGTACGTCCCTATTGCGCTGTCTGGTGACAGCACCATGTAAAGTGATGGCGCTGTTCGAACAGCGCGATTGGAGCCTGTGGTGGTCTATTGCGCAACAACTCCACGTGGGGTTACGGCGCAGCGGGGCGCCATATTGCCTGCTGTAAAGTTGGTGCCATGGCTAGGAGGAGGGCGGTGTCCTGGAGCCAGCTTGAAGTGGCCAACCTGGTGGCCCTGGTGGAGCCCCACTGTGAGGCACTGTATGGTGAGGCCCCCCTCACCATGCCTAGGACCCACGTGTGGCAGCAAGTGGCCACTGACCTGGTGGAGGTCACTGGCCGGGCCGGTCTGCTGAGCAGTGCCGCACGGTACAGTGACCTCTCGCCGGAGGGAGCCGAAACTCTGACGCCGCGCTGCGCTCACGCACAGGCGGGGCGTGGTGCTCAGGGCCAGGTGAGTGTACCATCTATGCACCTATATTCTCTGTAGGTGTGTGTGTGCTTGGGTGGCTGTGCATAGGTGCTGCCTCGGACACGGTGGGCTGTGTCAGTGTGTGCAGCTGTGCGATGGATGGTTATGGCTGTGGGCAGGCACTCTCACTGGGGCAGGGGCACTCTGCTTTGAGTCACACTGATGTTTGTCTCAACATATGTCTCCCCAGGCGGATTGTGAGGACACAGGGCCAGGTGGCGTGGGCGTGCCAGGCCCCGGTGCCGTGGGGTGTTGTGCCCCAACAGCAGCAGCAGCAGCAGCGCCAGACCCAGCTGCTGGAGGAGTGTGAGTATCATTACCATGGATGCTATTGCATGCTGGGGGGCAAGACCACCAGCCAGGGACACAACCAAAGGGAGGTCATAATTCCACTATACAAAACACTAGTGAGTCCCCACACTGAGTACAGTGTACAGTTCGGAGACCATACTCAGTATGGACATGGACTGGGTGGAGAGGGTTCAGAGGAGGGCTACACGGATGGTGCATGGATTGCATCACAAGTCCTATGCAGACAGGTTGACGGAACTGAACATGTACTCCCTGGAGGGGAGGAGGGTGTGGGGATATGATGGGGACATACAAGTATCTTACAGGGGGGAACAGAGTGCAGGAAAACAGTATTTTTAAGCCTAAAGGATGTTCCAGGACTAGAGGGCATGGGATGAAGTTGGAGGGGAGACGATTCAGAGGAAACATGAGAAAGTATTTCTTCACAGAACGGGTGGTGGACAAGTGGAACACCCTGCCAGAGGAAGTGGTGGGGGCTGACTTGGTCACGGGATTTATGAATGCATGGGTTAGCCATACAGGAATTCTGGAGGTCAGGGGTAAGGGGCAACAGACTTATAGGACAACAGAGTGAACTTACAAGGTCAAATGGACAGACTGGTGTCCTATAGGCCTTTATCTGCCGACACTGTCTATGTATCCATGTATGTAGGCATGACACAGGTGACCTGCATCACAGTGCAGTATCACGGCATGTCTGTGTATGCGCCACTGGTGGTCCAGGCATGCACTGGGCACAAAGCTGTGTACTGGCATCGCACTCACGTTGCCACATCACTTGCCAGCCTAGTTTGTACTGTGATTGACGGGCAGTGTGTGTGGGCGGTGTGCGATAGCTGGTGCCGCCTGTTTGTGATGGCCATGTGCATGTTCACTGTGGGTGGGTGCATGCCATCACAGGTGCGGGACATTGGGCTATATGGCTTGCAGGTTGGGTGGTGTTCAGGGTTGTGGTCAGTCACAGCCATTGACTGTGTTCCCATTTTCCTAGGCCTTGAGGTTCTAAGGAGGATGCAGCGGGATGTCAGTCGCCTCACAGAGGTCAGCGTGGCAAGCCACAGGATCCTGCGAGCAATACAGAGGCATGGACGCCATCAGGGGCAGACTGGAATGGGGCGCCAGCAGGGGGAGGACCAGGAGCCAGCTGGGCCATAGCCCGCATTACCCTTCCCACTTCTTCCATCCCTACCACCCTGCCTTCCCTCTCCAAGTTTTTAATCCCTCCCTCTTGAACACCCCTTCCTTGTACCCGTCCCCCTTGTAAATAGTTTTTATTGTTCTTGTTGCACTATGTTCAATACACATTTCTATTGTGATATATGAATACTGTGTTGGTCTCTGATTTGCAGCTGGCTATGGGTGCTCAGTTGCAGGTGTGTACATGCCATCTGGGCTGGTATGGTCCTGGGTATGTGTGTGTGTGTGTGTGTGTGCATGTGTGTGCATGGGGAGGTATCTCCAGCATGGCAGTGACTTTCGGTTGGTCTTGCTATCTGCTGCCACCCACTGCTGGGTGCACAGGGTGTGTCTGGCTTGTAGGCTTCTGTGTTGCATGGGGCTGGACGTGTGCTGGGGTCTGCATGGTTTCCTGCAGTGCCAGTTACTGCACATGGGTGGTGTCTTGGTCACAGTGCAGGGGCGCTGGTATACGGGGGCTGATGTGCTGTGGTTGTCAACCCCTGTGTGTGTGGCACTCTCCGCCTGCCAGTGGTTGTGCTGGGGTGTCAGGGCTCTGCTATGCTTTGTTGGCTTGTCCCCATGGGCACGTGGATCATCCATCCCACCCCAGTGATGCTGTGCTTGGGGTGTGCCAGTGTGGTGTGGGTTCTGCAGTGTGTTCCTGTGCCCATGTGTGGCATGGCTGGCGGTGAGCCCAGCCTGCCTCCCTGGATGTGCAGTTCCATTGCTCTGGGGGCTGTGCTTGCGTTATGGCAGCTCTGGAATGCTCAGCTGAGCTTCCATGGTTGCATCATAAGCGCCCAACATTTTGCTCACTTCCTTCCTGGTTAGCGCGATGGGCGCAGTATATGTGCGATATTCAGACGTTGGTTGCTTCAGCAATTTGCTCTGCGTCTATGTTTGAATATCGCACCTGTTGCGCATTTGGGCAACTGGTTTACGCTTGCTCCTGCTGTTGCGCCAGTTTTGAGCACAGTTTGAATATCCAGGCCTTAGTGCATATCCAGATAATACATCTCCAAGACACAATGAATCAGACTTTACCCACCATGACCATTCTAATTAAAGAGTACAACCTGAGGTTGCTTAAGTACCCAGACAGCAGTGAAACATTCTAGTGCTGTCTGGTTTTGTTAAACAAGTTAGCCCTTGAGTAACAAATGTCCGTTTTCAAGGGTGGCCTGGTACGGAACAAACAGCAGAAACTACAAAATACATGAAGAAACAAACACAATACAACAGGGAATTAACTAAGCCAAAATACTGATTTTCAGCTGTGCATGTGAAAGCACTAATCAACTGCGAAAAAGCACAGCACATGGCACAGATTAGCCAAATGAAAAATGCGTTATTTTTAATGTGTTTTGAATGTATAAACCCGAATTAAAAAAATGATTTGCAGTTCAATGCTATGCAGTTCAGAAGATGGTTAGCATTATCCTCCGATATGCATAGCATTTTTGTTATGCTATATAAGCTATTTAATACCCTGTACAATACCATACAGGTACACACATTGGACAAAAAACATGATTTAAATTATTTATAATACAAACATGTCATCAAGCTGCATAGCTAAAAGTTCAATAAATATTCTTAAAATTCAATAAAGACTACATGCAACTTCATATCTTGTATCAATGTCTGCTTATACAAGCTCTGTAGCAACATTCTTTCTCACAAAGTGCTACATCTATGTGTTATCTGAAATTAATTTCAAGTTCAACATGATCAGTTCTGGACCTCGGGGGCTTGCCAGCTGGAAGTCAGGATTAAAGGGAACACTATCTGTATAAACTACCCTTATTATTGGGTCCAGTGTCACGCCGCATCTGATCATTTATAGAACTCTTTATGGACACTATTACTGGGACAATAAAAACGTGATTATGCCCCATTATGATGCACAAAATGAGTAGATGAAGTGCTCTCTAATGTAAACCTTTGATACACTGGATTTGTATCCTGGACTGTGGCTATGTACCTTCATTTATTTGGTATGTGTCGGATTACCACAAAAAGAATAACGAAGTTTAAAATTCAATAACAACTAGTCTAGCATGCATAAAGATCCTAGAGTACAGAACTGCATACTAAGAGAAAGACCTCTGCCCCCGAAACAAGTAGAGATGGGCGTACTATTTGTATGGGGAATCCAAAGCTCAGATGGACATCAGAGATAATGCCTCTTAGCTGACAGCCTGTGGAGATTGACAGTAGCTGCCAGAGGGCAGGCTGAGGTACAAGCTGCCAGAGTGGTGCCCAGTACACCATCTAGTGAGAGTAAGGATCTGGTTAATTTGAGGCACACAGAGCCAAAGTGGCAGTTAACCAAGAATGCCTGAGTGAATGTCCCTACAGCAGTGCTGTCTCTTGCACATCAGACCCTGATGTCAAGCTGCTTTGTGAGAAAATGAGTGAACCCAAAACCCACAGCAAGTGGGAGATATGGTAAATTCAAAAGGCTGACCTGGAGAGGTTCCATCCCAAAGTAAAACCTCACCCACTTAATAAGAGGAGTCATGGGGCTCCTGTGAGAAATGTGTAAAGAGTATAACTTTTCTTAAAGAAAAGCAGTCTTCATTACAACCAGCCTCCCGATTAAAGAGCAGCTTCCAAGTAGCTGGTGGTCGATAAATGGAAATTACGTACCTACCGTAATTCTTGATCTTCTTGGACGGAATCTCCACCACTGATTCACACTGATGGGATCTACGCCAGAGGCAGTAAGACCCAGCGGGAGCAAACTTTTTGCAAGAGGGCCGGCGCCACAGATGGAGCCGCGAGGAGCGGCGCCACAAGCCTCGGCTTGTGCAGCAACGACTATCAGCGTCGACCCTCCAACCACCTCCATACCTCCCCCCCCAGGAGGTGCAGCATAACTAGTCTAGAAGGACAGCCTAATAAAAACCGGACACAAGATAGTCCGGACAACCCATATAAAAAGGGTCAACAAAGAAGTCTTCACAGCCTGAGGATTGAGGGAGTGAAGACCAACAACAGAGGTGAGCTCGGTGGATGGTGGGTGGGCGTGTGAATGAGTGGTGGAGACTTCATCCAAGAACATCAAGAATTGTGGTAGGTATGTAATTTCCATATCTTCCTGGACATAAAGTCTCCACCACTCATTCACACTGATGGGAGTACCAAGCTAATAATCCCCCAAGAGGGCGGCAGGAGAAACAAGAGCTCACAATTCAGGACAGAAGTCCGTTAAGGATAGTCCTGCCAAATGACAGATGTCGCCTGGCATGGACATCCAAGGCATAGTGCTTGACGAAAGTATGCACTGAGCTCCAGGTAGCTGCACTGCAAATGTCTGCAATGGGCACGTTGCAGATTTCCGCCAGGGATGCCGCGACTGCTCTAGTAGAGTGAGCGTACACTATGCCCTCCAGCTTAACCTGTGCCATGGAATAACAGTGGCGAAGGCATGCGATCAGCCACGCTGAAATACATCTGATAGCAACAGGTTGATCCAGCCTGGTCTCGATGAAGGACACAAACAGTTGTTGAGCTTTGCGAGTCTCCTTTGTTCTATCTAAATAGAAACGCAGAGCTCTTCTGACATCTAGAGAATGAAGGGTAAGCTCTCCTTCATTCTGGAAGTTCACAAAGTAAGTAGGTAGGACTAAAGGTGATTTAGATGGAAATCTGAGACAACCTTAGGGAGAAACTTAGAATGAGTCCTAAGAACGACTTTGTCCTTATGAAATACAGTGTACGGAGGGTCTGTAACCAAAGCATGCATTTCAGAAACCCTGCGTGCCGAGGTGATGGCCACCAGGAAGGCTGTTTTCCAAGTGAGAAATTTCAGTTCACAAGTAGCTAGAGGCTCGAAAGGCTTTTGAGTGAGCATGTCTAGCACGAGGTTAATGTCCCAGGCTGCAACTGGACGTCTGACAGGGGGTCTGGTATGCAGAATACCCTTAAAAAACCTCAACTACAGGTAACTGAGCCAGAGACGAGGAAAGTACTGGATCATGATAAGCTGAAATGGCACAAAGTTGAACTTTGACTGTAGAGTATTGCAAACCTGAATTTGAGAGGTCTAGGAGGTACTCTAGAACTTTATCTGGCGAACAGGAAAAAGGATTTAAAGAGGATTTTGCACACCAGAGAGAAAAACGCTTCCATTTAGCTGTGTAAGTTTTTCTGGTGGTTGGCTTGCGCACAACCAAAAGAATATCTGAAACTCTCCGAGAGATATTGAACCTATTCACCTCTATCTCTTCAGGAACCAAGCATGAAGGTGAAGCGACCTCAGATTGGGATGGAGCACAGGACCCTGGGTCAGAAGGTTCATCTGAAGGGGAAGCACCTTCGGAGGGGTTTCTGACATACTGTTGAGTAATGGAAACCATATCTGTCGAGGCCAGAAGGGAGCAATGAGGATCATTTTGTCTCCCTGAGACTCAAACTTGAGAAGTACCCTCCGAATTAGTGGAAGCGGAGGAAAGACGTAAAGAAAGCGGTTTGTTCACTGCAGCCTGAACACATCCTGACAGAAAATGCCAGGCCCTGGATTTCTTTAGCAGAAGAGAGGCAGTTTTGTGTCGAGTGGGGATGAAAAAAGGTCCGGGTCTGGGGTTCCCCACTCTGCGAATAGTGACTGAACTACGGTTGAGTCGAGAGACCATTCGTGAGGATCTGTCTCTGTTCTGCTGAGACAGTCTGCCAGTTCGTTCTGCACTCCCAGCAGGTAGACCGCCTGAATTAGAGCCTTGTGCTCTAGGCACCATTCCTACACTCTCATTGCTTCCCTGCATAGAGGGCGAGAGTGTGCACCACCCTGCTTGTTGATGTAATACATCATTGCTTTGTTGTCCGTTTGAAGGAGAATGTTCCTGTGACAGAGAATGTCCTTCAAAGCCCGGACTGCACAGAGGACGGCTCTCATTTCCAGTACATTTATGTGGAGTTGGGACTCAACCTGAGTCCACGTACCTTGGGTGTGGAGATCCTGACAGTGAGCTCCCCCACCCCATCAGGGACATGTCCATGGTAATGGAAATCTGATGATCCAGATGAGCAAAGGATACCCTTCCAGAAGGTTGTCCTCTTGCGACCACCAGGTGAGTGACCTCTTCAGAGGTTCTGTCACCTTGATGAGACAGGACTGAGGGTAAGTGGTTGGAGACCACTGAGTACTGAGCATCCATTGAGAGGTTCTCATGTGGAGACGTGGTAGGGATACAGTGAACACCGAAGATCCCATGAGACCCAGCATCCGTTGCATCGAGATAGCTCGAACTGAGCTGTTCTCTCTGATGTATCGGGCCATCTGTAGGATAACGCTCCTTCTGTCCTCTGGCAGAAAAGCTTTCACACAGGTGGTGTCCAGAAGAGTTCCTATGAAGAGGAGCTTCTGAGAGGGTTACACCTGCGATTTCTTGAGATTTAGCAGAACTCCCATGGACGTGAGAAAGTCTGAGGCCGTAGCAACGGCATTGAGAGTTTCTTGTCTGGAAGGGCTTGTTAAGAGCCAGTCGTCCAGATATGGAAACACCTGAATTCCGATTTTCCTGAGATGTGCTGCGAGAATTGCACAACACTTTGTAAAGACCTGTGGCGCCGAGGATAGCCCAAAGGGAAGGACTCTGAACTGATAGTGTTGACCCAGCACTACAAACCGTAGATATCTGTGGTACTTCGGGTGTATAAGAATATGTTGGTAAGCATCCTCCATGTCCAGGGAAGCTAGTCAATCGTGCTGATGAAGCAAGGGCAACAGGGTCTCTAGCAATATCATCTTGAACTTTTTCTTGAGAAGAAACTTGTTTAACTTTCTGAGGTCCAGAATGGGGTGCATGCCACCAGTCTTTTTCAGGACCAGGAAGTAACAGGAGTAGAAACCTGTGTTTCGTTGATCCAGCAGAACTATTTCTACTACCCTGTTGTTCAGAAGACCTTGTACGTCCAAGGCAAGAAGATCTGACTGAATTGTTGACAGCCTAGGCTGTCGTTTGGGAGGACAATCCGGAGGGGTTTCTGAAAGGTTGAGGGACTAGCCCTTGCGAATTATCCGGAGAACCCATTTGTCCAAAGTTATGGACTTCCACTTGTTGTAGAACTGAGTCAGATGCCCTCCCACCGCTGAGGAAGAGTCCCCCTCGGGCAGCTGAGGTGGGACCGGAGCCAGGAACTCAGAAGGTGGCAATGGGCACTTTGGGCCCTTGTGCCTTCTGTTGCATTTTCTTTTGAGGCTGGGGGGCTTGGTTTTTGTTAAAACCTCCCCTGCCCTTGCCTCGAAAGGACTGACGGTTGTGAAATTGACGCTTGTTAACACCCCCCAAGAAGGGGTGGGAGCGGGTTGAGCCGTTTTAATGGCCGATCTAGTTTTCTGAGTGGCCTCCTGCGCTTACTCACTTGAGGTCCGAACAGATACATACCGTCAAATGGTAAAGCCATGACCTGCTGCTGGGCATCATTCGTGAAGCCCGACATGCATAACCAGGAGTGACGGTAGGTACAAATGCCCACCGCTGCTCGAGAAGCAGTATCAAAAGCGTCCATAGCTGCTTTAACCTGCTGGTTGTTGGACTCGATACCTCTGGTTATGGTCTGAGGAAGCTCTGAACTAGTGTCTGACTCGGGCAGAGCTTCCACCATTTGCTTGAGCAAATGCCGAAGAACATACTCATTACTGAGAAAAATAGCCCTGGTAGCTGGCTATATGCATACCCAGGATGGAGGCAGCAAAGACTCTCTTACCTAAAGTGTCTATCTTACAAGATTCTTTCTTTGTAGGTCGGGCTATAGAAGCCTGAGGCAGGACGGCCTTATCATTCTCTGCCAAGATTACAATAGGGTCCGCAAAGGCCTGGGAGGCCAAAATGGGTTGATCCTTGGGAGCAGCATACTTCCTGTCTATGGACTTAGCCACAGAAAGAATAAGAGCAGGATTATTCCATACCATCTGAGACAGTGTCTCAAAGGATGGTTGTACCGGGGGAGTTAACTCCATAGGGATCTTCAGGACATGTAGGTATTGGAGCCTCAAGAGCTTCCCAGGATCTATATCTGTAGTCTGAAGAGAAAGAGTTGAATTCAAAATTTTTCAGCAGAGGCTTAAATGACAGGTTCTCGATCACAGGTTCTGCAACAGGATTAATTCCTGCTCTTTCAACATCATCATCACCCAGCCGAAGGTCTGGGTCAGGCTCAATATCATCTCCTGACAGCCCAGGAGGGACTATATTGACAGGAAAGGAGTGAAAGTCAGAAGGAAAAGAAAAAGGGGGAAGAATCGGAGTCAAGAAGCCCTGAAGGCTGGACGATGACGCACCAAACCTCAGCACCAAAGAGGAACACGACGCCAAAGGCAAGGAAGTCGGCAGCGTCTGAAACAGCCTAGCGCACGGCGCCGACAGCACCTGCGGTGCCAAGAACCCCAGCGGCGCTGACAGGCGCAGCGGTGCTGAGGACAGTGATGACAACACCAGTGGCGCCGAGGACAGTGCCAACAGGCGCATCGACGACAAAGACGGCGCCGAAACCAATCTAGGGCTCCAAAAACTGCGATTTAAGGTAAAAGCAGGAAGAATACCAGGAAATAGAGGCAATGGTGTGGCCCCCTGCACCACAGCCATGTGGGGCGGGGGGAGTACCTGAGCGCAGAGTCGACGGCACCAAAGAAAAAATTACTCACCTTAGTAATGTTGTTTCTTCTAATGGAGTCTTGCTATATTATGACAGATGCAGTTTGTCCCACCATTAGAACTGCTCCGGAGGTGAAAGAGTTAACTTCCATGCAGAGCATGGAACTTAGAGAGCGAGCTTGGTTAAAGAAGCTCTGTTAGGGTGGTTTCAAACTGAAACCGTCAGATCTTACTGAGCAAAACTCACTAAGGCTCTGTGTGGAAGCTGTAACCTCACTCAGCCAACTGGCTACTAAAATATTCACTATTTTCCTGGTCCCAACACCAAGACTCAAGTCAGGGACCAGAAAAATAAGATAAAATAACTAAATAAAACACAACACTCAAACATAAAAGAGGGCATCAATAAATGCCAACAGTGGACTGCCCACCCCATACCCGAAGTAGAAGTTCTGAGAGGGGCAGGCTGGGGGGGAGGTCATAATATAGCAAGACTCCATTAGAAGAAACAACATTACTAAGGTGAGTAATTTTTTCTTCAAACATGAAGTCTTGCTATATTATGACAAATGCAGACTACACAGCAGTACCTCCATGGAGGAGGGACAGAACCTACTTAGGGAATAGGCTCTGAAGCACGGCTGTGCCAAACCGAGCATCCCTCCTGGCCTGATATCCAGGAGTAATGCTTGGTGAAAGTGTGTACTGTTTTCCAAGTAGCTGCTTGACATATCTCCAAGATAGGGATGTCTCTAGCAGCAGCTAGAGATGCAGCTGTACCTCTGGTAGAGTGAGCCCTCAGGCCTGAGGGGAACCTTAACCAGCTTTTGATAGCAAAATTGATACAAGAGACGATCCACCTGGCCATGGATCTCTTAGTGGCAGGTCTCCTTTCCAACCTCACCATAAGTGAGAAATAGTTGGAGAGTCAAACCTGTGACCCTTGGTACGCCTATGTAGTAACTTAGGCCTCTTAACATCTGTTGTGCAGCCTCCTCTCACCAGAGGAGGAATGGTCAGTGAAGAACACTGGAAGTGAAATAGATTGGTTAAGGTGGAAACTGAAACCACCTTAGGCAAAAACTTCCTGTTAGTCCTGAGGACTACCTTATCCCTGTGAAAGGAAATAAAGTCAGTCTCCACTGATAAAGCCTGTAACTCACTTATGCGCCTGGCAGAAGTGATGGTTACTAGAAATACAGTTTTCCAAGTCAAATACTTAAGCTCTGCCGAAGACAGAGGCTCAAATTGGGGTTGCATCAGCTGAGCAATGCAAACATTAAGATCCCAAGCAGGGGCAGGGTCCCTGAATGGAGGATTGGTATGAAGCAATCCCTTAAAAAACTTGGAAAATACAGGGTGAGCAGAAAGAGGAGAGGGCTTCCCTGCTGAAATGAAGGCAGAGACAGCTGCCAAGTGCACTTTCAGGGTAGCTGGTCTCAGTCCCAAAGAATTAAGATGGACCATATAATCCAATACAGTGGGTAAATCAGCAGATTCCGGGGAAATATGTTTCCCAGAACACCATATGGAAAACCTTTTCCACTTGGAGTTATAGGTAGCCCTGGTGGAAGGCTTCCTAGCAGCTTTCAGGATTTTGAGAACACTTTGAGAAAGTTGTAGATCAGCAAACTCTAACTGCTCAAGAGCCAAGCCTTGAGGTTGAGGGATTTGAGATTCGAAACCAAACCTCCCTGAGCACAGGTTAACAGATTGTGGTTCCTGGGGAGACACAGGGGAAGATGGGCTGCTAAGGACAGAAGGAGTGGGTACCAGGGCTGCCTGGCCCAGTCTGGAGCAATCAGGATCATCCTGCAGGGCTGAGACCTGATTTTGACTAGTACTTTGAACAGGAGAGGGAAGGGGGGAAGGCATAAAGGAACTTCCCTTCCCAATCGAGGAGAAAGGCATCCAGGGGGACTGAGCCCAACACTGGGGGCCTGCAACAAAAAAGTGGAAGTTGATGATTGTCTGGGGCTGCAAAAAGATCTATCTGAGGAGTGCCCCATCTGGCAAAAACTATCCCCAGTACTAGGGGATCCAGTGACCATTCGTGATGGCCCTGGGAAATCCTGCTGAGAGCATCTGCCAGGACATTGTCCTTGCCTGGGAGGTGAACTGCTGTGAGGGAAGTGTTCAGGGAATAAGCCAGAGACCACAACTTCATCGCCTCGGTGCACAAGGCCGAAGACCGAGTGCCCCCTTGTTTGTTGATGTACCACATTGTAGTGGTGTTGTCTGTTCTGACCTGTACCACCTTGTTCTGAACAGATGCAGAAAAAACTGAAGTGCTAGAAAACAGCTCTGAGTTCCAACAGATTGATGTGGAGCAGAGATTCCTGAGGGGACCATAACCCTGGGTGAGAGGTCGCCATGTGAGCTCCCCATCCCAAGAGGGATGCATCTGTAGTAAGGGTCAAGGAGGGACAGAGGGATGAAAGGCACCCCTTGTCTCAGATTGCTCTGATCCTGCCACCACTGAAGGGCCTGGATCAGGGTCTGAGTCACTGGGATTAACTTGGATAGGATCTCTTCTTTGAGACCACAAAGCTCTCAAATGGAACTGAATGTCCCTCATCTGAAATCTTGCTCCTTGCACTACAGCTGTGGAAGCAGCCATGTGTCCTAGGAGCTGCAGGAAATGCCTTGTTGGTGAGACCTGCAGAGTGAAGGGCGAGGCCAGAGCCACCAAGGTCCTTACCCTTTCCAGGGAAGGAAGGCTCTGGCCTGCTTTGTGTCCAGTTCTGCACCTATAAAAGGTGAGTACCTGGACAGGTTCCAAAACTGACTTTGGAAGATTGAGAAGAAAGCCCAGAGAGGTAAGCAGCTGCTGGGTAACTAGCAGGTGTGATTTGACCTGGTCTGGAGACTGACCCACAATGAGCCAGTCGTCCAGGTAGGGAAAATGGCAATCTTTTGCCTTCTTAGATGAGCAACTCTACTGCCAGACATTTTGTGAACACCCTTGGGGCAGAAGTGAGGTCAAGGGCATTGCTCTGAACTGATAATGGCCTGAGGGCAGTTCAATCTGAGGTACTTTCGATGGGAGCTTCTGATGAGAACATGGAAGTAGGCATCCTTGAGGTCCAGGGAAGCTTGCCAGTCCCTAGCCTTAGGGAGGGTAAATCATTCCAGAGTCACCATTTTGAATTTTGGTTTTAAAAGGTGCTTGTTTAGATATCTTAGATTCAGGATAGACCGCCACTCCTGTCTTTTGGGGTAAGGATGTACCTGGAGTACAGACCCTTGCCCTGGTGTGGGGGAGAAACCCTTTCTACAGCTCTGAGAGCCAGAAGGGTTGAGACTTCTGTTCCAAAGCAAGAGTCTCTAAAGGGTTTGGAGGTGAAAAGATCTGGCTCTCATCTTTGGAAATTTTTTGAAGCTGAGAACCAGACCCTGGCTCACTACTTCCAGGACCCACATGTCTGATGTTAAAGACTCCCAGTCCTGGACGAAGTAAGCCAGCATGCCCCCTACAGGTAATGGAGAGCCGACCCTGGGCATCCCATCAGGGTGCCTGTTTGGCAGGGGCTTTAGGCTGAGGAGTGGGAGCAGGCCTGCTCGTACCCCGTCTGCCTCTCCCTCTGAAGAACCCCCTCTGAGCATAGGCTGAAGAGGAGGAGGCCTGGGTCTGGTAAAAAGGCCTGTGAAAAGGTCTGCCCCTACCCCTGGGAGGCTGCCTCTGAGGAGTGGCTTGCCGTTCCTTGGCTTGTGCACTCCTATAAGCGGTTCTATATTCATCCATTTTCTTCATATAATTCTCTGTCTGTTCCCCAAACAGAGAATTTCCCACCACAGGAAAATCCATAGCCTTAGACTGGGTATCCTGTGACAAAGTAGTACACCTGAGCCAGGCCAATCTACGAAAAGCCACAGATGTAGCCATGACTCTAGAGGATACATCATTAGAATCCACTGCAGCATGGAACTGCACCTTAGATGCCTCGATACCATCAAGAGCCACCTGCTCCAGCTCCTTTGCAAGCTGGCCAGGGACCTGTTTGGCTAAGGCCATGACAGTATCCCATCTAGATTTCTGGTATCTTGCAACATAAGCCATATAGTTTGCTTATCTGAGTCCCAAAGATGCTGCCATGTATTGTTTTTTGGCCATGGCATCAATCTTCCTGGAGTCCTTGTCAGGAGGATGTGAAGCCAGGGGAATATTAGCTTTATCACAGGCGGCAGCCTGAACTACCCAACATGACTGCATTACTGTGAAAGAAAATCTGTATCAGGACCTGACAAAGTGTACCTCCTGTCCATCTTTTTATCTACAGGAGACACAGAATTAGGAGCTTTTAAAATCGTTATCGTTTGTTTCCTAAAAGATTTATGTAAAGGGATGGACAATCTCCTGGACTCTGGGATATCCATCATCTCTACATAGTCAGGCTCCTCTTGCTCATCCAAAGCCTCCTCTAAGGGAAGCTGGAGGGTCTCAGCAACTTTTTTATAAAACAAAAAATGAGAAGGGGACTCAGAAAGCCTAGGGGGAGATTCACCTGAAGGTCTGTCCGGGGAGACGTCCGGTTCAATGGGCACATCCAGACTTTCAAAAAGTCACATTCACACTGATCATAATCATCCTCCCCCTCCTCTGGTTCATAAAACTCTTCTATATCGTATTCTTGAACCGGTGGAACCGACCTTTTGCCAGATAGTGGCGGTTCGGAGGGAATCGGGGACAGTGACTGGACAATCTGTATTGCCCTGGCTATCTCTGCAGCAGTTGGAGAAGGAATTTTGGACTCCACACCTGCTAACTTTCTAGTTCTCTTTGTTGGAACTGGCTCCTCAGAGTCAGCTTACGTTTGCCTTGATCTGGCCCTGGTCAGAGGGCACTCCCTCCGTTCGGCTGGCACCGAACTGGGCTGGCCATCAGGTCAGCGGACTTTGCCTCTCATTCCCTGAGCCTACCAACTCTCTTATCTAGGGTGGCTGCAGGAAATTCTTCAAAATCTGGCAGTCTGCATTGAGGTGGTCAAACCCCAGACAATAAACACATGTGGTGTGTGGGTCAGCCTTGGCAAAGGCTTACCCACAGACACTACAGTGTTGAAACCCAGTGGGCCCGGTTTTCTTTTTGGTTTCTGACATAATGCCAGCCTAACCAAACACTTGCTCCTTTTGATGGCAGTGCCAGGCAAGACACCTTATCGGTTCCCAACCGTCACATGGTCGTGGAAAAATGTAATGAACTGCTTTTTAGAAACCGATAAGAACTGAATCATTTAACAAGCCTTAAAAGGCTTTAAAACCAAGTTTAATACAATTCGATCGGGTTCAAACCGAACCGATAAACATTACAAGTTCCACACAGAAAACCTATCTATTACTTACAATACCACAGACGGAAGCTTGAACCGATTGGTTTCGCGGTTAAAATAAATAATATAGCGGTTAAATTCAACCAAGAAAAAGCGTTTTAAACCGAGGAAATGAACCGAGCAGCAGGAGGAATCTCCGGAGCGACTGTTCAGTGAGGCAGAGTAAAGAATCTGACGGTTTTGGTTTGAAACCACCCTAACAGAGCTTCTTTAACCGAGCTCGCGCTCTAAGTTCCATGCTCTGCATGGAAGTTAACTCTTTCACCTCCGGAGCAGTTCTAATGGTGGGACAAACTGCATCTGTCATAATATAGCAAGACTTCATGTTGTTTGAAAAAGGCGCCACGTGACTGGGAAGGTCCAACCGCCCTACCCGCTCCCTCGAAAGGCCTGAAGACCTCGGAGTGACCGGATCAAGCAGCTGGACCAACCTCCGAGTCCACTGCTCCATAAGAGCAGCCCACTGATGAAACTACTCATCTGAAGCCCTTCCACAAGGCGGGGAAGGGCTCCAATGTCGAAGAGGACAGTCACCGGAGACAGAAACCAGCGAGTCCGGAGGAGACCTGCACCTGGCTCCAATAACCGACCGTCGATGTGCAGACATACCAGAAGGCGACTTCGGGTGATGCTTTCTCTTTCTTGACCTGCAGGCCGAAGAAGAGCTCGAGGCCGAATGGTGCCGAGAGTGAGACCGTTTTATGTTTTCAGGGAGACCGCCCATCCCCCCCCACCCGAGCATCGGACCGTCCACTGTCAGACCCCCCCCCGGAGAGGGCAGCGGACTGGACCAGGCCCGGCTGACTTAACAGCTTTCATACAAAGTCTCCCTACCGTCACCTGACCCACTCATGGTCGACTCCGTCAAAGTAGGCTGAAGACTTTTCTTTAATAAGTATAGTTAAACATAAGCAATACTTATTTCGAGATATATTACAAAATAATAAACTGAAAACTATGCTGCTAGCTTGAAGTTTGACTCCCGGAGGGCGAGAGAGGTCGTCACTGAAGTGCACTTGATGGCGGAAAAAAAGGAACTGAGGCGGTTGGAGGGTCAACACCGAGACACACAGCGCTGCTCCTCGTGGTTCCATCTCTGGCACTGGCCCTCTTGCAAAAAGTTTGCTCCCGCTGGCTTCTAGTGCCTCTGGCGCAGATCCCATCAGTGTGAATGAGTGATGGAGACTTTGTGTCCAGGAAGATCTGACCTGTCTCCGAGTCTCCATATGAAATTTGGCAGAAATCTGTCCTCACAATACAAAGTTATATCCCTCGTAAATTTGTATTTTCCCTTAGCGCTAAAAAAAAGAAAAGGACAGACTTCCCGGTCCGCAAACCACGCCCCCGCGACGGCTCATGCAGCCGTTTTGTGATGTCACAAAACAAAGGCTATATGAGTGCACCCCATTCACTACTATGATGCTGATATTTTCACATGTTTTTATACCCTTTCCTGTTGGGATGTTAATAAATCAAAGTGATCGATTGACTAATAGGGTCACCCTTTGTTTTGTGACATTAATCCAGTCTTTTACTATTCCATCCAACATTTTGCTGATGACAGAGGTAATACTAATTGGCCTGTACTTTTTTACAGTCACTTTTTGATTCTTTTTCATGGATAGGTATCATATTTGCGTCTTTCCAGTCTTTAGCTACTCTTCCATCATCTAGTGATGTATTAAATATGACGGTCAGTGGTCCAGCCAATTCATCTGCCAATTCTTGCAACAGGGCTGGATAGAACCCATCAGGTCCTGGGGATTTGTTTGGGTTCAAATTTGGTGGACAACTTCTCCAACTGACTTTACAACTTTTTGTTTTTAAAATCCTCCCCCCAGGGACTAGCCTGGTGGCACTGTGGATTGAGGTGCTGGACACCAAACTTCGCACTATGCCGACGATCCGGTTTCGGGAAAGGACTCGGGGCCATCGGGGGTCGGCACGGGGAGAAAAGGATCGAGCATCCGGAGGACTGCTCTCCTCTCCTGGGGTGGGATCTTGGGCTACCCCACTTTGTGGCAGCTCCTGGTGGAGACCAGAAGCACTACATTCAAGCGGGGACATGGAAGGGGGAGGTGGCAGCAGACATCTGCGGGAGGGGACAGGTATGTGCCCTTCAACCACCTCAGGAGAAGCAAACAAGATGGTGGAAAACCCCAGCCACCAGGAGGATGACAGCGGTCCCCAGGGGGCAGCGCACATGTCCAACGCCAGTCCCTACACGGTCGGCTCTCCCAGGTACTCTCCTCGCAGGGCAGTGGTGGAGAGGACTCTGTCCCCCATTCCTCGGCCGGGTGGGATTCAGGCCGGATGGTAGGGCTGCTCAAATGGGTCTCGCCTGTGAGGGGCCCTAGCAACCAGTGACGGGAGCAAAGAAAGTTCATTTAAAAAAAAAAAAAAAAAAAAAAAAAAATTCCTCCCTCCAGAGGTAATTTTGAATGTTATTATAGTCTGCCTTAGCATAACATTTTATTTTGTTACACCTAATACATGTTTCCAACAGGTTTCTATACGAAAGTTAAACAACTGAAAATTGGCTTTGGGGGCTAATACAGAGGGTAATGGTCGGTGGGATAGTCTCCTCCCCTAGGAAGGTAATTAGTGGGGTCCCCCAAGGTTCAGTATTGGGGCCACTCCTGTTCAATACCTATGTCTCAGGTATAGGGAAGGGGTTAGGAGTACGCTAAGTCACTTTGCAGAGGATTCCAAACTGAGAGCGCTGATGGACTGGGAAGAAGCGAGAGAGGCAGTCCAAGGGGATCTGGATACCCTGAAGGGGTGGTCAAGGAGGTGGGGATTGAAATTTAATGCCGGGAAATGTAAGGTACTTCATTTGGGGGTCAGAAACACGGGCCATGTTTAGACGCGGGGACTGGGGTGGGGGTCACACTGCAAGCCACATGGGTGAGCAGGATTTAGGGGTGGTGACAGATGTCCAAATTAATAACTCTGAAAATAGTAGAAGAACCGCAGCCAAAGCAAACCGGATACTGGGCTGCATAGCCAGGGGAATTACGTCCAGGAGGGAAGGAGGTGATCCTTCCTCTATATAATGCCTTGGTCAGGCCGCAACTCGAGTACTGTGTACAGTTCTGGAGACCTCATCTGAAGAAGGACATAGTGCTGTTGGAGAGAGTCCAGAGGAGAGTGACCAGGATGATTCAGGGAATGGAGGGGAGGCCCTATGAGAATAGACTGAAAGAGTTTGAGATGTACACAATGGAGGAGAGGAGGGACATGGGAGACATGATTGGAGTCTTCAAGTATGTAAAGGAATAACAGAGCAGAACCAAGGAGCTGTTTAGGCTAAAGAAGGGGGGAAACAACTAGGGGAATGAGGAAGCTGGAGGGGAATTATAGGGGGGACATAGGAGGCATTATTTCACTGAGAGGGTGGTGGGCCGTGGAATGCGCTGCCCGAGAGCCTGGTGGAGAAGGGCACAGTGGAGGGCTTCAAGAAGGGAGGACAGGTACAAAGGAAACTAAATCCAAAGAAAACCCTCTTGAGGGCTGGGGGTGGGAAAGCTAGCAACCACGAGGTGGCTGGCTACCGAGCAGACACGACAGACCATTAGGCCTATTCTGCTGGCTTTTTAGTATGTTAGTATGATACTCAACCATATTGTGGTCGCTATGGCCTAATGATTCCCTTATTCTATAATCTTTTATATCTTCACTCATATTAGAAGACACTAAATCTGGGGTATTGGTTCCCCTAGTGTGTTCAATCACCATCTGTTGCATTTCGCTGAGTGTCAGAAGATCGAACAGTCTTTTCCCATATTTGCATTTTGATGTGAAGGATTTCCACTCTCTATCTGGAAGGTTAAAGTCCCCCATTATTAAGATGCCAGTACTAGGATTCAAGTCTTCCAATCCGTCAAAAAATCTGTATTTTTCGTCATTTAATAGGTTTGGTGCTCTATATCCTATACAGACCCGTAACTTTTTGCTATTTTTAGGAAACATGTTAACCTATACTTGTTCCACTTGATCTGAACTGGTGAAGGAGTTATTCGCTTCACAACATTCAACTGTATTTGCTACATAAATAGTTAAGGCCACCTCCTTGTTTGCTACCTCTGTTCAGATAATAAATTTTGTATCCTGGGATGTTAAGACAACTATCCTCTTCCCACCATGTTTCCATTATCTCACTCTCTCTCTCTCACACACACACACACACACACACACACACACACACACACACACACACACACATATCTGTACCTACCCAAATTTAAGTATATACTCCAAGTCATCCTTTTTTTGCTGATAAACTTCTTGCATTAGCTAGGACAACTTTTAGGCCTTTTAAAGTGATACTGTGCCCTCCCTCCATGCTAGTCAGTTTAAATTATTAGAGTCTTATCCACTGTTAGGTAGTGCATCTCTCAGTTTACCAAGAATATTTTTCCCGGCTTTACTCAAGTGCAGTCCATCTCGTGCGTGCAGGTGGGCCTTCCCTTTGAATGAATTCCATGTATTCAGATATACCAATCCCTGACTGCTCACATTTGTATGATTGTCTAGCATTTATCCTCTGGATAGTGTTTTTTTTTTTCAGAATGACATTTATCAAGGGGTAGTATTTCAAATATAATTGCAGTCGTGCCCCTATTTTTTTTATTAAGTTGCATATTTGAGGCAGAGATTCTCTAGGCTTCCCTCCCTACCCACCTTCCACACCCTGGACGGGACAACACTTGAGGATACCACTTTTAAATATTTAGGTGTTTGACTTGACCGACACTTTTCTGAACATGTTGACGCCATCCTGAAGAAACTGCTCCCCAAGCTCGGTGCCCTCTACAGGAATTGCAGTTGCTTACCTCTGTCAGCTATTCGCAGCCTTGTTCAGAAAATTATTCTCCCTATTTTTGACTACTGCGATACAGTCTATTGTGCTGTTCCTAAGTCTTCTCTATCCAAACTGGATTCCCTTTTCAATGCTTTTTGTCGCTTTGCTCTTGACTCTTCCACCCTGTACCCACCACTGCTCTCTCTACCACTCCCTTGCTTTCCTTTCCCTGGGGTGCAGATGACTCTCGCGTTGTGTGATATTTACCTCTAAATTCTGGTTTGGTTCTCTCCCATCTTACCTATCCTCTCCCCTTTCCATTCCACCTCCCTCACACCATTCTCTCAGATCCACTGACTCTCGCACTCTGGCTATTCCACAACATACTACTACAACACGCGGCCAAGGTGCTTTCTCTTATCGCTTCCCTATACTCTGGAACTCACTACCTATGCCCATCCGACACTCTCCATCCTTCTCTTCCATCTCCCAGGCCCTACACAACTTTTACTCCTCAATCTGCACTCATCAATTAAGATTCTGCCGTATTTCCCAACGTTTACTGCACTTCAAACTTATTTTGCTTTGTTGCACTATATGTATAACTTTGCAAATGTATTTGGTTCGATTCTGCCTTTGTATGTGTCTTATCCAACCACATTTGTATATGTACATTCTTTTTATCTGCACTGTGCTATGTATATGCCATACCAAAAGGTAACTGAAAATGTACATTCGATTTATCTGTACTGTATTGTCTATGTTCCCCTCTTTCCCCTCCCCCAGGACGCACCGTGAGACAAGCAACTTGCTCAGTGTGTTTTTCTGGTGAAACTCTTCAATAAATAAAACTATCTCCAAGATCTCACTAGCAAGATCTTTCTCATGTTCTTTCCCAACGTCGTTTACACCTATATGAATTGCTATTTTTGGGTATTTCTTTTTTGTAGTAATTTATCAATACACCATTTAACATCTTTAATTCTACCACCTTGGAGGCAACTGGCTTATCTGTTATATTTGTCAGACTGACATAGAATCGCAGCCCCTTATTGAGTCACCTATCACAAATATTTTACTTGTGTCATGATTCATGGGTTCCTCATTACTTTGTTCATTCCCTGTATTATGTCTAACTTCCTGAAGGACAGAACTGTCCTGTAGGACTGTTAGTTCTGAATATCTGTTTGTTAATTCAGTTTCACTATGTGCCAAGGCCTTGCTTTTCTTTGTTTTATCCCTGCTGACAACAGAGGGGTTTATGATTATGCAGTAAATATGTACGTACTTGGGAGATATCTGTAGTAGTCTCTACCCGTTAAGTTAAAGTTTTTTTGTAGCGTTTCGAAAGGGATGACATCATAGGCATCCAGGAATTCACACACACACACACACACACACACACACACACGATAGTCTGAGCTATCTCCATCTATGAAATACAAGATCCATTTATGAAGGCATGAATTCTTTGTCCGTTTTTAAATGCCTTGTGTTTTTTTTTTTTTTGTAATCCACATTTAATATGAATATGGGGCGGTATGATGTGGGACATGTGGTGTTTTTGTTTGGTTTCATGGCATAACCCCCATGAATTGGGGGGGGGGTGTCTTCTATCACGTCAGAGAAGGCCCCTAGCAGCAGAGGAAGTATGAGTTTTGAAATTTTTTTTATACCACTCAGCAGGGAAGCTGTCTGGCCCAGGATATTTTTGAGTTAGTTTTGGCATCTTTAATTTGAAGTTCTATTTCCACCAAGTTTATTGGTGCTGTTAGGTGGGATTTCTGCAGTTCTGAGAGTTGGGGGAGTTTTAACCTAGATAAGAATGATCAGTATGGCCAGCCCGGGGGTGCAGAGGGCTGAGGCATCTCTGCCTTACCTCGCACCACGCCAGCGACTCAGGTTCGAGAATGACTTAGGGTCGTTGGGGAGCCAGCATGGGGGGGGCAGGACTGAGCTGCCTCATGGCTGCTCTCCTCTCCCGGAAGGAGGGGGTCACCCTCCTGCAGTCCTGCCATCACCAGGTGGAGGTCCAGTGGCAGCACAGGCAGGCATGGGCGACTGGTAGGGTAGGGCGTCCCACAGTGCATGGCATGCGCGTGCCTCCACACGTGCGCGCCCACGCCAAGGACACAGGGAGTGGGGATGAAAACTGGGAGGGAAAAAAATAAAAATAAAAAAAAAATTAGGTAAATTGCTTCTCCCGAGTTCCTTTAGCACCCATTGGTGTATCTCACTCAGTGCCATGGCCTTGTCCACTTTCAGGTTTGTGAGTCCCTTTAAGACTTTTTCCTCTGTAAATGGACTTACCCCTGCCCACCCCATACTATCTACAGTACTTACAGTATCCTACACTGTATTTATATTATCTCATAATATTTATAGTAAAGTGTATTCTTCAGTTGTAAACAAACAAAAAGACTGACCATGATTTTGCAGCATAGCTTTATAAGTCTTCCTGCGCATTATATTTATCCAGGTAAAGCAATTTATTTTCGTATAGTTGTCTTGACCCCCCCACCCTTCTCTGGGGTGGTAACTAGTTGAGCTGTTTAGGGTGTACCAGCTGCAGCTCCTGGCTGGTGGGTTAAACCAAGCCAGTAAGGGATCTGGACAGAAAACCCATAGGGCATCCTGAGGAGTTGAAATGACTCAACTATGCACAGACCCTGTCCATGGTCACCAGTAGAGGCTTCACCGGGGGGGGGCTGGCTTGACTACACCTGTCTACCGAGAGAGGTAGGGTGTGTGAAATTGATCAGAGAATATACTGGCATGGCAGCCACACCAATTGACATTTCTAGGGATGCACCATGAGCAACTGAATGAGGGCTATGATGCAAGTGCTTCCAGAGGGCGAGTTTACTACATGCAAGTACATGGAAGACAGTGCTGCAGAACACCCAAGAAGACTCAGAGAGAATAGAATGTGACTGTTCCTCACAAGACCTGGCTCCTAAGGGAGAAAAAAGCCTTTAGTTTAGACTGGCAGGGTTGTTTTACATTTTTTTTTTTTTTTTTTTTTTAAGGGGTGGGTCTCTCATGGGAAGAGACACATAAAAGGTGCCACTGCTGGTCCTTCAGTGAAGGTGGAGTAGCTAAACCCCCTTGTGTGGTGTGATGCCCGAGTGCACTGGCACTGGCCCACCTCTGAATTTCCACAGACAGAAACAGTTTCTCAGGAGAGAAACACCCTTTCCTGTCAGTATGGGGAGAGGCCTTATTTAATACAATGCCAGTCCACGGACCCCAGGATTGCAGAGCTCAAATGTTATATTAATTTGGCGTTCCATTCATATCACGGATGCTGGCAGAGGTACGTTAAGATGGCAGAGTGATAGAAGGGTACAGGTGTATGTTCAGGGCACCCTGAACTCAGATCACTCGCCAGGTGGCCTGAGGAGGTAAGACACACACACACACACACACACACACACACACACACACACACACAACAGCTCTTTGTGGATCCAGTGTGTGAGCAGCAGAACTCATTGTCTAGCCATCTGGTTGCTTCCTGGGACAGACATTAAGACAGCAGTAATAAGGGGGGGGGCGTGGCCAACAGCCGAGCTTGCGGACACGTTCAAGCAGAGCTCCGCTAGAGCAATTTATTTCTTATTAATTTAAATAATCTAACCCACTAGTTTCCTGACAGCAATTGGACTTATCTAAAGAACATATTTCGTTGTATCTATCGATATCTTATTGGATATTTTCTTGCTCAAGTTCCAGAAATATGGAGAGAACAAAAAGAGTGGCCACCGGAGGAGAGGGAGCCCGAGCCAAAGACCCGAAACCTAGCACCAGTACTGAATCAGGATCGGGGACGGACAACCTTGCATCACAACCTACAAATGCAGCTCTGTTACAGGCAATCCGCGACTAGATCAAAAACTGGAGCATTTTACCTCTCAATTCAAAATACTTGATACAAAAGTCAATATGCTTGAAGAGACTAAAGCTGTATCTGTTTCTGCGGTAAAAGCGGTGACAGTATCCACTGGCCTCATTAAGGAAAACGAGCTGCTTAGGCGACGTTTAGAAAATCTGGAAACTGCATCTAGAGCCTCCCACATCAGAATCCTTGGCTTACCTGAAGACACCGAAGGAGAGGATCCTGTCTCTTTTTTTTTTACAGAATTTTTTCGAGGAAGCTTTACAAATCCAGGAGTCGATCGCCATTCTGAAGATGTATAGGATCACCCCACATGGTGGGAGAGGCAGTGCAGTTGCAAATCAGGTGTTGCCTCAAACTTTACTTGTGGTTCTGGGCTCAGTAAGGGTGAGAGATCTCATCATTAATAAAGCTCAGCAATGGGAAACTCTGGAGTGGGACAATACTAAAGTGCACATTTTTCCGGATTTAAGTTTTGCAGCCAGACAAAGAAGGAAAGGCTCTGATGCTATTAGATCCTGCCTGAGACAATTAGGGGTTCACCACGTCCTCCTGATGCTGGCCAGTTTGTGGATCACATACGGTGAGAAAACGTATCAATTTGCAGATCAAAAATGATGGATCGTATTGAGTCTGAATTTCAAACTAAAGGGGACAATATGGACAGTGACAGTGACTCGGGGGAAAGTGTCCGAGTATTTTCAGATAGAGTATAATACTTTTGACTACGCTTAAATACCTGCAAAATAATGTTTAAATATATTTCCCTCCCAGTTTGGAGTGATGTGCTGGTTCTATGTCTTTTATGGGTGTAATGCTCTGTTTTTTGGAGAATGGCTGGGTAAAGGGAATGTAGACAAAGGTGGAAAATGGCAGATCGGTATAGTGCGCATGTTACAACAACCCTGCTTTCCTTTTAGCCTTGAGAGCTAATTGTGCTGCCAATCTGTACTGGGACCGGTCCTATTCAACATCTTCATCAGTGACATTGCGCCAGGACCTAGAAGGCAGAATTTCACTGTTCGCTGATGACACAAAGCTCTGTAACAGAGTAGACACACCAGAGGGTGTAGACAGAATGAGAAGGGACTTGCAGAAACTTGAAGAATGGTCAGGGTTTGGCAGTTGAAATTCAATGCAAAGAAGTGCAAGACAATGCATATGGGGCACAAAACCCTGGACAATATATCAGTTGGAGGCGAGGATATAGCATGCACCAAGCAGGAAAGGATCTTGGGGTTATCATCTCTGATGACCTCAAGGTAGGGAAACAGTGTGACAAGGCAGCAGGTAAAGAATAGGATGCTGGGATGCATAGGCAGGGGCATCACCAGCAGGAAAAGGAGGTCATAATTCCACTATACAAGACACTAGTGAGGCCTCACCTGGAGTACAGTGTACAGTTCTGGAGACCATACCTCACGTAAGGACATAGACAGGATAGAGAAGGTTCAGAGGACGGCAACAAAGATGGTGCATGGGTTGCATCACAAGTCCTATGAAGACAGGTTGAAGGAACTGAACATGTACTCCCTGGAGGAGAGGAGGAGACAGGGGATATGATAGAGACATACAAGTATCTTACAGGGAGGAACAGGGTGCAGGAATACACTATTTTAAGCGAAAAATATGTTCCAGGACTAGAGGGCATGGATGAAGTTGGAGGAGGATGATTCAGAGGAAACGTGAGGAAGAATTTCTTCACAGAACGGGCGGTGGACAAGTGGAACACCCTGCCAGAGGAAGTGTGGGGGCTGAAACAATCACGGGATTTAAGAATGCATGGGATAGACATAAAATAATTCTGGAGGTCAAGGGTAAGGGGCAACAGACTTCTAGGAAAACATAAACTGAACTTACAAGCTCAAATGGGCAGACTGGGTGGGCCACAGGACCTTATCTGCCGACACTATCTATGTATCTATGTATCAATCTGCCGAATCTGAGCACTGTAATTTCATATTGCATGGTTTGAATCTAGTTCAGAAGGTAGCGATCGTTCAAAGAAAGAATGTTTTCTAACTTTACTTTGTTAAAGGACCTTTGCTTAAAGGAACAACTGGGGAGCTTATCTTATAAGGGGAGAACTGCTGAATTGCTATAATGCTTAAATAAAAATCACAGATGAGGGATTTATACCCGGAAATTAAGGATGCTCGTTAACACTGAACGCTATGATGGTATTCCCATCTCATGGCACTAATGGCCTATTATAAACTGATGTGAAATGTTTTCAAATATATTGTTCCCCGATGTACCAAGAATACAGGGGCTCATCAAATCCCTTCTGTAACAATAAGGTTTAAACACTGTAATACTGTTTCTAGAAGCCTACCTATAAGGGTAGTGTACTGTGTAATTCATACAGTTAAACTAATAAAAATAAAGTAAAAAAAAAAAAAACACAAAAACAGCAGTAATAACTCATGGGATCTGGTGTCCAAAGGCCACGGAGTGCAGATCATTGTTACTTCTGGTGGGTGTGAAAGGGAGAGAGTATCCTAAGTGACGAAAGTCTCTGGCAACCTTGCAACATGACAGATATCACCAAAGCCAATGTTCACCTTTTTGGGGGAACAATTTTTGTCCTGTACTGGAAAGATGCTGCCAGCTGTGCTGAAAAATAGAGCTCTGGTGACTGAAGTTGCACTGCTGAAACTGGTTGGAGATTGACCTACTTTTTGAATGCAGAATCCCAGGCTGGGAAAATACTGGAGATGCTGCCACTGGCAGAGGACCTGGGGAGATTGCCAGTCGCTGCCAAAGGGCAGGCCGAAGTATGTGTTGCCATGCTGGTGCCCAGTACAATGTTTGGTAAGAGTGAGGATCTGGTCAATGCGAGGCACCAGAGCTGGGGCGGCCATTAGCTAGGAATACCTGGGAGAAAGTTCCTACAGCAAGATTGCCTCCTGAACACCAGCTGAACTGATGCTGCGATGTCAAGTTATTATGTGAGAAACGGAGGGCACCTAAAGCATACTGCAAGGTGGGAGATCTGGTAACTTCCAAAGGCAGAGAAGAAAAGGCTCTGGCCTGAGGCATAACCTCACCCACTGGTGCATATCAAGGAATAGAAGAAATCATAGCACCTATGAATGATGTGTAAAGGGTACAATCTTTCTTGGGGACCCCAAGGTTCCGATTTATGTCCAGGATCAGGATCTAGCCAGGTATGCAGTGCTGATAAGGAGAGTGTTTCAGGGACCAGGTTCCCGATTGTGTAACTGTAAATATGTTAGTAAACATAACAACCCATTATGTAGCAGAGCGATTTATTTTTGACATAACAGAAGGAGCACAGAGTAATGCACACCAACGAATGAAATGGAGGAAAGTGGAAAGAACTGTAAGTAGTTAAATAATTAGTATATTTCACTGTATCATTGAGAGCGTAGCAAGCACAACTGTAATTTACTAAGACTTAATCACTTTTCTTATACATTGTTCTTAAATTGTGTGAGTGTTACTGGTGCACGGCCAAAATCAGAATAGTAGAATTACAATACCAGTGCACCCCCATCCCCGCAATGCAGCTCAAAAGAGACTGCAATGCATTTAGAAACATAGAAACAGACCATGATGGCAGAAAAATACCAGACGTCCATCCAGTCTGCCCATATCCCCTATAATCCCTGGAAGCTTCCATGGAACCTACTGTTCCTCCAGGGTGCTAACCCTCCCCATCCTATCTCCATTCTCCTCCCTAGTCTTGTCACCCCATGTGACCACTATTCCCTTCATTCTGTCCCATGCCTGCTTGAATCCCCTGAATGTGTTTGCACTCACCACCTCGGCCAACAGACTGTTCCAAGGTTTCACCACCCTTTCCATAAAGTAGTACTTCTTCACATCCCTCCCGAGCCTCCCTCCTGCTAATTTCCACTCATGACCACGTGACCTCGAGTTAGTATTCAGGGTAAATAATTCCACAGTTTACCCTGTTAATTCCTTCAAGGCATTTGACAGTCTCCATCATATCTCCCTTCTAACGTCTGGTCTCTAGTGAATACATATTTAGTGCCTTGAGGCACTCCACACAGGATCTGCCCTGCTGGCCCTGAATCATTTTCGTTACTCTGTGCTACACTGTTTCCAATCTATCCCTGTTCCTTGTGAGGTGAGGGCTCCAGAACTGGAGGCAGTACTCCAAGTGAGGCCTCACCAGGGATCTGTATAGAAGAAGTATTGCCTCTATAGAAACCTAGAACATGAAGGTAGAAAAAGACCAGAAGACAGAAACATAGACCATGATGGCAGAAAAAGACCAGAAGACCATTTAAAGTTGTTCAACTTTCTTAATCACTTTCGGTCTTCATTCTGTCATTTTAAAAGAGGTTCTTGGTCTCATTCTTAATAATTGGTCTGTCCACTGACAGCAAGGTGACCCCAACCCCATAAGTTAGGTACCTACACTATCAATTAACATGCAAATGTGAGCTGAGGTCCCAAGCTGTCTCTATCTGTCTTGTGTGGAAATCACTCTGTGGTTTAGGGAGTGGTTTAGTTTTATACTCTGTAGTGGCCCATAAGAGACTCACAGCTTGCCGCTGAGCAGTTATTGTGTAACAGGATCTGGTAGGGTGACAAGACATCCACACATCTTCCACCAAGCTACAGACCACTTGCCAGGCTAATAAAATTCATAAGTTTAAGTATAATTAAGGTAGCTAGTGCTGCATTTCAGACTATGCAGGAGAACGTGAAAGAAGCCACAGGATTTTCATCAAGTTACCTCAAGTACATTTGATGACTAAAAACACTGACTTTACATGAGTAATGGTTGCCGGTAGCCGTCTACTTATAGAACATGAATGAAAATGGTAGAATAAAAGTTTGTCCGGTGTAGTTTTCATTACTGAAGGGGGTTTTCCAGCTTAGGATAGGTTTTGTTCTGTGGCCAGAACTTGCGTTATTTCCCACTGTTTAACCATCTTTGAATCAGCATCTGCAGATTTCAAATAAATCGAGCATGTTGAGGTTACTGGATCCTCATCTACGAACATGCAAGCTAGTAACCATGACAGAGTGTGCACTGTGCTGAATTATTATTGTAAATAAAAATCTAAGCTTGTCATTGGCAGATATCTTTTTCAACTCTAACTATGTGTAGTGGCCCAGAGTTCCTGGTACCCTCCAGAAATGGGCGTCCGGGTGCTCCAGGGCTCCTTTAGGAATAGATACTCCAGCCCAGTGTGCAAAGCCCCAGCTGAGCTTGTGTTTCATTAGTGTGTGTGTGTGTGTGTGTGTGTGTGTGTGTGTGTGTGTGTTCCCCCCAACCCCGCTGCCAAAAGCCAGGAACCTGCTCTAGTGGTTCCCAATCATGTGGGCCGCAGGGCATCAAAAGCAGGTAGGCAGGACAGGGCTCATGAGGATCCCAAACAGAATCCTCAGCCCTTTTTGAATGGCAACAGCTGTCCAGTCAAAAGAGGAGCTGGGAGAAGCAGCAGCAGCAGGAGCAAGGGGAGCGACAGACCGGCCAGGCAAAGCAAGAAAGGGAGAGACTCAACTTCTGTTCCCGTGTCCCTCCCAGTATGAAATGTCAGAGGCTCTCCCTCATCCTACATCTCATTGACCCAGTCAGTCCGGCGGTCCCGGGTCCCATTCCCACAGTGGAAGAAGCCTGTCGGGAAAGGAAGTCAGTGAAAGGTCGTTCCCCTCCATTCCTCTTAGCCAGCCCAGCAGCTCAAATAGGAACCAGAAGGAGAAGGCAGGTCTAACGTCTCCCTCCCCAAGCTGTCCCTGGCCCACAGTGAAGTGGACAGCAGGGTGAGTGGCGGCAGCACCACAGCCAGGTGCTGGCCACCAGAATAAGATTGTAATAAACTATAAAAAAAAATAAAATAAAAAAAAAGAATTTTTTTCTCCTTCCTGCACCAAGGACACGGCATGGCCACATGGAGCAAGCCAGGCCCCTAGCCAGCGGACTGCCCATGAGGCAGAACAAGAACAGTTCCTCAGGGAGCTACAGACTGTGGTGATGGGTAGGCCCCTGCCCATGGAACCGCCCACAGGGCAGGGTTTGAAGAAAGAGCTCTATTGCAACCTATGCCAGAAAGGGTAGGAATATTTAAATTAATTAGTGAAATAACCACTCCTTGCTCCTAGTTGCTCTAAGGAATATTGGCGTCTGTGGCATGGCCCTAGAGTGGTTCTCTTAACTACCTTTCAGATCGACACCCAGCAGATTAAGGCAGGGGCGGGGAGGATTTCTCCACCCTCAAAAATCTTACTAGAAAAGTACCGCAAGGGTCCAACTTGGGTCTTCTCTTGTTCTCCATTTACATAAATGAGCTTGACGCTAGTGTCAAGTCAGCTGACATCCACCTCTTTGAGGACAACACCGTGTTGTATGTAGCCAGACCTACTCTGGAACTTGTGTGCAGTGACCTCCAATCAGAATTTAATCATCTACAGAAGAATTTCCTTTACTCAAAACTCCTGTTAAAAGCAAAGAAAACTAAGGCCATGATTTTCACTCCTGTGGCAAACTCCCACTACCCCACCATTTTGGGATCAGACCCTCAAATTCACACCTTGCTTGGCGAAGTGCTGGAATATGTCGATTCCTTCAAATACCTGGGGGTATGGAGCGACCCCAAACTCTCTTTCAAACTCCATATATTGAGGAACTTTCAAAAAAAAAAAACTTAAACAGAGACTAGGTATTCTCTTCAGAATCAGGCATCTATCAACATAAGAGAGGAAAATCAGGTTTATACAAACAACTTTCTTGCCCCTCACTGACTACGCAGACTTTCTGTACAGGTATAGCTCTAGTGCGGCCCTTGTCAAACTCGACACCCTGTACCATCGGGCGCTTAGATTCATCACTGATGCCCTCTACTCAATACATCACTGTACCCTTTACAAAAGTATAGGCTGGGGGTCACTTAGCCTCAGACAAACACAAGAACTCTGTACTCTGGATTTTCAGGGCCATATCCATCAAGCTGCCCCAATATATCAAGGACTGCCTACCCATTTGCAATCCTGGTAACTACCCGTTGAGAAACCTAACTCAAAGAAAAAATTACTCACCTTAGTAATTGTGTTTCTTCTAATGGAGTCTTGCTGTATTCTGACTAACTGCAGTTAGCTCCAGCCTTTAAACTGCCCCGGAGAACAAAGGGTTAACTTTCTATGCAGTGCATAGAATGCTGAGCTCGAGCTCGGTTGAGGTCTCTGTCTGCAGTCCTTTGAAATACAACCGTCAGATTCTTACGAGCAAAAACTCACTAACTACTCTATGTGGAAATTGTAAAATTTTTACTAGCCAACTGGCAACAAGAGTTTTGAATTCCCAAGGAAGACTCACGTCAGGAAACCCAAAACCAAAAACCAATCCAAATAAGAATAACAATAAAACAAACACCCAAACAAAAACAGGAGGGTGTATAAGAAGCACCCCTGAGGTGCAACACTGCACCTGCCCACCACTTCCCAAAAACCAGGTTCTGACAGGGGAGGCAGGGAAGGAGGTCAGAATACAGCAAGACTCCATTAAAAGAAACACAGTTACTAAGGTGAGTAATTTTTTCTTCAAACAACATGAAGTCTTGCTGTATTCTGACTAACTGCAGAGTACCAAGCAGTATCTCCATTGAGGAGGGAGAGAACCTACTTTGGGAATAGGCTCTGAAGTACTGCTGTGCCAAACCGAGCATCACTCCTAGCCTGGATGTCCAGAGAGTAATGCTTGGTAAAGGTATGGACTGTTTTCCAGGAGGCTGCTTGACAAATTTCTAAGAGAGGGATATCTCTGGCAGCAGCCAGGGAAGCAGCTGTACCTCTGGTTGAGTGAGCCCTCAGGCCTGAGGGTGCAATCTTTCCTAGTTTCTCATAGTAGAATTGTATACAAGACACAATCCACCTGGCAACAGTTCTCTTGGTTGCAGGTTTTCCCTTTCCCACTTCTCCATAAGTGAGGAACAACTGGAGGGAATCAAACCTGTGACCCTTGGTATGCTCTATGTTGTAGGTAAAGGCCCTTTTAACATCTAAACTGTGTAGCCTCCTCTCTCCTGAAGAGGAATAATCAGTGAAGAAAACAGGAAGAGACAGACTGATTCAAGTCAAAATCTGAAACCACTTTGGGCAAGAACCTTCTATTGGTTCTAAGGACCACTTTATCCCAATGAAAGGATATAAAATCAGGTTCCACTGACAGGGCTTGCAATTCACCGATATGTCTGGCAAAGGTAATGGCTACTAAAAACACAGTTTTCCAAGTCAAGTACTTAAGATCTGCTGAGGACATATGTTCAAAGGGAGGTTGCATAAGTTGAGCAATGCAAACATTTAAGTCCCAGGCAGGGGCAGGATCTCTAAAGCAGGGATTGGGATGAAGCAATCCCTTAAAAAATTTACAGAACACAGGATGAGATGACAGTGAGGAAGACTTCCCCACTGACAGAAAAGCAGAAACAGCTGACAAGTGCATCTTGAGAGTAGCTGGTCTGAGGCCCAAGCCATTCAAATGGACCATATAATCCAGAACTGTAGGCAATTCAGCAGTGTCTGGGGAAATATGTTTCTTGGAACACCAAATGCTGAATCTCTTCCATTTGGAGTTATAGGTCTTTCTAGTGGCGGGCTTTCGAGAGGCTTTGAGGATATCCAGAACCCCCTGAGACAGATGCAAATCTGCATACTCTAACTCTTCAAGAGCCATGCCTTGAGATTGAAAGACTGAAGATTGGGGTACTAAATCCTCCCCTGAGAGGAGGTTAGCAGGTTGTAATTCCTGGGAAGAGACAGGGGAAGATGGACTGCTAGGGACAGCAACAGGGGGTACCAAGGCTGTCTGGCCCAGTCTGGAGCAATCAGAATCACTTTGCAAGGTTGTGACCTTATCTTGACTAGAACTTTGAACAGTAGAAAAAAGGGAAGGAAGGCATACCAAAAGTTTCCTTCCCAGTTCAGAATCCGAGCATCCAGAGGGACTGAGCCCAAGACGGGGGGTCTGCAACAAAAGAGAGGAAGTTGGTCATTGTCTGGGGCTGCAAAGAGATCTATTTCTGGAGTGCCCCACCTTGAAGAAAATCACTTTCAATACCAGAGGGTCCAGGGACCATTCGTGATGGCCCTGTGTTATCCTGCTCAGTGCATCTGCTAGCACATTGTCCTTCCCTAGAAGGTGGACTGCTATCAGAGCGGTTTGCAGGGAATAAGCCAGGGACCACAACTTCATGGCTTCCGTGCACATGGCCGTAGACAGAGTGCCTCCCTGCTTGTTGATGTACCACATGGTGGTGGTGTTGTCTGTTCTGACCTGAACCACCTTGTTCTGCACTGACTGAGAGAAAGTTTGCAGGGCCAGAAAAAGTGCCCTGAGCTCTAGGAGACTGATGTGGAGAAGGGATTCCTGAGGGGACCACAGTCCCTGGGCAGTGAGGGCACCCAGATGGGCTCCCCAGCCAAGAAGGGAAGCATCCGTGGTAAGGACCACTGAATGAGACTGAGTGACAAATGGGACCCCTTGCCTTAAATTGTCCTGATCCTGCCACCACTGAAGGGCTTGGATCAAAGTCCGAGTCACTGGAATCAGTTTGGTAAGGGGATCCTTCCTTTGAGACCAAAATGCCCTCAGATGGAACTGAATGTCCCTCATCTGGAATCTTGCCCCTTGGACCACTGCTGTAGAAGCTGCCATGTGGCCCAAAAGCTGAAGGAAATGCCTTGCTGGTCGGGAAGGCTGAAGGAAGAAGCCAGTTCTACAAGAACTCTTGCCCTTCCCAGGGGAAGAAAGGCTCTTGCTTTGACAGTATCCAATTCTGCCCCTATTACGGTAAGGAGCTGCACTGGCTCGAGAACTGACTTGGGGAGGCTGAGAAGAAATCCTAGAGAAGTGAGCACTTGCTGGGTCACTTGCAGGTCTGACATGACTTGGTCTGGAGACTGACCCACTATGAGCCAGTCGTCCAGATATGAAAAGATGGAAATCTTTTGCCTTCTTAGAAAGGCAAAGACTACTGCCAGGCACTTTGTGAAAACCCTTGGGGCTGATGTTAGACCAAAGGGCATTGCTTTGAACTGATGGTGACCTAAGGGCAACTTGAACCTGAGGTACTTTCTGTGACAGCACCTGATGGGAAAGTGAAAATAGGCATCTTTGAGGTCCAGGGAGGCTAACCAGACCCCTGGCCTTAGAGAAGGAAGAATTATTCCCAGAGTTACCATCTTGAACTTTGGTTTTAAAAGATGTGTGTTGAGGTATCTTCGATCTAGGATGGGTCGACACTCCCCTGTCTTTTTTGGGGTAAGGAAGTACCTGGAGTACAGACCTTTGCCCCAGTGTTGGGTAGGAACTCACTCTCTATGGCTCTTAAGGCCAGAAGAAATGAAACCTCTGCCTCTGGGGCAAGGGTTTCTGAGAGACCTGCAAGTGGAAAAGATCTGGCTCTCATCTTCAGAAATTTTTGAAGCCGAGAACCAGTCCCTGGCTTACTACTTCCAGGACCCACTTGTCTGAGGTAACAGACATCCAGTCCTGGACAAAGTAAGCCAGCCTGCCCACTACTGGAATAGGAGAGTCGACCCAGGCAGACCCATCAGGGTGTCTGCTTGGCAGGGGCCTTAGGCTGAGGAGTGGATGCAGCCCTGCTCACCCCCCTTCTGCCTCTCCCTCTGAAGAACCCCCTCTGTGAAAAGGTAGAAGAGACCTCTGCTTGGTAAAAAGGCATATGAAAAGGCCTGCCCCTGCCCCTAGACTGCTGCCTTTGAGGAGTCGCCTGCCTTTCCTTGGCCTGAGCACTCCTATAAGTGGTCCTGTACTCATCCATTTTCTTCATGTAATTCTCGGTCTGCTCCCCAAACAGAGAATTACCCACTACAGGAAAATCCATGGCCTTAGTCTGGGTGTCCTGTGAGAGGCTAGTATGTCTGAGCCAAGCCATTCTCCGAAGAGCCATAGATGTAGCCATGACTCTTGATGACACACCACTGGAGTCCGCAGCAGCAGCATTAAATTGTATTTTTGATGCCTCGATCCCATCAGCAGCCACCTCCGCCAGCTCTTTGGCTAGCTGGGGGGAGGCCTGTTTAGCCAGTGCCAGTACAGTGTCCCACCTGGACTTCTGGTACCTGGCTGTATAGGCCATATAGTTAGTCTGCCTGAATCCCAAGGAAGTTGCCATGTACTGCTTTTTTTGCCATGGCATCAATCTTCCTGGAGTCTTTGTCTGGGGGTGTGTGAAACCAAGGGAATACTTGCCTTGTCACAGGCAGCAGCCTGCACTACCCCAAACATGGCTGCATTGTTGGTATAAAAACTCCGTATCTGAGCCTGATAGTGTGTACCTCTTGTCCATCCTTTTGTCAACAGGAGGTACAGTATTGGGAGACTTTAGAATTTTGAGTGTCTGCTTCCCAAAGGATTTGTGGAGGGGAACAGACAGTCTCCTGGACTCTGTGATGTCCATCATTTCCACATAATCAGGCTCCTCTTGATCCTCCATGGCCTCCATAGGAAGCTGGAAGGTTTCAGCCACCTTTCTGTAAAACAGAAAGTGGGGAGGGGACTCAGAAAGCCTAGGAGGGGAAACACCAGAAGATCTGTCTGGGGAGATGTCCGGTTCCACAGGCACATCCAGACTTTCACCATCGTCACCATCATCTTCGAACTCCCCCTCCTCCTCCTCAAACTCCGGTTCATAAAATCTTCAGGGGTATAATCTTGAACCGGGGGACCCAACCAAACTGAACCCCTGCCAAATGGTGCCAGATTGGTCGGAACCAAGCGAAGCGACTCCACTATTCGAATCGCTCTGGCTATTTCTTCGGCAGTCAGAACATGAACCTCTGGATCCGAACCGGTCGATTTCTCTTTGCGTTTCATTTTTGTAGGAATCGAACCCTCAGGATCGGCTCTCCTCTTGCCCGAACAAGTATCGCCCTGGTCAGAGGACACTCCTTCTGGTTCGGTCAGAAGCGAACCGGGCTGGCCATCCGGGTCAGCAGACTTCTCTGCCTCCTTTTCCCTCAGTCTACCTAATCTCTTTTCAAGAGTAGCTTTAGGAAAATTTTTACAAATCTGGCAGTCTGTATCGAGGTGTTCAAACCCCAGACAGTAAACACAGGTGGTGTGGGGGTCAGCCTTAGTAAAGACCTCCCCACACTCACTGCAGTGTTGAAACCCAGTGGGCCCGGTTTCTTCTTGGGTTTCTCAGACATGGCCATCCTAACCAAACTTACCCTTTTTACGGCAACCACCAGGCAAGACTCCCTTATCGGTTCCTAACCGTGTCACAGGTGTTGTAAAAAAAAAAACAACAAAAAACATCCAAAACACTTTATTTTTTTTAGAACACACTCTAAGTAAATTCACTAAAAGTGATCGGTTCAGCCGAATCGATCAAACAAGTTTACAATTTCCACACAGAATTTAGATAAAACCTATCTAGCACTCACAGTATCGCAGACAGAGGCTGAACTAAGCGGAACAAATTCGGTTTAACACTGACAACTTTTACCGACACTTTACCAACTTTTCGAACCGAGCTGAAGGAGAAATCTCCAGAGCGACTGTTCAGTGAGGCGGAGTAAAGAATCTGACGGTTGGATTTCAAAGGTCTGCAGACAGAGACCTCAACCGAGATCGAGCTCAGCATTCTATGCACTGCATAGAAAGTTAACCCTTTGTTCTCTGTGGCAGTTTAAAGGCTGGAGCTAACTGCACTTAGTCAGAATACAGCAAGACTTCATGTTGTTTGAATCACTCTATATATCCCCAAAGTAAGGACGCGCTTTGGTCGTGCAGCAATCAGCCACGCCTTACCGGTCCTCTGGAACACTGCTGAAAATATATTGCAGTTTGCTACACCCGTATCAATAGCGGTTTTTAAAAAAACTCATTCAACGGTCCTTCCTGAAGCCCTGTAACTGTTACCTCTGGTTCTTCTACGCATCTGCCTGTCCCCCTTCCCTGTCTGCTTTCTAAGGGTTACGAAGGAAGGAAGGAGTGGAGGGTTGCCAGGCTATGGAAGTCACTCCGGCCTTTGTGACCAGCATCCCCTCCTACCATCCTGTTCTCTACCATCTTCCTTTGCCTTACTGATGACCTTCTACTCTCCTGCCTGATGCATCCTGCTCAGTGGTGCATATAATTGGTACACACTGTATATATCAATGCACACTGGTCTACTGCTGTACATGTATCTTGTATTTATTGTACTCACCAGCACACATTGCATCTCTCTATGCTTGTATACAATGTAGATACTGGTTACCCTATAATGACTCCTGTTCTTTTGTAAGAATTTGCCTTAAAGGCTACCTACACACAATTCTGATGGGGCATACTGTTCTGAAAACCCTCCCATGGAATTAGAGCAGACAAGGAGAAGTTTTGAATAGAAGTATCCATGGTCTTAAATGCTGCAGTTTAACACATTTTTGGTGACTTTTTACAAACTGCCAAAACCAGGAAACATTTTTAGAAGACCGTGCCGATTGGGGACCAAGGCTGCTGGGAACACATAGCGCAATGATGTCATCTTAGCAAGTCCGATAGTCCCCAGTATGCAGTCCATATGGAGCCTTATGTACTATGCATAAAATTACCGATATCTGTATACTTTGTTACCTTTATCATTACTTATCATGTACAGTACACTCTATGTCCATGTAGACAGACTGAACTCACTTTAGGTCCAGTCTATGCAACTTTTCCTCACCTGGACTGGAATGTTTTAGATAGAGTACAAGGAGGGTCATTTACTGATTCAGGTAGAATTCAGATACCACCTTAGGAAAGAATTGTCAGTCTATTCTAAGAACTACTTTATCCCTGTAGTGGAGTATGCAATTTGGCTCTCTGCAGAGGGCTTGCAATTCACTTACCCTCCTAGCAGAGGTCACTGCAACTAGAAATGTGGTTCTCCATGTGACATACTTCAAGTCAGCAGTCTCCACAGGCTCAAGGGGCGCCTCCATAAGCTGTGCAAAGCATATTCTGTGGTCCCAGGGTGGAACAAGGTCCCTCACTGGTGGGCACAAGTGGTTCAGGTCTTTAAAAATAAATAAATAAAACTTCTGAAAGTGGGTTGTGAGGCCAATGACTTCTCTTTGCTAGCTGACACATATGATGATACTGATGCTAAGTGCACCTTTAAATTTAAAGGCTGTAGACCCAACGACTGAAGATGGACTAGGTACTTCAGGATTATAGGCAACCCTGCCTCTACTGGGTTTATTTTTCTGGGGGGCATATCAGTAAGGAAACCTTTTCCATGTAGAGGTATAAGGCTTCCTGGTAGTGGGCTTCTCTAAAACCTTAAGCACCTTCAAGACTTCTGAGGGGTCCGATCCAGAAAATTCTAACTCCTCAAGAACCATGCCCTCAGACACAGGGTCCTGGGATTCAGGAATATTATTCTGCCCTGAGGCAAAGTCAACAGATTGTGAATGAGTGGCAGGCTAACTGGATTCTTGTCAGACAGGACCAGTAGCATTGAGTACCAGGCCTGTCTGGCCCAGTCTGAAGCCATCATGATCATTGTTGCAGGTTCTCTCCCGAGTTTCAGGGGAGTACTTTCTGAATGAGTGGAAATGGTGAGAAAGCATACAGAAACTTCACCGTCCAGTCCTCTGGGACTATTCCTTTGGCTGGTGGACTGCAGAAAACTGTGGGAGTGGACAGTTCTCCCAAGACGCAAATAGGTCTATATTGGAAGTGCCCAATCTTCTGAACACTATGGCGAGAACCTGACGATTTATGGCCCATTCATGATTTCCCTAGCTGATTCTGCTTAGGGAATCTGCCAGGACACCGTCTTCCCCTGGCAAATGCACTGCAAATATGTTTGCTTCTAAAAAATATGCCAGGTCCCAGATCCTCACTGCATCTGTTCATAGTTTTGAGGATCTCATTCCTCCCTGCTTGCCTATGCAGTACATTGTTGTGGTGTTGTCTGTCCTGATTTGGACAGTCTGACCCCGAAGCTGGAAGGAGAAAGTTAGGAGGAGAAAGACTGCATTGCTAGCACTACTGCTCTGAGCTCCAGGTGTATGTGTTCTAGTGACTCCTGTGGTCTCCACATGCCACTCACTGTGAGGTCCTACTGGTGGGCACCCCACCCCAGGAGTAAAGCATCCACAGTAAGAACATTTGTTGGTGACTGCTGAAGGAAGGACATGCCCTTTCTAAGGCTGCTTTCCTTCCACTACTGTAGTGATTCCACTAGCACTTTTGTCACTGGCACTAGATCTGAAAGTGGATCCCATCTTTGGGATCACTTGTCCTTCAAGTGGTACTGGGTATCAGGTGTCTCTCATTTGAAACTTGGCCCATGGAACCACAGCTGTGGATGTATCCATGCGACCCAGTAACTGTATGAAGTCTCCTGCATGTTTTGGCTTACCTGCCGTGAAAGACTCTGCTGTTGCTATCAAAGCTGTACCTCTGGCCTGTGGGAGGAAAGCTTTCCCCTGAAGGGTGTATAGCTCTACTCATATAAAGTCCAGTATCTGAGCAGGTTCTAGCTGAACTTCTGCATGTTTATCAAGAATCGTAGGTTCTCAGAGGTGCTTTTTACCAACTGAACTGAGTGTCATGCCTCTTGTTCTGTTTTCCATGAGACTAGCCAGTTGCCCAGGGAAAGGAAAACCACCATGCATTGATTTCTCAGATGTGCCACCACCACAGCCAGACCCTTTGTGAAAACACTTGGAGCGGAGGTAAGACTAAATGGATAGTTGTGAACTGGTATTGGCAGTTCCCCAGCTTGAATCAGAGGTATTTTCTGTGACACTGTCCGACTGGGATATGAAAATCGGTGTCTTTCAGATCCAGGGATCCCAATCAATGAACTTTCTGCAAAGATGGCATCACTGTTTTTAGTGTGACCATCTTGAATTTTTCTTTTTTCAAATGTTTGTTCAGAATCCTGAGGTCTAAAACAGGTCACTACTCCTCATTTTTCTTGTGGGTCAGGAAGTATCTTGAGAACAGGACCCTGCCCCACTGAGTGGCAGAGACTTTTTCTATCGCTTTTGATATTAACAGTTTTTTTTTGTTTTTTTTTTAACTTTCAGTTTCAGCAGTCTTTTTTTTTCTGTGGGGGATTGAGCTGGAAAACTTCTGTTTCTGTAGGTTTGGAAAGGGAAAGTGTGTGAACTGCAGACACAACCCCCAGCCCACTACTTCCAGTACCCACTTGTCTGTGGTAATGTTTATCCATTCCTGCATGTTACCTGTAGCAAAAGAGTTAGATCTTTTAAAAAATTAGAGTGAAGCAGTGGCTCGAATCTTTCAATGAATGCACCTATAATTGACGCCTATTGGTTTGTTATTGTGCTTGTAGTTTGTATTACTGTATTTAACAATTTTTGTATGAAACTTATTTTTCCCCTCATACTGACACTGAATGTTTCAACACTTGTCGCTTGTGAAAACGGGCAGTACTGCTCATCATGCTAACAAGTATAAAAAATAAAAATTAAAAAATTAAAATAAAACAGTGTACCACTCTTCCTCTCACTGGCAATAGGCAGCCTGGGCAAAACTGTCAGAGGTTTCGTTTTGGCTGGGGCTTAGGTAATGGAGCTGCAGCATTAAACCTGGAAGCCCTTTTTCCCCTTCCTCTATAGTATCCTCACTGTCACTAGTATTCATAAGGCACGTAAGAAACATGGGCTCTTGGGAAGTTTCCCCTGCTTCCCCTTTCATATGGCCTGTAGGAGGCAGAGGCCTTTTCCTTCTCATTGATACTTTTGAAAGTGGTTCTGTATTCATACACTTTTTTCATATAGGCCTCTGTTTTGTCGTCAAATAATGAATGTCCCTCAACTGAGAGATCCATGGCCTTGTTTTGAGTATCCTGGTAATGGATGGTAGTCCTCAGCCATGAAATCCTTCTGAGGGACACTGTAGGAGTCAAACGTCTGGCAGCACAGCCAGCCCAGTGGCACTGAGGGTTGAGGTGCTGGGTTCCACACCTTACGCCATGCCAGCAACCCAGGTCTGGGAGTGAGCTCAGGCCGCCAGGGGTTAGCCGGGGGGAGAGGGCGAGGAGGTAGGATTGAGCAGCCGCCAGGCAGCTCTCCTCTCAGGGGAGGGACGTGAGGTTTTCCCAGACTCTCGGCTGCCACCCGGTGGAGGCTAGGTGGCAGTGCCAGGCCGGAGGGAACCCAAGCGCTAGGCCAGAAGGGTGGATGGGACCAACACTGGAGCCACGGGGCACATGCTCACCTGTGTTCCGAGGTCCCGGGAACAAGGGGAGAAAATACAAATACCAGGTCTCCCCCATTGCCTTAAGACGGGAGGAGGTAACAGTGGAGCATCAGGCTAAATAAAAGAGAAAGAAAAAAAAAAATCTGGCAACAGTATGATTAGTGTCCATCGCAGTATGAAAATAATATTTTGTGGCATCCAGGGCTGATGCTGTTGTAGCAATCAGTCCTGTGCCGAAACACCCCCTGCTCTTTCTGCCAGCACCAGAATTGTGTTCCAAAGTGCTTTCTGGTACTGTGCTATATGTGCTGAATAAGCTGCCTGCCTAATTAGCAGGGAGATTGTATATATACATTTTTTGCCACAGTATCTCATTTTTTAAAAGAGTTCTTTTCCTGGGGGCTGCGCACATAGAGCGATTTTTTGGTCTCTCACAAGCAGCAGCCTGGACTACCCCATGATGATAAGGATGGATATACAGATACACCAATCCCTGCTTGTCCACCCGATATTTCCATTTTTTTTTTTGGTCAGCTGCAGCTGAAGTGGGTGTGGCCATGGTTTTTGCTATGGTCTTTTTAAGTGGTTTATGTATGGGAAGTAACTTGGTAGTGCTACTCCCTCCCAGAATGTCCATAAACCCAGCATCCTCTTCACCCTCCTCTGTTTCTAGTGGGAAGATGCTGAGGGTATCAACCATTTGTCTGACAAATGAGAAGATAGATAAGTAATCCTCAATTTGCCTTGGAGAAGGTTTGAAATCTTGCTCAGGCATGCTCTCCGACACCATGAGGTTATCCTCCTCCATGTGCACAAAATATTCTCCTTCCACCTCATTTTCAAGCAGATGGGTTGGAACATGTGCCTGGGGAGGGGGAACACTGCACTAAAATTTACCATGTCCTGGACTGCCTGGAAAAATTGCCACATTTCTGACAGGTCATCTGACAAGAGCATTTTCTTCTGTGCCATCTGCTTGTTCCTTTCTCCATACAGGCGGAGTAGCAGTGGCATGATTTTCCTTCAGTTTCTTTTGGCAGACAGTTTCTAGTGCTTCCTCCAAGGCTTTTCTATTTTTATTTCTGCCATCGCTGGATTCAGGGTTCCCTTTCCTGGACACCCAGATATCTGACCCATCTTTTAGGTGAGACAGAGGGAGACTGAGAAGCTATGCTTCTTGTTAAACTTTTTACTCTTTTAAATGAGGTTTTCGGGCAAAAAAAATGACAGGACTTACAATTTATAAAGTTGTGCTGTGGACTTAAACCCTTCAAACAAAGCTCGTGACAGTCTGCTCTTGACAGGAGCTGAAAACAATTTATACCATCTCCTGATGGTCCACAAGGTCTCCGACGTACCAACTAGAGACAGAACCCTGAAATAATCAAAACGATTCCCCAAAAACGATGCAGTACAAGAGCCCAATAGCAAAAAAAAAAAAAAAAAAAAAAAGGCAGCTCTTGTACTGAAGAAATTGCCAAAGGTCAAACTGTGTCTCCTTTTACAGAACCCAATTAATTAAGGTGGAAGGGCACAACCAGAAACAGAAAGTGAAAACGCTCCGTTCTCTGTAAATTGGACAGCTAAAACTAGTAAACCACTAAATTTAGCAAAAATGAACATGGTTTACTAGCAAAAATAGTCACAGTAGCCAAGTAGCATACACTCTGGTTCCTGGGAATCATACAGGAACTACTGTAACTTTAATTTAAAGGAAAGCTTTATCTAAATGCAGAGTAAATCGACAAAAACTAACTAAAGTACACTTCTTCAGGCAGAGAGACAGATCTGAAAAATAGCCAGAGTGGAACATGGATGCAGAGCTTGAACCTACATTCCAAATTTTAAAATCTGCATAAGTTCTTTGTCTGAGGCATTACTCTCGGCAAAGATGGCTGCATAAAGTGTGAATATTAAATGAGCGATTCCTGGAGTTGGAACCCTCCAATTTTTTTTCTGCCCCAGACTCTGTTCCTTTCTGGTCGGGATCTGTCTCCCTCCCCCACCCCCACAGCAGAGCCTTGATTTACTCCGAAAGGACAGTCAAGTGGTCCCACGGGTAAGTCGCAAGGCCTGGTGGGCGGCTCTGGGAGCTAACAGACAAACTCCAGTGCATATCCTGGCTGGTTTACATCCAGGATCCATTTGTCTTATGTGATGTTACGCCACTGCGGCCGAAACCTTGAGATTCTGCACCACCCCACCACACAAACACACCTACCTAAATCCATGGCTCTACAGCAAGAGGGAGAAGGCAATTGGTAAGAAGGATGTGGAGGAAGCAGACTGCTGCTGACCACCTCTGCTACGATCTTTTGGGGCCTTGTAAGGGGCACCCCTGTACTGTAGCTGCTACTACTTGAAACCCTGACCATTGCCACCGGCCTAACAGAAGGGACAGCAGCCCATGCGAAAGGAGCCCCCTTCAGGCTATGGGGACAAACGCAAGGTCTGATGGGATGCCATGAGCTCAAAGTAGGCTCCACACTGGGGCCACACTGTGTGTCACCCCCCCCAAAAGGTTAAGCACAGACTACTGCAGAACCAGCAACTCTGAGCTAGGAATGGCTGTGCATACACATCGGAGTTTTTTGTTTGTGTTTTTTTGGGGGGGTTTTTATGTTAATATTTACTGATTTTTTTTTTTTGTTACAGCAAGACACAGGATGTACAATATAGTAGCATTCAAACACAATACTATGTGACGAGTATGTGGGAATTTAATACAAACTGAACTAAATCTGGGGAGTAGTCTCTTACAGAGCTCTCTAAAGCAACAGTAAGTCCCTGTCAGTCCCCAGTGCCCCTGAAAGTAGTAGTCCCAGAGGAAAAACAATAGGAACCAGGAGTCAGTGCCCAATGCCTGGCACTAGTCCAGTCTTCCCATCATAGCTGCAGGGATTACAACTGATTTCTCAGTGAATGGCGGTGACATTGCACAGACATCAACTACAGCATACAGCCCAACCACCCAGTAATGTTGTTACCTTTTCTTAGATAGTGACTTCAACATGAAGCTGATTATGGGGGGGGGCCGGGCTGGCCCTTTACCCAAGACTGCATTATCTTTTTCCACTCTATACAAGGCAATCAAATCATTATATAGTGATCAGATTCTTAACACAAAACAAAAGTGGCAACCACACAAAAGATTAATAATTAGCCAGCCTGGGAGTGGGTCCCAGAGTAGTAGCATGGGTAAAACATTGGCTGGACAATAGGACACACAAGGTAACAGTAAACAGAGTCCACGACGAAGAAAGGGGGATTACTAGTGGGGTACCGCAGGGTTCAGTACTGGGTCCGGTCCTTTTTAATGTCTTTATAAAAGTGACATTGCAGAGGAACTGGAAAGAACAGTATGCCTCTATGCAGACAACACAAAGATCTGCAACAGGGTTGATACACGGTTGGGGGGGGGGCGGAAAGGATGAGAAGGGATTCGGCAAGGTTGGAGGAATGGTCAAAAGTATGGCAGCTTAGATTCGATGCAAAGAAGTGCAAAGTAATGCATCTGGGAAACAAAAACCCAGGAGAAGAGTACACAGTTTTTTTTTTTGGGGGGGTATTAACAACAACAAAAATGGAAAGAGATCTGGGGAGTAGTCATATCAGATGACCTAAGCAAGCAATGTAAGAAGGTAGTAAGGATGGCAGGGAGATACTGGAATGTACAGGGAGAGGCATCACCAATACAAAACAGAAAGTTGTTATCCCTCTGTACAGACAGTTGGTGAGACCCCATCTGGAGTACCGCATGCAGTTCTGGAGACCTCATCTCCGCAAGGACATAGACAGGATGGAGGCAGTCCAGAGGAGGGCAACTAAAATGGTGCAGGGTCTGCAACAGAAGGCATAGGAAGAGAGACTAAAGGAGCTTAATATGTATACCACTGAGGAAAGGAGAAAGAGGGGGGACATGATAGACACTTTCAAGTACCTCACGGGAATCAACAAAGTCCAAGAGGGTAGCATCTTTCAGAAAAAGAGATGTGTAAGAACAAGGAGACACAATTTAAAGATGGGGAGGGATGGCTCAGGGGCAATGTGAAGAAGTATTTTTTCCACGGAGAGGGTGGTGGATGCATGGAACGGCCTTCCTGAGGTGGGCATGGGGTCAAAAACAATGGGGGAATTCAAGAATGCATGGGACAGACATAAGGCAATTCTGGTGGGGGGCCAGGAAGAAGTAAACTGTTGATTAACTAGGATCTGCAGCTTATTCAATAGGTCGGTAGGGAAATGGACAGACTAGGTGGGCTAAGCGGTCCTCATCTGCAGTCAAAGTCTATGTTAACCAGAAACTAACATAGCATGCACAGAAACTGACTAGTCAAAGATCTTCCAATCAGGTTTGAGAACTACCTGCTCTCTTTTGTGGCTGGAAGGTAAGGGTCTGCTTTTTTCACACACCCGCCATACAGGGAAAATGAGGTACCTGCTTCTCTTTAGCTTGCTGAAGGAGATGTGTAGAGACCCAGACAAACCAGACACATATTGTCTGAGCATGTCCGGTATTGACTACCTTTTGGCAGCAGATTACAATTCAGTTAACTGCACTGTTTGCTACTGAGGCCCCACTCTCATTTGAGATCATCCCTGGTCTTCTTCCACCTGGTGTGGTGGGACAGGACTTGATATATCTATGGAATATATTACTAGCTGCGGCACACAAAGCCATCACCTGGCAATGGCTTCAAGTGGACCCACTGAAAATTCAATCCTGGCTCTCGGTAATACAGGAAATTCAGACTATGGAAGAACGATCATACAGAGTGAATCTCCAAACTCACACTTTTACTTGAAAGTAGATGATCTGGTTGCTTCGGGACCTCTCAGGACTTGTACCAGACTCAATCTTGACACATTATTAATAACCCTACAGGAACCTCTTCCATGTATTGTCATCCCTTCTTAGGTAGTACTAGATAGTTAGGAGGATAAGCCACAAATAATGACGCTGGTTCCTATTCATTTTCTTAAAGCAGCAGTACAATTTTAAAAAAATCTGCACTTTGTCAGTTTGTTTCCTGTGCTCTGCTGATCATGTACCTGCTACTATTTCCCGACGGCACTGTACTATCACAGCATACTTTGCTCAATTATCCTATGTTTTTGTTTATATTTCTGCCGCAGGCTGCATTGACAGCAGTAGTACGAGATAGCAGCCACCATATTTTTTTGTGGCGCTACAACAGTTGTAACGGATCATTTCCTGCTTAGGTAGTACTGCTGCTTTAAATGAATTACTGGGTTGTAGTGCCCTAAATGTCAATATTAAAATTTGTATTTGAGACATGTCATTTCCTTTTGTTTTTCTTGAACTTGTTGAGCTGAAATTATTTTTAAATATTACATTGTGTAAAGTTTTGTGTACCCATGTTACTTAAAGTGAATTTCCATCAAAAAGGCATAAGGTATTGGGCTATGAACGTTGGCTCATTTTTGCAAAAATTTAATTTTTTTACTCACTCTGTTAAGTAGACGAAGGGATCATAGCTGGCTCCGTAGCCACCACCAGCCGATCCCTTCTAGCTTCCTAGTATGCTTGCTCTGCCCCCATGCTCCTGTGTTTTTGTGGCATGTGAGCAGGGAGAGTGTGGGTGAGCGCCCTATACAAGTCTATGGGGCATTTTTTTTTTTTTTTTTTTAAAGCAGTTTTATGAAGCTTTAAGCAATCTGAGAAGGCAATGAAAGACACCACTCTACTAATAGGGTTCATATTAGTAGGGCATGACTTCATTACCTATGGTGCTTATTTTATAAAAAAAAAAAAAAAATTACCTGAACATATGGAGCTCATTCACTCTCCTGCTCATGTCTCACATGGCACAGGGCAACAGCACTATACCAAAACTAGAAGCTGAAGGGACCACATGTACAGTGAAGCCTGCTACTATCCCATTGATTACTTCACAGTGAGCAAAAAATAGAAAGTTGGGTACCTGTAAATTTTCTTTCTCCAACGGCTGGTCTCCGGACTTCATTACTCCTGGGCCGTTCCTCCTGATGTCAGTGTTAGGCAGGTTCAACGCTGTGCGGGTGGGGGGGGATAACAAACCCTCCACATCCAGAGTTCTTCAGTCATTTCCAATGCAGTCCCCCTGAGGCAATGCTACGAGAACTAGGAAACAAAAAACATGAACAGTTACAGCATAAGGGCCCGGAGGCCAGCCAACTATACACATTCAGCGAGGGCATCCGAAGCCTGGAGACCAGCCGGAGAAAGAAAATTTACAGGTACCCAAATTTCTATTTCTCTCTCCTGGGCTGGTCTCCGGGCTTCATTACTCCTGGATGGGAAGAATGTTAAGTGTTCTTAGGGTTCCACCACTGTCTGAAGCACTTGGTAGCCAAAAGATGCTTCCGACGAGGACATGACATCCAGTTTGGAGAATTCAGTAAAAGTATGAATGGATGACCACGTGGCTGCTCTGCATACGTCTGTTAGAGACGCCTCTGAAGTTTGCCCATGACGTGGCCATCGCTCTGGTGGAATGGGCTCTCACTGGACCAGGCAGAGATACTCCCGCCTGGTCATACGCCATAGTGATTACTGATCTAATCCATCTGGCTATAGAGTCTTGACGCTTTTTTACCCATATTTTGGCCTGCAGTCAATATAAACAAGCTTGATGTTTTACAAAAAGCGTCCGTTCTCTTAATATAGATTCTGATTGCTCTCCTTGGATCTAGAGTGTGAAACTCTCTTTCCTTTTCATTTTTCGGGTGAGCACAGAAAGAAGGAAGTATGAGCTCTTGGTTACAGTGGAAGAGAGACATAACCTTCGGTAAAAAGCCTGGCTCCGTCCCGAGTACCACCGAATCCGGATGAAAAACTGTGTAGGGCTCTTTGGTTGACAGCCCCCCAGTTCACTGATTCTCCTGGCTGACGTAATGGCCACCAGAAAAAAACACCTTCATTGTAAAAGATGCATGACTGATGCTTCCTTCAAAGGCTCAAACGGCGCTTTTGTTAGGGCCTTGAGAACAAGATTAAGTCTCCAAGGTGGTACAACTGGCTTAATTGGGGGGCCTTTTAACACTGCTGACCTTAAAACCCCCTTAAATGAGGGTTAGACCCCAGTGTATCCCCTGAGTCGGCGAACAACAGCGCCCCCAGTGCAGAAACTTTAACTCGTGAGGTGGCTGGCTGCAGCCCCTTGTCGAATCCCTCGTGGAGAAATTGTAAAAGCACTGGGAGGGATATTGGATGATCCTGTACAGCTTTGGAGCAAAGCCAGAATAAGAATCTTTTCCATATCCTGTAATCCACCCTAGAGAATGAGAGGAGTCGAGAGTTGACCATCATTTCAATAACAGGAGCAGTGTAACCTAACTCTTTGAAAGTTTCCCACTCAATCTCCAAGCCGAGAGGAATAAACTGCTCAGACTGTGGTGCAAGACTGATGAAGAAGGTCTGAGGTGAGCTGGAAAACGAAAGATTGTACCTCTGACAGATGAATGAGTAGAGGGAACCAGGAGGGGCGTGGCCACCTTGTGCAGGACCCTGGAAAGCAGTGGGGTTGGAGGAAAAGCATACAGGAGGCAGAGGCGACCCCAATTTAGGGAGAAGGCGTCCTGGGCTAATGTTAGATCGTCTCCGGCCAGGCAGCAGAACTGCTGAGAGTTTTGTTGGCATGCAAACAGATCCACTTGTGGATTGCCCCACCTCTGTACAAGGAGCTGTAAGGCAGCGTCCTTCAGCTCCCATTCTCCCGGGAGAAAGTCCTTGCGGCTTAGTCAGTCTGCTGTGATATTTTCCTGTCCTGGTATGTACACTGCTGTTATGCTTGCCAGGTGCTTCTCTGCCCAGTGAAAGAGAAGAAGAGATTCCCGAAGCATTTTTGAGCTTCTTGTGCCGCCCTGATGGTTAATGTAGGCCACTGCTGTTCGAGTGTCTGTTAGAATCAACACATCCCTGTTGCACACCTGCTGATGGAAGTGCATTAGGGTTAAACGAACTGCCCTCATCTCTAAGACATTTATGCTGTACCTCGATTCTGCCAGGGACCACTTGCCTTGGGTTGACATCTGTTGTTAGTGAGCCCCCCACCCCCTGAGGCTTGAATCTGTCGTGATTCTTGTTTGATGTGGGTGGCCTAGGTCTTGACTTCTCATCACATTTTTTCTCCGAGACCACCATGCAAGAGCGCTTTTTACCTGCTGTGACACTGGGATGAGCTGGAGCAGACTGTGCCTGGACTGGGATCACAGCTTGAACAGATGCGAGCCCATGGGACTGAGTCTCCCAGTGACACTAGTGTCCCGATTAGTTGCAAAAAGGACTGAACCGGCAGTTGATTGCTCCTTTGGAATTTGCTGATGAGTTTTAACAGGTCCCTGAACTTTGAGTCGGGGAGAATACCTTGTTGTCCTGCGTCCTGAATTCCGCTCCCAGGTGGTTCAGGCTCTGACTCGGAATTAGGGAACTCTTCTTCCAGTTGATTAGAAAACCGTGAGCCGTGAGGCACTGGACTACATCCGCCACTGCCTGTACCGCTTGGTTGAGCTGCAGAGCCTTGACGAGGATATCGTCCAGATAAGGGAATAGCTGGATTCCCCAGTTCCGTAGGTGGGCTATTACTGCTACCAGGACCTTTGAGAAGGTTCTTGGGGCTGATGACAGTCCGAACGGGAGAGTCTTGAATTGGAAGTGACGGTTCCCCAGCCTGAACCTCAGATATTGCCTGTGCCTGCTGTGAATCTGAATATGTAGATAGGCATCTTGCAGGTCAGTGGATGCTAGAAAGTCTCCTTGCAGCACTTCCTTGGCAATTGAGGCCAGTGTTTCCATTTTGAATGGTCTGCTGAGCACAAAGCGGTTTAGGAATTTCAGGTCTAGGACTGGTCTGTGACCTCCTGTGCGCTTGGGCACAATAAAAAATAGGGAGTAGACCCCCCCAGTTGAGCTCTGTGGGGGGATACCCTGCAGTATGGCTTGCCTTTTGGATGAGTTGTTTGAAATAGAAGAGGCACATCGCGAGGTAATGGGGGCATGGACTTGAATTCTATTAAGTATCCCCGGTGGATAATGTCTAACACCCATCTGTCCGACGTTGTTTGGGCCCATTCCTCGAGAAAATCTGAAAGTCTGCCCCCTACTCGAGGATGAGCCCGCATTTCCTCATTGTGCTTTCTTGTTGCTGTTTTCTGTGTCTCTGGGATTTCCCCCTCTGCCTGATCCACCTCCCCTAAAGGTCTGCTGGTGTCGGGAGAACCATGGTCTTTCCTGAAGAATTGGGAGTCTGTCCCTTGTTGTAACCTCTGTCATGAAAATTACACCTTGTGCCTGAAGGCCAGGCTTTGCCCCGGCTCCTAGACTGGGGCATATGCACCTTCGCTGTTTCACCCGATTCCTTCACCGCCTCCTTCAGCGCAGACCCGAACAGGAGGTTGCTTTCGTATGGTGCATTCATCAAATGGCTCTTTTGAGGAAGCATCCACGTGCCATGCCCGGAGCCATAGGTTGCATCGAGCAGAGGTTTGGTAGAACATGGTCCGTGTGGCGCATCGGACAGCCTCTTCTGATGCATCCGTTGCATAGGCGGAGGCCAACCCCATTAACTGTAGCTGGTGGATAATGGGGGAGTTCTTTTCTGGATCCTCTGTGAATTGAAAGGATAAATCCGATGCTCAAGATAAGGCGGCTCTGGCAGAGAACAGGTTTGCCGTGGCGGCCTTAAGGGAGGTTGCCGAGGCTTGAAAGGCTTTTTTGAGCGATGAGTCCACATTTCTGTCCACTGGATCTCTTAGTGAAGTCCCTCCCTCGGCTGGGATGACAGTTTTCTTGGTCAGGTTAGAAATCAAGGGGTCGATTCTGGGGCAGTCTAACCACTTTTTGGATTGTTTTGTCAAACTTGAGAAGTTTGGAGATCCGTTTGGGAACCGGATATGCATGCTCCGGACCCTGCCATTCTTCTTTTAGTAAGTCCTCAATGGCAGGAGATATGGGGAAAGCTGTAGCAGGTCTAAAGGCGGACGCCAGATGAAAAACCTGTTTTGGCTGTGTGGTGACTGGTGTGGGGGGGGGGGGCCGAGGTGAATCTCGGATATGACCTTTTTGATAAAGAAGTCTAGATCCTCTAGGTCAAAATTTCTGGTTGGGGAGTCATCAGGATCTGACGAGGAATCTACTATCTCTCCCTCTTCAGTGGAAGAGCTGGTGACTGAGGAGCCTGGGGAATATCCCCTGTGACGTCTGCCCTTGTATCCGCCCCTTGGTCCGCTCCGTGAACAGGACCTTTTTCTTCGCCTGTGGCTAGCATGATGATGACTGTCCTCCTCTGGAGATCTGCCCCAGTCTCTAAATTTTTTCTTGGAGCGGGAGCGATAAGAGGATAGCCCCCCTTCTTCGGAAGAGGATGAGGAGGGGGTCCTTTTTCTCCTGGCTTTCTTGTATGGTCTCCCATCTGGTGATCCCGAATGGTGCCATTCAAAGGAAGAGGGGTCCAGTGCAAAGGCTCTGTTCAACCTATGAGCTCGGGGTCAAGGGAGGGAGGTCCCTGGACATGTCCTTGCTCAGACCTGGGCAGCTAGCAGCGCGGACCTTTCCGGAATACTTGACTGCGCCCGCTCGGACCACTCCTGACCATCTGTTTGAGACGAGATGGCGTCCGCTGTGTTGTCCCCGCTAGCTGCCGCTGCCTTCTCACATATGAGGCAGAGTGAGCCAGCAAAGGTAATCAAAAGAGGAGAGGGGACTTGCAGCGCAGGCATTTTTTACCTCTGCTTGATTTTTCTGAGGTCATACTTCTATAATCCCCCCTTGTTGTGGGGTCAGAGCGAAAGGATGAAAAAACAGTCCTTCTGGCACTGCTAACTGAAGAAAACAGGCACGCGACCCCTGATGTGATGGCCCCTTTAAGTACTGCTGTGAAGGCTCCTTTAGGCACTGTATGCCTTCACTTGCTCGTTTGGAAACCCTGTATGCTTTCACTTGCTTGTTTGGCTGGGGGGGGGGCACTATGCTCTAGTAACCCCCTGAATGATGATCCCTTCAAGTACAGCCTGCCCGAAAGCGTGGCAGCACTTCCTTCGTGATGCCCCTCCAGCTAAATGAGCCTAGAGCTTGGAAGCGCTATCCCCTTGAACTTTTTGGCACCAGAAAAACCTTCCTGGGCACGAGCTAGGACGAGCGGTCTCCTAAATCCACGCCAACCGCTTGACCAGCAGGGGAATCGCACCGCAGTGCGAAAAATGCCGCTTTGTCTGCAATCTTCGGCTCGCTGTTGAAATAAAGGTTTGCTGTTGAAATAAAGCTTTGCAGGAGTAATGAAACCTTGCTCGATGGTCGGGGCTGACGCGCGGGAAAAACAGCTGAGAGGGGCCATTGCAGGTGAGACCAGCCTGTGTAGCTTGCAGGGCTAAGGCTGGATCTCACCGAGGCTACCTCGACGCTAGGAAGAACGAAGTCACTTACAGTTTCCTTCCGATCCCTCAAAAGAAGTATTTTTCCTCACAAATTCTTCAGCCCTGCCACGTGTGACAGGGCTCTGCTGCCGAGTACCTGCTTCACCAAAAGCAGGAAATAGACTGAAGAACTCTGGATGTGGAGGGCTTGTTATCCCCCCCACTGCACAGCACTGGACCTGCCTAACACTGACATCCGGAGGAACAGCCCGGGAGTAATAAAGCCCGGAGACCGGCCCAGGAGAGAGAAAATTTAATTTTTGCAAAAATTAGCTCACGTTGACATAAGGTATTTATTTATTAGATCATCAGTTTACAGACCTTTGAGTCACAGACTCATTTACAAAGGCACCTCGTCGAGAGAGCAATACATCACAGCAAACGAAACAGTACAGTACATAACGCTTAGATTAAAAAAGCAACCAGTGTTACAGGCATTCACTGGTGGTACACGCTTGGTAAAAGGTAGATCACAGTAGTCATAATATAGGTACACGAGTACCACGTCAGGTAGCAGCCAGAGATATTTTATTACATTAGTCAGCAGATGTTGCATGAGACCCCAGGTATATACAGCAAAAGCAGACAGGGCAGACCCAGCCTAGGGGTGAAGGTATGGGGCAGGTGGGGGATTATGTGCAGTTGCAGCAGCAAGTGCTTGTCAGATGGCTTCTGAGGGAGACCTTGAAAGGACCAAGCTTAGTGGAGTCAGCTATATTGGCTAGGAGGGAATTGAACCAGGAGGGAGCCCGACAGCAAAAGGATCTCTGAGCCATAGAGGTCCTTACCCTGGGGACCATATGGGAGGTTTTGACAGTGCTGCGGGTGGAGACTGAGTGGGAGGCATGCTTCAGGGAGGTGGCGAGCAGGGTCTTTTTTACAAGAAGGCAGGTTTGGAAGCGGAGTCTTTCTTCATGAAGCCCAATACCTTATGCCAGAAACTTCCTTTAATAAAGGTGCATTAAAAAAAAAAAAAGACTGCATGGTCTTTTTCCACAGCCACCTGAGGAAATGACTTTAGTGCATTCCACCTGTGTCTCAGTGTAGCCTGATCCCTCGGCAGACAGAATGCTGCTGAAAGTTTTGGACTTTACCAAGGTAGTTATGCAGTGGTCATGGCTGCTGTCACAAGAGATCTTGGTACCACAACATGACTAACAAAAAAGAGGTGCTTTCCACAGTGATGGTGGACTTGACAATATACAAGGCTGACCGTATACAAGGCCAAGATAAATGGTCAACAGCAATCTTAAAAGACAGTGTCACTGTACGAGTAGCAAAATAACAAACAGCGGGTAGCAAAACAGAACAAAAAAATAAATAAAAAGAGGTGGATGGGGCATGTTATATAGGAGACACCAAGGTGTACGATGTCATACGCAGGGATGTATGCTTGCCCAACCTGTAAAAAGTCTTTGGAGAGGTCCTGAAGCTGCCAGCTTACAGTCCAATGTGAGTGGCTCTATGGAGAAGATACTCGAATATAAATTCAATTATTCGAAACCTTCAGCCATTCCACAATATGTGTACACTGACAACAGTGGCATGGTGGGGAGATAGGACAGGCACAGATGCTCCTTGTCAGGCTAGCATAACCCTTCTCCAGGATGGTAAACCTGGGAAATCCGTGCAGGGATGCAGACTTACGGCAAATTTAAAAAAAAATTTACAGGTTGCTCTAATGTTTACTGCTAACTGTTTCAAATCATAATAACTATCATATATATCTCACAGATAATTTCAGAGCTAAAACGACAATATGTATGTTAGTCACAAGTATAACGTCCATTTTTCCTGCAAAAATTATCAAGCCTTGTTTTAAACTCGTTCGTAGTTGAACTTCCCACCACTTACCCAGGTAGTGAATTCCAAAAGGATACCACCCTTTGACTATACCATTTCTGTTGTTTAATGGAATGGATTTCCCCCCTCAAAAGAATTTCAGCTAAGGAGAACTACTGCATTGTTAGAAATGGGATCCAAGGACACTATTAAGAGCATTTTCCCCTATTTGTACTATTATGTAAATATACTAGAAGACGACAACATAATTGCAACCCATTTAAAAAATGTCTGAGGTTTTTTTGTAATCTTTGTGAACACACTTTTTAAATTGTTACTGAAGCTTAAGATAACTAAGCAGAATGAATATTATTTCTACTGTTTATTTAAACGGTAGGAGTACAGGTCGAACATGCAATGCAAGATGTCAGCAATACAAAAATTAGCCAGTAACTCCTTCACATCATAAGTCTGGAGCCATAATGAACTTTGATAGCACTGACCACTTTTCAACAGACGTTGAAGGGCAGTACTCCAACAGACTGTTCGCTTCTTGTGTCATATGCCTCCAACCAGGAGCACCAGATTCATTCACAATTAACATACTAACATACTAAAATGCCAGCAGAATAGGCCTAACGGTCTTTCACGTCTGCTCGTTTGGTCAGCCCCTACCCTAGGAACTGACCTTGCTGCACCCCTCGCCTTCTCTGGCTTCTCCCTTCCCAGTTCTGGATATTCTCGCTGCACTGGATTTTGCTTCCAGAACCCTTCCCCTGTACCTGTCCCACCCCCTCTTGAACCCCTCCACCGTCTCCGTCTCCACCAGCACCCTGGGCAGCGCATTCCATGGCTCCACCACCCTCTCAGTGAAGTAGCACCTCCTCCTTTCTCCCTTCCAGCTTCCACCCATGCCCTCTAGTTGCCCCCTCCTCCTTCCTTCGAAGCACCCTGACTGCTCCTCCCCTATTTACCCCCTTCATGTACCTGAAGACCTCTATCATGTCCCCCCGGTCCCTTCTCTCTTCCAATGTGGACATATTTAGCTCTTCCAGCCTCTCCCCATAGGTCCTGTCCCCCAAGCCCCAAATCATTTTGGTTGCCCTCCTCTGGACCCTCTCCAGGAGTTTAAATGTCTCTCTTTAAGTGTGGCCTCCAAAACTGCACACAGTACTCGAGGTGTGGCATCACCAAGCAGTTTATACAGAAGGAGTATCACTTCCTTCCTTCTGGAGATGATCCCCTTAGCAATGCATCCCAGCATCCTGTTGGCCTTGGCTGCTGCCCTCCTACAAGTCTCCGAGTTGTTCATCTTGACATCCACCACCACCTCCAGATCCCTCTCAGCCATCGAGACTTGTAGCATCCCACCCCACCCGACGTGTACACTTGGCCCGGGTTTCTGGCCCCCAGGTGCAGTACCTTGCATTTCCCTGCGCTGAACTTCAGCTTCCACTTTCTAGACCATCTTTCCAGAGCCTCCAGGTCCCCCTGTAGTGCCACCCTTCCCTCCTCCTCATCCACCACCGCCCCCAGTTTTGAGTCATCCACAAAGAGACTCACCATCGAACTCCACCACACACACACACACACACACACACACAGGCGGGGATGGCCCAGAAGCCACAAAACATATCCTTGTGCAGGAGGCACACTATATACCCAGCTGCAAAGCCTGCGGAGACTCTGTTCCATCATGCTGGCCATTCCCAGTTTTCTCCCTCCTGTGTGCTTCAGTCCCCTGGGAAGGTAGACGTAATGCTTCCTAGACAGCCCTAAGCACGCTCATGCACACAGGACAAAGGCAACCGCCACTCCTCCCACCTCCAATGGTGCGATCCCTGGGCTATCCTACCTGCAGCCACATCCCTCTGTTCCAGGAGAAGAGCAGTCCAGAGGACGGTCGATCATCTTCCCTCAGCCGAACCACCAATATCCTGAACACAGGTCGGCGGAGTCACAAGTGGTAGTGCTACCATTGCACTGGTGGGTCGATCTGTCACAATCTTTTAAATGAGGCACCTCAAGCTTTGTTATAAACAATCCTTAAAGCAGCAGTGCATGTTAGCAATGAACATTTTGACCCATGCTTTTTAAATTTTATTTTAGATTGTCCCTCTCTCCTGTATAATGTGCTCTTTTAATATAGTTTACTTAACCTAGTAATAGGGGCAAAGGAACCCAAGTGCTGAGTAGGAGGGGGGGTTACAGACGGTAACTAAACAGGAAATGGACCTAGGAGTTACTATATGTAATGACCTCAAGGTGGCAGGGCAGTTGGTAGGGCAAATGGGATGCTGGGGGTGCATATGGAGGGGTATATCTTGCAGGAGGAGGGAGCTGGTACCACTGTAACATTTGCTGGTGAGACACCACCTGGTGTCGTTTTGGATGACGCACCTCAGAAAGGACAGAGACAGGGTAGAGGTGGTCCAGTGAAGGGCAACTAAAATGGTGTTAGGGTTCCACAAGCAGTCCTATGAGGAGAGACTAAGGGATCTCAATATACACCCTGGAAGAAAGGACAGTGAGAGGTGACATGATGGAGACTTACAAGTACCTCACAGGGTGAACTGGGTGCAGGAGGGAAGTCTCTTTTAAATGAGGAGGACCAGGGGGCCTACAAAGAAGCTGTGGAGAGGGAGTTTAAAAGAGATGTGAGGAAATATTTCTTCACTGAAAGGATAGTAGACACCTGGAAAAGACTTACAGAAATGGTGGAGGCAAAAATAGTTGGGGGCTTCAAGCATGCGTGGGATGGACATATTAGAAAACGGGCCAAAAGGAGGGAAGGTCACTGGAGACAAGTCAGGGTCTGCGGAGACAGATAAGGCAAGGAAAAGGAACAACTAGGTAGACTGGGTGAGCCAAATGGCCCTTTTATGTCAACAAATTCTACGTTTCTATCACTTTTCATGTGACTAAAATAAACTAGCATGCAGCAGACAGTGTTCCCTAACCTTATGGGGAGAGTTCCAGGGTTGTGCCGCCCTGTAGTGGCACCTGGCAACAGTCGGGTGCAGCACAGACCCTGCAGTGCTATGCACAATGGGGTAGGAGCTTGGCGGACAGCAGCACATAGTGCCTAGCCGCTACTGCACGATCAAGCTCCTCGGGGGTCAAAAAGCATTGAAAACACCTCTGAAGCTCCGGTGAGATGACGGAGGCCCCAGTGGCGTACCCACATCCCAACGTCAGCCCAGCACACCCAGGACTCCCCACGGCCAACCCGGCGACAAGGTAGGTCCCTCTAATCTCAGAAAGTGCCGCCAAGGGAGGGTGGACCCTCCCCCTGAGGGTGATCCAGGGGCTGGAACTGCCAAGTCGCTCAGTGGGGGGGGGCCTAGAGAAGCAGGGGTTCAGACAGGAAGGCAAAGACACAGCCGAGAGGGTACTCCCAAAGGATGCCCGGGGCACTGGAGAGAGAAAATAGATTAAAACAAAACAAAAAAAAAAAGACAGAAGAGCATCATACAAGATATGAGATAACGGGCAATCTAAAATACAATTTAAAAGTATGGGACAAAAGATTCCCCGTTAAGATGCACTACTCAAATCAATCAAAATCTTTATTTATCCAGGCAAACATCATTGAGCAGAGCTTTTTTACAAGATGGACCTGGTTAGAACAAGGTCAGGGTATCACTGAACATGAAAAAAATATATATATATATATATATATATATATATATATATATATATATATATATATATATATATATATATATATATATATATATATATATATATATATATATATATATATATATATATATACACACACACACACACACACACACACACACACACACGTAAACATTCATATTCATAATATAGGTGATTCAAAATATAAAGAAAGGAAAACAAGAAAGAGTCATAACAGAGGAGGATCCAGTTACAAAGGGGCCTGGTCCACCATTGAAAACTTATTTACATAAATACAACTTCATATAATCCACGTTCACTGTAGAGAAATACCAGATAGACCAATTACCAGGGGCAATCACAGGGACCAACCATTAAGCTGGTGTAAGGGAACCACCAACCAGTGGCAGAAGGGGGTAACAGGAAGGGTATGTAATGCATGAATGAAGGATAACATGGTGAGATGTGTAGTCCCATGGATAAGAGAATAAAATAGAGGTGGGGCCTACAGGGAGGGGGGAGTAGGAATATCATAGTTTGATTGCGTGTGAATGGTGGAAATATCCTGTGAAGGTTGTGAAGGAAAATAAAAAAGCTGGGAAAGTAGGCCAGTATCAAGAAGGAGGACAAGAATCATCATAATGTTATAGGTTAGCATGCTGACACACCAGGGTCAAGAAGAAAAGAAAACAATTGCACTACTCATTTCTGGTACAATGGTACGGGTTAGCATGATGACAAACCAGGGTCATGGAAAACAACTGCACTGATCATTTCTGAGACGAGAATATAAGAGCTTGAAGGATGTGATGCTGATGGGTGACCTTAATTTCAGCTTTTTTTGCAGTTTGTTCCACAAGGAAGACAGTGTAAAGCTTAAAGTAGCCCTGCCAAAGCTTTAACAAACACTGCTTAAACAAGTCTTGACAAAAAAAGCAAGAGCAAAATAGAACAACTTAATACCAAAACTAGATCTCACAGATTTCTTAAAATACAAGAAATAGAAAGAGAGAGAAAAAAAAAAAAAACACGTTTGTACCAAATTCAAAAAAAATGTAATTGAAAAAATTTCAATGCGAAAATTAAACCCAATTGTTCCCAAGACTAATGCATGACTTTAAAATGACCAACTACAACCTAATTCCATGTATGTCATGAAATCTATTAAAAACAATAATGCAAAAGAAAGGGAACAAAGCAAACAATTGCGTAAACATCCAGAAAGTAAAACAAGTGACTTCCTGGCTCTGTATTTACTAACTCCTCCCACATCACTGCTGCTGCTGCACAAGTTTTGTTAGTACAACCACCAGAGTCTCCAGTACACTTCACAGCCCCTAAGCTGTGACAGTGTGTGTTTTCACCACCTGTAGACCATGTTTAATTATATTTTAATTACCTCAGAAAATCAAGTGTCAGCAAGCACAGGTTAAGAGTTATTTTACTTTTTTTTTTGGTGATCTAGTTTAGAGATTGTATTTAAGTATACTTTGACTAGGTGACCAAAGTAGTAGACCAGGGAGGGGCTGTGGGCATGGCCTACCTAGACTTTAGCAAGGCATTTGACACAGTCCCACACAAAAGATTAGTAGTCAAATTAACCAGCCTTGCAGTGGGTCCCAGGGTGGTAGCCTGGGTAAAACATTGGCTGAACAACAGGACACAGAAGGTAACTGTAAATGGAGCCCACTATGAAGAAAGAGGGGTTAGTGGGGTACCACAAGGTTCAGTCCTTTTTAATGTCGTTATAAGTGACATTGCAGAGGGACTGGACGGAAAAGTATGCCTCTTTGCAGATGACACAAAGATCTGCAACAGGGTTGATACACAAGGAGGCATGGAAAGGATGAGAATGGACTTGGCAAGGTTGGAGGAATGGTCAGAAGTATGGCAGCTTGGATTCAATGCAAAGTAATGCATCTGGGAAACAAAAACCCTGGGGAAGATTACACAATTGGGGGAGGTAGTAACAACAACAAAAATGGAAAGGGACCTGGGGTAATCATATCAGATGACCTTAAGGTTGGCAAGCAATGTGAGAAGGCGGTAGGGAGGGCTGGGGGGATACTGGGATGTATAGGGAGAGGCATCACCAGCAGAAAACAGGAAGTTGTTATCCCCCTATACAGACAGTTGGTGAGACCCCATCTGGAGTACTGCATCCAGTTCTGGAGACCCCATCTCCACAAGGACATAGACAGGATGGAGGCAGTTCAGAGGAGGGCAACTAAAATGGTGCAGGGTCTGCAAGAGAAGCCATATGAGGAGAGGTTAAAGGAGCTTAATATGTATACCCTTGAGGAAAGGAGGGAGAGGGGGGACATGATAGAAACGTTTAAGTGCCTCAGTGGAATCAACAAAGTCCAAGAGGGTAGCATCTTTCAGAAAAAGATGTGCAAGAACAAGGGGACACAATTTGAAGATAGAGGGGGGACGGCTCAGGGGCAATGTGAGGAAGTATTTTTTCACAGAAAGGGTGGTGGACACATGGAACAGCCTTCCTGAGGAGGTTTTGGGGGTCTAAAACTGTGGGAGAATTCAAGAATGCATGGGACAGACATAAGGCAATTGTTGTGGGGGGGGTAGGAAGAAATAGACTGCTGGTTAAATAGGATCTGCAACTTACCCTTAGGTAGGGAAATGGGCAGACTAGGTGGGCCAAGCTGTCCTTATCTGCCGTCAAAGTCTATGTTTCTATGTAAGTAAGGAAGACACGTTTCTTTAGGCCTGCCTGAGCACATCACTTTCAATGGAGTGTTAAGCCAACCTCAGAGAGCCCAAAGCACCAGAGACAAAAACTACAATAATAATGTCCGATTTCCCGAAAACACTTTCTTTCAACATAAACATCACCTGCTCATTTTGTCCAGCAGAACATGCAATGCAATACAATATTATACCCACCACCACACAGTGATAAAGTAACAGGCTATTCACACACTGTCTCCTCTCCAAAAATCCTCTGTCAGTCTGCATCCAACTACTATAGTAAACTGTCACTTCCTCCTTTTGGCAAGGCTCTCTATTTAAGCAAGAAGGCAAGACAAGGTGTGTGGTATCGTGTAATAACATCACTCCTGGGGTGGGTTGAAGCACGAGGCGAAGCCAAGTGCTTCTGCCACCCCAGGAGTGACATTATTACACAACACACATCTCTGAGTGCCTTACTGCAATTATACAATGGCTCGATGTTACACAAAATAAAATATTTAAAAAGGGTTTTAGTAGATTTTTAGTGTAGCAATATATCTTTGTTTCTGAAGAGAAGAATCAAAGAACAATCCAACAAATCAATACAGTGATGTTATTGTGTAATAACATCACTGTCTCAGGAACACACTGACCCATCAGAGCCCTGGAAATGTTCTTGCCATTGTATAATATTCAATAAAGGGAACCCCAGCCGGTCTGCTAGATGGCAAGGCAACATACGAGCCACACTGTGTACTGACCAGCGATGTGCAAATGACTTCACACCCACCGCCTGATTCACCATGCCAGGGACTCTGACATACACATACTTTCTGCATAGACAGGCTAGCTTCACATATCACGACACATTTCCTTGATTCTGAGACAAATATCTCAAGTAAGCGAAACCGTCCCTCTCTACAAAAAAAAAAAAAAAAATATATACGTATGCTACCTCAGTAAACTAATGCCAATATAAACAGCTTTCTGCAAATGTACATTGTGTATATTTCTTTAAAAATAATTTTAAATGTTGCATGTTTACACGCATGTTTGCGTAACAACAATTCATTGATTTCTCTACATTTATTATAATGCAACATCATAGCTCTCAGCACAGCAGCCCCCGCCTCTAGCCGTTTGCATATTGGTCTAACGTTCAACCGAATACCGTATTTACTCAAACTCCAGAGAGGCAACAGTAAACATCAAAAGGCCGTGTGCACTGCCTTCATGTTTTGACTTTCTACCACTTTTTTTTTTTTTCCATACGACCCCCACCCCCAGCTGACAGTCGCGCTGGGTCTGTCACTCGCCCAGCTGATCGCAGCCGCCCCTTTTCTCGCAGTCAGATAAAAAAAAACAACTTTCCAACTACCTCCTCTCAGACTCGTTGAACATACTCATGCAAAAAAAAAAAAAGCGTTGAAAACAAAAACAACAACAAAAACTCCCTTCTGCTGACGTAAATGGCGTTACCTCAAACGAGGACTCAAAGCGTGCAACAAATGTTTGAGCAATAGGAGTTGGGCAACAGTTTTCTCCCGCCTCGGGCTCGCGGCTGCTGGCTCGCGGGCACGGCAGATAGCTTGCGGGCAGCGCTGTCTCAACGCACCTCAGTGGATCTAGTTTCTGTAAAAAACCTTCCGTTCAGTTGTTGACAAACACCCTAGCCGCATCTACAAACAAGTAGTAGGAAGTCCCTACCTTGGCTACAGGTGCGCGGCACGACAAAGTAGGAGAAAGGTGCTCCGTCTCCACACCGGAGTTACGCACTTTTCTGCTCTGGCTCACTGGCTTCGCTTTCTCGCTCCTGCCGCCCACTTCCGCCCTGCTTCCTTCACAGCTGCTCCGAGAGCTCTGTGGCCAGTTGTTTCGACACGGCCTGTTCTCGATTGTACCCTAGTTTAGCTCTGTCACAGTGAACAACTCCGAGCCTCGCACAACACACACGGCCTCGCTGCGGAGCTCTTTGATATCCCGAAACCCTTTGCGCCCGGGGACGCTCACTTCCGGTGCTCAGCTTAGCAGGCGAGGAGGAAAGCGAGGCGGTTTAGTTTGAGTGAAAGACTCGGGGAAGAACTACTGCTCTTGTGAAAAAGGACGGTTTTTAAAACTTAAAAGTCAAGTCAGAAAGCCGATAAACTTCCGGACGGGCCTTTTAAGTAGAATTTGGCAGCTCTAACAATTTCAAATGATAAGGTAAAAGTTACCTGGCAGTCTCATTGGACTGTCTGAATTGCTGAAGGACAACAATGAAAGTTTCAAATGAAGCAGGAAAAAGCAAAATAACAAATATGTTGCAAATGATGGCGTGTATTGGATTAGCAACATTGTTTTTGAGGCCAGCTTCCAAGAGTTATACGCTCCATCAGGTCAGTGGGACTGAGGCAGAAATGAATCATCAACCCAGATCCACTGAGAAAACCTGGGTAGATGCTGCTATGATGCTGAAGCACAAGGCAAGCTGCTGTCAGGGAGCAACAACGCCAGAAGGGCCAGGGACGGTTCCGAGGAGAGAGAGAGAATTAACACACAAATGCAGAAACTATTTTTCGCCTTTAATATAAGAGCTGGCGAAAAAAATATGGAAAGCAATAGTCCTCCTTAGTTCCTATGAACATACTAGGAAATCAACAGAACAGTTGAAGAACATAACCAAGAAATCCCTAAAAGAACTACTAGCGTCAAAAATAGCAGCCAGAAATTGTTTTAAAAGTAGCCAGTTGTTAACTTTTTATTTCTGAAACGTTTTTTTTTTCATTTCACTTTTGCTTATCAGTTTTTTTCCTGAAAGTATCAGGTGTGTTGTGAAGAACAGTACTTTACCTGAATACCTCATCTGCATTGTGACAACACAAGAGACTGAACTGGCAGCAGGTGATTGTTTCAGCCCCCAGAATCCCTGTGGGTTCCTGTTGTGTTTTTAGAGAAGACAGAAGTGGGCAGAAAGGGGAAGCTTGTATGTTATGTGCAAAATCTCAGTATAAGGTTAGCGGGTGTGAGTTTATTAATCCCTCATTTGAGCTTGAGTCTTTCTCTTAAAGATTGTTCTGGGCAGCCGGCCTGCTGGCGCTGAGGGTTGAGGCACTGGACACCACACCTTGCTCCACGCCGGCGACCTGGGTTCGGGAACGAGCCTGGGTCGTCGGGGGTTGGCTAGGGAGGAGAGAGATTGAGCATCCAGAGGACTGCTCTCCTTCTCCGGAGGTGCAAGCACACTGCTGCTTGTGTGTGCCGGTGGCTTAGTGGTAGCTGGAGGCAGCACAGTACACATGAGCAGTCTAAAGGGGGACGTGCTGGGGCCAACGCCAGGAAGGGGTGGCTGCTGCCCCTGTCCATTAGCATCATTGTACGCCTCGCACGTCAAGGGGGTAGAACAGGCAAAAGAAGGGCACCAGTCGCGGTGGCATGAAGGCCATTTCCACAAAGGACTCGCCAGCAGCGAGGGCACGCAGCAGCGATACTGGATCCTGGTTTGGTGGCTGAGTGTAGGGGGGCTCTCCACCACCCCGCCGTAGGGGTAGAATGCTGCAAGGCCCGATTTGGAGTGTGGAGATACTTGGGACGGTGACCAGAGCCTGAGAGGATGCCTGGACATGGGGCAGGTAAGGCAGACTGGATGTCAGGGATAAAAAAAAGATAAACTAAAAAAAAAAAAAAAGATTGTTCTGGGCAATAGAAAAGTTTATTTCATTTATGCACGAGTCCAGGGACTTGCTTGACTGCCATTGATGTCATTTGTAAATTAGAAACTCGCTTCCTCACAATAGAGAAGTCTTAATTTCGAGGGACTTAAATTATAACTGGAAAGGTAAAATTTAACATAATTTAAAAGTATTTTTCTAATGTTACACTCCACCAAATTATTGAAGATGCCACTAGATACAGTTATAAGACAGGGAGCCGCACTGTTATTGATTGGATTTTAGTGTCAGACACTTTTAAAATTAGGTACTTGGGAGTTCTCGCAAATTGTTTAAGTGATCACTGTGCTGTGTATTATTTATGGAGTGCAAGAAATGGTTACAGTCCCTCATGTATGTATTACCTTTAGGAATATTAGAAAGTTAAATATTTTTATCATTCTGGGAAGCTGTAAAACAGAATAATTGGTCCTTGTCACAAACCCACTCAGCAGGTCAGCCCTCTACTCCCAAAGTGCCAACCTCCGAGCGCAGTCTTGTGAACAGTTAACAGAAACAGGGTAACCTTCCTGTCTGTTTTGTGGGTTCAGATCAACCTTTGGTCTCAGTTCTGGAGGGATTCAAAGTGTGAACCTCTTGCTAGCGTACCCAATGCACAGGCTCAGATAAATCTGTCTTCGGGGGGGCAGATATCTTTGCTTACGGGCACCTAACCAGGTGTACAGAAATGAACCCTTAAAAACTTTAATAAAGACCTCAGATTAAAACGCTTACCTTTTCCAGTTTGGTATCACCATTTAAGCTTATGTGTACAATGTATGCTTTAACCATATATACTCTAAAAATATTGTTTTACTAAAATAGATAAAAAAAATATGTAAAACATAAAATACAGAACTATTATATCACAAGAACCATACAATCTTTTAAAAGAACAAAGTTTTAACAGTGCAATTCTTACTATAGTACTTAGATTTTGTCTCTCTCTCTCTAAATATCCGCTAAAAGTGCTCAAAGATGTTTCCTTGTCAGAGTCTAGATAGAAGTGTCTTCTCTGAAGGAAAACAGAATATTGTTTAAAAGCTGGCTTTGCCCACCTCTTTGCATGAGGTCACCTAGCTCCTCCCTGTCAGAATATATAAAAAAAAAATCTCTATATAAAAACAGGATGTTTTTTCCAGAAGGTAAATTAATGTTCTGTGATCTCAGCACACCTCATTTTCTTTTTCAAATGACATTGATCTATTGATCAGCTTCCCCTTTTCCAGGACATCAAAGCATCTTTTATGACTTCGCATTAAAACGTCACAACCTGCGCTTCTTCCTCTAGGCGTTATTAAAGTTTATGATCTGTCTTGGCAGTTAGGTATCTTGTAGCCTGTAATTAGCTTCTGGCCTTCCAGGTAACACCTTGTATCTAAAACCTGTGTGTGTGTGTGTGATCTCACATGCTGTGTCAGCATTTCTCATGAGAGACCGTCCATAACCCATTTTTTATATTACAAAAAAATGATACAGTGATCAGAACCAGCTATCCAAGTGTCACAATTCCTCTGCATCTAGACTGAATTTGGGGGCTCTATCCCCTGCATGGGATGAGCTTCCCAAATCGGTTCACTCCTCATAGACCCTAGACAGCCCATCTGAGGTCTGATTTTTGGCTCCAGCCCTATGTACAATTGTCATATCATACTCTTACAAAGCAAGACTCCATCTTAGCAATCTACCATTGTTCTTTCCCATCTGTGTCAGCCAAACCAGGGCGTTGTGGTCAGTCTCCACCACAAAATGCTGCCCATATAAGTATGGCTCTAATTTCTTTAGGGCCCACACTATGGCAAGACACTTCTTTTCCACCATGGAGTATGCTTGCTCCCTGGGAAGTAACTTTTTACTCAGGTATGCTACTGGGTTGTCTGTCCCTTGGCTGGATGTCTGACTCGGTATTGCCCCAATACCCACGTCTGAGGCGTCAGTCTGAACTATAAAGGTTTTGCTATAGTCAGGACTTGTCAAAACAGGAGCACTGCACAGTGCCTCCTTTAGTTTGGAAAAGGCTTCCTCACAGGCTGGGCCCCAGGTAATTTTCTTGGTCATCCTTTTCTTTGTCAGGTCAGATAGGGGAGCAGCCAGGGCACTGTAATTGGGTTCACATTTTCTGTAGTACCCTGCTGACCCTAGAAAACCCCTGACCTGCTTCTGTGTTTCTGGTCTGGGCCACGCCTGGATTACCTCTATTTTTACTTGGTTAGGACGGAGCTGTCCCCAGCCTACCACATGCCACCTCTCCCTTGGCCACCTGGCACTTCCCGGCTTTAACAGTGAGCCCGGCCCTCTGTATCCTGCCCAGCACTTCCCTAAGGTGGGATAGGTGTTCCTCCCAGCTGGTACTAAAGTTAGCAATGCCATCTAGGTACGCCACGGCGTGCTCCTCAGCACTATTTAACACCTGGTTCACTAACCTTTGGAAGGTGGCCGGGGAGTTCTTCATTCCGGAAGGCATTACTTTAAACTCAAATAAGCCTATCGGAGTGATGAAGTCCAACTTCTCCCTAGCTCTGTCTGTCAGCTCTACCTGCTAATACCCCTTGGTCAGGTCAGTAGTCATAAGATAGGTCGCCCCTCCCAACTTGTCCAGGAATTCGTCCGTCTGGGGCACCAGGTGAGCGTCTGACATCTTGACTTCATTCAGTCCATGATAGTCCACACAGAAACGAGTAGAGCCATCTGGCTTGGGCACAAGGACTATGGGTGAGGCCCAGGGGCTTTGGGATCTCTGGATTACCCCTAAATCCAGCATCAGCTCCACTTCCCTCCTAATGTCCTTTTGGACAGCCTCCGACACCTGAAATGCTGTCCACCATATGGGCGTCTGTGTCTCTGTCTCCACATTGTGTGTCGCTAAGGGGGTTAGTCCAGGCTTGGCGCTAAGCAATGGAGCAGTCTGCTAAAACCACCCTTACTTTCTGGATCTGGTCCGGGGCAGCTGGGGAGACAGTTTTACTGCCTCCACAGAGGACTCCCGCCTACTTTCCTCCATCAGGTCCAGAAGGGGGTCTCCTTCGTCCGTCCCCTGCCCAGGACTACACACTGCAAACACCATGTCAGCCCTATATGCATATGGCTTCATCATGTTGGTTGACATGGTACATCCTTTCTGTCTGTCTTCTGTCAGGTAACTCCACAATGTAGTTCATGTCATTTACTTTCCTAACCACTTTGTACGGTCCTGCCCACTCAGCCTGCAGCTTGTCTTCTGGAATTTGTCCCCAGAATAGGGACCGTGACTTCCTGACCCACGATGTACGAGCAAGCTCTGACTCAGTGGTCATACCACACTTTTTGTTTCTGTTAGGTTGCTCTGGGCTGTCCCCATAAGCTCCTTCAGCCTTTCCCTAAACCTAACCACGTAATCCACAATGGGAGTTCCCTGGGAGGCGTGCTCACCTTCCCAGTCCTCCCGGATCAAGTCTAGGGGCCCACGTACCTGGTGTCCATATAAGAGTTCGAAGGGGAAAATCCTGTCGACTCTTGGGGCACCTCCCTTTGTGCAAAAAACAGGTGGGGAAGGTATTTCTCCCAGTCCCTCCCATGCTGTTCAGCAAACACCTGGAGCATTGACTTTAGGGTACCATTGAATCATTCCACAAGTCCATTGGCTTGTGGGTGATATGGTGTCGTGCATCTCTGCACCACCCCATACTTCTCCCATAAACATTTCATCAGATCCAACATGAAGGAACTCCCTCGATCAGTGATTACCTCCTGCAGAAACCCAACACGCGAGAAAATCCCAAGTAAGGCATCTGCCGCTTTGTCTGTACTCAGTGAGGATAGGGCGACTGTCTCTGGGTACCAGGTGGCATAATCCACCACAGTTAGTATGAATCTCTTCCCTGAGGAGCTGGGGATATTTAAAAGCCCCACAATATCCATTCCCACCCTCTGGAATAGCTCCTCCACTATGGGCAATGGAATCAGGGTGGCTTGGGTTTTCTTGCCCGCCTTCCCTATTTCTTGGCATTGGTGACAAGACCTGCAATACTGCTTCACTTGCTGGGTGAAGTTAGGCCAATAGAAATTCTGGGCCAACCACTGCATAGTGTGCGCGATTCCCAGATGACCCAACAAGGGAATATCATGTGCGGTCTTGAGCAACTGCTCACAATACCCCTGGGGAATGACAAGCTGCCTCCCTCTGTCTGTCTGTACTGCCTGAGTATACATAAGTCCATTTTCCCAATAAACATTATGTTTGCTGTCACCTCCCTGTGCGCCATCCGAGTCTGCCCAAGCCCTCAGCTTCTCTAAACTAGGGTCACTTCTCTAAGCAGCTGCAAACCCCTCACACATTCCCAAGGCATGGAACAGGTCCCCTTTAGTCGCTAAACTAGGGTCCCTAGCACTACATAGAATTTGACGGCAGATAAGGACCGCTTGGCCCACCCAGTCTGCCCATTTCCCTACCTACTGGATAAGCTGCAGATCCTAGTTAACCAGCAGCCTACTTCTTCCTACCCCCACCCCTAGAATGGCCTTATGACTGTCCCATGCATGCTTGAATTCCACCACTGATTTTGACTCACAACCTCCTCGAAGGCTGTTCCATGCATCCACAACTCTCTCTGTGGAAAAAATACTTCCTTAAATTACCTCTGAGCTGCCCCCCCATCTTCAAATTGTGCCCTCTTGTTCTTGCACACCTCTTTTTTTGAAAGATGCTACCCTCTTGGACTTTGTTGATTCCCGTGAGGTACTTGAACATTTCTATCATGTCCCCCCTCTCCCTCCTTTCCTCGAGGCTATACATATTAAGCTCCTTTAGTTTCTTTCATATGTCTTCCCGGTGTCAGGGCCTCCAGGATCACTGTCAATCCCAACCTTCTGACAACGGATCACCCTCCCTCTTCGTGTAACCCTCTGTGGCTGTGTGGTTACTTGCTACTGGGGAAATTTCTACCCCCTTTTTATCAGTCTCCCCCTTTGGTGATACAGGCTGGGGAACCAGCCTCTTAGTGGTTTCCACAATGGCTTCTGTGGGGTTCAGGGAACTACAATTTCCCCTTGCCACTTGGCTGCGGGTAACTGCACATACCATCCCCTGTTGGAGATTGTTGCCCAGGATCACGTCCACTGCTAATGTTTTGACTACAGCCACCTGCTGCACAGTTCCCCCTGTTTTACCCCAGTCTAAGAGAACACTAGTGAGGGGCAATGTTTTCTCCCCACCCGCAAAGTCCTGTACAGTGACGTATTTATTGGGTATAAGCTGACCAGACTGTACCAGATCCCCCTTTACCAAGGTCAGGGATGCCCCTGTGTCCCTTAACCCCTGTGTCTGTACACCATTCACCATGACTGGGTGCATGTGTTCCCTCATGTTCACTGGCATGCTTCCAGGGGCACACAACCCACTTCTTTTCTAGCACCCGGTTGTGTATTATTGCTCACCTTTTTGGGACACTGTCTGGCAATATGCCCAGTTTCTTTACACAACCAACATTCATTTTTTCTCTCAGAGAAATATTTTCTCTGAAACCTGAGGCTAACTGGTTTCGGTGGAGGCAGTGAGGGTTTTAGCTGCCCTGAAGGCACACTTTTCCCTTTCTGCGCTGCCATGTCTTCCCCATTTGCTCTCAGAGCAGGTCTGCTCTTGGCATAGCGGTCCGAGAGTTCATCAGCCTCTTGCACTGTTTTGGGATCTCGGACCTCCAGCCAGGTTTTCAGCTCTGCTGGACATGCCCAATAAAACTGTTCTAACAAAATCACATTTTCAATTTTATCAACAGAGTTTGCATCAATTCCTTCCCACCAACGTTTTAAAAACTGACGTTTCGTGGTTAGCTCCTCGTAGCTCATATCACGGCTTCTCCTGAGCTTACGGAATTTAGCTCTGTATGATTCAGCAGTTAATTCAAATTGTTTTAACTGTGCAGCTTTAAGTTTGCTGTAATCATCACTGTCCTCATTGTCCATTTGACCCAGTGCATCCCGAGCTTTCCCAGTAAGTAGCGGGGATAGCTGGAAGCTCCAGGACTCTCTAGGAATTTTAGCCTGAATACAAACTTTTTCAAAATAATTTAAAAAGGCATCGATATCCTCCCCCCTTTTAAATTCGGCTATTAATTTGAAATTCAATTTGTAACCCAGTCCTGTAGTCCCAGATAAACCCAAGCCACTTACCTGCTCTGGTGCCACTGGTTGGAGTCGTAGCTTCTCCAGTTCGTGTTGCTCTGGCGCTCCTGCTCCTCACAGTCTGCAACTCAGCGTTCTCACTCTCTCTTCTCCTCTGCAGCTTGCTGGTGCTCACGCTCCTCACGCTCTGCCTCTCGGCATTCTCGCTCTGCCTCACGGTCCGCCTCTCACTTCTCTCGCTCCCTCTTCTCCTGGAACTCCAGCTCCATCCTGCGCAACTCAATTTGCAGCCTGAGTATTTCTGGATCCAGAATACTGGTGACCTTCCCCTGCTGCTGTGGCCCTTCACTGACAATGGCCCTGTTGCCCTCCTCATCGGATCTGGACACCACTGGCCGCTAGCCCTGCCACACTCTAGGTTTGGTCCTTTTCAGTCACGGTCTGTGACTCACTGCTCTGGGTATCTGCTACCATCAGCGCATCTATGAGGTTCTGCTTGCTGGCTTTCACCTTGAACGGGACTCCTCTGTCCCTGCACAACTGCCTTAAGTAGTCTACAGTGTGCCTGCTGTAGTTGGAAGCCATCTTCCCTCACTACTGCTACTCTGACTTGCACTTTAGAAAAAATAATAAAACGGGTAGGAACTTGACTGTACACTAAGTGATATAGTTCTGTTTCCTTTTTAAAATAAATCACTGCCTTTTTTTTTTTTCTTTGCAAGTGAACTTACGGTCTCAAGCTGATACACTGAACAATAAAAGCTTGTGATACCAAAATTATCCCACTGCTTCCACCAGTCTGTCACAAACCCACTCAGCAGGTCAGCCCTTTACTCCCAAAGTGCCAGCCTCCGAGCGCAGTCTTGTAAACAGTTAACAGAAACAGGGTAACCCTCCTGTCTGTTTTGTGGGTTTGGATCAACCTTTGGTCTCAGTTCTGGAGGGATTCAAACTGTGAACCTCTTGCTAGCATACCCAGTGCACAGGCTCAGATAAATCTGTCTTCAGGGGGCCAGACATCTTTGCCTATGGGCGCCTAACCAGGTGTACAGAAATGAACCCTTAAAAACTTTAATAAAGACCTCAGATTAAAACGCTTACCTTTTCCAGTTTGGTATCACCATTCAAGCTTATATTCAAGTTCAAGTTTATTGCGGGAAAGACTCCGTTGAGCAAGCTCATTCACAAGGAGGTCCTGAGGCACATACACATACAGTTCGCAATTACATAGACAGGAGATATAAAATGTAAAACAACAAAGAAAAAAATAAATATATAATACAAGAGGTATACACAGTAGAAGACTTTATGCTATAAATTGTATGTACATGTGTACAATGCTTATGTACAGTGTCTGCTTTAACCATATATACTCCACTTGTAAAATAAATCAAAGACAGACCAAGTAGGCTCTAAAAATAGTCTTACTAAAATAGATGAAAAATATGTAAAACATAAAATACAGAACTATTATCACAAAAACCATACAATCTTTTAAAAGAACGAAGTTTTAACAGTGCAATTCCTACTACAGTACTTAGATTTTGTCTCTCTCTCTCTCTCTCTCTCTAAATACTTGCTTAAAGTGCTCAAAGATGTTTCTATGTCAGAGCCTAGATAAAAGTGTCTTCTCTCTGAAGAAAACAGAATATTGTTTAAAAGCTGGCTTTGCCCACCTCTTTCCATGAGGTCACCTAGCTCCTCCCTGTCAGAATATATATAAAAAAATCTATACAAAAACAGGATGTTTTTTCCCAGAAGGTAAATTAATATTCTGTGATCTCAGCACAACTCATTTTCTTTTCCAAATGACATTTCTTTGACCTATTGATCAGCTTCCCCTTTTCCAGGACATCAAAGCATCTTTTATGACTTCACACTAAAACGTCACAACCTGCTCTTCTTCCTCTAAGCGTTATTAAAGTTTATGATCTGTCTTGGCAGTTAGGTATCTTTTAGCCTGTAATTAGTTTCTGGCCTTCCAGGTAACACCTTGTATCTAAAACGTGTGCGTGTGTGTGTGAACTCACATGCTGTTTCAGCCTTTCTCATGAGAGACAGTCCATAACCCATTTTTATATTACAAACAAATGATACAGTGATCAGAACCAGCTGTCCAAGTGTCATAGTCCTGTTTAGATTTTTTTAGGCTCCTATAGATAAGGGGCCGGATATTCAAACTGCGCCCAAAAAGTGTGCAACAGCAGGAGTAAGCACAAGTCAATTGCGCATATGCACAATAGACGCGATATTCAAACATGGAGCAAGACAAATTGCGCAAGCAGCCAACGTCTGAATATCGCACAAACTGCGCCATAGCGCAACCAGGAAGGGGAAGCTGAGTAGAAATGATGCACCATAGCGCAACAAGTGACATGGCAATGTGGTGGGATGCCAATTCCACAGCCATGTGCCCAGTGCATGCATGGACCACCAGTGACGCACACACAGACGTGCAGTGACACTGGACAGTGATGACTGTCACCTGTGTCGTGCATGGTTGTGTTGTCCATGGCTGGTGTTCATGCCCACCCCCTCCAGCATGCAATAGCATCCATGATGTAATGACACTCACACTCATCAAGCAGCTGTGGCTGCTGCTGCTCCTGCTGCTGTGGCCCACCCATCACGCCTCCTCCGTCTGCCACCTGAGCCCCACCACGGCCCTCCTCAGCCTGGGCCTGCATCCTCTCCGCCAGGCCTGTGGGTGACAATGGTTGAGAAAAACATCAGTGTGACCCCAAAGCAGACTGCCCCCTGCCCCAGTGAGTGTGCCTGCCCACACAGCCAGACCCATGCATCTCACACCTGCACACACTGACACAGCCAACCATGGCAGAGCCATCCCCCATGCACTGCCACCAATACACAGTCACACCCCTACGGAGAATACAGGTGCATAGATGGTACACCCACCTGGCCTAGGCACAACGCCCCTCCTGGCACGTGACCTGAGGCGTTGCAGCACGTCCGGCTCCCTCCTGCGGAGGTCACTATACCTGTGCCTGCACTGTTCGGCAGACCGGCACCACCCTGTGACCCCCTCCAGTTCATTGGCCACCTGCTGCCACACATGGGTGCAGGCCATGGTGAGGGGCTGATCCCCAAACAGTGCCCCACAGTGAGGCTTAACCACAGCCACCAAGTTGGCCACCTCCAACTGACTCCATTGTGGAGCTCTCCTGCGTGCCATTACTGTGGTTGTAGAGCAGGCAAAATGGCACCCCACAGCGCGGCAACCCCATGTGGAAATGTTGGCAATAGACCAATCATAGGTTCCAATCGCTGCTGTTCAGATAGCGCCTGTCGTTCATAGCGCTGTCACCAAACGCGAACAGAGCCATACACATGGCAGCCGAACAGCGCCAGGGGCATAGGTCAGACACAAGGTCAGGGTCTGTGACGCAAGGCCACGCACAGCGCCATCGGACGTCTACGCATCCTGCGCGAACGGTCACCTGCGTGGACTATTGCGCAGTTGTGCCACAGCGCCATATGATGCCCAGCGCTGTAGCGCCACTGGCACAATGGTGGCCGTGTCCTGTATTGCTGATCACGCACAGCACGCCATCAGCGCGGCAGACGCCTGCGTAAGCTACCTGAGCATGCGCAGTGCAGTGTACTACACAGTCACAGAAATGCGCCATTGGCTCAGCCGGCTCAACCGTATTGCACAAAGCGTAACGGCGCGATATTCAGCCGACACATGCAGATCATCTGATCAGCCATTCATAGGTGCAGTGGCGTGATTAGCATGTCATTAACGTTGCGCCACACCTAATTTGCATGCATTGCGCTATAATTAGGCGACATTGGGCTGCGCTGGCCAGGTTCGGTTACTGCAGGTGAGAGGTGAGTTGCTTGCTGTGTGATGTTCTGGACAGTGGTCATGGGAAAACGCTGTAGACTGCACAGTGACAGGTGTCCACTTCCACCCATACAGACCGACATGACCGAGCAGAGCCAAGGTGAGGGTGAGGATGGTGGGCCAAGAAGGAGGCTCAACTTCACCAAGGCAGAGACAGAGGCCCTCTTCCAGGCCTACCTGGAAGAGGAGCCACTACTGATTGGACGGCGGGGCACCCCTCAGGCCCATGCGGCTGCATGGGAGGGGGTAGCCTCGGCAGTGAACCTGCACGGAAGCCACCAGCGCTTCGTTCAGGAAAGCAAAAAGAAGATGGGGACAGACCGCAGGAGGGTGAAGGAGAAGGTGGCAGCCCTCAGGGCGGCACGTGCTGGCACAGGCGGGGGCCAGCCAGCGGTGGTGGAGCTGACCCCAGCTGAGGACCGACTGGCTGCATCAGTGTAGCGGAGTGCTATTGAGGGCGTACCAGGAGGTGGATTCTAGACAGGTGGAAGCCCATCACTGCACGGTATGACATGGTGGGGGGAGGAAGGTTGATCACATGCACCAACATGTCCTCACTTTCGTTACAGATCCTGTTCTGCCTCAGGGACGGTGGTGGTGGGACCAGGCAGTGAGGAAGACCTGCCGGAGTTGGAGGAGGGTCCTTCCACTTTCTGTCGCCAGCCGGCATGCACTGCACCAGCATGCACGCCTGGCTGGCACCTCTGTTGTCGGTGAGTCAGGTGTGGGGTACACAGCCTGTGTCTCAGCAGTCTGGCATGCAAGCATGCCTGCACGCTGTGACTGTGGCTGTGGTACCACTCGCACCATTGATGATGCAAGGACTGCAGTGGGCAGTGACACGTGTGTCCTATGACGGACACACAGCAGGCCAGCACGCGCCCCTGGGCCTAGCTGGTTCCAACGTAGTGCCAGCATGTCGGCACAGTCCCAGGCTGTGCCTGGCAGCACGGTGGCTGTGCAGGTGTCTGGCACTGTTGCGCTACAGCAGTGAATCCAGTGGTCCTTGGGGCACAGCGCTTGAGTGGGCAGCAGTCACCCACCAGGTCTGGGGTACAGTGTCCAGCGGTGGCACATGCACACCACCTTTGATATGCCCATTCCTGGTCCTGGTGAACAGCGCCACACTCAAGGGGTGCTGTGCATCAGGACCTTCCATACCCTGGGGGACAGGATTCCGTTATGGCAGAGTACCCATTTGAAGAGCACACCCGCCTGCTGCGGGAATCAGTACAGCAGCAAAGGCGGGTTGCAACGTCCGTGGAGGCACTGTGCATGGCTGTGGAGCGGCACAGCAGGGACTGTGCTCTGATCCTTGCAGAGATGGTCCACATGCGGATGGATGTGACCGCCGCCATTGACAGGCAGACCCAGGCATTGGTCGCTGTCGTGGCTGCATTGGGCACACAAGCAGGTGCTCCCTGTACCGCGCACCCCACACAGTACGCTCTCCACTCCCCATTCCCGGCGTCGTGCGACACCCAGCCTGTCGATGCGGGTTCTGCTGTGGCATCCCGAGCACCCCTGGTGCAGGTATGTTTGGCATGCTGCAGACCCGTGTGCGGACAAGGTCGCGATCGCGCAGTGGGACCCCTGGTGATCCATCAGTGCCACCCCATGTGGCCCATGCTCAGCCTGCCAATGCAGTTGGGTCACGGCCGGGCCGCCCACACATCCGCGGTGGCCGTGGAACAGTGCAACATGACTGACCTGTCTCCCAGTGCGGGCCCTGTCTGGTGCTGCCCTGTGTGCAATGTGTGTCTTGGTGGGCAGTGCACTGGTGGGTGCCCTGCCCAACACGCCAACACACGGACTACCTGCACACCCTCCCGACTGCTGTCCACAGGTGCGTGTGCATGATGATGCCCGCATTGTACTGTACACCAAGGTGCAAGGGTGCCCAGCATCTGACACACGTACTTGGACAGTACAGGTGGTGGGGGTGGTCTGTGGATCTGTGTGTTTGCCATGTCTGTTCTGCTCTGCTGTGCACCTGCCCATGTACGCTTTGTGCCTGTGTGTGTGTGTGTGTCTGTGTGTCCATATGACTGTTTGCCCCTCCCTGATGGTGTGTTTGTGTGCCTGGACCCTTCCACTCCCCTTGCCGTCATGCACCCCTGGTGTGTTACCCTGTGTGCCTGTGGGTTGCACCTGGACAGTGTTGGTTGCACATGGCCCCTTGATTTACCTGTGTTGTGCATAATGCTCCTCTGTGATGGTGTCCCGGTGCAGCTGGGCCTGCTGGATCAGTTGGGGGTCCCGCCATCCTGGGGGGGCTGCTCATCACCATCATCACCGGTGCCGCTGGCATCCCCATCGCTGTCCCCCTCCTCGACCTGTATGGCTATCCCACAGTCTTTGGCCATGTTGTGCAAGATACAACAGGCCAGGAATATCCCACAGGCCTTTGAAGGGCTGTACTGTAGGGCACCGCCGGAGGTGTCTAGACATCGGAAACGTGCATTGAGCATCCCAAACACCCGCCGATGATGTTAAGTGCGGTATGCGCATGTGCCCATTATAGCGCGCTGCGAAGGGGTCATGGGGCACTGCACGTGTGAGCAGCCAGGGATGGAGTGGGTATCCGCTGTCATCTGTGTGGAGATAGTGGAGATAAGTATCTTGTTCAGGTCCATATTACCCATATCCCTGTGTGCCACTACCATGGCACCTGTGGCATTCCCACCCTTGCCCTGAGTTTGCAATTCCTACATGCGTATTCACCCACTAGATGGCCTGTGGGGATGTCCCCACTCTCGAATCGATGGCACAGTGCGGACTGATACCATATGAAAGCATCATGTGCTCCACCAGGGTGTGTGGCACAGACATTGATTATGCGCCCGGTGGCATCACACACCACCTGGCAGTTGACACTGGAAAAGCCCTTCCTGTTCCTGTATGCGGCCCCATCGGGGCCAGGTGGCGTGCAAATGGCCACATGGGTGCAGTCTATGGCCCCTAGTACGCCAGGCATACGTGCTACCCTGTGGAACCCCTGCATGTTTGCTTACGCTCTGCCGTGGTGCTGGGGAAATGGATGTGCTCCGCAGCATGTGGCAGCAGTGCGCTGAGGAATTGGGTGAGGATGCGTGACGTAGCCGACTGTGTGATGCCTGTGGTGTCCCCTGTCAGCCTCTGGAAGGTGCCCGTGGCTAGCAAGCACATGCAGGCTGTCACCTTGGTCTCCATTGACAGAGTGTGACTCCGTCGTGAGGGTGCCTGCATCACATCACTGCACAGCTCACAGAGCCGCCTCAGTATTGCCTCTGTTCAGGCGGTACCGCCCACGATCTCTACATCTTGTGTGCAGCTCAAAGCTGATGCGGCACGGTACTGCCTGTTGGGGCGCATTGCTGACGGGTCCTTCCACGCCACGCCCCCTGCAGCTTGCATTCTCACCCTCATTACAGCTTCCATGTGGAAGCTGCCACTGTCCATCTCCCGGCTTCTGTCCCCCGCTGATGTTGCTCTGTTACCCCCGCTGTCCTGACTGCTGCCTCCACTGCACCAGGTACCCCCTGCTGGCCTCTGCAGCCTATGGCCCACACTACTTCCCTTGCCTGCCCTGTTCTGGCCTGTCACAGTCTGTCTCTCTCTCTCTCTCTCTCTCTCTCTCTCTGTCTAGCTTGGCATCCCTGTAGCGTTCTTGCGCCTCTTCCTTGATCCTTTTTATTTTGGCTCATTTCGCTGTGGCGCACCTTCCGCTGTTCAGCTCTGCGCATTGGCGCAAGTCTTGAATATCGTGATTGCGCTTCTTTATGCATGGATCCGCTTCTTCAGTTGGCGTGCATGCCTTCATTTGCATTGCGCTGTTGCTCAGCCTGTTTTCAGTGGCGCAACTGCCTCCTGCTGAATTTTGCAAAATGGCGCAATTTCGGACTTGCGCATGCGCAACCCTTTTGAATATCCGGCCCAAGGTGTTTTCCTAATTTTTGTAGTTTATGTAATACTGTTTGTGGTAAATTTGTTCCCCCAAGACAGCTTAGAATGAGAGGTAACAGGCAGAAATGGGTGACAGCCCCCCCATACGCACACACACACACAGACTCTCTTAATTGAACGGTTGAGGCTGTGAGATAGGAAATGGAAGGGATTTCGGAAAACATCCTTGGATATGGAGTTGCTTGAATATGAACAGTTACATAATGTATTTATTTAAAATTTGATAACCGGAAAAGGCATACTGAGCCAAGGCTTGTTTCCAGGTGCGACCCGGGGAGAAGGAAAACGGATACAAACAAAGGGAGACAAAGTATACATGATATGACACTTCTACATAGTACAATGTGTGACAACAATTTACAATAGTTTGGTTACAATATCAGCGACGGCAAAGCTAATAAAGCAGCTAGTATAAAATGGCTAAGAAGACAAAAACAGCAATCTAAATGGAATAATGCAGCACGCGGGCAAAATAGAAACCAAGATAATGTAATAAATGTAAATCATTAGTAGTTTGTAGGAATCATTAGTTTGTAGGGATAAAACCAACGGAACAAAAGCATAAACGGAGGAGAGGAGGTACTGTGGGTCACCTTGAAGACTAGAAATGGCACCACAGTCCGCACAGGGGTTGTATACAGACCCCCATCTCGGGGGGGGTGGACAAGAATATGATGGAAGGCTTCCTTAGGATGGCAGAGAAAGGGAGATACTGTTGATGGACCTGAATATGCCAGATGTTAACTGGAGCACCTTTGCTGCAGTCACATCCAAGACCAGGGCCATTCTCGATGCCCTACAGGGGGCATGCCTCAGACAGCTAGTTTTGGAACCCACTCGTGAGGGAGCAGTCTTGGACCGTGTACTCTCAAATGGGGACAGTGAGAGGATCTCAGATCTAGAAGTGGGTAGCCATCTGGGAACAAGTGGCCACCAAACAGTGTGGTTCAAGATAAACTCAGCTACAGAGTGAAGCCATATGAAAGTGAGGGTTCTGGACTTCAGGAGGGCTGACTTTGGCAAAATGGGAGAGTGCCTTAGAAAAGCACTAGCAAACAGGCTAGAAGGTGGTGTGGAGCAACAATGGGGAAACATCAAAACTGCCATCACAGAGGCAACAAGCCTTCGTGTGAAGCAAATCAAAATGAAAGAAAAAGCCACTATGGTTCTCAAAAGAGGTGGTGAGGAATGTTAAGGAGAAAAAGATAGCATTTAGGAAGTATAAGGAAACACAGAAGGAGCAGGACAGATGACTGTACCAGTTAAGGCAGAAGGAAACACGGAGGGAAGTCAGAATAGCAAAGGCCCAAACTGAGGAAAAGATAGCCAACTCGGTTAAGAAGGGGGATAAAAACTTTCATAGGTACATCAGGGAGCGTAGAAATACAAAGGGAAGGTTAGTGAAGCTGAATAGAATGGACCGTGGGTGGGCAGAGAGGGACAGTGAAAAACCAGGGATACTGAACAAATACTTCTGCTCAGTATTCACAAAAGAAGAGGAGGAGGGGAGGTACCTAATCCAGTCAATAAAAGCACTCTGGATGGGGGGTGGTCGATATCAGTCCTTTCACAAAAGAAAGGGTTCTGAAAGAACTCTTCAAACTGAAGATGGACAAAGCAATGGGGCCTGATGGGATTGATCCCAGAATTCTAAAAGAACTAAGGGGAGAACTAGTAACACCACCGACTACCCTGTTTTACAAATCATGGGAGGATGGTGTGGTACCTGAGGACTGGAGGAGGGCGGATGTGATTCCCCTTCACAAAAGTGGGAGCAAGACAGAGGCTAGAAACTACAGACCTGTCAGTTTGACCTCAGTGGTAGGGAAAATGATGGAATCACTTCTTAAGGAAAGAATTGTTGAGTACCTAGAGGCAAGTGGGGCACAGGACCCAAGGCAACATGGATTCACAGCAGGAAGGTCACGTCAGATGAATTTAATCGATTTCTCTGACTGGGTGACCAAAGTAGTAGACCAGGGAGGGGCTGTGGACATGGCTTACATAGACTTTAGCAAGGCATTTGACACAGTCCCACACAAAAGATTAATAAACAAATTAGCCAGCCTGGGAGTGGGTCCCAGGGTGGTAGCCTGAGTAAAACATTGGCTGGACAACAGGGCACAGAGGGTAATAGTAAACAGAGCCCACAGTGAAGAAAGGGGGGTTGCAGTGGGGTACCCCAGGATTCAGTGCTGGATCTGGTCCTTTTAATGTCTTTATAAGTGACATTGCAGAGGGACTGGAAGGAAAAGTATGTCTCTCTGCAGACGACACAAATACCTGCAACAGGGTTGATACACAAGGTGGGGTGGAAAGGATGAGAAGGGACTTGGCAAGGCTGGAGGAATGGTCAAATGTATGGCAGCTTAGGTTCAATGCAAAGAAGTGCAAAGTAATGCACCTGGGAAACAAAATTCCAGGGGAAGAGTATACAGTGGGGGGTGAGATATTGACAACAGAAATGGAAAGGGATCTGGGGGTAGTTATAACAGATGACCTAAAGGTGGGCAAGCAATGTGAGAAGGCATTAAGGAGGGCTGGGGGATACTGGGATGCATAGGGAGAGGCATCACCAGTAGAAGACAGGAAGTTGTTATCCACAGACAGTTGGTGAGACCCCATCTGGAGTACTATGTACAGTTCTGGAGACCCCGTCTCCTCAAAGACAGAGACAGGGTGGAGGCTGTCCAGAGGAGGACAACCAAAATAGTGCAGGGTCTGTACCAGAAGACATACTAAGAGAGACTAAAGGAACTTAATATGTGTATCCTTAAGGAAAGGAGGGAGAGGGGGGCATGATAGAAACTTTAAAGTACCGCAAGGGAATCAACAAAGTCCAAGAGGGTAGCATCTTTCAGAAAGAGATGTGCAAGAACAAGGGGGTACAATTTGAAGATGGGGGTGGGAGTGGCTCAGAGGTAATGTGAGGAAGTATATTTTGATGGAGAGGGTTGTGGATGCATGGAACAGCCTTCCTGAGGAGGTCATGGAGTCAAAAACAGTGGGGGAATTCAAGAATGCATGGGTTAGGGGGAAGTAGGCTGTTGGTTAACTAGGATCTGCAGCTTATTCATTAGGTAGGGAAATGGGCAGACTAGGTGAGCCAAACGGTCCTTATCTGCCATCAAATGCTGTGTTCCTATGTTTATTGAAAATTATTTTATTCCCTATGTTGGTCTTGTGTGTTTGGATGATGGGGAGCTCAGAAAAGAAAAAAAACCCAAAACAAGCTAAAGACAAAGAACCTCAGTGCAGAAGCACTGAAGCAAGGGTTACCTCAAAGGGCATTGGCAATAAAGCCAAGTTTCAAAGAAACACAACATCACACATACCCCCATAATGCAGGGGTCGAAGTTAAGTTTTGCTTTCAGTAGCCAGTAGGGACTAGGAAAATCCATTAGCCCCACAAACATTTTCATTAGCCCAGCTGATGAACTTTTTGAAAAATGTTACCTTCTCCTGTACAAGTCTGCAGTGCTAGTTAAAGGAAAACCTTACTAGCCCGATACAAAATCTACCAGCATTTGACTAGTGGGCAGGTGCCAGTTTCGACCCGTATAATGCAAAGCATCATGGGATGTATATACAAATCACCATGAAATTTTAGGCTGGTTCAGCTTAAAGCAGGAATGCATGATGCAAAAGGGCCTCTGTCTGCAATTTACATGCATTTTAAATAACACAACGGAGGGTTTCTGATATCTGTACCCTGGTAACTTAATTTTTATAACACAGTTTCCCTAGTAACTTTTTACCTTTATCAAAAACACCTAGTGCCATGGTATTTTCAACATTTACAGGTTTCATACATGTAAGGCATATACATTGAGGTTTTTTATTTTTATTATTTATTTATTTTTTAATTACTGTTTCTCTTCTAACACTGCCTGCCACCTCCTACCCTTCAGGAGAGACACGTTGCCATCCCACTGCCCGTAACCCTACCGAGCGGACCTCAAAACCCCATGGGTGGTTACCCCAGGCGGGCGGGGTGGCATGCCCGTAACTTACATTGCCTCGGTCCGAGGTCCATTGGGTGGGCACTGGCAAATCATGGGCATGGCTTGGTCCCTCCATCTTCCCGGCTGTGGCAGGTTCTCTCACTTTTTCTCCCACTCCGTACAGCGTGTGGTTTCCCCTGATGTCATGGCGCATTAGCACCGACGTCCACACTATACAGTGGCCACATCCCTTCCCATAGTGGAGCCTGTAGTACTCCAAGCCTCCGCTCAGTCATGCAAGTGTCGGGCATCAGCCGGATCCCTCCCCGGAGAAGGTGACCTGTCGTGGAACGCTCCAGCCTATCTCCCCCTGGCCGACCCACCAGCGATCTGAGTCTGCTCCCAAACCCGGGTTGCCGGCGTGGTGTGAGGTGTGGCATCCAGCGCCCACCCCTCTGCGCCACCGGGCCGGCTATATCGAGGTATTTTATGACATAGTGCAGTTGCATACTAAATGCAACAATGAGGAACACAGCCTATTTTACATCAGCTTGTAGGTCACAACGATAACCTCCCTGTACGAGGACTACCGGTGACTTGGGTTTGGAAGCAAACTCGGGGCGTCGGCAGGGGAGGACAGGATCAAGTGTTCAGAGTACTGCTCTCCTGTCTTGGGAGGGAGGGGGTATGGATCCCCGGCTCTGGTGGCTCTTGGCGGTGGCTTGGGGTACAGCAAGCTCGCAGTAAGGTAACCACAGGGATTGGCTGCTGCAGTGATCCTGTAGGCACGCACGGGAGCATGCGCACCCACACTGGACGCATTGCAAGTCCGAGCCTAGGGGGAGGGAACTAACAAAGAAAACCCCTGCTCCTCGGGAAAGGGACAGAGGCCGTTAGGAACTGCGGCACTCGCACCCAACACAGGACTTTCTTCTGGCCATCATCCTGAACCCTGGCTTCTCCTTTGGATCTGGTTGCTTAGATTTCAGAAGGGTCACCCAAGTAAGGAGTCTGGTGGTCCGGCCCCGGGGGGCTTAGATCCGAGGGGTCAGCCGGGTTCCAGGGAAGGAGGTGGGATGTATCACATACCCTGTCGGGCTGGGGGAGGTTTCAGGTGGGCAGAAGATGCCCAGGTGGAGTGTGACACTCCTGAGAGATGCCCCAAGGTTGCAGGTGAGAAAAAAGATACAAACAAAACAAAAAAGAAATGGTCTCTCCTCGAGTGGCATGATCTCCCTGTCACAATCTGATCAATGTGAATGTTTGTAAATGCCTTGTTTTATTTTTCTTTTGTTCTTCATTTGCCTGTATGTTAAGTTATTTATATGTATCGTTGGAATACTGTCTATTAATTTTGTTTTTATTTATATTTGGTTGCCCATGAGAATGGGCAGTTCTGCTCCTAGATTTACCAGATTTTAAATAAATAAATAAACCAAACCAACCAAAGACTGGTAATTCCAGACCACAAATAATGACTCATGGGAGCTGGCAGTCCGAGTCACTAAAGGGGAGGGGCTTACTGCAGCAGCACAAGCCACATGCTAGCCTGTCAGTTGGAGTTGGTGAGAGGGCATTGAGCTGCTAACATTTCACTGTCCCAGCTTCAGATCCTGTTTGGGAGTAAGAGACACCAGCACCCCAGGATTTTGTGATGGGGACATTTTTACAGCACTTCCAGATGAGGCACAATCTGCCAGAGACATTCCTCATGTAACAGTGAGTAACAGCTTGATGGCTTTGCTGTGAGAAAGATACTTTGTTCACCCTGTTTAAGAAGCTATGGAAGCCGGCCCAGTGGCGCTGAGGGTTGAGGGGCTGGACACCACACCTCGCGCCACACCAGGGACCCGGGAACAAGCCTGGGCCATCGGGGTTCGGCAGGAGAGAAAGAGGATTGAGTGTCCGGAGAACAGCTCTCCTCTCTCTGGGGAGGGATCCAGGGACAGCCTGGCACTACAGAAGCCCCCGGTGGAGCCGGAGGCACTGCGCCACTTAAGGACTGAAGTAGTGGGTACAGAGCTGCAGCGGACATCTGAGGATGTCATTGCACATCTGGACCGTAGGGGTGGGTGGTGACGTAAAAAGCAAGAAAACCCCTCTTGCCATTGGTAGGCAATGGTGGGGCAGAGGTCATGACCCCACGTCACCGCTGGGCATCTGGACACCTATCCAGTCCCCTCCATGACTGCAGCCTACAACACTATATATAGAGTGCCTGAGGATTGAGGTGGTCCTTCCCCGGGGGACTCGGATCCAGGGGGCAGGCTAGCAGTCTGGATAGTGGGTGCCCCTAACTGGAGTAGGTCATCCAGATCTTCAGGCAGACAGAAGTCACAGCATCGCGAGCCCACGACGGAGAGAGGCTAATGAAGGAGAGACGAGAAAAAGAGTACAAAAAAAAGAAGCTATGGAAGTTTTGATCAGTGCTCAACTGACTAGAGACTAATTTAGGAACTGTTTGGATTAATTTTTTTTGTACTTTTAAAACCTTTGTCTTACTTCAACTTGTGATTTTCTGAGTGAAAGAGAGAGAGAAAGTAAAAGTTTCTGACTTGCTGTTTAACTTCTGACCACACACACACATATATTTGGTGTTCACAAACCTCCAGATTCAATCCCAATAGGGAGTTGGTGTGTGGATATTGATCCTGTAGCTGCCCAGTCTCCGTGGTGTTCTGGATGGACTGCAACTTCAAAGGACAACCATAGAATATGTAGCACTGAATGGGGTGGATTTACAAACCTTGGAGTGCTGCTTAATTGAAGGTTGGACTTCCTGTGGTCCTGCTCTAGTGTGGAAGTATTCTGTGTGAGGGCAGAATGCTTTTTGTGGCCATATTTTGGGGATTTTGAAAGAAATAAATCGACAGAGGGTTTCCATTAAAATATAGATCAGTCAAGATCTGAGGTCTTCCAGAGATGTGGCATCAGTTCGTGTTAGTATTGTACCCAAGGAGCTGATGTGCAGCAGGAACCAGAACTGTTTCTGTGCCACCTGAAAGACATTTCTCTTTAAAAGTATAAGTTCTGAATATGTGCCTTGTTGGACTTTGCCCTTGTGGGGGTAAACTTTCAGAGTGGTGCTCTACAAGTGAACTTTAAACGTACCATTCTTACCCCAGGAGTCCTTTAGCATCAGTAACTTTTTTGCACTTAGCTGGCTAGGTGCAATTGCCCCGGAGGTGTGCCTTTAAGAGATATTTAATAGTGTAGGGCCAAGCCAATCAAAAGAGGCCAGTGGGAAAGAAGAAATCAGTCTCACAGTCTACAGATCAGAGAACTGTGGAAGAGTGCGTGCCAGCCCCAGTAAATTGAGGACCCATCTTTTGAAGGGTCTGAAACAGTTGCCATGCTTTTTCCATATCTTGCACGGATGGAAGAACCTACATAGTTTGTAAGTGTTTTGTTTTTTCTGTAAGCTTTAAGCTACCTATTGTCTCACTATTGGCTTTCCCAGGAGCAACGGGAGCATATCTGTCTTGACAGAGTTTCTTTTTAGCCACTTCATCAGAGGCTTGATCAAGCTTCCTTTTTTCATCACTCTTTTGTTATTTTTCAATTTGTGAGGAACTTCATCTTTGGAAGCTTTATTTTTTGACTGGGATCTGGAGGGTTCCTCAGCACCTCTGCTTTTGGTATTAGTACTTTTGAATGGCCCCTCGTCAGAAGCCTTTGATTTATCCTCAGCCATAATTATCAAAGGTTTGTCTGCTATGTTCACCAATTTAAGCAAAGCAAACCAGTTCTGGACCTACGAACTGAGTGCAGGTTTTTGTGAAAATGCCACCGGCCAGTCCTGCCCCTGTCAATAAACTCTGTCCTATTAACAGTGCATTTTTATTTTTTGGTTGTAAAACTAGGATCTATACTTACAGACAGTTCTGACATAGATGATACCAAGGTCCAGTAATATAACAAAAAAGGTTTCCTCGTAATTGCCAATACAGAGAGAAACCCCCCAGGCACTGTTTAAGTTTGAAATCTACTGCAGGTGCCCTGCATAGTAAACCCATGAGTCGGAGAGTAAAAACAAGGCAATTGTCCCTAATTCAACGGTTCCCACAAGAATTTACCCAAAAATTAAGGAAAACCGTCGAAAATAAGCACCCGTGATAAAATTAGGCTTTAAACTAAATAGTCGTGGTAAAAATAAAGTCTAAATAGTGCCGACACACTAAAAATAAAAAAATTGTGCAGCGGTAATGAAAAAGTAAAATTGTCACTCAGCACACTAAAGGAAATAATTTATGAGGAAAACTTTACCCTGATAAGCACTAGGAGGCTAGCAACAAGGAAAGTTGGGAAACACCTCAGAGGCAACATTGCTTAGTCCAGTGGAGAAAAAATTCTGAAGCAGTCAACAGCTCTTACTCAGTTCACACCTCCTCCTGTCTTTTGGTTGGCTTGGCCCTACGCTCATTAAATACTTCTTAAAGGCACACCTCCAGGGCTATTGCACCTAGCCAGCTAAGTGCAAAAAAGTTACTGATGCTAAAGGACCCCTTGGAAGAAAGAAGATTACTGTGGTGAGTAATTTTTTCTTGTTTGAATGCCATATAGCTTGCTGACTAACCAAAATTTCTGTGAGAAAATAAATTGGATCAGATTGAATTATACGCTAATACTTGTTGTGGAGATTGACTTTGTGCTTAAAACATGTCCTGCCACTAACATTTGCCTCCTAGCCCTTGCCAGCAACCATGCATGCTGCCACTGTTTGAGGTGGCAAGAGATTGGGAGGGCAAGTAAGTGCACTGCACTGTACTGTAATGTTTAATGTATTGCAGCCCTCATACTAAACAAGTTGCTGGTTCTGTTTCCCCTAGACCTGGTAGGGAGTTTACAATTGGCTCTTCTTTGCCGTTGTGATGTCAGTCAATGAGGTCATGGTGATGATATATAAAGAGGACTGGAACTGGATATTATAACAGTGTCAGTGGCTGAGTAGGTAGCACACTCGCCTCTAAGGCCGGGAGATCAGAGGGCTGTGGGTTCAGTTCCCACATCTGGCACTTGGATTAATATCCCAGTACTGACACTGTAGTGCAGCATGAGAGGGGTGCTGCACTTCTGAGGTGCCGTCTTTCCGATGAGACGTTAAACTGAGGTCCCATCTGCCTGGATTGGTGGTAGTTCAGGTGGATGTTAAAGATCCCATGGCACTTATCAAAAAAGAGTAGGGGAATTTCCCCAGTGTCCTGGCCAAATTTCCCTCATTCATTAAAAATACCACCAACAGCTTAATCTGGTTCAAGGTCAGTTGGCATTCATCTGTATCCCCCTCCACCTCCCCCGGGTCGTGCCTGAAAATATGCAGGATTTGTCTAGTGCAATTACCCGGTCAACAAAAACTAAATAAATAAAAAATGTCCACCTCCCAATAATGCATTTTTCCACCCATCGAGCCTCATATACGAAGCCAGTCAGATGTGCGTGCAAATCAATGCGCCGTACAATACATTCCATCTGACTATCGGATCGTGGATGCGCGACACATAGCAGGCAGCCACCATGTATGGCACTGCGCATCCAGGGTGTGGGACTGAAGATCGCCATTGGGGGAATGCGTGGTGCATACCTGAATGTGCTGTGTCCCCCAAGGACGATGTTCAGTCAGAATATGCAAATGAGCTCATTGGATATGCATGGCGCAAAGGGGCCTCATGCACGCCCATTATGGGCTCATTAGCATGGCTGCATCGGGCTGAATGCGCCAGGCCAGCCCTCCCCGAGCCCCGATCCAAGTTGGTGTTAAATGAAAAACACAGCATAACTCTGGTAGTCTAGTGGCCCCCCCTCCCCAATCACTGTGATAACGGAAGAATAACAAGATCCCCTTTTCCATAATGCATGGACCCCCCCCCCGATCACTGTGATAAACAAAGAATAACAAGATCCCTTTTTCCATAGTTTAGTGTCCTCCCACCCTGGTAGGCAGTAATCCACCACCCCACACCCCCATCCCATCCTGTGCCGGCAACTGGCACAGCCCTGCTCACCCTGCCACGGCCATCTGCTGGCTGATCGGTACCAGAGCGCATGCAGTAGGTATTATGTGCTCATTGTTTGTCTAGACAACCAATGAGCGTGTACTATTTACTGTACGCACTCAGGTACCGATCAGTCGGCGACTGGCTGTGGCAGGGTGAGGAGGGCTGTGCCAGCTGCCGGGATGGGGGGGTGCGGGGTAATGGATTGCAGCCTACTGAGCGGGGGGCCCTACACTTTGGAAAAGGGGATATTGTTGTTCTTTTTATAATACAGTGATCGGGTAGGGGATACCAGTAGGCTACCAGGAATAGGATGTTTTTCTGTGTTACAACTGTCATGGACCAAGGCTTGGGGGGATCCTTTGACCAGCCCTGAACTGTATGCAGGGCACCACCCTACCCTGCACATGGGTAGGGTTTTGGGATCCTAACTTTGCACTGGCGCATCTGGCCATGTCTTCACCAGGGGGACCTTTGAATATTGCGGTGCAGGAAATATGCATGACAGACCCCTCATTTGCATGCCCGCATTGCAGTATTCCGTGCGGAGGTGCAGTTTGGTTTGCAGGGTGCATCGGGGGCTTCTGAATATTGCCATACACCTGACAGCCCTCGCAAGTCCAGAGATGTGCGAGATCTTTTGAATATGTGGACAATCGCATGTAATACTATTGAATAGAAAATCTGATTGGCAAAGGGACAAACAAAACGCACACCAATTATAGAACGTTACAGTGGACTATTTTTACAAGTTACTATTAAAGAGCTAGTGTACTAGGTGGAATTAATAGTACTTTTTAGATGTACTCAACTACCACTTCTTATATCTGAAGTGTTTTTCTTTTCTGTTTACAAATTAGAAGATTTTCCCCCTGGCAGTTCTGGACTGATGTGTGGAGCAGCACTCTGTTTGGAGGCTAAATCAAAAAACATCAGTTCTGTTCCATCACATTGTTGTAAGGTAGCGCTCAACCAGTACTCAGGAGCCACACAGTGTTTCACGATTTCAATGGTTCTTAAAAAGCCAGGCTAACTGAGAAAGACATCACATATGCCAGCATAACTTGGATAAAGATAAAACTTTATTTTAAAAACATATTAAAACAGCAGTGGCACATCCTGCCACAACCATGCCTCTGCTGTTTTAATATGTTTTAAAATAAAGTAGGCTGTGGCATAATACCTTACCTCCTGCCATGCCGGCGCCCATGTTCATGGTGCGAATAGGTCATCGGGGGTCGGCCAGGGAGGGAGAGGATTGAGCGTCTGAAGGACAGCTTTCTTCAGCTGTCCAGATTATTTTTAAGGCTAGGAGGTATTTACTGCTAGCTGCTTTCACCTGGTAGAATTTTCATCTACATGGTAGTAATACCATGCATTGACCTGTCTCAGACCCCCATCTGTAAAAAAGGTCATATATCCACTGGGCATCTGCAACCACTGATCCTCCTTCTGTGAGGAGTCTTGAGATACTTTCTCACTGCTCTGTGGTGCAGTGACCCGATTTTTAATATTTTATGTTGCAACTGCCCTTCTTGCCACCCAATGTACAACTCCTCAAACAGTCTCCTGCATGTACACAAACTGATAACTATGCTGTTTTCTGACCCCACCTCTATTGCTGACAGTTTTAGTAAGTAGATCCATGGCTAGTAGCATTGAATGCTGCTGCCAATTTTGTGCATATGTACCAACATACTGTAAATAAATATACAGAGTGGGAAACAACTTCCTAAAATCTGAAAGTGGGAGTAAATCATGCAAAACTGGTAGTAAAATACTCCTTTACTCCCCTTATCTGTTCCTCTGGCTCTCCTCTCCCGGGGGAGGGTGGGAGTGGCGACTGGCACTTGCCTGGCCTCTAGCAATGGCTGGGGGCTGGCACGTCGAGTCCTGAAATGTGGGTGCAGAACAGACGCCTGCATGCTGCGTACGGAAGGGTGCCGCTCGGCCATTGGCATCATAATAATAGTTATTATGTTACTGGTTACTGTTGACAGGCTCTCTCACAGTCTGTGTATCCACTTAGCCAACTCAACCACGAGTGTTCAGGTGGGATTATACTTAAGAGTCCGAGTCATCCTCACTGTATATATTGTACATTCCTTCACTATTACCTGTCTTCCATGCTCTTTATTGCTTGTACATCTATATATTTATTTTGTATGTATATTTTTCTTACCCCAGGAGTCCTTTAGCATCAGTAACATTAGCAGTTAGCTGGCTAGGTGCAACTGCCCCGGAGGTATACCTTTAAGAGAATTTTATTTAAAATGAGCTTTGGGCAATAGCCAGTCAAAAAACAGGAGGGGGAGCGAGCTGAGTGAGAGTTGCCTGAAGGCTTCAGAATTTTTTCTCCACTGAACTGAGCAACATTGCCCCTGAGGTGCCTCTCAGCTTTCCTTGTTGACAGCCTCCTAGCACTTATCTGGGTAAAGTTTTCCTCATAAATCATTTTCTATAGTGTGCTGAGTGAAAGTTTTACATTTTTATTAGCACCACCCTAATTTTCTATTTTTAGAGCAACTGCGCTATTTTGATTTTATTTTTACCGCAACTGTTCATTTTCTAAGTTATTTTTTACCACAGGTGCTTAATTTCGATGGTTCTTCACTTTTCTAATGCAATTTGTGAAGAAATAGTTGAATTCTGTATTTTGGCCTGATTTTTTTTTTTTTTTATCTCCGACCTCGCGGGCTTTACCGTGAGGCAACCAACTGGATTCAAATGTTTGACAGTTGCTTGACTAAATCCCCTATATAGAACTGGACCCTAGTTCATATGTCACAGGCCTGGCTGGTGGCATTACAACAGAAACCTGTGCGCAGTTGACTGGTATTACTGGATTTTCTATTAGATTGGCTGGTATAGATCCCAGTACTACAAAAAAAAATAATAATAAAAGGGGATTTTGAAGTAGACAGAGTTATAACTGAGACAGGACTGGCCGGTGGCGTTTCACAGAAACCTGCATTCAGTTGTTTGTGGTCCAGATCTTGGGTTCTCTTTGTTAAATTGGCACATAGCAAAGAAATCAAATAAGTATTATGACTGAGGATAATAATAAAATTTTATTTATTAAGCGCCTTATCAGCAACCAAGGTGCCTTACAGTTCATAAATAAACACACCTTAAAATACTAACACACAATAATAAAATAATAATTAAAAGAAAAGACACCAGTTAATAAAATCAAGGATATATCAAAGGCTACTGATTAGGGGCCATTAAGAGTCATAATAAATATGTAAGCAGGGGGCTGACGAAGCCTCCAGTTCCTAGCCAATAAATGTAGCTTCCAAAGGAGCTGCCCAAGTTCCTCACAAATTTCAAAAGTATACACATGAATAAAGGAAGCTCAGCTGCTGTGAAGTGGATAAAAAACACTCTGTCAAGAGAAATGCTTCTGTTTCTCCTGGGAAAGCCAATAGCGAGCAACCGGCATCTTAAAGAATAAAGAAAACGCATTTCAACACTGTCTGCGCAGGTAAAATTTTTGGCAAAAGTATGGCACATCCTTCAGACTTTACAAAGAGTTTGCTTATAGGTGCTAGCATTCACTTTTCCACAGTTCTCTTTCCCGCTGACTGTGAAGGTGATACAGTTGATGAGGAATTTTTTTATGATGCCCCTGCTTACAGGGGCTGCTAACACTCTTCCACAGATCTCACTCCAGAGACTGTGAGGGTGATACAGATGATATGAGTATTTTTATGATGCCCCTGACATGACTTTGGAGGGCTTAGAACCTTATGGGTCCACTACCCTTTCCTTGGAGCATCCTCAGCTGTCCTGGAGAATTTTCCTTCTATGCTTTTGTTTATCCAAAACATATTGGACACCTTGGACCTCCCTTCTCTGGAGTCCATCCAAGGTGAGGATGAGGATAAAAATAGGATTATAGGGAGATGAATGGTCTTCTACCTCCTAAAAGTCTGGTTGTGCCTATCTATAATGAAAACATATAAATAATACCACGGAACTGCTAAAACCCCCACTTCTGTGGCAGAGGTTTACAAGCAGTTTGGAAATTATAATAAATAATTAAATATATCAATGGTTTAACAACAATGCTGAATGCCTGTCTGTACATCCCAGCCATGTGAGTATAGCGCAGCAGGCAGCTTGTGAGAATGCTGGGGTCTCCTTTTTCTCCTTACCCCTGGACAAGGACTCCAGCAAATAGATTTCCTAGCTAACCACAGGTGCTTGTCAAAGTTTTTTCTTACATGGCTTTTTCAGCCAAATTAAAAAAAAAAAAAAGCTATGTGGAATTCTGTCCTGGTTCTATGGCCCCGGGGCCGGTGGTTATGGCATAGTTGCCACGGAAGCTATGTAGTGCCAATTTCACAGGGCAGAGGACAACAAGGATGCCGCCTCCAGAGTCATGGCCAATGTCATCTCTCAGAGGCACTTTGTATGGCTTAGAACTACTGGTCTACCCACAGGCCCCAGTTTAAGGCCATGAACTTCCCTGTGATCAAATCGTACCATTCGAAACCAGAACACCTGACTGCAACTAGGCCTCCTGCCCCACAGAATTTCCTCATGAGGTCAGTAGGGGCACATATTCTTTTCTCAACTACCCCCCTTTTCTCAGTACAGGGGTGCTTTCGAGGGAGTGGCAGAAGGGACCAAAAGTGGCCACCTCTACCCAGCCATCAGCTTCACAGTCTAAGCCCTTATGTTGGGGTGGGCAGCCTCATGTGTACCCAGTTGTCTAAGCCTCTATCCCCAACACTTGTGTTACTGTTGGAAGGGGAGGTAAAAACCTTCTGGCTTTGCGAATGATGGAGAGGGTCCCGAACCACAAAAGGGGGAACGGCCTCTACTCCAGGTATTTTCTGACACAAAAAGACAACTGGGGAGTGGCGACTTATCTTGCTGTTAAAACCCAAATACAAGATGGTCACTCCGTTACTAATCATACAGTCCTTACAGTAGGGAGACTTGCTAGTCTCCCTACTCCTAAGGGCTCCTTTTTCCATATGCCCTTGAGGAGGTCTCGCAGGCAGTTTCTCAGGTGCGGGCTGACTTCGGCCATTCAGCCTTCCTTGGCCCCAAGAGCATTTACAAAGTGCCTGGCAGTGGTAGCAGCACACCTCAGGAATATGGGCATCTCTAGCTACAGTTAATTAATTAAGTCATTAATTAATTAGCTTTTGGTACCTGGGTAAGTGCACTAGGCAACAATCCTGCCTATTTTCAGGCACGATCCAGAATTTGCCAATTGGCTTATAGTGCCAGAGTCTCCTGGTCAGATCAAGGAGTCCCTTTCCCTTTCAGGGCTCACTCTGGAGTCTCGGGGGTCCCCTGGTAAATCCAAACAAAGTCTCACCTGGTACCCTCCCAGCATCCAGGAAGGATATACAGGGGTCAACATTAAGTTTTGCAACTAGCCAGCAGGGCTAGTGTCAGGGGAAAATCCACTAGACCCACAGATTTTTCCACTGGCCCAGTTGGTGTACCTACTGAAGTGTTACCTTCTCCAGTACACCGGCAGGGCTAGTTAAATGAAGTTTTACTAGCCTGATACAAAATCTACCAGCATTTGGCTAGCGGACCAGTGCCAGTTTTGACCCCTGATATACCTTCCTTCTGCAGGTGAGAATTCAAGCTGCCCCTCAGTGGCAACATCCTTTCATCCAGGGACAGCGAAACAAGCCAGCAGGCACTCAATTGGGTTCGCATCATTAACTCTCACTTGTTTAGTATATGAGGCGGTCCTGAGCAAATCACTTCTTTGGACATTTCCTCTGCCTATTGGGACACATGGCTTCGATGCCTGCCATGATCCCAGGGTTCAGATACAGGATACGACACCTGCAAGCCTCCTAATAGTTTGCTGATCTCCAAAAGTAACATTTTTCAAAGCTGAGACCTCTGATGGAGCAGTGCCACAGGCACCTCCTTCCCTTTTGTGGTGGAAGCACATCTGGACAGTGCCTCAGTAAGCAGCACCTAGACTCTCCAAGAGTCACAGTTACACACAAATCTTTTGAAACTCTAAGCAATCTTACTAGCTTTTAAAGCATTTGCTTCTGTCAGTATTCTTGCAGATGCTTTAAGTCACATCAGCGTGGGTCACACCAGAAGTACATCGGTTTGCCTCTTCCCTCAACTTTCAGCTTCCTCAGCACTGTGTCAGGCCCCCAGCCCCGGGAACACTTCCCCTGGATGCTTTGATCCTGAACTGGTCAGGGAGGTTCCTATATGTATTCTTTCCTTTTCCCCTGATACTTGGGGTACTTCTGAAACTCAGACGACAGCCTGCATCAATGATTCTGGTGGATCTGGATTGGCCCAGGCGAACCTGGTACCCTTCCCTTCTCTCATTATCCTGCAGCAGGCCCTTTTGCCCGCCACCAACTCACTCTCTGCTGACCCTTCCTCAAACAGGAGTGCATTATCCAGATATACACTCTCTTCACCTCAAGGCCTGGTTCTTGAGGAGCTAGAGTTTCCATCCTCACAGTACTCTGAACAAGTCCTTAAGATACTGGAGACGGCTAAAAAAAGTACACTAAGACAACTTACGCAGCCAAATGGAAAAGGTTTTCCCTCGGGTGCAAGAGCAAAAAGATTGAAACCCTTTCAGCTTCAGACCCTCAGCTGCTAGATTACCTGTACACTTACAGGCGTCCGGCGTGAAACTATCTCCCTCAAGCTACACCTGACGGCAGTTTCTGCCTACCTTTCAGTGAGAAAGATTAAAACACGTTTTTTCCCACACCATATTTAAACAGTTCTTCAAAGGCATCTTTCCCCTCCTGCCTCCAATCAGGGAGCCTGTTCCTCCTTGGAGCCTGAACCTTTGATTAAACAGGCTCATGAAACCACCCTTCGAGCCAAGGTCCACTGCTCACATCAAGTTTGCAACTTGAGAGACATCCTTCTTGGTGGCCATTTCCTCTGCCAGGAGGATTTCAGAGCTACTGACCCTGTGCACTGAGCCAAGTTACATCATACTTCACAACGATAAAGTTGAGCTCAGGGCAAATAGGAAATTTCTGCCAAAGGTGGTTTCAGAGTTCCACTTAAACCATTTTATTATTCTGTCTTCTGTACTGGGAAATCCACCCCTGGTGAGCAAAAGCTCCACAGCTTGGATGTCAAAAGAGCCATCTTTTACTACCTAGAGCATGCTAGACAGTCCAGAGGCTCTTCCACTCAGTTGTTCCTCACCTACAGGTATGTAGGCAGAGGAAGACCTGCTACCAAGAGAACTATTTCCCGCTGGTTGGTCTCTTGTATTAGATTCTGCTACAAGAAAGCTGGTCACCAGCCTCCAGTGGTGCTCAGGGACCACTCCTCCAGGGGCACTGTAGCCTTGCTTGCAGCAGCAAAGGACATTCCCCTCCTGGATGTCTGCAAAGCAGCTACCGGTGGATTTTTAGTAACCTCCCCTTAATTGCATTCCATAATTCCCCCACTTCCCCTATTTTCTCCTTCCCCTCCATTTCGTTCCTGAATATCTCCCTCATTTTGGCCAAATCCACCTGTCTGAAATCCAGGACCTCCATGACTGTCCGACTTGCTTTCTTCCCTGTCCTTACCCTGAAGCTCACTGTATTGTGGTCACTTGCACCTAGTTTGTCCCCCACTTCAGCTCCTTCCACACTACCCCCGTTACTGAGGACCACGTCCAGTATGCTGCGACCCCTTGTGGGCTCCCTAACCAGCTGTTGCAGGGAAGCTCCTTGGAGGGACTTAAGGATCTCTCTGCTCCTGGCTGATTTAGCTGTTGGGATATCCCAGACAACATCCGGGAGGTGAAGGTTACCCACCAGTTGAATATCCCCTCAGTCCTTGAGTGCCATCCACTGAAATGCCTGTAACAGCTGCCTATCCACTTCCTCCCCCTGTATTGTTGGTCTGTAAGTCACACACCGCCTTATTGATGCCCCTGACCATTTTTCTAGTTTGACCCACAAGACCTCTACCTTCTCTAGTTCCTCCTGCCCTTCTGACACCTTAATGTCATCCCTGATGTACAATGCAAACCAGCCCCCTTCTACCAGCCCTGTCCTTTCTAAAAAGCCTGTACCCCAGGATACCTACTTCCCTTGTCTGATGCTCAGACCACCAGGTCTCCATTACAGCTGCAATGTTCAGGCCCTCATCCACCATTATGGTCTCTAAGGTCATCATTTTGTTCCCCAAGGTCCTGGCATTTGCAGAAAGTCCTTTCCACCATATACACCCCTCCTCTCTGCCATTTCTCCCTGCCATACCTGCTCCCTTACCGGCTCCCTTATGCAGGGGAGTGCTAGCTAGTCCATTCCCTTGTCTTGTCAATCTCTCCCCCTTCCTAGTCTTGTACTCCCCCTTTACCATTTTAACCCCCACTTAAGACCTTATCTATGTAACCTTGTAGACCCCCTCTCAGCACTCTTGCCCCCCCTCTCACTTAGATTTAGCCTGTCCTTCCAATATCAATCAATCTTTATTTTACTGGGCGAAACATCATTGAGAAGAACTCATTTACAAGATGGACCTGGACATATAATAATGAAGACAATACAAGACAGCGTAACAGTACAATGATAGTAGTGCAAAAAAGTGTAACAAACAATTTATCATTACACACAGTTGGAACATAAACATCATACAACGTTATTTGCATATACTAAGAATAAACATAAGTACATAAGGTGCAAGTCATAATGGATCTAAGAGAATCAGTAGGGAGGGGGAAGGAGGGCAGGCAACAGGCACGAGGACAGATATAGGTTGTATTATTGGGGGAGACAGTATAATAGTGCAAGGTTTAAAGAGAAGTAATTTCATACTGGCAGTATAGCCTAGAGGTTAGAGGAACGAGGTGTGAACGAGCTTGGTACATCCAGCAGACCAGACCTGAGTTTTATTCTCACAACCTCCACTTGCATACTGTGGGACTCTGAGCAAGTCATCTAACCACCCAGTGCTCCCTGGTCACCCCTGAAAACAGGCACTTGTGCCTAGTGGGCCTTACCCGGTTACCAAAGACTAAAATAAAAAATAAATACAGTTACAGGATTCAGGGACGGCTCGGGAGAACAAGGTTTTAAATGCGGATAATTTCACCAGTGAGGCTAATTTGAGGATTTTTTTGCAATTTGTTCCATAGAACAAGGAATATAAGTCCTCATCCATCCATGTTCCCCCCAGTCACCTATACAGGTGAACCCTTCCTTCCCACAGCATTCCTTGAGCCACTCATTGAACTCCCTAATTCTTTGCTGTCAAGCAGTATTGGCACAGGGGGCTGGCAAGAGTTCTGAGAACGCCAAGGATCTTGCCTCCTCCTTGCATCCCCTTGCCAGTGCCTTAAACCTTCTCTGGACCTCTTCCACTTCATTGCTTGACAGATCATTTGTCCTCAAATGAATAACTAGGTGTGGTTTCCCCACCAACCTTGCATACGCCCCAATTTTTTTTGCATCACCCTGTCCGCCTCCATCACCGGTTCACAAAAGACTGATCTCTGCCTGTAGGTAGCCCCCCTCCTGATCTAATGTATCCCCTTTATAATGGAGTCCCCCCAAAAAAAACCGTGACCCTCTCAACTTCCACAGGTGATGAATCTGAGCTTGTTCCTGGTGAACCAACCCTCCCAGACCCTATTCTCCTAATTACACCCCTGCCCCCACCCTCCCCGCGAAAGATTCTGGCCTTCTATCTGCCGATTTCCCTCCTCCCCTCTGTTCCCTATTTATACTGCCCTGGCCTCTCCTGCATCCCTTGTATCCCTCCTATCTCCCCCTGTGCTACCTCCACCCCTTTTCCTTCCTTTGCGCCCCTTCCCTCACTCCATTCTCCCCTGTGCCCACTTTACCCCTTCCTCATTCATGTTCTCCTCATCATCTCCTTCCTATGTTCTTCTATCCTTCCCCTATTCCTCTCCCCACTTTTCCTCTTTCTGCCCCCTGCCTTGCCAGATGTTCCCTAGCCACGCCACTGTCCCTCACTCCCTTCCCTTCTGCCCATTCTTGCTGTGCTCTCCAGTTTCTCTAGATCACCCTGATCCATCCCAGCTGATAAAGGTATGAATCTGTTGGACACTGTAATCCCCCCCCCCCAGTGGACACTCTTCTTCCTCTTGGTGCTGAGGTACTTGCCCTTCTCTGAGCCCCTGGAACCTCCTTCTTCCTCACCTCCTGCCATCTGTTGCTTCCCCCACAGCCTGGTCTGAGCCCTTCCCCTCCACGTCCCTCTAATGAGCTGAACTCAAAACTAGTCACACAGGAAGTGAGTGCCATACATCTCAACTGTCTCTGATTTTCAGGGATATCCCTGATTTTGCTTCAAAATTCTACTCTTTCCGCTCCTAAAATTTGTGTGTCCATGGCCAAACAGTGGAGTTTGTAAGCACAAAATAATGTCAAGCGTTAAAGTTACAGACTTGTTCTTCTTTAGAAAATGCATTTTGCACTACGACCCATATTCTACCAGCTTTCTGGGTGGATATCTCTAATTTTAAAGATGCGTCCCTGATCTTAGTCCTTTGTCGCTGATTTTTTTTAAGCCTTGTTCCTGATTAATGAGGCAGGAGGTTGAGAGGTGTGGTGAGTGCCCCTACACTTTGCCAGTCAAGACTTCATCAGGGGCAGGGATTCAGAGACTGCAGGTGCCTTAGTCCCTGGCTGATGATATCATACATGATTAGCAGGTGAAATAATTTCATACCTAATTCCATAAAACCCATAAATATCACATCCACTTATGTACAAAATGCATGAATTCAAATCGCAGGAAGTATAAAAACTGCAAACTGTACAATCAACAAAAATATTATCAGTCATGTTATCAAAAGCCAGTGTATTACAGCTGAGCAATACGTTGTGTTTCAGAAAGTATAATGCTATGTCTGGTAGAAACTCCAATACCAGAATAAAGGCTGCTCCAGCCTCCCATGTACAGTGCTCTCAGTGAAAGCTGAAACCAGATCAAACAGAAAAAAAGCTGGGCCCCTGTAAGTTCAGTTTAAGCAGACCGTTCAAAACACAAATTCGTGCAAACAGACTTTTATTTTATACAAAAAAATATATATAATTATACAGCCCAGCAATATTCACCATTATTGGAGTATTGCCGAGCTGTATAATTATCCTTTCTGTTATTTTATAAAATAAAAGTCTGTTTTCATGAATTCGTGTTTTGGACTGTCTGATTAAACTGCTCTTGCAGGTGCCCAGCTTTTTTCTGTTTGATGTCTAGTAAAAACACTTCTCTCTCAGATACAATTAGCAATCACACAGCATTTTGCAAGGAAGGTCCTGGGAGCCACTGTAGTGTGGTATCAAGGAGCTGGGTAGGTGTGAGAGTTGGATAGAGGTGCTTAGCTTCTTAGCTTCAGTTTCCTCCAAATCTGAAAATAATATGACAGTTAATTAGTAATTGCTACTATGTAAACTGATTTATAACTTGACACAGTAGAAAGGATCAAGGTAGGGTAAGACAGTGCAGGGGGAGAGAGAGGGTGGGGAAGTTGAGGTAGAAGTTTGTAAAGGAGGGACAATTCTGAATTTATAACAGATCATATAGAAATTACAGGAAAGGTTTCAAATCCCACATTTCATTCAAACCATGAGGATTCACAGTAACCAGTTTAAAAATCCAGAAACGTTCCTTTTTAAGGTGAAGCTTCAGATGATCACCCCCCCCCCCAGGGAGTTTGACGCATTCGATCCCCATAAACTTCAAAAACTTGGGGTCAGCACATTATGGCATGCAAAAAAAAAATGCCTTGCAGTACAGGTGTCTGCCTTATTACTGACTGAATGAACATGTTCCTGAATGTGTTCTTAAGCATTTGGACCGTCCTGCCCACATAACTCAAGCCACAGGTACACCAAATGACGTACACCATAAAAGTGGTTTTACACTAAATATAATCTAAAATCTCAACCTGTAGCTGATTTGCAGGATTTTTAACTGTCTTGCCTAGTACCATATAGCAACAGATGTTACAATTAAAACATTTTTGACATCCACTGGGTTTGGTTAGTAGTCGGGTTCTCTCTCCTTTGGCTGGTTGTAGGGCTATGCACCACTGGGATGTACTTCCTGTACTAGCAGGCAGGAAGGTCAAAAAATGAAATGGCAGGACATCTGCTCCATCCCCTCATGGATCTCCCCAGTTTACTTTCTGCCTCTAGAGTAGCAGAAGCATTCGAAACAGTGCTCTGTCATGAGGTGACAGAGCTAAAGTTCTGGGACAGGTTTATTCGTTTTTTAGATCTATTTTGTCGATTCAGCCAGGTTCTAGTCACTGTCATGTTAGCCAAAAAACTGATTATGTACAAGTCTATCCCTGATGTTGGTGTTTTTCCTGAAGTTAATTCTGGGTTTTGTTTCTATCACCTCTCCTAATGTCACATCACTCTGCTATATGGGCCAGTTTTTCAATACAATATCACCAGCTACACCATTAAACTGGGTTGCAAAAGTTACTGGGTACAATCCTTGTTTCTTTTTACACTTTTGGGTTCTTTAATCAACAGATCCCTTTGTTTCTTAACTCTTACCTCTGCAAGTGCCTTAGTAAGCAGACCTTCTTCATATTCCCTATGCATAAACCTCTTCTTTGAGACTTCTGATGACATCATGGGTTTGAGGGCTGTGTAATTTCTGCACTCCCAAAGCCATGGGCAATAAAGTTTTAAAAAATATAGACAAACTCCCCCTCGGTACTACTAAAATCATATACCAGAGCAGTAGAGGATGGTCGAGGGAAGAAGCAGCTCTCTCAGGCAGCCACATTGAGGGTGCTAATGGTAGAGGGTGAGGGAGTTAGCCCAGCACTTGGTAATAGGTCAGGATCCCCTACCTCGAGTACAGATAACTGGTACAGAACAAATGGAGGAACTGATCAAGAGGTGGTGATCTCCAAGTTGGACAGCAGCATGACAGCAATCGACCAACTGGAAGTCTCAGTGGCAGATTTAAGATCGGATCTCAAAAGAATTGATGCCTGCACCACTGCAGCAATGTCAGTGGTGGGGGAACTGACAGAAATGGTTGGCATCCATGATCGGGCCATCCTTTACTTGTTAAACAGAGACCAGGAACTCCAGACTTGCATTGATGATAAGGAAAATCAGGCATGCCGCAGTAACCTCGGGATACATGACTTGCCTGATAACATGGAAAAAAACATTTCCCACCATGGAGGATTTTATTTGGTGTACTTTGACGTCAGTGCTTAAGATCTCAGATAACAAACACATCCCTACAGATAAAATGGGCCCACCGCTGTTTGCTGCAGAAACCAGCAAACTCGAAGGCTAAATCGCACTTAGGACCTTTTTAGTTGATCGGTGGCCTTCATTTGTAATAATCGGCACTCTAAAATATAACAAAATGCCCCCATTGTAGTCTATGAAGCATTCCCCTGTGCTCTTCATTTACTGACATCACAAAATGTGCTAGCATGGGGGAATGTCTCCAAATAGGGAAGTGCAGTCATTTCAGCTATGGGCATCACAGAGGATAACACAGTCCTTTTTTTCTGTGAATAGTGCAACAAATAAATTAAAATATATATCGCAATCCATTTGGGGTCAGGTAAGCTTTGTTATATGTTTTGGGGGGGGCAGACCTGCAGCAGTAAGAACCTGAAAGAAGATAGACACCCCTATTGGAAGGCATTGTTTTAATTGCCATAACACTGACTCAGGTTTTTGAAGTTTATGGGGCTCAAACGTGTAAACCCCCCTGGGAGATGGGGTGATTGGCTGAAGCTTCTCCTTAAAAGGAAAGGTTGCTGGATTTTTAAATTGGATACTGTGAATATTCAGGGCTGAATGAAATGTGAGGTTTGAAATCAGTCCTGTAATTTCTATGTGAGTTGTTCAAAATCCCCCCAACCCCAACTGCCTGGTCTTACCTTGATCTTTTCTAGTGTGTCAAGTTGTAAATCAGTTTACGTTGCAGCAATTACTAATTATCAGCCTCATATTATTTTCAGATTTGGTGGATATCGAAGCTAAGCACCTCTGTCTGTCTCTCGCATGTACCTGACTCTCCAATACCACACTACAATAGATTCCCAGGACCTTGCTTGCAAGGTAGTGGGTGATTGCTAATTGTATCTGAGGGAGAATGGTTTCTACCTGGCATAACATTATGCTTTTTGAAATACCATGTATTGCTTAGCTGTAACACTAGCTTTTGACAACCTGACAAAGATAGTTTTGTTGATTGTACAGTTTGCAGTTATTTTTTTATGTTCACTACAATTTGAATTGTGTATGTGTTTTTTTTTTTTACATATGCAGATGTGATATTTATGGAGAGCAGGGACATTAGCTCAAGCTGTGATAGACCAAATGGCCTTCTTCTGTTGGCTTCTTTGTATGTTCGTATGGGTTTTATGAAATTATGTATGAAATTATTGCACCTGGTAATCATGTGTGATGTCATCAGCCAGGGAATAAAGCATCTGAAGTCTCTGAATCCCTGCCTCCTGATGAAGCCATGACTGGCAAAGTGCTGGGGCACTCACTTCCTGGGTGAGTAGTGAGTTTGGCTCATTAATGTGTATGTCATCTGACAAAATAAAACAGTGACTTGATCTTTTGAGTCTGAACTCAATGTGTCATGTAGCGAGCAGTTTCGTTTTGATCCTGAAGCTCTCCTCCTTGGGGACGGAGGGCGGGCAAGCAGACTCTGCTTCATTGCCACCACCTGGGTGACAGATAGTGGTGCAGGTTGGAGCTGGTGGCAAGAGAGGGAGGGCACCATCGTGTCTGGATGTGACCTGTTTGCTCCAAGTGTGAGGATGTGTCTAGGCTCCTCTTAGCATCCTAGGGGCTGGCAAACCACAGAAAAATGAAAAAAAAAAAACTTTGCCACAGCAGAAGGACATCCGCTGCTGTGACCGTGCCAGACCAAGCACATCGGGCTTGCTGCTTACTATGTTAAACATAATTACCGTGTCAGATGCATATGCCAGAGAACTATAAGCAAGCTATAAACAAATGAGGAACAGCAGAAATAAAGTGAGAACCTGAAGTATCAGACAGACTAGCAGGTTCCCGAAATATACAACCATTAGTGTCTCCTGACACACATTAATTGATATAGAATCTGTTTTCAACTAAAGACAGGCATATTATAATAACTGCAGATTATGAAAAGATCCATGATATAGCAAAAGCTAAGGCATATTAGCTCAGTGTGTCTTCACACCAAACTATGTGGAAATGTATTTATTTACAACTTTTTACCAGGATAGCATGATGAGCGATAGCTCTTTTCCATGTGGGACCTGCAAAAGAAGGGGTTTTACACACACACACACACACACACACATGATTGTGCAGTAGTAAATAGATATAGAATAAAGTATGAGGTGCTATGTGTAACGAGAGGTTTACGCATACCCGAGGTGTTAGATACTACATAAACCCTGAGAGCGAAGCTTGAGGGGGTTTGTGAAAGCATCTAACACCGATGGTGTGTGTAAATGTTTTAAACACCACCCTATATTTAATTTTCTATAATTGTCGGGGTTTCCTTTTTTGCCATAGCAGTTATATAAAATAAAGACGTTCCTGTGAGGCTGTGGTCCGGTCAGGTTTGAGCACATGGCCTGCGGTCACCTTTATTTATTTATTTATTTAAAAGTTTGTTTTATTCATTTCTTTTGGTCGGCAGCCAAAATTTTGTTTTTTATTTCTTGGCACATCCATAACAACTCTGCTGTGTGCCATGGAACAATGGTTAGATATCCTGCCGAATTGGAAACTGCTTGCTCGAACACAAAAAGAATGGCATGAATACACTTTATGGAAAGGCAAGCAGAGCAAGATAAGAGTTCTTCAGCTGAGTTGACCACACAGCCCTGTACCACTAGGTTTTATACTAAGCACTTCCACCCAAACCCCCTACACCTCCATACCTACGTCCTTAGTACAAATGAAGCACTGTACTGTTCTTTTTCGTATTTTAGTCAGATGTCTTTAATAAAGATTAACTTTTTCATCACACAATACAAGCTGCCAATGTTACTGCACCAAAAACTTTCACCTACAGTTTCAATATATGGTACAAGTTGCCACACCATCAAACCACATATTAAAATGCAATTACATTTTTGTCCATGCATACCTTCGGCTATCGTCGATGAGGGCTACAGCAGACAAAATCATTGGGAATGAACTAGTCCATCTAAAGCGGCTTACACTGTACTTGTTTTTGATTTTGTTCCCTTAGTCACTTACTGCCGAGTCCAAGTGGCGGTTCAGACTCAGGGGCAGCTAGTGGTCAGAAGGGAAGAGCTGTGACAGGTGCATGTGCAGAGTGAGGGAAACCAAGCACGTGTTTGCCGTTATAAACTCTCCTTTATAGTCAGCCTGGTGGTGCTGAGGGTTAAGGCACTAGTCCCCTCTCCTCGCACCATGCTGGCAACCTGGGTTAGGGAATGAGCCCGGGCCACTAAGGGTCGATGGGCAGGAAGGGATAGAGCATCCAAATGACTGCTCTCCCTTCTCAGGGAGGGTGTAGAGTTCATGTCACTCCTGAGTGGCCTCTGGCGGCAGTCAGGGGCATGCCATGGAACCTGCAGCATAGCTGAATGGCAGGGGTGGAGCTCGGTGGATGTAGGGTCGTCATTGTACTTCTGAGCTCCAATAGAGGGAAAGAGGGGCAGGGAGAAAATGCAAAAAAAAAAAAAGGAAAACCCCTACCGCCGGGTGAGGCGATGGCAACCTTCAGTAGCCCAGGCCCACGCGCCCAGTGTCAGCTGCAATCCTCAACGCTCCCCCTGCAGACCCTGGGTCTCTCCAAGGAGGCAGGAGAGCCAGAGTCCTGATCCCAATGTAGTAGTTGGGGAGCATGGTTCAGGCGGACGATATGGAGCTGCAGAGCTGAGAGGGAAGCCTGACAGATGCCCCAGTTAGGTAGGTGAATAAACAGAGTAAAAAAAAATGAATAAATAAACTCTCCTTTATAACAGCAAATTATGCCACATTTTCCCTATAAGAAAAAAGAAGACCCAGTTATTAAAATATAATTATTTGTACATGCATAGTGCAAAAAACAAAGCTTCAGTACTGGTTTTCAAAGATATCTCAAATGCCTCCTTATATGAGGGTGTCCTCCCTTTATCCTTGAAGAAAGCCATGGTAAAGCCCTGCTCAAGGAGCCCTCTGTAGATCCTCATGGCATGTTGAATTTTTGGCTCATCTCTAGCCTACTGCTTTTGGCTAAGGCTGTAGAGAGGGCGGATACAGTGCAACTGACTAAGCACCGTGAGAAAAATGTATTTGCGCTAGTATAGCATTGAACTGGCTCTGATTAAATTTTGCAGTTATTTTCTTCTAGCAAGAGGCTGAAGTATGGTGGCCACCTTGACCTTTGATCTGTTATCAATTTTTTACATGGTGGACCATTAGGTGACAGTTGATAGACACGGGGAGCACAGGACTGGCTGAGACTGTTCTTGCATAGTTCCAGCCATTCCTTATGGAGTGGGAGCAGTAAGTTGTAATGGGATCCTTAAATTCAGGACTGATAGCCCTGGACTGGGGCATACTGTGGGTGTCAGTCCCTTTGCCAGTGTTGTTCGCCATGTATATATTACGGCTAGGGGAGATCATTAGGAGATTTAGTGTTGGGTGTCACTGCTATACAAATGATAGTCAGCTGCACTTTTTTTTTGCACTTAATCAGGACTTGCCCATGCTGGTTCTCAAACAGTGCTCATCAGAAATCATTACCTGGATAGCCTCTAACCAGCTGGTGCTCAATGTTAGGAAAAAGTGAGTTGTTTTTGGTTGGATCTGATCAACCGGTATCAACAATAAAATGCAGCCTTAGGCTCCTCTGTCTTGATAGGATTCAGCTTAGGACAGAGTAGATTGTTCACTCACTGGGAGTGATCCTTGACAAGTGACTGATTCATATCTCAGGTGTCAGCTGTGGTCAAGGGCTGCTTTTAACTTCTGGAAAAAAATTGCCCTTTACTGGGACCTATCAAGCTGAAGATCCTAGTATGAGCTTTTGTCTCTTCTTGCCTGGATAACTGGAATGCTCTCTTCAAGGGTTTTATTTCCATCCTTGAGGCATGCATAGCATTATTTCAACTGAAGGATGCCACACTACCACTGCTCCTTGTACTGTCATTACAACACAGCTTGCTGTTTTAATAAAAAAATTAGATCATTCAAAATAGAGCACCATGTCTAAACATTTTCAAGTCGGTCAACAACAGCTGACCAAATTGACATAATAAATGAAACAGTTTGGCTGACAGCATTGCTCAAGATTTCATTCCCGTGGTTTGTGGGGGGAAAAATGGTGACTACACAGACTTCATCTCATATGAGCAAACATAAATGCCAAAAGGAGAAGCAGCCACCAGCAACTGAGGAAGCATTTGTTCATTAAGCACAGCAAGTCATTTTAAAAGCCAGGCCAACAGCCACAACCTGTCTACCCAAAACTCCTTCAGTTTCATTTGTAATCCAATGGAGTCCAAGCAGCACCTTGAGAATTGGATCTGTTTTGTAACAAATCTCCCCCATGTCTGTTATAAAAATATTTGATACCTGCCTCCCATGTTAATTCTGACCTGGAGAAATAACATCCATTCCAGGAAAGGGTATACCCTGCAGAAATCTACAGCCTGGATTCTAGTAGACTCGTACTCTTCTTCCATATTTACAACACTCCTTCCTTTACAGTCAGCTGGAACACTAATATCACAGTCCTTATTTTTAACAGGAATTTGTCCATGCCAAATGTTTGCCTGTACATTGTGAACCACATTTTGCTGGGCTTCCAGATGAGCTTGGTGTTTTCCCTGTACTACACAATGAACTTTCTAGTAATTATTCCTTTGTAAATCACTTGTCTGTATATGAATTTAATGGAGGTCTACCTTAATTGTACAGAAATCTTTTGTATGCCTGACTTGGTAAAAGGGATCCCCAAACAGTTATTTTTAATGGCTAATATAACAATGCCAGTATGAAGGAAGGGAATTATTACAAACCCAACAGTGATTCTAAAATCAAAAAAATGCATAAACATTGCATACTGAAAAATCAAAAAGGAAAACAAAATTGAGAAGAGAAGCATGGCAGAACTTAACTAATTGGACTTGAAATTCTAAATGGCCCAGTCTTCAAAAATGCATTGTTTTGTTAGCCATTAAAAATAACTGTTTGGGGATCCCTTTTACCAAGTCAGGCGTACAAAAGATTTCTGTACAGTTAAGGTAGACCTCCATTAAATCAGAAATTGGAGCCTGTGGGCTCGATTCAGAAAGCTCTGGGAATGGGGCAAGTAGCTTGCACCAAAAAATTTGATGCAAAATGCGGCTTGTGACAAGCTTTGCGTCAGTTGCGATTCAAGAAAGCAGCTTGCATCAACACTGGGGCAGTCTGCGTCAAAGTGGCTTGTGCCATGCTTGTGTCCAAAACCTGGGTGAGCCATGTTGTAGCAGGGCTTGCATCACAAAATTGATGCAACGTCCCTTTTTGTGGGAATCAGAAAGGTGGGAGCCCTGACACTGTACCAATGATGGCAGGCATCCATTAGACCAGGGTGGAGCTGGTCTAATTGACAGTAGCACACAGAATGGAGTGGATCCAGCTGCAGATAGTGATGGTGAGACAGCCCCGACATCCCTACAGGACAGTATGGAGGCTGCACATCTCATTGCCGTGGCCATTTCATCTGCCATATGGCTTTTCACAGGTATCGCCCCATGCAGCAGTTTTTGCCGCAGCTTGCATCCATTCTCGTGTACCCCATTGTCATTCTGGTGCAGCTTACATCAGTTCCTACTCTATGCCTCCCTCCACAGTTTTAACTCATCTTGGGGCATTTCTACTCCTGCATCATCATGGTGCCTTTGTGTGGGTATTCGTGCCCCTCCTGCCTAGTTTTTGTGACTCACCTGGAGGCATTTGCGCCCCATGCTGTTGCACCATGGCTTGTAGCATTCTCTCCATATGCATCATATGTTTGAAGCGGTGACCCTCTTGCATCAGTTTGGCAAACTTTGCCACAGAGATTGCTCTTCTTTGTGAATACGGCACATAGTATTTGGTAACTGGAATTTGACACAAGGTGGTTCTTTGACGCACCTTGCGTCGATCTAAGGGCTCTTTCTGGATCGAGCCCTGTGTCTTTACAGTGGCCAGTATAAAGAAAATGGTGCTGTGCCTAAGCACTGCCACCTGAAGGACAGCCAGAGAGGCTCGAAGCTGCCGAAGTACAGTGTGAGTCATCCATGGGTAGTTTGCTATACTGCAAATGTTTACTTGTATTTTGCTGCAATAAACATGTGGGTGGTCACCATGGAAATAGTTACATTTGCATACTACTGTGCTTTTTCTGAGTTTGGTCATACCCTTTTTGGACTTCCATTGTTAGATGGAGTTAAGCCCTCCTGAGGAACACCAACATCATTAGCTGGAACTCACCTAATGTTTTATGTGCTGCCACTGGGAAACACAGTAGGCAGGCCACAAGAGCCACAGATTGCAGCCCTGACACTGCAGAATAAGCACAAAAGCCACAGATCACAGCCCTGGCATTCCAAGGCATAGCAACCTGATTGCAGCCCTGAGCCTGCAAAGTCAAACAGGCATGACACAAGAGCCACAAATCACAGCCACGATGACACTGCAGAACTCGGCAGGTGGAGTGCTGCAGCCACAAGGCACAGTTGTGGGTCTTTCGTGCTCAGCAGGCAGAGAAAATCCACAGAATGTGGCCATGGGATTGTACTGGAAAGCAGACTGGATTCAACATCGCAGATCATCACACTGAGACAAGACAGAGCAAGCCCAGTAGGCAGGGTAGACTGTGCACTGACTGGTGTAGCCAGAAATTTCCATTTTGTACACAATCTCCAACAGTTACACCCCCCATAAAAAAATGTACACATCCTCTCCAAATGGTACTCCCTTCCAAACAAGTCGGATGATTCCTCTACTCTCTAAAGAGGTTACACATATAGCTGTCTCCTAAACAACAGAAGTTTAAACAGAGACACTCCTCAGTGGCATACACTAACCCAGATACTACCGATTAGAATGAAAATGTTAATAGAAAGGCTTATGGTTTGTGACAGGCACTCAACAAAACTGTGCACAAATGTGTGCAGTGAGTATGCCTGTCTACACCGTTGTGCACTGATACACAACCCTGAGACTGCAGAGATCAACAGGTAGGTACAGCGGCCATGTATCACTGCCCTGGGATTACACAGCCCAGCTGCCTGCACACAACAACCACTGATTGAGTCACTGGTACAGTAGAGTACAACACGCAGGATACAGTAGCTACGCATCACAATGTGGAATCACAAAACCCAAATGGCAGAATACAGCATCCTCAACTTACTAGCCTAGGACCATTTCAAATTAGTCCCCCCCCCCCGTAGAAAACTGATGCCTGCCCTTTTTTGTGTATTTTTATTCACTTTTAAAATGAACAAACTAGAGGCCATGCAATGGATAAATACAGGAAATAAACATCACCCATTTAAGTGACAATACAAATATGTTGGCTTCAGGTCATTCTAGTCAGTTGAGTTTTGATGTATCATGTGGGGTATTATACAAAGAAAAAACTTAGACCTGCTGTGAAATACCAACATGTTCAGGCAGGATTATTCGGCTAGCCAGCCACATTAAAATCTATGGGATAAAGATGACATCAGGGAGAACAAAAGGAAGGTATAATATATGACTTTGATGCCCATTATTCCTACTTAGCCAACATTAAAGTTTAGGTAAGTTAAGGTTCCTTGTAGCTGCACTTAAACTCTACAACCATGTGAACAAACCATTGTAGAAGTATATATGAAAACAGCAATTATAACAAGATTGAACTGTAAGACCGGCAGAATAGTATGTGTGTAAAAGTACGGTGGTGCAACAGTCTGCAAATTAAATGCTCAGTTAGACTTTAATAAACAAAATAGTACCGATTGGATGGCAGGGACACCAGTAATGAACAGAGTAATAGTTGAGCTGAGAGAAGGAGCCAAAATCTGTGCTAGTAATGGCTTTATCCTCGTGGTCGGTGCCATTTTTAAAAAAAATAGAAAACAAGCTGTCCTGGTGGTACTGAGGGTTGAGGCACTGGACACCACACCTTGTGGCACGCTGGCGACCTGGGTTCGGAAATGAGCCTAGGTCGTCGAGGGTCAGTGGGGGGAGAGGCTGGCAGATGGATTGAGCAGCCGTCAGGCAGGTCTCCTCTCCAGGGTAGGGACTCAGTCATGAATACTGTAAGGCTGCCTCTGGGTGGAGGCCTGAGGGTAGTGCAGACGGGAGCGGCTACAGTAGGGAGGGTGCCACAGAATGCTGTGTGCGCATGCCTTTACATGTGCCAGAGTAACTATGGCAAAGATGGAAAACTGGAGGTGGCACACTCCATGATGGCCCCACAGTGCTCACGCCGGCCCCCCGGAGTCTAGATGCTGGTCTCCAGGGTGGGGGGAGTCTGCCCTTTACCCTTGGCCCTGCCACATGGGGGGCAGCCTGTAGGGGACCCACTGGGAGGGTCAGGTGCGGGAGAGTCTGAGTCTGGAGAATAAGCCCCTCTGAGGGAGGGGCCAGAGCTGCCTGCCAGCCCCATCAGGCGGAAAAAATCTATATATTAAAAAATTAAAAAAATAGAAAACCACCAGTGTCTTGTATTACAACTATGGAGAATATGTATCTCTAGCCTGGAAAGCTTCTCCAAGAACACTTTTAGAAGAGGGATATATGCAAAACAACCATAAGCATAAACTTCCTATCTCTTACTCATGCAAATCCCCAAATCATTTACCAGTACATCAGGCTAACATGTCAGTCAAAAAATCAGTCCTCCTTCTCCTCTGAGTTGTTCAATAAGTTCTGTTCCTAGCTGGCCCGGTGGCTTTGAGGGTTAAGATGCTGGATGCTGCACCTCACGCTACACTGGCGACCTGGGTTCAGGAATGAACTTGGGATGCCAGGGGTTAGTTGGGGGGGGCTGGACTGAGTCGTCGATTGGCAACTCTCCTCTCCTGGGGTGGGTCGGGCACCACACCAACTAGTGGGTGGTGTAGGGAGGGAAGAGCATCATTAGAAGAGTGGCAGAACCGTGCCTCACCGCGGCTTACCTTGGACGCTGGTCCTGTTCACTGGTGTCCTTGAGAGCGAGGACGAGACAGACAAGCTACCTAAGAAAAAATCCTACCCCACAGCCATGCAGAGTGATCCCTGATCGGGGGAGAAGGAGCACCAGATGGCAGTATGCCTCCACCGCGCCCTTGTGGGCTTAAATAGATAATATTAAAAAAAAGTTCTGTTCCTTGGGTACTTTGCTCTGGAACTCAGTCACAATTATGTCCACCCTTTTCCATGCTTCCTCTGGATCATTGAACTGTTGGTTCTCCTGCCATAGGTAATAGGGAGACAGGCAGCAACTAACAGAATGTGCCACCCCCAGACTCTGCAACTGCCTCCTGGGAGGATGGAACAGCGTTTAGCGACTATGAGTCACATAGGACCAGTCTGGAAATTGTTTTATTTCATGGCCTCCAAATTCAGGGGGTGTGACGTAGACAGCCAGCTCTGATTACTGTATCAATTTTTTTATTACATATAATATATGTGATGGGAAGGTCAGTTTGAGGAAACTACTGTCTTACTGGAACAGACACACCAAGACCCCCCCAGGGATAAGTTCAAAGGACAGGACATAGTTAAACTCTAGATATCTGGGGTGCAATTACCTTGTCAATTTACTTTCATCCCAGGAAATAAGATTAACCATTCATAATTCCCTCAGGGAAAATCCTTTGATTTACAATAGTTGTCAGGAAGAACTTGAAAAGGAGGGGTGTCAGAGAGAAGCCAGAATGGACATTGAAGAGAGGTTGATGTCTGAACCAGAGAGGACCCAGACGAATTTGAAAGGTCCAATATACTTTCCCGGGGAACCCTTGAATTACATCAGAGAGACCTTTGAGGTGTAGATTCCAAGGTGCAGATGTGATTAAGAGGCAAATACACTTTTGCTTGAATACGGTGACTTAGATCAAAGAAACTTTTTTGATGTATGTGTAGCAGAGCACAAATCGGTTTGGTCTGTTTAACCTGAGGGAGGAAAGGCAGTGAGGTCACCTATTATGTTTTTTTAAATATTTTATTTGGCCATCCTGTGAGATAAAATATAGATGTTGTTACACCAAGGCGGAGTTAGTGACCTCATGAGAAGGCCGGCTCAGAACTGTGTTTAATTGCTGAGAGAACCTGGACAGAGACACACGACAATTTTCTGACTGAGAGAAGAGAAACCATCAAAGCACTGAAGTAAGGACCGTAGACAAGATTAATCTGAAGTCATTAATTGTAGGAACTGCATTTTTACCTGTTTATTTTAAGGCTGTATGTGTTGGGATATATATTTGTTCTGTATTTATTGTTCTGTTTTGATATTTTAAAGTAAAGAGATATTTTAACAATGGAACTGTCTGGAGTGCCTTGACATTTCCTTTTATTTAAGTAGAGCTTTTAAAGGTTATAAGTAAGACTGTGTTGAGCTAATTGTATACCAAACTGGGAAATGGATAAAGTTGTCTAAAGTCTTGCATAGAGTTCTAAGGGTTCATTTGAAAGACCTGGCTGGGTGCCCGTAGGCAAATATATCTGGCCCCCCTGAAGACAAAATTATCTGAGCCTGATAACTGGGTATGCTAACAAGAGGGTATCAGTTTGAATCCCTCCAGAGCTTGTGACTGAGGTGACTTGAACCCACAAAAGACAAAAGGGTTACCTTGTTCTGTTCACTGTACACAAATCATATGCTCAGAGGTTGGCACTTTGGGAGTAGAGGGCTGACCGGCTGAGCGAGTTTGTGATGGGGTAGTTGTCTCTTGGTCACTGCAAGATTGTGTCCCAAATTTCAGGGCCACCCATAACAAGCAGTATTGTACAGGCTGTCTCCTGGTTGTTCTGTGCCTTCTGAAAGTTAATTCTGTAGGCCCATTTTAAAGTCTCCATGTACAGCTGTACCCCCGGGGGGGGGTTATGGGTATGCAGCCACTGCTTAATGAAAGTAAGCAAATTATCCCCTTCTGTGCCCTCAGGGACCCTGACTAGATGCAGATTCATAGCCCAATTAGCATTTTCCAGCACTTCTACTCGAGCTCTTAAATGGCTGATGTCGGTGGTCGATTTGGCAAAAGCAGTTTGTGTCTTTTGTGAACACTCATCCCCGTCCTTGTCAGTTTTAAGTGCTGAATCGATTTTAATGTCCTGTGCGCCCAGTCTAGCCAGCACCTGTTCCAGTTTACGATCCATTTCTTAGACTGCCTGTAGTACCTAGTCCCAGGATGGGGGATCTCCCACTCCACTTGGGCCTGCTGCTTTGTCTGGTGCTACATGCTGGGTCTGTGGCATCTGCTGCACAGGTTTTGAAATGGCACCTCCTGTCATTCCCTTCGTGTGACCCTTCTCGTGTGTGGTATTGTTCAGTTAGGAAAGAGCCATCAAACTCTGAGGTAAAAAGTTATAAAAGTTGCTGCTAAACAGAGTTTAATCGCAATTTTTGCATAGCTATTTGGAAACATGTCCATTCACATACGCAGCTCTCTGGTGCCCCGATGCCTGCCTTTGGTTTAAAAGGCTGGGCTTGAGAGCATAAAAAGGTACATCACGCACAGCAAGAAGCACATGGAAAAGTAGATCTGACAGGTAGGTAGATGCTAATGTTAATTATTCAATTTGCTGGAAACAAGCTTTTTGGAAAATGCATTTTTCATTCATTGCTTCTTGAAAAGAATAACTTTTGTTGTACTTTTGGTTTTTATGCTTTACACTTTACAAAAGTGAGCAACATTTGAAGAAACTTGGCGTTGAACATGCATCACACAATTAAAATGTAAAAATCACTTGCAGAATTACTCAGAAATATGAATTTATGTGAAGGATTAGTAGTCTGTCAACTTTGTATTGTTCCCTTAGGAATATGGGGACTGACTTGCATGGGGAAAACTGTTTTACTAAAATTAAATAGATAACGCATATGGAGGTACTGTGCTGTGACACAAAAACAAGCCCACGTTCCCAGTTGGTAAAACTGGACTGGTGCCACCATAAATATATGAAATCACATAATTGTAAAAAAAAAAATCGCGCACACTGTCTTAGTGTGAAGTTAATTTCTTGCAAACAACCCAAAGCATTCCCAAGTAGCCCACAACCTAGCACTTTGTGGCAAACTGCCACTTTGTCAGGGGAGGTGTGGTTTGAGGACTGTAATACTCATTTAAATAGTGAATCAGGATCATGTGGTCATTTGAAAACATACAAAAGTTACAAAATGTAAGTGCAAACAGCTCAATAAAATTGAAAATAAGCTTGCTGCAAGGTAGGCAAATGTTCGTAAAAAATCTTAAATAGTGGTCAGTGACTCTACAAAGGAAGCGATCATACACATATCACATCTTTGTGTACACTGACACACAAGCCTACCAAAAACATAATAACACCAAGCTGCCAGTTGAAGATTAAAGTGCAGATCAGTGAACTGGCTCATTTCAAGCAGAAACAAGTTGTCTCCAGAAAGTATATTCATAATTTCTATGTTTAATTGCTAGCAGAGCCAGTCTTATGGCTCTGGTAGAACTGGAGAGCAAACAGCAACCACAAGAAATTGAAAATATGTGTGTAAAAATCTGATCAAAGGTAACTAGATAAGCTGAGAGAGTTGGAGAAGCAGAATTTAGCAAACAAAAGAAATGCAAAGGAAAGAAAAATCCAAATTGGGGTGGGGGGAGTAGAGAGAAAATAATAGATACACACCAGTAATGTAAGTTCTAAGGTGAGAGGGGATAACAAAACAGATTTAAAGAAATATGTAAGTATTGAAAAAGAAATAAATAACTGAGACACTAATCAAGAAGCCACTGAGTAACTATGATATACAATTAGTATAAATCAGAGCAAATATTGTGATAATCAAACACATTTCTAGAATTGAAAAGAGCTATGATAGAACAGTTTTGGCCACACATTTGCTATTAGATGGAAAGCAGATAGTTACAGTCTGTAATGGAGTGCAGCTACAGTCTGCTGTTACTGGAGAAATCCTGTTCCAGAACAGCAGACCTGCAAACCCAAACCTGTGAATAAAAAAACAACAGTGTTATATAAAGAAAAAAGGCACAAAGATGTTATTTAAAAAAGTATAGTCAATCTCCTCATTAGGACCCTCTGGTTTTAAGGTTCTTGAGTGTAAATCCAGTGTGTTTCATTGTGAAGCAGGATTTGCACTCTTGTCTCCTTCCCTTGGTTGCATAGGTACGCAATCTATAGCAGAAAAGTAGAGACTAGCTGGATTACTGGAATTGTGCTCTTTGCAATGCACATGAACTGAAGACTCAGATTGCCCAACCTAATATCTCATAGATGCTCCCCAATCTGTTTATGCATTGGTCAAGTTGTCCTGTCTATGTAAATTTTGTTGCAGGGACAGACCAGTGTGTAAATTACAGAAATCAAGCAGGAGCAAAAGTGATGAATTTCAGCTGTTTCGGTCACTGGGTGGACAAAGTGAATCATTTTCTCCCAAACTGAAAAACAGTACAGTTGTTACAAGGAAAAATATATTTGAACCACAAAATGGACCTCACCTCCAAAAAGTCTCACAGTAGCTCAAAAGTATGGTGCATTGGTATTATATTGCAATACAGTGATAGGATTTGTATCTTCCTGGGACCTAGTTTTACTATGTGACAGTTGTTTTCTGTCTGCTTGTATACTTCTTTTTTAGGGCCTGATCTAAGGTATCAACCCTGTATCCCCGCTAAAAATTTGTTCATACATTTCTATGGTTGTCCTGAAATTCAAACTGATTTGAACAATTCCTACACAAGCACAGAAATTGACCATAGGGAATAGAGGCAATCAATGATGGTGGATGAACACTCTTGGTGTGGAGAAGTGTTCCCTGCTGTAACCTTAAGAAAACATTTAGAGCTAATATATCCACATGGTTTGGCTTGAAGTTCCAAATCTAGACACTCCATAGTAGACCTAAGGTATTTGGCAGTAAAGCTCAGGTTTAGGGTATTGTCATTCATTTTTGTGACAAAATCCCCAACAGACTCCTCTGTGCCACTCCGGACTACTAATACAGCATTGATATACCTGTACCAGTGCACAGTGTGCTATGATGACCTTCCCATAAATTAAAAATATGCTAAAAAAAAAAAGGGTGATTGTTAAATATATGAACTGGAGCCCTAATTACATACAAGACAACATAACAAAACATCAGAATTGTATGTGAGGAACACATGGTGCTGTTCATCCTATCTCATAATATGCCTCAACTAAAAAAAATAAACACAGCTAATATACTGTATGTTAATACCACCACGGAGACCACTCGTACAATGTGCATTCTTAGGGTATCAGAACTGTGAACCAAAGGTGAGTGGTTCTGATACCCTGAGAATGCAAGTTAAATCACTCTTACAACTATAAGAGTGGTCGCTGCAGCAGTGTGAATATATTATTGATCGAGCTTGAACAATAATAAATATATACATATACTTTTTTTTTTTAAAACTGTCCTGGAACGTGTCCATTTCTAGGGTATCTGCACGTGATATATTCTTCACAGAATAAGAGTGTCTCGCATGCAGAGGAAAGGAGCACTCCAATTGGTTGGGAGCACACCCTCATTCTGTAATGAAATGTTAAACATTAAAAAAGATCAAGTAATTTAATCCTTGTCTTTCAGTAGATGCGGGGGGGAGGTCTCAATAAATTAATCTTATATAGCCATACTAACTACATTTGTGAATACCACAGTCAGTACTACAATTTATCATCCTTTGCTCCAGTCACCTCTATTCTTATGTACTCCTTTTAGAAGTGTGTGTGTGCATGTGTATGTGTATATGTGTGTGTGTGTATATGTATATACAGTACACAGTACTGTATATATATCAGCCTATTGTATCCAGACAAACTCAAATCAAAACAACTGACATAGTTGAGTTTCCAGATTGTGCTGTACACTAACTGATCATCTCCTCAGGAATTATTATTGGTCTCTTGGAGGGAGGGAGCCAGTGAGCTACCTCAGATGGAGAAGCCTGTAAGGGTGGCACACAGTATGAGACATCAGCTTAAGTTGTAAAATACTTGACTGCATAGCCTTGCAGAGGAAAGGCTGTTGTGTACATCAGTGCCAAAACTGTGGTTATTTAATTAGCATAAATACAGTTTCACAGCATTTGAAAAAATGTAAACAGAAGCTCTCCTCTTTTAAAAGTCCCCTCTGACTCATCCCTAAGATAACTGACGACAATCAGTGTGATGACGTCGGTGAAGTGAGAGCTCCAGCAGCTCTTCTCCAGTACTGTACACAGCTTGATGACACAGCAGTGATCTCTACTTAATTTCATGCAGATTTTAATAAAACTGATCAAAAGCATGACTTAACTTGCACATTCTTTTTACTAATATACAAGTTAAGCTATGGTTTTGATGTGTTTATATTAAATCTGCCTGAAATTAATGCAGTTGTACACTGAGTACTGCCACAGATAGGCTTAAGAAATTGTTCCATGTGAGGTACCCCCTTCATCCACTATACACATAGGCAGGCAAAGCTTACACCCAACATTACCTTTCAACCCCACCCAATACAGTTTTAGTTTTCAGACAGATTCAGAACTGGCTACAGTGATCAGCAAAGCAGAACCTTGTTTTCATTGCCAATATAATGCAGAAAGATGGCAGTCACTGCTCCCAAGATTTCCAGACAGAGCTTCCTCAATATCAAGACCCCCCGTACCATTTGCACACACCTCAGCTCGGGGGGAGGGCTTAATCTGAGCGAGCAGTACAGCATCATGTTGTCCGTGGCACGTTGAGTCCCCAGGAGCCCAGGTAAGAGGGTCCTTGATGGATGTGGTAACGCTGGCAGATACAGAAGGAGGTCCTAACCACATGAGACCAGGGGACAAAAATAGAATGAAAAAGAAGCAGAGATTTTATGCCATCTTTATTGAATTGAAGGATGCTTTTAATTTGCACACTAAAGGTATACTGTCATGCAGACATAGGGCAACAGAGGTAGACCATAAGTTAGTGACCAGGGGATGCATAAGAAGGTAGGGCAACTTTCAGATCAATTCCAGTCTTGCAGGCTCAGAGCTGTATCTTGGCCCCATACCTGTTTGATATATATGAATTTGTTATTATTGAAGAATTACATGACTCCTGGCCCTTTTCCACTGAGGGTTCAGGGCATACTTTTGTTCATTCTGCTATGTGCAGATGTCACAGTCCTGCGTTTTTAGTACTGTAGTATCAGGATTTCATCTCTGTCCCACTTTCTGCACCCAATTAGCCTGCATATTCATGGTGCCCCAAATGTTTGAAGATCTCAAAGCAAACTGCGTGTGCACTGTGCCCCTGTTCTATCTGGGCTCTGACCATCAGATCTTTCTTGCTGCAGAAAAAGTTGGCTTTTTGTCAAACTGCCTTGTGTAGACAGAATGCCTTTTGCCAAACTGCTTACTTTGTCCGTGGACAAAATCCCTGTTGTCAAACAACTGACTTCATTCTGTGTACAAAATTCTGTTTTGTGGGCAAAATGTTAATGTTACGAAACAGCACCTTATAATCTACAGTGCCCGAGACTTTATATTTAGTTCAGGTTGAAAAATAACTCGAAAAAATCATTGGTAGTTTTAACTGGTGTGCAAGGACAGTCAGTTATGAAACTGCAAAGCAGCAGTGAAGGCATGAACAGGAACATTAAATTGCATGCATTTTGTTTTATTGATGTCCTCTCTTGTGCCACCACCACCATTTATAAAAATATATATTAGCAGTCTACTGCCATGCATTTCAGGAAACAAATAGCAACCCCTCCCCCGCCCTTTACCGCCACCATGTTTGTAACATTTTGATATGCTGTATCAGCTATTTCCACTTTGTAATTCTGCATTTTATATTTATTTATATGTTTTTGGTAACCAGTAAATCCCACGGGAACCAAACAGTCCCATTGTCAGGGGCAACCTCGAATTTGTTACATAGGGAAGTGACAACATGAAGTAAGATGTTATTGTGCACATTTTTAACTCGTGTACTATTCTTGTTGTCTCAGCTTCCTGCGTATCATGCAGTGCTCCTATGTAATCAATTTCAGGGCACCCCTGAGAAGGGATTTTCAGTCCTAAAGGGTTAACCTAGTCAATAAAATTCAGCAAATAAATAAAGTTGTGCAGAACATTTGTGCATAAGAAAAAGCCAGAGACAAGACCATACAACAAACTCAGCAGTTTATACAGGTTAATCACTGGTCTGTTTTGGGATATAATGATTTTTTTTTTATTATTGGTTTTGTATCCATCAGTGCAATGCACTGCCATAGTTTTTTTTTCCATATTGGTTTTTATCCCCTCTCGCTGCAATCATCTTCAGGGATATAACCCTGTTCAGGCAAGTTACGCTGTCATTCAGGCAGCAGGGGGTTTTACTCCCATTTCTCTCCTCCAGGTCCCTCTCCTACCCTTGGTGTGAGCCATACCACATCGGCCTCAGTGTCACTGGGTGCCAGCTGCAGAGGGAACAAGCTCCTTTGGGCCATCCGCAGGGTCTCTGCATGCCAGAACCCACCACCATCCCTCCCTGCTCAGGCACACTGCCTGCCTCCCAGCATGGTGACCTGAGTCCACTCCTGAACCCAGGTGGCCTGCACGGCAGAGCAACATGCTGCCACTGGGCTATTGTGGCAGCCCTGTAGTGCCATAGTTTTTGGCCATAATACTACTGCAGTAACAACAGTTTTAGCTGTGTCAAAAGTCCTTACTGTAACCAGCATTGCAGAAGAGCTGGAAAGGAAGGTATGCTTCTTTGCAGATGCCACCAAAATCTACGATAGGGCAGATACTCCAGAGAGGTGGAGAAAATGAATAGAGGCCTGAGAAAACACAAGGATTGGTTGAGGGTATGGCAGCTGATTTCAATGCAAAAAAGTGCAGAATCATGAACCTAGGGCACAGAAACCCAGGGGCGGTGTATAAAATGGGGGATAATGACTGTCACAAAACAGGAGAGAGATATTTTGGGGTTATCATATCTGATTACCTCAAGATGTCAGTACAGTGCAACAAAGCAGTAGGCAGGGACAATGGATGCTGGGGTGCAGAGGGAGAGGAAATACCAGCAGAAAGAAAGAGGTGGCATTGCCACTGTATTGATCATTGGTAAGACTCCACCTTGAGTACTGTGTCCAGTTCTGGAGACCACAGCTCAGAAACCACATAAACAGGGTAGAGGCCCTCCAGAGGAGAGCAACTTAAAATGGTGCAGAGGTTGCATCAAAAGTCCTATGAGGGGGTGGCCCAGTGGTGCAGAGGGTTGAGGCGCTGGATGCCACACCTCGCACCATGCTGGCCACCCTGGTTCGGGAATATACTCGGGATGCCAAGGGTTGGCAGGGGAAGAAGCGGTTTGAGCATCTGGAGGACTGCTTTCCTCTCCTGGGGTGGGTAGTAGGGGTTTCCTTGCTCTGTAGCAGCTCCTGGTGGAGATTGGGAGCACTACAAGAGTGGCACTGTAGCTGGGGCAGAAAATCATGAAAATGGCACCCGAGCTGGCTGGTCGGGAAGCTCCCAAAGCTATGTACCCTTGCTTGTCAAGGGAGTGCTGAGGTGCATTCCAGTCTCCCCTCCCAGTGGCAAAGGGATACCTTTGGTCAGCCGGGCAAGGGAGCAGCAAAAGAGGAGAGATGGTGATGGGCAAAGGCTTGCCACCCGAAGGAGTGGGTGGCTGGATGCCATAAGAAGTGATAAAAAGAATATACAAGAAAGAAGCCCTATGAGGAGAGACTGAGGGATCTTGGAATGTACACCCTGAAAGAGAGGAAGGAGAGGGGGACATTTAGACTATAAAGCCCCTCACGGGGGTAAACACGGCACAGGATGGGAGTGTATTTCAGAGTCAAAGCTGCTCCAGGACAGAGGGCATGCAATGAAGCTGGTAGGGGGGAAGTTTAGGAGGGATGTGAGGAAATACTTGTTCACTGAAAGAGTGGTGGATGCCTGGAACAGTCTACCAGCAGAGGTAATGGGAGCAAAACTTTGGACTTCAAGCATGCACGGGATAGACACAAAGGAATTTTAGAAGAAACCCGAAGATAAGGTAAGTTTTGCAGTGACAGTGTAAGCAGAGACAAACTGGTCAGACTAGGTGGGCCAAGCGATCCTTATCTGTCAACAAACTCTGTGTTTCTATGTAAGTGAAAAGATTTTGTGTTCCTAAATGTTCTTGTCTGTTAGCAGCCAATGTCTCCTGGAGTATTCCAAAAATATCTAGATACAGTTTAGCTTATATTTCACATTAGTTCTGTGTTCCTCATCCCAGTTGTTTATCACTGCAGTCATCTGTATGAAAACAGGATCTTTCTGCCTTAAAAGTTAATGTGCTCCTATTGCTTATTCCCCACCTGATGTCATAATATTCTACTTGTGACATTGCAGTTATTCAATTAGCAAGATATTTTAAAGTAACAACAGAGGATTATGAGTTCAAATAAGTGCAGCCCCACCACCACTAGGGGCTACATGCCATTTGTATTCTCCCATGTAAATCTGACCACCGAGTGGTTAATGTGTAGCAGGGTCTGTGATGCCCACGTGTCTGATTGCTGTGCATACAAAAGGCATCTGGATTCCTATTTTAGGGGAGGAGATTAAGAGGAAATGTAACTGGCAGAGAGTAAGAAGAAGGATTACGGGTGAGGAGAAGGCAGTAAGAGGCAGGGGATTACCCCTCAAGAGTGTCTCCTGGGGGCCCTTGCAGGTCCCATTGTCAGCACACAGATTGGTCTTGATCTTGATGAGAACTGATGCATCCCAATCTGCTTGGGTGCAACGGAGGGTGAGTTTATGGATCATCATTTCATCAGTGCTGTTGGGGCTGTTGCTTCTGGTAGATGCTAGGACCCCACACTAGCTGGTAAGAGGAATGTGTGGACATACGTCTCCCTGGGATATACTGGTCCATCTAGGCATCACCTTGTGTAGCACCCTTTAGGGACCCACCACAAGGTAACAAAGGGCTGGGAAAAGGGTTGTCTATTAGGGGACCTCAACCCGTGGGCCCACAAGCAGTACCCATGCTGTCCAAGTCCCTGTGGTCTCCCTATTTTGAGGGACCCCATGGAGGATGGTTTGAGACTAGAGCTGGAGGAGGGACCCTTGTCGAGGGATCATGTACATAAAGGGAAAGAGATGACAGCAGCTGCTAGTACCAGTGGGCTGAGAACTTATTTCTTGGACCCTAATTATGTGGTCCATAGTCAGCTGTGCTCATGAATCATAGAAGCAACCCACATTAGTAAAGCCACAGCAAAGTTCTGAGAAGCTGTTAGCAGTTAATGCCTGAGAGAAAGTTGCATCATTTATCTGGAGCCAGTTTGTCATCGTGAGAGTTCTGGAAATTTACTGGTTCTGAAGGGATGAAGCTGTAAACAATTTTCTGCACTGTTTTGAACAGGATTTCACATGGTGAAAAATTAAGCAGTAAGGCATCCAGGCTTTGCGTTATTGTGAGATAAGAGCACACCTTATGCACCCGAGAAGTGCCATTACTGCATAATAACGCTTACCCTGGAGTGCCTTATTACAGTTGTAAAATGGGTCTTCTGAATTTTATTTTTAAAATACAGTAGTTTGTCAGAACATTTTTTTTCCTGACCTCTACTATAGTTATGCACAGTCATGTGATCACATCTGACCAGTCACCGGTCTTGGTGTCTCTTACCCATTTTAATTCCATATATTGGAACTACAGAAGCAAGCTGCTGTAGTTCCAATATATAAATCTGATGATCAAACCATTCCCAGGAATTATTGGTAAATGTCACTATCAGCCCCTCTGTCCAAGGTTCTGGAATGAATAGTATTTGATCAAGTTAAAGAGTTTCTTGATTTTGGGAGTTTACTATAGACAGATTTACCGACCTAATCTTTCAATTTATGATGCAGAGGTTGGCATCTCTGCAGATTCCTGTGTAGATAGATCTCACCTTTCAGAATTTGCTTGTTACCCCTGAGAAAATTGGTGGATGGCCCCTCTGGGGGCCTATTTCTGATTTTGGATGTTGTGGACCCTCTGGGCCCCATAGCTCGGCCTAGGAATACCCGATTTACAATTCCAAAGTGTTATTTTCTACATTTATTGTCATGCCAAGTTGGATGGAACAGCTTATAAAATCCAAAATGGCCACCAAAATCCAATATGGCCATCATATCGCTAATAAATACTTGATTTGCTAATAATTTTTAAATCCTTAGTTTCCCAAGATACCGATTATCAATGATCCATGAACAGGGAGTTTATTATTATTACATTTAATATAAACACATATTGAATTAATATAATAGAACATAAATATAAATAAATGATGCATAATGCAAACAATCTGCTTGTTTGTGCCATTGACCCAAAATTGTGTCCCCTCTGTGAGAATTTGCCACCTTGTTCACCGGATTGCCTGGTGTGTTCATGTACATTGTATGCCTGTTTAGTTTGTATTTCTAGTTTTTAATTTTAGTTTCTGTTTCTGAAACATGGATAGCCCTCTAGCTGTACCTGTTGGATTGGTCAATCCATCCAATTTGACTACCTGTGTTCTTTGTGAAGACCAAATTAGAGGTACGGAACTGCAACAAACATTAGGAGAGAATGGGCTGAATACCGTCAAGGCTTTTGCAGAGAAACGGTCAGTCACAAAACCAACTTCCGAGTACACCAGAAACTTCAATCTTGTATGGAATGCAATCCGTAACCAGCTTCCCCCCAGCCCTCGAGAAACAGGCCTACCTGTTCATGCAAGGTATTGCCAAAATTTCACCAGCGAAAGGAAATTAAACACCAACTCAATGAAACAACTTTCTTCGGATCAGTCTTCAGAAGCTGAATTCTCCAGCATACCCGACCCACAGACGTCCAATAGCAGTGAAGTGGTCCATGTAACTTGATGTAAAAGGAAATTGTTGGAATTTAAGAAGGCTGAGACCTGCTTTATCTGTGATAAGAAAAGGAAAAAGAGAGGAAATATGGAAGAAAAACACCAAAGAGTTGAACTTGAAGATGGAAAGATTGTATTGCACAAAAGCATGTTACGCAATGAAAATTCCGATGATGCTCTTTTGTTTGGTGCAGGAAAACGTTTGAAGGTCGCTACCGCCAATGTTGATGTCTTTGCTGCGGACATTAACTACCATTAAAGTTGTAACAACACTTTCATCTACATTGACAAATGAGAGAGACAAACACCAGGTGGTTGGAAAGCATTCACACAAAGAGTGCTGAAATGTGAGTTCTTCAAATCATGAGAAGAAAGGTTGTTGAGCAGAAATGTTTCTATTTACTCCCAGAGGGTCTTCATAACCTCTGAGTTCCATGGATGCGAACAAGATGCTGGAATAAATCGCACATTTCAGTTGAATCTTATCAACAATGAATTTGGAGATGAGATAGGTTTTATTGTGGGGAAGGGAATACACGGGAATCTTCTCATTCCTCACTCGACAAAAGTAAACCCATTTGATTATTCTTTGGCAACCTTGAGAGGAGCTGGGCTCAGAGGTAGTGATACTAACACCATATCAGCATGATTTTAGCAAAATTATAGTACATCAACTGTTACTATGGAACTCACAAGTGCCCTTCACAGAATTGTGGACAGAGGTGGTGTGGTATGGTAGGTGCATTATTTCTGGATTTATCAAAAGTGTTCAATCTGGTTAATCACAACTGTTTGTTAATTAATCTGGAGGAAATTAATTTGTCTGCAGATGTGGTATAGTGGTTCTCACACTATCTAATCAAAAATCTATTTTTTAGATTGAATTACTTCACCTTTGATTTACGTAAGTATGGGTGTTTCTCAGGGATCAATATTGGGGCCCCTTTTGTTTGGTATTTTTTTGAATGTATTACCTTCTGCTATACAGGATGAAAATTATTGTATTATGTATGCAGATAGTATTATTTTTTATCGGTCTGGAATGTTCCTTTGGAAATCAGTACTCCTTTGCAGAAAGATTTCCTAAACATCCAGCAATGGCTATTAGATAATGGGATGTTACTTAATGTTAGTAAAACCAAATCTTTGTTTTTTGGTTCTCAGTATAGATTCAGTCATTTAGGATCATTACGTTCTTTTTATGATGTACAAGGTGCTAAAATTGAACAAGTTACGCAATTTCGATATCTAGGATTTATATTGGATGAACATTTAACATACCAGGAACACATTAACTATGTTGTTAAAACAGTACATTCTAGATTGGGACAACTCTATAGAGTAAGTAACTGCTTATCTGCTTATTCAAAAAAGTATTGGCCAAGTCTTTACTGTTACTGATGTTGATTACGGTCTTCCGATTAATTCCTCAGCGTCTAGTAGTGCTAATTTGAATTTGTGTGAGAACATTTTATCACTTGGTTTGTAGATTTACTAGTTCAGCTACTTGTTTAACTCATCACTGTACCTTGTATAATATTTTGGGATGGCTGTCTTTTGAGCAAAGGGTGAATTATTTTAACCTGTTATTTCTTAGGAGGTTAAATACTCTAATACCTGTTTAATTTATGTCTAGCATTTCAATTGGTCTTCATTCCTGTTGCAAAAGATCTATTAATGTTGGCAAACAGAACCCTTCTTCTAAGTCATCTCAAGGTCAAAGGTTTTGGACTTTTCATGTTGTAAAATTGTGGAATTATTTGCCTAATGATGTCTTAACTTGTACTACTTTGTATTTTTTTAAATAGTTTGAAGCAGTTTTGTCTTTATTGTTCAACCTGTTCTTGTTGTAATTAACCTACTTGTCATTTGTACTGTACTGTATTGCTGTTGCTGTACCCAGGTCACATATGAAATGGTCACTTGATACCCCTGGGCTTTCTACTCAAATTAAAATAAAAAAATAAAAGCAATACATTTTATTGCTTTACTTTGATACCAGTTTGAGTGTTTGCCATCCCCCAGGTATACTGCCCCTCTTCAGTGAGTCAGGAACATTTCCAGACTTGAATCCTGCCTCGGTCCATCTTCTGATAAGCTGGATAACCCTCTGAGGAGAAGGAGTAACACAGAGAGAGAATAAGCCAAAGCGGCAAATGAACTCTGAGGAATTAAGATCATGTTTATGTGCAAATGTCCTTAGCAATAAGTAATGGGGAAGATAAATGTATGGAAGATATATGAATTACTAGCTGAGCTGTACCCAAGTATGTTTTTCAAAGTTTTCCCAGAGGTGCAAAACAGCTCTTTAATGTAAATGGAGCATGGGTACTAATATTAACGAGTGCATACCTTTCCTTCACCTTCAGGCATTTTAATGTTTGACACAGACCCCCAAGATGTGAGGCATCATCTATTCAGTATGCATAGAAATACTTACTGTGAATTACCTTTGGTAATTTGTGTTCTGTGCTTGAATTGCTTCTTTCTCCTTTTACTTATCACTTGATTGGTGTTTACCTTAAATTATACAATGGGCAGCAAAATAAACACCAAATCCTGCATTCTGATTGGATGGCTGGCACCTTTCCAGCATTGTAAATCCTCCAATATACCAACTGGAAAAGGTGCTCACTACCAGTCAGCTGCAGCAGAAACCCCCACTGAAATCACTCCAACCATGGAGTGGCAAAGACAGCGATTGTCCATCGCCAATCTCCTTCTCGCAGCCCCCTACACTTCACTCAGCGCTGCAGTTCCACAGTTGAAATCTGCAGCCGGTTTCACATCACTCCCTCTCCCATGACCAACAAGACAGATGACAGAAAAAGGCAACCCAAAAAAATCTTACCTTTGTTTCCCTGACCCAGAACCGCAAGAGGACTGGGGAACCACTGTCACACATGGCAGCACCAGTATTCACTACCATGCGTGCACCACAAACTGAGCCAGTGCTTTTTAATTCAAATTGGCCAGGGAGCAAACTGACAAACCTGTCCTGGCTCCTACAACACAAATGAAGCCGGGAAAAAAAGTGGCGACATGGAGCAGAGTTTTACATTTCCTGGGCCCCTAAAAATAGCACTCATCTCAGAACACCAAAACAGTCCTGGGCATACATACTAAAGAAAAGCCTAGCAACCCTGGACTGTTTTTTGTCTGGCACTAACAAATTCAATAAAAATGACTAAAAAAACAAACATAAAAAAACAACAAGGCAAACATTGTGTAATAGCAATATACCACACTAGGGTATGGGTATATGGTGGGATTTACCCACTTCCGGTGTGGATTTGGTCATTCGGCTGTACCTCATGACCAAACCACACCAGGCATGGTAAATCCCACCATATACCCACACCCTGTAGTGGTATATTGCTTAAACAGCAGCTACAGTTACTAAAAAAAAAAAAAATATTAGCATACTTGTCAGATATAGTTTACTAGGCACCTCCTGTGCTGTGCACCATGAATTTTGTTTTATTTTCTCGATCCTAACCCTTGCAAGGTCTACAGTGGTATTTCTAAGCCAAATGTAGCGGTCATCTTTTTTTTTTTCTTTCTAGAGAAACAAAGTAAAACTTTTATAAATAATTAACTTGGGGTGGAACTAGAAAATTTTACTACTAAATAAAACTGGAAGATACCTGGAATATTTTATAGTGAAAAAAGGTAGGGTTGAATTTTTCTCCCAATTTCGTAGCACTGCTGCTGTAATCTATAGTTCTATATAATCTATTTTTTGCTGACTTGTGTGCTGATACTGTATGATGCATGCCTTACTTTCTCTACTTTTGTAATGTCCTGGGTCATACCTGAACATAGGCATGTGCTTGTCTAGTGTGCTTACTTGGTCAATAAAGACTAAATAAAGAGCAGCTGACACATTCGGGGAGGATAAGTCACCTTAAGGTGCTGCCTATCCCATGATCTAGAAAAGGGGAATATGCCAGCCTGGTGGGGTTGAGGTGCTGGATGCCACACTGGCAACCCGGGTTTGGGAATGAGCCTGGGTTACTGGGGGTTGGCAGGGGAGGGAGAGGATTGAGCATCCGGAGGACAGTTCTCCTCTCCCGGGAGGGCAGGGGTTTCTGTTTGGTGCTCGGCTGACCTCTGGTGGAAGCCAGAGACACAGCAAGCGCTGAGTGTAGTGAAGGGGCGGGGAGTGGCAGATGTCGGTGGCAACACCTTGACATCAAAGCGCAAGCTGCGCCCCAGAATGGGAACATGCCCTTCAGCTCCAGCAGAGATGGAGCACTGGAGTTTGCCCACGATATACGGCTGCCCTCCTGGTATCCTCCCGACCGACACTGCCAGAGGAATGCGGGGTGTTGGGGCCCACCTCATCCCTGCCCGGGGTGGGTAAACTGAGGCTACATGGGTGGCAGAGGAATGACCAGGTAGAAGCGGACCGTAGTGGGATGACTCCTAGGTGCTCCAGAGGAGGCTGGAGCTGAGGGGAGGGGAGAGGAGGGAAAAAATAGAAAGTACAAAAAAGAAAAGAGGAATATGATTTTTTCTCAATAATTATAGCATCATGTACTATAGTGTTGTTCAGCTGTACTCCTTAGTCTCACACTGCTCCAAAATCTCTTGCAGTAGAACCAAAAAGGAAAGGGGGAGCTCTCCAAGGAATGCAACTAGTGAACTTCCAAAATGTCAAGACAACAACACAGTGTTGTGCCATGGATTCAATTCATCAAGGTGAAATTCACCAGGCAAGCAAACAGATGAGTGGAGTGCAAAAAACAAAACACCCCTTAAGACTATGTATACAGTGGTTTAACCAAGTAGGACATCTGTGTAGTTCACCATTCATATTCAAAAGTAGTGCAGAAAAAAAATTAGTGCAGATATTGGCAAAGTACTGTGCGGGACAGTGTCCCTCACTGGAGTTTCTTACCTTATCGCCAGTAACCCAACCCCCAACGCTTCGCTCCCTGAGCTTTGTCACGTCCCTGTCACATTTGCACTAAATGTTTTATTGCACAACTTTTGAATGTGAATAGTGAACTACACTGATGTACTGTATAGTAGAAACATTGTGTGGCCGGCCCGGTGGTGGTGAGGGCTGAGGCGCTGGTCACCTTACCTCATGCTATGCCAGTGACTCATATTCGGGAATGAGCATGGGCCACCAGGGGTCAGCAGGGGGAGGAGAATGATTGAGGATCTGACGGACTGCTCTCCAAGGAGGGAGGGGTTCTCAGTTGTCAGCACTTGCCTACTCCCTAGTGGAGGCTGGGGAGCAGGGCATCACACTGTAGAAGAGGGAGGAGTTAGGGCAGATGCCAGGATGGAGTATGTGCAGATGCATGCGTGTGCTCCCCTCTGCAGGGCATCATTGCACGCCGCAATTCCTGGGGTGTAAACAAGGAGGAAAAAGGTTGCTGCAGCACTATGAAGGGCGCCTCACAGGCTTCGCTTCCTGGCCCACTGGATCCATTCCTCGATGGGGGTTGGGGAACCCTGCCGACCCTGCTGGGGGGGGGGGAAGGCCCTGGGAGCTTGGGTCAGCGCCGGGTGATGGAGGACGGGGCTGGGGGCTCCCTCCTGATGACAAGCCGGCAAGAGAAGATAAAAGTATAGCAAAAAAAAAGAAACATTGTGTGGATAGCCCAAAGGGGCTGTTGTTTTTTTTTGCACTTTACTCACCTGTTTGCCTTATGAATTTATGTAATTTATTCAGCAGAACAAACACTTTTAAACAAGTCCATGGTATAACAGAATGTTGACATCTTGGAAGTTCACTAAGTAGTTGCATGCCTTTGAGTGCTTCCCCACTTTCTCTCTTTAAGTTTTACAGTTATAAAGAGATTAGCTGATCCCTGGGGATAACACTGGACCCGTGTGTTTCACCATATTCTATGGAAATAAGCAATGATCTCGTGTAAAAGCACTGGTCCCAAAAGTGTTTTGATGATGTTGAGGGAATGGGGTGGCAGCATATTTTATGAAATGACAGTAAAAGCGGGGGTCTGTTTACATTATTTCATTTTTATTTTTTACCCTGGTTAGTTTATGGGCAAAAGCTCATTTTCACAACAACCAGCATATATATATATATATATATATATATATATATATATATATATATCAATTACACAGATACAGCATACAATAGATTAACATGTTAAATAACATACATAACTAATAAAAAAAACTATAAAAATAAAAGCAATAAATAACATTAGCTTTTAACTAATCAGTTAACTTGCCTTTGAAGCTTGTTTCACATAACATAAAACCTTTCCAGGTGTAGATGATTAAATAAATAACAAAGTATGATAGGTGAAGGACCTTTGACCTAGGGAGGTTTTGAACAAAGAATCTTAAAGGTAAATTTGTCTTGAGAAAGGGTCTGGGATGAACTGCAACTTCTGGGAAGGAGAGTGATTATGTGTTCGATACCTGGCCTAAGGAAACTTTTCTGCAGAAAAACTGCAGAATGGAACTTTATTCTGTTGTCAAAGGAGAGGACATCCAGAGAACAGTGGAGAATGCATTGCTGTGTGAGTCTTTGTAGGCCTGTAGTGAACCAACAGTATTATTAAAAGTAACCCTAGGCTTTGCAAGAACCTTAGTAGTATAGAGTTCATATATCTCATCAAATGTTAAATTTCAGCCAATCTATATTACTAACCTTATCGTGAACAGATGAGTAGACTGTTGACCCATAGTCCATCAAAGAAAACAGCAGACTATGGGCCAGTAGTTGGATGAGATTCCAGAACCAAGAATTTCTTTGGCCTGTAGAGCTAACCTAATCTTTCATATATTGAGCTTGTAAATTGTAGAATGTGTTGTTCAAAATTTAAGGTGTGATCCAAAACAATGGCAAGATATTTAAAATTTTTAACTGCCTCAAAGGGTTCTCCTGATAAATTCTTCATACTAGTGATCAGATCATTATTACGTTTTGAGTGAGAGGGAAAAAAGCATAGCCCCCCCCCCCCCCGGAGTTCAGTACCAGCATAAGAGGTTTAAACCAGTTACGTAGGTAATAGAAATCTTACTGAAAGTTTACATTACCCTTCGGAACCACAGACTGCTCACAAAAAAAGGGACAGCATTGTCTGCATATAGCAGTAATTTGCTTACATCTCTGAAGCAAGACACTGAATTCAGATACAAAAACAAACAAAAACAGTAGTAATCCCAGTATGGATCCCTGGGGTACATCACATAGAATTGTGGTTAAACCAGAAAAGGAGAAAATAATTTGAATTCTGTAACACCTATTGCTCACGTAATCTGACACCTAGCCCAGGACTTCATCAGAAAAAATTAGATATACTGATGACTTGATCAACAAGCAGTGGTCAGCCAGATCGAAGGCCTTGGTGAGCTCCATGAAAACATCCACCACATGGTTATCTAGCTTTATCTAGCTTAACAGGCTAACTTTGATTTTGGGGGATATATTCTTTGCAAAAAAATCTGTGTTAATGTACCAGTTAGGGTAACTTAAAGAGCACCTTTTGTGCTGGGTTGCAATATGCCCCCCTCATGGCCCCAAAGGAAGCTTACCTGCCTCCAAGTTTGCCGCAGTATAAAAACATTTTAATATGGTGCTATTGTTGGGAATGGAGGGATCGTATTATTGGCTCTGAGGAGCCAAGGTGCTGATCCCATCCACTTCCCGGTTTGTAGATACGCTCCCAGACTGTCCCCCCATTCTGACATCACAGTGTGCTAGCGCGGGGACATGCCATAGTGTGCCCCTGTGCTACACATTGTGATGTCAGAATAGGGAACAGTGTGGGGGTGTATCTACAAACTGGGAAGTGGATGGGATCGGTGGCTCAGCTGCTACGAGCCAAAAACACTATCCCTCCATTCTTGACAATAGCACCATGTTAAAATGTTTTTATACTGCAGCAAACTTGGAGGCAGGTAAGCTTCCTTTGTGGCTGTGAAAGTGGGGGGTGCCATGAAAGGTGCTCTTTAATACCACAAAAGTAAGGAAATGTGGTGTTAGGGTTTGAAGGAAAAAACATAGGGTTTTGTGTCTCCGGAGTCTTGGTGAATCAGTGGTGAGGTCTTCCTTGGGGGTTGTTGGCCCTAATGCCCACCCCATTCCATGAGCAAACTGTCACACATGATCTCCTTTCTTCACACAGGGCCCACAGAGAGGAGGGATGAGCATTAGGGTTGACAACCCCCAAGGAAGACCCCACTCCCACTGATTCACCAAGACTCCAGAGACCCCAGACCCTAGTGTTTTTTTCTTTTGCTGCTTGGTGGTGGTGGGGGGAGATTAGGGTTGGAAACCCTAATACCGGATTTCTCAACTTTTGTGGCATTAAGTTAGCCAACAGATGCATTAATGCAGTCTTTTACAAAGAATTTCTTTACTTTTTGAGATACTATAATCATATCATTTATGGGCCCTACACGTCCATCCCTCCATAGATACATGCATGTATGTTGCTGTGGAAGCTTGCATTTCTGCCAAAACAGCAACCAAATTGTCATCATAGCCTTGTTATTACCCCACCTCATGAACCTCATACTGAGAATGTTCAAATCCCTGCCAAAACATTCTATGCCACAGGTTTGAAAACTCATTGTGGCCAGGATTTGAAAAATGACAGCTGTCACATTCATGAGATGGTGTAAAAAAAAATGGCTATGTTGAAAATTTGGTGTCAAAATATTTAAAATTACCAAAGTTACGAGTGATTATAGTAAAATTGAAATGTATGCACATAACTTTGCCATTTTTACATATTTTGACCCCGAATTTTCACCATAGCCTTCTTATGACCCCCACCTCATGAATAAGGGTGGCAAAAATGTTCAAATCTTGCCCAAAAGGTGATATTGCCAAGTGACCATGAAATCACCTTTCGTGCCAGATTTGCATACTTCCACCACCATTTTTGATGAGGTGAGGTCCCAAGAAGGCCATGTTGAAATGTTGGGCCTCAAATATGCAAAAATGGCAAAGTTATGCATCAAAATTGAAAACTCCATTGAAATACATTGAACCGCACTTACCTTTGTCTCTTATATTGCAGTCAGCGGTTCCAGCAGCAAGACGTATCTTTGATCGGAGAGTGCATCTTTGCCCAACTCTATTTTCATCACCCCACAATGTCTGCTTGGACCTCCTTCCACCTTCTGCCAGTGCCGCCTGCTTGATCTTGGCACTATACTCCCTTGGACACTCCAGGTCTACTAGGATGCTCTTGATGTACAATGATGTGCCTCCTATGGATCTCCCCATGAGGTAGGGTCCAGCCTTTCAGCTTGTTTGGTAGCAAATCTCCCCTTATCTAGTTGCAGTGGCACTTTCTTTAGCCACGTCTGGAGTCCCCAAAAGGCTTACAGCAGGAGTTGGCTGTGGGGGTGCGGAGCGTCATCTGCCTAGCAGCACTTATTTTTCCCCCTCCACCCTTAAAACTGAAAGTTGGACTTAAGTTAGATAAAGCCCCCCACTTTCTGTTGTTCTTTTCATAGAACACGTTATAGCCCCAGTCTGCTCTTAATGTAACCAAAATAACTATTTTGGACTGATGTTACAATGAGAGGTGCTCTGGACTTTGGAATTCTGATTGGAAAACAGTATGGTACATTAATTACCTAATTATTGAAAAACATTTTCATTTCATTTTTTATTTTTTACCTTTGTGCGCCAGATGAGCAAACTGGCCGTTTTCACAGGCAACAAGCAAATACTGAAAACGAGCAAAAGACATAACATTAGACAATATCATTACAATACATTTAGTACAACACAATGCAAGATTAAACAAAGCAATTAAATACATTTTTGAGAACTACGAAAAAACATAAAAAGTTTGTGTTTAAAATTACCAATGGTTTAAAAAAAAAAAAGAAGTCGGTGAGGAGAGAATTAAAGTATTTGGGAGCCCTGTAAAGGATTGATCTCTGGCCGATGGCCCTATGAAAAAGCAAAATCTAAAAAGAATATTTATCCTAAAAACGGGTACCACTACCATTGATAAACCTGGGAAACAATTTAGAGACAGAAGGGGGGAGGAGACCTAATATTATGTTAAACAAAAATATACAATATTTAAAATCACACATGCCCCCACAATGCAAAGCATCATGGGCTACATATGCAAATCACCACAGAATGTTATGCTGGTCCAACTTTAAGCAGAATTGCATGGTGCCGAAAGGCCTCTCACACAGTTTGCAAAGGGTGCTAACAGAAGACATAGACACGTGTTTCGTCCATCCAGGACTCACCAGTATGCCTTGTCTGTTTGACACCCCAGTGGAATGGACCAGCTACCCTAGAGGCAGTGTGCCTTGGATATATTGTGGTGAACCCATTAAAATAAAAAAACATTTAAAAGACAAAGAACCTCTGTGCGCAAACACTGAGGCAAGGGTTACTCCAAAGGGCATTTGGCTGGGAAGCCAAGTTTCAAGAAAATACAAAATCACACATGCCCCACAATGCAAAGCATCATGGGCTACATATGCAAATCACCACAGAATGTTATGCTGGTCCAACTTTAAGCAGAATTGCATGGTGCCGAAAGGCCTCTCACACAGTTTGCAAAGGGTGCTAACAGAAGACATAGACATGTGTTTCGTCCATCCAGGACTCATCAGTATGCCTCGTCTGTTTGACACCCCAGTGGAATGGACCAGCTACCCTAGAGGCAGTGTGGGGGCATGTGTGATTTTGTATTTTCTTGAAACTTGGCTTCCCAGCCAAATGCCCTTTGGGGTAACCCTTGCCTCAGTGTTTGCGCACAGAGGTTCTTTGTCTTTACAATATTTAAACTGTGTCCAATTATCAAATGATAAACAGTTGGACTCCTGAAGAAGAAAACAGTAGTGGGTGCGATATGGAACCTGCAACATAAACCTAAGAATTGAATTGTACGTAACCCTAAGTGGATCCAAAATATTTTTACAAGTGGATGAATAAACTAGTAAACCGTAGTCCAGTTTACATACTAACATGCCAGCAGAGTAGGCCTCATGGTCTATCAAGTCTGCTCGAGAGTCAGTACTCTGAACTGGTACCGTCACTATCTTCCTGGTTCCTCCTATGCACACACACCCACCACCAAAGATCCCCCCTTCCGGACAAGCTTTCCTCTACTTTTCCCCCACCTATACCTATCCCAGCCCCTCTTGAACCCTTCCACTGTAGACACCCCCATCAGCTCCTCAGGCAGTGCATTCCATGGTTCCACCACTCTTTCTGTGAAGTACCGCCTCCTCCTTTCCCCCTGGAGTCTTCCCCCTCCAGCTGTGCCCCCTGGTGACTCCTCCCTCCTTCCTTCCTCTGATGGAAACCATTTAAGCTTACCTTATTTGTTCTCTTCGGGTAGCGGAAGACCTCGATCATATCTCCTGTCCCTCCTCTCCTCCAGCGAGAAAAGGTTGAGCTCCCCAAGTTCCTCCTTGTATGTCCTATACCCCAGCCCCCGGATCATCCTAGTTGCCCTCCTCTGGACCCGATCTAGGAGCAAGATATCCTTCCTTAGGTGCAGTCGCCAAACCTGCATGCAGTACTCAAGGTGTGGTCTAACCAGGCTGCTTTACAGTGGCAGAATCACCTCCCTGCTTCTAGAGGTGATCCCCTGGTGATGCAGCCCAGCATTCTATTGGCCCTGGCCGCGGCCCTCCTGCATTGCTCAGAATTATTCATTTTGACATCCACCAGAACCCCCAGGTCTTTCTCTATAGCTGAGGCCTGTAGAATGTCCCCCCCTAGGGTGTACACATTTTGGGTTCCTATGCCCTAGGTGAAGCATCTTGCATTTACTGGAGTTAAATTTCACTTCAAGGTGCATGGCCACCTCCAGGGTATCCAGGCCCCCCTGCACTGCCATTCTACCCTCTTCCCCCTCCACTAGCACCCCAAGCTTAGAGTCGTCTGCAAACAGTCTCATTTTGCACCTGATACCCCCCTGATATCAGAGATAAAGGCGTTAAATAGGAGCTGACCCAGAAGTGATCCCTGTGGGGACCCCATTCATGACCTCCCTGGAAGTTGAGACCACTACCCCCTACCACCACCCTCTGGGTACATCCAGACAACCAAATTCCAATCCACCTGACCATCAGTGTCCCCACCCCCCATCCTAACCAGCTTCTCCAGCAGGCCTGTATGAGGGACCAAATCAAATGCCTTGCTGAAGCACAGGAGCCACCGTCACCCACTCATAGAACTCCACAAGGTTAGTCTGACACGGTCTGCCCGGGATGAAGCTGTGCTGCTTGTCATTGAGGAATCCCTGTTCCCTCAAGAATACTCCCAGCCTCTCCTTTAGGATGGCTCCATCAATTTCCCCACCACTGATGTCAGGCTGACTGGTCTGTAGTTCCCCCGCTCCTCCCTCAAGCCCCTTTGCGGATGGGCACTATATGTGCCTGCCTCCAATCCCTGGGCACCCTTCCTGTCTGCATAGAAGTGTTAAAAAAGGCCACTAGTGGTGCAGACAGGACATCTGCTAACTCCCATAGTACCCTGGGGTGGATACCATCAGGATCCGGGCTTTTGTCCTTTTTTAGGGACTTGAAGTCTACAGGGATTTCCTCATCCGTACCCTCTCCCCCTCAGCAGACTCAGCGTGCCCCCATCCTGCTCTGGGCCACTCCCTCAGTACCCTGAATGACAGTAGGTGCCCCATCAAGCCATGCCTCCGCCTATTCAACCCCCCCGTTTCCTCCTGCCCTGAAGCTCCTTATCATCCTCCCTAGTGAAGACTGATGCAAAGTACTTGTTGAGCACTTCTGCCTGTTCACCAGCCTCATCCACCCACCCTCCATCTATCCTCAACCTACTGAACTGCCCTGTTACTCTCCTTCTCTCCCCAATAAACCTAAAGAACCCTTCCCCCCGATCCCCTGCGCCAGTCTCTGCTCCTTCCTAGCCTTGGCCCCGCTAACCACTCTGGTAACCTTCCTGGGTGTCAGAAGATACTCCTCCCTATCCAAGACCCCACTCGAGCGTTTATACCTACTGTATGCAGCCCTCTTCTCCCTTACTGCCTCCTGAACCTCCTTAGTCCACCAGCATGGCTTTCGAGACCTACCCCACTTGCAGCTCTCTTTCCCACAGTCCCTGGTAGCCTCCTGTATCGCTCTCTTGATGATTTCCCACCTACTTTCCATGTCTATGCCTGGTTTTATCTCCTTCAAGCGACCCTTGAGTAGCTCCCCCCCCCATTCTCCTAAAGTTTGCCCCTCTAAAATCAACTAACACCGTCCTTGAGTGAGCCATTTCATCCCTCCGGTCCAATAGAAACCAGACCGTGTCATGGTCGCTTCCAGCCAGGAGGTCCCCCACTTCAAGATCCCTTACTAGGTCACTATCAGCCAGGACCACATCCAAGATACGGCCCTCTCTCAGTGGATCCATAACCTGCTGAGTTAGGAAAGTGTCCTGGAAAACGTCCAGCAGCCTCTGTTCCCTAGCGAAAAGGAACATCATAGTTCTCCAGCCAGTAGCTGGCATGTTAAGGTCACCCAATATCATCACCCCTTCCCCTTCCCATCTACAGTGGTCCCTGATATCAGCCAGCAGGCAATCCTCCAGGTCATCAGCCAGCATGGGGGGCCTATAAATCACCCCCATTTTGACTTTCTTCCCCCCTGGGATTTGCAGGGTGATCCATAAGGCCTCTACATTACTCTCTACTTAGTCCACTCTGATTATCCCTATGCTGCCCCTAATGAACAGTGCTACTTCTTTTCCTCTGCCCACCTCTCTGTCCTTTCTAAACACAATATACCCACTCAGATTTAGGTCCCAGTCATATCCAGGGTGGCCCAAGTTTCAGTGACAGCAGCCATGTCCACATCTCCCTCCACTAGCATGGCCTGGAACTCAGGCATCTTATTCCCCAAGCTTCTGGCATTTGTCAGTACCACCCTTCAACCCTTCCCCCTTCCTCCCATCCCATCCCCTCCGAGAGGTTCTACACAGTCACTCCCCTGCCCCCCTTGGGCGCCTTCTGTCTCTCCCCTGTGGGGTAGAAGATTGAGCCCATCCTTGACAGTTTTGCTGGGATCAGCCTCACTGCCCCACCCTCCCCCTTCACAAGTTTAAACCCCATCTAGCCTGGATAAATTCTGCCAGTTTCTGCTTAAGTACCTCCTTCCCAGCAGGTTTAGATGAAACCTGTCCCTGACATACAGCCCCTTTACCTCCCAAGTTTCCCACCACCACCCCAAATCCCCGAGCTTCACCCCACCCCCTGAGCCACTCATTAACCTCCCTGATTTTCTGTTTGTTCACCACACTGGCCCTTGGTACAGGTAGGATTTCTGAGAAGGATACCGAGCAGCCATTGTCATGGCAAACCCTTGCCAGCTCCCGGAACCTGGCCTGAATTTCCAGCACACTATTTCCTTCAATATCATTTGTCCTCAGGTGTACTAAGAATCAGGTGAACCCCCACAACCCTGCACCAGTTCATACACCAGGAACTTTGCCTTGTGCAGTCAGGCCTGACATACTCTTCACCCTAACAAGACTGGGTGTACCCTCACCCTGCCCTTCCCACTGGATACCTCTAATCATGGAGTCCCCCAACATGAGCACCTTAACACCCCCCCATACTCTTAGGCCCATCCCTATTGCAGGCTACCTCCCCCCTTCCTGGCTCTTTACTAATTTCACGCTCCTCCTCAACAGGCTGGACTTCGGGCCCCCCATGAGAGCCACTTTCAGACCCACCTCTTATCCTTTCTCACCTCCCAGCTGCCTTATTTTCCCTAGTTCAGCCCCCACCCCTCCCAGTTGAGCCAACATCCCCAGCCACCCCTCCGCCTCCGACCCATCAGCAGCAGGCTCCGTCCCATGCCGCCTCCTAAGAGCATCCCCCACATGCTGCAACAGCTATCCTACTCTTCCCCTTACATACCTTCTGAACTCCCGGACCTCCTCCTCCCTCCTGGTGGAGTCCCCCATCCCCGTGTAAGGATCCCCCCAGATCCCAGCTCCCCCACACTTTTTGGCCCCAAGTCCCTCCAAAAGCCTGGAACTCTCACCACCAAGCATGTTTTCACCTTTTTTCTCTGAGAGTACTTCTGGCCTTCTCAGTGTCCCTCGCACACCCACTGCCAAGCTTCTTTTCATCCCTGAGAGTACTCCTGGCCTTCTCAGTGTCCCTCAGCAAACTCACCTTCTCGCCCCCTCTGACCACTGCCTTACCTGCTCCTCTGGTTTCCTTTTTATTAGGTTTTCAGGCCCTCCCATGCTCCTCCTGTCCCCCTTGCTACTTCTCCTGCCCACCCCTCCCCCTCCTCTTCCTCCTCCTCTCACTTCCCCTCCGTCATCTAATGTACTCAGTGGTTCAGAACTGTTATAGCTCTCAAACCCTATCCCACACTCTGCTCTGGTTTAACAGGACCCCCCCAGCTGGTTGTCCCCGTCCCATACCAGCCCTTCTGTCCCCCATCAACTAACCCCACTTTTGGCTCCTTCCTCCATCAGCTCACCCCAAGGAGGAGTCACAGTTAGACCCAAGACTATTCCCCGCAACCCCCTCTCCTGCCTGATGGAATGGCTCCCAACACTATCCTGCCAATGCCAACATGCCCCACACAGTCCCCTCCCCCTCTGTCCAGCCCACCTCTCATCTCCACCAGCTGCCACATGATACTGCCTATTTCCCCCTTAAGATGTGACAGCTGCTGGCAGACTGGGCAACCTCCCATCCTCCAGGCCCAGTTAAGAACCATGGCTGCCCCACACCCCATGCACCTTACCAAAGATGCCAGCTCTGATAGCTGGAGGCCCCCTCCATGCCCTGGCCCCAAACATTAGCTGATGTCCCCCCATATCTATGTCCCAGACCATGAGACCATCCCCTCTGAGTACCCTACTTTCAGCCATTCAGCCTATACAGCAACAGGTTTAAGCAATAGCTTTGCATATAGGTCCCCCAAGACCCTCCCACTTCCAAAATGGTCCAAGTCCAGCCCAATGTCTCTTAACACAATGATCTGCTTCCACCCAGCTCCACCTTCTTTGGGTATTTAATAGAGGTCGGGGACGGGGTGGGTGGCGCAGGGCCAAAAAAATAACACAGCTTCCTTCAGCAACTGTAAAGTGGCTGGACTCTCCACTTAAATAGCCCAGCCACGAGCTCAAAGTTTCACACCCTGCAGTTTGATTGGGTGCTCTCCCTCGGCTGTACAACTCCCTTCAGCTCCTCCTACTCAAGCTGCCTCCGATACCAGCCATTCCAGGCTCCCGATCTGCCCTCTGGGCTCTCCACCTGCTGCTGATGTGGCCAGAACAGTCCCTGCTGGCCGCCCCTGCAGACCACTGCACCTCCGTTGTCTCTCTGCTGCCGATCGCAGCCCAAACAGTCCCTGGTGACTGCCTCTGCAGCCCGCTGCTCCTCTGGATCTCCCAGCCATCAACCGCAGCCCACAACAAAGCAATAGCAGTGTCAGTGGCTCAGTAGGTAGCACACTCACCTATGAGACCGAGAGATCACAGGGCTGTGGGTTCAGTTCCCACATCTGGCACTTGGGTTAATATCCCAGTACTGACACCGTAGTGCAGCATGAGAGGGGTGCTGCACTTCTGAGGTGCCGTCTTTTGGATGAGACATTAAACCGAGGTCCCATCTGCCTGGATTGGTGGTAGTTCAGGTGGATGTTAAAGATCCCATGGCATTTATCGAAAAGAGTAGGGGAATTTCCCCGGTGTCCTGGCTAAATTTCCCTCATTCACTAAAAATAGCATGAACCGCTTAATCTGGTTCAAGGTCAGTTGGCATTCATCTGTATCCCCCTCCCCCCTGAAAATAGGCAGGATTTATCTAGTGCACTTACCTAGTCAACAAAAAAAATAAATACAGCTCCCGTCTGCCGAATTTTGAATTAAAAGCTATGAGCCAGAAAAGTCCTGGATTCTTTAGCAAGACATGCTTTAACGCGACATAAAGCACCAAGACGCTGATGAATGGACTTCTAATATGGGCAACATGATTCTTGAAAGATAGTTTTGAGTTCAAAACTAACCCAAAATATTTGAAACGTTCGAGCTGAATGGGGGTACCTTTTAAATCAACAAGGGGTATAAGATCTTCAACACTGGGTTTATTAGGGAATACCATAAATTTGGCCTTCTGAACATTAAGTACCATGTGATTATGATGAAGCCAATCTTGAAAAAATGTAAAATCAATTTGAACTTTTGAAATAGCATCATTTTGTTTGGGGGCAGTGCTGAATAACACAGCATCATCTGCATACATGATGACTGAAGTCTGTGTATGGATGCTGGCAGCAGTGTTCATGTATAATGATAAGATCAACTGTCCCAATATTGAGCCCTGAGGGACTCCACAGGCAGGTGTAGTTCGGGAATGAAAGCCATCGAGAGACGTGGCCTGGGAACGAATACTAAGATAATTAGAACACCATTGAATAACTTCTGAAGAAAAGTGCAAACTTAACAGAATATCAGATAATAAACAATGCTCAGCTGTTTGAAATCATGTTGCTGTGGTGTTAAAAGACTATATTTGTTGAGAAATTCAAAGGTCTGATCAAAAACCTATCTTCCCATGAATCTTAGAGGGGGAAGGAGAGAAGTAGTAGAATTTTTACAAAATGTAGGAAAGGAACCAAAGCTTAAGGAAGCACTAAAGATGAGAGATAAAGGAACAGCAAGGGACTTGACACAAGTTTGACCAACCTAAAATCTATACCATCAGAACAGGACAACGGTCGTGGGTTCGTTTTTATAATATAATCTATAATCAGTTCGGGGGAAACACTTTTAAAATAGAATTTGGGAAAATTATCTCGGTGAAGGGGGATCAGGCAAAATAGTAGAAGAGAAAGGAGACCTAAATGAAGTATTTTAAATTGAACACCGTGACAGACCCAAAAACTGAATAGCATTCTTTTGTAGATTTTCATCAAACTTCCCGAGATTTCATATCACGAATCATTTCATATCACGAATGTCTGTTCTCTTGCTTTAATAATTGTAGAAGAGATTTGCACAACACATCTTGGCTACATCAGATGGGTATCTTGGACCAAGAACATCTCTGGCAAATCAGCTGGCTTTTGCACCCAGGAAGCACAAGCAGAAATGCGTTCATAGTTGCAAGTGGTGCTCACAGATGGGCCAAGCCCCATATAACCACACAGAGAAACAAACAAACAAACTGTACCACTCTGGTTCAGATAATCATCCAAGGCAAAGTAGCTGCTGAAGTTAATTTAATTTACCAGAAATACAAAAATGAGAGTACTGTTCTAACTGCCCCAGCACTTCATCTCTGAACAGGGAGGCTTCATTTGGTTCTCTGTCTGGCTTTTGTACCCCACAGCTTATTTCCATTAACATTTTTGAAGCTGTGCAATGATTCTTAATCAACTAATAATGTGTTCTTTATAAGAAAATCACAAACTGTGCTCTTCCAGTAAAGTGAAAATGCAGCCTTTGTCTCTCTTACCACAAATGCACTCTGCTTAGCAAAGAGCTGAGTCATCTTTTTCCCTGCAGCATGCTACACACACATGATGTTCCTAACTTCTCTTGCCTCAGCATGTCATAGCATCCAATATGGCTAATCGTGAACTCGGTGTCACAGATATTATACAAAATAAATAAACAGTGTCCTTTTGTACTCACCACAGTTCAGTCTAATTATGTCATCTAGATGCTATGGAATGATGTCTGTGTATTATCTTTCTTCTCTGGTGCCTTTTTGCTTGAGCTGTATTTAATGAGATCTTACTTTTTCTTATTTTCTTAAAAGCGACATTGTCAACTCATTTGGTCTCATGTTGTTTCTGATTTAAAAAAAAAGTTATTCTTGCTCACATTTGCTGATCTAGCTGGTTGTTGTGTATCTGCCTTCTGTTATTTAGTTACAGGGGAACAGGCCGCATATACAGCCTGTGCATCCTCTCTTATGTCCTCTCTACCTTCCCACCCCGGGAGTTCACCCCCTCCCATCCCCCCTCCCTGCCCTCTTGCTTCTCCTTTCGCATGGTTACCCCATCCAAAGTGTTAAAAGCCCTGTGGGCACTCAATCCTTCCAAAGGTAAATGCCCCTCAGGACTGGACTCCAAAATGCTTCACCTATCTGCCCAGGCCATCACTGCCCCTCTGGCTGCTCTCTTCAATCTCTCTCTTTCTCACTTGCTGAGATCCCATCTGACTGGAAACGTTCCTCGGTCATCCCCCTCCATAAAGGAGGTGACCCCTCCTCCCTGGACAACTACCGTCCTATCTCCCTTCTCCCAATACTGGCCAAATTACAGGAGCATCTTGTTCTCTCCCAACTCTCCTCCTGCCTCGACTCCACTTCCTTCTTCACACCCTGCCAGTCTGGCTTTAGGAAGTCACACTCCACCACCACCTCACTTCTAAGGCTCACCGACACCATCCTCACAGGCATGGATAAGGGGCACACTACCTCAGCTATTTTTGTCAACCTAGCAAAGGGCTTTGACACTGTCTCCACACCCTTCTACTATCCAAACTCTCCCGTGCTGGACTCTCTGGAGCTTCCACTAGCTGGTTCCACCCCTACCTGGCAGGTAGGTCACAATCAGTAAGAGTTGACCCTGACACTTCTGTACCTCTCCCCGTCATTGCAGGGGTGTCCCGCAAGGCTTGGTCCTTGGCCCGATACTGTTCTCCATTTTTCTGAATGACATGCCATCAGTCTGCCCACATACATCCATTCACATGTACGCTGATGACACTGTACTGTGTGCATCAGGTCCCTCCCCCGTGGAAGCGGCCTCCAGGCTCCAGCAGGATTTCAATGCTATGCAACTATGGTTCTGTTCAAACCAACTTTTTCTAAACCCCATGAAAATGGTCTCCCTAACTTTCGGCACAAGGCAGAGACTCTTCTGATTCCCCCCCACCCCAACTTTCCACACCATTGATGGGACTCCCTTGGAGGCTTGCACCTCCTTCAGATACCTCGGAGTCTGGCTCGATCAGCACCTCGAATTTTCCACTCATATTGATGCGATCCATAAGAAACTACATCCCAAACTGGGTGCCTTATATCAAAACAGGGGCTGTATCCCACTGTCAATTTGCAAGGCAATTGTACAGAAAATGATCCTCCCCATGTTTGACTGTGGGGATGTAGTCTACAGCACTGCTCCTAAGTCCGCCCTTGCTAGACTAGACCCACTCTTCCTGTCGTTTTACCCTGGACTGCCCTCCCACAGCCCCTCACTTTGCCCTCTACAGGTTCCTAGACCTTCCATCGCTCCAGGATCACAGACAGGCCCACTGCGCCAGGACCACAGCAAAAATGCTGGACTCACTCCCTTCCTCACTACCTCAAGTCGGCCATCTCAGCTCAACCCCAACCTCAGTATGCACTCAGGAATACAGATGCCCAGCTCCTCCATGTCCTACATATGTCCACATCCAAAGGCCAAGCTGCCTTCAATTACCGCATACCTAAAATATGGAAGGCCTTGCCAGCAGCCATCCGGCACACTGACACCGCTCCACAACTCAACTCCCTCCTCAAATCTCATTTCTCCTCCACCTGCACCTGCTTCTAGTACCTCGAAGGGGCCAGTATCCCCCTCTCCTAACCAATTTTACCTCCTGCTAGCAGTGCACGCCTCTTGCTGGGTGCCTCGAGATCACTTCTCAGCTAGTATTCCAATTTGTAATTGCCCTCTGTGCTACCATTAACTAACTGCACTATGATGGGCCTGGCTATTGTATTCTCTGCTTTATTATGTAATTTCTGTTGTACAGCAGAATGTTTAATCCGCCATTTCTGGTTTATGCAGATTTCCCATGCTTGTTGCTCTTATCTTCTGTAACCACTCCAGTTTTTTGTATTTTTATTTTCAATGTTATTATATTGTATATTTCTCCACTCCCCCACCCCCAGGACGCATCTGGAATTGAGCGGTACCCCACTCAGTATGCCTTCCTGGTGAAACTTTTTAAATAAATAAATACCCAAATGTGGGACTGGTCCCAATTTGCACTTTGTGTGCAAAAACATTTTTTTTTTTACTTATTGGTTACTGAAGTATAATAGATTGCAAAATAAGCCTAATATAATGTACTATACTGCGGTAAACAATAAGTAAAAAAAACGTTTTACACACAAAGTGCATATTGGAACTAGCCCCACTTGGATGTGGGGCTCTTAGTGCTGACAGTTCCCCTTTAAGCTAAAGATCATGTTACTTGTGTAATACCAGAACTTGTCTTGCTTCTGTTTATATATTTAAAATGGGGTTGACTGGGATAGGAACTAAACTGCATTATAATCAATAAGCACATTTTATTTTACATGGTGCCTTGTCCCAAGGGCTTGAAGTGCTGTACACACAACATTTCTGGCTCTAGTTAAACATGTGCTACTGAGACTCCCGATGAGGGGTTCTCGGGTCCCATTACACTTCTCCTCTGCATGTGCCTTTTTTGGTCTCACTATATGCCTACTTCACTAGTGATTCTGTGGTTGTTGCTAAAATTTGTTACTCTGGTCACCTCATATTCCTGTTTGTTTATTTATTGAATTTTGGTAAGCGGGTAGGCTCACTGAGACAAAAGTTCCCTTTTCAGGGGCGACCCAGAATTGCACATGTGCAGTATGAATGAATGAATAGACGTGCACAATAAAATCCATGAAGAATACAAATTATGACAATGACAAATAGACATAATCAAGAGGGTTAACATAACTTGCAAATAATGATAATTACAACAGGCAGTGAACATTTTCATAAGTCTTATGTATAGTAGAGGGGTGGCAATTGGTAGGCATCAACGATTGCAAGTGCACAAACTATGCTCTAAGATGAATGTTTTGAGCCCCTTTCTCGAATCCACCCAGTGAGGTGCAGTCTTGGAGGGAGGTGGGGAGGGCATTCCACATGGAGCGAACAGATGAAGCAAATTATCTTCTGCCAGCATTGGATTTAGTCATTGGCAGCTCAAGTAACGTGCAGCTGCAGGACAGGAGCAATCTTTTTAAATGTTTAATAGCTAGTGCCTCTCCAAGACTAGGAGGGGTAACACCTTTAAGGAGTTTGAATGCAGGCAAAGGAACAGATAATTGAACCTTAAAACTGTGTTACTTGCTAAAGTTGCAGTTCAGGTTGCATAATCCTAATTTCTCTGTTGCAGTTGTGGTTCCTGCTGCTAGCTGCTAATCGGGTTTCATTATATTGTAATTTCTGTATTGCTCTTGTGGTTCTTGCTAATAGCTGCTACTCGGGTTGCACTATATTCCAACTTCTTTATTGAACTTGAGCTTCCTGCTATAAATTGCTACTCAGGCTGCATTTAATACCATTTCTTCTTTTGATTTGATGGTTCCTGCTAAAAATTGCTACTCTGGTCATATTATATTGTGATTTTTTTTTTTTATTGAATCTGTAGTTTCTGCTACAAGTTCTTTTTATGCTAACTCTTCTTTTGATGTGGATTCTGCTAAAAGTTGCTACATAGGTCACGTCATATTCCAGTTCCTCTATTAAAATGATGTTACTTGCTAAAAGTAGCTATTCAGGTTGCATAATCCTGGTTTCTCTATTACAGTTGTGGTTCCTACAAATACTTACTAATCAGATTGCATTATATTCCAATTTCTGTTGAAATTTTGGCTCCTGCTAAAAGATATTACTCGGATTGCAAAATCCTAATTTCTCTCTTGCAGTTGTGATTTTTGCTAACAGTTGCTACTTGGGCTGCCTTTTATTCCAATTCCTCTTGATTTTGTGGTTTCTGCTAAAAAATGCTACGTGGACCACATTTTATGCTAATTTAGATTTTGAATCTGTGGTTCCTTTCAGAAGTTACTACTTGGGTCCAGTATATTCCAGTTTCTTTATTGCACGAATAGTTCCTGTTGGAGGTACTAGTCAGCGAATGTATTCTAACTGTAAAAGAGTATAGTACCTCATCGTGGACTTGGTGATCCACCTGGGGCATTATCTCTGGACTCTTTTTTTTTTTTACGCTTTGATTATCTCTGTGCTGCAGCTCTGGCTGAAGGACCACTCTGGCTGCAGTTTTCTACCAATCTTTTTAATTATGCCTCCCCTCCCACAGATTGCCATACAATACTGTACCATGAAGTACACATACTAAAATGTAAAAGACGTCTACACTCTAGTTTAGCTAGAACTACTCTCACATCTCCAAGCTTTAGTGCTGGCTGAAGGACCACCCAGACTACAGATGTGCACCAATTATTTTAATTATACCTCCCCTCCCAAGGATTGCTTTACAGCGCAGTACCATCATGTACATGGTCTACTAAAATGTAAAGATGTCTACGCTCTAGGTTAGCTAGAGCTACTCACACCCCTGGTACCAAAGAGAAAACCAAGCACATCCTTGCAATATTACTGAAGCTATTGTTTTTGAGTGATGCTGAAACACACCAGGACCTGAGACTACAAAATATATATTCATTAAATTACCCACAGACTCCATTTGGGTCGACTCTAAAGGACTGAAGGTAGTTTGTATGAACATCAACAGCCTTAAAACAAAAAATAATGAAAAAGAAACATGAATCAACCTTTACTCACTAGATACAGTAGCCATATCTGAAACTACATATTACAACCCATGAAATTAACATTCATAAGAACACAGTATTCAGAAAAGACCACGTGAACAAGAGATGTGGCAGTGTGCTTGTTTATGTGAAGGATACCTTCCCTGCTGACAAAATTGCTATCTCATTACCATAAGCACCTCTTTGTGAATGTATCACAGCACAGATACTCCTGGGAGGACAAAAACCCATGTCTCTGTGCTATGTCTGCAGTCTGCCATCTGCCGTGAAGTCAAGGTTATCTGACCCCTCAATCTCCTATCAAGCCTGAAAACTAACGAGACTGATCCGAGGTGATTTTAATATAAACCTGATTGAAGATGTGGACAAAAATGTTCAATCTCAGCTCAGTTTCTTGACCTTGCTTCAAGTTATTTCAAAGCCAGTCCACTGGAATAACAAAATCAGCACCCACACCTTATTCGACTGGATGCATGTGAGCAGAGTTGATAGGGTCCTTGCCGCTGGTCTGACTGTGGATGCCCTGAGTGGCCATTCTCCTATCGTTTGCATCTGGTCTAATGAATACCCCAGGGTTCCACCAAAAATCATCCATGTTAGAGACTACTCCAAACTGCAGGTACCAGCCCTTTTCTCAGATCTAGCATCTGTCAACTGGACATCTGTTAAACATTGCATTAACATAAATCATACAGTAGACTTCTTCTGCAACTACTTTATGCAGATGGTAAACAGCAAAGTCCCATTCATTACAAGAAGAATGAAGGGCAGTTCTCCAATTGAATATCTGAGGATCTCCGAAAACACATGAAATTTAGGGATAAATCATGGTGCACCTTCAAACGTTTGGGACTGCACCAAGACTGGCTAATCTACAAGCACCTGAGAAATGGGTGCAAGTCTGAACAAAAAAAAAATAAAAATCTAAAACACATTTCCATGAGAATTTGTAACAAAACACACTTGCTGACCCCAAAAGTTTCTGATTCCAAATAAATACCCTGCTCAAAGGGCCATAAAGATCCAACATTCCGGACATTACAGTTGCAGACTGAAGTACTTTGGACATAAGCCAGATGACAGATGCCTTCAACCAGATCTTCACTAATACTCAAAACTACAAACCAGAGCAACGAAGTTCACATCACCCTCCTCCTGCTACAGCTGCCCACAGAGGTGACTCTCCAGAATTCCACCTAAAATTAGTGACTTTTATAAGGAGGATCTACGTCAATTAAATAACATAAAATCATCAGAGACCTCAGCAGGGTTTGAGGGTCTCAACCAGAAATTGCTCAAAATAGCTGCCCTGTTTTCATGGCTTCACTGCAGGCACTATACAACATATCCTTCAAGGAGAGCCTGGTGTCTGAGAAATGGAAAATGGACCTTGTAATGCCAGTCCATAAAAGTGGGCTGAATAACCTGATTAATAACTACAGACTCATCTTGATACCCCGTACCCTGGGTAAGAGTCAGAAAAAACGAATGTACTCCTGGGTGGTTTTCTATGTCACAAACCATTGCCTGCTTTTCGCCGCTCAGCACAGCTTTCAGAAACATCACAGTACTGACACAGCGCTAATTGGTCTCATAAGTGACATTTCTTGCACAGCTGATGGGGGACGTGCTACTGGTGCAATTTTCATGCCTTACTAGGATCTTTGACCTGGTTCATCACACCCAACTGCAGCAAAAATTATAAAACCTGCATTTCAGTAGCCATTCTGGATCCTGGTTCACCAGCTACCTGAATAACCATAAACAAAGTGTGAAAATCAGAGGTGTCCTCTCCAAGAGCCGCCCAATGACCCAGTGGATGTGCCACATGCTTCTGTGCTGGCAACACAGGTTCGGGAGTGAACAAGAGGGCCAGGTTGAGCAGCTTTAGGGCTGGGGTAGTTCCAGCCAGGAAATGGAGGCACTCCAGTTCAGGCACAGTAGCAACCACTGTAATAGGCTGAGGGAGCTTGTCTCCACTGCAGGGCATCTCTACCTGTGATTGAGTGGCATTAGAGGAAGTGCACATCCTGCACCAAGCATCGGAGAGGCAGAACACAGGAGAAAATACAGAACATAATTTATGTGAAAAGATTGCTGTATATTATGGCCCTAGTTCCCTTGGAACCCCCCCATGTGGATCCCCCTTAGCCTGACTGTTGGTGGGGGGGGGGAGGGAATGGTCGATGGGACTAGGGGACTGAAAATTGCCAAAAGCAGGCATGGTGGTGATTGGTGGAGAGGGGAGGCAAAAATAACTGTTGCAAAAAAAAAAAAAAAGCATTGTATCACATCCTCTCCAGAAGGCATCCCACAAAGCTCAGTTCTCAGTCCCCTATTGTTCTCCCTGGTTATAAGCAGTCTCCTTAATAACTATGGTAGTGCTAAGGCACTACTTTATGCAGATGACACTGACCTTACCATAGTACCACTGTGATTCACACCATCAGTGGCCTATAAAGTGATTTCTCTCAACTGCAGGAGCTACATCAGCAGGGGTGAAGCAAAAAGGGAATACAATTCCCTGGCCTGCAGTGTGACATGGGTGCACTTAGGCTCTGTGCAGCCCACTGTACCCCTCACTACCTTAAGTTCTCTGGTGAGTAGAAGGACCTGCCTCAACCTGGTCCCACTCGGGGGTAGAAAGTGAAGGCTGCCGTTGTGGGCAGAATGGCTGCGTAGTCACCTAAGGCTGATGAGGCCAGGACTAGAATGGAAGAAGTACGAATAAACAAAGAAAAAAAAAGGAACACTTTCACCCCATTTTCTCATGCGCCCCACCAAGGAGGCATGCCAGCTTGCACAAGACATCTTCACATGCCTTGCCCATATTTTGTGCATGCCTGCAGCATATCCGTGCTTCCCCTGGAACAGCTGGTGGTAAATGTACCTTGGAATGAGACTTCCTCCTGCCTTGGAAGTTGCGAATGTCTGTGTGTTTCTTCTTCAGCTTCCAGCCAGCCTGAAGTGGTGTTGCTGGGGTCAGGTGCAAACCTAGTTTACCAGATTGATGGGCAGCACCCCTAAAAAGTAGAGACACTTTTTTTTTTTTTAATGATAAAAGCCGGGTTTTAAAGTTGAAGCAGGAAACTTATAAAAGTTGTCAGTGTATATGTATATTATTAAATGTATTTGTATTTCATACATCTAGTTTGCACGTTCTTCACTGAGAAATAATACTAAAACAGTATATCTATTAACAAGCTCCATTTTCCAGTGGAACTGGCTACAGCTTACCAGTAACTAGGTAACTGAATGCCAAGCAAAATATTTATGGTTTTCTGTAAAACAGCTGTCTGTACTGTAGATCTCAATGCTTTGTTTAAACTTGTACTGCTTGGAAGACTCTGTTCATGTTACTGTAAAGACCAAAAATATCAGTATTTTCATTTTTCAGTTTATTGGAAACCAGGTTCAGCACATGTCTCATTTACAATTACATCCAATACAGTTGAGAAAAATGAGTGGCGCCCTTTGGACCAATGAGCAGAAAAGACTTGGATTTTCACAAAATGGGCTGTTGCCTCCTGGATTCTGATACTGGCAGTATCTCCCTTAGAAACAGTTTTCTCAAAAATCCAGAACTCGTCTATGAAACTGCTGCAAGCACAACTACTTGTGAGAAAATGGTTCCTTGTGCAGCCATCTTTGCTAGATGTGTTACATTCACTGATCATCTCACGGAGTTTGGGCAGACAGAACCACTCAGCATCACTTCATGGTCCTCTCTCCCAAACTGCACAAGATGTCTCTTATGACATAAAAGTATCATCATGCACAGCACTGATAAATTTATAAAGCATACTTTGGCACTAAACCAGAAACTAAAAAAGTAATTGTCTATATATACAGTAACAAGCAACTGTTTATTTTTTTATTATCTGTTTATACTCCCCTGCCACCAGCCGCTCGATACCTCGGCCCGGTCATGGACCATGGCTTCCACCTCCACAATGGCCGCGACCCTCCAATAGCCCCTGGCTTACTCCCCAGGGCAGGGTTGTGGCACTAGACTCCCCCAGTGCCGCACACAACAGGATAGGTTGGAGGGACGGCCTGGAGGCTAATTGAAGCCATAGCGGGCTTCATCTAGGGCGGCCAGAAGCTGTTGTTTTCCCTAGTTTTTTTGGGGGGGTGGGGACATGCAATAACATCCTGCATCCGCCTCACCCCCTGAGGATTCTCGGTGCCAGTCACTGCACTACCCCCGGCCTCTGCCAGGGGTCTGTTAAGCACTGGACACACTCCCCACCCTTCCCCTGGATAAGGAGAGCAGTCTTCAGGATGCTTCATCCTTCTCCCCCTGGCTGGCCGGGGTGGCCGGCCAGCATCTCAGGTCCATTCCTGAACCCAGGTCACTGGCATCACAAGCGGAAATCCAACCGCTGCGCTGATAGGCCAGCAAACAAGCAACTTTTATAATGATCTGGTGCTGCTCTCTGTTAAGCTTCATTCTTATCCCCATTTCTGGTTTCCCTTTGAAGCTGCTTACATCAGTGTTGCACAGTGACACCTGGTGGCAGCAGTAGCACTGTACACCCCCGCCAGCTCCTCCTAGTGGAGCCTTAATATCTGCCCGGAACCTAGCTACTGTACATGGGCCCAGATCACTTAAACCAGCCTGCTAGAGGAATTTCCTTTTTCCATTTCTATTGCGAGCACCTGAAATAAGATGTCAGATGATGCAAGCTGCTTCAACACTGAAAGGTCAAGTACCTTATTTATATGGTGACTCTTTTTTTTTTTGAATGCAGTCTTTATTTCCCTATTTGTTTGCTAGACTGTGCTCAGCAGTCCTTGCTTCTTGCTCTGGTTCTGCTCCGAGGTCTCTGCATTACTGCCAGTGCTCCTGCATAGCCAGACCTTACATCCACCATGTCCGCCCACACCTTCAGCTTGCCCCCCCATACAGGTTTCTTCCTACAGTTCACTGCTGAGGGCATGCATGGGAAGAAGTATAAATCCAGTTAGCAGATTGCAGCAGATCGGGAAGAGGAGCTGATGACATGCCATGTTCGGTGGCCATGCCTTCTATAGCGGAAGTCATGTGTCCTACATTCAGGATTTTTGTTCCTGTTTTTGGCTCATCCCTCCACTCTAATTAGACTGCTCTAGAGGGGGTGCCTGATACTACATGGTCACCCACAGCATCAGTGGCACATCACACATCTTCCCTAGATGTCACAACATGAGTGCCACCTGCGGCACACATCACACAGGAGAAGGGTACCTGCATGGATACTACTCATCCTCCTTGCCGACCTCTGCTCCTGAAGTCCTGGGCACATGTTACCAGCATACTAGAGCTGTCCCCTGCTGCTTGGTACCATGGAGTTAGCTGCACCTGACTAATTATATGACCCAGTGCTTAACTTGTACAGATGGTTTAAAGGCCGATAATTCCAAAGAAGAAGCTAACAGAATGGATCCCTATACCAGTAAATCAACAGGATTTTGAGTATTTTGTGTTATATGTAAAAATGAACTGCTGACCTTAGCAAACTAGTGAAACAAAAAATGGAATGGCAATGTGAGGTGACTCATCTGAGTTAAATGTGAAAATGCTGGTCACTGGACTATCAGTTCTAAAATGATTTTGGTATCACAACATCAGTGGCAGTGCAGGTATAGATGCATTAAAAAATGAACTGGGGAAGCAGTTCTCATGTTGACTTGAAAATGTGCATGCAGCATGTGCATCTAAATCTCTAACCCAAATACAAACAACTAAATGCAAATGCTTATAGACTGCACAGCAGTTGAAAATGTTGGAACCCTGGGAAATGGTGTAAAAGTTTTAAAGGGGAATTGTATAGCTAAAAGGCCACCTTTCATGGTCCTTTTGACTTTCATGCATAAATGACCCCTTCTTGCATTGAATCTGGAACTATATTTCATTACTGTCCACTGCAGTTAGTTTTTGCATTCTGAGCTGCTAAAAACTGCAGGGTGTACCAGAGCTTCTATAGCAAGCCTGGTGTTGCTGTGGGCCCAGGGTTGTACTGCTGACATCATTATAGGGCAGAGTCAATTTCACACAAAAAAACATACTGACAAGGCATTTGGATTTTGGCACAATGCAAAGCTAACAGGGTGTCTTGGGGAAGGGGGAACACAGTATATACACTGAGTACTGGTAATGTTCTCTTCCAACAATGTTGCAACTGCACAATGTGAGTCACTTATCTGCCCTATAGTGATGTCATCAGGAGTCAGCAGCTGAACAGCAAAGGCAAGTGCAGCAGGGCTCAAAAACAAATCCAAATTATGGAAGGTAGAGTAAACCTTGGCCAAAAATAACAAATGTACACACCCTTTCAGGTCTAGTACTGCATATAATGACTACAAGCTGTAACTTTTCAGACCATCATGAAAGGTACTCTTTAAAGGGTACTTTCTATGTAAGTGCAAAACTAGTTTTCTTCTTTCAACACCTACACTAGCAGTAGTGTTTGACTGTGAACAAGTTCATCATTATATCTGTGGGGAAGAAGTAACGGTTGAACTTGTCCCCAAACAACTGGAAATTATTATGTCTAAACCACTAGTAAACGTATGCCCTGCGTCACTATTAAGACTACGTGTGTATCAAGTAGAACTGAAGTTTGTTTTTCCAGCTGTTCTTGTTCCCTTTTTTATGTTACCTTGTATTACCTGTAATCTGTTATTATTCTTAGTAAAATAAACTGAGTTACAAAAGAAAAAAAAGTAGAACTGAATTACGAACGAACCAGTAAATGAGAGCTGCAGAGCTGATACCATTTCAAAGTTCATTGACAGGGCTCTGAACATTGAAAAGACTACCAACGTGGTTCATATCCACGTAAGAGTTATAGCCTTCAGGAAATGAAGCTTATGTCCCCATGTTTATTTATTTATTGTGAGCTGGGATTCATACCTTCGAGCAACAAAAGCTATTTACATAGGTTCCACGTCAAGGACAAGTACAGTGCATACAGACGAATCATTGTTACAGGTAAATTAAACAAGTAGTTTCCAGAGAATAAAAATACAGGGTTAACAAATGGTACACAGCAGTCATCAGGTGGGTAAAAGAACACCCTTGTCAGGTAGCACTGAGTGACAGAGGTGTGCCAGAGAGTGAAGGGAACTGGTCTGTCTGATCTTACCAAGGTAGTAGAAGGGGGTTGCAGGTGGTGAGGGAGGACGGGGTGAGAGGGAGGGAGGAATAGGGGGTAGGAGGTAGAAGGGTGGGAGGAGATAAGTGCTAGAAGTGGCCTGTAGGGTCAGATGATAGCAGAGGGTGCAGGTTAAGTGCAGGTTGACTATAAGCCACAGAGGGCTTAGTGGTAGCAGCTGTAAGAAGTTGATATCATAATTTGCACTTGAAGGGGCCTATTGTGGTGGTAGAACTTATTTTGGGCTGGAGTGAGTTCATCCAAAGCAGAGCTCGATGGGCAAAAGCACATTGTGCTAGGGCCGTGTGGCACCTAGGGACATTGAAAACTTGATTGTTGGAGCTTCTGGTGTTTTGAGTGGGCTGATGAGGGCTGAGGAGGTTCTGAACCCTCATGGGCAGCATATTGAGACGGATCTTCTTAGCTATCAAGTAGGTTTGGTAACAGATTCTGCTCTTTAGTTGAAGGCAGTTTGCTTGAGTGTAAAGATCACAGGTGTGTGTTAGATGTACAGCACCTGTGAGAAGTTGACATGTGTTGTTCTAGGACGTTGAAATGCGTTAAAGGGCCGTGTCAGTGGCTGACCCATAGATTACCAGACCGTAGTCAATGAGGGCAAATATTGAGCTGCGTACTGCTATGCTCAGGGCATCAGGTGTACGGCAGTGTTTGTGCCGATAGAGCATGCCTATTCTCACGTTAATCGCTTTAGTGGTATTGGCAATGTGTGTGGCGTACGACAGGTTGGAGTCAATAGTAATGCCCAAATATTTGAAATGCTGTACAAGATCAAGAGAGGAGCCCTTGTTGTTCTTAATGGATAGCGGAAAAGCTTTATGTCTGCATCGTGAATTGGTGAACAACATGGACTTGTTTTTTTTTATAGTTCATAATGTGTTTGTGTTCCTCAAACCATTTCTCAGCTGAAGTAAAATCATATTGTAGGGCATCTTAGAGACGTTCAGGCTGAGGGTCGCTGGTAAAAATTACCACATCGTCTGCATACAGGAGTATGTGACCATAGCAGGAGTCGGGGAGTTTGTTAATGAATATACTGAAAAGGAGTGAGCCAAGGATAGACCTTTGTGGGAACACCTGAGTGGACAGATCTGAGTTCAGCGAGGACATCGCCGATCTTGACTTGCTGTGACCTGTTGCTTAGATAGCTGCCGAACCATCTCATTGCCTCAGTGGAGAGATCGATGACAGTGAGCTAATTGAGAAGAAGGGTGTGATGCACAGTGTCTTTTTTTACTTTCCTTATTTTCCTTTTTCGTTTAAATGCAGCAAGAACCTCATACAATATACAGTACATATAACAATTATGACAAAGACAATGATTATAATAAACAGAACAAAATAAATAATTTAAGACAAGTACAGCTGTGCAGTTCATTTACAAGTAAAAAAAAAAAACGTTGAGTTGAATTGGGTTCCCCAAAAACTAATTCAGATAAAGTTTCCCAAGTAAATATTGACAGACATTCAAATAACCTGAATGAGGCTTGGATCATGTCATGGGCATTTAAGGAATACATTCTGGTCATATTGGGGAGATGTATAGTGCCCGTCTTCTCCATATGATTTCAAACTTTTCCTTTTTTTTGTTTAGTGGGGCTGTTAAAGATTCCATCTGGTAGATGGTTATCATCACATCACATCACATCCTGCCATTGTGTTAGAGTTATCTTTTCCTGTGTGAGCCATTTCTCAGTAATGGCCTTCTGGGCTGCCAATATACAGATTTTAAATAACTTTCTGGTGTTTCCATCTCTGCAGTCCAGAGGCAACACCGAGAGAAAAAACAATTCTGGGGAAAGATTCCTCAAACCCTCCTGCAACTCACTCTGAAAAACTTTTAGTTTGGGACAGGACCACATGACATGGGCCAAAGCAGCAGAAACTTCCCCACAGCCTCTCCAACACTCTGGAGTTATCCCTGGTTGAAACTTCGCCTGGATTCTAGGGGTCCTGAAGAATCTCAGAGCCATTTTCCAAGAGAATTCCTTCCAAGTGGGGGCACCTATTCCTGATTGCAAATGAGCTATATGCCTGTCCCAAATTCCACTGGGAATCTGTATATCTAGATCTAATTCCCATATCAGTCTAGTTTTGTCCAGCAAATCACCCTGCAGAGAGATTAGAGCTTTGTATAGGTATGAGATAATATGGTCTAGATTGGCTTTACCATCTATAAAAGTTATCAACATAGAAATTATTACTGGGATGGAGGACGAGACCCAGGAGCCAGGCGAGAGGGAGTTAATAAAGTCCCTCACTTAAAAGTACCTAAATCTATCATAAGGGAGAAGCAGTGGTGGAACTAGAGGGGGGGCTGGGGGGTGGTTGCTCCTCCTGGCTGCCCTAGTGTGAGTAGTGGTGCCCCTCCACCATCTTTATTCACAGTTTAGTGCCCATTGTGGAGCCCATGATTGCCTGAATAGCTCCCCCTGGCTCCCAAATGCTCCCAAACCTGGCTCTGCCACTGGAGAGAAGCCTATATTGTTCTGTCAGTTCTGAAAATGGCAGTACCTCCCCTTCCTTGACAAAGTGTGCCACCAAATGGAGCCCTCCCCTCTCCCATCTTTTAAAACTTAAGTCCATCTTTGCCAGGGTAAAAGCTTCCGTATGTGGGATAGAGTTAAGAAGGGATCTTCAACAAGCTAATTTCTTCTCAGATAGGGTTTCCCTCCAAATCTGGAGGGTAACTCCTGTGTAAGGGTTGGGCCTCTTCTGCTCGCAAGAGTTAAGTGGTGAGAGGGGAGTCTTATTGGTTTGGAGGTGGTCCTCTTCCCTCATCTCCAAGTCCTTCCATCATGCAGTGTAATTATTTTGCTACCAATAAACAATTGTCCTCAGCTGAGCGGCTCTATGGTACTGAATGATGTCTGGAAGGGCAAGCCCTCCTCGAAACTTGGGTAGTTGGAGGACTGAATATTTAATCCTCAGCCTGTGGTGCTGCCACAGAAATGTTGATATTTCTCTATTTAGATCCTTAAAACATTCCAGCGGAACCCGCAAGGGGAAGGTCTGGGCAAGATAGAGAACCCTCGGGAGGAGCACCATCCGAACTGCTTTCACTCTTTGTATGAGTGGAACGGGGACCAGGGCTCAGTTTTCCAAATCCCTGATCAGGCTTTCCAGCAGGGGGGTGTAGTTATATGTAAACATGTCTGAGTTATTACTAGTTAATTTACCCCTTAAGTATTTCAGACTTTGAAGGTCCCATCTAAATGAAAAGTCAGCCTTGATCCGAGGGGAGAGAGAATAACTTAATTTAAGAACTTCTGTTTTGTTGCAGTTCAATTTATATCCCACTACAGAGCCAAATTTCTCCAGAGTTTGACACAGGGGTCCTAAAGAATCCTCAGGGTCCAGCAAGTAAATGAGCAGGTCATTGGCACATAAGGCCAGTTTATGGGTCTCTCCTCCCATCTACAATCCCACCATGTCTCCATTCTGTCTTATGGCCTGAGCCAGCGGCTCCAAGTACAAGGCAAACAGGAGTGGGGACAGGGAACATCCCTGTCTCATGCCCCTTTGCAAAGGGAGAGGAGCTGAGACACACCCATTTATTTTAATATAAGCAGACGGGGATGTATATATACCACTGATAATTGAAACAAAATTTTCAGAAAACCCCATCTGTTGAAGAACCGCCCCCAGAAAGGGCCGTGCCACCCAGTCAAAGGCCTTCTCTGCATCCAAACTCAGCATCAGGAAAGGGGCCCCTGAACGGGTGGCATAGTGCAGTTAGTGAAGGGATCATTTTATATTATCTTGGGTTTCTCTCCCCGGCACAAAGCCCATTTGATCTTGGGCAATCAGTAAGGGTAGTATCATTTTCAGCCTACCGGCCAAAATCGAAACAAAAATTTTGTAATCTATATTTAATACCAAAATTGGGAGGTAGGCAGCACAGTTAGTTATGTCCCTACCAGGTTTGGGAATGCTGGTAATGGTACCATAATTCCAGCTTAACGGCACTGGGTTCCCCTCTTGCACTTCCCTGCATACGTCCAGCAAGGGTCCTTGCAGGTGTTTCCTGAAGGATTTGAAAAAATCTGTTGTGAACTCATCTGGGCCTAGACTCTTCACAGACTTCAATGCTGAAATACCTTGATGGTTCTTTATTTGTGATGGGTTAATCTAAGTCCTGCTGGACAGACCTAGACAAAGACGGGAACTGCAGGGGAGACAGATATGCCCTATTAGACTCAAGTTCTGATGTTTGTTCTGGGGTATAAAGGACTCAGTAGAATTTCAAAAAGGCTTTATGATCTCCTTGGGGGAAAGAACCATCTGTCTGGATTCCAGATCTCTAATTTGATTAATTGTTGATCGGGCCAGTTTATGCCTTAACCTGTGTGCTAACAGGTGGGTGGCTCTAGGGCCACCCTCATAGTATTTTTGTTTTAGGTATTGCAATGCTTGTTCTGTGCAAATGTCCAGCAAGCATTGAATCCATTGTTTTGTGGCCAGCAGTAGTGGGGCTACACCCCTGTCCCCCCTGCATGCTGCTCCTGGAGGGTCTTAAATTGTTGCTGCAAAGTGGCAAGCTGCTGGTTCTGCCTCCTCTGATAATTACAGACAAATTTGATTATGTCTCCCTGAAGGACAACTTTAATAGTGTCCCATAGAAGAGATCTGCCTGTCTCTGGGAAGTCATTTTCCTACAAGATCAGGGGCAGCGTGGTGTTTACCATTTCTTTGAATTCCGGAATGTTCAACAAAAAGTTGTTGAACCTCTGGAGTCTCGGGGACCTGTCTGTCGTCCAGTCTAGTTTGAGAGTCACCTGAAAGTGGTCTGAGAGGACAGAAGGGGTATGATTACACTCTGTCACTAGATGTAGGTGTCCCCTAGAAACATAAAATGAGTCAATTGTAGTGTAGACCCCATGAGGGGCTGAGTAATGGGTATATTCTTTTCCCCTTGGATGGATGGCTCTCCATACATCTACCCATTGGAGTTCCTTGGTGTATCTTATAGTTAATTTTTGAGCCACAGATCTCCTCATCACCCTAAGGTTAGTGGTATCTTCTTGGCTATAAATCTGATTGTGATCCCCCCCTTATAATTAAGGTCTCCCTCTGCACTTCTGTTATCTTTTAACATAGTCCCAGTCTAGTTGTTCCTGTGGAGCCTGGAGGGATATATAGGGAGACAATAGATATCAATTCACCCTCTAATTGTTCCACCACTATGGCCAACCGGCCTTCTGGGTCCACATAGGAAGTTTCCTGTTGAAACTGAGTATACTTCGATACTAATATGGCTGTGCCTCTGTTTTTCCTTCCCATAAAGGAGGAGGCCACCACAGCAGCAAACCCAAATTTAGTTAGTTTCATAAGTTCCGATTCAGTCAAACGGGTGTCTTGGAGCATCACAAACGCTGGTTTTTAATTTTTAATATAGGAAATGACCCAATATCTTTTTACGGGGTTATCCAGGCCATTTACAGTACATTGTGTGAGATACATGTAATATGGGAGTTGTTAACCATGTTCTTGTATGATTTTGTTCGGGCTTCTACCATGGTCTCCCCCTAAGTTAATCAGCTGCAGATCTAACTCTGTTCTTAAAAGCTTGCAGCACCTCTGGACCATCAGTCCCTTTTGCAATTCAGGATTGAAGTCATCAAAAATTGTTGGGGGTATCAACCCATGAAGTGAACTTCTCTGCTGCAGCTTTTCAGTCACAAACATACAGAACATTAACAAAGTAGCCAGAGTAACCCAACCATTCTGAAATAAACTATTTACATTGTGGCTTCCAAGGGAGGGGGTTATAGAACATAACCCCCTGTTAATACGAGGGAAGGGGGTGTACAAACCTATCGACCCCCTTGTAGGAGGGAGAGTGGATGCCCTCAGCGCCAGGCCCTCCTAAGCCCAAGTAGTGGGGTCTAGGGGGATGATGTTGGTATCCCGTGAAACTACCATCCACCCAATGGGAGAGCCATCCCAGCCCCAAAGGAACATATAAAGAAAATCATGTTAGTGCAAAATCCAGTCATGTGGATTAAAAGAAAGTTCCTTGATCCCCATTAAAAAAAACAACCTAGCATGTCTCTAAAAGCAGCCACCTCTCAATATAGGGGGAGGGGAACTAGGTCTGTGGGACCTTCAGGAGGGAGCTTTATAATAAGGGAGTAATACACCTCATTTGACATTGCCCAGCACAACTATTAAAAATAATTTGCCGCTGGCCTGATGGCGCTGAGGGTTGAGGCGCTGGATGCCACATCTCATGCCACGCCGGTGACCCATGTTCAGGAACGAGCACGGGCTGCCGTGGGTCAGCAGGGAGGAGGTGGATTGATCATCCAATGAACTGCTCTCCAGGGGTTTCTGAGGCTGGTGCTCGCCTGACCCCATGCGGAGGCTGGGGATCAGTGGCACACAGCCACACACCATGGGGGCAGGAGGTGGCAGACGCTTGATTGGGGCGCGCATGGGAGCATGTGGGCACCCAGTCACTGGTGTCATTGCACGCCATCAGCCCGCAGGGGAGAAAAGTGGAAAAGGGAATTACAGTCGCAGCAGCTGGATGGCCGTCTGTGAGCACCTGTGCTGGCTCCAGGAGGGGGATCGCTAAGTGTGGATCTGTATTAGGTGGGGGGAGTTGGCAGCCCCCTACCTCTCTGCCATGGGGGGGTAAGCCGTGGGGCAATTGGGTGGTCGCTAGCCAGGGAGTCCGGTACGAGTCAGACAGTGGCTGGAGAAAGGGATGCGAGGACAGATTGGCCCACTGGAAGCCACAGGAGAAACAATACCCGCAAAAAAAATAAATAAATAACTTGCCTGATCCCCATATGTTGTTTCGAAGTGTTGTACTACATTAATATTATAAACATCCAGCTCCAAGTGTTGCCCACAGTGTGAGAGGTAAATATCCCCTTCAGATTAAATTAAAATTAAATCAAACAAAGGTCAATGAAATAGAGTAGAGAACATAAACTGTCTCTGTCCTGATTTTCCACTGCTTACAGTGTTAGTCCCTTTAATAAGAGTGCTGAAAAGAGTCCCAATGACACCTCCTTTTCCTGCACAGGCCAAAAGATGCAGCGGTGTCTGAAAGTTAGACTGCTTGGAAAAAAGAAAATTTCCAGTTAAGCTCACCGGATCAAACGTTCTCCTTTTCTGTCATCTGTAGCTCATCCTCATTAGGCATATGGGTGTTCAGCTGCTCAAGGAGCATTTTAATGTTGCCCATTGTTTTTGGAATGATCGCTCGAGCTGTGCATCTTTGGGCATAGCTACCAGAAGTGCACCATTGTACTCTACTTGGGCGGGCATGCTGTTCCATTGGTTGATCCAAATCTGGCACCAACCTCTGTTTTTAAGTTCCTTCTGGATTTCCAGTGGGGTGTTGTATACCATGGGGCCCTCTTCCCATAGAACCTTCGGCTTCATGGGGTAGGGGGTTTGGAATGTAACCCTATGTTCCCACAGGACTCACAGAATCGGTGAGTACAGCACTCACTGTTTAGCGATGTCTACGGGGTAATCATTGTCAAAAAAGAGCTTTATTGATTTATATTTAATAATTTTCTGTGCTCAGGCTGTGCACAATAGTCTCTCTTTCTCCTGGTAACTGGAGAATTTCAACACTATGGACCGGGGGCGAGCTCATGGGCTAGTTGGTTTGGGGGATAGTGCCCGATGTGCTCTATTTTAAAATGAAAGTCAGCAGGCAACTTCAAAAGCTCACGGAGAAGGTCCTCCAGATAGTTTTCCATACGGCCTGATTCCACTCCTTCAGAAAGGCCACATATCCTGATATTGTTGTGCCTAGATCTGGCTTCAAAATCCATTAACTTTTCCTTTAGCACCTCTTGGTGGGACAGCAATAGGGCTACCGCCGCTTGTAAGTTGTGCGATCCATCCTCGAGGTCCGAGATCCATCGTTCAGCTGTCTCAGTTCTCGCTTCCACATTAGTGAGAAGCTTTTGTAGGGTGGTGAATTCTTGCTTTGTTTCAGAGCAAAAAGCTCTGATCTCTCCCAGTAAAATTTCAAAGTGGGATCTGGAGAGAATCTCTGCTTCTTGGTCCGTATCCATCTCATTGGCCTCAAGGCCTGTTGGTGAGGGGCTCTGGCTCAGTGGGTTTTGTTTGATCAGTCTGTCACCATCCCGCTCTTGATTGTCTGATCTGCCCCTGGATTTGTTAGCTTTCTGACCTCTTTTATCTTTGGTAGTCATTTTGGAACGTTTTGCGTTAATTAAAGCCTGTAAGATGGAGGTTTTGTTCCTGGGGAAAGGAGAGCTCTACAAAGATGCAGCCATTAGGGGGAAGTCCTCATGATGCGCAGTGTCAAAGGCCTTGGATAAGTCTATGAATGTAGCCCCTACCAGGTTTCCTTGATTGAGAGCATGGTGAATAAAGCCAGCGAACTCCAGTAAGGCTGTGACAGTACTGTGTGCTTTCCTAAATCCATGTTGCTGGTTACTTAGGAGATTGTAGTGGTCCAGGTACCCAACCAGTTGGTCAACCGCTATTCTTTCAAGCACCTTGGAGAGTGGAGGGAGGATGGAGATTGGTCTATAGTTACTGTGCAGAGTCTGGTCACCACTCTTGTGCACAGGGGTTACTGTTGCAGACTTCCACTTTTGGGGAAATTGTGAGTGGCAGAGGGATAAGTTTATCTTGGTCAAGGGTTCAAGGACTTCATCCAGGGTTAGGTGTATGAATTTTAGGTCCAGGGAGTCCCCGCTATATCCTGACATCCCCAGCACTTTTTCAAGGTATTTTCTGGCTTCTCTTTTTGTAACTGACTTGAAAAAGAATGGCGGATGCCCAGGTGTATGTTCAGGCACTCTTGGGTGGTCTGCTGGGTGGTGGGGTTGAAGAAGTCAGATGTGAGGATGCTACTCAGGTCTGTAAATGCATTGTTAAAGGCATTTGCTATGAGTTGAGGATCCAGTGTTTGGGTGCCTTCGATGTTGAGCATGGTAGGGGCGTTTTTTGGGGTCTTTGCTGTGATACCTTGGAGGTTGGACCAGAATGACTTACTGTCATTCCATGATCTAGCTAAAGTGTCCTTATAGTAGGAGCTTTTGGTGTTCTGTATTGCTCTGGTACATTTATTTCTTGCTTTCCTATAGCTCTGTATGTTGGCTTGGGTCCCATGGGCCCGTGACTTGTGCCAGAGTTGGTCCCTCAACGTGAGTAACTGAATTAAGTCGGGTGTGATCCACAGGTTGTGGACTCCTTTGATCATCCTTGTTCTTAAGGGTGCATGTTTGTCGCAGACCGTATTGAATTTGATAATGAAATGCTCCAGTGCAGTATCCACGTCACTTGTGGTATACAGGTTCAACCAATCTTGGTGCTTAAGGTTGAATTTTAGCAGTTCGAGGTGCCCTCTGAGAAGCACCTGGTTAGTTAAAAATTTGGCCAGCGGTTTACAGAATTTATTGGCCCAAAGGCACTTAACAGGGGAGTGGTCACTCATTGTGTCAGGGAGAACCGTATTGTTTGTGATGTGTTCTGGGTAGTTTGAGAGCACCCAGTCCAGTAGTGTCCCCATTCCAGTTTTACAGTTGTGTCTGGTTGGATCCTTAACCATTTATGAAAAGTGAACAGCTGAGAATGCATCCTTGACTGGGGCCACAGCTGTGGAAAGCCAGTTGATGTTGAAGTCTCCCAGCAGAACAGTTTCTGCGTTTAGGCTCAGTGTACAGTACTTGGGCATTCCATCAGGGCCTCAAAACCTGTTGCAGTCTGCTTAGGTGGAATATAGACTGAGATAATGGTAAGGTTCTTGTTGTGAGCACCTAATAGTAGTTTGACAGTGAGTATTTGCAGTTTGTCACTCCTGGTAGGGAGGGGAAGGATATGTGCCTGTAAGGAGTCTCTTATATAAAGCACCCACCCACTTCCTCACTTTGACAGACGGTTCTGTCTGAAGATTGTGTATCCGGAAAGTGTTATGACTTCATCCGGTATTTGTGGAGTTAGCCATGATTCTACTACTACTACACAGAGCACATCATGGTTGTGTCTAGTGATCCATACACTTAGTCTGTCCATTTTTTGAAGGAGATTACATATGATTATTGAAGCAAGAGAAAGTCCATTAGCTATTTTAGTTTGAGTGCTTGAGTTAATGGGAGGGCCTGGGTTAGGATGTATGTATCCTGACAGCAATAGGAATATTAGGAGAAGACATCTAATGTGGTCCCTCAGAAGTCTAGTATTGAGTGTTTGCAGTCTTCTCTTATGCTGACAAATCTTGGTGGTTCCATTGGAGGTGATGTAGCCAGAGAAGAGAGATATCATTAGGTAACCATTCAGTGGACCAAGGTGGTGCCTTGTCCTGTTATCATCGCTATGGGTAAGGGGGACTGACGTAGTCTTACCAGAAGAAAAGGTTGTGGTACCATAGACATTCAGATTGGCACAGGTAGTAAAGTGTTTGGTTGGTTTGGAGGCATTATCATTATAAAGACCAGTGAGGGATAGCAGTACTGCCAATATGATACCTCGAGAAATTAATATGCTTGAATTGTTCATTTTAAGGTAGACTTGGAGGAGTTGGGTTGAGGTCCAAAATTCTTTTTAGCAGATTAGATCCCATTTGTACCACAGAAATTACTGAGGTTCAAGACTCTCTTTAGCAGATTAGATCCAATTTGAACTGCAGAAATTACTGAGGATTTCCCATCTTCAGAGTACCCGATGATTTAATAGCAGGCAGCGTGCTTATGGAGCACTCCTGGCTGACTTGGTGGTGTGGAGCATTCTTTGGGAGAGATGCTACTCCTTTCCTGCTAGTCTCTGTATTTGTAGAACCAGAACAGAAGAAGCCCTCTAGTGGCGGAGTCTTATAGCTTGCTAATGGAGATCTAGACACTTAGTAAATATCCAATGATCATGTGATCACAAGTATCTATATAAGAAACAGCCCAGATAGGGCAGGAAGCCAGCACAAAGCACCGGTGGGGTAGAACCGGGCTCTGCTGCACAGTGGACCGTACCTTCAGGAGGGAGCCAAGGAAATGAACCACCAGCACGGTTCGACTGGGAATGGAGCTTCAGCTTTTGAGGCTTGCTGCTTGCTACTCGCTGCTTGCAGCAGTGATCAAAGGGTCTCTCCCGGGTGATATTGATCCCTGAGAGGTTGGCTTCAGGGCGGCAGCAGCAGTAATTAAAGCCACCGGTGGAGACAATCCAGCCCTAGTAGGGGCTAATAAGCCTAAGGGGACAAGGAGGGCAGATGTTTAAGTAATTGCAGCCAAAGGGAAGGCTTAGCTGAAAAAAAAGAAACAGGGCTGGCAACAGGGAGAGGGACACAGGGAAAGAAAGAGAGGGAGAAGGTTTAGCAGAGTAAAGAAATTTAATGAAAGGAACAGTCTAGGGAGAAACACTTAAGTGAACTACCTTAACTCATTTAGGGAGAAACTCTAAGATGAATTAATTTACAGTGCACTACTTTTAAAACATCTGGTGAGAAACTCAAGAGTGAATTAAATTACTGAATTAAATTACAGTGCACTACTTTACTCAGCAAGGCTAGCAGGATGAGGGAAAAAAGAAAAAACTTTAGCAAGATAAACAATACGTTGAAGATGAGTAAGAAAATTAGCCAAGAGTAACCATTTAATTCATTCTAAAATTAATTAATAACCAGTGCACTACTTTAACCCAGCAAGGTTAAACAAATAAAGGTTTGAACTTAAGCAGCTAAAGCAGGGTAAGGCAGCCAGACAATTGAGTTCAAAATGGTTAGCGCCAATGAGCTATGAGGAGAAAAGGCGCCAAGATTTGAATCAGTCTCTGTTCCTCAACTGGGGTCTGCTGCATAATGGACCGTACCTTCAGGAGGAAGCCGAGGAAACAAACCACCAGCGTGGTTCGACCATGAATGGAACTTCAGCTTTTGCGGCTTGCTGCTTGCAGTGGTGATCGAGGGGTCTCTCCCGAGTGATGCTGATCCTTGGGAGGTCGGCTTCAGGGTGGCAGCAGCAGTAATTGAAGCCAATGGCAGAGAAAATCCAGCCCTAGGAGCTAAGGAAACGAACCACCAGCATATGTTGATGGAACATAAAGGGAGGGGAGTTGTTACTAGTGTCAGAATTGATAGTATTTTTGCCCTTTTGGGAAAATTTTACAGGAGTTTGACTAATATGAGAATTATTTTTGATTTATCTAAATTAAGACTCACTGTCAAAATTTGGAAAAAAAGGATAATTTTAAATGAAAAATGTCTTCGTTGTACCATGCAACTAGGTAAATTAATTTAAAATGTTAATCTTGGGCACATAATGGCTGGCCTGTTAGTGCAGCAGTAGTACTACTGCTTGGAACGCGGATGACCCAGTTTTGGAAGTGAGCCTGAATCACCAGGGGCCATCGGGCAGAGGGGTAGCATTGTACTACCACATGTGGCAGTGCAAGCAGCGCCATGATGGATGGGCGGGCATCTCCCACCTGAAAATCTCAGAGCACTTACATGTGACGTTCACTTCAGTACTTGCCCGTGAGGCACCCAAGGGGGACAGAAACAGGAGTCCTCGACCACAGGATGATGCCGCCTCTCTCCTCACAAGCCCCACACTGCTTCTTGGGCTTCCAACCAAACATCTGAACTATACTTCTGGGCTTAGGGAACCCTGGAGTCTCTCCAACAAGGGGGAAAACCATAGGGTGCTATTGGGTCAGAGGTAAGTCCCCGGGACAGCAGTTGACATGGCTGGGGAAGAGAGTGACTGATGGGACTGGTCAAGTATGGGAGATAAAGTACAGTAAACATATAAAAAACACATGGGGCACATAATTATGTGTGCAATGCCTAGAGTAGATAATAATGTGCGTAAAGTTAAGATGTCCCCTATGATCTTGTTGGCTATCTTTTTTTATTCATCTATAAAAAATAACAAACAGAGAATAATGGCCGTGGGGTGGTATTATAAGTTCTCTTACACACCTGAGGTGTGTGCTGTCCATAAACCTCCAGAGTGAAGCCTTAGAGGTTTTTGAAGACAACAGGCACTAAAGGTGTGTAAAAACAAAACACGTCAGTGACTCAGTAGGTAGCACACTCGCCTCTGAGGCTGGGAGGTCAGAGGGCTGTGGGTTCAGTTCCCACATCTGGCACTTGGGTTAATATCCCAATACTGACACTGTAGTGCAGCATGAGAGAGGTGCTACACTTCTGAGGTGCCGTCTTTCGGATGAGATGTTAAACCGAGGTCCCATCTGCCTGGATTGGTGGTAGTTCAGGTGGCCGTTCAAGATCCTATGGCACTTATCGAAAAGAGTAGGGGAAGTTTTTATTAATAAGCAAAAACAAAATACTGTACAGTAATATCATACAACTGAGAGGAAAAAAAAACAAGTCAAGAAACCACAAAGAAACAAAAGGTATTCATACAATGTGAGGAAACGAAAGACAAATCCAGTGAGGACCAACCTATCCTACCCACCCTACATTGTGCCATAAATGATTACATACAGCAGGACCTAATGTCTGGAATTCATACTCATAAAGGTTGTCTAAATCAAATTGAATATGGAAAAAAAAGGTCTTGCATGCGTGTCACTTTGTTTTGTAGAATTCTGCAACATCTAGATTGCCAAATTGCTAATTTTATTCATACAAATACTACAAAAAGAGTACCCTTCTGCCATTTTTTCCATGCCGTAGGTATTTGACCCAAGACAAGAATCTCATAGTGCATGGTAGAAAATTAAGGTTCATTCCACCAATTGGCCAGAGAGTACCAAAAATTCCGAACATGAATACAGTCAAAGAACAGGTGTTGAATAGTTTCTGGGTAGCCCATACATTCAGGTTCAGGGCCAATCCTTTCCATCAATTGTTTATGTTTCTGATTGCTCTTGACATTCAACCTTTGATGACCACAAATCCAGTTCATATCCTGCATTTTACGAGGTATTCTGGGTTCTATTATGCTAGCCAACAATAAGTCTGCATTAATAGGTTCAGAAATTTGAAATAATGGGTCTTCATAATAATTTGCATTCACTATAAAAGAATAGAATGATTTTTTACTATGAGACACGAACCAGCTCAGCTCTATTTTCCACAACCTGATATATTTTGAAGTATCTCGGACATAGGAGGGGAAGCAATTTCTCAGAAGCATGCCACTTTCCCCGTCCCCAAGCTGTCGAAAAGGTAGCACCCCATAACTGCTTGCAAACCACACCCCTCTCCGTAGAGTCTAATAACATTGGTCTTATGGAGCTATAAAAAAAATTACCAAAAAAATATACCAATGGCTATAACACATTGAGGCCTCCGGACTTCCATGGTCTATAGGTATGTGCCCTTTTGATAGGATTCAATCTGCTACCCCAGAGTAATTAAAAAAAAATAAGACCCATTACTTTTGCATGCATGTGAAAAGGCAATGGGAACACATGAGAAACATATAAAAAAACAGGAGCAATATAAGCCCGAAGAAGGAAAACTCGTTTCCGTCTTGTCATCTTCCAGGATTGCTACTGAAGCACTTTTTGGTGGGCCGCCAAGTCATACACAATATCCCAGTTATGCTGCAAGGCATCTTTCATACCAAAATAAAGACCCAACAATTTTACTTTATCAGTAGTAACCGGAATATCAAAATCTACGGCCAAATCAGCATCTCCCAGAACTAGAACAGTACTCTTATCATAGTTGATTGATATGCCAGTGGAAACCCGGAGTTCATCCAATAGCTGCAGTACCCTCTTAACAGAATTTAAGTCTGCCACTGGAAAAATACAGTCATCAGCATATGCCAAGACTTTTGTAAACACAAAACCTGTTGAGGCAATAATGGGCATAACCTGATCATCTCCTGCTATTAAATGCAACACTGGGTCCAAACCAAAGACATACAACAAGGGGCTGAGCGGGGACCTCTGGCGCACCCCATGAGATAAAGATATGGGTTGACCCAAATGCCCATTTATCGAAGGTATGACTTTTGCAGCAGAGTACAAAGTATGCAATAAGTCAATCAGCGAAGATGGTATTCCATATTGCTGCAAAACATTCCGTATATGAGATTGCTGAATGGCATCAAACACTGTAGCTTGATCTAATGATAACAGGTAACCCCTCAAATTCTGTTGTAAGCCCTGCTCAATAAGATCCTGGAGATAAACAAGATTATCAACAATGTTTCTACCAGGAACTGCACATGTCTGGGTAGTTATCAATAATTTCTGAGCAACCCTGGATAAACGTGCTAACAAGATGTTGGCTAAAATCTTATAATCTGAGGTCAGTAGACTAAGAGGCCTTCAATTTTTTAAAACTTTAGAATCCCCTTTCTTATATAAGAAAATCATAACACCATGTTGCATACTATGGCCAAGACGGAGTTCGGACCAAATGGCTGCAAAAAGCAAGTGTAACCATGGTAACAATAAATCCAAGTAACATTTATAAAACTCATTCGGTATCCCATCAGTACCAGGTGAAGTATGGGTTGACAATTTTAGTACTGCCGCTCGTATCTCATCAATAGTAAACTCAGCCTCCAAACCCCCGTCTTCAGGCAATAAGGAAGGACAATCAGAAGGCCGAAAAAAATGATCAGTAGGTCTCATCTCTACATCCTGAAATACAGTCTGTATATGTAATTGAACAACCTGACAAATGTCCCTTATATCAGTTACCACTACCCCAGTGGAATCCTGTAAAGCCGACATAATAAACCGAGTAGAAGCTTGAAAGGGCACATCAAATGGATTTACCTGCTCACGCGTACCCTTAAGTAAATATTTTTGTTGAGAAGAATATCTATCTTTCCGTACTTTAAGGAAAGAAAACATCTTACTTTTGAGATCCAAAAGTTTGTGATGAGCCTCACCATCTGTTGAAGTTACGTTGGAAAGCAGTTTTAAATACTGAGCCCTGTGACCTAAGTAAGCCAAATATTGATCCCTCGCTCGTGCCATAGACAATTGAATGAAAAACTGCTTCAAGTCTTTTTTTGTGTCCTCCCACCAATCAATAGGACTGTCGTATAAAAAACATAAGTCAGAACGGAGTGCAAAAACTTTGCATTTGTACTCTCATGTTATCCTCCTTTAAAAGAATTGTATTCAATTTCCAGTAGGCATGGCCCATCAGAAGCTTTTGGTAATTCCCTATGGACACCCTGACCACCATGTGGTCCAAAGTCTCCAGAGGAAGAATAGAAACCCCGGACACTGATATTCGGTTGGACAAAAACCAAAAATCTATACGGGAGGATAGGGTACCTTTAGAAAAAGTATGTATAGGAGAAACATGCAAAATATCGTAAACATCACTGATATCATTGTCCTTAGTAATCTGAAGTAAAGCATTAGTATCACAAAATATTTTTTGAGTCTTACCGCCCCAATCACGAGGGGCTAAGCCACAATTAAAATCGCCACCACACAATACTAATTTCGAGGTGTGTAAATAGGGAGCTATACACCTAAAATGAGCAGAGCGATCAGCCTTTAGTTGTGGATTATAAACATTAATAACTCGGCAAACACAACCATTCACAATCAAATCAAGAAGCATGGCACGACCAGGGGGAAATATCCGAAGTATGCAAAATTTTAACAACCACCTCTGAAAACAAAAAACCCAAACCTGAGCACTGTTCCTCACCCAAGGACCAGAAAGAAACACCCCATCTCCAATCTTTTTCAGTCATTTTTATGTCAGATAAGGAATGCAACCGCGTATCTTGTAATAATATAACATTTCCTTTACTCTCCCTCAAGCTAGCAAAGGTAACCCTCCTCTTCAACTGTGATTTTATACTATTTACATTGATAGTAAGAAAAGTAACAACGCCAAGCATGATAAAGAAGGAGAAAGCATCATAGACATGAATAAGAAATTACTGTAAAGAAAACCAAAAAGAAAAAACAGTGTCATTTCCTTTTCTTCCATTTTTTGGGCTTCGATTTTTCTCCAAGGCCTACATCCGATATAGGTTCAGCATGTGAGAGGTTACTGAAGAGATGTCAGAATCAATGCTTTCATCATCCCCAGCTTGTTCCAATAAAAGGGTGTAAGGACTGTGCATGGGAACCAACAAAGGGTCCGTAGAAACTTGCTGTATATCCGGTGTGGTTTAAGCTTCCTTAGATCTGGTTACACTCTGTAAAGAAGAATCTTGTTGTAATGGAGTAGGCATATTATCCTGAACAAGAAGAAGACCTGAAGAAGAAGCAAGTGATGTGTCCTGATCCTCCAAAGCAGCACCAGCAGGAGAAGATTTGGGGGTGCAGAAGGAGGAATAGGACAGGGCGGGATCCTGCAAAGCAGTAGGTACAGCCATGGAATTTGAATGTGAAAGATCTGTATCAGAAATGGGGGGGGGGACATCCATAGGATCCTGAGGATGAGGTCCTTCCACAGGGTGTGGAAATGATTTAGAAGGCTGCGACTGATGAAGTAAATCATGCAGTTTCTATTTTTCTTTCTGTGCATTAGCTACTATAACATCTTGTTCTGCTCGAACGGTAGGATCCGTATTGATATGGGATGCCCAAGAGCAATTTCAAAAAGTGTGACCTTGTTCCTCACAAGGGTTACACTTCAGGGGTCTTCTGCAGTATGCACCTATGTGCCCTAAATCCCCACAAAGGCCACATTTTTGTTGATCACAAACATTGCTGAGGTGACCTAGATTCCCAATTTGTAACAGGCCCTAGGCTGTCCTGGGTAAAAAATCATCCCTCTGTCCCGTCCCAGAAAGAAACAGTTTGGAAGATGCTTAGTGAGGCCTTGTTCTAAATGCAGATCAACTAGACAACGCCAGCCCCCGGTCCAAAGGTGTTCATCATCCAATATAGGTTCAAGTTGACCCTTCACCTTACAGTGTTGTTGCAACCAGTGTGTTATGTCTGCAACATTAACCCCTTCATTTCTGAACAAAACAGTTATCTTTTTCGTGACTGGTTTCATCAAAGGAATAGCCATAAATGGTTTCCACAAGGGCGCATGTGTTTAAGGAGCTGAAACTGTTTCCAAAAATGTTCCAGCCCCACTGGGTGTTTAAAGCTAACATCAAATATAGTATCACCTGGCCTATGAATCAACGCATAGATTTCATAAGCAAAGAACTTCATACTACCCTTTAGAAGCTCACGCCCAACAAAACAGTGATTAGGGATTTCTTCAAGAGGCCCTCTGAATTTGAGACGGACTGCATTACATCTCGTCGCAGGTTCCAATAGTAGTCCAACAGTAGCAGGGAACAATTGTTCAGCTACCCTAGTGTGCCAAACCGTAGCCGGGGGCTGCTGCTCAAGAACAGGCCTTGCAGTGACTGGCTCTAAGGAGAGAGTCAGTTGTGGGGCAACTACATCTTGATTATCAGTAGCTGGGGTAAAAGAAGGAGGGTCATTTGTGGTAGGGAAATCCCCTTCAAGTTGTTTTATGACCTGTAAGGTAGGATCCTAAGTCAAAACTGGAGTGGGGGGTGTCTAATAATGGGCTGCCTGATCGGGGGGGGGGCAAAGAGTTAGGGACAGAGTTTAATGCCAAATCCTGACATTCAGAGCTTTAATCAGAGCCCAAGGGGAGCCCCGAGAGTCTGGAGGAACAAATGGGAGTAGTAAAATTCACATCCCACCCAGTACCATTAGCGTTTTTGACCCATCCTACAGCCTCCAGTGCCATTGTTACCCATGAAGCAGGAGGCAGGACAACAGTCTCCATGAAGCCCCCCTATGTACAGTCAGTGGTAGTTGAAAGAGAGCATGTTGTAGTTGGAGGACGAGGTATATCAGATGTACAAGGTCGAAGCTTGCCCTCATCCAAGGGGTTCAAATCTCTAGGAGGGAGATCAAAAGTTAACACAGGAGGAACTACTGCTGCCATAGCAACAGGAGAATCTAAAACAGGCCCAACCTCCACAGGTAGAGTGGACTTAGCCGCAGATCTCGAACTATGTAGCATTTCTAAATCAATATGACCTGCTCTCACATTGTCAGTACTCACTGCGTCATCCGGTAAAAACATACTACCAGGGAGTGTACTTGAAGGTTGCCATAATAATCCAGTCCGAAAGGCATCCGAGGAAGCAGACGCATCGTCCAAAGAAACCGAGGATTGTGTAACATCCAGATCCCGTACTGCCGGTAAAGGCTACGACGACCGCTCAAGCGCAAGCAATAAATGGTTGCTTGTGTCCAGGAACCATCGCTCCTTTTCCACAAGCTGTTGCCATAGAGATTCAGCAACTTGGGATCCAACAGACTGCAAAACCGCATCCGATGCAAGAGGCAACTCCACTGGAGCACAAACAGGTACATCAGCACTGGGTATATCCGACATATCCATAATTTTGTTAGCCATAAAGATCACTCTATGAAAAAAGAGGGCTGAGGAGGTGATCAGCACCTCAGCTTCCTACACGTCCTTCCCCTTCGATAGCAGCAAGCAAACTGCAGAAACTAACAGTCTCACAGTGCCCTACCATGAAGAGTAGGAGAATTTTTCTCGTGTCCTGGCCAAATTTCCCTCATTCACTAAAAATACCACAAACAGCTTAATCTGGTTCAATTTCGGTTGCTTACCATCTATATCCCCCTCCACCCCAGTGCCCCTGAAAAGGGACTTCTAGACCCAGTGGGTTTACCGGTCAACAAAATTAAACAACCAAACAAAACAAACAACAAACAAATAAAATGTATGTTTACACCAGTCCAAATATTTCATTTTTGTAATTTTTTTTTCTTTTTGGCCCATGATAGCGTTTGTACAAAATCAGGAGTGCCTTGCAAATGGGACTTGTCCTAATGGTGTTACAACATCTGATCCTGACTAAAAATAAAGATTTTACTACTACATAATTGCCACCATGCTCCTGGCTTCAGGTCAGCTGCCACTCCCCAGCCTCATCTGCCACTCCCCCCCCCCCCGTCCTCGCATCTGGCAGCATTCCTGAGAGCAGAAAGAAATAAAAGGAGCACTCAGAATAAATAAATGCGTGTAGCTACTTATTGCATGCCAGTTGAAAAATTTGAACCAGGAACTGGCGCGCACAGATAGCTACAGACGATTTCGTCGGGCTGGAGTGCTCCTTTTATTTCTTTCTGTGCGTAATTGAGGTTAGCTACCTCTGAGAGGAGCACCCCCTCGCTAACTGTGCACTGCTCTAAATACTTTTTGGACTAGCAGTCCTGAGAACCAGGGAGACAGTCATTAATGGGGGGCTTGGCACATATGTTTTTCTTCCCTCTGTTCCCATTTCTGGTCCCTTACACTACCCCATGATGGCAAGCCATGCCTCTGTTATCCTCGGCGATGGCAGCGCTCACTGAGCTGATGCCACCCACTGCGAAGGCGCTGACTCCCTGGCACAGTGTGGGGGGGGCTGCTGCTGCACCAGAACCTGGCCGTCTCCCTACCTCACTGGCTGGTGCTCCCTTTGGGAGTACTCCCCAGCCTGGTCGCCCAATCCCGGTAACCCCAGGCTCGCTACCAAAACCGGGTCACCAGCATGAAAGCACAAAGTGCTTCCACAGGCCATCGTGTGGTCTCATATTTTATTTTTTTATGATTACTTGTTCAGCTCTGGAGCTGAAGGGAGTTGAAACTGGAGCATGAGCAGAGCAGGTATGAAACTGTGCCTCTTGGGCTGACCTGGATGAACTGGGGCATGGATTGTTCCAACTGTGGAAGTGGCCAGTTTTTCAAAGTGGTGATAGACACAGTTAAGGATGTTCCCTCAAGGTTCAGCAGCCCCATGTGAGGTTCATAAGTTTTTGCCCACGACATTATGATCATCTAAACATTTAAAATCCACAGCAAAAAACATAGGTTGCTATGCTTATTTTTAAGTTACATGGTGAGACTTATTCCCTTTTTTTTTACTTTCTATTTATGCTCCCCTCAGCCCACTGCCCCAACCAAGGCATCTGCCCTTGCCCTCTTACATGGAGCCAGCAGTGATTCCACATGTAGACTTGGTTATTCCCCCCAGGCAGGGATGAGGTGGGGCTCGTGCACTCTGAGCTTCTAAGTTTCATCAGGACACCGAACTCGAGATGGTCAGGGAGTTGAGGATCTGTGCCGGGTGCTCCAGCTTCCCTGCATGCAGGGAGACATTTTTCCTCTGTTTTCGTGGGGCGTGATGTGCGCCATGACATCAAGTCACACTCGCCAACATCTGTCATGCTCCTCCCTCCCTCAGCATGGCTTGGTGCTTACTGTATCTCTGGCCTTCACCAGAGGCCAGTGAAGTGCTGAGCCTCATCCCCCTCCTTCTCTGGAGAAGGTGAGCAATCCACTGATGCTCAAGCATCTTCCCCCTGGCTGGCCCTCCGACTCCCCAGGCACGTTCCTGAACCTGGGTTGCTGGCCTTAATCCCTTTTTATGGTGAAAACCCATAAGGGGTCAGATTGTTTTACTTAGTTATAACATCAGTGTTTTAGGTGACAACTTGAGTATGAAAGACAAAGTGAAACAAGGACATACAATTTTTTCTCATGTTTGCTTCATTTTGTTTTCCCACAGATGCAGAAATAAAGAGTAAACTACCAATACTGTAGCAAACTCTTGAACCAACATTCCCCAAAAATGGGTGAAACATTTGTATGTTTCCAGGGCTCAAAATTCCCATTGAAATGGTGTTTCATGTACACCAAAAAACAAGCACGGAACACCAGAGTCTGCCCCCTGGTAAACCGCAATGTATACCGCTTTAAGGAGCAAAGTTCAAGCCAGCCGCCATTTTATTTTTGGGTGCCCAATTTTCCCAAGTGTTTTTTTTTGGGGGGGGGGCTACTTTTTGGCTCCGGAGACTGTTTGGCACCTTCTAAGATGATCCTGCCAACCAGAAGTCGCATTCTGTCTGCCCAGCCCAAGACTGATCGAAATCTCACGTTCACTAGTGAGATTTCGGTCTCAGGCTGAGCCACTGCACACTTGCTTTCCCTCACTCCCAGAGTGGCAACCATGCTGACAGGACTCTCTTGCTCTCAGACTCCTCACTCCAGACATCACAGCTGCTCCAATGGTGGTCTGGAAAATTGGAAGGGGGCTGACTGAAACGGGAAGGTGTAGGAAAATGGAACTAACAGTACAGTTAGGATATTGGGAGGTGAGAGGGTTGATTGTGAGTATTGTTGGTAGAGACAGGATTTTCTGCAGCTGATGAGCGTCAGTGAGTTTCAAGGAAACAGTCAGGGGGTCTGGAATAAACGGAGGACAAACGTGCCATTTTGCTGTGTTTTGCAGACTTAGCCAATTTCTTTTCAAAAATTAGACAGACTGCCTAAAAAAGGAAGAACAAAATGAAAAAGATCAACAAGTGAAAACTTTTACAGGGAGGACATTGCCTAGAACAAAAAAACATTCCTTGGCACAGAACACGAAAGGCAAGAAGGGAAACAAAAGCCAAGGGAAAACCAACTTTGCCTTAGTACTCAGTGCATTTAGTTTCCAGCCCAGAGACCGATTTTATTGCCCAGTTTCAGGGAGGGGCACTGTGCCACAAAATAACAGGCAAGCATGCCCTAATTTCCCTGATTTGGCGAGGCAAAAAAGTCCTGATGTTTTCCCTTGTTTTGGTACCCCCCCCCCAAAATAAACAGCAGACATTTCTTTTACATTTTTTATTGACAAAAACACATTAGGCTGTAACATTTCACTGAAGCAACTTTATTTTGTGCAGCTCATTTTCTTTTCTGAGCAGACTTCACCCTGTGGGAAAAAAAAAGAAAAATTAGACTCTAGGCAGTTAACAAATTTGCAATTGGCCAATAATATATAAATGTTCTTACCTGATTTGAGGACGAATAACAACACCCAACACTCACTCACCTCTGCGGTTGAATCTGCAACACAGCAAAAACATTTTAGCAAGGCCACCAGGGCTAAAAATATTGTGATATAAATCTGCTTGACACTCACCTTGAATAGAAAATTCTCAATTGCTACGGGGACCCATATCTCTCTCTGGGGTGTCACGGGGTGGATTTATCCCAGTTAGTTCTGCATCCACTGGCCCTTGCCTGTTTGGACAGGGTATGCTTCTTTGCTGGCAAATTATAAGAAATTGCCAGAACTGCCAAGATGTGGCATTTTTGGAATGGAGTAAAGAACCCTAAGACCATAGCAGCAGAGAAGGAGGCTCTTAGACAAAAGGAGAGAGAGATGCAGCTTATGACAAAAGTAAATGAGTGCGTACTTTCCAAGAACACTGGGTAACAAAGTACGATTGGGTTAATCTTGACCCTGAGAAAAACGTAATGTTTTGTAAAACATGTAGGAAATTCCCAGACATTGCAGACACAACATCAGCATATTATGAAGGGGGCTGCAATAATTTCACTGAGCAATCTTTACAAAAACATGCCAAGTCTAAGAAGCACCCCTTGCTGATGCCATATTTGGTAGCCGAATCCCAGCAGGCATCTGCTGACAAAGCAATCGAAATGCTCAATTCCAATGTGGCACATTGTGTGCAGATCTTAATTCAAAATGCACATGCTTTGGCCAAACACGCTAGACCATATACAGACTTCCAGTGGATGTGTGACCTTGACAAATGTAAAGGGGTTGATACTGGGGAAACCTATCACAATGGCAAATCATGCCGCATGTTCATTAGTAATATCGCTGAGGTGGAATGTAAGAAGCTGGTGGATGTGGTGAAGAATGCGAACTTCATGTCCATAATGATAGATGGTGCTACACATTCCAGTATAAAAGAACAGGAAATAATTTACATAAGAACAGTAAACAAGGGGGTGCCAGATTTTTTTTTGTGTCCCTGGAAAATCCACACAAAGCTGAGGCAGCATCAATCACAGCATGCATAGATCAGGCCATGCTGTCACAGACAGAGTCAGCAGAGTGGAAAAACAAATTGGTAGGGCTTGCCACTGATGGGGCAGCAGTGATGCCCAGTAGAAGGGGGGGGGTGGCCGTACTACCGAAAAAGGATCGTCCTCATCTAGTCACAATCCACTGCAATGCACATAGGCTGGAGTTAGCCCTGAAGGATGTCTTAAAAAACATCACGTATCATAAAAAAATAGACCAATTACTGCTAGGGATCTATCTGTTTTATCATTTTTCACCACTAAACTGTAAAAATCTGAGAGAGTCCTGTCAGGCAGTGAGAGCAAGATGCCTTATTCCAACCAGAGTGGGAGGAACCAGATGGGCACAACACAGATTAACAGCACTGAAAGTGCTCATCACGGACTACCCCGGGATCCTGATGCACTTCCAACAGGTATGTACTAGTGTCCCAGACTCCATTTTAAGCACAGTCTTCTAGATTTGTTTTAAAATTGGAACTGCTAAAGCAACAACTTGTGCCTTTTTTTGTCTTCTCAGATGCAACATGACGGATCCCGAGGGGGACCAAGCAGTGAAGGCCAATGGCTACCTGAAGACCATGCAGACCTGGAGATGTCTACGCTACATTCACCTGGTGGCAAACATCCTGGAAGAGTTCACAAAAGTCAGCCTGCTTCTTCAAGCAAATGATACTTCAGTGGGAGAGGTATTTGAATCACTTCAGGACTGGAAGGACTGCCTTGTAAAGCTGTAAACAAGGTAATTTTGTTTTCCAGAATGATGAAGTTTTAGCTAGACTATTTCCCTCCACCCTAGCCAGAAAAAAAAATGTTATCTCTGTCAGAACAAGTTAGGTCAGGCCAGGGAGATAAGTGTGTTTTTCCTTTTGTTCTTGTTTTCTAGACCTGGAAAGCACTTGAGAAATCTGGATGCCTTGGAGGGACCTGAATTCAATGGATACATCCTATCTCTTGATGAAGTGGACCAGTTTTCCACTGACAGAGATACACTACTGACAGCCATGATCCTAAATGTCACAAACAGGTTTGAAGACATGCACCAGTCGGACTCCATTATGGTGGCCATGAACCACATTGTGAACTTTAAACAGTGGCCAACAAACCATGTGGACTTGACAGGTGTGTTAGGGTGGGAAAATAACTCTGACTGGGTAGCACTGGGAGAATCATCTTTAGTTTAGCGAGGTGGAGGTGAGACATTTTTTTTCCAGTTTGTTTCAGATTATGCGGAGGATGCAGTAGCTGGTGTTGTAGAAGAGTTCAGACCAGTCCTCATAGAACAGAACATACATCATGTGTAGCAGAGTGGACCAAACTAAAAAATCACATAAAGAGAAGGTGAATTTCTTCTACCACTAACAAGCAGCAAATTCTCAATGTACTGTCAGGCTGCAGATCAGGCCAGGGTACATTCATGTTTGTTCTCCCCTGCCCCCAAATAAAAAAGGTATGCCAGTGCTGTAGAAACAAAGTGGCCAGATATTCATCAGGCTTGCCAAGACAAATGCCACAACATTTTGGGACTAGTAACCTTAATTCATACTCTACTAGTAAGTACAGCTGTTTGTGAACATGGGTTTAACCTAATGAAAATAATAAAATCCGATTGGCAAAGTTCATTAGGAAAAGACAGTCTGATAGACTTAATGAGGATCTCGTTACATACACCATGTGAACAGGAATTTGATCCAATTCCAGTTGTTGTGTACTGGTTAAAAAGTGGTAGACTAAACAAAAAGGCCTTCTTTGCAGCCATATAGTCCATGGAACAAAAAAACAAAGCAGTGAGCAGGAGGAAGAAGAGGCAGACAGCTCAGACTCAGAAGTAAATTTAGATGAATCTTTCATATCTGAAACTTATTCTGAAAAACTTTTATCTGATGATGATTCTCATGTTATAGCTGATGAAGGACTTGAATGTACTCCGATGTCAGTGTTGTGCCCTAGTACTAGTTCACAGGAAACTGTTAACTGTGCGGAGAGGGGGGATTCTTGTATCACTGAGTACTCTCGTCCAGATGATGACATGAATCTGTTGTGATCATGTCCTCCACATTTAAGGTTTGGCCTTTCTTTGCCACCCAACTGTTGAGTCCTGCTTGGACTAATGTCTTTATTTTTCCTACAAAACAGTGCAATTTTGCTATTTACAATCAAGTTCAGCTTAGTGCCACTCCAGGTTTTTGGTGGCAAAAATAATTGTGTGGTCATGGTGCCAGATTTACAGGTCACAAAGGTTTGATCAGTGCAGTCTAATTTGTCAAATCTGTGAGCTCTCTCAGTCCTTGTTCTACTAATTTCAGTTTTGTTATAACAGACATGTGTAGACTAATGCTAACTTGTCGAGCAGCAGCACAGATAGCCAGTCCTAGCACAGTCCATCAGTCAAGTACAAGTCGGTGAGGCAGCTGAAAATAATGCACCAATCGGGTACTGTTTTATCTTACAATTAAATGTGCCTGCAATTTATCTGAGGGAGGCAGCTAAGTACCAAGTAGTCCAGATTTGGGTATGTGAACAAAGTATCTTCCAGTCTTCATCATTTTTCTTCCCTTCTTAGTAGCCCTGACTCCCTACAATAAAATAATCATGGAGAGTCCACGCACTGCCATGAGACGTGGCTTATTGGACCACTCAGCACAGCAAAAATCAGATAACGAACGGTACGGTAACATTCTGGCCAAACTGGATTTCCACATAAAAATTACTAAAATCTATTATGATTTAGGAGCGGGGTGTTTTAAATTTGTAAAATCTGGCCAACTGGTTATGTCACGGTAATAAAACTATCACGTACTGTCACGTGCTGTAACAAATCATGTTGGATTAGCTGAATCATGAGCTTCTGCTTACACTGGCCAGATTCATTTTTTTCGTATCCTCGTCTTGATGGGGTAGACAAAAAGCAAGAAGACAAAAAGATACTCATCATGAATGTCAATTGCTCACTGTCATCAATGAAAGCAAAATCAGTGTCCAGGGTTTTGTGCTGCATTTTTGGGTTAAATTGCATCATACACATTCTTACTGTGAGTGTCTATATTGCCATGGATTTCAGACAGACTTTCTGTTTTTCACTGCTTGTGTCAATTATTGTCAACTGTGATGAGACTGCTGTCAGTCAGTGCTGCAAAAGCACTTTGACAAAATGTTTGTAATGCCTGGCTGCTATATTCATTCTGTGCATCACTCTTTCTGTACATGCACAGAATAAAGTGGAAGTCCAACACCTTACCTACAAGGTAAAGAGAAAAGAAAACACAGAAAAATAAATGCATGGACCATTTTTAGAACTTGTATTTTGCCTTTTAGTGCCTGTTATTTAGTCAAACAAGGATGTACTGATGGTTGGTGACATTTTGATAGCAGGTATACAAAAAAAGGAAGTGGCGTACCACTTTCGGGGACAGAATACCAAATCTGGAGAACTGGTAATCTGTGCAGTACACCACTTTTTAAAACGAATTTCTAGCCCTGGTTTTTAAGCATACAATCATTTCAGTCCCATGTCATTTTCATAAAGCATTTTGATAAATGTAGAATATGGCTGTGAATATTGCAAAAGAAAGAAATATAGGGGTTGCCATGGTACTTTTGGTTATATCTGCTTTCAAAGTTTCAGAGGTGGTCTGATCAGGACAAAAGTAATTAAAAAATCCCAATAAAAAATTAAAATTGACAGACAGCTATTCAAGCTATTCAAAAGTACCCACAGAATGACAAGAACTTTAATATAATTAGGAAAACAGAATAAGCAAAGATAGAGCAACCTGAACATAAAGCACCTTGAATGCTGCCAGTGTTTGCAATGGTGGGAGCTCATTTCCTTGCAGCCATCCTGTATATATTCTTCATCAGGACATGACATGACATTAGAGAATAAATAATTATTCTAATACTTCTCCCATATATTTAAGAATGTCTTGTGTCAGCAAACAGCCTTGAAAAGTTTTTTGAGTGCATCACACAAATGGGAATCTAAAACATTAGGGAATGTGTTTAAATAAAAAAATGGATCACCACCACCACTCGAGTTTAACGTTTGTCTTCCAAAGACTGATGGTGCTGGTAAAAGTGGTGGAGATCTCTCATCCTTGAACTGCTCTGTGGCCATGCTGAAGGTTGTTGTAAGTGAGCCACTGTGAGTAACTGAACGTAAGGAAAAGTTCATTTTACATTGAGCCGGTGGCAAATCCCCACAATGCACATGTGAGACATGTATTATCACTCATGTATTACAGGGTTTTACATTCTTGAAGATCAGTAAATCAACACTGTTAACCAGTAAATTTGTAACTTTATTTTGCAAAAATTGGAGGAGCTAAGAGCTGGCTTGTTGACTGTGATGCTGGTGATCCGGGTTCAGGAATGAGCCTGGGTTGCCAGATAGCCAGCTAGGGGAGGAGGCTTGAGCATCCCCATGGATGCTTGCCTCTTCTAGGATGGGAGATGTCTATGGTCCACTGTGCAAGCCTTCTCTTGGGAGCCACAGGGCATGAGGTGCAAGCAGTTCAGCTAGGGGAGGTAGAGATGAGTGGACAGTCTGTAAATGCCTGTTGCATGCACACTGGAGGCATATTACATTACCATCCCAGGGGAGTAGCAATAAATGTGGGAAAGTACTGGCCACTGGCAGAATGAAGCATGGCACCCATAGGCATCACACCATTGACTGAGCTCTTCATTGCTGGATTTAGTCTCTGGAGGAATATGTTCCACCCAAAGGACTCACCATCGCTTTGGCATGCTAATGCACGTAACTAGGCCATCCTGAGCCCACATGGAGTGTATGAGGGGGCTGGCCTGAGTTGTTCGGTCTTTTTCTTTTTATTTTAAGGGAGTTCAGGGGCATTTCAGGGTGTGCTGCCTAACTTTCAACCTTTTTGGAAGAAGAGTAATGTCTACATGGTATGCTCTGAGTCAAGCAAAGATGTTAATAATTTTGTACATCTTCCTTTACACCATTTTCCAGCATCTCATGTCTATGGAGTGCTTTATATTTCACCAGCTGTTAGTGCAATACAGTCCCTCTTTATAATCTTTCTGAGTCTCCCTGACCCAGGGCAGCTTTATACCAATCTCTTTCTTTACCTTCCCACAACTGGGTAAACTAAGAGGCCATGTGTCCCATAGGTGAGGAGTAAACCTGCTCTTAGGTCCTTACATAGCTCTGTTCTCTCAGGCTGCTGCCCAGTACATTTCTGGTTAATTTGTCCATTCTTATTCAGAATTTACCCTTTGGGACAGGGGTTTGAGCCCATTCTTGGCCCCCTGCACAGGACATACCCTATTACTTCTTTGCACAAAGGGCCCTGTACCTTGCAGGCAAGTGGAAAACATAGATTTAGATCCCACAAAGGCTTACACCTCTTTGTCTCCTTCTGTCCATTTTTTCATACTCCCTTGTTTTCTGTACTCTTTTTCTCTGTACCTTACATTTTTTTATGTTTCAGTCCCCTTATTTTATTTTCCCGCCATCTCTCTCGTTCACTCTCTGTCTGTGTTTCATAGTCCATCAGGGGCTTTCTTTTCAAAAAGAAGACCCCTGACACTTCACTGGTAGGCTGTCTATCCTTCCACCTTCAGAGAATTCTTTCTGCCTCCTCCATAAGCTGCTTCTCTCTCTCTCTCTCTGCAGGGAAAACCAGCTGATTCCTTCCTTCGTTGCCACCTCACATCCTTTCTGCCGGCTATCTCTCAGTTCCTTCATCGAAACTCTGCTGCTGGTCAGCCACTGAAAAAGAGTTGTCAGATATCCAGCCAGAACTGTTTTTCTGGGGGAGACCTTTCCCTTTACAAGAGCTACCAAATGGTGATGGTAAATTTGTCTACCTGGCTGTTATTCTGTCCAAACAGGTCATCCTTTCCCCACTAGAAAAATGTTTCACCTCCTAACTACAAGGTTTAGCTAAACTGACTCTCCTCAGCTGCAGGCATGGAGAGACTAATATATTCATTCAGGCATAGGCTGAGAGGCTACGAGGCCATATGGTGAAAATTTAAAGAAGAGTATTTATTTCTTTTTTGAATTTTGATGACCAGGTAGACCCACTGACACCACAGGCCCCTTTTACTGGGGTGACCTCGGATTAGTTACACATACTATTTTCCATACAGTAAGAGCATATATTGTGTGGAGGGAATAACTGGGAGTATTGACACAGGCAATGCATACAAACTGAAGTTGGATAAAGTAAAAACAGGATACACAACCATATACAAACATCCATACAAAGAGAGAAATCAAAACTAATACATTATTGGTTATGCCTACATATCATAAAAAATCCATATTGCAAGCTGCTGCAGAGCAAGAGTAAGGAGGAAACACCAGGGTGAGGGAGAAATTAGATCAGGTTATACAGGGAAGCCCTCAGGTCCCTTTGAATGGAGAAAGCACCTGGGCCAGATGAGATACATCCCAGAGTGCGAGGGAACTGGCTGATGTCCTGGTAGTCCCTCTAGCAGAGCTTTTCAACATCTCTCTGAAGATTGGGTGGGTGCCGCAAGACTGGAGGGTGGCCCATATCATGCTGATCCACAAGGGAGGATCAAGAGAGGAAGTGGGAAATTACAGGCCCGTTCGCCTGACATCGGTGGTCGACAAGGTGATGGAGGGTATCGTCAAGGAAAAGCTAGGGGGGTTACTGGAGCAAACTGGGTACTTGGACAATAGACAGCATGGCTTTGTCACGGGAAGATCGTGCCAGACAAACCTTGTTGAGTACTATAACTGGGTGACGAAGGCCCTGGACCAGGGTAGGCCAGTGGTCATCCTCTTTCTGGACTTTAGCAAGGCATTTGATTCGGTACCCCACAGTGGCCTGCTGGCTCAGCTGAGGGAAATGGGGGTAGGAAGACAGTTGTTAAAATGGATAGGAAATTGGCTATCTGAGCGTACTCAGAGGGTGGTGGTTGGAGGGTTAGCCTCATCCTCAAGGTGGATTACTAGTTCGGTTCCCCAGGGGTCAGTGCTGGGGCCACTCTTGTTCAATGTCTATATCTCAGACATCAGGAGGGGGATCAGGAATGAGATGAGTCTCTTTGCAGATGATTCAAAGCTGGGTGCGGTAGTGGATGGGGAGGAGGGGAGGGTGGCCTTGCAGGAGGACCTGGAGGCTCTGGAAAGGTGGTCCAGAAAATGGAAACTAAAATTCAGTGCTAGGAAGTGCAAGGTTCTGCACCTGGGAGTCAGAAATCCAGGCCAGGGGTATACCTTGGGAGGAGACATGATTCAAGTCATGGAGGGTGAGAGGGACCTGGGGGTTGTGGTAGATGTCAAAATGAACAACTCAGTGACCTGTAGGAGGGCAGCGGCAAGGGCAGATAGGATGCTGTAATGCATCACCAGGGGGATACCTCCAGAAAGGCAGAAGTGATCCTTCCACTGTACAACTGCTTGGTTAGGCCACACTACAACTATTGTGTACAGTTTTGGAGACCACATTTAAAGAGGAACATTACACTCCTAGAGAGGGTCCAAAGGAGGGCAAAATGATCTGGGGCCTGGGGGAGAGGACCTATGAGGAGACATGACAGAGGTGTTTAAGTACATGAAAGGGATCAATAAAGGAGGTCCAGTCAGGGTTCTCCAAAGGAAGGAGGGAGGGGCAACAGGAGGTCACAGGTGTAAGCTGGAAGGGGGCAGGCTCAGAGGGGAGAGGAGGAGAAGAAGTTATTTCACTGAAAGGGTGGTGGAGCCATGGAATGCACTGCCCAGGGAGCTGGTAGAGGTGGAGATTGTGAACAGGTTTAAGCGGGGATGGAACAGGTACAGGGGAGGGTAAATCTGACCAGGCCCAATACAGGTGGAACATCTGGGACTGGGGACAGTACAACCAAAGGGGGGGGACACCAAAATCGGCCCTCAGTGCGGGTGCTGAAAATCGAGCACACTCAAGAGACCGTTAGGCCTATTCTGCTGGCATGTTAGTATGTATGTTAGTATTTACTCTGGGGTTGCAGTATAGTGCTAGCATGAGCAACATGTCTTAGACCACAGAAGGGACTTAAGCTGTTTGTTATCTCTCCTTTCTGGATGAACTCATAAAATTCTGGCACAAAGAGACATACTAATTGTCTCTGAGGCACTCATATGGGCCTTACATTGTAACCATTTGTAGGTGGTCTTAATTTGCTTGCAACAGGATACTGGTTACACTGTCACATATATTCCATACCCTTCATAATGTATGTTTTATGTATGTAGCCATTGCTATGTTTTTTATTACTATGACCCACTTAGTTCTGTGCCTTGTATGTATTTTCCTCTTAGTCTGTTAGCCTTTTATAAAATCATAACTAAAAAAAAAACCGTCTAAAAAGCTAGTATTATGCCATCTGGAGCTCTATATTCCAGCTCCTCAATTTAGTCCTATAGGACCTGCTTTTGCCTGTATTGTGCTGAAACTGTGTCTTTTAATTTCAAGCAGACCTTATCTAACTTCCCATCTCTGTCTTCCATTTCGGCACTCTTGTTGAAAGTCTACAAATGTCAGCTTGAACAGTAGATGGTGTGCTGCTCGTGTTGGCTATGTCCTTAATTATTATAATCAACATTTTTTTAGGTAGGCAGTATCTGCTAAAGCGGTAGGATAATCAGTGGCCATTTTGTCAGCGAGGGGGTCCCAGGTTTCACTTGATGCTCTTGAAGTAATTATTGAAGAAAATCTTTAAATAAGTGGATGCTCTAAGAAACTGCTCTGAATCTCTTTGTCTCTTTTTTCTCCCTCTCTGCTGGATGGGCAGATAATTGGCTTGATTCTGTTGAAGATGCTCTCTGATGAGAGCAAACTATCTAGGTAGCCATCTTATAGGCTGCACGGGCAGTGACTCATGGCATTGCCTTTTTATAAACACAGTCACCACTAAGAGCTGAAAGGGAAGTGGGAGCTAGAATTCTACATAATGCAATACATATTTTGGGGGTGGATAAGGGGAGGTTAGGTGGGAGACCATCTAAATAGATCTTTGAGGTGCCCAAGCAGAAGCCTTTGAGTGTTGGAAGGTAAGGGACTCATTAAAGAGATGAAGAAAAAGAATTCTGCTGAAGTCTTTCCCCTTCCCCCCCTTTCCTTGGAGGCAGTATGGTGCAGTGGTTTAAGGCTCTGAGCTGCAAACCTGGAGACCGGGGTTTGAATCCCACAGCCCCCACTTGCATACTGTGTGACTCTGAGCAAGTCACTTAACTTTCTTGTGCTCCCAGGTCGCACCTGAAAACAAGCTTCAGCTTAGTGTGCCTTTCCTGGTTAAACAATTTCCCCTTTCCCTATATTTAATTAAAAAAAAGGAATCAACCACTGCCTCTTAACTATTCAAAAAAGTCTCTCAACTTGTGTCTGCATGAAAATCTGTTTGACTTTGTGTAAGGTAAGCTTTGAGGACTGCTGCAGCATCTACCACTACAGGGAGAGGGCTTGCCCACTTCACAAGGTCCTTGGTACATTCACAGTGAAAACACAGGAAGTAGTTTTTGGTATGGGAAGTCCTGGCTAAATGCAAAGCATTGTGGGTACATGTATGAAAATAAAACCAAAGAGAACAATCAACATCTTAGTCATAACATGAAATCAAACATCCACTCATCAACAAATGTGTAGTGCAGGTATATAAAGAGATCTCTTTTCTGTTCTTGCAAGCCCCCACATCTCAGATTTTATGTTCTTTTCACTGAAACATATGTGGCTAGTCTGAAGGGTGTTTCTTTCAACCTCATTTCTACAGTTGTGATTTCCAGGAAGGTCACTCGAAGTAACAGCAGCTGAGAAAGTGAATACAGTAAATTTGTTCCATTCTGAAGCTTCTCTAGGTTTTGATTCTGCTGGTTAAACCTCTTCTGCATAATCAAGGTTTCATGGCTATACTTGGAGTGAAAGGTCATAATGAAAAATAAGCATTCTCAGGAAACAAATGATAGTGGGAAGAGTAGCCAAAAAGACACTTTGTAACACTTTTTATGAATGACTTGTATCCCAGAGCATGAGAAAGATATATCTGGAATGGTACATACAGTATATATCACCACATTCAATTATCAATATAGGATTGAAGATTATTATTCCTCAGGAGTGCCAATATATAGGGGAATATCTATATAGCACAGTCAGATAGCTCTACAGCATACTGAGCTATAATGCAGTCACTCTACATCATTTGGGGGGAGCTTGGCCCACTCACCACTGTGAAGGAGGAAGTCTGATGTAAGGGGGGATGGTAAGCAATTGAGAAGGTAGGAGGTGGGAGGTTGGTGAGAGTAGATGCAGGTGGGATAGCTGCAGGCAAATAGGTGATAAAATATTTATAAAAAAATCACAGAAATAGTAAATGTCATCAAAAGTCATGGACCTATTGTGTGTTAAACAAATAACCTCTGTTTGTCATATTTTTTTTTATAATTCAAACTTTTATTGAGAGTTCAAAAGACTCCATACAAGGCAAGAATATATGAGAATTCATTGTATATACAGTTTCATGTAAAATTATACAACTATATGGAAGAACTACAGCTTTAATTAAAACTTGAATTGTAAAGTATTTCTGTTCCTTATAAGATCCGAACATGAATAAAACTTTCAGCTATGTTGTTTTGATTTTGCAAAAAACAGAATGTAAGAAAGGGTTCCATTTGTCTAAGAACTTCTCAATATGATCACTGCAAACAAACGCCACCCTTTCATAACTTGATCTGGTAGTGATATCTTCTAACCATTCAGAAAATGTGGGAGCTGAGACTTGTTTCCAGTATCTAAGGACTAAGTTTTTAGCAGAAATCAAGACAACTACTAACCATAACGTTTTAGCCTGCGGCCATCCTACAAGGTCAGACATGATTCCCAATAGCACTAATCTTTCAGATGTAACAATTGATTTGCCCAGAATTTTTCACATGCCCCGAAAACCTCATCCCAAAAGTTTTGTAATAGTGGACAGGACCAGAGTATAAATGCAAAATAGAACCAACATCATTAAAACATCTACAACATCTATTACTATCAGCCAGGCCCAATTTGAACAGTTTCTGTGGTGTGTAGTACCACTGGTGCACTATTTTATAATGCGTTAACCTACCCTTCGCTTCTTTACATGCCTTGAGAATATTTGACCAGCTGTGATTCCATTCCTCTAGTGAGATGTTAGTGCCTAATTCCATTCCCCACTTTTGGATTAAAGTCTGAATTGGGTTATCCCTAGAGTCCATGACCAAGTTATATAAATTTCTACATCCCTGACTAGTCGAACGTATCTTATCCAAGCAATGAGTAGGGGGCAGTGTGACAGAGTTATTTAACTTTTCCCTATGAATTTGTCTTAGTTGCAAGTATTTAAAAAATTACATCCTGGGCAAATTATATATTTTTTTGCTAAATCCGTAAATGACATTAGGGAGGGGCCGTGTTTTGGTCTACTAGATCATCTAAGTATAGAATGCCCTTTCACTCCAAGTTTGCCAATCCAAAGTTTTCTCCTCAATTTGGAATATTTTATTATGCCAAATAGGACAGTGCGGTGAAAGAGCTGGATTCCAATCCAACGTCCTGGCTGTCTTGGACCAGGCCCTAGATGTAGCTCTTAGAATGGGATGGGATTTTACCTCTTTTGGAAGCTCAGCAGATAGGACAACTCTGGGATTAGCCCCTCTCAATAGGCGCTTTTCAACCTCTACCCATCCTGGGGTTGCTATTGAACTCCGTATCCACAGAGATCTTATGCTCTGTGAAACCAGGAAGATATCATGCCTTGTGCGAAAGTCTGGGTAGTTAAAACCACCTCTTGTTATGGGTTGTTGTAGCTTAATCTTAGAAATACTAGCCAGTTTATTGTCCCACAAGCAGTTCAAAAAAGCTGCATCTAAAAGTTTGTAATATTTCTCAGGTAGTTGTATTGGCCAATGATGCAATAAGTAATAGACGTTAGGAGCCAAAATCATATTTATTGCCTGAATTTTACCCCAGAATGACATAAGCATTGGCTGCCATCTCTGTAAATCTAATTTCAGTTAATCTAATAGGCCACTAAAATTAATTTTACTGATCTTATTAATAACCTCACAAATTTCAAGGCCTAAAAATGTGATGGTCGAAGTAGAAATCTTAAAATTATTCTGACTAAAGTCCATGCTATTTACAACTTTGTAAATTGGGAGTATTTCTGATTCTTCAAAGTTTATTTTAAAACCAGAGAATGAGGCGAAGGAATGTGACAGTCCCAAAAGAGTACGTAATGATGTCCCCAGTTCAGAGAGAGTAAGTAGTAAGTCATCTGCATAAGCCAGAAGTTTATGTTTACCCAGACCCATACCTTTAATTTCAGCTGTGGACCCTAATTTAATTAATAATGGTTCTAAGGCTAAAATAAACAATAATGTAGATAAGGGGCATCCCTGTCTGGTCCCCCTGTGAATGGCAAAGTCGCTAGACAGCACCCCGTTCACTTTGACTTTGGCCATGCTTTGGTTAGATAGAATTTTCACCCAGCCAGATTGGATTTTTCCAAAACACTTTGTAAATACCTCCATTCTAGACACTCAAAAGCTTTACTAGCATCCAAGGACAAAAGGAAGGGTTTATGGGTGGACTTCTTAACATTATATGTTATGTAACACCTTCTTGATCAAGTCTGCACTGTTTCTGCCCTTCACAAAGCCTACTTGATCTGGATGAATTAATAGGGTAATGACCTTATTTAATCTATTGGCCATCATTTTTTCTATCAATTTACAATCTGCATTAATTAGGAAAATAGGCCTATAACTATTGCATCTTATAGAGTCTTTGTTCTTTTTTGGTAAGACACTTATGACTGCATCCCTCATTGAAGCTAGTAATATGCCTGACTCAAAAGATTCAGTGAAAACTCTGTTTAACAGGGGAGCCATATCTTGAGCTGTTGCCCTATAAAATTCTCCTGTAAATCCATGTGTGCCTGGTGCCTTTCCAGTTTGTGTTGCCATGGCTACTTTAACTATTTCTTCTTTGGTAAAAGGTTTATTTATTTAGTGCTAGTTTTTCTTTCTCTGAAAGGACAGGCAGCTTAATAATGCTCAAAAAGGATTGAAGTAAACCTTCGTCAAAGGTTACTTCTGATTCGTATAGCGTACAAAAAATCTTTCAAAATGTTTGGCAATTAGATCTGCTGAATGCACCACTGTATTTTTATTGAATCTAATTAAAGCAATTTTTGTAGATTCTGTATTTTTATGAAGTCTATGTGGCAATAGTTTTCACTGAGCTTCTCCAGACTCCCAGTATTTCTGCTTCAGTCGAAAGACTGCAAATTCAGCCTTACGATTAAGTATAGTGTTAATCTCATATTTAAGTCCTACTATTACTGGCAGTAATTGTGAGACTGTACAACCTGACTGTACTTAGAAGGACTCTTTTATCTTGAGCTCTTTTTCTGTGTTTGATAGTTCTCAGTTTTGTATTTTCTTCTTATGGCTAGCAAAGGAAAAGATGCAACTTCTCAGACAGGCCTTCAGTGCATCCCACAGGACCCCACTATTCACTTCCCCATTATCATTTATTTCAAGAAATTGTTTGATTTCTGTGGACAACATCTTAACAAACTCTTTGTCTATCAGTAAAGTACTGTTAAATCTCCACACCCCTTTCGTATCCGGGATGTCTGTTATCTGTAGGCCACTAGATACTGGTGCGTGGTCTTAAATGACCATGTTTCCTATATTACTACTAGCTAAGCCATCTAGTAACTATTTAGATATTAGTATATAATCTAATCTGCAATACGAGTTATGCCTACAGGACCTAAAAGTGAAGTCTTTATCTTTAGGGTGTGTCATTCTCCAGGAGTCAACCAAGCCTAGTTCCTTACAGAATTTGTTAAATGCTTTAGAGGAGGTTATCTGGTCTGATGTCATCTGTGAGCTTCTGTCCAAATAATTATCCAACACAGAATTTATGTCCCCAGCCAAAATAACAGATTTTAAGCCAAATGAAACAAGTTTGTCCACCATATCTGCAAAACATTTACCCTGACTGGCATTTGGAGCATATAAGTTCACCAACGTGATATCCACCCCGTCGATCTGTGCACTTAGAATAATAAATCTGCCTTCTGGGTCTTCTAACTTAGTTTGAATTATTAGATTTAGGTTCTTGTTAAATAAAACACAAACACCTTTGCTCTTTAAATTGTATGAACTTCTCACTACTGTACCCACCCATTTTTTTTAGCTTCTTTTTAGCTTTTTTAGTTCTTCCTCTGTGAAATGCATCTCTTGAATAAATGCTATGTCTGTTTGCAGTGACTTGAGAAATGAGAGAATCTTAATCCTTTTAATAGGACTATGGCAACCCTTAATATTCCATTAAACTATTAAGATTTTCTTATTATCTATTGACATGTTTATTATGAATTATCATTTTATAGCAATACTAATAATCTCATCTATAGAATATACTTGGATGTAATACAATCAAAAACTAAGATTACGCACTAACAATACCTATTTTCAATATCCCATTAATATTATGATAAAAAGTATTATATTTTAGTCACAAATTTGAAACCACCTACTATGACAATACGATCTCTAAATGGAATATATAAGAAAATGACCTCAAACTGTGATTCATTTAAGTAACAGTCAGTATTGATGATTTCACACACTTTACCTTTTTCAAACCCTCTTTTCTTTGCTATACATGGACCCACTAAAGGTCACTTCACCACACATCAGTGGTTAAACACTGCTATAAAACTAAGTCACTTCAACAATAAGAAGCACAAATTTTAGGATTGTAAAGGGGTAAAGTTCATCCTGTCACATAAGATCTGCTAATTACCTAATAAGTTGAGAGTTCAGCTTTAAAGTATGTTACAGATTATGTACCCTTCTGTTACTAGATAGAAACAGTACCCAAACAATCTACCTCTCTTAAAAGTATACTGATTATAATCTCCTGTCCACAATATATAACATTCAAGAACAGGTAGATTTAAACACATACTGAGCAACATAGAAAGACAAACATCCAGTATTGCCTCTTGCCAATATCTAGTGCTCCACTTCTCCTTTTTGTTAAGTACAGTAATGCATTATATTTTATCACAGCTCCCTGTAATCAATATAGCACCATACTAGCCAATTCCTTTAGAGTTTCGCTTTTCACATCTCAGAAGTCTCATGGTCCAAGTGTTGCCATGGTTTCCTGTGACCCAGCTGGTACAGATAGACTCTATTATATCAGTGCCCTAGGCATATATTTTATTATAGGTCAGATGTTCCATAAACTGTCTGAGCTTCCTGCGACTCTTGGTTGCGAACTGACCATAAGAGATTAACCTTAATGTTATGTGTAGGTTTAGTTCTTAGCACTCCAGATACATAGCAAAATTAAGGTTACCAGAATTTACATAAAAAAGATACAGTACACATAGACATGGACAACTAGATAACTTCCAAGAACTGTATGTCATATGTTTTATGTTTTTATTCTGAGCTCAAAAAAAACAAAGTATTAACGTTGCAGTAATTATTGTAGTGCTGCAACTATCCCCAGTGCAGTGGTAGGTTATATAGTAATCGAAGTGATCTATTAAATAGATGAACTCTGACACATTTAGAACAGCTATCTCAATTAAAAATAAATCAACAGTTTAACTTCTGTTGATAATCAGAAGCTCCCTTATAGATAAATCTCGTCCATACAGTCAACATGTTAGGCAGTATTAAAAGGAAAGAACTTATACAAATGAATAAACTCAGTTTCAAACCTGAGCAAGTCTCATCATTTGGCCCAAAAATATACAGTTGTATTCCTTTATATCCACCCTACTGATGCATTATAAGAGGCTTATCTGAGCGCCATGTGCTCTTACTATCTGCTGAACGAGAGGGCTGTATTTCATTCTTTCATATGTCAGAAGGGACAAAAGAGGTATAAACTCAAAAGCATAAAGCACTAACTAAATTTGACTAGAGGGAAAAGAAAACAAAAGTAACTATTGCAATTAAAAACAAAACAAACAGACACACACACACACACACACACACACACACACACACACACACACACACGAAAATGAGACTTGGATCAAAGATCCTGTAAGTTTAAAGGCAGTCTTGTCTCTTTGATCAGCTTGCATCGAGCAATCTGTTTGCACTTGAAGTGGCTGCGTGCAAACAGTTCCATCATGCTATCCTTTGACTTTTAACCTGAAAGTACATCACAAATTAGATCCTAGTTCATGATCATCTCGGGGAGCTGATCTTCATCTGGGGAGCAGGTTCTACCTGTTTTGGTGGAGGTCTTGGCAATGCTGGTGTGGAGACTCTGTGTGTCAGCAAACTGGCTTTTATTCCATTTCTTCAGTGTGAACCTGGGCTGCAACTGGCAGTGAGTAAAGTGTTTTCTTTGTAGCAGGCTTACTTTTCCTATTGCTAGTGGAGCATTGTAGTCTTGGGAGTGATGGCAGTCTTAGCTCTCACTACTGAAGCATATGGAAATGAAGTGCAGTCTTTGACATGAGGGGGCTCTTTTACATTATCTCTGGGAGTTTGCACAGAGGAAGGCAGTGTATGATCTGGAGCTTGGTCCTTGAGACCTGAGGTCAGACAGCTGTGCGGTGCTACACAAGATGGATCAGAACGTTGGGAGTCATTTGAAAATGTTGAGGCAGTTTGAACAGTGTTTCTGGTTGAAAGCGTTTGAATAATGTCCCACACCTTTTCTGGGTACTCACAATTTTGAGGACAGCTACCTGGGATCAAAACCACCAGAATCACAGGATATTTAAAATAATAGTGGCCATTCAATTTTTGCAGTTGCACTTTTGCTTCATAAAATGCCCTCCGCTTTTCTATTACTTCACTGGAAAAATATTAAAAGAAGTATATCCTGTTCCCTCTCCAGTTCAAGGTTTTTCGTTCCCTGGCAATCATTAAGATTTCATCCTTAATAGAATATCTCAAAAAGTTTGCTATAATGGCCCTTGGTTTGCCCCCAGTTTGTGGTTTGCTGACAGGGCACGGTACGCCCTTTCTATTTCAAGGGACCAAGCTCAATGATAGTTTAGCAAGTCCAGGATAAATTGTTTTAGAAATTCAGCCACATTGCTGCCTTCCACCCCCTCTGGAGCCCTCACAATCCTAATATTATTCCTTCTCCCTCTGTTCTCTGTATCATCTGGCATCTGTAATAAATAGTGTATTTGTTCACTCTGGTGTTCACTTTTTTCCTCTAGATAATGAATAGTGTTCTCCAGCTGTGCAGTTTTATGTTCGGTGTTATCGGACCTTTCAGCTAAAGAAACCGCTTCTTTTTTTAAGATCCCCATGTTTTCTTTCATATTTATTAAGTCCACTTTACCTATTTCAAGACTAGTCACTAGGTCTTTTAATTCCTTAATATCTATCTTAGTCGCTACATCAGATCCCGTAATTGCTGCCGCAGCTGACAGTTTGTTCAAGTCTGTACCTGGTTTCATGCAAAGCAGGACCATTTTCTACAGTCACCAGTAGATTTTAAAATGAGAAAAACAGGATACCAGTTGTGGATTTCGAAAATTTCTTCAGATTCATTCAAGCATAAATTCTTCTAACGAATGAAACTGTTTTTTTTTTAATAAATTACATAACAGCGGTTATTTTATAATTTTGTATAGTGCAGTGAGGCGGCAGCTCATCTTCTAGGCATTCATTCTCCGCGGTGCCTGTCTTGCACTCCTGTCATTTTTTTTTTGTACAAACACATGGACAAAGATTTGAATGTTTTAAAAGTTGCACTGTTAGGCTGACCCAGTGGTAGGAAGCAGTAAATTGCGGTGCCGTCTAGGAGACTGGGGTTCCCATGCAAATCCCATATCCCATGCTGGGGTTGGCTGAGAACCACACATATTGCAGTGGAGAGGCACAAAATATGGGTGTGTCATTTTGAAACACCACAAAAAGGACACTGTTTTTATGGAAAAATGCCAAAAATCATGGAGTTGTCATGGAAATGCCAAAAGTCATAATATTATTATGGAAAATGCCAACAATCATGGGGTTGTCATGGAAATGCCAAAAGTCATAGGACTTAATTTTCAAAGCCCTGAGACTAATGAATGGTGCTTGTGTCAAAAACAACTGATGCAAGGGACCCCCTGCACCACACCATGTGTCACTCCCAATTTTGCCGATGGGGGCTGCCTGCACCATTGGGGCTTTAGCCATGCTGTGCCATCCACAGGGCTGCACCATGGTGGAAAGGGAGTTGTGGTAGAACCCAGCTGAAGCATCCCCTACATTGGGATTTTGGAAGTCCTGCAACAGCTGTTGGTCTAACGCCCCATGTGCCACCACTGACCATAGTTGGCAGTTCCTGATAGAGGCTTGGCTTGCAGTGCAGTACTGAGGTAGCCACAAGACTGTGATGGGCACCAAGACAGGCAGGGGAGACCAGCCAGTTGGCACTGTAGCCAGTGACAGATACCAAGGGCCAACACTGCAATACCGTGCAGTCCACACCAGAGCAGACTGATGGACTGCACAATGGATGGCCACATGAAGCTGAAGAGATTTGACTGGTATGTGGTTGTCATGGGTGTAGGATATGCCAGACTGCTTATGAGAGCCTACGGTGGTATCTATGGACATACTGGACATGGAGGGTGGCGGTGCCCCAGTCGACAAAGTATGTGCATCTGAACAGCCTGCAGCTTACTGTACTGTGGTGTATGATGTGCATTGACTCAGGGCAGACCATGGGAACTGCTATCTGTGTGCTGGGGTGACCTGGTCCGGTGACACATCATGGCGCATGTCTTACACCACAGGACATGTCGCTGGACTGTACCTGTATGGGGTACTGTTGCTTAGTGCATTGCTAGGTGACAACAGGTCCTACTGAGCCATGTGTACTGTCACCCAGTACACAGTCTGTTGTCCTGGCTGCCATAGGTAGACAACAGTGGCCCATCTTGTACAGTGCTGGATAGGACCACTAGAGGATGGTGCCATGGGATCTGGGCTACATACTGCAGACATGACTGGGCAGTTGTCTGTGGTGCTAATGCTGTGATGTACCCTGCATGCACTGCCATACCACTGTTGGGTCACCCCTCTAATGGCTTGGCCTGTCTGTCCAGCCACCTATCACAGTACTGTCCTGGCAGCTGTTGTACCTGCCACTTGAATATTCTCTGGTCCTTCTCTGCCAGTGTCCCCCTTTCACCTCTCTCTGCATAGTCATTACTGTTTCATGGTGTTCTGGTAGCAGTGTAGTACGCTGGCATCTCCTGTCATGTTCTTTCTCTGCTCACCGCATTGGTTGCCCTGTAAGTACCCCCTGACATACGTATGTCATGGGCCAGATCTTCACCAGGCAGGGCATGCTGACTACCTCTGTCATTCCCCTCTCCTGCATCATTTGATTGACACATGGAACTGCTTGCAGCAGCGTTGGGAACTTTGGCGCCAGGACCCATAATCTTCCCAGATCCAGTGCAGAGTCCCTGACACACCCAGCTTTGCCGCAAGTAGGGGGCTGATGCAACTTGCATTGGTCTACCAGGGCTCTGAAAATTGATCCCACATTGTCATGAAAAATGCCAATAGTCATTGAGTTGTGATGGAATTGCCAAAAATCATGGGATTGTCATGGAAAATGTCAAAAATCATGAATTTTCATAAAAATGGGGAAAATCATGGAAGCCATGACCTGAAAAACCTCTGTGATAAAGGCACAGCCCTAAATATGTTCATCCCCAACCAGGTGAGCATACATGGGTGGATGAGTTAGCAAAAAGACTTTCTCCAACAAATACTCGTGAAACTTCTTATTTCTTGCACGGTATACAGATTTTATATTTCACCTCCGTATACAATCAAGTGCCTAATAATACATAAAGTGCAGATAAAGTGCATACGAGTATGTTAACTTAATAGCTACCATTTACAAACATATACATATATAGTTCACCTACCCTAGTCCAGTACGCCAGCCACTACTTACCCCTGTGCTTTGCCAATAAGGCTTCCGAAGGGTGTGTGGTTCTACTACCACAGCCCTATAGTTATACTAAAAAGTGCATGTGCTACTTAGTTAATTAATTTAAGCAATAAATTGCTTACACAGTTGCTGTCCCCTTAAAGCACTAATAAAACAGTGGCTCTCTCTTTGAAAATTTCTCAAAGAATTTTACCACTAGCTCTACTGCCCCATTATCAAAGTTATTATTAAAACATGCTTTATAGGTAACACATCTACCCATGATTTTCCAGCTCTTTGATTTTAACACATCTAAAAAAGCATGTATTAAGCATAAAGGCCTTTAGATCTTCTGTTTGACTCAAAAAACTTGATAGTTCTTGTTTGTTCTGGGTTCCTCTCGGCTGTATCATTTTTCTATTCCATCCATCATCACAATTTGGTGATTCATGCCTGAGCTGTGCAGCCACTTGATTTCCAAAGAAGAATTCATTTGTAACATCAATTTTATATGTCCAAAATAGCTACTGAGGGGTGAGAGGCAAATATTAGTACTGCATATTTACATATTGTTTTGATAAACACAAATTTGAAATAATTTTATTCAGATTATTGATTTTGAAACAGGAGCATCCCTTGGAAGAGCACCCAACTTTCAAATTAATACATTTCATAAGGACCTTTTAAATAAAAAATATAATATCACACTCGTTCTTTGCTGAACTACAAACAGATGGTTCGTTATACATTGTACTTTAAATACGGTTTTATAGGAATCATTGGAATATTTACAGGTTTATAGCATTAGCCATTATCAACCTGATCCTTAAAATTGTGTCGAATAAACCAGTTGCCCCATGTATTTATCCATTGCTGCTTTGAACAACTTCATAGTTTTGCTTTCCGCCACTGTGTCAGGGAATCCATTCCATACCGCCACCACCCTCTGAGTAAACCAGCATCCTCAGAAACTTTTCCTATAATTTTCTCCCTTTATCTTTTTGCTATGACCTCTTGTAGCCACAAGATTTGGTCTTGTTTGTAGGCCTACACATTATGTTAGGGTTTGTAAGGGCTCCATATACACAGCACATATCTCCTCTAGTTCATTTGTACTGGAGCGAGTATGGACCCAGGGACTCCAGTCTCTCCTCATACGAGTAGTCTTTAATATCTGCCACCAACTTAGTTGCCCTCCTCTGCACCACCTCGATTCTTCTACAATAAGTTTTGTTGGATGGAGCGCACACCTGGCTACAATATTCCAGGTATGGGCAGGGGTGCAGGGGGTGCAGTGGCACCCGGGCCCATGAGGTTTGAGGGGCCAAAATCATTATTTTGATGCTTTTTTAAAACTGGGGGGGGGCCTGTAACACCGCCTTGCACCCAGACCCTCTGGGAATTTGCTACGCTACTGGGTATGGGTGAACCAACGCTGTATACAGGGGCATCACCACCTCTCTGTCCCTGCTCCTGATGTTTCTTTTCATAGACTCCATAATCCTGTTTCCTGTCTTTATAATTTGGGAAGAATGCTTGTTAAAGTTCATGTTATTTGTTATGAGTACTTCCAGGTCTTTCTTTTCATCCGTTACACTAACCTCCTGTCCTTCTGGATAATACTTACAGCCTTTATTTTTCTTTTCTCAATGCATAATTTTACATTTATCCAGGTTAATCTCAACTTTTTGATCATAGCTTTATTTGCTATTATGCTTATATTCTCTTGGAAGCGTAATGCCTCATTAATATTTGTTACTATGGACACCATTTTCATATTGTCCGCAAACTTAACCAGACAAGATTTATTATCACACATAATGGAAGCAACTACAACATTGAAGAGAGCCGGCCCCAGCATGGATCCCTGCGGCACCCCACTCATCACACTCGCCCAACTAAAATGGTGCCCCTTTACGCTCACCCTTTGTCTTCTGTTGCATAACCAGTTTCTTGTCCAACTTAATTAATTTGTGTCTGATCCTAGTTCCTTCAGTGATTTTATAAGTTCCCCATATGACATGCTGTCAAAAGCCTTTTCAAAGCCCATAAACAATACATCCACCAATATATCATTTTCCAGTGCACTGTTTATGTTTTCAAAGAAATGCAACAGATTGGTAAGACATGATTTGCCCTTGATGAAACCATGCTGGGTAGGACCCAGTAGTCCCTTGGTCACTAAATGATTTTCTATCTCTCTCCCTTTGTAATTGCTTCCAATATCTTTCCAGGGATAGAGTAAGGCTAATTGGCCTGTTGTTCTTTTCGTCTGATCTTGCACCCTTTTTATAAATTGGGATCACAGTGGCCACTGTCCAATCCTTTGGGACCTCAGCCTGCTCTATGGATTTTTAGTATGTAGTATCTCTTTCAGTGGTTCACTTAACTCTGTGGCTAATTCTTTCAACATTTTGGGGTGCAACGTGTCTGGACTTGATGATTTATTCTGATCCAAATTTAACAGTCTGTTTTTTTATGTCCACTGCTGAAAGCAATAGTTTACTAGGTGGGTTGACTTTGTCTACTTTTTCTACTTTATCATCTTTCAAGAAAACACTCTCAAAGTATTTATTAAAAGTTTCTGCCATTTCGTTACAACCCTTAATCTCCCCATCATCTGTTTTTAGAGGCCCAATTTGTTTGTTACTCTTTTTTAATGAGGTCACATAATTGTAAAATGTTTTCTTGTTATCTCCCACCTTTATTGCAAGGTTCTTTTCAAAGTTTCTCTTTGCTTGTTTTTTTTAAGGTGTCTCAGCTTAATTTTGTAGTTTCTAATAGTCCTATTGGTACTTTCAGTTTTTGTTTGTTGGTATGCCTTGTTTTTTCTTTGCATTGCATTCTTTTTTTTTTTTGTCTTGTCACTTAAGTTTTTATTATTTTTTTTCAGTAGGAGCTGGTGTAAAAGCAAGAATACAATCTGGCATATCATTCAAAATAAATATCATTACAAACATAATATATTAAAAATAGTCTATACTCTAACAATCTGGTCCCATAAAAATGGGTGTAAAACTTAGTTTCTGTATGGGAGCATCATATAAATACATTAAGCTTTTTTTGTAGTCCTTTGTTTGGAGTTGGCCATCCCCTCCATTCGCTGGGAGAGGGGAAGGAGAGGGGCAAGGCCCACATCCAGTTCAAATAAGGGGATCCCTATATTCCACTCCAGTCCTCTGACCCTCTAATCCAAGTCTGTACTAAATAGGGCTGGCCAGATCGGGTGCAGTTGACCCCCTCCCGGGCATCCCCTTCTGTTGCTCAATCCCCAGTTGGGCCTCAGGTCATCTGGATCAGTTTCCTCAGTGTTCATTATGTGCCCAAATTATTAAATCAGATGACCAGGTCTGGACTACTAGGGAGATATGGAGGAACCATGTAGTCCATCTATTCACGACCTTATCCAAGGTCCCCTGTAATTTAGCTGTCATGGTTTCCATGGTACAAATTTAATAGATCAGGTCCTTCCACTGTTTTAACTGAGGAGGATCTGGTTTTAACCAATTTCTAGTAATTATCATCTTTGCTGTGGTCAGCAGAATCTAGGTCAGATACATAAGGTTTTTATTCCTAGAATATTGTGGGAAATGCAGAAGAATGGCTAATTCTGGAGTTAGGCTCTGTAACTCTGGGAATAGTGCAAGAACCACTCATGCGACCCCGTCCCAGTATTGGGACAAGGTCGGGCAATACCAGAATACATGGGCATGGGTAGAAACTTTCGCCCCACAGCCTCTCCAATTTGATGAGTCTCAGGAGGTGGAGAAGTTTGCCGTGATCTGGGGTGTGTGAAAATATCTCGCCGCCACCTTTCAGCCAAATTCGCGCCATGTATATGAGCCTGTGATGTGGTGTTGGCGTCTCCAGACCCATAACCATTCCCTCTGTGTAAGTTCTGCCATTAAATCTGCCTCCCATGCTTCCTGTACCCGTTCCCACTGAGGCTTAGTGCAAGACATCTCTGTCTTATAGAAGCGGGAGATCAGATGCCTGGGATCCTCCTCCTCCTGCATTTGTTGTAGGAAGGAGAACAAGGGGGGGGGGATGGTAGTAGGGTCCACATGTAGGCCCAGAGTGGTTTCTAGGAAGTGTCTAATTTGTAGATATCTAAAATACAATAGATATTTTTCCTTTCAAGCATGGTGACAAGGTCTAGGGTTATGTAGGCATGATCCAATAGGTACATATTATTTATACCTGTGGAGCAGAGCTGATCTATATGTTCTCTGGACATACAAAAATAGTCCAGATGGGAGTAATGTTTATGAACAGGGGAGGAGAAGGTAAATTTCTGGACAGAGGGGGTTAAAGTGCCTCCATGTGTCCACCAGACATGTATCTCTTAGGAGCCTCCTGAGATGTTTTTGTTCAGAGATGAGAGATGGTGTCCGAGATGCCAACATGTCCATCGAAGGATTTAGAGGGCAGTTATGATCTCCTCCTATTATTAAGGTTCCCCTTTTAAATGTAAGAATAGTGTCTATTAACTGTTGTATTGATGAGGCATCGGAACCCGGGGGTGTATACAAGTTGCCCAATATATATTCCTGATTCTGCAATCTACCCACCACCAAGGCCAAATGACCCTTGGGTTCTGAATATTGTTGGGTAATCTGAAAGGCAGAGCCCCTGGATAACAGAATGACCGTCCCCCGCCATTGTCCTCTGCAATAAGCGGACTCCATGATTTGTGAGAATCCAAATTTTAACAGTTTTTATTTATTTATTTTTTTCAAACTCTATTTTTGTGCCCCCTACCTAATCCACTGAACTCTCTCTGGCAGCCTCCGATATCCACTGTCTCTATCTCCTTGCGTGACTTGGCTACCCCTTCAGCTCCTCTCTGGCACCAGGCATCTCCTGGGTCTGCCCTCCAGGGAAGGGTTGCCCCCCTCCCACCCAAGGCGATCTTTCTCATAGTGTTAAGACACCAGGCCAGAGAGGGGAGAGGAGAGCAGAGGGGTCCGAGCCCAACTTCAGGAGTGTGGACCGTGGAAGGAGGTGCCATCGCCTATCAGCGGAAGGAGGTTTTTTTTTTTTTTTACTTACATGGATCCCCTATGGAGCTCAGCTTGTCATGGCAATGTACTTCCATGGCTCCACCCCAGGCTTATGCCATGCCACTGCTTTCAGCTACCCCAGCTACCGCCAGAGGTTGTTCTTCGAGCGAGCATTGTACCCTAACATTCCCCAGGAAAGGAGAGCAGTCTTCCAGATGCTCAATCTCTTCCCTCCCCTGCTGACCCCCGATGATCCGGGCTCATTCCCAAACCCAGGTCATTGGCATGCGCGAGGTGTGATGTCCAGCGCCTCAACCCTCCGTGCTACTGGGCCAGCATTTTAACAGTTTTTGATGTTCACTAGAGGAAAGATGAGTTTCCTGTAGTAGCAGCATGTCTGGTTTGAGTTTTTTGAGTGCCATGAGTGTTCTATACTGCTTCACCAGGCCGGCCAGCCCATTCACATTATGTGAAACTAGTTTGAATGAATTACTCATTGATAGCTTCATTAATCCGCATGCCCTCCCCCACCCACACCCCACAGCCAGCCACATCCATGATACTCCCATTAAGTAAGATAAGTACAGGACCCTTGATGTTTGTCTCCAACATACATTACGCCAATGCCCAGTAATGAATTGTACTGACTTTACATATCCGTACCATGCTCCTATTTTAACCTGAAAAAAAAGAAAAATCTTTAAAACATAGCCTCTACAATATGGAGGCATGAACAAACTCAGCCAACAGGGCCTAACCTGTATTGCTTTCTTAATTTTACTTGTAAACCAAGGAGGAATTTTCCCATTTATATTTCTTTTTAACAGGGATATATTCTCTAATGACCGAATAAAAGCGCTGTTTTAGAACATTCCACATTTCTGAGAGTACTGGAGGAGTGGGCGGAGAATGGCAGCTAAATTTCAACATCAAGAAGTGTGCTGTTATGCACCAAGGACACAGGAACCAAAGGACTGAGTACATGCTGGGAGGGAGAGTCAGGGTGACAGAGGACGAGAGGGATCTGGGGGCAACAGTCTCCAGCAACCTCAAGATAGGGAAGCAATGCTCACAGGCGGTGGGGAGGGCATATGTGATGCTGGCAGGTATCGGCAGGGGGATCACCAGCAGGTGTAGGGAGGTCCTGGTGTCCCTGTATCAAGCCCTGGTGAGGCCACACCTCAAGCACGGTATCCAGTTCTGGAGGCCTTACCTGCACAAGGAGATAGACTCGATCGATAGGGTTCAGCGAAGGACGATCAAGATGGTGCAAGGGATGAAGGGCAAACCAAATGAACAGAGATGCAAAGAGTTGGGACTATATACAATGGAGACCAGGTGAGAGGTGGGGACATGATCGAGACCTTTAAGTATATCAAAGGGATGAACAAGGGAGGCCCAGGGAAGTTATTCCACTGGAAGAAAGGAAACATAACAAGGGGGCATGGACTGAGACTCCAGGAGAGCACTTCAAGAGCAACGCGAGAGGTCAGTTTTTCATGGAGAGAGTGGTGGAGAACTGAAATGGGCTTCCGGAGGAGGTGCTGAATTCAGAGACCGTAGAGGGATTTAAGACCGCTTGGGACAGACACATGGGGCAAAGGGGGGTCTTAAGATATAGTAGGTTGGGCTAGGGGGGTAAGGGGCAGACTAGATGGGCCAGGAGGTCCTTTTCTGCTGCCACATTCTATGATTCTTGTACCCTCTTTCCTCTAAAGTCCTTCATCCAATTCCAGTCCTTCAGTACTTCCCCTAATATTGGTATAATTTGCCATATAAAAGTTTGATACTTCTGTAGCTCCTATCTGTCTTCTTATATTATTTACTATTCCGAATTCTACTATGTCATGATCACTCCCCCAAGTGGTTCTGTAGTGGAACAGTAGACTATCTCTTCTTCCATATTGGAGAGTACTAGATCAAGAATATTATTCTTTCTGGATCCAAGATATCATTTAAGCCATCCAGCTTCAAGCTTTTTAAACTCCAAATCCGCAGGCTTTCTAACTGTTGTAACTTAATTTCAAGTGATACATTACATCTGATTCCTTTCTTTTTCATGCATTCCAAGCCCATAAATGTTAGTCCTATTGGATTTGAATTATGTTCTTTTTTAAAACGAATAGCAGCTGGGCTCTTATGATTTTTATTTAGAATTTTCTGAATGTGTTCTTGTATCCATACTTTAACATAACGTTTGGTCATACTAACATACTAACATACTAAAATGCCAGCAGAATAGGCCTAACAGTCTTTCATGTCTGCTCGTTTGGTCAGCCCCCACCCTGGGTGCTGACCTTGCTGTCCCCCTCGCCTTCTCTGGCTTCTCCCTTCCCAGTTCCGGATATTCTTGCTGCATTGGATTTTGCTTCCAGAACCCTTCCCCTGTACCTGTCCCACCCCCTCTTGAACTCCTCCACTGTCTCTGCCTCCACCAGCCCCTAGGCAGTGCATTCCATGGCTCCACCACCCTCTCAGTGAAGTAGCACCTCCTCCTTTCTCCCTGAATCTTCCCCTTCCAGCTTCCACCCATGCCCTCTAGTGGCCCCTTCCTCCTTCCTTGCAAGCACCCTGACTGTTTCCTCCCCTATTTACCCTCTTCATGTACCTGAAGACCTCTATCATGTCCCCCCGGTCCCTTCTCTCTTCCAATGTGTACATATTTAGCTCTTCAAGCCTCTCCTCATAGGTCCTGTCCCCAAGCCCCAAATCATTTTGGTTGCCTCCTCGGACCCTCTCCAGGAGGCTATTGTCCCTCTTAAGTGTGGCCTCCAAAACTGCACGCAGTACTCAAGGCGCGCCTCACCAAGCAGTTATACAGAGGAGTATCACTTCCTCCTTCTGGAGGTGATCCCCTAGCGATGCATCCCAGCATCCTGTTGGCCTTGGCTGCTGCCTTCTACAAGTCTCAGAGTTGTTCATCTTGACATCCACCACCACCCCAGGTCCCTCTCAGCCATCGAGACTTGTAGCATTCCCCAGGGTGTACACTTGGTCTGGGTTTCTGGCCCCAGGTGGAGTACCTTGCATTTCCCTGCATTGAACCTCAGCTTCCACTTTCTAGACCATCTTTCCAGAGCCTCCAGGTCCCCTGTAGGGCCACCCTCCCTCCTCCCCATCCACCACCGCCCCAGTTTGGTCATCTGCAAAGACTCATCTCACTCCTGATTCCTGTCCTTATGTCAGATGTAGGCGTTGAACAGAAGGGGCCCAAGGACTGATCCCTGTGGGACCCCACTAATGACCCTCCTTGGGGATGAGACTATCCCACCAACTACGACCCTCTGGGTCCGGTCCTGGAGCCAATTGCCTATGCATCTGATCATCTGGTTCCCCACCCCCATTTCTTCCAGCTTATCCAACAGGCCCATGTGAGGAACAGAGTCAAATGCCTTGCTGAAGTCTAGAAAGAGGACATCCGCTGGTCTACCCAGGTCCAAGGCACTTGTCACCCAGTCATAGAACTCCACCAGGTTTGTCTGACACGATTTCCCCGGGATGAGTCCATGCTGTCTATCGTCCAGGCACCCTGACTTATCCAGGTCCCCCAGCCTCTCCTTGACAATGCCCTCCATCACCTTGCCCACCACTGATGTCAGGCTGACAGGCCTGTAGTTCCCTACCACCTCCCTTGATCCCCTTGTGGATGGGCACTATATGCGCCACCTTCCAGTCTTGGGGCACCCACCCTGTCCTCAGAGAGATGGTGAAAAGCTCCGCCAGGGGTTTCGCCAGGACATCTGCAAGTTCCTTCAGCACTCTGGGATGTAATTTATCCAGCCCCGGTGCTTTCTCCGTCTTAAGGGAGCTGAGGGCTTCCCTCACTCTCTCTGCTGTGATTTCCACTTCCGGTACCTCTTCTCCCTGCTTAGCCCTCCCCCCACCTGCCAGTGATGCCTCCCCCTCTCCCCAGACCTGCCAATCGGTAAGGTTCCCGCCCTCCTCAGTATCTCTGTCTCCTCCCATGTATGATGCAGCACCCCATTTTCCCTGGTGAAAACTGAGGTGAAGTACTCATTTAGTACCTCAGCCTGCTCCCCCGGGTCTTGTGCCCATCTCTCCCCTGATTTAATCCTGCTAATCTGCCCCTTCACCCTTCGTCTTTCCCCAATGTATCTAAAGAACCCCTTGTTCCCTCTCCTAATTTCCCTGGCCAGGTTCTGCTCCTTCCTTGCCTTAGCCGCCCTCACCACTCTAGTGGCCCTTCTAGCCATCAGCTCATACTCCCCTCGATCCCTTTCACTCCTTGAGCACTTGAATTGCTTATAGGCTGCTTTCTTTCCCCGCACCACCTCCTGGACCTCCCTGTTCCACCAACAGGGTTTTTGGGCCCTACCGCATTTTCGTCTTACTCTTGCACAGGTGCTGGTAGCATCCTGCACCCCTCTCTTGATGATTTCCCACCTACTATCAGCGTCCATGTCTGACCCAATCTCATCCAAATGCTCCTTAAGGATCCTTCCCATTTCCTTAAAATCCGCCCCCCTGAAGTCAGTTATTTCCGTCTTTGTGCAGTCTTCTACCCCTCCTAGGTCCAGGCAGAACCAGATCGTGGCATGGTCACTCCCCGCCAATGGGTCCCTTACCTCCAGGCCCCCAATCTGGCCACTGTCTGCCAGGACCACATCCAGTACCCATGCCTTCCTGGTCGGTTCCCTCACCTGCTGAGTTAGGAATGCATCTTGAAAGACATCCAACAACCTCTGTTCCCTGGTCACAGAGGATGTCATAGTCTCCCAGTCTGTTCCTGGCATGTTTAAGTCCCCCAACACCACCACCGTTCCTCTGCCCAGTCTGCAGTGTCTCCTAACATCTGCCACCAGACTGTCCTCCGCCAGGGCAGGGGGTCTATACACCACTCCTATTTTTACTCTCTTGCCCCCCCTTGTTATCAAGGTGACCCAAATCGCCTACACGGTTCCCTCCGCCTCCCTCTACCCCTATGCCAATGCAGCTTTTGACTATCATTGCTACCCTCCTCCCTTCCCTCCCCCTGTCCTTCCTGAACATAGTGTAACCCTCCAGGTTCAGGTCCCAGTCATGTCTTGCAGTGGCCCAAGTCTCAGTGACCGCTGCCACATCCACCTGCTCCCTCAGTTAGCATCGCCTGGAGCTCAGGCATTTTATTGCCCAAGCTCCTGGCATTTAACAGGACTACCTTCCACCCTTCCCTATAGTTCATTTCCCTGCTCGTGTTCCCATGGGGATTCTGTTTCCCTGGTCTGCACTTTGCCAGTTGGCCTTTTCCTCAATCCTCCTGGTCCCCAGGGGTGGAGACAGAGTCCCTCCTTTATCGGCACCCTCTTGACAGCCTTTTCTCCCATCCCACCCCCTTCATAGTTTAAACCCCACTTTTACCAATGAACCCCTCTATTTTCAACTTAGGATTCCTCCCCTCAAATTGAGATGAGTCTATCTCTAGCATACAGCTCCTTATCCTCCCAGGTCTCCCCCAATCCCCCATCAACCCATACCTCTGGCCTCCACCACTCCTGAGCCACTGGTTTATCTCCTAATTTTCCTTTTGAGTTCCCCACTAGCCCTTGGCACTGGCAGGATTTCTGAGAAGGAAACTGTGCATCCTATGTCATGACAGACCCTGGTGAGCTCCCTGAATCTTGCCTGTATCTCTAGCTCGCTATTTCCCTCAATGTCATTTGTACCCAGGTGGACCAGTATGTCTGGGAACCCCACAATCCTTTGCCAGCTGATATACCTCGTGCTTAGCCCTGTGCACCGTTAGTCCAGGGAAGCATCTTGTTCTAACTGGCCAGGCTTCTCCCTCCCTATCCCATTTGATATCCTGATCATAGAATCCCCCAGCAGGAGTACTCTGACCACTCCTTTTCCTCCATTCCTCCCTTCCATGTCCCTCATCCTTTCTACAGGCCCCTCCACCCAGCTGGCTCCTTGTTCCTCCCCCTATCTGGGTGCCACATGCCACCCCCTCCATATTTACCATGGCGCCCCCTCCCCTCCAGTCCTATGCCTCTCCTCCTCCTGAGTATCCTTCTGTACCTTGCTAATTCCCCCCTCACTGCTCGCAACTGGTCCTTCTCCCCCATCTGTTAAACTAGCTTGGCTCATCCTCCCTTCCTTCCTGTCTCCATTTAGTTCCTCCTTGCTCGTCGTGCTCCCCTGGCCTAAACCCTCAGCTCCCTTTACTGAATCCTCCTTGTACTTCTGGTCCTTGTCCTTTACCTTTCCTCCCAACTGGTCCTTCTTCTTGCGCTTTCCTCCCTCTTCCCCCTGCCCCTCCTGCTCTGATTCACTGCTCCCCCCATTCTCCTGCATTCCAGGTCCCCCCCTGTTCTTCCTGCTATCTGGCCCCTACCTCCTGCCTCCCACTTCCACTCCCTTTCCATCTCTAACTACCTCTGTCGTGGCTATATCACCCCCCTCATCCTTGAGCAGAAGAAGAGAATTGAAGCGGTTACTGAGTGTCAGGTCTGATCCACCTCCCCGCCTTGCTTCCTTCTGTCCAGCCCTTGCCATCTGCCTACTTCCCTGAGAATGTCATGCCCACATACAACAAATCACATGGGTACACCAGACAGTATACCACATAAGATGTAGTGCATGTGATACACTCCCTGATCTGAAATTTTTTCAAGTTCCCAGGATGAATAAACTCATTTTCTTCTATGCCATAAACACAGATACTGTATTTTTTGCATTTACTGAATCCTTTTGGGGGTGGAGGCAACCAGGTCTCACCAACATTCTGTACTGCACTATATTTACTGTGCACAATTTTGTCTTTTATATTTCTTGCACATCTAAATGAAGTTCATGGCTTAGTGCCCACTCCATTTATTACTTTTTTATCATTCGATAATATGGGTCAATATGTGTGCACAATATTTCCGATTTTACTTGCGATGTGATTATACTGTATACTAAATGTCACTGGCTCACAGTTATTGCTTGTAGCCTTTCAAGGTTTTAACAAGTCTTTCCTATCTTTTGACATGGCATTTCATTTTGCCTCTTTTAATACCTCCAAATCGTACCCCCTTGCTAAAAAATCTTGTATCATTTTTTCTGACTCTGTATCAAAATCTGTCTGAGCACTACAGATTCTTCTTAACCTTAACATCTGACTATAGGGAATTGATTGCTTTAATTTTGCTGGGTGTGCACTTGTATGACGTAAGTAGAGGTTGCACAATGTTTTCTTTCTAAAATTCCTGGTGATTACCTAGTTGCTCCCCCCCAGTTGGATGTCCAAAAACGTAATAGCTTTTTCACCCATCTGATACGTTAGATGAAGTTCCAAACAGCTCTCATTCAGCCAATTCACAAATTCTGGAACACTTTCATTCGCACCTCCCCATCCACAGATGATGTCATCAGTGAACTGACACCAAAGAATGATGTCATCTGTGTATGGGAAGCCCTCAGAGTAGACAGTTTCCAGTTCCCATAGACCCAAAATTAAATTTGCATATGATGGGGCCATGCAGGTCCCCATTGCATTTCCCAACGTTTGTAAATAGAAATTTGAGTTATACTCAAAAACATTGTGGGTTAAAATGAAGTTAATGCTCTCAATCAGAAAAGTTGTTGGGTTAGAGTAAGATGTTCTCTCCCAAAAATACTTGCAGGCACTATTTTCATCTGTGTGTTGTATTGAATAATACAATTGTTCTACATCAATTGTAACCCAACAATATTCATTCTCCCACACAAGATTTTGCAATTTGAGTAAAAGGACACCCGTATCTCTGAGGTGGGATCTCAATTTATTTTTTTCCAAAAGAAATTGAAAAAGTAAGAGATCCCACCCCAGAGACAATGGGGCAACCTGGAGGAGACACTGCATCTTTATGAACCTTCGGAAGTGCGTACAAAACTGGTGCTGTTGGATTTTCTTGCCATATAAAATTAAATTCCCCTGTGTGATGTCTCCAGACGTCTTTGCATCTTCTAATAGCTCTAATAATTTAGCTTTAAATCTTAAAACTGAATTACCTGGCAGTTTCCTGTAGCGAGTAGAATCATTCACAATACTGTTAACCATTGCTTTGTATATGGGGTGGGGAGCAACGCAATATTACCGCCTTTGTCTGCAGATTTAACTATAATATCATCCCATCCCTGTATCTGTTTCAAAGCCTTACTTTGCTGGACATTTAAATTTTGTCATTATTTTTTAATTTTACTTTCTTCTACTAGCCGCAGGACCTCTCTGGTAACCAGTTTCTCATAGGCCATTATATGGGGGTTTAGTGATCTTGGACAAAAATCCAACTTCACTCTAAATACTTTTTTTCTTTCATCCCATATATTTATTTCAACACTATTAGATTGTTCATTTTAAATCAGTATTGGCTGTTCCTGCAAAGTCCCCTATCAAGTTCACATCCCAGCCCTAATTATGACCTTGTCTGTGGAACAGCATCAGGATAAGCTGTAAAGGAGAAGGATCATATCTTGATTCACATGTTCTCATATTTAAAACAGAAGTGCAACAAAAAATATTTTTCCAGAAAGCTAGTTTTAAGTTACAATAAGTAAAAATTTTAGCATACCTGTCAACTTCACTTTTCTAGGTACCACCCTGTGCTGCAATCCATAAGTTTATTTTCTTGACCCTACCCTTACCAGATTTACAATGCTATTTCTATAACAAATGTGGCTGCCATCTTATTTTTCTTGAGAAAAAAACTAAATAAAAACAATCATAAAATATTCAGATTTTGGTGTAACTAGAAAATTTTACCACCAAATTAAACTAGAAGATGCCTGAAATCTTTGATAGTAAAAAAATGTATGGTTATATTTTTCTTGCCAAATTCCATTGAACTGCTACTTTGAAAAACAGGATTGAAATGTAATTTAATTTTGAATGGCTGTGTAATTGAGATCTGCTGATGCCAGCTGGAATTTCATTTGTACTGGCCACCAGAATACTTCTTTTATTTTTATGTAGAGTTTTATTCCTGGCCCCTCTGTCATCATTCCAGGGATATACCCTTTGGACAAGGATATAACCTACTCAGGCCAAAGCCATCATATTGACATCAGTGGGGTAGTTTCTCGCCCATTTTCTCCTGTATCCACCTTTCTCCCTGTGGCATGAGCAGTGGCATGTTGGCCTTGTGCAAACAGCATGTGCAAGCAGAAGCAGCAAAGTCCCTGGGCTGCCTGAAGGGGTTGCTGTGGCACTGAAAGTCAACGCCAGTCCTCCCCTGGCCAAGATACATTGCATCTGAGCAGCTGGATACTACATGGCCTGGCTCCCGATGTGGTGACTCAAGTCTGCTTCTGAGTCAGAGTCACCTGCATGGTAGTGTGACATGCCACTAGGCCATCGGGCAGCCAGCAGAGAGAGACCATCTTTTAATGAACACCTTAATGGGGCGGCCACCAGAGAGTTCATCTTTTAGTGAACGCCTTAATCAGAATGGCCACCACAGCCCACTTTTTAATGAACACCCTACCAGTTTTCCATCAGAATGTGGTCCATAATTTCTAAACTTTTTTTTTTTACTGTGTGTAAATGCAAATAAAGGTTTCCTTAACTATACCGTAGTTACAGTATAACTATGCTGTAACTGCATTGCAGTTGCAATGTAGTCATATGCAACAAATATGTAACTACAACCCTTCCCAGACGACTCTTCTGCTCTTATAATTCACTGGACCTTGCCCCTCCTCGATGAGTTATCTAACGTTGATTGGGCACCCATCTCTTTGGCCTCCTCAGTTGACCTAGCCCTTGAAGGCATGCACCCTGGACGGTGACACTATTACAGCAAAAACACTGATGCAGACAACATCAATGTTTTCGCTGTAATAGACTGCCCGAGACTCCGTCACTTTCTTCCAGTCCTGCACCCCCTTCCCGATCCAACTCCAACTCGGAGTTAGAATGAAAAAACGGCTAGGGTCTCAAGTCACATTTATGTCAACCGCAAGTTGCGATCGACATAAATCCGTTGCTGTGATGGTGGTCAACAACTTAGTTGTCAAACTGGCATCATAGAATCACCCTTGAATACCTTGTATCCAAGGTCCTCGCTGCCTGGAACCACTATACCCCACTAAGGTACACCAGGGTTCGTGGCTCCCATCTCCCTTGGATTTCTGAAGAGTTGATAGCTTGTCTATGTGCCTGGGATCAAGCCTAGAAGGTGCATAAATCCTCCGGCTCCCCTGCAGATCTTCATAGATATGGAATGCCTGCATTAGGGCCATTAGACTTGCCAAAGCTGAATACTTCTCCCACACCTTCCAGTCTAATATTAAGCACCCTTTCAAATTTTAGAAGGTGGTGCTTGCCTTCTTCTCCCCCCCTCCAATGCAGCCCCCGCTCCAGGTCTTAAAGTGGGCAACACCTGCATATCTGATCCCCTCTCGGTGGTTACAGAGTTTAATAATTTCTTCACTTCTTGTGCATCCTCCTCCCTTTCCCATCCCCTCTCCTCCCCCCTTGCACCCTCACATTTGCCCTTCCCCATCCCTTCTTTCTCCTTCTCACCTGCGTCCCCCAATGACACCCTTAAAGTACTCCTTGCCCTCGACTCCTCCAAGGGAAAGTCCCCTGATAGTCTCGACCCCAAGCTCCTCTTCCTGTCAGCCCCGCTATCTCCTTTCCTCTGGTATCTCTTCTAAACCTCTTCTCCTCTCTGTCCTTCATTCCAGCTGCCTGGAAGCATACCACTGTTATCCCCCTGCCAGAAGGTGGCAACCCTTCTGTCCCAGGTAACTTTTGGCCTATCACTCTTCTACCTACCCTTGCCGAGCTTCAGGAACGCTTGGTGTTATGCCAACTCTCCCCCTTCCTTGACTCCTCCTCTTTCTTCACCCCCTTCCAGTCTGGTTACAGGAAGAACCACTCCACCACCACCTCCTCCCTTCTCAGGCTCACTGACTACATCCACACCAGTATAGACCAAGGCCTTCTTACCATGGCCATTTTTGTCGACCTGGCCAAGGCATTTGACACTGTCACTCACCCCCTCCTCCTTTCCAAACTCTCTGCCGCTGGGCTCGCTCCCACTGCCACAGCCTGGTTACAGTCCTACCTGTTGGAATGATCCCAATCTGTGCGGATTGGTGATTCTTCGTCATCCCTTCTGCCTATCAGCACAGGCCTCCATCAGGGCTCTGTACTTGGCCCACTGTTATTCTCCATATTCAGATGTATGCAGATGACACCATCCTGTATGCCTCTGGCTCCTCCCCTGCTGATGTGGCATCCAGACTGCAGGTGGACTTCAGTGAAGTTCAGCTCTAGCTACACCTTATCTACTGTTCCTTAATGCCAAGAAAACAGTCTCCATGACCTTTGGCACAAGGCAGAAACTCTCTTGGCTCCCCTCCTTCCACTCCCTGGATGGGTTGAAGCTTGAGGATGTCTCCTCCTTCAAGTACCTCGGGGTCTGGCTTGATCCTCACCTTGACTTTTCTGGGCATACTGATGTAATCCAAAAAAAAAATACTACACCCCAAGCTAGGTGCCCTGTTTAGAAATCATGGTTGCATTCCCTTAGCGACCCGCCGTGAAATTGTCCAGAAAATTATCTTACTGATTTTTGACTGTGGTGATGTAGTCTACAGTGCTGCCCTCAGGACTTCCCTGGCTAGACTGGACACTCTGTTCCAGTCTTTCTGCTGTTTCATTCTTGGCTGCCCCCCCACGCACCCACCATTGTACCCTCTATTAGTCTCCCTCCTTCCCATCCCTTGAGGGCAGGCACCTCGCCCACTATGCCAGTTTCATGGGCACATTCTGGTTTGGATCTCTCCCTCCCTACCTCACCTCTACTCCCCCCCTCATTTTCTTCTCACTCCCTAAGAAGCACTGGTTCTTGTTCCCTAGCTAATCCTTCCAGGTCTATCTCTGCTGGGCAGGCAGCTTTCTCCCATTATTTCCCTAAATTATAGAACACCCTACCACCCCCTATTCATCATGCATCCTCCCCCAGGGTCCTCTATGCCCTTCTCCTTGACCCCAGTGTCCCCTTTTGCACCTGCTCCTGACCTTCCATCTCTCCCCCTCACTGTTTCATCCCCTCCCCAACCCCCACTCCTCCCCTCCTGTCCTCTCTCTCCACTCTTTGTCTCCCCTCACTCTTTTCCTGGTTTCTCTGTCTTTTGGTGTACCTGCTGTCACAGCCACTGACATTAACCATTTCTCCCAGGTCATGTTTTTATATCTGCTTCCCAGCTGGGCACTTAACACTATTCCTGTGAATTGCTTAATGCAACAGTGCACTTACAATAGCTTAAGGCAAATTTTTATCTTGTTTCTTCTTGCCATGTTGGTATATATCCTGGCTCCTGTATCAATTGTACTTGACACTTTAACTGCTTACCTAATGTATCCACATGTTATTTCTCATGTTAACTGTGTACTATACATATTGTTGCTTGTCGTCCCCCCCCAGACACATCTGGAAATGAACAATCTCTGCTCAGTATGCTTTTCCTAGTGAAACTCTTGAAATAAATAAATAAAATAAATTACCCGTCGCATTCAATTAATGACTACCTACCCTGCAGTTACAATGAAACTGACATTTAAAGTGTGACCTGCGTGGCTTTTGAGCATAAGAAAAGCATAGCGAAACTGAGCTGTTCTGATGCTTGAAAGTCAAAGGTGAAACCACTGCTGTAGTGGAAAGAGTACCTGCAGCAATCATATTACTGCACAATGAATCCTGAATTCAGTGCTGTAAAAGAAACTTAAGTGTTTTCAGAATTGATGGAGCAGTATGAGGTAGTGTGTCAGCAGTGCAATGTTCACAGAGATCTTTCAGCATGATGCTAATTCCCTTTTAAAGAAACAGCTTCTATTTGTACTAGATAGTTTTATGTACATAAAGTAAATGGTCAGTTCATTAGCCCAGCATACCATGAAAATATACAAGATAAACATCACGCTTAGCCTCTTTCTGTAACGAGGCAGCTTTTTCTTTTCAGATCACAGAAGGTGTTAATGTACTATTTATTTACTTATTCCTGTTTTTATTTGACAATGGTCTAACTCAGGATAGCCCAACAGAGGTGTAATAGCTCATTTTCACTGGAGTTCTGCTTCCATCCAGTTTTACAGCCGGGGGGGGGGGCAAGCTCAAGGAATTGGAATGACTTGCTCAAGGTCACACAGTAAGTTGGCAGCTATTGTGGGTTTTGAAACTGATCTCCAGATCTCATTTCACAGTGAAGCTCTTTAACCACCAGACCACACTGCCTTCCCTAGTAGTATCATTTTCAGATGCATGGCAGTTGTGGCTGGAAGTCATAGTTTGGGTGCGGTTATACTTTACAGCCTTGAGCTATATCTCAAATATTTAATACATGAGTGTGCCTAACTTCATCTGGCAAAACATTAATATACATTTTTTTTCAGTTTAAGACAGCCCTACAATGCAAAACACAGGACTGCAACCAGACTGCTGTGTCCCTCTGCTTGTTTGTCACAGCTGTAATCATCTTTCATTCTCCCCCTTTGTTTGTTCAAAGTTCTGTTCTGGGTCCTTTCCGGCCTTTATTGTTCCTGCAATTAGCCCCCCCCAGATATTTTTTACTATTTTCTGCCCTCAGTCTCCCTGCCTATGCCTCCAGTGCCTCCCTTTGCTCTCATTGCATCCCTGAAACCTTCCAACCCTTGCATATATCCCCTCATTCCCTACCCCCAGATTATAGTTATGTAACCCCTCACCCCTGTCTTTTTGCCAAAATGACGGGTGGCATGCTGTTGGAGCTGGCAGCATTACATGGTGGGGACCCGGGTTTGGGGAGGATGAGGTTACCTGGCACAAGGGGACCTAGGTTTGGCTACTCTGCACAGGGGCACCCAAGTAAATCCGAACACAGGAAGCAATAACTGTAATGTCCAGAACCAGGATTGGGATTTTTCAGTGTGGCTTTTATTCACAACTAGCTGAACACAACAAAGCATAGATGGACCCCCATGGGGCTACGTTTACTGATAATGCAGATGAGAGACTACAAGGAGGTCCACTGGAAGAATGAACCAATTCTACTGTTTTCAGGCTCTGGACCCACCAGGCATACAGCCCGGACTTGCAAGCGCTTTGGGTACACAGCCTGACTGGCCTGGCTCCCCTGCCGGCCACTTGAATGGCGGTCCATTGGAAGAATGAACCCATTTTCTTGTTGGGGCTCCCCACACCACTTAGAGTCAGCGACTCCTAGAGAGATTTCCCATTTGCTTCTTCTGACTCCCATCTCAAAAAGAGAATTTTCTTCACACTTCTTGTGGCTCCCCACACCACTTAGAGTCTGCAACTCCTAGAGAGATTTTCCCATTTGCATCACGCTCTGGGTACTTCCCTCATCACTGGCCAAGTGCATGAGGCAGTAATAATCACAGCAGAAATCTGAGGGTGGACCTGGTTACTAAAGATGGGGTGTTCCACCTCCAGCTCCCACAGCCCATACCCGGCCATTTCTCTGGAAAAACTGAAACTTCTGAATGTAGATTAAATGGTGGATGAACTGTCGCACCCCCTCTACAATATTACTTGAATCCACACAGCACTCTAGCTTTTGACACTACTCCATTTGTTTGTCCTAGTACTATAGGCCTCCCAAATAGTAGTTCAAATCCCAGATTTCTTTACATATCCCAGGCTGAAGAAACACATTTTTTGCCCTCTCATATTAGAGCAAACACTCACCCTTTTGTTGCAGGTGCCCCATAGGCGAACCCACTTTCCAAACACAGACTGAAACTGAAATAGGCAGCTTTCTTTCTTCTGCAGAATTTAGGGGATTGCCCTGGAATCTACATGGGGATCTTTACCTCCCACGGGGAGGGGCACTGAAGATAGCGGTCTCCACCACTTGAAGGCAAAACTGGAACTGCTCCTTCCTCTTTGAAAACAAAACTGGACTCTCACCTCCTTCTCTTACAGAAGGTAAACATGAACTGACCCTTCCTGTTTAAAAGCAACAGGGCACTGACTTTGAAAACTCCCAGCGTTCTATCTAACTCCCTGTGCTGCAGATTCCAATGTGGCTTATGCAGCTGCGACAGTTCTATTGGTGATGTCATCTCTCAGTCTCAGCTGAGACTGAGAACAGAGTGAGACAGTGTGAAACCCATTTAACTGGAGTTTCACAAGCTGCCTTCCCTGCCTACCACTAGGTCTTACTGGGATTCTAGTAACCCCGGGTAACAAGGGGTTACAGTTATTTTAATTTATTTAATTTTTTTTGCTCTTTATATTTTTTTCCTCCTCCTTCTCTCAGCTCCGTTCTCCTCTGGAGCACCTAGGAGTCATCCCACTGCAGTACGCTCCTACCTGGTCAGAACTCCATTGCCCATGTAGCCTCGGTTTACCCCCCAGGTGGGGATGAAGTGGGCCCCAACACCCCAAATTCCTCTGGCAACGTCGGTCAGGAGGGAGCCAGGAGGGTGGTCACATATCGTGGGCAAGCTCCGGTGCTCTATTTCCGCCGGAGCTGAAGGGTATTTTCTCCTGTTCTGGGGAGTGGCTGGTGCTCTGACATCAAGGCATGCCACGATGTCACCACTCCTGCCCCTCCACTATGCTCCGTGCTTGCTGATCTCTGGCTTCATGAAGAGACAATGAAAGTGCGAACAGGACCCTGTCCCTCCCGTGAGAGGAGAGCTGTCCTCTGGACACTCGATCCCTCTCCCTCCCCACCGACCCCCAACAGCCGGGCTCATTCCCGCACCCGGGTGCCCGGCGCTAACACCGAGGGTGTGGCGTCCAGCGCCTCAGCCCTTAGTGCCACCGGGCTGGCTTAATTTGTTTTTTTTATATTAATGATAACTCCTAGGTCCCGTTCCTCAGCCACACTACTAACTCTTACCCCACCCATCCAGTACTCAGTCCTGTGGTTTTTGTTCTCTAGGTGCATTATCTTGCACATTTTGGTATTGAATTTCAGCTGCCAAACTTTAGACCACTTCTCTAACCTTTGTAGGTCATTCTTCATTTCCATGATTCCCTCAGTGCCATCCAGCCTCCGACTGAGCTTAGTGTCATCTGTGAAGAGACACAACCAGCCCCAGATTCCTTCTCCAATGTTGCTAATGAGCACATTGATTAGGACTGGGCCCAGGACATATCCCTGTGGTTCCCTGCTCGTAGCCTCGCTGTTTTCTGATTTGACCCCGTTAACCACAACCCTCTGTTGCCTCCCCATTAGCCAGTTACCCACTTGGCTTATTATGTCCCTCGCTGCACCCAGATCCTCCATCTTTTTCAGCAGCCTTCTGTGAGGCACAGAGTCAAAGGCCTTGCTGAAGTTGAAGTAGACTAAATCCATGGCATGACCCTAGTATTCCCTCGTCACCCAGCCAAAAATACTATCAGGTTAGTCTGACAATATCTCCCAGCCATGAACCCATGCTGTTTACAGTCCTGGAGATAGTGCTCTTCGGGTCGTCCACAAGGTCCTCTTTGACCAGTGACTCCATTAGCTTCCCTACTACAGAGGTAAAGTCTGGCAGGTCGGTAGTTCCCCATTTGTTCCTTGTCCCCTCCCCTTATAGAACAGAACAACATCTGCCACTCTCCAGTCATTTGGAACTTCCCCTGTCCATAATGAGCAATTTACTAGTCCTACCAGGGGTTTAGCCAGTTCCGCTGCCATCTCACTGAGCACCCTTGGATGCCTCCCATCCGGTCCCAGGGCCCTATCTGTTTTTAGGGCTGCCAACCCTTTTTGGACTCTTTCACTAGCAAATACCGGATGCTTTATCTCTGGGACACCCTTTGAGGCCAGTTTGATGCCACTGTCTGGCAAGGGCCTGCCATCCTCCCCTAGTGAAGGCCAAGCAAAAGTAATCATTAAGGATGGCAGCCTTTTGTACATCCCGCTCTTATCATCCTTACCCCCGATAGTCTAATGATTCCCCCACCTTTCTTTGTTTTTTCCTTGATATACCAGAAGAAATTTTTCTCCACCCTTGATTGCCTCCCTAACAACCCTCTTTGCTGCCTTATTTCTTACTACGCACTCTCCCTGTTCTTCCTCCCCTGCTTTTCTTTATACCTGTAGAAGGCCTTTTTTCTTGGCCCTCACTGCTTCCCTGACCCTTGCTGAGAACCATAATGGTCTCCTGAAATTGTTCCTTTTGGTTACAGTTCTCATGCATACCTTTGATGCCTCGAGAATGGCCCCCTTCATGACAACCCACCTCTCTTCCACACCACCTATGCTGACTACCCTGACTAACTGTCCTGGACCAACTCCTAAAACCTGTTGAAGTCTGCCCTTCTTTAATCATGGACTTCAGCTCTTGACTGGGGTTTTACAGTCCCAAGAGCAATTTCAAACCAATGGGGGTGTGGTCACTGTTCCCTAGTGGGTCCCTTACTCTCACAACTCCTACCATATGTTTTTATGAGAAACTGCAATCCACTTCCAGGGAAGAGACTCACAGCAGAGGGAGCATTCAGGGGACCAGAGGATATTGGTTCGGTTCGAAGGAGTCCCATGCACTGCAATGAAGTGAGCAGGGTCTAAATGGACCATGGTTTTAAACTGCATATTGTTTTATAGGGCATTTGCTTTGGGGGCTTGTTTGCATCTTGGGCATTGAGCTACCTATTTTCTAAGTAAACCGCATTTGCTACTGGGGATAGTTTTGAATTTGGGGCTTTATATTTAAACTGCAGCTTGTATAACCGGGGAATGTCTCAAAGGCTGAAAGTGGCTAAAGAAAGATTTTTGTAAGTGTAACGTTCTGGGGCTATAAGCAGCTGAAGTAAGTTATTGATTTTACCTGGAATACCATGTATTGTCACTGACTTTGGTGCATGCTGAGGATCGCAACTTTAGCCGAGGAGGCAGTCGATTGTTTGTTACAGCATCAGGATGTATCCAAAGGTAAGAGAAGGAGGAAGCCACTGTGTGGCAGACAAAGTAAGGAGGAAGACTGGGAGGTGTACCTAGAGTATCTAAGGGAAGCGGGGAAGGCTGTTAGGTGAGCAAAGGCACAGACTGATGAAGGATTAGCACAGACAATAAAGAAAGGGGATAAGACATTCTATAGGTACATTAGTGAAAGAAGAAAAACGGCGGGGATTGTAAGGCTCAAAGAGGATGAAGGGGGAGTATAAGGAGGGAGACCTGGAAAAGGTGGAAATAAATACTTTGGTTCAGTATTCATTGAAGAGGGGAGGGTCAGGGACCACAGCTGAGCAAGAGATGCTGGGGGGAAGGGAGGTGGATGCCAGTCTATTCACAGCAGAGTCCTGGAGGAGCTCACAAAACTGAAGGTGAACAAAGCGATGGGAACAGATGGCATACACCTGAGGATATTGAGGGAACTGCAAAGAGAGCTAGCAGCACCTCTGGCAGCCATGTTCACCGAGTCACTCAACACGGGTGATTCCAGAGGACTGGAAGAGGGCAAATTGGGAAGTAGGGAGGAGGCAGGGAACTATAGACCAGTCAGCCTCACCTCAGTAGTGGGGATGATCATGGAGGCACTGCTTAAAGAAAGAATAGTGGGACATCTGGAATACAACGGTGCCCAGAACCTGAGGCAGCATGGATTCACAGCAGGCAGGTCGTGTCAGACAAATCTGATAGAGTTCTTTGATTGGGTGACAAAGGAAGTAAATCGGGAGGGGGGGTTGAAGTCGCCTACCTTAATTACCTTAATTTCAGCAAGGACTTCGACACTGTATTACATAAGAGGCTGATTAACAAGATGGGTAGTCTGGGAATGGGCATAAGGTGGTAAACTGGATTAGGAACTGGCTAATGGACAGGAGGCAGAGGGTGGTGGTAAATGGGATCCAATCTGGGGAGAGGGGGGTGACCAGCAGGGTACCTCAGGGATCAGTCCTTGGGTCAGTCCAGTTCGATGTCTTCATTAGTGACATTGCAGAAGGACTGGAGGGAAAGTTCTGCCTGTTTGCAGATGACACCAAGATCTGCAACAAGGTGGATACTCCAGATGGGGTGGAGCAAATGAGAAGGGACCTGGCGAAACATGAAAAATGGTCTGAGGTGTGGCAACTAAGGTTTAACTCAAAGAAGTGCAAAATTATGCACCTGGGACAAAGAAACCCTGGGGAGAGCTACAGGATGGGGGGGGGAGTTGCTGACAATCACCAAGGAAGAAAGAGACCCAGGGGTTATTATTTCGGATGACCTGAAAATGTCAAAGCAGAGTACCAAGGCTGCAGAGAGGACCAGCGGCATGCTGGGGTGCATAGGCAGATGTATCGCTAGCTGAAGGCAAGAGGTGGTGATGCCTTTGTATAAAACACTAGTCAGACCTCACCTAGAGTACTGTGTGCAGTTCTGGAGGCCGCATCTTCATAAGGACATTGACTGGGTAGAGGCTGTCCAGAGAAGGGTGACAAAGATGGTACAGGACATGCATCACAAAACTTGTGAGGAGAGATTAAAGGACCTCAATGTGTACCCCCTGGAGGAGAGGAGGGAGAGGTGGGGACATGATAGAAACATTCAAGTACCTTAAGGGCATTAACAAGATGCAGGGGGAGACATATTCTGGTACAGGAGGAGTACGAGAACAAGAGGGCATGATATGAAATTGGAGGGTGGCAGGTTAAGAGGGAATGTGAGAAAATGTTTCTTCATGGAGAGGGTGGTGGATGGATGGAATAGTCTGCCATGGGAGGTGGTGGGAGCAAGCACTGTGGAGGGATGTAAACATGCCTGGGACAGGCATAAGGGAACCTTAGAGGTAGGGGAAGCCACTGACCAGATAGAGTCAGAGGCCAGAATTCAGTATAGGGCTTACGGGCAGACTGGATGCACCTGGCGGTCCTTATCTGCTGAAAGTTTTGATGTTTCTATGTGAGTTGGTGAGCACCACATGGAGAAGAGCCCTCTGCCTGGTGGGTTCCTTAACTAGCTGTGCCAGCAGACAGTCCTGGAATGTATCCAGCAAGACCTGACCTAGTGCTCCTGGACATTGCATCATCCCAATCAATGTCTAGCAGGTTCAGATCACATATGACCACTACTTCTACCTGTGCCACCCCCTTTCTTCTCTGTTTTTGTGCTTGCTTTATTGAAACTCAATAACAGAAGCACATAGATGAATCTGTGCAATCAAACATACAGTAAAAGCAGTTTGCATACACCATGCAAAAATTATATATAGCAGTGTACAATAAAATAATGCACAATGAGACAATTTTATCCTTTTACAGATAAGTAAAAACCTAACCTAACAAAATCAAACCTTTGGAGTGACAGGGTACACTGAATTGGCCCTTAAGGAGTCTCTTTTTATTGTCAAATTCCCTGCAACGTAGCTAAATGTACTCTAACGAGGTCTTTGAGTATAGGACTCACCTTTGAATGGTGGGAAGCTGATATATTAAGCAATGTACCAGGTTGAAGCTGATTCAAGGGATGTATCAATTATGTAGTCCTATTGCACTTTGGGTTTGTCTAAGTGTCTCACTGAATACTGCCACTCTGTGGCTCATTTCTGTGCTCTTCTCCCTCTCTCCATTGCCCCTCTCATCTTGAGCCAACTCCTACCTTATCCATCTTGCTAGCTATACTGGGTTTCTATCCTGTACTGCAAAAGTGAGCCGCTGCATTTCTGCAATTGGGGAAACTACTTCCTCCCAATCCCCAGTCTCTGGAGGGTACCACTGAAGCCACTTCCTAGTGATGGCTTTTGCAGCCACAATTATACAGATATTGCATAAATAAGCTGACTCTGCCCTCCTGACTCCTTTGGGTGTAAATCTCAGTACTAGATGTTTAATCTGGAGTGGTTCCTGTATTATAAATAGGGTATTCAATTTTTCCTGCACCCTGCCTCAGTAAGAGCGGAGTACCTGACAATGCCAGAAAATGTGACTATGTGTTACACTCCCTTCTCCACAGCCCCTCCAGCAGGACGCTGTAGTCCCTGTGTCCCACATGGCCTTTTTCACTGGTATAATGAAATAATGGGTACAGACCTTCCAGGCAAGCATGTGCCATTGGGGTGAGGAGGCTGTCTTAAAAGTGGCTTGCCAGATTTCCCCCCACTCCTTACATGTCATCTGCCATTGCATTTCAGTCTACCATTTCTCTGTAATGTGGGTGACTTGGCTTGTCATGTTCTATGTAAGAAACTGGTAAAACAATGCGATTGCCCACTTTTGCATCATGGTGGACTACAGGGTAGGGTGGGTGTCGGCCTCTGATGTCTCCTCTTCCTTTCTCTGTTCCTGCCTCAGACCTGCCACTATGTAATCTCATATTTCAAAGTATCGAAGGCGGTCTCCCGTGACCCAGCCAAATTCCTCTTTACACATTTTGAACAGTTTAATTATGTTCCAAAATAAATGGGCTGGGTATTAAAAGTGCCTTCTGGCTTATCTCCTAAGCCATAGGTCTGTTTTACCTGGAGGAAAATCTGTATCCCATCCTATCCATTTAAATTGCAAAATGTATTTGGCTATTCTCTGTCTTGTCATACATTTATCCCAAGCCATTAGTATGATGTTCATTGCTGAAAGCAGGTCCTGAGGGTTATCCTGTCTAAGGCATTTATCAAAATGATTGGCGGGGGGGTGTTGGCTATAACTTCCAGTTCCATAGATTTCCAAGTGCCAGTATACATAAGGTCCCCTCCATAACAAGGCTAATGTGATCTGAGCCATGGCCCAGTATTCCTCTAAGGATGGAAGCTCTCATCCCCCCCGCCATTTCTTCCAGGCCCTGAAAAGTCTGTTATGCACCCTAGGTTTCATCCATCCCCATACAAATGTAATTTCCTGTTCCTGTGCCACCGTGACCCATCCCTGGTGTAATAGGAATGAGGCACATTGGAACAAACATAGGTATGTAGGGAGTAGAGTCATTTTAACTGCCTGAATTCTGGAGTACATCAGGAAGGGCAAAAAGGGCTATCTCTTAATATGAACCATAATTGCCTGCATTAAAGGGGCATAATTATCCTGGTAGAAAAAGGCTGTAGAAGACCTCCGATTATACTGAGAAATCTTAGCTTTACTATATCCCACTTCATTGAGAAACACTGTTGCAGTATCGAAGGGGGGTCACAATGAAAAGTGAGGACCTCTGCCCAATAGTGCCAAAAATTGTCAGACCACTCCCATAAGGTGAGGTAGAGAGGTGTGGGGATTTAAGCACAGAAGCAAGTTGTTGGCATAAAGTGCAGTTCTGTGCTCACGTGCTCCAACTGTTACTCCTGCTATCACTGCATCCTGGTGGATAGCTTGTGCTAGGGGCTCAATGTAATAGAACTGGTGAGAGGGGGGCATCCTTGTCTGATCCCCCCAACCGAACTGGAATACCTGCTGAAAGATAACCATTTGCCCATACATCAGCCTGGTGGTGGCATATAGGGTTTGTTTACATTATATAAAGGGAAGGGAAAAGCCAAATCTGGCAAGGACCCCATAAAGATATCGCCAGTTGATCTGGTCATATGCTTTTTCAGCATCCCTACTTGTGATTGAGGCTGGTATCTTGGTTTTAGGAACCTGGTCAATTAAACATAGTGTCTGCTGGACACTGTCCTATACCTGTCAACCTGCCACAAAACTTTGCTTGATCCAGGCCTGTCACTCTCAGGACAATGCCTTCAAGACAGTGTTGTAGTATAGGTGTGAAAAACTTACAATCTACATTTAAAATAGATATAGGGTGGTACAAAGGGCACAGGATAGGGTCCTTGCTGGGACTGGGGAGGATCCACCTCCCTCATAGAAACATAGAAACATAGAAGTTGACGGCAGATAAGGACCGCAAGGCCCATCCAGTCTGCCCATTTCTTTTTCTACCTTATAAATGTGCCATCGGCCTTTGCTCTGTCAGTGACCTATCTATTCATAGTCATTTGTATTGCTCCCTTATGCCTATCCCATGCCTGTTTGAAGCCCTGCACTGTATTCATAGCCACCACTTCTTGTGGTAGCCATTCCATGCATCTACCACCCTTTCTGTGAAAAAGAATTCCTCACATTCCCCTTAATCGGCCTCCCTCTAATCTCATGCTGTGTCCTCTTGTCCTGCTATTTTCTTATATTTAAACATGTTAGACTCTATCACCTTGTTTATGCCCTAAGGTGTTTAAATGTCTCGATCATATCACCTCTCTCCCTCCTTTGCTCAAGGGTATACATATTGAGCTCCGTTAATCTGTCCTCATATTGTCTTCTGATGCAGTCCCTGCACCATTTTGGTTGCCCTTCTCTGGACTGCCTCAATTTTGGTTAATGTCCTTGTGAAGGTGTGGCCTCCAATACTGCCGCAGTACTCAGATGGGGCCTAACCAATGTCTTGTACAGAGGATATTACCTCCTCTTACGACTTGTGATACCCTACTAATACACCCTAACACCCCCTAGCCTTACCTACTGCTTTAGAGGTCTGCTTGATGATTTTAGGTCATCAGTGATGATGATGCCCAAGTCTCTTTCTTCCTTTGTGACTGCTAGCAACTCCTCCCAGCCTATAAGTGGCTTCAGGGTTTCTCTTCCCTATGTGCATGATTTTGCACTTCTTTGCATTAAATCCCAGTTGCCACTCTTCTGACCATTCTGCTAGTTTATCCAGATCTCTTCTCATTCTGCCCACCCCATCTGGATCATCTACTCTGTTGCAGATCTTGGTGTCATCTGCAAACAGACAAGCCTTACCCTCTAGTCCATCTGCGAGGCACTAATGAAGATGTTGAATAGGACTGGCCCCAGGACTGATCCCTGAGTACCCACTTGTGACTTGCATCTCTTCTGACTGTATCCATTTACCACCACTCTCTGTTTTCTGCCAGTCAACCAGTTTGCCACCCAGTTGACCAACTTCTATACCCGAGCCTACCTAGCTTATTTATCAATCTTCTATGTGGAACAGTGTCAAAAGCTTTGCTGAAGTCAAGGTGGCGACATCAACTGCTCCCCTTGGTCCACCACTCTGGTTACCCAGTCAAAGAAATCTATGAGATTAGTTTGACAGGACCTTCCTTTGTAAACCCATGCTGTCTTGGATCCTGTGCCTCATGGATTCCAGGTGTTGCACTATCCTTTCCTTAAGAGTGCCTCCATAATCTTGCCCACTACTGAGGTAAGACTGACCGGTCTGTAGTTCCCGCCTCCTCCCTGCTACCACTCTTGTGGAGTGGGATCACATGAGCCCTTCTCCAGTCTTCTGGGACCTCTCCTGTGCTCAGAGACTCACTAAACAATTCTGCTAACGGCTCTGCTAGTTCCTCCTTTAGCTCCTTAAGTACCCTGGGATGGTATGCCATCAGGTCCATTGCCTTATCCACCCTGAGCTTAGCAAGCTCTTGTGGACCCTTTCTTTGTGAAGGGAGTAGTGCTCACCTCCTCCCCCTGTGTCCATGATGCTGAGCTGTGGGCCCTGCCCTACCTTCTCTTCAGTAAATACTGAGCAAAAGTATCTATTTAGGATAGATGCCTTTACAGGGTCCTCCTCCTCACATGCTCCCTTTTCTCCATTAAACTTAGCAATACCCCCTCTGGACTTTCTCCTTTCACTAATGTATCTATAGAAAGTCTTGTCACCTTCTTTTACTGTTCGTGCTAGTGTTTCCTCAGTTTGGGACTTTGCCTGCCTTACTGCCTTACCTGCTTCCCTTAGGGCAGTTTGGTATGCCTCCCTATCTTCATACCGCTGTGTTCCCTTATATTTTCTGAAGGCCAGCCTTTTGGCTCTGACCTTTTCTGCTACTGTATTTGAGAACCAAGTGGTTTCCTTCTTCTTTTGCTTCCTTTCTGTCTAACACAATGGGATGTTGCTTCAAGTATTGTATCATAATGCTTGCCCACTTTGCCTGTACCTCCTCACCTGTGTTTCTTTTGCCAGAGCTAGCTTAACTCTGTTGGCCATCTTATCAAAGTCAGCTCCTCTGAAGTCCCATATTTTTGCTTTGGAATGGGATGATTTAGATGTAGTAGCCAAATTGAACCATACCATGTGATGGTCACTGGCCCCAGGTGACCTTCTACCTGGAGATCTGTGATCCCTTCTTTGTTAGTCAGTACTAGATCTAGGATAGCCCTGTCTCTTGTGGGTTGCTGTACCAGTTGTTTGAGGCCCTCCTGCAGGGAATCCACTATGAGTCTAGTTCTGGCAGATGTTCCTGCTGGTATTGACCAATCTGTATCTGGCATGTTGAAGTCTCCCATTATCAGAACCTCCCTTTAGCTGTCATGTTTTGTATATCTTCTAACAGTAATGTGTCTATGTCCTCCCTCTGGTCTGGGGCCTGTAGACAACCCCAGTTCTTATAGCTGTCCCATTTCCTGTTTCCAGGGTGACCCACAGTTCTTCTGGCTCCTTATGTGTATTCTGAATTTCTGTAGCTTTGATATTTTCATTAACATACAGGGCCACCCCTCCCCTTTTTGCACCTCGTCTCTTCTGAACAATATATAGCCAGGTACTGAAGTCTCCCAAGTGTGGTTACTGGTAACCACGTCTCACTAATTGCTACTATGTCCAGTTTAGCCTCTGACATTATTGCCTGCAGGTCTGGGATCTTATTTCCCAGGCTGTGAGCATTGTACATGATTTTCCATTGGCCAGATTTTGGTGTGTTGGTTGTTGGGTGAAGTTTGGCATTACCCTGTGCATCGTATGGGGAGACAAACCTTTTTCTTACCTGGTGATGCAAATGAGCAGCAAACACACTGAATTCCTGTTTGACCACTAGCTGAGGGGGGAGGGGTGTTCTTCCCATTCGACGTATGGGGTGCTGCACCCCTCTCCCCAATTGCTAGTTTAAATATTCTGCAAAGACGTCAAACTTCTGCCCCAATGCACTGACTCCCTCTTTAGTCAGATGCAGTCCATCAAATTTAAAGAACTTTCGCTCCCAGAACTGTTGCCTCCTTCTAGTTCTTCACCAAGCTGTCTCTCCCTCTCTTCCCTTTGCCCTGGTGGTCTATAAATCAACTCCAAACACAGTTTCTTGATTGAGGTTGCTGTGAGTTGCACCCACAGTGACTCTGTTTGCTCATTACTACCCCTGAGGCACCCATCTTCTACCACCTCAATGCCATCTCTGACATAAAGGGCTATTTCTACCCCTCTGTCTTTCCTCTACCCTCCTGAACATGGAATACCCAGGGACTGTCTGGTCCCAGTCGTTATTTTCTGAAGCTCACATTTCTGTGATGGCCACAAGGCCCAGCTCAATGACTGCCATCATTGCCTGCAGCTTACTGATTTCTATTACCCAGGTTCCTGGCATTAAGGCAAACCCCCTTCCGTCTGACTCCTGAACCTTCTTTGCTGTTTCCCTGGTCCTTTTAGTTTCTCTTTTTTTTGTGTGTGTTTGCAAACTTTGTGTTCCCCCTCTCTATTATCCCTTCAACTAGCCCAGTTTGGACCTCAAATCTTTTTTTCCTGCTGTGCTGCTACAAGTCCCCAGGTATATGAGAGTTCTAACTAGGATCCCCTTGCTCTCACATCACCATGATTCCCCTAGTCCTAGTCCCCCCCCCCACAGTCAGTTTAATCATATGATATAGCTTGTACCCTAGTGCAGTGAGTTGACTGGCCCCCTGCACTTGCCAGGTGGGGTCAGTCACCCTTGAAGAGCCTCCTGTCCTGAAAGTCCCCCCAGTCACTCACAAATTGGTACCACTTCTCCTGACACCATCCCTTAAACCACCAGTTACACTCCTCTATCTCAGCCCTCCTTATTCTGTCCTCCTTCCTCTCCTTGACCCAAAATAGGGAGGACTTTGGAAAAGCTCAGGGAGGCTGAGTATGCCGCTAGTCTCTTCCCCAGTCTACAAAAGTTCCACTTCACCATCTCCACCAACTGGTTCAGCAGATCATTGATACTCGGTGTACCAACACCTCCAGCTCCCCCCGCTCCTTCTCCACCATCCTCCATATCCTGTCTAAATCCCATAATGGCTGATGCACTAGGAAGGCATCTGACCATCCCCTCCATCCAACCCCCGCTCCACACCCCTAATCATCGAGGCTCCTGACAACTAAGACTCTCCTGGTAGACTTGTTCCTGTTGGTTCCCTTTGGTGCCATCATGTTGTCCTGCCTTTTCCTCCAACTGACTCAGAATTCCCCTCAAAAGAGTCAGGTACCTGAGCTTCCTCTAGGGGTGCAAAGCAGTTTTTCATCTGGATGGTAGTGGGCTGGGCAACCTCCCTGTGGCTGACCCTGCCTCCCTTCTCCCTCCACCTCCCCACCATTCTCCACCCCCCCGGACCAGTGGGCCTTTGGGGGAGTGGGGGTGTGGCAGGTGGGCTCCAGTTGAGTTGGTGACCCAGCTGAGATATTTCTACCCTTGCTGCCACCAGCTGAGCATGGAGCTCCACCGAGGACCTGTTGATGGGACAGTGCCCCCTCCCCCAGAGCATATCTCTGGAGAAGAGCACCCCTCAGTTGCCACAACTATCTCCACTCTGTGCTCCATCCCTATACAGATCTATGAATAAGACTCAACCTAGCAGATCAGGATATGTAACTACAAATTCAAAGGTTGCTCAGATTCAGTAGGATAGGTGACTATCAAATTCAATTCACAGCCATCCTGGTCTATAATACAAAACAAAAAAAGCAGCGACTTCAGCAGCTACAGTATAAAACAGAAGACTAAGTTAAACTAGTAGGTCAGTAGGAAGGGCACAGGGAATGTGAGGAAGGTTTTCTTCACAGAAAGGGTGGTGGACACATGGAACAGTCTGCCACAGGAGGTGGTGGGAGCAAACACAGTGGGAGGATTCAGACATGCATGGGACAGGCATAAAGGAACCCTTAGGGTGGGAAGGAAAAAAAGTAATTGACCGAGTAAGGTCAAAGGCCACAAACAAGGATGACTTATGGGCAGACTTGATGGGCCTAGTAGTCCTTATCTGCTGACAATTTCTTTGTTTTTTTTTCCCCATATATATTTTATAGCATTTTTCTCATTTCCTCCTCATAACCCGCCCCCGTACCTGGGAAGTGCATGCGCATGTGGAGGCACTTGCACGCTGCACTTGGAGGTGCCCCCCCACTATGTGTCACCCCTCCATCTATGCTGACCACGGACCTCCACCCGGTGGCGGCGGACTATGCATCGGGGCGGCACACCCAGGAGAGGAGAGCTGCCTTCTGGCTGCTCAATCCTGCTCCCCCTCCCCCCGTGCCGACTCCCCGAGTTCGATCCCGAACCTGGGTCACCGGTGTGGTGCGAGGTAAGGCGTCCAGCGCCTCAGCCCTCTGCGCCACCAGGCCAGTCAGTTTCTATGTAGTAATGCTTATATAGTTAGAGTGTAGCAGAAAGCATCAACTTTGGCACTTAAATAGATGACTAAGCTAGACTATGAAACAGTTGACTTAATTAACCTGGTGACACTCGCCCATATATATAGCGTAACAGTAAGAATCAACTATAGTACAGAAGCATGTGTCTAATTAAACTGGTAGTGGTCACCCAAATAGGGTGCAGCAGCAATCATCACCTTTAGCACAGAATTAGGTGTCTAATTAAGCTAGCAGTGGAAGTAGGTGTCTAATTAAACTAGTAACACTCACTCAGATAGGATGCAGCTGTAAGCATCAACTATAGCCCCCAAACTGACGACTAAGTTAAGCTATTAGCAGTAAGCCTCAACTTCAGCACAAGCAAACCTACCCAATTAACAAGCAGTGCTCAGCCAGATAGGGTGTTGCTAGGACCTAGCTTAAATAAGATCCAACAGACATGTACCTTACATATACAGTTTTATTTGAGTGTTGAGATGAGCAGACTTCCTTGCTACCGGCTTCCACTTCTGAGTGATTCTCCCTGGCAGATTCTCCCAGCGTCCTTTCTGCTGTGGTCCTTGGCGCTCCAGCCCACAGTGTGGAGGGTCGCTTGTTATGGAGGCCTTTTTAGGGAAGTGGACGGGACTGCCTCCAGGTACCCCATTGGTGTTTTTCATTTGTTGGAAGCACCTGATTGGTGCTTCCAGTGACACTGCTGATCGTCCGCTTCTGATCCCTGAGTCCCAACTCCCAAGTTCTGGAGCATGGTGCTACTTCTAGCCCTAGCCCTGTTACTGCCAACCGTGTGCTGTGGCGGTCAGCAGGGGTAAGGGAGACAGAAGTGGGCTTTGTCTCTCCCCCACGGTCCCCACAGCCCCTGTAGCCTCTTGAGTGCAGACTTCAGTGATTTATGACCTTTTTAAAAAGTAGGCTGCCTATTTTTTAATTTTTTAAGGCAGACCTTTTCAGTCTCAGCACCTCCTACCATCTAGGCACCAGATTGGTGTTTTTCACTTGTTGGACGTACCCAGTTGGTGCTTCCTGTGATACTGTTGATTGCCTGCTTCTGACCCCTGGATTCCAGCTCCCAAGTCCTGGAGTGTGTTGGCTTGGTATGAGGAGGGATGGCTGGCCACTTCTGGCCCTAGCCCTGTTGCTGGAATTTGTGCACTGTGGTGATCAGCAAGGTTGAAGGAGACAGAGTGGGCTTTGTCTCTCCCTCACAACCCCTGCGGCTTCCTAGTGCAGGCTTCAGTAATTTAGGCAGGCTGCCTATTGTTTGCTGAGGCAGCCCTTTACAGCCTGGGTGCCTCCTGCTCTCCAGGCACACAACTGGTGCTTTTCCCTTGTTGGAAGCAACTGATTGGTGCTTCCAGTGGCGCTGTTGATTGGCCGCTTCCGGTTGCTGGATCCCGGCTCCCAAGTCCTGGTGCATGACAGCTTGGCACGGGGAGGGAGGGCTGGCCACTTCTGGCTCTAGCCCTGTTGCTGGAGTCTTTGTGTGCGGGGATCAGCAGGGGTGAGGGAGACAGAAGTGGGTTTTGTCTCTCCTTCATGACCCCCCCAACATCCGAATTCAGGCTTCAGTGATTTACGCCCTTTTTAAAGACAGGTTGCCTTTTGTTTGCTGGGGGAGCCCTTTTCAGTCTCAATGCCTCCTACCCTCCAGGCACCTGGTTGGTGCTTTACCCTTGTTGGAAGCACATGATTGGCCACTTGTGGATGCTGGGTCTTGGATCACAAGTCCTGGAGTTTGATGGCTTGGCATGGGGAGGGAGGGCTGGCCACTGCTGGTCTTGGCCTTGTTGATGGAGTCTGTACGGTGTGGTGGTTGGCAGGTGTGAGGGAGACTTTGTCTCTCCTTCACAGCCCCCGCAGCTTCCAAATGCAGGCTTCAGTGATTCACTCACTTTTTGAAGAGCTGGATGCCTATTGTTTGCTGATGCAGCCCTTTGCAGTTTGGGCACCTCCTCCCCTCCAGGCATCCAATTAGTGCTTTTCCCTTGTTGGAAGCTCCTGATAGGTGTTTCCAGTGGCATTGTTGATTGAAGAAGAAGAAGAAGAAGAAGAAGAAGAAGAAGAAGAAGAAGAAGAGAAGAATCAGCATTTATATAGCGCTTTTCATACATCCAAAGCACTTTACAAGCAATGCTAGACTGGTAGTGAAATGACTGAATGTGTGGTGGTGGCCATATCGCACATCATCACCCACACACAGCCTGGATAATTGCATGAACCGATTGGCTGGTTCTGGACCCTGGGTCCCAGTTCCCAAGTCCTGGATCATGGCAGCTTGGTGTAGGGAGGGAGGGCTGGATGCTTCTGGCCCTACCCTGTTGCTGGAGTCTATGTGCTGTGGTGGTTGGCAGGGGTGAGGGAGACAGAAGTGGATTTTGTCTCTCCGTCACCACTCCCATGGCATTCAAGTGCAGGCTTCGGTGATTTATGCCCTTTTTAAAGGACAGGCCCAGCTGTTGTTTGCTGAGGCAGCCCTTTTCAGTCCCAGTACCTTCTGCCCTGCAGGCACTGGACTGGTGATTTTTCCCTTGTTTGAACCACCTGATTGGTGCTTCCAGTCACACTGTTGATTGGCCACTTCTGGCCCCTGGGTCCTGGCTCCCACGTCCTGGAGTGTGGTGGCTTGGTGTGGGGAGGGAGGGAGGGCTGGCCTCTTCTGGCCCTGACCCTTACCCTGACCCTGTTGCTGGAGTCTGTGCACTGTGGCAGTTGGAGGGGCGAAGGAGACAGAAATGGATTTGTCTCTCCCTCATAGTCCCCATGGCTTCTAAAGAGTCACATTGAGTGATGTCATGTTGAGTGTACAGGCATAGTGTGTCTGCATGCAATGTCTGTGACAGCATCCTCCCAACTGTGTTTCTCCAGTCACACTACCACTTGTGGTCACCCAGGTGGCAATTTTATGGTGGAGAACACAGCCTACCCCTCCCAGAGGAGAAGAGTGCCCTCTGGGATGCATAATCCTCCACCCAGCTGACCCTCGACAATTCTAAACCCGGGTCACCAGCACTATTAGCAGTTCCGCTACCATTGCACCAACAGGTCAACCACTGACTGTCTTATCTTTTCATCATTGCCATTATGGCTCTGTGAATGGCCTGCCCCATTTTCTGCACATTCGTAATGTCATTTGTGTATATTCAGGAAAAGGGTTTCTGGCAGGATTCTAGACTTCTGGTGGCATTAAGTGGTCACAGCAAGCACTTAACAAAACTTTTTGTGACAGGAAATGGGACCTCTGATTGGCATGAGTGAACTGTGGGATTTGCTTTGTCACGACAGACTCCCAACAGCCAGTGGCGGCTCCAGTGTCCGTTACCTGGGCACAGAGGTGGCACAGCTGCTGGCAGCCACGGCACCCACCTATACAAAGTACACATATTGTTGATATGATGTAGCTCTGTACCGCATGGCACACCAACCAGGGCAAAATCTTTTTGTTTTGTTTTGTTACCAGGGCCCATGCCCTAGTGTAGAACCACCGCTACCAAAAGCCACATAAGAGTCAGTAAATCGGGGCTGATGGAGTCGGTCTCTTCTTCAGAGTGAAGAGAAACACTGGAGTCCTGGGGAAAATCACTGACACAGTCACAACTGGCCCAAGAAGAGGAGGGGACAATGGGAGTCTACAGGGAATGCTAACATGATATTGAAGCTTGTCTATTGGCAATGCCTTGCATACTGAAGGTTGGTTGAGGCCTCATCAGTCAGCATTCGGCCACCCTGATTGACTATGGGTGGGCCTTGTAATCTGGATGTTTGCAAGACTGAATTTTAAGACTGTGGTATCATATTATGATTTTCTATGAATTTTTGGTTGACTGAGTAATAACTGACTCTGATCGGCATTTGAAAAGTGCACTTTGTACTTAAGTGTGATGTAATAATGTGGCACTGTGCTTTGAATCTGAAGGACAGTTCAGTCTATGACAGTTCAGCACTCCACAGTATTACATTGCAGGGTCAGCATTAAATAGGAGCCCAAGTAGTTGGTGTGGGGCTTGAACCCACAGTCTTGTGGCACAAAGACGAGAGTCCTACCAACGTAGCCACACTGACAAGTTCAAACCATTTTTTTCCTGTGGCATTAAAAGCTCTTTTTGGGACCGGCCCGGTGGCACTGAGGGTTGAGGTGCTGGACGCGTTACCTCGCACTACGCTGGTGACCTGGGTTCAGGTATGACCTCGGGTCATTGGTGAGCCGGTGTGGGGGAGGGAGCAGAACTGAGCGGAGTCAGTAGACTGCTCTCCTCTCCTGAGGTGGTAGGGTTGGGTTGTCACCCTCCTGTAGTTCCGCTCCCACTGGGTGGATGTCCAGTGGGAAGCGTAGGCAAAGGGGGTGGCAAAGACGGGAGGGTGGAAGGGGCTGAGCTAGCACCACAGTATGAGTGCGTGGCTCCACATGCATGCATGGCTGTGTGCCAGGGTGTCAGGCAGGTGGGATAAAACAGATGGAAAAACTACCATAAAAATAATAATTAAATAAATAAATAAATAAAAGCTCTTTTTGCTCCATTTTCACTCCACCTCCCACTCAGGGTTTTCTCGGATCACGTTGCAACAACAGAAGAAAAGTTGTACCAGGCTGTGGTGCTCACAGTACACTACTGCAATGCAATACCAGCAGAATCTGGCACTCATCCCTCTTGGTAAGTTGATGTCACTCCTTAGAGAGTTCTGCTTCCAATATGCAGTTTAGTGGTGCCAAAAGACACAAACAACTAACATGTTTGGGCTACAAATCCTTTTTCAAGAGGGGTGCGTGTCTGATTTTGCTGTTGTTGCATTTTGTCAGATCATCTTTTCCTCTGACTATGAGGGTGAGTAAGGGATTACAGACACTGGACATATGTAGCTACATAGATATTGATGGCAGGAAAGGGTACTTGGCCCATCCAGTCTGTCCATCCTACCTAACTATTCTGTCTTGCCCAAGTGGCAGTCCTCCCCGATCTTACTGTCCCCACTTTTTCTAACTAAACCCACATGCCTATCCTATCCCTGCTTGAAGCTGCTGATTAATTGGGCTTGTACCGCTTCTTCTGGTAGCTTATTCCACTTGTACACCTCCCTGTCTGAAGAAGTGCTGACTGGCGTCATTTGTGAAAACCCCCAGTGCCAGTTTTAGTGAATTCCCTCTTGCCCCTGTGTTTGAACTTGAGGAGAAGCGTTTCTTGGCATCCACTATATTTATCCCATACAGGTACTTGTATGTCTCAATAATGCCACCCCTTTCCCTCCCTTTCTTAAGAGTGTACATGTTTAAGTCCTGTACCCTCTCTTCATATCCCATTTCCTTATTATCGGTATAGTTGGCACCAATCTTGCTCCATGGTTGACTAGCAGGCAGCTGGCGAATGATGGGACAAAATAAACTGTGCGCTATCACTCCAAATATACTGCTGCGTGGAAAGGCATGAATGAGAACAAACACAAGGAAGAGCAGCACTTACTAGCATAATGACAGGCCGAGTACAAATGCGCTTTTTGGATCAGCAAACTGCCATGACTGCAGCGCTTCAAGGAGCTCTGCTTTTTCATCAGGGGAAGTGGGCAAATCACAGGCAGCTCAGTGATGTGCCACGCCCTCTGCCAGTTCCCAGGTGGGATGCCCAGGTCTGCCCATGAACCCAGGTCTCTGCATTGCTACCACACCACTGACCCAGCCATAAAACATCAAGATCCAGTGCAGTACACATCCAGGCATTTGTGAATCACAAAGCCAAGTGGTAAACCTGTTGCTAACACTAGAAAAGTGTACTCAGTGTGTCAGATATTTTTAAATTTGTGGCACCTTTTGCCAGTGTCAGTTGCTGTGGATTCCAGTCCCTGCTTCATAGGCTTAGAAGCCTGACACTGTTCTTCGGTTTGCACCAACTGAGAAAAACAGGGAGAGAACAGAATAGAGAATGAGACGGGTCACGACGTCCTCTGCACGAATTTACATCAGTTTCTTTGGTGTTTGTAATAATATTCAGATTCACATGGCTTCCTAAGTGCAGTGACCTGTATTCTAGGAGGGTGGGGGTAGAATTTGTTTAATTTTGTACAGGGATGCAAACAGAATCCTCTTTACTAGGCACTAATCTGCCCTACTTGCACATGCGCCAGATGGTACAGAATGTCTCCTAGTCCGAGTATATTAAACTGACTCATCTAAGGACCCATCCCTCCTTCATTTATTCTTTTCTTAAGTACAATTAGGATTTAAAATTCTGATCAAATATCCAATAATATTTCATGTCCAGATTTGTGAATCATTTAGTAATTCTTTTTTTTTTTTGGTAACTCTAGTGTCCAGCCATCTGTCAGAGTTCACATTGTAGGCGTGTAACAAGAACAATCATTGATGGTTCACCAGATTTAAAAAAAGAAGACATTTAAAAGATCATAAACCCCCCTACTGAGCATAATCCTCTGGTTAACAGAGAGTCTGAGTTCCATCTTAATTTTATAAAAAGGCCATTAGAGGCCCATGGATGGTTTACATATTCAGTTTAAATACTTCTTATACTTCCAAGGGATATTCTTGACATCTCATACTTACTATAAACCAATGAAATATCGAATTAGGAGTTAACGCCACTATTCCTTAGATAAATCATTTTAACAGCAGGCTATGCTTAGCTGGGGGGGGGAATATATGACAATGAATTAATCTTCCAATTCACTTTCTGTGAGCCACATGGTTTGACTCTGTGTTTAATAATTATTGTAGTTTGCAGTAAAATAGCTTTTTTGAAACAAAGAAATTGGTTGAAAAGCCACGCCACCCTTGTCAAATCAGTAATTCTTTAAAATGTCTCATCCAGGAGTTGATCTACTGGTATGGAGCAGCAATTGGCATAAGTGGAGGACTAAAGACCCTCCTCATAGATCAGAGTAGGAGTGGGTAGGGCTGAAGTCAACGTAGCTTAGGTGGAGTACAAGTTATGTGCAACTAAAGCTGGACCTGCAAACTTATTTGTTTATATTTTGGGGCTCTAACCCCCATTAAAAAAAGAAAGAAACAGGGTGTGGAGGGTGGAACCTCCAAACATAAACACATTTTAAAAGCTACTTCTCAATTGTGAACAGTTGCATTGCTTCCAGCCCACTCCCACTGTTGCCGTGGCCACTGTAGCATAACCTTGTTAACTCAGTTTTAGGAACAATCTGTGTGAGAGTCTTAAGTCCTACACTTATGCCTAGCAATTGAGTTATGCACTGGAGCCCCGTAATCCCACCCTGTGTTCACCTGAGAGGCAAGCACCTCACATAGTTAAGGTGCTTGGCTAGCAGGGAGGGACAGTGTGTGGCCTGCAAGGCATTCATACACCTATGTGCGGGCTGATTATTGAGCAGCATTGCAGTTGGCTGGGGAGGCAGTCTCTTGCCCCACCTTCCTAGCAAGAGAAAGGCTGCTGCTTCAGTGACTCCCATTTTTGGGTTGAGGAACAGGAGAAAATGAGAAGGAAAATTAATAATTAGAAAAAAGCATTTATCCATTGGGTTACTGCTTGTAATGTCAGTGACATGGGTTTGGGAACAAGCTTGAGTCAGAGGCTGGCCAGAGGGAGAAGTATCGAGCATCCCAGAGTATGATGTCTTTCTTCTGGGAGGGAGAGTACCATCTTTCACTGCAGCACTGCCAGCTGGGTAACCACAGGTGATAGGGCTGTTTGAGGGCCAGAGGGAGGGGAAGGATGTTGATGACATCACTGCGCAGTCACACACTGTATGCAAGCACCCTTGACATCCTTGCCAAAGCATCCTGTGGGGCTCAGGAGAAACAGTGAAAATGGCCTCATGCCCACAATGATGGACCCCAATATATCTGAGTCTAGCCTCACCACCAAGGGGGGTGCCCCATAGGTAGGTAGGGCTGAAGGATGGGATGTGCTTTAAGAGCTCTGGAGGGAGACAGGCACTAGTAGCGGGCATAAACAGCAAGTATAGAAAAGTTGCGCATCTCAGATTGCAGGGCTAGGTGAAGCTTTCTAGGTTCCAGTTTAAACCCAAAATGATTCTGAAGAGTTCTTGTTTTAAAATCTCTCTTTGAAGCCAGTAAATGTTCATGTGTTTGAAGGTTAATCATTTGCTACTTGTATGTGAAACTCCTTTGCATTTTAAACCACTTAAACTGTATTTTTTTTGATTCAGGAGGTACTTTTCAGTTATAAATTTTAGAGCTGATCAGTTTCCTAAGTGTTCTCTTTATCCAGTTTGGCAAGTTTCTTATAAACAGGAGCAAGAAGTCCACCCTCAATTTCAGGTACATGGTTGCTTACTGGAGTGCACCTGGTCAGAGAACGTGTGATTTTGGTGTCCGGCATCACATTCATTTTTTTTTTTTTTTTGTATGCTTTTTGGGTGCCAGTCCTCCAAGGGCTCACCCCCAACTCCTCCAGCCTCTGCCCACCCCTTGACTTACTCAGAGTGGCAATCCACCCAGGCTTGCCCCCTCTGGGTGGGGCTGTCGGGTAGGCACGGCCCCCATGGAAGACTGTACAAGGTTCTCACTTGTCAAACATCATATATTAGAGTTTGAATCTTGATGACAATGTGGTTGACTAAAATATATATATTTTTTTCCATTTTATGTTTATCTCCCAGATCTCTCAGCCTGCCCTCACCTGCCAGCACCCTCCAGCCCCATCAGCCACCTTCTCTGGGACTTACCTTCCCCACTTCCCCAGGACCACCTTGTTGGAGGGTGAGTGCCACTGTCAGTGGTGCGGAGCCTGCAAGGGTGCTGGTGTCATACTGCTGCTAAGGGTTTTTCCTCCAAGTTTTAACCTTGGCCTGCCAGTGTGCAGTGATACATGTACATACACCTGGAGGTGCAGACACACAATTATGGCACCTGTGGGTAGACCTGCTCCCTCCCTACGTGTGCATGCCACCGAGCTGTCATTTGGCTTCAGCAAGGTTGCAGGCTCGTTGTAGGCTGAAAATGGAATAGAATTCCAAACTGATGGTCTAGAAAAAGAGAAAGCCTGACATTCAATTGAGGACATTGCTCTGGTGTTTTCAAATTCAAGCCCAAATGAAGTAAATATTTCAAACCTGTAACAGAGCTATAATATACGGTATCCCATCAAAATAGTAAGTCAAATATAGCGACTTGAAAACAGTGAGGCAAATATAGTGCTCGTCATTTGAGCAATGTGGTATTTACAGCGCATGTTAAGTTAAGCGCTGTTGGGGGTATTGCTCTTATGGTCTACTTTTTGTGGCTCAGAGGTGGTTATTTTTAGTTAGGTGGTTCAGGGTAAAAGCCCCCACGGGTGTTGGGCACAGCCCCCAAGTGACTTAAACAGGGGCTTCACGTTGTTGTTTGGCTGTGCTGCATTGTGCCGTTATAGTTCTCGCTTCTTTTGGAGTCACTGATATTGCCATGTGCAGTTTTGCAGGTGTGGTTTTGACATGGAGCCATAACATACACACAGGCATTTTGGGGGGCAACACAATATAAATGTCAGTAAATTCAATTTCCAGCTATCTACCAGAGAAAACCAACCTAGGCCAGTGCATGTCTCTGGGAACATTCGATTAGTCTAGCCAATCTTTGATGGAGAACATCCAGTTTATTTAATGGCACTCATGATGCATACTTATAAACACTATCCTTGTTATGTAGAATTAGTATGATCATAGTGTTGATAATAATTGTAATGTGGAAAAACTGGCTTTATGGCTTTCTTTAAAAGTAAATTGATATGAAAGTTTCACTTTAACTGGGCATCAAACCATAAACCTGGATACTTAGAAACATTTAGCAATAACTTTTTAGTTGGGGTATAAACAACTTGCAAACCAAAACAGGTTTTAGTTTATGGGCCCAAATAAAACAACATAGTTTGAATCTTGATTGAAGTTAAAACCAATATATTGTTCCTTATGAAATTCTGAAGATGATCAAAGGCATGTTGTAAATTAGACATCACCTGTAGAACTATGGCCTCTACTGATAGGCAGAAGCCTAGGTGGAAAGTTGCAACATATTACTTCTGCACTCCAACTAGAAACAAATATTTTCACTACATGTTCTCTGACGGATATTTCAGAGGATGTGGAGGAAAAGGAGATCACATTTACATCCTGTGGGATCCTGCATCATAACCAAGTACAGTGGAGGGCTGTTAAAGGTATACGCTATTTGCTGCCTGTGAGAATGTGTTTGAGCAGGCTATGCATTTAAGAGATTGTGTATATTTTCTACTGGAAAACCAGAACTGGCTGCTTTTACATTATTAAAAATGGGATATTTTATTAAGGTACTCACTTGGACTCCATTGTCTTTATAATCAATGAATGAAGAATACTGGTTCCAGTTCTGAAGGCGACATCTACGAAAGAACATAGAGTTGAGGCAGTCCAGAGGAGAGCAGGTAAGATGCTGTGGGGTCTTCAGCAAAAGACTTACAGTATGAAAAGAGGCTGTTGAAACTCAGTGTGTACACCTTGGAAGAGAGGAGGGAGAGGGGGATGTGACAGAGGGTATACCATTGTAACAGTGACGCTGTTACAGCGACAACAACCCGCCGACACCCGCAGTGTCGACCGAGTTACTGGAGTGATGCCAGAGTCATCGACCGAGTTTGGTCAGCCTCCTCGAGATCCGCCCCCAGAGTTGGAATCCTAAGTCGGAGGGCTGTGGGGCATAGTCATCAACATGGGGAGGGTGCGGGGGCATAGCCACCACATGAACACCGATAGTGTGTTAGTGTATTTTCTGGTCGGGGACCGGAGTTGGCGGCGTAAGGAATGTCGGCAACCATGTGTCGCTGTAGGGGAGGTCGCCGACATTCCTGTCACCATGGCAACATGGAACCCTGACAGAGACATATAAATACCCAAAAGGAATAAGCAAGGTACAACATGAGATTATATCTCAGAACAAAATGTGCGTAACAACAAGGGGGCATGATAAGAAGCTGGAAGGGGGGGTTAAATTTAGGAAAGATGTAAGAAAGTTCTTCTTCACAGACAGAGTGGTGGATGCCTGGAACAACTCATCAGCCAGGATAGTTGGGGAGAAACACTGTAAGGGTTTAAGAAAGCTTGGGATAGTCATAAGAGAATCTTAAGGGAAAGTAATGAGGGGTGGGAGGAAAAAATAGAGATCAGGTAGGGTCTGTGGGGTTACTGTAGGTAGGGTTAAATAGGCAGACTGGGTGGACCAAGCAGTCCTTATCTGCCAGCAAATTCTATGTTTCTATGATAAGGTTTGGGATTGTAAGTGTTCAGAGGGATTGTGTGCTTCATTGGCACAGCAGTAAACACCCACCAACAGCTGTTAATGACCAAATCACTTGGGGCATGCTGTGGAGCTGGATCTAAGCATTTAAATGGGCTCTTAAATGCATTTAGCAGGTCAAATCAAAACTGGGGAGATACAAATGGAACTGGGACTTTAGAAGGGTATGCACCTAAGTGGGCTGTGCATTTAAGAGGCAAGTGTTTGAGTGGACTTCACTGTATACTGGAAAGAGATAAGGGCCAGGTTTCTAGCATGTTTCAGTTGAGCCTCTTGTGGAGTCCCTCAACACAATGCTGGGAAAAATGAACACAAGGAGCAAACAGTACTTACATAATATCTTTATTGCTGCAACAAGGAAGGCACTAACACTGCACTGGCTGTCCCCTACATGCCCATCAGAGGAGGATTGGAGACAGCTCTGCAAAGGGGCAAGGCAGATGGTGCTTAATACGTCCATGCTCTGGTTTAGACTGGAGAAGTATCACTTGGCCTGGATCCCCTTTCTGCAACACATAGAAAAGAAGGGGGGAAGGGTGTCAGCTTTGGAAAATACAGCTCAAATTTCTACCAAAGATATTGCTCAGGGGTAATAATGGTTATAATATTCAGGGGGCTGAAAATGGAAATACTGAAACTGAAACATGGCTGCCGAAACTTACACCAGGTGGCCACCCCATGGCAACTGTTAGTAGTGCCCCATCATCTTGAAAACCAGAAACTTCATTACTGCAGTTCCAAAAATAATTTTGAAATAAGAAGTTTCCTTAATTGTAACACATGACATGTGGTCTATGTTGCAGTAGGTGAATATGGGATATTTTTCTTTGGAAAAAAATCTCTCAATTTCAAGATTAGAATCGGGGGTGTAACTTATTTGTTTGTTGTTTTATTTGTACTTTCTTTTGTCATGTTGTGATTTCTTCTTAATAAAAAGAATTTAACTGCAAAAAAAGATTAGAGTTGGGGAGCATGTGTGGTTGATGTGCTGACGACCAAACATATGCACTAGCACAGCATGTTAATGGTTGTCTAAGGGTATCAAGCATGCTTTTTGGCCTCGTCCACACTACACCGCTTGCGCCCGGTAACGGATGCAATCTGTTACGGCCGGGAAGTGGTGCAGTCGGCCACACCTCGATGGTGTCCGTTACTGGACCTGCACTGCGGATCCACACATCGGGAGCAGGCGCCACTGTTACAGCGTGCCGATCCCACACTGCAGCTCGCTGACTGGCGCCCAGTCCTTACAGGGGACCATTACCGGCCGGTCCACACTTGCCGCTGGTAATGTTACAATGAGGGACCAGTTTCATAACCGCTGTAGAAACCACCTCTACGTGATTTCAACAACGAAACATGAAACGCCTCCCGTAACGATAGGTAAACGCAAAACCGTTGTGGTAACGGTTTGGGCACTCTGTAACGTTACAGAGGCGTAGTGTGGACAGGGCCTTAAAGTCTGTGGAATGGATAAGGGGTTGTTATCTAGAGATTCTGATCTTGAAACTGAGTCTTTTGGATTGCTATTTTAGGGGTTTGTATTACCCTGGTTTGAATGACGAAGTTTGCCTCCTTTTTGGTAAAATCAGTAATGTACATGTTCAAGTGAAATACCTGCTTGCAGATTAACTGTGGAATTTAATACTGATGCTGATATTTCTGTGTATTTTGCTGTTTTGTATATTTCCACAGGTCAGGAAGAGGCTTTACTACATAGATTTGAACGAAGAGAAAACTCATGATTTTTTTCAGTGCTATATTATGAACTTTTATTCCACATGCTATGCCCCTTATTGTGTTAGCCTATGAATGAAATTGTAAATGTCTTTAGTTTTCTAATGCTGATACTATCTGTCCTCGAGCAATTGTTTTTAACTCACACTTATTTATAAAGTATTTGCACTGTCACTTTAAATTCACAGTATATACAGATATCACATAGCTGCATATGGGCCTCCTGAAGAAGCACGTATGAATGTGCCAGCAGAAATTGACCATCCGGTCTATCTAAGTCTGCTCGAGTGTGCGGCTAGCACCCTAGTTAGCAGCTGCCCCATCCCCCTTCCCTTTGTCATCTCACTGCCACCCCCCACCATCTCCACCCTCACTCTCCCCTGTTCCCTGTCCCATGCCCCTTTGAAGCTGTTCACAGTGTTTACGAGGTGCGAGACTTGTCTGGCTTTTATAGTATCTAGGTTTCACTTTTTACCATGTCTGCGTGAGCTTGAATTTTACCGCTGCACTTTAAATAAAGCAGTTTCTTTGGTAATTGACGATAGTCTGGTGCTAGTCTCCTTCTGTGTTGTTTTTCCCTTGGGGCTTCCTGGTGGTCCAGGTAAAGCATGTTGTGCTTCCATGCCGGCAACCAGGGTTTGGGAGCAGGCTTGGACACTTGCAGCTGAGTGGCTAGGCTAGGAGTAGCACTGCCACTGGGCAACATTTTTCAGCTGGGGTGGGTTGACACTGCAATCTGACATTGTAGTGACCCCTTGCTGTGTGGCCTATGACCTTGTGAGAGATAGACATATGAATATACGAAAATTGCCAGCAGTAAAAGGCCATCGTGGTCTATGGAGGCTGCTCGTGAATGTACCTAGCTCCCTATTTAGCAGCTGCTCCACCCCCCTGTTACCTCCCTTTAACTTCCCCTTTGCCCTGTCCCACCCCTTCTTGAAGCATTTCACTGTGGTACATGCCACCACTTTAGCTGGTAGTGCGTTCCACTTTGCCATCACCCTCTCCGTAAAGAAATGCCTCCTCACCTCCCTCCTGAATCTACCCCCTTTAATCTCACGTCATGACCCCTAGTGTCTCTCCCCACTCTCCTCCTGAATAGGCCCTCTATGTCCGGTTTGATTATCCCTTTCATGTATTTGAAGGTCTCAATCATATTCTCTCTGTCCCTCCTCTCCTTCAGTGTGTACACATTTAACTCTCTTAGTCTGACCTCATATGGCAGTTCCCCAGGCCCTGATTCATCTTTGTTGCCCTACGCTGAACCCCCTCCAGCAGCCTAATGTCCCTTTGTAGGCACGGGCACATACTGCATGCAATGTTCCAGGTGGGGTCTAACCAACGATCTGTACAATGGTAGAATAACCTCCCTTCTTCTCGAGGTAATTCCCCTTGCAGAGCACCCCAGCATTTTGTTGCCCATTGCTGCTGCCTTTCTGCATACCTCTCAGTTGTCCCTGATTTTCAGAAACGTCCCTGACTTCGCTTCAAAATATTCCTCTGTTCCTCCTAAAATTTGTTTCCACAGCTGAACAGTGGGTATTGTAAGCACAAAATAGTGTCACACATTAGAGTTCTTGTTCTTTTATTAATCCCAGCAGCCTGACTGTGTTCCTGCAAATGACTAAGGAACCATGTGTTCTACGCTACCTCCTTAGCACCCTGTGCTAGTACTGCATTAGCTGCTATCTTCCTGAACAATACAGCGGTATGGTTGTGCCCTTCATCCTATTCTCAACCACCTTGTATATCACCTTATCCCGTCTTCCTTTCCTACCTATTCCTAAGCTACTTTTTGGTAGTGGGGCTATAACTCATGTATTACCCTCGTGCACCACAGCTATATGTATTACAATATTTATGCTGATTTGCACTAATTGTATGATGTAATAATGTCTGTACCTAACATGTAATTAATGTATTTATAATATGATGTAAAATTTAGATGTTATTTGTCCAGGTCCACTTTGTAAACGAGATCACTCAATGGTGTTTCACCTGGTAAAATAAAGATTGATTGAAAGTTACAGACTTGTTTCTGCAGAAAATGCATGTTGTAGTAATCTCCATATTCCACCTGCTTCCTGAGTGGATATCTTCAATTTTGAGATGTGTCCATGATTTTGGTTCTTTGTCCGCAATTTGTTTCAGTCTTGCCCCTGATTTATGAGGCCAGGGGTTGAGAGGTAGAGAGGTAGGCATTCAAGGCCAATGCTACAGTACATGAGGCTGCTAGGAGCTGAGCGTGGCTTTAGAAAGGTGGGCAGGATTCGGAAGACCGGACCTTATCAAGATGGAGGCTGGTATTCTCGGGCTCGGCAATCATGGATCTCCTGGTCCCCCAGATGTATTTCTCAGGAGCACAGACTTGTGATGCCAACCCAGGTGGGGGGTTGGGGTTGTGGAGGATGAAGGCTGTAGGCCAGTGGTCATTTGGGTTAGGTGGTTGCCAACTGTATAGTGGACTGGAGCATAGCTAGGAATAAAGCTAGATTAAAAACTAATATCCCCAAATGTATGAGAAAAAAGTAATGAAATAAAATATTCTGTTAAAAAAGGTGTGGAAATTAATAGGTACATAGGCACTGTCAGCAGATAAGGGCCTACGGCCCACCCAGTCTGCCCATTTGAGCTTGTAAGTTCACATTATGTTTTCCTAGAAGTCTGTTGCCCCTTGCCCCTGACCTCCAGAATTCCCTTATGTCTACCCCATGCATTCTTAAATCCCGTCATTGTTTCAGCCCCCACTACCTCCTCTGGCAGGGTGTTCCACTTATCCACCACCTGTTCTGTGAAGAAATTCTTCCTCACATTTCCTCGGAATCGCCCTTCCTCCAGCTTCATCCCATGCTCTCTATCCCTGGAACATCTTTTTCGCTGAAAAATAGTGTATTCTTGCACCCTATTCCTCCCTGTAAGACACTTGAATGTCTCTCATATCCCCTCTCTCCCTCCTCTCCTTCAGGGAGTACATATTCAAGTCCTTCAACCTGTCCCCATAGGACTTGTGATACAATCCATGTACCATCTTTGTTGCCCTCCTCTGAACCTTCTCTACCCTGTCTATGTCCTTACATAGGTAAGGTCTCCAGAACTGTACACTGTACTCCAGGTGGGGCCTCACTAGTGTCTTGTATAGTGGAATTATGCCCTCCCTTTTCCTGCTGGTGATGCACCTGCCTATGCATCCCAGCATCCTATTTGCTTTATCTGCTGCCTTGTTGCACTGTTTCCCTACCTTGAGGTCATCAGAGATGATAACCCCAAGATCCCTTTCCTGCTTGGTGCATGCTATATCCTCACCCCCAACTGATGTGTTGTTACAGGGTTTTTGTGCCCCATGTGCATTATCTTGCACTTCTTTGCATTGGATTTCAACTGCCAAACCTCTGACTATTCTTCAAGTTTCTGCAGGTCCCTTCTCATTCTGTCTACACCCTCTGGTGTGTCTACTCTGTTACAGAGCTTTGTGTCATCAGCGAACAGGGAAATTCTGTTTTCTAGGTCCTGTGCAATGTCTTTGATGAAGACATTCGATAGGACTGGTCCCAGCACTGATCCCTGTGGTACCCCACTGGTCACTCTTCCCTCTGTGGTGTGACAGCCATTTACCACCACCCTCTGTGTCCTGCCACCCAGCCAGTTACCTGCCCACCACACTACTGTCCTGCCCACTCCCATATTCCCCAGTTTGTTTAATAGCCTTCTATATATTGTCTAGCTATTCAGGGGCAGCTGCAGAATAAAGGGTGCTAGCTGCACATTTGAGCAGACTTGATAGACCTCTAGGCCTTTATCTGCTGGCAAATTTCGTATGTTCGTATGTGGCACAGTGTCAAAGGCCTTGCTGAAGTCCAGATAGGCCACATCCACTGCCCTCCCCTGATCCACCTCCCTAGTCACCCAGTCAAAAAATTCAATGAGGTTGGTCTGACATGATCTCTCCCTGGTGAAACCATGCTGCCTTGGTTTCTGTAGTCCGGTGGCAACAAGATGTTCCACCATCTCTCCTTCAGTGGTGCTTCCATGATCTTCCCCACTACAGAGGTGAGGCTAACTGGTCTGTAGTTTCCCACTTCCTCTTTGTTCCCATTTTTGTATAACAGGACTACATCTGCTATCCTCCAGTCTTTGGGTACCTCCCCTGTTTCCAGTGATCGGCTAAACAGGATTGCCAGAGGTTCAGCCACCACCTCTCTTAGTTCTTTTAGGACCCTGAGGTGCACGCCCTCTGGCCCCATTGATTTATCAACTCTTATTCCTTCCAGTTCCTTCAGGACCCTTTCTCGTGTAAAGGGACTTGTGTCCATTTCTGTGCCGTTCCCACCCCTTGTACTCCCTTCAGGCCCATTATCCTCCTCTTCCTCAGTAAAGACTGAGCAGAAATACCTGTTTAATATGTCAGCTTTACTGTTGTCATCCTTCACGCAGCCCATCCTCCCCTTCAGTCTCGCTATCCCTCCTTTGCCTTTTTTTTTCACTTATGTACCTGTAAAAGGTTTTGTCCTCTACCCACTGATTTTGCAATGCACTCTTCTGTCTGAGCTTTGGCTTCCCTTACTGACCTCCCTGCCTCCCTTTGCTTCTCCTGGTACTTCTCCCTATCCCCTTCTGCCTGCATCTTTTTTATTGCCTAAATGCAATCTTTTTGGCTTTCACTTTCTCCACTACCTCCTTGGAAAACCATAATGGCCTCCTCTTCCTTTTCGCCTTGCTAATCTACTTAATGCGTGATTCTGTTGCTCTTGTAATCCCTATTTTAAATATTGCCCACTGTTCCTCAATGCCTGATTCCCACCCCATTCCCATTAATGCCTCTTTCAAGCATCTCCCCATTTTCCCAATGTCTGCCCCCCTAAAATCCAGGATATGTGCTTTTGTGCAGTTTGGTTCTGCTCCTTCTGTGATTTCAAACCACAGTGACTGGTGGTCACTGTTCCCCAGGTGCTCCCCCACTGTTATCCCCATCACACTGTCCCCATTTGTGAGCACAAGGTTCAGTATTGCCTTCTGCCGAGTTGGTTCCGTGACCAGTTGCTTGAGGAATGCTCCTTGAAGGGAGTCCAGGATAAATCTGCTCCTAGTTGATGCTGCTGCTGGGAGGCTCCAGTCCACATCTGGAATATTGAGGTCTCCAACCAGTACCATCTCACCCTTGTCTGCCATCCTTTGGATGGCTAGTATCAGCTCCCTATCTGTTTCTTCCTCCTGGGCTGGTGGTCTATAGACCACTCTTTTGCGGATGGCTGGCCCCATTTTCCTTTTCTGCCTAACCCACAGTATCTCTCCCCCAATTTGTTCCTCCTGGATCTCCTCTGTGGCCTTTATGCCATCTTTCACATAAAGTGCCATTCCTCCTCCTCCTCCCTTCCTACCTGCCCCATCTCTTCTGAATATGTTGTAGACAGGTAAGGCCATCTCCCAGTCATGGTTATCATTACACCAGATCTCTGTGATGGCCATGATGTCCAGGTCTGACTGCACCATGACGGCCTCCAGATCCTCCATCTTGCTGCTAAGGCTCCTGGCATTGGCATACATGGTTTTCCATGATTTGAACTCCCTGGACTGTTTAGCTCTTCTACTCCAGCCCCCTCCCTGGTTGTCCTTTATCCCTGGTTCTCCCTGCCCTTCTGTTGAATTTTTCCCCCTTTCTGCCTATCCACCTCTTGGGTGCTTATCCCCATCATTTATACACTGCTTTGTAGAGATATCCACGCCTGCTGTTCACTGGTTCCACTGCTAGCTGTGGGGGTGGGCAATTAGATACTCTCCTTGCTGGCCTGCCATCCCCCTTGGCTAGTTTAAATGTTTGTCCATGTAGCATTTAAACTTATCGAGTGCTTAGATTCCCCTCCAGGATGGATGCAGGCCATCAGGCTTGAACAAGCCTCCATCCCTCCAGTTGGGTCCCCAGTCACCAATGAATCCAAATCCCTCCTCACAGCACTGGTTCTTCAACCATGAGTTAAAGTTCCTGGTGCATGCGCCCCTATGCTCTCCCATGTCTCTCATAGGTAGTACTTCCGAGAAGGTGACAGAAGTAGCTACTTGCTTGAGACCCCTCCCCAATTTCCTCAATTCTTCTTGAACTTACATAGGCTCCCCATTTGCCAGGTCATTAGTACCTAGGTGAATAATGACATCCAGTTCACCATCCTGTCTTGCCTTCCCGGTGATCCCCAGGATCTTCCTCCCATCCCTCCATGCTGTGGCACCTGGTAGGCACATCACCTCCCTGTCTTCCCCCTCCTGTGTTCCTAGCTGGATCCCTCTTATGATAGAGTCCTCCACCAGGATTCACTTCCTCCTCCTCCTCTGGGGTCTACTGAGGTCATCTCCTTGGTTGACCTCCAAATCCTTCCCTTCCACTTCTCTGGGTACCTCAATTTGGTTGTCCCCATTTGCTAGTGCGGCATATGAGTTCTGGAGTGGAATAGGATCTGGGATGTGCCTCTGCCTGACCGCCCTAAGCCTCCCCTGAACCCACCGTCATCCAAGTGCTCCTCGTTCTTGGCATCCTTTGAGGCAGCACCGTTGGATTGGGTGGTCTCTGGATAAGGGTGACGGTATTCCTGACCAGTTTATTTCTGCTCTGAGTCTGGCTACTTCATGCCACAGTCCAGAGAGTTGCCTTCAGATAGGGCAGCACCTCAGCATCCAGAAGGTCTGCCTGAATATAGCTGCTCCACAGCCACTGCATTGCACCACTCCCCACATTATACTGCACTTATACTGCTATTCTAGTACTTGTCTGTTACTGAAGCTCTCCTAGTTCCCTTTTTATTAATTTTCTGTCCTAAAACTCCTGCCTCCAATCCTCAGAGACTTTTCTTTAAAGAAGGAAAACCCATTATCTACTTAATCACTACCAGCTGCACCCTGGGAATGCTCCACCACTCGCCCAGTCCTACACATGGGCCTCCACTCACCAATATCTGGCTGCTTCATAACATCACCATGTTTGGTCTCTATGCCAGCCTATCCCTACTGTACCACATTGCATATCATCGGGGCTGCCATATGGAATCTACCTGCTGCCCATACAATAAAAAGAAACACAAATTATCACTACTGGACCTGCGCCTCTGCTCAATGAAGCTTCTCCTACTTCTCTTACTGATTTCAGAAAATGTCCTTCCAAACCCTGGCCCAAGCTGTACTAGCCTCTTGAAAAAGGCAAGGACTCTTACCATTGCTACCCTTAACATCTGCCGCCTATTGTCAAAGCTTGATGCACTACAAGTCTTCACCAGCCAACATAATCCAGACATCCTTGCTATTGTTGAAACACGGCTTACACCTAAAGTCCCAGATCTGGTAATCACCCTGCAGGGCTACAATATTTTCAGACTGGACCGTGTCTCCAAAAGGGGAGGCGGCTGTGCCATCAATGTTAAGGATACTCTCCTGGGACACCCTGTTTCAACTCCTGTGCCTGTCTCCTCTGTCCAGCTCCTACCCATAAAAATCCTTCTTGGTCCCAATCAAAACGCCCTCACCATCGTCTCTGTTTATATTCCACCTTGGGAACAAGATCTTGGCATGAAAGAAGTTCTTAACTTTGTCAGCTCACAACCTCCTGGCTCTGAACACATCTTACTTGGTGATTTCAATATTAACTGGTCCGCATCTGATGTCTGCATTCTTAAGGACGCCACTGCAGCTGCCAACCTCTCACAATTGGTAACCTCACCTACTAGGATAAATTACAAAACAGGCACCAGCACCCTGCTGGACTGGGTTCTCACCAATCACCCTTCCAGGATCTCTTGTACCTCCGTTCTCCCAGACTCTCACAGCAACCACTCCCCGGTTATATGTGAATGGTCTAATAAATTTCTAAAGCCACCCCCAATTATCATTACCAGCAGAGTCCTTCCATGTGGTAAACTAATCCATCTCAAACAGCACCTATACCTGCAAGACTGGATGCCTATTTACAATGTGACGGATGTTAACATAGCCCTCAACTACTTCATTACCACCTTCAACAAGGCCTGTGACCTCTTTGCTCCTGCTAAAAAATGGAAAGCAAAAGCCCTCTGTAACCCTTGGATAACTGCGGAGCTCCTCTTACAGTGGAAATCTAGGGACCACCTGTGGGCAGTGGCTAAAGCCACGGGCAAACAATCAGACATCCCAAAATACAAACATGCCCATAATAAAAGCACAAAATCCATTCGTCTCACGAAAAGTTCATATTATAAGGATGTCCTCACCAACACCTGGGGTAATGGCCGTGCCTTCTGGGACAATATCAAGGACATCACTGGGAAACAATCAAAGTCCCCTCCAGCCATGTTAATTGTAGAAGGGCCCACTACCCTTGATCCTATGGTCATTGCTAACACTTTCAACATGGCTTTTACTGACCTCACTTCTGTTCTCCCGCCTGATTTCTTCATGGTCAGTGACACCCCCTCAAGCACTCCCTGAGCTTTGTCAAACCAACCACTTTTCTACTTCAGGGAGACTAAGATGAGTGAAGCTCACCACCACATCTCCTTAGCATCTCTAAATCCAGAACCAGCAGTGACACCCTAGACCTTAAGCTGCTATCACTTACACTTGATGAGGTCCTTTGTCCCTTAACTAAAATTCTTAACCTCTCCCTCAATAGTAGTACATTCCCAGAAATTTGGAAAACCGCCACAGTGACCCCAGTCCACAAAAGTGGGGACAAGACCAGCCACTCAAACTATCACCCAATCTCCATATTGCCACCACTCTCCAAGGCCCTTGAGCGTATTGTTGAGGATCAGCTCATTGACTACTTGGACAAATACAATATTCTGTGCATCAACAGCACGGTTTTAGAAAAGGGCATAGTACCACCACTGCCCTACTTGAATTTACCGGCAAAGTGCATAGCTCCCTAGATAAGGGTCTTCTCACTGGGGCTGTCTTCATCGACCTATCGAAGGTATTCGACACGGTCCATCATTGGCTACTGTTTAACCAACTACTCATTGCCGGCCTCACACCTGACTCAGCCCACTGGTTCAGAAGCTACCTTGAAAACCGCTCACAAAGAGTAAAAATTGCCAATGCTCTCTCACATACCTTGCCTGTCCACTCTGGTTCCCTCAGGGGACCATACTGGGCCCAATCCCTTTTAAACTCCCTACCACAATCCTGTTTGGAACAAATCATCCTGTAGGCGGATGATGCTGTTGTCTTCCCCACGCACAAGGACCCTTCACCACTTCAACTCAGCCTACAACTTGGATTCAGTGCTGTTGAAACCTGGTTCTCCAATCAAAAACTAGTCCTAAATCACAAGAAAACCAAGTCCTTGCTTTTCTGTAGTTCACATAACCGTCACAAGCATCGCTCCCTCACCATCTCCACCAAACAGGGGTCTGTCCTCGAACAAGTATACTCCTTCAAATATCTAGGGATTTTGCTTGACCCCAATCTCTCCTACTCTGCTCACATCGACAGCATGGCAAAAGCTGCCAATACACGCCTTGGATTGCTCTACAAGCACAGGCAACATCTCACCCCAGAGGCCCTGAAGGTTGCCATCCAGAGCTTAGTGGTGTCAATTATTGATTATGGCCTCATTATCTATGGCTCTGCCTCAACATCCACCCTCCAACGTACAACAACTGCCCTAAACAAGGCTTGCTGACTCACAACTGGTGCTCAGCATCTCACCCACACCTGTGCCCTCTATGCACAATCCGGATGACTCCAGCTCTCCAACCGTATAAAGTATCTCACCTGTGTTATGGCAGGAAAAATCAACCTTGGTCTAACACCTCCCCAAGTCCCCCCGGCTCTTGAGGTGCCACCTCTAATCCCAGGTCTACATACCACCTCATTAGTCTCTCCTTGCCCCAATGTTGCACTTATTCCTCCCCCTCACCCTGCCCCCTCCTCTCTTCTATCACTCTTTCCCATTTATTTCTTGACAAATGCCTCCGGCTGCATCTACATCCTCCTCCTCCTCTCCTCTCATCCCTGTTCTTTGCCACCTCCAGGTGCCTGACTGGACCCACTCCTGGTGGGCACATGCATCCTTGATGTGTTCTCCATTTAGCTATAACTGCCTCTGTTAACTACCTACATTTCTTCTCCTCCTCCTCCTCCTCCTCCTCTACACCTCACTGTTCCTATACTTGACCTCTTTCAATAGCACTGTTGTACAAGAATTGTTTACTATTATTTCACTGTTGTTTCCTTGTTGTATGTTATTCCTGACATGGAACCTTTGTAAAAGAGCCTTGGCTCAAAGGTACTTGTAATCCTAGACTAAATAAATAAATAATAAACAAAAAAACAAAATTAGTCAAAACACTTGTTGTACCAAAGGCGGGCTTCCTCCCCCTTCTGCCCCTCCTACTCCACAACCCCTGCTATTCCCTGTGTTTAGCCCCTGTCAATCAGATTTAACAGGGCATATCATTCAAAGTGGGAGGCAGTGGATGGAGAATGGGCGAACATTTGCATCAATTAAAGACAGCAAAGGAATACACCACCACTACAAGCGCACCAAACTAGGATTTAAATTTTCAACAGCCCAAAAACAATTCTCAGTAAAGACAGCAAGAAAATAACTGTGCCACTAAAGCCCACAAATCTAAGCTAAAAGCCCACAAATCTAAGTTTAAAACAAAAACAGCAATGAGCAGTTATTGCAAAGCACTGAAATTAATCTGGATCCTTCCCCTTCAAACCTTCCCTAGAACAGAAGAGGGATGACCCTATAATTAGTTGCTATATTTGCTGAACTTAAATGTAAAAGTTCCTTATCAGGGGTGTGCCAAGTGTTTTTGTAACATCACATTCTCCCATCATCAGTAGCCCAGACATACCAACTTTTCACCTTTGAGGACACTGTCACACGAACCTGAGTGGAAGAGCCTGCAATGCTGCAGGCATTTAATGCCCCTTCACAACTAACTTTCACAGGAACCAAAAGTGTCAACATCTGTTTGTGAGATCCGACTGAATCCCCTCTCTGAATTAAACAGCAGCTAGCAAATGCAGGATGGTACCAATGGGACTTCAGCCAGGCGCTGTGCTGCTTGCAAGCGCCCAATGCAGGATCAAAGCAAACATGAGCTGGTGTACAAAGCACACCATTTGCTTCTGCACCCACAAGTATTGCAGATGGATGATATGTGGGCCAGACAAAAATAATTTCAGATGCTATTTCTCAAGAGATCTCCAAGTTCAGAGAGAAAAGCGCCTTTGTTCAGGCAGACCCATGGGAGCCAGAGTTCTTCAGTAATTTTGTTTCCACAGTGCTTCCGAGAACAGCTGGGTTCTTGCTCATTTATTAATCTCAGCAGCCTGAATGTGTTTCTGATCTACAGGCATTTCAAGATAGAAGGAATGTACTGGAACTCCTTTGATATGCTCCAATTCTTGGGGGTTGTATGACAAGGTTGGGTCTGCAGGATGGATTGCCTACTTTTCTGCACAGCCACTGGAGTACAGGTGATTAAGGTTCCACTGGAAACTCACCTTTGGCAGTTCACTGCTCTCTCCTTCAGATCATCCTCAACCCTCTGGTGCTTCACCAAGTTTTTTTAACAAAAGACTTGGGAGTCTGAATTATTATCTGTTTGGATTTTTCTAATATTCCAGTTCCAGACCTGCTTATCAAAAGAGACCCAGGGTGTTAAGGTTGAGTTTTGTTAACTGGGAAAAGGTAATGACTGGTGATAGTGCAAACACAGTGTACACATTTTCTAGGTTTGCCTCTGGATTCATTTTGGACCCTCAAAGAATTATCCTTCCAGATGGTGAGGAACATCAGGAATGAATTACACAGTGCTCTAAATAAGTCACCTATGATTGCATGATCCTTGGCTAGGATAAGAGGCCTACTTTTGACTTCATTTTAACTCATTTCCTCCTGGCAGTCATTTTGTATCACGTTAAGCAATGGATGGTTTGGACTTCAGATGGAGTTTTTGAAATAATCAATTAATTCAAGTCCTTTTGTCAGACCACCTGCATTACAGATTTTTTTCAGCAGGCTGTTGGCATCTTAATGATATGGAATCCTGGAATGGCAGGGCCATTTTTTTAGCAGAGACCCAGACCTAACTGTAACTTTGGATGGCAACCTTATAGGATCCTGCTGTGATTACATGGTGGGTTTCATCTCGTTGAGAATTGCCAATTTATCAGCAGTTCAATACAAAAACCATTTGAGGGTATGATGGTCATGACTCTAGTTAAATTACCAATGGATTATTGGACCTGTTGGCTGGATCACCAAATTTGGGAGAGCAGAATACCTTCCAGAATTGAGCAGTGAGGTGGAGGACTGGAGCAGGGTATCTGAAGGACTGTAGTAACTGGTACTTGGATCAAGTTCTCTTTACAGAAGTGGAATGGCTTCAGGATGCCCGGTAACATGATAAGGCAGAAGAGTTCCTGTGATTCAAGTAATGCAACAAAAGAAGGATAACTCCAAAATTTCTTACCAGTCTTTGTTTATTATAAGTAGTTGCAAAGCCACCATCTTAGGCTGACAATTTCTGGCCTCCAAACCACTTATTCCTGGCCTCATGGTGGTATAAACTGTTTATGTTGTCTTATATTCCAGTGTTGCACAAACTGTTTTTATTTCTTGGAAGAAAAAATGGCTTTCTGAGTCAGTCATTTTGCTTTCTTCCTCACTGGGTTTGCATTAAGCAGTATATTTATTTATTTAGCTTTTGTTGACCACGTAGGTACACTAGGCAAGTTATATGCCTATTTTCAGGTACGACCCGGGAGAGTACAATGAAAATACAGGTTCAAACAAGGTACATAACAAGAGGGGCAATGTACAGAGTCACAAAAGAGCCAGGTGAACATAGTCTACAGTGAGCAGTAATAGGTAAAATATATATATATATAGTACATACAGAATAAATAGGCTAAGTCATTTAATGGCAATAGTAGTAACTACAGTGTATGAGCGACTCTTTTATCCTTTTTACCCTTTTATATAGTGCAAGTCAGTTGGCCATCCCTATTTCCAAGGACTCCCACCACAGAATGTCATCATAGAAAGGCAGGTTTGTCATTACATTTATTTATAATAAACATTTAGATAATCAAGAAATGTTGGGGGTTGAGCAAGCATCCTTCTTTTGCTACATCAAGTTCTCTGCACTAAATGACAGGTCCCTTTTCAGTGGACCTTTTTGCATTTCATACCAACCATCAGCTGGAGGTGTACTTTAGTTGAAGACCAGAAATAGAAAGAACCATGATGACTGTGTCTCTCTAGAACTGGTTACAGAGGGAGCGTCATGCTTTCTGCCATTTTCCTTTGTTGCTCACTGCCTTGCTCAGCTTCAGAGAAGGCCTAACTAGCACTGTCTTTTCCAGCTTAATTCTTTCTGTAGAGCTTTTTTGTGCTCTGGGGCACTTGCTGGCTCGTTAGCCTCCACTTCCCCATTGGATCAGCCACCATCTCCCCCAGGTCTTACCAGTTCCCCGATGCCCCCCTCCCCCCATCATGGTGGGGCCGAGGGAGGGCCATCCTCCCCCAACCCCGAGTCCAGATCCAGTCATCAGGGCCTGGGGTGATGCTGTGGGTCAAGGCAGGCAAGTGGGGCTTCCTTGCTGCATAGCCCCCACTTTTCCCATTTTCTGGTCCTGGAACCCAAGGTCAGGGTGTACACAATGGTGTGGGCATGTGACATCATCACCACTGTTTGTATGTCACAATGTAATATTTGCCACAGTCTGTACTGTCATAAGTCTATATAAAATGCCATATCACTGTGAATTTATCATTGCTGGTACTGGGTTCTTGTGTGTATTTGTATCAGCTATGCAGGGAGCATGAATTATGTATCCATCCAGCTGGAAGCTATGGTGTTGGATATGAGAAGAAGCAGATAACACCAGGGTACAAGGCAGTGCTGGCAGGGCTTAGAATGTGTGGCCAGTTTTCATTATGTTAAAAACATCAAAAACCTTCATTTTTTCAAATTATAGCTTGACATGGGAACACGCTAAAAATAGTCTTTGAAGGAATGAAGAAATGTTAAGGTGGTCTGAATTCACCAGTCCACTCCCCTTCACAGCACTGCTACTCTGAATTTGGTCCTAATTAAAGAAAATAAAACAAAAATAATGTCTATAAAGGAAAGGAAGAAATACCGCCATGTAAGGGATAATACACAAAAAGGTGTAGTAGTAGTAAAAATGTTGTTTGAGCGGCCAAAGCCATTTCAAATTTATACAAACAATACATATAAAAATGTTATGATGATAAAAGAAGTAATTAATAATTTAGATATAAAACAAACAATGCACATTAAAATTATACATTAATTAGAATACCGGACATCAAAAGATAGCTGCCATTTTAGCTTTCTAAGTACTGCACTAATAAAATTAATTAATATTTTGGTGTCTTCAATATTTGTTGGGCTCAACATGACAACCAGACAGTGCTGAAGTGCAGCATTGTATGTGTAACCACCCACTCTTCTGGGGTTACTAGAATCCTATTAATACTAATCTTAGGCAGGCAGAAAAGGCAGCTGGTAGGGAGCTCATTATGGGCTTTCTACATAATTGCATCATTGTTTACTCAGCTAGCCTGAGTGAGGATGATTATGTCATTTAGAACTCACACAGCAGCATAACCATTTTTGAGTCAGCTGCTCAGGGGAAGTTTAGAATGTTCAGTTAGTCTGAGTTGGAGAGTCAGAGTGGCAGGAGGCCTGCCAGTTGGGGCTCTGTCACAGGGAGCCCTGTGTGTCTCACCCTAGTTTGGATTAAATCTAATTAGAGGGGAGGCAGAGTTTGCCATCAGAAGAGCAAAACTTAATTACATCGATTCTGGCCCCAGACCACAACACCGTCTGGTTTCAAATTAGCATGGGGGGAGGAGGGGAGAGCTCGAGGACACTGACTGTGGACTTTGGGGAGCAGAGTTTATGGTCATGGGAAGCATTCTCAATGGTCACTTGAAGGGGGTTACAATGAGGACAGATGTGGAAAAGAGATGGGAGGTCATTAAATGGAGACGTCATGAGGCAGTCAGGATCTGTGCTGAGGTCAAGCGTAAGGGAGCTCTGACACATAAACCATGCTGGTGGTCCAGGGAGGTTCAGGTAGCAGTCAGGGAGAAGAAGGCTGCCTATAAAAAATACAAAGCAATGAGAGGGGAAAGGGAAAAGGAAGCTTACCACCTTTCATCTAGAAAAGTCACCCGGATGGTGCGGGTGTAAAGTCCAGTAAAGAGCGACGATTGGCACAAGGGATACAGGGAGGGGGGAAAAAGGTTCTTCAAGTACATTGGGGAGCAGAGGAAAACCAAGGTCCAGCTAGGCAGATTGAGAATGGAGGGAGGGTGGGTGGAAGAGGTGAGGGACCTGGCGGAGGTATTAAATGAGTACTTCACCTCTGTGTTCACTGGCGAGGGGGAGGGGATACTAACAAAGCAAGACACAGAGGGGATCTCAGGGGTAGAGAGGGGGATTGTGGGGGTAACAGATAGGGAGCAGAAGGGAAGGGGAGGTAACCCAGAGGTGTCACACCCTGATATGGATCAACAGGCCAGTAAGGTGGGGGGGCAGATGAAACTATCCCCACTGAATGGGTGTGGAAAGGCCTAAAGGCCCTAAAGAAAGATAAATCTCCAGGGCTAGATGGCATACATCCTAGATTACTGTGGGAATTGGAGGACATGCTGGCAGCACCCCTTGGGGAGCTCTTCAACAAGTCGCTCGAGACAGGGAAGGTACCCAGGGATTGGCTAGAGGCGCATGTGGTGCCTATCTGTAAAGGCGGGGGTCGAGGAAAGAGCCAGGTAACTATAGACTCGTCAGTTTGACATTGGTAGTAGTAGTAGTAAAATGTTTTTATTCATCGAAATTTGTATGAATGAGGGATAAGCTCAATTGAGCAAAGCTCATTTTCAACAAGGTCCCATACACTATTCAGAATCAGGTGATGGGTAAATTAATGGAGAGTATATTGAAGGAAAGATTGGGGGTGTTCTTGAAGAAGGAGGGAGGGCATGGTTTTGTGCCAGGCAGATCATGTCAAACTAACCTTGTGGAGTTCTACGAATGGGTAAAATCTGAACTGAACAGGGGAAGGATGGTGGATGTACTATTTTTAGACTTCAGCAAGGTGTTTGACTCAGTCCCCCACTAAGGCCTGGTGGGGAAACTGATGGGGTTGGGGGTGGGCCCATTGATGGTTAGATGGATAGGAAACTGGCTAAGTGGTCGCACCCATAGAGTCGTGGTTGGCGGGGAGCTCTCAAACCCTAGAGGGGACAGTAACGGGGTACCACAAGGCTCGGTCCTGGGTCCGATCCTGTTTAATGCATACATATCTGACATCAGGGAGGGAATAGGGAGTGAAATGAGTATCTTTGCTGATGACTCCAAGATGGGAGCAGTAGTTGAGGAGGAAGAGGGGAGGTTGTCCCTGCAGGGGGATCTTGAGACCCTGGTCAGGTGGGCTCACATCTGGAAATTAAACTTCAATTCCTCCAAGTGTAAGGTATTACATCTAGGGCGGGGAACCCCCAACACGTGTATACCCTGGGGGAGAGGTACTGGAGGCCTCAAAGGGGGAAAAAGACATAGGGGTCATGGTGGATGCAAGTATGAATAATTCTGAGCAGTTCAGGAGAGCAGCTGTCAAAGCAAACAGGATGTTGGGATGCATCACAAGGGGTATCACCTCAAGGAGCAGGGAAGTGATTCTGCCGCTGTACAATGGGCTGGTTAGACCACACCTTGAGTATTGTGTACAGTACTGGAGACCACACTTAAAGAGGGACATACAGCTCTTGGAGAGGGTACAGAGGAGGGCAACTAAGATGATACGAGGACTAGGGGATTTGACTTATGAGGACAGACTTGAGGAGCTCTGTCTGTTTTCATTGGAGGAGTGGAGAGACACAGGGGACAGATAGAGGTCTTCAAGTACCTCAAGGAAATAAATAGGGTAAACACGGAGAGGTTATTTAGAGTAAAGGAGGGAGGTGTCACCCGAGGACATGATTTGAAGTTGGAAGAGGGATGGATGAGGGGGGAAGAGGAAAATGTTCTTCACTGAGAGGGTGGTGGAACCTTGGAATGCACTGCCTGGCAAGCTGGTTCAGGCTTCCACAGTGGAGAGTTTTAAGAGAGAGTTGGACAGATACAGAAAGGAAAATTACTAGAGGAAGGCCTGGCCTACGGGGGTGGGGAGGGATGATAGGCATTCTGGAACACATGGGGAGGAGGCCTCGGTACCCAGCTAGGGATCTGAGGTTCGAGTAGATTCGATAGACTGTACGGCCTAATCTGATGGCAATTAGTATGTTAGTATGTTAGGTGTTCCTGAAAGAAGACAAGAAGAGGATTTTTAGGACTCATCGGAGTCCTCCTTTTTCAAGTTGCTAGGCTTTGTGTAACTGTGTAGTAAAATGCTAACCATTTTTTCTACTTTGCAGGTGTAGAGTTTTTGTAGTTCTTAGATTTAGATAATGTACTGCCAAATGCATGTTTGTAAAGTGGGCTACAGTTCTAAATGGTGTAAAATGGTTTTGGGTATGAGCACCCAGTAGGTAGCATAGGTCAGATAGTTTTTCCCTAGATGGCTGGGGGGGGTAGACAGGCTGGAGATCCTGATCCATGGTAGGGGCCTTCAGTGCTGATCTATTAGGACATGCTTCAGGCAGTTTCTTGGAGCCACTGAAAGTTCATAGATAGTACAGTAGTACGGTAGGAGCTGATGTTTCTTCAGCGGGGGCCTCTATCCTTTAGTCTGGTACTGGACCGTAATCTGGCTGCGGACAGCCAGTGGTCTGGTTGTGGTGAGTGTAACCACCCAGTTCCCTGGAGTTACTAGAATCCTATTAGTACTAATCTTAGGCAGGTAGAAAAGGCAGCTGGTAGGCAGCTCATTAGGGGCTTTCTACATAATGACATCATTGTTTATTCTGCTAGCCTGAGTGAAGATGATTATGGTTACTTTGGGCTACTGGGGGTTGATATCTGTTGCTTGCAGCTGGTGCAGAACTCAGCAGCCCGGTTGTTGATGGGGATTTCGAGATCTTCCCATATTACACCGGTGCTGTGGGAACTGCACTGGCTGCCGGTCCAGTGGCGGATCTCCTTCAAAGTCAGGTTACTGACATATAAAGCCCTACATGGACAGGGCCCTGACTACCTGAAAGAGCTCCTGATTCCTTATCACCCTGAGTGATCACTTTGCTCGGCCGACGAGGGGTTGCTAGAGATTCCGAAGGTGACTTTAAAATCTGCGGGAGCCTGGGCATTTATGTTCGTGGCACCGACCCTCTGGAATTCTCTACCCTGTCGGATTAGGGAGTGCACGACAGTGGGGGGGGGATTCAAACAGGCTGTAAAAACATTCCTGTGGAATAAGACATATAGTGAAGATGTTGGCTGACATGTTTGTATTTATTAAATGTGATGATGTTTTTATATGTTTTAATTGCTCTGATTGTTATGCGCCTTGGTTTTGAAAGGCACACTATAAATAAAGAATTATTATTATTATTATGTCATTTAGAACTCTCCCAGCAGCATAACCATTTTTGAGTCAGCTGCTCAGGGGAAGTTTAAAATGTTCAGTTAGTCTGAGTTTGGAAGTCAGAGTGGAAGGAGGTCTGCCAGTTGGGGCTCTGTCACAGGGAGACCTGCGTTTCTCACCCTAGTTTGGATTAAATCTATAGTTGCCAGTGAAGTGGTGGAGACCTTTTGCAGCAGGAATCCTTGATTTCACTCCAGGGGGAGTGATAGGGACTGCCAGTTCAGTGGATCCAAGGGGCAATCCCCTGAAGGTCCTAGGGTGTTTACAGCTGCTTTTGAGAAGGACATTGTGTGAGAAATTCTGACAAAGCTACCATGAAGAAAAAGGGTGTTTTCTAGTTTGTTCTCCATGCCTTAAGGAAGGAGCAACAGATACATGAGTACAGATGCAGAAACTGTTCTCATTAGGGAGTTGGCTGATGTGTGTGTGCCCAAGATAAGGCTAGATCACACCTGTCAGGGCCCCTCATATACTTTGGTACCAAATTTAAAGTTTAGAGTTCGGAGTCATTAGCGATTCAGTGGGGATTGAAGGCTTCTTTTGGTGTAGCCCTGAAGGAATGGCAGAGACTGTTGATTGGGGGCAAAGGGTGGGAGGAACACCATCTGGAGTCTACAAGGCAGAGCTAACTGGTCCGTTGATGGGTGCCAAGATCCCCTGAGTAGAGGCCAATGCCCAGGATGAAACTTAAATATGTGGCTCAGGTCACAAGTTTACACTGTGAAATGTGTTTTGGAAATGACTCAAGAATGTGATTCGGGCCATGAGCATCCAATTTGGGGAAATGGAAATGTGTTTAAAAGTAGCTCAAGTATGTGGTTCAGGCCACGAGCACTTTGGGAAAAATGGATAGAGAAGTTTCTGTGAAAAACTGTACTGCCTAGCAAAGAGTTTCTGGAAAAAGAGTGCACTTATTTTGCCACGATGAACCATTGGGGGTCCACTTGTGCTTTAGTAACATCTGTGAATAAAGCAATACTGCACAATCCCAGCTGCTGCATTGGACATTCTGATCGCATTCCGTATGGAGTTATTGGGGCCACCTCAGCAGTTAGGTCTAGCATACTTTTAGCATTCTCTCCCCTGGACCTGGACATATTTACAAAGGTTCATTTTGGTAATTTATACCCCCAACCCCTTTTCCTTTAGATAATGAGCCTGGTATACACTCTAAAGCTAGGGTTGGTACCAGTCTGAGTATTTCTGTTAAAAATAAAAGGTAAGCCATACGTGGGTACTAGTTCTTTTAATGAGGGTGCCAACTTGCCAAAAGTGGCGTGGGGGTTACATATGGTGTGATAAAATTCCCCAAATATTTCATCCTCCACATATCACATAAGGCACATTCAAAAATTATGTGAAATGAGTTTTCCTCCAGGCCAGTATTACAAAAAACATTTCTAATGATTTCAGTGGAATTTAATCAAACCTACATAAAGAAATAATTCTGCATTCTTTTGTAACCAATAGAAATGTTAGATAATACTCAGGTTCCTGACCCAATACCAATAAGCAGTTTTCAAATTATTGAGTGCATTTCGGTCATTATCAAATGCAATATCCATTAATTTAGATTTAAGACTTTTTATATGAATTGGAGATTATAGTGCCCAAGAAAGAGGTTTGCCATAGATGCTGCATATTTACCAGCCTTAAGGACTCATGAAGATTAAACCACCATTTGGATCCTTTTTGCCTATGCACCCAGGAAATTGTTTCCTCTAGGCAAAGTTTGGGCCAGAGGTTGTGTGGAGTGTTAAGGATATTTAGCCAGTAGCATAACATTTTCCATTTTGCCATGAATTCTAATGGAACCCTCACCAGTTCAGACCTGACCATTTGTACAGGACACATGTTACTGGTCCTAAGAATGTACCTATAAAAAAGAGAAAATGAGGTTTCAGCAACTGATAATCACACGTAACCCCAAACCTCTGCGCCATAAAGCAGAATGGGGTTACACTTGGCCTCTGCGGCCTTTAGGGCTGGAAATCTGTCCTGCCCCCATACATATAATTAAATCTCTTAATGGCTTGTAGGTTATAGTTCACTTTTTTGGATTGAGTTTAAATGTGAGTTGCCCACTGACCATTTGGTGTAAATGTGACTCCCAGATAGCAGTATTCTCTGATGAGGTCCAGTATTTCTTATTGATGATCCCAGATCGGCTCACAGTGCAAATGGAATAATTTTTCTCAGCTGTGCGAAAATCATAAACTAATGACAAATTGCTCTAAATCAAAAGTCATGATTTTTGGTGGTAGAAAACAAGTACATTTTTACGCAACAATGTGTACAGTTGTTGGGGTATGAACTCAAGCCTCTGGTGATTGTTAGGCATGAGGTGTAGCTCAGTGACTTTAGCCACCAGAGAAGTGTACGTTCCCTATAACTGTATCCCCCGAAGCGTGTTATCCTGCTTATAAAATGGGTAATCTAAAAATAAAGTGGTTTGATATATAGTTTAGCTTATATTTTATTGAGTTTCATATAATTGTAACATATTATGGAGTCCATAGCAGAAGACAGTAGATTTCACAGAAAGCAGCAGTGCGTCAAAATTGGGCAAACATGTTACTGTAAAAGATTCCAGGCATCTTCCAGTTTTACTTGGTGGTAACATTTTCTAGTTCCACCAAAATCTGAGTATTTTATAAATGTTTTAATTGAGTTTTTCACAAGAAAAAAAAAAGATGACTGGCACATTTAGATTAAAACTACCACTGTAGACCTGGTAAATGTTATGATCGAGAAAATTAAAAAAAAAACTCATGGTGCACAGTAAGGGAGATACCTAGAAAAGTAGATTTGACAGATATGTTGATTTTTTTTTTATTATCTGTAACTGAAAATAGCTTTTAGCAAAAATATTTTGTTGCACTGCTGCTTTAATCTAAATATGGTTTGAAAAGAAAAACAGTTCCTGGTTGTAATGACTGTAGTTGTCATCTGCATGTATGTAATTTCTGTTAGGTGTGCTGTGGTCAGATGAAAATTTTTACACTGTAATGTGAGCTGTGACAATGAATCAGGTTACTGGATTTTCCCCACCCTATTTATATTTGCCATGCTTTGTTGGTGGCTTCTGTCATTAAGGGTACCATTGGAGAAAGCACCGTAATGAATTGATTTACAGGTATGCTAAACATGCTTCTTAGGGTGGCCCGCCGGCGCAGCGGTTGGATTGCCGCTTGCGACGCCAGCGACCCGGGTTCGGGAATGAGCCCAGGAGCTGGAGGGCTGGCCTGGGAGGGGAGTGACTGAGCATCCTAAGGACTGCTTGCTCTCTCCGGGAGGGCGTGGAACTAGAGCTCGGCTCTTGTCTGGCCCCAGGTGGAGACCCGAGGTACAGCAAGCCCGACGCTCAACAGAGGGGCGACGTCCCAGATGTCGGAGCTTCAGCGCCTTGATGTCCGGGGACCTGGCACGCTGAGAGAACATCGGGATAATAACCTCACAGCCTCCCAGTAGACAGAGCATCAGGCCCGACCTTCAATGCCCCTACCTGCCCAGAGACAGCGTTCTGATGAAATACAAGAGATGCATTGGGGTGTAAGGGCTCCCACCCCGTACCCACCTGGAGGGTATAACCACGGCTCCATGGGGACGGACTGTACCGGTCACCGGGTAGGTGAGCGAGGGCTGATAAGGCCGTAGGTGCCTCCCGAAGAGGGGAGAGCTGCGAGGAGGGGGAGAATAAAGAGAACGTAAAAAAAAAAATAAATAAATAATTAAACATGCTTCTTTAATGGAGCACGTGCTGCTATTCATACATGTAAAAGTCTGAATGCTGTGGATAAAGGATTTTTTTGCATCTCACCTCTGAGCCATGACCTTGATTTGAAATCCAGGCCATGGTGCCATGGAACATCCAGGATACTGTTTCTGGAATGCAACTGTTTAATAATTTCATGGTCTGATAAGAAAACATAATTGTAGTTCTGTTGCAATGCATCGCAAGCAACAAAAGAAGGGCTTGTGACAGATTATCCAATGCAATTTACCTAAAAATGTACATACTGTATAAATGGTGGTTTGAAATTGATGCATTTTCTGATTAAGTAGCAAACACTTCTTCATTTGTGTCATTAGTTGCCAAGCAGTCACTATAATTTTCAACTGGTCCCTCTCACTGGAGAGCTAGCCACTGTTTGGAGGTGTGCCAGTGTTGGGGGAGGGAGAAATAAATCCAATACTTTAACCAGTGCAAACCAGCATGACGCCTATCAGTAATACATACAGCGCACATCCTGCACATGTTGGCGCCCATACAGGCCTGGCACGATGTGTGCCAACAGAATCTGTTAATGCCTTAATAACAAAAGATGCCTGTAGGTATCCTAACCAGCACCTCACTCCCAAAAATATGCAACCACTCCAAATTCTAGTGGTCAGAATCCATATTTAGGACTTTTTAAATTTATTTTAAAACTTATAAAACAGTACATTAGGCAGAACCAAAGGAAACAGTCAGTGAATAAATTAATTAATGGGGCTACCAGACCCCCCTTGGTGAGTTTTACTATTCCATGTGTTCTGGGATGTATCCAGATGAGAGTTCGGTTGGTGTCCACTCATAAGTAAAAGACTTGGTGTCCAAGACCTCTAAAGTGCAATAAAGTGCAGTGCAATACCATTCTCTCTAGAGCAAATTTTACAGTTCAATTAATTTCGTCCATAAAAATAACGCATTTAAATTTCACCAGCTCAAAACCGGCCCGGTGGTGATGAGGGTTGAGGTACTGGATGCCACACCTTGCGCCATGCTGGTGACCGGGGTTCGGGAATGGACTTGGGTCATCGGGGTGCTGGTATGGGGTGGGGGTTGGAGCAGGATCGAGCATTGGCTCTCCTCTCCCGGGTAGGTGGGTTGCCCGTCTGTAGTCCCGCCATCACCAGATGGAGGTCCGGTGGCAGGCTTAGGCAGTAATGGAGTGACTTGTAGGGTAGGGTGCCCTGTAAGGTGTGACATGCATGTGCCTCCACATGTCTGCATCATGTGCATGCGAGGGATCGGGGACTGGGGAGAAAATTTCAAAAAACACCTAAAAAGTACTCACAGAAAAAAATGTCACCAGCTCAGTCAGGGTTCAGGACTAATCTCTCTGCCTTGCTTGCCCTGTTAAAAGTCACTATGAATTGCACGGCCCATTAGCACTGGCGCTAACACATTGCAATACAATGCAGTTAACTCAGGATTGAAGTGTGATCCTGACTCTCCATCCTAGGCAGGAGGAGTCTCAAGTTAAGATTTTGGGTAAGTCGGCCTGGTGGCACAGAAGGTTGACGTGCTGGATGCCACACCTTGCGCCACGCCGGTGACCAGGCGAATGAGCCTGGGTCATTGGAGGCTGGCAGGGGGGAGAGGATGTGAGTGGCTGCCAACTGGCAGCTGTCCACCTCGTGAGGGAGTATCTCATCTCCTCGGAGCATGGCCGCCCCCTGGTGGAGGCCACAATGGCCGCATCGCTCCAATGAGTGCCGGCACTAGGCCAAGGGAGGGCAGAAGAGGCTGGTACTGGAGCTGCAGTGCACATGTGTGCCTCTACGTGCATGTGTCACCGTTTCCAGGGTCTCGGGATTAGGGCACCTAGGGGAGAAAATGGAGGTAATTTGGGGAACACCCAAGGATGAAGAGTCTGGGCCAGCTCTGGGGTTCTGCCGGGGTGTGCAAGGTGCTATAAGCCCCCAAATGACCCTGAGTCTGGTAGGTTGGCTGACGACCGGGTGACCCACCAAGGAGGATAAATACAATTGTAAAAAAAATGTTATGATTCTGGGGAAACAGAGCAGCTCACCTCACCACACTCCTTGGGTAGGTGATGGAAGTGGTTCAACATTGCAGTTTACCATGCGATGCAATTCTCCCAATACAGTATGGCATGGTGAGAGTAAAATTGTTTAAGGGAGGTGGTGGGATAAAAAAAAAAACAGCAGATGGAAAAACATTTTCTGGTCAAAGCAGGATGATGTCCAGTCTCTCACCCACACACCAACGATCCAAGCCACCCATCATTCTCACCCTGTGTTGGATCCCAGATAGATTGAGGCCTGCTGCAGGGACCATCAAGGGAGTAGTACTGTGTTGATATCAGGAATACTGACTCAGTGTTGAGGTGGGAGATGGAGCAGCCAGGACTGAAGGTAACCAGGGACCTAGCCAGGATAAAAATCTGTATAAAAAGTCAATATGACATCCTTATGGCCAATTTGGTTATAGAAAAGAGCCTTTACACCTGAGCTGTCTTCATTAATTGAATGAAGACATTTGACTTCTTAGACCTCTTGCTTCTCTTTCAGAAGCTGAGGTGAAGAAGTCTGAATATTGAAGAAGGCAATGATCTGCAGGCTACTGGATAGACTGCACTCAAAAGGTAACTATAGATAACAGTTGCTTAGACTGAAGACCTCTTCAAAGCAGTGAGTCTCATCCATCCTTAGCATTACTATCATCACATTTTGTTATAAAATTCCCGTGCAACAGATTGTCTGAGTGAGCCAGTAACAGAGGTGCTGCTTGCCATACAGGAGACTAGTGTTCATGACCCAGTCCAAAATCTGTCTGAGATGACAACTCATTGGAGAATGGCCTATCAGCTGGTCTCATCTGGGACTGGTAGACTGCAGAACAGGCATCCAGCTTCATTCTGGTGACAGAATGCAATAATAGGATGTTCATTGTCATGAGGAGGGAGACGCCTGGTGAGTAAGTTTATTTGTTTGGTGCCCAATCATGGAGGCTCTGGGCGCCTTACAGTAAAAATTTGACAGAGAGATACAAAACATTGAAAGTAAGAATAATAATAATATTTATTTATAAAGCACAATTCAGATTTATCAAAGTATATAAACAATAAATAAATAAACAGATTTAACTAAATGAAACATTTTTGTAGAGGTTAAAATATGTCAGCAGGAAAGGTTGTGTTAAAAAGATGAGTCTTTAGGTCCCTCTTGAAGGTCTCCACCCTAGGAGCCAGCCTCAAAGATCTTGGCAGCAAGTTCCAGAGGATGGGGCCGGCCACCCCAAATGAACTGTCACCCGAGGTTTTGAGCCTGGTCCTCGTAACTGCCAGGAGGCCCTCGGTGGAGGAACGGAGGGAGCAAGCTGGGATGGCAGGAGTAGCTTTGCAGTGAGAGTGCTATTAAACTCCTCATGCATGAAATCAGCAAAATGGTGTCTCTGGGTGGGTGTGTGGCTTTACTACAGTGGAGAACACAGCTGGAAGCTCCCTGAAGGATGAAGAACTGGGGCTTTCGGTCACCGTTGGCTCTAGTCAAGGATTTCACTTACTCTGTGAGAGGTGTCTTCTGCTACAGGGGACAAGCAACAGAGTCCATGGGTCAATTGAGGAAGTCCAAGAAGAAAAAGTAAAAACTGCAACAACAGAAGACCCCAAGCAATATATGGGTAGAGCAGAACCATGTAAAACTGATGACACTGTCATTTATAGCCACACTCCACTGTGGGACCAGAACTCCTGGATTCTACCAGCTGCTTTCAGCAGAGTAAAATCAAGCCTTTTATGCAATGTCAATAAAACTAACAACATGCTTCTTGGCTCCCAAAAAATGCTGAGGAAACCATGAGTAATATATCCTTTTAGACCAATTAGACACATCTTCAATACCTTTGAATGTGGCTTGATGTATTCCTGACATGCAGCACACATATAGACCACACACTGGTCAACACTGGTCCAATGATAGGTACACTGGAGGACAAAATAGTACTGATGTTTGTACCTGTGGCTAAACCCCGATTCTCTGTATCTTATCCCTACCCTTCTACACCATGCTACTACATGTTTTTGCACTGATACCATTTATTTGCTATTATATTATGTCTACTCTCTGCAAGTATTTTTTTCATTCCTCATACATCTTACGTAATTTTTCCTTGCCTTCAGTTTCTGTTACATAAGTCCGGGCTGTATTATTGTATCTTTCATATTAATACATTCTCATGTATCCTGTATGTACCTCAAGCGTTCTTTTGAACTTGTTTTGTCTGTTGGCCTAATCAGGACCTCCTTGTAAATGAGCATTACTCAATGGAGCCTTTTCATAGTAAAATAAATACAAAATGCTGTCAAAAAAATAAAGACGAGTTGTACAAGTTCTTCACTCTTACTGATAACTCTTTCAGTCAAAACACAGATCCTTGCTGGCCAACAGCTGCAGCAATGCTGCTTGCAGTGCCGGTGACCCCGGTAGGGAGTTGAGCACTGGGACGGTGACACTACTCCCTAATGTGGTAACACTTGGTGAGTGAAGGAGTGCACTTACTCCTGCTTCAAAGAACTTAATCACTCAAAAGTGATTGTAGCAAAAAACTTTCTCATTTATTTCAAAGCTGTGGATCAAAAGTGCAGCACGCAGGTGAGCTAGGTGTTGGCGCCAGAGCACTAACCTCCTAACGTTATCCCCCAGCCAATGTTTCTCCCCAGCCAATCAGGGGTTTCGTCAGAGGATGCATCAGCAATACACAGGCCCATCAGTCACTTTTTACTGGGTCTCTGGGCTCTCCTCATGTTCTGTGTGTGTCCTTAGGTTTGAGATGCGTTGTACCTCCTAGTCTTGTTTCCCTTATCTGGACTCCTTCCTTTTTACATGCAGATGTGGTCTGCCACTTGTTTGTGTTTTTCTCCATGCACTCTGCTGTCTTTTTTACTGTATGTCTCCTCCACTTTAGAAGCTCCCTTAAGAGGCCTCCTGGTTCCTAACTATGGGTTCCTATTCTGTCAGTTTGCCCGTTCTGTCAGATTTCTTTTGCCAGGTTCAGCTATTTTCCCTTGCTCCTGTTTGCTGCTGCCTAACTTGTTTTGCTAGAACTACTGCCGGTTTGTTGGTCCATGACTTTAACTGTGAGTTCTACTATAATTCTGTTTGCCTTGACTGTGCCTTCATGTTATGCAACTTATACTGACTTACTTAGCTTTCAGTCTGTACCTCGGGCATGCACCCATCAGTGATTCGCTAGCTTCTGTTTACCTGATATTCTACCATCATTACCACCATTCCTTTATTTGCTTTGTTTTGTCTATATTCCAACTCTGTCCTGGTCTTGATTGCCTTAGATTGCTCAGTCTTATGCAACAGGCATTTGTCCTTAGTCAGCATACTTGGCTACCAGTGCCTTGTTGTTTTCAGCCTACCTGGCTTCCCAAGTTTGCCCTGCGAGGCCTGCTTATCCCACCTCAGCTACACTTGTTGCCAGTCTATCTCCCCTTTGGGCACTCCTGGTCTTTGAGACCAGGAGGTCTTTCGTGCTACTACTGCTCCTCAAGCCCACTCCTGGAGAGTGGGACCTCCACCCAGTGGGGATTCTTTTGACTGTGCAGATGGACCCAGTGGTACTTTTTGGTGTCTACCCTTCCCACGTAGCATCATGAGGGTAGAGTTCTCACCACAGGGGTCACTTCAGCTGTGTAGATTGACTTGGTGGAACCTTCAAGTGTTGTATTTATGGCTTCTGCTTCCTGAGGGTAAGAACCTGTTCATAGGGGACTCTTCTGTCATGCAGATTAACTCGGCAACACCTCCTGAAGCATTCCTCCCTGCATTTGCTAATAAGTCACCTGGTCTCTCTCTCTCTCCCTGTTCCCCTTCCCTTTAGTTCTCCTTCAAGGATAGGCTGCCATACTGTCCAGGCTGGGCGACCTCTGGTCATCAAATGCTACTCTCTTCAAATCACATCTTGTGGATGAAGTTCCTCTTTGACAGGGGAGAGGGCCCTTTTAGCCTCGTCCAGACACTTGGTAGCACCTCACAGCGTTATCCTGCTAGAGGGACTGAGTGAAAGCCTTCCTCTAAAAAGTTTTCTATTTTGGGTGTCTAAATAGCAACATCTGAGCAGTCACTAATACCAGCCCTAGCCTGCAGGGATGGAGACCTAGGCCTTGGTTCCCCAGATGCTTCCTCCACAAGAGGTGTTCCTCTCCTCCATGAAGAAGTTCATAAAAGTTTAGTTTTCCACTGAGGGTTGGAGCTGGATGGTATCTGCCCTCCTTTGGTGCAGCTCATCTCATTCTGGCTATGTGTCTCCTCTCCTTGGAAAGTCTGTGTTCATCTGTTGTTCATTTGTGCCTTCTTCCCTAAGATATCTTTGGTCTCAGGAGCTCATCCCTGCCACACCTCCAGGGGTTGGAACCCTTTTGTGATGGTTCCTGTGTTTTTTATGGCACCTGACAGGGTGTTAGTCTCCATAACAAGGACAGAGAGAGTATAAGCCAAGTACAAGTTGCGCAAGCAGTCATGTTCTACTACTCAGTCCTCTTGCTCACTCCTAATACATTCTTTCATGGAACCCGATGATCTTTTAAATTTAGAGGCTGTGCCTACAGTTCAGAGAGGCAGTGGGTGACACCTGCCACGCCCCACGTAGGTGGTACTTAAACAGTACATGTCCAAGTATCTCTCAGACACTCCCATTCTTCCCTCCTTCTGTGGTGCCTTTCCTTCCTTCCTTCTGGTTGGAAGTTATTCCCTAAGGTGCCTTTGATCTCAGGAACATAGTCCCTGCAACACCTCGAGGGGTAGGAACCCTTTTGTGAGGGTTCCTACTCCTTTATGGCACCCTGAGTGGGTGATAGTCTCTGTCAAAGGGACAAAGAATTTAAGTTCAGTAAATGTTGTGCAAGAGTCACATACTACGACTGTCCTCCTGCACAATCCTAAAATATTTCTTCATTGAGCCTGATGGCCCTTTTAACCTGCAGTAAAATCTGCACACTACAGTGAAATGTCAGTGTCTTTTTTTTTAATCTCTGTTTTGATTTGTTCAGCAGTTAAGGGTGATGTCAGGTCAGGCATATGGGCACAGTATTACATATATGAGACTAACAGCAGTGTGCTAGGCTGAGTAATGCAGTTATTAGTATACACATCTTTATGCAATTGTGTCCTGGCTGGCACATATGTGAATGCATGGTCATTCTGCATATAAGCACGGCCATGCCTCCATTTGTGTGAGCATCCACTGTTGGTGCATATTAATGCTTGATGACCACGGGACCACATACACATGGGTATAATGGATATTGTACATATTTCATGCATGTAAGCATCAGCACTTATGTGCCCACTTTACAGAGCCTGCATCTGCCATTTCAACTGGAACTACAGAGCCCATAGTGTTTTACTTGATTCCAGATCTGAGCAACTGAATCAAGATATTGCATCTAAGCTGGGCAAGCCTGGGTAAACTGTAAACTGTAAACCTCTCACCCCAAATAAAAAACCTCATGGAATGTTCAGCACAGACTATTGCGTTCTAATTGGGTCACTAGCAATCCTTGGAGGGTTGTTCTATCTAACAACCCTCTACTCTGCGAAAAGTAGGGGATCCTTACTGGTGCTGTGCTGGGGATTTGAGGGGCTGCCTGCAGTCCAGCCCCACTTCTGCCCTATCAAGCCCCCTGACTCCTCTGCACTGTATTCTGCACGTGAGGTAAAGAGGTTCGAGACTCCTGACCCTTCTGCTGCTAACAACTTCCTCTGCACTTTCTCGGTGCTGCAGGACAAACATGCCCCCCTTATCAGAAGGAGGGTAAGGGACTGTGTCACTAAGTGGCTCCATGGGAGTCTACTAGCCCTCCTGTGGACTAGGGACAAGTGCTGGGCTAACTTCAAGGCCACGAAGGACATAGCCATCTTTCAGCAGTACAGAAGACTTAGGAATGAGTGCAAGAAAGCTATTTGTGCTGCCAAGAGTGGCTACTGCAAATCTGCCCTGCTAAATTCAGCTAGAGATCCTAGGAATTTCTGGAGGAACATCAAAAATATTGTGAGTAGTTCCTCTAACTCTGGGGTCACGGACATGATCATTGAGGTATCTAACTGCAGTAATCCCCTAACTATTGCCAATGCCTTTAATTCCCTTTTTTTTTTTTGAAATTACTCTTTATTCCTCCTCCCAGCCTGCCACCTCCGACCCTTCAGGGAGGACAATTGGACATCCCACTGCCCAGAACCCTACCCACACAGACCACAAATCCCCATGGAGCCACGGATTACCTCGGGCGGGACGCAGGCGGGGGGTTCAAACCCGCTACTTACGCTTGCCGGTCTGTGGTCTGCTGGGCGGGCACAGGCAAATCATGGGCACGGCCACGGTCCTCCCATCTTCCCGGCTGAGGCAGGCTTGTTCTGCGTTTTCTCCCTCCCCGAGCAGCCAGAGACCTCCCCTGATGTCATGACGCATTCGCCAATGTCCGTGCTGCTCAAAGGCCAGCCATCCCCTAGTGGGGCTTGCAGTTCCTCGAGCCCCCGCTCAGGGTCATGCAAGTGTCGGGCATCGGCCGAATCCCTCCCCGGAGAAGGCGAGCTGTCGTTGGACGCTCGAGCCTGTCTCCCCGGCCGCACCAACCGACGACCCGAGTCCGCCTCCAACCGGGTCGGCAGCGACACTCCCATTTTTCTGACCTGCCTGCTCTCACCTCATTATTCCCTCCCTGTGGGAGTGAAGGTCATGTCCTGCCCCCCACCCCTCAGTCAGGCCCCGCCTCCCACCCTCCATTCTATTTCAGGGCAGTGACAGCTCTGGAGACGCAGAGACTCCTCTCTGGTCTCTCCCCGCACTCAAGTGCTGGCCATGACAACATGGAGCCTAAGCTTCTATATCTTGGTGCCCCATATATTGCCCATCCGGTGGCCCATATTTTCAACATGTCTCTCATCTCTGGCATCATCCCTGACCCATGGAAGGTGGCAAGGGTCGTACCTGTTTTCAAGCATGGTAACCCTAAGATCCTTGACAACTATCAGCCCATAGCTATCAGTAAACTCCAGGAGAAAGTGGTTGCAGAGCAACTAATGGAGTATATCCAGGCCCGTCACCTGCGCAGCATGGCTTCTGAAAAAGACATAGCACGTCCACCACTCTTGCTACCATCTCATCTGGAATCAGGACAGCAATGGACCAGGGTAAACTGTCTGGTGCCATCTTCATTGACCAATCCAAGGCCTTCAACCTAGTTGATCATGTGCTTCTTAGCTCCCAACTGTGGTCCCTTGGCCTGCCTGTCCCTGTCCTTGGATGGTTTGCCAGCTACCTTCAAGGAAGACAGCAACTAAGTAAATTCAACAAGGCCCTTTCAGGGGCCACCCTGGTGACTACTGGTGTCACACGGGGGTCAGTCCTTGGACCCCTCCTTTTCTCCCTTTTTGTCAACAACCTGCCCTCCGTCTCTTCTCACTGCAACCCTATACTATATGTGGATGATCTTGTTATCCTTACCCACTCCAGGACATTGAGAGCATCAACCACCAGCTTAGTGCTGACTTTAGCAATATTCAGTCCTGGATCTCTGCAAACAAGCTTGTCCTTAACCATAATAAAACCCAGGCCATGCTTTTTGGATCCCTGGCTAAGATCAAAGCTTCCCCTGCTCCACTATGTGTCACCGGAACTGAAGGAATTCCTATACTGGTTACTGACTCCATCAAATACCTGGGGGTGACTCTTGAACCCCAGCTTGACCTCGCCCATCATATCCAAAATGTGTGCTGTACAGTCAACTGCAAACTGGGCCTGGCCTATAGAGCTAAAAACAACCTTATGGCCGCAGCCCACCTTGCACTTGCCAGAGATGTGCTTTTACCTATTCTCTGTTATGGGCTCATCAAGTTTGCACTTACTCCTAAAGTGCACCTCTCTAGGTGGGATGTAACCTACAATAACATCTGTCGCCTCGCACTAGCTGCCCCTCGCCTCTCCCACCACTGTGTGCTGTACAACAAACTTAACTGGCTCTCCCCACAAAACCATAGGAGCTTTGTCCTGGGCTGCTTCCCCTGACAAGGTGCTTAGAGTGAGCATCCTCCCTGGACTGGCTCGGCTTCTCAAACCAGCCTCCTCCTCATACTCCCTTAGGTCCCTGGGCTCAGTGGTTCTCAAGGTCCCTGACACTCGCACGCAAATGGGGGACAGGGGTTTTGCTGCATGTGCACCTAGAACCTGGAGCTCCTTTCCTACCCATGTCTGCTCCTCCACTTCCCACACCTGTTTTCAGAGTTCCTTCCAGGACTACTTGAAGCGCTCTTCGGTTTGTGGCTGTCCGTAACTTCTGTAATTAATTGAACTGACCTAGCTATGTACTATGTATGTTTTGTTTGCACTCTTCACAATTGTGCAGAGCCTATTTCTGTACACTGATGTTAGCCATAAGTATTATCTGTATACTTTTCTATGCAATCTGTATATAATTCCTTAACTACTGCATTGATTGTATGTGGTGCCATGAGTTTCTCTGTATCAACCTGTCGTTCATTGTACTCTCCCGGGTTGCACCCTAAAATAGGCATCTGTTTTTGTCTAGTGTGCTTACCTGGTCAACAAAAGCTAAATAATAAACTCTGGATAGCACCACAGGCAATGCAGTCTGAGTGTGCAGAACATCTACCCTCAGATGTGTGCTTTTCCAGGCAATCTTTGTGGATTGGGGCTGTAGCTAGGTGGCTGAATGGAAAAACAGTTAAGGCCCTAATCTAAAAAGATTACACACATATGCATCAAAGGCAGTTCTCTGGGTGTGGATGCTTCATACCTGTGGATTGCTGTGCCTGTGGTGGCCTTGTTTTTCAGTTTCTACATAGTTCCCAGCATGTGATAAGGGGTACTCCATAGCCACACAAGCCCTCTTCAACTTTGGAGGGCCAAACTCTGCTTTGTGGATTGGGACTTTAGTTTAGCTGTCTTATTCACTGTAATGGTTTTTCCTCTCTGCCTTCAGCATGTCTTGCACAGGGGTCTACCCTGTTGGGAGGAATACTGTATACCCTGATCAGGCCATACCTGACCATCACATACATGCCTACTGTTTTTTTTCGACCGCTGCTTTCTTCACTCCTCCCCCTGCTGTGGGCAGTGCCATTGTTGGCCCCACACATGCACAGGCTTCATTGGCAACAGGAATAAGCTCCCTGGCCTAGCCACAGTTTGCCGAGGTGGTGAACTCTGTCGCCAACCCTTCCCAGTGGAGACGCACTGCTGAGCGGCATCTGCATCTGCCTTGGTCTTCCTCCTGATACAGTTCCCGGGGCTTGCTTCCGAAACTGGATTGTCGACATGGCATTGCAACGCGCTGCTACTGGACCATTGGGGGTGGACCCAGTATATCAGTCTTAAGACAATGACGTGCTTTTTGACTTTAATGCTTCCTGCCCATTGTAATCTGCAACCCCCCCCCCCCATCTCTCGCTCTCACTCAGTTTTTCTATCTCGATGCAGTGAAAGGCATTGTTGTGCGATAAGGTGTTCCGATGCTGATTGTCAGTTAATCTAAAGCCCCAATGTACTAAAACATCTGGTAGACTGAATGGAGTTTTCCTCACATGTGGTCATGCTATCTCTATGTTTTTTTTTATTTATTTTGTGTGTTTTTTTGGCACCTGGGTAAGGCCCACTAGACACAACTGCTCGTTTTCAGGGGTGACCTGGGAGAACTGAGGAGGTTAAGTGACTTGCTCAGAGTCACACAGTATGCAAGTGGAGGTTGTGGGAATCAAACCCAAGTCTGCTGAATGTACCAAGCTCATTCACAGCTCATTACTCTAACCTCTAGACTATATTGCCAGTTGACTAGGAGGAAACCACAATAATTTCTGTAGTTTGCTGTTGCGAGTATCTCTGTCTTTTAGTGAAGTTTTGATCAGCGAATCATCGGGCTGGGAGAGCCCCAGCCAGTACTGTTCATCCCACTGTTGGGCTGCAGGCAGATTGCTGTCATCAAAAGCTTATCCTGAAGCTGCTGGAATGGAGGAGATAAAATCCTGAATGTCAAGGAATGGCTGGAGCTGAATACATGTGGGGCAGCGTCGGCGACAGAGTGTGATGTAGCTCTTATCTTGGTCACAACTTTTTTCAGGAGGTGCAGACTTAAACGTTTTAAGCATTCCTTGATGTACTGGGAAAGGCTGATATTGCCCAATGATATTTTATTTCATAATAGCTTGTACCTATCTCTTCAAAACATTCCCTTAGTGAAGAGACATAAGTACCAATGCGCCCCCCCCCCAGTTGGTTTCACTCCAGCCCAATTTAACCACTGTTTATTATACATGCCCCTAATCAAAAGGCTCCGTTATCCATGTCTTCCAACCTGCAAGACTCCTGTCACTCCTCAACCTTCCCCTCCCCCAACCCATATGCCAAGAACACTCTACCCCCACCCATATGACCCAGATTCACTTCAGCACTCAGCAGGTCATTTATAGCATCAAATCCAAAAGGTGCTATCTGTGGAGGATTCAGAACTTTATGAGATAATCTGCACCATGGATGCAAGGTTTGGGCGAATTTGTGTGTGTGTGTGTGTGGGGGGGGGTACCTCATCAGCTTGTAGAGAGCAGGTAAAAAAATATTAAAAAAAAGATTAGAAGAGATGGGAGCCCTTGAACTTTGAGCTCATGTAATAGAGCCCTTTAGTTTATTTATTTATTTATTTGTTTTTGTTAACCAGGTAAGCACACTAGACAACAAATGCCTATTTTCAGGTGCGACCCAGGAGGTTACAATACAAAAAACATGTTACATAGTCATGGTAGCATACAAGCCCACAATACAGGAGGGGCCAGAGAGATTTCAATACAGAGAACATGGTACATTGTCAAGGTAGCATACGTGCCCACATACAGGGTGGGGCCAGAGTACAAAATAAACACAATATAGACAAGGTAGATAGCAAACATGTATACAACTAGAACTAGAATTAAAAGAATAGAGAGGACATTGCATCTAGTGCATCTAGTCTATACGGAAGGAAGGCGGTAAACCACAGGGTAACATGGGAGCAAGGGGAGGCAGGGGATTAACAGGTAACGGGGGGCGTAGGCAGATAGGCAAGGGGGAGAGTAAGCAGAGTAGTAGGCCAGCAGGGTACTAGTGGGTACAGAGAGGGGGAGGAACAGCCGGAGGACCACCCTGACAAAGACTGGCTCAGACTGCAGGGAGAGAGCAGCCCAACGGTTGCGAGCCCTGAAGGTGGGGCAAGAAAGATGAGGGTACGTCTAAGTGCTATGAGGGAGGGAGCTAATGGGTAACTGGGTAAGGGGGTGCCTCGCAGAGGAGGGTGGGAAGTGTGGGTTCGTCTAAGTGCTACAAGGGAGGGAGCTAATGGGTAATTGGGTAAGGGGGCGCCTCACAGAGGAGGGTGGGAAGTGCTAAGGAGGTTAGAGGCAGAGGCCGAATTCAGTTTGTGGGAGAGGTGTAACGGGAGAGGGGGAGACTCCCAGCAAACTAGTTGGCACAGAAACAGGTGTATGAATTACTGAGCCCCTGAACTGAGTGGCATATATAATGTTACCTGCATGTAAAACAGCACCCCCCCATGGGGTGCAGACTGTAGAGGTATTGGTAAGTAGTTGAACTTGAACATGTTATCATGTGGTTCTACTACTTTGACGAATTAACACCAATGGACATGATATTTCACACCCTTTCCCAACCAAAAGCCTTCATCAACATACTGCTTCTGTAAGTACCACTCTGCCTCGGTAATCTTTCTAATCGTCCCATTTTATATAAAATTCCTCTTAACATCTGTGTTTTGGTTTCGGAGGAAAATCAACAGGAAACTGTTTCAAAAAGACCAATGTTGATGGGACTTATGGGAATTGCCTAACAGGAAAGAGAGTTACATAAATGGAAAAAAAACAAACAAACAAAAAAACTATAGGACCTGCATGGCAAAGGTGTAGTTTTTTGTCTCAGTACATTAATTACTTCCTAGTGTTACTACTATTAATATAATCAAGTGTTTTAAACAGTTTCTGAAAGATAGTCATTAACAGTTTAGCAAAACAACTTTTTTTTTAATGAACTCTTTTTAGTGCTCCTCTGTGATCAGGGCATCTCTCGGAGGTGCCCACTTGGACAACACCTCCACTCCCCTGCCTGAAGCCTGTCTCCCCTCCAGTTCCCCCACCAGACTTCCCAGCCCCCCCAGATCACCCCCCCGGGGAAGGGCCCACCTCTCCTATGTGGCAGCCTGTTCTGGAATAAGAGGGTCTGTCTGGTGAGAGGCTAGGGCAGCTGTTGGGGATATGGACGTAGTCTACTGGAGCCCTCATCACCTCCCTAGTCCTTCTACCCGCGCTCTGCTATGGTCTTGTCACCTTTGCCCACATCACAAAAACTAGTCTTGCAAAATGGGACTCTGCGTACAAAAACATATGTCGCTTTGTGCTTTCAGCACCCCATCTCACCCACCGATGTGAACTCTACTCCCAACTTGAGTGGCTCTCACTGGAAGGGCACCGCTCCTATGTCATGGGTAACTTCATTGGCAACGTAGCCAGATCTGCCACCCCCTTAGTCCTCACTGAATCCCTCATTTCAGCCACCCCCTCCTACCATCTGAGATATAGCGACCCTCTTGCCCTCCTAGTTCCCAAAACCCACACCCATATGGGCGACTGGGCCTTCGCGGCATACACACCAAAGTTGTGGAACTCCCTTCCATCTAAGACTCGCTCCTCCTCCTCCCACCACAGCTTCAAAACCTCCCTCTGGTGATTTCTCAAGTCAGCATCCACCTGCCTCTGTCAAGAATTACCTCCTTGACCCAGGCCATTCCAAATGACTGACTGAGTCGCCACCTAGGCTCTCCTGCCCAAAGATGGTTGGGCCTCTGCACCTTATCCACTCCTTGAGCTCACAGTCTCCTAGTAGGTGCAGTCCACAAACTGTCCAATCAGTGGTTGTGCAAAGTTTTTCTGTTCTTTTTATTGTTAGTCTTGCTCTGGCCTCTTTATACCCAAATCCTCTGTTCTACCCTCAAGCTAAACAGCCCTGATGCCCGGAGTGCTGATCAAAGACTGAAAATAATGAAAATACCATACTGTAATACTACCTGCTGCTGGCTTTACAAATCACCTGCTGTCTCTTGTTTGACCTTGTTGCCTGATGCACTTATATGTAACACTACTTGTGATTGTCTGATGTTTATGAATGTAATTGTACCTTGTAATCTCCTGAGTCGCACCTGAAAATAGGCACTTGTGGTGTAGCGTGCTCACCCGGTTAACAAAAGCAAATAAATAAATAAATAGTCCCGCGGGGATTTTTCTCTTGATTGTCTCCCCCAGAGCATGGCCGTGCAATGCCAGCAGCGCACCTACGTGCAGCTGGCCGCCGATGCTCCGTCCCAATGTAGCATCACACCTCGCCACCTTGTAGGGCTGTTGGTCTCCACCAGGGGCCGCAACGGAATGAGGCTTACCCTGACACCCACCCCAGGAGGGGAGAGCAGTCCAGACGCTCGACCCTCTCCCTCCCTGCCAACCTGAGTCTGTTCCCAAACCTGGGTCACCGACGTGACACGAGGTGTAGCGTCCAGCACCTCAACCTTCAGTGCCACTGGGACAGTTTAGCAAAACTACATTAATAGCTTTTTTTTTGGAGAGGGTCTCAGTTTGGGAAATGAGCAGGGTGCACATTACAACTGATCCTCAAAGTAAAAAAACAAAACAAAGAATCAATACTCGGAAAATCCTGGTGACCTGGGTTCAGAAGCGAGTCTGGGTCATTGGGGGCTGGCCAGGGGAATGAGAGTAAAGCACCCCAGAAGATGCTCACCCTCTCCAGGGGACGGGGGGTCACTGCTTCCACTGCAATACTGTCACCTAGGTGACCATGGGTGGCAAAGCAGAGGAGGCAGGCAGGTTCTGGTCTGGGTGACAGTGGGCTCATACACCCATACCCCACTGTGCATGCATGTGCTTGGGCCCTTGTGTGCCATCACCCAGTGGGGACGTAACTAGAAAAAAAAAAAAAAGAAAAAACAGCCCCAGTGTTCGGAGATGATGGGATCCCAGTACTCCTGGGACTCAAGCATCAGTCACCATGCCACATGTCACCTGATGAACCTGTGAGTATCGGGGGGCTTTGCCACCCCGACCCTGCCATAGGGAGTAAACCGTGTCTCCATGAAGGAGACAAAGCATGCAAGGCACTGCATGGAACTAGGTACTTGCCTGGGAATCCCTGAGGGGGTCGAATACCGGAGATAGAGGGGCGTAGAAAATATCCGTAAACAAACAAACAAAAAAAAACCTCACAAAATCACCAAGAAACAAATTATGGCAGGTCGATAAGGAAACTACTTAAACAAAGCCCTTTTCAGGGCTGACATAATCAGTTTCATCTAGAGGAATAATTTAAACAAATTCAGGGAGATAAGATCGTGACAACTCTCCTAGTTTATGCTGTACTTACAGAAGAACAAATAGCAACCTGTCCTTGCATTACAGTGCGGAACAAAAGATCCTCACAGCAGCAGCAGCCATTTTGTTTTGAGAATTTACTTCTTACAAAAAAAATTGCACACTAGGTCGACTATGCTTTTTAGGACAGAAGTAGGCAGTTACAAATTTAGTCTGTCTTCCACACTTAGTGGGAATATACTTCCCAAGATTTTTTATTCACCAAGTAGCTATCGAGATGCTTTTTGAACCTTGTAAATAACATTAAATCCAGTTAATTAAGTAGCACATTCCATGCCCTAACTGCCCTTACTGTGAAGAGTTAATTCCGTGTATTTTTATTTGCCTGCTCAATTTTAATCTGACTCTAACCGACCAATAATGATTTCTTTTTTTTTTTCCAACTTTTCTTTCTGCACTCCTACCTTCCTGAACTCTTTCAGGAGTGGACACTCGGGATCTAGGTCCTGATCCCGCCCGTCTGAAGTCCCCCTCTCGCACCTCCCGGCAGGGATCCCTCGAACTGCTCTTACTGCCACCCGACCCCCCCGGCTCTGAGTCCTCCGAGGCAGGACCACCAGATTGCTCCTCCTGGCACTCTATCTTTAAATCCAGTCTGGTGGTGTGAGGCAGTGGAGAGCACAGGAGCGATATGTAGGGCCCGACATCGGGCATGGGGGAACTGACCTCCCTTGACCCTCCATCATCTATCAAAAGGCAGAGGGATTTTCTCTTTTTTCTGTTACACCCTCACCCTCACCCCCCAGGCAAATCCCTGATGTGCCATGATGCCAGGGAATGTCCTGTCATGCCTCCGCAGCCCTCTACTCGAGCCCTAAGCATAGCAGTACCTCCAGTCTCCATCGGAAGTCACTGCTATGCCAGGCATGACCCTCTGGAACCAACCCCCAAGGGAGGACAGCTGTGCTCCAGATGCTTGATCCTCTCTCTCCCCCTTACCGACCCCTGGCGATCCGGGCTCATTTCCGAACCCGGGTCGCCAGTGTGATGCGAGGTGTGGCATCCGGCACTTCAACCGTCAGCGCCACCGGGCTGGCTCCAATAATGATTTCTACATGCAGCTATTGTTGCTTGCATGGATTATTGTGTTATATTGTAATACTGTTTTGATTTTTGGATTATCTGTTGTATTGTTTCTCTCTTTCCCCAGATCGCACCTGTTAACGAGCTTTGTCACAGTATGCCTTTCCCGATTACCAAATTTTTTTTCCTATATAGATTTTTTTTTTCTTGTTGCCCCCATTTTTGCCCTGACCCAGGACCCTGGCAATCATGGCAGTGTGCGTGTGTGTGTGTAGAGGTGCAGACGCATTCCGGCAATTGCTTGCCACCCCCACCACTACCCATCGGGCCTCCACCTGATGGGAGCAGAAGTGTGGGAGGGGGCAAGCAACATACCTTGGAGAGGAGAGCTGCCTTTCTGGCTGTTCAGTCCTGCTCCCTCTCTCCCGCCCCCATGCCAGTTCCCCAATGACCCAAGGTAGTTCCCGAACCGGGTGCTGGCAGTGCACGTATGGCATCCAGCGCTTCAGCCCTCAGTGCCACTAGGCCGCTCTGATTACCAATTTTAAATGAACATCTTTTTTGTGATCTGGTATTACATGTCTGTTCTTGATTCCAAATCTAATAATCTTCCTGCTGTCTCCTCACCTCTCCTCTTCTCTAGAGAAAACAAGTGAAACTCGTCCAGCCCAGCATAAAATGACATGTTCTTTAGCCTAGGTATCAACTCTAGTTTTCCTTTGGATGCCGTCTAGTAATGTAATGTCCTTTTTCAAGTGTGGACTGCAAAAAGGGGGCCTGTTATCTAAGCATGGCATGACATTGGTTATGTATAGAGACATTTAAACAGTTCCGTCCAGGATAAACAAGCTTTTTTAATGCAACCTATAGTTCTATCAGCTGTTTGTGTTACTTTTTTGCAGTGCATTGCTAGTGCCAGGTTTATTGTTGATTATTATCCCTAGATCTCTGTCAGTCATTACTGTTTTGAGTATTATGTTATTTAGTTTATACTCATTTAGTGAATTATTTTGCCCCAGATGAACTGCCATACATTTCTCAATGCTGAACTGCTTTTTATTTTTATAGCCCGTAGTTAAATTACCTTAAGATTGCTTACCATTGAGAGGTGTCCATACCTCTCAGCATTAAAAATCAGCACTGGCTTTCAAAATTCAGAGCAAATGGCCTGAATGTGCAGTAGTTTTGTATTTTAAAGAATAATGTGTTGAAGAAGTTGCTCCCATGTGTTTAGTGTTAAGGAATGTTTCTATCAAGTTATTTAAATGTTTGGATAATTTGTGTGTCTAGAAATAGCTCTAACATTCTGAGGAATATCAGTAAACCATTGCGGAACAATGGAAAATTTTGGTGTGAAATTCATAGCACTGTGCCAAATTAATAGCAGTTGACAGGTATGGAGGTATTTCCCTTCTGTGTCAATATCTCCACCTAGTTTAGTGTCATTTGAAAATTGAACTAAATTACTTACAACATACTTGTGCATGTCCCCAAATCCTTGGGGGGCATTCTGTTTTGTAATGACAATAAAATGTCACTTTCAAAAGCTGAAATCCTACAACTCTCTCTAAATGGCAGAAATATAAATGGCATTTTTTGCATGAAAAAATAATGATCAAAACATTCTAGTTTCTAACTCTGGACAGTTTCTTACCTGACCATCTTCACATACATGCATGCACGTGACTTGTGCATTGCACATGTTGTCATAAATTATAAATTACTAACCTGATTTCAGGCAATTGGTGCGCAGAATCACTATACTTCTTATCCAATGTACAGAGTGCGCCCATGCATTGAAACATAGAATTTGTTAGCAGACAAGAACTGCTTGGCCCACCCAGTCTAACCATTTTTCCCTACCTATAGCATCACTGCAGACCCTACTTGATTTCCGTCTCTTTCTCCCTCCCTCCCTCCCCATACCTTTCCACTAAGATTCCCTTGTGCCTATCCCATGCATTCTCGAACCCTGCCACTGTTTTCTCCCCCTCTACATCCACTGGAAGGCTGTTCCAGGAATACACCACTCTTTCTGTGAAAAAGTACTTCCTCACATTTCTTCCGAGTAGACCCCCCTCCAGCTTCATAGCATGTCCCCCTGTTCTGCAGCACTTTTTTTCTAAAAAAATATTTTCCTCCTGTACCTTATTTACCCCAGTGAAGTATTTAAAGGTCTCTATCATATCTCCTCCTCCTCTGTTCTGGGCTGCACATATTGAGTTCTTTTTTTCTCTTCCCATAGAGCTTTTGATGCAGACCCTGCACCATTTTAGTTGCCCTCCTCTGGACTGCCTGCACTCTGTCTGTGTCCTTCCAGAGATGGGGCCTCCAGAACCGTACACAGTATTCTAGGTGAGGTCTTACTAACAAACTATACAGAGGTAACATCTCCTCTCTTTCTGCTAGTGATGCGTTTCCCTATGCATACCAGCATCACACTAGCCCTCCCAACTGCCTGGCCACCTTTAGGTCATAAGAGATGATCAACCCAGGTCTCTTTCCTGCTTGGTGGTCATCAGAAACACTCCCACCATTTTGTACTCTGTTCCTGGGTTTCTGTACCCCAAGAGCATTACTTAGCACTTTTTTTCATACTGAAAGTCAGTTGCTATACCCTTGACCACTTCTTGAGTTTTCCCAGGTCTCTGCTCATCCTTTCCACCATCCCTGGAATATCCACCCTATTGCAGACGTTGATGTTATCTGCACAGATGCAGACATTCCCTTCCAGACCCTCTGCAATATCACTTATAAAGACATTAAATAGGACTGGTACCAGCACTGATCCCTGAGGCACCCCACTGGTCATCCTCCTTCCTCAGAGTGAACTGCATTTACCACCACCCTCTGTTGCGTATCCCCAAACCAATTTCTCACCCAGTTTACCACATTTGTACTGACTTCTAAGCTTCCCAGTTTGTTTACTAGTTTACTTACTAGTCTCCTATATGAAACAGTGTCGAAAGCCTTACTGAACTCTAGGTAGATCACATCCACCGCTCCACCCTGATCTAATTCCTTAGTCACCCAATCAAAGAAATCTATCAGATCTGTTTGACATGACTTCCCACCCATGAATCCATGCTGTCTCAGGTCTTGTAACCCATTAGATTCAAGATATTCCACTACCCTTTCCTTCAGCAGTGATTCTATTGACTTCCCTACCACTGATGTCGGGCTGACTGGCCTGTATTTGCCAGCATTCTCCCTGCTACCACTTCTGTGAAATGGGATTATATCTGCTGGAGCATTTGGAGGGAAGTCCTTTACGACAGCACCAGTTGGGAAGACGGTACAATAAAATAAAATAAAATAAAAAAGACATTAGACTTATTATAAATCACTAAAGCTAAACTCAAGTGATTTATAATAAGATACTGGGGCATCCAAGGGATGTCTCTTATGATATAAGAGACTCCTGTCATGAGGTCTGGGCAGACAGATACACTTAGCTTTGCTTCGAGGTCCTCTTGCTCAAACCTCACGTTCGTAGTCTCTTGTGCCATTAGAGACATCCCTCAGAGGCCCTACTATCATATAGAATATAGAGGATAATGTATGGTCCTCTATCAGTAACTGGCCTGTTAATGGTTGAGTGGTTGCCAGGGCGACCGTGTAAACCTCAAAAGTGAAGCTCGAGAGGTTTACGTCGCCATGGCAACCTCGAGACAGTTATCAGTGACTGGTTGCCAATAGAGGGACCATACATTATTTTTTATAAGTATGGTCCCCGTAAAGGAAAACGGCTGCTTACTTTTTGGAAATATAGTCACCGCTTGTGACCCCGTTCAGTCCTTCTAACCACTCGTTCATCCGTCAGTTCCCAGTGTAAAAAGGCACGCACATGTGCAGACTGATCGCCGTTGTTAACCTATCGATGTGACGTAGCATCGATAGGTTAACAACATTTCTACGTCACATCGATAGGTTAACAACCTTAGGAAATGATGATTTCCTAAGGTTAACAGTGTTCTACTATGCATTATAATGTGGAAGACTTGTTTTACCTGCACCAGGATGAGTAAAGATTCTTTACTTGGCTTATTAACCTTCTCTGTGGCATCATGGTCCAAGAAAACGATCTGGACCTGTCCTCAACAGGTTATGGCGACACTGAAGTGGCAAATTGGCAACATAGAAACACAAAAAGCAGACTAAGTTTGGACATACAAGATACACTCACCAGATGCTCTTATTATTTTTAACAATTTTTTTTATTATAAATGCCTAAGTGATGCTATCAACGTTTCACGACTCTCATAGGCTGCTTCATCAGGATACAAGGCATTCTATGATTTAAAAACATTTAAATATCGATTAATATATTTAAACAGGAGTCAAGTACCAAATCCCTTGCATACTATACACAGATCCAGGAACTCAAACATGCCTACTTATTACTGTGTTGGTCCTGGGTTTTTATCTTTCTCTTTACATTAGGAAATGCTCGGTTTTAATTTCAGCTAGATTTGCTGTTTAATATGAACATTTTTTCAAATGATTAACAAAGTAAGCATAAAAATTTTCAATGATAAGTGACATCAGCATGGCCTTGAGTTTTTATGCACCATTCAATTTGATAATTTAAATATTTGCAGAGTCTCTTGCTTGTGTGCTTTTGTTTGTAATTGTTTTCTGTTACTATTTTTAGTTATCAATGATATATTATCACAGGGGTGTCTATTTAAGAAGCTGTAAGCTAACAGCAGTATTAATATGCTGCTATGACATCATCATTTACTCAGTATTTAAAGAGGGACTCTGGCCAAAAGTGCTACATTGCAGAATTAGAATAAGCATACCCCCAATAAATCACATACCAAAATTGAGGTTTGTACGTTACTTCATTTTAAAGTTGTGAGCTGTTTTGTAACCCCAATTTCACTATTTATTCAAAAAGAGCCAGTTTTAGTGAAGCACCATGGATGATGTCATAAGCTGAACTCACTGTCTAGTCCTCCCTGTCAGCAGCATTAGAGGACCTGTTTCTCCAAAGTTTAAGAAACTGTAGCTATAGTAGTCATTAAAAAACTGACATACTGTAGGGTTGACTACAGTGCTTGCATTTCCAGAATGTTCAGATGTATTGCACTATACTTTAGAACACATCAGGAGGTGGTTTTGGAATGCAGCAGTGAACCAAGATATAGAATGTCAAGGTGGTGCACAATTAAAATGTCGGGGGGGCATGCAGTTTTGGAATGTGGCAGGGATGTGCTGTCTCAAAATGTAGTGGGACACTCAATCTTGGAATGTGACAGGGATACACATCAAGGGATTTGGTGGGGACTGGCAATTTTGGAATATAGTGGGGATGCATGCTTTCAGAAAGTGATGGGACACACCATATTATTCTGAAACTGCTTGTCCCTGCCACATTCCAGAATTGTATGCACCAACCATATTTCAGAATTGTGCATCACATCCCTACCACATTCCAACATTATGTGTCCCAGCCACATTCTAAAATTATGCATTCCTGCTACATTCCGAAATTGCACATCCCTGCCACATTCTGAAATGGTGCATCCATGCCAAATTCCAAGATTGCACAACCCTATCAGATTCCAAAGTTGTATTTCAATGCCACATTCCAAAATTGTCACTGCCAAATTCCAAAATTGTGCATCACCACCACATTCTGAAATGGTGCATCACCGCCACATTCCAAAATTGTGAATCAGCACCACATTCTGAAATTGAGTGTCCCCGCCCGACACATTCTGAAACTGTGTGCCACCACCAAATTCTAAAACTGTGCACCACTGCCACATTCCAAAACTGTGCATCACTGACCCATTCCAAAACTGTGCATCACTGACCCATTCCAAAACTGTGCGTCACCTCCGCAATCCGAACGTGTATGTCACTGCCACATTCTGAACCTGTACACCACCACCATATTGCGAACCTGTATGTCACCCCCACATTCCAAATCTGTGCTTCACTGCCACATTCCAAAACTGTACATCACCACCACATTCCGAACCTGTACATCACCTCATATTCTAAAACTGTGCGTCACTGCCACATTCCAAAATGATGTGTCCCAGCTACTTTCTGAGACTGTGTCACTGTTTCATTCCACAATTGTAACCTGATGACATTTTGAAATCTCATATCTGCAGTACTCTAAAAACTGGACACAACTTTGTCATTCTAAAGTCATGTTTGCCACTGCATTCCATCCTCCCATCACATTCTGATGTTCTGTACCTTGTATCATCGCATCATGGAAGTGCATGTGCTGACCTACACAGTGTCATCAGTTTTCCTTTTTCAGATGTTTACTACAACTGCAGTTTTAAGTAACATAGGAGAAATAAGTCACACATGGTAGCTTGTAGAGATGACTAGGTTGTGAGTTCAGGTTATGACATAATCAGTAACTCTTCTCTGAAATTGGCTTTTTTTGAATAGGCAGTGAGTTAAGAGTTACAAAATGACTTGTAACTTTTAAATTAAGTAACTTAGAGATCTGATTTTTGGCGTGAGGCTGACTTGAGGATATGCTGATCCAAATTCTGAATTTATTGATGCCAGAAATTTTAGTCTGAGTCACTCTTTAAGGGCACTATTATCCTCTCTAGCTCCACCCCCAGATGAAGTTTAGCAGAGTGAAGGGTCGGGCAGTTTGGGCTGTGTCCCTGTTACTTGCAATTATTTTGGGCACAGGTTCTGTATTTGTACATGGACACTGATAAAACCATGTTATGCTGAACTGTAGAGTCACTAAGCTATATGGAACTTTGATATTAATAAAAGGCACTCTAAGTTATTCTACTGTCTGTGCCCTTCCTTCCACTACTGAGTGCAAAGCAGCATTACTTTTGACTTACTGTATTGAGGCTGACCACCTTCACTGTACCACATCCACCCTGCACTGTACCACGCCCATGCGGCACTGTTCAAATGTTTATCTTTGGACCAGCTATATGTTCCAATCTATGGTAAACTGAGATCCCCCACCGCTACCTCCTTTTTTGCAGCCCCTTCTCGATTTCTGCCACCAGTTTCCTGTCCCTCTCATCTCATTGTCTTGTAATCTACAGACCATCCCCATGTACAACGTCTTTCTCAATGGTGTTGTGAGCTGTACCCACAACAATTTTATCTCCCCATTTCCTCCTCTGAGGGACCAATCGTCTACTGCCTCTATGCCTTTCTTGACATAGAGGACCATACCACCTCATTTTTTCTTACCACTATGTCTCCTATACATGAAATACTCTGGTACTGCTAGGTTCTGGTCATTATTCTTGGTGGTCCATGTTTCCATAATGACTTTGAGGTCTAATCCCACATTCCCCACCATTGTGTAAAGTGTACTAATTTTGTTTCCTAGGCTCCTGGCATTTAAGCAGATTACCTCCTAGCCTGTACCTGTAATCTTCCCCTCCTTGTACACTCCTCTCCTTTTATCCTCCCCCCTCCCTTGACTTCCTAGGTTTCCTGCTCCTTGCTGGCTCTGTAAGACCCTCACCAACCTTACTCAGTTTTTCAGTGGCTCCAGGGTTGCTGAATGCTAAGTCAGCATGCCTGCAGGCTGCTGATGCCATTTGGAGTGCTACTGTACTGTGCCTGTTAGGAAGTTGTATTGCTGCTAGTACTGTAATGTTTGTAACTTCACTGCTGTTTGCCAGTGTCTGCTTTACAATAAATTTTTATAGGGACCTTATATGTGTTACTTCCTACTAGGGCTGGAAATGTTAGCTCTGATAAAATGATCATTTTAATTTAGAGTAGAACATAGATGAGCCTGAACGTAGGTAAAAAAACAAACAAAAAAAAAAAAAAAAAAAAAAAAACCAGCCTGACAGGGAGAAAACATCGGGCTGGCTAAATCAGAAACTCCTAGTGAGGTTTCAAAACAGCATTACCTCTCCCACCCCCATCAACAAGGAGATGGAATAATTATTTTAAAGTGGCATCTTTAGAAATCGCCTCAATTGAATGATAGGTATGAATGATCTCATCTTTTCACCACATCAGAAACTTATTCAGTCTGCAAACCTCACAACAGTGTGCTATGTCCCAGCATCCAGCAACCCTGCAAAAAGGACCTCAACAAAAAGGCACTCTCAAAATGTACAGCTTTGTTACAAAACCTGAAACACACATAGTTTTTAAAGCAATGTTTATTGAATGGTGCTGCCTGTTTTACTTGTGGAAACCATTGCACATGATCTTTAGAACTTTGGAGACATGAGTTCTATAAGCTTGCTGACAGGGAGTACTAGACTGTAAGTTCCTGAGAAGACATCAGCAGCAGCTCTTCACTGACACAGGCTTTTTTTGAACTGGCACTGAAATCAGGGTTACCAAATAGCTCATACCTTTAAAATGAAGTAATGCAGAAACCTAGCTTTTGGTATGAGATTTACTGGGGCTATGCTCATTCTAATTCTGCAATGTAGCAGAAGTGGTATCAGGTTGCTCTTTCCCCTTGCTCTGCTACTTTTATCCACACTGCTCCTAGCCCCCATTTCTGAGGTAGTACAAGCTGGGTTCCCCTTTTGCTCTATATCTGCTGTGGTTCCCCAGCCTCAGTCTACCCCCTCTCAGTTTATATGTCCACCTACCTAAGCATCAAACTTCTGCCCAAGTGTTTTGGTGCCCTCTCTTGTAAGGTGAAGGCTGTCACCCTTGAACAGCCCCCTGTGCCAGAAGCCCACCCATCTCTCACAAAAGGTACCCCTCCTCATGACACCATCCCTTTAACCACCTGTTAAATTCCTCAGTCTCCTCCTTCCTCTCCCTATCCATAAAATTAGCTGCCGCATTGACTGGGTATTGAATCTGGGTCAACTGCTTGAAGGTAGCCTATGCTAAACACTATGCCACCGATGCTCTTGATTAATGCCAACGTTTCAGCAGAGAGACCTTCAAGAATAACCAACGCAACAAGCTTAGCCACCTAGCCATGCATATCTTGTCTGACATAGGCCGCTATTAAGGAAGGACTCTCCCAAACTGAAGAAAAGTTTGGTTCTAATGTTTTGTTTTCACATTGTGTATTTTAGCAATGCTGTTTCAAGGAATGTTCAAAAGAGCAGGAATACGGTGGAATTGAAGCTTGTATTTTTTGGGATTGTGGGAGTAGTGCTTAATCCAAAGGGAGGGAATTTGTATCAGGTACTGGCTAGAAGAGAAGCATTCTGGATTTTCCTTCAGGGTGCTCTCTCCTGGCCTGGCCTTAATGATACATTTAAATTGATTCCATTCCTTTAGTAATGTCTAGATAATGTTAACCACAGACTAATGTATGTCTACTTTGTTCAACTTATGTACTCTGTTTTGGCATTTATCTTTTTTCTTCTCCCCAGTTACGATTTTAGGTGACCTATAAGATGCCTCATCTGGGAACTGGCATGAACCTGCAAATCATTTTGCAGCCCAGCAGAGGATACTAAACCTGACTCACTAGAAGTGTTTTTATTCATTTCTAAACATATAACTAAATGTATATTTTTGTAGCGTTTGGTTGCATGTTTATTAAATCTATTACTTTTAGGATTATGTATCAAACTGATCTTTGTTTGTTGTGTTATTTCACATTGCACATTCACTTGTTCAAGTTTCCTCAGGGCCACTTGATGTATTGTTTGCACAATCACTTTAAGAATTTTTTCCATATATGATGGTTACTGGGGACACTCAGCACCTTTGATAAAGTGCAGAAGCCTATATATGAAATGTTTGCTGCTGGTGGGGGGCTCCTGCAGCATTTTAGATTCAGTGCTGCTGCATATACCCCCCCCCCAATAAAACTGAAGCTTTCATCTTTTGTGGCTTTTTTCTTTTGTGTGTTGGGTGCACAGTTGCTTTGTTTTTTCAAGTTTCCCTTACTGGAGGCACTGCATGGTCAGCATCAGCTTCTCCTGTTGTTGTTTGGAATGTTTTAAGGTGGTTAGCTTATACATCAAGATGTCTTCTGCAGTGTGGCATGGGGTCACAGTGGGGCACAGGACCCAATGCAGCATGGGTTCACAGTGGGAAGGTCATGTCAGATCAATCTAATTGATTTCTTTGACTGGGTGACCAAAGTAGTAGACCAGGAAGGGGCTGTGGACATGGCCTACCTAGACTTTAGCAAGGCATTTGACACAGTCCCACACAAAAGATTAATAATCAAATTAACCAGCCTGGGAGTGGGTCCCAGGGTGGTAGCCTGGTAAAACACTGGCTGGACAACAGGACACAGAAGGTAATGTAAATGGAATCCACTTGGAAGAAAGAGGGGTTACTAGTGGGTACCGCAGGTTCAGTACTGGGTCCAGTCCTTTAATGTCTTTATAAGTGACATTGCAGAGGGACTGGAAGGAAAAGTATTCCTCTTGCAGATGATACAAAGATCTGCAACAGGGTTGATCACAAGAAGGCATGGAAAGGATGAGAAGGGACTTGGCAAGGTTGGAGGAATGGTCAGAAGTATGGCAGCTTGGATTCAATGCAAAGATGCAAAATAATGCACCTGGGAAACAAAACCCAGGGAAGATTACACAATGGGGGTAGTAACAACAACAAAAATGGAAGGGACCTGGGGGTAATTATATCAGATGACTTTAAGGTCAAGAAGCAATGTGAAGGCAGCGTGGGAGGGCTGGGGATACTGGGATGTATGGGAGAGGCATCACCAGCAGAAACAGAAAGTTGTTATCCCTCTGTACAGACAGTTGGTGAGACCCCATCTGGAGTATCTCGTCCAGTTCTGGACCCCCATCTCCACAAGAACATAGACAGGATGGAGGCAGTCCAGAGGAGGGCAACTAAAATGGTGCAGGGTCTGCAAGAGAAGCTATATGAGGAGAGGCTAAAGGAGCTTAATATGTATCCCCTTGAGGAAAGGAGGGAGACGGGGGACATGATAGAAACTTTTAAGTACCTCAGTGGAATCAACAAAGTCCAAGAGGGTAGCATCATTCAGAAAAAGAGATGTACAATTACAAGGGGACACAATTTGAAGATAGAGTGGGGACGGCTCAGGGGCAATGTGAGGAAGTATTTTTTCACAGAAAGGGTGGTGGATGCATGGAACAGCCTTCCTGAGAAGGTTGTGGGGTCTAAAACTGGGAGAATTCAAGAATGCATGGGACAGATATAAGGCATTTCTTGTTGGGGGTAGGAAGAAATAGGCTGTAGGTTAACTAGGATCTGCAGCTTATCCAGTAGGCAGGGAAATGGGCAGACTAGGTGGGCCAAGCGGTCCTTATCTGCTGTCAAAGTCTATGTTTCTATGTTATGAAAGACTGGTTGTTCTCAGTTAGTGATGGTCCAATGGACTTCCTTTTTCCTAGTTTTGTACATATGGAGACCATAGTAAATATTTATATTACATACAGTACTTACATTTATTCTAAGTCATGTTTATTGGTAAGCAAATTGAAGGGAAGACCCCTATTTTACAACAATAACCATACTAGTATAAAGTTATCTGGCAGAAAATCAGTGTTCGGTAATAACATATAAATATGAAGGCTAATTAAAATAGATGTAACATATAAAATACATTTCCTCTGTAGCAGTCATCGAGTGTCTGTACAACAGACACAAAATCAATGCTTTAAAATGAGAATCTTACCCAGGGTTTTATCAGTAATATTTAATGTTTGTATCTGCTATGGCTTGTTATCTGTATACATTTGAATTTTAAAAGAGAGGTAATACTACCTCTCTATAGAACAGTGGTGAGGCTGCATCTGGAATAAGGTGCACAGTTATGGAGATCCTACCCAAGGAAGGGAAAGATTGGCTAGAGATGGTGCAGCATAGGGTAACCAAAATGAACATGGTGAACTGGGCAGATCCTATGAGGAATAGCCCATGGCACTGAATACGTACTTGCCGGGGGCCAGAAGGGAGATATGATAGAGACTTTCAAGTTCCTGAAAGGATTAATTAAATTAATTAAACGATTAATTTTCCCCCTTTGACTATTTTGCTTAGCCTCCCATCTCTGATTCACTTTGACAAAGACACTTGAGTTGTACTAGTCTCCCTATGTCTGCCTCTCCTTGCTCCTCTTCCCCCTCCATTGTTTTTTCTCTCTATTGTATTCTTCCAATCAGCCAGTATATGTTACTCAAGTATTTTTGTTTCAAGCTGCCATTACTGAACTGCCTAATACTGCTTAATGCTGTTTCATAATTTGTTTGCTTTTTTTGTGTAATTTTGCCTTGTTTGTACCGTACTGATGTGGAACCTTTGTAAAAGAGCCACGGCTCAAAGGTAATAATTCCTAGATTCAATAAATAAATAAAATGACTGGAATAAATCAGGTATACTGTAAGGAATTATTCAGCAAGAGTGACAAGTCAAAAACACGGGGACACGAGTGGAAGCTGGCGGGGGAGAGTCAGTAAAAATGTGAGGAAGTTTTACTTGATGAAGAGGGTGGTTGGCACAAAAACTGTCAGTGGATTCAAGCACAACTGGGACAAAATTAAGGTATTAATAGTTACTTGGGGTAGCGGTAAGGAAGAGGGTAAGGGGAGAGGAGGGGAAGGCAATGAATGTATGATTAATAAAAAACTCATATCTCTCCCAACCTATGGGAAAGAACAGTTAAAACAATATAACAGGATGGGGAATTACTACCTCACAGTTACACGCCATGGAGAGGAAAACACTGTATAGTGCAAAATTACAGGCAGAAAAGACAGAAATTTTTTTCTGCACTGCCCAACAGAAAAGGTAAAAAACAGTTTTAAAACACTTAAATAACCCTAGAACACCAGAATATCTTTGGCATTCCTTGTGGTTAAGCAGTCATGGGAAACTGGGAGTCAAAAACAATCACAGGCATATGCAGATAACTGATGGATAGTAATATTTTTGAAATGCAGGAACAGCTCTTCCTACAATGTGAATACATAAAACCTTTTTGGGATCAGTTGGCAAAAGAATGGGAAGCACCATTCTATGCCTCAGTTACGTATACTGGTTTGATACATGGAATTTTACCAAGTGGTTGGGGAAAATATACAGCTGGTAACATACAAGTAGTTTTTGCAGTTACTGTATTAAGTTTTATATATAACAAGCTAGGTGCCGATGGGTTTTACAACAAAGAATGGTTACACACATAATTACAGCATATAAGAATAGCATGATTATGTTGCAACAAATATAACAAAAAGATGTTGAAAAATGCTCTATGGAAAGGGTTAAACAACTATGGGTGCACTTCAAATTTTCGTGAGTATAAATGGAACAGTGCAGAATATTGATGCTTGCCGCATGTATTTAGAACAAAATGGATAAAATGTTGTAGCTTAGTAATACTGTAATTATCTGTTTCTACATATGTATGAATTTGTATATGTTTTGCTTAGGAGTCCTTTTCAATAGAAATTCCCCTACTCTTTTTCAGAAAGTGCCATGGGATCTTTAACAGCCACCTGAACAGGCAGACAGGACCTCAGTTTAACATCTCATCCGAAAGACAGCACCTCAGGAGAGTAGCACCCCCTTATGATGCACTATAGTGTCTGTGTTGGGATTTATCCCACATTCCCGGTGTGGGGCTAGAACTCACAACCTTCTGATCTTCTGGCCTCAGAGACGGGTGTGCAACTTGCTGAGCCATTGAAATAACCGAATATAACATGTAGAGAAGTAATGGTACATAATCTCTGTCTTACTATAAGTAGACTGACTTAAGTTTAATGTTTGTTTTTATTTTGTTGACCAGGTAAGATACACTGGTGCCAAAAGCACCTTTTACAGGTATGACTCTGTGTGCAGTAGTACAACATATAACAGTACAGTATACATGCAAATACATTACTATAAGAACATATAACACAGGGCATAATTAAGACATAATTGTGCAACAGAACAGTTGTACGTTCAGGTGTAGTCATACTTATTACATAAACCAAAAGATAAAAATCTTCAGCACATAGATAAGGAGGTAGTTATAAAATTCTATGGAATTCAGAGAGAGCACATGCTGTCATTCAATGGTAAGACATGATTTTTCAGTTCTTTAGAAAATGAGGCGAAACTAGTCAGTGCTGTGATTGGTACAGGAATAGTGTTCCACAAAGAAGGAGCCCAGAAACGAAACAATTTTTGGTCCATGCTTGTAGACATATGAAGAACCAATAAGCAAAGATTTTGGATTGATCTTGAATTGAAATTCGATGCGATTGGTTGTAGCAGACATGCTAGGCTCACAGGTTGTTGCTTATCCAACAATTTGAAACTGAAGTTTGCCAGAGCCAGCTTCAATTTCATTTTGAAAGTAGGCCATCCCAAACCTTCTAAAACTAAACAGTGGTGCACCCTATTGCCACTTTGACAAATAAACTTTGCAATTTTATGTTATTGAACTTTTTAGCATCAAGACTGACTATAGATGCTACATCTACAACCGAAGAGCCATAGTCCAATAAGCAAAGCAAATGGCATCTTGCAATATTTAGCCTGGCATCATATGTCAACAACTTGTTTATGCTGTAGAGCTGACCTAGTTTTTAATGCAATTTGCACCTTAGGTTTTTAATATGGGGGCCAAATGTCAGATATGAATCTATATAAACATCAAGAAATTTAAAAGCATGAACAGTCTTGAGGAGTTCACCCCCTGCAAGTTGACACTAGCAAAGAAATTAATTCTGTCACCTTTGCAGTGCGGCTGTATAATGGGGAAGGGAACCTATGTCCAGTGTAATAGAGGTAATTAGTGTTGCAAGTCCTATGATGTTTTGTATTACATGTGATAATTGAAAAACTTCAATAAAGTATACTAATTTAAAAAATAATTCAGCAGGACTTTGGGGACCTGGATCAAGAATTGTAGTTGGACTCAGATTCTGAACAGTAACTTTCATGTCATTTATATACCTCTTGGTGTGGCATGGGAGGGGTCTATGGGAATGTACTACAGTATCTAGGTTCTGAGTAATGTTATAAGTGTTCATGGGGTATGTGCCTTGCTAGTTTACTGACCCAGGGTGTCCTCCTTAAAGTGGTGTTGACCACATGGCAGTTGCTGTTTTTTTCTCTTTACCCATCAGGCTGCATGCTAGAGTAGAACATACATTACAATTTTAACCCCCCCCCCCCTTTGATATTGGTAGGACAGTTATTTTTTTTTTTAATAATCAGGGCTGCTCACCAATATGAGTGCAATGGGCATGTGCTGTTGGGGCTGGCAATATGAAATGCCTTCCTCCCTGAAATTAAGCAACTACTTGTCAGATGCTACATGCTTGGACTCGTAGACTATGGCCTTGTGATCTGTGGGGCCACATGTGAAAAAGTGCTCGACAGGGTCAGAGGCCTGCTGAATAGGGTCTGCCACTATGCACTCATTCTAAAATGGGACTCCCATAAGTGCACCCTGTGTAACAACCTAGATTAGCTTAACTACGATTCCTGGCTGCACAATGCCACCTTTATCACTGGTAAAAAAAAAAAAAAAAAGCCCTTCTTGGATTACTGTCCCCAGGCATCCTGTCACTGCTGAGTCTGGTGGCCTCCAGGTACCAAACTAGAGGTATAATTCACAACTCCATTGTGTTTCCATGTAGAAAAACCTTCCTGGGTCAGGGCTGTTTCTCTTTCAGTTTCCCAAAACTATGGAACTCCCTTACCCAACACTCAGAGTCATTGCCTCTCTAAACAACTTTAAGTCCCAGCTCCTAGCCTCTCTCACCTCTCCAGACCTGTGTGACTGCTATCACTGACCAGTCTACTACATCCCTGAACCTCCTCTCACTCCTACTCTTTCTCCTTCCTCCACTTCTGCTCTGTTGCCACCCACTTGTATCATGATATCCAGGTTTTAATCACAATTTCCAGAAGCAAAAAGTCCAGCAACTCGGAAGGACCAAAGTCACTTGTAAGCTAAGTATTGTTCATTTTATTTTATAAATAATAGCAAAGCAGTAAAAAAGCAGCATAAATATCACTATATAACATCACCAACATTTCACATCCTTCCAATGCTTTATCAAGACCTTGATAAAGCATTGGAAGGACATGAAACGGTGATTTTATGTGGTGATCTTTATGTTGCTTATTTACTGCTTTGCTATTATTTATAAAATAAAATGAACAATACTTAGCTTACCAGTGCCTTTGGTCCTTCTGAGTTGCCGGACTTTTTGCTTCTGGAGGTTGTTACATATCTGGGCACTGGAGTATTTTCTAGTGGTCACCTCTTTTTATTTTAATCACAGTTGCATTATAGTTCATCTCACTGTATCTGAAATGTTTCCCATTGTATTATGTGTGCTGTACCTCTGTCATTGTCAACTGCATATATGTACTGCACCTTACTGATGCTATGCTGTCTCAACTGTAAATATGTAATATACCTTATTGATGCTATGCTGTTGTATATGACCCTAGATCCTTTAAAAATAGGCCCTGCCTAAAGGATATTGTGTGTAATAAATGAATACATAAATATGTACTTTGAACTACAACAGAACCCCAGAGCAAATGCCTTAAGGTATGAGTGATCGTGGAGGATATGGGCCAATATCCTTTGGGATAACCCATGCCTCAGGGCATTTGCTCTGGGGTTCTGTTGTAATTCTTTTCCTTCTCTATTTTGGGCTCCCCATGACCCAAAGAAATAACATCCCCCTTAAGTGGTGGCTGGCTCCTTTTCTCTGGGCTAAGACACAGATATGGCACACTGATGAGTCCAAATGAGGACGAAACACGTGTATGTGTCTGCTGTTCTTAGCTTTTGCTGATTGCACTGTGAGGCCTTCTGGCACCAATTCTGCTTAAAGTTGAGCCAGTCCAAATTCTCTCATGGGGATTTGCATATGTTTCCCATGATTCTTTGCATTATTGGAGTATGTGCAATTGTATTTTCTTTTATATGTATTTTGGTTGTGTTATTTTGAGAGGGAGGAAGGTGTATTCTCATGTGAAGTACATCTTTTTGGTGCTGTAAGGTACTTACCTATGTGCCCTAAATTAATTGTGGATATCCAATTAGTCACCATCAACCAGATATGATGAGCTTGATTGCTTGGATAAACAATTAAATTGTGAGCCAATCTCTGGTAGGAATGTTTAAACAGAGGCGCAGTTTTCCCAGCACCTCATGTCACTGTGAACAGTTCTCTCATCCAATCAAATTTAAGTGGACAGTCATTCCGTACTCTGTGAAACGGTTTTGTCTATTTACTTTCAATGAAAGTGAAATGTTGTAGTTATATGATTAAGACACATTATACAATGGCAAGAAAGAATCCTGGGCTCTGATTGGTCAGTTGGCCACCACAGCAGGGATGTTATCTTGGCATAACATCCCTGCTGTTTACAGCTCTACTGTCATCATGATGGCCACTATTCATGGTCCCTTTTTTTGCATCTCCTCTTAAGAAACAAAAATATTTTCCACACTAATAAAAACATTCTTTAAAATATATATTTTTTATTTTATATATAACAACAAGCCATTGTATAATAGGAATAATGCCCTCCAGGGTGGGTGTTATGCTGGGATAACATCCCTTCTCGGGTGTTGGACGCCCTCGACCAGTGACCTCGGGCTCAACCACCCAAGGTGGGATGTTATCCCAGCATAACACCCACCCTGGAGGGCATTATTCCTTTAACACAACTGAACTACAGAATGATAAAGTGCTGTGAGGGGCATGAAATGTCATTAGGTGATTCAGTAATAGATTGTAAGTTTGCACTTGGCGATATGTCCAGCTTATTTTATCGTGTCTTGTAAGTAATTAAAGATTTATGCAACAGGTAGCAGCACAAAAAGTGGCACATAAACGCAGTTATCTGAGTCATTGTGTGAATAAATGAAGGATGACGTAATCACTATGGGAATAACTTCAAGTTATCCCCATAATGATTACATCATCCCCCATTTATCTACACAGTGACTACGTCACTCCCCCCACACTATTTCCAGCTCAGACACCATCTCAGCAAGCTATGTTCCTATTCCTCCTCCTCACCTGTCTGCCTCACTGTCACACTCACAGCCTGCCCCACTCACCACCTTCTACCACACACAAACATTTAGTTTCTAGCTCTCATCGCTCCTTTCTTGTTTTCAATACCTCTGCTTCTCCTTTCTTATTTAGCATGCTGCAGCTGGTCCTCCCAGCAACGCTCCTCTCTCAGTATTTCCCCTGCTGGTCCCACTCCCATCTGCATAATCAGCTGCAACTTCCAGAAACCTGTTCCACAGCAGTAACGCAGGTTTGTTTTTTGTTTTTTTAAATAAAAAAATGTAAAGTCTCAAAACACGCATTCGCTGTACACCGTACCCACTCTCATCAAGCAGCACCGCCATTTTCTTCGGGGGAAAAAATCAGCTCCTCAACTTAAGCACCAGTGAGCTGCTACGTAGCAGCATCAATCAGAATGTCATGATGTGGACTCCCTAGCAACGCCCATAGCAACAGGGCACGCAAAAGATGGAAGAGCACCAAACTAAATGCTTTTATGAAGTTATAAAAAAAAACCCCATCATTCCAGCCCTGTTACATAAATCAAATATAAGTGGGCGCACCTGTGGGATAAGCAAGTTATTTGTACAGTTGGCAGTGACCACTTGTAATCCTTACTTGTGGCTTCACCGCTCGTGAGGTTACTCGAGGTCACTGGCAACTGTATAGACAGCTTGCTTATCCCAAGGTGCCCCCCCGCATATCCCTTATATATTTTTTCACTTGCAATTGGCCTTGTGGTTTATTATTGTCACTGCTTCAGTCTAGTGTGTCTGAACCTTCTCTTATTTTCAGTAACACAACTGAACCTAATATATTACAGTTGTACCTGCTACTCAACCAGACAAAGCCTCTACAGCAGGCTGATAAAAGTAAGTGTTCTTTTTTCTGAAAAGGCCCACTCAAGTATGACATTGAGGCGTATATGCTTAAGTAATTTGTTATTGGTCTTCACATTTACCCACCCCCAATGCGGATAAGCACCAAATAGAAGGTTATGATTTATTCAGTTCTAAGATTGTGAATATGTGGGACTACTACCTCAACTATGTAACCTGTTTTTTGCAAAGTTTATGTTTTATAAACTAATAAAAATAATTTACAAAAAAAACAAGATGTGAGGGGTGGTCATTTATCATAAGTAGAATATACATAGTTCTACATGTTGTGATTAAAATCCACAACCACGCAAGCTGCCTTCATATAGTTTTCTGTTTCTTTCATCCCAGTCTGTGTCAGAGTGCACCACTACAATGCTGCTACATTATCAAAGTCCTACAGCTGGCCATATCGGGCTGACAAATTCCTATTTATTATGTTTACGAGTGATTAGTACCCACAGTACACGGATCACTAAGGTGAAAGGAGTGCATCCAGTTACCATGGCAGTCGTGGAGGACAACATCAGGGGAAACAAAAGCACTCCGTGATTTTTATACTGAGGGGGAGATCAACAGCTGATCACAGGTGGCATGGAATAATAAGGAAAGCAAAACTAAAGAGCTGAGAGTCTGCAAATAACGTAACAATGTAACAATGTCTTAATAGGACAATTCCTACTCCAAAACAACGTATTCTTCACATGTGGGTTATGCAATCAATTATGCCATTTTCATCACTGCTACATGCCAAGCTCACAACTATTTTTCTCTCTCTTCTCTCTATATATATATATATATATATATATATAAATATACTATACCATACATACATACCTATCTACCTACATACATACCGTTGTATCAAACAAAAAAATCAGCAGCTCAGCAGAACTGTCGGTGCCCATCTTCCCAGCTCTCCTCAGTACCTCCAAAAATAGATGTTGGGGCACTGCAAAGTAGAACACAGTTAGTGGTGGCACACCATACACTGAATTCAGGGTGCAGAGTTGTCATCTAATTTCAAAACTTCTTCACTGAGTGCAAAATGTGTCACAGCATATAAAACAGTATAGTGCTTCCAGGGCAGAATTAGCGGAGCACTTTATGAGTTAAACTATGTTGGATTCTTTTGATTCTGCCCTGATACATTTTTATATCATGCAGTGATCTGACTCAAAATATGCAGTTTATCTTCAAGTGTGTGTGTGTGTGGGGGGCTGTAGCATGACTCTTGAATGCTGACGTTACAAGTGAATTATGAAAGTCCTACCCCCTCACAAGCAATAACTAACTCCATCTTAGGAATCATGTATGATATTGTGTATTCAGTTTATAGCACATCCTTTTACTAGTTATAAAGTAACTTTAAATCTGTTGCTCATTTGCGGATTGAACTGTTTCTCTTTGATTTTTTACTGCTAGCTTCAGTGCCGCACTAAGCAACTGGGATGTCATCAGCGTTGTGAAAGCTGGTCTCTGATTGGTTCAATATTCTAGTGTGGTGCCATTACTTTTCAAGGTATCAATGACAACACTTACAGCAACACATCTTCAATATCTTGCTGCTAACACAACAACTGAGAAAAAAATGGAACACTGCTTGATGCAGTGTTGCTCTGCTCTAATAGTAACTGTTCAAGTCAGTAAGGTGGCCCTCAATTCTCCCCTAGGTACAGGCAGCATGATAATTCATAGGACAATCAGAAATTAATAATTTTGAAAAAAGTGCCACAAAATAGCATTTTAGTGCAACCATTGCCAGCTTCAAGCCCAGAGACCAAATTCTCAGACTTAGAGGAGAACTACCACAAAGTAAAAGCTGCAACTGTGGCATATGGGCTTCAATACCCCAATCCTCCTTGCTGGTGGCATCTTTTTGTACTTCTTTTCAAACTGGAGCATGTATAAGTGCTCTGTAAATAGCAGGCAGGCATTTTATACCATGCATGCCTGTGCCCATCCCCCATGTTCCCACTCAGTGAGAGCACTTCCAACCCGTGTTAGTGACGTGTGACCGACCCTTGTTATAAACTGCCCTATGTATGGAGATTTTACAATCTCTGTACTCATTTACCATAAGATATTTACCAACAATGGGCCCTATGTACGATGCCAATGCGCAGAAGAAACCAGGCAAGTTGGCATCGATACACATGAATGCCACGGAGCAGGGTCTGGCTGAACCCATGCAGCATTCATGAACTGGGCATAAGTCATGCATGCGCCCGATCCCCTGGGCACATGGACAGCAAAGCGCCGGGGGTGGGGGCCCATGTTGGGTTGGTCCGACACTACATGCCAGTCACTAAAGCGCATAGTGCTGTCCACAAGGGGGCATAGTGCAGAGCTGTAACCCATTGTGCACCCCAATGGACTGCACCTGCCAGTCACAGCAGGACCAGAACCCGACCCCCTGGCTGCCCTGGCCCTCTAGGCTGATTGTGAGGACTGAGGCAGCTGAACGGGTGAGTGCCCATACAAAGGACCACAACGGTCCTGATGTGGTGGAACCACACCCACGGCAGTGCACCCGACTGCCCTGAACCATCGAGCCACACATCCCCCCCAAATCACACACAGGACTGGCAGGTCCTCACACAGGTACAGTGCTTAACCCCACACACACACACACACATACGTATGCCTGGGCCCCAGCACTGTGCAGGCCCCCCCACCACACATCGTTGTCCTGTCCCGATGTAGGCATACCTTCAGCACACACGTCGGTGCCCTGTCCCATAATTAGGTGTGTGCCCCCCCCAACTGAGTACCATCGAGTAGGACCCAGTGCTGTGCAGGTCATCCTGAACCCCCCTAGTACCCGGCTCCCCCACTCCTTTCTGGTGTACAGTGGTCCTCCCACCTCCTGTGGCACTGACAACAACACCACCACCACCACCCCATCCCCGTACCTGAATGTTGGTGCCGTGGCTCTGTGTGGACCATGGCAAAGCCCTTCCCACACCTCCATGGCTTCCAGCGGCCCAACTGATGCTATGTTTGCACCCCCTACTATATATACAGGCACACTCCCAGCAGCACTTGGATGGCTGGCGGCTGAGGAGGTGTGAGGAGGGCTGTGCTGCTAGCTGTGCAGAGCCGTGGCACTGACATTCAGGTACAGGGAATGGGGGATGATGTTTTCAGTGCTGTGGAGGTGGGAGGACCGCTGTACATCAACGTGAGCTGGGGGTGCTGGATGCGGGGGTTGAGGGAGTTGCTGCTAGCATGTGGCTGGGGGATGAGGTGGAGCCATATGGTGGGGGTGCACACTGCCAGACCCAGGGACAGGGTCCCATTATGGTGTGTGTGGGGTGGGGTGGTCTACTGGTGCTGGGGGTGGGGGTGGGGCTGCATACATGTATGTGGGGAGGGAGGATGGTGAGCAGTGGGGGGGATTGCAGCAGACACTTGATGGGGTCGGGGCACTGCTGCCTGTGTAGGAAGGGTCCCTGGCATCCGGGAGGGTGGCTGGGTCACTGCTGAAGGGTGTCTGCTGGCTGCATGGGCTGATTTCATGCTGCAGGGGCTGCCGGACTATGGGGCGTGGTGGCACAGGTCTGGGTGCCTGCCGGTACTATTCACACACCCAGTACTGCACCCCCACTGTGCTAGTGATCTACTCCTCATCCCAGGATGGACATCTGATTGGATGCCCACCTGGAACTGCAACTCCACCACCTACTGCCCTGCAGAGGCCTGCGTGCTGGGGAGGGGGAGCCGCGGATGGGTGTCCACCAGTTCTGCATACCGACACGTGTGCACCTATCCATGGGTGCAGAGTTACGCAGGTGGGGTAAGCACCTTTGATGCATACTTTCTGCCCATTAGTGCATAGCAACCATTATGCCTAAATACCTATTTTTTCTAAATCAGGGTTTAATCCAGGAGGTATCCCTAAACTGGAATAATCCATTGAGGACCACAGCTGACCCAGTTGTTTGAGCATCAGCCTGAAGTCCACAATGATTCCCAGATTTGTAATCCTATCCAGGGCCACCAGCACAGCCTTGGGCTCCTCCAAAGACCTTTTAAAAAATAGGCAACTCCGTAATGCTTGTACTAAATAGCTGCATGCATCTAAGGCCTTCAGCTTTAACCAATTTAAACCGCCCATCTAAATCCTGAAGGATGGTTCATGACCTTTCCGACACCCTCACCAATCTGCCAGCTTCGTACTGCATGTTGCTCACACCCTCTGCTCCACTCCCAAGGAAGTTGCAGAGATTTTCAAATAATGCTTCTCTAGTTGTATTAAGTCCCTCTTTACTGATCCCCATCAACCCCCACCTTCTGCCCCCCCGACCTTCTATTGCTTTCTTCACAATATTTCCTTGACTCCCTCTGACACCCTCAAGGCCCTCCTTTCCCTTTAATTTTCTAAAAAGTGCAGATCTGATTGCCTGGTTCAGGTACTTTAATTCCTTACCATCCCAACTATCATCAGACCCATCTCTACCTTCCTGAACCTCTCCTTCCTCTAATTTGCAGTGCCTGGAAGATAGAAACACAGACAGTGCCAACAGAAGAAAGCCCCTTGGCATATCATGTCTGATAGCTACTGATAGCTATTAGCCAAGTCATCCCTCTGAACAAGGGGTGGTGACAACTTGATCCCTGGATTTTACCTGAGGCAGAAGCATTTTGTCCACTCCCAGCTTATCACTTTTTTTATCTGACTCAGGAGAGACTAAGGGATCTCAATATGTACACCCTGGGAGAGAGGGGACATGATAGAGACAAATAAATACCTCACAGGATTAAACAAGATACAGGAGGGGAGTATTTTTCAACAGAGATGGTGCACAAGAAATTAAAATGACATACTCGCATGCTCTGTGGCCCCGAGCGATGGGTGTTCGCTTGGCATGCTGGCGACCTGGGTTGTCACCCTGAGCTCGGTCGTTAGGAGCAGAGACTGGCAGGGAAAGAGTTTAGAGTGCCTTATGGATGCTTCCTCCTGGGGGGGGCTTCAGTCTCCAGTTGCTGTTAGGCAGCTCCTGGTGGTGGTTTGCAGACGGCATTCTTGGCAGTCTGCGGCCTCGACACACTGCTGAATGCCCCTGGGATGCTGCCAGACCACTACGTGGGAGGTGGGAAGGTTGGGGACAGAAAACGGAAAATGCCTATTTAGCCAACCAGATGACGGTGGCTGGTCCCCCCACTCGCCTTGCAGCCCGGGAGTGTCCAAGCCGATCCCCCAATGTGTGCACCTAGTGTTGAGGAAACAGCTCTGGGCAAAATCTCCCCTTCCTTGTACCCTGCTCTGGGTGGGCTCCCCCACGAAGGGATACATCGGGTCGACCCAGGCCACAGTACAGGGGACAGCAAGAATGGTGATGGGGGCAGTTGGCAGGCTGGGGAAATCCTAGGCAGCCCAAAAAAGTGGTTGGCTGATGGGATGGGAAGCATAAAGAAAAAAAAGAAAAAAACAAAACAAAGACATACTCACCATAATTCTTGATCTTCTAAGAATATCTTCACCACTGATTCACAGTAGTGGGTCTGAGCTCGTGGCACTAGGACCTCGCAGGAGCCAGAAATTTTCAGAGGATTGGTGCTGAGGTTAGCAACATGCATGACGTGTACATGAGTGAGAGCATGTGGCCACCTGTTTATGTCAATGCCAGCCTCCAACCACCTCAGTACCTTTCTTACCAAGGAGGTGTGGCATAGCATAACAAAAACCTATGTACTTAACATAAGGGCATAAGATAGCTCTGGTGACCCATGTAAGAAGGGCAACAATTCCATTAACAGTGTCTTCAAAGCTCAAACCAAGTATAGAGGGGTGAAGTCTAACACAACCATACTGGAGAAAGCCCAGGTGATTGCAGATTGGCATGTGAATCAATGGTGAAGATATTGGGTCAGCGTCCTCCAGCTAGGGTAGTAAGAGCTGAGGGCTCACTCAGGTTAGTAAAATATTCAGGCTTGTCCTGCCAAAAGTGGCATGCTGCCTGGCATGGACCTTCAGGACATAGAGCTTAGTAAAAGTGTTCGATGTGCTCCAGGTTGCAGTTCTACATATGTCTCCAGTAGGCAGGGAGCGAATCTCTGCCAGTGAGTGGCAACCACTCTGGTGGAGTGGGCTCATACCTGACCCTCCAGTTTAACCTAAGCCATAGCATAGCAGTGGCACAGGCAATTCACAGTCCAGGCAGAAGTACACTTGACTTTAACAGGCTGTCCCTTCTGATTAGAATCGAAAGAGACAAAGAGCTGCTCGGATTGTCAGAAGTCTTTCATTCTGTCCAGATAAAATCTAAGGACCCTCTTAACATTCAGTGAGTGGAGAGTGCTTTCTCCCTCATTCTGGAAGTTGGCAAAGTAGGTAGGCATCACTAGCAGCTGGTCAAGATGGACTCCAATGGCTGGACCAGTGGCATGGATGGCTGAGGCTCTGGGCATCTTACCTCTTGTTATGCCGATGACCCATGTTTGGCATCGAGTGCCGGGAGCTGGGGCTGGGAGTGAATCGAGTGGCCATCTGGCAGCTCTCCTCTCCTCTCCCGGATGAAGGAGGCACACCTTCCTGGCTCTTGGTTGCTTCCAAATCAAGGCTCAGGGCAGTGCCGGGCAATGGGGGGCCTGGGGCTAGGCTGGGGGTGAATGGATTGAGGCCAGTGCCAGTTTTGGTGCGTATGTGCACCTCCACACACATACGTGACTGTGTCACTGGCTCCTTGGGGCCATAAGGGGAGAAAACAGAGGAAAAATATCCTCTGGAGACTTGATGATGGATCAGCCCCTCACAGTCACTGCATCAGTGGCTGGGCATGTGCCACATTCCCTTGCTGGGGGCATTGGAGGCAAGTCCCAGGGGAAGCCAAGTGACAGGGCTGAGGGGTCAATCAGATGTGGGTCTCTGGGAGGGGGATGAAGAGCAGAAATAGAATATGAAAAAAAAAAAAGATAGAACTCCAACACCATTTTTGGTAGAAACTTGGGATGTGTGCAGAGAACTACCTTGTTTTTATGGAAAACAGTATACGGAGGGTCTGTGGCCAAAGCATGGATTTTAGACACTCTGTGAGCAGAGGTAATGGGCACTAGAAATGCTGCTTTCCTAGTTAAAAACTTCAAGTCACATGTTACAAGGAGCTCAAAGATAAATAGATAGATACTTTATTTCTATAGCGCCCCTTTCCAGAGACTCAGAGTGCTTCACAATTAATATATAATACAACAATTTTAAAATATTCATAAAAGTACAAAATTGGAGTAAGCAGCAATATCCAAACAACACAATGTGTATAAAGCTATCTATCCAGCCAGCTGGGTGGCACAGAGGGCTGAGGTGATGGACACCTTACCTCACGCTACACCGGCAACCTGTGTTCGGGAACGAGCATGGGCCACCTGGGGTTGGCAGGGGAGGAGAAGGATTGAGCATCCAATGGACTGCTCTCCTTCTCTGGGGAGGGCGTCTTCAGTGGTCAGTGCTTGTCTGCTCCCTAGGAGAGGCTGGGGGACAGGGTGCCATGCTGCAAAAAGGGGAGGAGTTGGGGCAGATGCTTAGAGAGAGAGAGTGTGCGGATGCATGTGCGCTCCTCTCTGTGGGCATCATTGCATAGCCCAACTCCTGGGAGAAAACCAGGAAAAAGATAAGCCACGGCACAATGGTGTAGGGTGCCTCAGAGACTCGGCCTGGCCAGACACGGCACTGTCCCACTGAATCCGGGTCTCCGTGGGGTTGGGGAACTCGCTTGGCCTCTGCTGGGGCAAACCCTGGAGTTTGGGTCAGCACCAGATGGTGGATGCTGGGGAATGGGGATGGGGGCTCCCTCCGGATGACAGCTGGCCAAGAAGAAAGTATTAACCAAAAAAAAAAAAATTAAATTAGCTATCCAATTAATTAAAATCTAAGGGCTTGCTAGTGAGCATATCTAACACAGTGTTGATATCCCAGGAAGCTACTGGCTTTCTGATGGGAGGCCTTGTGTAGAATGCCCTTGAGGAACCTCTGGAACAGTGGTAACTGATTCAGGTAGAGGGTACCGGTGGGCTTGTGGTATGCAGAAGTAGCACACAGGTGGACCTTTACTGCGGAATGCTGTTGGTCAGCAACAGAAAGGTCCAGCAGGTATTCCAAAACCATGTCAGGTGGGTACCTGGAGGGTCCCATGCAGGTTTTGGAGCACCAGATGGAAAATATTTTCCATTTGGCTGTGTATGTCTTCCTAGTGGAAGGTTTACATGCAGCCAAAAGTATTTCAGAGACCCTCTGAGATATCTTGCACCTGTTTACTTCTGCCTCTTCAGGAGTCAGGCCTTGGCCATTGTAATAGATTCCCACAAGTAAAACTGGGTCAGTCACCCCCCCCCACACTGTGGAGGAGTGGTCTGCCTCAGGCAGCTGAGGCAACACCGTGGCCAGAGCTTCATACAGTGGTACCAAGTGCTTTTGGCATCTGTGCCTTTGGCTATGTGTTCTTCTGAGCCTGGGGAGGCTGGTCATTCTAGTATCATTTTATGCCTTAACAGACTGCTCTCTCTGCTGTAAAAACAATTAAGTTCCATCAATGGGAACATTCATCACCTGTTGTTGGGCATCTTGGGTGAAACTAGAAGTCCGCAGCCAGGAATGGTGCCTGATGTAAAGGCCTGCAGCACTAGAACAAGATGTAGTATCAAAGGTATCCATGCGAGCTTTAAGCTGGTGACTGTTGGACCCAATACCTTCTTTGGCAGTCAGCAGAGTATCTTGTTTAGCCTCTGAATCTGGCAGAGACTCTGCTGGAGACTTTAGCTTGCTCTAAAGGGTATACTCATACTTAGAAAAATGCCCTTCGTAGCTGGCTATCCTCATGCCCAGGGTAGCCAAAGCATAGTCTCATTCACACATAGTGTCGATCTTGCATGAATCCTGATAAATGGGCCGCACAGTGACCTCTTTGGGGACAATGGCCTTATCATTCTCGGTGAGAATGACAATAACATTAGTTATGGGCTGAATGACATACACTGGCTTATTTATAGGGGCAGTGTATTTCTTGTCTGCCTGCTTGAGAACAGCTGTGACCAAAGCAGATCTGTGCCAAACCGCATCAGAGTCTCAAGTGTCGGAGGAACAGGAGGAACCAAACTTTAGCAGCATATTGGGCACATTTAGGAACTCTAGCTGGAGGCACTTAGCCTGATCAATGGTGCTGGCTTGAAATGCAGTGCCAAGTGTATATTTCTTAGCAGGGTATGGAAAGAGAGATCCTCCTGAGGCACAGACACAGGAATTGGGTCTGTGGTCTCTGGACTATAGAAGGAGTCATCATCTCATCATCACTGCCATCAGAAGTAATTACGTTGAGGTCAGACTCATCCCCTTCTAAACCCTCCTTGGAAGGAGGATAGAAGAGAGGTTGTGGTCATCACAAGCCTGATAACCCAGCATGTGGCTGTGGCAACACTGGTGATACCAGCCCCAGGCCAGTAGGATGAGGGACTGGTGCCAGAGGCGGAGCCAGAACTGACACTGGATCTGGCACGAGGAAGGTTCCCAGCACCATGAGCCCATGCAGTGCCAAACCTGGCACTGGACATAGCAGTGGAACTGACATCAAAGATCCAGCCATCATCAAAGTGACCAGTGATGGCACTGTGGCCAGTCCCATCTCTGCATGGGATGGGGGTTGGCCACAAATGGGACAGTTGTTTATGGTGCCACCGCCAACAAGGACCCGAAGGCGTTGCTGGACACAAACACAGTATCTGGTCCAGTGGCACTGCCTGTGGTACCGGTTTTGCCACCCCCAAAAGGCCAGGGATCAGCTCCACTACCGGTGCTACAGTACTCAGACCAGACACTGCACCCACCACTCCATAAGAGCTGCCCAGTGGCAGAACTGCCCACTGGAGTCCTCACTTAAAGACAGAAGGGGGCTTTGGGCCCAAGATACTAAGCCCCCAGCACCAGAGGCCCTTGGTGTCACCTAAGGTGACAGTGAGGACCTCCAGCTCCGGAACCAAGTATCTCTTGCTAGACCTCACAAAGAGTGACCTCGACTGCTGCTGTTTCTTCCCCCTTCCTGTAGGAAGAGGATGAAGCTGAAGCTAAGTGGTGCCTGCACTCCACCACAGAGCATGTGTGAGATCGTGACCACTTATTTTTGTGCTTGCGGAAGGGTTGTCTTCCCTCCCAGGCACTGGACTGCCTGTTGTCACAACCCTTCTCTAAAAGGGAAAGTGGACCAGACATGGCCTCATTGCCAAAGCAGCCTGCCTTTTCAGACTCCCTTCCATCTACTATGGCCTTCAACCATTGATGCTCAGTAGAGGTGAGAGAAACTATTATAACAAAATACACTAAACTGACACATAAACAATAAACTCTAGCTTTAAACACTAAAACTGAGAAGAAGTGAATGCTGTTGTCATATTGGCGTTAAGTTCTGACTCCCGGTGGACAAGTGACAAGCACTCATGCACACTCAATGGCAGGAAAAAAGCAACTGAGGCAGTTGGGGGCTGGCACCAGTGTAAACAAACAGCCTTGTGCTCTCACTCATGGAGTTGCACATGCATGCTGCTTACCTCAGTGCCAGCCCTCTGAAAAGTTCAGGCCCCTACAGGGTACTAGTACCTCCAGCTCAGACCCACTAGTGGGAGTCAATGATGAAGATTGAGTTTTGGAAGATCCAACTGTGTCAGGGGTCAGTGCCTGTACTGGACGGGGCTCCAGTGCCAGCAGTAGAGTCTTGGGTGGCAAGCATGCCCAAGACTGCTACTGGCACTGATCTCTGACACAGCCATACAACCTCAGCTTATGCCCAGGGTAGGGTCCCTCCATTCCAACTTGGTAGCCACTGGTGTACTGGGAGGGTAAGAACAGATCCCAATGAGTGGTCTGACATTGGGGGAAGGGATAACCTGAACACATGTTGCAAGGGCTTGGGCAGCTATAGGCCATTCTCATCATGCTGACACCAACGAAGGAGGGTTCCCCCCCCCATTTTGTCCTGATCCCTCCCACCTCCCTCTCATGTGTGTTGTACACAACTGCCCTGAGCCGGGAGTGCCAGGTGTTGCATGGTCACCCATGCTGTCAAAAGCATCACACCATGTTGACTTTAGGAATGGAGTAACACAACTGCACACCCTGGAAGGACAGCATACAGGAAGATGCTTAGAGCCCTGCATGCCTTTAATATCCCAGGCTAACAGCATGAGCCCGGGTCCCCTGGGAGGATAGCATACAGGCAGATGCTTAGAGCCCTGCATGTTCCTGATATCTCAGGCTCACAGCACAAACCTGGGTCCCCTAGAAGGACAGCATACAGGCAGATGCTTAGAGCCCTGCATGCTCCTGATATTCCAGGCTCACAGTATGAGCCCAGGTCTCCAGTGTGCCAGAATTGTCTCCCACTGCTCAGCATCATGGAGCCAGCTCAATCCTCCTGTTTTTTAATAATGGAGAGATTGTCTACAGAGCAGCACCATAATCTTCTCTAACCAGAATGAACACCTTTTACAATGCCGTCTGTTGTTTGACCTTCACTGCCCCCCTTGCATGCAGCACCATGAGATGTACTCCATCCTTGGATGACCTTCTCTGGAAGGATGGCAGCTCATGCATGGTACCCTGCTGATCTTCAGATTCTGTACTGACACTCTTCCGAACTCCCTCTCCTTCCTTCTCAAGCTGTATACTCCCTCTGCCTACACCCTCTGTCACTGCAACCTCCCCTCACTCTTTCCTTACTCTAAGCTGCGCCCTGTGTGCTGGACAAACTGTGCTCTCCTGGAGACTCCCTTCCCTGTGGATCTCCCTCCTTTCTTGGATTCAGGCCTCTGCATGGTGGTTATATTTTTTCTAGAGGCAAGTCAGGGAACTGACCAGACCATCCTATGGCTGCTCCCCACCCTAGCTGGCAAGCAACCAAGGGGTTTAATTTATCGGAGTCACTTGGTTTTGCTCATTTTTTTAGTTGTGTTTTGTATCTGTTCTTACTTGGGTTCACAAATGCCCTCATGTTACTTATTTCCCGTGCACTGTTTTAACTCAACTTACTGTAATTTTGTTTTTATGTTCTGTTACTCCCATGTTCCCTTCTACAGAACACAAATGTAAATCAGCTGCTTGCAACTCTGCATATTCTCTCTGGGACAAACCCACTCGTCCGCACCCCAACCAGCACCACTCTCAGAACTGACTGCTACAAACCTACACCACCGTTTGCCCTTCACTGTGTCATTACGTCCACAAGTGACCCTCTGCAAAGGTGGTCCTCCCCAGATACCTGGACCCTCTAAACCCAGTCATCAGTCCCCCTGGATCAAGCCAAGGCTGGCTGTTCAAACTCCAGGTGAAGTATGGGTTCTGTCTTATCAACCTCATGCCACTCCTTTCCCTGTATCAGGAAGGAATGTGTTTTACAAATTACTTAAACTAGGTTTAGTGTGCCTCTTTGGAAAGACCGGTACTCCAGAAATTCACAAACTATACTTCTATAATTAAAATGTCCAACCAGTCTGTATGTTATGCTGATAAGAACTACTTTATTTACACATTGGCCAAAACAGAACAAAAGTGCTTACAGAAGAAAACATTGAAAATAATAGGAGTTAAACCATAAAAATGCAAACTTAGCTTTCCTATAGCTAGGTCAAACTTACAGATGAAGATATAAAGAATACTGGATGGGCAACTTTGCACAATCAGTGTGTTCTGCCACAGAGGGGTTCTGATTCCCTCTGACCTCGAGAGTGACGCTCGAGAGGTCTGTGGGACTCTGAACTCTAAAGTGGCAGAACGCACTGGTTGTACATAAAGTTGCTCATCCTATATTTTTGTATACAGTATAGTATTGTGTGAAATGTGCGTGCATTAGTTCTTTCACTTTCAAAACAAAACTGACTCATGCAGTCTCTAGAGGTCAGAATGCTTTGTACCACAGAAGGGTACAATGACACTCTATGGCATTTGAACTGTGGTACAACAATATTTTGAAAGGGATGGAATTCTATACAGAACAACGCTGTACTATACACTATATGGACATAGTGCAGTCTCTTGTCTTCAGAGAACCTGAGTGTACTTAAAAGCTCCCCCTTTTCCAGTCTCATACCATCAGTCAACCTGTTGCATGATACACTGACCTCCTTCTATTTGCGGCTCACAGTGAGGTCCTCCTTTTATAGAGGACACTCCAAATGTGTCTCAGAATGTATCTGTTTTTTTACCTTTCTCAATAGTAAATGTTTCTCACAAATAAAAACATTTTGTTTGTAAACAGGATTATACAGGCTTTTGTTGGAAACCAGACCATGACTGTGTTCAATCATTAGGAAAATCTCAGTTCCCCTGTTTTATGACTAAACAAATATACTCAGGTAGCCTCCAATTCGCCATGCTTTTAGCATCAAATGATTGTCAATAGTTTTGCTATCTCAGGGTGTCACCCTGCCAGTAGACCCCAGGAACAGATACAATGTATTACCCAAATAACCCTCCTTGTAAACCCTGAGATAAACAGCAGAACCATTTGGCCACATGTGCAGACTTAAGAATTTGACCTGGCTGACATCCCAATATTTTCTGGAACACGTCAACCAGTCTGCCAATTCACTGTATTAAACATTAGTATATGTCACACTCTCCAACACAACATTTTATAATCAATCAGTCCCTTATCTATTTTTACTGCATACTTCCTGAACTTTCCAAAAAGCCACAAACTGTCCAGCCACTCATGGTGCAGTAATCTTCTTCCACTCTACCATGAGTGGCTGAACTGTGTGTGGGTGTTTCCAAGTGTCATAAAGGATGCAGTGGGAGTTGATCACGGGCTGTAAACACACAGGTTCATATGCATTAGCACTAATATGGTGCACAGTCACAGTCAGAATGTCACTTTTATTAAGAAAAAGATGCAGCTACAAATTAACCAGCTACTTCAACACATTCTACTGAAAGCGAGCAATCATAAACTGCGTTTTTCAAACAAGAGACAATATGAAGCTTGGGGGAGGGGTGAGGTTCACAGTGTCCCTTTAATTTACATTTTCCCTTTTTCTAGTAGTGCTGCCCTTGCCGGATCCAGACCTCCCCCCTCCCATTTTTGGTTTCACCCCTTCTGTGGGCCTCCCCAGCTTCATTCCAGGATCCAGCGTGGAAACAAGTGGCTTCTGGAGGAGGGTTTCAAACTGCTGTACTGTGTGGGTAAACAGGAATTCATACTGCTTTGTTTCCACTGGTCCCCCCCCCCCAACTGTTTCGCCTTCCCCTGTATTGGACTAACTCCACTGCATCAAGACTTCCAAGGGAATGTAGGATATTCAGTAGTCAAATAACAAGAAAAACTGTGCTCCTGCCACACTCAAAAACCACCACTAACATAGAAATAAAGTTAAAACTCTTATGTAGTGGACTAGGGATCCTTCACAAAGCACAGGTTTTTGTTGTGTGAAATGTGTGTCTGTTAGGACATGGGACTCCTCCAGTTGTTTTCCTTTTTATCTTCAATGCTGCTGCATCTACTTCACTCAGTAATGGAACTATCCCTTCCAATAATCATCATAGATGCGTTCGGACAAGAGAATACAAATCACTTCTAGGTGACCGTAGGAAACTCCTGCTCCTCTTACTGCTGTGCTCAGGTAATGTCGAGCTTAACCCTGGCCCTCTGACAGCCGTAGCATCCCCAGCTGGCTTGTCAAGCCTTCAAGGCATGAGCTTTATGCACGTCAATGTGTGTAGTTTGTTAAAATAAAGTTGCCTCTATCCAGGCTTGGATATGCCATACCTTACCCGATGTTTTGGTGGTCACTGAGTCAAGGCTTAGATCGAGTACCACTAATAGTGAAGTGAATATCCCTTATCCCTAACTGCTCTCTATTTAGAACTGATAGGCAGACTAGAGGTGGCGATGTTGCCATTTATGTCAAGGACAAATTCCCTGTCTCAGTCATCGACTTGCCTTCCACTCCAAATGAATCTGAATTTCTGTCTCTCAAAGTGGAGATTTCGACCACTGTCTCACTTTGTGTGACAGGGCGTAACTTATAGGCCTCCATCAGCTGGCTTACAACTCCTGAAGCACTTAAGCAACACTCTGTGGCCTGGGGCCTCTGAGGCTATTATTTTTATTTATTTAGTTTTTGTTGACCAGGTAAGTGCACTAGACAAATCCTGCCTATTTTCAGGCACGACCCGGGGGAGGGGGATACAGATGAATGCCAACTGATCGTGAACCACATTAAGCTGTTATACTAGGGGACTTCAACTTAAACTGGTTTTCTAGTACCTCAACACTGCTCAAATCATTCTGTGACTCCCTTGGGTTGTCCCAACTTATAAACAAAGCAACGTGCACCAACAAGAAAAACCCAAACAATAGTACTCTACTGGACATCATTGTAATAAGTAAACCACACTTATTTTCCCATGCTGAAGTTTTTTTCTATGACATTAGTGATCATTGTTTTATTGCTTGTGTAAGATCAAACACCATACCACTATCTGCCTCCAAATTTACCACTAAGAGGTGTAGATGCAACTTTGATCCCCTTGACTACATTACTGACCTGAGAAACTCCTTGCATTGGCAGGACTTTTATTTGGCAAAATATGTGAACTTGGCATACAACATTTTCCATGAAACTGTAATAGGAGCCCTGGATAAGCATGCACTGCTGGCGAATGTCTGTGTCAGGAATATATCTTGTTGATGGTTTACACCGGAGCTGAAGGCTGCAATGTTGAATAAGGATGTGCTTTGGAAAACTGCCTGAAAAACTAAGCTTACAAATAACTGGAGCTTGTTTAGGAGGGTAAGAAACCGCTGTACTAGGATGGTTAGAGAGGCAAAGGCTACCTTTTATCGCTCAGAACTCGACTCTTCCATGAAGTGTTCTTCAAAATTCTGGAGAACAATAAAGGACATAATAGGTTATTCCTCAGAACATTCTTTACCTGCAAAAATCTCTACTGGTGCATCCACAATCTTGGATAGACCAACAATCCTTGATGCCCGCAGTGCTCACTTTGTCACTGCAGGGTTAGCCTTTGATAACTCCCCTGCCTGTAATCTATGCTCACAACTTAGTGCTCAAGATCAAGAAGTCCCCATCCCTAATTCTGCATTCTCCCTTCAGCCCGTATCTCTAAAAGAAGTCAAAGACCTTCTGTTACAGTTGGACACTAGGAAAAGTGCTGGAGCTGATCTTCTAGACCCTTATTTCCTAAAGATTGGTTATCAAGCCCTATCAGTGCTACTTATGCATCTCTTTAACCTATCCCTCTCCTTGGGTGACCTCCCACCCTTATGGAAAACAGCCCATGTGATCCCCCTGTTCAAATCTGGTGATCCCAGCAACCTAAACAATTACTGTCCTATCTCCCCACTCCCTATCTTGTCTAAACTACTGGAGAAAAATGTGAATTCTCAACTCAGGAACTATTTAGAGGCTGTGAACCTGCTCAACCCCTTGCAATCAGGCTTTAGAACACAACATAGTACTATTTCAGCACTTGCTAAAGTGACCAATGATTGGCAGTGTGCCTTGGATAATACAAATTTTGTCTGTGCAGTATTCCTGGACCGAAGCAAGGCCTTCGACACTGTCGATCACAGCCTACTCCTCTCCACCCTTCAGAACATTGGCTTAGACCATCTATCCCTGAGATGGTTCACCAATTACCTTACTGGCCTGCTACAGCAGTTAAAGGCAGAAGGGGAACTTTCTCTTCTAAAACCCCTCTTGAGAGGTGTACTGCAGAGTTCCATCCTTGCCCCCTTGTTGTTTGCAATTTATATTAATAATATCGATGTGAGCATAAAAGAGGCTAACGTACATCTGTTTGCAGATGATACAGTGATCTACACTAGCAGATCTACCCCGGGCACTGCTTGCAGTGATCTCCAATCTGAATTTAATCAACTGCAGCTTCAGCTTCTAAATAAAAAGTTACTGTTAAACACCAAGAAAACCAAAGCTATGCTCTTGTTGCCCTTCACCCATGCACCAAACTTGGTCACCGGTGGAACGATCCCACCAATTACCACAATCTTAGGTGAGCCACTAGAATACGTAACGAAGTTCAAATACCTGGGAGTCTGGATTGATCACAGACCCTCCTTCATTGACCACATAGAACAGCTGGCAAAAAAAAATCAGACAGAGGCTCTGTCTCTTTTTTAGGATTAACCACCTTCTTTAGAGAAAGGCCAAATTGAGACTGGTCCAATCTACCTTCCTGTCTCTATTAGACTACACTGACTTCCTCTATAGCCAGGGCCCTGCTGCAGTGCTTACAAAAATTTACACGCTCTATCATAGAGCCCAAAGGTTTATTTCTGGTCTTCCCTTCTCCACACATAATTGTTTTGTGTATGCTGCAGTGGGATGATCATCCCTTAATTACAGACATCAAAGAAATGACATACTATGGACCTTCAGAGCCATCTCCAAGAAGCTGCCCCTTTATATCACTGACTGTCTTTCTCTAAGTTCGCTAGGCAATTATGCATTGAGAAGTACCTCCTACATTTCACTGAAGGTACCCAAGGTCAAATCACACTTTGGTAGGGCTTCCATAAGCTACGTGCTGCCTATCTTGTGGAATAAGTTGCAAAAAACCCTAAAACTGACTCACCTTATTAACCTCACAGCTTTCAAAACACTATATGCTCATTCTCACAAGGAATCTTGTAACTGCTTCCCTCGAACCTGATATGGCATAGCTTCTCCAGAGATCTTTCCTGGTGCTGCATGTTTCTCCTTTTCTTTACTTGGTCACTCTTACTCCTCCCTTGACCCTACCTAGCTTCACCTTATCTACACTGGTTACCTTTACTCCCCCACCCACCTCAGCATTCTTACATACTTCCAGCCTTTGCACCCTACGACATGAATTGCAACCCTCAACTGTACACCATCTCCCTATGAATACCCACCTTCTCCTTTACCAGGCTGGAGCTGTTCACTTTCTGTTATGTTTAAGCCATCTACCCCTAGTTCATGAGTCCCTCACGCCCTCTTACGGTCATCCCCTAACCCTCCCTTATGTTTCCATTCCTCCCTCTCCACTTTTTTGTTCTGAGTGGTACTCCTTATCTATACCTGGGGTCCACTCTCCAGCTAGACTTGCTCTGGCTTGTCATGTATATGATGTCCCTTGCTTGAAATACCTAAAAATCTGTATGTATATTTGACTACACCTTTGCTGTTGTTAAGTATTTTGTACATTGTATTTGCCCATGGATCCACTTTGTTTGTATATGTATTTGAAGTTGCATTATATATTGACCTTGTATTATGTATTGTACATTGACTCTGTATTCTACCCAGGTCCGCCTTGAAAATGAGCTCTTCTCAACGGTGTCCGTCTGATTAAATAAAGATATTGATTGATTGATTGATGTTATTTCATTCCAGTACCTATGGTGGGTTTTTGTGACTGTGGCAGGTGTCCATTTTTTTCTTGTTATTTGTCTCCCTGTTGTCTCTGGAGGTACCGCATACTTAGTAGTTGGTCATTGTTTTTGCTGCTGTGTGGTCACCTGTGATGTCCCATGCCTTGTCCAAACCCCACAGAAAAGAGGCCCCCAAGTGGCAGAAGGCTCACCTCCCTTCCTCTGGAGTTTGACAGCACTGTCTTTGTGGTGAACCCAGTACTCCTCCAGCCCAGTGTCAGGAGTCGTGCTTGAGGCATGAAACCCAATAAAATAAGAATAATTTCATCTATATCTGCTATGTAAAAAAAAATAGTGTCTAGACAGTGATTGTCTTTTGATCTTGATTTTTAATATGGACATTTCATCTCGATTCTTCCTTGCTTAGCAGGCAGACATGTTAATATCCACAGGAAGGAATAAAAAAAAAAGAACATAATAAGCCCATCTGAGTACACCAGATAGCATCTGGATTAGTAATACATTAATTTCTACTTTCTCAGGTGATGCATTGTACAGCACAAACCATTCCCAGGGTACCTGCTACTGCTGCACTACACGGCCATTACCAGGGTAACCTCTTGTTGCACACACCAGTGGCAGTATAATTATGACGGTAATGACCATGGTAATGGGTAACAAGGAAATATTTGTCACTATGTATCTCTTCTTGTGTTAACATTTGAATTGCTTGTAGTAATCCTTTTTATTGCTAGTTGCTGGTCTCCAGTATGTAATGGTAATTAGACAGATTGATGGTATACAGTACACATACATTTACTGCTCGAATGTGTTCACTGTAGAGAATAGCACGTAAACAACACAAATAGTGAGTATCTTACTGTTTTTTGTATGTGTATACCATTGATTTGCTAGACATATATGCCACCTACGGTTTTGTTTTAAAAAACATCAGCATTATTATATCCTAGCTTCTATGCTGAATTAAGGTCTGTCCCCCCATTATAATAGTAACAATATCGATAATATAATCAGAATAGTAATTTTGTCCATCATAAGTTTTTATTTATTTTGGATTAAAAGTATAAAATACATAGCTTACAGAAAAATTCAGGTTCTATACAACTATCAGTTGTTAATAAAATATCACAAGAGTTACAACTGCATAACAATCATTGTCTCTAGATAAAACAGTATAATGTATGGTAAGTGCCTATTAACCACCATATTCAGCAGTCACACAGCTTTGTTATGCACTGTTTAGAATTTTAAAAGTTGTTAACCACACTTCGGAACTTCCAAACAGTAGCATAACAAAAAAGAATGCACCAGAGTTCCATAATTCTCACACATAGAATGCAAACAGTGTTTTTTTGACCATACACTATAAAAGATGATGGCTGGGGATCAGGTGACAACCACACTGAAATGACCTCTCGTGGTTGCTAGAGCTACAGTAAACCTCTCGAGCTGTGCTCTCGAGGTTTACCATGTTGCCCTAGCAACCACTCGAGGTGATTACAGTGTGGTTATCACCCGATCCCCAGCCATTATCCTCTATATCTAGCAATCTAAGTTTTCCGCTCTGTTTCACAGTATTCCAATCACGATCAGTAGATTAACATATTAAACATTACATAAATCACTACAGAATAGTCAGGAGTATATGGTCACCTAAGGTTAAAAAAGGGGTCCCAGATTTTATGGAAGACCTCTAACATGTCCATAACCAGGTTATAATGTATGGTAAGTGCCTATGCACCACCATAATCAGCAGTCACACAGCTTTGTTATGCACTGTTTAGAATTTTAAAAGTTGTTAACCACACTTCGGAACTTCCAAACAGTGGCATAACAAAAAAGAATGCACCAGAGTTCCATAATTCTCACACATAGAATGCAAACAGTGTTTTTTTGACCATACACTATAAAAGATGATGGTTGGGGATTGAGTGATAACCATGCTGAAATCACCTCTCGTGGTTGCTAGGGCTACAGTAAACCTGTCGAGCTGCGCTCTCGAGGTTTACCATGTTGCCCTAGCAACCACTCCAGGTGATTACAGTGTGGTCACCACCCGATCCCCAGCCATTATCCTCTATGTTAATCCTCTCATTGTTTGCTGATGAGCTCATTTGGTTGAACCATTCGCCTAAAGTGGGGATGTGTTTGGTTCTCCAGTTCCTCATGATAATCCTTTTAAGGTTTAGAGAGGCAAGATTAACTCAACCCCTTTTATAGAAATCAAGTCTGTGTCCTTCTGGAGAGATACCTAGTATATACAGAGTTGGGGAGAAACTAAGTTTATAATTACATACTACAGAACAAACTTGATGAACTTATTTCCATATTTCTGTCAAATGAGGACAGCTCCACAAAATGTGAGATAGCTCACCCCTCATTCTGATGGCCGTAACATCAACATGTTTTGTCATTCGAGTAACCCATCTTATATCATTTATCTGGGGCAAGTAGTAACCATGCAAGATCTTAAACTGAATGGTAATGATGTTGATAATAGTATCATCAAAATTAAATAAATACAATAAGTATTTTTTAGCAAAATATGCCTTTTAACCTTTTTTCATATTTGTTTTTAATTAAGTTATTAGGTATTATATGCATAGACTATTCTGTTATTATGGTTTGATGATTATGTACTGTGTTCACATATTCACGTATTGTTGGGAATAATTTATCACTAGGGTATTGGGCTTTTTATAATGTTTTTATAGTGCACTGTCACTTTAAGGGGTACATTTAGTGATGACAACAGCCTTGAAAAAATGCACATTTTATGTGTGAAACATCGGCGGGCGTGCGGAGCATGCTGTCTCTGCTAACAAGTTCAGCATTTGAATAAAACATTTGAACTTTCATCAAAGAGGTGAGCATTCAGATTTTCACAGAGAGCCGAGTTTTATTTTTACTGTTTGGATTGTGTGCTACACTTATGCATCTGTGGGCACTTCCCAGAGTGACCTTCCACCTGCTTTTGTTTCAAAAAACATCCTTAGTTTTTCGGAACTGGTCCTGAACACTGATTGAATTTTTTGACAGGCTATTTTGGGTGTTCACTTGTGTAAGTCAACAGCTGACTTTTCTTCTAATTTTCTCTAACCCCTCCTCTCTTCAACACCTTTGCTTCTCTTAGTACTGTGTCTCCACAGGCAGCCTCTGTACACAGCACAGCCCGGCTCTCTGTGGAATCTGGTGGGTGGGTACAGCACTGGGTATACACAAATGAGCCAAGATGTTTAAGAATAAGTCAGAAATTTTTGGCTCTATTTGTTTCGGGGTAGGAGGTCAAAACTTCAGACAAGCCTGGGTCACCTACTACCTGAATGCACTGCCATGCCCATGCTTTGGGAACAACAATCACACAAACAGAGAGGATGATCAGGCTGCGAGACAGTATAGTCAATCATAGCACTTCCCAGCCCAGAGAGGAGATACTGCCACATCTGGCACCATAGCAATTACTGTGATGGGTAAGGAAAAGCAGGTTACTCACCTGTAACAGTAGTTCTAGGAGTGGTATATGGTGCTCAGCCACACTTCTGGCAGTGTCCTTTCCCTTTAAGGCTTACCGGAACGTCTTCAAGATGGCTCCTCCCACCCACCCGGGTGGTAACTCCCTCAGCACCGCCACGTGATGTCAGATCTTGCCCACTGGAAGCCAGACTGGTGTGCCACTTGCCAGGGGAGGTTATGTGTCAGTGTGGATGAACACCATATACCACTCCTAGAAAAGTACGGTTACGTAAGATATTACCGTAACAGTAGATCTTCCAGGAATGTCTCTTGCAGTAGGCCATTACTTCTGGGAGGTTCCAGCAGGTGGCACTATCACAAGGCAGCTTCTTCCAGCAGTTTTTTCAGCAGGGACCACCCACACATGACATCAGTTCCTGGCTCTGCCTATAAGAGTGGGTGGTCCCTGGTACTCTCCATTCCCCGCTGGCTTCAGCGCGTAAGTGAGGGTCCGAGGGAAACTGAGGCACCAGTGCATCCCAACCCTGAGTTCTTAGATTATGATTTTCCCTATTAGAAATTGCAGGGGGATTTAGGGTGGGAAGCTACCTACTGCAAGAGACATTCCTGGAAGATCTACTGTTACGGCAAGATCTTACGTAATCATACTATCTTCTACAGAATGGTCTCTTGCAGTAGGTCATTACTTCTGGGAGATTCCCAAGCAGTTATATCCTAGTGGGGAGAACAACTGTGACATTGTGCCTTATAGAACAGTGCGGCCGAATGACCGGTAGTCTAAAGGTAGTATCCAAGTTATATTGTCTAGTAAAGGTCTGGGTAGTGTGTTGGGTGACCGTATTATAATGTTGGTGATAAAATCATTGGTAAAATGGACAATTAGCTGATATTTTTAGCTAATAATCAGGGTAAACAGTATAAGGCTCTTGTGAGTAAGCAGTAATATGAGCCCAAGGTTTAGGATGAAACTAAAATGACACAAATGTATCCATTTAGAATTATATGTGTTACTTAGTAACTTTCAGGGAAGTAGCAAAGGAATGTTTGCTACATTGTTATATGTTTGTAATCTTTTTGGCAAGGGAGTCCTTGGGCATTAAATCTAGGGTTTGCAGACCTTCCACATTGTGGTGTTTTAATGTTTCTCCTTTGCCTTTGAAGTCTGATCTGGTTATTAATTTGACTTATAATGGCTACTAAGTGTTGTTATAGCCTGTGATATTAGGTATGTCAAGGCCATGTATGGGCCAGGTTTTTTTTTTTTTTTTTTTTTAAAGTTGCATCTGTTATTTGTTGTAACAGGCCCTGGTCGAGGTTGTAGTCAGTGTCTGCCAGGGAAGGGTATTATATGATGCAGGCGGGATCCAGTTGTGGTGGTCTGATTGACCCATACTTGGTCTCCGCTTTAAATTGTCTCATGTTAGGGACATATATACACTTTTTTTTTTGTATAAATCCTCTTTATTTGAGCCTCTGAATATAAAGTGGCAGAACAACCCCTAAGTGTCTCCAAGCCCTATGGAGGGGGCAAGGGGTTGGGCAATTAAATTATTGAGAGGTGTAGGCACCAGTGTTACCAGAAGGACAGGACTGGGCATGCCTATAGGTAGTGTGTGTATCTTTTATAGCATGTCCTTTGTTTCGGAAGGCACTTTTTTATGGTAGTTACTCTCTTGAAAATATTTGTATTTTATGTTGTTTGAGGTACAGGTTTTGTACTATACGTAGTTGTTCGCCTGAGGCTTGTAAGTTCAAGAATGGTTTGTGTTGCTGAACCAAACAAACAGTTTATCACCTGAGAATGGGCATTAGCCACCTTATGTTGTATAGCATGTGCAAGGCTGGAAATTCTGAGCCAGGCCTGATGGCATATAGCAATGCCTGTAGCTAAGAGTTTGGCCGAAGTATCTGCTGTATCATACGCTGATCTTAAAATATGTCAGGAAATGGATATAAAAGTGTTAATTATAGGTATTAGTTGTTCCTTTTCAGGTCAAGGAGGTAATTTGTTAATAATTTCCAGGGCAGAAGTGCTTAGAGTGCACTGATATTTCAGCATGTGGCCTATATAATTCATTATTCGTATGTTCAAAGTACAGGCAGTGAATACTTTCTTCCCCATGTAATCAAAGCGTCTCGAGTCTTTTTCTGGGTGTATTGCGCTTGTGTGTTTTGGTTTATTGGTGTGATCATGAGCCACCATGATAATCCCAGAATCGGCAGTAAGCATGTTAGCCAAATATTGATGGTCTAATGGGACCTTACAAAGTTGGTCCACTTTTTGAGCTAGAGCGGGGGCAGCCATAGGTTGGCACCAGGCCTCTGTGATTGCATTTTGGTATGTCAGAATTAATGGTGATATAAACATGACCGGCTCCTCTGGGAGTTCTAAATACTCCGTCATGTCTTTTCTTTGTTTATCTTGTTCTGTTGCAGAAAACCCCATTATTTTTTTTGTATTTGTATCATCATATCTGTAAATGAGGGGTCATCAGGGGGTGAAGCAGCCCTGGAAGGTTGAACCATGTCCTCATCACAAGAGGATGTTATAGAATACGAGGAGTATGTCTCCATGTCAGGAGCTTCCTCATAAAACCTTTCCTCTGAAGGGTTCTCCATTCTGTGTGGTTCATTATCAGAATAGTATTCCACCTTGGGTGTCAGAGGTGATGAGGAAGGAGAGAGTTCCAGCTCCATGTGTGCCCACTTTGAAGGAGGCAGAGACATAGTTTGAGAGGAGTGCGGCTTTGGCAGATCAGGTGTATAATCAAACCCCAGCGCTTGTAAAACTTTATTAATAATAAGGTCAATATTAGATACTTGCGAGGGTGGCAGACCAACAGTTTTAGGCTGTGAGCCCATCATGATTGTTGTACCTGATGGTAGTGGGTGTTGAGGATCATCAATTTGTGCCTCCTGGTAATATAATCCTGTACTCCTTTAGTGAGGAGTTTTTCTGTCATGTAATGAATGTGGTGTATTCATACGGGTGAAATATGTTGGTTTGCCCCTTTTTCTCATGAGGTGTGACCCCATAATGTGTGGTGAGGTGTCTTCATGAGTATATGCAGGAAGAAATGAAATATCTTTATTATGAAAGTTAGGGCCCTGAGGGGCTGACGTCAACATAATAGTCTCCACTGATAGAGAAATAGCCTCTAAAGTTATTGTTTCATGATGAAAAACATACTCAGTCGATGGAGGAATGAGGTCCGTCAACAGGGGAGCATAAAATAGGTGCTCTGTCGATGATAGAGGCACTCCTGTCGATGGGAGGGCTATAAATGCATTGTCCATTGACGGGGGAGGCAGTCCTGTCAATGAGAGAGTGAAATCCATGTGCTCTGTCAATGGGGGAAGGTAGTCCTGTTGATGGGGGAGGCTTCCTGAGAGCCTCAGTTGATGGTGGAGTGTTTCCCATCAAGGACGAGTGTTGTTTTGATGTTGTCGTCGACAGGGGAAGTAGCCTCATCAACAGGGAAGCATAGAAATGCTGTTCCATCGATGAGGAAGGCACTCCCATGTATGAGGAGACTAGTTTTCTGCACCCCGTCGACAATGAAGACTGAGTATTAGTACGATGCTCCATCAATGGGGAAAGCACTCCCATGTATGAGGAGGCTGGTTTCATATGCCCCATCGATGATGAATGATGCTCTATCAACAAGGAAAGCACTCCCATGTATGAGGAGTCTGTTTTTATGTGCCCCATCGACAGTGAAGATAGAGAATAGCCTGTCATCGACAGAAGGGTATCCATCGTCGACGAAGAACGTCTCCTTGAAGAGACGATTTTTGTTAAAGTTGCCATTGAAGTGCGACAAGGCAGGACTTGAGGAAAGGTTTTTCCTGTTCTTTTGTGTTTTGGAAGATGACTCAGTGAATCTGGGCCCTTGGTTCAAGCCCCTACCCCGAGTCTGTGACATGGTGTTTTGTCTTCCGTTAAATGTTTTTTTTTTTTTTTTTTAAGAGTTGTTGTAACCTTCTTTTCTGGTTACAAAGTTTGGTTTCTGGCAAGAAGCACAGGAATTGGTGCCGTGTATGAAGCACAGGCACTTCAGGCTATGAGGTTCAGTTCTCATCGATGACTGCTTACACAGAAGATTGTGCTTGCTGCTGTCCGAGCTGAAGCCGGCTGGAAAATGAACAGAGAGTACCAGGGACCACCCACTCTTATAGGCAAAGCCAGGAACTGATGTCGTGTGTGGGTGATCCCTGCTGAAAAGACTGCTGGAAGAAGCTGCCATGTGATAGCGCCACCTGCTGGAACCTCCCAGAAGTAATGACCTACTGCAAGAGACCATTCCATATAAAATCTACTGTTACAGGTGAGTAACCTGTTTTTCTAGTGATGTGAATATGGTGTTCTATCCACACTTCTGGCAGACTCCTAGAAGTTCTCCAGGAGGAGGGAGGCAATGCACACACCCCTACTTAGGGAACAGAGGTTGGAGAACTGAGGCCCAAAAACCAGCTTCCCAGCATGACTCAAGGTTGCTGTGGTAGTGGGAAATGAAGGTGTGTGCTGACCTCCAGGTAGCAGCCCTGCAGATTTTCTGGATAGGGACATCCCTGGAAGCAGCCACTGAGGCAGGGGTATGGTGGGTGGAATGAGCCCTAAGCCCTATGAGAGGCTCCCTATCTACCACCTATAGCAGAGGTCGATGCAGGATACAATCATCTACTTAGCTGCTGGTCTGCCAGGTGCAACTTCAGCATAGGTGATAAACAGCTGGCGAAACTTTCCCCGAACTCCAGCCATGCCCTCCTTATAATAGGCCAGCACTTGTCGCAGATCCAAAGTATGGAGCCTGTGTTTGGCCTCCGAGGTGTGGTTGGTGAAGCACACCAAGAGATTAATAACCTGATTAGGGTGAAAATCTGACACAACCTTTGGAAGGAACTTCAGGTTGGGGTGAAGGACAACCTTGTCCCTGTGGAAGACCAGGTAGGGAGACTCCAGCGAGACCACCTGGTGCTCACTGATCCTTATAGCTGATATGATAGTCATCAGGAAGGCAGGTTTCCATGACAGATGAGACATCTCACATCAGTGCACTGGTTTGAATGGCTTGCTCATGAGTTTTGCCAACAGCAGCAACAAATCCCAAGGAGGTGGTGGTGGTGGTTAATGCACCGGAGGGGAAATGTGGTCAAGGCCTTTAAAAAAAGCACCAGACCACCTTCTCCTGTGCCACCAACTGCTGACTGGCCTGCACCCAGTAGGCAGAGATGGCTGCCAGGTGCACCTTAAGGGTCATCGACCAAAGGCCCGACTGGGAGTGGGACCAGAGGTAGTCAAGAATGCTAGCCACTGGACAAGATAAAGGGTCCAGACCCTTACCCTGGCACCAAATAGAGAACCTCTTTCATTTGAAGGCATAGCATTTTCTGGTAGACTCCTTCCAAGATGTCTCAACTACAGCGAGGACATCGTCAGAGAGACTCAAAGCCTGGAACTCTAGCCATTCAAGAATGAGGCTGTCAAGTGCAGAGATTGAAGGTCTGGCTGGAGTACCTTCCCCTGATTGTAGGAGAGCAGGTCCGGGCATAGAGGTAGACACCTCAGGGGCCTGCTGCTGAAGCTGAGGAGATTGGGGTACTAGAACTGGCATTGGCCAGTCCAGAGCCACCAGGATCATCCGTGCCTTGTCCCTCCTTGCTTTGAGCAACAATTTGTGGATCAAAGGAAATGTAGAAAAGGCATAGAGGAGGCCCAGGGTCTTGAGAAGGCATCCCCCCGCAGCGTTCCCTGCTGAGGGTGGGCGGGCACAGAACAGTATCAGCTTTGCATTCTTCCTGGAGACAAACAGGTCCACCAGAGGTGTGCCCCACTGGGGAAACAGGTTGTGTACAACCTCTGGGTGAAGAGATCACTTGTGCGATGCCTCACCCACATGGCTGAGAGCATCTGCCAGCTGGTTGGGGACACCGGCCACATGGATGGCCAGGAGATTGGCCTCCAAGCTGCACATAAGGATCCACACTCAGAGAGCTTTCCTGCACAGAGGAAGGGAGTGCATCCCACCCTACTTGTTGAGGTAGTACATAGCCATGGTGTTGTCTGCCTGGACCTGGACCACCTGACCCAGAATGTGTGGTGCAAAAGCAGTTAGTGCCAGCTGAACTGCCCTGAGTTCCAGCAGGTTGATGTGGCACTGGGATTCCTCAGGGGTCCAGAGCCCGTGGACTCTGTATTTCCACAGGTGGGCAGCCCAGCCTATGAGAAAGGTATCGTCATCAGGATGATCATCAGCTCTGGGCGGACAAATGGGATATCTTCCTGCAGATATTCTGGGACTAACCACCACTGGAGGGCATCCCACATCCAATGGGTCACAGTGACCGGGCTAGTCGAAGTGGCCTTTGCACTGAGACCATTGGCATGCTTGCTCCCATTCCAGAGAACACATTCTCCAGTGGGCCCAATAGACCACGCTGGTGCAAGCCGCCATGTATCCCAGGAGGTACAGGAAGTCCTGAGCAGGGTGCAACTGTCCAACCTGAAATGATCAGGCAAAGGAGGACAGAGACTCCGCCTTGTCCACTGGAAGCCTGGCTCTGCAAGAGTCAAGCTCTTTACCGATGAAATTGATCACCTGCGAGGGTACAAAGTTCCAACTTGGCCTCGTTGACTGGGAGGCCAAGAGAGATGCAGTTCTGGAGGGCCAGGTGCCTGGACCTCTCCATCTCCTCCCTGGAGGGACCCAAAATCATCCAGTCATCCAGGTAGGGGTAAATTCAGACTCCTTGGTGCCTCAGGTAAGCTGCCACCACTGCGAAGCACTTGGTGAAGACCCTGGGGGTTGAGGACAGGCTGAATGGCATGGCCTGGAACTCATAGAGGATTCCCTCTGTCCGGAATGGGAGGAACCAGTGTTGGGATGGATGGATGGATGGATTAGGATGTGAAAGAACATGTCCTGAAGATCCAAGGAGCAAAACCACATGTTCTGCTCAAGAGAAGATATGATCCGAGACAGAGTGACCATACTGAAGGTGCGCAGCCTGAGAAACTTGTTCAGGTCATGCAGATCTAAGATGGAGCACCAGCCCCCCATCGATTTTGGCACCAGAAAGCACCTGGAGACAAATCCTGGGTGTTCCAGAGGGTCTGAGACAGGAACCATGACCTCCTTGCAAAGGAGCTGGGCAATGTTGTCTCGAAGGGCCGACAAAATGTTGATGGACACTGTGCCCTCCAGTGGGGTGTGGGCTCGGCAGGGCAGATACACCTCAAATTCCAGAGGCAGACCTAGACTGACCACTTTGAGAACCCCACCTGTCTGTGGTAACAGCAGACCAGGTGGAAAGGAAGTGGCAGATCCGGCCTGCCACAGAAGGACCCAAGGGAGGCGTGATGGGCATGATGGAGGCACCCCTCATCCCATCACTGGGCAGATTTGGAGGCAGAGGAGGGACTAGCTGAGGAGCCACCAGGATCTCTGCCTTCCAGCTTATGGTTGACCATGGCCACAGACTTTGGTTGTGGTCGCCAGGCCTGCAGCCGCTTGCCCAGCTTGGGGTTGGGCTGGTTTGGCCACTGGGGCAGAGGGGATCTGAAAGGGCTTTTACTTTTGCTGCTTAGAGCCCCTGGGATTCCTCTGGGTGGATGTTGTCGAGTCCAAGGTGGCACTGGACTTTTTGATGCAGGTGAGGGGCCCCTCAACTCCAGGCCTGAACAAATTGGTAACCAGGAAGAGGACATCCACCAGCTTGTGCTGGGTATCCACCATGAAAGTCAAGATCTACAGCCCAACCCTGCAGTACATGGCCACCGCGGACACCATGGACTGGGTGCTTGAGTTGCTGATCTCCATGGCTGTCTGAAGCTGTTGCTTGGCTACTGCATGGCCTTGGTCCTGGACCTGCTTGTGTAATCTGTAGGTCTGCTGGGATATGAGGAAGAACCCCATCAAGCATGCCCAAAAGGGCATGGGAGAAGTGGGCCATCAGAAGGGCCAAACTCGCTTGCCAAAAGGCCGAGAGAGGAGGCAGCATAAACCTTGCTGACCATATGGTCTAATTTCTTGGACTCCTTATCAGGTGGCTTGTCAACATCCCCCACATTGCCCGAGCACCTGAACACAAAGTCAGCCAACAAACCCATGGCCTAGGGATGCTCTGTGAACCCCAAAAGGGAACCAATAGGGACCACATACTTGCAGGCCATTCAGGCCAACAGCACAGGGCATGAGGCTGGATGCTGCCACAGTTCCAATGCAGGACCAAGAATGGCCTCTGCAACTGGGAGTGCTTCCCCAGGGGAATCACTCTGGTCCAGGATCTTGGTTAACGGGTACCATGCCTGCTTCTGAACAGGCTCCATATGGAGACCTATGGACTCCGAGATGAGGTGGAGCAGGCCCATAAAGGAGGTAGGGCCTTCCTCCATTGAGAGAGCCCCTGTCAACTCAACATCCACCAGATAAGAGTACAAGGAGGAGCCCTTCAACTCTGAGGAGTCATCAAAGAGGGGTCGACCGCCAGAATCCCTACTGACCCTCCGAGGATGGTGAGGGGTGACGGTGACTGACAGCTGATGGGGAAGACCCGAGGCCAGATGGGCCTCCTTAATCAGAATGTCGGTCTTTGGCCGTTTCAGAGGCGGCTCCACCTGACTCGGCAGGGAGGCTGGGGGAGGTCAAGCCAGGACATGACGGGTCGGTTCCTGCTGAGGCAGAGAAGGCATCGGTCTCTGTGGTAAAAGCCATGTGATGGCCGGGGTCAAAGCTGGTGCAGGCTTCATCCCAGTGAACATGAGCTGCTGCCACATTAAGTCCTCATAGTGCTGATGCAACTTGCGCTGGAGCCTCTCCTCACCCAAGGAGGACAAGGACGAAGAATAGCAGTGATGCCACTTCCCTGAGCGACGAGAGCATGAGCACCGACTCTGACATGGGCTGCTCAATGTGGGAGATCGAGAGCATGACCATGACCTCTACCATTGGGGGACTGATGGTGGGCCTTGGAAGGGGGCCAGCGAGAGCTAGGGCACCTCCGGGTCCAGAAGCTCCTGAGTAAGAGGCGGTGGATCAGCCAACTGATCTGTCCCTCCCTGAGTCAGGGGCAGGACTGGAGTCCTGGATAAGGAGGTATCCACCTCTTCTGGTGACAATGGGTCGACTGGCTCAAGAAAAATCTCAGCTGGAAGATCGACCTGCGTCTCGATGAACTGGTCCAACAGGGAGACTGTGGTGCTGGCAGCCTGGGCTGAGGATTCAACCAGAGTTGGAACCTCTGGAGAAGCATGGGAATTGGAGGCCCGAGCATGCTCTTGATCCCATGATCGATAGTGAGACTGCTTCTTGGTCTCTTTTTTAGACTCCGATCTGTACTTAGTGCCTGAAGGACCCTGCCCATGGGTGGGAAGGGCCTAGCACAAATCCCTGAATGTCCCTATAAAGGAAGCACCCAAAGAGAGTTGCAAAAGGGCCAAAGCCAAGGAGGCTTGAGCAGCAGCCTCCTCAAACACTGCAAGTTGCGCGGCAGACCCCGCAGCTGTGGAGACCACCCGACAGGCATCCTTGGATTTCAGGGGCTGGTCCCGATCATCTGGATGACCTAGGAGCAGACAGGCATGATGATCCTCCAACGTGGACAGGTGGAAAGTGTGGCAAATGCTGCAGGCCTGGGGATTGTGGCACAGGCAGTAAACACACATGGCATGAGGATCCATCCAGGACATTTTCTGCCTGTAGGCACATTTCCAGAATCCCGGAGCAGACTTCACATCATCCATATCGATGACCAGAAGAAAAAAGCCTGAAGACAAACTTTATTTGAAAAATCCAAAGATTTAAGGACAAAGGGGCTTCTCAGCACTAGAACGGTAAGAAGGGAAACTTCTTCCAGCTGAAAAGAAGATCTGACTTCATGGGGCAGTGCTGAGGGAGTTACCACCCAGGTGGGAGTAGCCAGCTTGAAGATGTTCCAGCAAGCCTTAAAGGGAAAGGACACTACCAGAAGTGTGGACAGAACACCATATCCATGCCCCTAGAAACTTGCCCCCCTTAGGCGAGGCTGGTGTCTCTGAGGCCACTAAAAAGGCAGGTGGTTCCAAAAATATGGGTGGAGGATAGCAGAAGGGAGTAAAAACAGGGAGAAAAACCGAGGGGTCACCAGATTGATGGCTGTAGATACTCTCAGGTCCAGCACAATGGTACCTCCCCTTCCACCCCCGGAGCATGGTGAGAGTAGTGGCAGAGAAAGTTAGGAGGTTGCACAAACCAAATGGTTCAGGAAGCACACACTGTTCAGAATAATGGCTACCATTATAGCCAGTGCAGCTCCTTGGCTGGCTAGCAGGAGTGTATGAATGCTGTGCAGCCCATGCCTTCCCTCCCTTCCTCTCTCTCTCTTAATGCCCCTCCCCCTCTCTCCCCAAGAACCAAGCATCTCACATCCTCAATGCGCTCAGCTCACCATTGTGGGTTCCAGAGCTCGCACACAATGCCTCACTTCACAGAAGGCAGAGTGATGGCGTGTTAGTGTTGTATCATTCACTGTCTAACCATTCTTCAATGCAAATTAACTACATTGGCTGCCCAACCACTGCCTAATGATAGCATGGTGAGGTGAGGGTGGTGTGTTCTGTGGGGCAGACTCTGTTGACAGTTAACACCATCTTGTTTAAAGAAGAACTGCACTGAAGTTTTAAGTTATTTTTTTCTGTAGAAGCTGATTTTTAAATACTGATTACACTTTAGTTATTTTACCTTCTCTACATGCTTTTTAGTTATACAAGTGTGCATTTCTGATTTACATATAAGTTGTAAGAACCATTTTAGAACTGAACAATGCAGTTTATGTCCTTGCTCAGCTACTCCATTGTTGGCACAATACAACTGTGGCGGGGGGGGGGGATATACAGTAAACTACATCACACAGTTCTAAAATGGTTCTTACTACCCGTGTGTAAATCAGAAACAACCACAGTGATCACTAATAGATCTGTATAGCTGGAACTAGAACAGAATTAGAACCACTATTTAAAACACAGCTTCTACTGGGAAAATGGACCTCCAGGTTCGGGTGCTTTTGTCCATCAAGATGAACTAGTGACAGGACCTTTGTGGTGGCAGGTCTCTGCCATATGAAATGCTCTGCTCTGTGAGATCCACCTGACCTACTTCTCATCAGTCTTAAAAAAAAAAAAAAAAAAAAAGGTGTTTAAACAACTTTCCCTATTTTTATTTTTTCAGATTTTCGCCATTTCTTCCGGCGCCCCCTTCAGCCAGACCAGCCCCGACATCCCAGAATTATCGTGGCTTACCTTATGCTCAGCCCGGGAGCGTAGCCTGCATAGTGTCAGGCATCATCCTGCAGCCGGAGGTTTTTTCCTCTAATTTTCTCCCAAATTATCCCGGGGCCCCAGGAGTAGAGATGCATGCGCGTGGAGGCACACATGTGTACTACTGCCCCGGTGACAGCCCCTTCTGCCCACCCGTCAGCCTATTGCCTACCACTCCCCCTGGCCTCCACCGTGAGGCAGGCAAGAGCCGAGGGATACCACCTTCCCTCTCTGGAGAGTACAGCTGCCTCTTGGTGGCTCCTTTCAGCTCCACACCCCCCCCCGCCGACCTCCGATGGCCCATGCTCATTCCCGAACATGGGTTGTCGGCATGGTGAGAGGTAAGGTGTCCAGTTCCTTAGCCCTCAGCATCACCGGGCTGGCTTAAACACCTTTTTGATTTAGCATATCCTTAGTAAATAAACTATTTTTGTAGCTTACAGGCTCCACGAATCCTGCGTATTTCTGAATTTCCTCCTTATTATCCATTCATTTGTTTCTGTACATATAATTGCTCACATCCCATCAAGGTGCCGCAACAAGGGTAACAGTGAAAGGGCAATCTTGATTTTAGTTTTCCCCTCATGCATGTTGCCCTTTGCACCCCCGCAGTTTCTATCCCTTCAGGATATTCCTCCCCACAAAAGTGACCATTTCCCAGGAGGGTGCTTTGGTGCTGTAACTCCTGGGAGATGAAGTGCCTGGCACTGTTATGTCAGGCAGCATTTTGCCTGCATCATAAGCGGCATTGGCAAAATGCATGTCGCTGTGGCATGGGTGAACCCAACTGCTTAAGTCTAGTGTTGAGTTCAAATTGTTATTTTCTGCATATTGTTAATCCCTCTGACAGGCACTATGCAAATTAAAATATACCTTAACCAACAGCCTATTTCTTCCTACCCCCCACAAAAATTGCCTTATGTCTATCCCATGCATTCTTGAATTCTCCCACAGTTTTAGACCCCACAACCTACTCAGGAAGGCTGTTCCATACGTCCACCACCCTCTCTGTGAAAAAATACTTCCTCACATTGCCCCTGAGCCGTTTCCCCCCATCCCCCCATCTTCAAATTATGTCCCCTTGTTCTTGCACATCTCTTTTTCTGTGTTCATGTGGGCACAAGTGCCCTCCCTCCGCAACAGAGGATGCAAACAAATTGATAAACTTATCCCATAAACCTTAACCCAAGGATTGTAATCCCTGCCATGTTGGTAATTAGAGTTGCAGTGAAGTTTTAAATTGCCGGGAGTTTGCAGAGTTTTTGCTACCCTCAGCAACTTCAACTTCAACGCGAAGTCATGAAGTTTTCCATGCAAACAGTGGAATTCTGCCAGTGAAATTTAACCTGCGAATGGCAAAATTCTGCAATTTGTGGGTGAAATTCTGCCCTTCGTGGGCAGAATTTCACCGATCGCAGTGAAATTCCACACTTTGCAGATCAATCTGCATTTCACAAATTGTGCTAAATTCACAGATTAATTCATGGAGCAAATTTAGCTAACTTCCCCATCTCTACTGGCAGTATTGGGATATTTAGGCTATTGCCCAATAATTTTTTTTTTGGGGGGGGATGGTGACAGGTTCCAAAATAATCTTTAATAGTAACACAAGAGTAGTGTAGACACAGTAGGGGCAACAGCATCTAGTACTGCCTGACATTCAAAAAATAGTAAATCTTTTGGTATTTTCAACAGCTTTAAGGTTCACTTTGCAGACTCCACTTGCTTGCTGACCATGTGAAATGCATTTTTTTTTCACACTAACTTCCCTTAATTGCCCTGCTATAGTACAGCAGAAGTAAGGCAGCTGTACCCCACCCTCATGTTCCCAGATGTTGAAAAGTTGAATCATTAATTTCTTTTTTTATTTCTACAATGAACTACTTCCACATTTTCATTCAGCATGAACATTTGATGAAGATATACTTTTCTGTTCATTTTTTTAGCATCTGCATATCATTGGCATTATCTGTAATTAAAGTATTTAGGATTTCAAACTAGAAACCTTCCATTCATCTTATGATATAACTTAGGGTTCTATCTGCTGCAGTCCTGAATCTGAAGCCATTTAAATAAATGCTCCCTTGGGAGACTATACTAGTCTAAAAGTTGCTGAAACACCATCAAAGTTCCTGTTTTGGGATCTGTCAAATCTACCCACAGGTTAAGACCTCTATCATGCAAATAACAGTACCGCATGTAACTAACCCCAGGCAAAATGATAGTTCTGCTTTCAGTTTCAATTTGCAAAAAAAAAAAAGCCTGATGAACAGACTATCAAGGTATACAAAGATGATAGCTGGTCGGTAGGGTAAGGCATACGAGAAGAGGTTGAGGGCACTGAACATGTACTCCCTGGAAGACAGGAAAGAGAAAGAGGACATGAATGGGATCTTCAAGTATTTGAAAGGGATAAATAATGTTGATAAGGAGAGTCACTTTAAGCCAAGTGGCAACCATAGCACGAGGGGGCACAGTCTTAAGCTGGAGGGTGGGAGGTTTAGGAGGAGGTCAGGAGACATTTCTTCACAGAGAGGGTGGTGGACACTTGGAATGCGCTGCCAGAAGAGGTCATCTCATTGAAGACAGTGGGCAGCTTTAAGAGAGGCTGGGATAGGCATAGAGGGAAGGTAAAGATCATGGGTAGGGAGGATGGGAGGAGTTGGGTGGGAGGGCAGGGATCTTAACTCAAGCTGAGGACCCTGCAGTACAAGCAGAGTTGATAGACCAAATGGCCTTCTTCTGCTGGCTTCTTCGTATGTTTGTATATAAAACTTGTTGAATAAACCATCCATCAACCCAAAAAAGCTATAAAAAAAAATTAGAGTCGGCTGGCACCAGCAGCAGCTGGTCTTGTGATGTAAATGAATGTGTGTGAATTGATTTGAGGCAGTGGGTTGGAGGTAAACACTCAGCGACATGCACAGACATATTAATCCACACACACAGACACACACACACACCAATATGCATATACTGACAGTCACTCACACAGAGGATACCTGTCCATTGGACCCACTGGTCACCCTTCAGAGCTTTGACTAGACAACCACTGCCGCTCCCACACCCCATGGGAAATCCCCCTCACAGCAGGGTTTGAAAGCAGGGAGAACTCCACCAATTCCTACCTTTCCAGACTTAGCTCTAATTTATCAGGGTCTGGGAGTTGTGATGGGAAGAGCTGTGACTCAGACCATGGATAAATGACTTTGGGCACCTACAAGTGGGCCACTCATGGCTGACAACTAATTTTTTTTACCCTTTATGTGGAATTTTCATCACACAGTTTTGAGGCTGCTTGCAACATCATCTTGGAGTGGGGGTAATACGCACAGTTCAGTCACAGATGGCACCACTGCTAATCTCAATTCAGCACCTCAGGAGGCATTAATACAGCACAGAGTCATCCACCAGCCACCACCACCACCAGCTTGAAACTACTATCTCTGTAGTGGTTCCATATCTCCACTGACCTGGGACTGGGAATAAGACTGATGACAACACAGGTCTTTCTCGTGGTAGAAGGACATGCTGCCACTGGTGCCACCAAAACAGGGATGGTATCATCTTTTTAGTTTTGGTTTATTATTTATTCTCCCAGCCTCTGCTCCTCCTCGTTACCTTCTTGTCTCCGTCAGACTACACGGCGATGTCTGTTGCATGCCTACTCCCAGATGCCACCAAGCTGTGGTGGGACCCAATCAGCATAAGCACCTGCTGCCCTTCATTGCTGGAATAGCCTTTAGTTCCAGAAGTTGAGAGGAGGTACCCTGGTGTTTCAGTGGCACTAAGGGTTACATCATCGTCCATTATGGAGTGGTGGTTTTCTTCAATTATTAACCCTCCCACCACCTAATCACTTGAAGACCAACCATGCACCATCCATTGGGTGGGGAGTAGCTGTCATCATGTGGTCACCTGTGACACCCATGCCACAGTCCATCTTACTATAGGCCATACTGCAGTACCAGATAGTCCTGCCCCCTCCCCCGGACCACTGCATGCTGCCTCCTCTGAACTGTGCCGCTAAGCCTTATCAACCAGTAGTGGGGTAGCTGAGATTGCGGCTTGATAGGTCTTCCGTGTGGAAGGGTCGTGCACTACCAGCCTGTTCCACTAGGCTAGGCAAGGTATCATTATTGCCTGATTCTTATAATTTTTCATTAAGGTGCAAAAAAAAAAAATCTTCATTTGGTAGCTATTTGGCTACTACACCAACTATTTTAGTAGTCAAAGATTCTGTAATGGGGCACATATAATGAAAGGTTCTGCAATGGAGGAAAGTCATTTTAATGCAATTGCACAGGGTAGGCAGCCAAAACCTAGTGTCCAAATGATCACTTATTTTAAAATGGCCACTGACTGGCTGGCCCGATGGCACTGAGGGTTGAGGCGCTGGATGCCACACCTCGTTCCACACTGGTGACCCGGGTTCTGGAACTAGCCCAGGCCATCGAGGGTTGGCTGGAGAGGGAAAGGATTGAGTGTCCATAGGACTGCTCTCCTTTCTCTGGGGAGGGTCTGGAGCATCCATCACACTGCAGCGGCCACCAATGGAAATCGGGGGGCACTACAGGAGCAGGGATACATGTGGGGAGAAGTGCAGTGGACGATGGCACATCGTGCCTTGAGGTCATTGTATGTCCACACTTCTCAGGTGACAAAAATACGCTTAAAAGCTAGGAAATGTCGCTGGTTCACCAATGATCTCAAGGTGGCATTACTGTCCAGGGATAAGCTTTGGAAAATGGGCCACAAAACCCAAAAAGAGGAAGACTGGTGCCTCTTTAGAACAGCCAGGAACCACTGCACCAAGATGATTAGGGAAACCAAAGCTAGATTCTACCAAGCAGAACTACACTCTGCATCCAATTATCCCTCCAAATTCTGGGCCACACTAAAAGAACTGTCGGGGTACACATCACAAAACACACTTCCCTCAAAAATCATCTCAAACAATGCAGAAATCAATGATAAAAAAGATACTGCAGGCACTTACACACTGCGCTACAGCAGGTCTAGCCTTTGACAACTCGCCTGCATGCAACTTGCGTACCCAGCTCGACACGACACCCCCAAATTCTGGTTCTGCAAGCCAGCCCTTCTTTTTCACATCTGTTTCCAGGTGTGAAAAAGGAAGTGGAAGACCTGCTTCTCCAATTGGATACTAAGAAAAGTGCCGGCATAGATACATTTGACCCCCACTTCCTAAAGATAGCACATCATGTACTGGCTGCGCCTGTCACTCATCTGTTTAACCTGCCCCTATTGCAAGGTACCCTCCCACAAATGTGGAAAATTGCACACATTATTCCATTATTCAAATCTGGAGACCCCTGCGACCTAAATAACTACAGGCCAATCTCTCTTCTCCCCACACTCTTGAAACTCTTGGAAAAAATTGTGAATGGCCAACTGAGATCCTTCATTGACAACAAAAAACTACTAAACCCCCTACAATCTGGCCTCAGAGCCAACCATAGCATGGTCTTGGCATTAGCCAAGGTAACTAATGATTGGCAACAAGAGCTGGACCTCAAAAAGTTTGTCTGTGCTGTGTTTCTTGACCTAAGTAAAGCATTTGACACAGTTGACCACAGCCTGCTCCTCGCCTCTGAAATCGATAGGGTTGGACTCTACCGCTCTAAACTGGTTCTGTGACTACATGACCGACAGATACCAGCAGGTGAAGGCTGATGGCAAACCTTCTGCCCTCAAACTGCTACAAAGAGGTGTCCCCAAGGGATCTATTTTGGGACCTCTCCTCTTTGCCATATACATCAACAATATAGATGTGGGAATCAAGGAGGCAAGTATTCATCTATTCGCGGATGATACAGTGCTTTACCTGAGTAGCCCAACACCTGAAGCGGCATGCGCTGATCTACAAAAAGACTTCAACCTCCTGCAACTTCAACTAATCAACAAAAAAATTATTAAATGCCAAGAAAACAAAAGCCATGTTATTTTCTCCTGCCATCCATCTGGCTCACCCAACTACAATCGCCCCACCCCCCCCATCTCCACGATCCTGGGAGAGAACCTAGAGTATGTTTTGAAATTCAAATACCTGGGGGTTTGGATAGATTACAAACTTTCCTTCACTGACCACCTGGATGACCTGTTGAAAAAACTAAGGCAGAGACTTGGTCTTTTTTATAGGATAAGATGGTTCCTAACTGCAGACACAAAGAAGCGGCTATTCCAATCTACATTTCTGTCCTTAACTGACTATGCGGACTTCATATATAGTAGCTGCACTGCCTCATACCTTGGAAAACTGGATAAGCTTTACCACAGAGCTATACACTTCATCACAGACCTCCCCCTCTCTACCTATCATTGCTCACTATATGCCGCTATGGGCAGGACCTCTCTTCGATACAGGCACAACATGAATGTGGCACTCTGGACACAGAGCCATTAGTGGCAAACTCCCCCAATACATTGCTGACTGCCTTACCCCAACTTTGACCAGAAGCTATACCCTCAGAAGCTGCTCCCTGATCTTGCTATACATACCTAGGGCTCACACACGCTTCGGGAGAGCCGCTATAGGCTTCTCACTCCCCTCACTCTGGAACAGAATCCAGAAATCCTTAAAGCTGAGGTCTCCAGTTAGTATTCGCTTGTTCAAAACTCTTTACCATGATGGCATAACGGAAACCTGCAACTGCTTTGCTCGACGCTAGCTAACCTTCTTCTCCCTACATGGTAGCACCTTCGCTATACATTTACTCTCTCTTGTGCTTCTGCCTCAAGTTATTTGTATGTTCACCAATCTTCCTGCGGTTCTCACTGCCAACCTGCACTACCCCAACCGGTCATGTACGGCACACAAAAATCCTGCAACTCGTACCCCCTTACCTGCTGCAACGGATATCAGTCAGCTGGCATTCTCTCCCCCCTGACAGTTCTTTGCTTGCCTCCTCTTTCTTCCTATCCCAACCCTCAGCCTGCCATACTCAGTTCACCTTGACTACCTGCCCCTCTGATATTATACAGTACTTGCCTCTTATCTCGTGTGCCTGCCACTTCCTTAACAAATACTCCCAAAATTGCACAGTTTCGGGCATGGATCTAGCACAAGCACTACACTGATGTCTGTTTTCTGACTTACGTATGATGTCTATTACTTGTATATGCGTATTATTACTGTAAAAGCTAGCGACTTTACTGCTCCATATGACTGTAACTTGTTCAACTGTATTATTGTTTGTACACCGCAGGTCCACCTTGTAAATGAGCTTGCTCAATGGTGTCTGCCAGGATAAATAAAGATATTGATTGATTCATTGATTTATATTATGGCACAGACTCTCATCACTGATACAAACCACCCTCCTTGGATGGGTGGGGCCAAGAGCCACACTCCCACCATGCCTGTTGCTGAATTGATACCTCTAATGTCCCCGATTCCTAGGGATCAAAATGTTGTCCAGTACCTGGTCTCCCTCAGTTTCCTCCATGAAAGAGAGAAAGGGCAGCCATCTAACATTGTACAGGTCCACCTGTAGTTTCAGATGATGTGTTTTGTTTTTTTTCATTCCCCTTATGCGCTTGCGTTGGTTGACACAATCTTGTAAGCTAGGAGGGCTTACTGTGAGCCACCTGCAAGTAATAGCTTTAGTAAAAGCCACTGGAAGAATTCTATACAAAATATTTAGAGTTAGGGCTTTTCACTGGGGTTAGCCCCAAGAGAATGCTTATGTTCAGAATTTTCTGTATGGTCACTGACACCTCCTGAATGTACAAGTGGGTTATGGGGCAATCCCCAAAAATATAGTAGTAAGTATCTCTTTGGTTACACGCCCTCCAACATCCATTCGGATTCCCTAGGTTGAAGTGACACGTAATAACCAGTGTCCAGAAGAAGCCTGAAATGGGTTTCCATTTAAACTCTCTCCACAGATTGCTGGCTGCTGTATGGCTCACTTCTTCCTAGATTATATTCCAATCTGAGTTTTCTAATGAGGTCTCCAGTTCTTTGACTCAGGATCTGTGTATGCGTTCCAATGGGGTGTCATCTGACACCTTTTCTAACTGTGACACCATTTGCGTAACTACCCTTTTGGGGTGTTACAGTCACTAAATCTATTATTGTGCTCAGAAAGAGGGTCTATGAGTTTCAACATGTGGGTCCTCAGGGGAGGCCTAGTAACCTTATTCTTCAGCTGAAGGTACCAAAACAAATCTATTCTAGGTAACAGTAATTCTGTCTGCAATTCTTAGTCTTTTCTAACGTTGCATTTCCTATGTTCTTATGCAAACTGGCATGACTGTGATTTAGATGGTTCTGTCAAGATCATCTGCACATGGAAAAAGATTAACACACATACATTTTTCCCACTAACTAGAGCTAGTGGAACCTTAGAAAGGCTATGAAATACCAGTGCCACGGTTCAGTCAATTCTAATGGGGGGGGGGTGCTGACTTTGGATGAGCAGGAAGGAAGAGGTGGTACTACCACTGTATAGATCACTGGTCATGCCTCATCTGGAAAATGCTGTATTAAAACAGATCAGGACCTAAATTTTACCATCTCAAATAACAAGCTTAAGATCTCTGCTCAAGCCGAGAAGCTCAGGAGATACATAGAAAGGAACAATGAAAAAATGCAAAATAGATGGTTTAGAGAAGACCCGAAGAAATTCTATAGGGAACTGGGAAACAAAACAGCCAACATAAAAACACCACCAGTAAAGAAAGAAATGGAGGAATTCTGGAGAAGTATTTGTGAAGACCCAGTTGAACATAATAGGGATGCAAAGTGAATACAGGAAATAAAAGACAGCATAAGAAATGGTACTACTAGAGATATGGAGTGGCCTGATGTAACAGCCAAGGAGATAGAAGTGAAGATAAGGAAGGCCTCCAACTGGAAAACCCCAGGTCTAGATGCAGTACCTAACTTCTGGCTAAAAGTACTAACATCTTTGCACCAAGATTTAGCTACCTCAAAAAACTATTTATACGCACATCCTGACTTGACACCCATCTGGTTAACGACAGGGAATACCACACTTCTTATTAAATCTGAACCTGCCAGTCTCCCCAAGAACTATCGCCCAATAACCTGTTTACCAACAACATATAAACTATATACTGGAATCGATGCAGATAGAGTCTACAATCATTTAGACTGCAATAAATTTATGGCAATAGAACAAAAAGGTAATAAAAGAAAATCATATGGTACAAAGGACCATCTCCTGTTGAACAAAGTCATTATGGAGAGCTGCAAAAAATGCCGAAATCTTAGTGTAGCATGGATCGACTACAAAAAAGCATTTGACAGTATCCCACACTCCTGGATCACTGAGTGTTTACAGATCTACAGGATACATCCCACACTGATAAACTTCATCACAACAACAATGACAAAGTGGCAAACCACCCTGCAATTAAATCATGAGAAAGGTCAAATCACCATCCCAAATATAAGTATCCAACGAGGATATTTCAAGGTGACTCCCTTGTCACCACTTCTGTTTTGCCTTGCCTCAATCCCTTGAGTAGCCTAATCAACAACCTAGGCTATGGATACAGCCTGAACCCCAGAAACAAAACAACCAACAGCTAACATCTCACCTTCTATTTGTAGATGACCTAAAACTTTATAGTTCATCTGACAAACATTTGAAAGAACAACTACAAATTGTTAAGACCTTTTCTGATGACATACGGATGACGTTTGACCTAAACAAATGTGCCAAAGCAACATTTGTAGCAGGAAAGTTAACTCATAAAGAAAACATGAATCTGGCAGAGGTTTGTGACATAAAAGAACTTGAGCAAGAGGGGGTGTATAAATACCTGGGAATAGATGAAAGAGCAACAGCACAACATGAACACATGAGAGTAAAAGTAAGCAAGGAATATTTTAGAAGGTTAAAGCTAATTCTGAAAACTGCTTTGACAACACAAAATAAAGTGCAAGCTATAAATCAACTCGCCCTTCCAGTGATATCATACAGCTTTGGTGTGATAGACTGGCCACAGAAAGTGTTGAACCAGCTAGATATAAAAACAAGAAAAATGTTTCATGCTCACCAATTAATATACAAAAATCAGTGCATGCCAAGATTATACATCCCAAGGGCAGAGGGAGGCATGGGCCTCATTGAGATTAATTACACATATAAATCCACAATAGTGGGGCTACATACATACTTACTGACATCCTTGGACCCAAATATAGTCAAGGTCTTGCATTATGAAGAAAATAAGCCTAAAATGACTTCGCTCATCAAATTAGGAGAAGCCTTCAGAAGGGTAGCAGAGATTGATGTCAATCCACAAGTAGATAAGGAATTGTCAGCAACTGAAAATGCAAAGAATCAGAAAAAGGAGTATAAGGATAAAGACCAACAGAAAAGAAAAAACAACTGGAAAGCCCATAATTATAGTGGAAAATACAGGGAGCTACTGGAGCAACCACAGGTCGATCAAGCCCTGACCCATGAGTAGTTAAAAAGAGGTGAATTTAGGCCACGAGATGAGAGACTAATAATGGCAGCCCAAGATAGTGGGCTACGCACAAGATGGTTCACAAAATCCATAGAAAAAACAGGAGAAACAGACAAGTGCAGGTTCTGTAGTACAGAATTAGAAACAGTTGCGCATCTCGTGGCTGGATGTGAAGTACTCATGGCAGAAGGCCTGTATACTGAAAGACACAACAATGTAGCAAGATTGATCCACTGGAAACTGTGCAAACACTATAACATACTGGTAGCAGAGACACTGGAAACATGAACCACAAAGAATCACAGAGAATGAAGAAGTAATGATCACATGGGATCACCCAATACCAACAGCCAAGAAAGTGGAAGCAAGAAAACCAATATTGTAATACAAGAAAAGAGAACAAAGGTAGCATTGTTGATTGAAATAGCCACCTCTAGTGACTACAGTGCTGTACAGAGAGACACAAAATCATGAAATACCAAGATATGCAGTCAGAAACCAAACTGATGTGGAATAGGACACACAAATTGTTCCAGTAGTGCTTGGAGCAATGGGACTAATCAAAAGAACTTTCAGGCACATTTAAATATGCTACCAATACTTGTGACACCTTATGAACTTCAAAAGGAAGCCATTTTGGGGACGTTGCGTGTGCTGAGAAGAGCACTCTCAGCAAACATCAAAGATTAATACAGTACTAATTTCTTGAGTTTTGAATATGCCCTGGCTAAAGAATGGGGTCCATTCTTGCCACGGTATTAGAAATCCCTAAACATTTGGAGACACTAACCCCCGAAAAGAGAGTCCAATTCTGGAGGCCTCACCTCAGGAAGAACTTTGACCGGGTGGAAACAATGCAGAGAAAGGTGACAAAAATGATTCGGGGTCTGCAGTACATGTCCTGCAAGGAAAGACTTAGGGAATTGAATATGTACTCCCAGGAGCAGAGAAGAGAGAGAGAGCGGGGACATGATAGAAACATTCAAGTACATAAATCATGTACAGGAACTTTTACTCAAGACGGGCTCCAGAACCAGGGACATGACCTCAGGCTGCAAGGAGGGAGGTTCTCTACCAACACCAGGAAGTTTTTCTTCATAGAAAGAGTGATGGATGTTTGGAACAGCCTGCCACAAGAGGTTGTGGGGGGTCAACACTGTGGGGGATTCAAGAATGCATGGGATAGACACAAGGGAGCCCTGACTACAAAGGGCAACTAGAGTGTCAAAATAGGTCTAAAACAAATGGGCAGACTAGATGGACCTAGCAGTCTCCTTCTGCTGTCAACGTCTATGTTTCTATATTTCTTTTTTTTGTGTGTTATCTCTTTATCCTTCCTACGTGCGCCATCTCAGCCACTCCTTCAGGCATGAACCAAGGCTGAATCTGACACATCTCACTCCCCCGATCCACCGTCCCAAATAGCAGCCGACCCCAGGGTAACCCCGACGCAACCCTTCATGGGGCAGGTCCTCCTCCTCTGAGGGGACAGACCAGCACAATGCTTGGCCCCAGGGTACTGCTGGATTGGATGGATCTGTGGAACATCGATGGCCTTGGACAGCCAGGCAGCCGTCATCTGGCTGAACATGGAGTGGGTATTTCCACTTTTCTAGTGGTATTCCCTCCTACGTTGCATCTGTAGTGCCTTCGGTCTCCACTGGGGGATACTGCAAAGCACCGCCACCCCTGTACCCACCCCAGGAGAGGAAAGCAGTCCTATGGATGCTCAATCCTCTCCTTTCCCTGCCAGCCCCCGGCATCCCGAGTCCATTCCCGAACCCGGGTCCCCGGCATGGTTCAAGGTAAGGCACCTGCGCCTCAACCCTCTGGCCAATTGACTGGCTAGTTTATATAGTTCTAACTGCAGTTCCTTATGCTCATTTCCATTGTTTGTCCAGGTGGAAGTTAAAGATCCCTTGAGACTTCTCAAAAACAGAAGGGGACTACCCCAATGTCCTGCCAGCAATTCCTCTCAGTGAAACAAGTGCTACTGTTCTTGTCTTGGGGCTTACTGTGAAGATGTAACAATGTGATGCATGAAGTTGGCCTGTGGGCATAATGATAGTGCTACCACTCGCAGTGATGGCCACCATGGTTTGGGAACAAGTCCAATTCATGGGCTGGCAGGGGAGGAAGGACTAAGCATCCCATAGGATGCTTTCCTTCCTTGGGAAAGGAAGGTTGAAGTCCCTACTATCATACTGCCACCTAGGTGACCACAGGTGGTAGTGCAATAAAGCACATGAGGGAGGGATGCTTGCCGCCGAGTATCGTCCAGAAGCAACAGTTGCGTGCATGTGTGCTTGATAATCCTAAAGGGATAGATTCTGTGTGGGAGGGAAACAGATACCAACAAAGGAGGGATTTAAACATGCCTGGGACAGGCATAAGGGAACCCTAGAGGTGGGTGGAAAGGAAGGAAGGACAAAAAGTCACTGACCAGATAGGGTCAGAGGCCTCAAACTAGTATACGGCCTACGAGCAGACCGGATGGGCCTGGCAGTCCTTATATGCCAACAATTTCTATGTTTCAAAGAACAAGTGAGGGGAGGGGGGACAGGGAACCAAGATAATGGGATATACTGAGGCCTGAGCTCCCGTGACTGACTACACCCCCTACTTTAGAGGTCTCTATATAAAGAGGGGCTAACAGCTCCTCTCAGACTGCCCCAGTTGGGTGGGCCTGCTGGGAGGTAAGCTGAGGGGTTCAAACACAGAGAGGCTAGGCTGTAAGTGCCTGAGATACTGGGAAGTGTAGTAGCCACTGATGAGGACACCTGGAAGTGGGCGCATAAACTATGTTTAAAAAAAAAAAACAGATGATATGAATTATGGCTGCCATGTTTGCATGCAGTCAGTTACCACACTGCATTTAAATCAATGTGTTGTAAAGATACTTGAGTTGTGAAAGCATTGCATGTAGCTGGCTTTAAATACTGGTTAGGCAAGTCCCCTTGTATTCTAAATGAGTTACACTTCTTGCCCCTGCCATCACGTCAGTCTATCATGTGTGCTCCCAGCTTGAAAAACAGTTCCTCATTTCCAGTTGCTTATGGAACGCTGATTAATTCCTCTTCTTTACAGGCTGCCATATCTATGGAACAAGGGAGGCAGTATAGCACAGTGGTTTAAGCCTCTAAGCTGCAAATCTGGTGACATCCAGCAGACCAGACCTGGGTTTGAATCCCACAGCTTCCACTTGCATACTGTGTGACAGTGAGCAAGTCAGTTAACTTCCCTGTGCTCCCAGGTTGCTCCTGTAAAAAAGCTTTCAGCTTAGTGTGCTACTCCTGGTTAAACAACTGAAAAAAAAAAAACAACAACCTGCCTTCCATGACTACTCACCCAACTCCACCAGCATTACCTCTGCCAGAGACTCTCAAGTAGAACTTTACACATGTCTATGCCTGTACCTCACAGTTACTGAACAAATTCCCTCTCAGTGTAAAGTACAGTTATGTAAGAACTTACCATAACAGTAGATCTTCGAGAGAGGCTCTTGCAGTAGGTAATAACCATTAGGACTAGAGCCGTCAAGCGCTAGGACCACACAGAAAACTTTAGCTAGCAGTGTCTGGTGGGGGACCGCCCACCCGACATCATGTGATGGATGTCAGTGTGACACTATGTAGTGGGTGGTCCCCACGCCCTCCAGTTCTCCCATCAGAGACCTAAGAAGGTGCAACAGGAGAAAGGAGTGGGCTCCTGGAGCCAAACGAAAGGCTAGTAATAAATAGCTGAAGAAGCAGGAGGAAGGTGGGAGGGAAAAAGTACCCACTGCAAGAGCCTCTCTCGATCTACTGTTATGGTAAGTTCTTACGTAACTGTACTACCTTACTTTGAGAGGGCTCTTGCAGTAGGTAATAACCATTAGGACTGAGTCCCAAGCAGTGTAACTCAGACAAAGGCTGAAGCATGGGAGGCAGGAAAGGTCTGCAGTAGGTACAAGGTTAAGCCAGGAGGCCCTGAAGGGCAGCTAGTCCAAAGCCTGCCCTGTGCCTAAAGGAAATGTCCAGACTGTAGTGTTTGGTAAAGGTGTGGACAGAGCTCCAAGTGGTTGCCACACAAATGTCTGTGGCGGAAACATTCCTGAAACAAGCAGTAGATGCAGCCATGCCTCTGGTTGAATGCCCCTTGACTTCCCCCGGAAGGAGCTTGTTATACTTCCGATAAAACAAAATGCAGTTTGCCAACCATTTGGATAAGCATTGTTTGGAAACTGCCGCATCCTCTCTTTTGGGTGCAAAAGAAATGAAAAGCTGATCCGTTTTACGGACTGATTTCATCTGGTTCGTGTAATAACGCAAGGTTCTGTGCACATTTAGAGTGTGCAGAAATGCCTCCCCTTGATTGGAATGTTCAGGATAATACACTAGCAAGTTTATGGTCCGATTCAAAGTAAACTCAGACACCACCTTTGGCAAAAACTTAGGATTTGCATGCAAAGCCACCCGGTCTCTGTGGAAAATAAAATAAAATAAGGCTACTTACACATCAGGGTCTGAAACTTGGAAATCCTTCGAGCAGAAGTAACGGAAACTAACAAGAGTGCTTTCCAGGAAAGGTAGTGCAGGTTACAACTCGTGGCCGGTTCAAAGGGTGGCAAGGTGAGTTTCTCAAGGATGAAGTTCAAATCCCGTGGAGGAACCGAGTTCCTGACCGGGGATTTCAGATGAAGAATTCCTTCCAGAAAGGTTTTGGAAACTTCCAGCTTAGTCAAAGTTTTGCCCTCCACTGGAGTGTGGTAGGCAGAAATGGTGGACAAATGGACCTTCAGCGAAGAATTGAGGCCAAGGTCAGAAAGATGCAGCAGGTATTCCATGACCTGTGGGACAGAGCAAGAGAAAGGGTCCCATCTCTTGTTGGTTGCCCAAATGGAGAACCTCTTCCATTTCATAGCATATGTGGTTCTTGTGGATGGCTTTTGGGCCTCCACGAGGATTTGGGAAACTCTGGAAGAGACTCCAAAGTGTGCAACAGCTACGTCAGCAGGTGCCACGTGTGAAGATCAAGGGACTTGAGGCCTAGATGGACCAGCCTGCCCTGGTCCTGAGTCAGCTGATTCTGGCAGAGGGGCAGAGGAACCAGAGGTTCCACTCTCAACTGCTGAAGCAAAGGAAACCACAATTGGCAAGGCCAATAAGGGACGATGAGGATCATGCGGGCTCCTTCTTGCTGGAGTTTCGGAAGCACCTTCTGCAACAGTGGAAAGGAAGGGAAGGCATACAGGAACCTCCCTGTCCAGCAGAGAGACAGTGCATCTCGCCAGAAAACACCACACCAGGGAACGAGCGAGCAGAAAATGGAAATTACGTACCTACCGTAATTCTTGATCTTCTCTTGGATCTTCACCATTCATTACTGCTTGGGTGTAAGCCAGAGGCGTGCACCCACCACGGGAGTTTTTTTTTTTGGAGAGGAGTTGGCGCCGATGGCGTCGCCCCAAAGAGCAACATACCATGTGCTGTGAGGGGCAGCTGTTATGCGCCACGGACTCCTCCCTCCATCCCAGTTCTGTAAGCCGGAGAGGCAAAATAATGATAAGAAAAAAGGGAGAGCAAGGCAAGAGAGCTGAGGGATAGGTAAAGGAAAGGATATAAACTGAAAAAGGAATAAGCCGATAAAGGACAGGAAAGAGGAAAATCTACCCTATGGGACCACAGGGCCTCACTCCTGGGGCAGCTCCAAGGGAAGAACAGATAAGGGAGAGAGAGAGAGAGAGAGAGAGAGAGAGAGAGAGAAGAAGGAAAAAGAAGAAAAAGAGGGGATATTAGGAGAAGGGAGAAATTCTGCCAAGTTGTGAGAATTGGCTTGAAGGCTCGTAAGCTCGAGACCCAGGTGAGGGAGCAAGGATCCCATTAGGAAAACTGGTGAAGAAGGTTCAACTGAACCTTTTGCACAGCTTGGTACACAAACATCAGATTCTCTGTATCTCCCACCATGACCAACCCCTTACACTCCAGCTGAGAGCTCACAGACTGCCAAGGCAGAAAATCTGTTCCGAAAGGAGAGCGCCCAACTAGGAAGGGGAAGAAAGCCCACTAGCACTCTGTTACGTGCTAACACAGATATGTGTGGGGAAGGGGGTTATTTGAAGCCCTACAGAGGGCACCCCTTTGTGGAAAAGGACAAAGTGGGAACTCAGTCTGACTCCCCGAAGGAAAGGCAAAACAGATCACCAGTTCAAGGCAATTGGAGTGCCAGGACAGCGTTTAACTAGCAGAGGCTGGCCAAAACAGGAGATTCAGACATGCCAGAGGGGACCTAGAAAAAGGAACTGAACCATTTAAGGAACGGTTTCTTTAACTGTGAATTGAACAGCATGGCTTAAGAAGGAGCCAAGAGGTCACCCCCAGGGGCAATCAGAAAGAGTTCCCTCAGGACAGAGATAAATTCTACTCATTCCCACTTCTTTCTCAATTAAATGGATCTGATCTGAGAGAAGAATGGAAGGCTCAAAAAATGTTTTTTTTTTTAATTTAGGCTTTAAGGCCAAGAAAAGGAGGGAGGAGGAATGAGCAGGGAGGAGGAGACACCGAAGAAGGAGGCCCGTGAGGGGCAGGTGGGCTGGTATCAGTAATGAATGGTGAAGATATAAGAGAAGATCAAGAATTATGGTAGGTACGTAATTTCCATATCTTCCCTTGTCAGTCTTCACCATTCATTACTGCTTGGGTGAGTACCAAGCCCCCCCGAAGGATGACTAGGAAAACCCTGAGGGAACAAGGCCCTCAGCCTCCTGTTGGTGAAAAACAGAAGGCAGAGACCCTGGCCTTACAAGACAGGAAGCCTAAGGCCGAGGAGAGCCGAGGTATCCCCCAGAGATGAGGAGATGGAGGAAGCCCCCACAGAAGCCTTCTAGCCCTGGTGGAAAAAAGGCGAGTCCCTCGGAAGGCGAGGCGAATCACCCTACACTGGGCCAGGGGTGATAATCTTGATAGACGAAGCCATGTCATCCGCCTAATGCAGATCGCTGTTCCTGCAAGCCTGAAAGCCACCTCATTGGCATCGTAGGATGCCCTTGCTTGGTGCCTTGCCAGTTCCAGGCCTATGGCGGAGAGGGCCTGAGCTTATCTGGATTGCTCCGAATCAGGCATTGATGCTAGAAGTTGCGAGAGCATCAACCACAAGTGCCTGTTGTAGGCAGCATGGTGAGCCTGATGTGACGCAATGCACAACATCGCACAAGAAGAACAGAACACTCCTCACCCCCACTGGTCAAACTGTAGGGAATCCGAGTCTGGTTGATGGTCATGCGCCAGGCAGCGCCCGGAAGGAGTCTCTAGGAACTCCAATCCCAAGGGTGGGTTGGGGAGTGTACCTAGAGACTCAGATGGGGCACAATACCTCCTCCTTCAGTTTGGCAGGGCTGGGAAAGGAACGGCTGGAGACTGCCAGGTGCGGATAGATGCCTCCTGGCAAGGGATAGGCCAGGATGGCACCACCAGATGCTGGGCACTGAATTCACCAAGGAATTCACATCTCACGCTTGGTATTGTGTCTTCTGACAAAGGAGATATGGAGATCCCCAACCATCCTCGATAGGAAGCGCTGATATTCTGTGAAATCAGCGTCGGATGAGAGGTGAGCAGAAGATTCCTCTCCGAGGAAGGAGTCGAGGAGGATGAGAAACTTGAATGCCCAGAGGACTCCTGCAGTGGTGGGGAGAGGTGAAAAACCCGCTCATGCATATATCTAACATATGACGGGAAGGCCTTCGCAGTGCCTCTGAATGTCTCCCAGGATAACGGGTCCGTAGGACCGACATGGCCTGGAAGAGAGGGGGGTGGCTGCAGAGGAATGGGAGAGGGGCACCTATGAGGAGGCAACTGTCCTCTGCTAAGGCTCTGAAATCCAGAGAATGGAGCCTGACCGGGCAGGGTCCCGGATATCAAACCAGGTCGCAGAACGGAACCCTGGGGATGCGAACTCTGAAAGAGCCTGGAAGGGAAATCTCCCCTGTGATGCACCTGGGGCTGCATGGATCCAGAAGGGTAACCCACAGCAATGCCACCAGAGGGATCCTTCCCGCCTAAGAGGGAGAGGTGGGGCTCAGCACTACGGCTCCTCCCCACACCCCGAGGGGTGGCAGGAGGAACCTGACGCCCCTCACCCCGGCCCCTCAACCCCTCAGACTCTGAGGACACCCTCCTCCTCGACCCCAGCGACAGGTTCGGTTGATCCTGAGGCCTCCCAAGGGGGGCACCTTATGACAAAACCCTTAGTCCACCCTGAGAAGCTGCAGCAGCACCGGAAATGGCAGCTGCCACAGCCCGCTCTGAGGGGACAGTTCCCTCCCTAATCCCCAAACTGCCCTCCCCCATGGACCCCAGGCCACCCCCAGCCTGGGAGTCCTCAGAGGAAGACTGCTTTGGAGACTCAGGAATGGGAGTGCTGGGTTGCCTGATACTGCATTCCATCGAAGACTCTGATTCCGAAGAATCGGGGAGCCAGGCTGGGTCCACCTCTGAGTCGTCTGCTTCCGAGGAAGAGTCAACCAGAAGGACTTCGATGCTGGCCATCCCAACAGTCCCCTGAGAAACGGTGCCGGTGTCACCCGCGATGCTGTCTGCTCCTGGCACACCACTCGTGGCTCCAGAGTCTGGTCCCCACCCACCCATGGCTCTGGCCAAGTCCCCGGTGCCGCCCGCAGCACTGGAACTCAACACAGCACTGCTCACGGAGTCGACCAGACCCATGGCGGCAGGAGCAGTGCCAAAAACCAAACCAGCATGCACCCCGATCACCGGCACCATGAACGGCACCGGGATCCGAGATGGTGCCACCGGGCGACGTTGAGGGTCCACCAATGCCGGACCCAGCAACCGTGGTCCACAACACTGGGAAGCCTGCACCTCCAAAGAGGCGACTGCCGAGGTGGTGTCCCCACTGCGGCCCTGGCAGGGACCATGGTGTTCCTCCGACACCACGAAAGAGGCCTCCTCCTTGGCAAGGCTTGAAGATGACGAGACCTCCTCCTCACCAGACCGTATAGGCATGGGAAGGGACCCGGAGGAATGGTCTAGAGATCTGGCCTAAGAGGCCCAAGAATGACGCCGTCCTCCAAAAGTTGGCGTGGCCTTGCTGATTTTGAATGCGCGGACTTCGAGAACACAGTGGTCCATTGAGAAACAGGCATCTCATCTGTCCATATCATGGTTGGGTCCCAGGCACCGAAGGCAGACATCATGTCAGTCTGTAACAGAAAAATGCTCGCCACAGGAGCACTGACACATGGGGGCATGGCCCGCTTTCAACTTATGTTTAGCTCCCGAACCAGACATGATGCGAAATTAACTTATAAACAGTAAAGCTCCTGGCACCGACAAAATAAAGAAAAGGAGTGGTCTTACTGGAAAAAAGCGTTGGGAAATCAAACTGGGATGGAGTAGAATATTCGCTTGAAGTGTAGGCCTAATGGCATAGTACTGACAACTCACGCAGCAGGTGTTGCTTCGACGGCAGGAGAAACAGACCTGGGATGGAGGAGGAGTCTGCGGCACCTAACGGCTGCCCCTCATGCACCACATAGTGCAGCGATGTCGGCACCGATTCCTCTAAAAAAAACAAACAAAAAAACTCCCATGGGGGTGCGCACCTCCGGCTTACACCCAAGCAGTAATGAATGGTGAAGACTGACAATGGAAGATCTGGGTAGTTTTGCATTGGATGGGGAGGCGAACAGATTGAGATCTGGGTGACCCCATCTATTGAAGATGTCTTCTGACTACTGACTGCCTCAGTTCCCACTCATGTGCCCTTGCCTTAGTGCAGCTGACAGTGGCCGCCAGGATATTTTGAATGCCTGGGACATACACTACCATGAGCTGCAGGCTGTGTTGCATCACCCAATGCCACATGCGCATCGCTTCCCTGAACAGTGGATACAACTGTGTACCTCCCTGTTTGTTCAGGTACCAGACCACACACATGTTGTCCATCTGTACCAGCAAGGGCCCAGGGAGGAGTAGATACTGGAAAGCCTGAAGGGCATATGGTACAGCCTGCATCTCTTGCACACTGATGTGCAGAGATAGCTCCTGCTGAGACCAGGATCCTTGTGTCCTGTGGTCGCCCAAATGGGTGCTGCAGCCCTGACCAGAGGCATCCATTACCAAGGTCTGAGCTGATGGGGTGTCTGAAAAGGAACTCCTCTGGTGAGATCTGACAGATCCTGCCACCACAGGAGGTCTCAATGCATGGGACTGGACATCAGAATCTTGTGATCTAGGTCATCTGATTTCTGGTTCCACTGGAGCCAAAGGGTCCACTGTGCAATCCATGTGTGGAGCCTGGCCAGGGGTACAGTGGGAACAGCCGCTGTCATCAGACTCAGAAGCTGTAAGACCGAATGGGCCATGGTCCATTGGCAGGTTGCCACTTAGATGGCCTGCTGACAAGGTTTCTGCCCGGACTAAAGGGAAGAAAGTTTGACCCTAAGCAGTATCCAGCACCACCCCAATAAATTGGAGACGTTGTGAAGGAACAAGATGGGATTTGGGGGTAACTGACCATGATCCTCACTTACCTGAATAGATTCAGGGTAGTAGTCAGGGAGGCCACCTGCCTCGACGGTGCAGACAGGAGCCAGTCATTGAGGTACGGGAAGATATATATTCCGTGGTGGTGTAGAGCTGCTGGCACCACCACTAGGCACTTGATGAAAACACTGGGTGCTGAAGAAAGGCCAAAGGGGAGCACTTCGAACGGTAAGTGTTTCCCCGGAAGGTGAAGCACAGGAAGCAGCAATGGGAGGGAAACAATGGGATATGCAGGTAGGCATCCTGCATAACTACAGCACAAAGCCATTGACCCTGGTGCAGAAGAGGTGGCATGCGAAACCACTTGTGCTCTTCATACAGGTTTAGCATGCTGAGGTCTGGGATCAGATGGAGGTCCCCTGTCTTTTTGGGGACCAGGAAGAAGTGGGAGTAATATCCCTTTCCTTCCTGGATTCGAGGGATGGGTTCTATAGCTGATTTTGTCAGAATTGCCTGGATCTCTTCCTTTATGAGAGGAATGTGGCCTATTGGGTAGTGAGAGAGACCTGGAGAATTTCTTGGAGGTCCCTCTGTGAATTCAATGGTGTGGCCTTGAGCAATGAGCTGAAGGATCCATGTGTCTGAACTGATCGCCTCCCACCCTGCCAGGTGGTTGGTGAATTTGCCCCCTACTGATTCTTCTGGAGCTCATGACAGAGGCTGAGGGCCCTGCCACAAGTCTGTTGGTGGGGGGGGGGGGGAGTGCCACCCCAGCAGCTGCCCTGGCAGCCCTTTGGGACTTGGCTGAGGGGAGGGGTCCTGCCAACAGGGCACGACGTTTGTTTTCTGACGTCAGGCTGGCTGTTGCATATTCTGGTGCCATTGTTGTCAATGAAATGGTTATTATGGTTTGGTGTTAGAGTGGTACATAAACTGGACTGAGTGCAGTGCCTTACCATTGTCCTGGAGCTCAGAGATTATATCCTTGATGTCACCTCCAAAAAGGACTGGTCCTCTGAAAGGGGCATCCTGGATGGCCAATGGGATGTCTTGGGCCAATACAGAAACCTGCAGCCAGGAGTACTGACGCATGCTAATAGCTGTGGCTGTACCCAGGTAGACATCTACCACATCATATGTCACTCTGAGGGAATGACGGCAGGAGATTTCCACAGTTCTGACATTCTGGGAAATTTTGATTTTAACCTTGGAATCGGGCAAAGCCTCGAATTCCAATTTCAACTGTCCCAGGATAGATTTCTGGTTTACAATCATGTGTGCCAGGTAGTTCAAAGCTCTGAGGGCCAGAGAGGAGGAGTAAACCTTGCGTCCAAACTGGTCTATTTGCCGTGACTCCTTGTCTGGAGGAGAGGTGCTCATGTGTTCAGGCTTAGCCGTATGATCATAGGTCATATTAGTGACCACCAAGTCCGCTTTAGGGTGAGAACTAAGGTGGTCTTTACCCTCAGAGGCTCGATACAGTCTATCAGCCTTCTTGGTGACTGCGGCCACTGACAAAGGTTGTTGCCAGACGGTGGGGGCCAGGTCCTCATGTGGTCCAATCCATGGAGGAACGAGCAGAGGGGACAGCTCCAGCATATCCAGGTGTTCTGCCAGCCTCTTGCGTTGGGGATCCTGATCCTCTGTCTTCCACCCATTTGCCTCCTGAATCTTCTGAAGGATCTCAGTAATGGAGGGGTCCTCCAGAGGGGACTTGGGAGACTCTTTGGGCTTTGGTTCCACTGGAGAGAGGGGATCTCAAAACCTGAGGTAGAGGAGTCTGCAGTGTCTGAGTCTGACGATGGGCTGCCATCCAGAGACAGAGCCCATGGGAGCGGGCTCTCCTGCAGTGAGACCCTGAGGCTCCCACTGACACCAGCTGCTGCAGTAGGACATGAGGTCTGTCCCAAGGTAGAGGGGCGAGACTCCACTGGAGAGGGAGATCTCAGTGTAAGGTCCATGTGGGCCAGCGTGGAAGGTATGGCCAATTACCGCTGGTCCAATTCCGAGACCAACCGTGTCCTGGTTTTGGACCACCAAGACTGCAGTGCTTCCCTAAAATCCACCTGAGGCTGAGGTGGTGGAGGAGGGGGCTGATATATGTGCGGGTATCCTGGGAAGGTAAACCCTGGCATTGTATAGCATGGCATCGGGTAATGGTAGCCCAGCACTCCATAGGGCCAATAGCCTGGCGCTGGATACCCCAGCGTGGGGTACTCTGGCATGTGATACCCTGGTGGCAGGTACCCTGGTGAAGAGTAGTGAGGTGCAGGGTAGCCTGGCGTTGGGAGGCCTGGCAAAGGGCCCGATGGTGGGTAATCTGGCAACAGACCCGACAGAGGAGTCAAAGGTCCATCAGTGGTCCTGACAGCGGGTATCCATACGTAGGCCCTGGAAGGGGGCCTGAAGGACCTAACGGGGGCCCTGATGGAGGGTTAGAAGGGCCTGATTATGTCAGGTCTGATGCCAGAACATCCAGAGGAGGTTCCAGCATCGGCCCGAAGGGGGCCAAGGGTCCCACCAGAGTCTGGGGCAGGGGGGCTGTCCCAGACGGGGGAGCCTGCGGTACAGGGGACGACAGCTCCTGAGGGAGGTCTGGCATCAGTGTTCTGGTCCCGGCCTCAGGGTTATGTTGGGCAGACACTCCTCTGACTCCGGCTCTGAGTGTGCAGGAGAGCCAGGAGACACCACCAGGGGAGGTGGCAAAGGAGGATCCCAAGTGGGACAACCCTCTGGGGAGGGCTACGGCCAAAGTGGAAACATGCGTTGATTCAGTGTATCAGTGCCGGGCCTGTTATTGGGGCCCAATGGAAGTGCAGTAGCTGGGCGGATGCCAGAGGAGCTGGCCTGTGACTTATCAGCCAGAGCCAGGCGTTTGTCAGAGGGGCTGATGACAGACTTATCGGCTACAGCACCAGACTTAGGCCCCAACGTTCTGAGGGGCCTCAGGGTGGCGGCACTCTCTGATGAATCAGAGGCACCCACCTGAATTGTGACCAGCTCAGGCAGGGAGACCTGAGGCTGCTCCCCACAAGGAGGGGCAGGCTTGACTGGAGGAGCAGTATCCAAGGCTGTGGGCAGGAAGGAGACCGATGATGGTCCTGGTGCTTCTCCTTGTCCTTCTTCTTCTTCTTCTTATGGGAGTCTGAAGAATCCCACAGAGAGGATGACAATCCCTGCAGCTTCTGCAGTTCCTTCTCCATGGAAGCCATCCTTAGTTTAAGAACATGGGCTTCCAGGGCCTGTTGGCGACATTTCTGTGTGGCCTGGTTGAAATTCTGGCAGGCCTCACAGTCCTTGGTCTTGTGCTCTGGTCCCAGGCAGAAGAGGCAGTGGGAATGGCCGTTCTTATTGAGTGCCGCAGGAATCGCACTTGTTCTTATGCAACTCAGAAGGCATCGGAGAAGACATGCATGAAAAAAGAAACACTTTTCAACAATTAACAGAAAAAAATAAAAGTGATGAAATATCTGAAAATGGCGGTCGACTGAAGTAGCGTTCTCCGCAAGGTCTGACATGCGAAGGTCAACGGCGGAAAGGAAATGGAGGTAGGCATTGGGACCACCCACTATATAGTGTCACACTGACGTCCATCACATGATGTCAGGTGGGCGGTTCCCTGCCAGACACTGCTAAAGTTTCCCATGAGGTCCTAGTGCCTGATGGCTCTAGTCCTAATGGCTATTACCTACTGCAAGAGTCCTCTCGAAATAAGATCACATGTTCCCTATTCAAACGTAAATGTCTCTATTCTGTTGAAGCATGTTCACCGTTTTGCTTTGATTATTTGTAATTATTTCTTGAACCTCTTGCCCTGCTTGTTGTACTTGTTTTTCTCGCTGGTGCCCTCCCCTGTCACATCTGTAAATGAGAGATCACGGCACATCACTTGTCTAATTACCTTGTAAAATAATTTCAGACAAATACATATAAATGTTATTCTAAATTCAGTCCTGCCACAAATAGTTTATGAAAGGATGTACTCGACTGAATGATGGCAGTTCCCTTGTCAACTCTCCATGTTCAGGATGATCTGCGTTTGCACCTAATGTGCTATTCTAAGCTTGGAGTCCATGCTGCCAACTTAGAATTCTACACCATTTCGTGCCCTAGGAAACAGAGAAAATGAAACATACACAAGAAAAATGACACTCAAGTTAGCCTAGGATGTTCTATGAAGTCAGCAAATTGTGGTGCATTTTTTGAGGTTTGCCTGTGAGCCTTTTTCCAGTATGCACAGCATTTCCCTTTGCTATAAGCTACTTCAAACAAAAGGCTTTTGAACCACAAACTTTCAATCTGAGTTGTATCATTTAAGTTCCCTCTCCTCCTCTGTAAGTAAATTCCTGGCCAAGCATCCTTTTCGGACTGTACAGTAAGTGGGGAAGTTTTGTGCTTGCTACTGATGACTCATGTTTAGTAACACCTGTGTTTTTTGTGTTTTTATACAGGTTGTTTTGGGGGGGGAAGGGGGATTGCTGTGAAGCCTCTGCACAGAAAAATCATGCCGTCATCCCCAAGTCTATGGAGTACAGAGCTGCTGTGTCTGAAAGGAACATGGTAGTGATGAAAGTTACTTTGCAAGTTGCCTTGTGGACCTGGTATCGGGGTCTCCTTTGTGACTTTACAAATTGAGGAGTGTCAATGGCTGTGCAGTGTCAGTGGTTTAGTAAGTAGCACATGTACTTCTAGAATGGGAAGATCAGAAGGTCGTGGGTGGTTCTAGTTCCACACCAGCAACTTTGGACTAATAACCAATACTGACACTAGTGTAGGACTAAGGGGGGGTTGGGGGTTCTCTACTGTTACATATGCAGCATCTCAGGCTTTGAGTTACTGTCCAGGAGATAGAACTTTAGAATGTTAAAGTCGCACTCTCCCGGACGTCCCAGTGGCTCTGAGGGTTGAGTCGCTGGACGCCACACCTTGCGCTAAGCTCATGACACGAGTTTGGGTGCGGGCATGGGTCATCGGGGTTGCTGGGGGAGGGAGGAGCTCTCTTCTTCCAGGGGGGGACCTTGTTGCCCCCGCAGTATAGCTGCCCCCAGGTGGAGGTTTGAGGGTAGTGCATGTGGGTGGGTGGCACGAATAGGGAGGGTGCAGCAGATCTGCAGTGTGCGCATGCATATGCATGACCAGGGTGGGCAAAAACTGGAGGAAAATAGCAGTGACTTACAGGATGAAGCTGGTCTCCCATAGGCTCTGCACCCGATTAGCTGGGCACTTCCATGACATCAAGGCGAGTCCCGGAGGACATTGGGGTGATGGGGCAGGGGGTCTGGTAGAAGGTGGTCAGTCGGTGTATGGGGGGGTGATAAAAAAGTGGACTAAAAAGGTCACACTCTCCCCAGGGGTGTGGACAGCAGCTGATGGAGCAGGGCATGTTCAGGAGAAGTTCCAGTTATCAGCATTTAACTCAACATTTTTGCAATATAAAGCCAGAACTTAAGTACCTGCATTTGAAAGATCTTTAAGAACTGACCTGTTTAATATAATTTTTGGCAATTTTACTTCCACCTGGACAGCACCAGAGATGGCAGAAGGGTTTACATCTCAGCTGAAGGACAGCACACTATGATAGTATCACATCCCATCTAGTACTATACTTGGGTGCAACCATTTATGGTATGAGCCCAAGTCCTGGTATGGGGACAAGAACCCACAGCCTTCTGGCTCAGAGGCAAATGTACCACAAACTGAGCCATGCTGATATACAGACAGCTACTGGAAACCTATGCAGATGGCAATGGTTTCCTTATATTTGAGTCTGTCAGAATAAACCAGCAGAAAAACTCCCTCATTTCCTACGGAACCAGCTATTTGACCTGTAAATTCAGATCTCTCTTAGAGGGACACTGTCAACCAGTTTTTCATCATATCATTTCTAGTTAAAAACTCATGTTTTTTTTTTTTTTAGTTAACTCTTTGTGCTCTCCCACACCCAGGCATCCTTCCAGGGTGTACCCTTGACGGTGGCCTCTACCTCCTTGTCTGAACCCTGCTATTGACTGGAGGAACTCCCCCAACCACCAAGGCAGACCTAGGCCCCCCCCCGGATAACCCCCCCAGGGTGGGTCCGTCCTCCCTTGATGGCCTGGGTGGTAGGTTAGGCATGGAGTCCTCCAGTTGCAGGGCCGACAGTTGGGATGTGGGCCATGTCCCCTATACTTCCATCATCTCTGCAGTGTATGGCAGGGATTTTTTCACTTTTATGTCCCTTGTGGAGCTCGGCCGGTGAGACAACGTAGTTCCGTAGCTCTGCCCCCAGGCATACATTGCGTTACTATGTTGGCACCCTCCGGTCACTGTTAGCTGTTGCTCAATGAGTGGACACTCCCAGGGAAGAGAGAGCAGTCCGTCGGATGCTCTACCTCATCCCTCCCCTGCTGACCCCCAATGACCTGGTCTCATTCCCGAACCCAGGTCGCTGGTGTGGCACGAGGTGTGGTGTCCAGTGCCTCAACCCTCAGCACCACCAGATCAACCTAAAAACTCACATTTTATGATTGCTTACCTTCTCTAAAATGCATTGATGTTGCTGTTTGTTTTGTCTGTCTCCTTGTTTAGTAGAAATGAAATGTATGGCAACATATATTTATAAACAACTTTGTTTTTGTTTACAACCTTGGATCTGTTCTTCCTGCATCCTTCCTGAGCATTAGAAACACACCCAAACAGTGCAGTCACTCACGAGGCAGTAGCCTCCTAAAGTCCCACTGCATCATGAGCGGCTAGACTGAGTAATGGGGAGTTCCCAAGTCCAGGAAAGATGCAGTTGGAGCTGATCAAGGAATGTAAACAAACCTGCATTTGTGTGGTAACACCAGTATGGTTGGCAGTCTGTTTTTCACTTTTTCTAAGAAAAAAAAGAGAATCAAACTACCAGCTACATCACCAATCTTTACAGAATGTTAGCAATCATAAAATGTGTTTTTTAAACTAGGGACACTTTGAGACCTAACAGAATTGACAGTGTCCCTCTTAAGAAGGCTGATGACAGGAACATGAATTGTGGCAATTTGTACAACCTCTACCATAGCTGGGCCATGGAGCACGCCACTGACTGGCCAATGCGACCTGGTACTGGACTCTCCTTAAGCGCTTCATACCATCTGTCCTCAATGGACTGGGCATGGCATGGCACCAATGGCAATCACTCACATCTTGCGTAAAGCCCAAGCAGCGCTGTGTGCTGGCACTGTGCCCGTTTGTGACCAACATGGTTAAACTGTAAATAATGCACCTTTTAAAACCAGGTTTACTTTTTGGTCCATTGCACTGACAGAGCAGTAAGTCAGAGACAAGGGTCACAGAATAAGTCAGTAGAAAAAGCACACTTTATTGAATGCTGAAAAACAGGAAAATCCTAAATCAGAAGCAGAACGAAGAAGAATCTGAAAGTGGTGGTGAAGACCAAAGAAAATGGGATTGGGAGGTAGGAGGAGTCAAGTTAGAAGACTGTTTCCGGTGACTGAGTATGGTCAGTGAAACCTGCCCAAGCGCTGATCCTAAACTATATGTAGGTAGTTGGAAACCCTGGTGTCATAGCAGTGTGGTGCAATGGTTAGAGTAGATAAGAAATACACAAGATCCCACCAAAGCTTCTTATTCACTCTGTGATCAGGAGCAAGTCACAAAAAGCATTTTTCCAGGAGAATGAGATGAAGCCCGAGATACAACAATCCTGTTCTCATGTAAAACAACATCAGTAATTAAGAATAAGGGGTAATAAACCAAGAAAAGTAATTAAATAAAAGTTGAATTACATTATAATTTAAAAATGTTTCTTTGGGGCAGTCCAGTGGCATGGTGGTAGAGCTACCATCTTTTATGTAGGCGACATGGGTTTGGGCATAGACTTGGGTCATATGGGAGCTAGCTGGTGGGAGAGAGAGTGAGGGGGGATGGAGCTTCTGATGGACAACTCTCTTCTCTCGAGGAGGTGGATCCAACACACTGCAGCTTGTCTGCCACCCTGTGGAAGCCAAGTAGTAGCCCAGCAGGTGCAGCTACAGTACGGGAGATGGCCCGCATTCGGACACTGTTATATATGTGTGGTGCATTATTGCATGCTGTGTAGCCCTAAGGGGAGAAAAACAGGTGAAAAGCCCCAACCATGCAGGAAGGTGCTCCAGTCCACCGCTGCCCACAGACCACTGTTCAGACTCCGACTTCGGGGTCACATGGATTGTACTCCAGAGGGGCCTGGCCAGCCCCAATGGTCTCATCATGAGAGGTAATCGATAGCGGACTTTGCTATAGAAGAAAGTAAGCCCTGCAGAAGGTGGGGGATGCGTCTGGGTGGACCCCAGCAGGAGGGGGCCCGTTGGTGAACTGGAGGATAAAAACCTTGATTAGGTTTCTCTGGATACAGAGAATGCCACTTTTACCTTCTTCTGCTGTAGTCCTCCCAGCTGTAACACTGGGACAAAGAGGACCCCACTGAAACTAGAAGTTGCATCTCTGCCGGCCTAACCTAGAAGCTAGATAAATAAACAGCATCAGCAAAACTGCCTTATCTCAAACCAAGCAGGTTCTACTGCACTGCCCCCTAGCTGTTGTTGGAGATGCTGCTGAACCTGTCATGGCCATTGCATTTGCTTACAGACAGCCAGGGCACTACTACTATTTTTTTTTTGCAGTACGCTTGGAGATAATTCCTGTAGTGCAAACATGATCAATTCTGTTCTCTTCCATTCAACTCAACAACTGAATGTCACTGTTGCATTGCTTTCATGGTGGACAGCTAGTTTCTATGGCAACAAAACAAAAAACTCTTCATGCAGGTAAGTTGGTTACACAGCCATTGATAATGAACCCAAACAGTAGTACTTTACAGAGAGTTAAAGGGGGCAGGGAAGGTTGCTATAGTAAAAAGGAAGGAAAATGGTATGTGCATTCACATAAAGGGCCTTATTCTCAAAAGACGTTTGCCATACGCACAACATGCATTTTATGTTTGTGTTTTGTTTTTACGATACATTTAACTAAGACAGCCTGAGATGCAAAATCTCATTTTTAGTTCCTGCTTCGTCTTCACCCCACCACTGATCTTATGGATGTCAGGGGCTCAAATACTGTGCAGTCAAGTGACTCACTCGATACAAAATGAGACAGCAGATCTGTTGGGATTTGAACGCTTAGCACAGAGAACTGCTCAGAGTATTGCTGAGCCTTTATTTTTGTTTTATTTATTGAGGATTCGGAAATATCTTTGAGTCAAAGACTCATTTGCAATGGTTCCACGTCACAGAAATCAGGTACAGAACAAACTTTACATAACAGTTCAACAAGGACACAGTTCAGCACTGATACAAAGAAACAGTGAAGGCTAACAATCAGAAACTATGGATAATTAGTACATGTTTTAGAAACGCATGATAAACTCAGAAATATATCTTAGGCCTGACATAATAGTGTGCAAAATAATTTTTATTGCATACGACTTACAAAAAACTTTAAAGAACTTACAGAAGCAGGCAGGGGGGACAAGGTATCCTTGTCTCCACTGCTTGCTGCTGTTTATAAGTTTTTAAAAATATTTTGTATGCTATATGAAACAAACAATTATTTTGCACAGTGTGTGTGGTCTCATGGGTGTGTGCGGCACGTGGTTTTCCTGCTTGAAGTACTGGGATTTGAATCCGAGAGTGCCTGTTTCACAAATTAGTGCTCTAGACCACTGATCTTTCCCTGAGGGTTAAAGGGCCCAATATATTGCTGGATGGAACCCTAGTATAGTATGTCAGTGTATTTACAAAACAAAAAAAATACCCTACACTAACAGGAGCTGAAGCAAATCATTCTCAAGCATGTACATCTTTTTTTTTATTCATTCTTTTGCCCCCATTCCAGCTGGCCCACATTCTCACTGTACCTCTCAGCCCCTACCTCTCATCCCAGAGTCCCCCATTTGCCCTTCTATGGCAGGGTGGTGGAGAGCAGCTCAGAGCCACCAGGACCTCTGATGTCCAGAGTCCAGAGGTGCTTGGATTGTCAGGAAGTGGGACCCAGAAGGCTGACAGTCATCCACTGCATCTGGAACCGTTTTCACTGTTTTACTTCCTGGGACATGACGTGCACCATCATGGCGCACATGCCAATATCTACCACATCTCCACCTCCTCCTCTTGCAGCATAGGTGGTTTCTCCCCCAGCATGCACCAGGGGCCAGTCCAGGCTCATCGCCTCCCCCCTCCCCCCGGAGGAGTAGAGATGTCCTTGGGACGCTCAATCCCCCTCTCCCCAGCTGGCCTTATGACTCCTGAGGTTGCTCATGACCCCGGGTAGTCGGCGCCATACACTGTAGTGCTACTGCTGCACTGGTGGGCTGGCCCTCTCTAGTGTGTACATCTTAGGACTGGCCTGGCATTCCAGTGGTTGAGCACCTGAATGCCCTATGGAAGACCTGGGATCGGTTCCTGATCCTTGAGTCTCAGGACTGTAACTACAAAGGGTTTTTGCCACAGACATAGAATGGGAGAAACTGTTTTGCAGTGAGGGCCCTCAATCAGGCGAGTGAGTGGAACAGCAGCAGACACTGGGATGCAGGAGTATAGCTAGGAAAACAAAGTTTGCACATCACAGCCTTGTTTACTGCCCCAACCCTGTTTGTGGGCCCCAGTCGTATACACAACCCTGTGTTGAGCATGCTCAGTTTTATGTATTTGCATGATGGCTTGCTTGAATACTGTGGAGCACAAAAATAATTTTATTACACCAGAAGGTGACGTAAACTGTTCCCTTTTGGTAGGGAAAAATGTTGTCGCTCAAAAATAAATGTGAACACCATGGTTTAGATGGTCTATGCATTCCTACGCCCTTGGTGAGCTATGCCCAACACTTGGGAAGGGCATGGGCTGCACTCCACAAGACGTGACTGCCCTCTGGTGGCCCAGGACAATGGGTCGCTCATATCCATGGAATTAGACATTCCTCGCTCCTTTTCTGATGTTGGTGTCATCACACTATTGCTAGGATCTGTGATTCTGACAGCAGGAAGTTGGCTGGTCCTGGAAGCGCAGAAAAAAAGATAATACAAGAAAACATGGTGGCTGTAAAAAAAGATAGTAGATGCCCGGGAGGTCAGGAAAGCTGAAGTACAGTTTCGTACTTACCATAATGTTAGATCTTTGAGAGGATCTCTTGCAGCAGTTACTACTTCTGGGACCCTGCCAGAGGGTGCTTTTGCAGACGGTTGCTTTCTCCAGCAGTGCATAGTGGGGGCCGTCCATCTGTGATGTCATCAGTCCCTGCAGGTATAAAGGAAGCGGGAGGCTCCCAGTATCCTCAGTTCCCCGCTGACTACCAGCTCATTGAGTAGGGCTTCAAGGGAGAACCGAGGAGACCAGTGGTGCCCTTTTGGAAATAGATATTGCTCTCTTTGAGGAGGGCAGGAACGTACCTGCTGCAAGAGATCCTCTCAAAGATCTACCATTATGGTAAGCACAAAACTGTACTATCTTCATCGAGGGTCTCTCTTGCAGCAGGTACTACCTTTGGGATGATTCCCAAGTAGTTATTATACGGAAGGGAGGCCATCATGATAGCAGTTCTTGTAGCACAGAGCGGCCAAAGGAGGTACAGTGCCGGGATGAAACATCTATGCTGTAATGCTTTGTAAATATTTGAATAGTGGCCCATGTAGCCATATCACATCTGTGCAACATAGAGACCCCTCAGAAGCAGGCGGCTGAAGTCGAGAGTGCTCTGGTGGAATGTGCATGTACATTTCCTGGCAATGACTTGTGTGCTTTTGCATAACAGTGTGTGATGCAATGTGCCAGTCAGTTTGATAATGTTGGGTTTCTTACTGGGAGGCCTTCTTCATGGGGAGGAAAGGACACAAAAAGTTAGTCGGTCTTTCTGGCAGGTTGGGATCTAGAAATATAGATCTTAAGAACGCAGTGGACATATAATGTATGGAGTAACTGTTCTCTGGGACTGGTATGGTTAGGATTCGGAAAGAATACTAGCAAGTTTATGGACTGTTTCAAAGTAAATTCCAAGACCACTTTTGGTAGAAAAGCAGGATTGGTGCGCATAGATACTCTATCTTTACGAAAAATCAAGTAAGTTTCTGCACACAAGAGCTTGCAGCTCTGAGACGCATTGGGCTGAGGTGATGGCCACCAGTAATAATGCTTTCCATGACAGGTAGCACATTTCCACAGCTTCAGCTGGTTCAAATGGCTCTTTTGTGAGCTGTTCAATCACAAAATTGAGGTCCCACGGTGGTACAGGCCATCTGATAGGGGGTTTTATATGGAGGATCCCTTTCAGAAACATCCTTGTGAGGTCTATCTGTGCTATTGTCTTATTCCCTATTAGTTCATGGAATGCAGAGATGGCTGCCACATGAACCTTAATGGAAGAGTATCCCAGGTATTGTGCAGATGAATCTGACAGATATTCTAGGATTTCTGAGAGGGGACACGTGAAGGGGTCGAGAGACTGCTGGGCTGCCCAGAGGGCAAATCACTTCCACTTGTCTTGGTAGCTTTTTCTTGTGGAGGGTTTTCTAGCAGCCAAGACTTGTACCACTTTGTCAGAGACATCATGCCTGTTTATGAATATGTGCTCAGGAGCCAGGTATGGAGGTGTAGTGACTGTAGGTTGGGGGTGGAGAATGGCCCCTTGCTGTTGAGTCAGAAGGTCCGGCGACAGGGGAAGAGGGATGGGATCCTTGATCGTCATCTGTTGTAGCAAGGGAAACCAAATCTGTCGCTGCCAGAGAGGTGCAATTAGAATGATCTTGGCTAGTTGTCTTTGGAGAAGTGGGAACAGAGGGAAAGACGTGTAAGAAGTTTCCCATCCTTCACAGGGACAGAGCATCTGTAGTATGACCCCCTCCTGCCCCGTACCGGTACAATAGAACAGTAACGAGGTAGTTTGTGGTTCTCCGGTGAGATGAATAGATCCATTTCTGGAGTGCCCCAGGTTCTGAATATGCTCTGTAGGAGCGATGTCTTGATTGTCCACTGGTGGCCTTGGGAGTACCTGCTCAGATGGTCTGCTAATATGTTTTGTACACTTGGTACATGGACTGCTATGACTGTCAAATTTTGTTGAATGGCAGTGTGCCATACTCTGGGTGCCTCTTGGCACAGAGGGCAGGATTTTGTACCCCCTTGCTTGTTGATGTAGTAGACTACAGCAGTGTTGTCTGACTGTACCAGTAAGGGAAACAATCCAAAAGTACAAGCAAGCAAGCAAGCACGTGCACACACACACACACACACACACACACACACACACACACACACACACACACACAACATAGCATATTTAAACTTTCCACTGCAAAAACTGGCTACATTTACTTTTAGCTCCATGTGAGGAGTGGGTCATCTTAGTTTCGGACTGGAATTCCAGTGTGAGTAAGCTGAATCAGCAATGTTAAGGTGGGATTCTTGATTTAGTCCCTAACTTTCCAATGTCTCAATGGTTAATGTATCTAATTGGCTCCTTTTATACACTGTACTCCCATCAAGGATTTTACACAGGTGTTCAAAGGGAGCATGCTAAAAAGGAGCTCCACAGTCTGTGGTGCTCCTTTTTAGCATGCTCCCTCTGAGGGGATCTGGGTCGTATACGGACTGGTACGATGGCATCTAAAGCTTCAGTAACCACCCTATTATAGGTGGCCACTGCCTCTCCAGTGCCAGTCGCACATGCTGCATCAACCCTAGATAGGTCAGCTAATGCCAATAGTCCCTCTGGGTCAACACCTCTTAAGGGGCGATAGCTGACCATCTCCACAGGGGAGGGACTTTCGGGGGAGCCCAAAACTGAACTCCATGGTGCAGTGATCAGATCAAATGACCTGCTCAATCTTCAGGTTATCAATCTCAAGACCCAGCTGGAACACCAGATCGAGTGTGTGGCCATGTTGATGTGTAGCAGCAGCAACCACTTGTGACAGACCCAGTAACTGCATCAACTGGAGAAGGTATGCATCCTTCATATCCAGGGCACATAGTCTCCTTGATGTAAGAGGAGAAGTATGGTGGTCAAGGTGACCATATGGAAGCGCTTGCATTGGATATATTTATGACCATTCAAACAAACTAATCTGCCAGCAGAGAAAGACCTTATGGTCTATTGAGTCTCCGGCCAGCAACCCTTATACTGTAGCTGCCCCTCCCTCTTATCCTATCCCATCCCCTTTTGAAGCAGTCCACTGTTCTACAAGATACCACTTCCACAGGTAATGCGTTCCACCCAGACACCATTCTCTCTGTAAAAAAGTGTCTTCCCATTTCCCTCCTGTACCATCCCCCCTCCAATCTGAGATCATGACCATGACTGTTCCTATCCACCCCCTTAACTGGAATAGTCCTTCTATGCCTGTCTTGTTTATTCCCTTCATGTACCTGAAGGTTTCAATCATATCTCTCCCCCCCCTCCCTCTCTCCTCCAGTGAGTACATGTTCAGTTCCCTCAGCCTGCTCATGTAGGGAATGTCCCCAGTTCCTGGATCATCTTTGTTGCCCTATGCTGCACCCCCTCCAGTAACTTCATGTCCCTCTTCAGGTATGGGCACCAGTACTGCATGCAGTGCTCCAGGGGTGGCCTAACCAGTGAACTAAACAATGGCAGGATCACCTCCCCTCTCCTTGAAGATATATCCCTGGCAATACAACCCAGCATTTTGTTGGCCTTTGCGGCTGCCTTCCTGCATTGTGCCGAGTTGTTCATTGAGCTCATTATAATCTCCCCCAAATCCTTCTCCTCCCGTCATGGCTAGCTGAACCCCCCCAGCTGGTAGCTCCTTCTTGGGTTCTTTGCCCCAAAATGTAGTGCCTTGCACTTCTTGGCATTGAATCCCAACTGCCAGGTGTCTGATCAGGTCTCCAATTTAGACAGATCATCCTGCAACCCATGTCACCCTCCTAGGTCATCAACTACTGATCCCATCTTGGTGACATCTGCAAACAAACTGATCTTGCTCTTGAGAAGTCCAATATGAACAACCCAACAACACCGGTCCCAGCACTGAGCCCTGCAGTACTCTGCTTGTCACTGCCCCGGAGATAAGAGCTCTCCCATCACCACCTTGTGCTGCCTTCCCTGTAACCAGTGAAATCTGTAGAGGAATAGGCATGTTTACAGGCACAGAAGTCCCCATAGGTTGACCAGCAGGGGGTTCAGTGTGTTTTGTTTTCTTGGTCTTTTTCATGGGAACGGGAGAGCTAGCCAGTTCAGCAGGCCTTTTTGATGTGATGGCCACTGTACCTGTATCAGGGGTAGAAACTCTGGCTTCTGTGGTTTCACCCACAGCCACTGAGGGTGTTGACGGGTCAGAGCCTGAGGGACCCTTAGGTGGAGACAATTTCTTTTTAAGCCTTTCCAAAAGCTTTTAATGTGTTTTTTTCTGAAAAGTTTTACAGATTTCACAATCCATCTTTAAATGATCATAACCAAGGCAAACAACACAAGAAGTGTGTTCATCTGCCTTGGCAAACACTTCTCTACACTCTGTAATTTTTGAAACCGAGTTCACCGGTCTTTTTTTAGGTTTTTCAGACATTTTAAACAAAAGAACCCAAAAATTGCAACCACAATTAAATTTAAACTTTTTTTAAACAAAGCTAGCAGTTGCAGTCGGTTCAGGAACTGATTGGAGCTGGGAACAGAGAGAGAAAAGGAACCGGGATTAGCAGTTCAATAACCGATATTAGTGGTTACCAAAAATATAGTTTAAATACACAATTTGCCACAAATAAAGGAGTTTTGTCGGAAAAAAACTCCACTAAGATAAAAAAATAAAAATAACGTACCTACTGTAATTCTTGATCTTCCTGTGCATCTTCACCATTCATCACTGTTAGGTTCGGGATAACGAGTGGGGAAAATAAGGATCTTACCTGTGTCAATCTTCACCATTCATCACTGTTGGGTGTCTGGCCAGAGACGGGCACCCCACAGGAGATTTATTTATTTATTTTTTTTTGGAAGGAGGAGCCGACGCCGTTGGTGCCGCCCATGAGGCTGGCGCAGTGCGTGGCGCTTGTGGCTTGGCCAGTAACATCTGTTGGATCCTCCTCCACCTCAGTTCTGCTTCTTCTGCTGTTGAGAGAGCACCTCGCTCGAGAGTTCTCTGCGCTGCCTAGTTGACATCGACGCCTCAGAGCCTTTTAATGCCATTATTCAGATTTCTCCACCGTGACTCCACCTCAGTTCTGCTGCCTACTCGACGCCATTTCCAGACTGGTAAGATCTTTCTTTTTTATTAAAGTGGCATTGAGTCTTTTCTGGTTGTTTTTTAAGTTACCATTCACGTCATGCCTGGTCCTCAGGACAAGAAACAGTCAAAGAAAACGGGTTGGCCCCCCATGCGTCGGTGTCCCTGCGGCTGACAGATCTCCGTTACTGACTAGCATGATAATTGCCTTTCCAGCCTCGGACCTCAGTATGACATGGATTCCTGTGATGCCTGCTTCTCAGTGGACTGCCAAGTCCTGGTGTACCACATGCCAAAAGTCAGCAGGGCTCCGCCGACTTTCCGGGGGGGGGGCATCGTCGCTCACATCGGTTCAAGCACAGGATGCTCGTCCCTTCCCGGGCCTGCACAGTCCAGTGAAGAGGGGGCCTCCTCTTTGTCATGCTTTGCTATAGAGGAGGTTCCTACTGTGGTGCCGGAGGTCTGGTCTGGCTCAGTTCGGGCCCGGGAGCACCACTCTGGCAGTCACCTCTTCGGAGGTGCAGGCTCCCCCATTGTCGGAGCCCACGGCTGCAGGTCCCAGTGTGGGGCATTCCTCAGCGCTGCACAGTGGTGCCATCTCGGATCCTGGGGTCGTTTGCAGTGCCGGTGATCGGGGCGGTGCCACGAGGTCGGGTCATGGCATTGTGACTTGGGACACCCCCGGGGCCGCTGGTCCAAAGCACTTCTTGATCGTCTCCTCTCGGAGCCAGACAATTCGGAGGATGATCTGGACTGGAGGCCTGATTCCTCTGAGTCACAGGGTTCCCCATGGCCTAGCACCCTTGCGCCTTCCCACGTGCCTCCTCCAGCGGCTCTGGTGACTGTGGCTCATGCTCTCAAGTCGATGACGGCTTAGGGGGTCAGCTATGGGTTGGTGGTCCCTTTGCTGTGGGTGTGGCCATCGGGATTCTGAGTGAGGGGGTAGCTGCCATCCCTCCTCTCAGAATCAAGATCGAGCCCCCCCCACTTCTGCAGCCCCCTTGGGGAGATCATCTGAGTTGAGGGGCCCTTTGGCACAGGGTGCAAGGAAGAGAGCTTCCTCGGAGTCGACTGGGTTGAGGGAACAGGGCGAAGGACATCGGCACACTCCTGTGGCTCATCCGGGGAGGAACCGTACTGCTGAGCCCATTCTCCTCCCTTCATCCTCTTCTAAGGAGGTTTCATTAGGTGGAGCTGGGGACCGCCCTTCTGGATCCATGCGGCCCCGGTCCCCTCATAGGGTAATTCACTCCACAGGGTTAAGTCCCGACCGATTTGTGTTCCTTAACAGGTCGGTGAATTTACAGACTTGCAGATTCCTGCTTATGCCAAGTTCTCCTGTAGATTCCTCTAGCCCTGGCAGAGACACGTTAAGTCAGGTGGCAGGTTTGCCCGTGCCTCTGCGATCAACTCCCCTTCTCCCAGGCCACGTGGATCCTCTGGGGCCTTTGACCCAGGAACAGTTCAGATCTCGGGCTGCAGCTTTCCCACAGTATGTTAGGGCCATGGACAAGCAGGTCTTCCAACCGGTCCCCCCCCCCCTCGCAGCCAGAATCTGACTCTACAAGTTCCTCGGCCTCCTCGTCTTCCTCCACAGGGGAAGAAGAGCCCTCTGTCCATCTGTCCTCAGACAGTGATCAGGTCCAGTATCAGTGCTTCCTTTCGAGGCTGGTCAGGGACTTGCACATTTCTAGTTATGCCCGTGACAATACCAAGAGTGCAACACAAGCCTTTTTAGGTGAATACGGGGCACATCATTTGGTGGTACCATCCTGGACAATTCCATTCTGGGAGGCTTCGTACAGCACCTGGCAGCTTCCATACTCCTCAGAACCAGCCCCTATGGACTGCCGGAGATGGTATTGTGCAACTGTGGCGTCTCCAGGCTCTTTGCCTTATCCATCTTGTGGACTGATGTGTCTGGATACCCCTTCCGGGCATAGACGCCCAGTCCGCGACCAGCCCCCTGATCCTGACTCTTGGGAGTTTGATCAGCTGGGGCAGAGAGTTTTCTCCTCTGCAAGGATGATGCTTGCTATCATTTCACATCAGGTGCACCATGCTGCCTATAACAGGCATCTGTGGGCGATGCTGGGCCAGGCACTAACATCGCTGCCCGACTCGGAGGCTACCCGACAAGCCATATCCCTCTCTGCAATAGGCCTGGAGTTGGCAACGTACCAGTCAAGGGCATCTTACGATGCCAGTGAGGTCTCTTCACGGCTTGCGGGGACAACAATCTGCATTAGACGGACGGCATGGCTTCGCCTTTCGAGGTTGTCACCTTTGGCCCGGTGCAGGTTACTGGCTTCCTTCTTCCAGGGGATCCATCTCTTCTCCCGCAGGGTGAGACGGAAACTTCAGGGGTGTCTTCCTTCCCCTAGGGATCAGGGGACCAGACCCCGCCTCATCCTGACCAGTCCCAGATCAAACTGGCTAGCGGAGGGTCACCCCCCCATTTTTTTCCACGGGGAGGCTGAGGGATGCTATTTCTTCAGGGTTTCGGGGAGCTCGGTACTCACCCAACAGTGATGAATGGTGAAGACTGGCACAGGTAAGATACGAAAATTACGCATCTACCATAATTCTTGATCTTCCTGTGTGTATCTTCACCATTCATCACTGAATCCCTCTCACTGCCTCAGTCCCTGGGCTGTACGTCCTCCCTACTCACCCCCCATGATTGTTTTCTCTCTTATCTGGCAGGCCACCAGGAGGCCTCCGGGGGGGTGCTGGAAATGGGCGAGTGGGGCCCCCTATAGGGGGTTTTCATAGGGTCTTCTGGTGGGCCCCTCCTCTATCCTGAACTGCTCTGTGGGATGCAGCCATCCCATGAGTCCAACTCTCAGTGTCCAGGATGAGGTGGTTCTGGATCTAGTCATAACTCCCTTCCCCCTTGTTGTCTTTTCCCTCTCTTACCTTCCCCTGTGGGGATGGTATTATTTTAGGGGTTCCTTCTCTACCCTCACCCAAGAAAACTTTGGTTTTCTCCTTATGGTAATTGTAACTGGGGGGGAAGGGAGCAGGGATAGTCCCGTTGGGATCAGGGATAGGGAGAGCCTTACCCATCAGGATTATCCGAATCTTCAGAACCTCCCTTGAGTCCATCTCTTGGTGATCTTCTGATCAGCCTTGTCCTGATGGGTCTTGGCCTCCCTCTCTCATCCTGCTCTCCCTCAAACCTCTTCTGTATCCCTCTCTCTCTTTATCCCTTCCTACCTTTGGTCGTCCAGGGATTGGAGCCTTCTTGGCCCATAACCCACAGGTCTCTCTCCTTCTCTGTCCTCTGGTTGGCTTATTCTTTTTCAGTTGTTTCTTATCAGTTTGCTGTCTTTTGGTCTCCCTTGCCCTACCCTTATTTTCTCTATACCTGCTTTCCTTCTGTCTCCCCCGCGTGCAAAACGAAGGTGGAGGAGGATCCAACAGCCGTTACTGGCCAACCCACAGGTACCACGCAATGCATCGGCCTTGTGAGCGGTGCTGGCTCCTCCTTCCAAAACTAAAAAATAAAGCTCCCATGGGGTGCCTGTCTCTGGCCAGACACCCAACAGTGATGAATGGTGAAGATTGACACAGGTAAGATCCTTATTTCCCCACTCGTTATCCCGAACCGGAAGAAACCGAGAAAAATAAGCAATTTAACTAAAATAAAGCTAATGGTTTGCTACAAACAAACGATAAGGGCAGCAAATGAAAATAAAATAATACCTATATGTGTTTTTTAAAGTTTCACAGTGAGATGATGAGGAGAGGATCTCCGAGCATCTAGTCTTGACATTACTTGCAATCTGCTGTTTTCAATTTCAGCACCTTCTCAGGGTAGTGCTATTGGCTCCACGCCTGTGTAGAGCTCCCCGATTGGCTGGTCTCACTCACCTGAGACAGGAGCACCCGAGACGTGTGGCTTAATGCAAGCCTACATCCCTGTACTCGGCTTCTAATTTACATATTTTAATTCAGCCAGTTTTGCTTGGCCTGTGTAAGGTAACTTACCACTTCCCCCGCTGCAGTTTCTCTCCAACTGTATGTGCACTGATTCAGTGCTAGCTCTGCAAACTTCCCCTTGATTTTTCGTCCCACCACCGCCCCCCTCCCAGGCCTCCTTTAAATGCACAGTCTCCGCCACCCTATCTGATGTTTCAATTTCTTGGTTACTTACTGTCAACAACTGCAATTCCTCCCATCCCCTTTTTACAACTAAGCCTTCTAGCAGCTTTATCTCATTCTGTCTTGCTGAGGCATACCATTTTGGTACTTTAGGTTTGCTTATTGCTGACTAGCATATCCTGTCTTGCTAAGGCACTGTTTTACTTGAAAATTGTACTACAAATTATTGAACTGTGACTGATTTGCCAAAAAACTGTGTTTATTGTCTAAAAATGTTCCCAGCAACCAAGTGTTACAGCCCCTTCGTGACTTTGTAGCTCTCTCCAGACTGCAACGCACCAAGGAAATTGCAGGCTTTTCAGTTGCTAATTGAGCTATTTTCGCTCAGACTGCTAGCCGTTGTGTTGCCCCACTATTAATTTGAGCTCCTCTCTCCTTTCTCTAGTCAAGAACCCGCTAGGGATCCCAGCTCAGACGCCCTCTGCGTGGACCGTGGACACCGGGCGGTCGGCATTTCCGAAGCCACCGCCGAGACCTCCTCATCGGACTCCACCGCTGAGGAGGTCAGCAAGCTGCAATTTTTCGCCCACCCGCTCCATCCCCCTCCTGTGTGCTATTACATGGACCCATTAGCACCACCCACTTCCTCCCTGGCGATCTCCTGCCTTCTCTTTCTTACTAAAACAATTTGTTACCGCTAGGGTTCCACCAGGGGAATCCTGCAACCAGCAGCTGGCGAGCCACCCTTGTTATCAAAATTCCTCATTTATCAACTGTACTATGGCAGCCTGCAATTCTCCTCTTGACTGCACTGTGCATCATACCCTTACTGTGCTTATTATCCAAAAATTGAGACTGGGGCTACACCACATCCTCATCCTGAAGACTGCTCGCCCAATCTGACTCCTACACATCACATGTTATGCCAAGGCTCCTTGCCAACTGATCCAGGTTGACTACCTTCCTTGAAGAGCAACTATTGCAGGTTTGTTCACGCCTCCTTCCTTATCTCTAATTAATTTGAGTTACTCCACTGGCGTACATACAGCCAGGTATTAGCCTCAGTGTCCTTAGGCTTGCATAAATTAAAAAACAAAGCCTGGCACCCCGGTTCCTCCTCCATGCCAAGCCGGAAAAACCCTCAAGCTCATTGCTTTTCACTTGAATCCCTGAAAAAATTGCTACTCCTCCTCTTACTCTGCTCTGGCAATGTCGAGCTTAATCCAGGGCCCATAAATAAACTTACCTCCCCTTCTGAGTCACTCTCTCTTAAAGGTATTAGTTTTATGCACAGTAACGTGTGCAGCCTGCTGAAATAATTCACCCTTATCCAGGCTTGGACCGCCCATACAATGCCAGATGTGCTTGTTATCTCTGAATGCTGGCTTCGGCCCTCTACGCCAAATAGTGTGATTAATATACCTAACTACCAGAGCTTTAGATGCGATAGGCAATCCCGAGGAGGTGGGGTCGCCACCTACATAAAGATAGATTTGTGGCATCAACACTTAATTCTAACTTACTGGTAGTGGGATTTGAGTGCCTGGACGTAAAAATCGACCTATCTCCATCGTTAGCAGATAGGATGCTATAGACCACCATCTGCTGGTACTCAGCTCTTGTCCTATCTTACAACTATCTTGGACACTAGCCCCCTGGAAACAATTATCCTCTGGGATCTAAACTACGATTGGTTGTCAGAAGCCGGTCACCCGCCTAAATCTTTCTGTGACTCCCTTGGTTTCACCCTACTCAACGAAGAGCCCACCTATATCAACAAAAAGAATACAGCCAAAAGTACCCTTCTGGATGTCCTGCTTGTGAATAATCCCCATTCCTTCTCCCGCGTTGGAACCTTTGACGTGGATATTAGTGACCATTGCCTAATAGCTGGAGTTTGGGCAGCCAACAAAGTGCCAACTATGGCCAAATTCTCCACCAAAAGGTCATTCGACTCAAAGGCATACCTACTTGACCTAAAAAAACTCCCCCTTGTGGCAGAGTTTTTACCTTGCTAAAACAGTGGAAACTGCATATTCTATACTACATGAGATCATTACTTACGCCATGAATCTACATGCACCTCTGTCAAAAATACACGTAAAGGCTAGGAAATGCCGTTGGTTCACTCAAGATCTCAAGGCTGCACTACTGTCCAGGGATAAACTCTGGAAAATTGCCCACAAATCCCAAAAAGAGGAAGACTGGCGCCTTTTAGAACAGCCAGAAATCGCTGCATAGGCAGTTAGGAAGCTAAAGCCTGCTATTACCAAGCAGAACTAGATAGTGCAGCCAATTGTCCCTCCAAATTCTGGGCCACAATCAAAGAACTGGCGGGAGCCACGTCACAAAATATGCTCCCTACAAAAATTACCTCTGACAATACAGTAATCAATGACAAAAGAGAGATACTGCAGGCATTCAACACGCACTTCACCACAGCAGCCTTAGTCTTCGATAACTCGCCTGCATACCCAACTTGGCATGACCCCACCAAATGTTGGCTCCATTAGTCAACATTTCTCATTCTCATCGGTTTCCCTCAAGGAAGTGGAAGACTTGATTCTTCACCTGGACACAAAGAAAAGTGACGGTGCAGATGCACTTGAACCATACTTCCTAAAAATAACATGCCACGTATTGGCAGTTCTATTACTCATTTATTCAACCTGTCCCTAACACAAGGTACCTCTCCATAATCCAGGAAGATCACACACGTTATCCCTTCTTTAAATCTGGAGCCCTTGCACCTTAATAACTACAGGCCAACTTCTCTCCCTACCCACCTCTAAGCTACTGGAAAAAATAGTAAATGGCCAACTAAGATCCTTCATCAACAGAGAAAAATTACTAAACCCCTTCAATCCGGATCCAGAGCCAACCACAGTACAATCTCGGCATTAGCTAAAGTAACCAACGACTGGCAACTGGAGTTGGAACATAAAAAGTCAGTATGTGCTGTGTTTCTTGACCTCAGCAAAGCATTTGACACAGTCGACCACAACCTGCTCCTCGACTCGCTAAAAACACTAGGATTGGATGCTACTTCTCTAAACTGGTTCTCTGAATATCTGACTGACAGATACCAGCAGGTGAAAGTGGATGGCTAACTATCTGTCTTTAAAATCTTACAAAGAGGTGTCCTCAGTGATCCATATTAGGTCCCTCTTCTTCGGAGAGTGTATATCAACAACATTGATGAGGGAATCAAGGATGCAAGTATTCACTTATTCGCAGATGACACAGTGTTGTACCCAGAGTCGTCCCACACCAAACGAAGCTTGTACTGACTCTACAAAAGATTTCAACCTCCTGCAACTCCAACTAATCAATAAAACTGCTATTAAATGCTAAGAAAACTAAAGCCATGTTATTTTCCCCGCAAACTACACAAGTGCTACTGACTCCTTCCCCCCAATAACCACGAAGCTGGGAGAGTGCTTAGAGTACGTTCTGAAATTCAGATATCTTGAGGTCTGGATCGACTGTAAACTCTCCTTCACTGACCACCTGGAAGACTTGCTGAAAAAATTAAGGCAAAGACTTGGCCTTTTTTACAGGATAAGACTTCTTACAGAAGACGCAAAGAAACGACTAGTGCAAGCCATGTTCCTGTCCTTAATTGACTACGCAGACTTCATATACAGTAGCTGTGTGGCTTCCTATCTTGGAAAATTGAATACGCTCTACCACAGAGCTATACGCTTCATCACTGACCTCTCCTTCTCTACCCATCATTGCGCACTATATGCCACCACGGGCTGGACCTCACTTCACTATAGGTGCAACTTTAATGCAGCACTCTGGACACTTACAGCCCTCAGTGGCAATCCTCAATACATCATTGACTGTCTGTTCCGATTGTGCCCAGGAATTATTCCCTTAGAAGCTGCTCACAACTCCCAAGCAATATACCCAGGGCACTCACACGAGTCGGAGAGCCACATTTAGATTCGTGACTCCCATCAATATGGAATAAAACCCCAAAATACTTAAGCTGAAAACCCTAGTAAGTACCCTTTTGTTCAAAAGGCTTTACCGTGATGGCATTACGGAAATTTGCAACTGCTTTACTAGGCACTAACTAACCTCCCTCAAACGGCGGCCCCCCAGCTGAAATGTGTGCCTCTGCCTCTAGCATGCCCACCAACAGATCCATAGGATTTATCGACGAACTCCCATATCTTATTCTTTGACAGTCTGAACAGCTGCAGCCTGATTCTAGCACATGCTACTGCACTTGGGGATAATTATAGTCTTTCGCCCCAAAAAATATTCGGTCCCTCGTCCATCCAACACCTCCCTCTGCCCCGACCTCCAGGACCCTCCCAGTTATGCCCCTGCTACTATATTCCTCCTCTTGCACTTAGTACAATGGCAGCTTTTCTCTTCCATATGTCACCACGCTTTGGGGCAAAAATCGCTCCGCCCTCCCAATCCCTCACTCTGCTCTAACAATTGGGTCCTCTTCGCTTGCAACCCTATTCCCCACCTCTCCCTATATTATGCGCTTGATATCTTCTATCTAGTATGCCTACCCTCTCCCTAATATTTCCCACTACAAAATGCACAGTTTTTGGGCTTGGATCCAGCACAAGCTCATTATCCACGACTCGTAGTTCTATGTTCAATGTATATTACCTATAAATGTGCATTTTTACTATAATAGCAGCTATTTTTACTGTTTGTACTATTGTAACTTGTTTTTCTGTATTATTACTGTAAGACCACAGGTCCACCTTGTAAATGAGCTTGCTCAATGGTGCCCGCCTGGATAAATAAAGATATTGATTGATTGATTGGTGGAGAGAGAAATCTGAGGGTTAGAATGTAGACAGTTGATAGGTGGCAGCATTTTAAAAAGTGGCATGAGCCAATGATTCCATCATTAGTATAATGTTCCATCTCTGGACAGATCTGGCTTAAAGGCATACTGCACAAGAGTTGGGAATATTGGAGTATTCCTGGGGTGAGAAGTTAAGTTTGTTGTCGAGTCAGTCGCCCAAGGTACTTATTGGCAGAACTGACCCGAGGCGGGTGCCGTCCAGGGTGGAGAAAGAGGGGAGAGTGAAACATTTAGAGAGGTTTTGCATGCTGCCAAAAGTAATGAATGCAGGTTTTTTTTTTTTTTTTTTAAACCTTGAGCTGGTTTTCTTGAAACCATAGTAAAACCCGCAAGAAGTCACTCTGTAACCAAGTCTTGATTATGGTGGTGGATGGACCCGAGACGCAGAGGATGGTGTCGTCAGCATACAGGTGGAGCTAGGAGAAGGTACAGACAAAAGGGAGGTTGTCTAGAAAAATGGAGAAGAGGATAGGGCATAAGATGGAGCCCTGTGGGACGCCAGCTTTGATGGAGGGGAGGGGCGAGGACATCCCCAGCAAGGATTTGGGTGTGTCCAGAGAAATAAGATCTGAACCAGTTAACTGCGGGTGAAGAAAGGCCAGCAGAGCTGAGTTTTAAGAGCGGGGGGATGGGAGACAGAATTGAAGGCCTTTGCGAGGTTGATGTAAATGGCAGCAGTGAGGTGACCTCGGGCCACACCTGTCAGGATAGCATCAGTGACTTGAAGCAAGGAAGACACTGTGGAGTTTTTTTTTTTTTTTTGGGAAAATGTACCGGTAGGGAGAAGGAGGAGGGCCTGAAATGGGTTGTACATCACCAGATAGGAGAAGCAGCAAGTGGAGTAGGAGAAAGTTTGTGCGACACTGCATGTGTTGGGGAGGCAGAGGAGTTTGGGTTTAGGCGGTGGGGGGAGGGGAGAAGAGACGGAGTCTGAGGTTAAGAGAGGGGGAATCCAGGAGGTTAGGTGTGATGAGACAGTGGGGGGGAATGGAAGGGGAAGGATGGAGGAGGAGGGAGTGGGTCAGCTCCGTGGAAGCGGGTAGGTGGGGTCAGTGAGGGAAGGGCAGGGAGGCATGAGAATAGGAGGGAGTAGGGAGAGGCTAAGATGCATAGTGTGACTATAGGCAAAGTGGGGAGGGGGGAGTATGAGAGCGGATAGCAGAAACATATTTAGCAGACGATTGGGGGGGGGGAGAAGTATGAGAACAAGGAGCCCAAATATATTTTGGCAGGCATATACAAGGTCAGCAGCCTCTCAAGAGTAGGGTGGGAAGGCTAATTCAGTTTAGCTCAGTAATGACGTCACCAGTACAACCACTACAGATGTAATTCTACCAGCTAGAGGTCCCAGTTCTTAGGAGCCTGCATGTGAAGTGTAGCTTCAAAATTTAGAGAACTTTTTTGTTATTTGGAAATAGTGACCAGACTAGAAATAAGTTGAGTCTGTGGTAGGGATGTCTTGGGAATTAGGGTGGAAGCGACTCTAGACCTGTACAGATAACCTTGATATAGCGGAGAGGCAACGTCTTGAGTTGGCTGGTATTGTGAGCTAATCATGGTAAAAGCAATAATTGTGATTGGCTGAAGGCAGGTATCAGTGATGTGGCTCCTCTCATTCATGGCTGCCAGGTGCACCTTGAGGGTCGTCAACCTCAAGCGTGACTGAGAGGGGGACCATAGGTAGTCCAGGATGCTAGCCACAGGGCAGGATATGGGGTCTAGCTCCCTGCCCTGGTATCAAATGGAAAAGTGCTTCCTTTTGAAGGCATAGCACTGGCTGGTCGACCCCTTCTGGGAGGCTTCCACAACCCAGTGAAGCTCATTGGAGACCCAAAGCCTGAAACTTTAGCCGCTCAGGAACCAGGCTGTCAGGTGCCGGGACTGAAGGTCCTTGTATAAGATCTTCCACTTGTGACAGGACAGCAGGTCCTGGCATAGAGGCAAGCACCATGGAGGCCTGCTGCTGATGAGAAGTGGGTACCAGAACAGGTACGGCCAGTCCAGGGTAACCATTATGACCTGTGCTTTGCCCCTCTGCACCTTGGCCAGCACCCAGTGGATCTGGGGAAAGGGAAGGAAGGTGTAAAAGAGGCCCAGAGTCCAGGGCCTCGCGAAGGCATCCCCATCAGTGTTGTGCACGGGGGCTGGGATCATCCAGAATTACGGTAAGTACATAATTTCCATATCTTCCGGGACATAAAGTCTCCACCACTCATTCACACTAATGGGAGAGTACTGAGCTAAATAATCCCGAGACAGGTGGCAGGACAGAGAGGAGCTCACTTTTTAGGACAGAAGTCCATTAAGAACTGTCCTGCCAATGACTGATGTTGTCTGGCATGGACAGCCAAGGCATAGTGCTCAACAAAAGTGTGCACGGAGCTCCAGGTAGCCACACTGCAAATGTCTGTAATGGGGACTTTACAAATTTCTGCCAGAGATGCCATGACTGCTCTGGCAGAGTGAGCGTACACTCTGCCCTCCAATTTGACCTGTGCCATGGAGTAGCAGTGGCAAAGACATGCCACCAGCCACGCTGAAATGCACCTGATAGACCCCCGTATACTGTATTTCACAAAGCCAAAGTAGTTCTTCGGACTCATCCTAAGTTCCTCCCTAAGGTTGTCTCAGAATTTCATCTAAATCAACCTTTAGTCCTTCCAACCTACTTTGCCAACTTCCAGAATGAGGGACAGCGTACCCTTCATTCCTTGCAGCGATCCCTGCTGGGGGCATTAAACAGCCCTTAGCTTGGTGTTTTCCCCGAGGCAAACAGGTCCACCAACGGTTTGCCCCAGTGGGAGAACAGGCTGTAAGCTACCTCTGGATGGAGAGACCACTCATGGGATGTCTCGCCTATGCGGCTGAGAGCATCTGCCAGATGATTAGAGGCTACTGCCATGTGGATGGCTAGGAGATCTGCCTCCAGTCGGCTCATGAGTGTCCAGATGCGGAGTGCTTCCCTGCACAGCAACCGGCAATGTGCGCCGCCCTGCTAGTTGAAGTAGTACAGGGTCATGGTATTGTCCGTCTGGACTTGAACCACTTGACCCCGGAGCTGCGGAGCGAATGCTGACAGGGTCAGTCTGACCACTCTGAGCTCCAACAGGTTGATATGGTGATGGGACTCCTCGGGGGTCCAGAACCCGTGGGCCCTTTTGTCCCCCATGTGGGCTCCCCAGCCCATGAGAGAGGCACTGGTCGTAAGGACGACCGTCGGCTCGGGGCGGACAAATGGGATCCCTTCCTGCAACCGGTCTAGGATGGTCCACTGCTGGGGAGCGTCCCACATCTTCCGGGTCACAGTGATCAGCTGGTCGAAATGACCTAGGCGCTGAGTCCACTGGGCAGCCAGCTCCCACTGAAGGGGATGCATATGCCACCTGGCCCAACACAGCATGGTGGTGCAGGCCGCCATGTAACCCAGAAGGCGCAGAAAGTCACGGGCAGGGCACAACTGCCCAACCAGATGGTGAGATGGACGGATTGGGACGTGGTGGAACGTGTCCTGAAGATCCAGTGAGCAGAATCACATGTTCTGTTCTAAGGATGGTATGATCTGGGACAGAGTTACCATCCGGAAGGTGCAGACCTGAGATACTGGTTCAGGTTGTGGAGATCTACACTGGGGCACCAGCCCCCTGTCCACTTCGGGAACAGGAAGTACCGGGAAATGAACCCTGGGTCTACTGAAGGATCTGCCACTCGGACCACTGCCTCCTTGAGAAGGAGCAGAGCAATGTTGTCTCTCAGAGCCGACTGAGTATGGGCTGATACTCTCTCCTCCCGTGAGGTGCGGGCCCGGCTTGGAGGGCACTGCTCGAATTCCAGGGGCAGACCCTGGCTGACTACTTCCAAGACCTACCTGTGGTAACAGTGGTCCTAGCAGAATGGAAGTGACGGAGCCAACCCCCCATGGGAGGACTCAGAGCTGACGTGACGGGAATAGGGGTGGCGACCCCTATCCCGTCACTTAGAGCAGGTTTGGAGGAAGAGGGTCCAGCACCTGAACCTCGACCCCCTTTGCGGGCCTGGGTAGGTCTAGGCTTTGGTTGGGGGGGCACAAGCCTGAGCCTGCTGCTGCTAACCTCCCTGAAAGAAGGACTGCTGGGCCGCAGGGGAAGAGTGCTGAAAAGGCTTCTTTTTCTGCTGCTTCTTAGAACCAGAAGCGCTTTGGGCAGAAGTAGCAGAGTCCAAGGTGGCACTGGACTGCTCAATTCGCTGAAGGTGACCATCCACACCTGGACCGAAGAGATCAGTGCCCAGGAAAGGAACATCAGCCAATTTGTGCTGGGTGTCCACCGTGAAGGTGAAGAGCCTCAGCCAAGCCCTGTGGTACGAGGTAATTGCGGCAGCCAACAAATGGGCACGAGTCCTCAATGTCCACGGTCATCTGAAACTGTTGCTTAGCTACAGCGCGGCCTTGGTCTCGGACATGCTTGACCGTAGTCTGCAGATCCGTGGGGAGATGTGGGAGAACTTCGTCCAAGGACCCTAAAACGGCATGGGAGAAGTGTGCCATGACGACTGCCGAGCTTGCCTGATGAGGCATAAAGAGGAAGCCTCACAGACCTTCCTAGCAGAGTGGTCCAATTTCTTGGACTCCTTTTCAGGGGGTCTATCAGTGTCGGCAGAACTGTCCATACGTCTGAACACAGAGGCGGTCACAAGGCTCTTGGCTGAAAGATGCTCTGTGAACCCCGAAAGGGACCCCAGGAACACTGCGTACTTACAGGCCATCCAGGCAGACGGAGCTGGGCAAGAGACAGGGCGCTGCCTAAGTTCTAGGGCCAGCCCGACAATGGCTTCAGCTACAGGAAAGGCTTCCATTGGGGTGTCTCCTCTCTTGACAATATCCGTGAGAGGGTACTCTGCCTTTCTCTGGATTGGTTCCAGGGGCATCCCCATGGACTCAGAGACTAGGTGGAGAATGCCCTGAAAAGATGAAGGGCCTTCCGTCGTCGATAAATCACCATCTGACTCATCATCCCATGGGTGAGAGTGAAGGCCGGTGTTATCTGAATCCGAGGATTCTGGATACAACGGTCGGCCACCGAGGTTGCCCTCAACTCGCCTGGGGTGATCAGACATGATAGTGTTCAAGAGTCTTTGAGGAAGCCCGGTATCCGGCCGAGCTTCTGTAAAAGAAGCCCCTCCCACAGGCTGCTTAGGTGGAGAGACCGGTTTTGGCCGAGCTGGAGTGGGATTAGCCGGCTCCACGGGCGGGGGAACCGATTTTAATGGATCCAAAGAAGTTGGCATCGGCCAAGGGGGCCAAAGCCAAGTAACGACCGGGGTTGAGGCCGGTGTCGGCTTATGCCCGGACAGAATCAGCTGTTGCCACATGAGGTCCTCATAGCGTCAGAGTTTCCGCCAAAGCCTCTCCTCATCCGAAGAGAACGACAGATGGCGTCACCTCTTTTTAGAGTGCTTATGCGCCTTCCTCGGCCTGTCGGTCGAGGGGGTCCAAGACCTCGATCGAGATCAGGCAGGCCGACTCGGTCACTCGGGAGACAGCAGAGAGGCCAGGGACTTCCCGTGGTCAGGGCTGGGTCCCCTAATTGGGGAAGGAAAGGACCAGAGTCCTAGTCAGAGTCTCATTGACCGGAGTCGGTGAAAATGGGTCGAGAAAAATCTCAACTTCATCAATTGAAACTTCGGTCGACTGGCCTGATGGCAAAGCTGAGAAGCCAGCGACTGAAATGACAATCTCACCGGTCAAATGGTCGCCCCCTGGGACAGAGATCGCTCACAATCCCAAGAGCATCTTCGACGAGATGAAGACAATCTTGGTTCGTTGTCCCTTTTATGGGACCAAGTGGAATGAGTGCTCGCAGGACCCTCGCCCTTAGTTGGGAGAGAGTGACACAACTCTCGTAAGGAACCTGAGAAAGTGAACGAAGATACTCCTGAGAGGAAGATTCCGTGGAGCGAGCCTCTTCCTCCTCAAAGGCCTGCATACGTTCCAACTGTTCGGTGGATCCTGCAGCCATGAAAACCGCCCACCGGGCCTCTTTGGACTTCACCGGCGGGTTCCGTTTTTCCGGCCTACCCAATCTGAGGTGTGTGAGACGATCATTGAGGACATTCAGATGAAAGGCATATCTCGCAAGTCTTGGTGTCATGGGCGACACCAAGACAGTTGATGCACGCAGTATGCGTGTCAGTGTGCGACATCTTCTGGCCACACGGACACCGGCGAAATCCAGGGGAAGACTTTTCCTCCATAATCGAGACGAGCAGTCACAATCATTAACGCCAATGAGACGATGTTTCAGAATAACCAAGAATTAGAAGCCAGGGCCTACAAAATGCGAGAGCAAGAGGCGGCAACCTGAATCTTCCAGCAGAAAGGAAGATCTGGCATCATGGGGTGGAGCCGAGGGTTATACCACCAGGGTGGGTGAGGAGGAGCCAGCTTGAAGACCTTCCAACAGATTTAAATGGGAAAGGGACAATGCCAAATAGTGTGGATGAACAACATATCCATGATCCTAGAAGGCTGTTTCTGCTCTTCTCACTTGAGCTTCATTTTGCTGTCATAAAAAAGTTAAAGCAATTAGGTACAGCAAAAAATAAAAAATTAAAAAGCACGTATACAACACGACATACAGCTTTTGAGTACTTAATGTAACATTGGTATGACTGGCAATAACCATGGACTGTATAATTATTTCTTTATACAAGACAAGAAATTTAGGGCCCGATTCTGGACAGACCATATCACTTGTTTCTGCCGGACTTGCACCTTACACAAGAATCTGGATTTTACAAATGACATAAGGGTATACATCTTGTTAAAATCTATGATTTGAGACATTTTTCTGGTCTTCAATGGGGAATATTTCCCTCAACCTACACCCCCCCAAAAAAAGCACCAACCAGTGTTTTAAGTTACCAAAAATGAAAATTACGTACCTACCGTAATTCTTGATCTTCTCTTGTATCTTCATCATTCATTACTGCTTGGTAGTGCCGAGGCGCCAAGACCCGCCACGGGAGATTTCTTTTTTGAGTTGTCCAACGGCGCCCGCCCCGGGAGTGACGCGCTGCATCATGCGCAAGGGTGGCTGTTAGGTGTCCGTAGACCTCCTTCATCTCAGTTCTGGTAGCCGGAGGCGAAAACAAAGGGTAAGGAAAAGGACAGCAAGGCAAGAGAGCCGAGGGACAGAAAAAGGAAAGGATATAAACTGAAAAAGGAATAAGCTGGTAGAGGACAGAAAGAAGAGAGAGAATGCCTACCCTAAGGGACCGCAGGGCCTCCCTTCTGGGGCGGCTCCAAGGGAGGAACAGATAAAGAGAAAGAAAAAAGGAAGAAGAAGAAAAAAGGGAAGAAAACAAGGGATGTTGAGAAGGGAGAACACTGCCCACAGATATACTGGTTGAGAGGCTTATAAGCTCGGAACCAAAAACAAAGGAGCAAGAATCCTTCCTGATAAGACTGAGAGAAGGTTCAACTGAACCGCTTGTACAGATTGGACACAAAGGACAGATTCTCTAACCTCCCACTATCCCAACCCCCTACACTCTAGCCGAGAGCGCAGACTGCCAAGGCAGAAAATCTGTTCCATAAAGGGAGTACCCAACTAGGAAGGGTAATAAGCCCCTTAGCACTTTGTTAAGTGCTAACACCAAAGTGTGTAGGGAGGGGTTAAGCCCTACAGAAGGCAGCTTTGTATGAAAGGATAGAGTGGGAACTCAGTTGGACTCCCTGAAGGCAAGGCAAGAACAACAGCTCAAGGTTAATGAAGTGCCAGAAGCACCAACCAGAAGAAGCTGACAATATTAATTAATACCTGCCAGAGGGAACCTGCAAATTGGGGCTGAGCCACAGAGGGATGGTCTCTTCAACTGAGGCAGTGGGGATAGGCCAAACACCCACCCACTGAGAACTGAACAACATGGCTAAGAAGCCAAGAAGTCACCCCTAGGGGCAATCAGAAAGAGTTCCCTCAGGATATAATAAATTCTACTCGTTCCCTTTTACTTTGAGGAAAAAGGATCCATCCAGAGAAGAACGGAAATCAAGAGTTATATTTTTTTGGGGGGATTAAAGGCCAACAAGGAAGGAAGAGGAATGAGAAGGGAAGGGGAGACGCCGCAGTAGGAGGCCCGTGAGGGAAGGTGGAGAGAGTGCATGAATAGTGAAGATACAAGAGAAGATCAAGAATTATGGTAGGTAATGTAATTTTCATATCTTCCTTGTCAATCTTCACCATTCATTACTGCTTGGGTGAGTACCAAGCTCTCCCCCCCCCCTTAGAAACCCTGAGGGAACAAGACCCCCAGCCTCCTGCTGGTGGGAAATAGAAGGGGAAGACCCTGGGCTAATCAAACGAGAAGCCTATGGCAGAGGAGAGCTAGGAAGTGTCCCCCCGGGACGGGGAGATGGAGGAAGCCCCTGCAGAAGTCTCCTAGCCCCGGAGGAAAAAAGACGGGTCTCTCGGAAAGTGGAGCGAATCACCCTACGCCGGGCCAGGGGTGATAACCTTGACAGACGAAGCCATGCCGTCCGTCTAATACAAATCAATGTCCCTGAAAGCCTGGAAGCCACCTCACTGGCGTCGTAAGATGCCCTTGCTTGGTGTCTTGCCAGCTCCAGGCCTATAGCAGAGAGGGCAATAGCTTGTCTGGATTGCTCCGTATCAGGCATTGATGCTAGGACTTGGGAAACCATCGACCATAAATGCCTACTGTAGGCAGCATGGCGAGCCTGATGTGAAGCAATGCATAACATAGCACGAGAGGAAGAGAACACTCTTCGCCCCCACCAGTCAAATTGTAGGGAATCTGAGTCCGGTGAGCGGTCATGTGCCAGGCAGCGGCACCTGGAGGGAGTTTCTAGGAATGCCAATCCCGAAGGCGGGTTGGGAAGAGAACCTAGAGACTCCAATGGGGCACAATACCTTCTTCTGCAGTCTGCCAGGGCTGGAACAGGGGCGGCTGGTGACTGCCAGGAATGGATAGATGCCTCCTGGAAGGGAATAGGCCAGGACAGTACCACCAAATGCTAGGCACTGAATTCACTGAGGAATTCACGTGTCTCCTGTTCGGTACTGTCTCGCCTAACAAAGGAGATACGAAGATCCCTCACCATCCTCGAAAGGAATCGCCGCTATTCAGTGAAATCAGCATCGGAGGAGAGATGAGCAGTGGGTTCCTCTCCGAGGAGGGAGATGAGGATGATGGAGAGCTCGAATGTCCAGAGGACTCCTGCGGCGGTGGGGATAGGCGAAACACCCACTCATGCATATATCTAACATATGGGGGAAGGTCACAGCAGAGCCTCTGAATGTCTCCCAGGATAATGGTCCTGTAGGACCGACATGGCCTGGGAGAGAGGGGGTGGCTGCAGAAGAATGGGAGAGGGACACCTACAACGAGGCAACTGTCCTCTGCTGAGGCTCTGAAATCCGGAAAACAGAGCCTGAGCTGGCGGGATCCCGGACAACAAACCAGGTCGCAGAACGGAACCCTGGGGATGCAGAGCCTGGAAGAGCCTAGTAGGGGATCTTCCCCTGTGACAAACCTGGGGCTGCATGGGTCCAGAAGGGTAGCCCACAGCAATGCCACCAGAAGGGTCCCTGGAGCTCGAGAGGGAAAGATGGGGCCCAGCGCTATGGCTCCTACCCGCCACCCCCCGAGGGGTGACAGGTGAAAACCAAGGTGCCTCAACCCGGTCTTTTAACCCCCTGGACTCTGAGAACGCCCTCCTCCTCGACCCCAGTGACACCCCACCCCGAGCAGGTGCAGCAGCACCAGGATTGGCAGCTACCGCAACCCCCTCAGGAGGATGAGCCCCTTCCCCTGCCTCCACGTCATCTCCCTCCAGGGACCCCAGACCACCCCCAGCCTGGGAGGCCTCAGGAGAGGAGACAGAGGAATAGGCGCGCTGGGCTGCCTAACACCTCATCTCACTGGAGACCCTGACTCCGAAAAGTCAGGGTGCCAGGATGAGTCCACATCTGAATCGTCCTCCTCCAAGGAGGAGGAAGAGACCAGCTGGACCTCAATACTGGCCACCCCAGGGGTCTCCAGAGAAACGGCACTGCGAACCGTGCTGGTGCCAGCGGCGGTGCCGGACGATCTCGGACCACCCATAACGCCCAAACCTGGCTCTGACTCCCTGATGGCACCAGTCAGACCCAAGGCACCGCCCTCAGCGCTGGGACCCGACTCTGCGCCGCTAGGAGAGCCGACTGGGCCCACCACGCCGTGAAAGGTGCCACCCTGATCACCGGCACCGCGAACGGCACTGGGATCTGAAGCAGTACGGAAGGCGGTGTCGAGGGTCTACCGATGCCGGGCCCAGCAGACCTGGGCCTCGACACTGGGGGAGCCTGCACCTCCGGAGGGACCACGGCACTCCTCCAACACCGCGAAAGAGGCCTCCTCCTTGGCAAGAGTAGAAGATGAGGAGGCCTCCTCCTCTTCAGACCGTATAGGCCTGGGAGGGGACCTGGAGGAAGGGTCTAGAGATCTTACCTGGGAATCCCTGGAGTGACGCTGTCCCCCAAAAGTCGGCATAGCCTTGCCGATCTTGAACGCAAAGACTTCTAGGACGCGATGGTCCATCAAGAAACAGGCGTCGCACGCATCCATATCATGGTTGGGTCCCAGGCAGTGAAGGCAAACATCATGCCGGTCCATGACGGAAAAATGCCGGCCACAAGAGCACCGACGCATAGGGGCACGGCCTGCCTTCGATTTACGTTTGGCTCCCGAACCTGACATGTTGAGAAATAAACACAAAAACACAGCAAAAAGATCCCGGCGTCGTAAGAAAAAACAGAACGGTCTTACTGGCTAACCACTTCAACGGCGTCGGGATGATCAGAAAGCGGAGAAGGAGTCGCCGCAAGTAGGCCTCTGACGCAGCTGTAAATCTTGCACGCGGAGCAGGTGCAGCCTCGACGGTAGGAGAAACAGAACTGAGATGGAGGAGGAGTCTGTGGCACCTAACGGCCGCCCCTCACGCAGAAGACGCAGCGCCGCCTCTTCAAAGGCAGCGTTGGAGCAGACCTCAAAAAAAAAAAAAAACTCTCCCGTAGCGGGTGCGCGCCTCCAGCACTACCCAAGCAGTAATGAATGGTGAAGATTGACAAGGGAAGATCTGTCAACATGCAGTGAAAGATGCATGCATGCGGATGCTATTCCTTAAGCTGCAGATGGCAGAACTTTTTGAGAATTGGAAGAACCAGGCCTCCGAATATTTTAAAGTTACAGTATCTGCAAAATCCACTTTCATGAACTGTAAAATTGTCTTGTGGGAGCCCATGGCACAAAAGCAAAAAAAGTCTCTCAAGCTGATTTACCAATACTTTTTGGTTTTATTTAGATGTGACAATCAAGCTATATAGAAAAAACAAAATAATGTATAACAACTATGGATTGCCCACCCAAATGGGTAAAAGCAGCTACGCACTAGAACCAAGATGCTGAATCTCAGTTGGGCTATCCTGGGTTAAAAAAAAAAAAGATTACAAGGCTATAGTTCCACTGAGCGATCATGGTGACATCAAAAAAACAATAAGCATGAAGCTCAAGTGGCACCTGAGATACTATCATTTGTTAAGTTCATTTTTTTTAAATGATAAAACTAGTTCTTCATAGAAAAGTATTAGCAAGAAATTTTCACCACAAGCATTTTTGTTTTCTAGTGCTACGACAACACGGGTCTGTCAGTACCTGCAGAATGCTAAAATGTTAGAACTGGAGGATTATGGTACATGCAAAACAGATCCTAGGGCACATTCACTAGAATCACTGTATTATAATATACTGTAAGCCTGTTTTTTCCTGTTGTTTTCAAACCCTGTTCATGTTTTGGAATGTAGAACCCATTGTTCTTAACATTAATGAATGTAAAGAACAAGGCTCAATTTCCCTGCCTCATCATCAGAACACAAGCAAATACAGCATTGTGTGCAGATTCAAAATCAGCTGTTTAAAACACAAGCCGGCGCTTGGATAGTGACACAGGTATACAACAGTCTTGCACTGTATTATAAATAATAAAAAAAATATCTCTGTTGAGAACTCTCAGATTTGCAACACCTCGTTAGTTCGGTGACATCAGGAAGGCACTCTAGCTTCGCTTTTGTGCCCCTGATGTCTCCAAACTAATACTGTGTTGAGAATCTGAGAGTTCTCAATGGAGGAGGGTTAATTATTTTAATTTCATACTAGAATAGATAAGAAACTATCAATAATGGCTACCATTCCATCAAGTGGTTCTGAAGTCACAGAATGATGAAATCTAGCACCCTTGCGTTGAGGTTTTTTTTTTTGGTTATAATGGAATGGCCATTTTTTTCAAAATGTTTATCTATGTCTGATTCCAAGTTCTGTGTTACCTTACTAATGATGTGACATCCGATCCAGAGCATAAAGAACACTGTGATGTCGGAAAAAAACAAGAACATTGGATACCATTCTTTCTCTATGGGGAAACAGTTACCGCTTGCATAACAGATTTATTCTGCAGCAGTCACATATTCATACAGCAATGGGGTAATAAAATGCTGAAGTTCACAAGAAAATAATCCTACAGCATGTAGTATAATACAAATGTACAAGGTGGCCTTTTTTTTTTTTTTTTTTAAATAGACAGGCAGGGTTCCAATACCAAGCTGCGAAACAATTTCCCTTTTGCAGTGCTGTAACAGCTACAGTAGGACATAAGTCTGACCAGCCCCTTCGGTACAAAAAAAACAATTCCATAGGACTGTCCACAGTATACAGCAGGTACAGCTACAGTATGTATTCAATTTTTGAAATCTTGCCCCAGTTAATAGCAGACGCATTAAAATCAGTTGCCAGTTCAAAATCTGTTAACAGTTAAAGCAATTAGTAAGAGCCTACATATACCGTACCTCTCAATGAGAGAAGCAGCAAACAGGATACAACATTTAAACCATTTATTTTTTTTAAAAAAGTACATACATTATAAAATTGTTTAAATGACGTCTAAGTTTCAAGCGAGAGGTCTAACATGCGAATACATAATACCTGGAACAATCACAGAATAAATACATGTAAAAGGCAATAAAACTGCATACTACAGGACAATCTAAATCGCATATTAAAATCCCTTCATGATTAACCATTTTTTTTCAAAGCCAACTAGCTTTTCTCCCATAATACAGGGCATGATCACTCAATTTCATTTTTTTTTTTTTTTTTTTTTTTTTTAACAACTATCTGCTTATCCAGGACAGCTCTACTGAGGTGCAAAATTTTATTTTCAGAGATGGTTCCTGGTTCTGTCTTTGGCTATGAAGTTTACATTCCTGAATAAGAAGCCTGGAATACTGTAGCAAGGATGATGGTTTGGCACACCAGTGTTGACTCTCATATGCCAGTCTCTTCTGCAGTGGGACCACACTTTTGCATTCCATCAGCTATTTTGAGCTAACAAAATGGATAATGCTGAGTTTTTGGCTCAGTATTTGTTTTCCACCGGAAGTGGGGGGTGGGGGGTATGCACCTGAGCCCAGTGCATGATGACTACCAGTCTGCAACACAGAGAAATGTGATAATGGTGACATCAAGGGCTTGCCATTTCACACATTCAACAACAGGGCCTGGTGTTTTAAGCCCAGCACATGGAAAACTGATACAGATTTTGCTGTAAAGTTGTTCTGATAAACTGCTATAGCATTTGCCAATTTTATTTCAGTTAGCTTGATATCTGTAGTATGGTTACCACCGGCATTCTTTCACTTGAACACCAATTCAATATTTAAAAAAAAAAAAACAACAAAAAAAAAAACCACAACTTTTGTTTAGCATCATAGAAACTGGTTTTGCAATATGAAGTGGCGTCAGTAGTTTGGCTTTCTTCAGCTATTACAGCTGCACTGTTCAATTATCACAAGTGAACTTCCCTTTCTTTTTATCGAAACAGTGCAATTAAGAAAACATTATAGTAGTAATGATGGTCCTTCTAATGGGTCCAATAGTGAGCCAATACAAAAACTTCTTTATCATCTTCATGCTAACATGCTGCCTTGGAGATTGGAATGGTGCTGTGGAATCAGAACTTGGTTCAAATGTCACTGACTGGTTACACTCCGTGACTCGTCCACCCATGGCAGGTTTTCACTCCAGAGGGTTGGATGTCCACCTCCCCTACTCTCCTCATCCCAATCACTACTCTTCCTATCTTCTTGTTCAATCTTGTTTTACCTACCTATCACTCCGGTGTACATATGTGTAGTCACTATTACCTGAATTGCCACTCCAGTGTACTTCAGGGTGCATTTTCTGTTCATGTGTAAATACCTGTATATTACCTGCAAATTCTTGTATATTTACATACCAATATTTACTGTACTCTGTATTTTTAAACATACTGTACTCCCTTCTGCCCCTCTCCCAGGACGCATCTGGAAACAAGCTAGCTCAGCTCAGTATGCCTTTCCTGGTGAAACTCGTCAAATAAACGCTGCCATGTGGTGGTGTTCTCGCTAGTGTTCTTGCATCAAATTTGTGCTGAACAGCAAAAGGGAACAGAACTAACTAGTTAAACTGCAATGTTTATAGCAAGCTAAATAGCCCCAAAAAAAAAAAAGGTTTAAAATGTAGAAATTTTTAATCAACAATGCCAAAATATTTTAAAATGATTTTTTGAACTTTGGGGTGTGACTCTTGGTTTACTAACCTTTGAGGGTCCTATATCATATGTTAATTAATGCTGTTCAAACACAGACACACACACACAAAGTATGTGTTTTTGCAACCAATTTCATTTTTCCTGGTCTGATATCATAACTCTGCCCACTTATTTCCTCACTGCATTGAGCTATTACCCTTCCATGTCACGTAAGAAAATCAAAGATGGCGGCCAGCAAGTCCGATTTTGGTGGTGTGGAAGAGACTAATAAAAACTCATCCAGTGAAGGCGATTTAGATTGTTTATAATGCAGAACCTGGTGATGTGTAACCCCTACCATGATGATCCGAATACCTCCGATACAAGCACCAGATCATTTGAATCTACTGATGTGGAGGATGATATATCTGGCCTCCACCATATGAAAGCATTCGGTGACTGGGAACTCAGGACTGGCATGCAGTTTATTTTCATCTGTGCTCAGTTGGACAGTGTTTCTATATTCTGCATACTAAATCCATAAGGGGTGAAGTGTTCAAGTGAGTTATCTCTCTCTCTCTCTTTATATATAGGGTATACATGATGTGCAAGTGTGGAATACAGAAAATATTTGCATGAGTGTAGACTTGACCTTTATACGCCACTCGTGATATCAGAGGTCACTCTGCACTCACGCAAATATTTTCCGCATTCCACACTCGCACATCATGTGTGCGATTTATACAACAGGGCTCTTGTTAATTGTATTATGGTTATTTTGCTGGTTTATTTTATGGTTTGCTGTCTGTTCTCATAGTAGTAGTTCTTAGAACTGGGTTCTGGGTTGGTGACGTGTGTGACTTGCAGTTATTTGATTGACTGTAGTAGTCTTTGGTGTGGTTTGGGTTTGACTTGGTATCTTGTGACGTAGTTTTTTTCTGTGTTGTGATTTGTGAGTTTTGGGGTGTGGTTATCTTGTGCGTGGGAGTTATGGGGCAGTGTATGGTTTCTGGGTGAATTCATGAAGTTTTCTTTCTTTTTTTTTGATGTGTGATTGATTGTGGAGAAGTCAATTTTTTTATTTTTTTAAGGCACATATTTTTATAGTTCGGTGCTTTTGCAACACATTTGTCATTAATTTGTGGGCTACTTTATTTTTAGTATGGGGATCAGTAACAAACTTTAGGAGTGAGTTTTTCTTTTTTTGTATGAATTAACTTTAGTTGAGTGTTTTTATTTCTTTGCAGGAATTCGTGAATGTTGATGAAGTTGTCTCTTCGGTGATTCTTCTTTGTCCAGTTATGTATGTTGTGACTTGTACTTTAGTCTGAGTCACTGTCGTTGTCCAGGGGTCTTGTCTGTTTCAGTGGGTTGCTTTCTTTGCATTGCTTTGCCTTCAGGTGTATTGGGAGCTTGCTGGTAACGTATTTTGAGTGGTTTATTTTTTTTTTTCTGACATATCCACACTGCAGTTTATCTGAGGTTGTTCAACTGTGGATATGTCATGCTGCATTATTCAATGGGAGTGAGTTTAGTAGTATATATAATGACATACTCTCACCCACATTGTATAAATACATATACATACATATCTTGCTAGTGTTCTTTCAATGCCATTTGTCTTAGCTGTTCACCAGTTTTCTTTTCACAGCATCTGTAGTCCAAATGGTTGTTGTCCATGCAGCTGCTTTAATTAAAACATCTCATGGGCCATGTTTTTTCTCCTGTATGTAGTGGTTCAAAAATTAGTCACTGAAGCGCAGGGTACTGATTGCTTAGGGTTACATGCCATTCCAATAAATTTTCTGACATTACAGTGCATGTTATCTCAACACTGGTACAGTTATCTGCTTACTGCAATAAAGTGCTACTGTCAATATTTTTTTATTATAGCCGTGACTGAACACTGATGAGCAACGGCCCCCAATCAACACAGTTGCAGGAGTCTTCTAATTGAATATCTCATTTTCTATTAGCACTGTCATCTGGACCCAGTTACTTTGCTATGCTGTATTATTTGTGCTGTAAAACAAATCTGCAGTCTGAGGTTGTGGTGATGGTGAGTTGGTGTGAGGATTTGTTGTACTACATGATGTGGCTTATTAGACAAAGGTGTGATTAGCGAAATAAGCAAAAAAATGCCATGTAATGAGTTGTCAATGCTCAATAATGCTGCTTTCAGTTTATTCTACACTGTCATTGACTGCTGTGTGTTCTGTTTGTGGCTGCTTTAGGGTGTTCTGTATGTGTCTGTGTTTTGGGTGCAACCAGCAAAGACTGCTATGTGGTCTGTACATGAATTTGATTTGTGGGTGCTACTGACAAAGACTGCTGTGTGTTCTCTTGGTGGCTATGGGTGGTGGGGTCTACCATCAGAGTGCAGTGCACTCTGTTTTTGAGTTTGGGTAGTGAGTGCCATCAGCATAGACTGCGGCATGCTCTTTTGGTGGGTTCCACGGGCACAGACTGCTGTACGCTCTCTCTGTAGCTTTAGGTGGTTGATGCCACAGCACAGACTGCTGTGTACTCTCTTAGTGGCTTTGGGTGGTGCGTGCCACAGGCACAGACAGTGCTTTTTGTTTGTGGCTGCTTTAGGATGTTCTCTCTGTGTCTGAGCTGTGGATGCCACCAGCACAGACTGCTTGTGACTCTGGGGGGGGGGGTACTACTAGCAGAGACCACTATGTGGTCTTTCTGTCTGGATGGTGTGTGCCACTGGCACAGACCACTGTGCAGTCTCTCTGTGGCTTTGTGGGGTGAGTGGGACCAGCAAATCTCATTCTGTATTGCATCAGATTCTCCAACTTGTCATCTGAGAAATGCAATAAACAAATATGAGGTGAAACAGCTGATTGCCAGTCCCAGCGGTGATCAAGCTATACAAAATTAGCCCATGCTGTGGGGACTTGTGTTTTGGAAATCCAAGGACCACAATATTTTCATTAGGTGCATTTTTGCATCCACCCACAACACAGTAATTTGCCATCTTGGTAATTGCCAATAAAATAAAACAATGGCAGGGACAACAGTAAATGTATACAGAAATAATTAGTAAAAATAAACAGCTGCATTTATAACTGTGGCTTTATATATGGTAGCAAAGATAATTACAGCACACTGTAATAATCACACCTGCAGAGTACAGCCCAAAGTAGCATCTGCTGACAGGCATAGAAAATGCTATACAGTGTACTGTACACAAAGTCTGTTTTATATGAAGGCCACTAAAAACACCGCCAGAATGCAAGTTACAGATGCTATACATACGAGCACACGTACTAACAATCTGATAGTGCCGAGATGCAGAATTAATATAATGTCCAACTAATTGCCAGGAGGTTACTGCAGGTTGCTAATCCCTTGATGCACCTTCCCACTTCAATGAAACGAGTGAAAGTGATGCAATGCTCCTTTGCATGACATGGTTTGGTGGTTTTGGGGGGGGGGAGTGGGCCATGGTCTAGCACCAGTTACAGAACAGATGGCTGGTGCTCACAGAGGCTATAAATAAATGACAGGCAGGTAAAAGTTAAACATTTCTTGGACAAAGTACTTGCACTTTTAGCGAATACTCTGTCTGGGGCATTGAAACACAGGTTAAACAAGACAATGGAGAAAGATTAAATATAGAGCTATGACGTGGTGCTATTGTGGCTGGAGGTGTTTTTAATGTAACCCGACACTGGATGTGTGGCTGCTGTGGTGTAGTGGGTTAGGCAGGCCGTTAGGTAGGAAGGTAGGTAGGGTGTTGTGTGCTCGAGTCTAGGTGCCCGAGCGTTTGTGTGTATGAAGTGTGGTGCTGTTTTTTTTTGTTTGTTTTTTTATTATTGTTTAGGAGTTTTTTTTCAGGTGTTAGTCGCCTACTGTTTCAGATGTTTTGTGTTAGTAGTTAGGTGCTGGTTAAGAGGGGTGTGTGTGTTGCGGATGTGTTAGGAGTAAAGTTTCCGATTTTGCTCAAGGAGGATTTCGCTGTCTGGAGATGTCAGTTCAGTTTCTGCAGAGTCGTTGTTTTGACGTGTGCTGTATTTGGAGTGAGCTGTAATTGTAGTTGTGGTATTGTATTCGCCCATATGTTTGGCACTGTTATGAAGTCATTGTTAGCACATGGAACCCTCTTGAGGCTACCACTGAGTTGTTGCACTGCTCCTTGTGCAATGTGTTCTGAGCCCTAAGGGGCACTGCTTACCTGCTTTTTCACAGTAAACTTGTATGAAGGAGACCACCCACCTTGAAATGAGCTTGTCATACCTTGTATCTTTTGTTCTATCAAGATAGTAGTCGAGTACTCTCTTGACATTCAAACAGTGCAATGTTTGTTTACCATGTTGAATTTTTCCTTCTTTATGTGCCTGTTCAGGAATCTTAAGTCCAGAATGGGGCTGCCAATTCCAATTTTTCTTTCTTGTGAGAAAGTACCTTGAGAAGGGATCTCTTCCCACTGTGAGGGAGGGACCTTTTTTATGGCCTTTAGCAATTTCTTTAACTACAGTTCTAACAGGATTTTTTTCTGACATTGAAGTGGAGTAAAAGCCTTTTGGGCCCTTTAGCTTTGGGAAACCTATAAACTGAAGTGCTAAACCCCAACTCACCACTTCCAGCAACCACTTGTCTGTGGTGATGGTCTTCCACTCCTGGAAGTAATGAGTCAAGAGGCCTCCCACTGGTAGGGGTTCCATAGCATCCTGCACAGAGTCAGAGATTTTGTTTTTCTCAACGGTTAGGAGCTGGTGTTTGCTTCTGCCTTGCTTCTCTCCTGCCTCTTAGGGCACCCCGAGATGGTAGTCATGGTATTTATTTTTTATTTTCAAATTTGGTAACCGTGAAAGGCATACTGAACCGAGGCTCGTTTCCAGGTGCAGCAGGGTCTTTAGCCCCTATCCCTACTTCCCCTTCCATGTGACTTGATGAAAGTAGTTCTTTCCTTTTCAGTAAAGTTTTTGTAAGTTGTTTTTTGTTCCTTAGCCTTTTTCATGTAGGCTTCTGTTTTATCCCCAAAGAGGGAGGGACCCTTGAATGGGAACTCCATAGCCTCTGGTTCTGTGTCCCCTGATAGGATGGTTGCTCTGAACCAAATAAACCTCCTCAGAGCTACTGCATATGCTAGTATCCTTGAGGCTGTCTCATTTGCATCCACAGCCATATGGAACTGATATTTGGTGGCGTCTGGTACATCTTTTGCAGTTTCTGCTAGATCACTGCCAATTTCACTGATCATCTTTTCACTTTACGGCCTGCACAGTACTCCAAAGAGATTTCTGGTGCTGTGCAGTGTATTCCATATAACAGCCTACCTTAAATGCAGTGTAGCTTAAGTGTAAATGTTCCTTGCAACATAATACAGGTTTCTGGAATCCCTTTCTGGAGGCATGGTTTCTAGTGACACTTCAGATTTATCACATTCAACTGCTTGCACAACTCCCCTCATGATCAGGGTAGGAATTAAGCAATAATGCATGATGGGTGTGTGCTGTTGTGGGATATACCCACGCCTTGAGTGATGTGTCACAAAGCGCAGCTGAATGACTAACCGCACAAGAAGTGGGTAAATCTCACTACTACACATCCTGAAGTGCATTACTATAATCAATAAAATGAAATCTGTATAAAAAAATAAAATTAATTTGATTCAAAGAAAGTAAACATTTGATCAGCAGGATCTTTGCTAGCTGTCTGTTGCAGGATTTGCTCATGGTCATGTTCTGACCAATGAGGTTACAGGACTTCTGTGATCTATTTTACAACATAAATTCTATCCCCTGCTTCTATTCTTGATGCTCCTTTTCACTTTTTTGTCAATGCCAGGAGTGGAATCTGAATGCTCCAAAACCTTGCTAGTATTTTTGAGGGATCTGTGAATGGTAGTTTTAGCCTTTTAAAAGAGATCCATCCTAGCATACACATAAATTCTGACTCCTCTATACCCCCTCTGTCTCTGTGGAGGACATATCCAGAGTATCAAAATGTGCCTTACAAAAGTGGAATGTGATGAAAAATCCTCATTCGGTCTTGGTGGCAACCAAAACCCTTTTCAGAAGATGTCTCAGATTCAGTTGGTTCCCTCTTATATTTTCTTTTCCTCCAGCACAGGCTTAAACAATGCATGAGTAGCACGGTTTCCCAAGGCCTGGAAAGCATGGCATATTTCTGTAATGTCCTCTGCTGAGGGCATAGCTCTTCTTCTACTGCTGGCTCCTGGTCCCATTTGAGGAAGGTGCAGTCAGATACTTTTCTTTGTGTTTTTCTTGGCAGGTGTTGATGGTACCAGAGCACCTGTATCGTTCTTTTGCTATCCTTAGCATCAGGGTTTCTCCTACTGGATACCCCGAGCTCTTTTTCTGAGTTGGATGATGGCTCAGCAGCTCTGTCTGTCTCTTTGATCAGAGACTGCTGCTTTTCTGCCACCTTAGATTTCTTTGAGAAGTACCTGAAGATGTGTGCTTTCCACCATCCGAAGTACCTCCCTACATTTTTCTTTTAAGAAAGATGTTGGGTAACTCAACAGTAGACTATGACTCTGAGATTTTCCCTTTTCTTTTGTGTTTAAGGGCAGAAAGTTTACACAAATCACAATTTAAATAGCCATGGCAATGGCCCAAACAACCAAAACACAGATCGTGGCAGTCTGCCTTCGCCAAGATTTTGTGACATGATTTTTCATTTTCAAATCCTGTAGGCCTTGCCCTTTTCTTAGGCTTTTCAGTCATATCAATCAACTGAATATAGTCCCAACATTTTTTGCTTGTTCCTTAAGACAGCAAATTTGTAAATCGCTAAATAAAAAAAGTGTAAAATAAGCAGTTACTTTTGTGTTTAACAAAGATAAATGTTACTGCATTAAAGCGGGGACCTTAAAATTATACTATTCTCTGGTTCCAGGGAACTGATCAGCAAGGCCACTGATTTTTACCACAAAATACGGTAAAATGCTAGAATCTAGATTGCCTGCACACTAGTACAAACAAAGAATTTCACGGAATTCGGCATTTTATACCAGATCAGTAAGCCTATACACCTTGTATTTTTCATATAATTGTTCCTGAGCTGTTTTCAATTTGTTTCATTTAATGTTCTGTACAGCAAACCTTTTATTCCGATTATACTAAAAGAATGAGAGTAGAATCCCAGTAAAATTCAGAAATTAGACTTTGTTAGAACACTGAAGGGAGCACTAGCACACAGCAGCATTTGAATGGAGCTCTGATTCCACAGCACAATTCTAATCTCTGAGACATCTAACTGTGGAGATGATGTATTATTTGTATGGCATCACTATTAGACTCACGTTGCTAGAAAAAAAAAACATTCTACAACAAAATTTAAGTGAGTTCATGCGTGTCTGGTTAAATGTCAAAATGTTCACAGTTAGAATTAAGGTACGCTTATGACCATTCTGAATTTACTTTCTTTTTTCCAGTGGCTGTGTTACATTCCAAATGAGGGTGAAGTCCCAGCTCTCACAGGGAGACTCTTTATAAGACTACTATATATGCTGGGTTACCTTTGATTCTAATTCTTAAAGGACTTCTGTTCAAAACAGGGACTTAAAAGCAGTCTTTAATAAACTACACTGGGCTACCCTGCTAAAGAAATGCGGAGAATAATTGTAAATGTGTCAGAAGATGCAGTACAAGAGGTTGCCTTTAGAGTGTGTACAGTATATGTGCACTTACCAGAGCAGGGCTTGATGGTATCAGCTGCCTCTTATTAAATGGATCTACTGTTCATCTTCTCCACCAAAACAAAAGCTACTGGTTCAGAATGAATTTTTTTAATTACTGTCCCTTCTCACAACCGCTCTGATAACCCATTTTGTGAGCTCTCACAGCCCCATCCCACTCTGCTGTCTGACTCTGCACTCCAGAGGACCCACTCTCTGTATTCCTTTGTGGCTTACCCCCCACAACAGAGCCTCTGGGGTGACACCTCCTCCGGGATCCGAATACAGTGGGTGAGTGGGTCCCGTCATACTGGGCAAGCAGGGGAGCTTGAATTTGCTTCTGGTCTTGTCATCCTTTCAGAAAGGGGGTTTATCTGAACTCCCCATTCTTGAAGGGTTGGCATTCACATTCAGTGACAGCATGCCATGAGTGTACTCGTTGCAGAGCTGTGCATCACCTCTTCCACTGTTGTCCCTGCAGACCTACACAACCGTTGGGCTCTCAGGTGGTGTCAATGCAGTGGTAATCTGTTGACCTCACACCCCAAGGAGACAAGTGTCGCATAGGACGTTCAAACCTCCTCCCTAACTGCCCCTTCTATGTCTAGGGCTTATTCCTGAATCCAGGTCATTGTTGTCCTGAGTGGAAACCCTGCTGGCTGCACCAACTGGCAACTTACTGGTTCAGACTTATAAGCACGCAAGAATTTACATGCTAAGAAACTCACTATTTGTCCCTTTAAACACCCTCTTGTTTTCCACCAAACCATGTATCCAATCTTCTGATATGCTTTAAAAAAAACAAACAAAAAAAAAAACTATAATGTATATCATTTAATTACTATAATTTTTATTACTTTTTATGGTCAATTTGGTGTTTTCTTTATCTTCACCATCTACCGACGTCCACTTCTAGCTTCCACGCCATTCTGTTGGTTTAACTATTCAGTGTTTTTCACTTGGCAGTGTGGAATGGATATCACAGAACAACCAGGAACCACAGAAATAATCAGCAGTAAACAGTGGACATAGCTGAGTGTGTTTAAGGTCTTTAAGATGGTTTCCAATCATGATTTCCAGTCACATTGAAAAAGATAAAAGTCTTAGGCCCCAATCAGGAACAGCAGTGAAGGCTATTCCAAAAGTGTAGTTTTAACGCTGGTTGCAATTAAATGGGTTACTTGTGCAAAAAGGCAATCACTTAAAGAATATACAACCTACCGGTAAAATGGAAACCGAGATAAAAAAAAAAAATAGAACATTCATGTTATTTTAAACACAAACAAATGTAACTGGATTACCTCAGGAATCACATTGTCACCTGTTAATTACTGTCCTAACTGCCTTGTATCTTTAGATGAAAAGGCACTATAAAAATCTGAACATAACGCAGTAAAATGAATGAACTTTAAACACCACCCAGCAGAAATGCTTAGAAACTAGATCTAGAATGTTGAGGAGATACCGTTGCAAGTACACTATGAAGTGACCCTTAACAGTATGACTTGATATTCACATTGGTGAGGAAGCACACTCTGAGGTTAAGTCCATGTCAAAACAAGTGAGCGAGTCTGTAAAAAAACAAACCAAAAAAAAAAAAGACAGAAAGAACAAAGTTAGTCTGTAATAGCTTTTTTCCTTTTTGTTGTATTTATCTGCAGTTTACTTATATTTGCTCACCTCTGGGCTGGAAGATCAGAAGGTCGGGGGCTCTAGCTCTACACCATTAGCCTGGGGTAATACCCATAACTAACAGAGTCATGCAGTACAAGGAAGGTATCGCACTGCTGAAGTGCTGTCTTTCTGATGCGACATTAAAAAGCTGGTGACGTTCAGGTGCACTTCAACAAAACATAATATTTAGACACAGTCCACCTTGTATTTCCAATTAGTTCTCTATGTCTTCTCCCCATTATTTATTACAGAAGTAATTTGTATGAATACAGGATTTCTGCTCCTGAGGTGTTTTATCCATTCCTGCTGCTTTCCCCCTACCTGAAGTCACAGCACTGCTTGTGACCTCACAGTCACTCCCATGGCAACAGACTGTGATGTCACAACAGAGGATTATGACTTGGAGTAGGGAGTAAGCCACAGACACAGATGAACTAAAAATAAACTCTAAGGGACAACAATCATATATTCATACACATCCCCTTAGTCATAAATTATGGCGAGGAGAAAAATATAAATGGAATATAAGCAGAATTGTACCTAATTATTATGTTTTTTAAAGTTTTCTTTGAGGCATCCGTAGCTCTTTAAAGAGCAGATTCACAATATTGTAATACTTGTCCCCTCATAGCGTATAACATAGCCTACTTTGTCCTGTGTTGAAAGCCATAAGTAATTATCCTTAGCACTGCTGTGAATAAAAGTTAGAATGCTCGTAAACTTGCCCTGTGTAAAAAGAAACAAACAAAACAAAAAAAAACAGAGGATATACTACGCAGGCTACGCAGCCCGTTTTGTGTTGTCATAAAGCGAAGGCTGGTTATTATACCGATGACTTGAAGAGCTGATCTTCTTAAACATTTTACTACTAGTGTTGCGACTCAAGTAAATCAAAGCGACCACTTGACTAACAGGGACCCTGTTAGTTTAGCGGTCACTTTGATTAATTCAATCGCAACACTAATTAGTAGTAAAATGTTTAAAAAATCAGCCCTTCAAGCCAATGGAGACGCACATGCAGCCTTCATTTGATGACATCACAAACAGGGCTGCGGCGCCTGTGTGTGGGGGGGGGTATTTCGAGCAACATGGAAAGGGGGGATTTTACTAGAGTGTTCAAACTTTTTTTTTTTTACGCAGCACTAAGGAAAATAGTTTATGGACTGGAACTCAGGGCCAGGTAGTCTATGTTCTGTGCTTAGGGGAACCCTTACTAGGGACCTGCTTATTAAACCGTGGTCCCGTCTGGCCATCTCTGTTCACTTTCCAGGAGGAATTTGAAGATCCCCAAGCATTTATTACAGAAAGCAGGGGAGTTTACCTGGTATCATGGCCAACTTTCCCCCGGCCAACAAAAAAGCTTTACGTAACACCCTCACTCAGTGTGCCGTTCCTGGTCAAAAAATGGCAAGTAAATTAATTATAACACATTCTCTGAAGTGATCATCAGACAAATGTTCACTTGTACCTCCAAGCCTGATTACACACTCATGGCTATGCCACTCATGAGCTAACAAGCATGGAGATTTACCTACTGCAACAGCAGATCTCTGACAGAATTTCCTACATTAAGCCACATCATGGAAATGGAAATTACGTACTTACCATAATTGTTGATCTTCTTGGACAGTCTCCATCACTCATTCACGCTAGTGGGATAGCGCCGGAGGCTCTAGGACCAAGCGGGAGCCAAAATCTTTCAGAAGGGTCGGCACCGAGACAGAACCACGCAGGCGCAGCACCGCGAGACTAGCTCGACGTCGACCCTCCAACCACCTCAGTACCTTTTCTACCAAGGAAGTGCAGTGTAACTAATGAAAATAACGTATCTTGTCTTTCTGGGCCTGAGAGGGCCTAGATGGCCTTTGCAAGAAGAGCCAAAGAACAATGTCTTCACAGCCTGAACACAGGACCATGAAGACCAGGAAAGAAAACGAGTGAACTCAGGGATGGTGGTAGTTAGGAACGAGTGATGGACACCGTCCAAGAAGATCAACAATTACGTAAGTACGTCATTTCCATATCTTCCTGGACTAAGTCTCCATCACTCATTCACACTAGTGGGAGAGTACCAAGCTAAAACCAACAACCCTGAGTAGGGTGGTAGGAGATAATGTTCACTCAGAAAGGACGGCCGTGGACTGTCCTGCTAATAAAAAGAGCGGTCTTGGAAAAAGCATCTAGACCTTAGTGCTTACAAGATAAGCGCTTGAGTTGTATCTCACCACTTTGCAGATGACTGCAATGGACACAAAATGAAAGTCTGGCAGAAAGCCGCAACCACTCTAGGAGAGCAGCGAGAACCCGGCCACACAATTTGGTCTAGGACCAAAAAACAATAGCGTCAAAGACATGTATTAATCTAACGTAAAAGGACGTCAGGAACTGAAAAAGCCGTGGGAAAAGTCTACTGGTTCAGGGTAGACCGAAAAGCACAGACGGAAACCCCCCACTACCAAGTATGGCTGACCTCTGAACAACAGGTCCAGGAGCACTTGAGCCACTTACTTGGTGAACAAAAGAAGGTCACTGAAACCTTCCAGATAGAAGCCCAAGGCATGACTTATAAGCCTCTTGTGGTGGTCTGGTAGAAGCAGATCCTACCCACTTTATTTTCCTAAAAGGAATCATCCTACCCCTGTGCATACAACTGTAGTAGCAGTCTCTGAACCCAGGGAAGAGAGGAAAAGTGTACAGGAGGATGTGTCCACTGCGGAAAAATATTCAGGCAGAAAAAAAAAAAAAAAAAAAAGAAAAAAGAAAAACGGGCTGGATTTCTAAGGCAAATAGAGGCAGATGTGCGTCGAGGAGGGACGCAGCAGGACCAAGTTAGGGCTAACCCATTCGTTGAAAATGACTGAATAGCGGCAGAAGTGACTCAATGTGGTGAGGCACTACTCACTCCGGCCTACCTGAAGGGAGTAGGAAAGGACTCAAGTTTGCAAAAAAAACAAACATCACAGCTCCATCACACACTCGGAGAGGACAGCTTCATGAGCGACTGGCACAGAAGCAGTGCACAGGAACCGAAGGTGTGAATATTTGAGAAGCCATCTCAGGAAAAAGACCTACTTGACCTTCGGTCAAGAAAGGAGTATGTCGTCTCTTAAGCTGAAGCAAGCAAGGAAGTAGGAACCCGAGTGTCGACTTGCTGGAAAGTTACTTCTGTTGCTGCGCAGCTCTGCTCAAGAGAAGAAAGCCTGATAAAAAAGGGGGATTAACACACTGGGCAGTCGCCTAGGTCTAGGAAATGTCTCTGAATGAGAGAAAGCACCCTTGGAGAAAGAGATGACCTATACCGCCACTGGATCGGACTCCCCCTAGGGGTAGAAGAAGTCAGGTACTCTTTACCGTATTCTAGAGATGAGCACCTCAGGGGGCTGAGGTGGAACCTGACCAGATCCAAAAGGGTGGTATCGGGTAATTTCAGATAGGCCCTGCGTTGTGATAAATTTCCATTTTTTTTTTTTTTTTTTTTAACCATTAGTCCATTTTGCAAGGATTGCTGGATACAAAAATGACAAAGATGTCCTCCGTCTGAGGGGCAGGAGGAGCCTAAGCATCCATACTGAAATCATGACCGGACTTATAATCACAGCTGGAGACATGTTAACCTCCTGTGCCGAAGAAGGCACCGAAGGGGCAATATCACAAGGGGGCTATATATCCCTGTCAAAGGAATGGAAGCGCCTGAGCGGCTCCCAACCACTGAATTAGAATGTTCCACAGAGTGTAACCGTCTCGACGATTGAAGAGTCCAGATGCAGAAGTGAATGGTCCACGGACGAAGTCTGAAATACTGTAGTGGATCCCATCACTGAGGAACTACTGAATAGATCTTCCATCACAGACTCTGATGATAGAGAGGGTGTGCCCTTCAGTATATAAAATGAGTCATCCGCTGTATTACTAACCACAAGGGTAGGGAGAGACTAATCTAGATGCACTTCTACCCCAGAAGGACTCCTAACGAAGGTCTAGGTCAGAGTCACTAGAGACTCGGCCACCAGGAAGGATGTAAAGGAGCTTGGCACCACGTAGGGAGCCAAGAAAGTGCTGAGCGGAATGAGAGATTCCGCTGGCAGAACAGTATAGAAGAGTTCCATCTGTAGAAAACCGCTGGATGTCACAAGATCCCACGCAGACCACCACTCACTAAGATGTGTGGAAAAAAATAATCTGCAGAACAGGAGTTCATTCTGTGGAAAACATTCTGCCACAAGTTCTGTGGAGAAGAAGTCTGTAGAAGGAAAATCTGTCACTAGTTCTGCCAGACAGCACCCACTAGCACCTCTGTGGCACCAGCATCACTTGTGGCACAGGAGGGTACCAAACAGTGACTATGCCAACCTGGGTGACACCTGAGGGCACCCGGAGTGGTACCTGCAGGCACCCCTGCAGCAATGGCACCCGAGGGCACCCCAACACTCATGGTACCATGGCACCCGAGGGCACCAGTGGCACCCATGAAACACAGCACCCATGGGTGCCCATGGCACCACCCACGGCACCTGCAGGTGCTCAGCACCACTCGCAGCTCCATGAGACACTAGCGGTGCTGGCAACCAATGGCAGCAACAACAGCACCCTCGGCGCCATACAGGATGATAGCGCCGACCCACAGCACCGAGCCACCGCGCCGGCAACGAGGTACGGCACCCACCAAGGCACCGAGCCATGGCGCCGACCCAAACACCAGTGATACCGCCTACGATACCGACGCCAAAACCAGCAGCCGCCATGGCACCGATCCACGGCACTGGACCTGCAGCGTCACCCATGGCATCGGGCACAGTGCCAGGACAAACACCATGGAAAATGCCAATGGAAAATCCTGAGAAGAAGGAGAAAGGTGGTGCCCGTGCCAGCCCCTGTATGGAAAAGAGAGAGGGGAGGTAAGCATGAGGGGTCGACACGATGGCGAAGGCACCAAAAGGGTACCTCGCTCATCCTGATCCAATTGACCTGGCTCCGGTCCAGAGGCTCGGAGGCCCTGAAATCAGGAACACAAGCCAGGAAAACTGGAAGAAGTAGAACCCCCTGCTCCACAGGAGCGGCCCAGAGGTGAAACTGCTCACCTGAGCGCCAACGAGGACAGAGATGGAGTCTGGAGTAGAGAATGTGGCCGTTGGAAGCGGGGCCAAGGGGAACCCACCAAAGTCGGTTCAGGCCTATCGCTCCTCCCAACAAACAATCCTCGTGCATACGTACCAGAGGGCAACCTCGAGTGGCACAGATTCTTCTTCCCCAAAACAGGAAGAAGAGCTCGAGGTTAAGCGGAGCCGGATCCCCTGAACCGCTAGATTTGTGCTTCGGTGAACTGTCCTCCCCCCAAGCACAAGACTGTCCCTAGTCGAATCTCCCCCGGTTTATCAAGGGCAGCGGACCGGACACAGCCCCTCTGCCACAACAAGAGAAAAGGGGATGTTGGGAGGAGGGAGAAGCTCTGCCAAGTTGTGAGGATTGGCTTGAAGGCTCGTAAGTACGGGACCAAGAAAAGGAGCAAGGATCCCATTTAGGAATGACTGATGAAAAGGTTCAACTGAGCCTTTGCACAGCTTGATACACAAAAGGCAGACTCTTTGCACCTCCTGCTATCCCCAACCTCTTACACTCCAGCTGAGAGCTCACAGACTGCCTAGGCAGAAAAACTGTTCCGAAGGAGAGCGCCCAACTAGGATGGGGAGGAAGCCCACTAGCACCCTGTTTTGTGCTAACACAGATGTGTGTAGGGAGGAGGGGGGGGGGATGTGAGCCTCAGGGAGGGCACCCCCTGTGAGAGGACAGAGCGGAAACTCAGTCCGACTCCCCAAGGATAGGCAAGCAGATCACCAGATCAAGGCAATGGATTGCCAGGACAGTGTTTGACTAGCAAAGGCTGGTGCAACTGGAGATTTAACCTGCCAAACAGGACCCAGAAAAGGGAACCGAACAAAGATGAACGGTTTCTCTAACTGTGAATTGAACAACATGGCTAAAGAAGGAGCCAAGAGGTCACCCCCAGGGGCAATCAGAAAGAGTTCCCTTAGGATAGAGATAAATACTACTTGTTCCTCTCCCCTGCCAATAAGAGGATCCGCTCTGAGAGAAGAATGGAAGGCTCAAGAAATGCCTTTTTTTTTGCATGAAAGGAGAGGGGAGGAACGAGCAGGGAGGCAGAGAAGCCGAAGAAGGAGGCCCATGAGGGGAAGGTGGGCGGGTATCAGTAATGAATGGTGAAGATACAAGAGAAGATCAAGAATTACGGTAGGTATGTAATTTCCATATCTTCCCTTGTCAATCTTCACCATTCATTACTGCTTGGGTAAGTACCAAGCCCCTCCGAAGAGAGGACTAGGAAAGCCCTGAAAGAACAAGACCCTCAGCCTGCTGCTGGTGAAAAGCAGAAGGAAGAGACCCTGGCCTAAAAGACAGGAGTCTAAGGCCGAGGAGAGCTAGGAGGTGTCCCTTGGAGACAGAGGAAGCCCCTGTAGAAGCCTTCCAGCCCTGGTGGAAAAGAGGTGGCTCCCTCGGAAAGTGGAGCGAATCACCCTATGTCGGGCCAGGGGTGACAATCTTGATAGATGAAGCCATGCCGTCCACCTAATGCAAATCGCTGTCCCCGCAAGCCTGGAAGCCATCTCACTGCCGTTATAGGATGCCCTTGCTTGGTGCTTTGCCAGTTTCAGGCCTACAGTGGAGAGGGCAATAGCCTGTCTAGATTGCTCTGAATCAGGCATTGATGCTAGGACTTGGGAGAGCATTGACCATAAATGCCTACTGTAGGCAGCATGGTGAGCCTGATGTGATGCGATGCATAACATCGCACAAGAGGAAGAGAACACTCTTCGTCCCCACCGGTCAAATTGTAGGGAATCAGAGTCCGGTGGATGGTCGTGCACCAGGCGACGGGGCCCGGAGGGAGTCTCTAGGGACACCAATCCCGTGGGCAGGTTGGGGAGTGTACCCAGAGAATCCAGTGGGGCACAATACCTCCTCCTCCTGCAGTCTACTGGGGCTGGAAAAGGGGCAGATGGAGACTGCTAGGCATGGACAGACGCCTCCTGGAAAGAAATAGACCAGGATTGTACCACCAGATATTGGGCACTGAATTCCCCAAGGAATTCACGCGTCTCCCGCTTAGTACTGTCATGTCTGAGAAATGAGATATGGAGATCCTCAACCATCCTCCACAGGAATCGCTGATAGTCCATGAAATTGGCGTCTGATGAAAGGTGAGCCAAGGGTTCCTCTCCCTCGGAGGAGGGGAACAAGGAAGGTGAGGAGCTTGAATGTCCGGAGGACTCCTGCGGCAGTGGGGAGATGCGAAACACCCACTCATGCATGTACCTAACATATGAGGGGAAGGCCTCCGCAGAGCCTCTCAATGTCTCCCAGGATAACGGGCCTGTAGGACCGACATGGCCTGGGAGGGAGGGAGGTGGCTGCAGAGAAATGGAAGAGGGGCACCTACAAGGAGGCAACTGTCCTCTGCTAGGGCTCTGAAATCCCGGGAACGGAGTCTGAGCTGGCGGGGTCCCGGATATCAATCGAAGTCGCAAAACGGAACCCTGGGGGAGCAAACTCCGGAACAGCCTGGACGGGGAAACCTCCCCTGTGACGCACCTGGAATTGCAATAGGCCAGAAGGGCAACCCGCAGCAACGCCACCAGAGGGGTCCCTTGAGCCCAAGAGGGAGAGACGGGCCTGCAAGCCTGCTCTTCCCTACACCCGAGGGGCGAAGCGGAACTCTCACGCCTCACCCGACCCTCAACCCCGCCATAGGCTCCATCGAACCTGAGGCCTCCCGAGGGGCCCCTGGAGACAGAACCCCTAGTCCACCCTGAGAAGGCACGCCCGCACCGGGAATGGCAGCAGCCACAGCCCCCTCCGAGGAGACAGCCCGCTCCTTAATCCCCAAACTGCCCTCCCTGATGGACTCCAGGCCACCCCCAGCCTGAAGATTCTCGGAGGAAGATGGATCTGGGGACTCAGGAATGGGAACACTGGATCGCCTGACTCCGCGTTCCAGAAAAGACTCTGACTCCAAGGAATCAGGGCACAAGTTGGGTAAACCTCTGAATAGTCTGCCTCCGAGGTGCAGTCGAGCAGAAGGACCTTGATGCTGGCCACCCCAAGAGTCTCTTGAGAAATGGCACCACTAGCAGCACCAGAATCAAGCACAGCGCCGTGAGGTCCCTGCGCATCACCCGCAGCACCAGAGCCCCGCCTCGATCCGCCTATGACTCCAGCTACATCACTGGTGCCGCCTGTGGTACCAGAACCCAACACGGCGCCACTAACAGTTGACCAGGCTCACGGTGCTGTGAGTGGCACCGTAAACCAACGCGGCACCGCGAACAGTGCCAGGATCAGAGACAGCGCCGGAGGGCAACGTTCAAGGGTCCACCAATGCCGGACCCAGAAACCGTGGGCCACAACACAGAGAGCCTGCACCTCTGAAGAGGCGACTGCCGAGACGGTCTCTCCATCATGGCCCCGGGAGGGACCACAATGTTCCCCCGATACCGTGAAAGAGGCCTCCTCTTCGGCAAGGCTTGAAGATGAGGAGACCACCTTCTCACCAGACCGTATAGGCCTGGGAGGGAACCCGGAGGAAGGGTCTAAAGACCTGGCCTGGGAGGCCCAAGAGTGACGCCGTCCTCCAAAGGTTGGCGGGGCCTTGCCGATTTTGAATGCGTGGACTTCGAGAACACGGAGGTCCATCGAGAAACAGGTGTTGCATCTGTCCATATCATGGTTAGGTCCCAGGCACCAAAGGCAGACATCATGCCAGTCCATCATGGAAAAATGACAGCCACAGGAGCACCGAAACATAGGGGCACGGCCTGCCTTCGACTTTCGCTTAGCTCCTGAAGTGGGCATGATGCGAAAATAACCTAAAACACAGAAAATCTCCCGGCGTTGTTGAAAAATAAAATGGAATGGACTTACCGGAGTTAACAGCGTCAGGAAAATCGAACCGGGATGAAGGCGCACTAGGAAAAACACTCTACATGCGCAGCAGGTGCAGCCTCGACGGCGGAAGAAACAGAACTGGGATGGAGGAGGAGTCTGCGGTGCCTAACGGCCACCCCTCGCGCACCATGTAATGCGTCACTCTTGGGGGCAGCACTGACTCCTCTCCAAAAAAAAAAAACTCCCGTGGCGGGTGCGTGTTTCCAGCTTACACCCAAGCAGTAATGAATGGTGATGACTGACAAGGGAAGATCCAGCACTCCTTGCCTTCTGAGATGTGCTGCCACCATAGCCAAGCACTTTGTAAACACCCTGGGAGCAGAGGTGAGAGTGAAGGGAAGGGCTATGAACTGATAATGACCAGATGCCAGCCTGAACCTTAAGTATTTTCTGTGACTGGGCCTGACTGGAATGTGAAAATATGCATCCTTCAGGTCCAAGGATCCCATCCAGTCTCCCTGCAGAAGGGATGGGATCATTGTAGACAGGGTTATCATTTTGAGCTTGTCCTTTTTCAGCTGTTTGTTCAGGAACCTGAGATCCAGAATGGGCTGCCACTCCCTATTTTTTCTTGTGGGTGAGAAAATACCTTGAGTAAAGGTCCTTTCCCCACTGGAAGGGCAGAAATGAAAATTACGTATCTACTGTAATTCTTGGTCTTTCTGTGCATCTTCTCAATTCATCACTGGTGGATTATGGCCGGAGGATCAAGACCCCACGAGAGCAATTTTTTTTAAGGGGAAGGAGCTGGCGCCGGCACAGCACCGCCTTCTAGGTCGACGCACGGCGTGATGCGTGAGGGATGGCCTGCAAACTACTCTGTCTCCTCCTGCACCTCAGTTCTGTGTATGCTGGAGAGCAAAAGTATAAGACAGAAAAGAGGAGGGAGAGGCAAGGGAGACCAAGGGATAGCCAAAGGAAAGGATATGGACAGAAAAAGATATAATGCCGAGATAGAGGACAGTACAACCCTAGGGGTCTGGAACAGGCCTCAGGGCAAGTGAGCGTAGATAAAAGAAGACAGGAAAGAAAGAAAGAAGAGAAGGAGATGCGAGACTCATTTCGACTCTTCCAAGAAGTACCAAGAGGTCAAGAAGAGAGAGAGAGATCAGCTTAGTCATGTTCTAGTAAGAAACTGTTCCCTCCACTCAACTACATGTCTCCCTAAATGGAGCGCCATCACTTAAGAAGAGAGGGGAGACTGAGTGCCAAGCAACCACAGACAGGAACCTGGCTAAAGCCCTCTGCCTTTACACTTGAAACAGAGTCATCACGGGTCTCCCACTCCTGCTTTGAAGTGTTGCTAGGGTGGGGACAGAACCTACCCTGGGGCATAGTCCCTCCTATCCTCTCAAGAACTACATTACAAGAGGAAACCCCCACTCCCGCCACCCTGGGTGGAAGGGTCTGAAGAAGGAGGGTTGCTGCCAAAATCAGACAACGCTGAAGGTAGTGGGGTGGCAAAAATATACCCAAAGGTAAAGAGAGGTGTCCCCAGAGCCCTCTGAGTTCCTGCAACGCAGAGTAGGGCCTCCTTACACCTAGACAGGGAGCAGAGAGAACCGGGTCCAGGAGGGCCCGGTTCTCCTGAGGGGAGACCCTCATCAGGGTCGCAGGAAGAGAGCCCCAGGAAGCGCCATCCTAAGTCGAAACAGCTCTGCTTGCCCCCTCCAAAGGAAAGGACCCCAACATCTAAAAGAGGACCAGAGAATCCTGAGGTACCAGCAGGACACAGCCCACAATGGCCTCAACTGGGGAAAAACAAGCAAGGGGGAAGGCACTGCCCAGAATCTGGGGCCCAAGAGGGGAAGGTGGGAAGCAGTGATGAAGAGCTCGAGGCCGAACGGTGCCAAGAGTGCGACCGTTTTCTTTTATGCTTCCGGGGGGACCGCCCATCCCCCCCTGGGCATCAGACCGTCCATCGTCAGACCCTCCCTCCGGAGAGTGCAGCAGACCGGACCCAGCCTGGCTGACTGAACAGCTTTCATACAAAGCCTCCCTACTGTCACCTGATCTGCTCATGGTCGACTCCATCAAAGGAAGGCTGAAGACTTTTTTTTTTTTTTTTTTAATAAGTAAAGTTTAAAAGTAACCAGTACTTATTTCGAGATGAATTAAAAATGATAAACTGAAAACTATGCTGCTAGTTTGAGGTTTGACAACCCGGCGGGCAAGGGACGTTGTCACTGAAGCGTACTCGACAGCGGGGAAAAAAGGAACTGAGGCGGTTGGAGGGTCTACGCTGAGATAGTCATTGCTGCATGAGCCGAGGCTCGCGGTGCCACTTCTCGCAGCTCCATCTCTGGCGCCGGCCCTCCTGCAAAAAGTTTGCTACTGCTGGGTCCCAGTGCCTCCTGTAAAGATCCCATCAGTGTGAATGAGTGGTGGAGACTATACGTCCAGGAAGATCAAGCAGTAAGGAAGTTTAACTTCGACACAGAAGTAACTAGACGAAAGATAAAAAGATCAGAAAGTAGACACAAGAGAGTAGGAGCCCCTGTCTTGGAGGTGATGTTCCATTCCTGGAAGAAGTGAGACAGCCTTCCTCCCACTGGCAATGGATGGGCGACCTGGACAGACTTTTCTGGGGTTCTACCTGGGATGCTCTTTAGATGCGGTGGTCTGGATAGCCCATTTGGAAGCCCTTCCATCCCTGCCCTTAAAGAAACCTCTCGTGAGAGAAATCGTAGGGCATGAAGGCATGTGAATAATAACCCCTACTTCTGCCTCCCCTTCCATAAGGCCTACAGGAAGTGGAGGCTTTTCCTTCTCACAGTTGCTTTTATAGGTGGCCTTGTACTCTTCCACCTTTTTCATATACTGTATGCCTCTGGCTTGTCACTAAACAAGGAATTGTTCTCACATGGGAAATCCACGGACTATGACGAAGTGTCCTGGGACAGGTTAGTGGTCCTGAGCTAGGCAAACCTCCTTAAACACAGTGCATGGTCCATAACCCTAGAGGCAGCGTCGCTGGTGTCTACAGCCATATGGAACTGACATTTAGTAGCATCAAGAGCAGATTTGGCTGCATCTACCAAATCTTGTGCCCCGTGACTTTGTCACTTATGGCCAGCACAGAGTTCCAGAGAGCTTTCTGGTACTGCACAGTATAGGCCATATAAGCAGCCTGCTTCAACAGAAGGCAGGCAGTAGTATAAACTTGCTTCCTCATATGGTCCAGCTTCCTGGAATCCTTGTCCAGAGGCTGGGTAGAAAGGGGAACCTTAGCCCAACTGGACCACCCCTTCATGATCTGGGTGTGAGCAGAGGTACTCTACCCCACATTTGTCCAGCTGCTACTACTTCTCAATCTTTTTGTTGATCCCAGGAGTGGAAGCAAGGGTCTGTAACAACTTGCAGTTTGCTTCCTGGAGGAGCTTATGGACAGGCAGAAGCAACCTCTTGGTTTAGGGTTAACCCCATCATATCCAGAAATTCAACTTCTTCCTCATCGTCCATAGTTTCTTGGGTGGACAGGTTGAGGGTATTTACCATCTGTCTAACAAAAGAATAGTGGGAGGAGAAACCCTCAGGGCTCCAGGGAGGGGAACTGAAGTCTTGCTCATGCGTGAAACTGGTCAGGCCATCCTGTGAGTCATGTGTTTGCATCCTGTGTGACACGGTGGATTTTTTATGTTCTAAACTGTGAGTAATAAATCCTTGTATTTAAAAATCTGGTGGACGGTACTGTTCATTTTACTGTGTCTGAACATACTTTCTTTTACTGGCATGTCAGTTCCTGAGCAGCCCTTTTTATGTTGTGTTCTGCTTATGTCATGCCAGTGTCTGAGGGGGCTGTGAGATACTTATATTTGAGGAAACCCAGACTAGATTTCAGTTACTGGCAGGAGATTGTTTTAGATACTTTCAGTTAAAGCATTACCTTAAGGTTGCAGTCCAAAAGTGGCATCAAGACTCTGATGCTTCCATGTTTTTTCCAAATGCACATTAGTATGCTTGATGGAGATTCAGTCCCTGCACTTGTATCACTGTTGTATAAAGTACTGGTACAACTTACAGGCATGGTCTACATACCAAGTATGATGGAGGTGAGAAAATGACCTTGCCACCCAAACAGAATCCACTCAGTGGAATAGATATTTAGTGAATCTTTACAGGATAACATCCTCACAGACAGCAAGAATTCACGTGGAATTCAACTCTTCAGTTTTCTTGCTTGCCACAAATTGTATCTAAATTCCACGCCACAGTATCTGCAACTTGCTGGAGACACTGTAGAATTGCACCACCCACCCATGGACTCATCAATCCATCCTGTCCTCAAGTTGTACCCTTTTGGGCATAATTACAAATGGCACTACAAAATGTTTCTGGGGAAGGGTTTTGTATTTCACATAAAATTCTCCTTTTCCTGGATCTCCCCCAAGGGTTTCAAGGTCCACATACAAGGAAATTACCTATTTCCCAAGTAGTGGTCAAAAAAATGAATCACTAAGCAATGGCTTACTCCTAATATTCCTAGCATATCTCAGTGGCAGGGGTAATGCTCTCAGTGTATGACATGCAGACATACAACTTAACGGCGAATTTAAAGTAATCAGTTACTAAACGTGACTCCATTTGGGGGCAGTGGATACAATACATGTTGGGACAAAGACTGCATTTTGTACGCTGACAGAGTTGAGCTAAGTGACACCACGGATGTGTACTTGTGTAAAGTATTTTACGTAATATGTGGACTATGCTTTTAATAAATTATTACTTAGCTGCAATGCACTGTTTGTTGTATGACTGTTGTCTATTGTGGAAAAGTTCAAAAAAACTTTCAAAACACAGACATTTAAAACAAAAACACAAAAAAGCCCCCACTTCCAGAGTGTTGCTGTGAAGCACTGTATCCAGAGGGTTCCATTAGCTCTTGGTTCTGAAGGGGCCAACATGAGTACCCCAACCCAAACCTGAGAATGGCCAGAGGAAAGGGTACCCCGTTTCTCTACGCTGGAGTGGTCTAACCACCGGAGCAGAGAATGAGAGAAGTGACCTGTATGACGCACTCCAGTTCATCTGAGTGTTGTGCCCACTGCACTCTGAGGAATCGTTGAGGGATCCTCAAATGGAGGCAGGGCTGCAGGATAGTGAACATGGCAGCCACCATCAGGCTGATCAGTTTCAGAAGATATCTGGTGAACACATAATCACTGGACAAAATCAGCCTTGATGAGCCACCAGTGCCATGGCACGGTCTGAGAGCAGAGACGCCCAACCCAGCCCCGTGTCCAGAACAACCCCTATGTACTGGGGCTTTTGGCAGGGGCTAAGGACTGACTTCAGCTCACTGACCAGTATGCCCAGCAGGTCAAACAACTGTCAGGTCCTTAACATATTACAAACAATGGCTTCCCTCAACATGGCCTTTAACCGCTAATCGTTTATGCAGGTCATCTACCACTGTGACAAATACTTTGGTAAAACCTGGTGCGGAACACGAAACAAAGGGCAAGACACAAAAAGAACAGTTACTTAAGAACTTACTGTAACAACAGATCTTCGAAGGAATCTCTCATCAGGCCACACCTATGGAACTATAAGCCATCAGGTTCTAGGACTACATGGAAACTTTATCTAACAGTCTACCAGGGGGCTACCCACGACGACGTCTAACGTCATCATCCCTATGTAAATGTGGGTGGCCCCCCTTCCCCCACAGATCCCTGCCAGAGACCATGATTGAAAGACTTCACTCCAGGGAACCAGGAGGGAGACATGGGTCTACCCAGATGACAGGGCAGAACACTGCAGACAGACCCTTAAAAGTGAAGGGAAACATGGATCAAGCCCAAATGGCTGCCTTCCAGGAAGCCAGAAAAGGACGAAGTAGCCCAGCTGCCAAGCATGGCTGGACACACAAGGGTATACTAGCTAGGTCTCCCACTAGGGAACCAAGGGGACAGAGAAGATGCTCAGCTCTCTAGAAAGCCGGAGCAACACGTATGCCATCCTGGAGAAAAAAGACGAAGGAGAAATCCCTGAGCCCAAAAAGGGGGATGGAGGGCGGGTCAACATCACCCAATTAAAGAGCTTCCCCCTTACATAACTGTTCTATCTTTTTCGAAGATATCTCTTTTATAGGTCACACCTATGGAATGAGTCTCAAACAGTACAGACCATGAGAAAGTCTGGGCGGCAGAAGGCCTTGAAGCCCACCTAGGTCAAAACATGCCCTTCCTCTAGACAGAAGCAATGTCCAGACTGAAATACTTTGTGAAAGTGTGGACAGGACCCCAAATTGCTGCAGCATAGATATCTGCAGGGAACACACTCCTGAAACATTTAACCGAAGAGGCCATGACCCGGGGTGACTGGCCACGCAGAACTCCAGGAAGTTCCTTACAGTACATCCTGTAACAAAAAGCAACGCAGCTGGCCAACCACTTGGACTGGCACTGCCTGAAAACTGGGATGCATTTTTCTCTGGGGTAAAACAAACAAATAACTGCGAGGACTTCCTGCACTCCTTCGTACGGTGTATACAGCACCCAAGTGTACTATGCACATCTAAAGTATGGAGCAATGCTTCCCCTGGACTGACATGCTCTGGAGAGTAAACTGGCAGGTGGATGGCTTGATTTAAGGTAAACTCAGACACTACCCTTGGTGCAAACTTATGGTGTGTACACAAATACACCCTATCTTTGTGGAAAATCAGATAAGGAGGCTCACACATAAGAGCCTGCAGCTCGGAAATCCTTCGAGTAGAAGAGCAACTAAAAAAATAACGCTTTCCACAACAGAAAGCGTAGCTCACAAGTCATGACTGACTCAAAAGGAGTCAAAGCAAGCTTCTCTAACACAAAAGCCAAGTCTCAAGCTGGGACTGGACTGCGGATGGGAGGTTTCATATGCAGAATGCCTCACAAAAACGTATGGACCACCTCTAGCTGGGCCACTGTATGGTCATCAATAGACACATGGAGAGTTTATACAGCAGCCAAGTGCACTTTGATAAAAGAGTACTGCAGGCCAGCATCTGATAAGAAATGAAAATTACGTACTCACCGTAATTCTTGATCTTCTTGGACAAGTTGAGCCTTGGGTCTGTCATGAGCAGACATAATCACCATAGATTCCTTTTCAGGCTGTGAGGAATAGTAAGGCTTTGTAGTAGTGGATGGATCTTGTTTATCAGTATTCTGAGGGTCTGCAGGCATTGAGCTGGTCTGTGCTAGGCTACCAAAGTAGCATCCTCAAATGCAGAGTACACAGGGGGAATAATTACAGTAGGAGAGACAGAAAACTCCAAGAGCGCAAAGATTTTTCTTGGTGGAATCCTACTCTTCGGCTTGAAATCCCAATTTAGCCTGAACCTGTTTTGGGAAGGCCTGGAGTGAGGCATTCTTCCGCGGACAGCTAGGTGTGTTTTTCACTCTCATCTCACCTCAGAGCAAGATAAAACAGTGGAACTTGAGCCAATAACATCCACCATCTCTTCTTCGTCCGTGGCCTCCTCCCCCCATGTACTCTGGACTGTGTTTCAGGTTATCGATGATGCTGACTGCCATGGGTTGAGGGTCAATGGGACGAAGAGACAACTGAGGAGGAGCCACTGACACTGGCCATTCTGCACTTGGCACTGTGGCAAGAACAGAGAACTGCAGCGTCAATGGAAAGACTGCCGATGAACCAGTCAAAGGCACAGGTGGAGGCAGCGACAACTGGAACAGCTCCAGCACTGTCTGATACAACATCTGTGTGTCAACGGGCCCCAAAGGGGTCGTCCATAGCTGAGCTGTCAACAGGACAATGCACAATGGTGGAACAGGCTGCAAGTCCCCCGCAGTGGAGAGATTAGCCAATGCCAGATCCTGACCTTGGTGTTTGAGAGAAGGCTGGGGGACATGACTCACGGCTGAAGTTGGGACTAGTTATCTCCAGTAGACTTACACCATCTGACAGGCGAACGGGTATTGTCTGGAGAAGTGTCCTTGTCCTTCCTCTGCTTGTCCTTTTCAGAATGGCAGTTTTTCTGCTGATTTCAAAGACGTTTTTTTCTTTCGACGAGTCAGTGATGGTAGCCATCAACTGCAGGGATCAACAGGCTGACTGTGAATGGGGAACAGAAGTGGTTGATAACAGTGAAGCTGCCTGCGCCACAACCTGTTCTCCATTTCTTGAAGCTTTAGAAAAGTTTCCAAAGCCTTCCTGCAACTTCTCCTGGTTACATTCTGGCATAACGAATAGATTAATATCATGCTTTGTACTGAGGCAACAGATGCAAATGGAGTGATCGTCATCTTTGTAAATCTTTATGTCGCCACAATGGCAATAATGGAACAACGGTTCCTTGTCTTTCGGCAGCACCACAAGAACACAAGAAAAATGACGTCAGAAGGGGACCTTATGGTCCATCTAGTCTGCCCTCTTTTCTTGCTAGCCCCCACCCAGCTAAAAGAAGGTTTAAAATATCAAACTTAAAAAAGTTGCAGTGTTAGCTAATATTTGCAAAAGTTTGACAGCGTTGTTCAGCCGTGGAGGACCAATAAATGGTTGCCAGCAGGAAAAAGAAACGAGGCATACTGGGGACGCCCATGTTCAGGGTGGGACAATTCAGTTTGTGAGCTGGTGGTCATTTTTGGCCACTACCTTTCAAAATCTGGTAGCCAAATCAATATTTTTCTATTGGCCATACTTTTTAAAGGCTCAAAAATTATTTTGTTGGCAGATATCCAGTTGATCAGTAACTTTCAAAATCTAGTAGCCAAACCAAGTTTTTTAGTGGCCACTGCCCACCAGATTTGTCCCACCCTGGCCCAGGTTATATAGGCACTGATGAGGTATGTTGATGTGAGCGGCTCCAGCCAATGGACGCGATACTGATGGTTTACAATTTCATGACGTGGCTCAAAGGAGGCAGATATCCTCAAAGATGATCTAATTATACTTTCAGTGCGAGAGTAGTAATCTTTACGTATGACTTCAATACCATCTTCGTACCTTAAGTACAGCCTTAATCTTAGTGTCAGGTCATACTGCAATGTTCTTGTAACTCTTCACTGAAGATTTTAAATTGCATTACTGAGTGTCATTACCTGGTATCTTTGCAACCATATGCTGCTGCTGTTTCTACAGTGTTCTGTCCCCAAGGATTAGGTGCTGCACCTAAATGAGGACACCCCCCCATCCCTGGCGATGACAAAGATAATTAAACTGGAAATAGTGGCTTCATGCGGGGACTGACATTTTACTAAGATTAGTCATTCAGGATGTTCAGTAACTGAAACTGCAGATTAATGTGATTTTATTTATTGTGCCAAACCACTGACAGAATCCCCCCCTATGGACAGCTTACCAAGATGTCTTTCAGCACTGACTTCCGCACCCTCACCGTGCATCAACGATAATTGATCCAAAGTACGTGGAGACATTGGGAAAAGTTCGCTGGTGTTTCCACTGTTTGTTCTGCACACAAATTAAAAACAAGTTTTTTCCACAGTAAGTAAGTTATAATGTAACAAGACCTGCATTCCTTTCACACCTGTTTTCTCACTGTGTGGTTGTATTGCATGCACATCTGAGACTGGGAAAAGACAACAGCAAACTAGGTCAATAGGTTGAAGTTTTGGATTTTAACTAGAAAACTGCAGCTGTATCCAGAATGAGTGACTACAGGGCCCTGTTCTCAAATGATTTTGCCACAGGTACACAACTAAGAAATGCCTTTGAAAAAGGGTCCTTTACAGAGAATCAGCAAGCAGAGGGTGTGCAAATCTTGGGCAACCCCCACCTTCCTCCCCAAGGGTGGAGCATGTCACGACATAAGGGTTACTCACCTGTAACCATAGTTCTAGGAGTGGTACATGGTGCGCATCCACAATTTGGCAGTCTTCCTTCCTTATAATTCTACCCAAAATATCTTCAAACTAAGCTCCTCCCACCCAACTTCCTGGGTGGTATCCTCCTCAGCTCTGACCCGTGATATCAGATCTTGCATGCTAGAAACAGGGAGCTGTGTGCCACTTGCCAGGGGAGGTTGGGTGGGTGGTGTGGCTGTGCACCATATACCACTCCTAGAAAGTACAGTTATGCAACAACTTACCATAACAGATCTTCGAGAGGGGTTCCTGCATTAGGTCATTACACTTAGGACTGCACCTCCTGGCGTCAGGACCACATGGAAAAATTCTAGCTAGCAATGTCTGGCAAGGGACTGCCCCACCTGATGTCACATGATGTCAGCGTGACCGTATACAGTGGGCGGTCCCCACGCCTGCCCTCCAGTTCTCCCACCAGAGACATAGGGTTAGGAGCGACAGGAGAAAAGGAGTAGACTCCTGGAGTATAAATCACAATTAAAATAGCAGTAATGAGGCACAGGACAAGGAGTGGCAGAAGCTTATTTATTTTATTTATTGAATTTTGTTGACCCGATAGGCCCTTTGAGACTAGAAGTCCCTTTTCAGGGGTGACCGGGTGGGGTGGGGTGGAGGAGGGAAATACAGATGGTAACCAACTGACCTTGAACCAGATTAAGCTGTTGGTGGTATTTTTAGTGAATGGGGAAATCTGGCCAGGATACTAGGAAATTCCTTACTTGCCTGTAGGGGAACCTCTGGTCTGAGCGATGGCCACTTGTGTTGAGCCAGCGGAGAGGATAGAGGTGACTGAGCTGGAAGAACAAGCTACTTTGACCAAGAATACTAATGCTGAACCGGAATTGTTTTCTGATGCCAATGGAACGTATGCAGGTATGGCTATTAACTCTATGTTAGAGGATGTTACACTGGTAAATACGGAGGTTGTGGTCCAAGAGGAACTTTATGGTAAAGTTTTGAATGGCTCACAGAGGTCTGCTACAGAGGGTTTACATGCAGATGCATCGAAAGAACTACAGTTAATATTGCAGGAATCTCCCTCCCTACAGTTAATATTGCAGGCATCTCCCTCCTCCTCCCTTGCTACCCTTCCCACTTCTCTCTTCCCCTCCATCCCCTGCTAGTCCCCATCTCTCTCCCACCCCACCTACCATTCTACTCCTCTCACCTACCATTCCACCCCTCTCCCACTCCTCTCCTCCTTTTCCCTCCCTATCACCCTATCTCTTGGTGCTCCACCCCAGACTACCTAGCACTTATCTTTCTGTTCTTACACTTACGACAATGTCAAATCCTTGACTGCCTACCCCTTTTCCCCACCCTCCCTCTTATCCCCCACCCTTACTCCACTTATGTCACCATAGCATGGTTTTCATTTGTATCTGTGTACTGCTATATATACACACACCGTATTGTTAATTGTGCATTATTTGCCACTGACTGTTTACTACTGTGCTAGTCTATACACATGTACTGTCTTCTGCTACTAAGTTAACCTCTTGACCTGTATTGTATCTTACCTCTGCTTACTTCTATGTTAACCTCCTGACCTTGAATTGTATCTTACCACTGTTTTGCTTGCACCCATTGTTGACGCGGAACCTTTGTAAAAGAACACTTGGTTGAAAGGTATTTGTAATCCTAGTAATAAATAAATAAAGAGGCTCGCTTTAAAGCGAGACAAACGGAGCTCCAGATGGCTATTACAGCAGCCCAACAACAGCCTACAGTGATAACAGGCCGAGAAGCCAGAGGTGACAGTACAGCTGCCAGATGCTGATGTGGCAGCTCCTGGATCGGCGGAGAAGCAGGCGCTTTTGAGCGCAGACACAAGCGGCAGTCAGTGCGCTGCAAAAGAACTTCAACAGCAGTTCCATTTATCAGGGTGGATAAGGCAATGGGACCTGATGGCATACATCCCAGAGTACTTAAGGAGCTAAAGGAGGAACTAGCAGAGCCATTAGCAGAACTGTTTAGTGAGTCTCTGAGCACAGGAGAGGTCCCAGAAGACTGGAGAAGGGTTCATGTGATCCCGCTCCACAAGAGTGGTAGCAGGGAGGAGGCAGGGAACTACAGACCAGTCAGTCTTACCTCAGTAGTGGCAAGATTATGGAGGCACTCTTAAGGAAAGGATAGTGCAACACCTGGAATCCATAGGGGCACAGGATCCAAGACAGCATGGGTTTACAAAAGGAAGGTCCTGTCAAACTAATCTCATAGATTTCTTTGACTGGGTAACCAGAGTGGTGGACCAAGGGGAGCAGTTGATGTCGCCTACCTTGACTTCAGCAAAGCTTTTGACACTGTTCCACATAGAAGATTGATAAATAAGCTGGGTAGGCTCGGGTGGTCAGAAGTTGGTCAACTGGGTGGCAAACTGGTTGACGGCAGAAAACAGAGAGTGGTGGTAAATGGTATACAGTCAGAAGAGATGCAAGTCACAAGTGGGGTACCTCAGGGATCAGTCCTGGGGCCAGTCCTCTTCAACATCTTCATTAGTGACCTTGCAGATGGACTAGAGGGTAAGGCTTGTCTGTTTGCAGATGACACCAAGATCTGCAACAGAGTAGATGATCCAGATGGGGTGGACAGAATGAGAAGAGATCTGGATAAACTAGCAGAATGGTCAGAAGAGTGGCAACTGGATTTAATGCAAAGAAGTGCAAATCATGCACATAGGGAAGAGAAACCCTGAAGCCACCTATAGGCTGGAGGAGTTAGCAGTCACAAAGGAAGAAAGAGACTTGGGCATCATCATCATCACTGATGACCTAAAATCATCCAAGCAGACCTCTAAAGCAGTAGGTAAGGCTAGGGGGTGTTAGGGTGTATTAGTAGGGGTATCACAAGTCGTAAGAGGGAGGCAATAATCCCTCTGTACAAGACACTGGTTAGGCCCCATCTGGAGTACTGCGTGCAGTATTGGAGGCCACACCTTCACAAGGACATTAACCAAATTGAGGCAGTCCAGAGAAGGGCAACCAAAATGGTGCAGGGACTGCATCAGAAGACATATGAGGACAGATTAACGGAGCTCAATATGTACACCCTTGAGCAAAGGAGGGAGAGAGGTGATATGATCGAGGCATTCAAACACCTTAAGGGCATAAACAAGGTGAAAGAGTCTAACATGTTTAAATATAAGAAAAATAGCAGGACAAGAGGACACAGCATGAGATTAGAGGGAGGCCGATTAAGGGGGAATGTGAGGAAATTCTTTTTCACAGAAAGGGTGGTGGATGCATGGAATGGCTTACCACAAGAAGTGGTGGCTATGAATACAGTGCAGGGCTTCAAACAGGCATGGGATAGGCATAAGGGAGCAATACAAATGACTATGAATAGATAGGCCACTGACAGAGCAAAGGCCGATGGCACATTTATAAGGTAGAAAAAGAAATGGGCAGACTGGATGGGCCTTGCGGTCCTTATCTGCCGTCAACTTCTATGTTTCTATGTTTCTATGCAGGTACGAGACATTCTCTTTTATTTGTGTTTGCGGGTAATTTATTTACTCCGAATGAGGGATCCTCATTAGGACGGGCTAATTTGAGTATTACGGAACCCAGCTCACAACAAGATGCTGTGCAGGAGGATGTGGGGGGAATTATCTACCAAAAACACAAAACCCAGCAACCTGGTCTGTGGACAAGGCTTTGACTGAAGCCGGCTGGGAAAAATCAATGGAGACAGGTACTTGGATCTTGGGCCCCACAAACTTTTCCATGACTGTACCACATGTATCTAAGTGTACTGAAATATCTGTCCCTCTGGCTAGTGAGTCTAGGTCGACGGACTGGGGAACAGAAATGGCTGTGGCTTCCCCACTTCATATTCCAGACAGTTTGGATTTAACGCAAAACCCAGTTCTTTCAATGGTTAATGGGCTGGTGTCAGGGCCTAGGGATACTAGACAAGCTACAAATCAGCCTGTCGGGTCTTGTGTAAGTTCGGTGGACAGGGATGAAGCACACAACTCTGAAACGACTAGAACCTATGCATCTTTATTTCGTGCCCCCGTTTTTCCTGCTAAATGCCACAATACTATCAGGCTGATATATAAAGGAGGTTTGGATAAATTTCCAGACAGCAAGTATGTGGCTAGAGTTTTATTAAAAGGATCTATGCACTTTACCCCGGTGGAAATTTATGCATTGATACATGTTTTGGGGGAGCCTGTTTTTGATATCAGCTTTAAGTAGGGGAGCAGCTTACAGAAGTTTTGGCCCTTATTATCATACTCTGAAATTATCCCTTTATGGTGCCCTTTGAAATTGTACCTCTAACGAAACCAGCACACAGGATGATAACAGTACTGTTCAGAAACGAGGGGGTGAGTGTGACGGAGTTGGTATACTGCCTAAAGCAAAAATGTACAGTCCAGGGGAACCCACAGCCCATCTTCAGTGAATATCATATTTGGACAGGTGGCTGGAGGGTTCAAGTGATTCTCAACACCTCGGACACTGGGCTAATTCATTTGCCCAACAGTTTTTTTCCTAGGGAAGGACAGAAGGGTTTTGTTTTATTCAGCCCAGCCGAAGGCCTGTTATTGTTGTGGGGCTACTGGGCATCTAAGCAGTATGTGTGACAGACTAAAGTGTATGAATTGCAATGAACTGGGTCATACTTCATGGTTGTGTAGAAATGATCAAGTCTGTAACCTGTGTGAGTTAAAGGGGCACACGTACCACTCTTGTCCTTCGGCTGCCCATAAGAAAAAATTACTCACCTTAGTAATGTTGTTTCTTCTAATGGAGTCTTGCTATATTATGACAATTGCAGTTTGTCCCACCATCAGAACTGCTCTGGAGGTGAAAGAGTTAACTCCCATTCTAAGAATGGAACTTGGAGCGCGAGCTCGGTTAGAGAAGCTCTGTCTGGGTTATTTCAAACCCAAACTGTCAGATCTTTACGAGCAAAACTCACTAAGGTCTGTGTGGAAGCTGTAACCTACACTAGCCAACTGGCTACTTGACTATTAACAAATATTCCTGGTCCCAACACAAAGACTCAAGTCAGGGGACCAGAAGTAATAATATAATATAAGCAAAATATAAGATAAAAGAAAAACACAACACCCCAAAACCCCAAGAAGGGGTGGAAAACATATAATGGGCATAACTAGCGCCCACACAAGGCTGCCCACCCCATACCCAAGTAGAAGTTCTGAGAGGGGCAGGCTGGGGGGGGGGAGGTCATAATATAGCAAGACTCCATTAGAAGAAACAACATTACTAAGGTGAGTGATTTTTTCTTCAAACAACACGAAGTCTTGCTATATCATGACAATTGCAGACTACACAGCAGTACCTCCATGGAGGAGGGACAGACCCTACTTAGGGAATAGGCTCTGAAGCACAGCTGAGCCAAACCGAGCATCTCTCCTGGCCTGGACATCCAGGGAGTAATGCTTGGTGAAAGTGTGTTACGTTTTCCAGGTAGCTGCTTGACATATCTCTAAGATAGGGATGTCTCTGGCAGCAGCTAGAGACGCGGCTGTACCTCTGGTAGAATGAGCCCTCAGGCCAGAGGGGGGAACTTTCCCCAGTTTCTGATAACAAAATTGGATACAAGAGACAATCCACCTGGCCATTGATCTCTTAGTGGCAGGTCTCCCTTTTCCGACCTCACCATAAGTGAGAAAAAGTTGGAGGGATTCGAACCTGTGACCCTTGGTACGTTCTATATAGTAACTTAAGGCCCTCTTAACATCTAAACTGTGCAATCTCCTCTCGCCAGAGGAGGAATGTTCAGTGAAAAACACTGGAAGGGAGATAGCTTGATTAAGATGGAAATCTGAAACCACCTTAGCAAAAATTTCCTGTTAGTCCTGAGGACTACCTTATCCCTGTGGAAAGAAATAAAGTCAGTTTCTACTGACAAGGCTTGCAACTCACTTATGCGCCTGGCAGAAGTGATAGCCACTAGGAAAACAGTTTTCCAAGTTAAGTACTTAAGCTCTTCAGAAAACAGAGGTTCAAAAGGGGGTTGCATTAACTGGGCAATGCAAACATTAAGGTCCCAGGCAGGGGCCGGATCCCTAAAAGGTGGATTAGTATGAAGTAATCCTTTAAAAAACTTGGAACATACAGGGTGAGAGGAGGGCTTTCCTGCTGACACAAAAGCAGAGACAGCTGCCAAATGTACTTTCAGGGTAGCTGGTCTCAGGCCCAAAGAATTAAGATGGACCATATAGTCCAAAACAATGGGCAAATCAGCAGATTCCGGGGAAATATGTTTCCCAGAACACCAAATGGAGAACCTTTTCCACTTAGAATTATAAGTAGTCTAGTGGGAAGGCTTCCTAGAAGCCTTTAGGATTTCAAGAACACCCTGAGAAAGGTGTGGGTCAGCAAATTCTAACTCCTCAAGAGCCAGGCCTTGAGGTTGAGGGACTTGAGGTTCGGATACCAAACTCTCCCCTGGGCACAGGTTAACAGGTTGTGATTCCTGGGGAGACACAGGGGAAGATGGACTGCTAGAGACAGAAGGAGTGGGTACCAGGGCTGCCTGGCCCAATTTGGGGCAATCAGAATCACTCTGCAAGGCTGGGATCTGATTTTGACTAGCACCTTGAATAGGAGAGGAAGGGGGAAAGGCATAAAGAAACTTCCCTTCCCAATCTAGGAGAAAGGCATCCAGGGGGACTGAGCCCAACACTGGGGGCCTGCAACAGAACAGTGGAAGTTGGTGATTGGCTGGGGCTGCAAAAAGATCTATCTGAGGGGTGCCCCATCTGGCAAAAACTATCCCCAGTACTTGAGGATCCAGAGACCATTCGTGATGGCCCTGGGAAATCCTGCTGAGAGCATCTGCTAGGACATTGTCCTTTCCTGGAAGGTGAACTGCTATGAGGGAAGTATTCAGGAATAGGCCAGAGACCACAACTTCATTGCCTCGTGCACAAGGTCAAGACCGAAAGTGCCCCTGCTTGTTGATGTACCACATTGTTGTGGTGTTGTCTGTTCTGACTTGTACCACTTTGTTCTGAACAGACGCAGAAAACACTTGAAGTGCTAAAAAGACAGCTCTGAGTTCCAGCAAACTGATGTGGAGCAGAGACTCTGAGGGGACCACACTCCCTGAGGGAGAGAGGTAGCCCATGTGGGCTGCCCACCCCAGGAGGGAAGCATCCGTAGTGAGGGTCAAGGAGTGAGACAGAGGAATGAAGGGGACCCCCAGTCTTAAATTGCTCTGATCCTGCCACCACTGGAGGGCCTGGATCAGGGTTCGGGTCACTGGGACCAACTTGGAAAGGGGGTCTCTTCTCTGAGACCAAAAGGCTCTCAAGTGAAACTGAATGTCCCTCATCTGAAATCTTGCTCCTTGCACTACAGCTGTGGACGCAGCCATGTGCCCCAGGAGCTGCAAAAAGTGTCTTGCTGGTCGAGAGACCTGCAGAGTGAAGGAGGAGGCCAGAGCCACCAAGTTCCTTACCTTAGAGCGGGTAAGGCTCTGGCCTGCTTTGTGTCCAATTCTGCACCTATGAAGGTGAGCACCTGAACTGGTTCCAGAACTGACTTTGGAAGATTGAGCAAGAAGCCCAGGGAGGTGAGCAGCTGCTGGGTAACTTGCAGGTGAGATTTTACCTGTTCTGGGGACTGGCCTACAATGAGCCAGTCGTCCAGATAGGGAAAGACAGCAATCCTTTGCCTTCTTAAATGAACAACTGCTACTGCCAGACATTTTGTGAATACCCTTGGGGCAGAGGTGAGGCCGAACGGCATTGCTCTGAACTGGTAGTGACCTGAGGGCAGTTCAATCTGAGGTACTTGTGGGAGCTCTGATTAGGACGTGAAAATAGGCATCCTTGAGGTCCAGGGAGGCCAGCCAGTCCCTTGGCCTTAGAGAGGGTAAAATCATTGCCAGAGTTACCATTCTGAACTTTGGTTTCAAAAGGTGTTTGTTCAGATATCTCAGGTCTAAAATGGGCCGCCATTCTCCTGTCTTTTTGGGGTAAGGAAATATCTGGAGTACAGACCCTGCCCTGGTGTAGGGGAGAAACCCTTTCACAGCTCTGAGAGCCAGGAGGGTTGAGACTTCTGTTTCTAAAGTAAAGGTCTCAAAGAGTTTGCAGGTGGGAAAGATCTGATTCTCATCTTTGGGAACTTTTTGAAGCTGAGAACCAGACCCTGGCTTACTACTTCCAGGACCCACTTGTCTGAAGTTAGAGACACCCAGTTCTGAACGGGTAAGCCAACCTGCCCCTACAGGTAAAGGAGAATCGGCCCTGGGCACCCAATCAGGGTGTCTGTTTGGCAGGTGCTTTAGGCTGAGGGGTGGGAGCAGGCCTGCCCACAACCCGCCTGCCTCTCCTCTGAAGAACCCCTCTGAGCATAAGCAGAGGCGGCCTGGTTTGGTAAAAGGCCTGTGAAAAGGCCTACCTCTACCCGGGGGCCTGCCTCTGAGGAGTGACTTGCCGCTCCTTAGCCTGAGCACTCTTATAGGTAGTCCTATATTCATCCATTTTCTTCATATAATTCTCTGTCTGCTCCCCAAACAGAGAATTTCCAACCACAGGAAAATCCATAGCCTTAGTCTGGGTATCCTGTGACAAGCTAGTACACCTGAGCCAGGCCAACCTACGAAAAGCTACAGACGTAGCCATGACTCTAGAGGATACATCATTAAAATCCACAGCAGCATGAAACTGCACCTTAGATGCCTCAATGCCATCAGCAGCCACCTGTTCCAGCTCATTAGCAAGCTGGCCAGAGGCCTGTTTGGCCAAAGCCATGACAGTGCCCATCTAGATTTTTGATACCTTGCTACATAAGCCATGTAATTTGCTTGCCTGAGTCCCAAGGACACTGCCATGTATTGTTTTTTAGCCATGGCATCAATCTTCCTGGAATCCTTGTCAGGAGGACGGGAAGCCAAGGGAATATTAGCTTTATCACAGGCTGCAGCCTGAACCACCCCAACGTGACTGCATTGCTGTGAAAGGAATTCTGTATCAGGACCTGACAGAGTGTACCTCCTGTCCATCTTTTTGTCCACAGGAAGCACAGAATTAGGAGTTTTTAAAATTTTTATTGTTTGTTTCCTAAATGATTTATGCAAGGGAATAGACAATCTCCTAGACTCTGGAATATCCATCATTTCTACAACAATCAGGTTCCTCTTGCTCATCCACAGCTTCCTCCAATGGGAGCTGGAGGGTTTCAGCAACTTTTTGTAAAACATAAAGTGAGAGGGGGACTCAGAAAGCGAAGGGGGAGATTCAAAAGGTCTGTCTGGGAGATGTCCGTTCAATGGGCACACCTAGACCCTCCAAGTCACATTCATACTGTTCATAATCATCCTCCCTCCTCTGGTTCATAAAACTCTTCAACATCATATTCCTGAACCAGGTGGAACCGATCAACCGACCTTTTACCAGACAGTGGCGGTCGGACGGAACCGGAGAAAGTGACTGGACAATCTGAATAGCTCTTGCTATCTCTGCAGCAGTTGGAGAAGGAATTTTGGGCTCACACCTGCTGATTTCCTTGTTTTCTTTACTGGAACTGGCCCCTCCGAGCGAGCTTATGCTTGCCCGAGGAAGTCTCGCCTGGTCAGAGGGCACTCTCTCCAGTTCGGTTGGCACCGAACCAGGCTGGCCATCCGGGTCAGCAGACTTTTTGGCCTCTCGTTCCCTGAGCCTGCCAACTCTCTTATCCAGGGTGGCTGCAGGGAAATTTTTACAAATCTGGCAGTCTGAATTGAGGTGGTCAAACCCCAGACAATATACACATGTGGTGTGTGGGTCAGCCTTGGCAAAGACTTCCCCACAGACATCACAGTGTTGAAACCCAGTGGGCCCGGTTTTTCTTTTGGGTTTCTCAGACATAATGCCAGCCTAACCAAAAACTTGCCCTTTTAAACGGCAGTGCCAGGCAAGACACCCTTATCGGTTCCTAACCGTGTCACGGGTCTTGGAAAAAACGTAATGAAATCCGTTTTTTTAGAACCGATAAGAACCGGGAACCGCACTCTAAAACCTTAAATTTCAAGTTTTAAAACAAGCTGATCGGTTCAAAACCGAACCGATAACATTTACAAGTTCCACACAGAAAATAAACTGTAATTACTTACGATACCACAGACAGAGCTTGAACCGATCAGTTTTGCGGTTAAAATAATATTATTCTCGGTTGATTTGAACCGAGAAAACACTGTATAAACCGAGAAATGAACCGAGCAGTAGGAGAAATCTCCGGAGCGACTGTTCAGTGAGGCGGAGTAAAGAATCTGACAGTTTGGGTTTGAAATAACCCAGACAGAGCTTCTCTAACCGAGCTCGCGCTCCAAGTTCCATTCTTAGAATGGGAGTTAACTCTTTCACCTCCGGAGCAGTTCTGACGGTGGGACAAACTGCAATTGTCATAATATAGCAAGACTTCATGTTGTTTGAATCAGGTTGATCAAGCAGATTGGGACGAATGGAGTCTCACCATAGCTTCGGCGCAGCGTACTAGTGCTCAACGAGCAGCAACTAGGCCCAAGGACACATCCTCAGTTGCTCCTGACACAGCTGTTCAGGCCCCAACTGAATCAGTGACTAGTTTGGCTTCACAGCAGGCCCCCGGCTGCATTACTTCAGGATGAGCTTCCCATTAGGGCGCCACAGCTACAAATGGATTTAACAGTTCTTGCTGATGTGCTTATAGGAAATGAGGGTATGCCCCCCCACCCTGCAGCCTGACCCTCGATCTCCCAGAGAGCAGGTTGTAAGGGCTTCTAGACGCAGGCAGAACTGACAACAACCTGTGTCAAAGATTTCCAAGATCTCTGAAACGCCTACAAAAAATAGGTTTGCCCCCTTGCCAACAGAAGGTGTAGGATCTGCGGATGAGATGGATAGCTTGTCAACTGTCTCATCAATACAGGACCTGGGTTCGGAATTGGAGGATACCTCTGCAAGACCCTGTAGACCCCCCGAAAAATACTGCTAAACTTAATGTTAGGACCACGAGAGCGTCTTCAAAGAAGCCCCCATGAATGGTTTTGTTCCGAAAGGACGTGCTTATATCCCTGTGTATGGAGACTAAACTTTACTAATATTCTAGTAATGTGAATAGTATCAGAAGTTTCCGAAAAAGGCAGGTGGTGTACTCGCACCTTAAGTCCTTTCTCTCTGGAATTTTTTTTCTCCAGGACACTTGGTTACACATTCCACCAGAATTAGAGAGTCCAGTTAAATTCTAGTACTTTGGCCCCTCCTAATGGTCGACTGGGGAAGAGACATGTCCGGGGGTGGCTATATTGTTTAAAGGCATAAAGGTTCATTTGATAAGATTAGTGGATCTAGTGCCTGGACGTGCTTTAATTCTAGATGTTAAAATACAATCTATGCTTTTTAGTCTTATTAATGTATATGCAGACGAATGGGAGAGGGGCACGTACAGCCAGGCAACTGTCCTCTGCTGAGGCTCTGAAATCCATAAAACGGAGCACGAGCTGGCGGGATCCCAGACAATAAACCAGGTCATAGAATGGAACCCTGGGGATGCGAAGCCTGGAAGAGCCTAGCAGGGGATCCTCCCCTGTGACGAACCTGGGGCTGCATGGGTCCAGACGTGGCAGCCCACAGCAACGCCCACCAGAAGGGTCCCTGGAGTTCAAGAGGGAAAACGGGCCCAGCGCTATGGCTCTCGATCGCCTCCCAGAGGGGTGGCGGTGAAGACCAAGGTGCTCTCAAACTGGTCTCGACCTCCGGACTCCAAGAACACCTCCTCCTCAACCCCAGCGACACCCCACCCGAGGAGGTGCAGCACCGGATCAGCAGCTACAATCCCTTTGGATGGAGAGCCCCTCCCTCTGCCTCCATGCCATCCTGGGAGGCCTCAGGAGAGGGCAGCAGAGGAGACAGGGGAACAGGTGCGCTGGGCCGCTAGCACCTGTCTCACTGGAGACCCTGACTCAAGAGTCAAGGGTGCCAGGACAGGTCCACATCTGAATCATCCTCCGAGGAGGAGGAAGAGACCAGCTGGACCACAATACTGGCCACCCTGGGGGTCTCCAGTGAAATGGCACCGCGAATGGCGCTGGATGATCCTGGACCATCCGCAATGCCCAAACCCGGCCCTGACTCTCCAATGGCACTGGTCAGACCCACGGCACTGCCCTCAGCGCCAGGACCCGAGTCAGCACCGCTAGAAGAGCCGACCAGGCCCACGGCACCGCGGGCGGTGCCAAGAGCCAATACAGCACCACCTCTATCACGGGCGCCGCAAGCGGCACTGGTATCCAAAATGGCACTGAAAGGCGGTATCGTGGGTCCACCGATGCCTGGCCCAGCAGACCTAGGCCTCGACACTGGGGGAGCCTGACTGCCAAGGCAGTGTCTCCACCGCGGCCCCGAGAGGGACCCCGGCATTCCTCTGACACCGCGAAACAGGCCTCCTCCTCAGCAAGAGAAGATGAGGAGGCCTCCTCCTCTCCAGATCGTATAGGCCTGAGAGGGGACCTGGAGGAAGGGTCTAGAGACCTTACCTGGGAAACCCTGGAGCGGTGCCGTCCCCTGAAAGTCAGCGGAGCCTTGCTGATCTTGAACGCGTGGACTTCCAGGATGCGACGGTCCATCGAGGAACAGGCGTTGCACGCATCCATATTATGTTGGGTCCAACGGAAAAATGCTGGCCACAGGAGCACCGACAGAGCGCCGCCCACCTTTAGACTTCATGCTTGCCCCCAAACCTGACATGATGCGAACGACATGGCAAAAACAGCACAGCTCTCGGCGTTGTAGAATAACAGAGAAAAAAAACAGAACGGTCTTACCAGTGACGTCAAGAAAAAAGCAGGATGAAGGAGAAGTCTGCGAAGACGGCGTCAATAATGACAACTAGGCCTAGTGGCATACTATTAACTCTACCGCACAGCAGGTGCAGCCTCGACGGTGGGAGAAACAGAACCGAGATGGAGGAGTCTGCGGCACCTAACGGCCGCCCCTCGCGCATGACGCAGCGTGTCACTCTTGTGGGCGGCGCCGTAGCAGCAGACTTTGAAAACAAACAAACTCCCGTGGCAGGTGCACGCCTCCGGCTGACATCCAAGCAGTAATGAATGATGAAGACTGACAAGGGAAGATCTACTTTGTCTTTATGAAACACAGTATACGGAGGGTCTGTGACTAAGGCATGTATTTCAGAGACCCTGCGGGCCGAGGTAATGGCCACTAGGAGGGCCGTTTTCCAAGTGAGGAATTTTAACTCACAGGTAGCTAGAAGCTCGAAAGGTTTTCGAGTGAGCATGTCTAACATCAGATTAATGTCCCAGGCTGCGACTGGACGTCTTATAGAAGGTCTGGTATGCAGAATTCCCTTAAGAAACCTCTTAACCACAGGCAACTGAGCCAGTGACAAGGAAAGTACTGGCTCATGATAAGTTGAAATGGCACAAAGGTGAACCTTAACTGTAGAGTATTGCAGACTTGAATTTGAGAGGTCTAAAAGGTACTCTAGAATTTTATCTTGTAGGCAGGAAAAAGGATTCAAAGAGGATTTTGCACACCAGAACGAAAAACGCTTCCATTTGGCTGTGTAAGTTTTTCTAGTGGCTGGCTTGCGCGCAGCCAGAAGAACATCTGAAACCCTGCAAGAGACATTGAACCTGTTCACTTCTATCTCTTCAGGAGCCGAAGGTGAAGCGACCTCAGATTGTGATGGACCACAGGCCCCTGAGTCAGAAGATTCGTCTGAAGGGGAAGCGGTTTCGGAGGAGTTTCCGACATACTGTTGAGTAGTGGAAACCATATCTGTCGAGGCCAGAAGGGAGCAAGGAGGATCATTTTGCCCCCGACTCGAATTTAGAAGTACTCTCTGGATTAGAGGAAGAGGCAAAAGGCATATAGAAAGAGTTTTGTCCACTGCAGCCTGAACACATCCTGACAGAAAATGCCAGGCTCTGGATTTCTGGAGCAGAAGAAACGCAGTTTTGTGTTCAGTGGGGTTGCAAAAGGTCCAGGTCTGGAGTTCCCCACTCTGCGAATAGTGACTGAGCTAAGGTTGAGTCGAGAGACCATTTGTGAGGATCTGTCTCTGTTCTGCTGAGACGGTCTGCCAGTTCGTTCTGCACCCCCGGCAGGTAGACCGCATGAATTAGAGCCTTATGCTCCAAGCACCATTCCCACACTCTCATCGCTTTCCTGCATAAGGGTAAGAGTGAGCTCCGCCTTGCTTGTTGATGTGATACATCACTGCTTTGTTGTCCATTTGAAGGAGAATATTCTTGTGACAGAAAATGTCCTTCAAAGCCCGGACTGCATAAAGGACGGCTCATCTCCAAGACATTTATGTGAAGCTGGGACTCATCCTGAGCCCATGTACCTTGAGTGTGGAGAGTCTGACAGTGAGTTCCCCACCCCTTCAGGGAGCATCCGTGGTAATGGAGATCCGATGATCCAGAGGAGCAAAGGGGTATCCTTCCAGAAGATTGCCCTCTTGCGACCACCAGGTGAGTGATCTCTTCAGAGGTTCTGCCACCTTGATGAGAAAGGACTGAGGGTGAGTGGTCAGGGACCGCTGAGTACTGAGCATCCATTGAGAGGTTCTCATATGGAGGCGTGCTAGGGGTACAGTGAACACCGAGGATGCCATGAGACCTAGCATCTGCTGCATTGAGAGAGCGGTCACTGAGCTGCTTTCTCTGATGTATCTGGCCATCTGAAGGATATCGCTCCTCCTGTCCTCTAGAAGAAATGCTTTCGCACAGGTGGTGTCCAGGAGAGTTCCTATGAAAAGGAGCCTCTGGGAGGGCTACAGCTGCGATTTTTTGAGGTTTAGCAGGACTCCCATAGACGTGAGAAAGTGTGAAGCCATGGCTACGGTGTCTAGAGTTCCCTGCCTGGAAGGACTTGCTAGAAGCCAACTGTCCAGATATGGGAACACCTGTATTCCGATTTTTCTGAGATGCGCTGTGAGAAATGCACAACACTTTGTAAAAACTTGCGGCGCTGAGGATAGCCCAAAGGGCAGGACTCTGAAGTGAAAATGCTGTCCCAAAGCCACGAACCTTAGGTATTTGTGATGCTTTGGGTGAATAGAAATGTACTGGTAAGCATCCTGCATGTCCAGGGAGGCTAACCAGTCGTGTTGATGAAGCAAAGGTAACAGGGTTCCTAGTGATATCATTATGAATTTCTCTTTGGGAAGGAATTTGTTTAATTTTCCGAGGTCCAAAATGGGGTGCATGCCCCTGGTTTTCTTTGGAACCAGAAAGTAATGGAAGTAGAACCCTGTGCTGCGCTGATCCAGCGGAACTTCTTCCACTGCCCTGTTGTATCTCGGAGGCGAGAAGTTCTGACTGAAGAACTGACAGCCTGGGCTGTCGTCTTGGGGGGACGATCCTGAGGGGTATCCAAAAAATTGAGGGAATACCCCTCGCGGATTATCCAGAGGATCCATTTGTCTGAGGTTATGGACTTCCACTGATTGTAGAAGTGAGTCAGATGACTTCCCACCGCTGAGGAAGAGTCCCCCTCGGGCAGCTGAGGTGGGACTTGGGCCAACAACTCAGAAGGCGGCACTAGGCGCTTTGGGTACCTCCTTCTGCTGCGTTTTCTTTTGGGCTGGGGACTTGTTTTTATTAAACCTCCCTGCCTTGCCTCGAAAGGACTGACGATTATAAAACTGGTGTTTGTTAACACCCCGAGAGGGGCGGGAGGAGGTCGAGCCAGTTTAATGGCTGATCTAGTCTTTTGTGTGGCCTCTAGAGCCTGTTCTACTTGAGGACCGAAGAGATACACACCATCGAAAGGCAACGCCATTACCTGTTGCTGGGCATCATTTGTGAAACCTGACGTGCATAGCCAGGAATGATGGCGGGTACAAATGCCCGCCGCTGCCGCTCGGGAGGCAGCATCGAAGGTGTCCATAGTTGCTTTAACCTGCTGGTTGTTACACTCGATACCCCTGGTTATGGTTTGTGGAAGCTCTTATTTAGTGTTCAACTCCGGCAGAGCTTCAACCATATGTTTGAGCGAATGCCAGAGGATATACTCATATTGAGAGAAATAGCCTTGGTAACTGGCAATACGCATACCTAGGGTGGATGCGGCAAAGACTCTCTTACCTCAAGTGTCTATCTTATGAGATTCTTTGTTAATAGGTTGAGTTGTAGTAGTCTGAGGAAGGACAAACTTATTCTCTGCTAAGACTACAACAGGATCCGCAAAGGCTTGGGTGGCCAAAATGGGTCGATCCTTGGGAGCAGCATATTTTACATCTATGGACTTAGCCACAGAAGGAATGAGAGCAGGATCATTCCATACCATTTGAGAAAGCTTCTCAAAGGAGGGCTGTACCGAAGGAGTCAAACCCATAGAGATGTCCGGAACATGGAGGTATTAGAGTCTTAACAGTTTCCCATGATCAATATCTGTAGTTTGGAGAGAAAGAGTGGAATTCAAGTTTTTCAGCAGAGACTTAATGACAGGTCCTCGACCACAGGCTCTGCAGCAGGGATAGATCCTGCTCCTTCCACATCATCACCCAGCCTAGGGTCTGGGTCAGGCTCAATGTCATCTCCTGACAGCCCAGGAGGGACTGTATGAACAGGAAAGGAGTGAAAATCAGAAGGAAATGAGGAAGGAAAAAGATTCAAAGAAGAGGAGCCCTGAAGACTGGATGACGCCCTAACAGGTCTCGGCGGTGAAGAAGAGCACGGCGCCGAAAAGAGGCATGGCACCAAGAAGAAGCACAGCGCCGAGGACGACGCCAACAAGATGCATGGCACTGAGAAACTCAACGGCGCCGAGGATGGCGCTGAAGACAGCGCTGAGCATGCCATCGATGCAGAGGGCATCGAAAACATCCCAAGACTCAGAAAAACAGGATTTGAGGAGAAAGAAGGATGAATACCAGGAGATGGAGGCATCAGTGTGGCCCCCTGTGCCGCAGCTGTGTGTGTGGGGGGGACACTTAAGCGCGGAGTCGACGGCACCGAAGACAGCCCCGTGTGACTAGGGAGGTCTAACCACCCTACCTGATCTCCCAAAAAGCCCGAAAGGCTTCTGAGTGACCGGGCCAGGCAGCTGGACCAACCTCCGAGCGCACTGCTCCATAAGAGCAGCCCACTGATGAAACTGCTCATCTGAAGACCTACCAGAAGGCGGGGTAGGGCTCCGATGTCGAAGATGTCGGCTACCAGAAACAGAAACCAGCGACTCCGAAGGAGGAGACCGCAACTAGCCCCAATAACTGACCGTGTAATGCCGAGACATATCAGAGGGTGACCTGAAAGGATGCCTTCTCTTGACTTGTCGTCGAGGAAGAACTCGAGGCCGAACGGTACCGAGAATGCGATGGTTTACTTTTATGCTTTCGCAGGGACCATCCACCAACTCGGGCATTGGACTGTCTGTTGGCAGACCCACCCCCCTCCGGAGAAGGTGGCAGACAGGACCCAGCCCAGCTGACTGAACAGGTTTCATACGAAGTCTCCCTACCGTCACCCGACCAGCCCATGGTCGACTCCGACAATGTAGGCTGAGATGTCTTCATTAAATAATAAATAAACTAAGCAATACTTTATTTGAAATATTACTACAAAACAATAAAACTGAAAAACTATGCTGCTAGTTTGAAGTTTGACTCCCGGTGGGTGAGCGACGTTGTCACTGAAGTGCACTCGACGGCGGGAAAAAAGGAACTCAGGCGGTTGGAGGGTCGACGCCGAGGTAGTCATTACCGCACGAGCTGGGGCTTGCAGTGCCGCTCCTCGCGGCTCCATCTCTGGCGCCAACCCTCCAGCACAAAAGTTTGCTCCCGCTGGGTCCTAGTGCCTCTGGCTCAGTTCCCATTAGTGTGAATGAGTGGTGGAGACTTTATGTCCAGGAAGATCAATAATTACGGTAAGTACGTGATTTCCATATCTTCCTGGACTAAGTCTCCATCACTCATTTACACTAGTGGAAGAGTACCATGCTAAAACCAACAACCCTAAGTAGGGTGGTAGGAGACAGGGTTCACTCAGAAAGGATGGCCAAGGACTGTACTGCTAATAAAAAGAGCTGTCTTGTAAGAGCAACAAGAACATAGTGCCTACAAGATAAGCGCTCAAGTTGTAACTCATCACTTTGTAGACGACTGCAATGGACACAAAAATGAAAGTCTGCCAGGAAGCCGCAACCACTCTAGGAGAGTGGCAAGAACCTGGCCTCACAATTTGATCCATGACCAAAATTAATAGCATCAAAGACATGTACTAATGTAACGTAAAGGGACCTCCGGAACTGAAAGAGTCAAAGGTAAAGTCTACTGGTTCATGGTAGACTGGAAAGTGCAGATGGAAACCCCCACTATCAAGTATGGCTAACCTGTAAACAATAGGTCCAGGAGCACTTGAACCCCTTACTTGGTGAGCAAGGGGGTCCAGGTGGGGTTAGCTCAGCAAGGAGAATGGTCTCCCCTTAGTCTCAGGAACCTTCCTAATGGAAGGCCAAGCACGACTTAGAAGCCTCTCGTGGTGGTCTAGTAGAACCAGATCCTACCCACTGCATATTCCAAAGGAATCATCTTGCCCCTGTGTGTACAACTGTAGTAGCAGTCTCTGAACTCAGGGAAGAAAGGAAAAAGTGTACAGGAAGACGTGTCCACTGCGGAAAAAACATTCTGACAGAAAAAAACATGGGCTGGATTTCTAAGGCAAACAGAGGAAGATGTGCGTCGAGGAGGGACACAGCAGAACCAAGTTAGGGCTAACCCATTTGTTGAAGTGACTGAAGGAGGCAGTGACTCAATGCGGTGAGGCACTACCCACTCTGGCCTCCCTTAAGGGAGTAGGAAAAGATTCTAGTTCGTTTGCTGAAAAACAAACATCATAACTCCATCACGCACTTGAAGAGAATAGCTTCATGAGCGAATGGCATGGACCAGTGCGCAGGAAAGTACAGTTACGTAAGAACTTACCGTAACAGTAGATCTTCGAGAACAGCTCTTGCAGCAGGTTACACCATTAGGACCGAAGCCGCCAGGTGCCAGGACCCCACGGAAAAATTCTAGCTAGCTAACTACAGCGGGGACCGCCCCCGACGCCGGTCCCGCCCGACGCCAGGCGTGGTACAAGGGGGCGGTCCCCGACAGGATTCCCCAGTTCTCCGCCGGAGACTTCTTGCCGCAGGCTGACATCAAATGGAGACCTAGGATTCGCCAGAAGACAGAAAGATAACAATTCCTGCTCAGAAAGGCTGAGCCATGCTTCCTCCAAGGGGAAGGTGGGGGAGTAGATTGCTGCAAGAGCTGTTCTCGAAGATCTACTGTTACGGTAAGTTCTTACGTAACTGTACTATCTTACTCGAGACACAGCTCTTGCAGCAGGTTACACCATTAGGACTGATTCCTCAAGCAGTAACGCCTGTCAGAAAATCCGGGAGGAGGAAAATAAAGGATAAAACCAGGTCCTGAACCTAGGACAGGAGACCCTGAAGCACGGCCAAACCAAAACCAGCCCTTCGCCGAGAGGCGGCGTCCAGGCTATAATGCCTGATAAAGGTATGCACAGAACTCCAAGTATTGCAGCGATATAGCAGAAGTGGAAACATTTTTGAGCACTGCAAAGGAAGTAGCCACCCTCTAGTGGAATGACCCGGACTGTACCGGGAGGGCTTTGTTTGATACCATAACAGTGAGAAATACACTGGACAAGCCAGCGAGAAAGGGACTGTTTGGATACTGATTGGCCCATCATTCTCTCAGAGAAGGAAATGAAAAGCTGCTCAGAACTACGAAAGGACTGAGTTCTATTGAGGTAAAACCTCAGGCTGCGGTGAACATCCAGGGTATGGAGCAGAGCCTCTCCTCTATTAGAGTAGTTCGGGAAGTAGACCGGAAGGTCGATATCCTGGTTCAGAGTGAGTGAAGAAACCACCTTAGGCAAGAATTTAGGGTTCGTCCTCAGGGATACTCTGTCCCGGTGGAAAACTAAATAAGGCTCTTTGCACATGAGAGCGTGAAGTTCAGAAATTCTTCTTGCCGAGGTAACAGCAACTAAAAACAACGTTTTCCACGACAGAAAACGTAGCTCGCAATCCGCGGCAGGTTCAAAGGGGGGAAGCGTGAGCTGTTCAAGGACAAAAAGCAAATCCCATGGAGGCACAGGGTCTCTAATAGGAGGCCTAAGGTGCAACACTCCCTAAGAAATTCCCGAGGCGCCCACTTGAGCCACTGCAGATTTCCCACCGGGAGGTGGTAAGTCGAAATGGCACAGAGGTGCACTTTAATAGAGGAGTAGGCTAGACCGAATGAAAGAGGAGAGCAAATATTCTAATATTACTCCACAGGACAACCTAAGGGAAAGGTCGCGTGCTCATGTACTATACACAAAAATACAGGTTACTCACCTGTAACAGGAGTTCTAGGAATGGTATATGTTGTTCATCCACACTCATTGGCAGTATCCTTGCCGCTTTAAATCTTGCGGAAGGTCTTCAAGCTTGCTCCTCCCACCCACCGGGTGGTATAACTCTGACTCCGCCCCATGACGCCTAGATCTGGCCCGCTGGAAGCTCAGGTTGTGCCGCCGGGAGGTAGGTAGTCGTAGGATGAACAACATATACCATTCCTAGAACTCCTGTTACAGGTGAGTAACCTGTATTTCTAGGGACATGGATATGTTGTTCATCCACACTCATTGGCAGACTCCTAGCAGTTCTCCGGGAGGAGGGAGGCAAGACGACACCCCCATATACTTACTTGGGAAAGAGAGACTGGAGAACCGAGGCCCCAAAACCAGCATCCCGCGTGACTCAAGGTCGATGTGGTAGTGGGTAATGAGAGGTGTTTGCTGACTTCAGGTAGCAGCCCTGCAGATTTCCTGGATAGGACGCCCTTGAAGCAGCCACCGCTGCAGCAGTATGGCGGGTAGAATGAGCTCTTATCCTCTGGGAGGCTCTGCCCGCCAACTTATAGCAGAGATCTATGCAGGAGGTTACCCACCTGCTTATCGTCCGCTTGGCTGCAGGTCTGCCAGATGCGGCTTCAGCGAGGTGACAAACAACAGCTGGGCGTAACCTCTCCTCGAATTTCAGCCGAGGCCCTTATAATAAGCGAGCGCCTTCTAGGGTCCAGAGTATGGAGCCTATATTCGGCCTCCGAGGTGTGATTGGGGTAGAACACCGGCAGAGTCAACACCTGGTTAAGGTGAAACTCCGACACCACCTTCGGAAGGAATTTCGGGTGGGGGCGCAGGACAACCTTGTCCCTGTGGAAGACCAGGTAGAGACTCGATGGAAAGCGCCTGGAGCTCTCCCATCCTTCTGGCTGACGTGATAGCCACCAAGAAGGCGGTCTTCCACGACAGGTGAGAGAAAGCACACCTGTGCATAGGTTCGAATGGCTTGCCCATGAGCTTTGCCAGTACCAGCAGTAGATCCTACTGGAGGTGGGGGTTCCCCGTGACTGAGGGGAAATGTGATCAAGGCCTTTGAAAAGCGCCAGACCACCTTCCTCCTGCGCCATCGACTGCTTCCCGCCCGCGCCTGCAAGCAGAGATGGCTGCCAGGTGCACCCTAGGGTCGCCGACCCAAGCCCTTGACTAGAAAGGGACCATAAATAGTCCAAGATGCTTGCCAAGGAACAGGAGGAAGGGTCCAAGCCCTTGTTCTGACACCAAATGGAAAACCTTTCCATTTGAAGGCATAGCATTTTCTGGTCGACTTCACGGGACGCCTCCACTACATTGAGGACCTCGTCGGAAGACCCAAGGCCTGGAACTCTAGCCGCCAGGAACCAGGCGGTCAGGTGCAGGGATTGAAGGTCCGGATGGAACACCTTCCCTGATTGACTGAGAGCAGGTCCGGGCGAGCTGGAAGCCGCCAAGGAGTCCGGAGCTGAGACTGAGGAGATCTGGGTACCAGAACTGGCGAGGCCAGTCTGGGCTATCAGATCACCTGCCTTTGTCCCTCCTCGCCTTGAGAAGCACCTTGTGGATCAAGGGAAATGGGGGAAAGGCATAAAAGAGGCCCGGGGTCCACTGCCTCGAGAAGGCATCCCCCTGCAGCGAGCCCTGCTGAGGGGGGCGGGCATGGAACAGACTCAGCTTCGCGTTCTCCATGGAGGCAAACAGGTCCACCTGAGGTGTGCCCCAAAGGGAGAACAGATGCTGTACTACCTCCGGCAGGAGAGACCACTCGTGGGATGCAGCCCCTATCCGGCTCAGGGCATCGGCCAGGTGTTGGAGGCTCCTGCCACGTGAATGGCTAGGAGATCCGCCTCCAGGCTGCGCACGAGTGACCAACGCGGAGAGCTTCCTTGCATAGAAGCATGGAGCGGCCCCGCCCTGGCGGTTTAGATAGTACATGGTCGCGGTATTGTCCGTCTGACCGGACCACTTGACCCCCGGAGGAACGGAGCAAAGGCGTGAGCTAGGCGGACCGCCGAGCTCCAGCAGGCTGATGTGGCATCGGGACCTCACATGGGACCAGAGGCCATGAGCCCGGTTCCCCAGATGGGCACCCCAACCCATCAAGAGAGGCATCGGTCGACAGAGACCGCCGGCTCGGGCGGATGAACGGGATGCCCTCCTGCAAATGATCTGGAACGGTCCACCACTGGAGAGCGCCCACATCCCCTGTGTCACCGACACAAGCTGGTCCAAGGGATCGCAGCTGCCAGACCACTGGCTGGCCAGTCCCCACTGAAGGGGACGATGTTCCAGCGGCCCAACGGACCACGCTGGTGCAGGCCGCCATGAGACCCAGGAGGCGCAGGAAGTCCCGGCAGGGGCGCATTGCCCAACCAGAAATGATCGGGCAAAGGAGGAAAGAACCCGGCCCTGTCCGCCGGAGCCGCCTGGTCAAGAGAGTCGAGCTGCGCCCGATGAATAGAATCACCTGCTTCGCTCGAAGTCTGACTCTGGCCTCGCTGATAAGGAGGCCCAGTTGAGAGCAGACCTGGAGGCCAGATCTGGACCACTCCGCCTCCTTCCTGGAGGGAGCTGCTATCAGCCAGTCGTCCAGGTAAGGGTACACCGGACCCCTCGGCGCCAAGAGGAATGCTGTCACCACTGCCATGCATTTGGTGAAGACCCTGGGAGCTGGAGACAAGTCAAGGGCATGGCTTGAACTCGAAGAGAGATCCTTCCGCTCGGAAGCGAAGGAATCTCTGGTGAGACGGACGGATAGGGACGTGAAAAAACGCGTCCTGCAAGTCCAGAGAGCAGAACCACACGCCGCGTTCCAAGGATGGTATTATCTGAGCCAGAGTGACCATCCTGAAGGTTCGAGACCTTAGGAACTTGTTTAGGTCGTGTAGGTCGAGAATGGGGCGCCAGCCCCCCGTCCGTTTCGGAACCAGGAAGTACCTGGACACAAACCCTGGGTCTGAAGGAGGGTCCACTACCTCTCTTACCACCTCCTTCTGGAGGAGAGAGCGGCGTCGGCTCGACGAGCCGCCAGTGAGGCTGGGATCCGAAGCCCCAGGGGCGACGGCCTGTAAGGGTGGTGCCTGCTCGAATTCCAGAGGCAGGCCTCTTCCCACCACCTCTAAGACCCACCTGTCCGTGGTAACATGACCAGGTGGAACGGAAGTGCTGGAGCCGTCTCTAATGGGGACCCAGGGGGTGGTGACGGGGATGGGGCGACACCCCCCAGCCTGGCCACTGGGCAGGCTTGGAGGAGGAGGGACCGCCGAGGGACCTCCTGGGCCCTTTCCTCCCTGCCTCCTGTTAGAGGAAGCCGGGCGGCTTGGGTTTGGGATGCCAAGGCCGAGCCTGCTGGGCCCTGACGCTGCTGGGCGGGGCTCGGCCACAGAAGGACGAAAGGGCTTAGGGCTGTGGTTTGCGCCTTGTCCTTCTGAGCGGAAGAGACCGAGTCCAAGGTGGCATTGGACTTCTCGATCCTCTGCAGGTGACCTTCCACCCCAGGGTCAAGAGGTCAGTCCTCAAAAGGGAACATCCGCCAACTTGTGCTGGTATCCGAAGTAAAGGTGGATATCCTCAGCCAAGCTCACGACGCATAGCCACTCGTGGCCGCCACCGATCTGGCACAATGAGTCCCTATATCCAAAGCAGTCTGGAGCTGCTGTTTGGCCACTGCCCTGCCCTGGTCCCGCACCTGCTTAACCGTAGTCTGCAGATCGGCGGGAAGATGAGGGATGACCTCATCCAGGGAGCCCAACAGGCATGAGAAAATGTGCCATGAGGACGGGCCGAACTGGCCTGACGGGCGTCGAGAGGACGCAGCGGACTTTTCGCCTGACGAGTCCACCTCTGACCCTTGTCAGGAGGTTTGTCCATATCCTGGCGCTGCCGGGCTGCCGGAAAACGCTGTCGGTAACCAACCCTCAGCAGAGGGTGTTCAAAACCGGACAAGGAACCGGTAGGGACCGTGACACTTCCTGCCCATCCTGGCCGAAGGCGAGGGCAGGAAGCAGGGCGCTGCCAAAGTTCCAGTGCCGGACCCACTATGGCCTCGCCACCGGAAAGGCCTCCGTCGAGAATCCTCGGTCCAGAATCTCCGTGAGGGGATACCTGGCCCGCTTTGGAACGTGGTTCGAGCTCCATCCCGTAGACCTCGAGATGAGCCGAAGCAGTCCTAGGAAGGACGACGTGCTATCGCCCATTGGACTGACCTTCTGAAGACTCAAGTCCAGTCGCTGGAGAAGAAGGAGGAATCATCTTCGGACTCGAAGAGTCCTCGAAGAGCTGCCTCTGGCCTGAGCCACCCTTCACCTGCCGAGGTCGGTCGGGAGTGAGGGTAACTGACAGCCGATGGGGTAAACCCTTAGCCGACCGAGAATCTCTTGGTCGGAGCCCCACTGGTGGCTGTGGAGGCGGAGGTTCCACCGGAATCGGTGGAGCAGCTGGTTTTGCACGAACAACCGCCTGTATAGGCTCTCGACAAGTCGAAGTTGTGTCGCCGCCCGGTGACAGCCACTTAATGGCCGGGAAGGCGCCTTCGGAGTCGGCTATTCTGGCCAGGAGGAGCTGTTGTAACATAAGGTCTCGCACTGGCTGACGTACTTACGCCAAGCCTCCTCATCCGAGGAGGTGAGGACGAGGACGAGTGGCGACGCCGCCATCAAGGGTGCCGGGACCGAGACCGCTATGACGGTGGGAACGGCTGGACCGCGAAGAGGTCCGAGACCGAGACCGAGAGTCCCGGAATTTCCGGGGTCGGTGCGGGGAGGTGTCGGCCGGAACCGGCACTCCCTTCGGCTCGGAAGGTCCATCCGAGGGCTCCGGAACCGGAGGCACAGACGAGCCCACGGGATCCTCAACTCCTCCCGGGGGAACCGGGGAGAGGGGAATCTCGGCTGCTAAAGGCGACAGCCCGTCCAATGGGTCGAGAAAAATCTCGACTTCATCAGTGGGAGTCTCGGTCAACTGACCTGACGGGGACACCGTGAGGCCAGTGGCCGAAGCCGAGCGGTCGACCGAAGCCGACGGACGACGGCCCGGGGAGAGGGACCTTTCCCGCTCCCAAGAGCGTCGACGGAGGGACTTACCCTTGTCCCTCTTTTTGGACCGAGAATAAGGTCCAGCAGACGCAGGCCCTTCCTTAGTGGAGAGGGACAGACAAAGCTCCTTAAAAAGAAGGCGGTAGGAAGAACCCAGAGAGAGCGGATAAATGCCGCTGCCGAGGAAGATACGGCCTGCGCCCGCCTCCTCTTCGAGGGGCTGCACCATCCGCCGAGCTGATCCGCCGAAACCGCCGCCGCGACACCGCCAACCGGGCCTCCTGACTTCACCGAGGGAAACGCTCGGACGGCCCAGTTGCAATCGGGCAGCACGGTCTTCGAGGACGAGGTCCGAGAAAGATGAGCACAGGTCGCAAGCCCGCGGGTCGTGCTCAAGGCCTACAGCAGACACACGTGAGTGTGTGGATCCGTCCGAGACATCTTCTTCACGCATGGGCATCTCCGAACCGAGTCGATTGTCCATTCGTGAGCCGCGAGGGGGATCAAGACTTTTGCAAATTTTTATTTTAAATCGCAAACGGAGAAATAGGAACTAAGTCGAACGCAGAGCGTTAGGAGGGAACCTGAGCTTCCAAGCGGTAAGGAAGATCTGGCGTCATGGGGCGGAGCCGAGAGTTATACCACCCGGGTGGGTGGGAGGAGCAAGCTTGAAGACCTTCCGGCAAGATTTAAAGCGGCAAGGATACTGCCAATGAGTGTGGATGAACAACATATCCATGTCCCTAGAACGGCGCCATTTCATGGTGTACGTCGCATGCGTTGCCGGCTTTCTGGCTGCAGAAAGGACTTCTGCAACCTCTTGTGAGACCCCGTGACGCAAAATGGCTATGTCTCTAGGAGCCAAGCATGCAGGTTCAAGGAACGTAGGTCCGGGTTGACAAGTGAACCCTTCTCCTGAGACAGTAAGTGGGAGCTGAGCGGCAACGGGAGCGGGGGTTCCTGAGATAGTTGAATCAACAAAGGGAACCAAATCTGTCTGGGCAAAATGGGGCCACTAGGATCATTATTATAGGCTCCTGAGTAGTTTGAGAAGAACTCTCTGGATCAACGGGAAAGGAGGGAAAGCGAGAGGAATCTGTTGGCCCAGGAGAGGGATAACGCGCCTCGCCAGAAAACACCAGGCCCTGGATCTAGCGAAAGCAAAAATGGGCAGTTTTATGCTGGATGGAGAGGCTTAACAAGTCTAGATCTGGAGTTCCCATCGAGAAACAGATCCTCTGCTTACCTTCTTGAAGGAGTTCCCATTCGGTGAACTCTGGCCTGAGAACGACTCAGGCCGCCTGCAACCGTGTTGTCCACTCCGGGAACGTGCACAGTGATCAGATTCGCCGCGTCTCGATTACCAATCCCACACTCTCATGGCCTCCCTGCAAAGGGGTAAGAGTGTGCGCCTCCTTGTTTGTTGAGGTATATATCACCGCCGTGTTGTCTGTCTGAAGTGAAGAGTACACGGTAGGATAACTGACTGAAAGGCCTGCAGGGGCATAGAGGACTGCTCTCATTTCCAGCACATTGATGTGAAGGTGAGCTTCCATCTGGGTCCACGCATTCTGGGACTTTACCCGTCCAGGTGTGCCCCCACCCAAGACCGGAAGCGCCTGTGGTGAGGGTGACCTCCGACGGCGCAATGAACGGGACGCCTGATGAGAGCGTACCCTGGGGCTAGCTACCACTGCCAGTCTTGAATCACTGAATTCGTGAGTCTGACCGGATGCTGCAAGTGGTCTTGCCTTTGGTCCCATTGCACTTTGAGCATCCATTGAGTAATGCGCATGTGGAGTCTTGCGAAAGGACAGTAGGAATGGCCGCAGCCATGTGTCCCGAGCAAGCAAAGGACCGACCTGGCAGGTACAACCTTGCTTAATGATAGTCCCTTATGAGGGATCTGATGCGCCCGCCTGTCGGCCGGAAGAAAGGCTCTTCCCCGAACAGTGTCCAGAACTGCTCCTATGAACTGCAGTCTCGGACGGTACCAGGAGAGACTTCGTAATTTATGAGGATGCCCAGGATCGGAACAGATCCTGGGTGCTTTTGATTGCAGAAGCAACGCCTCTGGAGGCGGCCATGAGAAGCCAGTCGTCCAGGTACGGAACACGAGGTGGCCCTGTCTCCTCAGAGACGCTGCCACGACTGCCATGGTACTGCCAAAGACCTTGTGCGAAGACAGTCCGAAGGAAGGGCTCTGAACTGAAGGTGGTGGTCGAAACTCAAGCGCAGGAACCTCCTGTGCGCCTGAGCTATAGGGATGTGCAGGTAGGCATCCTGTATGTCTAGGGACGCTTAAAAAGGGCCCTGTTTGAGCATGGGATAAGACCCGAAGGGTCACCATGGAATCTCTTGTAAGGACCGACACATTGAGGTCGCTGAGGTCCAAGATTGACGGAGGTCCCCTGTTTTCTTGGGAACCAGGAAGAAGTGGGATAGTATCCTAGTCCTCTCTGGTTCTTCTGGGACGTACTCTATCGCCTCCCTTTCGGTAGCGCCGAGTACTTCTTGCCAGATCAAGGCTTTGTGCTGACCCTGATACCGGAGAGCAAAGGAGGCCTCGAGGTGGCTTTCCCGCGAATTCTATAAAGTGGCCTAGACTGACCAATTGAAGAACCCACCTGTCGGTGGTAATGGCCTGCCATCCCGCAGGAAGTTCTAATGCGCACCCCCGACTATAAACTCCCGTTGATCCTGAGGGGCGGGGGCCGGAAAGGAGTCAGGCTGTGGCGGCAGATGGACCCGCTGGCTGGGCCTGCCTAGGAGAACGCTGGCCTCGGCTGGCGGGGTGTTTGCCCTGGGCTCTACGAAAACCGGAGCCCCTCTGAGGTGCAGCGGAGTGGGTCTGTTGCCTCTGCGTCCGCGCACGAAAACGGCTTTGGTTCCTACGAAAGGAACCAAGCTTAGGTCGGTACATGGCCTGAACCGACCTTACCGCCTTCCCGGCCTCTTGGAGTTTGGTAAGGATCTTTCTGTAGGATTACCAAACAGTACTTCTCCTCAAAAGGGCGCCCAAGATGTTCTTTGGACGTCTGGTAAAACCGAGACGCGCAACCAAGAGTGTCTCCGAGGCAAACGCCAGAAGCTGCTGCTCGGGCCGATGAGTCCGCTGGAGTCATACGCTGTCTTAGCACTTGGGTCCCCACTGCCTGAACCCGCACGTGAGGAGCTGGAAGCATCTCCTCCTTCTGCTCACCTTCGGGCATCTTTTCAGCCGCCTAGACCCTGTTCCCACAAAGCCGCTCTGGAACTGAACCATGTGGGTTAAATAGTTCAGGGATCTGATGGCGCAGGTAGCGGAAGCATACGCAGCCACCAATGCTCCAGTTGTCTTGACTCTGGGGTCCGGCAGGGTGCTCAAATGTTGTGGCTTCTGTGACCGGTCATGTGAGGCTGTGATGACCAGAGAATCGGCCTGAGGATGCTGCGCGCAAGTACTGGTCATCCTAGAGCCTTGTACAAGCTGATCAGCTTTCTCCGTCTCGGCCGGAGCGAGTGGACGCTTCCACGCAGCCTTGGTGACGCCCACGAAAGTGTCAACCAAGGGTGGTACCACCACAGGCTTGGGGTCCTTTGTCAAGATATTTGGCAGTCGTACTCTTTTCGGGTCTAAGTCTTCAGCATCCCATCCCATGTTCTCTTGTATATGTCTCATAATATCAAGGAACGAGGGATCATCCGAGGAGATCTAGGCATCTCACGTGGGTCCGGAGAAGGGATGGAGAGTGGAGATGGGGATCTAGAGGTGGAGTAGTCTGATCCCGTGTCCTCCGTTGAAGGCTGACGTCGGCGCCTCCTGGGTCTCTTGGGGCTGGGTGATCCAGAAGAGGATTTCGACGGAGGTCTCCGGTTATCAGGTCTCCCCTGGGAGGGGCTTTAGGCCCCGGGAGGAACCGCCTGCCGGCCCGAGTGGCTGGGGGGGCAGGAACCGGAGTAGGAGGAGGAGGAGGAGGAGGAGGGGGAACCATGTCTTTTTAATGGTATCCCACCAGTAGGTGAACAGATCTTTCACCTCCACTAGAGAGAGGCCCGACGACGGCCCGGTGCTGGTGGGCGGTCGCCGTCCCGCGCCGCTCCACAGGGGCTCTGGTACGGCGAGGGTTCCCTGGGAGTACCGACGGGACCGGGTCGCCTGCCTGGTCCTCGGGCTGCTCTAGGTCCTCCTCCGATAGAGGCTCCTGACCGATGTCGGTCGGAGGCAACAGGGCCTTCTTCTTTCAGGAGGGTGGGGCCGGTCCTCTACCGGCCCGCTGGGATGTAATGGCCGGCGTCGGTCGCCGGGCGGACGGCTCCAGGAGAAGAAGGGCGCACGGCTGACGGGCTGTCGAGCCGGGCGCCTGGGCTACAGGCCTTTTTAAAGGCGTGAGCTCCAGCTGCCTTGCGTGGAGGCACACGACAAGACCTGACGCCGGGTACCGAGGAGCGGGAACCCGACTTGGCGGTGGTGATGGTGTCGCTCTCGGACTTCGCCAAGGCCCTGAAGGGAGGAAGGCCTGGCAGGATTCTCCTGAGATGAAGGTTTCTTGATTGCAGCCGGGGAGATTTTGAACCGGAGCTACGGGACTCAACTCCTGGAAGGGGACCTGAAGGGCCTCTCCTTCTCTTCTCTCTGCTTGTGGACCCTGGAGCTTTCCCCCTTGGAGGACATGGTCTTCAGTTGTTCCTCCAGAAGAAACGCCTGCAAAGCCTTCTGACGCCGGATCCGGGTACGGCTGTTGAACCCTTGGCAAGAAGGACAGGCCCGGGTATCGTGGTCTGGGCCTAGGCACCGGACGCAGGCTGTGGGGGTCCCTTGAACGGGATCTGCTTTCCACAAGCGCACTTCACTGGATGGCCAGAAGTTGGTGATGACATCAAGATCTTGCTTGAAGATTCTGGAAGATTTTCAAAGTTTTATCGAAAAGAACTATTCACGCTGGCCGCGCTAGACTGGTAAATCAAGGGGTCAGGTAGCTAAGTCGACGGGCGGAAAAGAACTGGGAATCTGGCGGACCGCCCTTTGTACACACGCCTGACGTCGGAGGCGGGACCGACGCCGGGCGGTCCCCGCCGAAGTTAGCTAGCTAGAATTTTTCCGTGGGGTCCTGGCGCCTGGGCGGCTTCCGGTCCTAATGGTGTAACCTGCTGCAAGAGCTTGTCTCAAGTAAGATCCGAAGGTGTGAATATTTGAGAAGCTATCTCAGAAAAGACCTACTTGACCTTCCGTCAAGAAGGAGAACATCGGCTGTTAAGTTAAGCAAGCAAGGAGGTATGAACCTGAGTACCGACTCGGTGGAGAGTAGCTTCTGCTGCAAGGTTCTGCTCAAGAGAAAAGCCTGATAAAAGAAAGGGAATTAACAGACTAGACAGTCGCTAGGTCTAGGAAATGTCTCTAAATGAGAGAGAGATGACCCATACTGTTGCCAGATTGGACTCCCTAGGGGAAGAAGAAGTCAGGTACTCTTTATTGTACTCTGGAGACGAGCACCTCAGGGGCTGAGGCAGAGCCTGACCAGATAAAAAAAAAAGGGTTGTGGGTATCGGGTAAGTTTGGCTAGGCCCTGTGCTGTGATAAAAAAATTTTTTTTTTTTTTTAGTCTGAACCCAACAAGGCTTTCAGGCTATTTCGCAAGGATTGTCTTGATACAAAATGACGAAGATGTCCTCCATCTGAGTGCAGAAGGAGCCTGAGCGTCCATACTGAAATCATGACCAGACTGATAATCACAGCTGGAGAGATGTTAACCACCTGTGCTGAAGAAGCCACCGAAGGGGCAATATCACAAGGGGGCTATATACCCCTATCAAAGGAGCGGAAGAGCCAGAGCGGCTCCCGACCATTAAATTAGAATGTTCCACAGAGTGCAACTGTCTTAACGATTGAAAAAGTCTAGACGCAGAAGTGTATGGTCATTGATGCAGTGTGAAATACTATAGTGGACCCCATTACTGAAGAACTACTGAAAAGATTTTCCATCACGGACTCTGATGATAGGATGTGCCCTTCAGTATATTAAATTAGTCATCTGCTGTATTACTGACCAGAAGAACAGGGAAAGACCCATCTAGATGCACTTTTATCCTAGAAGAACCTACAAGCGGAGAGAGATCTGAGGTCAGAGCCACTAGAGACTCTACCATCAGGAAGGATGTCGAAGAGCTTAGTACCATGTAGGGAGCCGAGAAACTGCTGAGCAGAATGAGATTCTGCTGGCAGAGCAGTATAGCAGAGTTCCATCAGCAGAAAACCGCTGGATGACACAAGATCCCACACAGACCGCCACTCACTAAGATGTTTGGAAAAAAATAATCCGCAGAACAGGAGTTCATTCTGAGATAAACATCCCACCACATGTTCTGTGGAAAGGAAGTCCGAAAAAGGAAAATGTCTCACTAATTCTGCTATACAGCACACACTAGCACCTGTCGGCACCAGCATCACTAAGTGAGGAGGGCACCAAGTGGTGCTTATGCCAACTCTAGGCGGTACCCAAGAGCAGCCTCGGCAGTGCCCAACAGGCACCCCCGGCACCCATGTAGCAATGACACCCGAGGGCGCCCCTGATACCCATGGTACCATGACACCATGGTACCCATGACACCCATGGCAAGAATGGCACCCGAGTGTACCAGTGGCACCCACGGGTGCCTGTGGTGCCACCTGAGGCACACATAGTACTCATGGCACCAGTGGCATCCATGGTGCCCTTGGCACCCATGACATCCGCAGGTGCCTGGTGCCACCAGCGGGTGCATGGTGCCAACCAGACACCCGTGGCACCACTGACGGCGCTGACAACCAACGGCAGCAACAAGAGCACCCACGGCACCGTACAGAGCGATGGTGCAGACTATGGCACAGCGCCGACTAAGGCACCGAGGGACAGCACTATCTGGGATTCAATCAACCCGCCCAGTCAAACAGCCCAGAGGCCCGGAGGTCCCGAAATCAGGAACAGAGCCAGGAAAACTGGAAAGTCAAACCCCTGCTCACAGGAGTGGCCCGGAGGTGAAACTGCCCACTGGAGCTCCAACGAGGACAGAGGTGGAGCTTGGAGTCGAGATGCAGCCTGTGGGAGTGGGGCCAAGAGGAACCCACCAAAGTTGGTTCAGGCCCATCACCCCTTCCGACGAACAGTCCTCATGCAGATGTACCAGCGGGCAACCTCGAAGGCACCGATTCTTCTTCCTCCATTGAGAAAGTGGAGTCGAGGTTGCGGAGCCAGATCCCCGGAACCGCTAGATTTGTGCTTCGGAGGATTGTCCTCCCCCTGAGCACAGGACTGTCCGTAGTCGGACCCCCCCCCCGGCATGTCTTTTACCAGGTCATGGCCTTGTTCCCACAAGGCATTTTGAATTGCACCATGTGGGTCAGGAAATTAAGTGACCTTATGGAGTAAGTTTCTGATGCATATATTTTTCTCCCCATGGAGTTGAGTTGCTTTCATTCACGATCTGGGGGGGTTGTGTACTGAAATGTTGTGGTCTTTGAGACCTGTTATAAGTGGCCATTATGACCACAGAGTCTGCCACTGGTTGGTCTCCTAAATATGGGTCCTTAATAGGAGCCCTGTACAGGCGATCCACCTTCTTGGGGACTGCGGAAGAGAAGGGGTGTTTCGAAGCAGCTTTTGTTATGTCTTGGAAGGTGTCCATTGAAGGTGGGACCACCACTGGTTTGGGGTCCTTTTGTTTTAAATATGACGCCAGTCGGCGTCGTTCGGGATCTAAGTCTTCAGTGTCCCAACCCATAATGTCTTGGATATGTTGCATAATATCCATAAATGTTGGGTTGTCCGGCGGGGACATTGGCAGATCCCATGTGTCTGGAGACGGGACACTAAAGGGCGATGCTGACCTGGACAATTCAGAAGATGAGGAGTGAGACTCATCTGATGATGACCAATCTGATCTCCTAGTGTCTCTTGGCCTCCATGCACTAAGACAGCAGGAAGAAGCGTCTGGGAGGAAACTTCCCGGCGCTTCCTGTCCTTGTAGACTTTTTGTCCTTGGACCTGCCCCTAGGTACTGGACTCTCTTCTCTAGGGTGTGGTCTGTCCGGGCTTTTCTCTTTCAGAGGAGGTGGGTTCTCCACTGGAGGCTTTGTGGGAACCATGTCCTTCCTGATGGTTTCCCACCAATAGGAAAACAATTTCTTAACTTAATTTATGTTAAGGCCGGATGACTGACCTGGCATCAGTTCCCCTCTAGGTGTCTGCCCGTCATCTGTATCAGGCTTTCTGTGGCCTGATGCACCCGTTGGCTGGTCCTTGGGTGGCGTCCAGTCATGTGGGAGGTTTCCTTCCTCCCTGCCTCCTGATGTCTGGTCATCACAAGTCAAGTCAAGTCAAATTTATTTAAAAGACGCCCAATCCCGGAGGCTCTGGGCGCCGTACAAATTTTAAAAAGAACATAATATATAAATATAAATAGAATCACAAATTATAAAATAAATCATAATCTAATCTAATCTAAACATCAAATGCTTGAAAAAATTAAAATGTCTTCAAGCGAGCCTTAAAGACATCTACAGTCGAGGCCTCTCTGACCAAAGCTGGTAATAGGTTCCATAGAGCGGGAGCCGCAACGCTAAAGGCTCTGTCACCGGCTGACTGCAACCTCGCTCTAGGAACGGTCAGGAGGCCACTGCTGGAGGATCGAAGAGGGCGGACAGAGGGAGTAGGTGTCAGGAGGGCTGACAGGTAACCAGGGCCCTGTCCGTGAAGGGCCTTAAAGGTGAGAAGACCCACCTTAAAGAGGACTCTCCACCTGACTGGCAGCCAGTGCAATTCACGCAGTACCAGTGTAATATGGCAAAATTTTTTCTGCCCAGTCAGCAACCGGGCAGCTGCGTTTTGCACCAGCTGCAGTCTGCGGAGAAGTTCTCCTGTGACCTCGAGATAGAGCGCATTACAGCAGTCCAGCCTAGATGTGACTAAGGCATGTATCAAGGTAGGGAGGTCCAGAGACGGAACAAGGGGCCTAATCCTGGCAATGTTTCTGAGATGGAAAACAGTAAGTACCAACCACGGAAGATACTCGAGTCTCCATGGTCAAGTTCCTGTCCAGAATCACTCCAAGACTCACGCACCTTAGAGAAGGCCTTCAATGACACAGCCCCAAGAACAAGTCCAGTTGCTGGAGTCAGAGGCCTTCCTATCACAAACTCTGTTCGGACTCCACTACCAATACCTCGGTCTTGTTAGGGTTCAGTCGCAACCAGCTGGAGGCCATCCAGTCACTTATCTCGGTCAGACAGATGTTTAGCACATCCACTCATTGGATGTTCCTGGGGCAAAGGACAACTATAGCTGAGTATCATCAGCATAGCAATGAAGCTCAAACCATACTTCCTAATGATGCCCCAAGGGGCAGCATGTACACTATGACATTGGGGCAATGCCGAACCCTGAGGGATTCTGCAGGAAGGAGATAGGGTGTAGATGAGAAATTACCCATCATAACCCGCGCTCCTGTTTGTAAGAAAGGACTCAAATCAGTTGATGACAGTACCGGTGAGTCCGCATAACTCCCTGAGGCGGACAAGCAGCACACAATGGTCCACAGTGTCAAATGCTGAAGAGAGATCGAGAAGAACAAGAATTGTCCTGTCCCCCTGATCTCTAGCCCTGAGGAGATCAATCTGCACCCGAACAAGCGCAGTTTCTGTGCTATGTCTGGCCCGAAGAGCTGACTGGAAGGGATCGTACAACTCGTGAGTCACGAGGTGCTCTTTCAATTGAAGTGCTACCACCTTCTCCACCACCTTCCCCAAAAATGGGAGGTTGGAGATAGGACGGTAATTCGCCATGATCTCCGGGTCCAAAGATGGTTTCTTTAAAAGGGGTCTCACCAGAGCCTCCTTCAAGGCATCCGGAAAGACTCCCTCAGATAGGGAACACCGTACGATCATGGCAAACACTGGGCCAACAGAGTCAGCGTATCTCATTAAGAAACGCGTTGGCACTGGGTCCAGTTCGCAAAAGGTATGCCTCAAATTGGTTGCCACCTCGATAACCTCACTTACCTCCACTGGTCTAAACTCCCCCCAACTTGGCGGAGTGCACTCAGAACACATCTGACGACCACTGTTAGCTATGGTATTGCTAACTGAAGAAGCCTCCCGCCGGATCATGGACACCCTGTCCGAGAAGAACCGAGCAAACTCCTCACAATCTTCAGTGGAAAAAACCCTCCTAGGCTGCAAACAGACAGGATGAAGAAGTCTGTCTACAGTCCGGAAGAGTGAAGCTGGTCGATTCTTCCCAGCAGCAATCTCCCTGGACAGGTCACCGATCTGTTTGACCCCGGTGTCGATACCACTGTTGTCTGAACGTCCTGGATGCCTGACGTCCGGTACAGATGAGGCTACGCCCTTCTGGTGAGCAAGGACTTCTGACTGGTCCTTGGGACGTTTGGCGGTCGTCTAATCAGACATCCGCTTCTGGTCCGAGGTCTTCTTGAGGGACGTCAGATCTGTGGACCGCCTAATGGCTGTCCCTATGGAATCCCTGGGGGGCTGGGAGACTGACCTGCCGTGGTCGGTGTCCTGGCGCCCGGTCCAAAGTCAGGGCCTGATGGCAACCGACTTGGGTGCACCTTATGTGGGCAATCTGTCGGACGCAGGTTGGAGTGAACAGCATGAATGTAGGCTATGCAAGGAGTCCTTGGGCCGGACCTTAAGAGGCTGAAGGGTGGATATCTTCTCCATACGACCAGACATGGACTTTGGCCAGCGGAGGCTGAGTCTTTGCCCAAGACGGAGATCTAGTGGAGCAGGCAGAGTCTGAGCTAGCCCTGGAGTCGGACGTCTGTGTGGATGGGTAGTGCTCTTTCTCCCTCCTTTTTTGTTTCCCCGATCTGTGGGATGGCTCTTCCCGAGAGGAGGAACTCGTCTGCATGGCTGCTAATCTTTTTTCTAAAAGGAAGGTCTCCAAAACTTTCTGTATGCAGATCCTCGTGTGGCTATTAAAGTTTTGGCAAATGGAGCAGGCCTTAGTGTCGTGTTTTGGGCCTAGGCACCTGACACAGGCCACGTGCTGGTCCTTAAAAGGAATTTGCTTGCCACATGCACACATAGAGGAGCGCTTTTTTACAGAGGATGTCGGGGAAGACGACATGCGAATGTAGAAAAGAAATTCGAACTTGTTCGAGAAAAATAAGAAATAAAAAAAACAATACTCAAGTAATAGCGTCGTTCGATAGCTGAAGGCGTCTGTGGAGCCAATGCTTGCGAGTAGACAGTGGGAAAAGAACTGAGGGATGCTGTGGGGACCGCCCCTTTTATGATGTATGTGATGCCGGGGGCAGGGCCGACGTCGAGGGTGGTCCCCCGCTGTATGTAGCTAGCTAGAAGTTTTCAGTGGGTTCCTGTTGCCTGCCGACTTCTGTCCTAATGGTGTAAACCTGCTGCAAGAGCTTTTTTTTTTTGAAGCAAGATCTGAAGTGCCTGTGATACATCTTGAATGGAAGATGCTACAGAAAATAAATATTGTGTAGTATGGTATTAATATACTTACGGTGTCACACATATGAACTTTGTCTTCAGATATGGGACTGATGCTGAAAAACATAAAAAAAAAATCATATTACAAATCTCAGTGGCTGGACTAACAGGTTCTGTCATTACAAAGCCCACAACATTTTAAACTTTTGACATCTTCAATTAGTGGGGTGAAAGGAAGGCCAGAGTAGAATGCTTTTTTCCAAATCTATGTCTCTACCACCAAGGATGAAGAGGCCCAATAAAGAGGTGGCCCAAACAAGTGTTTGTTTTGAATAAACGTTAACCTATCCATGGGTAACAGCCCAGATGGGCCCTGACCCTAAATGTCTTTAGCTCTCTGAATACAAAGAAAAGCACCATCTCCTCTTTACTAAATCTTCCCTACCATCTCAGTAAAGTTTTTGGGACTAAAAAGAGGTAAGAATTCTTCTTCACATATGGGGTAACGCCTCCTTCTCAGGCAAACACCCACCCCTCACTTCTCTCCTTTCTACTATTGTAAAATGTGGGAAAACCTATATCTCCCAGTTAACCACGTTTCTTGACTCCCCATCCTTTCTCTGACCATTTCAATCTTGTTTCCAGAAAAACACTTCACCATTTCATCCACACTGCTTGTCACCAATTCCTCATAAAGGGAAGGACCATGGCTTGTTAATCAGTGTAACCTCTGCTGACCTTACAAAGGCATTCATAGATTAGAAGAGGATGGGAGACGGGGTCAAACTCACAGGGGTGGGTCTATAAGACCTATTCTATGTCTGGTTCCACCCCTGTTTGACAGGTACCAGCTGATCCAAGTAGATGAGGCCCTGTCTATCTCCCTTTCTGTTATCTCAAATGTTCCCCAGGTCTCTATCTTGAATGGCCTCCCCTTACTCTGTGATTCGATGCACACTTGCATGTACTCAGATGATAACGATAAAGGTGACTGTGCTAGTGTACATTATATCCATGGCACTCCACCTCCTTACCTGTAGGGTTACTGTCCACCTGACAGGCTGCTAGATACAAATGTGACCTAGGATCAAATTTCGGTCACCTACCTTAACCCCTGTAGCGCCCACCTTCACCAGTTAAATACTTCCCAAGCTGTTGATATACCAACTGTGAACCGTGCAGACTGTGGCAAAATAAGGGATCAGACCTTTATCTTTTCTAGATGATATTTTACTCCTGATCATTAATATACAACGCACATCAATCGTGACTGCACAACGTGATAGGAAATAATAATAATAATATGCACATATATGTTCATGTGGTCGCCGGTCAGTTTGTTCTTCCAGGAGGGAGGACAGAGATACACACTAGCAGAATCACCTTTACCAAGTGAGTAAACTACCACTGTGCTGTGTGTATATTCATGGCACTCCACCTCCTTAACTCTAGGGTAGATTAAACAGCAGTGTCCCCAGTCACGATGAGAAACAACGAGGGTGCTCGGAATCCAACACTGTGGCAGCTGTGAGCACCTTCTGGCCAAAGGTAGAAACATTAGCAGTATTAGTGTTCAGTCTGTAATGTCTGGTGAACATTTGCCCACGTGGCCACAAAGCAAATCTCAGCAGCTGAAGCATTGTTCCGTTCTGCCCACGATGTTGTGACTGCCCTAGCTGAATGTGCTTTGACCGCACTAGGTGGTGTGTGATCCTGGCACTTGTACACTTCCTAAATTGTCCTTTTTAGCCACAAAACCACAGTGGCCTTTGTAACCACCATTCCTTTCTTGTGACCTTGCGTGTCCCCAAAGAGTCTTTCAGATCTCCTAAATGACTGTTCTAGCCAGATATGTTTTTAGCACTCTCTTCACATTTCGCATGTTTAAGGCCTTTTCTCTCTCGTTAGTCTGTTTCATATAGAAGGTTGGTAGCTTCACTGGTTGGTTTGTGTGAAAAGCTGTGGTGATTTTGGGGGTGAAAGCCGGGACGCTTCTTAGGATTACCACTTTGTGCGTACACAAAGTGAAAGGCTCCTTGTACAACTGTGTGCTTCGGTCTCCTATTCTGCACACTGAACAGACAGCCACTAGGAAAGAGGTCTTCAGTCCCATCCACTACAATTCAATGGCCTTAAAGGGCTGATCTGTTAGTGTGTTTAGAACCAATGTGAAGTCTTGTGGTGTCACAAGCATCTTTAGTCTTGGTGTGATGTTGGTGCCACCTTCAAGAACTTTATAATGTCTGGATGTGTGCCTGAGACTGAGTCACCCACCTTGTCCAACGCAACCCCGAATGCTGACAGCTAGACTCTCAGATACTAGAACTAGTTCTTTTTCCAGCCCCTGTTGGAGATACAGTACTATGTCCGGTATCGACTGGAGCTCAGGTATCAAATTCTGAGATGTGCACCCCACTGTGTGTTGTTAAGTGGAATTTATTGAAGACTTCCTAGATTGTAGAAGTGTGTTTATAACTGATTCATGGTAGTCGGTGTACAACGGTTTCTCCTTTTCAGGAGCCAGGCTGAGTTTCAGACTGCACGGCTGGGATGAGTAACCAGCCCTTATAACAGGATATATAACACCTGAATGACAGTTACCACTTGTGTAGTGCAACTACTGTTGCAAACCAGAATCTTCTGGACCAGTGTGAAGTTGTCAAAATGATCAAACATCTTTTTGGGCACTTTGGGAATGAGCAAAAAAAAAAAAAAGGGAAGATGTAGGCCCTGTCATGAGTCCATGGTAGGGACAGAGCATCTATGCCCATGGACTGATTCTCTTTGGACCTCGAGAAAAATGTTGGGACCTGAGCAACTCCTGGATGGCGTGAAGTTCATTGGTACTGGTCCCTAGTGCTTCTGTGTCAACTGAAAGACCTGTGGATGTAGTTGCCATTCTTCTAGGTTTATCTGTTCTCTTTGCCAGTCTGCTGTGGTGTTTAACTTCCTGTCACGTGTATGTCTGTGATGTGGGAGAGACTGTGTTGAGCTCTTGTTATAAGTAGGGCCGTGCTGTGGTCCTGCAATGTTTTGCTATGTAGACTACCATTGCCCTGTGGTCTGATTTGATGAGGATGGATTTGCCCTTTATGTGCGACTTGAAGACAGACATGGAGTGGAGCACTGTTTTCGCTGGACTCTAGGTCGGGTCTCTGAGGGCTGGTCGGCTCTCTGGTCCCTCCTTGCTATCTACATCTTGCTGCTGGATCTCTCAAGCCTCCCAAGCGCTCCGATCCCCCACAGCACTGCTGGATGTTTGGTCGGGTCACCCCTCGCCCAGAGACCAATCTAGATGCACCGGGCAGAGCCCCACAGACACAGGAGCCATCACGGAACCTGCCAGGCTCCTTATTTTCTTAGTCTCGTCCCCCTCCCTGATGATGTAGTGACATCGCACATGTCTCCTGATCCATACTGCACTCCAGCCACCACCACAGGGCAATCAACAAGCAGGACGACAGGTCTCCCTCCTCCTGAGAAAGGAGAGCAGTTCTTCGGACGCTCGATCCTCTCTCTCCCCCCTGTCGTCACCAGGCCGGGTCTCTGAGGGCTGGTCAGCTCTCCGGTCCCTCCCTGCTACCTACATCTTGCTGCTGGATCTCTCAAGCCACCCCAGGTAACTACAGGCAGCACAACTACAGCGTGCAGTATCGCTAAACTTCCACCCACCAGCCCCAACCAACTACAGCTGGCGCTTACTAAACAGTAACAATCACGCAGAAACAATCACCCCACTTTCACACCCCTACAGTCTCTCTGCATTTGGGATAATTCACTTCCCCATTGCTTGCATGGTTGCTCCTGACTGTCCTGTTCATTAGCAGCTAGATTATTTCCAGTTGTATTTTCTATCTAACTACAGCCCCTGAACTTAACTTCTTCTCACCTATCTTATCCTGTAGCTGGCAAACTGCGATGCTGCTTTTCTAAATCCACCCTTCTCCTCTGTCTTGGCTGTCCTATAAACCCCTGATGCTTTTCCCCTCAACTAATCCTGTGGGTACACATCCTGAAACCTCTCCAACTTGTCATTTCACCCCAATGGTCATGCACTCCCCATACCTGTCGCGCTCTGGTGTACCTCTTTACTAACAGTTCATCTCATCTTCTCCCTCATACCTGCCCCTTGCAATCCTTCTTCTAACCCATCACAGCAGCATCACCATTATCCCCCCTACACTAACTCTGACTTCTTTTACTCTAACCTTATTGCCTCTTAGTCTGTCTCTTCTAACTTCACCCCACTGCTCTCCCCTGGCTGGTTTCTACTGGTAGCTAAGTTTTTTTTAAATTTTTTTTTTTATACTTCTGTTTATCCCTCCTTCCGTCAGTGCCAGTCCCCACTCCTTTGGGAGACACAGATGGCAGTCTCTCCCCACTCCGCAACCTCCCCGATTCTGCCCTGGCAGTTCCCCATCGAGCCATGGCTGCACCCCCAGAGAATCTTCCAAGTTTTGGATCTGCTGGGGACGTCAGGGTCTCTGCTGGATCTCTGTCACCTAGGAGTCCAACACTGGTGTTTTCTCCTTTTTCTCCCTTGCATGGTGCACGTCCTTGACGTCAAGGCGCTATGCGCTGACGTTCACCATGCGTCTTGGCCAGCCCCTCCTGGTAACAGGACTTTCTGTACCCCAAGCCTCCACTCGGAGTTAGGCAAACTGCGGGCCTTGCCTCCCCCCTCCCGGAGAAGGCGAGCAGTCATGGGATGCTCAAGCCTTCTCCCCTGGCTGGCCCTCCAGCAACCCGAGTCTGCACCCAAACCCAAGTCACCAGGTGCAAGAAGAAATCCAACCACTGTGCCGGCGGGCTGGCTTTACTGCTAGCTAAGTCTGTAACAAAATGTTGCTCCACCCCCAGCAACGCACTACTCTTCTGCCACATGTATGCTATGGTTCCTCAGCCCCCTCATCCTTGCACTGGCTGGTGACACTGAACCTAACGTGTGGTCCTGCTGCCCGCTATTCCACTCTGATCCTCACGGTCCAGGGTAAAGGGCCTGCGTATTTTCTTTGGTTAGCTTTCTTTATCCGCCGATCTCCGGTCCCTTAGACCGCTCTCCAGCGGGGCACTCGGATGGATCATGTCCCACCCAGCCTGAGGTCCTCCTGACCGGTTCTCTGCAGCCAGCACTCTCTTACCAACTCCGCCGACCGACCTGCCTCCCCGACTTTGAGCCCCCCGGGGTGGGACTGCCTTTAACTCCTCCGCACTCATCTAGAAGGGCTGCTGGGGAGTGGTGGAGAGCTGGAGACCAGCCAGGTCGGACTCGGCAGAGGGCATGGAGGACGTCCACTGGCCCCCCTTCACCTGTCTGTCTGGGTGCCGTGTCCTTTGTTGGTCCCAGGGGCATGGACATGCAATGATGTCCAGCGCCTGCCTCAGGATGTCCACCATCGCCTCTATACCCCTGCGCAGGGCTCCTGCAAGTGATGGTACCCTCAGTCTCCACTGGGAGTTGCAGAACAGTGGGAAGCCGGACCCACCCACCCCAAGGAGAGGAGAGCCGTCCTCTGGACGCAAAATGCTCTCCTGCCCTGCCGACCCCCGATGGCCCAAGCTTGTTCCTAAACCCGTGTTGCCGGTGTGGTGAGACATCCAGTGCCTCAGCCCTCTGACACTGGGACAGCATAAAGGGCCTGTATATTGATACAAATATTTGTAGCCTCCTATGCAATCTTCCTGACCTAGAAGTTTGGACAGCCTTGTACAACCTAGATTAAGAACCCACTTGACACCACCATACTTCTCTACCCTCACAGTCAATTTTATCCCCTTACCTCCCCCACCCCAACCTAGGTCATCTGGTTTTCTATACAAACCTTGTTTCCCTCTGACCACATCCTTTCAATTTCCTCCAGAGTCTTTTCCCCTCTTACCCAAGCTTATCTCCTCAGCTCACTTTCTTCCCCTCCTATCTGTCCCATATCCCATTTTCTATCTCTCCCTCACTTCCCTATCCCCCCCTTGCCCCCCTCACGCTTCAGTGCTGTCCACTATTTTGATTATGGCCTAGTTGTATTCTGCAACTGCATCACCCACTGCACTGCAGAGGTTTCATGATCACAGTCCTGTTATTCCTCTCGCCTCCCATCCTTGCCACCTCACCCCTTTGGCTTTTGCCCCCACTCCTTTCATCCTCCTTGCTCTCCATCTCATTTACTCCTGTCCCATTCTGCACTTTTCTCAATGTTACAAGAGAGTAACTTGCTTTTATAACCTCTTGCACTTAGACAAAAGAACCATTGTTCAAACTTGTTCTTGCAGTGTTCACAATCACCTCTTACTTTGCATTGTTATAAACATTGATTATTGCTTTATCTGTATCATTTGTCCTGTTGTATTTTTACATGTAGCTCACCCAAAATGTGAAATTGCTGCCATTCATCTCCATTTTTTGTAATTTGACATTTGTCTCCATTTTTGTAACTGACGTGGAACCTCTGTAAACGAGCCTCTGGCTCAAAGGTATTTCCTAACACAAATAAATACGATATTTTATGCCTATCTGAAACCTGGCTAAAACCCTCTATTCCTGACTCTGCCTGCTCCTAACAAACTTCAATCTCCTTCAACATAATCACCTCTCTCTCCAAAAGGGAGGGGTGTAGCCATCTACTTTAAACCTCAGCTTAACCTCTCTGCCCTCCTACCTCTCTCTCTCTCACTGTAAGATGCTACACTCCACTTCTCCTCCTGGATGCACTAAGAAACTGCACATTATCTGTGCATATAACCCTCCAGTGGAAAACAATGTCAGCCTCACCGAAATCCTCTTGTATGCTACCACTGCTGCTAGCCATAATGAAATTATCCTACTTGGTGACACTTATCTTAATTGGTTAGGTAAATCCAATAAAACTTATAATACTCTTGTCAAAAGGACACAACCTTCACCAACTAATTGCTGATCCCTCCAGGATTTCTATGAACAGTGGTCAAATACCTTAATTTACCAAATCCTAACAGAACAGACAGACTAGCTAGTGCTGGCATCCTCTCTGATGCCACTGCTGACCACTCTCCCATTCACTGTGTATGGCTTGGTCATGTGTATGGCTTGGTCTTGAAAGGCGCTATAAAAATAAAGATGATTTGATTTGATGTCTATCTTGCTCTCCCTCCCAAAGTCGTATCTTTTTGCGACTTTTCTAATCTAAACCCCACAATGTTCTTCAATGATCTATCTATTATGGACTGGCTCTTCCTCTTCTCCATGGATAATGTTAATGAAGCACTTGACTACTTTCTAGTACAATTCTCTGCCCTTCAGAATCATCATACCCCCACTATATCTCGCAGAATCGGAGGGACCCCTACTAGATGGCTTAGAAAGTATTTCCTCGCTCAGCTAAAAAACTGTAAGCTGCTGTGATCCAAATATAAAACCTTTGGCCTACAGTCTGACCTGCAGGAATACAGAGCTAAAAGAAATTACTGTAAGAGGCCATACATCTAGCCAAGAGCACATACTGTAAGAACATACTAATCAATGCTGCTGGTGACTCCAAAAAATCTGGAACCACATTAAGAGCTTTATGGGGGCTAAGCACACACAGTCCACCAACGATATGGTTCTAAATGGTCAGCACTGCAACAACCCAGGTACCATTGCTAACTTCTTCAATCAGCACTTCTCCGATTTACCAAATTATACTAGCTCCTTCCCTACCACCACTGATTCTACCCTTGACCCCACCAACATCACACAAAACTCATCTCCCTGCTTCCATTTTTGTGTGGTAACTAAATGCGAGGTTCGTAGGTTACTCCAATCCATCTCTGACAGCTGCAACATTGGCACTGATGGCCTGGAGCCGAGACTTCTCAAACTGGCCGCCTCTCTCGCTCCACACTAGTCCGAATTTTCAACCTGTCGCCTGACTGGTATTATGCCTAGCTCCTGGAAAGTTGCCAGGATTGGCCCCATTTTTAAGAAAGAAGACCCAAGTCAACCACAAATTACCAACCTATTGCCATCCTCTCCGTTCTCAGCAAGCTACTAGAAAAGCTGGTCTCCCTCCAATCTGTTGCGTTTCTTCTTGATAATAACCTTCTCTCAGCCATTCAACATGGCTTTAGAAAAGGGCATAGAAGTACCACTGCACTTCTCAAGCCAACCAATGACACAAAAGTAGCTATGAATAATGGCCTTTTAACTGGCGCAGTCTTCACTGACCTAACCTAGGCCTTTGATCTTGTTGACCACCCTCTACTCAAGGCCAAAATGCCCACCCTTGGTTTCTCCCCTGAAGTTGTAGCTTGGTACACCAATTACTTAGCCGACAGGCAGCAATTACATCAAATATTGCTCTGCTACATCTGAACCCCTATCATCAACACTGGGGTACTCCAAGGCTCCATTCTTGGCCCTTCGTTTCCATCTTTAACAATGACATCTCTCCCAATGCCATGAAAAATGCTCATCTCTGCTCTGTGCTGATGATCCTTGTCCTCTACTACAGTGCTAAACAAAGAATTTGATGGCAGATAAGGACCGCTTGGCCCACCTAGTCTGCCCATTTCCCTACCTAATGGATACGCTGCAGATCCAAGTTAACCAACAGCCTACTTTCTCCTACCCCCCACTAGAATTGCCTTATGTCTGTCACATGCATTCTTGAATTCCCCAACTGTTTTTGACTCCACGATCTCCTCAAGAAGGCTATTCCATGCATCCATAACCCTCTCTGTGAAAAAATACTTCCTCACATTACCTCTGAGCCGTCCCCCCTCTATCTTTAAATTGTGCCCCCTTGCTCTTGCACATTTCTTTTTCTGAAAGATGCTACCCTCTTGGACTTTGTCGAGTCCCTTGAGGTACCTGAAAGTTTCTATCATGTCCCACCTCTCCCTCCTTTCCTCCAGGGTATACATATTAAGCTCCTTTAGTCTCTCTTCGTATGTCTTATGGTGCAGACCCTGCATCATTTTGGTTGCCCTCCCCTGGACAGCCTCCATCCTGTCTATGTCCTTGCAGAGATGGGGTCTCCAAAACTGCACACAGTACTCCAGATGGGGTCTCACCAACTGTCTGTACAGAGGGATAACAACTTCCTGTTTTCTACTGGTGATGCCTCTCCCTATGCATCCCAGTATCCTCCCAGCCCTCCTTACTGCCTTCTCACATTGCTTGCCCACCTTTAGGTCATCTTATATGTCTACCCACAGGTCCCTTTCAATTTTTGTTGTTGTTAGTATCTCACCCCCCCACTGTGTACTCTTCCCCTGGGTTTTTATTTCCCAGGTGCATTACTCTGCAGTCTTTGCGCTGAATCTAAAGCTGCCATATATTTGACCATTCCTCCAACCTTGCCAACTCCTTCTCAGGTCTTTCCACCCCACCTTGTGTATCAACCCTGTTGCAGAATCTCTGTGTCATCTGCAAAGAGACAGACTTTTTCCTTCCAGTCCTTCTGCAATGTCACTTATAAAGACATTAAAGAGGACTGGTCCCAGTACTGAACCCTCGGTACCCGCTAGTAACCCCATTTCTTTGGTGTGGACCCCATTTACTATTACCCTCTCGTCCCTGTTGTCCAGCCATTTTAACCCAGGCTACCACACTGGGACGCACTCCAAGGCTGGCTAATCTATATATTAATCTTTATGTGGGACTGTGTCAAATGCCTGCTAAAGTCTAGGTAGGCCATGTCCACAGTCCCTCCCTGGTCTACTACTTTGGTCATCCAGTCAAAGAAATCTGTAAGACTCCGTCTAACATGACCTTCCAGCAGTGAATCCATGCTGCCTTGGGTCCTGTGTCCCACTGGCCTCTAGGTACTCAACAATTCTTTCCTTCTGAAGTGATTCCACCATTTTCCCTACCACAGATGTCAAACTAACAGGTCTGTAGTTTCCTGCCTCTGCCCTGCTCCCACTTCTGTGAAGTGGAATCACATCCACCCTCCTCCAGTCCTCTGGTACCACCCCATCCTCCCATGATTTGTTAAAGAGGGTAGTCAGTGGTGTCACTAGTTCTACCCTTAGTTATTTTAGAATTCTGGGGTGAATCTTGTCAGGCTCCATTGCTTTGTCCACCTTCAGTTTTAAGAGTTCTTTCAGAACCCTTTCTTCTGTGAATGGACTGGTATTGACCCCCCTATCCAGAGTGTTTCTCTTGTTTGGTTTAGGTACCTCCCCTCCTCTTCTTTTGTGAATACTGAGTATTATTCGTTCCAGCATCCCTGCTTTTTCACTGTCAACCTCTGCCTACATTCCTCCCCTTTATTAAGCATCAGTATCCCTCCTTGTCTTTCTTGTTCCCTTAATGTACCTATAAAAGGTTTTATCCTTCTTAACAGAGTTGGCTATCTCTCCTCAGTCTGGGCCTTTGCTGTTCTGACTGCCTTCCCTACCTCCTTCTGCTTTAACTGATATAGTCCTCTGTCCTGCTCCTTCTGTGTCTCCTTATATTTCTTAAATGCTATCCTTTTCTCCTTAATCTTCCCTGCCACCTCTTTTGAGAATCATAGTGGCTTTTTTCTTCATTTTGTTGATTTGCATTACACAAAGGCTTGCTGTCTCTGTGATGGCAGTTTTGATTTTTCCCCACTGTTCCTCCACCCTTCCTTCTTGCCTGTTTGCTAGTGCTTTTCTGAGGCACTCTCCCATTTTGCCAAAGTCAGCCCTCTTAAAGTCCAACACTATTGCCTTTGTATGGCTTGACTCTACAGCTGTGTTTATTGTAAACCGCACTGTTTGGTGGTTGCTTGTTCCCAGATGGCTACCCACTTCTAAATCTGAAATCCTCTCTCCATCCCTGTTTGAGAGTACCAGGTCTAAGACTGCTCCCTCCAGAGTGGGTTCTAACACTAGCTGTCTGAGGCATGCCCTGCAGGCCATCGAGAATGACCTTGCTCTTGGATGTGGCTGCAGTAAAGGTGCTCCAGATAACATCTGGCATATTCAGGTCCCCCATCAACAATCTCTCTCCTTTTTCTGCCATTATAAGGATTCCTTCTATCATTTCCTTGCCCACTGCCTCCACCTGAGACGCGGGACTGTAAACGGCCCCTGTGCGGACTGTGGTGCCATTTCCTGTTTCCAGGGTGACCCACAGTGACTCCTCCCCTCCCTGTTTACCCTTTAGTTCTGTTGCTTTGATTCCTTTCCTTATGTAGAGAGCTGCTCCTCCTCTTTTACCCTCCCTGCCCCTTCTGTAGATTGTGTACCCTGGTATGTTGACATTCCAGTCATAGTTCTCTGTGTACCATGGTTCTGTGACTGCCACGATACCCAGGCATCCCTTTTCATTAAGGCCACTAGTTCAGGGCTTGCTACCCCAGACTATGGGCATTGATACTCATTGCCCTTTTTTGTAATGACCTTACCCCTTTTAAGCCCATCCCTGTCCTTGCTGCCTTTGCATTTTTCTGGATTTACCCGTCCTGCTCCCTATCAACTTCTCTCCCTTTGGGTCTACTTTGCTAACTACCCTGTTTTGTGTGTGTGTGTGTGTGTGTGTGTGTGTGGGGGGGGGCACCTGGGATTTCCCCTGCTTCCCTTCAGTGCCCCTCCTCCCATGGCTAGTTTAAATGCTTGCCATGGAAGCATTTAAACCTATCACCTAGGATTCTGGTTCCCCTCCTGGACAGATGCAGACCATCACGCCAGTATAGGCCTGTATCCCTCCAGGTGGACCCCAGTCCCCAATTAAGCCAAATCCCTGAACTCCGCACCAGTTTTTCAACCAGTCATTGAATCCCATGGTGCAGAGCACCCTAGCCTCACCCATAGACAGGTAGCACTTCAGAGAAAGTTACTGTGCGTGCTACTGGTCTAAGGCCCCTCCCCAACTCCACAAACTCCTGCTGCACTGCTTTGATCCCATTCCCAGCCAGGTCATTTGTCCCTAGGTGGACAATGACATCCAGCTCCCTCCCCCGTGCAACTGCTCCCACAATCCTGAGGATTCGCTTCCTGTCCCTCCAAGCCACGGCACCGGGCAGGCACCTTACCTCCCTCTCCCCTCCCTCATCCAGTTCTACCCCCCTAACGGCCGAGTCCCCCACCGTGCCAGTCTATACCTGGTCTAGGTATACTGTCAGGACAAGTACTTTGCAAACCGGAGCTGTTAATATCTCCATTTACACTGACCGTCTATGGCCGCACCCCGGCTGCTACCCATATGAAACATCACACTGAGACAGCCGCGGGTGCGTGTGGGTGTGCCGCGGGGTCCTGTAATGCCGGTGGGAAGGAGGCAATATCAACCAGATATGAGGGGGATATTTCTTGTTGTGGAAGGTAATAAAATAAATTAATTTTGTGAAATAGCTAATCGGGCCCCAACTGTTGATGGATGTTTTGGAAATGTCCTAGTCAGCTGTCAGTCTCCTACCTTGAAAATGTTAACTCCTTTAAATACTTGGGCATCACCCTTGACCCTTCTCTTGATTTTGAACTCCACACCACCACCTCTAAGGCCGTAAACTCCAAAATTGGGTTAGCCTATAAAACTAGCTATACACAAAACTCCCTCTACTGGAGCTGCCACTGCCCAGGGCATACTCCTCCCTGCTCTCACATATGACACTGTCACGTATATTGGTGCAACAAAAAAAAATGGGACACCACATACAATAGTATATATCAATTTGCACTGGCCTCACATCACCGCACTCATCACTGGCACCTGTATAGTAGTCTTCACTGGCTCTCCCCTACTGCTGTCTCTACTCACTTGGCATACTCGTTGACAGCATCTCTCAGGCTGGGATTCCTTCAACACTAGCACAGATGCTGACTCTACCTAGCCCACACTATGCCTTCCGTTCTGGCGATCAGAACCTTCTTCAGGTCCCCAGAAGCAAAACTGCTATGGTTACTCAGGCTTTTTCACACACTGTCCCCCCAGTACTGGAACTCCATGCTAACTGCTATTCGCCTCTCCCCAACTAACACCAGCTTCAAGCGGCAGCTACGTAGCCACCTTCTATTAACTGACCCTTGCACCAGATTCCTTTCTTCCTGAACTCTCCTTGTCCCTCTTCTCGCAATGCTGGACCCATACCACTCCTATTACACTTACTCCTTCTGCACTTACTGTTTACTGCCTTAGCCTATTCCTCCTAAATCTCACCTCTATGACCAATCTCTCCCCTCCTTCAATGCTATTTTACCTATTTCTCCCACTCTGTGGCCTTCGGGCCAACTGTTCTGTATTAGATTTTAATGAAATGTTTATCTTACTGTCTTGCTGATTATCCTCAGTGCCTATGTCTTTACTGTCTTCTGCCATTTGTACACTGCTGCAATGACATTCTATTCCCTATGAATTCTTATACATTGATGTCTGTTTATTGCAATCTTCTGTGCCTCCTTGCCTATTGTTCATGTTATTGTAAACAGTTTACCTTACCCTTTCAAAATGTATGACTGTACTTGCTCTGTACTCTCCGGAGCGGTGCCTGAAAATAGGCATTTTCTATGTCTAGTGCACCTACCTGTTAATAAAAAACAAAAGAAAAATTTCTAGTAAATTTATGGGCATCTTCCACCTCCTGTGCTATTTTGTTTCCCATGGATGATCCCCATTTTATCAAGCTTCTGTTGTCGTCTTCACTATGTCATGACTGACCTCTAACTGCATGCCCTGGGAGAGGCTGTGTCCCTTGTGTTCACCACTGCAGTGACCTCTGCACCACCTTGGTTATCATCAATTTCATCTGTAGGTTCTCCTCCATCGGTAAGCCATACTGCAACATTAGCATTTGTAGTGATCCACCTGGCCAATGGGACCAGGTCTATGCATGAAGCCATGCAACCTAGTGCTTGTGCCACCTGTGAGACTGTTGCTTCGTGTTTTGTGCAGAGTTTGTTTGCCCGGCTGATTATATTCTCTATTCGTTTCTATGATGGCTGGACCAGGCTTTCTTAAGTGTTTGTTTCCATTTCCAAGTATTCCAAGATGTAGGTCGGAACCAGATACCTCTTCTTCTCGTTCTGAGAAAACTGGCTGAGGGACAGAACCCAGAATGTGGTTGTGGGGGGAATAGTTATCTGGCACCAGAGAGGTAACCAGTGGTGTCCCGCAGGACTCGTTGCTGGGGCCCGTGTTGTTCAATGTCTTCATCAATAACACTGGGGATGGCATTAAGGGCAAAACGTGCCTATATGCGGATGACACCAAACTCTGTGAGAGAGTGGACACAGATGAAGGGGTACAGGCCCTACAGAAAGATCTGGAAAACCTGGGAGGCAGTCCAGGATCTGGCAGCTTGCCTTCAATGCCAAGAAATACAAAGTTATGCATATTGGAACCAAGAATCCCAAGACAGAGTACTACCTGGGTGGAGTCAAAGTATCTGTATCAGAGGAGGAGAAGGAACTAGGAGTGATGATCACTAGTGACCTGAAGCACTCCACGCGGTGCAAGAAAGCAGCAGCAAAGGCAAACAAGATGCTGGGATGCATATTTAGGGGGATCGGTAGAAGGAGAGAGGAGGGTATTACTGCCCTTGTACAGGTCACTGGTAAGGCTGCATCTAGAGTATGGAGTTCATTACTGGTGATTACACCTCAAAAAGGACATTAACCTGCTGGAGAAGGTCCAGAGGAGGGCTACAAAACTGATAGCCCGTCAGCATGGTAAGGCATACGAGCAGAGGTTGAGAGCACTGAACATGTACTCCAGGTGGGCCTGGAAGATAGGTGAGAGAGAGGGGACATGATTGGGACTTTCAAGTACTTGAAAGGGATAAATAAGGTTGATAAGGAGAGTCTGTAGGTTGAGTGGCAACCATAACACGAGGGGGCACAGTCTTAAGCTGGAGGGTGGGAGGTTTAGGAGGGAGGTCAAGAAGCACTTCTTCACAGAAAGGGTGGTGAACACTTGGAATGCGCTTGCTGAAAGAGGTCATCTCATTGAAGACAGTGGGTAGCTTTTAAGAGAGGCTGGGACAGGCATGGGGAAGGTAAAGATCATGGGAGGGAGGATAGGAGGAGTGGGAGGAGGGAGGGCAGGGACATTAGCTCAAGCTGTGGACCCTGCAATATGAGCAGACTTGATAGATTAAATGGCCTTCCTCTACTGGCTTCCTCATATGTTTGTATGTTCACCACCCATCTGTGATTGGCTAGTGTGTTTCTTACCTCCTCAGAGTCTCTTTGCGACTGGATCATTGTTTTTGTTCTCATCAGCCAGTCGTCTAGATAAGTGATGGTATGGGATGCCTCTTTCCCGTGAAACTGGCTGCCACCACTATAGCTAGTTTTGTTAATCATTCTCAGTGCTGACACCAGGCCAAACAGCAGCACCTAGTATTGAAAATGCTGTCCCAATATGTGGAAGCATAGGAATTTGAACTGAGCGGTCTTATGGGAATGTGGAGATATGCATCTCAGATCTATGGAGGTCTTGTAACTGCGTGGGCAGATTGAGCTGAACGTTGACTGTATGGTCTGATTCTTGAACTTCTGTGTATTGACAAAGCAATTTAGGAATTTTAAGTTGAGTACTGGCAGTAAGTCCCTGGTCTTCTTTGAGACCAAAAAGAAGACTGAGTAGATGCCCTCTCTTCTTTCTTTTCTCCTGGACTACTTGGATAGCCTGCTTTGTTACCAGTTTGTCTAGTATGTCTTTCACCCGTTGAGGTTTTACTTTTTTCTTTGGAATGGGGGATAGTATCACTGTCTCTTACTAACTTTTACCTAAATTCGATAGCGTAGTCTTCGGATTCTACCTCTCTTATCCATCTGTCTGTTGTTGTCTTTTTCCATTGTCTTTCGAATAGCAATAGTCTGCCCCCTGCTGGTCCTGTTCTGCTGCTACTAGCATCTGGATGTTAGTCGTCTGTATCAGTTGCCAGTAGTCATTGTTGCGATCATTTGTTCGCTCTGCTGCCTCTGCTGTTGTACCTTACTCTAGCGGCACCTCCTCTTGGTTTAAATTTGTAATTGTTGCTGATGGCATAGAGTGATCTGTTGTTGTTATAGGACCCTCTGTCACAAAAGGAAGAGCCCGGTCTTCTGTTCTGGTGATGCATGTTCCCTCAAAACCTACTGCACAACGAAGGCAGATAGGTCAATCTTGGTTTTCTTTTTGGAGATGTCCTTTCCTTCATTTTTTTGTTTAAGGAATTCCTTTAAGCCTTCTCCAAATTGATGACCTCCTTTAAAGGACAGTTTTTGCAGAAGTGTGTTAAAGTCATTTCCTGCTTCCCATGTCTTGAGCCACAGGTGTCTTTTTACTCAGTTTATCACTGCTGTAGCTCTGGCATTGAGTCTCAGGGTGTCTAAGGATGTGCTGCCCAGATATTTATCCATCTGCTCGGTGCAGTCCACGAAGTTTGCTTCCTTAGATTTGGTGTTGGTTGGCCCTCTCATCAGTTCTTCCATCCACCAGATCTCCCTTGCAGATTGCGGTGGCTCTTGTGGCCAGGCCTACCATTTTGAAAATTTTCTTTTGACGACTCTTCTAGTATTTTTGTCTGTTGGGTCTTTTAATGATGTGGCACCCTATGCTGGTAGGATGGTTTTCTTGCTTAGAGTTGCTATGTGTACAACCATGGCAGGGTGCTGTGCACCAGCTTTTGAGCCTGTCTTACTGAATGGGATACACTGTGTCCAGTGACTGCTTTTCTGGGATATGTGCTGGGTCTGGAGCATCCCACTCCTTAGCTATTACATCATGTGGCAGGGCAAATGGGGCTGGTGGTACAGTCTAGAGGTTAAGAATAATGAGCTGTGAATGAGCTTGGTACATTCAGTAGACCTGGGTCTGATACCCACAACCTCCACTGCATACTGCGCAACTCTGAGCAAGTCACTTAACCACCCCAGTGCTCCCAGGTCACCCCCTGAAAACAGGCACTTGTGCCTATTGGGCCTTACCCAGTTACTAAAAAAAATATATATATATATATATATATGTGTGTGTAGGAGGGATCTGGTGCTCTAGCTCTTATCACTATAGGGCATTTAAACTTGTAAAAAATTAACTTCATACAGGGGTCAGATCTGAGGAATTGAAATATATGTGTCTATGGTTCTGGTGCTCATTTACTGATTGAACACAATGAGTCATGTGGCAGTGGCACTCTCGTCTGGGATCAGAATTGTGAGCATTCATGTTGTACAGCCCTAGTCAAAGGCTCTGGAAATGAAAATTACATACCTATCGTAATTCTTGATCTTCCTAGATATCTTCACCGTTCATTATTAGAAGATTCTAGCCGGAGGTGCCAGATCCCGTGGGAGCATATAGCGTTAATACTTTTTTAGAGGTGGGGAGCTGATGTCAGGGTGGTGCCGTCCTCGAGCAAGTGATAATGTAGCGCCTATAGATTGCCCAGTAAACATAATCGACTCCCCAGCCTCCCTCAGTTCTGCTTGCTGGAGAGGAGGAAATAAACAAGTGACAGAGAAGGGAGGGGCAGAGGCCCAAGAGACAGGAACAGAAAAGGATGTAAACTGAAGTAAAAAGCAGACGGGAGAGAGACACGGAGAGAAAGAGACAGACACAAGGGCTCTAAGGAATCCTGGATAGGGAGGCCAAGACCACTGAGCAGACAATGTGGAGAGAAATGGGAATGAGAGAAGAAAAATGAGAAATAAAGGGAAAGAATAAGAAGGAGGAAGAGGTTGTCGCTGCCCAACAGGGGAGAAGGATATCCAAGGGCAAAAGCAGATCTTCCTTAGGGTGGACAGAGAAAGAATCAGGGTGTAGAAGTAGAAATCAGGCAAGCAGCCTTAACAGTCTAGGAGGAGGAGTGGGGTGGCAGAAGGACATCGAGAAAGGCCAGAGGACAGGGCAAGAAGAAGGGGAGGCAAACTCCCATCTGCCAGGAGAGGGGTAGAGCACCTGTTGCAAGGTCTCTTCCAGTTTGTATGCCCTCTCCTCCCTTTGATTTTTTTTTGACAGCGACAATCTCTTCATCCCTTTCTAAGGAGAGAAAACCCCTCTGGGGAAGTCTTCAAGGGCCCGGAAGCTTAACTAACGGAAGGATAAACAATGTGCCAGCCAGAAGGCAGTTACGTCCCAAATGACGTCACCACTGGGAAAAAACAGAGATAAAAGAGGAAGGTGTCCTTACTAGTATAGAGATTGGGAGACTATCCCACAAAAAGAGCAATAAAACAAAATAAGGAAGCCAGCCCATCGGCAGTGCTACAGCTTGCGACGCAGTTGACCCGGTTTGGAAATGAGTCCGGGAAGGTGTTGGGCTGGCCAGGGGGAGAAGGCTTGGGCATCCATAGGACAGCTCGCTTTTGGGGTTCTGGCTCAGTACCTGACTGATCTCCCGCAGAAGCCGAAGTCACAGCAAGTATAGAGCACTAGTAGAAGGAGTTGGGCAAGGCAGACATTAGCGTTCATCACCTTGCCATCAGGGCACATGCCTTGCCCTAGAACAGGTAAAATCAGTACCAGAGCGCCGAGATGATAGAGCACTAAAGCAGAGACCCTATTGTCTCACACCTGTCTGATCCTCCGGAGCTCTCAAGAAACTGTGAAGTGTCTAGGGGTGTCGGGCCCCACCTCGTACCTGCCTGGGGTATAGCCACGGCTCCATGGGGACCCACTGGAGGTCAGGTAGGTCGTGAAGTGGAGCTGAGTGTCTCTAACGCCGTGGGGGGGTATATAAACAAATAAAAGTAAAAAATGAGGAAAGAAAAGAAGATCCCCAAGGCTCGAGAAGTTGAGGAAAGGAAGTCAGTTAAGTAAGCAATAACCCATGACAGGGTATGGGGTTATGGGGATTTAATGCATGGCTGGGTGTGTTGTGAGGCATGAGGTCGCATGCCGAGTGTCCTCACAGCACCCCAACCGTGCATTAAATCCCCATAACTCCATACCCTGGAGTGGGTTATTGCACTTCTAACATGGGTTATGTTTAAACAAGGGGAAAACCCACAGAAAGGGGTTTTCCCCCATTTAAATAGCCAAAAAGGTACTGTATCATGCCACCCTGCAAAATAGTCCCCAACAAACCATGCATACCTGACTTCTGTATGCACAGAAATGCTCAAATACAGTGCTGACAGGATTTGTGACAATTCTTCATATATATACTCTGTGTGACACTTGCTACCCCTTTACTTTGGTGCCTCCTAAACATCAAATACTGCCGATCGCATAATGGCTGAAACACTTATTACACCGCCACAACATCTCAATTACATTGTCACCCCGGTCTCTGTGCTGCCACTGACCCTCTCTGTTGGCTGTCTGTGTGTCCCTGTCGCTACTTCCTTGTTGTCTTGTGTCGGGGCAACAGGAGCTATTGCCCCTCTGTGGCTGCTCCTTGGGTGGGGTGGCACACTTGCACTCTCTTGACTCGCACCGCCTCTGCATCCAGTTTAAGCACTGCCTGCTCGCATTGCAGTTCAACTTTTCTGCATTTTTCTTCTGCCATCCTGATCACTCAACAGAGACAGAAAATGGAAGTGCATTACTTACCGTAATTATTGATCTTCTTGGACAGTCTCCATCACTCATTCACACTAGTGGGATAGCACTGGGCGCTGGGAGCCATGCCGGAGTCTAAAATTTTCTGAAGGGTCAGGCGCCGAGACAGGACCACGATGCGCTGCAATCACTCGAGACTAGCCTGCGCCCGCGCAGGCTATCTTACGCTGACCTCCAACCGCCTCAGTACCTTTTCAACCGAGGAGGTGCAGCGTAACTAATGAGAATAACTCATCCTGAGTTTCTGGGCCTGGGAGGGCCTAGATGGCCTTTGCAAGAAAGGTCAAAGAATAATGTCCTCACAGTCTGAACCATAGGACCATGAAGACCAGGAAAGAAAACGAGTGAACCCAGGAGATGGTAGGTGGGCGTGTGAATGAGTGATGGAGACTGCCTAAGAAGATCAATAATTATGGTAAGTACGTAATTTCCATATCTTCCTGGACTAAATCTCCATCACTCATTCACACTAGTGGGAGAGTACCGAGCTAAAACCAACAACCCTGAGTAGGGTGGTAGGAGATAGGGTTCACTCAGAAAGGACAGCCAAGGACTGTCCTACTAATAAAAAGAGCAGTCTTGTAAAGAGCAACTAGAACATAGTGCCTACAAGATAAGCGCTCAAGTTGTAACTCACCACTTTGCAGACGACGGCAATGGACACAAAATGAAAGTCTGCCAGGAAGCCGCAACCACTCTAGGACAGCGGCAAGAACCTGGCCTCACAATTTGGTCTAGGACCAAAATTAATAGTGTCAAAGACATGTACTAATGTAACATAAAGGGACCTCAGGAACTGAGTCGGAGGTAAAGTCTACTGGCTCAGGGTAGACCGGAAAGTGAAGATGGAAACCCCCACTATCAAGTATGGCCAACTTGTAAACAACATGTCCAGAAGCACTTGAACCCCTTACTTGGTGAGCAAGGGGGTCCCGGTGGGGTTAGTCCATCAAGGAGAATGGTCTCCACTTAGGTCACAGGAACCTTCCTGATGGAAGGCCAAGCACGACTTAGAAGCCTCTCGTGGTGGTCTAGTAGAACCAGATCCTAACCACTGCATATTCCAAAGGAATCATCTTGCCCCTGTGTGTACAACTGTAGTAGCAGTCTCTGAACTAAGGGAAGAAAGAAAAATGTGTACAGGAGGACGTGTCCACTGCGGAAAAAACATTCCGACAGAAAAAAACCAGGGGCTGGATTTCTAAGGCAAATAGAGGCAGATGTGCGTCGAGGAGGGACACAGCAGGACCAAGTTAAGGCTAACCCATTTGTTGAAGTGACTGAAAAGGCAGTGACTCAATGCAGTGAGGCACTACCCACTCTGCCTCTTTGAAGGGAGTAGGAAGGATTCTAGTTTGTTTGCTGGAAGAAAACATCATAACTCCATCGCGCTTGAAGAGGATAGCTTTGTCGGCGACTGGCATGGACCAGTCGCGCGAGGAACCAAGGTGTGAATATTTGAGAAGCTACCTCAGAAAAAACGACCTACTTGACCTTCCGTCAAGAAGGAGAAAAATCGCTTGTTAAGTTAAGCAAGCAAGGAAGTAGGAACCTGAGGTTCGACTTGGTGGCGAGTTGCTTCTGCTGCTGCAAGGCTCTGCTCAAGAGAAGAAAGCCTGATAAAAAGAAAGGGGAATTAACAGACTGGGCAGTCGCCTAGGTCTAGGAAATGTCTCTGAATGAGAGAAATCGCTCTTAGAGAAAGAAATTACCCATATCGCCGCCGGATCGGACTCCCCCTTGAGGAAGAAGTCAGGTGCTCTTTACTGTACTCTGGAGACTAGCGCCTCAGGGGCTGAGGTGGAACCTGACCAGATCCAAAAAGGGGGATATCGGGTAATTTCAGCTAGGCCCTGTGCTGTGATAAAAATTATTTATTTATTTATTTTTTTAGTCCGAGCCTAACAAGGCTTTCAGGCTGCTATTTCTCAAGGAATGTCTTGATACAAAATGACGAAGATGTTCTTTAGCTGAGTGCAGAAGGAGCCCAAGCGTCCATATTGAAATCATGACCGGACTAATAATCACAGCTGGAGAGATGTTAACCACCTGTGCCGAAGAAGCCACCAAAGGGGCAATATCACAAAGAGGCTATATACTATCAAAGGAGGAAAGAGCCAGCTGCTCCGACCATTAAATTAGAATGTTCCACAGAGTATAACTGTCTTGACGATTGAAAAAGTCTAGATGCAGAAGTGTTATGGTCCACAGACGCAGTGTGAAATACTATAGTGGACCCCATTACTGAGGAACTACTGAAAAGATTTTCCATTACGGACTCTGATGATAGAGAGGACGTGCCCTTCAGTATATCAAATGAGAAGTCCGCTGTATTACTGACCAGAAGGAAAGGGAAAGACCCATCTAGATGCATTTCTACCCTAGAAGAACCTCCAAGAGAGGTCTAGGACAGAGCCACTAGAGACTCCGCCATCAGGAAGGATGTCGAGGAGCTTGGTACCACATAGGGAGCCGAGAAAGTGCTGAGCAGAATGAGATTTCGCTGGCACAGCAGTACAGCAGAGTTCCATCAGCAGAAAACCGCTGGATGACACAAGATCACACACAGACCACCACTCACTAAGATGTGTGGAAAAAGTAATCCGCAGAACAGGAGCTCATTTTGTGATAAACATCTTGTCACAAGTTCTGTGGAAAGGAAGTCTGAAAAGGAAAAATGTGTCACTAATTCTGCCATACAGCACCCACTAGCACCTGTGTGGCACCAGCATCACTTGTGGCACAGGAGGGCACCAAGCAGTGCTTATGCCAACCTGGATGATACCTGAGGGAAGCCGCGGCAGTACCCACAGGCACCCCCGGCACCCATGACACCCATGGCAAGAATGGCACCCGAGGCACCCATGGGTGCCCGTGGTGCCACCTGTGGCACCCATGGGTGTCCCCGGTGCCATCCATGGTACTCATGGCACCAGTGGCACCCATGGCACCTGTGGGTGCACATGGCACCACCCGCGGCACATACGGGTGCTCATGGCACCACCAGCAGCCCATGCGATTCATGGTGAACCATGCGCGCCAGCCGCCACCGTGCGCTTGGCGCCCAGACACCCGCGGCACCACAGACTGTGCCAATAACCAATGCCAGCAACAAGAGCATCCACGGCACTGCACAGAGCGATGGTGCCGACCCACGGCGCTGACTAAGGCACAGCACCAACCAAGGCACCGAGGCACAGCGCCGACCAAGGCACCGAGCCACGGTGCCAAAGGAAAATGCCAATGGAAATCCTGAGAAGGGGAGAGGGAAAAAGGTGGTGCCCGTGCCAGCCCCTGCATAGAAAAGGGAGAAGGGGGTAGGCACGAGGGGTCGACATGATGGCAAAGGCACCAAGAGGGCACCTCGCCATTCGTGATCCAATCGACCCGACTCCGGTCCAATGGCTCTGAGGCCCGGAGGTCCCGACACCAAGAACAGAACCAGGAAAAACCGGAAAGTCAAACCCTCTGCTCCACAAGAGTGGCCCAGAGGTGAAACTGCCCACCGGAGCTCCAACGAGGACAGAGATGGAGCTCGGAGTCGAGAATGCAGCCATTAGCAGCGGGGCCAAGAGGAACCCACCAAAGTCGGTTCAGCTCCATCGCCTCCTGACGAACAATCCTCGTGCAGACATACCAACAGGCAACAAAGCGGCACCGATTCTTCTTCCCGAGGAAGAGCTCGAGGTTAATGAGGCCGGATCCCCGAACCACTAGATCTGTGCATCAGAGGACTGTCCTCCTCGAAAGCACAGGACTGTCCGTAGTCGCCCCCATTAATTAAGGGCAGCGGACCGACACAGCCCCTCTGCCATGAAAACTCTTCAAATGAAGTCCTCCTACTGTTGATGGCAGGAAAGAATTTCTTTTTCTTCTTCATAATCATCTTCTTGTTAGTAAATGAGAAATTACTACTTAAAATATTAAATTAAATGTTAAAAACTGCTGTCTCATAGATAAAAACTTGGAGCTCAGGCAGGCGGCGGCGTCAACATCCAAAGCACACTTCGGCCGGCGGGAGAGAAGGAACTGAGGCAGTTGGAGGGTCGACGCCAAGACAGCCTACACAGGCGCGAGCTAGTCTCGTGGTGCCGCGCATGCATGGTCCTGTCTCGGCACTGACACTTCAGAAAATTTTAGGCTCCCGCATGGTCCTAGCACCTCCGGCGCTATCCCACTACTGTGAATGAGTGATGGAGACTTAGTCCAGGAAGATCACACATGTACATAAGAGAGAGACACACACAGACACAGTGTTGGAACTCTGCAGTCCCTGTCCTGAGCCCGCTGTCACTGTGTGTGTGGGTGTCTCTCTCTGTTTCTGAGCACCGCATTTGCCTGCTCATTGGTGTCTCTCTCTCAGTATCACCATTCTCGGCTCACTCTGTCGGGGGGAGGGCGCAACTGCTACCACACTGGGCAACACCACGGGCACTGTCCGTCTCCAAGCACCACATATGGCACAACTCAGGCCACCGACTGGAACAGGAACGAGAATGGAGGACAGCAACGGGAAGGGTGGACTTCTGTCTCTCTCCATTTCTGCGTTACCCACAACTCACACTACAGACTGCATTCACCATACTGGTCAATCGATGTGCAAAACTGCCTCCTCGTTGTCTGCCTGTCTCTGCACTGTGGCTGTTTCGCAGTCTCTCTTTCTCACTCTCTGCTCCCCATCTCCCCTCGCTCTAAACATGCTGCTGCATCTTGCACATTGCTTCTCCCACTGTGCAGCACCTCTTGCCTCATGATCACTGTCCCACATTTTCTCGGTGTCAGTCCCATTACTATATGGCAGGCAGCTGTTCCTGAAAGGGGATCTCTCGCTTTCCCACATCTCACAGCTACAAGCACAAAACGGACATTGCGGCTTTCGGTCTCATCTCACTAGCGCTCTGTCTTTCTCTCTCTCTTGCTAGCTCTCAATCACTGCTCTCTCTCTCTCTCTGTCTCTCTCTCAATAACACACAACGTGTAGAACCCATATCAGGCATGTGGAGGGTGACTGTGCTGGATGGCAACCTTAGGAGAAGCCACGGTTTCCCACCACACTGCACTACTTCAGGTGCCACTAGAATATGGCTCAGCTACCTAAAGGTTTATGCCAGTCCCTAATGGACAATTTACAGCAGGTGCTCACTGACACTGACAGACAGCGAGACACACACACAGGACACTGCAGGACATATCGGTTTTTTCGCTCTCTGTCGGGATCACTGCTGGTGACATTACTATAGAAAGCAGCTTTTCTTTTGCCAGAGACATAGAGGATCTCTCGTTTCTCGACATCTTCTAATGACTGCTGCTGTCCTTCATTTTCTCAGGCAGAAAGCGAGTGCTGACAGCACTTTCCTGACTCCTCCATTGGAACTGTGCATTAAAAGTGATTTTTTTTTTTTTAACTTTCTTATTACTGGACTAGGGCACCTCTCCAGGAGTACCCTCAACTTCTTCCTCTACTCCTGCCTGAAACCTCTTCTACTGGGCTCCTACAGGGCTGTCTCCACTTAGTCCCACGGCTTGACCAGCCCCCCAGATCACCCCCCCCCCGGGGAGGGCCTGCCTGCCTGCCCATGCGGCCCATCTGTGATTAGAGGGACAGCCGTGGGAACTGGTAAAGCTGGAGCCCAGGGAGGTAGGTCTGGCATCGGGATGTAGGCAGGTCTCCAGAACCCCTTCGCCTCCGCTAGACCACCAGGGTTTTTCTGTACTGTTCCCCCCCCAGAAGAGCGGATGTGCAATGCCAGTAGTGCACCTACGGCCGCTGCTGCTCTGCCCCCAACGTAGCGTCAAGCCCTGCTACCTGTAGGGCCCTAATTCTCCATCAGGAGCATAATGGGCGAGGGCATACCCGGAACCCTCCAGGAGAGAAAGCAGTCCTCTGGACGCTCAATCTCTCCCGGACCCAAGTATGTTCCCCGAACCGTCACTGGCAGGTGTGGCATCCAATGCCTCAACCCTCAGTGCCACCAGGCTGGCTCTAAAAGGAATTTAATAGACGTACAATGCAAAGGAGTCCACCAATGGGCTTGTACATTTTTAGCAGCCCATGTCATAAGGGACTGCAACTATAAGGCTGCTCAGAGAGAATATGGTCAGCCTGTAGAGCACAGGCTGCTCAGGTTTGACAGAGTGCCAATGTCCTCCGGAGGTGCAATCACAGAAGACCAAGTTCCCAAGACATACAACTTCAGCCTTGGTGCTCAAAGGTGATAAGAGCCCTTGTTTGCCTTCTCTCTAGAGGTGGCTCCTAGGGTTTCCAATGGAAGAGTTATGGGGCCTGGTGGTGCTAGCAAGATCAGACCTGCAACTGGCCTCAGGCAGGCAGAAAGCAAGCAGGGAGGAGGCACTGCCCAGAAGACTGACCAACAAGGGAAGGTGGGTGGGAAGCAGTAATGAGTGGTGAAGTTATCTAGAAGATTAAGAATTACAGTAGGTGACTTCCGGTTGGAGCGCTGTTCTAATGGTGGCTTAGGCTTTTCACTCCTGAACTGACTAGCAACAATCCACGTTAATCCGACCACTTAACTCTCAACCTGCATACCAAAAGAACAATAAAAGATTACCTGATGGGACCAAAGCAAAGATTTAAAGATAATCAGCCAAACGGAGGAGGTAGGCAACAGGGCGCTGGGCAAGAAACTAACAGCCAGTCAGAGGCCTGTATAGCGCGTGAACCTCCTCAGCCAACATGGAACAAGACAAAATGGACCGAGAGGCGGACTGCACAATAACCTCTAGACAACTCTGCCAGACGCTGCAGCAGATGAATGAGACACTACAAAGGCTTGAGATGAAGGCTGTGGAACAACACCAAGATATTGCTGCCTTATACCAGAAGATGGAGGACACAGAAACAGTGGTCACGGAGTATACACAGACAACCAACGCACACAATACAGCCCTATTAGAAGTCCACCAATGTACTTTGTTCCTTGAGCAAAAGTTGGAGAATTGAAATTGAAGGAACAACATAAGAATTCATGGATTGCCTGAGGGTACAGAAAACGGGAGCACGGTAATGTTCAGGGACTCTTTCCTCCGCGAGATATTAAATTTACCTCCCGAGAAATGCTTAGACAAAGTCCGAGCTCATAGATCACTGGTACCACAGCGCCGAGATCCGGAGGCCAGACCTCGATTGATGGTGTTGGCTTTTTTTAGACTACAGGGTTAAAGAGGAACTCCTAACATTGGCTTGGTCCAAAAAAGTGTGCTATTCGGGGATGTCAGTCTGTATTTTGACCATGACTTCTCACCCCAACTATTATCGAGGAGGAGACAGGTCCTCACGGTGGTAAAAATGCTACAGGAAAAAGACCTCAAAGCCTTAGTCGAATACCTGCCAGACTGAAAGTCTTAACTGAGAAGGGCCAACAATGATTCCAGGAGCTGGAAGAGACCAGAGAATTTTGGAACAACAAGTGCTACGCTCTACCACAGATACAGAAACCAAACCCAGCATTATTTAAGGGAGAGGCGTGGATGACTAAGGGACCAAACGACAGGGCAGCACGTTGTACAGGGACATGTCCAGACTGTGGGACAGGTGCACTCTAAATAAGCTCTCCACACAGGAGACAACTTGGAAACAGGAGAATTTAGTCCACAGGGGAGAAGCCCACTACATGAACAGAGGCTACGATTCACGGGAACTGCAAGTAGCGCCAGACTCAGTCTTTCAGACTTGGTTTAATGCGCAAGATCTTGGCATATAACTACATACTCTGTGGATTGGGGGATTTTACTAAAAATCTTTAATCAGTTTAAAATTGTCTACCCCACTTTCACTCGTTTATGGGACTGCACAACTTAGTAGGTTGGGATTTAATTGACAAAATCTTACTTTGATGCATGCGTGGATGTAGAGGCATGGGGGGGCGGTGTGGGTCGGTCTTGGAGAGGGGCACCACCTCTGGAGGAGGGCGACGCCTGGAAGTAAGGGGCTGCAGCTAAGAGGCTATTCGACTGGCGGGCACCATTGGGCTGGTCTGTTTGAGGAGGGAGAACGCCTGCCATCTGTCCTGAGCAATAATCCTGACACATGAGCTTTATGGGCCTCAGGGTTTATTCTTTCAATAGAATTCTAGAGTGGCGAATGGTCCATGCGCCCTCTCCTTCCGGGTGACATTATAAGGTCACTTGGGAGGAAGGGACAAATAGTGACCTAGTGATTGCTAGGTAACCCTATGGAGGTCGACTGTAAATGCAATGCAGGTACCCTCTTCGGATGACTAAGAACATGGAGCTGAGGCGTAACAAATTAATAAGAACCAAAATAATAAACACAGAGCTGGTTCTGGCCATGTGAATGTAGATGCTGCGTCTCTGGGCTAGAGGCGGTTTGTCTGTGGATGGCTCTGTGCTGCGGTTCCTTCGTTTCTCTTCGGGGTTGTCTTCTTTTGGGGGGCCGCCTCTGACCGCAACCCTGACCGTCACAACCTAGAATATGACTGTCAGGGGGTACGGGCTCTGAAGCTGCCCAACATACAAAGATTAGTGGCCCCTGAACTATTGGATGCTCCTAATTTAAAGCTTCTAGGACCTACACGACATAAGGTCATAGACACAAGCACGGAGCTGTAGTTAACACACAAGAGCTCCATGAGGGGGTATTCCATTGAGGGGATGCCAGGTAACCCTCTGTGTTTACCTTCTCCTTGATAGGGTGTGGGTAAGAAAAAGAGACCCAAAAATATGGGTCTTCTACCTTGGTAGTCGCTCAAATTTCACTGTTTACAGGCCCCAGTTGGCAGTTATGGATTACTATGTTCTGAATATGATTCTTTTGTGTTTGCATTTTGTATTTTGCATTTTGTAAGGGATGTGAATTTAGTCGAAGAATTGATAAGTAATGAAGAGAAGAAGTCTGGGGAACTTCGTGGAGGAGTCTATGGGGTGGTTAAAGTAAAAAGAGTAACACTTACCCACACATGATGGAAAATAGGGTACGATTTTTTGTCAAAGGCTCATGAATCCCTTTAAGAAGCAAGATTCTGAATCAGGCAAAGAAGGCAGTGACAGATTTTCTGTTTCTGCAAGAGACCCATTTGTCGGTACAGGAGCATGATAAATTGTTAAAATGGAAATTCGTACCTACTGTAATTCTTGATCTTCTTGGACCAAGTCTCCACCACTCATTCACACTAATGGGATCTGCGAGGCACTAGGACCCAGCTGAGCAAACTTTTGCAGGAGGGCCGGCGCCAGAGACGGAGCTATGAATGTGCTCGCGCGGGCATGACTATCTCAAGTGACCCTCCAACCGCCTCAGTACCTTCCCCACCCCTGACGAGGTGCAGCGTAACTAACCTAGAAGGATAGCCTAACAAAAAACGGACATAAGATAGTCCAGAAGACCCGTATAAGAAGGGTCAAGAAGAAGAAGTCTTCACAGTCTAAAGACTGAGGGAGTGAAGACCAACAACAGAGGTGAGCTCGGGGGATGGTGGGTGGGCATGTGAATGAGTGGTGGAGACTTCACCCAAGAAGATTAAGGTAGGTACGTAATTTACCTATCTTCCTGGACATAAAGTCTCCACCACTCATTCACACTAATGGGAGAATACTGAGCTAATAATCCCCCGAGAGGGCGGCAGGAGAGACCAAGGGCTCACAAATTTAGAACAGAAGTCCATTAAGGATGGTTCTGCCAAACGAAATATGTTGTCTGGCATGGACATCCAGGGCATAGTGTTTGACAAAAGTATGCACTGAGCTCCAGGTAGCCGCATTGCAAATATCTGCAATGGGCACGTTGCAGATTTCGCCAGGGATGCCACGACTGCTCTAGTAGAGTGAGCGTACACTCTGCCCTCCAGCTTAACCTGCGCCATGGAATAACAGTGGCGAAGGCATGCCACCAGCCATGCTGAAATGCAACTGATAGCGACAGGTTGACCCAGCCGGGTCTCGCTGAGGAAACAAACAGTTGCTGAGCTTTGCGAAATTCTTTCGTTCTATCTAAATAGAAACGAAAAGCTCTTTTGATTCAAAGAATGAAGGGCAACTCCCTTCATTTTGGAAATTTGCAAAGTAAGTAGGAGGACCAAAGGTTGGTTAGAAGGAATTTGGAAACAACCTTAGGGAGAAACTTAGATGGGTCCCAAGAACTACTCTGTCTTTATGAAACACATTAAGGAGGGTCTGTGACTAAGGCATGCATCTCAGAGACCCTGTGGGCTGAGGTAATGGCCACCAGGAAGGCCATTTTCCAAGTGAGAAATTTCAACTCACAGGTAGCTAGAGGCTCAAAAGGCTTTCGAGTGAGCATGTCTAGCACAAGATTAATGTCCCAGGCTGCGACTGGACGTCTGGTATGCAGAATTCCCTTAAGAAACCTCTTAACCACAGGTAACTGAGCCAGTGACAGGGAAAGTACTGGCTCATGATAAGCTGAAATGGCACAAAGGTGAACCTTAACTGTAGAGTATTGCAGACCTGAATTTGAGAGGTCTAAAAGGTACTCTAGAACTTTATTGGGTGGACAGGAAAAAGGATTCAAAAAGGATTTTGCACACCAGAGCAAAAAAACGCTTCCATTTGGCTATGTAAGTTTTCCTAGTGGCTGGCTTGTGCGCAACCAGAAGAACATCTGAAACTCTGTGAGAGACATTGAACCTGTTCACTTCTCTCTCTTCAGGAGCCAAGCATGAAGGTGAAGTGATCTCAGATTGGGATGGACCATAGGCCCCTGAGTCAGAAGGTTCATCTGAAGGGGAAGCGCTTTCGGAGGGGTTTCCAACATACTGTTGAGTAATGGAATCCATATTTGTCGAGGCCAGAAGGGAGCAATGAGGATAATTTTGTCCCCCTGGGACTCGGACTTGATAAGTACCCTCTGAATTAGAGGAAGAGGCAGAAAGCGATAGAAAGCGTTTTGTCCACTTTTGGGGCAGCCTGAACGCATCCTGACAGAAAATGCCAGGCCCTGGATTTCTGGAGCTGAAGAGAGGCAGTTTTGTGTTGAGTGGGGATGCGAAAAGGTCCAGGTCTGGAGTTCCTCACTCTGCAAATAGTGACTGCCCTGCATAAGGGGTAAAGCCCTGCTTGTTGATGTAATACATCACTGCTTTGTTGTCCGTTTGAAGGAGAATGTTTTTGTGACAGAGAATGTCCTTCAAAGCCCGGACTGCATAAAGGACGGCTCTCATTTCTAAGACATTTATGTGAAGCTGGGACTCGTCCTGGGTCCACGTACCTTGAGTGTGAAGAGTCTGACAGTGAGCTCCCACCCCATCAGGGCGTGTCTGTGGTAATGGAAATTTGATGATCCAGGGGAGCAAAGGGATACCCTTCCAGAAGATTGTCCTCTTGCGACCACCAGGTGAGCGACTTCTTCAGAGGTTCTGTCACCTTGATGAGAAAGGACTGAGGATGAGTGGTTGGGGACCACTGAGTACTGAGCATCCATTGAGAGGTTCTCATGTGAAGGCATGCTAGGGGTACAGTGAACACTGAGGATGCCATGAGACCTAGCATCCGTTGCATCGAGATAGCTCGAACCGAGCTGTTCTCTCTGATGTATCGGGCCATCTGTTGGATATTACTCCTTCTGTCCTCTGGTAGAAAAGCTTTCGCACAGAATGTGTCCAGAAGAGTTCCTATGAAAAGGAGCCTCTGGGAGGGCTGCAACTGTGATTCCTTGAGTTGTAGAGACTTCCATGGACGTGAGAAAGTCTGAGGCCGAGGCAACGGCGTCGAGAGTTCCTTGCCTGGAAGGGCTTGCAGAAGCCAGTTATCCAGATATGGGAACATCTGAATTCTGACTTTTCTGAGATGTGCTGCGAGAACTGCACAACACTTTGTAAAAACTCGCAGTGCCGAGGATAGCCCAAAGGGCAGGACTCTGAACTGATAATGCTGTCCCAAAGCCACAAACTTTAGGTATTTGCGATATTTTGGATGAATAGGAATATGTTGGTAAGCATCCTGCATGTCTAGGGAGGCTAACCAGTCATGTTGATGAAGCAAGGCTAACAGGGTCCCTAGCGATATCTTGAATTTCTCTTTGGAAAGAAACTTGTTTAATTTTCTGAGGTCCAAAATGAGGCGCATGCCCCCAGTTTTCTTTGGAACTAGAAAGTAATGGGAGTAGAACCCTGTGTTCTGTTGATCCAGTGGAACTACTTCCACTGCCCTGTTGTTCAGAAGGCCTTGTATTCAAGAGGCGAGAAGCTCTGACTGAAGAATTGACAGCTTTGGCTGCCGCTTGGGGAGACAATCCGAGGTTCTCCCAAAAACTGAGGGAATATCCTCACGGATTATCCGAATGACCCATTTGTCCGGTTATGGACTTCCACTGGTTGTAGAATTGAGTCAGATGACCTCCCACCACTAAGAGAGTCCCCCTCAGGCAGCTGGGGTGGGACTTGGGCAAAACTCAGAGAGCACGGAACTGGGCGCTTGGGTCCTGCCTTCTGTTGCGCTTTCTTTGAGGCTGGGGACTTGATTTTTATTAAAACCTCCCCTGCCTTTGCCTTGAAAGGACTGACGGTTAAGAAACTGGCGTTTGTTAACACCCCCTCGAGAGGGGACGGGAGGAGGTCGAGCCAATTTAATGGATGACCTAGTCTTGTGTGGCCTCTACAGCCTGTTCTACTTGAGGGCCGAAGAGATACACACCATCGAAGGGCAACACCATGACCTGTTGCGGGGCATCATTCGTGAAACCTGAAGTGCGCAGCCAGGAATGGTGGCGGGTACAAATGCTCGCCGACGCCGCTCGAGAGGCAGTATCGAAGGTGTCCATAGCTGCTTTAACCTGCTGGTTGTTGGACTCGATACCCCTGGTTATGGCTTGACGAAGCTCTGAATCAGCGACTGAGTCCGGTAGAGCTTCAACCATTTGCTTGAGCGAATGCCAAAGGATATAATCATATTGAGAGAAATAGCCCTGGTAACTGGCGATACGCATACCCAGGGTGGATGCAGCAAAGGCTCTCTTACCTAAAGTATCTATCTTACGAGATTCTTTGTTTATAGGTCGAGCTGTAGTAGTCTGAGGAAGGACGACCTTATCATTCTCTGCCACGACTACGATTGGATCCGCAAAGGCTTGGGAGGACAAAATAGGTCGATCCTTGGGAGCAGCATACTTTCTATCTATGGACTTAGACACAGAAGGAACGAGAGCAGGATTATTCCATACCATTTGAGACAATGTCTCAAAGGAGGGTTGTACCGGGGTTAAATCCATAGGGATGTCCGAACATGAAGGTACTGGACTCTTAAAAGCTTCCCAGGATCAATGTCTAGGTCTGGAGAGAAAGAGGAATTAAATTTCTCAATAGAGACTTAAAAGACAGGTCCTCAACCACAGGCTCTGTAACAGGATTAGGTCCTGCTCCTTCCATATTGTCACCCAATCTAAGATCTGGTCAGGCTCAATATCATCTCTTGACAGTCCAGGAGGGACTGTATGGACAGGAAAGGAATGAAAATCAATAGGAAAAGAGGAAGGAAAATAATTCAGAGAGGAGAAGCCTAAGATTGGCTGAAGAAAAGCCCCGCTTGCACCAAAGAACACAGCGCCACAAAAGGCCTTACGGCAACCAAGAACATGGCATCAATGGGGCTACATGGCGCCAAGACACTCAATGGCGCTCGAAAACCAAACAGCGCCGAGTGATGGCACCGACACGCTGATGATTTAAATCGGTGCCAAGCGACCCATCGACGCTGACACCACCCCAGGCCCCAAAATTTGGATTTGAGGGTAAGAAGAAAGAATAACAGGAGATAAAGGCATTGGCGTGGCCCCTCGCCACTGCCATGTGGGAACACCTGAGCGGAGTCGATTGGCACTGGAGAGGGTGTTGCGCTAATTACCTAAGGCCCAATCGCCTACCGATCTCCTGAAGAACCAAGGCCCTGGAGAGACCAGGCCAGGCAGCTGGACCAACCTCAGAGCCCACTGCTGAAACTGTTCATCGGAAGATCTAACAGAAGGCGGGGAAGGGCTCCGATGTCGAAGAGGTCGGTGACCAGAAACAGACTCCGAATGAGGAGACCGGCAACTGGCCCCAATGACCGACTGTCAACGAGCAGACATACCAGAAGGTGACCTCGAGTGATGCCTTCTCTTTCTTGACCTACAGGCCGAAGAGCTCGAGGCCGAACGGTGCCGAGAATGCGACCGTTTTCTTTTATGCTTCCAGGGGGACTACCCTCCCCCTCGGGCACTGGACCGTCCGTTGTCAGACCCCCCTCCGGAGAAGGCAGCGGACCGGACCCAGCCCGGCTGACTAAACAGCTTTCATACGAAGTCTCCCTACTGTCACCTGACCCGCTCATGGTCGACTCCATCAATGTAGGCCGAGACTTCTTTCTTTAATAAGAATAAATTATCGTGAAGCTTATACTTTATTCAAAATAATAAACTGAAAACTATGCTGCTAGTTTGAAGTTTGACTCTATCGGCGGAGTGACATCATCACTAAGCGCACTCGACGGCGGAAAAAGAAACTGAGGTGGTTGAACGTCGAGCCTTCAGTCATTGCTACGACGCATGTAATAGCTCGCGACGCCGCCTCCATCTCTGGCGCCGCGCCCTACAAATTTTGCTCCTGCTGGTCCTAGTGCTCCGGCGAGATCCCATTAGTGTGAATGAGTGGTGGAGACTTTATGTCCAGGAAGATCTGGGATTTAGAGAGATGGCTGCTGCATCCTACAAAAATGGTAGATGTAGGGGCACGGTGGTGTTGGTCCCTAATGGGACACCGTTTGAGAAATTGGATTCAAGGGTAGACAAGGAGGGACGTTTTGCGATGGTAAAGGGCAAATTCCGAGACAATGTGGTGACACTGGCATCGGTGTACTTCCCTCCTGGTTCTGCCTTATCTGAATATCGCATGTTTTTGATCATGCTACTGGAATGGGGAGAGGGGAATGCTGATTTGTGGGGGGGACCTGAATATACCTTTGAACCCTGACATGGACTCCTCCTCGAAAGTTAGGGGGAAGCCACATAATATAGCTAGAAAGGTTCAGAAACTACTGGGGGAACTGGTTCTCCTGGACATCTGGAGACACCTACATAGTAGACAGAGGGACTATACTTTCTGCTCAGCAGCAAATAATATGTATTCGAGACTAGACTATTCCTTGTCCCCAAAATGAAGTGCATGTAGGGTTTATGACTCCTGGATAGGAGACTTCCTATTATCAGATCATGCCCATATATACAAAAACAGATTTAGGGAGGTGCACTAACACTTTCTGGCACCTAAACATATCACTTCTATGGGCTTAGGAGATTAAGGATACAATCATGAACACATAAAAATATTTGAAGGAAAAATAAGGGCAGAATACCGCAGGCGATCTGATGGGATACTGCAAAAGCGGTGATACAGAGGAAGTTCATACAATTAGCCTCATGGAAAAGAGGAACGAGAGACTAAAGAGGCTTACACTAGTTCAGTATAGTCAAGATTTAGAGGGACAACAAAAACAGAAATATGATAGGGGACGTAAGAGACAGCTACTTGAGTATAAAAGAGAATCAATGGGAATCCTACACTACCGGGTGGAACAGCAAATACTTTTTCTCTGACAGAAATATTATGAAGGAGGGCTCCCATCTATCTGGTCTTAACCAGTAGACTACTGCGGGCAAGGAGGGCCAGGGCAACAATAGCAAGAGTATGGCACCCATCAGGTAAGATGGTGCAGGGGTCCAGGAGATCGAGAAGCCTTAAGATCTACTACGCAAAATTGTATATGGAGGAGAAACATGTTGGGGATGAAAGCATACATGATTTTTTGAGGAGCTCAGCTACCAGGTTTAGCTAAGAACAGGGGAGACTCTATAGCCCAATTAAGCTTGAGGAGATTAGGCGAAATTAAACCAGGCTCTCGGCCTAAGGGTGCTCTGTGAACCTCGAGGGATTCCATGGGCACCGAATACTTGCGGGCCATGTGGGCAGATGGTGCTGGACAAGAGGCAGGGCGCTGCCAGAGTTCTAAGGCCGGGCCAACAATGGCCTTGACCACAGGAAAAGCCTCCGTCGGGGTATCCCCCCTCTCTTGAGGATGTCCATGAGAGGGTACTCCGCCTTTTTTTGGATTGGCTCTAGGGGCATCCCTGTGGACTCAGAAATGAGGCAGAGAATGCCCTGAAAAGACGAGGGACCTTCCTCCGTCTCTACCCCACTGCCTGATTCGTCATCCCCCAGATGAGAATGCAGCCCGGTGACATCCGAATCCGAGGAACCCGGATATAATGGTCGACCACCCAGGTCACCTTTGACCCACTGACGGCGGTCCAGGGTGACAGTGACCGACAGACACTGGGGAAGCCCGGTGTCCGGTCTATCTTCTTTAGAAGGAGCCCCTCCCACAGGCTGCTTGGGCAGTGGTTTCACCACGATCGGTGGAGAGACCGTTTTAGGCCAAACCGGAAATTTTGGTGGCTCCGTGGGTGGGGGAACTTACTCAGTCATCTCTGAAGGAGTAGACTTTGGCCTAGGAGGCGAAAGCCAAGTAATGGCTGGGTGGAAGCCAGAGTCAGCTTGTGCCTGGTCAAAATCAGCTGCTGCCATGAGGTCCTCGTGGCGCCGAGCCTTTCCTCATCTGAGGAGGGGCGAAGACAACCAATGCATCGGCTCTTTTAAGCTGTGGCTCTTCCTCGGCCTTCCGGTCAAAGGGGTCCGAGACCTCCATTCGAGATCGGACAGGCTAATTTGGTCGCTAGGGAGACACCGGCGGGACCAGTGATTTCCTGGGGTTGGGGACCACTTCCTCAATGGGAGTCACAACAGGCTGGATCTCCTAGTCAGGGAACGCAAGAATTGGAGATCGATTGAGGCAATCGTCGACCGGAGTCGGCGATGAAGGATCGATCAGGTCGATGATTATTTCTACATCGCCAATCGACAGTTTGGTCAACTGGCCAGATGGCAAAGCCAAGAAGCCAGTGGCTGAAGAAGCAATCTTGGCTGAAGTCGAGACCGCAGGTTCCTGGGACCGAGATGTGTCCCACTTCCAAGAGCGTCTCCGTCAGGAAGATGATGATCCCGGATCCTTCTCCCGCTTACGGGATCGAGAGGAGTGCGTGCCTGCAGGATTCTCTCCCTTGGTCGGGAGAGACTGGCACAACTCTCGGAAGGAACCCAAGAAGGTGGAGCCCAGGCTGAGCAGACCAAAGAAGCTCAGAGTAGTTTCTGCAGCCTGAGCCACTTCCTCTTCGAATGTTTGCATGTGTTCCAAATTGCTCCATGGATCCTGCAGCCGTGAAACCACCACCGAGCCTCCCTGGATTTCCACTGAGGGTTCCGTTTCCTCCGGCCTCCGAACTGGGTGTCTTGAGACTGTCATCAGGATGTTAGGATGGAAGCGAGACATATTACATTCGAGGTGTCATGAGTCGACACGAGGCAATAAATACTGCGGTGTGGGGATCGGTGCGTGACGCTCTCACAGCCAGGAGCACCGTGAAATCCGGGAGATCCGTCTTCCATAGTCGAAGAATCAGAGTCGCAGATTACGTAATGCGAACTAGACTTAATTTTGGAATAACCCGAAAGGATTTAGGCCAGGGCCTACAAAATGTATGAGCACGCTGAGGAAACCTGAATTTTCCAGCGGAAAGGAAGATCTGGTGTCATGGGGCGAAGACGAGGGTTATACCACCTGGGTGGGTGGGAGGAGCCAGCTTGAAGACTTCCGGTAAGATTTAAAGTGGAAGGGGACGTGCCAAAGAGTGTAGATGAACAACATATCCACGATCCTAGAAACAACATTTGTTATATGCATTATGACATGATGTGTTTTGAGCTATTGTTTTCTTGACTGAGTGCAGTGTTCTTGTGCTTTTGCTGTTCAAATTTTTGTCTCACCTGCACAGACTGCATTCCTGCTGTGAGCACTGGGTTCCTGTGGACTCGCCTCTCTTTGCATCTTCTTTTGTTTAAGAGGTCCCTCAGGGGTATCCTGCACTCAAGGCCTGCCATCAGCAAGTTAGGGGCCCTGGGATCTCAACCTTGTGCAAGATATGCTCACTAGCAAGCCCCTTCAGTCTACTGCACCTTGTGACATGAAGTTTCTGACTTGGAAAGCATTTCTGCTAGCTGTCACCTCTGCATGCAGAGTATCTGTAATTAATGCTTTGGTCACAAATCTTGCGTATACTGTTTTCTATAAAAACAAGGTAGTGCTCCATATATACCCCAAATTTCCACCTAAAGTGGTGACGGGCCTTTATCGGAACCAAACTATACTTCTGCCTACCTACGTTGCCAGTTTCCAGAATAAGGTAGAAAGGACTCTCTAGTCGCTGGATGTTAAAATGATCTTTAGGTTTTACCTGGACAGGACTACAAACAGCTGGAACAGATCATCTCTTTTGACCCTAATCAAAAGGGACATCAAGTCACAATCAAGCGCATTTCAGCCTGGATTGTAAATTGCCTGCACCACTGCTATGCCATGGGCAAGGTACATGCCCACTCCACTTTTGGGGGGGGGGGGGGTAAGATTCCCAGGCAGAAATATACTCTGTGCCAACTGGAGAGAGCTGCAGAGCTGCAACTTCGGGCATGGTGCATATCTTTATTAAGGACTATGTCATGGATATCCATGCCAGGCAGCATGACACCTCTGGCAGGACAATTCTGAATGGATTACTATCCTGAGTGAGTCCTGAGTTCTAGCCTTCCAGGTCTGGGGACTTTCTCTGAGTTTAGTACTTTGACCCATTAGTGAGAATCTATGGAAGACTGATTCTTGAAGATATGAAAGTTACATATGTACTGTAACTGCTGATTTTCCTGAATACTCATCTTCTCCACAGATTACAGTGCCCACCCACCATGCCCCGGACTCACTCCAGTATTGTGATCTTGGTCTCTCCCCCCACTTGTACTTCGTTTGACCACCAGGGCTATCTTGTGCCCTTAGGTTAACTGCACAGGTTACTCCTTACGTTTGTGCCGCTCACATCCTCAGTAAAAAAGATACTGAGGTAGTTGGGAGCTGGCACTGCTGTATACCAGCTGGCGTGTGGAAGGACATGGGCATTAGGCCTACTCGTGCCATTGGCCCTCCAAAAGAAAAAATTACTCACCTTAGTAATGTTGTTTCTTCTAATGGAGTCTTGCTATATTATAGACATTAGCAGTTTGTTCCAGCTCTAGAACTGCCCCGGAGTGAAATGGTTAAAACCATTCCAAAATAGAATTTTGGCACGAGAGCAGCTCTATCTGTGTCATTTCAAACTTGAACTGTCAGATCTTACGAGCCAAACTCACTAAGGTCTGTGTGGAAGCTGTAACCACACTAGCCAAATGGCTACCTAAATAATAACAACCATTGATGGTCCCAACACCCAAGACTCAAGTCAGGGGACCAGAAATACTAACACCATTCTAATAATATGAAAATGGAACATAAGTATAATAAAACACACACGCGTACACATACACACCCCCAAAGTCCCAAAGGGGACAAAATGCTAACAGGACATAAGTAGTGCCCACACTAAGTTGCCCACACCCCACCAAGTAGAGGTTCTGAGAGGGGCAGGTTGGGGGGGAGGTCTATAATATAGCAAGACTCCATTAGAAGAAACATTACTAAGGTGAGTAATTTTTCTTCAAACAACATGAAGTCTTGCTATATTATAGACGATAACAGAATACACAGCAGTACCTCCATGTGGAGGGGCAGAACCTACTTAGGGAATAGGCTCTGAGAAGAACAGCTGCCAAACCGAGCATCTCTCCTGGCCTGGACATCCAGGAAGTAATGCTTGGTAAAAGTGTGTACCGTTTTCCAAGTAGCAGCCTGGCAAATCTCTAATAAAGGGATATCTCTGGCAGCAGCTAGAGACGCAGCTGTACCCCTGGTAGAATGAGCCCTCAAACCGGGGGGGGGGTGGCCCTGTCCACTTTCTGATAACAAACTGGATACAAGAGACAATCCACCTGGCCTATTGATCTCTTAGTGGCAGGTTTGCCTTCCCAACTTCACCATAGGTGAGGAAAAGTTGGAGGATTCGAACCTGTGACCTTTGGTACGCTCTATATAATAACTAAGAGCTCTCTTAACATCCAGGCTGTGCAACCTCCTCTCACCCGAAGAGGAGTGATCAGTGAAAAATACTGGAAGGGAGATAGATTGATTAAGATGGAAATCTGAAACCACCTTAGGCAAAACTTCCTATTAGTCCTAAGGACTACCTTATCCCTGTGGAAGAAAGAAAGTCAGTCTCCACTAACAAGGCTTGCAATTCACTTTATGCCTGGCAGAAGTGATAGCCACTATAAAACAGTTTTCCAAGTTAGGTACTTAAGCTCCAGAAGACAGAGGTTCAAGGGGTTGCATTAACTGGCAATGCAAACATTAAGGTCCCAAGCAGGGCGGTTCCAAAAGGGAGGATTAGTATGGAGTAATCCCTAAAAAACTTGGAAAACAGGATGAGAGGAAAGAGGATGACTTTCCTGCTGACACAAAAGCAGACACAGCTGCCAAATGAACCTCAGGGTAGCTGGTCTGAGACCCAAGGAATTAAGATGTACCATGTAATCTAACAAATGGGCAATTCAGCAGATTCTGGGAAATATTTTTCCCAGCACACCAAATGGAAAACCTTTTCCATTTAGAACTATAAGTAGCCCTAGTGGAAGGCTTTCTGGAAGCCTTTAGGATCTCAAGAACACCCTGAGAGAGGTGTAAATCAGCAAATCCTAACTCCTCAAGAGCCAGGCCTTGAGGTTGAGGGATTTGAGGTCCGGATACCAAACCCTTCCCTGGGCACAAGTCAACAGATTGTGATTCCTGGGGAGGCACAGGGGAAGATGGACTGTCAGAGACAGAAGGAGTGGGTACCAGGGCTGCCTGGCCCAATCCGAGGCAATCAGAATCACCCTGCAAGGCTGAGATCTGATTTTGACTAGTACTTTGAATAGGAGAGGAAAGGTGGGGAGCATAGAGGAACTTCCCCTCCCAATCCAAAAGAAGGGCATCCAGGGGAACTGAGCCCAGCACTGGAGGCCTGCAACAGAACAGAGGAAGTTTGTGATTGTCTGGGGCTGCAAAAGATCTATCTGAGGGATGCCCACCTGGCAAAAACTATCCCCAGCACTTGAGGATCCAGGGACCATTCGTGATGGCCTGGGAAATCCTGCTGAGGGCATCCGCTAGGACATTGTCCTTCCCTGGAAGATGAACTGCTATGAGGGAAGTGTTCAGGAATAGGCCAGAGACCACAACTTCATTTCCTCGTGCACAAGGTCAAGACCAAGTGCCCCCTGTTTGTTGATGTACCACATTGTTGCTGTGTTGTCTGTTCTGACTTGTATCACCTTGTCGGACAGATGCAGAAAAAGCTTGAAGAGCTAAAAGACAGCTCTGAGTTCCAGCAAACTGATGTGGAGCAGAGATTCCTGGGGACCAAACTCCCTGAGTGGAAAGGTCGCCCATGTGGGCTCCCCAACCCAGAAGGGAAGCATCTGTAGTGAGAGTCAAGTCGTGAGAAGAGGAAATGAAGGGACCCCGCTCTTAAATTGCTCTGATCCTGCCACCACTGGAGAGCTAGAATCAAGGTTGAGTCACTGGGACCAACTTGGAAAGGGGTCTCTTCTCTGAGACCAAAAGGTTCTCAAGTGAAACTGAATGTCTCTCATCTGAAATCTGGCTCCCTGCACAACAGCTGTGGATGCAGCCATGTGCCCCAGGAGCTGCAGAAAGTGTCTTGCTGGTCGAGAGACCTGCAGAGTGAAAGGCAGAGGCCGAGCCACTAAATTCCTTGCCCTTTCAGGGGAAGAAAGGCTCTGGCTAGCTTTGTGTCCAACCAGCCCCTATAAAGGTGAGTACCTGGACTGGTTCCAGAACCGACTTTGGTAGGTTTAGCAGAAAACCAGGGAGGTGAGAAGCTGCTGGGTGACCTGCAGGTGAGATTTTACCTGTTCTGGGGACTGGCCTACAATGAGCCAGTCGTCTAGATAGGGAAAAACAGCAATCCTCTGCCTCCTTAAGTGGGCCACTGCCACTGCTAGACACTTTGTGAATACCCTTGGAGCAGAGGTAAGGCCGAAGGGCATTGTTCTGAACTGGTAATGACCTGAGGGCAGTTCGAATCTGAGGTACTTTGATGGGATCTTCTGATTAGGACATGGAAATAGGCATCCTTGAGGTCCAGGGAGGCTAGCCATTCCCTGGCCTTAAGGAAGGTAAAATCATTGCCGAGTTACCATTTTGAACTTTGGTTTCAAAAGATGCTTGTTCAGATATCTGAGATCTAAAATGGCGCCATTCTCCTGTCTTTTGGGGTAAGGAAGTATCTGAATACAGACCCCTGCCCTGATGCAGGGAGGAACCTTTCTACTGCTCTAAGAGCTAACAGGGATGAGACCTCCGCTTCCAGAGCGAGGGTCTCTGAAGCACTGCAGGTAGAAAAGTCTGCTTCTCAACTTGGGAAACTTTTTGAAGCTGAGAACCAGACCCTGACTACTACTTCCAGAACCCACTTGTCTGAGGTTAAAAAGCCAATTCTGACTGAAGTAAGCCAGCCTGCCCCCACTGGTACAGGAGAATCAGCCCTGGGCACCCCATCAGGGTGCCTGTTTCGCAGGAGCTTTAGGCTGGGGGTGGGAGCAGGTCTGCCCACCTGCCTGCCCCTAGCTTTCTGAAGAAGCCCCTCTGAGCATAGGCAGAGGAGGCCTGAGTCTGGTAGAAAGGCCTTTTGAAAAGGCCCACCTCACCCCTGGGCATGCCTTTGAGGAGTGGCTTGCCGCTCCTCAGCCTGGGCACTCTTGTAAGTAGTCCTATATTCATCCATCTTCTCTTCATGTAATTCTCTGTCTGCTCTCCAAACAGAGAATTTCCCACCACAGGAAAATCCATAGCCTTAGTCTGGGTATCCTGTGACAAACTAGTACACCTGAGCCAGGCCAACCTCTAAAGCTACAGATGTGGCCATGACCCTAGAGGAAACATCATTAACATCAACAACAGCATGAAACTGAACCTTAGAGGCTTCAATGCCATCAGCAGCCACCTGTTCTAGTTCACTAGCCAGTTGGCCATGGGCCTCTTGGCCAATTGCATAACAGTATCCCATCTAGATTTCTGATACCTAGCTACATAAGCCATATAATTTGCTTGCCTGAGTCCCAGAGAGGCTGCCATATACTGTTTTTTTTTGCCATGGCATCAATCTTCCTGGAATCCTTGTCAGGAGGATGTGAACAAGGAATATTAGCTTTATCACAGGCAGCAGCCTGAACTACCTAACATGACTGCATTGCTGAGAAAGGAATTCTGTATCAGGGCCTGACAATGTATACCTTCTGTCCATCTTTTTATCTACAGGAGGCACAGAATTAGGAGCTTTAAAATTTTAATTGTTTGTTTCCTAAAAGACTTATGTAAAGGAATAGACAATCTCTAGACTCTGGAATATCCATCATTTCTACAAAATCAGGCTCCTCTTGCTCATCCACAGCCTCTTCTAAAGGAAGCTGGAGGGTTTCAGCAACTTTTTTATAAAACATAAAATGAGATGGGGACTCAGACAGCATAGGGGGAGATTCTAAAGGTCTGTCTGGGGAGATGTCCGGTTCAATGGGCACACCCAGACCTTCCCAGCCACATTCATACTGTTCATAATCCTCCTCCCCCTCCTCTGGTTCATAAAATTCCTCAATATCATAATCCTGAACCACTGGGACCGGACGAACCGACCTTTTACCAGATAGTGGTGGTTCGGACGGACCCTGAGACAGTGACTGGACAATTTGTATGGCTTTTGCTATCTCTGCAGCAGTTGGAGAAGGAATTTTGGACTCCAGACCTGCTGATTTTCTTGTTTTCTTTACTGGAATTGGTTCCTCAGAACCAGCTTTTCTTTTGCCCGAGGAAGTCTGGCCCTGGTCAGAGGGCACTCCCTCTGGTTCGGTTGGCACCGAACCGGGCTGGCCATCCGGGTCAGCGGACTTTTTGGCCTCTCGTTCCCTGAGCCTGCCCAATCTTTTTTCCAGGGTGGCTGCAGGGAAATTCTTACATACCTGGCAGTCTGACTGGAGGTGGTCAAACCCCAGACAATAAACACATGTGGTGTGTGGGTCAGCCTTGGCAAAGACTTCCCCACAAACATCACAGTGTTGAAACCCAGTGGGCCCGGTTTTTCTTTTGGGTTTCTCAGACATAATGCCAGCCTAACCAAAAACTTGCCCTTTTAACGGCAGTGCCAGGAAGAAGACAATCTTATCGGTTCCTAACCGCAGTCACGGGTATTGGAAAAAAAAGTAGCAACCGCTTTTTTAGAACCGATAAGAACTGGAACCGCACTCTAAAATAGTAACTTTTAGTTTTAAATGAGTTTTAAACCCACTGATCGGTTCAAAACCGAACCGATAACTACAAGTTCCACACAGACAAAACCTTCATTTACTTACAGTTACCACAGATAGAGCTTGAACGAGCGGTTTGCGGTTAAAATAAAACTAAGTCTCGGTTAAATCCAACCGAGAAAACACTTTAAACCGAGAAATGAACGAGCAGAAGGAGAAATCTCCGGGCGACTGTTCACTGAGGCGGAGTAAAGAATCTGACAGTTCAAATTTGAAATGACACAGATAGAGCTGCTCTCGTGCCAAAATTTTATTTTGGAATGGTTTTAACCATTTCACTCCGGGGCAGTTCTAGAGCTGGAACAAACTGCTAATGTCTATAATATAGCAAGACTTTTATGTTGTTTGAACACTGGCTCCCGCGAGATCCTAGTGCCTCCAACTCAGACCCATTAGTGGTATCTATGGAAAAGGTATTCAGGAAGACCAACAGTTAAGGTAAGTAAGTAACGTTCATACTTCTCCACCTTGTCGATGCCATCAACTAAAAGCTCCTTCCTAAGCTTGTGCCCTATACTGCAGCAAGTTCTGCCTTCCACTCCCAGTCAGCAGAGAGAATGTCCTCGAGAGGACGCTCCTGGTGTCTGACTAAGAAGATGTGGTATATACTGCTGCTTCTCAAACTTCTTTGGTGAGGTTGGACCCCCCTTCTTTCATTCTTTCTGCTATTATACCCTAAACTACCTTCACATCACTGCTTCCTCTACTTTGACCTCTTCTTCCCCTTCCTTAAGTCCTGGCATCTCTAACACTGTGGATACTTTCTCCTCAAGTTCTGGTTTAGCTTCCTTCCCTACCACCTCTCTTCTCACCCGCTTCTCTCTCCTCCTACTTAATCAACTTCCCTGACTCTGGCTCCTTTTCCATTTCCCATTGTAAAACTTTAGCTGGGCAGCATGACGTCTCCTCCCACTGTATCCTCCATTGGCATAACCTTCCTCTGCTTGAACTCCTCTTCCCTCACTTTTAAAGCTCTCCTCCTTGACTTTTCCATCCACACCTGCTCCCAACTTTTATCCCCCTTCCATGGGCTTTCTTCCTGACCTTTTTGGAAACTCCCACTTTTCTGGTCCTGCACTTCCCAAGCCCCTTACCTATGTTTTAACATTCTCCACGTTGTTCTCTGCCTGTTTGTATAGTCATCTCTGTACAGCTTTTAGCTTATTTACTTTACACCAAATACTTGATTTATTTATGACGGAGAGCAGGGCAAGAGGCCACACCAAAAATAGATGCATGAAGAGTAGTCAAAAACAGAAAAACAAAAAACACATGAATATGCTGAGAGAAATCAAGAACTTATGTAATGTCACAATATCTGGGAATACATAACACGGTACATCTTAAGAGAGGAGCCACTGTATTAATCAGACTTGCTGAAAAGAAAAGCAACGACTACCTGGGTCTGTTGTTTGGGTACCTCTACATTCTCAGAAGCGACAGTATTTCCAGATGCCTCCTCTTTGGGTATGTCAGGATACAGGTAAACGAGGGGGGACACCAGGATGTTGGTGGCATCCATGATCTTGTACCCCATGATTATTTCAGCAAATGACATGCTGGAAAGCTGCGTCTTAGTATATGGTTCCACAGACTGGATCTGTGTTTTCCCTGTTGATGTGACAACAAATCAACAAAGTTTTTCACTGTAAAGTTCATTATTTTAGCGACTACAGATGAACAACAATACTGTACACCCATTACAAAACAATAAAATGTACTGGCACTATTAGACTATGCTACAGAAAGGGCAATGTTAAGTGCATGGACATTTGTTGAGATGATAATCATAGTATTTAAAAAGGGCTCCAGACCCTGCTGTACAAAGTAGTTATCTTAACTGATACAGTGAATGTTAGGCAACAAAACTGGCACTGAGGATCCCCCAGTCCTAATACGAATCCAGTCAGCTGTGCAGCGTTAGAGGCTCCCCTGCTTTCATCCCACAGAGCAAGGTATGAAAGATGGGGGCCACTCTAATGTATATGGTAACTCTTCTCAAATCTTTATTGTTCGGCAGTCACAAAAAAATAGAACCACGGTGAATCCACTATCAGTCTTTATCACAGGGTAAAAAGCATCTTACCGAGCTGTGCACATTACTGTAGTCCTTATTCGTATTTCCTCATGGCTAAAACACCATTATTTGGTTTTCATGGATCAAGTGCACCAACCAATGCCCTAGGCTAGCAGATTCTTGAAAACATTTAAGTGATGTAGCAAGAAAAAGCCATATAGTGCTAAACACATACACTTCCTTGACAGAGTCTAATAAGTAAATGAGTGGCATAAAATAAAGTGAACTCAGCATTTATGGTCCTGATGCAGTACAGTGGCCCGAGCAATGCCCTAGTTCTAGTCTCACATGGTACTCTTCTCTCAGACCCACTCACGGTCGCCTCAGTTCAATTCCTACTTCACCACATGTGCTTCATCACTTCTTGCCTCCCCTTCAGGCAGCTCCACCTACACACCATGCCGCTGGTGCTAATCCCTCCGGTTCTAACACCTTCTACTTGGGGACCATCTCCCCGTCGGAAGCTCTTGCTGCACTACTCTCCCTAAACCCCACCAAAGGTAAGTCCCTGATGGGTTAGACACCAAACTCCGCCACCTCTCTGCCTCGCCATCGCAGCTCCACTAGCTGCCCTGTTAAACCAATCGTTTGCTTCTGAATCAGTCCCAGCGGAGTGGAAACATGCCATAGTCCTCCCTCTTCCCAAAGGAGGAGACGCCACCTCTCGGCCAACTATCGCCCCATCTCCCTCCTCCCTCCCTAGGAAAACTCCAAAAGCACCTCGTGCTCTCTCAACTCTCCAACTTCCTCTTGGAATCTAACTTCTTCACCCCCTACCAGTCTGGGTTTAGAACGAACCACTCTACCGCTACCTCCCTCCTACGACTCTCCGACACAGTCCTCTCGGGAATGGACAAGGATCTCATTACCGCAGCCATCTTTGTCGACCTAGCCAAAGCATTCGACACTGTCTCCCACCCCCTGCTGCTATCCAGTCTCTCTGAAGCCGGCCTATCTAGAAGAGGGCAAACCTAATCCATCAAAATTGCTGGCTCCACCTCTCCTCCACTCCTTATAACCACTGGTGTCCCCCAAGGCTCAGGTCTCGGCCCCATCCTCTTTCCCATCCTCCTAAACAACCTGTCTCTTGCCTGCTCACCTTCCTCAATACACATGTATGCAGATGACACCGTCCTCTTTTACTCAGACAGTACACCCAAGGAGGTTACTACAAATCTCCAGACAGACTTCAACAAAGTTCAGCACTGGTTTAACTCCCATCAACTCTCCCTTAATGCCAAAAAGACAGTCTCCATGACCTTCGGCACTAGGCAGAGACTATCCAGGCTTACTACTACCCTTAACTTCCACACCCTCGACGGGACCGTCCTAGAGGACATGCCAACTTTCAGGTACCTAGGCGTCTGGCTTGACCGACAGCTATCCTTCTCGGCTCATGTGAATGCTATCCTGAAAAAACTACGCCCTATGCTCAGCACTCTCTACAGAAACCGCAGTTGCCTCCCCCTTCCGGTGCGACGTGAAATTGTGCAGAAAATGCTATTACCTACGTTCGACTACTGTGATGTAGCCTACAGTGCGGCCCCTAAGTCAATGCTATCCAGACTAGACTCTCTCCACGCTTTCTGCCGCTTTGCCCTCAACGCCCCCACTCGCACCCACCACTGCAAGCTTTACCACGCTCTGGCTTCCCCTCCCTAGACAGCCGGCGCCTACTCCACTGTGCTAAATTTGCGTCTAACCTCTGGCTCGGGTCCCTTCCACCCCACCTCACCTTCTCTCCATCCCCAACCCCAACCCCCACTCATGCCCTTAGATCTATTGACTATCGCCTGTTAGTAAGCCCCCACCGCCAGACCAATGCTGGCCAATCGGCCTTTTCCTACCACCTTCCGAAGTGCTGGAATGACTTGCCGGCTCAAAGCTGGCACTCCTCCTCTAGGTATTCCATCTCCTCTGCCCTGTCAAACTACTGTGCCGTGAAACTGCCAGTGCCACTGACCCCCGTAATGCCTCTCCCCTCCCCCCATCGGAGTCCCTATGCCTGACCAGCAGCCTTAGCTATGACTACAAATGCTGGCATATATTCCCAACCTCAGCACTTACCCCCTACTGCACTTCTAACTTGACTTGTCTATCTGTCCACTGCATTACTGTAGCTTGTAGCAGACATGTATGGAGACACAGTTTACACCTCCTGTCATTATAATGCTTGTACAATCTCTCCCTTACCCCATGTAATAACTTGGACAACAATGTGGATACCTCCTTGTGGCAATGTTCCCATGTTCCTCCTACCTCATGTTCCTGGGGTGATATACCATGTACCATCATGTAATTTCACTTTGGGGTGCTCTTCCTATGTACCGTCATGTAATCTCACTCATGTATTTTGCTTCCTGTGCAAATGTATACAGTAGTCTCCTCTGTAACCCCTCCCCCCAGGTTGCACCGTGAGACAAGCATCTTTTTGCTCAGCGTGCCTTTCCTGGTGAAACATTTTCAATAAATAAACAAACAATAAAAAATGTTTCAGCTGGTGAACAATAAGGATTTGTGAAGAGTTACCATACACAGTGGAGTGAGCCTCACCTTTTACATGTTGTGCTATACTGAAGATTAGACACATTCGATACAAGAGCAGACCAGAAAGTGGCTTTCACAATGCTGATGACAATACAATCGCATCATGAGCACTAAAGCAAGCAGCTGAACTCAAAGACAAACAGATAAATCTTCCATAAACAGCCGATTTAAAAGTTCTAACCTGTAAACTGATGTATAAACCAAACACACAACAACCAGACTCAAAATATGCAGTTTCAGTGTCAGTGGCTCAGAAGGTGGTAGGCTCGCCTCTGCAGATGGAAAATCAGATGGTCATGGGTTCTATCCCATCTGGTAACTGAGACAGTACTCATTACTGACATTGTAGTGCAGTACGAGGGGGTGCTGCATAATTAAGGTGCCATCCTTTTGATGAGATGTTAAACCAAGGTCCCTTCTGCCCCTCTGTGGTCACTGTCCAGGTGGAAGTAGAAGATCCGATGGCACTTATCAAGGAAGAGTAGGGGAGTTTCTCAGTGTCATGGCCAACATTCCCGTCAATAAAATAGGTCCATATAACTCACCCCCAGGACACACCTGGAAACCAGCTAGCATAGCTTAGTGTGCCTTTCCTGGTCAAAATTGTAAATAAATAAATGAAGTTCATCATCACTTGTGAGGGGTCGGGACTTTTATAACTCACCAGTGGCACAGCCGATCACGAGTTATGGTCTTGCCCCCCCCTTGCTACTCAACATAAACTGCATATTTTGAGTCAGGCTATTATATATTCCTATATATTATATGGTTAGCGGTTAAAACATCTCGTCCAACCAAGGATGGATGGTGGAATATAGTGAACAAGATTTATAAGACGGAGAAGCTGATATACACTGTCAGACTTCAGAAGCATGCTTTTCTAACAGAGTTGATAGGGTTTTTGAGTCACTCCAGGGGTAATTTATTTTGCTCTTAAATAACTTAAAATACAGAAGTCTAAGGAGACCTATCGAGCTGAAGGAGACAATGGCATAAAAAGAGAAATGCTCATAGTGTGGAAATGAAAAACAAGCTGAAATTCAAAATGAGAATTCATATAAGAACTGGCAATCCATGTGGGGCAGAGGATATGGAGATTGTGTTTTTCCTGTGCTAGGGATGGATGTAGATTAGGGAAGCCATGTTAGAATTAATCACAGTGTACTGCAGGTTTTTTTTTTTTTCCTAATGAGACATGCCAATGAAAAACATTAATAAGGCTAGAAATGTAAAATTACACATATCCCCATAATACAAAGCACCATGAAAGAGATTAGACTGGTTCCACTTCAAAGGAGTAGTGCAGTCAGAATTTGCAAAATGTATGTTGTGCAGAGTGTTTTGATTTCTGTGTGTAGTCCTAGTGTGTCCTTCCCTTTGCTAGAAAATATTTTTTCTAAATTAGCCTGATAGTTTTATGATGGTTTTATGGCCCTGGGATCTCCATCTCACTCAAGCGTGGTTTACTGCTTTTCTTGTTCCTACAATGCTTCTTGTCTAGTGAAAGTGGTGCATCAGGACCACTGATTCAGCAAGTGCAAGATAGGGACCCTGACATTCTGGCCTCTACTAAATAGCTCTGTGTGTGTCAGGTCTGGCCAGCAGAGTAAATATTTTACATAGAAACACAGACTTTGACGGCAGATAAGGACCGCTTGGCCCTCCTACTTTGCCCATTTCCCTACCTAGAGGATAAGCTGCAGATCCTATTTAACCAACAACCTATTTCTTCCTACCCCCCACAAAAATTGCCTTATGTCTGTCCCATGCATTCTTGAATTCTCCTCAGGAAGGCTGTTCCATGCACCACTACCCTCTCTGTGAAAAAATACTTCCTCACATTACCTCTGAGCCGTCCTCCCTCTATCTTTAAATTGTGTCCCTTGTTCTTGCACATCTCTTTTCTGAAAGATGCCACCCTCCTGGACTTTGTTGATTTCACTGAGGTATAGCGTTTCTATCATGTCCCCCCTTTTCCTCAAGGGTATATATATTAAGCTCCTTTAGTCCCTCCTCGTGTGGCTTCTCTTGCAGACTAAAGTTTCCTTTCATCAAACTACACAAAGCCACAAAAATCTTCCGATCATCAATGCTATTATCAGTAAAGACTCTAGTTGTAGTTTCTTACAGAATAATCCACTCAAGTATTTGCTAACCTGTAAATTTAGCCATTAATGCTCACTAGATCAGGCAAGTTACTTAATATATCACAACCCTGTTGTAAACTTACTCTAAACTAGTGCTTGCTGAATCCATGGTCCCAGATACATCACTGTCACATGGGACAGGCGTTGTAAGAACAAGAAAAGCAATAAAGCATGCTGAGATGGAGATTCCCAGGGCCATAAAACCACCGTAAAACTAGCAGGCTACTTTGAAAAACTCCTAATAGCAAAGGAAGGACACACTAGTACTACACACACACACAAATCAAAACACTCATTACAACATGTCTTTGCAAATTATGACTGTCACGTTATTTAAGCGGTGCAAATAGCCTCTCACGTACCACCTACTGCAGCGCTTTTGTGTAGAGGTTCTTTCAGTTTTAGTTTCCTGTTTTGGCCTACATGACTAAAACCAGTAAGACCAAAATATATGACTGGTTCATCCCAGGCCTGGGCTGTTATTGATGAGGCACACTGGTAAGTCCTGTGAAGGATGAAACATGTACCTGTCTTTTCTGTTTTCATCCTCTATAGTGCGTGCAAGAGGCCACCTGACACCATATACTCTTATTTAAAGCGAGACCAGTTCACCTCTTCCATAGCGACTACATTATGGAGATGTGTGTATTTACATTTCTGTGCAACCTGGCTTTACTGCCAACGCCCTTTCTGTAACACTTGCCTCAGTGCTTTTGTGCCGAGGTTCTTTGTTTACATTACTTTCCCATTTTGGGCTCCACCATAGCCCAAAGCATTAAGAGCGAAACATATGAACAGCTCATCCTTCTTTGAGTTCTATGCAAGACAAAACACAAGTCTGTGTCTTCTGTTTTCAGTGTTTGCAGAACATTTGAGAGATCATTTGGCACCACACACACTTGTTTAAATCAGAACCAGGCTAAACTCTTTCATGGAGATTTGCATATACTTCCCAAGATGCTTTGCATTATGGTGACATATGAATTTTACATTTGCATGCAACATGGCTTTACTGCCAATGCCCCTTCCAGGTAACCCCTCCTTCACTGCCTTTATGCTACAGTTGTTAGACTTTTAGATTAATAAGACTAGACTATTCAAGACCATGGCATCAAAATTGTTCTGAAAACAAATGTGTTACACATAACTGTTTAAATACATTACATAGCTGAGGACGTACTTCACTTCTTATTCTGAGTATGTAACCACCTACCATTGATGTCCTTTTCAACCCACGTGAAAGTGATGCCTCCTTCTTTGCTACTCTCACTGAACCTCAGCAAGAAGGTACCTGGTGGCTTCGTACTAAGAAGTGCCCTTTCCGCTCTTTACTGATGGAGCCATGATATACCTATAGAACATTTAAAGAAATTCAAAAGAAATATTCTTCTAACAAATTTGTTTATTTCAAAAGTGTTACTAGAAAAGACATACTGAGCAGTAAGAGTTCATTTCCAGGCATGTCCTGGGTGGATGTGGAGAACATTAACAGTAGACACCAATGTGCAGTAAATATGATACCATAACATAAAAAATATCAAGTTACAGTTGCATAGAGTCAAACATAAAACAGAGACTAAACATACATTAGCCATGACCAATGCACAGGAGCGCTGAACAACAGATGTGACACAGATCATGACCAAAAACCCAGGTAAGATTTACCTAACAAAGGGAGACTGCTGGGTGGTGTGGATACCAGGTCAAAGTCCAGTCAAAGACAGTTATAGGAGTTTATTATTTATTTTATTTTTTGTTGACCGGGTAAGTGCACGACAAATTCTACCTATTTTCAGGCATGACTCAGGGGAAGGGGATACAGATGAATGCTAACTGACCTTGAACCAGATTAAGCTGTTGGTGGCATTTTAGTGAACAAAGAGGATTTGAAGGAGAAAAGGATGAGTCAGAGGTAAGACCAGAGCTTAATAAACATAAGGAGAAAACAGTTTGGCCTGCAGATGATTTCAGATAAGGGAGGGTGAGGGACTGAGGGTCAAATGTATGGAAGGAGTAAGTGAGGGCAAAGGGGGTTGAAAGGAAGGCGGTAAGGTGGCAGTGGTGGTGGGTGGAGCCAAAATCTGAAAATGAAGGAAGCCCAGTGAGAGAGATGCCTGGCTTATAAGGATGTGGGTGTGAGGGGGACAGTCGAGGGCAAAGCAACATGAAGAGTGAAAGGGGGGCCCAGTCTGGCCAGAATGGGCCTGGGAGCAGCACTACAGACAATATCACTATAGTCTAAAATTGGGAAGATCATGTTCAAGAGGAATGCAATTTGAGCAGGAAGCGGAATGCATGCTTTATTCCTGTAAAGAGTTTCAAGTTTGGGATGGAGCTTCTGGTGTATGATGTGTACATGCACAGAGAAGTTACAGTGATGGCCCAACCAAACCACAAGGTATTTGAAGGGGGAGATGTCCTCATTCAACCTACCATCAAGGGTATGGAAGGAGGGGAAGGGAAGAGTCTCTGGCCAACCTCTGCCTGGTGTCAGATGTCACAGAGAACTTTTTTTTTTTGGGCATTGAAGGACAACTGATACTCCTGGAACTAAGAGATGTTGAAAGAAATCCAGCTGGACCCAAACAACTAGGCCAGGAGTAGAGGCACTAGAGGCACAGATCACTGTATCTCGCACATGTAGAAAGGCTGCAGAGGTGCAGGCATTTGAGGAGACATGTAGGAAAAGCGGAAAAGACTCTGGCCCAAAACTAAGACTTGGGGAACATCTGTGGAGATGTGTGTGTGTGTGTGTGAAAATCAGTCTCCAGTGCATTGCATAGTCTGGCACCTGCCCTCAAGGTATGAATGAAACCAACTAACCACAAGGTCAGAGAGCCCTGCCCATTTAAAGAGAAACGTCCACGTCTGAGGGAGCCCCACCCCATGTGAAGCAGGGCCCAATTAGCTGTTTAATAAGTAATAGCATTTGTTTTACTCACTGTGTCATTTTATATTTAAAAGTTTATCTGGTTGATACTACGCCTCTCCGCGGCATTTCATGACTGCAGCTCCTCTAGCGTGCCCATAACCACCAGCGGTGTCCCAGCATGATGTGCTGTGTGGGAACAACAGGGTGCCTCCATAGGACTACTGTAGCTCTAGAAAGCTGACAGTCTGGGTTTGAGTTTGACGAAGAGCCCTGACACTAGTTACATATTGGCAGGGTGCCTGCCAGTCTGTACCTGGTCTCTGAGTATAGCATGGACATATGCTGGCTCCAAACCGGAGCTGTTTGAAGGTACATTTAATCAGGCTCGATCCATTCCATAAAGGATGGAGTCAGTGAGATGGAAGGGGAGAAATGAAAATTACATTACCGTGAATTATGATCTTTCTGTGTATCTTCACCATTCATCACTTTTGGGTAGATGGCTGGAGGTCATGACCCAGCGAAGTGCTTTTTGTTTTGTAGGTGGAGGCGACGACCATTCGCAGTGCGCCCTAGAGGCAGCGCATTGCGTGGCGCCGTGGGGTTGGCCGTTATGCTGTCGACTCCGCCTGCCTGCCAGTTCTGAGTCAGCGGAGAGGTAAGAGGAAGGGAGTGGAGGGTGGGACAAGGAAGTCCCAAGGGACAGAAAAAGGAAAAGATGTATAAACTAAAAGGAGCAATAATGACCGAGAGGACAGAAGAAGAAGAGGACGGAAACTAGAGGGATTGGGAGGGGCCCCAATTTCTGGAAATATAGGAGGGAGGAAGGAAGGGTGGGATAAGAATTCTAGGAATTAGGATGAGGAAGGGAGAAAGGGTTCATCGTACCCTGGACCTTGGTCCATTCCCATATTGTATAGGAACTGCAAGAAGTAGCCAAAGGCTTCTTGCCAGAATTCAAGGCACAGAATGTTTGGCAAAACTCCCTTTTTAGCAGAATCGGCTTATTCTGGAAGAAGGATAGGGAACAGAGAATTATAACCCTTTAAAGGGAAAGATTTTGGTGAAAAAAGAAAAATGTATTTATTTTTTTAAATAAAGGATAGTCCAATGGACAAAGAAAATAGAATAGATGGGAACAAGGAGGAGGAGGAGAGAATGGAGGGCAACTGCCAACTCCCACCCCACTGGGGTGGAGCTAACGCACTGGAGAAGGAGTGCCCCCCACGCTAACCACTCTCCGCAGAAATTATCCTCCTATGTGCCCCCGTCTACCCACTCCTGACAAAGAAAGGAGGGGGGCAAAGCTGAGCACAGAGAGGGAGGGGGACCAGAGCTGAGGCCCCAGGGGGATGGAGGGCGGGAGTTTGAAGAATGGTGAAGATACACAGAAAGATCATAATTACGGTAGGTGCGTAATTTTCATATCTTGTCTGTGTCAATCTTCACCATTCATCACTTCTGGGTGAGTGACGAGCCCCCTCAAAAGGGGATTTCTTTTAAACCCCAAGGGACAGCGTCCCTTAGTTCTCAGTGGGTGACACACTAAGAGGGAGAACCTTCAGGGCCTGGAGACGTCCAGGGAGAGTAAGACAGGGACCTCCCGGAGGGGGAAGGAAGTTGCCCCGACAAACACCGTCTCGCTCAACGGGAGAAGAGGTAGGTTCTCTGGTGAGTGGAATTAATCACCCTATGCCAGGCCAGGGGTGACAACCGGGAAAGACGCAGCCATGCCGTCTGCCTGGTGCAGACTGCTGTCCCAACGACCCTGGAAGCTACCTCGTTGGCAACATAAGATGCCCTCGCTTGAAGCCTTGCTAGCTCCAGGTCATGCGCAGAGAGTGCAATGGCTTGTCTGGTTTGCTCCGTATCAGGCAACGAGGCTAGGAGCTGACCTAGCCTGGACCACAAGAACCTGTTGTAGGCTGCATATTGGGCCTAATGTGCAGAAATGGAAAGCAGCAACCGTGCCGAGTAGAAAGTCCTCCTCCCCCAGAATTTAAAGTCCAAGGAATCTTGGTCTGGTGGCCAGTCATAGTGAAGGACACGAAGCTCATCAGGAGTATCCAGCTACATCAGTCCTGACTGAGGCCAAGGCATAGAACCTGGAGACTCAGGGGGTGCGCAATACCTCTGGCAGAGATCCCTAGGGGCAGGAACTCTGGAAAAAGGTCTCTGCCAGGAACGCAATGACACCTCCATAAAGGAAGCAGGCCAGGGGGGCACCACAAGGGCGTCCTCACTGAAGTTGCCTTAAAAGGTGTGCGCCTGAGTGCCAGTGGATTGCTCTGAGCGGGCAGGGTTGAGGTGCCAGTCCTCCAACATCCTCACATGAGAAAAACGCGATACTAAGCGATATCAGCAGCTGGAGAGATGTGAACAGAAGGCTCCTCTCCCCCAGAAGAGGGGGATGAAGAGTTGGAGGGCGCTGGCTGCTTGTGGGGAGGTTGAAAAACCTGTCTGTCCATTGCCCTGACGTAAGTTGGGAACCGAGCAGACACAGCCCTGAACAGCTCCCAGGAGAGAGACCTGCTAGGACCAAGGATGCCTGGGAGTGCATAAGAATGTGGCAGAGGAATGGGAACACAGCCGAGAAGTTGGCTGACCTCCGCCTGGGAGCGGACCAGAAGCACTCGAAGAAGAGGGTGCTCCGGAAAACTCCACAGCCGACAGCTGAACAACCATTTCGGTACTGCCTCGGCTGTGCCCGGAATAATCCCCCTGTGAGGCGACCGGGCCGTAGATCAAGAAGGACGGGTCCCCTACCTCAAAGAATGGGGCTCTCAAGGAGATCGAGGAGGAAGAGCGGAGATCCGACTACAGCGCCTCCCAGAGCCTGGGTGGGCCCCAGAAAAGGCCGCCATGCAGACCCCATGCTCGACCCCTCCGAATCCAGAGAGCCCTCCTCCTCGAGAAGGCCAGCCTAGGTAGCTGACAGCCCTGGCCAGCACCGAGCTACCCAAGGCACAGAACCCTCCCTCCCCTCCCAGAGGACACTGATCGACTTCAAAGTTGGCGATCCAGGTACACCACAGGTGGGGCACCACTGCTGAGGGTCAGTGAACCCACAAGACCAGGCTCAGAGCAATGGTGGCCTGCACCACTGCCTGCTGGTCAGCACCCCTGACCCCAGTCTCGCAGCCACCGGATCCGCACTCCAGAAAGGGGCTGACCTGGCTTGTCGAGGACACTACAGGGCAGCCCACACCAGCAGTCAACCCCAAGGAGTCAGACTGCTCATCTGACTCAGAGTCCACCTCCGCCTCCAGAGAGCTAGAGGCAGAGGCCCTGTGCCAGTCCATAGGAGGGCGCCCGCTGCCATCCTTGCCAAACGGGTGCCAGAAACCGAGACTGTGCCTGAGCTAGTGCCTCCCACAGCACCGTGAGCGGTAACTGAGGAGGACACAGCTCCGCCTGAACAGTAGCCCCGGAGTCAGAACCAGCCATGGCGCTGTCCGGCTCCGTGGCGCCGCTCGCGGCGCTGAGGGCAGGGACGGCACCGACGGCTCAGATGGTGCCGTGGACAGCACCGCCCGGCTCCGCAAATGGCGCCAAGGGCAGCGGATTCCAAAGCCCCCATGGCACCATGTCCCAAGCCAGACACGGCGCCGTGCTCAACCTCGGCGCTGTGAGAAGAGGAAAAAGACAGCACCGTAGAAACTCCCACAGCTTTGGTAGCACTATCAGCACTACGAACGGCACCGACAGCAGCCATGGCATCAAAGACGGCGCTGACCCGGGCCTTGCTAACCACGGGTCCGACACTAGGGGGAGCTGTCACCCCTGAAGGGGCGACTGCCTTGGCGGCGCCTCCTGCCCACCCCCTGAAAGGAGCGGAGCGGGCCTCCTGCACCATGGAAGGAGCCTCGCGACAGCCAGGCTACTAGGCAAGGTTCCTCCTCCTTGGTCTGCACAGAGAGTGGGAGGGGACCCGGAGAAAAGGCCAAGAGGCACAGTTTGGCCCGAAGAGTGCATGCCCAACCCCAGAAAGTCGGTGGAGCTCTCCCATTTTCCACACGCTGTTTGATGACCCGCGGTCCATGGAGAAACAGGCATCGCACAAATCCATGTCGTGAAGTGGGCCAAGACACGAAGGCAACAGGCATGCTGGTCAGCGATGGAAAATTTACAGCCGCAAGGGCACCGTCGCATGGGTGGCTGTCCCATCTTTGAAGTCTTCTTGCCCTCCGACCCAGACATGACCTACGAGGAAAAAAACACCAAAAACAGACTCGACGTTGCAGAGAATAAAATAATCGGAAAGGTCTTACCAAGCGACGTCAAGTAAGGCGACTAGAACCGGCAGGGAAAGGAGCCGACTGACTGCGGCACAGAGGAAATAGTCAACGGAGTCGATACTTTGCTGCGTAGGCCGTAGACCTTGAAGTTTTTTCTGTAGAAGTTCTCTGGAGCTTTCCACGAGGCGATCTTGATGGCGGGAGACAAAGAACTGGCAGGCAGGCAAAGTCAACAGCGCATGACGACCAACCACGGCAGCGGCGCGTCATGCGTGACCCTCGGAAGCGGCGCTTAATGGTGCGTCGGCTCCATACAAAAAAAAAAAAAAGGTCCCGCTGGGTCATGACCTCTGGCCATCCACCCAAAAAGTGATGAATGGTGAAAACTGAGACAGAGAAGATCAGTTATGTACTTACTGTGACAGGAAATCTTCAAGACTCTCCTCCATCAAGTCACACATTTGGAGCTACAGCTGTTAGTGACAGGACCACAAAACTCTGCTAGACAGGGGCTTCCATGGTGACGTACCACATCTGTGTCTTTATAGCGTGGGCAGCCCCTCACTCCTCAGTTCCCCAATGGAGATTAGACTCGGAGAACCTCCAACCTTGGGAACCAGGAGATAAGATCAGCACCAGGCATACAAGAGGAGGCATGGGGCTTGATCGAGGATGCATAGAGTACGTTTAGGCACATCATCTGATGTAACCTCACTGAATAAAAAAGGGATGGAGGAGGATGGCATGGCCAAATGGAGGACATTCTATCAAAGATTTATTGCTGAAGTAAGTACATAACTGTTCTATTTTCTTTGAGGACATCTACTCCATTAGCCACACTTCTGGAATGGTTCCCAAGCAGTCCCAAATAAAAAGGGAGGATGGTACAGTCTATTCAGAAGTGTGATAAGGCAGATCAGTCAGAGCTCTGCTGTATTAGGTTGGTGCAAGGTAAAGGGCAGCCAGCCCTGAAAACAGTAGTCAGCTACAGCCTTGCTGACTGTAGGCTTGACGGCCACCTCTGGCAGCAGGTTGACTAAAGGATCCCCTTCGCTGACCCCTACAGAGCATGGGATAAAGGGATCTGACTGACATTAAAGTAATTTTGGAGATGTGAAGGCCTCTTAATGCCTGTAACATCATAACCAAATAGTCTGGTGCCTCTAAAAGGGGCATTCAAGACAGTTTTCTGCACATCTCTAAAGCACTGGAAAGGACTGTGGCAGACCAACTTACTGACTATATTCACAAATACCAGCTGCAATGTTCCCAGCAGCAGAGCTTTATGAAACTCCACAGCATGGACATGGCACTAGTGGATTCCACGGAGTACGTCCATAAGGCACTGGATGAGGGAAAATAGAAATTCCGACGCATCAGTAATTGTTGATCTTCTTGGACAGTCCATCACTCATTCACACTAGTGGGATAGTACCGGGGCGCTAGGACCAAACGGAGCCAACATTTTCAAAGTGTCAGCGCCGAGACAGGACCACGCATGTGTGGCATCATGACTAGCTCGTGTCGTAGGCTATCTAAGCGCCACCTCCAACCGCCTCAGTACCTTTTCGTCCAAGGAGGAGCAGCGTAACTAATGAAAATAACTTATCTTTGAATTTCTGGGCCTGAGAGGGCTCCAGATGGCCCTGCAAGAAGGGTCAAAGAATAATGTTTTCACAGCCTGAACCACAAGACAATGAAGACCAGGAAAGCAGAGTGAACCCAGGGGATGGTGGGTAGGCGTGTGAATGAGTGATGGAGACTGTCCAAGAAGATCAACAATTCAGCAAGTACCTAATTTCCATATCTTCCTGGACTAAGTCTCCACTCATTCACACTAGTGGAGAGTACCGAGCTAAAACCAACAACCCTGAGTAAGCGTGGTAGGAGATAGGGTTCACTCAGAAAGGATGGCACAGGACTGACCTGCTAATAAAAGGAGCTGTCTTGGAAGAGCATCTAGAGCGTAGTGTTTACAAGAGAAGCGCTTGATAACTCACCACTTTGCAGACGACTGCAATGGACACAAAATGAAACTCAGCGAGGAAGCGCAACCATTCCAGGAGAGCGGTGAAACCCAGCCTCACAATTTGGTCTAGGACAAAATTAATAGTGTCAAAGACATGTACTAATCTAACGTAAAGGACCTCAGGAACTGAAAGAGCTGGAGGTAAAGTTTTCTAGTTCAGGAGTAGACCGAAAAGCAGATGGAACCCCACTACCAAGTATGGCTGACCCAAGTAACTCAGAAACCATAAGAGCACCTGAACCCCTTACTTGGTGAGCAAAAAGGTCCAGGTGGGATTAGCCTATCAAGGAGACAGGTTTCACTTGGTCACTGAAACCTTCCGATGGAAGGCAAAAGCACGACTTAGAAGCATCTTGTGGTGGTGTAGTAGAACCAGATCCTACCCACTTCATATTCCAAAAGGAATCATCCTGCCCTGTGTGCCTACAGCTGTAGTAGCAGTCTCTGAACTCAGGAAGACAGGAAAGTGTACAGTAGGGTGTGTCCACTGCAGAAAACATTCAGACAGAAAAAAAAAATGGGTTGGATTTCTAAGGCAAATAGAAGCAGATGTGCATCGAGGAGGGACGCAGATGGACCAAGTAAGGGCTAACCCATTTGTTGAAAGTGACTGAATAGCGGCAGAAGTGACACAATGCGGTAAGGCACCACTCACTCCAGCCTTCCTGAAGGCAGTAGGAAAGGACTCTAGTTTGCTTGCTGATGAAACACAAACATCACAGTTTCGTTACGTACTCGGAGAGGATAACTTTGGGACCGACTGGCACAGAACCAGTGCGCAGGAACCGAAGGTGTGAATATTGAGAAGCTAGCTCAGAAAAAAGACCTACTTGAGAAGAAAGGAGCATGTCGTCTGTTGAGCTGAAGCAAGCAAGGAAGTAGGAACCCGAGTTCCGACTCGCAGGAGAGTCACTTCTGTTGCCGTGAGGCTCTGATCAAGAGAAGAAAGCCTGATAAAAAAGGGGGACCAACAGACTGGGCAGTTGCCTAAGTCTAGGAAATATCTCTGAATAAGAGAAATCTCTCTTGGAGAAAAGAGATGACCCATACCTCTGCTGGATTGGACTCCCCCTAGGGATAGAAGAAGTCAGGTACTCTTTACCGTAGTTTAGAGACGACTGCCTCAGGGGCTGAGGTGGAACCTGACCAGATACAAAAGGGTGGTATCAGGTAATTTTGGTAGGCCCTGTGCTGTGATAATTTCTCTCTCTTTTTTTTTTTTTTTACCATTAGTCCAAGCCTGACAAGGCTTTCAGGCTGCTCTTTCGCAAGGACTGCCGGATACAAAAATGACAAAGATGTCATCCATCTGAGGGACAGGAGAAGCCTGAGCGTCCATAACTGGAATTGTGACCAGACCAATAACCACAGTTGAAGAGATGTTAACCACCTGTTGCCAATGGAGCCACCAAAGGGGCAGTATCACAAGGGCTAAATACCCCTATCAAAGGGCGAAAAGAACCTGAAGCGGCTCCTGACCATTGAATTAGAATGTTCCACAGAGTGTAACTGTCTTGACGCACCTAAGAGTGTTCTAGACAAGAAGTGTATGGTCCACGGATACAGTATAAAAATACTATGGTGGACCCCATCACTGAGGAACTACTGAAAAGATCTTCCATCACGGACTCTGATGATAAAGAAGGCGTGCCTTTCAGTATGTAAAACGAGTCATCCGCTGTATCACTTACCAGTAGAACAGGAAGAGACTCATCTAGATGCACTTCTACCCCAGAAGGACACCCTAAAGGGAGGTCTAGGTCAGAGCCACTAGAGACTCCACCACCAGGAAGGATGTCAAGCAGCTCGACACCACATAGGGAGCCGAGAAAGTGCTAAGCGGAATGAGAGATTCCGCTGGCAGAACAGTACAGAAGAGTTCCATCAGCGGAAAAATGCTGGATGTCACAAGATCCCACGCAGACCGCCACTCACTAAGATGTGTGGAAAAATAATCCGTAGAACAGGACTTCATTCTGTGGAAACATCTTGCCACAAGAAGAAGAGGTCTGCAGAAGGAAAATCCATCTCTAGTTCTGCCGGACAGCACCAACTGGCACCCCTGTGGCACCAGCATCACTCGTGGCACGGAGGGCACCAAGCAGTGCCTATGCCAACTTGGGTGACACCCAAAGGCACCCACGGCCACCCCCAGCACCCATGGCAGCAATGGCACCCATGGAACTCATGGGTGCCCATGGCGTCACATGCAGCACTGACATCCAAGCTCACTCAATGGCGGGAGAAAAGGAACTGAGGTGGTTGGAGGGTCGACACCAAGTCAGCCTATACAGGCGTGAGCTAGTCTCACGGTGCCACGCATGCGAGGCCCCATCTCGGCGCCGACCCTTCTGAAAAATGTTGGCTCCTGCTTGGTCCTAGCACCTCCAGCGCTATCCCACTAGTGTGAATGAGTGATGGAGACTCAGTCCAGGAAGATCTGGTTGGGTCCATCTTCATTGAACTAACAAAGGCAATCAACAAAGTCTGCCACCCACTCTTCTTGTCTCAACAGCATGCCCTTGGTATTTCCCCAAATGCCGCTCTATGGTTCCAGGACTACCTAACCTCCCAGTCTCAAAGGGTCAAGATAGGTCCTCCCGTATCTGCATCCAAGAAAGTCTCGCTAGGGGTGCCTTAAGGGTCCATCCTGGGTCGACTGCTCTTCAGCATGATCCTGAACGACCTACCCGATGCCAGCACTTGTAAAGTCATTCTACATGCTGATGATGCTGTCCTACTTAGCTGTCACTCTCGCACAAAGCACCTACAGGCCGAGCTACAATCATCCTTCCAGCAACTGGAGACCTGGTTCTACTCCAACAGGTTGCTACTAAATTACAAATAAACCAAGACGATGCTCCTCTCTAGCTCCCAACTAAAAAGGAGAAGCCGAGAACTAACAATCACAAATCATCTGACTGCCCCACTGGAACAGGTTCACTCCTTCAAGTACCTGGGTGTCATTGTGGATGACGTCCTCTCATATGTTCAGCACACTGACATGGTGGTGAAAGCTGCGAACTCTAAATTAGGGATCCTGTTTAGGCACAAGAAAAGTCTAACTGCTGAAGCCCTCTGACTCTCAGTCTCTGTCCTCTCTCTGGTCGACTACAGGCTGGTGGTTTACCGTGCTGCCACTGATACGGCCCTCAAAAGGGTTGCCACTGCCCTTAACAAGGCTTGCAAACTATTGCTAAATGCTGACCACTTCACAGACACTTGTACCCTGTATGGTCTGACCCACATACTACCGCTTCAATCCAGAATCAGATACCAAACTTGCCTGCTAGGGAGAAAGGCCCTGCTCTCCCTAACCACTACCTGCATTGCAGACCTGGTAAAGGAAGCAAGCTCCAAATACAACACACGAAGAGCAGTGACAACACAGCTTGCTGTCCCATTTCGTAGAACTTCCCTAGGACAAAGATCCTTTATGTACCGAGCTCCACTATGGCTAAATGAGATCTCTGCTGCAGCTCATAATACAACAAATGTTCGCTCCTTTAAAAGAGAACTGAAGCAATACCTGCTGAACTCAAGCACTCTGACTCCCTTACCTGAGTCCATATCCTCAACCAGGATACCCCCTCGTCTCTCTGAGCTTTCCTCCTGTTTTACCTACCCTGGACCCCACCAGCCATCCCTTGCCACCCACCCCTCTCTAGCTCCCTCCAACCCCTCCCTCCATACTCCTCTAACACTTCCCTTTCTACCCATCTCTTCCTAAATATTTCTACCCTCTCTCCCTAAATGTCCTCCTTCTCCCAATCCTTTCTTTCTCTCTGCTCTCCCCCCCTCTCTCTCTCATCTCTCTTTCTCTCTCGCTCTCTCTAATCTACCCCTCATTTGTACTCTTCTCCCCTTTCTTTCTTTCTCCACCCTTCCTGATATTCTACCTTGACAGGCCCCCTTGGGGCAGCTATGCCACATGTTGCTAACTGGGAAAACTTGTTCGCATTCTCCCCCCTTTCTTTCTCCTACCCTTTCCGATACTCTACCTTACCAGGGCTCCCTGGGGCAGCTGTGCTGTACGTTGCTAACTGGGAATCTCCTCCAGCTGTTTAATTTCAGTTGTCCAGATTACTCAAATGTATTATTTATCTATTTTCTGTATTACATAGCAATCTTATGTTTTGTGTTAGTGTCAAGTTTTGTTATCTCTCTGCTGTTTTACATCCGACGTGGAACCTTTGTAAAAGTGTGTATACTCAAAGGTTTTATCCGATTACCAAATAAATAAATAAACCCAAACGCCGAACTAAAAATGGAAATTACTACCTACCGTAATTCTTGATCTTCTTGTATCATCACCATTCATTACTGCTTGGGTTAGTGCTGGAGGCATGCACCCGCTATGGGAGAATTTTTTTTTGGGTCGGCTCCAACGGTGCCGCCCCGAGCAGCAGCACCGCGTCATGCGCGAGGGTGGCCATTAGGTGCCGCGAGACTCCACCTCCATCTCAGTTCTTGTAGCCGAGAGGCGGAAACAAAGGGTAAGGAAAAAGGACAGTGAGGCAAGAGAGCCGAGGGACAGAAAAGGAAAGGATATAACCTGAAAAAGGAATAAGCCAGTAGAGGACAGAAAGAAGAGAGAGAATACCTACCTAAGGGACATAGGGCCTCCCTTCTGGGCGGCTCCAAGGGAGGAACAGATAAAAGAAGAAGAAAAAGGAAGAAAACAAGGGATGTTGAGAGGGAGAACGCTCTCATAGATATATTGGTTGAGAGGCTTATAAGCTTGGAACCAAAAACAAGGGAGCAAGAATCCCTCCTGACAGGACTGAGAGATGATTCAACCGAACCGCTTGTACAGATTGGACACAAAGGGCAGATTCTCTAACCTCCCATCATCCCAACCCCTGCACTCTAGCTGAGAGCTCACAGACTGCCCAGGCAGAAAATCTGTTCCAGAAAGACAGCGCCCAACTAGGAGGGGGAATAACCCCATTAGCACCCTGTTAAGTGCTAACACCGAAGTGTATGGGGAGGGGTTAAGCCCTACAGAAGGCAGCTGTGTGTATGAAAGGATAGAGTGGGAACTCAGTCGGACTCCCTGAAGGCAAGGCAAGAACAACAGCTCAAGGTTAATGAAGTGCCAGAAGCATCAACCAGAAGAAGCTGACAATATTAAATAATACCTGCCAGAGGGAACCTGCAAATTGGGGCTGAGCCACAGAGGGATGGTCTCTTCAGCTGTGAACTGAACAACATGGCTAAGAAGCCAAGAGGTCACCCCTAGGGGCAATCAGAAAGAGTTCCCTCAGGATAGAATAAATCCTACTTGTTCCCTTTACCTTGAGGAAAAAGGATCCATCCAGAGAAGAACAGAAATCAAGATAGGGTTTTTGTTTTTTTGGCATGAAAGCCAACAAAGAAGGGAGGAATGAGTAGGAGGCAGGCGCTGCAGTAGGAGGCCACTGAGGGAAGGTGGAGGTATCAGTAATGAATGGTGAAGATACAAGAGAAGATCAAGAATTATGGTAGATGCGTAATTTTCATATCTTCCCATGTCAATCTTCACCATTCATTACTGCTTGGGTGAGTATCAGCTCCCGGGAGGATAATAAAACCCTGAGGAACAAGACCCCAGCCTCCTGCTGGTGGGAAACAAGAGGAGACGAGGGCCCTAATCAGGCGAGAAGTCTATGGCAGAGGAGAGCTAGGTGGCGTCCCCCGGAGACGGGGAGATGGAGGAAGCCCCTGCAGAAGCCTCCTAGCCCTGGAGGAAAAAAGACTGGTCCCCCAGAAAGCAGAGCGAATCACCCTACGCCGGGCCAAGGGTGATAACCTTGATAGATGAAGCCATGCCGTCCGTCTAATACAGACTGCCATCCCTGCATGCCTGGAAGCCACCTCACTGGCGTCGTAAGATGCCCTTGCTTGGTGTCTTGCCAGTTCCAGGCCTACAGCAGAGAGTACAATAGCTTGTCTGGATTGCTCCGTATCAGGCACTGATGCCAGGACTTGGGAGAGCATCGACCATAAATGCCTACTGTAGGTAGTATGGTGAGCCTGATATGATTCAATGTATAACATCACACGAGAGGAAAGAACACTCTTTGCCCTACCAGTCAAACTGTAGAAATCTGAGTCCGGTGGAGGTGAGTGTGCAGTCGGTGGCACCGGAGGAGTTTCTAGGTATGCCAATCCCGAAGGCAGGTTGGGAAGAGAACCTAGAGACTCCAATGAGGCACAATACCTTCTTCTGCAGTCTGCCGGGCTGGAACAGGGTGGCTGGCGACTGCCAGGGACGGATAGACGCCTCCTGGAAGGGAATAGGCCAGGATAGTACCACCAAATGCTGGGCACTGAATTCACTGAGGAATGCACACGTCTCCCATTCGGTAGTGTCTCGCCTAACAAAGGAGATACGAAGATCCCTCACCATCCTCGAAAGGAATCACCGATATTCAGTGAAATCAGCATCGGAGGAGAGATGAGCAGTGGGTTCCTCTCCCTCCAAGGAGGAAGACGAGGATGATGGAGAGCTCGAATGTTCAGAGGACTCCTGAGGCGGTGAGGATAGGCGAAACACCCACTCATACATATATCTAACATATGAGGGGAAGGCCGCCGGAGAGATTCTGAACATCTCCGAGGATAACAGGCCCGTAGGACTAACATGGCTTGGGAGACAGAGGGGTGGCTGCAGAGGAATGGGAGAGGGACACCTATGGTGAGACAACTGTCCTCTATTGAGGCTCTGAAATCCGGAAAACTGAGCCCGAGCTGGTGGGATGCCGGACAACAAACCAGGTCGCAGAACGGAACCCTGGGGATGCGAAGCCTAGAACAGCCTAGTAGGGGATCCTCCCCTGTGACCTGGGGCTGCATGGGTCCAGTAGTGCAGCCAGCAACGCCCGCCCAGAAGGGTCCCTGGAGCTCGAGAGGGAAAGACGGAGCCCGGCACTATGGCTCCTACCTGCACCCCGAGGGGTGGCAGGTGAAGACTGAGGTGACTCAAATTGGTCTCTCAACCCCCCAGATTCTGAGAATGCCCTCCTCCTTGACCCCAGCGACACCTACCGAGGCAGGTGCAGCAGCACCGGGATCAGCAGCTACCACAACCCCCTCAGGAGGATGAGCCCTCCCACCGCCTCCACGCCACTCCCTCCAGGGACCCCAGACCACCCCAGCCTGGGAGTCCTCAGGAGAGACAGCAGAGGAGACAGAGGAATAGGCGCGCTGGTCTGCCTAGCACCTCGTCTCACTGGAGACCCTGACTCTGAAGAGTCAGGGTGCCAGGACGGGTCCACATCTGAATCATCCTCCTTTGAGGAGGAAGAGACCAGCTGGACCTCAATACTGGCCACCCAGGAGTCTCAGAGAAATGGCACATGAACGTCACCGTGCCAGTGGTGGTGCTAGACGATCTTGGGCCACCTGCAACGCCCAAACCCGGTCCTGACTCCCAACGGCACCGGTCAGACCTGCGGCACCGTCCTTGGCGCGGGACCCAACTCAGCACTGCTGAGAAAGCCAACCGGGCCCATGGTGCCACGGGCGTGCCAGAGCCAACTACGGCACCACAAACTGTGCTGCCTGATCACCAGCGCCGTGAACGGCACCGGGATCAGTGGCGCCAGCAGGCGGCATCGAGGGTCCACCGATGCCGGGCCCGGCAGACCTGGGCCTCCACACTGGGGGAGCCTGCACCTCCGAAGAGGTGACTGCCGAGGTGGTGTCCTCACCATGGCCCCGGGAGGGACTCCAGCGTTCCTCCGACACTGCGAAAGAGGCCTCCTCCTCGGCAAGAGAAAATGAGGAGGCCTCCTCCTCTCCAGACCATATAGGCCTGGGAGGGGACCCGGAGGAAGGGCCTACAGACCTTACCTGGGAATCCTAGGAGCGGCGCCGGCCCCCGAAAGTCGGAGGAGCTTTGCTGACCTTGAACGAGCAGACTTCCAGGACGTGACGGTCCATCGAGAAACAGGCGTCGCCCGCATCCATATTATGGTTGAGTCTCAGGCAGCGAAGGCAAACATCATGCTGGTCCGTGATGGAAAAATGCTGGCCACAGAAGCACCGACACATAGGGGCATGGCCCGCCTTAGACTTGCGTTTTGACCCCAAACCTGACATGATGTGAAACAATTAAGGAAAAAAAACAGAACAGTACTCGGCGTCATCGCATATAATGGAAAAAACAGAATGGTCTTACCAGTTGACGATGTCAAGAAAAAAACGGGATGAAGGAGAAGTGCAGTCTATGAAGACGGCGTCGACGAATGACAGATAGGCCTAGTGACGCAGTAACTATACTCTCCGCGCAGCAGGTGCAGCCTCGATGGCGGGAGAAACAGAACTGAGGAGGAGTCCTCGGCACCTAACTGCCGCCCTCCCGTAGCAGGTGCACGTCTCTGGCACTAACCGAAGCAGTAATGAATGGTGAAGATTGGCAAGGGAAGATATAGTGTTTGATGCAAATACCAGTGACAGCAGTTCTGGCGGAATAAACAGACATCATAAGCTGAGTGGAGCAAATGTTTACCAACCTCAGCACCAGAGGTGAGAGTTTTAATTAACTCATTATTGGCGCTACCTTCAGGAAGAAAGAGCTTGAGCTGCAGCTCTGGTAGCTTTCCGCACGGTATTCTGGTTCTTAATCATAAGGGCCAGGTTGTTTGCAATACAAAGACCTAGTGAGGCAGAGGGATGTGTGTGCTTGCCTATCACATCTAGCCTCCTGGACTTCTTACCAGGAGGCAGAGTACTCATGTGCTTAGGAACAATGGATGTGTCATGGGCAGACATTAAAACCACTGAGTCTATCTGAGTTAGGCTGACATAACAAGACTTGGCAGAAGGAGCAGTGTACTGATTGTCAGCCTTTCTAGGTACAGCTGGTATTGAATCAGGACTGTACTATGTAGCAAATGTGGCATCCTCCGATGCACGATAGTCTGGAGGAATGACTGAGAGAGTACATTGGTACTTCCAAAAACTATCAGGTTCTCTTTAGTGGAATCCTCTTGCTCCACAGCAAAGCCCATGGCATTCTGCATTTGCTGCATCATAGACTGGAAGGAAGGTAGGGTCTTCTTAAGAGATCTGGGTGTGTACTACACAATCCTCACTACAAGAAGCTACAGTGGAGCTAGAATGTGGGACAAATTGTTCTTCTCCAAAACCCTCCTCATCATAATCCTCTTCCATACTGAGGTCTGGATTATATTCCATCTCGTCAATGTCCTTGTTGATGATGGAAGCTGAAGACCTCGCTGGCGATGCTGAGGGTCTCTGATCAGGAGGTGCATGCTGTGAACCCTTTGACATGTCGATGCAGAAGCACCTGTTGATGGCAGTACAGGCTGCACAGGTAAGACTGGAAGTATGCGTCATATCATAGCTGAAAATGATGCCAATACTGCCTAACATTTGATGATGCCCTGCCCAGAGGCTGTGACTGATGAAGTTGACAATGGGCCTGGACCAGTTGACAGTGACATACCATCCGTAGTACGTATGGTAGTGCCTCAGTCAAGCCCTGACCTTGTTCTCCTGTCAACAGTTGGGGAAGGGGCTGGCATCACCACCACCAAAACCGACGATGATGGAATAGACAGATTATCTGCAGGCCAGAATGACGACTTAAACCTTGCTGGGAAGCACACTTTTCTTTGTTCCTATGCTTATGCTTCTGTCCTGATGACAACTGCTCTATCTCGATCTTTCAATTCAACAACTGCAAGTTGGTCAGTGGGCTGGCAACACAGATTTCTGATCCTGAGCTTTTCAATGGCTGCTAAAGAGTTTTCCTACAAAAACTTCTCCAGTGCCCTTCTTCTGTAATGCCTTGTAGCTTGACTGAAGCCCTGGCAGATCTCACAACTCCTGACATGTGAGAGAGGCTTAGACAGCAGATGCACGCTTTGTGTGTCGTCCTTATCAATTTTTTCTCCGCACTCACAGTACAGTACCAGAACAGCATCATTGGTTTCAGCGGCATGCAGAGATTATATCACTAAATTTTAATGATTAACTTTGAGAAAAATATTAAAGGACAATGGCTAGCTGATTAGTGCTTCCACAGTTCGTCCAGCAAGTATGATCGATGGTGGGAAAAGAGCTGAGAAGAGATGGGGACGCCCATTTTTATATAAACACTGAGGCATGACGTTGTAGTGGGCAGTCCCCAGCTAGCAGTATCCATGTGGTCCCAGTGCTAATGCGGGTATAGTTCCAAAGGTGTGGCTTAATGGAAGCGATATCCTTGAAGATCTTCCTGTATTCAATGAAGAAGTTGAGATCTCTGAAATTCAACATAGCTGGTAGCCATGGGGAAATGAAAGAATAGTGGGATTTGAGATGAGAAGTCTGCCGTCGCACTGTAAAAGCTCCCAAAATGTAAGTGTGAGTAGCGCTATTCATAGAGCCTCAGGAGTGGATGAATTATACTAGCACATAAAGTGCTTCTGAATCACTGGTGCCCTAGTAAATAAAAGCTGGTTCCCCTGGCAAGCGCATGTAAGTGCCAAACTTGTGCTGCAAAATCAGCTGCTTTTATGTGCAAAGGCCCAGTTTACTCAGACAAATGAGTAAATACTGCAAATAAAAGTAGCTTCTAGTAATAAAAGAATGCCCCGTTTACTACTTTGTCTCCTGGTCACAAGGTACGACTCAGGAACGCAAACCTGATCGGAACAGGATGCTCCAGACTGCCGCATGGTGCGTTTAAAACAAGAAGAGAGTGTTAGCTGTAAGGGTCACTACAAGCAGGAGAACAGGAACCTCAGTGAAGTCCCAGAAACAAAATGAATGGGTTTTAAAAGGGGTTGGCAGCCCTAGAGAAATGAGTGAATAGGCTACCTGGGTAAATAAAAAAAGCGGTTGAGTTGGCCCAAATTAAAAGCCTGTCAGCTTGGCAGAGTTTACTTCAGACTGACCTGTTCCATGGAAAAATGTAAGTTCCTACAGGAGGATAGCGGCCCCTAGTGTTCTGTATAAACACTGAACTGGATCACAGAATAAGCTGATCAGTGGGAGGAGTTCAGACTAACAAGGGTCATTAAGTTATTAAAATAAAACTATTCAGGGCTGGGATATTTACGAGATATATCAGAAAAGTAAATTCTTGTTACAGGCTTAGAAATATCCCTTTCTTAATTCTCTGTAGACTGGGATATGAGCCTTAGAAAGTGATGTATGGTTAATTGACCTAAGTGGGTGGATCCCTATGCTGTGAGGTCATCATGAGATGTGCTATAAAAGCTACCACTAGAGTAGAGAAGCTAGACAGATGCTGAGATGAGTTGAGAGATAGAGATGTGTGAAAGCGAATGAAGTGTGCCACTGTTGGGCATAATGATGGACTTGCTGAGATAAAATGCTGTTGGCTTATCCTGAGTAAGCAACTAATACCTGACTTTTATTTTCTGTGCAAAAAGTCTCTGAAAAGAAGAAAATAAAATGATAAGTGTCTGCAAGGCATTTTTTATGCACTAAAGTTGGTCGTTAGCACATTATTTGTATCCTGTTATCCCAACCCCACTACAACACCGACGACCTGAATTCAGGAACAAGCTAGGGCCATCACAGGATTGGGTGGGTGGGGGGTAGAGTGTCCCAATAGATGTTGCCCTACTCTGGAGAGGGGGAACTCACAGGCCCGCTGATCTACTGCCACCTGGGTAATCACAGGTAACGGTACAGGGAAAGTGCCAGAAGGGGACGCTGGAGTGAGCACTGCTGTAAATCACGTGCGTCAGTCGTGCCAGCACTTAATAAGGCAAACTCACTCTCAGGGAGGGGGCAGAGTTAAGGGAAAAATGATACGGTATTGGGCAAATGACGCCCGTGCCTGCCCACCTACCATACTCCGCGCCAGGCTCCAACTGCCACCATCCATGCAGTACCCCAATCCCTTCACCTCCACTGTGCATGGCCAGATAGATGGCAGGGAACAAATGGTGATGTGCCTGTAGGCATACCTGGGCAACATAACAGTGAGTCACAGGTGGGCTGTGTGGCCTTTGGGCAGGTCAGTGGTAGAGCTCTGGCGAGCAGGAATGGGGTATTGACACTAGTGGTGGAAGGAGGTTCCAGTCTGCGATTGGGGGGGGGGAGGGGGTATGTTAAAAAAATAAATAAATAAACAAAAAAGGGAAAGAGGAGAGCTGGGCCAAGACAAGATATTCCTGGAGTTTGGATAGGGTGGTAAGAAAAGTGAATGGCCATTAATTCCCAGGAGACGAGGGGTCAACCCCTGTGGAAAGGGACGAAGGACAGAGCACTGGATGTGAAGGAGTTAAACAGCAATTCTGTTATAATAAAAATACTAGATTTACACCAAATATGCTTTAACTTCATTGTTTTCTAGCTTTTTTTTTTTTTTGTATTTGACTCTCCCTTGCTAACCACACCACTGCCTTTTTTTTTTTTCTTCCCAATTGTTTAACAAGGAAAGACACGCTAAGCTGAAAGCTTGTTTACAAGTGCGACCTGGGAGCACAGGGAAGTTAAGTGACTTGCTCAGGGTCACACAGTATGCAAGTGGGGGCTTTGGGATTCAAACCCAGGTCTCCAGATTTGCAGCTCAGAGCCTTAAACAACTGCGCTATACTGCTTCCCAGCAGTGACATCCCAGCAGTGTGAATGTCCATTACATGTTTGTGACATCACAGTCTGTTGTCATGGAAGGACTATGACACTATAAACAAAGGCACTATGAGGATGACGGAAGTGGCAAACATTCTTAAATGCTTCTATACAGACTTTTTAGATGGATTACCAAGATGTGCTGTAAATCTTGGAAAAGAACATTGAAAATGAAAAAAATGTATTCTCTAGTAAACCACAATAGCTGAAAATGAAAACTACGTACTCACCGTAATTCTTGATCTTTCAAGATATCTTCACCATTCATTACTGGTGGGCCTGTGCCAGAGGTGCTAGGACACAGTGGAAGCGTACAGTGTTAAAATTTTAGTGCTAGCCGGCCCAGTAGCACTGAGGGTTGAGGCGCTGCACACCGCACCTCATGCCACGCCGGCGACCCGGGTTTGGGAACTACTTCGGGTCACTGGGGTGCCGGCTTGGGCGGGCTGGAGTGGGATTTCCCCTCCAGGGGTGGATGCCCACTCCTCCGTAATCCCGCACCCATTGGGTGGAGGTCCAATGGGTGCTCAGGCAGCAGGAGCGGCGATGTAATTCTGGGGTGGGGCAGAAGGGGTCATCACATGAGAGGAAGAGAATACTCTTTGCCCCCACTGGTCAAACTGTAGGGAATCCGAGTCCGGTGGACGGTCGTGCGCCAGGCGGCAGTGCCCGAAGGGAGATTCTAGGTATGCCAATCCCGAAGGCGGGTTGGGGAGAGTACCTAGAGACTCCAATGAGGCACAATACCTTCTTCTGCAGTCTGCCGAGGCTGGAGAAAGGGCGGCTGGCCACTTTCAGGAAAGGTTAGATGCCTCCTGGAAGGGAATAGGCCAGGACAGTATCACCAAATGCTAGCCACTGAATTCACTAAGGAATTCACATGCCTGCCTGTTTGGTATTGTCTCTCTAACAAAGGATATGTGAAGATCCATCACCACCCTCGAAAGGAATCGCTGATATTCAGTGAAATCAGCATCGGAGGAGAGATGAGCAGTGAGTTCTTCTCCCTCCGAAGAGGAGAGAGACGAGGATGATGGAGAGCTCGAATGTCCAGAGGACTCCTGCGGCAGTGGGGACAGGCGAAACACGTGCTCATGCATACACCTAACGTACGAGGGGAAGACCGCTGCACAGCCTCTGAACGTCCCACAGGATAATGGGCCCATAGGACTGACATGGCCTGGGAGAGAGGGGTGGCTGCAGAGGAATGGGAGAGGGGCACCTACGGCGAGGCAACTGTCCTCTGCTGAGGCTCTGAAATCCAGAAAACGGGGCCCGAGCTGGTGGGATCCCAGACAACAAACCAGGTCGCAGAACGGAACCCTGGGGATGCGAAGCCTGGAAGAGCCTAGTAGGGGATCCTACCCTGTGACGAACCTGGGGCTGCATGGGTCCAGAAGAGGCAGCCCATAGCAACGCCACCAGAAGGGTCCCTGGAGCTCGAGAGGAAAGGCGGGGCCCGGCTATGGTCCTACCCCCCCCGAGGGGTGCAGGTGAAGACGAGGTGCCTCAACCCGTCTCCCGACCCCCGGACTCCAGAAGCGCCTCCTCCTCCTCACCCCAGCGACACCCCACCCCGAGGAGTGCAGCAGCACCGGGATCGGCAGCTGCCACAACCCCCCCAGGAGGGACAGCCCCTCCCTCCGCCTCATCCCCCTCCAGGGACCCAAGACCACCCCCAGCTTGGGAGGCCTCAGGGAGGACAGCAGAGGAGACAGAGGAATAGGCGTGCTGGGTCGCCTAGCACCTCATCTAACCAGAGCCCCTGACTCCAAAGAGTCAGGGTGCCAGGACGGGTCCACATCTGAATCATCCTCCTCCGAGGAGGAAGAGACCAGCTGGACCACAATACCCGCCACCCGGGGTCTCAGTGAAACGGCCTTGAATGGCGCGGTGCCAGCGGTGGCGCTGGACAACCCCGACCCCCGCAACGCAAACCCGCCCTGACTCCAATGACGCCAGCCAGACCTGGCGGCACGCCTCGGCGCCAAGGACCAGACTCAGCACCGCTAGAAGGACCGACAGGGTCCACGGCACTGGGCGGCACCAAGAGCCAATACAGCACCGAGGAACGGCACCGCTCACCATCACTGGCGCCGCGATCCAGAAAAGGCGCCAGAAGGCGGGCGCGAGGTCCACTGGATGCCGGGCCCAGCAGACCTGGGCCTCGAAGCCATCGGGAGCCTGCATCTTGAGGAGGTGATCACGAGGCGGTGTTCCACCGTGGCCCCGGAGGGACCCCGCGCCTCCGACACCGCGAAAGAGGACTACTTCTTGGCAAGAGAAGATGAGGAGGCCTCCTCCACTCCAGACCGTATAGGCCTGAGAGGGAACCCGAAGGAAGGGTCTAGAGACCTTACCTGGGAATCCCTGGAACGGTGCCGTCCCCCGAAAGTCGGTGGAGCCTTGCCGATCTTGAACACGCGGACTTCCAGGACGCGACGGTCCATCGAGAAACAGGCATCACATGCATCCATATCATGGTTGGGTCCCAGGCAACGGAGACAAACATCATGCCGGTCCATGACGGAAAAATGCCGGCCACAGGAGCACCGACGCATGGGGCGTGGCCTGCCTTCGACTTGCATTTTGCCCCCGAACCTACATGATGCTAAACAATTAAGGCAAAAAAAAGCACAGCTCTCGGGCGGCGCGTAATAATAGAGAAAAAGAACGGCCTTACCAGTAACGACGCCGAGAAAAGGCAGGACAAAAGAGAAGTCTGAAATAAGGAGTCGGTGAACGCAACTAGGCCTAGTGGCATACTGTAAATTCTACCGGCAGCAGGTGCAGCCTAGATGGCAGGAGAAACAGAACTGAGATGTAGGAGTCTCGCATCGGCCGCCCCTGCGCACATGCACGCAGCGTGTCACTGTTGTGGTGCGCTGTTGGAGCTGACTCAAAAAAAAATCTCCCGTAGCAGGTGCGCCGCCTCTCCGCCACTTCAACCGCAAGCAGTAATGAATGGTGAAGACTTGACAAGGGAAGATCTAGTTACAGAGCAGATCAGATTAGTATCCACAGTAATAAAAGCTTGAAGTGGCATATATAGTGGTATGGAATGTTACTCCACAAGGCCTAGTGGCGGTCCTTGACCTATCATCCTTCGGGTTGGTGGGCAGTAGTCCAGAGGCACTGGTGCTGGCCTATAATGAGGCCATCACGGTTGCCCTGGATTCTATTGCTCCCGTTCGCGAGCGCCCTCTTTCCCGTCACCCCAGGGCCCCTTGGTTTGATGGGACTCTGAGGGAGATGCGGAGACAAGGGCGAAGGTTAGAGCGTTGCTGGCACAAGTCCGCCCTTGATGCCGACCGCCTTCAACTGATTGAACATTATACCAGCTATCAATCTGCAATCACCCATAAGAAGGCAGAATTCCTGTCCAGGGAGATTGCAGTTGCTCAGAATCGACCGGCTCAGCTGTTCCGAACTATTGATAGACTGTGCAACCCAGCCTGTCTGCAAGTTCGGAAAGCCTTTTCGCAAATTGAGTGCGATAAGCTCGCTCGATACTTTGCAACTAACGTGGCTGACATCAGGGCGGACTTGTGTCCGACAACCTCTAAGGGTGATGTGGTAGGAGTGTGTGAGAACACAGGACCTCGCTTCTCCGGAAGTTCCTTTTGTCGACCTGAGTTCATGAATATTATGAGGATCATCCACAGTGTGCGCCCTACAAGCTGCGGCTTGGATCCCGGACCGACTACCCTAATTTTGGGTTGTGTAGACATCATTGGTCCAGTGTTAGCGTAAATTGTCTGGTGCTCCTTGGAGTCGGGTGAGTTTCCTAGCTCCCTGAAAGAAGCGGTGGTGACACCTCTCTTGAAGGAAGCTTCCTTGGACCCAGACTGTTTTTCCAGCTATAGACCCATCTCTAACCTTCCCTTTATTGGGAAGGTTATTGAATAGGTCGTAGCTGCTCAATTGGATGACCATTTAACCATCTATAGTATCTACGAATCCTTCCAGTCTGGTTTCCGTAAAAGACACAGTACCGAGACTGCGCTGGTTCGGGTGCTAAATGATCTTCTGAGGGCGAGGGATCAAAGGAGACGTTCTATCTTGGTTCTCCTTGATCTCTCTTCAGCTTTTGACACTGTGGATCACATGGTGTTGCTAGCACGCCTGGGGCAAATTTGTGGAATGTCTGGAACCGTTTTTAAATGGTTCAATTCATTCCTCACTGGGAGATCACAAAGAGTTGTGTCGGGGAATTTTTCCTCCGGCCCAGTCTCTTTGTTGTGTGGAGTGCCTCAGGGTTCTGTGCTGTCGCCCATGTTGTTTGCAGTGTATATGCTGCCCCTCGGAAACACTATAAGATGGTATGGGCTGCGGTTTCACTGCTGTGCAGATGATACCCAGCTATACCTGTCTTTTGCACCCGACCAGGATGGAGCTCTCTCTGTGTTTAATAACTGTCTGGGGGAAATCCAAGACTGGATGGATTCTAGTTGGCTAAAGCTGAACTCGGAGAAAACTGAGGTTTTGGTTGTGGACCGGGTTGGTCAGATTGAGAGGTCGTGTGCTGGCGTGCCTTCTGGTATTTTTCTTGGCGGTGTGTCACTACCGGCCTCTGAACGGGTGCGCAATCTTGAGGTGACTCTTGACGATAGGCTGACTTTTCAATCCCAAGTGTCAGCCGTCGTCAGGACTTCCTTGTACCATCTTAGGAATATTGCCCGGGTTAAGCACCTTGTTCCGTCTGACTCTCTGTCAACATTGGTCCATGTCTTTGTGTCCTCGCGCCTCGACTACTGCAACGGCCTTTACTTTGGGCTTTCTGGGGTTGAAATCCGCCGCCTACAGCTTGTGCAGAACGCGGCAGCCTGTTTTGACTGGGACAAGCAGGTCCTGTCATTCTCCCGGGCGCGAAGCTGCACTGGCTCCCAACACGTACGGATCACCTTTAAAGTCATTTTATTGACTTTAAAGCCCTTCTGATCAGGATCCGCCCCATCTGAAAGACCTTCTGGTTCCTTACTGCCCCAGCCGATCACTCGCGCCAACATGGGGTTGTTAGAGATTCCAAGAGTGAGTTTAAAATCTCTGGCAGCAGAGCATTTTCATGCTGCACCCACTTTGGAATTCTCTACCATGCCGGTTACGGGAATGCTCCTCTGTGGAGATATTTAAGAAGGAATTGAAAACACACTTATGGAGAACGGCCTTCTTGGAAAGTTAAATGTATTGTAAAATGTGTGAAATTTTATTGTAATTTATTATGTTTTATGATATATTTATAATGTTCATGGTTTTGATGCTTTGTATTGTATGTTGAAGCTTTTATTAACTTGTTCAGCACCTTGATACAGTGAAGGCGCTATATAAATAAAAATTATTATTATATATTGGGCATGCGATATGAGATAGAAGAAGGACCAGAACAGGATCCACAATTTGACACACATAGTGGAATAAGGATGGGGTGGGAGCTAGAAAGCCGGGGCAGGGTTTATGTGTATTTAATCAGGACCGGGGTGGGTAGGTGGCCGGGCAAAAAAAATTGGCAGCTAGGGCTCCCTTCCTGGAGGTAATCAGTCCCTGAGAGCAAGTCCGTACCTGCGTTTCTGTGAGGGGCTGGTGGCTTCAGACCTGGACTGCAGGTTGCAATCTTGCAGATCGGGTTCGTCAGAGAACCATGGCTGTGGCTCTCAGACTATCTGGAAGGAGAAGGCAGAGGAGAATTAAATAAGAAAGTCAGAGGGGGTGGGGCTGCTTGTGGAGCTACAAAGAAATGAAGACTGGCCTAAGCGGGAGGGGGGTGATGTTGCAGACCAAAATGTTAGACAAGGTGCCTCAAAGTCTGAGTAAGCAATAACAGGGCTATTTAAAACACAATACTAGCGTAAAAAGGTGAAAGGGGGGGTTCAAAGGCCTGAGCTGAGATCGCTACTTTGACAAGGCGGCAGGCAAGGCTAGCAGGATACTGGGATGCATAGGCAGAGGTATCACCAGGAGAAAAAGGAGGTGGTGATGATTCCACTGTATAGATCACTGGTGAGGCCAAACCTCGATACTGTGTCCAGTTATGGAGGTCTATGAAAGGACATCGACAGGCTAGAGGCTGTTCAGAGGAGCCACAAAATGGTACAGGGAATGCATCACAACCCCTACAGGGACAGGCTGAGGGAATTAAATATTTATTCTCTGGAAGAGAGGAGGGAGATGACAGAGACATTTAAATACCTCACAGGGATAAATAAATTGCAGGAGAATACAATTTTTCAAAAAAGATGCTCAAGGACAAGGGGGTACAAGATGAAACTGGAAGGAGGGAGGTTCAGGGGGAATATGAGGAAGTACTTCTTCACAAAGAGAGTGGTAGACAAATGGAACAGCTTGCTAGCAGAGGTCATGGAGGCAGAAACAATTACGGGTTTTAAAAAAGCTTGGGATAGGCATAGTGGGCTGCTGGTAGGTGGGGGAAGGGGACAACCTATTTATAGCAGAATTTGAAAAAGCACATTTCTTAGGAATGATAGGGCAGACTCAGTGGGCTGAAGGCCCTTATCTGCTGACAACTTGTTTTGAGAAAGTTTTGTTCCTCCAAATTTATGTTGAAAAATGTCAATTCTAATGCAAGTATGTTAAACTCTAACAGGGAAATGAAGTACGGAACCAGGGAATGAGGGAAAAAATGATAAAATCCCTTTTTAAATGCAAAAACACACTGTGATCGAACCAGTAACAGTAAACTATTGGAAAATAACAATCTTGACATTAAAGTAAAGAAAACTTAGCTAGAAGACCAGGAGATGGATCCAGGGTGTCAGTCATCTTTTGCTGAAAAAAAGATCAGCTAGTGGAAAGCAAATAACAATACATTTTTTGTTGGAAACCAGAAAATCTCTCAAGCTTTTCAGCTCTTACCCTTCATTCCAAAGAGCCAGTATGTATTTTTTCACTAGGTCTATGATATTATCCAGCCAGACCCAGAATGAGAAACCTTTGCCTGCCATATTTTCCTGTTAAAAAAAAAAAAAAACATGAAAATATATTCATGCAAAATGGCATTAGCTTGTTCAACGACGTCAAATGACTGCACTGAAGTATACCTACTTTACAAAACTTGGCCCAAGTGATTTGACATCCAGAATAGTTGACACCAGGTCCTAAACACAGAAATCAAACGAGGTTAACTGAAATTACAATGCTTAATTGCCATTACTATTAAACAGCTCTAAACCAGACAACCAGATACGATGAACCTCTTGTTAACATGAAATAAGGCCTAACCAGGACCCTAACTAATGACGGTAGCTAAAGGCCTAGCAGCCCATCCAGTCTGCCCAGGCCAGTCTCATTTTGACACTGTGCCCTTGTCAGTCCTGTGTCCCCCCTCCCCCTTTCGCACTACTTCCATGTGCTCCTCTGATTCCCTTTTAAACCCTTCAGCCTTTATTACCTCCTCCAGGAGTATGTTACAGCCTGCCACCATTCTTTCTGCAAAAAATTACTTACAGACATCCTTCTTTACCCCTCCCCCGCTTCTTGGGAATTTCCCCGGTACCCATGTTACCACTCACTGTGAGCAGCTCACTGCTGTCCACCTTCTTTGTTCCGCGGAGGTACTTGAATGTCTCAATCATGTCACCCCTCTCGTCCTCCAGTGTATACATGTTTAGATCCTCCAAGTGCTTTCTGAAGGACCTACCCCGCTGACACAGCATCATTTTGGTGGCTAATCTCTGTACCACATATAACGGAAGAGAACTGCACCACAGCAATACAAACACAGAAATGAGACTGAGAGCATCGCTGGGGCAGACGGGGGACCTCAGAAGGAGTTGGGGAAACCCGCAGCTCCTCCTGGTCAGGTTCCTTGGGGGAAGGGTCCTGACCAGTGGGCTGAGCCGCACCTGTCCGAGGGCACCGGAAGCACCGGCGTCCAAAATAATGAGTCATCTTGGCCCAGTCGACAGGCATCTCAGCCGACTGGTCTGACGGGGTTACCGTGAACCCAGCGGCCTCAGCTGTGACTTCGACCAAAGTCGAAACGGGTTTCCTATGAGTGGGACTGCTACTGGTCCCAAGAGCATAGACGTTGTGACTTGTCCTTTTTCTACTCCTCCTTCCGAGAGCATGAAACATGCAACCCCGAAGGGCCCTCTCCCTTGGTAGAGAGAGACTGGCACAACTCCTTGAAGGAAACCGAAAAGGAGCCTGCCGCGGCCTGAGCCACCTCCTCCTTGAAGGCCTTAAGCTTTTCCAGCTACTCAGCGGACCCTGCAGATGAGGAGACCACGCAACGGGCATCCTTGGATTTAACCGGTGGGTAACGCTTTTCTGGTCGCCCCAGCTGAAGTCAGACAGCGCGGTCTTCCAGAACCGAAGGTGAAAAGGGCAGACAGAGATTGCAAGCCTACGGATCGTGGTCGTGTCCCAGGCAGCAGACATACGCAGAATGTGGATCGGTGCAAGACATCTTCTGCCCACAAGGGCACCGGCGAACCCCAGGAACCGATTTGTCTTCCACTGCAGTAGCGAGAGAAGAATGCGAAGACGAAACTCAAGAGTGTTTTAAAATAAGTTTTGGAGCGAATCCGAAGATTCTAGAGCCAGGGCCTACTACTGGGATCGCTAAGGAGGGAACCTGAACCTTCCAGCGGAAAGGAAGATCTGGCGGCATGGGGTGGAGACGAGTGTTATACCACTCGGGTGGGTGAGAGGAGCCAGCTTGAAGACTTTCCGGCACATCTACAAGCAGCAAGGTACCTGCCAAGAAGTGTAAATAGAACAACATATCCACGATCCTAGAACAAAAAAGTTTTTTGGGGGAGATTCATACATTTCTGAAACAAAGTGAAATAAGCACATTTTAAAATTACTGTTTAATGTCACCTTTATTTTTAAAGATTTTATTCTGTGTTTATGCTCCCTTTTTGTCTCCAGTACCGGGCTCATTACAGATCCCCAAGGTACATTCCTGGGGCACTTCCACCTTGCTGGAACACTGCCACCTTCTTGCTGCCTTCGGATACCACCCCGGGGTTGGGTGGGGGAATTTACCCCAGAACTCACTGTGTTCCTCAGGAGGTGTGCAACTGGCAGGTGGAGCAAAGCCCGGATGTACCTGTGTCTTTCATCCAGTGGGACTGGGACCATTTTCTCTTGTTTGGTCCTCTCCCCAGGGACTCAACATACAATGACGTCAAGAGACATTCACTTGCACGAGCATGGTGAAGCTCGGCCTCAAAGAAGTCTCACCCACCCACCCTTGGACCACCCAACTTGTGTGCTAAAACTAATATAGAAACATAGAAGTTGACGGCAGATAAGGACCGCAAGGCCCATCCAGTCTGCCCATTTCTTTTTCTACCTTATAAATGTGCCATCGGCCTTTGCTCTGTCAGTGACCTATCTATTCATAGTCATTTGTATTGCTCCCTTATGCCTATCCCATGCCTGTTTGAAGCCCTGCACTGTATTCATAGCCACCACTTCTTGTGGTAAGCCATTCCATGCATCTACCACCCTTTCTGTGAAAAGAATTTCCTCACATTCCCCATAATCGGCCTCCTCTAATCTCATGCTGTGTCCTCTTGTCCTGCTATTTTTCTTATATTTAAACATGTAGACTCTTTCACCTTGTTTATGCCCTTAAGGTGTTTAAATGTCTCGATCATATCACCTCTCTCCCTCCTTTGCTCAAGGGTATACATATTGAGCTCCGTTAATCTGTCCTCATATGTCTTCTGATGCAGTCCCTGCACCATTTTAGTTGCCTTCTCTGGACTGCCTCAATTTGGTTAATGTCCTTGTGAAGGTGTGGCCTCCAATACCACACACCCAGTACTCCAGATGGGGCTAACCAATGTCTTGTACAGAGGGATTATTACCTCCTCTTACGACTTGTGATACCCCTACTAATACACCCTAACACCCCCTAGCCTTACCTACTGCTTAGAGGTCTGCTTGGATGATTTTAGGTCATCAGTGATGATGATGCCCAAGTCTCTTTCTTCCTTTGTGACTGCTAGCAACTCCTCCCAGCCTATAAGTGGCTTCAGGTTTCTCTTCCCTATGTGTATGATTTTGCACTTCTTTGCATTAAATCCCAGTTGCCACTCTTCTGACCATTTTGCTAGTTTATCCAGATCTCTTCTCATTCTGCCCACCCCATCTGGATCATCTACTCTGTTGCAGATCTTGGTGTCATCTGCAAACAGACAAGCCTTACCCTCTAGTCCATCTAAGAGGTCACTAATGAAGATGTTGAATAGGACTGGCCCAGGACTGATCCTGAGGTACCCACTTGTGACTTGCATCTCTTCTAACATATTGGCAAATATGTTAAATATCTCCTCTAGTACAAGTAAAGAAACAGGAAATGAAAGGTGGGCAGAGTATACTTTCAATGCAGATACCGTTTAAGACTTCCTGAACCCATACTACCTTGTTGACTTTGACACAGCTTTCACACTAAACTTCATTTCTTGGTTTAGGTTTCCTACTGATTCAAGACGCCTGCATCCCCACCTACTGGTAGGACTGCATAATACCCAAACAACGTCAGGACAGGCTAAGCCATGGGGCTAGACAAAAACACTTTGAGGGGCAGACTCTGAGGCACTCAATCTCCTTTGTTCGTTTTTTTTTACTTTCTGTTTATTGCTTTGCAGTCAAACAATACATACATTTTTAATGCAAGAGAAGTAAATATATTTCCTAGTGTGGGATAGCACAAAATATACAGGTTACTCACCTGTAACAGGAGTTCTAGGAGTGGTAAATGATGTACATCACACTGTCTGGCAGATACCTTGCCGCTTTAAGATGGGCGGAAGGCTTCAAGCTGGCTCCTCCCACCCACCCAGATGATGAAACCCTCAGTTCCACTTCATGATGCAGATCTAGCCCGCTGGAAGCCAGGTTGCGCGCTGAAGCCGGGGAGGTCTGGTGGGTCCGTGTGGATGAACAACATATACCACTCCTAGAACTACTGTTACAGGTGAGTAACCTGTATTTCTAGGGGTGTGAATATGTTGTTCTAGCCACACTGTCTGGCAGACTCCTAGCAGTTCTCTGGGAGGAGGGAGGCAAGGTGCACACCCCCTACTTAGGGAACATGGACTGGAGAACTAAGGTTCCAAAACCAGCATCCCTGCATGACTCAAGGTCGATGTGGTAATGGGAAATGAAGGTGTGTGCTGACTTCCAGGTAGCAACCCTGCAGATTTCCTAGATAGGGATGTCCCTAGAAGTAGCCACCGACGCAGCGGTATGGTGTGTGTAATGGGCCGTAAGCCCTACGGGAGGCTCCCTACCCGCCAACTTACAGCAGAGATCATTGCAGGAAGTGATCCACCTGCCAATCGTCCACTTGGCTGCAGGTCTGCCAGGTGCGGCTTCAGCGTAGGTGACAAACAGCTGGTGAACCTCTCCCCGAACTTCTGCCATATGCTCTTTGTAGTGAGAGCACTCATCTCAGGTCCAAGGTATGGAGCCTATACCGCCTCCGAGGTATGATTAGGTAGAACACCGCAAAGTCATTACCTGATTCAGGTGAAACTCTGACACCACCTTCAGAAGAAATTTTGGGTTGGGGCGCAGGACAACCTTGTCTCTGTGGAAGATCAGGTAGGGAGAGTCGATGGAAAGTGCCTGGAGCTCCCCAATCCTTCTGGTTGACGTGACAGCCACCAAGAAGGCGGTCTTCCACGATAGGTGAGAGATGTCACACCTGTGTATCAGTTTGAATGGCTTGCCCATGAGCTTGGCCATTACCAACAGTAAATCCCATGGAGGTGGTGGTTCACGCACACCGGAAGGGATATGTGATCTAGGGCCTTGAAAAAGCACCAGACCACCTTCTCCTGCGCTGACTGCTTGCCGGCACGCCTGGTAAGCAGAAATGGCTGCCAGGTACACCTTGAGGGTTGTTGACCAAAGCCCTTGCTGGGAGAGGGACCACAAGTAGTCCAGAATGCTAGCCAGCAGGCAGGACGAGGGGTCCAACCCCTTGCCCTGACACCAGATGGAGAATCTCTTCCATCTGAAAACACAGCATTTTCTGGTCAACTCCTTGCAGGATGCCTCAACGATGTGTTGAGGACCTTGTCGGAAAGACCCAAGCCCTGGAACTCTAGCAGCTCAGGAACCAGGCCGTCAAGTACAGGGATTGAAGGTCCGGATGGAGTATCTTCCCTTGTTGACAGAGAGCAGGTCCGGGTGGGCTGGAAGCCGCCTCGGGAGCCTGAAGCCGAGGCTGAAGAGATGTGGATACCAGAACTGGTGAGGCCAGTCTGGGGCTACCAGGATCACCTGTGCCTTGTCCCTCCTGACCTTGAGGAGCACCGTGTGGATCAAGAGCAGAGGAGAGAAGGCATAGAAGAGGCCCGGGGTCCACAGCCTGGAGAAGGGGCATAGCCCTGCTGAGGGGGGCGGGCAAGGTACAGCCTCAGCTTGTCGTTCTCCCTGGAGGCAAACAGGTCCACCTGAGGTGTGCCCCAGTGGGAGAACAGGTCTTGAACTACCTCTGGCAGGAGAGACCACTTGTGAGATGCATCACCTATCCTGCTGAGGGCATCGGCCAGACTGTTAGACGCTCCTGCCACATGAATTGCTAGGAGATCCGCCTCCAGGCTGAGCACGAGAGACCAGATGCGAAAAGCCTCCTTGGCACAGAGGCAAGGAGTGCATCCCACCCTGTCTATTGAGATAGTACATGGTCATGGTGTTGTCCATCTGGACCTGGACCACTTGACCCCGGACGGAGCGAAGGCGGTCAGGGCTAGCGGGACTGTTTGGAGCTCCAGCAGGTTGATGTGGCATCAAGACTCCTGAGGGGACCAGAATCCGTGGGCTCTGTGCTCCCCCAGATGGGCACCCCAACCCATCAGAGAGGTGTCGGTCATAAGGATGGCCGTCAGTTTGGGGCGGACAAACGGGATTCCCTCCTGCAAATGAGCTGGGACAAGCCACCACTGCAGGCCGTCCCACATCTCCTTGGTCACAGAGAATGTCTGGTCTAGAAGACCTCAGTGCTGAGACCACACTGGCGGGCCAGCCCCAACTGCAGGGTGTGCATATGCCAGCGGCCAATGGACCACGCTGGTGCAGGCCGCCTCTGAGACCCAGAAGGCACAGGAAGCAGGGCACACTGCTCAACCAGAAATGACTGGGCAAAGGTGGAAAGGACCTCGGCCCTGTCAGCCGGGATCTGGCTCAGGAGAGAGTCAAGCGCCACCCTGATGAACCGAATCACCTGCAAGGGCACAAGTTCAGAGTTGAGAGCAAGCCTGGAGGCCAGATCTCTGGACCGCTCCACCTCCAACCTGGAGGGACTTGCTATCAGCCAGGCATCCAGGTAACAGTAGACCCACAGCCCTCAGTGCCGCAGCTGCCACCACTGCGATGCATTTGGTGAAAACCCTGAGAGCTGATGAGAGGCCAAAAGGCTGGTACAGAACTCGTACAGAGTTCCCTCTGCCCGAAAGTGGAAGAACTGCTGATGAGTCGGATGGATTGGGACATGAAAGAACGCGTCCTGGAGGTCCAAGGAGCAGAACCACATGCCCTGCTTCAGGGGTGGTATTATCTGAGCTAGGGTTACCATCCAAAAGGTGCGTGGCCTTAGGAACTTGTTCAGGTCATGCAGATCGAGAATGGGGCACTAGCTCCCCGTCCGTTTTGGAACCAGGAAGTACCCGGAAACAAACCCTGGGCACGGAGGAGGATCCACCACCTTGCTGACTACACCCTTGTGGAGCAGCTGGTCGATGTCATCTCAGAGAGCCGACTGGGAGGCTGCAGACCCGGTATCCCCCCGCGTAGCACAGACTCGAAAGGGAGGGACCTACTCAAACTCCAGAGGCAGGCCCCTGTTGACCACTTCCAGCACCCAGCGGTCCGTGGTGATAGCGGACCAGGCAGAAAGGAAGTGGCTGAGGCGGCGCCCCCCCCCCCATGGGGGGACCCAGGGGAGGTGAGATGAGGTTGGGGGTGGCACCCTGCAACTGGGCAGGCTTGGAGGAGGAGGGAACAGCCGAGGAGCCCTTGGGGCCCTTCCCCCCCCCGGGCTTCCTGACCGAGAAAGCAACGGACTTGGCTCTAGGGTGCCAAGTATGAGCCTGCTGGCCCTGCTGCTGGGCAGGTCTTGCCACAGGAGCGGAGGGACGAAAAAGCTTACACTGCTGATGGCAGCCTTTGTCCTTCTGTGCAGATGTGACCGAATCTAGAGTGGCACTGGATTTTTCAATGCACTCAAGGTGGCTCTCCACACCAAGCCGAATAGGTCAGTGCCCAGAAAGGGAACATCTGCGAGCTTGTATTGAGTGTCTGCCATGAAGGTTGAGATCTGCAACCAAGCCCGCGCACATGGCCACTCGCCACTACCGAACGGTCACATGAGTCTTCAATGTCCAGAGCCGTCTGGAGCTGCTGCTTTGCCACCACCTTCCTGATCCTGGACCTGCTTGACCGTGGTCTGGAGGTTGGCGGAGATGAGGTAGCACCCATCCAGGGACCCAACAGGGCATGAGAGAAATGTGCCATCATAACAGCCGAACTGGCCTGGCGAAGGTCCAAAGAGGCAGCAGCGTACACCTTTCTCCCAAGTAGTCCAATTTCTTGGACTCCTTAGCTGAGGGGCTTGTCCACGTCCCTCATGTTGCCAGGCGCCTGAAGACAGAATCTACCACCAAACCCCTTGGCCAAGGGGTGCTCAGAAGCTGAAGCCAGTAGGGACCCAGCACTTGCGGGTCATCCTGGCCCGATGGCGATGGGCGGAGCTAGGCGCTGCCAGAGTCTAATGCTGGGCGACAATGGCCTTGGCTATAAGGGAAGGCCTCCGTGGGAAGTCCCATTGTCCAGAATCTCCATAAGGATATCTGGCCAGTTTCTACATGGGTTTGAGTGGCATTCCTGGTGGACTCCGAGGTGAACCAAAGGATACCAAGGAACGAGGCAGGGCTCTCGTCCACAGAAAGACCCCCCCCTAAGGATTCCAGGTTGACTGGACAGGAATGCAACAAGGAATCTTTGGACTCCGAAGAGTCCGCATACAGCTGGTGACCGCCTGAGCAACTCTCCACTCGCTGAGGGCGATCGGGGGTGAGAGTGATATACAACCGATGGGGCAAACCTTGAGCAGGCCGAGAATCCTTGGTCGGCCCCCCATTCTTCGGCTGGGGAGGCGGTGGTTCCACCACAATGGGCGGGGCAGCCAGTTTTGGCCGAGCTGTCGGCGCTGGGACCAGGTCCTTGACCAGGGAACCAGCAGCAGGAATTGGCTTTGGCCATTTGGGCGACAGCCACTTAACTGCTGATGTGGAAGCTGGCGTCTGGCTTGCTGCGGCCAAGAGGAGCTGTTGCCATTAGATCCTCTATGGCGCTGATGCAACTTGCGCTGGAGCCTCTCCTCAGCCGAGGAGGATGAGGAAGAAGAGTGGTAGCGCCACTTTCCGTGATGTCGGCACAGAGACCTCACGATGTTGGTGGGATTTCCTGAAGTGGAGGAAGACCGAGACCTCAACTTGCGGTAGTTCGGCGGGCGAGGAAGAAGCGGGGAAATCTGCTGCCCTCCGTTTCAGGGTCCTGGGCCGTGGACTTGACTCCAGTGGTCTGAGGCAAGTCCTCGTAAGAGCACGGAAGCACCGGTGTCAGAGAGAGAGAGAGAGAGAGAGTTGTCTGCCTCCTTGGTCGACAACCTGTCAGTGGGCTTGAGGAAAATCTTGGCCGCGTTGACAGGTGTCTTGGCAGACTGGTCTGATGGGGACACCATGAAACCAGCAGCTTGGGACGCAACACCAACCAAATGCTGACGGGCCAGAGAATGAGATCTATCCCGCTCCCAAGAGTGTCGACGGTGGGTCTTATCTTTTCTGGATCCTTCTTCTAGGACCGAGGGGTGAGAGACCCAGAAGGACCATCCCCTTTAGTCAAGAGGGACTGGCACAGCACCCAAAAGGAAGCCGTGTAAGAAGAGCCCAGCTGGCGCGGAATAAAGGCTGAAGCTGAAGAGGAGCTTGCTGCGGCCTGGGCCGCCTCCTCCCCAAGGGCTGTGAGCTGTTCAAGCTGTTCCAGTTGTTCTGCAGAGCACACCACCGCAGACACCATCCAACAGGCCTCCTTCGATTTGACCGGCGGGTACAGTTTCTCCGGTCACCCCAGCTGGAGTCAGGCAGCGCGGTCTTCGAGCACCGATGGAGAAAATGACAGACACATCTCGAAAGCCTGCAGATCGTGGTCGTGCCCAAGGCAATAAATACACGAGGCATGGGGGTTGGTGTGTGACATCTTCTGCCCACAGGGGCACCGGTGGAACCCGGAAACAGTCTTGTACTCCACTGCAGCTACGAGGGAAGAGGGTGAAGACTGAACTCAAACAAGTTTCAAAGTAAGTTTAGGGAAAAAAAATTCAAAAGTTTTTAGAGCCAGGGCCTGCAAAACGCAAGAGCGCTAAAGAGGGAACCTGATGCTTCCAAGCGGTAAGGACGATCTGGCGTCATGGGGTGGAGCCGAGGGTTTCATCACCCAGCTGGGTGGGAGGAGCCAGCTTGAAGACTTTCTGACCCATCTTAAAGCAACAAGGTATCTGCCAGACAGTGTGGATAGAACAACATATCCATGCCCCTAGAATTATCCCTTACATCCTGTCACAGTAGGAATAGGGAAAAACAAATATATTTGGTATTGTTTATACCAGAGGTCCCGATATATTTAATCAACACTGCCAGCCACTTCAATGGCAAAGGTGGCTATACACATAATAGGTAGAATGTCCAGGTAGATGTACCACACTAACCAGTAGTGTTATAACCTTACAAAGCATATACAGAGCAAGTATTATTGCCCTCCACTGCTCCTTTCCCTTGCCCCATACCCTACCAATTTGTGCAGAAAACAGCTCTTTCTCTGCTCTTTTCTTTTCTTTTTAAAAACAAACCAGTAGCTTTAACATCTTAAGATCATCAAACTGTGACTTGGTTAGGGAAAAAATTCAGTTTTCAAGAGGAGAATTCAGAACAGAATAAAATAAGGCCCTTTCCCAACTTTCAACTTTTTTTTTTTTTTTAAGAATTATCACTAGGTCTTGTCTTTCTCAGAACTTCCCCTCTATAACCATCAAACAATAGTTTTACATTAGCTACCTCTCAAGTCCAAAATTTTGGTGTATTAATATTTGTTACAGAGTTCGGATACTCGTCCTTCCTCCGAATCTGAGCTCTCAACTCTGGAGCCCCTCGTTGGCTTGGTTTGGAATTCGAACTCTGCTCTCTCGGTCCACCGACCCGCGTCTTTTGGGTCAGAGAATTGCCAGCTTTTTCCTCCACAGGTGATCTTCAACCGTGCTGGGAGCAGGAAGCAGTGCACTATTCCCAATGAGCGGAGCGTCTGCCTCACCGCATCAAACTGCTTCCGTCTGGCTCAGTTCTGGAACGAAAAGGTCCGGGAAGACTTTAACATCACAGCCCTGGATCTCCAGCAGGTAGGCCGCATGTGCTGCACTGATGATAGTATCCTGCACCTCAGAGCTGATGGTCTTCAGCACCACCGTTCGTGGATCACTCGCTTCTGCAGGCCGCACCCTCGGGGTAATTCTATATGCCTGCCGCAGGTCTGTCCACTTGGAAGTCTTCAGGGATGCATAAATTCTCAGCCATCCATTATTTTAGAAAAGATAGGACAGAGCTGCGGCATTTCGACTACGCGGACACGCCCAGCCCGGATTGCATTCTCCACACCTTAAAGCCTGCTCCAAAGCTGCTGGTTTTCTTTTGTAAGTGTAGCTGTGATTGTCTGGGCTGCCAGGGCTCTTCTGTCTGCGTCTGCCACCGTGGACGTCAGGGAGCCGATGGCTGCATCATGTGTTTCCAGCTTAGAGAGGGATTTTTTCTATTTTTGAGTCCCTTGCCCTCACTGATTCTAATACAGCCTGCCACGGAGGTTCCCTAGTAGAGGCAGTCCCTGAGAGATTCACTAGATCCGGTCCTTCTGGCAATTGATGCTGCACTGCAGTTGGCCCCAGTAGCGGGCTGCATTTGCTTTGTATGCCCCATCTCAAATTTGGTATCGTTAGAAAGCTGACGATCTGCTAAAGATGTAGAGCTCACTTTATTTGCAATATTTTGCAGAAAATTTAATCTTTTGGTGGGTAGAAGAGCAAGAAAATCAGAGCAACAGAAGAAACATCCTGCCTGAGCTGGCTCTCTGGTGCCCTAAAGCACTCCATTTCTTACACCTTGGGTATATAGGTCCACCTGACAGGCAAAAGTTAGTGCCCTTCTCCTTAGCCAGTCCTGCTCGGTCACAGGCTCGCCTCTCCGGGTCAGACTTCACTGTAGGACCCAGCAGGCCTAATGCGTCGTGCAGAAGGCTGCCGCCATCTTGGGCATGGCACATCATGCTCACTGGGTATGCATGAAAAGGTGCTTCATGGCCAGCAGTCGGCCAGAGCCAAGGGAAGCTCATTCTGGACCAAGCGTGCTCATGTACAACAGGAAAACAGGACCATTCAAGGCACATAATACAATCGAGGCTAACGAGAGAGAGAGAGAGAGAGAGAGAGAGAGCCTCAAGAAGTGGCAAAGCCAAACTGGACAGGACCCAATCAGCGCCACTTCCGTTGGTCATATTTGTAGTCCAGAGCTACACCGGTAACTTAAGGGAACAGACAGGAAATTACTCTGCTTATGTCATTTCCGGCGGCCATTTCAATAGTCCTGCACCTAGGACTTCAAAAACTGAATACCCGCAGATGGGGGAAACTGGGGACAGTCCCTAGGGTATAAGTACAGCAATGTATTGTTTATTGAGAGAGTCGGAATTAAACCCTTTAAGTCATAGACTCTTTTGCAAAGGCTTCTCCTCAGTTAGAACAGAAATAACAGCAACACATGATGATGTGAACATACAAACTTACAGTAGGTTAACTAAGCAAATTTCATCTTACAGGGCAGAGGCAGCCCAGCGTCTGAAAGCAGAACAGGTTGATACAGTGAAAAATCTGAGACACTTACAGGGCGAGTGTATGACACTAGCATGGTGAGTACAAACGATGTGCCACCCTCTGACCATAAGCCTACATTTCCAGGTCTTTCAGGCAGTATGGCAACAGCAAAGAAATGCAAGACATGTGGTATAGCCCTGCCACCGACCAATGCTTCAGCATCATGTTCCTCTTGTGCAGGGGGCCAATTGGAATCTTACAAGTTATCCTCCCTGTTGGAAGGTGCCAATGACTTATCCATAAAGTCAACTCCCATGACCATGAAGTAACACTGATGATTATGTCCCGCCCAGGAAGTAACCTAGAAAGGACGCCACAGACACTATACAAAATCAACAAATTATCTAAGCCCAGCAATAGTTCATGGTCACTATGCTACAGAAGTTATCTGAGCTATCAGGGCCAAGAAATATCCCAATGCCACTGAAGCCCATTAGGCATCCACTGAACCTCAAGACTCCAACCTCCCCACCACAAACAGTGATACACAAGATTCAGATGTGGAGTCAGAGACACAATCAGAGGCAAGGACAGAGCCACCACAGAATCCACGATCTCTCAAGTCAAGATGTGCTTTCCTGAGCAAGTGCTTGACAGAGTACGTACCATCAAGGCCACAGTAGGGTTTGAAGTGGCATTAACCCTCCACAGTCAAATTAATCATCTCACTACAACTTGGCCAAACACAATGACACCTTACCCATATATGTGAGACCACGGATGAGGCTGTGGCCAAGGAATGGGAGGCAATGGAACCAGTCAGGATACCCGAGAGGCATTCTTGAGACAGAACTCTAGAAGAGAACAAATTGATGCTGTGTTGCACTGCCCTGGTAGCAGACCCAGAGATAGTGGTGCCGAACAAGAAAAACAAGAAAACTGTGCTGCCATTTGGAGGGACATCTGGACTTAAGGATCCCAGACAGGAAGGTGGAGGACATCCTCAAAAACACCTTTGAGCTGGCCAGTCTGGGCACTACAGCGGCGACCACAGCCACATACATAACCAAGATATAACTGACCTGGATGCAGGACATACAGAAGACTCTTACATTGGACTCTCCAGAGTCCATGTTTATGCAACAGACCATACAAAAGACATAGTATCTGGCTGACAGGGCAGTTAACGCACTGTGGGTAAACGCCAGAGAAGCCGCGCCACAAATAGAGCTTAGAGACCTATATGGCTGAAGCTGTGGCATGCTGATAACAACCTCAAATGTGAGGCTCAACAAGCTTCTGTTTAAGGGTACTCTGTGCTTGCAAGGGCCCAGAGCAGATACCCTAAGGAGACAAAATGCACAGGTTAAGTTGAAGTCTGATTCCACCTACCTGCCAGTGAGGCATCACCATTGCAGAAACAAGAGTTACAGAGACAGGAGACATCCCTATCGATGGAAAAGGATCCCAGTTTTCACTCCACACACAGCATGGGCAACTACAATACCAACAGCAGTTCCGAGGCTGAAATGCCATCAACAGAGGACGATTCAACAACAGCTACAAGGCCAAGCAGCAGTCTAAGCTAGAACTGCAGCACAGAATCAACTAACGCGACTCCCCATGGGAGCATGACTAATAAAATGCACCCACATATGGGAAGGACGACACAAGACAGTTTCAAGAAATTGTCAACAGGGTTATGCAACAGAACCAACACACGGACCCATCAGAAACAGGATAGCGATATCCCCTGCCTCAAGAAAGAGAGCACAATCACAAAAAGTAGAGCAAGTAATGAAACAGCTACAAGACAACAAGCAGCAGAGGCGACACACACACACACAAAATATATACTTCATATGTTTACAGTACCAAAGAAAGAGGGGATCTTCATCCAGTCTTGGATCAGAAGTTCTTGAACTGCTTGGTGCAGTACAAACCATTCAAAATGGAGATCGTCAGGTCAACCATAAGAGCCATACAACCAGGGGACTATCTGACATCAGTCGACATGAAGGACACCTACCTACACATTCCCATCGGATCACATCACAAATTCCTCAGATACTGCACCTTGGGCAAACACTATCAGTACCAGGCACTGCCCTTCAGGCTGGCATCAGCCTCTAGAGTATTCATGAAAGTAGCCACAGAACTGGCGACAAAGATGAGGGAGCATGGAATATAGGCGATACCTTACTTGGCTGACTGACTAATATGTGTCAGATCCATCAGCAAGTCCCCGCTCCAGACGGAGGCAGTCATACAATGCCTGGAAAATCACGGATGGATCATAAATCATCTCAAGAGCTGACTAGTACCCAGTTAGGTCACAGAACACATGGGGACACTCACAGACACAGGAAGAGGATGAGTAAGACCACTGGAAAATGGGTAAGCACCATCATCATAAAAGCAGAAACTTTAGAAAAGATGGGCAATCCAACACTGGAACAGGTTTTGTAACTTTTAGATTTCATGGCATCGTCATGCTAATCCAGTCCATGGGCCAGGTGGAACATGCTATCATTTATAATTATGACCATACAGCAGGGATGCAGGTGGAATACGTGATGTCAGTCAGACAGAATGTCACCCCAAATAGAGTATGCAGTTTTCTCTGCGACGGTGGATGATCAGAGACAACTTATCCAGCTGCATGCTACTGGATATACAGAATGACACTGCCACAGGCACAGATGCCAGCCTGTAGGGCGGGGGGGGCCTCAGCAGGCCAATGCATGGCACAAGGAACATGGTCATCCAGGGAGCCAACACTACCAATCAACATCCTAGAAATGAGAGCGGTGATTAGGAGCAAGAATATATTAATTCACTTGGACAACAAGGTCATGGTGGCGTACCTAGTGAAACAAGGCGGAACCAGAAGCAAAGGAATGATGGTGGAAACAGATAAAGTATTGACATGGGCACAGAAACACCTGTCTCACATTATAGCAGTGCACCTGGTGGAGAAATTAAATGCAACAGTGGACTGGCTCAGCAGGCAGCAAATCTAACTGGGGAAATGACAACTACACCTACAAGGGGATGAAGAGTTGGAGGGCACCAGCTGTTCAGAGGGCTGCTGCTTGGGGGAGGTTGAAAACCTGACTGTCCATCACTAACGTAAGCTGGGAACCGAGCAGCCACCGCCTGAACTGCTCTCAGGAGAGGCCCATTAGGACCAAGGATGCCTGGGAGAGCAGGAGAATGTGGCAGAGGAAGGGGACAGAGTCAAGAACAGATGTTGGCTGACCTCCGCCTGGGCTAAGGAAGCGGACCGGGAGCACCCGCGAAAGAAGGTGCCCAGAAGACCCTAAACTGACAGCTGAACAACCATTTCGGTACTGCCTTGGCTGCGCCGGAAGAATCCCCACTGTGAGGCCACCCTCCGGGCCGCATAGGTCCAGAAGGAGGTCCCCTCACCTCAAAGAATGGGTCTCTCTCAAAGAGATCGAGGAGGAAGAGCAGAGATCTGCACACGGCTTCTCCCAGAGCCCGGTGGACTCCAGAAAGGCCGCCGTACAACCCCACACCCCGACCCCTCAGAGTCCGGAAGAGCCTCCTCCTTGGGAGGCCAGCCTAGGTAGCTGACAGCTCTGGGCAGCACCCGAAGGAACTATCCAGGGCACAATACCCTCCCCTCCCATAGATGCTCTGACTGGCCCCAAAGTTGGGTGATCCAGGCACACCACAAGTGGGGGTACAACTGCTGAGGGGTCAGTGAACCCACCAAGACCGGGCTGCAGAGCAATAGTGGCCTGCACCACTGCCCGCTGGTCAGCGCCCCTGACCCCAGTCTCAGTAGCCACCGACCCCACCTCAGAAGGGGACTGACTCTGGCTTGTCAAGGATACTATAGGGCTGCCCACTCCAACAGTCAACCCCAAAGAGTCAGACTGTCCATCTGACTCAGAGCCCGACTCCGCTTCCGAAGAGGTAGAGGCCGAGGCCCTGTGCCAGACCGTAGCAGGGCGCCCAGTGCCATCTTTGCCGAAGGGGGTGCCAGAAACCAAAACCATGCCCGAGCTGGTGCCAGTGCCCCCTACAGCATGCGACCGGAATCCACAGGAGGCACAGCTCCAGCCCGAACAGGAGCTCCAGACTCAGGACCAGCTGCAGCACCATCTGGCTCCATGGTGCCGATGATGGCACCGCCTGGCTCCACGGCTCCGTGAAGGGTGCCGAGGGCAGAGGTGGCGCCAACGATGGAATCCAACAGCCCCACGGTGCTGAGTCCCGAGGACACGGCACCGATCTCAACCTCCAGCGCCGCGAGACCCAGACAAAGACAGCGCTGTAGATTTCCATGGCACCACTCAGCAGTATGGTGCCGCGAATGGCTCCACAGCCACAGCACCATCGCGACAAACGCGCTACTGCCACGGCTCTGAGACCCACAACGGCGCCGACCGACCGCGCCGAGGACAGCCGACCCGGGCCTTGCGAACCACGGGTCCGACACCGGGGAGCCTTCACCCCCAAAGGGGCGATTGCCGTGGTGGCACCGCCCGCCCCCTGAAAGGAGCAGGACAGGCCTCCTGCACAGTGGAAGGAGCCTCGACAACGGCCAGGCTACTAGTAGCCAAGGCTCCCTCCTCCTCGGTCCGTGTAGAACTGGGAGGGGACCTGGAGGAAAGGCCAAGAGTGTGTGGCTTGGCCCGACGAGTGTGCGCCCGACCCCCGAAAGTCGGTGGAGCTCGCCCCACTTTCCACGTGCGTTGCTCGATGACCCAGCAGTCCATGGAGAAACAGGTGTTGCACGAATCCATGTCATGAAGCGGGCCAAGACACGAAAAACAACGGTCATGCTGGTCGGTGACTGAATATTTTCGGCCGCATGGGCACCGTCGCAATGGGGGCCGACCCATCCTGGAAGTTTTCTTGCCCTCCGACCGAGACATGACCTACGGGGAAAGAAACACCAAAAACAGACTCGACGTTTCAGAAAATAGAATAAGGGAAAGATCTTACCAGGCGACATCAAGTATGGCAAAAACAGAACCGGCAGGAGGAACTGACGGACTTCGGCACCAAAGAAATAGAATCACGGAGTCGGAACCTGCGAAGCAGGCCTCAAATCTTCTCTCAGTGTCCCATGAGGTGACCTCTCACGGCGGAGACGAAGAACTGGCAGGCAGGCAGAGTCGACGGTGCCTAACGCCAACCCACAAGCGCCACACAGTATGTCAGGTCGAGGGCGGGCGCCAATGGTATGTCAGTCCGCCACCTAAAAAAAAAAAAAAAAAAAAAAAAAGCTCCCGCGGGGTCCTGACCTCTGGGCGAGTACCCAACAGTGATGAAGGGTGAAGACTGACACAGATAAGATCTGGCTACATAATCTCCCGGTGCCCCCTGACACAATATTGCTTGGTTGCGGCAACCCGTGGCTCCTAAGAATCTCCCGCTAATCCCCACCTACCCACCCTTTGGTCCCCCATTCCCCTCACCCCTTCACCCATTTAGCCCTCCTGACCCTCCATACCTCCCACCTCCACACCCGCTTAGCCCCCCTGACCCTTAAACTATCACCCACCATTGTGCTCTCCCCCTCACCCGTCTTAACCTGTAGCCTACGCTCCCTTAACGGCTGTACTTGTTGGTGGTCACATTAATGGTTCCCTCCGGGAACCTATCTAAGCTCTATAGCTGCATTCTGGAAATGTTCATACTTCGTACATAGTTGGAATCTGCACTTTATTCACCTAATCTGTTATGGGACTATTTTCCTCTGTATTATGTAATGGCTTTTGCAATGTATTCTGTCTCTCCCCATCCTTCTATTTGTAATGCTGTTTAGCCTTTTTAATGATGTGTAACTGACAATGCCTTCTAGCTGCTTCTGTTTTTCTCCACTGTCCAAGTACTTGATGTTCCCCCACCCTCTGTTCAACAAGGATCCTCTGTAAATGAGCTTTTAGCTCAAAGGTTGTAATTCCGATTTTACAATAAATAAAAAATAAAATAAACAGAGAATCTGGCAGAAGGCAAACAATCGGAAAGGGCTTGCCTGCTCAATTCTCAGTGTCTGTAGAAGAAGGAAATCAGCTTGATGAAGAATACTGACGTTACTGAGTTTATTAGCTGGCTGTTTAATGTATTTATGTTTAGTTGTTTTAACTAGTACAGTTTCTTGAGCTCTCAAAAGGTGTTAAAGTTATTCTTCTGTCTATCTACAGCATATATTTATGTATTGATACCTATGTATGTATTTACAGTTATTCATTTATAGATTTAAACTACTGTATCTGTATCGATCTACAGTATCAATTTATGTTATTTGCCTACAGTATCTATTGACGTGTATTGATTTATACTACAGTATTTATCTATGTATCTATCTACCACACCTATATAGTGTGACTTTTGCCATTTAGGTCCCTAAAGGTGACATTTATATCCTTTCCTAGATGCTTCTCTTCCGACCCTCATTCCCTGAAGTTCTTGACTGATAGCCCAATGTTTCAACATAAATAAGTGTACACATTAGTAAATTAGGGAGTGATTTGCTTCCCATAATCTGTAACTCTAGGCAGTTATAGAAACAGCAATCCTGCTTCACGTATCAGTCTCATGTAATACAGGGCCAAAAGTGCCACCATTGTCTATCCTAAAGCAACATTTTGGGCGTTATCACATTAACTTGCATAAAACAGCTGGCCCAGTGGCGCGGAGGGTTGAGGCCTGGATGCCACACTGTGCCACACACGCGACCCGGTTCAGGAATGGACTTGGGCTGCTGGGGGCTGGCAGGGGAAGGAAGGACTGAGTGGCCAGAGGACTGCTCTCCTTCCTGTGGAGGGATCTGGGGTTAGCGACGCTCCTGGGGGGCTCCTGGTGGTGGCTGGGGGCAGCGCTACAAATATGCAGTGCCGACAGACGGGGGGTGGAGCAGCGGCTGGACGCTGGCGCGCCACTGTCATAGACGCCATTGCACATCTGCACTCCAGGGGAGGGGAGGGGGGGCAACCAACAAGGAAAAAATCCCCAGTGGACCAGGGAGATGACAAGGGCCCAGGAACCAAACCCACATCCCCAGCGCTGGACCATCTCTTCTCCGTGCTCCCCTGGTGCCAACCAGGACTGACCCACTAATTACAGAAAGGCCAGTGATCCACGGGAGGGTTGATCCAGGGGCTGGATGGTCCTGGGAGGGGATGCTCAGGGAGTAGAGGCTAGGTCAAGAAACACCTCAGAGATGCCGAGCCAACCGGAGCAGTAAAACAAAATTGAAAAGAAAAGAAAGAAAAAAAAAAAAACACTTGCATAAAAGCAATATCTTCCATAAGTGGTGAACTGCTACTTATTTCGTCACCTGAAAATGCAAGTAAAATTATGAAGTAAATAGCATGTACGATACAGAGCATTTCAAACAGAGATACCTAGTGCCTGGTAATTAAGGAATGGTGGTTGGGACCTTGTGGAATTAGCTTACCTAGCAGTTTCTCAGCCAGTGTTGTTAGCTGTTCGATGCTGAGGCCTCGTTTTGTAGTGGACGAGAACTGCCAGCTCAGAACCTCCGCTACCTGATCCCATGTAGCAATCGGGGGTTTAGTGAAGAAGTTTACATTCTTAACAGCAAAGAAAAAAAAACATGTTACTATTAATCTGTTCTTAACTTGGGTATTCTTATGCATCATGACAAACAAAATGCTTTTCTTGGTTTCCAAAAGATCTTCATCTGAAGACCTCGTTCCTTCCTGCTTGTTTATGTAATACATGGTTGTGGTGTCTGTCCTGATCTGGACGGACTGACCTTAGAAAAACCCTGCACTGCCATGTACACTACCCTAAGACTCCTGTGGGCTCCATATACCATTTACAGTGAGGTCCTCCAGGAAGCACTCCAGCCCAGGAGGGAGGCATCTGTAGTGAGTATGACTGTAGGTGACTGCTGAAGGAAGGGAAAACAGGTTACTCACCTGTAACAGTAGTTCTAGTAGGGGTATATGGTGTTCATTCACACTTCAGGCGGTGTTCCTTTCCTCTTTAAGACTTGCCAGAATGACTTCGAGCTGGCTCCTCCCACCCAGCCAGGTGGTAACTCCTTGGCACCACCCTGTGATGTCAGATCTTGCCGCTGGAAGCAAAATCAGTATGCCAATTGCCAGGGAAGGTCGGTGGGTCAGTGTGAATGAACACCATATACCACTCCCTAAACTACTGTTGCAGGTGAGTAACCTGTTTTTCTAGGGACGTCGATATGGTGTTCTATCCACACTTCAGGCAGACTCCCAGCAGTTCTCTGGGAAGAGGGAGGCAGGTGCACACCCACTACTTAGTGAAAAGAGATTGGAGAACTGAGGCCCCAAAACCAGCATCTGGTGTGACTCAAGGTAGATGTGGTAGCGGGAAATGAAGGTGTGTGCTGACTTCCAGGTAGCTGCCCTGCAGATTTCCTGGATAGGGACATCCCTGGAAGCAGCCACCAAGGCAACAGTATGGCGGGTGGAATGAGCTCTCTGCCCTACAGGAGGCTCGCTACCTACCAACCTACGGCAGAGGTTGATGCAGGATACAATCCACCTGCCAATCATTTGCTTAACTGCTGGTCTGCCTGGTGCAGCTACAGCACAGGTGACATAGCTGGCGAACTTCTCCCCGAACTCCAGCAGTGCACTCCTTGTAGTAGGCTAATGCTCTGTGCTTGGCCTCTAAGGCATGGTTGGTGAAGTACACCAGGAGATTAATCACCTGGTTAAGGTGAAAATCCGACACAACCTTTGGGAGGAACTTCAGGTTGAGAGCGAAGGACAACCTTGTCCCTGTGGAAGACCAGGTAAGGAGACTCCACCGAAAGCACCTGGAGCTCACTGATCCTTCTGGCTGACGTGATAGCCACCAGGAAGACGGTCTTCCCTGACAATTGTGACATCTCTCACCTGTACATCGGTTCGAATGGCTTGCCCATGAGCTTTGCCAATACCAGCAACAGGTCCCAAGGTGGTGGTGGTTCATGAACCAGAGGGGAAATGTGGTCAAGACCTTTGAAAAAGTGGCAAGGAAGATCCGATGTCATGGGATGGTGTCGAGGGAGTTGCTACCCAGGTGGCTGGGAGGTGCCAGCTTGAAGACATTCCGGCAAGCCTTAAAAGGGAAAGGAACACTGCCTGAAGTGTGGCTAGAACCCTATATCCATGTACCTAGAAATGAAAACTATGTACTCACCATAATTCTTGATCTTCTTGGACAAGTCGTCACCATTTATTGATACTGCTGGGTTACAAGCCGGATGCACTGGAACCCTGCGGGAGGCAAAAACCTTCTGGACAGCCATCACTGAGGTAGGATCCTGCATGCACGGCACCGTGAGACTGGCTCACCTGTGTATGCTACCTCGGCGTCTACCCTCCAACCGCCTCAGTACCATTTTTACTGAGAAGGTGCAGTGAAATATAACCAAAGAAAAACCTAACCTAACAAGGGCATAAGATAGCCAGATTGTCCCTTATCAGAAGGGTCAAGTTAAACAATGTCTTCACAGCACAAACCAAACAAGGGAGTGAAGACCAGAAACAGATACAGTGAGCTCGGGTGGGCGTATGAATAAATGGTGAAGACTTGTCCAAGAAGATCAAGAATTACAGTAACTACACAATTTTCATATCTTCCTGGACTAAAAGTCTTCACTATTTATTCATACTGCTGGGTTAGAGTACCAAGCTAAAACCAAATCCCCCAAGCAGGGTGGTAAGAGACTGAGCTCACTCAGGACAGAAGTCCGTCAAGGATTGTCCTGCCAAAGAAAGCATGCTGTCTGGCATGGACATCCAGAGCGTAGTGCTTTACAAAGCATGCACTGAACTCTAAGTAGCTGCTTTGCAAATATCAGCAATGGGGACAGAGTAGATCTCAGAGGGTTGCAGCAACTGCTCTAGTAGAGTGGGCATGTACCTGGCCTTCTAGCTTCTCCTGCACCATAGAGCAGCAATGGCGACGGCATACACCTATCCAAGCAGAGGTGCATTTGATAGATACTGGCTGACCCAGCTGAACCATGTTGAAAGACACAGAGTTGCTTGTCTTGACGGATATCCCCGGTTCTATCGATGTAGAACTGTAGAGCACTTTTAACATCCAAGAAATGAAAGGTGTGTTCCCCTTCATTTTGGAAGTTAGAGAAATAAGTGGGAAGAATTGAGGGCTGTTTGAGGTGGAAATTCAAAACCACGCTGGGTAGGAACTTAGGGTGAATATGGAAGACCACCTTGTCTTTATGAAAGACGGTATACGGGGGGGAAGGGGTGTCTGTGACCAAGGCATGCATTCCAGAGACCCTGCAAGCAGACTTGATGGCCACCAGAAAGGTGGTCTTCCAGGTCAGAAACTTCACATCACACGTGGCTCGAGGCTCAAAGGGTTTATGAGTGAGCATGTCTAGCACAGGATTAATATCTCAGGGGGCTGCTGGCTTTCTAACTGGGGGCCTTGTGAAGAATGCCTTTAAGAAATCTTTGGAACAGCAGTAACTGAGCCAGAGACATGTTCTAGACTGGCTCATGATAGGCAGGCAGCGCACAGAGGTGTACCTTTACAGTTGAGCATTGCAGTCCCGCATCTGAAAGGTCTAACATGTCCAAAGGACAGTGATATGGATCTAGGTAGGTCTTAGTACACAATTCAGAAAAACGCTTCCATTTAGTATGCAAGTCTTCCTGGTAGAGGGCTTACATGCTGTCAAGAGGATCTATCTGTGAGATTGTCTGGGAAACTTTAAACCTGCCCACTACTATCTCCTCAGGAGCCAGGCGTGGAGATGAAGGGAGCGCAGACTGGGATGGACCAGGGGCCCCCATGTAAGGAGGACTGTTCGTAGAGGCAGTTGTTTCGGTGGAGCCTCCGACAACTTGTTCATCAACAGAAACCAGATCTGTCGAGGCCAGTACAGTGTATTGAGAACCATCTTGCCACCATACTGTATGCCTACAGTCTGAGCAGCACCCTCTGAATTAGCAAAAGAGGAGGAAATTCATACAGAAATGTTTTTTTCCACTGCAGCCTGAAATGCATCCTGATAGAAAACACCACGTTCTGGATTTCTGGAGCAGAATAGAGGCAGTTTTGTACTGAGTGTGCATGCAAAGGTCCAGGTCTGGACTGCTCCACTTGTCGTTGAGCGATCGCACAACTGGGCAAGTGACCACCATGAGGATCTGCTTCCATCTTGCTGAGGTGGTCTGACAGATCATTCTGAATTCCTAGCAGGCAGGCTGCCTGAATCAGAACATCGTGGTTGAAGCACCACTCCCATACCCTAACGGCTTCTCTGCATAGAGGGCAGGAGAATGCCCCGCCCTGTTTGTTGAGGTAGTAAATCACAGCTTTGTTGTCCATCTGAAGAAGGATTATTTTGTGACTGACAACTTCTTCTAGGACTCGGAAAGCATACAGGACTGCTCTCATCTCCACAACACTGACGTGAAGACGAAACTCCTCCGGGGTCCACATTCCAAGTGTGAAAGTCCTGGCACTGAGCACCCCAGCCGAGCAGAGATGCATCCATGGTGATTGTGATCTGAGATTCTGGTGAGGCAAAGGACATACCTTGTAGAAGGTTGTCCTCCTGTATCCACTATGCAAGTGATCGTCACAGAGGCTCTGTCACCTTGATGAGGTAAGACTGCGGATGTGTTGTAGGGTACCACTGCATGCTGAGCATCCACTGAGTGGTCCTCATGTGCAATCAAGCTACAGGCACCATGAAAACGGATGAAGCCATGAGGCCAAACATACGTTGTATGGAATCAGCTCTTACCAGGTTGTTCTCTCTGATGAAGTGAGCCATCTGGAGAATCATTCCTCCTGTCCTCCGGGAGAAAAGCCCTTGCCTTGGTAGTGTCCAAGAGGGCTCCTGAAGAGCAGCTGCTGGGAAGGTTGAAGTTGTGACTTCTCCAAGTTCAGCAGGACCCCCATCGAGGTGAGGAACTGAGAAGCTGTGGATAGCACTATCTGTGTCTCCTGCCTTGACAGGCTTGCTGCCAAAAGCCAATCGTCTAGGTATGGGAAGACTTGAACCCCGAGCTTTCGAAGGTGTGCAGCGAGGACTGTGAAACACTTGGTAAAGACCCTAGGCTCCAAGGAAGGCCCAAAGGGCAGGACTCTGAATTGGTAATGCTGAACCAGAGCCATGAAGCGAAGATACTTGTGGTGATTTTGGTGTACTAGAATGTGCTGGTAGGCGTCCTGCGTATCAAGAGATGTCAGCCAGTTGTACTGTTGGAGAAGTGGTAGGAGCATTCCCAAGGAGACCATCTTGAACTTCTCTCAATAGAGGAACATGTTTAGCTTTCTGAGGTCAAGAATGGGGCACATGCTGCCTGTTTTCTTCAGAACTAGAAAGTAATGGGAGTAGAACCCTGTGTTCCGCTCTGCCCATGGAACCACTTCCACTGCCCTGTCTTTGAGAAGGCCCAGTATTTCTGAAGTGAGAAGGCCTGATTGAGCTGCTGACAGCGTGTGTTGCCGCTTGGGTGGAAGGTCCTGGGGAATCTCTGCAAAGTTGAGAGAGCACCCTTCTCGAACGATCCGGAGGACCCATTTGTCTGTAGTGACAGACTTCTATTTGGCTGAAAAACTGAGTCAGATGACTTCCCACTGCTGTGGAAAAATCCATCATGGGCAGCTGAGGTGAGACCGGGCCAGACTTTCACAGGGTGGCACTGGGCACTTCTGGTCCTTGCGCCTTCTGCTGAGTTTTCTTTTGTGGCTGAGGAGGCTGGTGCCTGTTCAAGGCTCCTCCGCCTCTTCCTCGAAAGGGCTGCCTGTTATGAAAAAAAATGGCGGTTCCTGCCCCTTTGAGGAACTGAAGGAGCCAGCCTGGCTGTTTTAATGGCAGTCCTGGTCTTCTCTGAGGCCTCCAGAGCTTCTTCTACCTGTTGGTCAAACAGATATGTACCATTAATGGGGACATTCATGACCTGCTGCTGGGCATCAGAGGAAAACCATGATGTCCTAAGCCAAGAATGTCTCCTAATACAGATTCTAGCAGCTGCTGCTCTGGAAGCTGTGTCATATGCATCCATGGAAGCTTTCAGCTGATGGCTATTGCATTCTGTCCCCCCAGGGTGACAGTCTGCAAAATCTCACTTTTAGAATCAAACTCTGGAAGATTCTCCACTAGGGATTTAAGGGAAGTCCAAAGGGCATACTCGTATTGGGAGACTGCCCCTGGTAGCTGGTGATACATATACCCAGAGTCACGGCAGCGAAGGTCCTTTCTCCCATGGTATCTATCTTTATTTTATTTAGCTTTTGTTGACCGGGTAAGTGCACTAGACAAATCCTGCCTATTTTCAGGCATGACCCGGGGGAGGGGGATACAGATGAATGCCAACTGACCTTGAACCAGATTAAGCTGTTGGTGGTATTTTTACTGAATGAGGGAAATTTGACCAGGACACCGGGGAAATCCCCTACTCTTTTCGATAAGTGCCATGGGATCTTTAACATCCACCTGAACTACCACCAATCCAGGCAGATGAGACCTCGGTTTAACGTCTCATCCGAAAGACGGCACCTCAGAAGTGCAGCACCCCTCTCATGCTGCACTACAGTGTCAGTGCTGGGATATTAACCTAAGTGCCAGATGTGGAACTGAACCCACAGCCCTCTGATCTCCGGCCTCAGAGGTGAGTGTGCTAACTACTGAGCCACTGACACTGATGTGTGAGACTCTTTATTGCTGAGGATATGCGAGACTTCTTGAGGAAGAACAACACGTCATTTCTTCAGACAACCAACACATCTGCGATGGGCTGAAGCCAAAAAGGTCTCTCCTTTGGAGGCATACTCCTATCTATGGACCTGCAGATAGAGGAATAAGAGCAGGCCACGCCCACAGCTTCAGACAAGGTCTCGAAGGGTGGGGAGACAGGTGGCATAAGGTTTACAGGAATACTGGGGACATGAAGCCACTCTAGATGCAAAACCCTACCCGGATCCACAGAAGACATCTGAAGAACCAGGGTTGCCCTCATATTCTTAAGCAAAGACTGGAAGGAGAGATCTTTCACAGGATTTCTTCACAGGAGATTGCAGAGGATTTTTGGATATTATGGACCTAACTCCCACAAAAAGGTGGGAGTTAGGCCCATAATATCCAAAACTCCTTTGCAGTCTCCTGTGAGGAAAGGTTGAGGGTGTTTACCATTTGCCTCAGGTGTGGGGTACAGTCATCAAATGGTGGAGGACGGGAACCAAACTTAGCAGGTATCGGCTCCAGTGTCTGCAGAGAGGCTCTTCTATTTTTACTGGATTCACGGTTCCCCGTTCAGAGACCCCGACTTCCAAACCATCTTTTAGCAGCTTTATCCTTCTGCTTACTTTGAGAGGCTGGACCCTCCTCTAAGCCCTTAGGTGACGTGGAGGCAGACTGAGAAGCCATAATGTTTTTCAATTCTTTAGCCCTTTTCTTTTTTGTTTTGGAGGAGAACTTATTTACAGAGTTCACAATTGACAAAATTGTGATCTGGACCCAGGCACCTCAAACACAGCTTGTAGCACTGAAACATACTGTAGATGTCGGCAGATAAGGACCTCCTGGCCCACCTAGTCTGCCGTATTTTGTCCACCTATAGGGACACCGCAGACCCAACTCGGTCTCCGGTTCCCCCTCCTTACTTCTAAGATCCCTTTGTGTCTACCCCATGCATTCTTGAATCCTGTAACCGTTTCAGCCCCCACTGCCTCTTCTGGGATGCTGTTACATGGGTCCATGACCCTCTCCGTGAAGAAGTATTTCCTCTGAGCCTCCCCCTCCCATCTTCATAGTGTGACCACTTGTCCTTGAACATTTTTCTTTGGAAAATGCTACCGTCTTGTACCTTGTTTTTACCTATGAGGTATTTGAATGTTTCTATTATATCCCCCTTTCCCTTCTTTCCTCCAGGGAGTACATATTTAATTCCTTAAGCCTTTACTCGTAGGGCTTTTGATACTGGCCATGCACCATTATGGTTATCCTCCTTGTACTGCCTTAGCCCTATGTCCTTGCAGAGATGGGACTCCAGAACTGGACACAGTACTCCAGGTGTGCTCTCATCAGTGATCTATACAGGGTATTATAACCTCTCTCTTTCTGCTGGTGATTCCTCTGCCTATGCATCCCAGCATCCTGTTAGCCTTCCCACAGCCTTGTCACACTATTCAGCTACCTTCAGGTTATCAAATTATTACCCCAGGTCCCTTTCCTGCTCAGTGATTAATACCTCTCCTCCCAATTGGTATGTTGCCCTGGGTTGTTGTACCCCATGTGCATGATTTTGCACTTTTTAGTGTTAAACCCAGCTGCCAGTTTGTTTGTTTTTAAGATCTGCTTTAGTCAAGAGCTGAAAACAAATTTTAATTTTTTAAAACCCTATGAGGTCCCACCCTTTCTTTTTGGGCCTGTCAGTCGTGTCAAACAATGACAACCCCAGAAAGGAGCTCTGGTTCCCAATTAAACAAAAAACAAAATCCCAATTGGTCTGGTTCCTTTTGTAAAGAACCACAAAAATATGGAGTGGAAAATAAGGCCAAACAACATCTCAGTTCCACAGGAAAAGGAACAGTGACTAAAGATACAACGACTGCAAAGTGATAATCTCTAAAGAATATTTTAAAATTAATTTAGTGAAGTGAAGTGGTTCCTGAAGGCAGGAACCGCGCCATAAACAGGCTCTTCCCTGGTTCCTGGGAATCGATGTGGAACCAGAGAACGATTCTGAAAACCACAATTTGCACAAATAAAGTCCTAACACAGTTAATGAAAGAAATAACTATACTGTTGGGCTTTATGTAAAACATCAAAATAGTAATCTGCAATCGGTCAAAGTGAAGATAAGATTTCAGAGGCTAGTTCTTCAGCTAGAGAAATAAATCTTCCATTAGAATGCAGGGATGAGCGTGACCAAGCAGCAGAGTTTTGAATTGCATTCTAAGATTCTTTAATTAGCAAAAAGTTCTTAAAAGCTCCAGAGCAGCTCATTCCAGGGGAATGACCGCTGCTGTTGAGCATAAGCGAGGGATTCCTGGAGTTTGAAATGGGCTGTTATTATGGGGTTTCAGAAGAATCTGGTAAGTTGCTCCCAAGCGTATTCCCTCCACTTGTGGAAACCAGTGACTTTAGCTGATGCCTGGAACTAGGTCTCTGTTCTGGGTGTGATCAGTCCCTCAGCTCACTCCGTAGCAACATCCAGGAGGTATCATCCCAGAAGAGGTTTGTTTTTATTTAAACATTTGGTAGCGGAAAGGCACACTGAGCTGGGGCTTGTTTCCAGGTCCAACCCTGGGGAAGGGGTAGCAGGTGATGTTTACACAAGAGATTATACAACAAAGCAATACATTTACATATACATTTCTCTATTCATACAGCAAGACACATGAAGATTATTTATAATGCAGTACAAGTACAATTCACTATTAATACAGCATGACAGGGTATTTACAACTAGCAAAGGATTAATACAGTGCCAGCAATTCATAGCTAAATTTTCTTATAGGATTTACATGTATTTTCAGAGAATTAAACTACTACAGCGTTTTACATAGGGATTAGGCATTTTAGTGGCAGGAGCAAGTGGGAGGTGGTAGTAAGCAAAGTTGCTGTCTAATAGAGTTGAGCGAGGCAGAGTTTCTTAGAAGAGGAAAGAGCTTGTTCCATAGGAAGGGAGCCTCTAGGAGAAGGTGGCCTTTCCAGTAGATGATTTGGTGAGAGAAGAGCGGATATTCCCTGGAATGTAGGCGCATGGGGACTGCTTTGCTGGGCATAGACTCCCTGATAGGTAGAGAGGTAGCAAGTTGAACCAGTATTTGGATATAAGTGCGATAGAGTGGATGTAGCGACAGTGGGACAGGGCTGCTATATTGAGAGAGGAGTACAGGGAACAGTGATGTGTTCTGAGTGCGGAGTTTGTGGCGAAGTTGCAGAATGCATTTAGAAGGGTGTCAAGTCTGCATAAGGATGAGGCAGGGGCAGTGCTGTAAACCACATCAGCATAATCAAAGATGGGTGTGATCATCTCTGCTAGTATTTCACATCTGCTTGGCAGTGGGACAGAGTCTCTGCTACAGTAGCGCATACCAAACTTGGGGTGAAGTTTTGAGGTGATGGCTCCTATGCAGGCTGAGAAATTCAAGTGGGGGTCCAGCCACATGCCTAGATATTTGTATTTTTAACAGAGTCCAGTGGTGTCCCATCCAAGGGTGATGGCAAGGAAGAAGAATGCTGGCCAGCTTGCATGAGTCCCAAAAGTCACTGACACTGTTTTGGAGTACTGATTTTCAGTTGATTGGTCAGGAACCAGGTCTGCATATTATGGAAATCCCACTGAAGAGTAGACTGGATAATGTCTAAAACTGGTCCAGAGGTGAAAAGTATGGTGTCATCCTCATACATGTGTATGTGGGAATGAGACATACAGTGGGAAGGTCATTTGAATAATGAAAATAGGATAGGGCCAAGGACTGATCCTTGAGGAACTCCTGTGCTTATTTGAAGTCAGCGACTCTTTCAGATTGAAACCTGTTGCTTAGGTAGGATTTGAACCATTGACCTGTGTGTATTTGGGGGATTAATTCTGCTACCTCAAGTTTTGTATGAAGAAGGGGGTGGGAGACTGAATCAAAGGCCTTGGCTAGGTCTACAAAAACTGCTGCAGTTAATGGCCTTGGTCTGAGGCAGAGTGGATGTGTTCATTGACTCGTAACAGGGAGGAGACTGTGGAATGGTGCTTTCGGAAACCTGACTGGTAATGGGAAAGGGACTTGGTAGCCACAAGGAACTCTTTCAGTCTGGATTGGACTAATGCTTCCTGAATTTTGGCAAGGGCTGGGAGGAAGGAGATTGGCCAGTAGTTTCCGGGCACTGAGGGGTCACCGCCTTTGTGTAGGGGGATTGCACATGCCGATTTCCAGGCTTGTGGGACAGTTCCTGAGGAGAAATACATATTTAGAAGATGGGTTAGTGGTAATGCAATTTCCGGGCAGATATGCATAGCAGCTTAGGGTGGATCCCATTGGGACTGGACTTAGTGGTGTTTAGGGTGCAGAGGGCATCAAGGACTTCCTGTGAGGAGATGGGTGAGAACAGGAAGGTGTTGTGTCATGTGTTTGGGGGGTCCTTCGGAGGGGAGAGACAGTCGGAGGGCGCAGGAGGTTAAAATTTATTTAGGGTCTCAGCTATACTGACAGGGTCTGAGAAAGGTAGGCCATTTTGCTTTATAGCAGGAGTGTTGGACTGAATAGGGGGATCTAACAGGGAGGGTATCACCTTCCAGAAGGAGGATGGCTGTGCATTTTGCAGCTGCGATCAACTTCAGCTTGTCTTATGGCCTTAGTGCAGGCATTTCTGAGGGTGTTGTAAACTTGTCTGGCTTGGGAGGTCTGTAGAGATTTGAACTGAGACCATGCCTTGACTTGGGCTTTGCACTAAGCAATAAGTGAAGCAGAGAACCGGGGATAGTGGCGCTTCTTTACACTAGTTTTGACCAGAGAGGCATGGGTGTCCCAAACCTTGGTGAAATGTGTGCAGGAACTGGGCTAGGGCAGTGTCAACATCCAGTGCTGAATAGACCTGGTGCCAGTCAGCGTGCCTTAGGTTGTGAAGGACGGTGTTGGTATCAAGTGAGTTCAGAGGGTGTATTTGAATGTAATTAGGGGCTGATTGGGTAGATTTTTTCTGGTGCAATACGTAATGCAATGGGCATTTAGGACATTACAAATCGCCAGCTGAGGCTATTCTGCGGAGGATAGGAGAGGACCCAGTCGAATAGCAAATGGTTTGAGGAATGGGGATTGTATCAGGTGGGCTCTGTGATTAACTGGGAGAGGTTGAGAGACTCTATTTTGGAGATAAAGGCTTTGGGGAGGGGGAAAGTCAGTCCAAAGTGTAGCCGCCTAGTAATTTTTTAATTATCTTTTGCAACAAGTCAAGGTAAGGTAGGACGTGCCAAGACTTCTTGAGGAAGAACAGCACTGTCAAGAAATAAGTGAGTCATGGGCTAGCCGAGGGGAGGCTTAGATCACCCCTATAAAAATTGGAAGTGTACAGGGGAGGGTGATGTTGGTAAGGATAAGTTCATGGGAGTCTCAGCAGGTTTCCTGTTAGGAGACAGAGCAAGGTAGTGTTGCTTTTGCATAGATTGCAACTCCTCCACCCCTCCTGCCTCAGTCTTGTTCTAACAGTGTGGTGTCTGGGATCCTTAGAGGGGAGTCGGGTCCTTGCAGATAGCCACGTTTCTGTTAGGGCAGAGAATGTCAGGGAGTGTTGAGTCAGCCAGAAGTTAACTAGGTCTAGTTTAGATAAGAGTCTCCTGATGTTCATGTGGACGATGCAGAGGCCTTTGGGGAATTCAGTTGCTGGGGTTCCACTGGGGGTCCTGGATTTGGTTCAATGTCCCCAGCAAGGAGGAGAAAGGAGTATATGACTGGGAGTTTGTGCTCCCTACTGATTAAGGTGGGTTTGGGAGCAGCTGGAGCGCACCAGGGCAAAGTTATGTATGTTTCCATTTGTGGGGGTAAGGCACAGGCGTTTACCATGGGGGAGGTGGCCTATTTCTCTGGGAGCTGGAAAATGTCGAACAGATGGAGACTGGTGAGGAACTGTGAGACAATTTTTAAAACAGCTGCGTATAGGACTTCAGAGAATTTGTTGCAGCTCTGTTCTGTCAGTAGGATTGCCTCATCCGGGACTCATTTGGGTTGAACCATTAGAGCAAAAAAAAGGGGGGCATCCGACTGGATGCGAGTGATGGGGAGAAAGTTTGTAGTGCATGACAGATCTGGAAATCGTGTGGTTTACTTCCATTTTAAGGGAAGTAATGCAGTAAGTGATGATGGGGGGTAGATATCTAGCTGGTGTACGAGGCCGAGTGGAAGGGCTGCAATACAGTGCTGCAGCTGTAAATATCTGTAAAACTCAGAGCTACATAAGTGATACTGAGCGGCATTTGAGAACTGGAAAGCACTGTCATAGAAGTAATGGGCATGGAGTCAGTCACTGGCTTCAAAACAGAGGTGGGATCTTGCGTTTGTGCACACACACCTCACACACGTCTGTGACATGATTTTGTTGTCATACAGCTCAGTAAAAACATGATATGCCTGCTATAAAAGGTACAAGAACTGAAGTTAACTTTTACATTGAAGAGGTTTTAGTCAGTTTTTATTTGAAGTTTACAAAACACACTCAGAGCTCTTTACCTTTGAGTTATTGGTCAGCATGTTATACCACAGAATGGAAGCCCAGGCATTCGGCATTTGACAGATGTTTGATATGACCACAACTGGCAGTGAGTGAGTCTACACCACAAAAAAGACAAAACGAAGATTCCCATAACTTAACTACACAATACTACATCTTAAAGAGCAACTGACACCTCTGGAAACTTCCTAGTAGTTAACGGGGAACAGTCAGCACTAAGATCCCCATACCCACGTGTGGGGCTGGTCCCAATTTGTACTTTGTGTGCAAAAACATTTTTCTTCCTTGCTTGCTGTTTACTGCAGAATTGTAGATTGTATCAGTCAAATTCTGTTTACTTGAAGCTGATTTTTTCTGTTAATTACAAATCTGAGAATTCACTGCAGCTGACATCAGAGTAGGGCTGCAGCCATGAAAAATTCAAGAGGCTGCAGAGAGCATGTTACTGAGTTTTTATGAGCTCTGATCAGATGTTTACTGGTCCTGCTGTTCTCCAGAGGCTAAGCGCAGTCCTCTGTGACTGTACTCAGCTCAGGGAGGACAGTAGGATCAGCAAACAAGTTACTCACTGTAACAGCTGATCTGCGTAGAGAATCTCCTCCATTGGCCACACCTTTAGAACTGTAAGTTGTCGGCATCAAGACCAATCGGAAACTTTTGCTAGTGGGGAGCACCCATGATGATGTGCAACATCGACACCTATGTAATCGTATGCATCCGACAATACCCTCAGTTCCCCACTGGAGATAAACCTGAGGGCATCTTACCAAGAGCAACTAGGAGACCAAATCAGTGCCAAGCATGCAAGAAGAGGCACAGGACTGGAAACATGGTATACATGATGACACTTATGGACAGCCTCAAACAAGGCAGTGAACAAACCTGTCACCTTATACATCAGAAAGGGGAAGGAGGGTGGATGCACTGTGGCCCAATGGAGGAGAGTCAAAGATCTACTGTTACGGTGAGTAACTGTTCTATCTTCATCTAGGACATCTCCACTGGGCCACACCTTTGGAATAATTCCCAAGCAGCACTAAAGTGCCCAGGGAGGATGGCAAAGTCTGAAATGTCATCATGACAGAAGGCCTTGCAACACCGCAAGACCAAATCCAGCACATCTAAGAGAGAGACGATGTCTAGACTACAGCGCTTAGTTAAAGTAAGCACAGTGCTCCATATGGCAGCAACACACATGCCAGATGCAAAAGCATTCTGAAAGCAACAAACAGAAGTGGCCATACCACTTGTGAAGGGCCACATTCAGCACCAGGAAGTTCCTTATGTACTTGCTATAACAGAACACAATACAGTTAGCCAGCCATTTGGACAGGCACTGGTTATGTATAGGGAACCCTCTTCCCCAGGGGTGATGGAAACAAAAAGCTACGAGGACTTTCTGAGTCCTTAGTGCGATTAAGACAGAATTGTCATGTTCTATGTACATCAAGTGTATGGAGTAATGATTCACTTTTGTTAGCATGCTCTGGATAATACACAAAAATGCATATGGTCTGATTCAATGTAAAAATCAGACAACACTTTTAGTAGAAAACGATCACTGGCCACAAAGACACTCAGTCCTTGTGGAAAATTAAATATGGAGGGGTCATGCATTAGAGCTTGAAGCTCGGAAATCCTACGAGCAGAAGTCACGGTGACCAAGAACAGCATTTTCCATGAAAGGAAACGCATCTCAAAGGTTAAAACCAGGCGCAAATGGAGCCAAGGTTAATTTCTCCAAAATCAAATTGAGATCCCAAGGTGGAACCAATTGATGAAAACATCCCGCGCATATGCAGAATACCCTTCAATAATATATGGTACACCTCTAGTTGTACCTCTGTGCGCCCAACAAAAGAGGCACTGAAGCTTGAAACGGCAGCTAGGTACACTTTAATGCAAAAGTACTGGAGACGCAAGTCAGACAGGGACAGAAGGCAGTCCAGCACACATTTACAGGACACGTAAATGGATCCACTATACAGGAAGCATACCATATGGATAAGTGCTTTGCTTCCATTTCAAAGAACAGTTTTGTGTTGTAGAAAACCTTCTAGTTGCAAGCAAGGCATCTGCCATCTTTGGGGAAACCTCCAAATAGGCAATGGCTACATCTTCAGGAGCCAAGCATGTAAATACAGGGATCACAGGTCAGGATGGACCAGGGTCCCCTGGGCCTGACAGCAGATCCCGACAAAGGGGGAGCTGAACAAGAGGCTCCACTTCCAGATGCTGCTGAAGTGGAAATCAAATGGTTAAGTAGTAGGGTGACATACTCCATGCGCAGCTGAGCAGAACACTTGCATGACAGGGATCGGTCGAAAGGTGTAAAGGAACCTCCCTTTCCAGGAGAGGGACAAGGTATCTCATGCAAAAACTCCACACCCTGGTGCAAGCGAGCAGAAATGCAACAGTTTTGCATTGTGTGGCGATGGATGCAAAATGGTCCAACTCTTGATCAACCCATCTTGTGAAGAGGGCATGTATCACGGAGGTCAGCAGTTCCCATTCATGCACTAGGGACTTGAACTATTTAGCCTGTCTGCCAAGAGGTTTCAGACACCTGGGAGAAACAGCTGAAGGCCATGAGACATCGGCCAGTACAACACTCTCATTGCTTCCCTGCACAGGGGATAAGGGTGAGTGTCCCCTTGCTTGCTTATGTAGCGCACGACACTTACTGGTCTGTCTGAATTAGCAAGGGACCAGGCTGAGGTGTGTAAACTGATATGGAGAGCCGACTCCAGATTGGCCCAGGGCACTTGGGTCAGACAGAAACTAAGATGGGCACCCAGCAGGACCCTTATGTATCCGTTATGAGGATCTGCAAGGGTGTTGGGGAAAAGAATGGAATGGAATGCTATGTAACAGGTTCTGATGGGCCATCCATCGTAACTAGAGCATGGAGGAGAGCAACGTGGCAAATACCATGTGTTCCAGCTCGTCCATCAGCTGATCCCACTGTACCCAAAGAGTTCAATGTAGTACATGCATATGGAGATGGGCAAAGAGAACTGTATTGATGGCAGCGGTCATCAGCCCCATGAGATGTAACACTGTTTGAGACAATATGTAATGACTCCTTTGTATCAGCTGGGCCTGGCAATGACAGCATCTGCCCTCTCCATAGGCACTTCCTGCCCACCACCATGTCCAGCTTCACACCATCACACTGGAAGCACTGACAAAGAGAACAAGTATGGATTTCAGTAAATTTACCATAACACCCAGTTCCTCGAACAACTGGCTTATTCTGGACAAAGTGTATAGAACTGCTTTCCTGGACTAGATCTTCAGGAGCCAATCATCCAGACATGGGAAGACATAAAAAGCCTTCCCTCCTAAAGACTGCTTCCACTGCCACTAAACATTTGGCAAATACCTGTCATGCCAAGGATAAACTAAGACTTGGAACTGCTAATGGCTGCCTTCCAGCATGAAGCAGAGGTAACACCTGTGCACTTTGAATCTAGATATGAAGGTATGCATCATTCATCTCCAGGGCGCAAAGTCAGTCCCTCTTTTGTAACAAGGGAATGAGAGCCTGAAGAGACACCACTCAAAAACTTCTTGTATTCAATGGACAGGTTTAGGTCTCCGAGGTCCAGTACAAGACACAGAACTCCTGTCCAGCTGGAAACCAGGAAGTTATCAGAACAGAACTCTCAGTTTCTTTCTTGGGGAGAAATGGGTTTGATGACCTGCTTGTTTATAAATGACAACCTCCTCTAGCAGAAGGGACAAATGGCTCAGAGTAGAATGACAAGGAGGTGGAGGGTGAACTGGATGGATGGACAGCAACTCCCACAACATGCTCCATTACCACTATTTCAAGGCCCACTCATCAGTCGTATCTCCTCCACTTTGACAGATGAAGGAGATCCATTCCCTCCTTCACCCTTGGAGGAAACAGCAGAGGGGAAGAAGTGAGGAGTCAGAACCTCCGGGGCCGCCATGACCGATACCTTTGGCAACAGGGGGACCAACAAGGTTTTCTGCAGGGCTACTGATGGGAGGCAGGCCACCACTGGCAGCAGGTATAAAATTAGCCTCCATCACACCCAGTGGTGGGTGAAGTACAGCAGAAAAGACTGGCAGGTGGATCACCAACAAAATGTAGATTTCTTAAATGTCTTTTTAATGCAAAAATCATACTGCGCAGTAATAAAGTAAAGGGGTTACTCACACCAGGTCCATAGCTTCCCAACCGGTTTCGTGCTTGCGTGTCTCCTCAGGGAATCATGGTGGGTAAGGGGTCAGAGATTTAAGTGACCTTAAAGCCATGCTGAAGGACTGAAGCTCACATACAGAGATTTCAGCATCATTTCTAGACAGTCCATAGCCTCTAAAAGAGGCATTCGGCACAGCTTGTTCTGCATCAGTAGTACATTCAGCTACCCTAAGCCAGCAATATCTCTGAAGGCATATGCTGGAGGCTACAGTCCTGGCAGAAGCATGTATAGAGTATAACAGATGCTCTCCAGTATCCACAGCAGCTGAGGCATTTGTGTGCAGGTCAAGCTTAGCACAACCACTGGGCAAAGCCTGAATGGTAGACAGAAGATTTCTACAGGCCATTCTGATATTTAATACTGTATGCCTGGTAGTTTGCAGTTCTCAGAACTAAGGATTCAGCAGCATAAGTTATTTTCCTCATACCATCCAGCCTTCTGGAAAGTGCTTGTGTGTCTAGGAGCTCTAGAATAGTCATAAGTGGCCATGATAAACCACAGAATTTGTTTCAGGCTGGGAAGTGTAATAAGGCTTAAAAGATGGAGCTGGGCACTTAGCCTTTCTAGGTACTGCTGGCAAGGTATTAGACCTATGCCAAGCAGCAAATGCACCTGCCTTCACGAGGAGTGCCTCATGGCACTGAATTTGTACTCATTGGAAATCAGAAGGGAGAGGGGCAATAATACTGAGACCTTTCAAATTCCTCAAAGGAATTAATAAAGTGAACTGCAGGGAATTATTTAGCCCGAGTATCAACTCACAGTCATGTTGTCATGAGTGGAAATTGGCAGGCGGGAAGTTCAGCAGAGACATGAGGAAGTACTTCTCCATCAAGTAGGGAAATAGGCAGACTAGTTGGGCCAAGCAGTCCTTATCTGCCGTCAAATTCTATGTTTCTTTACAGAAATGGTGGTGGAACCCTGGAACAGTCTGCCAGCCGAGATGGTGGGAGCAAGCACAGTAAGGAGGTTCAAACAGGCCTGGGATAGAATGATGAGAATAGTGGTTACCTGAGCCATCAGGACCAGGGAAGAAAATAGGGAAAGGTCTGGGAGGGTTAGTACCCTGAGAACATTAGGTTCAAGGATGATTACAGGATTTAGGGAACTTGGGCAAACTGGAAGAACCATGGGTCTTTTTCTGTTGTCACTGTCTATGTTTCTATCCTCTAAGGCAGGATATACAGCAGGAATCATAATGGAGGGTACAGTAGGAACCGCCAAAAACTCCATTAAATTTTTTCTTAGTGGAGTCTTCCCCTTTAGCTTCAAACTCCATGACATTCTGGATTTTGCTGCAGCAAAGCTTGAAAAGAGGGATCCTCGGGAGGAGATCTGGGGTATACACTATACAATCCTCATGGCATGAGAAGAGGGTAGAACTTGAAAGCAACCCCACCCCCCAATAGGGATCACTGCCTCTTTCATCATCATCCTCCACCATACAAGGGAGATCAGGATTATATTCTACTCTGTCGTCATCTGGGATGACAACAGAAGCCACTAGACAGAGCCACCAGAGGAGTAGGTGTCTGTGTCAGAAGAATAAAAGGCGTGCTTCTGTATCCCATTGACGACAGTGCCGAGAGGGGAGGCCCAGCTGATGGGATAGCCATTATCGTCGGTGGGAGTGATGGTAACAGGAGTCGAAATTGTTCCGAGAACGATGCCAGCACAACCTGGGAGACAAAGGCACCCTGTAAAAGACCCTGGACAACCAACAAAGGGGAAGAATATGATGGTGGGGGCAGTGTACCATCCACAGTAGGTACAGCAGCTCCAGGGCCAGACCCCAACCTTGATGACTCATCAATGGTCGGGGCGGTTTGTAGTTGTCACTGCTGGAGCTCACAATAAGGAGGATTTTTGCTCTTTCAATGGAGACCTCAACTTCACTGGCAAAGCAGGAGGTTTATCCTTATGCTTGTGGTAATGGCCAGAAGAGGAGGACTACGATGATGACTTGCGGCACCAGCAGCACCCAATGCCGGGGAGTTCCCTTCCTAGAGGCAGTCAAGCAAGAGGGAGAAATCAGTTAGGAGTCTGTGTCTTGGCTTGAGCTTTCATGGCTTTAGAGGAAGTAGGTTTCTGAGGCTTTCTTCGGTGTCTCCTTGTGGTCTGGTTGAACCACTGGCAGATCTTGCAAGCCCCGACATTGTGGGACAGGCCCAAACAGTAAACACAAACCATGTGAGCATCATCCTTGTAGATCTCGGAACCAAGAGGTACAAACCTAAATAAAAGTTCTTTCAACTGTGGCACAAAAGGCCTGGTTTGACAGGTGAAATCAAAGATGGCGGAGAAAGAACTGAGGAGTAATGGAGCCACCCAAAATCACACAGGTGCCAATGTTGCAGGTCATCGTGGGTGGCTCCCAGCTGGCAAAAAGTTTCTGAGTGGTCCTAACGCCAATGGCTTAGAGTTCCAAAGGTGTGGCCCAATGGAAATGTTCTTGATGAAAATATATAGATACTGTATTGTGAAATAGCATGAAACAACAGCTATGCTTAAATATTTAACATTTTCACAGAGGCATCAGTTGCTCTATAAGATGTCGTATTTTGCAGCCTAGTTACAGAAAGCTGGCTTGTTTGTCTCTTTTAAGGAGCAGATCCACTCGCTGCCTGTTGTGATGATTTCAAACAACTGCTAAATGCCAAATGCCTGGTTCATTCTCTTAGTCATGGTGACCCAAGTATCATAAGTAAGTTTATTTAACTCTTTTACTACCTGGAATTCTTGTTGCACGGGCTTTCCATTGCTTAATCTTGATACAGAATGGCAGCCCAGGCTACACCGAGTTAAAAAAACTTACTTTTGTGTTATTGGTCAGCATGTTATACCAGAGGATGGAAGCCCATGCATGCGGCATTTGATAGATGTTTGAAATCACCACAACAGGCAGCGAGTGGGTCTGTTTCATAAAAGAGACAAAAGATTTATGTTAAGTAAATTGCAAAAGGTAAGACTTCCATAAGTAAAACTCTACATCTTAAAGTAACACCGATTACTCTGTGAAAAAGGTATTATATTTTAACATAGCTGCTCTTTCTGATTCACATTTTTCATATTACTCCTTCCCTTTTATCTAGAGGTTAGGTTTTTAATTTTACTCCAAGCACGTCACATGAAGCAATAAATAAAATCAATAACTAAATTCAACAGTTTAATCAATAAATGTACAGGACACAAATCAAACACAGGCAGACAACAAAGCTCTGGGGATGAGGACACGGTAGGTTTGCATACAGCCACTTGCAAACCCCTCCTGAAGTGGCTCTGTAATGTAATACAACAAACCTGGAGGGGCTGGGCAGTTCCAAAAGACCGTTATGTCCACAAGAAAAGAACAGCTGCGTAAGGACTTACCGTAACAGTAGATCTTCGAGAATCTTCTCCATAAGGCCACAACTTTGGAACTACAGCTTTCAGTGTTAGGACCACAGAGAAACGTTTGCTACAGGGGGCTACCCATGACAGCGTACCACTTAGCATGCATATTATATATAGAGATGGGACCAACATTAGGCATACAAAGAGAGGCATGGGGCTGGATACAGGCTGCATGGAGAAGGCTTTAGGTACAGCGTCTGATGTAACCCTCACCGAAGCAAATGGGGGAAGGAGAGAGGTAAGGCATGGCCTAATGGAGAAGTCTCTCTCGAAGATCTACTGCTGCGGTTAAGTTCTTAAATAACTGTTCTGTCCTCTTCAAGGATATCGCCTCCATTAGGCCACACCTTTGAAATGATTCCCAAGCAGTCCCAAGTAAACACTCGCATGATGACACAGTCTGATATACAATTAGAACAGAAGGCCTTGAAGTGCAGCAAACCCAAAACCAATACGTTTTCGAGAGACTACACCCAGACTGTAATGATTAATGAAGGTGTGGACAGTGCAGCTGCAGCACAAACGTCAGCAGCAGAAACATTTCTGAAACAGGCAAAAGAAGTGCCCATACTCCTTGTGAAGAGACCGTGAACAGCACCAGGAAACGATTTACTGTACTTCCTATAACAGAACATAATATGTGCCAGCCATTTGGATACACAGGTTTAGATACAGTGGTGCCCGATTTCCCAAGGCGAATGAAACAAAAAGCTGAGAGGACTTTCTGCAGTTCTTGGTGCGAGAGTAACATAGTATAAAATTATAGTTACATGCTTGCCATAACAAAAGATCTTAGAAAAATCTCTTTCATCAGGCCACACCTATGGAACTTACAGCTAACAGGCACTAGGACCACACCAAACTTTTGCAAGCATTCCATTAGGGCTGCCCATGACAACATCCTACATCAACTCTCCTATGTAAACATGGAGGTCCCTTCCCTCCTCAGTTCCCTGCAGAGATCATACTCAGAGGACCTCTCTTCAGGAGCCAGGAAAGAATGCATGTCTCTGCCGAGCAGGTGAGGTAGAAAAAAAGCAGGTCGACGTTCAGAGAGAAGGAGACGGTATCTAGAGAACTGTAGATCCGTGGGGGAATGAGGGAAGGGTCAGCATGGCCTGATGAATGAGATTCTATCGAAGATCTACTGTTACAGTAAGTATGAAACTGTTCTATCTTCTTCTAGGATCTCTTTCATCAGGTCACCCCTATGGAACGAGTACCAAGCAATCAATCAATCAATCCTTTATTTAGCCAGGCAGTACTGACCAAGAACAGTCTGGATGGCTGGAGGCTACGGGCCTAAGAAAGAAGGCATTGAAGCACAGCTAGGCCAAAGTTGGCCCTTTTTCGGGATGCAATGTCCAGACTGTAATGCTTGGTAAAAGTGTGGACAGCTGTGGCTGCACAAATCTCTGCAGCATACACATTTGAAACAGGTAACAAAAAGTGGCAATGCCTCTAGTGGAATAACCATAAACTACACCAGGAAGTTCTGTACCCTACTTCCTGTAACAGAAAACAATACAGTTGGCCAGCCATCTGGACAGGCACTGTTGAGATGCAGGATCACCCTCTTTCTCAGGGCAAAACAAAAGCTGCAAGGACTTTCTGCAGTCCTTCATACAGTGTATATACTACCTGAGTATTCTATGTACATCTAGAGTATGGAGCAATGCTTCCCCTGGACCCTGGAGTGGCATGCTCTAGAAAAAAAATTGGCAGGTGGATTGTTTAAAGTAAATTCAGACACCTCCTTCAGTAAAAACTTAGGGTGTCTTTGTGAAATCAAAGAAGGTGGCGCACATGTGGGGAGGAGGCTGGGAAGGTGAGGTGTGGACAAACTAAGGAAAGGTCTAATAAAGGGGGATTCTTGGTTTTCCCTTGCTTCTTTTTTTTGAAATTACTGTTTATTTCTCCTCCCAGCCTGCCACCTCCGACCCTTCGGGGAGGGGGGACAACTGGACATCCCACTGCCCGGAACCCTACCCACACAGATGCACAGGCCCCATGGAGCCTTGGATTACCCCCCGGGCGGGGATGAGGTGAGGGGTCAAACCCCATTACTTTACCTTGCGTCGGTCTGTGGTCTGCTGGGCGGGCACAGGCAAATCGTGGGCACGGCCATGGTCCCCCCATCTTCCCGGCTGTGGCAGGCTTTTTTCCATGGTTTTCTCCCTCCCGAACAGCAAGTACCCTACCCGACGTCATGACGCTTACGCCGACGTCCGTGCTGCTCAATAGCCGCCCATCTCCCAGGTGGAACTTGCAGTTCCTCGAGCCTCCGCTCGGGGTCGTGCAGGTATCAGGCAACGGCTGAATCCCTCCCCGGAGAAGGCGAGCTGTCGTTGGACGCTCAAGCCTATCTCCCCCGGCCACCAATCTACGACCAGAGTCCGCCTCAACCCGGTCGCCGGGCGTGAAGCGGTATGGCGCCCAGCGCCAACCCTCAGCGCCACCGGCCGACGCTTTTTCTCTTTTTATTTAGTTCTAATATCTCTCGTGGGCCTGGCGACAGGTGCCCTAATAGTGATATTAATGGATTTATTGTAGTGTATTCAGAGAGGTTCATTTTGAAACCTAGGGGCTTGGAAGGTTTCCAATATTGATTCTCTGAATCTTAGGGTATAATTGCCTGGCTGCTACTCCAGGAGTGGAACTTCACCCCACTCCCTGCCTACTTGCTTATGTTAACCTTTTTAAGCAGATCTTTTGTAGGAAGGAACTTACTCTGTTAACATTATCAAAGGTTTATATTATCGATAATTCATCTTTTCGAGTGAGCTTTTTTTGGGGGGGGGGGTTACTTCTCAACTTGTACATAGTTTTTACTCACACCCTTAGCCCGGTTGGCAGGGTGGTATATGGATTCAGTGTATTACTTGGTGAGGCAGCTTGGCTGAATACTTTTAAATGGATGTTGTGGGACTACTGGGAGACATCCTCTACAATAATTGTTCTATGTAGGTAGTTTGCTATCAGCTGCTCAGTATTACTTTTTATGGGAAACTGTATTCCCGCACTGTGGACACTACACTGTGGATACTAGACAAACACAAATTAGCAGTAATGTTCATTACCTATTTAAACAATACTGAGTCACAGTTCACTACTTTCTTTGAAGAGGTGGACTCCTCTTTTCTTTCCTTTTTATTTTTCTCATTTGGATTTACTGTACTAAGGGTGGTTAGATTATTCTAGTTAATTGGTATTTTGGTATTCTAAAATGACCTCTCTTACTAAGGTAATATCTTACAAGGCAAACTGAATTCATAACCTTGTTAAGCAATACTTGCCTCTCCAATATTTTCGGGGACGATCCGCCTACCTCCTTTTCTTACAGGAAACACATCTGTCCCCAGACTAACATCGTAAATTTTCAAATTTGACTTCGATCATTTCATTTATTTTCTCCTCTCATAAATCAGGCGGAGGGTTTTCATTTATGCTGGCCAGGGTTTCCCTTTGACTTGCATTCTAGTGTTACTGATGGGGCAGGGTGTTATGTTATTGTGTCAGGTATCCTTTATGGTCGCCCCTCACACTGGTCAATACATACCCCCCACCCCCACCCTACCCCGGAACGGGGGCACACATTTTCTCTTCTTTTTTCTCATTATTACTTGACCATCTGCAAGGTCAACTGATTTGGGGTGGGGACTTGAATCGTACCCTGAACCTAGGATTTAGATGTATCTAAGCCTAGAACTTACTGTTTTTCTTCGGCTACTACATATATACGTAAGACCCTGCAACATCTTGGCTTCAGTAGATATCTGACGCATTTCTGTATCCCACCTAGGGATTACATACATTACTCTCCTAGACATGGCAGTCATGCCAGATTAGATCACCTTTTCACCGGCTGAGCATGTAGATACTGTATACACTCTTGAGCATGGCCTATTCACCTTTCTGATCATGCACCAGTTAGTGCTACTTTCTTCAAGAAACCCTTCGCCATAATGTGGAGGCGAACTGCAGCCTCAGCTGAAACTGGCTCAACCTAAAATCTGGTAACCACCCACTCCTCGATTGGGCTCTTACCACACACCCTCACTGGGTCATAAATGCGGTATTCCTCCAGACTCCCACAGTGACCACCCGTTACTTTCTTAGTGTGCAAAATCCACCACTCAAATCCCCCAAATTTCTAGTCCAACGTCCTTCAAATCCCTCAATCTCGACCCGGTGTTAGACAACCTTGCATTAGCAAACTGGGCCCTCGTCCCTATTATGGACTCCACTGATGACGCCTTTCTCCACTTTAAAGACACTCTTCTCAGCGTCTGGGACAAACATGCCCCACTGCGACGTATGAGGCAACCACCTGCTGTGGATCACTCAAGAACTGACTGCATGTCAAACCACCCCGACGAAGTCTGGAAAATGCATAAATCCTCATACCTCCAACAACATCTCTCCGCATACCGCATGCTCCGAAACAAGTGCACCAGAGCCACTCGCCTAGCTAAAGCAGAGTACTTCAGCAGCTCCCTAATTCCATAATTCCACTATACAAGACACTAGTGAGGCCGCACCTGGAGTACACTGTGCAGTTCTGGAGACCTTACCTACGTAAGGACATAGACAGGGTAGAGAAGGTTCAGAGGAGGGCAACAAAGATGGTGCATGGATGCATCACAAGTCCTATGAGGACAGGTTGAAGGCACTGAACATGTACTCCCTGGAGGAGAGGAGGGAGAGAGGGGGATATGATAGAGACATACAAGTATCTTACAGGGAGGAACAGGGTGCAGGAATGCACTATTTTTAAGCGAAAAAGATGTTCCAGGACTAAAGGGCATGGGATGAAGTTGGAGGGAGGACGATTCAGAGGAAACGTGAGGAAGAATTTCTTCACAGAACGGGTGGTGGACAAGTGGAACACCCTGCCAGAGGAAGTGGTGGGGGCTGAAACAATCACGGATTTAAGAATGCATGGGATGAGACATAAAGGAATTCTGGAGGTCAGGGTGAGGGCAACAGACTTCCTGGAAAACATAAACTGAACTTACAAACTTAAATGGGCAGACTGGGTGGGCCATAGGCCCTTATCTGCCGACACTGTCTGTGTATCTATGTATCCCTACATTCCAACCTAAATAACCCTCAAAATTCTGGAAGGTCATTCCTCCCTCTTCACCCCACCAGCTGCCAATCTCACTCCAATTCTAAACAGTAACAACTCCATTCTCGCTGAGCCAACAGCAGTCACTACTGAGTTCAACATATATTTCTCACTTGTGCTGCCACTCTCCTCTCTACCCTGCAAACCACCTATCGCACCTCTACAGGCCTGAAACCTGACTAGGCCTCGCTCCTTTTCCTTCAATAACATCTTTGCAGTGGATGCCCTAGATGCACTTTCTCTCAACCCTTCAAAGGCAAATCCCCAGATGGCTTGGATCCTAAACTCCTCTACCTCTCCGCCACCGCCATAGCAACTCCGCTGCCAAACTCTTAAACACTTTGTCATGCTGCCATCCCCAAACATGGAAGCAAGCCACTGTCATCCCCTTCCAAAAGGAGGTACCCCACCTCCCCCTCCAGCTACCGCCCTATTTCCCTCCTCCCAGTACTAGCAAAACTACAAGAGCACCTTGTACTCACCCAACTTGCTTCCTTCCTCACAGACTAATTTCTTCACACCCTACCAGTCAAATTTCAGAAAGGGACACTCCACTGCATCCTCCCTGATAAGGCTTACTGACTCCATCCTGACTGGTATCGACAGTGGGCTGATCATCTCAGCAGTCTTCACTGACCTTGCAAAAGCCTTCAACACAGTCTCCCACCCCATACTGCTCTCTTGTCTCGCTGAATCAGGCCTCTCTGTTGCTGCCACCAACTGGTTCAGATCTTACCTCTCTGGCAGAACCCAGTCCGTTACAGTCGCAAAAGCTATCTCCTCCCCCCTTCTCTTAACTACCAGTGTCCCCCAGGGGTCGGTTCTGGGACCCATACTGTTCTCTATATTCCTAAATGACTTACCACCCATCTGCTCTACTACCTCGATCCACATGTATGCAGAGGACACTGTACTCTTCTCCTCAGGCTCCGACCCTGAAGTGGTACAAACTAACCTCCAAGCCGACTTCAACAAAGTACAACAATGGTTCAGCTCTCACCAGCTCTCCCTAAATGTAAAAAAAAAAAAATGTTGCGATGACCTTTGGCACATGACAACGCCTGTCCAGACTCCCATCCCTTCCCTGTTTCCACACCCTGGATGGTCAAAAACTCGAAGATGTCTCCTCATTCCACTACTTGGGGTATGGCTCGACTGCTATCTTTCCTTCTCAGACCACATTGATGCTATTTCAAAAAAACTATGTCCCATGCTCGGTGCACTTTATAGGAACTGCAGTAGCCTCCCTCACTTCATCCAACGTGAACTGGTCCAGAAGATGATGCTTCCCTCCTTTGATTACTGTGACACTGTTTACGATGCAGCCCCTAAGTCCACCCTATCTAAGCTGGACACACTTTTTAATGCCTTCTGCCGCTCTGCAATCGATGCCTCACCCTTTGCCCATCACTGCGACCTCTACCGTTCCCTGGCACTACCGTCCCTCGGAAACCGCTGCATTTCACACTGTGCTAAATATGTATCTAACCTATGGCTTGGCACCATCCCTTCCTACCTCTCCTCTGTGCTCTCAGCTGCCCCTTCCCCCACCCATTATCTTAGATCCTGTGACTACCGCCAACTATCAATCCCTAGGCAGAAGACTACTGCCGGGCAAGCCGCCTTCTCACACCAGTTACCCAAGCTATGGAATTATCTCCCACCTCAAATTCGATATTCCTCCTCTGTCCACTCTCTACCACCCTAGCAAACTTCCTCACCACCAAATTGCTCCTGATTCGGCCATGCGCCAATTGCTCCCCTCCCCACTGCCCGATCAGCGGCCTTAGCGTTGCTATAAATGCCGGCATATAGCCCCAACCTATGCGCTTTTGTCCTGTGCCTTTTTGTCCTGCACCATCATGTGTTCTATGCCTCCTGTTGCTTATACCTGCATATTACTGTGTGCCAAATTTTCCCTTGTATTGCTGCTATATGTCAGATAATTGTTATATGCTCCATACAATATCCAATGTACTCCATGTATTGTTGCTTGTAGTTTAATGCAATTGTATCCAAATGCTGCTATCTGCCTCTGTTATTTGCTCAGTTGATAACCTGTGTGTTATCCAACCCCCTTGTACCCCCTCCCCCCAGGTCACACCGGGAGACGAGCATCTTGTTGCTCAGTGTGCCTTTCCTAGTGAAACTATTTCAATACATAAATAAATAAACAAAGTCTTCCCAGGGCATACAGGAACACCAAAGACTCGCTCCGAGGAAGGATGGATCTGCACTACCTCAGTATAACAGGGCACCCCCTGTGATGCTACAGTCACCTGGCTGAAGGCATCTGTGGGCTGGCTAGAGGTACCAACCTCAGGAATGGCCCAAGGGCCTGTCGCCAGACCGCATACAAGGGTGCAGACACAGAGGGTATCCCTACTCCACCGAAGGAAGAGCAACCCACCCTATAAGAGGTAGCACAGAGGTGTGGTGTGGCCCAACCCTGGGCATGCCATCTGGGCCCTGGGAAACAGAGTAAGGCAGACAGCAATAGCTGATCCACAAAATGCTCCATCTGGCAAAGAAACATTGGGACTCTGCGGGGAACCGGGAGCCCAAGGACTGTGTACTCGCAGGAGGGGTGCCTAATGGCGGGATAGCCGATGGCCTCTGCATGTCCGTCAGAAGACACTCTTGCAGATTGTGCAGGAGAAGCCCCACAGGGCGAATCTTGACTCCGCTGGGCCACCGAGATCACCTGGTCAAGGTGAACCTGGCCCTGGAACTACTGGCCAGCCAGTCCCTACAGCCAAGGCACGAGGGCCAGCAAGCCCCCAAAAGGCCAGGCTGGTGTGAGAATCTGCAACAATACCAGTTCCAAGAACGCCTAGGCCCAGAGGGCCAGCACTCTGGATCGCTCCACCCCTGTCGGAGGACAACCATGAAGAGCTAGATGTCCTTTAAGAAATACCTGGCACCCTCAGTGGGAAACCACACTGAGAACCTAAGGAAGACTTAGGACGCTGGGATTAACCGAATGGTCATGGAACCGAAAGTGGACAGCCCCTGCCTGAAGGCGAGGGGTTGTCAGAAGGATGGACGGGGAGACACGAAATGCAGCCTGAAATCCAGGGAACTAGACCATTTGAAACAGAGTGGTCCCTCTATAACAGGACAGTGGCCCCCCCATGCATTTAGAAACCAGAAGCATATGGACCGGAGCCCTGGAAGCTGCGATGGTACTGGGACTAGAGCCTTCACGCCCTGGAGCAGGAGCCAGACAGCAAGATCCTGTATAGTCGACTGAGCGCCAACAGGCAGCGGTTCTCCCCATGGGAAGGGAGGAGCCAGGGGCTCAGGATGGGAGGGGTGGAGAACACTCCCCCTTTTCCCCATCACTGGGCAGACTTGGAAGTAGGGGAGGGTCCAGACAAGGAACCGCCACAACCCTGACCCCCTGGCGTCCAAGCAGCCAAAGGCAAAGAAGCGGGCCTAGGGTGCCATGCTTAGTGCAGTCCAACCTGTGGCCGGGCAGAGCCTGCCACCAAAGCAGACTGTAAGGGCCTGGTTCTGGAGGACTTGGTGCCCCTAGAACTCAAGTGAGCAGACATCACCAAGTTTAGGGTGGCACTGGACCTGTCTACTCTGGTGAGATGCACCTCCACCTCGGGGCCGAATAGGTCGGTCCCCGAGAAAAGCAAGTCCACCAATTTGCGCTGCATACCAGCAGGGAGGTGGGAGATACGCAGCCAAGCCCAGCAACGCATAGCAACCACTGTGGCCATGGACCTGGCGCATGATTCGCCAGTGTCCAGGGCCATTAACTTTAACATTTCAGCTACGGCAGCCTTGGTCATGGACTTGGCGTAACAGTAGTGCACAAGTCCGCTTGGGAGGCGATGGAGCACCTTGTACAGGGACCCAAAAGGGCATGCGAGAAACAGGCCATCAGGAGGAGGAGCTAGCCTGCCAAAGACCAAGCCAAGTGGTGGTGTACATCACCTTGGCTGAGGTGTCCCAGTCCTTGGACTTCTTGTCAGTGAGACAATCCACTCCCCCACCCAACCCGTGAACTGAAAAGCGAGTCAGCAACCAGCCCTGAGCCGAGGGATGAGCAGTGAACCCTGAAAAGGAGCTGGAAGGACTGCGTATTTGAGAACAATCCAGGCCGAAGGTGCCAGGCAAGAGGCCGGGCGATGCCAGAGGTCAAGAGCCAGACCAAAAATGGCGTCCTGAACCGGAAAGGTGACAGTCAAGGTGTTGGCACAGTCCACGATCTCGGTCAAGGGGATCCTTTCCCTTGACTGGACGGGCTCCAACTGGAGACCAGTAAACTCTGAGATCAAACTGAGAAAGTCCTGGAAGGAAGAGGGACCTAGCCTCCCGGAGTCCCTGGCCGACTCCATGTCCACTGGGCAGGAGTGCAGGTAGGAGTCCCTAGATTCTGAGGAATCAGGAGATGGAAAGCCTCCCATCCATTGCACCACTCACCTGCTAGGGGTTATTGGGCGAGAGGGAGACTTGATGCCACAGGGTAAGCCTCTTCATAGGCTGAACATCCCTAAGACACCGGCCCTCGTCGAGTGGGGAGGTGACTCCACTGAATTTGGCCGAGAAGCCGAAGAGAGCCGTGCCGGGGCAGAGAATCTAGCGGCTCCGGCAGCCCCAAGGATGCCAGATCAACCACCAGAGGCAGCAGAACCTAGGTAAGGAGCTGTTGCCACAAGAGTTTCTTGAAGTACCAATGCTGCATACGTCGGTGCCACTCTTCGGCTGAAAAAACAGAGGAGTAAGAGTGGCAGTGCCGCTGGTCCAAGCCCTGAAGGCATCTGTACCAAGAAAGGTGCAGGCCACCTGGGGTCAGGCTCCGAGAGGAGGACCTAGACCAGTGCCGGGGGAACCAGCGATGGCAAATGGAGAGTAAAGGTGACCGCCAACCCAGTCTCAGGTCCAGGAACTCTGGAGAATAGGGCAATGGGACAGTGTCCTGCCCCAACCCTGGAAAGAGTACCGGAGTTCTCAAAGAGGAGGAATTAACCTCCTGCAAAAATGGGATCGGCTCTGTTGGCTTGAGGAGTAATCTGGCCGAGGAAACGAAAGGGTCCTCGGTCCACCAGCCCAATGAGGAACCTGTGGAGCCAGCGGTCAGGTTCGAAGTCCCAGGCAATGCCCAGGACTCCAAAAAGGCCCAGGAGTTGGAGGCCTGAAAGTGCTGCCAACCCGCGAACAAGAAAGAGACCCCAAAGAGGTCTCGTGCTCCTTGGCACAACCTGGGGTTGAAATGCTGAGAGGACTCTCTCCGAAGGGGAGAGGATGGTGCAGGTCCCAGGGTGAGCCCGAAGGAGGCACACTTCGACGCAGTGACACAACACAAGAAGACCAGGCTGCATCCTGCTCCCGGGAAGCCAACTGATCTAAGGAGCCCACAGCTGAAACCACAACTCAACTTGGGCGGTCGGGGAGACCCGTTTATTCAGGCGGCCAAGGAGCAGGTGGACATGATGGGCTTCCAGAGTCACTGGCAAAAAAGGCACAACAGGAGGCACAGGCCTGGAAGTCATGGTCGTGGCCCAGGCAATAAATGCACAATGAGTGAGACTCCGAAAGTGACAGGAGTTGCCCGCATCCGAAAAACCAGAAACCAAGGATGGACTTTATGTCATTTGAGCAAACAATAAAATACAAAGACCAAAACACTGAAGAGATTCTAGGGCCTCAGAAATGCAAAGCGCTAAGGAGGAAATATATTCTTCCAAGCGGAAAAGGAGAACTGATGTTGTTGGGCAGTGCTAGAAGAAATGCCACTTGGGTGGGTGGGAGGAGCTAGCTAGGATAGTGTGGATAGAACAACATATCCACATCTCTAGAACTAAACTTTTTACTACTGACACCCCCCCAACACACACACGGACATTGTTGCATTACCGGCAGTCCACTGGAAAAGGAATTATTTAAAATATTTAGGGGTACGTATTCCTAAGACACAGGACCACCATGATTTACTGAATTATGAACCCTTGACAGTTGCCACTGCTGATAATCTTAGTTGTTGGTCCTCTTTACAATTTTCTTTTTTCCAACAAGTCAAAATAATCTGCTTTAATGTATTACCATGTATTCTATGCCTCCTTCAGACCCTTCCATTTCATCCCCCACTTGTTGCTTCCAGGATTGGCAACAGATGATTCTGCGATTTATCTGGGGAGGATGAAAACCTCGATTATGTGCTTCATTACTGCATCTTTCCCTGGCACAAGTGGGGATAAATTTACCCGATCTTCTCTGGTATGCAGTCACCCGTCAACTATGTATCTTTGTCTATGAACATCTGTCTCTTTTCAGGCTCATTGAAAGGATATTCAGTTTACCTTAAATGGTCTCCTCAATGCAAGTCATACTCTCTATCCCCCCTCCCCCCCCAAAAGTTACATTTCATTTTCTAATTTTTCTCAATACTCAAGGGAGATATTGTGTGTCTGGTACAAGATACGAACACACTTCCTTCATAGGTGATGAAGACTTATTCCTAATAGCTCTGGCCTGGAACCAACAAAACCCCTTAAATTTATCTGATTCTTTTTTGCGCAGATGGGCTTGGCTAGGTCTGCAATACTTTCATCAAGTAGTAGATTACAAGGGAATTCAATCATTTGTGGACCTTTGCGCTACCTATGGTATACCACCTACAGACCATTACCTATACTTGCGACTCCAAGCCTATCTACAGACTCTACCTTCATGGGGTAGGTATTTTTCGAAGTCTATGTTGGCTCTCACTGATTTCATTATTTTTCATTATCATAGTAGCATAGAAAAAGCCAGCAGAATAGGCCCTATGGTCTATATGGTCTGCTTGGAAGCTAGCTCCCTACTGGGAGCTCGCTCCCCCCCTCCCCAGCCCCAGAGGTGGCCTTCCCTGGCCTGTTTCCCCCTGCATCTGTCCCAACCCTTCTTGCATCCTTCCACTGTGGTCTCTTCCACCAGACTCCTGGGCAGTGCGTTCGATGGTTACACCACCCTCTTGGTGAAGAAGCGTCTCCTGCACTCCCCCTTGTACTTCCCCCTCTTCCAGCTTCCACTCGTGCCCCCTGGTAGTTCCCCCCTTCTTAAGCCCTACACTTCCCTGGCTCCGGCCTCATTTATCCCCTTTACTTACTTGAAAGCCTCTATCATATCCCCTCTGTCCCTCCTCTCCTCCAATGCGTACAGATTGAGTTCATCCAGTCTCTCCTCATAGGTCCTACCCTGCATGCCCTGAATTATCCTGGTCGCCCTCCTCTGGACCCACTCCAGCAGCGCTATGTCCTTCTTAAGAGGGGGTCTCCAGAACCGCACACAGTACTCAAGATGCGGCCTAACCAGGGCATTATATAGAAAGGGGGGGAATCACCTCCCCCCTTCTGGAGGTAATGCCCCTGGTTATGCAGCCCCGTATCCTGTTTGCTTTTGCTGCAGCTCTTCGACAATTCTCTGTGTTATTCATTTTGCTGTCCACCACTATCCCTAGGTCCCTCTTGCCCAATGTGACTTGCAGTGTGGTCCCCCCCAGGGTGTATGCATGTCCCGGCTTTCTGACCCCCAGATGCAGCACCCTACATTTCCCTGCATTGAACTTCAACCGCCACTTCCTTGCCCACCCCCACAGGGTATCCAGATCCCCCCGAAGGGCCTCTCTCCCCTCCTGCCCGTCTGATTGTGCTCCCAGTTTTGAGTAATTTGCAAAGAGACTCAACCTACTCATAACACCCCACCCTATGTCCGAGACACAGGAATTGAACAGAAGTGGCCCCAGGACCGAACCCTGGGGGACCCCACTGATGACCCTCCTGGGGGAGGAGACTATCCCTCCAATCACCACTCGCTGTATTCACCTCGTAAGCCAGTTTTCCACCCACCTGAGCAACTGCCCCCGCCACCCCACCCCATCAGCTTTGTTAGTAGGCCATTGTGGGGTACCGAATCGAACGCCTTACTGAAATCCAGATAGAGGATGTCCACCGGCCTGTGTCGGTCCAGGGCACCCATCACCTAGTCATAAAACTCCACCAGGTTAGTCTGGCACGACCTCCCCGGAACAAAACCATACTGCCTGTCATCCAGGTGCCCTAACCTTTACAGCTGCCCCCCCCCCAGCCTCTCACTGATAATGCCCTCCATAACCTTGCCTACCACAGACGTTAGGCTAACAGGCCTATAATGCTCTATCTCCTCTCTGGACCCCTCCCCCCCTTGTGGATAGGCACCACATGAGCCACCTTCCAATCTTGAGGCACCCACCCTGTCATCAGGGAGATGTTGAAGAGTGAGGCCAGTGGAGCTGCCAGCACATCCGCCAGTTCCTTCAGCACCCTTGGATACAGCCCATCTGGCCCCAGCGCCTTCTCAGTCTTTAGCAACCGGAAGGCCTCTCTCACCCTATCCGCTGTGATTTCACCCTCCCATCCCCCCTCCTCATGCATCCTCTCCTCCCCTTCTAGATATGACGCATCCCCTGCCCTAGTCTCATCCAGTCCTTCAGTCTCCAACTGACCTCCTGGTTCAGTGGGCTCCTCTACCTCCCATCGGGTTGGAAAGATCCCCACCTCCCGTAAAGACAGAGGCAAAGTACTCATTTAGCACCTCTGCTTGTTCCCAGCTTCCTGCACCCATCCCCAGTTCTAATCCTGCTGATCTGTGCCCTCACTTTTCTTTTCTCCCCTATGTATCTATAGAACCCTTTCCCCCGTGGATATCCCGGCTAGGTTAAGCTCCTTCTTCGCCTTAGCCCTTCCCCAGTGGCCCCTTAGCCAGGAAACCATACTCTCCCCTCTCCCTCGCCCCCCTTAAGTGCTTTAAGCGCGCGTAGGCAGACTTTCTCCTTCACCACCTCCTGCACCTCCTGGGTCCAACAACACAGCTTACTGGCCCTACAGTGCTTGCGCCTTACCTTTGTGCAGGCCCTCGAAGCCTCCTGCACCCCTTCCTAATGGTCTCCCACAAGCTACCAGCATCCATGTCTGGCCTTATCTTATCCAAGCACCCTTTAAGAATCCTTCCCATGCCCTCAAAGTCCGCCCCCTGAAATCTATTACTTCCGTTTTAATGCGATTCTCCTCCCCCTGGGAACATAAGAAACCAGACCGTGGCATGATCACTACCTGCCAATGGGCTGCTCACCTCCAGGCCCCTTATCTGGCCATTATCTGCTAGGACAATGTCCAGGATCCGATCCTGCCTAGTAGGCTCCCCCACATGCTGGACTATGAAGGCATCCATCAACCTCTGCTCCCTGGCCATCGAGGATATCATAGTGCCCCAGTCTGCCCCCAGCATGTTCAGGTCACCCATGATCACCACCCTGCCCTTTCCGAGGCCACAGTGACCCCTGATATTCTCAGCCAGATCATCCTCCAGTTCCACTTCCATTGCAGGGGGGTCTGTACACCACCCCAAATTGCCTCCACATCTCCTTCTGCCTCCTCGATTCCACCAACTACTATATCATTTTTGACTATCTGTCACCCCCCTTCCCACCCCCCTATCCTTCCTAAACATTGTGTATCCCTCTAAATATAGGTCCCAGTCATGCCTCTGGGTGGCCCATGTCTCAGTAATTGCCACCAAGTCTGCTGCACCCTCAACTAGCATTGCCTGGAGCACTCGCATTTTATTGCCCATGCTCCTGGCATTTATCAGGACCGTCCTCCACCTGACCCCCTCTCCAGTCTTCTTAGCCCAGTGCAATCCCCAATCTCTCTTCCCCACTCAGTTCCCCCTGGTCTTTTAATGCTACCTGCAGCCCGCTTTGCATGATCTAGACCTGAACCCTCAAGCTTCCTCGCTGGGGCTTTCAACCATTCCATCCCTCCCCACTTTACAAGTTTAAACCCCACCTATCACCAATGAATCCAAAACATTTTAGTTTAAGGATCTCCTTCCCCTAGAGGTTGAGATGCACCCTATTCCGGACATACAGCCCCTTGTCTTCCTATGTATCACCCCAGTCCCCCATCAATCCATACCCTTCTGACTTTCACCACCCCCTGAACCAGTGGTTCACCCCCCTAAGTTTTTGCTTATTTTCCCCACTTGCCCTTGGTACTGGCATTATCTCAGAAAAGGAGACTGAGCATCCTATAGAGTGGCAAACTCTGGCCAATTCCCTGAATCGTGCCTATATCTCCAGTTCACTGTTCCCTTCTAAATCATTTGTTCCCAGGTGAACTAGAAAGTCTGGGGATCCTCCGCATTCCCTTGCCACTGAGTATAGCTGGAATTTGGCCTTATGTACTGCTAAGCCTGGGATACATTTAACCTTGACTGGGCTGCCTTTTCCCTCCCCAACCCCCTCCCACTGGATACCCCTAATCATGGAATCACTCAGCAGGAGCACCTTCACCTCTCCCTCCCAAGTTACTAGACCACTTGTACCCTTCCATACTCCTCCTTCTGTCTACATTCCCCGGCTTGCTCCTCACACCCCTCAAAGCCTGGGTGTCTATTTTGTGTATGTCCTTCCAGGCTCCCTCTTCTGCCTATGTCCCCCAGTTTTCTCCTCTCACCCCCGGCAACTTGGGGGATCACAAGTCTGTATGTGCCTTGCTGACACCTTCTCCTGACTTCGGCCCCCTGCTTGCTCCCCGCCCCTCCCACAGCCTGGGCATCACTAGCTTGATTTTGCCCTTCCAGGCTCCCTCTTCTGTCTCCCTCTCCCAAGCTTGCTCCTCACACCCCTCACAGCCTGAATATTACTAGTCGCCTCCCTTAACTCTTCCCCGGTTGGTCTGTTGCCATTGACTTCTCCACCCAGGCCACCTATTCCTGCTTCCCTTCTCCTCTCCCTCCCCCCTCAGCTTCTGCAGCAACAGACCCTTGTGCCCTAGTGCTCTCTACACCCCCCCCTCTTCTGCAATTTCCAGTCTCAGAGCTGGCCTACCTAGAGTGCTCCCTCCTCACCCCCTCCTTATCCGCTTTGCCCTTCCTCAACTCTGCCCTGTCCTGGGTCTTGGCCCGTCCACCCTGACTCTGTTCTGTGCATCCCCTCTGCCTTACCTCCCTCAGACCTGGCTCCTGCCCCCGTCTGGTGCCCTGATCTCACTCCCCCATGCCCTCCCTCCTTTGGATCAGGCCCCCATCCCCTGCCCACCTCTGACACCTGATCAATCACTCCCTGTCATCCTGCACCATATCCCCTGTTCCCCTCCGAAACATGACCAATCACTCCCTGTCATCCTGCACCCCGTGCCGCTAGCCTCTTCCACCTCATCTTCCGGGTACAGTAGGGTGAAGTGATTTGTAAGTGTGATGCCTGCCCCAAGCACGTCCACTCCTTTCCCCCTCCCTCCCCCTTCCCTGGCTCTCGCTGGGCCGCCCCCTTCTTTTGAAGTGAAGTCCTATTTTCATGTCTCTCCCCGCTGGAGCAAGCATGTGGTCCTAGTCCCCTCACTCCCCCTATACCTTGGGGTGCCATTGTCTTGTCCTATCATACATATGGTTCCTGACCCCCCTTCCCTCTCCAACCCACCCACCTACCTCCCTCCTTCCAACTGCTTCCTTATCCCCTAAACCTCCTGCCTGAGGCCTGCCAACTGGTAACACACTGGGCATCCCCCAAACCTCCATGCCCAATTCAATATAATGGCCACCCGCACCCTGTACACCCAATCATCCTCCCGAAGATACCGGCTCTTGCATAATTCGATCCCATCCTCACTGTTAGGTGTGGGCAACATGGGCACCCCCTCTGCAATAAATGTGCCCTCCAATCCGTATACACTCAATCAAATCTACCCTTTTCCCAGCAGCAGCCAGCATATGCCTGAGCAATCGATACAAACAGTACCCAAGATGTAGTAGCCAGCACTACCCTAGCATCACCCTAATAGGATTAGGGGTAAAGAAAAGCCCCCCCCATACAAAAAATGGAAATTACGTACTTACCGTAATTATTGATCTTCCTGGACAGTCTCCATCACTCATTCACACTAGTGGGATGGCGCCTGAGGTGCTAGGACCTAGCGAGGCCTAAAATTTTCTGAAGAGTTGGCGCCCGAGACAGGACCACTTGTCTGTGACACCCAACGAGACTGGCTCGCACCTGTGTAGGCTATCTCGGCATCAACCCTCCAACCGCCTCAGTACCTTTTCGACCGAGGAGGGCAGCGTAACTCATCCTGAGTTTCTGGGCCTGAGAGCCTTTGCAAGAAAGGTCAAAGAATAATGTCCTTACAGTCTGAACCATAGGACCAGGAAAGAAAACGAGTGAACCCAGGGGATGGTGGGTGGGTGTGTGAATGAGTGATGGAGACTGTCCAAGAAGATCAGTAATTACGGTAAGTATGTAATTTCCATATCTTCCTGGACTAAGTCTCCATCACTCATTCACACTAGTGGGAAAGTACCGAGCTAAAACCAACAACCCTGAGTAGGGTGGTAGGAGATAGGGTTCACTCAGAAAGGCCAGCCAAGGACTGTCCTGCTAATAAAAAGAGCTGTTTTGTAAAGAGCAACTAGAACACAGTGCCTACAAGATAAGCACTCGAGTTGTAACTCACCACTCTGCAGACGACTTCAATGGACACAAAATGAAAGTCTGCCAGGAAGCCGCAACCACTCTAGGAGAGTGGCAAGAACCTGGCCTCACAATCTGGTCTGGGACCAAAATTAATAGTGTCAAAGACATGTACTAATGTCATGTAAAAGGGACCTCAGGAACTCAAAGAGTCGGAGGTAAAGTCTACTGGTTCAGGGTAGACCCGAAAGTGCAGATGGAAACCCCCACTATCAAGTATGGCTGACCTGTAAACAACAGGTCCAGGAGCACTTGAACCCCTTACTTGGTGAGCAAAGGGGTCCCGGTTGGGTTAGCCCATCAAGGAGAATGGTCTCCACTTAGTCACAGAACATTCCTGATGGAATGCCAAGCACGACTTAGAAGCCTCTCGTGGTGGTCTAGTAGAACCAGATCCTACCCACTGCATATTCCAAAAAGAATCATCCTGCCCCTGTGTGTACAACTGTAGCAGCAGTCTCTGAACTCAGGGAAGAAAGGAAAAAATGTACAGGAGGACGTGTCCACTGTGGAAAAAAAACAGGCTGGATTTCTAAGGCAAATAGAGGCAGATGTGCATCGAGGAGGGACACAGCAGGACCAAGTTAGAGCCAACCCATTTGTTGAAGTGACTGAAAAAGGCAGTGACTCAATGCGGTGAGGCACTACCCACTCTGGCCTCCCTAAAGGGAGTAGGAAAGGATTCTAGTTTGTTTGCTGAAAAACAAACATCATAACTCCATCACGCACTTGAAGAGGATAGCTACGTGAGCGACTGGCATGGACCAGTGCGCAGGAACCGAAGGTGTGAATATTTGAGAATATTTGAGAAGCTACCTCAGAAAAAAGACCTACTTGACCTTCTGTCAAGAAGGAGAAAATCGCCTGTTAAGTTAAGCAAGCAAGGAAATAGGAACCTGAGTTCCAACTCGGTGGAGAGTCGCTTCTGCTGCTGCAAGGCTCTGCTCAAGAGAAAAAAGCCTGATAAAAAGAAAGTGGAATTAACAGACTGAGCAGTCGCCTAGGTCAAGGAAATGTCTCTGAATGAGAGAAATCTCTCAGAGAAAGAGATGACCCATACCGCCGCCGGTTTGAACTCCCCCTAGGAGAAGTCAGGTACTCTGGAGACGAGCACCTCAGGTGCTGAGGCGGAATCTGACCAGATCCAAAAAGGGGGTATCAGGTAATTTTGGCTAGGCCCTGTGCTGTGATAAAATTTTTTTTTTTTTTTTTTTATAGTCCGAACCTAACAAGGCTTTCAGGCTGCTATTTCACCAGGACTGTCTTGATACAAAATGTTCTCCATCAGAGTGCAGAAGGAGTCTGAGCGTCCATACTGAAATTATGACCAGACTAATAATCACAGCTGGAGAGATGTTAACCACCTGTGCTGAAGAAGCCACTGAAGGGGCAATATCACAAGGTAGCTATACACCCCAATCAAAGGAGCGGAAGAGCCAGAGCGGCTCCCGACCATTAAATTAGAATGTTCCACAGAGTGTAACTGTCTTGACGATTGAAAAAGTCTAGATGCAGAAGTGTTATGGTCCACAGACGCAGTGTGAAATACTATAGTGGACCCCATTACTGGGAACTACTGAAAAGATTTTCCATCACGGACTCCGATGATAGAGAGGATGTGCCCTTCAGTATATAAAATGAGTCATCCACTGTATTACTGACCAGAAGGAGAGGGAAAGACCCATCTAGATGCAATTCTACTATAGAAGGACCTCCAAGAGAGGTCTAGGTCAGAGCCACTAGAGACCCGCCATCAGGAAGGATGTCGGGGAGCTTGGTACCACGTAGGGAGCCGAGAAAGTGCTCAGCAGAATGAGATTCCACTGGCAGTACAGCAGAGTTCCATCAGCAGAAAACCGCTGGATGACACAAGATCCCACACAGACTGCCACTCACTAAGATGTGTGGAAAAAATAATCCGCAGAAGAGGAGTTCATTCTGCCATAAACATCCTGCCACATGTTCTGTGGAAAGGAAGTCCGACAAGGAAAAATGTGTCACTAATTCTGCTATACAGCACCCACCAGCACCAGCATCACTCGTGGCACAGAAGGGCACCAAGCAGTGCTTATGCCAAACTGGGCGATACCCAAAGGCAGCCATGGCAGTAGCCGCAGACACCTCCCTGGCACCCATGTAGCAATGACACCCGAGAGCACCCAGGGTTCCATGGCAAGAATGGCACCCAAGGGCACCAGTGGCACACATGGGTGCCTGTGGTGCCACCTGTGGCACCCATGGGTGCCCTCCCCGGTGCCGCCCATGGTACTCATGACACCAGTGGCACCTGTGGGCGCTCTTGGCGCCACCTGCAGTACCCACAGGTGCTTCCAGCGCCACCCATGACGGTGCAGACAACCAGCGGCGGCAGCAGAGCACCAATGGCACCCGCTGGGCGATGGCGCCGACTAAAACCGCGATGCCAGCAAGGCGCAGGCGTGCGACCAATGCACCAAACCAGGAACCCGAAGGAAAATGCCAATGGAAATCCTGAGAAGGGGAGAAGAAGAAAGGTGGTGCCCGTGCCGGCCCCTGCGTGGAAAAGGGAGAAGGGGGTAGGCTCGAAGGTTCGACACGATGGTGAAGGCACCAAGAGGGAACCTCGCAATTCATGATCCAATCGACCCAGCTCCGGTCCAACAGCTCCAAGGTCCGGAGGTCCCGAAATCAGGAACAGAGCCAGGAAAAACTGGAAAGTCAAACCCTCTGCTCCACAGGAGTGGCCCAGAGGTGAAACTGCCCACCGGAGCTCCAACGAGAACAGAGATGGAGCTCAGAGTCGAGAATGCAGCCATTAGGAGCGGGGCCAAGAGGAACCCACCAAAGTGGTTCAGGCCCAGCTGCCTCCCGGCGAACAATCCTCGTGCAGAGCGTACCAACGAACAGCCTCGGCAGCGCACCGATTCTTCTTCCTCGAGGAAGAAGAGCTCGAGGTTAAGCCGGAGCCGGATCCCTGAACCACTAGATTTGTAAGCTTCGAAGACTGTCCCCTGCCCCCGAGCACAGAACTGTCCACAGTCAGCCCCCCCCCCCTTAATTAAGGGCAGCGGACCGGATACAGCCCCTCTGCCATAAAAACTTTCAAAGTCCTCTTACCGTCACCGCTACCGTCTAAGGATGACTCCGTTGATGGCAGGAAAGAATTTATTTTTCTTCTTCATAATCTTCTTCTTGTTCGTAAAATAAGAAATTACTACTTAAAAATATCAAATTAAACATTAAAAGCTGCTGTCGTATAGACGAAAACAGACTCCGGCAGACGAGCCACATCGACATCAAAGCGCACTCAACGGCGGGAGAAAAGGAACAGAGGCGGTTGGAGGGTCGATCCCGAGACAGCCTACACAGGTGCGAGCTTGTCTCACGGTGACACGCATGCGTGGTCCTGTCTCGGCGCTGACCCTTCAGAAAATTTTAGGCTCCCACTTGGTCCTAGCGCCTCCAGCGCTATCCCATTAGTGTGAATGAGTAATGGAGACAGTCCAGGAAGATACAATCCCAACAAAATACTCCTAATGATCGGGGCCACAAGTGGCTTTGCAAACTCAACATGTAACAAAGCCTCACTCAGTATGCAGGGGAATCCGTCCCAAACTATAAGTTCACCCAGAGTCAGTGACTCAGGCTATTAGCCCAGCCCAGTCCAGACTCCTCCCCCTCAGACTATTTAATAGAGGTCAAGGTCAGGGCCGGGGAGGGTGGGGTGACACAATTACAGCTCCTCTGTGCGTAGGTAAAGATGGCTGGGCTTTCCCTTTATAGCCCAGCCACGAGTTCAAAACAGGTGCCATGCCTCCTGATTGGGCCACCTTCCTGTGGGATCCGTTTCCTCCCAGCAGCCCTGACGCTCCTTCCCTGGTCCACTGCTGTTGCAGCCGCCAGGTCTCCTGATGCCTTGGTCACCCTCCGCCCCTCTGGCATTGTAGCCTGGCGCTTGCCTCCCGATGAGCTTCTCGACACTTCTGGTGCGGCCAGCAATCCCGCCTCCTCTTCTGTCACTGATGCGGCCCCCGGCAACAATTACAGCTCCTCCAGGATCTCCAGAAGCATCTCACGGTCACTTATTCTTCGTTCTCTATCAACAGAGTTCACACTCTCCATTCTTAATCAGTGGTCAACAGACTTGCAAATCGAGTATTACCAGGCTGAGTGGGAGAGGTATTCTCTCACTACTTATAAGCTTTCAATGGCTCTATACCGTAAGGAATTTACCTGGAAATGCAGGATGTGTGTAAGACCCTGGCATGTACAGCTTCCTACTTAGGACCACAGGCAGGCACTTGTTAGAGATCCTGTGGAGAGCCCCAGGTGGACCACGTTCACATTTTCTGGTCTTATCCTCTATTGCAGCCATACTGGTCTGCCATCTCGCAAGTGATTGCTTCATTATTTGATATTTCTGCTCAGTTATCGCCTTTGTTGGTTTTACTACATATTCCTCTTATTGGTTTTCTGATTGGGGCCGGCCACTAAAATTAATGCTAATTCTTTTGGTATGTGCTAAAAATATTTCTACTAGATTTTGGCTTAAACCACAACCCCCTCAGGAGTCACAATGGGTAGCCCTTGTCGACATTTACTGGAATGAAAGATGTAGTTATAGCTAAGTAAACCGTCTGCCAATTTTTGAGGAGATTTGGGGACGATGGGTTCTTTATAAATTCCAGTCGAATCCTGACTTTGTTCCTTAACTTGTTTTTCAATAGATGATTTGGGACTTTTTTTAATTCAAGTTTATTGCATATTTAGGCACAGAGAGGAAAAAAAAATCATTTCCATCACATTTTAACTGCTAAAATACATACATTTTGTAGTATAGAGATCTTAATACATAGTTATATTTCATCAATTAAGTCACTTTTCAGTTTCAAGAACTTATCCTTAGTTTGCACAATAATATTTATTTACTTCGGGGTCCAATGTCCTTCACTTATGTCCTTGTGTCCCTGGGCCCCTCTGCCCTTTCCCCCACCCCAGGTATCCCCACTTCCACTCCTTACGCCATCAGTCAGGGGGTCCATCGTCTCACAAAACCCTGCGTCCGCAGGTTAATTCTATAGGCGACTTCCTCTATGTCTCAGATCTCACCAATAATGGACACCCAGTCCTGATAAGTAGGTGGACATGGTGACAGCCATCTTCAGGTTATAGCTTTGTGGGCCGATGTCAGGAGGACATTCCACAGATAGGTCTTATTCCCCTTAATTTCCACTGGTCTCACTCCCAACATCAGATTTCTAGGGCCCAGGGTGGTCTCAGTGGAGAATATCTGTCTTTGTTTCTGGACGATTTCTGCCCAGTAACATGTTAGATCTGGACATGTCCAGAATATATGCAGGTAACAATTCTTATCCCATTTACATTGAACTGCTGGTGAGTAAAAAATCTCATTTTTACTTTCCACATCAGGGAGCATGTGGTCTTAAAAGCTTGTGTGAGGGCGAAGTCCCAATCCTCTTCAACTAATTTCTCTCCCATCTCAAGTTCCCATCTGTTTTGGATCTGTGTGGCTCCCCCCCCCCTCCATCTCTTAAAGCCCTATATATGGCAGAGACATGCCCCCTGAGTCGTACCGAGGTCATTATTTCAATCATAATGTCCATCAACCCTCCTGAGGATTTGGTCTGCTTAAAGAGGGCCTGCATGTTTTGTATACATGTTCTTACTTGTAAGTACCTGAAATAGTCAGTCTGTCTTAAGGAGAATCTTTCTTTAATCTGGTTAAACTCCACGACTGTTTCTCTTTCTAGAAACTGGTTTAAGGAGTATAGACCCATTCTTCCCCATCTCTTAAAAGGGAGGTCCTGTCTGGCTGGGAGGAAAGCAGGGTCCCATGTAAACCACCTTAAGGGCCATGTCTCCTCCCAAAGTCCATGTTTGGTCCAGAGGTGCCGCGTGGTCCCCAAAGTGTTTCTCACTGTCAGCAGCAAAGTGCTGCTATCTTTATTCAGGGTTCCTGGTAACATAACCCTAGCTCCCAGAGGCGCCCCGTCCATCAGAATCTCCTCTAATGCCTTCCATCGGGCTTTATATTCTTTTGTTGACCACAGAAGAGCCCATCTTAATTGAGTGGCTAAAAAAATAATCTTCCAGATTGGGGACATTCCTTCCCCCATGTTTTTTTACTAGTCTGCATTATTGCACTCTTGATTCTGGGTCTCCTATGGTTCCAAATATATTTTGTAATTTACCTTTACCAAACTTGGAATTGGTTCTTATGTATTTTCAATGGGGGGCACTGAAAAAGGTACAAGTACTTAGGGAGGACATTCATCGTGACTGATTGAATTCTCAAGTATAGGGGTAAATTCAGAGCTTCCCACCTTTTAATATCTTGTCTGATCTGAGCCATCAAGGGTTCAAAATTAATCGAATAGAATGGCGTGAGATTTTTAGGGATTTTGGTGCCTAAATATTTTATTTTGCCTCTATTCCAGTTCAGGGTTAATAATTGCATTATACTTGGGAACGGATTATAGAAGAATTTTAGCACTTCCGTTTTATATTTAAAAAGTAAGTATCCAGAGTATTGGCTAAATTTGTCTACTATAGACCATAATTTGGGAATGGATTTGTCCGGGTTAGTTTTGTATAGGAGGATATCATCCACATACAAAGAAATTTTGTGTCCCTCCCCCCAACACCACTCCCTCCACCTCTCTTTCCTCCCTTACAGCTTGAGCTAAGGGTTCTATATATATGACGAAGAGGAGCGGTAACAGTGGACAACCTTGTCTGGTGCCCCTTCCTAGATCAAATCTCTGAGATCCCCCCGTTCACTCTCACAAATGCCTGTGGAGAGGCACAGAGGGCTTTGACCGCTTCCAGGAATGTTGACGGAAAGCCCATTCTCCTGAGTACCAAAAACAGAAAGCTCCAGTTGACCTTATCAAACACTTTTTCGACGTACAAGCTCATAATTCAAGTGGGAATATGTTGTTTATTGATAATATCAATTATGTTTATGGTCCGTCTGACACCCTCAGGGGCTTGTCCACCCTCTATGAATCCCGTTTGATCTGAAAGTATTGCGTTTTTAAGGGAGGATTGGAGTCTGGTGGCTATTATGGCCGTAAAGATTTTATAGTCTACATTGAGAAGTGAAATTGGTCTGCATGAGCCACAGTCATTTGGATCTTTCCCCTCCTTTGGATCACAGTTATGGTGGTGTAATTCCAGGAGGGAGGGACCGCTGCACCCTCCAGCCACACCTGAGTGTATATGTTCCTTAGCACAGGGGCCACATCTGCTATAAACGTTTTCTATAGCTCACTGCCGAACCCATCCGGTCCTGGACATTCACCTACCTTAAGGTCCCCAACAATGTGGAGGATCTCCTGATGGGTGATTGGGTGTTTCAGAGACTGTCTCTGGGTCTCAGTGAGCTTGGGCAGCTTTAAGGCTTCTAAGAATTTTCAGGCTTCCTCTCGGTGTGAGTTTTGCTGTGGATGATATAGCTGCTTATAATATGTGACTAATGCATCTACTATCTGTTCCCATCTATGTGAAATGTGTCCCGTAGTTGGATGTCGGAGGCCTGTAATATGGGCCTGGGCAGACTTGTTTCAGCCGGTAGGCCAAAAGACAAGCAGCCTGTGGTCCCCCTTCATAATAAGATTGTTTTATACAGGCCAGGGCCTTTTCAGTCTCCAGTAACTGTAGTTTTTGAAGATTAGATTTAACTTCCCTTATCTCCCTTTCTGTGGTTCTACAGAATTTTAGTTTCTGTTGTCCTTCTAAGGTTATAAGTTTCCTTGTTAAATTTTCTATTTGCTTACCCCTTTCCCTCTTTTTTACAGTAGCTACTGAGATCAGTTTACCTCTAATCATTGTTTTAACCGTGTCCCACAAGATTTGTGATGTAGTATCCGGGCCATCTTTCATTTGAATGGTCTGCTTTACTACCCTCTTAATCTCCTCCCTCACCTCTTCATCTTTTAGCAGGCTGACATTCAGTCTCCACTGCATGGGTTTTTTAGTTAATTGCAGATCAACCTCTGTGTAGATGGGTTGATAATCTCATAGGGTTTCAGTGCCTACCCACAGACTCAAACACTTGAAGATCTTTGCCATTGTGTGAAAAACATATCCAACCTTGAATAGATTTTGTACCTTGGGGAGTAACACGTGAAGTCCCTTGCTGTTGGGTACTTCTCCCTCCATATGTCTATTAAACCTGTGTCCCTTATAAGTCTTTTCAGTGATTTGGAAATTCTACCATTAGGTGCCATAATGTTTGAGGTAGTGTCTAAGGATCTGTTCATAACTGCATTCCAATCTCCTCCCGCAATTACCACCCCTTTTGGCTTTTCTGCTAATAATTTGAACAATTCTGAAAAAAAAGTTATGGGTGAGCCTGGGGGAGCATAAACATTCAGAAGGGTAACCTGCAAATCTTGCCTTGGGCAACAGCACTTCAATGAAGATTATGATATTTGTAAGTCTTTCCCTGTTAAGACAGTAGAAAAACGCAGGGAGAGGCTTAAAAGAAAACAAGGGGGGGGGATCCATGGTCTCTAACCAGTACACCCCCTCTAAGACTGTGGCAGTTCCTTCCAGAGCCTCTAAATCCACCCCCGGTATGGGTGAGGGCTCTGGCGAGAGAGGCAATCAACCGGCTGACTCCCCGGTACTTGCCAAAAAATTAAAGAAAACCAAGCACACTGACACCCCGGCTGAAACGCCTTAAGGGGTCCCTCAGGTGCCTAGTAATGCTCCTTCTCCTGCTGAGTTGACAAAGGCTTTCAACTTACTCTAGGTGCTGCAGGGTTTATTACACCCTTAGCAGCCTGTGATTACTACTGCTGAAAAAGCAATTGTGGTTACCCCTCTTTTGTCTACTGCTACAGTGGCAGATGAGGAGGATGACCAAGATGAAGAGGGAATTGAACCTGAGTGTCACCAGAACAGGATTTTGGCTCACCTCCCAGACCATCAGAGGATTTCTCTTCCCATTTTTCTTTTGTTAAGAATAAGATAGAAACCCTGGACCTGCAAACAGCTGAAGAGATCCAGGATGAAGAAGATGCACAATACATGAAGCTCATGGGACTGACACTCTCAAAAAGGCTCTTTCTGCCCATCTACAAATTTTTTTAAGAAGGTTGTTTTAGAAATGCTATAGGCTCCCAATACAGTCACACCCACAGACAAAAAGTGTGACAAGAAGCATCAGTTAGAAATATCTGGTGCCGAGTTTCTTTTTAGTCACCCAGACCACCAGGGTATTGTACAGCAGGCTGCCTGTGAGAAAGCCAAAACTCCCTTATCCTCTCACCCCCCCCCCCAGAAGGATTTGAGAAAGGTAGACAGCATGGTAAAAAAGGGGTACCTTTTGGCATCCCTGGCAATTCGTCAAGACAGCTACCAGTCCTATGCAGCTCTTTATCAAAAAGTTCTCTGACAGTCAGTAGTGGACAATGCTGAGGCGAACCCCTCTTTAACAGTGTCAGAGCTGCTAGACACAGCAAAATTGGTCTTGGAGGCTTCCAAATACCAATTTCAGATGGTAGCTGACACCAATGATACAGCTGCAAGGTGGATGGCTGGTACCATTGCTCCAAGAAGATTTGCCTGGCTGAGAGCTACCAGCCTCACCCAGGACACCCAAACTAAGGCAATGGACTTTCCTGTCGAAGGCCACTCTCTTTTTGGTGCCCAGACTGAGGCATATATGAAAAAAGTAGATGAATATAAAGCTACTTTTAGGAGCAACTTGACCAGAGACAGGCCCTCTATTTCAACTTCGTCTTATTCTAGGGAAGGCAGGGGCAGGTCCTCTTTTAGAAGGCCTTTCTTTCAGGTACAGGCTGTTCCCAGCAGCAGTACCAACCACAGCAGACTGGATTTTGCAGAGCCAGAGGTAGAGGGGGTTCTCGAAGAGGATCCCAATCTGCTCAGCCTCAGCAGCAAGCAAAACAGAACTCCTGACTTTTCCCTTCAGGCTGCCTCTCCTCATCCTGTAGGAGGCAGACTCAACCACTATTTCCAGGAATGGTTAAAAATAACCACAGACAAGTGGGTCCTGGAAATAGTGAGTCAGGGTCTCTTCCTTTGCTTCAAGTACCTTCCTCTTCCAAGTTTAAAACATTCTGCACCAGCTCCCTTCTCAGAAAGAAAACTACTGGAGCAGGAGGTACAGGCCCTACTGCTGGCAAAAGCAGTGGAGCCTGTCCCTACAACCAAAGACGGCAAGGGTTCTATTCCAGATATTTCCTAACAAAAAAAAAAAAAAAGAATGGAAAGTGGCAGCCTATACTAGACCTCAGACTGCTAAACAGGTACCTGGTAAAGTCCAGGTTCAAAAAAGTCGAGAACCCAAGAAGGAAAGGTAGTGACAATATTTAGTAAAACACCAGAAAAAATAATAATAATAACAACAACAACAACAACAACATCAACAACAACATCAACAACAACAACAACAACAACAACAACAACAACAACAACAACAACAACAACATCAACATCTACCCCACCCAAGAGGGAGGGTACAAGGTAAACCCCTGAGGTGCAACACTGTACCTGCCAGCCCACTTCCCAAAACCAGGCTCTGAGAGGGGAGGTGGAGGGAGGTACGACAACAGCAAGACTCCATTAGAAGAAACAACATTACTATGGTGAGTAATGTTTTCTTCAAACAACATGAAGTCTTGCTGTATTCAGACATAATGCAGACTACCAAGCAGTCCCCTATGGAGGAGGGAATGCAGAACCTACTTTGGGAAGAGGCTCTGCAGTATTGTTGTACCAAGCCTAGCATCACTCCTAGCCTGGATGTCCAGGGAGTAATGCTTGGTGAAAGTACGTAATGTTTTCTAGGTGACTGCTTTACAGATCTCTAACAAAGGTATATCTCTGGCTGCAGCTAGAGAAGCAGCTGTACCCCTGGTCGAGTGAGCCCTCAGGCCTGAAGGGGGCATCCTATCCAACTTGTCATAACAAAATTGTATACAAGAAACAATCCACCTGGCAATAGTTCTCTTAGTGGCAGGCTTACCCTTTCCCACTTCACCATAAGTGAGAAACAATTGAAGACAGTCATTTCTATGTGCCTTAGTATGCTCAATGTGGTAGCTAAGGGCCCTCTTAAGGTCCAGACTGTGTAACCTTCTTTCACCTGAAGAAGAATGGTCAGTAAAAAACACAGGGAGATATATAGACTGGTTCAGATGAAAATCTGAAACCACTTTGGGCAAGAACCTCCTATTGGTTCTGAGGACTACTTTGTCCCTATGGAAGGAGATGAAGTCAGGTTCCACTGACAGAGCCTGTAACTCACTAATCCGCCTAGAGAAGTAATAGCTACCAGGAACACAGTTTTCCAGGTCAAGTACTTCAATTCAGCCAAAGCCAGAGGTTCAAAGGGTGGCTGTATTAGCTGAGCTATGCAGACATTAAGATCCCAAGACGGAGTGGGCTCCCTAAAGGGAGGGGTAATGTGAACCAGACCTTTGAAAAACTTTCTGAAAACAGGATGAGTTGCCAGGGAAGAGCCCTTCCTTGCTGAGAGGAATGCAGAGACAGCTGCTAGATGAACCTTCAGAGTGGCAGGCCTAAGGCCTAGACCATTCAGATGAACTAGATAGTCTAAGGTTGTGGAAATGTCTGCAAAATCAGGCAGGATGCCTTTCTGAGAGCACCAAATACTGAACCGTTTACATTTGGAGTTGTAAGTTTTTCTAGTGGAACATTTCCTAGAGACCTTCAGAATATCCAAAACTCCCAGAGAAAGATGCAAAGCTGCATATTCTAACTCTTCAAGAGCCAGGCCTTGAGATGGAGAGACTGGAGATTAGGGTAACAGATGCGCCCCTGGGAGGAGGACAGGAGATTGTATGTCCTGGGCAGAGACAAGGGACGTGACACTGACAAGGACAGCAGTAGAGGATACCAAGGCTGTCTGGCCCAATCTGGAGCCACCAGTATCACTGTGCAGGGCTGACTCCTGATCTTGATCAGAACTCTGAACAGCAGAGGGAAGGGAGGGAAGGCACAGAGAAACCTGCCCTTACAGTCCGGAAAAGAGAGCATCCTGGGGAACCTTGCCTAGGACTGGAGGTCTGCAACAAAACAGAGGAAGTTGATGACTGTCTGCTGCAAAGAGATCTATCTCTGGAGTGCCCCACCTGGAGAAGATGACCTTCAGTATGTGAGGATCCAGGGACCATTCATGGTGTCCCTGTGAAATTATGCTCAGAGCATCTGCGAGTATGTTGTCTTCCCTGGAAGGTGAACTGCTACCAGAGAAGTCTGAAGAGAACAGGCCAGAGACCACAGCTTCATGGCTTCTGTGCACAAGGCTGAGGACCGAGTGCCTCCCTGCTTGTTGATATACCACATTGTGGTGGTGGTGTCCGTTCTGACTTGGACCACCTTGCCCTTGACTGAATCCGAGAAGCTCTGCAGGGCTAGGAAAACTGCCCTGAGTTACAGGAGATTGATATGAAGGAGAGACCAGAGCCCTTGAGCTGTCAGGGCTCCCCACCCTAGGAGAGAAGCTTCTGTAGTTAAAACTACTGATGGGACTTGAAGGAGAAATGGAACCCCTTGTCTGAGGTTGTCGTGGTCCAGCCACCACTGTAGAGCTTGTACCAGAGTCTGAGTCACTGGAATCAGTTTGGTAAGTGAATCTTTCTGAGACCAAAAAGACCTCAGATGAAACAATGTCCCTCATCTGGAACCTTGCTCCCTGCACCACTGCCGTGGAAGCTGACAATGTGGCCCAGGAGCTGGAGGAACTGTCTTGCTGGGTGGGAGACCTGAGGTCGAAAGGAGGAAGCAAGATCCACTAGGGCCTTTACCCTTGCCAGGGGAAGGAAGGCTTTTGCTTGTACAGTGTCCAACTCTATGCCTATAAAGGTGAGAAGTTGAACTGGTTCGAGTACAGACTTTGGAAGACTGAGAAGAAAACCCAAGGAGCTGAGTAGGTCCTGGGTAGTTTGAAGAGCTGACTTGACCTGTAAATGAGACTGACCCACTAACAGCCAGTCGTTCAGAGACGGAAAGATGGTGATATCCTGTCTTCTGAGGTACACCACCACTACTGCAAGGCACTTTATGAACACCCTTGGAGCTCATGTTAGACCGAATGGCACGGCTCTGAATTGGTAACGGCCTGAAGGCAACTCGAACCTGAGGTATTTTCTGAGGGAGCACCTGATAGGAATATGGAAGTAGGCATCCTTGAGGTCCAGAGATGCTAGCCAATCCCCTGGCCTTAGAGAGGGAAGGATTATTCACAGAGTTACCATTTTGAATTTGGGCTTTGAAATATGTTTGTTCAGACACCTTAGGTCTAGGATGGGTCGCCACTCCCATTTTCTTTGGGGTAAGGAAGTACCTGGAATACAGTCCTTTTCCCTTGTGCTGAGTAGGAACCTTCTCTATGGCTCTGAGAGCTAGAAGAAAGGAAACCTTTGCCTCTAGGGCAAGGGTTTCTGAGACTGATGCAGGTGGAAAAGACTTGGCCCTTCTTTTTGGAAATTTTTTGAAGTTGAGGGCCAGTCCCTGGCTTACTACTTCCAGGACCCACTTGTCTGAGGTCACAGACTTCCAGGCCTGGAAGCAGTAAGCCAGCCTGCCTCCTACTGGAAATGGGGAGTTGACCCGGGCTGACACATCAGGGTGTCTGCTTGGCAGAAGCCTTAGACAGAGGAGGAGGGAGCAGCCCTGCTCATCCCCCTCCTACCCCTCCCTCTGAAGAACCCCCTCTGTGGGAAGGGAGAGGAGGCCTGAGCCTGGTAAAAAAGGCCTTTGAAAGGGCCTGCCCCTGCCCCTAGACTGCTGCTGTGTGGAGTGGAATGCCTTTCCTTGGCCTGCGCACTCCTGTACGTGGTCCTATATTCATCCATTTTCTTCATGTCTGCTCCCCAAACAGAGAGTTACCTACTACAGGGAAATCCATGGCCTTAGTCTGGGTATCTTGTGAAATGCTAGTATATCTGAGCCAAGCAAGTCTTCTAAGAGACATAGATGTAGCCATGACTCTAGATGCCACATCACTGGAGTCCACAGCAGCAGCATGAAATTGCATTTTGGATGCCTCAATTCCTTCAGCAGCCACCATCACCAGCTCCTTGGCTAGCTGGGGACAGGCCTGTTTAGCCAGTTCCAGAACCGTGTCCCATCTGGATTTCTGGTACCTGGCTGTGTAGACCATACAAGTAGCCTGCCTGGAGTCCCAAAGAGGATGCCAAATACTGTTTTTGGCCATGGCATCCACTTTTCTGGAGTCCTTATCTGGGGGTGTGAAGCCAAAGGAATGTTAGCACTGTCACAGGCTGCAGCCTGCACTACCCAAACATGGCTGCAATGACTATAAAGGAACTCCGCAGCCGAGCCTGATAACGAATATCTCCTGTCCATTCTCTTATCCACAGGAGGTACCGAATTAGGGGTTTGTAAAATGTTGTGTGTCTGTTTCCCCAAAGATTTATGAAGAGGGGTAGACAGCTGTTTGGACTCTGGGATGTCCATCATTTCCACAAAATCAGGCTCTTCATCCTCCTCTTCTGCTTCAACCAAGGGAAGCTGCAGGGTTTGTGCCACCTTTTTGTAGAACAAAAGTGTTAAGGGGACTCAGAGCCTGGGAGGAGACACACCTGAGGGCCTGTCTGGGGAGATGTCTGGTTCAACGGGCACATCCAGACCCCTTCATCGTCATCATCATCGTCATCACCAGGATAGTTTTCGTCGCCCTCCCACTCCTCATAATAAGCATCTGGGTCATAATCCGGAGGAGACTGATCTGACCGAAACAGAGTGCAGAACCGGCGGTATCGGTTCAGACGGAACCAGTCTAAACAATTGGACAATACTAATCGCTTTGGCTATTTCTATCCAAGGGTTGGAGAGTGGGATACAGGATCCAAACTGGCAGATTTGCACTTTTTTCTGATTTGAATCACTCCCCTCGGGTCGGCCTTCTACTTTTGCCTGAGGAGGTATCGCTCTAGGCCAGTAGGCACCTCCTCAGGTTCGGCCGAAACTGATCCGGGCTGGCCATCTGGATCCACGGACTTCTCGGCCTCCTTTTCTTTCAGCCTACTCAGTCTTTTATCTAGAGTGGTTTTAGGAAAGTTCTTACAGATTTGGCAGTCTGACTTGAGGTGGTCAAACCCCAGACAATAAACACAGATGAGGTGGGGGTAGGCCTTAGCAAAGGCCTCCCCACACTCAGTACAGTGTTGAAACCCAGTGGGACCATTTTTTTTTCTTGGGTTTCTCAGACATGGCCAACCTAGCAAATTACCCTATAGAAGCTTTCAAGCCAGGTAATAAAGCAACCAATTGGTAACAAACCATGTCACGGGCTTTTTAAAAGAACCAGTAAAAGTCTGGTTCTTTTGAAACTGATCGGTACCGGAACACCACACTAATCCCAGAAAGAGAGAAAAATTTTACAAAGTCGGTTCCAAACTGGACCGACCGGAAAGAAACCAAAGAAAGACAATTTCCACTCTTTTTAGCAAAATAAAACATAGTCACTACCTATCTACATACTACCTGTACCGTAGACAGAGGCTGGAAATCCGAAAATAACAAAAATATGCATTTTAGACCGAACGCTTTATTTTCCTTTTACCGAACTGAGCAGAGGAAATCTCCGTAGCGACTTCACTGTTAGGTGGAGTAAAGAATCTGACGGTTACACTGGGAAGTACCACAGACAGAGGTTTGAAAACCAAGCTCAAGCTCAACGTTCTATGCTTCTGCATAGAGTTAACTCCTTCCTCTCTGGGGCAGTTTAAGTGCTGGGTTTAACTGCTTTATGTCTGAATACAGCAAGACTTCATGTTGTTTGAAGCTCCTAGCAGCAGGAGAACGGCCTCCGTCAGGGCAAGGGGACCAAGAAGAAACTCCCCACAAGGAGGGAGACCGGAAGGTCCCAGCAGCTAACAGCCATTCAACTGGATCGGAATGGTCAAAGCTGTGCCCATGGGAAGAAATCCCCTTGTGAGGTGACCGGGCCTGTGCGAGTCCAGTCGGACGGCCCCTGACCTCCAAAGTTGAAGTTCTTCTCAAGGACCGATCCAGGGAAGAGCGAGGGTCTACACTACACTGTGTTTCCTCCCAGAACCTGTCTGGGCTCCGGTGAGGGTGCGCTGTGCCACACACCGACATCTCAACCCTTCAGAGTCCGAGAGGGACCTCGTCCTCATAGCCACCAGCCTAGGCAGCTGACAACTCTGGGTAGACTCCGTAGAGTTCACCCAGGGAGCAGTACCCTTCCCTTCCTGGCGTGCCCCGGGCTGTCCCAAACTTGGACTGTCCAAACACACCAGGGAAGGGGTGCCCCAGCCGGAGGAGTAGACGTGCCAGTGGACACAGGTTGCCCAGCAGTGGCCACGAAGACCACTGCTGGCTGGTCAATAACACTGACCCCAGAGCCTACCGGCAACAACTGACCCCCACAGACAGGCCGAGTGGGGGCCGAGGTGCTGGACACAAAGGGATCGGAGGATTCCAAAGAATCTGGGACCCAATCCAGATCAAACCTGGAGTCCGAGGAGGAGGAGGCAGACCCTGAGGTCCAATGCCAGATCACCCCCAAACACCGCCAGTTCCGGACTATGAGCCGGACCACCTTCAACCCGACACCACAGGCTGCACAAAACCAAGCATGGCACCTGCCTCGATGCCACTAATCTCTCAAGGCCGCAACGGCACCGGAGTCGGTGTAACACTTAGCTCTCCCTCCTGGAGGCCATGAATGGCCCCAGAGTCAGGAGCAGAGCCGACTCTAGTCCTGGCGACAGAACCAGAAATAGGTCTAGAAACTGCAACAGCACTTCCCACAGCACTGTCGACATCTCCAGCACCAGGGGCGACAGCGGCATTGATGGATGGCCCAGCACCGATCGTGCTGCCGCCCTGCAAGCCTCTGATGCCACAAACGGCACTGGGACCAAGGGCGCTGCCATCAGTTGACACAGAGGACGGTGCCGGTCTGGGCTGTGAGGGCCCAGAACACGACATTGAGGGAGACTTCACCTCCGAAGAGGTGACTGCCACAGCAATGCCTCCCATCTGCCCCCCCCCCCAAGAAGGGCAGACTGGGCCTCCTGTACCGTGGAAGGAGCCCCCGCTGTGGCAAGGCTGAGAGAGGTGGAGGCCCCCTTCCTCCTCCTCCTCGGCCGTATAGAACTGGTAGGGGGCCCAGAGGAAGGGCCGAGAATCCTAGCCTTGGCCCACCAACTGCGAACCCACCCCCACCCCGAAAGTCAGCGGCACCTGTCCAACTTAAACGCAAGAGATCTCAAGAACTCAATGGTCCATAGAGAAGCAGGCATTGCAGCTGTCCATGTCATGGGCCGCGCCGAAGCAGGAGAGGCAACGGTCATGCTGGTCAATCATGGAATAAAGGCAGCCATAAGGGCACGGACACATAGGTGGCCACTCTGCCTTCGATTTTTTGCCCCGTGGACGAGACATGACCATACGGCAAACAATAAACAAAAACAGCACTCGATGTCACCTAAAACAAGTAATGAAACAGTCTTCCCAGCAGAAGCGACATAGAGCAGGGCAAAACAGAACCAAGACACACATAAGGCCATGACGAAACTAGGCCGCACATGCAGTTTGATTGAAGAGTCTCCACATGAGGTCTACACTCAACAGCCAGAGAAGAAGAACTGGGGCTGGGGCAGAGTCGACGACAGATAATGGCCAACCCTAAGCACCACGTAGAACGTCGGCCTTGAGGGTGGCGCCGGGCCTGCATCGACTCCGACCATAGAAAAAAAAAAATTTGTATCCCATGGGGTCCTAGCTCCGGCACTATACCCACTAGTGATGAATGATGAAGACTGACACAAATAAGATCACCGAGGTGACCACTAGTGTAGACCCAGCATGTAGCTTCGGCCTCAACACCAGGGGCGGGGGCTTCCGCTGTCCTGAAAGGCCAATGGACTGGGAAGGGTGCTTAGCCTCCCTCCTGGATGGGATGTCATTACGGGCAAAATGTGCCTATTTGCACATGACACCAAGGTCTGCGGGAGAGTGGAAACAGCTGAAGGGATACAGAACCCACAGCAAGATCTGGAAAAGCAGGGGAGGTGGTCCAGGATCTGCCAGCTTGGCTTCAATGCCAAGAAATGCAAAGTTATGCATATAGAGTCAAGAATACCAGGACAGAGTACTACCTGGGTGGAATCAGAGTGTCTGAATCAGAGGAGAAGGACCCGGGAATGATGATCACTAGTGACCTGAAGCACTCCACGCAGTGCAAGAAAGCAGCAGCAAAGGCAAACAAGATGCTGGGATGCATATCTGGGGGGAGAGAATCAGTAGTAGGAGTGAAAAGGTTATACTGCCATTGTACAGGTCACTGGTAAGGCCGCATCTGGAGTATGGAGTTCAGTACTGGTGCCCACACCTCAAAAAGGACATTAACCTGCTGGAGAAGGTCCAGAGGAGGGCTACAAAGATGATAGCGGGTCAGCAGGGTAAGGCATATGAAGAGAGGTTGCAGGCACTGAGCATGTACTCCCTGGAAGACAGGAGGGCGAGAGAGAGAGGGGACATGATTGGGACCTTCAAGTACTTGAAAGGGATAAATAAGGTTGATAAGGAGAGTCTCTTTAAGCTGAGTGGCAACCATAACACGAGGGGGCACAGTCTTAAGCTACAGGGTGGGAGGTCAGAAAGCCTTTCTTCACAGAGAGGATGGTGGACACTTGGAATGTGCTGCCGGAAGAGGCCATCTCATTGAAGACAGTGGGCAGCTTTAAGAGAGGCTGGGATAGGCATGGGGGAAGGTAAGAATCACGGGTAGGGAGGATGGGAGGAGTGGGGAGTGAAGGCAGGGACATTAGCTCAAGCTGTGGACCCTGCAATGTGAGCAGACTTGATAGACCAAATGGCCCTTTGCTGGCTTCTTTGTATGTTCGTATGGAGAAAGCCGGCTTTCCAACTGACCACTACCCCAGGACATCCAACAACTGGTCAAGGCAACCACAGGAAGGACCCTGGTCTTCCTCAGTACGTACTCTACTCAGAAGGGGCTCAGGGGAAGAACCCATGGACCTTACCTTGGTGTACCTGATGTGATGCTGGCCTCAGAAGGTGGAGGGCTTGCGACTCCACTTCAACACGCGGGGTTCAAGGGTGCAGTCGTCCATTGAGAAGCAGGCATTGTACCTATCCATGTTGTGGTCGGTGCCACAGCTGGTCAAACAGACTTCATAACAACTAAATGGGCTCAGTGGTGAAACTATCACTAAAACAACAGTCTTGTTCTGACTGAGATTAAAAAAAAAAACTATTAAACTGAAGCACTTACAAACAGATAGCAAAGGTCTGCTCATAGACATCATCCCAGTCCTGAACAGCAATGGGGCTCCCACAGGAGCACGAACACACAGGGCCACCATAATAATTCTTCCTCTGTGTGGCCTTCTTGCCCTTATGCTCCTCAGGAACAGACATGCCGACAGACAGACAAAAACAAACAAAAAAAAAAAAAAAAACAAGAAATAGGAATGAAAATAGTCTGGTGCTTAACTAAAAATGAAGGAGAATGTTAAAACAATAAAATGGCACTGAGAAACCGCTGTCAAGAAGTACAACATCAAACTCACAGTGAAACAAGAACATACTTCTGATGCAGTTGCAGCGGCGAACCTCCTACGGTATGCACTCAACAAAGGGAAAAACAGAACTGAGGAAGGTAGGGGGCTGGCACTGGTTACTGGCCAACCCACAAGCATGACTTCAAAATGTCTGCCATGTAGGCAGAGCCGGTACTGTCTGTCCCTCTAATCTGCAAAAGACTTTGCTCTCGCGGGGCTCTAGTGCCTTCAGGCCTAGACCCATAAGTGGGAATGAATGGTAACGACTGATTCTTGGAAGATCTAAAACTCAATATTCTAGTCCATCTGTATTTATGTAGTGCTTTCCATACAAGCATCTCAGTGCTTTACAATTAACATATTACCTCCACACCAGACAATCAATGAACTACAGTTACCTCTGGGGTGGGAAGGTACAGCCATTCTGCACCAGTATATTGCAAACAGCTCTCCTACTCTTACGGCCAGATGAAAACTGACTGACACTGAACCAAGTCAATCTGCTGGTGAGTTAGCGCTAGCTCCTTTTTCCGTTTCAAAGGCTTTTTGAGGAATAATGTTACTCTCTTAGGCTGCCAAGTTCCACCATTTTCATGTCTGTGCATAGGATGGTAGGATGACAGCACCTCTGCATCAGAAGACTGGCCCCGAGTGGTCCTGCTCAGGCACAAAATTACCCTAATGTTTAAAGAGCAGTTGACACCTTCAGGACAACTTTAACAAACCATAATATTTAAACTCAGTTCAAGTTGTGTTTCACGTTAGTTCTGTATTCCTCCCCCCCCCCATTACTTATTACTGAGGTAATCTGCATTAAAACAGAATCTTTGCTCCCAAACAGTTCATCTATTCCTGTTGCTTTCTCCCTACCTGAGGTCATAATGCACTGCTTATGACACCACAGTTACTCTCACAGCAACGCACTGTGATGTCACAACAGAGGATTATCACTTGAAGTAGGGAGTAAGCTGTAGAGACAGAGGAACTCTAAGGGATAAAGATCATGTAGTCATGCAAATTTGCTCAGTAATAAATACCGGGGGAAGAGAATATGGAGCGCAAGCTGAATTGTACCTAATTATGTTTTTCACAGTTTTCTTTGCGGCATCAGTAGCTCTTTAAGAGTACCCATGTCCCTCACACCCATGGCTATGGGCTTCCAAGGAGGGAAGCCCCAATATTTTAGTCGACTAACAGAACATTCAAACAACTTGTTACCTCCAGGTCAATTTTCAAGCCTTGGTGATAAACTTCAGTTTCAAATGTGATGAGGTGGAGCTCTTCAGTAACGATCAGTGAAGCCTGGGGGAAAAAAAAACAAACAAAAAAAAAAAACAAAACACCCAGTCCATTAAAAATAAATACATAAAACAAATTCAAATGCTCTGTTTGAAAACAAATTTTTTTTTAGTTTAATGCTTAGCACAATAAAGACATTAGAACTGCTTACATCACAATTAGCCCGGCCACCATTGCCGCACCTTTGCTCTTTTAGGGTCTAGAACAAAAGAGACAAACTCAGTTAGTTGTGCCTGTAACAGAACAACATACAGTAGTATGGTTTCTGGACAGTAGTATTGTATGGTTGAGTGCTGATGTGTATGGAAATCCATCCATTCAAAAATGTTGCATCCTCAGTTCAAAGGTCACATGTGTACCACAGTTCGAAGGTCACAAAATGTATGCCACAACAATGATGTCATTAACATGGTACAAAAATCTTTTTAACCTCATGCCATTTCAAATTCAGCAGATGTTGTACTGCAGACTCCCTCCCTTAACACATATTCTCGTGTTTTTCTGCAATTTAAAAAACACCTTGATTTGACTCAAACAGAAGCAGAAAAATTACAGAAAAAAAAAGAAACATTTATGTTTGGGGAGAGTGGCAGGTGTGGACGATATGGACGAAGAAAAAAAACTCTGCATAGTTTCCTGTGAAGTGTGCAACTTTGTGCAGTTTTTGCTTTGCAGAGACAGCACTTTAAGGGGGAAAAAATACACACTTTGCAGAGAAAAAGCTATGCAAAATGTGGACCTCCGTGTAGATCTTCTCCACAGACTGGCAGAGTTTACAGGTTGTTCTCCATGAAGAAGTGCCCACTTCGAAAAAACTCCACAAAGTGGAAAGTCTGAAGGCACTCCACAACACTCTCGGTGGGGCTCTGTGAAACTTATTTTAGGAGCCATACACTTTAAAAAAAATAATCACTAATAGGAAACCATACACAGACATAGCAACAAAGAATGAGATGCAGAAAAAAAGACATTGGGCCTATCCAGTCTGCTCAACTCTTCTTGGTACTTGAGTGATGGCCCTAGTAGTTTCTAAATACCATCCTTATCATTTACTAATTATCAGAACACTGTATCCATCCCGCTACAGTCGGAATTCCCCACTGTTTTCCCACATACTACCTCTTCTGGCAGTTTGCTGCATCTGTCCACCACTCTTCCAGTGAAAAAGTATTTACGGACATCCTTCCTTATTTTCCTACAACTAACTTCAGTGGCCCTTGTGTTTGCATTTAATGTGCACAGCTCCCTTCACTCTATTATTTAATGGAGATACTTGTAAGCTGTTATGTCCCCAACTCTCCCCTTTCCTTGTTTACAGAGTATACATGTTGAGACCTCTTGGCCTTTCCCTGATATGTCTCCTATAATCCCTGGATCATTTTGGAGAAAAGACATATAAAAGTATTTTTATACATGTAAGCATGTTGTTGGGGAAAAAAAAATTCCATTTACAAGACAGTCTTGTTTTGGTTGCAAGACAAAGCATGCGTTTACATCCTGGGGTTCTGGTGTCATCAAAACCTCTCAATGGAAAAACTGTCATGTTATATACAGTGGTTTCCATCTATTATTCTATATACTGCAGTGATGGAACAGACATGGGGTCTAGATTCTTGTCTGACACTCCTACAACCTGAGAGTGGCTGTACCAAACCTGACACTGGGTATACTGTACATCCAAACATATCCGTCGGAATGCTAACCTCACTCCTACTGTAGAAGCCGCAATGTTGTTTCCCCTCAGGAATCTGTCATCATGCTTAAAAAAACAAGATTAGACAAGTTTAGGACATTTAAAAACTGCAAAGCAGCGACAGCTGTAAATGTCATACTTACTAAATGTTTGAATTCGGCAGACAAGCTACCATTGTTTGATTCCTCCATGTTCATAACCTTTGTGTTGGTTCCTAAGATGTTAAACTTCCTTGACCTGGAGACACCACAAAATAAAAAAAAGACGTTTAAAAGATATGGCAGAGAAAGTGTCAGAGAAGAGTTCCCCTTTAGCAAATGTTCTAACCACAACCTACGAACAGTATTTACTAGATCAGACTACTGATTAATGAGTAGTACAAATATGATTATGCAGTCACCATGTGAATTCTGTAAGGACTTACCCCCGAAGTGCAGCAACATCTCCAGAGTCCCTGTAATAAGGAACAAAATCGTGAAATTGAGGAGTGATTAAAGACATACTCTAAACACTCCTATTAGTTTCAGTAGTCATAAAACCAAAACATGACGATGCTCCATTTAAGCCCACCAGTCATTTACGTGCCGTTTTCACTGTGTCCCAGAAGGAAGGGAAGGGATCACATTTTGGCCATTTCGAGTTGGCAACTCGATCCTTTCATTTTCAATTCTGCTCTCAGCTCTCACACTAAAACGTTGTGTAATGTAAGTGTGTGGAAAAAGTAAACAGAGGCATCTTCTTACTGTACGCTGTTTTTAAAATAAAAATATTTTAGTGGGTTATTTGTAAGCAACTTCTTCATTAAAGAGGGTCCTATCTGTGGAGTGGAGACTTTGATTTTAAACAAATGACCCTCTAAATAAAAAAAAAGATGCAAAATTACTTCCCCCATTCTCTTCAAATGGACAGCGCTGCGGTGCTCTCCAGACACATTACGAAACCTCTTAGCACCGAATGGGGATCTGGAAGGGATCAGGCTGCTGGCTCCATGTAGCAAAAATACAATCCCTTTGCTTCATTTTGGGACACAGTTAATTACTATGCTTGATGACTTGAGGAACTGCACAGAGGCTTAGGTACATTTGTGTGTTTTTTTGGTAGGTGGAGGAGTGGCTTTCTTCAACGTGAGCATGGCTGGTACTCATTCTTTCTATATAAAATAAATACACTGAGCATGTTCATAATTACATGTACTGTAATTTGATTTAACAGCAAAATAATATATAATTTAAATGCTACTGCAGAAAAATGTAGTATTTACAACTAGGAAAACGACATATTAGCAATGAACCTAGCATGGTTTGGTTTGATTTTGTAATTTATTTTTTTCACTCCTCAGGCTAAAAATGAAAATTACGTACCTACCATATTTATGATCTTTCTGTGTATCTTCACCATTCATCACTGTTGGGTACATGGCCAGAGGTCATTATCTCCGCGTGAGCCCCCGTTTTTTTTTTTGGTAGGCGGAGCTGATGCACCATCGGTGCCGCCTTTAAGGCCGATGCATTGCGTGGTGGTCGCAGGTTGGCCGTTAGGCGCTGTTGACTCCGCCTGCCTGCCAGTTCTGAGTCGCGTAAGAGGAAGGGAGTGGAGGGTGGGACAAGGAAGTCCAAGGTATAGAAAAAGGAAAAGATATTTGAACTAAAAGGAGAAATAACGACTGAGAGGACAGAAGAGGGAGAAAACGGAAACTAAGGGGATTGGGAGCGGCCCCAATCTCTGGAAATAGAAGAGGGAGGCAGGGAGGGATAGAGAATTTAGGAGGAGAAGGGAGAGGTTAAACACATCCCAGACCCTGGTCCGTCTCCAGATTACATAGGAACTGCAAGGAGTAGCCAAGGGCTTCTTGCCAGAATTCAAGGCACAGAATGGCTGGCAAAAAACTCCAGTTGAGCAGAGTCGGCTATTCTGGAAGAAGGACAGGGTACAGAGAATTAACACCCTCTCAAGGAAAAATTACTGGTGAAAAAGGAGTTTTTTTGGTTTTAATAAAAGATAGTCCAAGGACAAGGAGAAATAAGTTGGATGGGAACAAGGAGGAGGAGAGAATGGAGGGCAACAGCCAACTCCCACCCCACAGGGGTGGATCTAACGCACTGGAGAAGGAGTGCCCCCCATGCTGACCACTCTCCCCAGAACATTATCCCCCATGTGCCCCCGTTTCACCCACTCCTGACAAGAAAGGAGGGGGCGAGGTTGGGCACAGAGAGGGAGGGGGACCCAGAGACTAAGGCCCCAGGGGGATGGAGGGTGGGATTGAGATGAATGGTGAAGATACACAGAAAGATCATAATTACGGTAGGTATGTAGTTTTCATGTCTTATCTGTGTCAATCTTCACCATTCATCACTGTTGGGTAGGTGCTGAGCCTCCCCAAAGGGGGTTTTCTTTTACACCCTAAGAGACAAAGTCCCTTAGCTCTCAGTGGGTGACACACTAAGAGGGAGAACCTTCAGGGCCTGGAGAGGCCTGAGAGTGGGGAGAGTGAGACGGGGATCTCCCGGAAGGAGAAGGAAGATGCCCCGACAAACGCCGTCTCGCTCTACGGGAGAAAAGGTAGGTTCTCTAATGAACGGAGTTAATCACCCTACGCCGGGCCAAGGGTGACAACCGGGAAAGACGCAGCTATGCCGTCCGCCTATTGCAGATTGCTGTCCCTACGACCCTGGTACCTACCTCGTTGGCATCATAGGATGCCCTCACTTGGTGCCTTGCTAGCTCCAGGCCACATGCAGAGAGTGCAATGGCTTGTCTGGTTTGCGCCGTATCAGGCAACGAGGCTAGGAGTTGACCTAGCCTGGACCACAAGAACCTGTCATAGGCTACATAGTGGGCCTGATATGCAGAAATGGAAAGCAACAACCGTGTCGAGTAGAAAGTCCTCCTACCCCAGAAGTCAAAATCCGAGGAGTCTTGTTCTGGGGGATGGTCACAGTGAAGGGCATGAAGCCCACCAGGAGTATCCAACTGCATCAATCTGGACTGCGGATGAGGCATGGAACCTGGAGACTCCGAGGGGGGCACAATACCTCTGGCTGAGATCCCTAGGGGGCAGGAACTCCAGAGAAGGGCCTCTGCCAGGAGCGCAACGACGCCTCCCGAAAGGGAGCAGGCCGGAGGGCACCACAAGGGTGGCCTCGCCAAAAATCGCCTAGAAAGGCATGCGCCAAGTGCTCTGGATTGCTAATAGTGGCAGGGGTGAGGTGCAAGTCCTCCAACATCCTCACGAGGAAGCGCCGATACTCAGTGAGATCAGCGGCTGGAGAGATGTGGACAGAAGGTTCCTCTCCCCAGAAGAGGGGGATGAAGAGTGGGAGGGCACCGGCTGCTCAGAGGGCAGCTGCTCGGGGGGAGGTAGAAAAACCTGACTGTCCATTGCCCTAATGTAAGCTGGGAACCGAGCAGCCACAGCCCTGAACTGCTCCTAGGAGAGAGGCCTGCTAGGACCAAGGATGCCTGGGAGCGCAGGAGAATGTGGCAGAGGAATGGGGACAGAGCCGAGATGTCGATTGACCGCCGCCTGGGCTAAGGAGCGGACCAGGAGCACCTGCGGTAGAAGGTGCCCTGGAAGACCCCACAGCCAACAGCTGAACAACCATTTCGGTACTGCCTTGGCTGCGCCCAGAATACCACCCCGTGAGGAGACAGAGGCCGTATAGGTCCAGAAGGACGGTCCCCTACCTCAAAAGAATGGGGCTCTCTCAAAGAAACCGAGGAGGAAGAGCGGAGATCCGCACTACAGCTTCTTCCAGAGCGCGGATGGGCCCCCGAAAAAGGCCGCCGAGCAGACCCCACGCACCTCGAGAGGGCCAGCCTAGGTAGCTGACAGCCCTAGGCAGCACCTGAAGGAGCTATCCAGGGCATGGTACCCTCCCTTCTCGTAAGTGCTCTGATCGGCCTCAAAGTTGGGTGATCCAGGTACACCAAAGGCGTGGGTACCACTGCTGAGGGGTCAGCAAACCCACCAAGACCGGGCTGCAGAGCAATGGTGGCCTGCACCACTGCCCGCTGGTCAGCACCCCTAACTCGAGTCTCAGTAACCACCAACCCCACCTAAGAAGGGGTCTGGCTCCGGCTTGTTGAGGATACTACAGGGCTGCCCACTCCAACAGTCAACCCCAAAGAGTCAGGCTGTCCGTCTGACTCAGAGCCCGACTCCGCCTCTGAAAAGGCAGAGGCCGATGCCCTGTGCCAGACCGTAGGAGGGCGTCCACTGCCATCTTTGTCAAAGGGGGTGCCAGAAACCAAAATCATGCCAGAGCCAGTGCCCCCTACAACACCGCGAGCGGAATCCACAGGGGGCACAGCTCCAGCCCAAACAGGAGCTCCAGACTTGGACCGACGAAAAGACCCGACCTCGAAGTCGGGCGGAGCGTGTTCCACTTTCCACACGCATTGCTCGATGACCCAGCGGTCCATGGAGAAACAGGCATTGCACGAATCCATGTCATGAAGCGGGCCAAGACACAAAAGGCAACAGTCGTGCTGGTCGGTGACAGAATATTTTCGGTCGCATGGGCACCGTCGCATGGGGGGCCGACACATCCTGGAAGTCTTCTTGCCCTCCGATCGAGACATGACCTACGGAGAAAAAAAACACCAAAAACAGACTCGACGTCACCAAGAAATAAAATATATGGAAAGATCTTACCAGCGACGTCGAGTAAGCAACTAGCACCGGCAAGACATGGCACCGACGAACTGCGGCATGGGAAATAGCAGTGAAAACGAACTGCATAGGCGGTAGGCCTCAAAACAGAGCCTGCTTCCCACAAGGTGACCTCGACGGCGGGAGACGAAGAACTGGCAGGCAGGTGGAGTCGACAGCACTTAACGGCCAACCCGCGTGCACCACGCAATGCATCAGCCTCGAGGGCGGCACCGATGGTGCGTCGGCTCCGCCTACAAAAAAAAAAAAAAAAGCTCCCACGGGGTCATGACCTCTGGCCATGTACCCAACAGTGATGAATGGTGAAGACTGACACAGATAATATCTAGTTATACAATTATACTGCTACAGTGGCGTGAAAAAGTATTTGCCCCCTTCCTGATTTTCTCTATTATTGCATATTTGTCACACTGGTTGTTTTCAGGTCTTTAGAGAAAATGTAATATTAGATAAAGGAACCTGAGTGAACAAATAACACTTGTTTTTTTTTTTTTTATTTCACCTATTTAATGAAAAAAGTTAACCACAAACAACTGGCACTGTGTAAAAGTAATTGCCTCCTTACACTTAATAACTGGTTATTACCACATTTGGCTGCAATGACTGCAACCAAACACTTCCTATAATTCAATATCAGTCTTTCACATCGCTGTGGAGGAATTTTAACTCACTCTTCCTTGCAGAACTGCTTTAATTCAGTAACATTTGGTAGGTTTCGAGCATGAACTGCTCGTTTCAGGTTCTGCCACAGCATCTCTATTGGGTTTAAGTCTGGACTTTGACTAGGCCACTCCAAACTTTTAATTTTACTTCTTTAGCCATTCTGATGTGGACTTGCTTTTGTGTTTTGATCATTGTCTTGCTGCACCCAACTACGCTTCAGTTTCAGCTGACGGAAGGATGACCGGACATTCTCCTTAAGAATTTTCTGGTACAGAGCAGAATTATGGTTCCTTTAATTTTGGCAAGTCATCCAGGTCCTTAGGCAGCAGTTATCCCCACACTATCACACTACCACCACCATGTTTGACTGCTGGTATGGTGTTCTACTGTGGAATGCTGTGTTTGCTTTACGCGAGACATTATGGGATCCATGTCGTCCAAAAGTTCCACTTTGACCATCTGTCCATAGAACATTTTCCCAAAAGGCTTGTGGATCATCCAGGTGCTTTTGGCAAATGTGAGACAAGCATTTATGTTCTTCTTGGTTAGCAGTGGTTTCCGCCTTGCTACCTCACATGAAGCCCATTTTTGCCCAGTCTCTTTCTGCTTGTGGAGTCATGAACACTGACCTGAGTTGAGGCAAGAGAAGCCTGCAGTTCTTGGATGTTGTTTAGGATCCTTTGAGACTTCCTGGATGATTTTACGCTGCGCCTTGAGTAATTTTGGCAGGCCGCCCACTCCTGGGAAGATTCACTACTGTTCCAAGTGTTCTCCATTTGAGATTATGGTCTCACTGTGGTTCGATGGAGTCCCAGAGCCTACAAATAGCTTTGTAACCTTTTCCAGACTGATAGAGGGCAACACATTTTTTCTGATCTTTTCAGGAACTTCCTTTGATCATGGCATAATGTGCTGGTTGAATCTTTGTGCTAGCAACGCGACTCTGATGGTAAGGGTCAAAAATAAGGGAGGTTTATATTGAGCAGGGCTGCTGTAATCAAGCCTGGCTGTGTTCAATCAGCTGACTCTAATTATCCCTTTTAATTAGTTGATTTAACTAGGGCAAATTACTTTTTCACACAGCCAGTTGGTGTTGGTTAACTTTTTTCATTAAATAAATGAAATAAGTAAAAAAAAAAAAGTGTTATTTGTTCACACAGGTTCCCTTTATCTAATATTATATTTTGTCTAAAGACCTGAAAACATCCAGTGTGTCAAATATGCAATAATAGAGAAAATCAGGAAGGGGGCAAATACTTTTTCACGCCACTGTATATACTGAGCTATCAATTTTAAGTAATGAAGTTCTCTCACTCATTAATAATGTTCTTGTCTGGTAGTAGGGATTAAACAGTGATCGTGTTCAGTTTTGTTATTTTTCTTGTTACTAATGGAGTCCAAGCTCAAATCACAGTGCCTGGAACAACTCACATTTACTTACAATTTGTTCTTGCTTTTCTCTTGTAAAATTTGTCAAATCATTACATGAAACTCAACAAATGGTAAATGTACTATGAGAAAGGAGTTAAACTTTTAACTTTTTTTGCAATTCTATTTTCAGTGTTAAGTATTCCCTAAGATAAGAACATGTATGCAGACACGGTAATTTATAACAAATATTGTATCACAATTAATCACACACTGTCTAAACTGCATGTGGGAAAAGAAGATTTATTTAAACTGACAACCACTTGAGATGGACCCAAGCCAAAATTAGTAACTTGGTGCACTCCAGCGGCTACATTTTGTTTTAACCTTTAACTGTCCTTCAAAATTCATTTGATGCATTTCTACAGGGGATAAATTCTCTTTTTTTATTTTAAATCATGGTTGTATGTTCCTTCTCCAACTCATCCCTTGCTGCTCTAATCCTTCCAGCCCCATCAAACACCTTTTCTAAGGCTTACCTCTCCTCCGTTGAGTCCCCCACGGACTACCCTCCACAGCGGGGCCATCACGGGTTGGTTGCTTCCTCCCTCTGAGCACACTCCAGATACCCCGAAAAAGCTTGGTCCGTGGTGTGGGGACTGCAGCGAACCACAGCGCCATCCTGCGCAGCCGGGGCTTTTCCACCCACTGTTTCCACATAGGGTCACAGACAGTGCGATGACACACCTCCTGCACCTGCAGAGGCATGAACATGTGCATCAGTGTCTGATATGTGGGCCCTATCCTGCGAAGATTCACCAGCTGTGCTACCACAATGTGGTAGGCAAACAGTGGCGTATCGTATCCCCCTCTTAAAGAGAGAAGCAGTCCACTGAATGCTAGATCCTCTTTCCCCAGCCAGCTCTCATACGATAAGAGTCTGTGCTCACACTGGGACTGCCAGCATAGCAGGCACTAGTACTACCACTGTGCTACCCAGCAGATCCATTTTTCCTTTGATTTACCCCATCCCAATGGTGTTTTGTTTCCAATCTGTGGGCTCCCTCTAATCTTTCTGTCTGGTGGCTTATCTTGGCTCTTACATGGTTCAGTTATATAGGTCTCCACTTTGTACTTTTTTCCTCCTCTCTGGGCTATCATTTCTCTCTTGACTCTTCGCTATCATTTTTTTTTCATCTTTCGTCTCTTCTCTCATTTTCTTCCGATTTTACTCTTCCCATTCTCTCTATACTGTGACCCTCAGACTTCAGTGCTGCAACAGAATTGTGAGAGACATGACCCTCAACTGAAACTATCAGGTAATGGCAGTCTGAAAAGCTTTAAGTATTTCAGAATGCAGTGATCAGTTACCTTTCCCGTCAGAGGCGGTGCTACCTACAATCCCGCTATATCAGCAGTCTAGGTGTCATGCCTCTGAGTTAGCAACTCTGTACACATCACAACAGCCAACAAAATTAAGCATTCATTGTCATTCTGCAAGTTGCCATTAAGGATTATAAATGAGGGTTACTCTCCTGTAACCATAATTCTAGGAGTGGTATATGGTGAGCATTCAAACTCTGGCAGTCTTCCTTTCCCTTTCAGTCTTGTCAGAAGGTCTTCAAGCCAAGCTCCTCCCATGCACTCGGTGGTATTCTCCTTGGTTCTACCCAGATTACAGATTTCGCACACTGGAAGCAAGGATCTGTATGCCCTTGCCAGGGGAGGTCAGGCTGGTCGTGTGAATGTGCATCATATACCACTCTTACAACTATGGTTACAAGTGAGTCTAACATTCATTTCTAAGGGCCTGGATATGGTGCACTAGCCACACTTCTGGCAGACTCCTAGCAGTTCTTGGGGGGCGCACGCAAGACACATACCTCTACTTGGAGAACAGGGATTGGAGAACTGAGACCCCAGTACTAGCATCCCTGCAGATCTCCTGGATAGGGACATCCCTGAAAGCAGCCACCGAGGCAGCGGTATGTTTGGTGGAATGGGCCCTAAGCTCTACGGGGAGGCTCCCTACCAGCCAACCTGATGCAGGAGACAATCCACCTGCCAACTGCCTGCTTAACTGCCAGTCTGCTAGATGCAACTTCAGCACAGGTGACAAAGAGCTGGCAAACCTCTCCCTGAACTCAAGCTGTGCGCTCCATATAGTAAGCAAGCGCTCACCTCAGGCCCAATGTGTGGAGCCTGTGTTCAGACTCTGAGGTTGAGTTGGTGAAATACACCCGGAGGTTGATCACCTGGTTAAGGTGAAACTTTGAAACAACCTTTGGAAGGAACTTCAGGTTGGGAAGGATGACAACCTTGTCCCTGTGTAAAATCAAGTATGGAAACTCCACCAAGAGCGCCTGGAGTTTGCTGATCCTTCTGGCGGAGGTGACAGCCACCAAGAAGGCGGTCTTCCACGACCGGTGAGAATTGTCACACATGTGCATTAGTTTGAATGGCTTGCCCATGAGCACTACCAGTACCAGCAACAAGTCCCAAGGTGATGGGGGTTAAGGCACCGGCAAAGGACAGATGGTCAAGGCCCTTGAAACAGCGCCCAATCACCTTCTCCTGCACCACTGTCAGCATACTAGATTGTGCCCGGTATGCAAAGAGCTGCCAGGTGCTCCTTGAGGGGTGTCAATCAAAGGCCCAACAGAGAAGAACTACAGGTAGTCCAGGATGCTTGCAATTGGTCAGTATAAGGGGGTCTAGTTCCCTGCCCTGGCACCAAATGGAAAAGCGCTTCCATATGAAGGCATAGCACTAGTGAGTAGACACCTTCTGAGAGGCCTCTACAACATGAAGGACTTTGTCAGAGAGACCCAAAGCCTGGAACTCTAGCTGCTCAGGAACCAGACTGTCAGGTTCAGGGATTGAAGGTCCGGGTGCAATACCTTCCCCTGGTAGCAAGAGATCAGGTCTGGGTGTGGGGGCATGTGCCACGTAGGCCTGCTGACGAGCTCTGGATATCAGAACTCGTGCGGCCAGTCCGGGGCCACCAGGATCATCAGCACCTTGTCACTCTGCACCCTGACCAACACTTTACAGATCAGAGGAAAGGGAGGTAAGGCATATAGGAGGGCCGGGGCCCAAGGCCTCACAAAGGCATCCCCCATCAGTGTTCCACACTGTGGGGGGGGCAGGTACAGAGCAGCCTCAGTTTTGCATTCTCCAAAGAGGCAAACAGGTTGACCTGTGGCGTGCCCCACTGGGAGAACAGGTGATGCACCATCTCCTGATGAAAAGACCACTTATGAGACAACTCACGCACTCGGCTGCAGGCATCTGCCAGCTAGCTGGAGGGTCCAGGCACATTAATTACCAGATCAGCACCCAAGCTGCACATGAGGGTCCAGGTGTGCAGGACTTCCTGACACAACTGGAGGGAATATGTTCTGCCCTGTCTGTTGAGGAAATAGATGACTGTGGTGTTATCTGTCTGAATCCTCATGACCTGACCCTGAACAGATGGAGTGATGGCTGTCAGAGCAGAGATGCACTGGTCATTAGAGTGATCCTCAGCTCTTGGTGAATGAATGGGACTCCTTCCTGCAGGTGTTCCACATCTACCCACCACTGGACAGCATCCCACATTGACTGTGTCACCATGACCGGCTGATACAGGTAACTGAGATGCTCAAAACACCAGTGGGCCAGCTCAATTGCAGAGAGGCATCTGCCAGCAGGCCCACTGGACCACACTGGTGCAGGATATCATGTACCCTATTAGCCACACGAAGTTCCAAACAAGGCGCGACTGCCCAACCTGAAATGATCGGGTAAAGGAAGTAAGAACTGCTGCTCGGCCCGCTGAGTCAGGCCTTGGCCCACAGGGAGGCAAGCTCTGCCCCAATGAAGTGGATGACCTGCGAGGGGTGGAGTTTTGATTTGTCCAGGTTGATCAGAAGGCCCAAGGCCAAATAAGTATGGAGGGCCAGATGCCTGGACCTCGCCACTTCCTCCAGAAAGGAACTGGCAATCAGTCAGTTGTCCAGGCAGAGGTACACGCGGCTCTCCAAGGTGCCTCAGGAATGTTGCTATCACTGCACCCGGTGACCCTGGGGGCTGAGGAGAGGTCGAATGGCATCACTCGGAATTCTTAAAAAGCACCCCTATCAGCACAGAACTGAAGGAACCGCCAGTGGGACAGATGGATTGGGATGTGGAAGAAAGTGTCCTGGAGGTCCAGAGAGCAGAACCACATGCCCTGCCCCAAGGATGGAATGATTTGGTTCAGAGTGACCATCCAGAACTTGCACTTCCTCAGGAACTGATTGATATCATGAAGATCCAATATGGGTTACCACAAGCCAAAGCAGCAGCAGTGTTACCACTTGCAGCGCCGATGACCAGAGATCAGGAGCGACCTCAGAAGTTGGAGGATCAGCTAGGATGGGGGAGGAGGATTGAGTGTCTGCAACTGCTATTCTCCTCCAGGAGAGAGGATGGGTAAAGCCCGCAGCTTGCCTGGCCCCTAGTTAAAGATGGGGCAAGTCACCTCGGTGCCACGACAGATTGAGGATATGGCAGATGTCGCTCAGGAGCGCGTGGCATGCACTATGATATCACTGCACATCACGTCCTTGGGGACTGAAAAGTAGAGGAAAACGCCGGCAGCAGGATGACGAGGAACGCCCTGCAGACTCTGCACATGACCAGTTGGGCACATAGCCAGAACCAGATCTGTTGTGCAGTGGGGCTTGGGGGAACCCGCCGGGGTAGAGGGGGTCAAGCCCAGGGGGGAAGACGGTAGCAGGTAACTCCCACTGGACACTGGGGTGATGGGGCTTCTCCAAACGAGGGCCATCTGGGCGAGGAGAAGTTAAAATATGTATATATCTTTATAGCGCCGCCACCCCCCAATCCATTTGGGAACCAGAAAGTATCTGGAAATGAGGCCCTGACCGGCCATGGAGTCCAGGACACGGGCTACAATGCCTGTTTTAAGGAGCTGAGAGAGATTCTCCTGAAGGGTGGACAGCATGTCTGGGGACACCACGGCCTCCGCGGGGCATGGGCCCAGTAGGGTGGGACAGCCGTGAAGACTAAAGACAGACTGCGACCCACCACGTCGAGTATCCACTTGACTGATGTGATGATGGACCAAGCACGCCAGAAATGGCGATGCCAACCCCTCAACAGGAACCCCAGGCTGATATGGGATGGGCAGGACAGTGACACCCTCTGAACTGTCACTAGACAGGTTTGGTGGAGGTTCCAGCACCAGCCGCCAGAGGAGTGCCATCTCCTCTGCCTTCTGACTGTTTGAGGCCAGAGATGGCAGGCTTAGACTAAGGCCACCAGACCTGAGACTGCCCCAACTGGGACTGCAGTGGCTTGGACTGAGGTGCCAGACAGGGTTGACAATGAAAGGGCTTCTTTTTCAATTTCTGAGCTTTAGTGCCCTTCTTGGGGGACATGATAGAATCCAAGGTAGCACTGTATTTCTCGGTCCCAGTTAAGAGGATTGTTCATCCCTGGACCACACTGGTCAGTACCCAAGAAGGGGACATCCATCAGCTTATATTGGGTATCGCCATGAAGGTGGATATCCATAACGAAGCCCAACGCTGCATGGCAATTGCAGCAGCCATGGACCAAGCACAGGAATCGCCAATGTCCAAGCCGGTCTGCAGCTGTTGCCTGGCAACCAATGTCCCTGGTCCAGGACCATTTTAACCACCAACTGAAGATTCACAGGGACACGGGGAAGAACCTGATCCAGGACATCTACGAGGGCACAGGTGAAGTTGCAAGGAAGAGAACATTGGTTTTATGGACAATTCTATTTCCTTTAATAATAAATAATTCTTCAAACATGACAGGCTTCACCTAAATCAAGCTGGTACCAGATTACTGGGCAAAAGAATCAACAATGTAATTCAGTTTCATTTAAACTGGCAGAGGGGGAGGGGAAAATGGTAAAAGGAGGCAAGAACGTCAAGGATGACCCTGAAAAGGACAAAACTGTACCAGAATGGAAGGAGTGCTAATCAATGCTAGAAGTTTAATAGATAAGTTTGATGAGTTCAAATATTTGTTAATATCACAAAACATCCAGCTGGCATTTATTACAGAAATTTGGTGGGATGAAAAGGACACCTGTGACAAATCTATACAGGGGTATAATTTATATTCAAAATTCAGAGCACATGGGAGGGGGGAAGCATTGCCATGTATGTGCATGGGTCAATAAAAAGCATAGATCAGGAAAAAGATGCTGCTGAGCTGGAGACTCTCTGGGTTAAACTTCTACCCCAAGATGGTTCTAAAATTATAGTGGGGTTGATATACAGACCACCTGGTATCTCGTCAGATGTTGATAAAGCCTTGCAGAAGCAAATAGCTGCTCTGGATCCAGCAGATAGAATAATTACACTTGGGGACCTTAATTTACCCAGCATTGACTGGAAGTTATTAAAGGGAGCAAACAAAATAGACATAGGGCTTTTGCATATTTTGGATCATCTAGGATTACAGCAGAAGGTACTGGGTACTACAAGGGGTGATAATATCCTCGATATTGTATTAACAAATATGGGAGATACAATAGCTAATGTTAGGGTGCACAGCCTGCTTGAGAATAGTGATCATTACACAGTTCATTTTGGGATCAAGGAGTCTCGGGTTTTGATGGAGGAAGGATCCACAACAAAGCTGAACTTCAGTAGGGCTGACTTTGATCAGTTTAGAAGGGAAATTTTACTTTGGGACTGGGAGAAGGATTTTAAAGATCTCTCAGTAAATGAGATGTGGAAACTGGTTCTCACTAAACTAGGGAACCTGACAAATAAATATATACCCAGTTTTAAGAAATACAAAACCACACGGAAAAAGCATCCAAGTTGGATTAACTTATCAATTAAAAAATTGATAGAAAGAACAGAATGTATAAAAAGTATAAAAAAGATAAATCTGAAACGAACTATCAGGCCCTTAGGGATCTCTCTGGGAAAGTGAAAATGGTCATCAGAAAAGGAAAAGCACAACAGGAGATTTTATTAGCGACTAAGATCAAGGAGAAGAAGAAATCTTTCTTTAACCACAGTAATAAATTAAAATCTAGGCCAAGTGCAGTAGGTCCCTTTAGGAATAAGAATGGTTTGGCAACATCAGATAAAGAAATGTCGGACATCCAAAATGAGTACTTTTGCTCAGTTTTTAATAAAAAAAGCTCCCCACTCATTCATAATGAACAGCAGCCCAGCCACTGGCCAAATAATAACAGACCCAGATGAGGTCCTAGAGAGATTACGTAGGGTGACTGTTAAGTCACCAGGGCCAGATAATATCCACCCTAGGGTGATACAAAAGATGGCAGCTCATACATCATTACCTCTAACTTATATTTTTCAATCCTCCCTTGACAGTGGCGAGGTTCCACAGGATTGGAGGGTTGCAACAGTGGTACCGCTATTAAAAAAGGGGCCTGAAACAGATCCACCAAATTTCAGACCTGTAAGCCTGACTTTTTTTTTTTTTTTTAGTTTAACCAGAAGTGACCTGGGAGCAAAGGGAAGTTAAGTGGCTTGCTCAAGGTCACACAGTATGTAAGTGGAAACTGTGGGATTCAAACCCAGGTCTGGTCTGCTGGATGTCACCAGATTTGCAGCTCAGAGCCTTAAACCACTGCACTATACTGCCTCCCCAATTCCCCAAAACTTCTATTATGAGTAAAATATTGGCGGGTATTTTAAAAGAAAAAATTCTAACCTTTCTTGGTGAACAGGGATTGACAGATCCCCTGCAACATGGATTTACAAAATCAAGGTCGTATCAAACTAATCTCCTGTCTTTCTATGAGAAAGTTAATAAAGAGTTGGATGGGAGAAGTTCAGTGGATGTTGCCTTTATGGACTTTGCTAAGGCATTTGATAAACTACCTCACTTAAACACAATGAGGAAGATTAAGTTGGAGACCAATATTATACATTGGATCTCGGAATGGTTGCAGGACAGGAAGCAAGAGGGTTACTATAAAAGGGGCACTTTCAGATTGGGTGCCTATTACCAGTGGGGTTCCGCAGGGCACAGTTCTGGGGCCATGCCTATTTAATATTTACATTTCCACCCTACAAATAAAACCCCCAAATATTTGGCTCTATAAATTTACAGATGATTGTAGAGTAGTCTCGATCATTAATAACTCTGTAGAAGGGACTCGACTGCAAGAAGCAATAAATAAAATCGTATAATGGACCATGACGAATAAATTAAAATACTGCACTTGGGTACACATAACATTGAAACAATTTATAAACTGGGACCAGATCCACTAAATGTGACACAGGAGGAGAGAGAATTGGGAGTTAAGATTACTAACAATTTAAAATTTAGTACACACTGTAATGACCAGATAAGAAAGGCTAACCAAACATAGCAGTTACGTAAGAACTTACCGTAACAGCAGATCTTCGAGAGAGGTTCCTGCAGTAGGTTTTCACATATAGGACTGCGCCCCCGGTGTCAGGGTCCAACGGCAAACTTGTAGCTAGCAATCATCAGTGGGGACTGCCCCCAACGTCAGGTGACATGGAGTCAGCCCGACTATAAAAGGGGGCGCTCCCATGCCCATCCTCCAGTTCTTTTCCACCGGAGACCTAAAGAAAGGTAAGCAGAAAAGGAAGGAGTAACAACTCCTGGGACCTTGTGCCCTAGGCAGGATGAAAAAGAAAAATTTCCAGGAGCTGGGGGGAAGGTGGGTGGGAAACTAGACCTACTGCAGGAACCTCTCTCGAAGATCTACTGTTATGGTAAGTTCTTAAGTAACTGCTATAACTCGTGCGGTGCTATGTAATGCCAGGTCCATTAAAAACAAGGCTGCAATTACAGCAGATCTTGTTGGTACAGTGGACCTGGCTTGCATCACCAAGACCTGGCTGGATGAAAACTCTGGCCCCATATTGGAGGCTGCAACTCCAGCCGGGTACTCAGTGATTCACTGCCAGAGATTGGATCGCAGAGGGGGAGGGGGGGTTTGTGGTCTGTTTTAAGTCCGAACTGGGCCTCACAAGTGTACCAGTTGAGGGGACCCAGTCATTTGAATGTACTGTGGTAGCAGGTGTAGGTTGTAGGATCACTCTCATCTACTGTCCACCCAGGGATGAGAAGCGGTTCCTTCAGGAAGTGGCAGACTTTGTGGTCGACATGGCATTTGAGTCGCCCAGGCTGATGGTCCTGGCTGATTTGAACGCCTGGGTCGATAACGAACTCTCGCGATTTGGCCAGCACTTCCTCCAGTTAATATCATCTCTGGACTTTGCACAGGTTTTTCCACTGCCACCCATAAATATGGTCATTCTCTTGACTTGGGTCTTCCTCCTGGGGGTTGAAGCCTTGGACTTGGGAGTGGAACCAGTTGGATGATCCGACCACTACACCGTGTGTTTCAGTTTTGGCGTCCCCCACTTCGTAGGCCTGCCCCTGTGGAGATGATCAAGTACTGCCCTTTACGAGATGTAAGCTCTGAAGGACTGGCAGCGGTGCTTGACCTATCGATCCTTCCATCGGCAAACAATGACCCAGAAGCCCTAGTTGTGGCCTATAATAAGGCCATATCTACAGCCCTGATGTCATTGCTCCTGTCCAAGTTCATCCTCTCTCCCTTTGCCCTCGGTCCCCTTGGTTTGATCGGCCCTTGAGGGAAATGCGGCGACTAGGGCAAAGGTAGTAGCATTGCTGGTGGAGATCCGCCCTTGATGCCGATCACCTTAGACTGATGGACCATTATCAAATCTATCAATCCGCAATCACCCGTAAGAAGGCAGAGTTCCTGTCCGGGGAGATTGCGGCCACTCAGAACAGACCAGCCCAGCTTTTTTGAACCATGGACAAACTGTGCAACCCAGCCTGTCTACAGGTCCGAAGAGCATTTTTGCAAGTTGAGTGCGAGGAGCTTGCTCAATTCTTTGCGGCTAAGGTGGCTGACATCAGGGTGGAACTCCAACCGGCACACTCCATGGGCGCTACTCTAGACTGGCGTTTGGTCACTGTCCCTTGGTCTTCCTAAAGTATCTTCAACCTGCCGGAGCTTGTGGACATCATGTGGATTGTCCAGGGTATGCGCGCTACGTGCTGTAATTTGGATCCAGGACCAACTACCCCGATTTTGGGTTGTAGTGACATTCTTGGCCCGGTCCTTGCATGGATAGTCTGGTGCTCCTTGGAAACAGGTGAGTTTCCTAGCTCTCTGAAGATGGCGGTGGTGACACCCCTCCTGAAGAAAGCTTCTTTGGACCTAGACTGCAATGCGAACTACAGACTGATCTCAAACTTCCCTTTTTTGGGGAAGGAGATTGAGAAAGTAGTTGCCATACAACTGGAGAACCATTTGACCATCTACGATGTCTACGAGCCTCTCCAGTCTGGCTTTCGAAAGAGGTACAGTACTGAGACGGCACTGGTTCGGGTGCTCAATGATCTCCTGATGGCTAGAGATCGGAGGAACTGTTCCATCTTGGTCCTTCTTGATCTCTCCTCAGCGTTTGACACTGTGGACCATGAGGTCCTGCTTGATCACCTGAGGTTCATCTGTGGCCTGTCAGGTACGGTACTCAGGTGGTTTTCATCTTTCTTCACTAGAAGAACTCAGAGGGTGGTGTCTGGGATTCACTCCTCTGACCCAGTTCCGTTATGTGGGGTTCCTCAAGGAATCAGTGCTGTCCCCCATGTTATTCGCAGTGTACATGATGCCCCTTGGGGACACTGTAAGAAGGCATGGGCTTAGGTTTCACTGCTATGCTGATGATACCCAGCTCTACCTTTCTTTTCGCGCCTGACCAGGTTAGGGCTCTCTCACTGTTTAATAGCTGCCTCGCAGAAATTCAAGGGTGCATGAATTCAAGCTGGTTGAAGTTGAACTCGGCTAAGACTGAGGTGTCGGTGGTGGACCCAGGTCACTGGATAGAGGGGTTGGGAGCGGGGGTTACCCTCAGGACTTTATCTTGGGGGTCTCCCTCTCCAGACTTCCGAGCGGGTGCGAAACCTGGGGGTAATTTTTGACGAGGGTTTGACACTTCGTACGCAGGTGTTGGCCTTCGTCAAATCCTCTTTTTACTATCTGAGGAATATCTCCAGAGTTAAGCACCTTGTTCCGTCCGGTGAATCAAAATCGGGCTTCTGACTTATAAAGCCCTACGTGGACAGGGTCTGGACTACTTGAGAGAGCTTCTGGTTCCTTATTGCCCTGGGCGATCACTTCGCTTGACTGATGAGGGGTTGCTAGAGATTCCAAGGGTTGGTTTAAAATCGTCTGTGGCCCAAGCATTTATGCATGCGGTCCCCACCCTTTGGAATTCTCTACCCTGTCAGTTATGTGAGCGCCTGACCGTGGAGGGATTTAAACAGGCACTTAAAACTGTTTTATGGGTTCGAGCTTTTGGTGATTAATTTATTACTGTTAAGTGTCTACTACTATTTTATATTATTAATTATATGTAATTTTATGCTGTTGTTGTTTTAATGTCTGTGAGGCATCTTGGTACTTGAAAGGCGCCATACAAATAAAACTGAATTGAATTACTTCGAGAGGGTTCCTGCAGTAGGTTTTCACTTATAGGACTGAATACCAAGCAGTCTAAGAAGAAGGAATTGGAGGCGAGGTTCCGGGAGGAGGAAGATGTATGTCAACTAAGGTTTTGCCTTAGGATAGAAGACTTTGCAAAACTGCAAGGCTGAACCCAGCTCTACGCCTAGATGCAATGTCCAGACTGTAGTGTTTAGTGAAGGTGTGGACAGAAGACCAAGTGGCCATTGCACAGATCTCTGCAGTGGACACATTCCTGACAAAAGCGGTAAATGTGGCCACGTTTATGGTGGAGTGGCCTTTAACCGCCCCCAAAAAGGTCTTACCATATTTCTGGTAAATGTACTGAATACAGTTAGCCAGCCACCTAGAGATAGTCTGTTTCGAGATGGCCTTGCCCTGGCACTGGGGCGCAAAGACCACAAAGAGTAAGTTTGATTTTCGAACCTCCTTAGTCCGGGAGGTATAGTACCTCAGGATCCTATGCACATCCAAGGTGTGCAAAAGATATTCCCCCTTGTTGGAATGCTGAGGATAACAGACCGGCAGTTCAACACTCTGGTTGAGAGTTGTTTCTGAAACCACTTTCAGAAGAAAAGAAGGATTAATCCTCAGGACCACCCAGTCCTTGTGGAAAATTAAATAAGGCTCTCTGCAAACAAAGGCCTGAAGCTCTGAAACCCTTCGAGCTAAAGTGACAGCAACTAAAAATAAAGTCTTCCAGGACAGGAAGTGCGTATCACAACTTGCTGCTGGTTCAAAAGGGGGCAAAGTAAGTTTCTCCAACATAAAATTAAGATCCCAGGGAGGACAGGAGTTCCGGACTGGAGGTTTGATGTGAAGGATGCCCTTCAAGAAAGTTTTGGAAACTTCTAGTTGTGCTAGGGTTTTGTCCTCCACCGGGAGGTGGAAGGCAGACAATGCAGTAAGATGGACCTTAATGGAGGAATAACTAAGGCCCAACTCAGAAAGTTGTACGAGGTACTCTAACACCTGGGAAGCTGAGCAAGCAAAGGGTTCCAAGCATTTGGCTGTGGCCCAGATAGAAAATCTCTTCCACTTCATGGCATAGGTGGATCTGTTAGAGGGTTTTCTGGCTTCTACCAGGACCCAAGCAACCTGGGAGGAAACTCCATAATGGAAAATCACTATGTCCACAGGTGCCACGCATGAAGGTGGAGAGACTGAAGACTCTAGTGTACCAGGGTGCCCTGCTCCTGAGACAGAAGGCCGTGAGAGAGTAGCAGAAGGACTGGCGGTTCTAGAGCCAGTTGTTGCAACAGCGGGAACCAAATCTGCAGAGGCCACAGAGGGGCAATCAGAATTAAGTGGGGCCCCTTCTGCTTGAAGTTTCAACAGATCCTTCTGAATGAGAGGAAATGCACATAAACCTCCTTGTCCAAGAGAGACAGTGCGTCTCACCGAGAAGCACCATGCACGGGAACAAGCGAGCAAAAGCTGGGTAGTTTTGCGGTGAATGGGGAGGCGAACAGATCTAAGTCTGGCCAGCCCCATCGAAGAAATAGGCCTTCTCTTACTTCCTGCTTTAATTCTCACTCATGAGTCCTGGCTACTGATTGGCTGAGACCGTCCGCCAGGACGCTGTGCATGCCTGGGACATAGACTGCTGTCAGAAACAGATTGTGCTGAATTGCCCAGTACCATACACTCATTGCTTCCCTGCAAAGAGGGTAGGACCGGGTTCCTCCTTGTTTGTTGAGATACCAGACAGTCGCCATGTTGTCTGTCTGGATCAGAAGTGTTCTCGGGAGGAGTAACGACTGGAAGGCTTGGAGAGCATAGAGGACTGCTCTGGTCTCCAGGACGATGATATGGAGTTGCCGCTCCTGGAGAGTCCACGAACTTTGGGTTTTGTGGTCCCTCAAATGGGCTCCCAACCCATATCGGAGGCGTCTGATGTGAGGGTCTGGGTAGGGGCCCGAAAATGGAAAGGAGCTCCCATTAACAAGTTGGAGAGATCCTGCCACACAGAGAAAATCTTTCTGCAGGCTGCTGGAGATCATGGCCAGTTGGTTCATGTCATCCAACTGCTGATCCCACTGGACTTGAAGAGACCAATGGGTGACCCTCATGTGCAGTCTGGCCATAGGTACAATAGAAATGGCCACTGCCATAAGCCCCAAAAGACGAAGCACTGAGTGTGCTGAGGTCCATCGAGCCTTGCCCACCAAAGAGACCTGAGAAGCTAATGTCTCTGCTTGATCCGATGGCAAGAAGGCCTTGCTCTGGACTGTGTCCAGTGCCGCCCTGATAAATTGGAGGTGATGAGAGGGTACTAGCTGGGACATGGGAAGGTTGACCGAGATGCCCAGCTTGACAAACAGATGCAGAGTGAAAGAGAGAGACTCCTTCAGACTGTCCAGGGAAGGGGCTAAAAAAAGCCAGTCGTCCAGATACGGGAACACAAATATGCCCTTGCGGTGAAGAAGAAAAAACTACTTACCAGAGTAATTGTGTTTCTTCCTAGTGATGCTCAGATATTCTTAACTTTATGCAGTAAGCCTGTAGGGTTGGACTGCCCGGAGAGATGGAACACATGCAAATGATGGAACACTTTTTCTGGTCCCCTGCTCCGCTTGCTGTCCCCTCATCCCCAGGCTTACTCCTCTGGGTGGAGCCGCTGGACAGATGACCTCCCAGAAAACATGGCCTTCTGAGCCCTGGCTTGCCCCCCCATCCACCCGGACAGGGTCATGGAGCCCCCAGGCTGGCCTTTGTCTGCAGCAGGAAAAGTGGAGGAAGGGCTATTAGCAGTCGCCACTCCTAATTTTTCCATGGGGGGCGGGGATGTGCAACGATGCCAGCGTGTGCCCTGCCCCCTTGACATGTGGCGCCGGCCTCGGCACTAACCCAACCTCTGCCAGAGGTTCGCATAGCTCTGGACACTCTTTGCCCCCTCCCCCCGAAGGAGGAGAGCAGTCCCTGGGATGCTCAATCCTTTTCCCCCCAGCCAGCCCTCCGACTTCCAAGTCCATCCCCGAACCCAGGATGTCGGCGCCACATATAGGATGCTTTGCCACTGTGCCAGTGGGCCATCCCCAGAATTGGGACATTTTGACCCACAGGAAGGGACTGGCATAAACCCCAGAATGCTCCAGTGAATGAAGTGCCCAAGCCCACCGGAAGCAGTGCAGAGACTAAAACAGCGACCACCACAGCCTGGGCCACCGCCTGTTCAAAAGCAGCAAGCTGAGCCCGCTGCCACTGAAACGGCCCTGCGGGCAACTCTGGATTAAACTGACAGGTTCTGTTCATCCAGGCGGCTTCAGAAGAGGCAGGCGTAATGGTCCTCCAACGTTGAGGGCTGCAGGTACTGGCACAGGCCTGCAGATTGTACCGAGTCTCGAGGCAATACACGCATGAGGGTCGGTTTGTGACATTTTTGGCTGCAAGCGGCATACTGCTTGAACCCAGGACCAGCTTTCTGGTCATCATGCTCCACACTAACAATGAATTAGCAAAGAAGTAGTTATCTGAAGCACTCAGACTAAATGGGCATACCCCGCATACAGGAGCTGCGAAGCAGGAGATCTGGTGCTTCCAGTGGAAAGGAAGATCTGAGTCACGGGGTGGAGCCGAGGAGGATACCATTCGGATGGGTGGTAGGAAACCTTCAAATATATATGAGGAATAAATAAGGCCAGTACACAGGGATACTTAGAGTAAAGAGGGGGAGAGACACGAGGGTGCACAGCATGAAACTGGAAGGCACTACCATGTCCCTAGAAAAGATCATTAGTTTAAAATTATCATAATTTAATTATTTTGAAGAGCAGCTGACATCGCCCAGCCAGGCAACTCATGCCAAGGGGCTGCCCACCAGAGGAGCCAAGTTCAGTAGGTTTTGAATTTCATTTTCTCTGTAAATGAGTATTTAACTTTATCTGCTCAGCTTGTAACTTCCATGTATGAGCCGAGCGCAGCGGCGCAGCAGCCCCCCCCCCTCCAAAATCAGCACTCTGAGGCCGCTAACTAGGGGACAGGGCTGCATGCGCTCTATGTAGCTATAATAGGACCGGGAGTGGGCTATCTAAATGTATTAAGATTATCTTTGCCGGTAGTTCTACATATAGAGGACGAATATATATGTATATATATATATATATATATATGTATATATATATATATATATATATATATATATATATATATATATATATATATACACACACACACACACACACACATAATACATACATACACACACACACAATAGGGTGAGTGGTAAATGAATGAGATAAAACATGATCATCCACTGCAGTGTGATATTTTTACCCTCTGCTCTACTGTGATGATATGAGGCATTTACACACACAGGTCACAAAAGGTCACTGATATCATCACCCTAGGCAGCTTTCCCCTCAGCATGCAAGAAACACCTGTGCTATTACCATAGACACAAATGCACAACTACCTGAGAGGTCTCACTGCTGCCTACAGCTAACTCAGTGAGCGTCACAAAACACACATATCTCCCCCCTCCAACCTTCCAGCTCATTACTGTGATGCTCTCAACTTGATGCAGCCAGAATTCCAAACAGCACAGCTTCACAGAACAGTCTAAACTACTGCCTGCAGCTAACTCAACTACCAGTGAAACACACTCTCACTTGTTCCTCAAACTCTGATTCTCACCCATTACAATTACTGTGACAATTTAAACTTCACTGCAGCCAGAATCCTAAAGAGCACAATTTCACAGAACACTCTGCACTCTGCCTGCAGCTAACTTAATTACTACTGAAAACAGTATCAGCTGTTCTGACACTCTGCCTCTCAGTTCATTATAATTAATGTGATGCTTTTAACTTCACTGCAGCCAGACTGCTAAACAATACAGCTTCACAAAAGTATGTTTCTCATTCATATCTAAAACTAACTCATTTAGCATTGCAAAACTCACTCATGTGTCTCTCAGAGTTTATAACACTGCCAGCCCATTCAGAAAAGCTCATACAGAATGAGCAAACACATTAACAGGAACAGAACACAAGACAGCATAACAAAACTTCTGAAACTCTTGGCCCTATTGTATATATCGAATACATGATGGAGATCGTGTGCTATGGCAATATTGGGTCACTCCTGCATCGTGAGCTTGGATATCTCACTCTGCAGGAGTGACAATATTTGCCATAGCACACTCATGCCCATCATGTATCCCCTATATATAATACACATACTGTATACACACACACACACACACATATGTGCGTGTGTGTTAGCAATAACACACGATGGGCTGTGAGTTACATTCTGATTAAGGCATGCCTAGGGTCATAGTGAGGCACGACGACGCAGGCCCTAAAAGTGCAACTACTGGAGCATGACCCTCAACCCGGAGTGTTCTCTCACACTTATAAAATGGGTATATGTTGATAACTAACATTTTTAAACAAAAATTACTAACATAAAAAAAAAATCTGGCTTCATGTCAAATAGTCTCTCCACTTTTCCTAAGCTGTTAACGATGCTGTTAATGAACTGGTGTCACTAGGAGTGCTGAAGCGAGACACTGATTCACTACGTCAGGTCGCTGGCAATACCACGATTTTCATTTGGTCTTAACCGGCAGCACGTTACCATCCTCAGTAGTAACGTTCATGGAACTCCCGCTGGAGTCACGCTGGTTGTGGCTCTGGAAGGAGTTAGTAACTGTGGATAAGGAGGGGACGGGAGCAGCTGGGAAGGGACAGTGGGAAGATTTGTAGACTCAACACTTTTTAAAGTGTGTTTAATTACTTTTACGGCTTACACTTTCACTCACTTTCCATGGCCATTGCCGAACAGCGGGTGGCTAACTGATATGTTTTTTTTGGGGGTGCCTGCCATTTTTGGGGGACTTGTTTTTTTGTGTATTACAAGAAGGGAAAAATAGTATAGTTGGGAAGGGATGCCAGACAATCCGATCTGATTGTCCATACCCATTTTATAGATATATGTATAAAAATTAAAAAAATTACACACACACACGGATATATACACACATATATATATTTTTATAAAATGGATAAGAAAAAAAGAAATCAATGGCATTGGACAAACACCATCAGGTGACCGTGCGTATATCACAGCGCGACCGCACACCTACACTTTTACCCCCCAAAACAATTTTGCCATTTTATAAGATACATAACCCACTCCACAGTGTGCTGTCGCACCCTGATATACGCATGCCTTGTGTGGAGTGTGACCGCACACCTAAGAGTGGGTTAGCTATTACACACACACACACATATATATATATATAGACACACACACACACACACACATTACATATCTGTACACACATTTATTTACAATTTGGGTAACGCCTTTAAGCAGAAGTGCTCTTTTCCAAAGGTTCCACGTCAGTAACAAACAGGTATACACAACATAGATACACAGAGGGCTCATCAGTAGCAAACAGATAAAATAAGGTGCAGTATTTACTTCGCACGTGTGTATCTACACATGTATACACATTATGTATATCTATAGAAATACATACATATCTAGATTATATATATGTATATACACACATACGTGTGTGTACTATATACATATATATATATCTATCAGGCTATAGGGAAATGTGGTTCTACAGTTTCCAACCCTACAACCCCACCCTAAAACAAATCAGGGATGCAGTCTTGTTCGGGGCTGTCAACCCTAAAGCTCACCCCATTCTATATACTCCAGAAACATATACACCTAATGGGGTGAGCTTTAGGGTTGACAAACCCAAGGAAGACTGCACACCTGATTTGTTTAGGGGTGGGGTGAGGTTTTAGGGTTGGAAAACCCTAAAACCACGTTTCCCTTTTTTTTCTTTAGCCTGAACCCTAAATGTTGCATTAATGCATCTTCTGAAAATAATTTTCTTACTTTTTAAGACAGCATAATTGTATCCTCATTTGCCTGTGGGAGCGTGCTCCTATAAATACTTTTTGCGATAGTGTAACTGTATCCTTGTTTGCTGTGGGAGCACAGCGCTCCCATCCCTCCAAAGATGTGTACATGTATGTTGCTGTGGACACTTCCATTTGTAGGACAACAGCAACCAAATTTGGTGTCAAATATTTAAAATTACCAAAGTTATGAGCAAGTGCAGCAAAATTTCAACGAATGCGCATAACTTTGCCATTTTTGCATATTTTGACAACACATTTTCAACATACCCTTCTTATGACATCTCATGAACAAGGGCAGTGAAAATTCTCAAACCCCATCCAAAAGTAGATTTCACCAAGCGATCGTGAAATAGCCTTTCAGGACGGATTGACATAATTCCACCACCATTGTTCATGAGATGGGATCTCAAAAAGGTCATGTTGAAAATTTGGTGTAAACATATGCAAAAACGGCAGTTATTCATCAAAGCTGAAAACCCCAATGAAATACACTGAACCGCACTTGCCTTACTTTCTCATATAGTTGTCGGCATTTCTAGCAGCAGAACGTGTTTTCGATCGGAGAGTGGATCTTCGACCCTGGGACCTGTTCAAGTAAGTGAGTGTGTGAGAGAGTGTGGTGTGGGGTGCAGGTGGTGGGGCAGAGGAAGGTCAGGGTGGGCACGGGGTCGGACTGATGAGGGACTGTTTTCATTTTTACAGGTTAACAAAAAAAAAAAAAAGAAAAAGACATCAAGGGACCATTTTATTTCAGACAAGACAGCGATTAGAGGATGGGGGTGCAACTAGACACCAAGGAAATATATAAAAGTTATGTACTCACCATAATTGCTGATCTTCTTGAACATCTTCACCATTGATATACAATGATGGGTTCTCAGCCAGAGGCGCTAGGACCCTGTGTGAGCCAAAAATCTTCAGGAGGGCTAGCGTCAAGGTAGGCTGTTTGAATGCATGGCACCATGACAGCTAGTCTCGCACTGCACAGCCTAGCTCAGCAACAGCCCCCAACCACCTCAGTACCTTTTTTTACCGAGGAATTGCAGCATAATGTAACTAAATAAACACCCCATTTAATAAGGACATAAGATAGCCCTTGCGACCCATGAAATAAGGGTCAACAACAATAACATTGTCTTCCCAGCCCAACCAAACAAGGAGGATGAAGACCAATAACAGAGAAGAGTGAGCCTGGGGGACGGTGGGTGGGCATATGAATCAATGGTGAAGATGTCCAGGAAGATCAACAATTACAGTGAGAACATAATTTTTGTATAATTTCACCATTGATTCACACTGATGGGTTGAGTACTAAGCTCAGACAACAAAATCCCCTGGGCAGGGTGGTAGGAACCAGAGCTCACTCAGGACAAGAGCCCATTCAGGATTGTCCTGCCAAAAGAGGCATGCTACCTGGCATGGACAATCAGGACACAGTGATTAACAAAAGTGTGCACTGGACAGAACAGATCTCTGCCAGAATGGGAACGTACTTGCCCTTCTAGCTTGACCTCTGCCATTAAATAAAACTGCTGAAGGCAAGTGACTATCCATGTGAAGATGCATTTGGTCATAAGTGGCTGACCCAGCCAGTTTGGGGTGAAAGAGACAAAGAGCTGGCTGGACTGACGGGTATCCCTGCGTTCTATCAATGTAGAACCAGAGGGCTTATTTAACCCTTTGTGCAAAGGTGATAGCCACTAAAAAAGCAGTTTTCCAAGTCAGGAATTTGAGATCACAGGTAGCCAGATGTTCAAATGGCTTACGAGTGAGCATGTCCAATACAAGGTTATTGTCCCAGGCAGCGACAGGTTTTCATGCTGGTGAGCCTGGTATGCAAAATACCTTTCAAAAGTCTCTTAAAAAGAGGCACTTGAGCCAGAGTAAGGCTCAGGACAGGCTCATGATATGCTGAAAGAGCACACAAATGGACCTTGACTGAGGAGTACTGTAAAACCGCATCTGAGAGGTCCAGTAAATACTCCAAAACCTTGCCAGGTGCACATCGGAATGGGTCTTAATGGAATTTGGCACACCATTCTGAAAACTGTCTGCATTTGGCGGAGTAGGTCTTTCTGGTAGAGGGCTTACGAGCAGCCAGGAGAATCTTGGAGACCCTCAGAGACCTTGAACCTGTTCACCTAACTCTTCAGGGCCAGGCGTGGAGGTGAAAGGAGTGCAGGCTGGGATGAACCAGAGGCCCCTGTGTCAGAAGGTCTGTCTGCATGGGGAGAGGTCTTGGAGGGCAACTGACAAGTCACTGAGCAGAGGAAACCATATCTGCTGCGGCCAATATGGTGAAATGAGAATAATTTCTCCTCCGTGGCCCTCCAGTTTGAGAAGAAGTCTCTGAATACGAGGAAAAGGTGAAAGTGCATACTGAAAACTATTTCTCTACTGCAGCCCGAATGCATGCTGACAAAAAATGCCATATTCTGGATTTCTGGAGCAGAACTGAGGCAGTTTTGCAGCAACCCATGAAACAAATCAGGGGTGCAGTCTTCTTTGGGGTTGTCAACCTTAAAGCTCACCCCCGAATAGGGTGAGCTTTAGGGTTGACAACTCCAAGGAAGACTGAGCCCCTCACCGGTTTTATGGGTGGGGTGGAGGTTTAGGGTTAGAAACCCTAAAGCCACGTTTCCCTACTTCTGCCTTTTTAGCCTGAACCCTAAATGTTGCATTAACATGGTTTTTAATTGTTCATCCATGCAGAACTATTAACAAAGATAATCTTATCACTTTCATACAACCCTCCCAGCAGGAGGAGGTGGTGTGGGGGGGGAGAAACAATTACAAGATTTAAGAATGCATGGGATAAGCATAAGGGGATCCTGGTAGTCAGGGGAACGGGGCAATCTATTTCCAGGGTAGCTTGAAGAATCCCAGATACGTGCGTTCATGGGCAGACTAGCTGGGCTGAAGGACCTCATCTGCCGACAACATCTATGTAGCCCTGTTCCCTACTTTGTGTTATCAAAGTGCTGATCTTAGGGGCGGGGCTGCAATACTTGACACACACTCGGCTCACACATGAAGTTATAAGCCAAGCAGATAAACTTAAATATTTCTTTGATTACAGGGTAAAAAAATTCAGAAAGTACTAAATGTAGCTCCTCAGGCAGGCAACTCCTTGGCACAAGTTGCCTGCCCAGACTGTAACAGCGTGCCAGCAATTCATTAAACAAAAATGAGCAAAATATTAACTTGTACATACTTGTCAATGCAAACCTTGATTTTAAGCTGGTAATTCAACTCAGGAAACTTGACCAGTAACCTACAAGCAGGGGAAAAAACAATATTACATATGAAAAACAGTTCAGCCCCAGTTTAGTGAACCATGTAAAGCCAAAAAAACGTTAATTCAACGCTAAAGAAAAAAATAACAGTTACATAAGAACTTACTTGAACAGTAGATCTTCAAGGGGATCGTGGTCATCAGTCACATATATGGAACTTCACAGTTGGTGAAGCAGGATCTACACGGAAGATTTTCAGCAGTACCACTGGGCTGCCCACACTGTCGTCTGCCGATGTCACCAACCCTATAAAGGCGTGAGTGGCCCCATTCCCTCCTCAGTTCTTTCCCCTGGAGACTAAGGGAGCAAACCTGTACCATGGGACGGGGTGGGGGGAGGGGATGCCCAGGCCAAAAATTAAAGGCTGGAGACAATGGTCAACCAGTTCTGAGAGGAGAACCCCAAACAGGGGGATGTGGGGAGGGACGGCAGACCTGATGACCGAGATCCCTTTGAAGATCTACAGTTACGGTAAGTTCTCACGTGACTGTTCCATCTTCAATCAATCAATCAAAATGTATTTGGTAGAGCACATTTCTCACTTCGACTCAATGCGCTTTATAGTAAATTCAGAAAACTTTAAAAACAATACAAATAAAATCAGTATGATACAGATATTACACAACAACCTTATTAAAAACCCATAAAAACCTGACTGAACAAGAAGGTCTTTACAGGCTACCTAAACACAATCCTAAAGGGGAGGGGCGGTACACTGTTCCAAAAACCCTTTCATGGAAGCAGAGCAGACAGAGGTTTTGAATAATATGCGCTATTACCTTAAATAACAGTTTAATATATTTTCGGCAACTTTTTTCTAAATGTTGAAAACCAGGAAATATTTTTTCAAGACCGCGCCGATCAGAGGCTAAGGCTGCTGGGAACATGCAGCGTAATAATGTCATCTTAGCAAATCTGGTAGTCCCCAGTATTTAGTCCCTATGGAACCTTATGTACTGTGTGTAAAATTAATGGTATATGTGTACTTTTTTTTTTTTTTTAAACTTTTTTTTTATTTCAGATGTAAACTTCATTGACATTACAGTTGTTGTTTACAGGATGTCAGTTACAGGTGTAAAGTATAGCATTCTATAAGCATGAGGGCAGACCTCAATGGGATAGGAACAAATAATCATCAGGTATACAAATAGGTCTTGATATAGGTGGGGAAAAAACAGCACACCTAGGTCTTCCTTTAGTATCTACTACTTTACTCAGGTCATGAGCAACCAGACTGCACTTTCAATTTATAAACTCAAAAGTTTAATAGAGAGAGAGGCCCAGTCCCCCAAAAAAAATACCATATATACAGAATCTCCTCTCAACCAGGATACAGGAGGTCTCCGAGAGGGGAACCAAACAGGTAGCACAGGGTACACAGGACTGGTACGACCTCACCCGCCGTGACCCTTGCCACAGCACGCTTCCCCCCAGGAGCAATGGTATCTGGTCCGGTCTAAACTGTCTATGTGTATAAACCATCTATTCCATCGGTTCATTAATTCAGAGACCTTATTTTGAATTCTGGCTGTCATATGTTCTAATTTATAGATGATATATACTGTATCCTCCCAGGCTGTGAAGGGGGGAGGGTCAGTGTTGAGCCATAGTCTAGTTATGCATTTTTTAGCTGCCCCTGACAAAATATTAAGGAGGTATATTTGATGTGGGTCTCTGAGACAACGGGGGTAGTGAAGCAATAGACCGATCACTGGTGTAAATGTGCCTAAGAGAGGAAAAAGATTTGCAACTCTGTCTCCGATAGAAGACCAGTATTGTGTCAGGACCAAACAAGTCCAGAAGATATGAGAATGTGTTGCTACATGGCAACCACATTTCCTCCAACAGGAAGAGTCACTTCCCTCAAGGTACTTAGCTGTGATCTGTGGTGTACGGAAGTATCTGGATACCACCTTCCAAGAATACTCTCTCCAGGTGTAAGAGCTGGAGGTTTTGTGTTGCCTCCTCCAGATCCTGCGCCAGTCTTCCTGAGACAGTGCAATCTGTAATTCTGCTTCCCAATGGAAATGTACCAGGTCCATGGGTTGGGTTGGCAACCCCTGTAGGGCTTTATAAAGACGGGAGATCAAGTGACTCTGATCACCGCCCCTTTCCAATTGAATCAGGAGAGGACGGGGGAAGGGTGGATGCTCTGGGCTGCAGTATTTAGGTCTATCTTTGAATTTAAGAAATGATGCAATTGTAAGTATCTATAAAAATCACTTCTCGTCAAGGAGAACTCTTGTTTGAGTTGGTCAAATGATTTAAATACTGCATTTTCATATAATTGGTATGTGTGTCTTAGACCTCTATGGGCCCAGGATTGAAAGGTGCTATCCAAACGCGTCGGGGCCCAGTCAGGATCCTCCGCCGGAATTCCTATCCAGGTCGCCATAAACCTATAGGCAGGATGAGTTAGAAACTTTATCCAAAAACGAAGCATCTCTTTCGAAAATCTGGAAGCCTTCTGTAGTCTGATGATGTTGTTAGGTTGGAAAACTAGTGATTGAAGTGAGGGACCATCTATCAAAGTCTGTTCAATTAAAAGCCAAGGTGGCGCCTGAGATGGAGGAAGGAGCCATGTAGTTATGTGTGAGAGCAGTGAGGCCATGTTGTAATGTACTATATTGGGAAGACATAAGCCTCCATTATCCTTAGGTTGCTGAAGTTTAACCAGTGCTAATCGAGGACGCTGAATCGCCCATAAAAACCGGCTAGTTGAATTGTCCTATAAACGGACATCCCTCCTTAGTAGGGGAAGGGGAATATTTTGCATCAAATAAAGAAGTTTTGGGAGGGAATTCATCTGGATAGATTGAACTCTAGCCATTAATAACGGAAGAGGAGTCCATCTCTGTAAATCTGAGTGTATTTTAGTAAGAGTAGGGGAGTAGTTAGAGTTAGAGTTATACAAGTCAGCTAGCTTAGATGGAATTTTAATCCCTAAATAGGTTAAATATGTTTTGTCCCATTTATATGGGTATTTATCAATGAGACCATGGGGGAAGGGAGGCTGCACCAGGAGGGCTTCTGATTTATTTGGGTTTATAGTATATCCTGTAATATTCTTTATTTCTGCTAATAAAGTAGTTAAGGTTTGTAGTGATTCTTCGGGATGGGTAATGTATAGAAGAAGGTCATCAGCATAATATGCTATTTTATGCTGCATAGAGTCAGAGACCCTGTATCCGTGGAGGCCGGGATTCTGTCTTAACAACTGAGCTATGGGTTCAACAAAAAGAGTGAACTGATATGGGGAGAGGGGGTAACCTTGTCGGGTGCCTCTGTACAGTGAGAAGCAGTCAGAATGTGAATAGTTTAGCTTCACTACTGCCTCTGGATCTGTGTATATGCCTTTCATCACATCCATAAATAGGATAGGGAATTTAAATTTTTGTAGGGCATGTAGAAAATCCCATGAGACCATGTCAAAAGCCTTTGGGCATCTAGGCTTAAGATCAGGAGGGGGACTTTGTAGACAGAGCATGATCTATAAGATATAGGGTTCTTTTGATATTGTCCGTTGTCTGCCTGCCTTTGATAAAACCAGATTGATCCGGATGTATCAAAGAAGGGAGGATATGGTCAAGCCAATGTGCCAGGATACTTGTATAAATTTTATAGTCCTGATTGAGTACCGAGATAGGGCTGTATGAGTCACAAAGACGTGGGGGGTTTTTGGGGCTTCAAGATCACTGAGATGGTTGCTTTGTCTCCAAGAAATTGGAAAAGAGGAGGTGGTGTGAGCGTTTTGTAGGGCATGAAGAAAGGGGGTTTGCATTAAGTCCCATGTGCCTTTGTAAAATTCCACTCCATAGCAATCAGGGCCTGGGGATTTTCCATTTTTGAGGCTAAGAATTGTGTTTTGAAGCTCTGTTTCTGTGATCGGAGCTATCATTTCAGTTTGTTGTGATTCTGACAAAGTAGGGAGGTGGAGTTGGGAAAGAAAAGTTGAAATTTTGTGAGGATCAGGAGCCCTCTGAGAGGAGTATAAATTCTGGTACTACTTCTTAAAGGCATCTAGAATATGCGAAGTCGAGTATCTGAGCCGGTTGGAAACGGGATCTCTGATTTTGGTAATGGTGTAATTTTGTATTTGATTTCGGAGGCAATATGCCAGGAGTCTGGAAGCTCTCGCCCCAACCTCATAATATCGCTGCCTCAACCAGGCCAAAGTCTGTTCAGTTTTGGCTGTCAGGATCTGTTGAAGTTTGTTCTGTGTTTGGACTATCATGGGTAAAAGATCTGTATCGCCCTGCATATGAGCCTGCTGGAGAAAGTCAAGTTCCTCCTGTAAGGATATTAATTTACTCTTGGACTGTTTTTTCTTGTGAGAGGCATAGGCTATTATGTCGCATCTAATGACTACCTTCAGTGTGTCCCAGAGAATTTTGGGGGATCTGGGGGGAAGAGTTATCTCTAATAATTTCTGGGATACGTCTCTTCAGCAAATCTTGGAATTCTTTATCCCTAAATAGGAATGGATTGATGCGCCACTGGGTATTTATTCTTTTTTAATATTGAGTTCCAAAGTGATGTGGGCATGATCCGATAAAACAATATTTAGGATCTCAGCGGATCGAATCAGATCCACATGTTCCTTACCCATGCAAAAGTAATCAAGTCTAGAATAGTGTTTGAAAGCATGAGAATAGGAGAATTTCTGAGGCGTGGGGTGTAACTGCCTCCATGTGTCTTATCATTCCCACATCCCGGATAAGGCGTCGAAGGTGCTTTTGACCAGATGTCTGTGGGGAGGGGTGAACTGCTGAGGAGTCTAGCGAGGGATTAAGCTGACAGTTGAGATCACCCCCTATAATTAAAACACCCTGTTGCCTGGTAAGGATGGTATCTACTAATTTTTGGATAGATGAGGCATCTGAACACGGCAGGATGTAGAGACTGCACACTGTTAGGGTTTGATGGTTCAATTTAACCACTGCTAGTGCCAGCCTGTCCTCTCTGTCGATGTACTGATCAATTAACTGTAGTTTTGACCATTTTGGAATCAGAATTACTGAGCCCCTTTTCCTACCCCTCTGGTAGGAGGATTCTATTATATGTGCAAATCCAAATTTAAGCAACTTTTGGTGCTCCGTAGTGGATAAATGAGTCTCCTGCAGTAAGAGGATATCTAGGTTTAATTTTTTAAGTGCTCGAAGTGTTCGATCCCTCTTGATGGGGCCGACCAGTCCCTGTTTGAGAAGGGGCATCAGGCTAAGCAGCGTGACCATGCAAAATTGTTTGTACTGGACAAACAGATTGAGGTCCTTCAGGTCTAGAGTGGGCCTCAGGTCTCCAGTTCTTTTAGGAACCAGGAAGAACCTGGAATAAAATCCCCTGTTCCTCTGGTGGCTGGGCACAGACTCGATGGCCTTTTTACACAGCAGGGACTGTACCTCCTCCCGGAGGACAGACAGGCGAGTCGGGGTATAGGTGGAAGATACTAGAGGAGTCTCTGGGGGCATCTCTAGGAGTTCCAGAGTGTGACCCCTCTCTATAATCTGAAGAATCCAGGCATCTGAAGTGATGGTTCTCCACTGATTGAGATGGAAGGAGAACCGACCTGCGACCCCCAGCTCTTGGTCAGGGACCAAAAGAGGGGGTCTAGCAAGGAATCTAGCGGAGGTGGATCCAGCTGCTGGGGTTAAACCATCATCCCAGGGTGCTCTGCTGCAACGCTAGAAGAGGAGGGGGCAGGCAAGGCAGAGGAGGCCCTTCTCTTGCCCTGAGGATAGGAGGCTGCTCTGGACTTGTGGGACACCTTGCAAAAAGGAGTGCACTGTCTGCTCCTAGGCTGCATGTGACAGACAAGTGGACAGACTTGATAGTCCTGCTAGATATCTGTAGGACACTGATGAGGCCCTGAACGTCTGGCCCAAACAGCTTTTTTATTTTTATTTATTTATTTTTTGTTGACTGGGTAAGTGCACTAGACAAATTCTGCCTATTTTCAGGCACAACCCGGGGGAAGGGGATACAGATGAATGCTTACTGACCTTGAACCAGATTAAGCTGTTGGTGGTATTTTTAGTGAACGAGGGAAATTTGGCCAGGACACCAGGGAAATTCCCCTGCTCTTTTCGATAAGTGCCATGGGATCTTTAACAACCACCTGAACTACCACCAATCCAGGCAGATGGGACCTCGGTTTAACGTCTCATCCAAAAGACGGCACCTCAGAAGTGCAGCACCCATCTCATGCTGCACTACAGTGTCAGTATTGGGATATTAACCCAAGTGCCAGATGTGAGAACTGAACCCACAGCCCTCTGATCTCCCAGCCTCAGAGGCGAGTGTCCTACCTACTGAGTCACTGATACTGACATGTGGGGCATTAAGCACATTCTGCTGGACATCTGTCGCAAAGCAAGAGACCCTCAGCCAGGAGAGCCTACAAAGGCAAATGCCTGTGGCAGGAGCCCTGGTACCAGTATCCAAGATATCGTACACGGCCCTGAGGAGTTGCTTGCTGATATCCTCTGCATACTGCAAGCATTTAAGAACCTCCTGTTTCTGGGTACATTCTGGGAGAGCCTGGACAGCCGCTTTGCCCTCCTTCCAGATGGTATTCTGGTATTTGATCATATGAGAAAGGTATCTGGCAATCCCCAGCCCCAAGGTGGAGGAGGCATATACCCTCTTACCCTAAAGGTCAATCCTCTGGGATTGCTGGTCATGGGGGAGGGAACTGAGGTGCTTAGGCACCTTAGACCGGTCACGAACTGCCTTGATGACCACAAAATCAGTCCCAGGTTGGGTAGCATGGTAAGAAAGACCCTGGGGGGCATGATGTAACTTATCCGCTCTGCTGGGCATGGCCGGGACCATATCAGGTCTGTGCCAGGCGGCAGTAGTGGCATTCCCCAGGGCTGGAAGGATAGGAGGTATGACCATAGGAGGAGATTTCCAGGAAGTCCAACAACGCCTGTCTGGTGGCATCCTCTTCCTCAGTAACCCATGGCGGAGGACAGCTGCTTCAAGACAGTAAAGAAAATAGGGTCCTCTGGAGCAGACCTTGGAGTATGCTTGACAGAGTCCTCACTCACAGGAGGAGGAGATGGGGACTTGTGAGGGGAGGCGAAGAAGTGGCAAAAGTCATGGAATGGAAAGGAGAGAACAGGTTACTATGAAGAGAGAGGGAGCGGGCATTTGTGAAGGGTCTTCAGAAAATAGTTTTGCACTGCTTGAGAGGAAGAAGGTGGAGGAGGGAAATTCTGAAATTAGAGGAGTAATTGATAAATACCTGGACCAAACCGGAGCGGGTGGAAGTTCTGCTGAAAGAATTGCAACAGGGACAAAAGGGGAAATAATGTGCAGGAGGAAGAAGAGGAGCCAGAAAGGAGAGAGGGAGATGAATGGAATCAAGCAGGGAGTAAGAGTGGTGGAATCTTAGTGCTAGGGGACTCAATACTAAGAGGAGTCAGGTGGGGTAGCAAGGGGGAGAGGCATAGTCGCATTTGGGTGGAGGCCATGCCAGGAATGACAGCAGAAAGGGTGGGACAATCTGTTCTGAAATATGCTAGAAGGGGTAGGGACAAGCCTCATTTAATTATACATCTTGGGACAAACGACCTGGCTGACAAGACGGCAGATATAGTCCGGAGGAGGTTTGAGGAACTAGGACAATTATGTGAGGGGGCAGAAAGATCAGTAACTTTTTCTGAGATACTTCCAGTGCCCAAGGCAAGCACAACAAGAAAGCTGAGAACAGAGAAATTTAACAGATGGCTAAGAACCTGTGTTGTGCTAAAGGGTATGGGCTGTTGGGGACCTGGGAGGACAGTAGTCTCTATGCCAAGGACAGACTACACTTGAGTGAAGAGGGATAGAAAGTGTTGAAACAGAGGATGGAGGAGTACATAGAGGAAGTAGGGAATTTAAACTAGGAGCGGGGGGTGGCAATTGGGCAAGAGACATGCAGAGACCACAGGTTGGGAAACTATATGAGCTACCCCCCATAACAGTGACAAAGGACAAATGGCAAGTACTACTGGTGATGCTAGTAAAGGAGGGCAGGATGGGAGAGGGGGAAAAGGGTGGAAGGTGGTTACCCTTAATGCTAGGAGCCTTGGGAGGAAAACTGCAGAGTTACAGGTGGACATTGCAGCCATCACAGAAACATGGGCCACCCAATACAATGACTGGGACCTGTCTGTACCAGGCTACAGGTTATTTCGTAGGGACAGAGGGATTGGGAAAGGAGGGGGTGTGGCACTATATGTGAAGGAAGGACTCAAGTGTGTAAGGGAGGAAGGGGAGGAGGGTAGTACGGAGTCAGTTTGGATGCAAATCCAGATTCCAAGAATAGGATTCTTAGAATGGGAGTGGTGTACAGGCCACCATCTCAGACGGAGGAGTTAGAAAGGGAACTAGTGGGACAGATCAGGAGGACCTGCGAGAAGGGTAGTGTGGTGATTGTGGGGGACTTCAACATGCCAGGAGTGGACTGGAGTACCCCAACAACCAGGAACAGAAGGGAGCAGGTACTGCTGGATGCCTTCCAGGACAGCTTCCTGCTGCAAATGGTCAGTGAACCAACCAGATTAGGGAATACCCTTGACCTTGTGCTGGCAAATGGGGACTTTAAGACAGAACTTATGGTGGAGGAACCGCTGTCAGGGAGTTACCACCACTCAGTATGGCTCACACTGGATATGGGCAAGGAAGGAGTGGAATCTGGTAAAAGAGTGCTGGACTTCAGGAGGGCCGACTTTGGGAGGATAGGGGAAGTGGTAAAAGGGTACCTGGCCAGAATTCAATCTAGTATGGACACTAATCAGAGGTGGGAGCTCATAAAGCTGGGGATAGTGGAGGCAACCAAAACCTGCTACAAGGCCCAGAGCAAGAAGGCTAGGGCTAAGAAACCGAGCTGGTTGAGCAAGGAGGTCATGGAAAAGGTAAGGAGGAAAAGAGCTGCCTTTAGGAAGTACAAGAAAACAGGGAGAGGGGAGGACAGGGAGGAGTACTTGACTGAATCGAAGGAGGTGACAAGGGCAGTAAGGGGAGCCAAAGCATCTACGGAACTCAGGATAGCACAAGGCATTAAGAAGGGGGAGAAGGACTTCTTCAGGAACATCAGGGAGAAAAGGAGCTGAAGGACCACATAGTAAGGATTAGGAAGGAGGGGGGTTGGGTGGAAGCAGGGTATGATAAGGCAGAAGCACTAAATGAGTATTTCTGCTCAGTATTTACTAAAAAGAAGAGAGGGTTGACACCCAAGGAGGGAAAAAATGGCAGAAACGGGGGGTGACAGATGGGGAAATCATGGAGGGCAGAGTTTTGGAGGGTCTGAAGGCACTGAGGGTGGATAAGGTGCCAGGCCCAGATGGCATCCACCCCAGGGTCCTGAAAGAGCTGGCAGAGGTCCTTGCAGGACCTTTGGCAGACCTATTTAATGCCTCACTACATTCTGGGTGTGTACCTCAGGACTGGAGGGTGGCTCATGTGGTGCCCCTCCACAACAGTGGCCCCAAGGATGAACCGGGAAACTACAGACCAGTGAGCCTCACATGCATCATGGGTAAGCTAATGGAGACTATCCTGAAGGAGAGGCTGGTGGCCCTCCTAGAGGCCAAAGGACTACAGAACAGCAGACAGCATGGCTTCATATGGGGCAGATCCTGCCAAACCAACCTGGTGGAGTTCTATGACTGGGTAACTAGGCAACTGGACAGGGGCCATGCAGTGGATGTCCTGTATCTGGACTTCAGTAAGGCATTCGACTCTGTGCCGCATGGAAGGCTTGGAAGTAAGTTAGTAGGCAAAGGGGCAGATGCAAAGCTGGTGAGATGGGTAGGGAACTGGCTTCAGGGAAGGCAACAGAGGGTGGTGGTGGGTGGGGAGCTCTCACACCCAAGGGAAGTGACAAGTGGTGTTCCACAGGGCTCGGTGTTGGGACCAGTGTTGTTTGGGATATTCATTGCAAACATATCATTGGACATTAAGAGCAAGATCAGTCTGTTTGCTGATGATACCAAGGTAGGATGACCTAGGGGGATGGCAGGGGTAGCAGGATGATCTGGCAAGGCTTGAAACCTGGTCAGACACCTGGCAACTGGGGTTTAATGCCAAAAAGTGCAAGGTGCTGCATTTTGGGATGAAGAACCCAAGGAGGAGTTACCAGCTGGGGGGAGTGCAGCTAGCCCAGACAGAGAGGAGGAGAAGAATCTGGGGGTGCTCATTACAGGGTCAATGAACAACTCGGCACAATGTAGGAAGGCAGCTGCCAAGGCCAACAAAATGCTGGGTCGTATTGCAAGGGGTATATCCTCAAGGAGGTGATTCTGCCACTGTATAGGTCATTAATTAGACCGCACCTGGAGTACTGCGTGCAGTACTGGCGCCCGTATCTGAAGAGGGACATTAAGTTACTGGAGGGGGTGCTGCGCAGGGCGACAAAGATGATCAGGGGGCTGGGGGACTTATCATACGAGAGGAGGCTGAGAGAGTTGAACATGTACTTACTGGAGGAGAGGAGAGACGGGGGGGATATGATTGAAACCTTTAAGTACATGAAAGGAATAAACAAGACAGGTACAGAGGGGCTGTTCAAAGTAAAGGGGGGAAGGGACACCAGGGGCCATGATATGAGACTGGAAGGAGGAAGGTTCAGGAGGGAGATGAAGAGACACTTTTTTTTTTTTTACAGAGGGTGGTGGCTGGGTGGAATGCATTACCTGCAGAAGTGGTATCCAGTAGAACAGTGGACTGCTTCAAAACGGGATGGGACAGGACAAGGTGGAGGGTCAATGAAGGGGAAGGCTGGACGGGAGGGGCAGCTGCAGAATAAGGGATGCTAGCTGCACATTCGTGCAGACTTGATAGACCTCTAGGCCTTTATCTGCTGGCAAATTTCATATGTTCGTGTGTTAGTATTTTCTGTCCGCAGGGACAACAGCAAAACCTGGGGGACGACTTGTCTTCCATGTCCGATGCGCTCAGATTGGAATCGAAAACTCATACAACTTTCAAAGAAAGCGATTGCTGTGAAAACCGTCGATTAGTATCCAGGGCCTACGATACTGCAGAAGTAGCATGAGAGAACCTGAATCTTCCAGTGGAAAGGAAGATCTGGCGTCATGGGGCGGAGCGGAGGTATTTACCACCGGTGTTGAGTGGGAGGAACCAGCTTGAATACTTCCGGCCAGATTTAAAGGGGAAAGGGACATGCCAAAGAGTGTGGATGAACAACATATCCACGCTCCTAGAAAAAATGTTTCCCAGAATGTGAATGGCTTGCATTCTCCTGCAAAGTGATACAAGATCATACAACACCTGGGAAAACAGAAGGCAGATTTGTATTTTTTGCAGGAATCCCACCTCTCAGTAACTGAGCATTCCAAGTTGCACTGGGGAGGCAGATATCGTGTGATAGCATCCTCTCACAGAGGGGTCGCAAGAGGGGGACAGCTATTTTAATCCCAACTGCAACTCCACTGGAAATACAGGACATCTAACTAGACCCACTGGGTAGATACGTGATCCTTCCATGATCACTCTAAGCTCAAACAGTAACTCTAGTTAATACATATCTGCCCCCACAAACATCACCACCAGTGGTTCGGACCTTTTTACAGCATGTGATGGATGAGGCTCAGGGGGGTCCTGACTATGGGCAGGGATTTTAATATCCCCTTCCATCCACATCTTGATTCTTCTAACCCCAACTCGAACAGGCTTTCTAGGGCCACTAAATATTTAAAGGGGAATTTTACCTTTTGGGGTATCAAGGATGCCTGGAGGAGACTTTTTCCATCAGTTCCAGGATACACTTTTTTTTCCGGGAGACACGGCACTTACTGTAGAGGCTGGAATTTTTTTTATTACAGGGGAACATCTCACCCTGATACAAGATATACTAGTCGAACCAAGGGTACTATCTGATCATAATCCCGTAATTCTAAAAATTTATCTGGGTAAACAAAAGAAATTCAGGCTCTGGCGATTCAATGTGTCCCTCCTACGGGATCAAGAATTTCAGGACCATTTTAGCAAGTGCATCCCACAAGTAATTCAAGATAATTCAACCCCTGAAGTTTCTCACCCAATTCAATGGGATGCTTTAAAAGCAGTTATCTGGGGAGGAGATGCTAGAATACGCTTCCCGAAAACAAAAGAAAATGAATGCCAAGCTAAAAGTTTTAACAGATCATCTAGCTTCATGCCAACTCTTACATAGGGAGGGTGATGTAGCTCTCCAGCGCTGTATCAGAAGTTTAAAACACCGGCCCGGTGGCACTGAGGGTTGAGGCATGGGACGCCACACCTTGCACGACGCCAGCGGCCCAGGTTCAGGAGCAGACTCGGGGAGCTGGGGGTCGGCCGGGGAGAGAATGATTGAGCGTCCAACGACACCTCACCTTCTCTGGGGAGAGGGCAGGGATTTAACCCGGGAGCGCGGTGACCTCTGGCGGAGGCAGGGGGCATGACAGCGCATCTGCACCTCGGGGGTTTGACTGGTCGTGGGCGGTGGCCTGTAGACCAATCACCTCTAGGGCCTGCATCATCTAGGGGGAGGACGTTGCGGACGTCGGCGCTGCCTTGCTGACGCAAGGGCTGGCAACGTCCCTTACAGAACAGAAAAAAACACCCCTCAGAGCCGGGAATATGGAGCGCCAAGCCGGGTCCCGATGTGCCAGTGCCTGCCTGTCACCCTAGGATCCTGACAAGACTTTAAGGATTCGGGGGCTGCCCGACCCCGCCCGGGGAGGTTTGCCGAGGCCGGATGGAGGGACCGGAGGTGGCAAGGTAGGCACTGGTCGGGCAGGCTCAATGGGCAACTCCCGATGGAGCGGCTCTGTGGGGCAGTAGAAGGGGAACAATAGAAATTTCAAAAAAGAAAAAAAGAAGCCTAAAACAAGAAATACAACAAATCTTAGACTACAGAACTCTCCAGAGCCTGAATTACTTAAAACAATATAATTACGAAGGTGGAGCCAAACGAGCCAGGGTTTTGGCTCGGAAACTTAGAACTAACAAACAAGCCTCGACTATTTTAAAAATATGATCCAGTTCTTCTGGTACAACCACTTACAAGGAAGAGCAAATTAGACAAGTTTTCACACAATTTTATGAAACCCTATATGAAGCCCTCCACCTACCCCAGACACAAACTGCGGTGATACATGCCTTTTTAGACAAGCTTCACCTTCCCAAGTTGTCAGAGCAACAAACCTATATTCTGGAATGGCCAATAAGACCAGAAGAGATACTTCAAAGGGATAAAGATTTAAAACCCCCTGAAATGTCCTGGCCAAGAAAGTTTTAGTCCAGAGTGGTGTGAGGCGTTTGCGCCACAACTGCTTCCCAGTTTTCTAACGGCCTGTCGGGCTGTGGCAGCAGGGGAAACCCCACCACCCTCTTGGGAGTTATGCTGTTCTTTCTCCTCTACTTAAGCCTGAGAAAGATCCCACTCTTCCATCGTCTTACCGTCCCATTTCTATTTTGAATGTGGACTATAAAATATTTATGGTTGTATGGGCCAAACAGTTGGAACCCATACTTTTACAGCTAATACACAGGGACCAATCGTGTTTCATCAAAGGAGTACATCGGACAATATACGTCGAGTCTTGCTCCTCTTGGAATATATCCACGCCAGAAAGATCCCCTCCACCATAGTAAGTTTAGATGCTGACAAGGCGTTCGATAAGCTAGGATGAGAATTTTTATGGGCTACCCTCTCCAAATTCTCCTTCCCTGATTCGTTCCTTTCCTGCTTGCAAAATATTTAGTTGCACCCGAAGGCCTATATTCGAGTTAATGGCTCCTTGTCTCAACCAATACCTATACACAGGGGCACGAGACAGGGATGACCCTATCCCTTCTACTATTCACCCTTTACATCGAGCCTTTGGCTGAAGCCATCAGAAGCAACACTCAGATTGAGAGAGTCCCAGTGGGTCAGTGAGAGCACAAGGTCACTTTGTTCGCCGATGACATTCTGGTGACGGCCTTTTCCCCATAGACCTCACTCCCTGCGTTGTGGGAAACCCTGGAACATTTTACTGCTGTCTTGGGTTTTCAGCTTAACATAGCTTAAACAGATCTTCTTTTATTATTCTTTACCCCTTCTTTAGCTCTTAAGAATAAATATCCAATAAAGTGGTACCAAACAAAATTCATGTATTTGGGAATCCACATTCCAAGAAATTTAGATAATCTAGAGTTATTAAACTATGAACCCCTATCTATCCAGATCCAGTCGGATTTGGTGTGCTGGTCTAAATTACTGCTAAATTTCTTCCAAAGAATCAAAACTATTTGAATGATAATATTACCTAAAGTTTTGCATTTATTTCAAAATATCCCTTCCTTCTCATCTAAATTTTATTTTCAGTCATGGGATAAAACTATATCGAATTTTATTTGGAACGGCCGGAGGCCAAGAATTAGAATGTCTCTATTACAGCTCCCGCTTTCTCTTGGTGGAGCCAACCTACCTAACTTGTCATTTTATGCGTTGGCAGCCTTCTTGAAAATATCTTTATGGTTGTCCCCATCACATGAAGTGCCCTGGAAAGACCTGGAATTTGCAATAAATGACTTATATGATATTAGCAAGATAACTCTCTCCACAGCAGCCAAGATACCACCTATGCGAGATTACACACCTTTCATGGCCCAAATTTTAAGACTATGGTATAAGTTAAAAACACATAAAGGCTTTGGGGCACTTTTTTTTTTTTATTAAACACACATTTCGGGGATGATAAATTTTTGCTGCCAACTACAGATCGTATTTTTTCAAAGGGGAGGAGAGTGGGTCTCCAATTTTTTAAGCAATTCCTCTCTCCGATAGGCATCATCCCATTTGAAACCCTTAAAACAACTTACGATTTATCAGATACTGACTTTTACAGATATACCCAGGTTAAAAATTATATATTGTGCCAGAGAGAGGTAATTTCAAGGTTACCAGATCCCATTCCGGTGGCGTGGAGATACCTGGAGAATCATGTTAATGAACATGTGTGGGACATTTATACAAAATTCTCCGGGAGGGGATGGGTGATTCCTCGCTTACCATTTTAAAAAGCTGGTGTAAAGATGCAGAATTAGACATTTCTGAGCAGGATTGGTTGCGCGCATCTCCACTTGCATGTAAAATAACCCATTCTATTAAATGGCGTGAATTTGCATGTTAGTGTCGCAGTTGCTTTTTTCATTCACCACCAATTCTAACTAAATACCTCCCTGCTCACTATGGCAGAAATGCCCATGCCCATACGCCAACCTTACGCATATCTTTTGGTCTTGTGCTCAGTTAACACCAAATTGGTGTATACTGCAACAGGAGTTCTCTGATTGTTTGGGGGAGGTGATAGAACTTACGGTTGAAATAGTTCTCTTATCTATATTTCCTCCCCATAGACCTTCCTGGCATCAAACCCTACTACCTATTTATATTTTAGCCGCAAAGAAGGCTATCACCAGACGTTGGAGATCTACTATTATTCCCACTTTAGGAGACTTGGGGGGAGGGGGGGTCTCATATCTATTACATGGAATCCCTCACGGCCAGACTCCACAATAAATACTCGGTGTTTGAGCTGTTGTGTAGACCCTGGGTGATGTACTTGTCCAGGTATGATCCGGACTTTATCCGCTGAGCCTCTCCATGAAACAGTGATTCTCCTCTTATTAGGGGAGACTGGACCGCAGGAGGGCTTTTAGTGTAGCCTTCACTTCTGCAACAAGTATTCTATTTCATGGAGGAATAAGACAGACTAAATTTTTGAGAGGTTGTATACCTGCTGAGTTAACAATTCAGTCATTCTATGAAGAATTACATGTACACAGGAAAGAGTAAAATTGTATATTTATTTTTAAATAAGCACTAAACCAAGAAAAATAATTACTGTAACAGATGTACCAAAAAATGACTGTATAACGTACCTGTCACCTCTTAATAAAAATAAATAAAAAAAACTGGAAAACGTCTGTTTCAAAAAAGTTTTATTAAATAAAATAAAAAATCCAATAGCAATGTGTCTCACATTCTTGCTGAAAGATTTTTCCTGTAACTGAAAGTTTTCATCTTTACAAGCAAAAAGGAAAAGATGACCTACTCTATCACTCTTTGTCAAAGTCTGTTACAAAGCAGAAGTCCCATCCTTGTATTTTATATCTGACTAACTAGTCACCTACAGAAATGTTCTAACCTTATTCCTTCATAGATTTTTAGGAGGTATATCACATTGGAACATATGAGGGAGAAGGATACACATATTTATCTTGTTTAATTAAACTCGCTTGCTGAACCAGCATTTTGCTTCTTTTTTCTCTTGCTGCTTCTGCTATTACAATTGTAGGCCTACATGGCTCTAGGGGATGTGCCAGCAGCACACAGCCAGGACACAAGCTCCGTACGTGTGCTGCATCCCTGGGATGCACAATCCACTACCTGACACTAAGCAGACTGTAATGGGATGCAGCATAAGGGTGCCAGAATACAACTGCATGTATTTTGGGGGTTTTATTAGAGACCTGAGAAATGTTTTTATTTTGAGCCTCTAAGAACCCCTGTCCCATTCTCACCGAGATCCCTGGTACTCCACTGGACCTTGTTCTTATTCCCTCCTATTCTCTCTGTTACCCATATATTAACAGGAAGCTATCTGTACTTAGGATCCCCCTCTGTAGGTGTTCCAAAAGTTTCTCTGAGTTCTATATGTGATCTTTAAATGTACAGCTCAGACTTGGGGCGGGGGTCCTTTGGGAAGATATGAAGACCTCCTGGGTTTGGGGGGTCCCATGAGAAGGACTGAAGACCTGCTGCTTTTTCCGCCTCAGCCCTTGTCACAAGCTGCTGCACTGGCAATGTAGGGAGGAGAGTCGGTCTCTGGTGGGGGAAAGGCCTGCTGCAATGCGGTTGATGACTGCCAAGCACCCCTCCCTCTACCTAATGTCCTCTGATGCCCCGAGGCTGCTTGCACAAATTACTAAGTGTACTGGATGCTTTTCCACCAGGCAACAGACAGCCGCGTGATGGGACTGGCCTAAGCCTGTGGAGATGCAGGCAACACAGTAAGCCTTTGGGGGCCAGCAGAGAGTCCAAAATGGCAGTGAGGCTTAGGTTACGCCCAAACAAATGAGGTGGTAGGGGTCAGGGGAGCAACCCCCCCCCCCAAAAAAAAAGTACAGTTATGTAGGAACTTACCATAATAGTAGATCTTCGAGCGAGGTTCCTTCTGTAGGTCATTACATACAGGACTAGCGCCACCTGGCATCTGGGCCGCATGGCAGACTTTTCTAGCAATACTTGACGGGGGACCGCCCACCCAACGTCACATGACAGACGTCAACGTGGCCGCATATATTGGGCAGTCCCCATGCCCGCCCTCCAGTTTTCCCACCAGAGCTAGGTAGAGGCCTGACAGCACGAGTAAACAGGATTTGAAGTCCCTGTGTAAGAAATAAACTGAGGGGAAGGAGGGAGGGAAAAATATGACCTACTGAGAGAACCTCTCTCAAAGATCTACTGTTACAGTAAGTTCCTACGTAACTGTACTATCTTACTTCGAGAGGGTTCCTTCAGTAGGTGAGTACATATAGGACTGAGTCCCAAGCAGTCCCTCCAAAGACAGACACAGAAACAAGGGAGGAGGAGAAAAATACCGCCAACAGAAACTGGGAACAGAAATAGACCCAGCCTAGGACAGAAGGCCCTGCATGACAGCTAGGCCAAAGCCTGCCCTCCGCCTAGAAGCAATGTCCACACTGTAGTGTTTAATAAAGGTGTGGACAGAACTCCAGTGGCTGCAGCTCAGATATCAGCTGCAGAGACATTCCGCAAAAAAGCAGCAGAAGCAGCCATGCCCCTAGCAGAATGACCTCTAATGGGACCCGGCAGAGGTTTGTTGTACGTTTGGTAACAATACCGAAAACAGTTGCCTAACCAGTTGGAAAGGCACTGCTTTGAAACTGCTTTGCCCTTTCACCTGGGGGCAAAGGAAACAAAAATGTTGATCGCAGCTACAGATATCCTTCGTTTTGTGAGTGTAGCACCTAAGGATCCGATGGACGTCCACGATGTGCAGAAGTGCTTCACCTCTGTTTGTAGGGGACGAAAAGTAAACTGGAAGCTCTACCGATTGGTTCAGTGTGGCTTCTGACACCACCTTGGGTAAAAACTTAGGATCTGTCCTGCAGACCGCCCCATCCTTGTGGAAAATAAGATAAGGCTCTTTACAAACCAAAGCGTGAAGCTCCGAAGTCCTTCAGGCTGATGTAATGGCAACTAAAAATAACATCTTCCAGGAAAAGAAGCGTAAATCATAGCTCATCGCTGGTTCAAATAGGGGGAGAGTGAGTTTCTCCAACACAAAGTTTAAATCCCAAGGTGGGCTGTGGATGGGGGGTTTCAGGTGGAAGGATCCCTTTCGGAAAGGTCTTTGAGACCTCCAGCTGAGCCATGGGTTTGCCATCCACCAGCTCATGGTATGCCAAAATTGCCAAAAGATGGACCTTCAAAGAAGAATATGACAGGCCTGAGTCTGACAAATGAAAGAGGTATTCCATGACTTGTGGGGCAGAACAAGAAAAAGGGTTCCAATTCTTGGAAGTCACCCAAACAGAGAAACGTTTCCACTTCATGGCATAAGTGGAATGTGTAGAGGGCTTTTGAGCCTCTACTAGGACTTGAGTGACTTGAGAGGAGACCCCGAAGCGGGAAATCGCTATGTCTGCAGGAGCCACACATGAAGATGCAGAGTCCTGAGCCCCAGGTGAACCAGATGACCTTGATCCTGGGTCAGGAGGTCGTGAGTCACTGGAAGTGGAACTGGTGGTTCTCTCGTTAGCTGTTGTAGAAGCAGGAACCAAATTTGTCTCGGCCAGAGAGGGGTGATGAGGATCATCCTCGTCCTCTCTGCCTGAAATTTGAGAAGAGCCTTCTGACAAATGGGAAACGGAAGGAAGGTGTACAAAAATGTTCCTGTCCAAGAGAGAGAGAGAGAGAGACAGTGTGTTGTGCCAGAACGCACCATGCCCTGGAACGAGTGGGCAAAACTGGGACATTTTGCATTGTAGTGGGAGTAAAAAAGGTCGATTTCCAGACGCCCCCACTTTAGGAAGAGAGATTCTGCCACTTCCTAATTTAGCTCCCATTCATGACTTAGGGTCTGAGATCTGCTGGGACTGTCCACCAGGACATTTTGAACACCTGGAAGATGCACAGACATTAGGGCCAGGTTGTGCTGGACCACCCAGTTCCACACCCGCACTGCCCCCCTGCAAAGGGGGTACGAGCGAGTTCCTCCTTGTTTGCTGAGGTACCAAACTACTGACATACTGTCTGTCTGGACCAAAAGTGATCCTTTGGGAAGGAGGGTCTAAAATGCCTGTAAGGCCTACAGGACCACCCCCATCTCCAGAACACTGATGTGCAACGATGCTTACAAGCTGGACTAGAGTCCTTGCGCTTGATGTTCCCCTAAATGTGCTCCCCATCCCGTATTCAACGCATCCGTAGTCAGGGATGCGGAGGAGGTCGGGTTCCTGAAAGGGAGACCCAAGGAAAGGTTGCAGGGATTCTTCCACCACAGCAATTCTTTCTGAACTGCAGACAACACCAAGACCGGGTGGGCCAGGTCATCCAGGAATTGATCCCATTGCACCCGTAAGGACCACTGAGTGACTCATGTGGAGCCTCGCAAGAGGAACAGTATTGATGGAGGCTGCCATCAGGCCGAGGAGGTAGAGGACCTCCCAGGCCGGGATGGTCCTGGACGAGGCCACCAAAGAAGCCTGACGGACCAGGGTCTCTGCCCTGTCTGGAGGAAGAAAGGCTCTGAATTGGGCCGTGTCCAAGACTGCCCCAATGAACTGAAGTCTCTGGGACGGTATAAGGGATGATTTGGTAAAACTGACTGTAATCCACAATTTGATGAACAGATCCAGGGTGAAAGACAGAGCCTCCAGCAGAGAGTCTCTGAAAGGGGCTGAAATCAACCAAACATCTGGGTAAGGGAAAACCACAATACCCTGGCAGTGTAGGAAGGCCACCACCACTGCCAGGCACTTGATGAATACCAGAGATGCCAAAGACAGACCAAAGGGGAGAGCTCGAAACTGGAAGTGCTCCCCCTGGAATAGGAACCGCAGGAAACGGCTGTGGCTGGGGAAGATCAGGATGTGCAGGTAAGCATCCTGCATGTCCAGAGTGCACAACCAATGATTCTCTAAAAGAAGTGGAAGGAGACTCTGGAGCGTCAGCATCCTGAACTTTTTGTATTCGACAAACAGATTGAGACTGCTCAAGCAGAGGATGGGTCTCAAGTCTCCCGAGGGTTCCATGGTCTGGACTCGAGCTTCTAACCTGGTCAAGGTGTCTTTTTGGTGTGACACCATATGGGCCACATAGTTCAGGGAGTAAAGTGCGCATGTGGCTGAACTGGTCCATCTGCCTCTACTCCTTTTCTGGAGGAGAGGTGCTCATGTGCTTGGATGCAGAGAAGCAGTCATGAGCAGCTGAAATGACTACGGAGTCCGCCTTTGGATGTGCTTTAAGAAAAGGGGTTTCCTTAGGTGCCCGGTATACCCTGTCCGCTCTCTTGGGGACAGCAGGGAGAGAATGAGGTATCTGCCAGACCACTGAGGTGAGATCTTGGTGAGGTCCAAACCAGGGAGGAACCAGGACCGGCGACAAAAGACTCTAGGTCCAGATGTTCAGCGAGTCTCTGTCACATAGGATGTTGTTCCTCGGTCTCCCAATCGAAAAAATCTTGCATGGACATCAAGAGGTCAGAAAAGGCAGGGTCCTCTTTTGGGGGGGAGGGGGGACTTGGGAGAAGCCTTGCCTTTCTGACCTTCGGGTTCATCAAGATTCTCCCCCTCCACCGACTCATCGGCATCCTCATCATCATCAGCTTCATCATTGTCACCCGCCTCCCTCATCCGGAAGGCCGATAATGTCTGGGAGAACCACGGCACGACGGACTGTCCAGGAGACATGAACTCGTGGACGGAGACGAAGCCGGGGATGGAGAGATCTGGGAGAGCGTGGGAGGGAGCCTGCTTTCCAGATCTGACACCAGCTCCCCTGCAACCAAGAACTGAATTAGCATCTTAAGTCCGGTAGCCGGAACAAGAAGGGGAGGGGTGGAGGAGGTTGAGATGGGGAGGGTTTACTGGGGAGGGTAATGGTACCCTGGTAACCCAGGAAATGATAACCCTGGTAGGGATTATAGCCAGGGTAATACTGACCCAAAGAGCTCTAGTCAGGAGGGGGACCCACCAGGTAGTGGTCTCCAGGATATGCCGGGGGTTAATGACGGACAGTCCGGGGTCTAGAATAAAGCCCCAACGTCAGAGGGTCTGACGAAGGGGGAACCCATGTCAGGCCTGCCGTAGTTAAAATAGGTGCCGAACCTGTCGTCGGGAGAACCAACATCAGGGGTACCGACGTAGAGAGCGGCATCACCCAATCCAGCGCCAGAAAAGGGTCCAGCGTCAGAGGGGCTGGTGTCGGGGCTAGACGAAGAGGATCAGATGGAGGGACCATGTCTGGCACCAGAGCGGAGGGCTGAGGCAGACGACTGGGCCCAGGCTCGTAGGATGTCGGAGGTTCCGATGTAGGGTTAGGATTAGCCGGGTCCGACAGTGGGATCGGGACTGGAATATTATCCAGATCTGGGGGATCCCATCTGAGGGGAGAGGAGGGACCTCCACTGGAAGGCCAGATAGCTGACGAGGAGCCTCCTTCCACATGACCCGGTCAGGGGAATGCGGAACAGACCCCAAGAAAGGGTTTTCTATATCGAGGGGTTCCACACTGTCCTCGCCAGGAGTACCTATTGGAGAGGAGGAGGGTACCAGTAGGGGAGAAGCGGGTGGAGGGGCAGCCTCCCCCTGGTTCTTCCAGATGTTGGATGAGGCGCCATTAGGCCCGACGGGAGAACCATGTCTGGGCGGCCGTTGGAGACAGATGTCTTACCAGACGGAGCCGGGCGGTGGGAAAAGAGTCCCAGACCAACTTATCGGCTGGTACCGGGCCGGTCCCAGAGGCCTGGGGAGCCGGCTTACCAATGGCCTGGCAGTCCCCGGAGGAGCCAGGGGCTGACTTAGCAGCAGGAGTGGCGCGGCCGTCTGAGGAGCTGACTGACAACTTACCCGCGGAAGACTTACTGTCCGACGTCTTCACCTCAGGCGGATGGGAAACTGCCTTGCTCGTCAAGGACAGAGAGGCCTCTGGCTGGGCCTCTGCAGAGTGCTCCCGCTCCCGAGATTTCTCCTTGCAGTGCTCTTTCTTTGAGGGAGAAGCCTTCTCAGAAGAGGATTCACGGATCCGGTCCATCTGCTTTTCTAAATAAGCAAGATGGAATTTAAGAAGATGGGCCTCCAAAACCTGCTGCGTCTGCTTTCTGGTGGCCTGGTTGAACGGCTGGCACTCTGGGCAGGATGAGACAGGGTGGTCCAGGCCTAGACAGATCACGCATTTAAGGTTAGCGTCTTTATGAGGAATTTGTGTGCCGCAGGACGAGCACTTCTTCTTGGGTAAAGACATAAGCAAACAAAGATTTTTGAGGAAAATTTGGTGAAGGAAAATCTGATGAAAGAACTAACATGACGATCACAAATGTGAAGTCTGCAAAGCGACTGACACGAAGCGACGTCAGGAAAGAACTGCTGGGCAGGCGTGGTGACCGCCCAACTATATACGGCCACGCTGATGTCGGGTGGGCGGTCCCGTCAGGTATTGCTAGAAAAGTCTGCCGTGTAGCCCAGATGCCAGGTGGCGCTAGTCCTACATGTAATGACCTACTGAAGGAACCCTCTCGAAGTAAGATCAATGAAAATAAACTTAACAGGAGATAACCGATTCAGTGCCTGACCAGACTCTAGAGCTCCACTGAAGAACACTTTGGTTATTTCCCCATAGGTTTTATTAGGGAAAGGACAAGCAAAACACTGATGTATCAAGGCCTTGGTGATAAGAAACAAAGTTAGCAGCCTAGATTCTAAATTTGGGGTGGGGAGGGAGATAAATAAAAGCAAATTAAGCACTCAGTTAAAAAAAAATCCCAGAACATCCTACCCAAACACAAATTTTACATTTTGTTCATAAATCCATTGTCTTTCACAATCTACATTTTAAGAAAACTTAAAGGCCACAGGGTACCATTTACTCTCTTCCACTGCAGTTTAGGGGTGTGACGCACAATTAGTCACTCCTACTGCTCCAGTTCACATAAAGGGACCTTCGTTATTATCAGTTATTTCTGTTTTTCCAATAAGCAGAGTTTCTTCTCCACTGAAAAATAAAAAGAACTGAGTAATCCTGCAAACAGAACTTCTGAAGGGTTAATTTCACAACCTTTTGGTACAAAACTTTCTTAGCTCTAGCTAACGGACACAAAATATTTTGAGTCTGTCATACAGAGTTTACAAGAACAATTCTATTACCATAACTTTCTGCCAAAACAAATAAAAAAGCAGTACAACATGCTACAGAAAAACTCTGTCGTTACTCACCTGACTTTTGTTGTAAACTGGACCCCCGTTTTGATAACCAGGGGGCCGTCGGGGTGCATAGGCATGCAAGGCTGTCTTTCAACTACAAAAGCACTGCAAGGACACAAAAGGTGAAATTAATTTCCACACTCCAAAATTATGGCGTGATTTTCTGTGGATTAGAGATACTGAATCAATTTGCAGTCATAACATACAAGCAGAGTTTCAAAGCCCTAGAAACCAGCAGTGTCAAGGTAAAAAACTGTTAGACCTACACGGCTGTCCACCTCCATGGCACAGAGTAGTGGGGCATCAACTAAGCATGCTGACTTGGGTACACTACCCATGCCCGGCATGTCAAGAGCCGAGGCTGGCAAGGAGGGCCATGTGCTGCATGTACTAGTCTAGCAGCATTGCCCTCCAGCTCCAGCCGCAGAAGGGGCTCCGAGCCGCCAGCGGGCCGGCGGTGACCTCCAGCCGACCAAGAGTTCCAGGAGGCCGGGAGAAGCAGTGTGAAAGCCGGCATTGCCCTCCAGCTCCAGCCGCAGAAGGGGCTCCGAGCCGCCAGCGGGCCGGCGGTGACCTCCAGCCGACCAAGAGTTCAGGAGGCCGGGAGAAGCAGTGTGTGCCAGCGCATTGCCCTCCAGCTCCAGCCGCAGGAGGGCTCCAGCCGCCAGCGGGCAGGCGTGACCTCCAGCCGCACCAAGAGTTCCAGGAGGCCGGGAGAAGCAGTGTGAAAGCCGGCATTGCCCTCCAGCTCCAGCCGCAGATGGGGCCCCGAGCCGCCAGCGGGCCGGCGGTGACCTCCAGCCGACCAAGAGTTCCAGGAGGCCGGGAGAAGCAGTGTGAAAGCCGGCATTGCCTCCAGCTCCAGCCGCAGAAGGGGGAGCCGCCAGCGGGGCCGGGCGGTGACCTCCAGCCGACCAAGAGTTCCAGGAGGCCGGGAGAAGCAGTGTGAAAGCCGGCATTGCCCTCCAGCTCCAGCCCATGGGAAGGGGCTCAGCCGCCATGCGGGCCGGCGGTGACCTCCAGCCGACCAAGAGTTCCAGGAGGCCGGGAGAAGCAGTGTGAAAGGTACGGGCAAAGCCGCAGCCAATCGGGAAGCGACCGCTGTCTCTGCCTTGCTTCCGATTGGTGCGCCTTTCCCATTGACTTTAGCTGGACTCTGCAACACTTTTCTGGATGGGATTTTTCTGATTAGCTCTAACTTGTGTTAATTTCTTTAAAAGAGCTGTTTTACTTAAAATTGTGGTAATTTAAACATGTTTTGATGTGATGTTTGCTAGTGATTCAGCCTTTTCTGGGGATCTGTGGGCTAGGCGCTTGGCTAACCCCCCAAACCCTCCCAGTCTTTTGTGTGCAGATTCTTGTTTCTTGCACCTAATTGCAGATTGCCTGCAATAAAATTGCCTTCTCACTGCCTTCTCCTCTGTCCCCTGACTTGCAGCCGGCATTGCCTCCAGCTCCAGCCGAGAAGGGGCTCCGAGCCGCCAGCGGGCGGCGGTGACCTCCACGCCGACCAAAGAGTTCCAGGAGGCGGGAGAAGCAGTGTGAAAGAGTGCAGACAAAACCGCAGCCAGTCAGGCGACCGCTGTCTCTGCTTGCTTCCGATTGGTGCGCCTTTCCGTGACTTTCGGCTGGACTCTACCGCAACACTTTTCTGGATGGGATTTTCTGATTAGCTGTAACTTGTGTTAATTTCCTTAAAGAGCTGTTTTACTTAAAATTGTGGTAATTTAAACATGTTTTGATGTGATGTTTGCTAGTGATTCAGCCTTTTCTGGGGATCTGTGTGGGCTAGGACGCTAGGGCGCTAACCCCCCAAACCCTCCCAGTCTTTTGTTGTGCAGATTCTTGTTTCTTGCACCTAATTGCAGATTGCCTGCAATAAAATTGCCTTCTCACTGCCTTCTCCTCTGTCCCCTGACTGCAGCGGCATTTTCCTCCAGCTCCAGCCGCAGAAGGGGCTCCGGAGCCTGCCAGGCTTGGCGGTGACCTCCAGCCGACCAAGAGTTCAGGAGGGCGGGAGAAGCAGTGTAAAGAGTACGGCAAAGCCAAGCAACTAATCGGAAGCGATCGCTGTCTCTGCCTTTGCTTCCATTGGTGCGCCTTTCCATTGGACTTTAGCTGGACTCTGCAACACTTTTCTGGATGGGATTTTTCTGATTAAGCTGTAACTTGTGTTAATTTCCCTTAAAGAGCTGTTTTTACTTAAAATTGTGGGTAATTTAAAACATGTTTTGATGTGATGTTTGCTAATTGATTCAGCCTTTTCTGGGGATCTGTGTGGGCTGGGCGGCTTAGAACTTCCTCCCAAACCCTCCCAGTCTTTTGTTGTGCAGATTCTTTGTTCTTGCACCTAATTGCAGATTGCCTGCAATAAAATTGCCTTCTCACTGCCTTCTCCTCTGTCCCCCTGACTTGCAGCCCGGCATTGCCCTCCAGCTTGGCCGCATGAGGGCTCCGAACGCCAGCGGGCAGTGACCTCAACCGACCAAGAGTTCCAGGAGGCGGGAGAAGCAGTGTAAAATTCTGAACCCAAAGCCGCAACCAATCGGGGCGACGCTGTCTCTGCCTTGCTTCCGATTAGTGCGCCTTTCCCATTGACTTTAGCTGGACTCTGCAACACTTTTCTGGATGGGATTTTCTGATTAGCTGTAACTGTGTTAATTTCCTTAAAGAGCTGTTTTTACTTAAAATTGTGGTAATTTAAACTATTTTGATGTGATGTTTGCTAGTGATTCAGCTCTTTCTGGGGATCTGTGTGGGCTAGGCGGCTTAGGGCGCTACCTAACCCCAAACCCTCAGTCTTTTGTTGTGCAGATTCTTGTTTCTTGCACCTAATTGCAGATTGCCTGCAATAAAATTGCCTTCTCACTGCCTTCTCCTCTGTCCCCTGACTTGCAGCCCGGCATTGCCCTCCAGCTCCAGCCATGAAGGGGCTCCGAGCCGCCAGCGGCAGGCGGCGGTGACCTCCAGCCGACCAAGAGTTCCAGGAGGCGGGAGAAGCAGTGTGAAAGGATGCGAGCAAAGCCGCCATAAATTACCTTGCGCCCCCTCCCCCTCTTGGTTAATTGTGTTTATACACTCTTTCCGCCATTTCTCTCATCCACGCCTACATCTAATTCCTTCTCTGTTAACTCATACCTACCCGCTTCAATGCTAACTTGTTTCCTTTTTGCTCTTTAACCTCTCATCTCCCCCATTCCATTATGATAATCATATTATACCCTGTCATGACGAATAAGTTAATGAGTATGTTCTGCTCTCCACTGCCATCCATTAAGTACAACCATCTATTCCTTATTCATTTTGAACCACTATTGCACTGCAGCCCCTGGGGTATCCCACATAAAGCCTCTCTAACAATCCAGCTCTCCCTAGCCCTTTACATGTATCCTGGATCTATAAAACCCTCTATGCCTGTCCATCGAGACTCCTATGTTATGATAAAAGACACACCTATATAATGAGCACCATCTCCCACTACACAGTGTGCATCTAGGATTAAGAGGAAATGCTCTGATCACTCTCTATCCCTATCCCTTGGAGCCCTAGTCAAATTAATCTTCTACCTCCTTTTATGCATTGGCACCATTGAGATTAATCCTGGCCCCATTGTCAATTTATCTTCCCTTCTGAGCTGACTACCATAAGGACTAAACTTCATACACTTCATGCTTGACCTCTAAAAAGTTCATCTTAATACAGGCTTGGGTGGCACATACTCTTCCAGACTTCCTGGTCATCTCTGAATCTTGGCTACAGGCCTGCAACAAAAGACAGTGTTGTAAGCCTTCCCATTACCAGCTCTTCAGGGCAGATCGCCGCTTCAGGGGGTGGTGGGGGTAGCCATATACATTAAGGACACCATCTCTGCAACCTGCCTCATCAACACATCTGAGCCAAATGAAGATTTGAATGCATTTTTATCAATCAAAATTTGCCTTCCTAATTCGTCTCCATTTAAACTGATTGGATGCTATAGGCCCCCTCTGCAGGCCTTAAACTGCTTTCTCACCTCAGGGTCAATTCTCAACCAAGGCCCTGAAGATACCGTCATCCTTGGTGATTTGAATTTAAACTGGTTGTCTAATGTATCTGCACCTTTGATAACCTTTTGTGACACCTATGGATTCACACAGCTGATTAAAGACCCAACTAGGATTAACGAAGAAATTCCAGCAACAGCTCACTCCTGGATATTATGTTGGTAAAACAAGCCTCACTTATACTCACATGCAGGAGTACTGCCAAGTGATGTGAGTGACCATTACCCTATAGCTGGCATAAGATCCACACTCAAACCACCAAATCCTGCAAATTTATCCTCAAAAGGTCAAAAAGAATTTCAATATCTCAGGTTACCTCCATGACCTAGAGTACTAAATATATTGGCAGATTTTCTATCTTACAACCTCTGTTGAAACAACACTCCAGACTTTAAGGATATTATCACCAATGTTCTCAATATTCATGCACCATCACCAGTATCAGAACTAAGGTAAAATCCTGCCTTGGTTCACCTCTGAGCTTAAAGCAGCCTTGAGAACCAGAGACAAGCACTGTGGAAAAAGGCAAGAAAAACAAAGGACACCAGTGATTGGCTAAATTTCAGAAAAGCAAGGAATTCATGTACAAAAAAATAAGAACTGCCAAAACTGCCTACTATACAGCTGAATTAGATGCCTCCTACAATAACCCATCCAGACTCTGGGGTACAATAAAAGGACTTCTGGGCCAGAATTCTACTCCTGCCTTAACCACCAAATTGCTACTAAATGACACAGAAATTACAGGTAAACAAGAATCTTAAATACCTTCAATGTTCACTTCACCACTGCTGGCCTAGCATTTGACTCATCACCTGCAAATATCCTGAGATCTTCCCTTGAACCTGCAAACTACTTGGGACAAATGGCCACTTCAACTTTTCCTTCATCCCAATATCCAAGTGAAAGTGGTAGATCTCCTCTCTAATTTAGACACAACTAAAAGTGCAGGTGCAGACTCCCTGGATCCCTATTTCCTGAAAATTGCTTCACATGTCTTATCTGCCCCCTTACTCATCTCTTCAATCTTTCCCTAACTACTGGATCCATTCCATCTACTTGGAAAACAGCTCAAGTAGTTCCATTACTCAAATCTGGTGATACTAGGGATCAACAATTACAGACCTATCTCCATCCTACCAGTACTATCTAAGATGCTCGAAAAACTAGTAAACTCTCAGTTAAGGGACTATCTGGATAACAATAACCTTCTAAATTCTGCACAATCTGGATTTAGATCAAAGCATAACACCATTACTGCCTTAGCCAAGGTAACCAACGATTGGCAGACTAATTTGGACAAAAAAGAATTTTACCTGTGCTGTGTTTTCTGGATTTGAGTAAAGCCTTTGACACAGTGGATCATGACTTATTACTCACCTCCCTTAACTGATTAGGCCTGGATTCCCTATCACTCAACTGGTTTAAGGATTACCCTTTCAGATAGGGTCTCTGGTTAGAAATGGAAATTACCTATCCACCTCAAAACCTCTGCTAAGGGTGTACCACAAGGCTCTATTCTTGGCCCTATCCTCTTTGCTATTTATATAAACAATATTGATGCCAACCTCACTCAATCTAACATTCATCTGTTTGCTGATGATACTGTATTGTATGTCAGCAATCCCTCACCTTTCAAAGCCTGTGAACTCACAATCCGAATTCTCCATTCTGCAGCACAATCTACTTGACAAAAACTACTTTAAATGCAAAAAAAACAAAAGCTATGTTTCTTTACCACAAAGAGCTGTACTACCACTACCCAGCATCCAACACCCTACATATATCCACCTTACTTGGAGAGAAACTTGAATTTGTTGATAACTTCAAATACCTTGTAGGTCTGGATAGATAACAGGCTTGACTATTCTGTCCATATTGAAGAGTTACTAAAAAGCTAAGACAGAGGCTGGACTATTTTTAGAATAAAACATTACCTAAACAGTGATTCCAAAAAGGTTAATTCAGGCCTCATTCCTATCCCTCATTGATTATGCTGATTTTCTCTACTGCCATTGTTCAAGTATCTCTTATATAAGCTGGACACCCGCATCATATAGGTCCATAAGATTTATTACTGACCTTCCTCTCCAACACCCATCATTGCTCCCTTTATATGGCAGTCAACTGGACATCATTGCAACATAGAAGAAATAGGAATGCTGTTATCTGATACTCAAAGCGTTAACAGGCAAACTACCACCTATATCACTGATTGCTTTACCTAAATTACAACCAGGCCATACACCTTAAGGATCAGTAAACTCATCACATTAAAGGTCCCCAATGCCTGCACTCGTATGGAGGGCTGCTTTCAGCTATTCCTTAGCAGCTGCATGGAACTCTCTCCAAAAATCCATGAAGCTAGATAGCCTACTACCTCTGGCATCCTTCAAAGATTGTTCTCCGCTCCCTTTTCCAGGAGCTCTGCAATTGCTTTTATAAAGTATAATCCCTCACCAATCTGACCTAACTAAACCTCCCTTTTTCTATCCATTATATTAACTCAATTTCTTTCTTCCGAATCACCTATTATATTCACTTAAAAACTAGTTTAGACTATATAACTTATATTTTAGGACTGCTATACCCTTTGTCCTCTTTTTTCCTACAGGCTAAATGGTTCTATTGTTACTTGTATATATGTAAATTGTTGTATATAATCATTTCATGCCATTGTATTGCTATTTATTCTATTCTTGTCTATGTAATAATACTTGTATCCTCATTTGTATGACCACTCAGGTCCATCTTGTAAATGAGCTTTGCTCAATGATGTTCGCCTGAATAAATAAAGATTTTGATTGATTGATTGATTGATTGAGCAGCAGGATGACGGAAGCGCAAATGGATACATGGTGACCACACACCTAAGAGCACCCCCACCACCACCACCAGCTTCAAGCATGCACATCCATGAGTGTGAAGACAGGGGAAAAGTGAAAGCGTGCTTGTCCATGGTCGTTTGGGATGGTAACTCCCATGCTGATACCACCACAGCACTATACCCTTCAGAGTGACACTCAAGTCCCCCCCAGTCATAGTTACAGTGAGACATTGTTTTACTTCTTCTGGTGTGCGTCACACTGGATTTTCACTCCAAAACTGCAGATACCGATTTCCCTGTCAAACACTGGGTATCTAAATCAGTTTCTGTGGTTTTAACATGAAAATGCTCTTTTATATTTCTTTATCAGAAAATTGCACATACATGGCCCCTGTAGTGAAACCTGCCATGCACGTAATCAAAGGACTTGGCTGTAGGGCACCCGGAGCATTTTATTGGCTGTAATGACAATCAATAGGATCCTCCCCAAAGAAAAAACAAACAAAAAAAACTACAGACTCTAAAAAAGTAAGCACCTAAAAAATAATTACTTTATTTAGTAACTACCTCGAGGTCCCTACCTATTAAGTGCTGGAGCAGATGTCTGACCCCCTTTTAATATAAAATTCTGAGTGCAAGCATACAGACCACATCTTGCCAAATGTTTGTCACATTTGGGCATGATCAAGGCTTATGCTACGTCCATCAGTTCTTTCCATCCAAGTTGTTCATTTATCGCTGCCACATCTGCAGTTGGGAAAAAAAAGTCACAGTGGGCAGCTCAGGACATTGTTTTGGACGACAGGATAGCCATCTGACCCGATAACTCAGTGGGTTAAGAGCACTGGGCTAGTATTTGGGGGGCCAGAGTTCAATTTCCAAGTTAGGTCACATTATCTCTTTATTCCAAACTGGTATTAGTGAGCACTGCCATCAATTCTTTCCAACTACATTATTTTTACTGTGCAATTACTCAACGGCAGTAATGTATATGAACTGAGGAATACAAGACAGAAAAACACTTATATAATAGTGGTTTGCTGAAAAGCCATCTGATAAAACCCCAGATCACCACTAGAGAGCAACAATCAATGAATGACGTGTACACAGTGGAAAACGGAAAAGTTATCAGTATCCTCTCTACGCAACACCCGATATCTCCACTGTGTACACGTCAAGACGTAAAAGAAAAACAAACTGGCGCACTACATTTTTACATCACTCTGCTCCCCGCCAACAAAGGTAAACAGCATACCATATAAATATACAGCCGAAATACAAATTAATAAGCAGCAAACCCCTGTTATATAAAAGAGATACGTGATGGTTTACGCATGTGATAGCTGAATATCAGCATTCTTGGCAAGTGAGCTCGGGGGTCATTCACTCGTGGCTACGTCACTCATGATAACCCTGAGCTCACTTGCCACTCGTGCAGATATATCAGCTATTACATACATAACCATCACGTATCCCCTTAATATTTGCCCACTGTGCATCCTCTGGTTAGTAGACAGACCTATAAATATCATTTTAGGCAATGTATCTGTCTGGTCTGAGTTTGAACGACTGCATGTTCTCGGCTTGCACAACTATACTTGGTAAGCTATTCCACAAAACAAAACACAACTCTGTACACATGTCCTCTTAATGCTGTCAGGCACGATATCCTCGCCCATGGTGCAGGGCAGTACTCCAGTAGTGTCACACAATCTGCCTAAGCCAAGTACCAAGGCAGTCAGAATGGAGAAGCATTTCTTCTTGAAGAGTGGGAATTAAGGTGCTGCAGCACAGATGAATGCAATCCAATGCAGCCAAATCCTTAAGATAGGATGGAAATTATGGGAGAAAAAAACACCCTGAGATTCTGCTAGAGAGATCACAGCCTTGGTGACAGACAGGACCAATTCTGGACACTGGACTTCAGCAGCTGATACTTCACAGGTAACAGAATGACCAAACAGAAAAAACAGGATTGCTGAAAAAAATGGTGTGGTGTTGAATGTCCACACCAAGAGAGGTCTAAATTCCAAAACTTTTGTAGATGATATTCAGCTAGAATATCCAGAGAGAAAAGCTAGCCAGCAATCACTGAGGATGGCATGATCAGAGAGCAGTATTTTCTCCTGAAAAAAAGTTGAGTATAGTACGTTCAAAGGACACCAACAGAAACAAAAATTCTGGCCTAGCCCTGAATGGGGAAAAAACACCACACCCTAGAAAAACAGGATATGTAACAGTGCTAGCATGGAACAACCACTAAAGGCGTTGCTGTAAGTGACCTCATTAAGATTCCTGTCAGATGGTTACTTGAGGGCCATGCGAGCAGACAGGGCTGGACAAGAGGCAGGATGCTGCCAGAGTTCCGACTGCCAGACCAACAATAGCCTCGGCCACAGGAAAGGCCTCCGTCGGGGTATCCCCTCTTTTTAGGATGTCCATAAGAGGGTATTCCGCCTTTTTCTGGATTGGTTCCCGGGGCATCCCTGTGGACTCAGAGATGAGGTGAAGGCTCCCTTGGAAGGAGGAAGGACCTTCCTCCATCCCTAGGCCAATGGACGACTCATCCCCAGGATGAGAGTGAAGACCGCTTGACATCAGAATCCAAGGAGTCAGGATACAGTGGCCTGCCACCCAAATCACCCTTGATATGCCGAGGGCAGTCCAGGGTGACCGATAAATGCCGGGGAAGCCCGGTGTCTGGTCTGTCTTCTATGGGCGGAGAGACCAGTTTAGGCCGAAGAGGTGGATTTGCTGGCCCAGCGGAAGGGGAACCGAAGATTTCGGCTCCAAAGGGCTCAGCTTTGTCCTAGGAGGCAAAAGCCAAGTAATGGCATGGGTAGGAGCCGGAGTAGGCATGTGCCCGGACAAGATCAGCTGTTGCCACATGAGGTCCTCATAGCACCGACGGAGTTTCCGCTGGAGCCTCTCCTCATCCCAAGAGGATGAGGACGACCAATTGCATCGCCTCTTCTTAGAGTACTTTTGGCTCTTCCTCAGCCTTTTGATCTAGCTGTTCTGCCAAGCCCGTCGCCGCTGACACCACCCAATGGGCCTCTTTCGAATTGACAGGAGGATAACGTTTTTCGGGTCGCCCCCAAGAGCAATCGGGCAGTGCAGTCCTCCAAGACCGAAGCCGAAAAAGATTTGCATAACTCACAAGCCTCGCAGTCATGGCCGAGTGTCTAGGCGCACAAACGACGCGGAGCGGATCGTCCAGGAAGTCTTCATTCAAGGGGCACCAACGAACCGGGAGTCGATTTGTCCATCATCGAGCCACAAGGGAAAAAGAAGACCAAGTCTTTTAAACTTGAGAATGAGTTTCGTTTAACCAAGAGTGTGGATCCAGGCCTAAAACAGAGAGCTTAAGGAGGGAACCTGAGCTTCCAAGCGGTAAGGAAGATCTGGAGTCATGGGGCACAGACGAGAGTTTTATCACCCGGGTTGGTGGGAGGAGCCAGCTTGAAGACCTTCCGGCAAGATTTAAAGTGGCAAGGAACCTGCCAGTAAGTGTGAATTGAACAACATATCCACGTCCCTAGAATCTTTATTTTTATACAGTAAACTATGTTGGTACTATGCACACCATTAGGACTGAAGCCCTATTTTCAAGGTGGTCCTGTTCATTCAAGTCTACTGGACGCCTTGCAAAAGGGAGGGCACGGTCTACCCTTAGGCTGGGTATGGTAGAGGGAGTGGACAGACTTTATAGCCCTGCCAGATGCCTGCAAATCATTAATGAAGGCCTGGACATCAGGCCCAAAGAGTTTACTGCCGTTAAAGAGGGCATTAAGCACCTTCTGCTGAACATCACCAGCAAAACCAGAGACCCTCAGCCAGGAGTGCCTACACAGGCAGATGCCAGTGGCAGCAGCCCTGGCAGTAGTTTACGAGATATCATAGAGGGTCCCGAGGAGGTGCCTGCTAACATCCTCAGCAGTCTGCAAGCACTTGATAACCTCCTGCTTCTGTGTGCCATCTGGGAGGGCCCGAGCAGCAGCTTAGCCCTTCTTCCAGCTGGTGTTCTGGTATTTTACCATGAGACAGGTAACTGGCAATCCTGAGCCCAAGGGTGGAGGAAGCATGAACTCTCTTGCCCCAAAGGTCTATCCTACGAGACTCTTTGTCCGGGGGAAGAAAACTAAGGTACTTAGGTGCCTTAGACCTGTCATGAGCTACCTTGATGACCACTGAATCAGTCTCTGGCTGGGCAGCACAGTAGGGGGAACCCCTAGGGGCATGATAAAATTTGTCTGCTCTGCGGGGCATAGCCGGCACCATGTCTGGGCTATGCCAGACTGCGGAGGCAGCATTCCTCAATGCACGTAAAATAGGAAGAATGATCTTTGGTGGAGACTCCGGGATCTCCAGAAAGTCCACCAGATCCTTTCTGGTGACAGACTCTCTCAGTATGGAAACCCATGGCTGAGGACAATTGTTTTCATCACACTGAAAAAATGTGGGGTCCTCAGGAGGAGACCTAGGGGTATGCCTGACAGAGTCCTCACTAACAGAGGAGACTGTGGACCTGTCTGAAGTAAAGAACTCCTGTTCCTCATCAGGAAGAATGAGGTCAGCGTGGTACTCCTCCTCAATGTCGACCTCTTCCAAATCCAGGTCCAATGTTGAGGCACCAACGACAGCTTTGTGGGGGGGAAGGGGCTTCCCACGGTCGACGAGGAGGTGTCAATGCTGAGGCTGCCATCAACTGAACATATGAAGTGAGTGTGTATGCTCCCAATTGGTGAACCATCGGCGAAATAAACCTGGTGAGATTTGTTTAGGTCGCCCGATCGTCAAAGGTTGCGTCAGCGGGGGCCAATGGTACAGGGATAGACTATCCATCTGAGGGGCTCTGTGAACCCAAAGAGCCTGTAGCCCTGGAAGGAGAAGGGCCAGGCCTCGATGGGAGGGCCATCAGTGACGAGACCTTCGTCGACGAAGGAGGGGACTGACAACCCAGAGGTTGACGACCGGCCACCCTGAGCATCGAGTAGATGCGCTGTCAGTATGGGTCTGGAGGACACAGAGACCAGACCTGTGACTTTGAGTGTCGGTGAAGCCGCAGCTGACGATGAATCCCCAGACAAAGGAGAGGCCATCAGGGAACGAGACTGCTGCCGGGGGTGGAGGGACAGTCCCGATCTCAATCTTTTTTATGACCTTTCCCCGAGGACTTATCTTGGACCTTAGAGGCTGGGAGCTCGAGGACTCTGCTGGCGACTGAGAGACTGGGACCCCAGAGGCCCCCTGACTGGAACTGGTTGCTTGCTGTTCCATTAAGGATTTTTTTTAAATCTTTTTGTGTCGCCTGAGGGTTGTTTGATTAAACTTTTGGCAGAGCTCACAGTCAGCAACTTTGTGGTCAGGCAGAAGACAACAGACACAAAGGCAATGTTAGTCTCTGGAGGCAATCTTCTTTCTGTAGCAGCAGTGAGAGGAAAGAGGTCGAAGGATTAACTCTCGACATAAAATAAATGAATCTCAAAGAGAGATTCTAAAAGTCACAGGTAAGAAAAAAGCCATAGTCAAAATGGCGCAAAACTGCGTCAGAGCTTCCGTGTAGACCCATGCGAACACAATTCCACACTGGGAAAGAACTGAGGAGGAAGTAAGGTCGCTCACACCTTTATATGATTGAGGACATAGATGGCGTGGGTGGTCCCAGTTGTACTGCTGAAAATCTTTCTTGTGGATCCTGCTTCACCGATGGTGAAATTCCTATGGTGTGACCGGATTACTGAGATATCCACAAAGAATATCTTTCCATTTCATGGCATTGAAGCCAAGCTGCCAGATTCCAGACCACCTCCCCAGCTTTTCAAGATCATCCTGTAGGTCCTGTACCCTTTTAGCCATGTCCACTCTCTCACAGAGCTTGGTGTCATCCGCAAAGAGGCACGTTTTGCTCTTAATGCCATCCCCAATGTCACTGATGAAAACACTGAAAAACACTGGCCCCAGTACCAAGCCCTGCGGGACCCCACTGGTGACCTCCCTGGTGCCAGATAACTGTCCCACCACAACCACCCTCTGGGTTCTGTGCCTCAGCCAGTTTTCCACCCATCTGGACATCTTATCCCAACCCCAAGTTCCACCAGTTTCCTGATCAACTTTTTTTTTTTTTTTAATCTGTGTGTTTATTGTTTTAGGGATAAAGCAATACACTCAATTCCTCATACAAGGCTATAAGAATAACACGGTATTTCAGTACATAATCATCCCTTGTAATCTTTAACAAAAGGAGCTGGGGATATCCAAAATGTAGAAGTAGCCCACTGTAAAAGACCAGGTGTGCCAGCCATCTCAGTGGCACTGGCAAGTCCAATAACAGGTAGAATTAGCAGAGAAATGTCCACTGCAATCACTATGGATTATTTCTCCAGGTATTCATATAATGGAAACAATTAGAAAAAATCTGCTTTTCTATAGTACCCCCCTCACACAGTAACAGAAGGGTACCTAGTTAACTATCTTCAAAAATACAGTATATCAGGATAATAGATAAATACATCATCCTATAAAGGAAAAACAGGTTAACAGCTGAGAAAAATAGCGAGCATCTGAGATGGGACTACATGCGTCCTTTGCCCACAATCCCTTAACTTTGCAGGAGAGAAAAACAGTGGTTTGACCAACTGAGATATAGGAGCACTGAATAGTGAAGTACCTCTACCTTAATAATGTAACCAGGTTACTCTCTACCTGGATAGGGTGGGATGGCAGTGGATAAAGACACTTTATAAGTGGGGATAAAAGCATGCTCCCTGTTGAAAGCACAGACAGAAATAGTGTCCCACATAGTCCTGATCAGTGTCACTAAGCATTACACTGGTATTTAAATCAAAAAGAAGTCATTCAGGTCTTTAATCCTCATCAACTGCTTCATCCTCCGCTTCACTCACTTCTTTGGCAGCAAATTCTTTTTCAGTTTTTTCCAACCAACACCCAGCATCTTTAGGATCACTAAACAGCCAGCTTTTGCCCCCATAAGTGATGCGAAGTTGAGCAGGCAAAATGAATGGATGCGTCACTCCCAGGGCATAAAGTCTGTGTCTGCTGCCATCAAACTGCTTGAGTCTGGCTCGGGTTTGATATGACAGGTCCGGGAATATTCTGCAATCCATCCCAGTAATGGAGACTGGGTAAGCCACCCTCGCTGTTACTAGCAGCTGCTCACATATCTCCACTCCTGTTGTCCGAACCAACACAGTGCAGGGTTAATCTGTGTTGGCGGGCCACACCCTTGGGTTCACTCTTTAGGCTCATCGTAGGATGCCCCAATCAAAGTCTTCTGGCACAGGGATCGACGTTTGCATCCAGTCTTTCAGAAAATCTAACAGGTTGACACCATCTGCACCCTCGGGAACACCAACCAAGCACAAGTTCCCAGCCTGCACCTCATTCTCCAGGGCTTCGAGACGGCCTATGAGTTGCGCATTCTCCCGGGTTAAGGTGGTGACCACAGCCTGGATAGAAATAGATCGCTTGTCAGCCTTGGCAATTGTACCAGCTAATTCCTTTATAGCGACCTCATGTTGTTCCAGTTTTGAGAATGTTTTTTTCAATTATACTGTCCATAGATTACACTGTCACTATCATCTGTTGCCAAGGCGAAGCCTGTGAGAGTTCTGGTGCAGTAGCTGCCTCGTGGCTTGAGGCCTCCCCCGACCTTCCCTGGTTTCGGCGCAGATGTCTTGGTAGGTCCTGGTGCTGTGGTCTTAGATTTACCCGTGGCGAGTTTAGGATCAATTTGTAGACCGTGACTTCAGGTATCCAAAGCTGTACTGCCTTCATTCATTTATCCAACTGTATTATTATTTTTAATAGCTTCTGAGTTGATGCATGGAGGTATATGGAAAAGCATCCTGCCTGGAAATTGGCTCTCTAGTGCTCCCGATCAACCTTTTGAGGCACACAGAGTCAAAGCAAAGGCCTTGCTGAAATCCAGATAGAGCATGGATGTCTACCGCTTGGCCCCTGTCTATTGTCTTAGTGACCCAGTCAAGAAGTCAAACAGATTTATTTGACACGATCCCCAATGAACCCATGCTGCCTTGCATCCTGGAGACCATGCTCCCCTAGATATTCTACCAACCTTTCCTTAAGTATGGTCTCCATGGGCTTGCACCAAGGCCAGTATCGGTGCTTATGCCCTCACACAAAACTTTACTTCCATGGGGTGATACTACCTCCAGACTAAGACCAAAGAGTGGAGCTTTATGGAAAAGATAGATTCTTAGAAAATACTGTCCTCCCCTCTACTGCCACATAAACAACTATGTTTTTCTTCATTAAAAAGGAAAGGGGTGGCTATGTAGGCAGACTAGATGGGCCAGTGTGGTCCTTTTCTGCCGTCAAATTTCTGTAATGCTGTGATTTAAATGAAATGATTATAAAGGACATGTGTCGCAGGTGGTGTGATGCCTCATTATGCCAGATGCTTTAGTTTGAAGACCCTCTGCTGGCCCCAAAGATCAGGAATTTGATCCCCAATGCCACAAGTCTGGCTGGAATCACAACTTACTGTACTGCATCACATTTCCAGAGCTGGACATGCCGAAAAAAAGGCTCTCTCTTCAGACAAGGATTTCCAAGACCTGCTAAGCTAGCATATGTATTCATGGATTGTGGTTTTCTGCTGCCAAATGTTGCTGTGGGGTAGCCAACAGTAGCATGAACGGTGGAAATAAAAACTTCCCTGAAGGCAAGAAGCAACCACCCTTGATGTAAGAGGGAAACTCTTAGAGGGGTTCTAGGAGCATGTTTCCCCATGAAATACTGTATATTTACACTTCATCTGGAACACACTTCTATGCATGCCTCTCAACCGGAGCCCCTGGAGGTCACAGCCCAATTGTTATATTGAGTGGAATCATAGACTTGCTACCAGCAGAGGGCACTCTTGCACACCATTCAAAGGGAATATGAAGAGACTTGGTAAAACAGGAAATATAAATTATTTTAAATTTGTAATAATGAATACTTCTACTGCTGGTATACCACATTTTTGTACAGAGGGCAGCTAACCACATTTTCAGTTCTCCTCCCTCTTGCTTTATCTACAAACTTGTCTTCCTTTTCTCTGCCCCCTGCCTGAGTGACCTACTGACATGTAAATCCTCTCCAAGTTTACTCAGGTCATCTTCGGCCCCACTGCTGAGTACTCCTTATCCCCGCCTGGCAATCGGCAAGCGATAATTTGATTACTCTGCACCCACCATTTGGAATGCACTCCCTTTATTTATTTTTTTTATTCTATCATATTTTTTATCCTCCTTGCAGCCACAGCCCTTGCTTACCTCCAGTCATCGTTCCTCCTTCACCTCCGACCCTAAAGTTGGACGTGCCCAGCTGGCATACGCAGCTATACCGTCGAGCGGGACTCCCCCATGTCCCCGAGCCCGGCAAGGAACCAATACCGGCACACACTTCTCCGATTCAGGCATTCATCAGCCGGTAAAGCTGCGGCCATCATGCTGCTGCGGACCTATGCTGCCATTTTTCCACCCTGAGTTTCTGACCCCCCCCACTGTGAGTGTGCAATAATGTCGGGCACAACGCCAACATCTGCCACACTCCGCTCTTCATGCTTAACCCCACTCCAGTAGTGCCCCCGGTTGTCACCAGGGGCCGCTACATAGCGATGGTTCCCAGGATCCCTCCCCAGGGACAGGAGAGCAGTCCTCGGATGCTCAATCCCATCCCTCCCCTGCCAACCCGGGCTCACGTCTGAACCTGGGTCACCGGTGCGGCATCCAGCGCCTCAACCCTCAGCGCCACCGGGCTAGAATGCACTTCCTTTTACACTCTCCCTCTCCTCTCTTGCCATGTTCAAGCGCTCCATCTCTGCGCACCTATTGCAGCCTAAGTCCTGTACCTGCTGTGGCTAATCTTCTAAGCACACAGCTGTATCAAGGGAATCCACCTCTGTAGTCTTTTTCTTTCTCTACTTGTTTACTACCTTTGAATAATTTGTTAAGAACTATGTACCACCCGTGGTCAATTGATTTTGGGTATATACAGTAGCGTGAAAAAGTATTTGCCCCCTTCCTGATTTTCTCTATTATTGCATTTGTCACACTGGATGTTTTCAGGTCTTTAAACAAAATGTAATATTAGATAAAGGGAACCTGAGTGAACAAACAACACTTCTTGGTTTTTTTTTTTGTTTTTTTTTTACTTACAGGTATTTCATTTATTTAATGAAAACAGTTAACCAACACCAACTGGCACTGTGTGAAAAAGTAATTGCCCCCTAGTTAAATCAACCCAATTAAAGGGATAATTAGAGTCAGCTGATCGAACACAGCCAGGCTTGATTACAGCCAGCCCTGCTCAATATAAACCTCACTTATTTTGACCCTTATCAGAGTCACGTTGCCAGCACAAAGATTCAACAAGCACATTATGCCACGATCAAAGAAGTTCCTGAAAAGATCAGAAAAAAAAGTTGTTGCTATCTATCAGTCTGGAAAGGGTTACAAAGCTATTTCTAAGGCTCTGGGACTCCATCGAACCACAGTGAGAGCCATAATCTCCAAATGGAGAACACTTGGAACAGTAGTGATTCTTCTCAGGAGTGGGCGGCCTGCCAAAATTACTCCAAGGGAGCAGCGTAAAATCATCCAGGATGTCTCAAAGGATCCTAAAACAACATCCAAAGAACTGCAGGCTTTTCTTGCCTCAGCTAAGGTCAGTGTTCATGACTCCACAATCAGAAAGAGACTGGGCAAAAATGGGCTTCATGGGAGAGTAGCAAGGTGGAAACCACTGCTAACCAAGAAGAACATACAGTAAATGCTAGTCTCTCATTTGCCAAGAAGCACCTGGATGATCCACAAGCCTTTTGGGAAAATGTTCTATGGACAGATGAGTCCAAAGTGGAACTTTTTGGATGACATGGATCCCATTATGTCTGGCGTAAAGCAAACACAGCATTCCACAGTAAGAACATCATACCAACAGTCAAACATGGTGGTGGTAGTGTGATGGTGTGGGGATGCTTTGCTGCCTCAGGACCTGGATGACTTGCCATAATTGAAGGAACCATGAATTCTGCTCTGTACCAGAAAATTCTTAAGGAGAATGTTCGGTCATCCGTCCGTCAGCTGAAGCTGAAGCGTAGTTGAGTCATGCAGCAAGACAATGATCCAAAACATAAAAGCAAGTCCACATCAGAATGGCTAAAAAGAAGTAAAATTAAAGTTTTGGACTGGCCTAGTCAAAGTCCAGACCTAAACCCAATAGAGATGCTGTGGCAGGACTCTGAAACGAGCAGTTCATGCTCGAAACCTACCAATGTTACTGAATTAAAGCAGTTCTGAGAGGAAGAGGGGCTAAAATTCCTCCACAGCGATGTGAAAGACTGATATTGAATTATAGAAGCGCTTTGGTTGCAGTCATTGCAGCTAAAGGTGATGAACCAGTTATTAAGTGTAAGGGGCAATTACTTTTTCACACAGTGCAAGTTGGTGTTGGTTAACTGTTTTCATTAAATAAATGAAATAAGTAAAAAAAAAAACAAGTGTTATTTGTTCACTCAGGTTCCCTTTATCTAATATTACATTTTGTCTAAAGACCTGAAAACATCCAGTGTGACAAATATGCAATAATAGAGAAAATCAGGAAGGGGGCAAATACTTTTTCACGCCACTGTATGTGCTCAAGTGTTGGTTCTCCATCTGCTGAACAACAGAGTTTATATTGTGCTGTACTCAGATACTCTGTATGGATATACTTTTTGCACTGTTCACTGTGGTCACAATGTGCTAATGTATATATGCTGTGTATATTTTTCACTTACACTTTGTACTTATGTGCTTTACTTGCTGTATGTATTATTTCTCATTCACTTCTGTATATTTTTTGACACGTTTTTATTGTGTTGTTCCCTTGGTCCCAGGTCGACCCTGATAAAGGGACTGTACCGTCTCAGTGGGCCTACCTGGTTAACAAAATTCAAATAAATTTTTTTACGAAAAGCCTCATACAGCCGGCCCGGTGGCGCTGAGGGCTCAGGCGCTGGACGCCTTACCTCATGCCACGCCGGCGACCCACGTTCGGGAACGGACATGGGGCACCGCGGGTTGGCAGGGAGGAGAAGGATCGAGCGTCCCTAGGACTGCACTCCTTCTCCGGGGAAGGGGGATTGCAGGGCTCGGTGAATGCCTGCCATCTAGCGGAGGCTGGGAGATGGCACATCAAGCACTGGAAACTGGGCGAGAGTTGTGGTAGCTGCTTGGCAGGATACGCACGGGAGCATGCGGCACCGCCGCCGGTGCCACTGCATGCCGCAGGGGAAGTACAGGGAAAAAAAAAAAAACAGAAAATGGAAGAGTCCTCTGCGGGATGACGATGGTCCCTCTGTGACGGCCTGGGAGGACACCTCCCGAACGCTAATCCAGACTGGTGGGTTTGAGTCGCTTCCCGACCCCTACCACGCAGCAAGTCGTAAGTAATGGGAAGGGGTCTCTATACCCGCGCCTACATGGAGGGACGTCAGATGTAGGCAGAGGACTCCAGGGGAAAAAATAAGTAGCTGTAAAAAAACCAAAAGAAGCCTCATACCCGCACCACACATTCTATACAACGGTGTCAGTTCATGTACCAACATCCCATGGTACCTTTTCATTAAGTTCCGGAATAACTCCACAATTCTCTCTTCCAGCATTGGTCTGTGCTGAACAATTGGATCTCCTTTGTAAGACACCTTTGATTGCAATTCTTCCAGCTTCTTGATCTGTTGACGGATCTGAAGTTGAGACTCTGCTAGGGAAGTTATCCTGAGAAACCAAAAAAGATCCAGTGGGTCAGTTTATTCACATATCGTGTAGTGAATATTGTATCTCTGCCATCTCTGCCTTAGCAAAAGTTACAAATGACTGGCAGACTGCCTTAGACAAAAAGAATAACACCTGTGCTGTGTTCCTGGATCTAAGCAAAGCCTTTGACACTGTGGACCATGAACTACTAATCTCCTCTCTGAACTCCATAGGCCTTGACTCACTCTCTCTTAAATGGTTCAGATGCTATCTCTCCGGAAGAATGCAACTGGTAAAAAATGAAGGTGACCTATCTACCTCTAAACCACTCCTAAGAGGTGTACCGCAAGGTTCCATCCTGGGCCCCATCCTCTTTGCCATTTACATCAACAATATTGACTCCAATCTCTCACAATCAAATATTCACCTCTTTGCAGATGATACTGTACTATATGTCAGTAATCCCTCACCATCAAAAGCCTATGAGCTTTTACAGTCTGAGTTCTCCCTCCTACAGCATAACTTACTAGAAAAGAAATTACTACTAAATGCCAAGAAAACGAAAGCTATGTTTTTTGCCACCAAGAGCTGCTCTTCCACTGTCCCATCATTCACCCTCCCACAAATATCTACCATCCTTGGTGAAAATCTTGAATTTGTGGATAAATTCAAATATCTTGGAGTCTGGATTGACAATAAACTTGACTATACTAGCCACATTGAAGAGCTCCTGAAAAAACTTAGACAAAGACTTGGCCTATTTTATAGGATCAAACACTACCTGACCAGAGATTCCAAACAAAGGCTAATCCTGGCATCATTCCTATCCCTCACTGACTACGCTGACTTCCTTTATGGCCACTGTTCCCTCTCCCATTTACATAAATTAGACACCTTGTATCATAGAGCTATTAGATTCATTACAGATCTTCCCTCCAGCACCCATCATTGCTCTCTCTACAATGCAGTCAGTTGGACATCCCTACAACATAGAAGAAACAAAAATGCTGCTGTCTGGATCTACAAAGTTCTGACAAACAAACTCCCTTCCTACATCTCAGATTGTTTCAACCGGATCACATCCAGGCCTTACACCCTAAGGATCAATAAACTCATCATGCTGAAGATTCTTATCACCTGCACCCGGTATGGAAGGGCTGCAATCAGCTATTCCCTAGCACTTATCTGGAATTCTCTTCAAAAGACCTTGAAATTGGATACCGTCATTCCTTTAACATCCTTCAAAAAACTGTACACAGGTCTTTTCCCAGAATCATGCAACTGCTTCCATAAGGCCTAGTCCTCTCACACCCCCTCCTTCCCCTACCCTTTTTATACTACCCCCATTTCTTTATTGTTCTTCTAGCTTGTTCTCCAACCTACTTCGTACAAAAATGCCCCCCCAAGTCCCATTACCCTAGCTTTATCCCTACAATACTGTTTGTTTCTTTCCTCTTAATATGATCTAGGTCCAATGTCATTTTGCCTTGTATATATGTAAATATTTGTATATCTGTCTCATTCATAAATCTTTGTATTTGTGTTCATTCAGTACCATGTTTTTGTGTAAAATTTGTAACCTTATTTTGTTATGACCACTCAGGTCCATCTTGTAAATGAGCTGTGCTCAATGATGTTCGCCTGAATAAATAAAGATTTTGATAGATTGATTGATTGTAAAACAGCGGCTGGAAACTGAGCCCTTTGATAGTTGACATGTATTCTAAAGGGCTCTGTTAATGACTGGAAAGCCTCAAGCACAACAGAACATTTAGAATTTAAACTGTAGAAGCATTCTTAAAAAAAAAAAAAAAAAATTAGTTTAATAAAAGTATGGAGGCCCTTCTGGGGTTAGTTTACCTTTGTTACTCTAATCCTAGATGCATAAGGCACTTGCTTTCACTGCGTGTCTCATGATCCTTTCTCCAGACATTTTTAACTAATCAGAATTTATTTCTAAATATTCCAGGTAGTCTTATAACCATGAGACAGCATTGTACACATGAAAACTGCCAGCAGAAAAAGGCCTTCGTAGTCTATCAAGTCTGCTCGATTCTGCAGCTCAGTCTATTTTACTGAGTCGCCCCACCATCCTCTTCCTCCAAGAGCGATCCTCCCCCTTCCCCATCCCTCCTCCTCCTCCCTCCCTCCCTCCTGCTGGCACTCTCATTTTTACCCTGTCCCACCTCCCCTTAAAACTTCCCACTGTTTCCAAAGATACCACGTTCAGTTAGCATAGTCAATTTTTCCTGCCACGTAAACCATTTCCTTTTAATTGCCGTCTAATGTTAACAAAAGTTGGTAAAGAACCACTACATAATTAAAGCCAGAAAGGAGCAACTTTGAGCTTGGGTTTGTGGCCGCCAGCTAGATGTTCCAACTGACAAAAAGCATTCTTAGGAACACTGCTCGAAGTTGCCAGTAAAACAATCACCAAGTGCTGGCTGTCCCCATCATGTCCCAGAATAACAGACTGGGTGGCAAATAGTCAAAAACATTTATCAGATGGAGAAAATAATAGCAGATTTATGGCGCCAATCAGAAACATTTCTGGGAGTCTGGCTTCCTTTTATGCACTTTATCGGAAGATTAGAAGGGAGACCAATACTGTCTCAGCAAGCAGAAGGCCATTAATTAACCCAGCCTAAACAATAAACAATCGTTTATTTGGTTCTACAACACACTGTGCTGCATTGCCAGATTCAGTAACAGCAGCACCTCATATGTTCTAGCTCTCTGTTATATGTTGAATTCAGCGTTGCGTCTAAATAAAAATGGAGGCAGCACATGGTTTGATAGTTAGTTACGATAATGTGCAAGTGAGATACCTGCAGTCTACCATATGAAGTTGTGTTTATTGTGAACTGCTGTAATGTTACCTTCTATTGTTCTGTATTGGATTAACTGTTTTGTTGCTGGATGCAATAAAGAATAAAAAAAAAAAATCTAGGAAGGAATGCCACACACCATTTGCGACACTGAAGAGAAAGAAACTATTACTGCACAAGTTTTACTGACTCAGACACTGTTCTCACCAAGTTTCCAACCGATCAAGGCAAATGTTGGGCGGTCCTCCTATACAAGCAATCTGTTGCCTTCGTTTCCAGTCAGCCAATTCCTCATCTGTCAGGGTCTTCTGCACATATTCAATTGCAGAGAGAAGCGCGGCCAGCTCACTCACTATTTGCTAAGGGGAAGACACAAAACTAAATCATTTTCACGTTAAGAATCCTTCTATTTAAAGAAATGCTCTCATTTTATTCAACTATAGTATTTAACATGGGTCAACCAACTTCTCCCGTGGTACTGCTTCTGGTGGGGGGGTTGGGAGGTGGAGTGGGCACAGCCCAGAGCTTGCCTGGCTCCTACTGGAAGCTGGGAGAAAGACTGCCGAGGCCAATATGCAAAAGGGTGGGGGTGGGGGCCTGGCGGGAGTAAACAGCATGCATCATGATGCCATTGCATGCCATGCCTCCCAGGAGACAGCATAGGGGGGAAAAGCTGGCGGCTGGGTGCCACCAAGCACCTGCAGGCCCCGCACCCAACTAGCTGGGCACACACCTGGAACTGTTGCACAATGGGGACTGGAGAACTCTGCTAGCCTCTCTTGGGGGGGCCAGCCTCCTGGGGAGGACAGCAGCAGTATGTCCTAGTGGACGTCAGGTTGGCAGGGTTGGGCCGCTTGGCAGAAGGGGCTGACGAGCAGGAGGGAAGAAAAAATACTGAAGTAGGATTCAGCTTTAACTGGCACATTCTGGAGGTAAGACATCCTCTGCCGCACGATCACTGAGCATGAAGGCACTCATTCACTCACTCACTTCCCTTCTGCCTGGAGGAAGATGCATCCGTGGCAATCAAGGTATGTAACAGGGAAAACAATAAAGGGGCAGGGGATGCAGAAAAAGAATAATGAAAAGTGGCATGGCTACATCCCCACCCAACTATTCTTATGCAAGCCTTTTTCACTTATTCCTTTCTCAAGTTTCTTTCAGTTCATCCTGAAGTAGGAGACACGACGCCCCCTCCCTCGGGGGTTATCAAGCTTGTGGTGCTCCTTCTCAACTCCCCCAAAGCCCTCTAGTGCAACCCTACCCCAGCACTGAATCCTATCCCTGTTAAGCAGGGCCTCCTCCAGGATTGGCCTTCATCCCTTGAGGAGGAGTCAGAATTTAAAGAGTACTTTTCTAGCATGTAACTATCAGTAAGGTCATCGGTGTCCTTGGGGGTGAAGTCAAGCCTGAATACCTGCCATTCCTCCGAAAGTACTCCTCACACTGATGGAAAGTGGGACTTTGGTGTTCGGTATGTAGGAAACATGTGCCCTGCTCCCTTACCTAACATAACATAACATGTTTTCCCCAGAGAAGCTATTCACAGAGTGACATTGTAGGGTGTGAACTGCAAGGAACTTGGTTGCAAGTGAGGGCAGGCTCTGAGTAAGTAATTTGATGAACAGACACTTTGGTGAAGCAGCACAGAAACACTGAATTTGATGGCAGATAAGGACCACTTGGCCAACCCAGCCTGCCCATTTTTCCTTGCCTATCCTGTCACAGCAGACCCAACTTGATCCCCCCACCCCGCTTCACAACTAAGATTCCATTGTGTCTATCCCATGCATGCCTGAAGCCCACTCACTGTCTTCACCCCACCACCTCCGCTGGAAGACTGTTCCAAGCATCCACCACTCTTTCAATGAAGAAATACTTCCTCAAATCTTTCTTCAATTATCCCATTTCCAGCATCATTGCATGTACCCTTTTTCTGGTTCATCTTTTCCTCTTTGAAATACTCCCCTCCTGTATCTTATCTGTGAGGTTATTTATAGGTCTCCATCATGTCCTCCTCTCTCTCTTTCTCTTCCAGGGTGTACATATTGAGGTTCTTCAGTATCTCCTTGTAGGGCTTCTGATGCAGCCCCTGCATCATTCTAGTTGCCCTCCTCTAGAGAGCCTCCAGCCTATGTCTTTCCTGAGATGTGGCCTCAGAACTAGACACAGTGTTCTAGGTGGGGTCTTACCAGAGATCTATACAGTGGCATCATCACCTCCCTCCTTCTGATGGTGCTACCCCTCCCTATATACCCCATCATCCCGCTTGCCCTACCTACTACCCTGATGCACTGTCTCACCACATTGAGGTCATCAGATATGACTACCCCAGGTCCCTTTCCTGTTTGGTGATAGTCAATACCTCCTCTCCCACTCTGTACTCCACGTCTTTGTTTCCGAGCTCTAGGTGCAGGATTTTAAATTTTTTCACAATTAAATCTAGCTGCCATACCCTTGAAACCTCTTCAAATTTTCTCGAGTCCCTGCACATTCTTTCCACCCCCTCTGGAGTGTCTACCCTATTGAAGGTTTTTGTGTCATCTGCAAAGAGGTATACCCTCCCTTCCAGCTCATCTTTTTTTTTTATATTCTTTTTAACCCCACCTCTCCTTCGGGCCTCCTAGTGCTCCACTAACCCCGGCGATCCTCTTCAGGAGCTCCTCCATCCACAGATTGCAGCCAACCCCCGAGTTGGTCCCGGCATATCCCACTGCCGGGCGGGTCCCCCTCCTTTGAGGGAGAAGGCACCGGGGAGAGGGGAAACCCAGCACACTATTGCTCTCACGGCCCTGGGGGCGCCGCTGTGGAGGAGGAGATTCCCAGAGGGACCGATGGCGTGGAGGGCGGAAGCCGTCATCCGGTGCACTCTGGAGCTGTTTTTCCAGTTTTCTTGAGTCCCTCCAGCGCCGCTAATTGTAGTGTCCCTGGTCTCCACCAGGGACTGCTACAGAGTGTGGCTATCCCCTAACCCACCCCAAGAGAGGAGAGGAGAGAAGAGCAGTCCTCCGGACGCTCATCCTCTCCTTCCCTGCAAGCCCCAGTGCCCCAAGTCCGTTTCAGACACGCATGCGCTGGCGTGGTTCGGTGTGGCGTCCAGCTCATCTAAATGTCACTTATAAAAGGTAGCGGGTCAATATAGCTAAACAAAAAGCGTGCAATAACCCGCGGTATGTGACACTTGCATTTAGAGCGATAGGGTGTAATAGCAGTGAGGAATTACCACTACCCTGTCCTCGTTTCATCTAAGGAAGGATAAGTTGCCATATGCTAGGGTGCCTGGTCAAGCCACTTCCGTGGTGGAGTGGCTAAGGCACCTCATGACACGGGCGGGATTGTAGACCTAGGTTCACGGTTCGGATCCCCCCAGGTCTCCTGGTGTTCGCATTTTGCATTTTTTTTTTAATAAAGTCCCCCGGCATTTGTTCCCATCCCGAGTCCACATCCCCTGGGTTTGTTATTTAAGCTCCAGGGTGTGTGTGAAGGAAAACCCCCAACACAAAAACAAAGTCTCATTATTTTTAATGGCGTGCTGTTTCTGTTTTTATTGTTTTGTCCAACCCTACTGCAGTCTGCGCTGTGTTGCTTGCAGCGTTTTTTTACTGCGCTATTATTATCGGTGAGGTTACGACCCCATGCCCTTATAAAGACATTAAAGGGGACTGGTCCTCGTACTTTGCCATGAGGCACCCTGCCGGTCACCCTCCCTTCCTTGGAGTGAACTTTGTTTACCACCACCCACTGTAGCCTATCCATTAATCAATTTTTTATCCGGTTTACTACCTTAGGACCCACCCGTAAGCTGCCCAGTTTCCTTATGAGACTATGTAGTACGGTGTCAAATGCCTTACTAAATTCTAGGTAGGCCATGTCCACTGCTTCACCCTATCCATTCCCCTGGTCACCCAGTCAAAGAAATCTATCAGATTAGTCTGACATGACACCCCCCACCCCCAATGAACTGGCGCTGCCTTGAGTCTTGTAACCCACTGGATTCAAGATACTCCACAATCCTTTCCTTAAGCAGTGCGACTCAATTAGCTTTCCTATAACTGATGTCAGATTGACAAGCCTCTATTCGCCAACCTCCTCCCTGCTACTGCCTTTATGATGCGGGACTACATCTGCCCATCTCCAGTCCTCCAGAACCACTCCTGTTTCCAGTGAGTTGTTGATCAGGGCTGTCAGAGGTACAGCCAGTACCCCACTGAGCTCCCTCTATGCCCTTGGATGTACTCCATCTGGCCCCATAGCTTTGTCTACTTTCAGATTTGTGAGTTCCTTCAGGACTCTCTCCTCTGTAAATGGACTACTGTCTAAACTCCTGCTGCTTTTATGTGGACCATCCCCTTTCCCTTCCTCTGTGAAGACTGAACTAAAGTATTTGTTCAGGATATCTGCTTTTTACTGATTCTCCTCTGCAGTCCTCCTCCCACCTTTTTTAACCTCACAATTCCTCCCCTTATCTTCCCATTTTCACTTATGTTCCTAAAAAAAAGTCTTGTCCACTTTAGTTAGCCCTTGAGCGATTCTTTCCTCAGTTTCCACCTCTGCTCTCCCCTCACCTCACCACTTTCCCTGCTTCTCCTGACACACCTCCCTATCGTCTTCCCCCTGCATCCCGTTATACCTCCTGAATGCTACCCACTTGTAGCCTTCACCTTTTCATCCACTTCGAGAACCACAGTGGTTTCTTTTTTCCACCCATTTTTGTTTACTTCCTCTCTGTAGAGGTCTGTTGCCTTTACTATGCCTTCCCTTAAACTTGCCCACTTTTCCTCTACCCACCTCAAGGTCACCCCACTGCTAAGTAGTCTCTGAGGCATTCACCCATTTTTATTTTTGAAATCAGCCCTTCTCAAGTTCAGGACCCTCATCCTTGTGTGGTTTGCTTCCACTGCTGTCCTTATGTTGAACCACACTGTACGATGATCGCTGGTACCCATGTGGCCTCCCACCTTGACGTCTGCAATACTGTCCCTGTTTGTAAGCACCAGGTCCAGTACTGCCCCATCATGAGTAGGCTCCCTGACTAGCTGCCTGAGAAACACCCCCTGCAGACAGTCTGGGATATCCCCGTTTTTAGCTAAAGCTGCAGCTGGAAGGCTCCAGTCTACATTCAGTAGACCCAAGTCTATACCAGCGTCACCTCCTCCTTTTCTGCCATTGTGCTAATGGCTCCCACCGGTGCCTTATCTAATTTCTCTCCCTATGCTGGAGGTCTGTAGATCACGCTAGTATTAACAGTGATGATAATAATGGGGGAGCAATGTGAAACAAAGGATATAGCTGAGGGCAGGAAGAGAAAACATATATATTTGAAATACAAAAAGGGGAGTGTGCTCTATCAGTTCACGTGGTAGAAAAAAACTCTAATAAACTAAACAGTCTCAATATTAAACAATACCCGTCTCATCTGGTCCAAGGCAGTCAGCATTTGCTCCAACTGCTGCATCTTCTGTCGTGTTACTGCCTGGTTGTTTCCATTTAAGTCTTGCATGTCTATTGGAGGGGGAGAGACAGAATACTATTTCTCATATAAATGATCTGTATCAAAGAAGCATTCTGATTCTGCACAATACCATGCCCTGTCATGGGTTATTGCTTACTTAAACCAATATATTACTTTATAATTACTGATGAACCCCTTTATCAAACCTTTAATGGGATCTTTCAAACCCCGTAATAACCAAAAAACCGGTTATTACAGTGTTTTCCTTTAACTGTGCTCTCAGCTGTATGCCTTGCGCTACCTCATTGGCTCTCTTGTCTCAGCAGCCAGAACAGTTTTGTAAACATGGCGGCTCCGTCAGTTGCTTAGTGACAAGCTGCTAGTATGAGACTCTCATATTTTTTTTTTTTTTTTTTTTTTTAATATCTATCAAGTTGCTCCAACTATTAAAAGTGTAAAGCTTTTATCTGGTTGATTCTCTAGTTTTGTCAACTTTAGGAGAGCAAAAAACCCGCCGTGGCTCTGTCTATAGCGATCCTGATTTCACACACTGTAAGTGAAAAAAAAAAAATGTTCAGAATGAGAGAGAGAAACTCTGTGTGTGTGTGTGTGTGTGTGTGTGTGTGTGTGTGTGTGTGTGTGTGTATACCGGAGGGACTCTGAGGCAGCAGGGATTGCAGAAGTTGCAGTCCCTGCACCGGTAATTTTAAAAATAAAAGATAGGCAACTGTGTTTTTATGGATTTTTTTTTTTTTTTTTTACATACACACCCTTGGTGTGTGATGACTTCATAAACCTCTTGAGCTTTGCTCTCGAGGTTTATGGGTCATCACACACCTCGGGTGTGTAGAAAAAAAAATTCCATACCACATAGCTGCCTATCCATCTTTCTCTACATAAAATGGGTTCTGGAAAATTCAGTTTCCTGAATGGTCAAAACCTGGTTACATGGGGGGTTGGTTAAACCCAGCTTATACCCTGCCTCATGGGGCTTAATATTAACCTGCCGAAATAAAAGATTGTACATTTTGGCCACGTGACAAATCCCAATAAGTGCCAAACTTTTTCACCCCAAACCTAAAGAACAAAGAGAAAGAAAATAACCTAATTAAAAAATAAAGACAACAAAACAACCAGAATTGCTACAATATATGAGGAATACCAATAACATGATAAGCCTAATAAAAAGTCACTGATTTCTTTGTCGTGACAAAGCAGTTTACAAATGGAACAAGGTGAACTGGCATAACCCGCACCCTTGCCTTATGTGACTCCCTACTGAACATCTCAGGCATAATTTTGTGTCTGTATTTTTTCAAGTTAAGCCTACAAGTTCGTAAAAATATATCAGCAACAATTTACTTGTAGCATAGCATTTGCCAAGGTAGTAGCTATCTCACAGTGAACTAGACAGTCCAGATGCCTTGCAGTTGCCATCACAAAAAAAGTAAGAATAATAATGAATCAAAGATGCCTGTAGTGCAATGATCACTAACAGACTGAAGTTTTTGGTTTTGGTTAGGAGGTGCAGCAAGTTTTATAGTTAGCAGCAAACAAGTATATCAGTCCTCCATTTCAGGAAAGAAAGATGAGGATATCAAACTATTGGGTTTACAATGGAATTCTCTTGTAGTGAAATTCAACCTGCCCACTGTTGCATGTTGCCAAAAGTACAGGTCTCAATCAGTTAAAAATAACTGTGCAACCATAATTAATTTTGGAAGCATAAACAGAACAAGTTTGATAATCACTAGTGAGAAAATCAGAGGGTTATCATATCAGAAGGTAGTATATTAAAGGGACACTGTTAACCCTTTTTGCAACGTATTAAGTTGAAAACCCACATTTTATGATTGCTAGTCTTCCATAAATTAATTGATGTCACTGGCTGTTTTATCTCCTCCTTTTCTTAGTAGAACCGAATGCTTGGTAATGGTGTAATTATACCCAACCTTGTTTTGTTTCAAATCCTCAATCTACTCTTATTGCATACCTCCTGAATATTAGGAACACTCCCAAACAGTGCAGCCACTCATGATGCAATAGTCTCTTCTCCTTCCACTGCATCATGAGTGGCAAGACTGTACTGGAGTATTCTCAAGTTCAGGAAAGATGCAGTGGGAGTTGATCAAGGAATACAAACACATTTTTGTGTGCTAAAACCAGTATAGTGGGCAGTCTGAAGTTCACGTTTAAAAATAAAAAAAAAAAAAAAAAGAATTAGAATCAAACTACCAGCTACATTGGAAATCTCTAGAATGTGACCAATCATTAAATGTGTATTCTAAATCAGAAACACTTTGAGACCTCGGGGGTGTTGATAGTATCCCTTTAATACAGCTGGAACGGGGGCACATGCATAATGGAGAACACAAAAGATGTGCCTGTCCCCATTACATACTGACTGCTGTGACAAAACTGGCTTCTTGATTCGGCAGTTCCTACTAAATCCTCAAACTAAGAGTGAGAAAACAGTCAGCTCCACTAGTGCATGAAAGAACAGTGACGCAAGAACTTATCTAACAGTAGATCTTCGAGGGGATCTCAGTCATCAGGTCACACTGTAGGAACTTCACAGTCGGCGAAGGGGAATCCACCCAGAAAATTTTCAGCAGTACAACTGGGACCACCCACGCTGTCAACGTCACCAACTCTATGAAGGCGTGAGCAGCCCCGCTTCCTCTTCAGTTCTTCCCCCCGGAGACAAAGGGAGCATCGCCCCAGCCATGAGGGGCCGAGGGGAGAGAGAGAGAAAGAGAGGAGCCCAGACCAATAAGAAAGACTAGATACACCAGACAGCCAGTTCCAAGACAGAAGCCACAAAAAGGGGGATGGTGGAAGGAAGGGAAGGGAACATTGTTTAACCAGGAATAGCACACTAAGCCGAAGCTCGTTTCCAGACGTGACCTGAGAGCACAAGAAAGTTAAGTGACTTGCTCAGGATCACACAGTATGCATCTAGGTGGCTGTGGGATTCAAACCCAGGTCTCTAGATTTGTAGACCAGAGCCTTAACCCACTTTGCTATACTGCCTGATGACTGAGATCCCCTTTAAGATCTACTGTTACCGTAAGTTCTTAGGTAACTATTCTGTCTTCATTGGGGTTATCTCAGTCATCAGGATGAAAATATTACTCCTGTTAGTAATCTTGTTTCTTCCAAAGTATTCTTCTATATTCATAACTCTCTGCAGTCAGCCTCCTAAGCAGAGCTGCCCAGAGATAATGGAACTATATGCTAATGATAGAACTACCACTGGCTTGTGCCACATATTCAAACTGCTGCCATTATCAGCTGCAACGTTCCACCAGCGTATCAGATTTCCAAGGAGCCTACAAGGCAACCTACACTAAGACTATCTAATGTAACACAACTAAGCTGTCCATGACAGCAAGAAACACCCTTAATATTACTGTAATCCTAAACCCCACTGAATACCAAGATCACCTGGAAAAAGAAGGTAATTAAATATTTCACACTAGGGCTAAAACTATGCATGCCAGTGTTTGGGACTTTCCATTAGAAAACTCTGTCAGGAGTGCAGAGGTTCTGGTTCTGGAAAGGGAGGCAGGGTGGAAGAGTTATGAATACAGAAGAGGAATACCTTGGAAGAAACAAGGTTACTAAGGTGAGTAATTTTTTCTTCTAACCCCAGGTATTCCTCTATATTCCTAACACTCTGCAGACTTTAAAGCAGTACCTCTGGAGGTGCGCAGAGAACCTACTTAGGAAAGAGGCTCTGCAGGACTGCTGTGCCAAGCCTGGCATCACTTCTGGACTGTCTCCCCAAACTGTAGTGTGTAGTAAATGTGTGTACTGTCCTCCAGGCAGCTGCTTTACAGATTTCCACTAAAGGAATATCTCTGGACACTGCTATAATAGCAGCTGTGCCCCTGGTTAAATGAGCCCTCAGGCCTGCTGGGGGTTCCTTGCCAACTTTCGACTAGCAAAACTGAATGCATTGGACTATCCAGCGCGAGACTGACCTCTTAGAAGCTGGAGTGCCCTTACCTACATCCCCATAGGTAAGGAACAGCTTTGTCATGTCTATGATCCCTGGTGTGGGTCATATACAGTAGTAACTTAATGCCCTTTTGATATCCAGACTATGGAGTCTATGCTCACCTGAACTAGTATGTTCAGTGAAGAAAGCTGGCAATGTAATGGACTTAAAATTGGAAACGATCTTTAGGAGGAATTTCCTATTTGTTCTGAGCACCACTTTGTCGTTATGGAATGAAAGATAGTCCTCAACACACAGGGCTTGGAGTGCACAGATTCTTCTAGCTGAAGTAACCGCAAAACAGTTAGTTTTCCAGGTAACATTTTAAATGTGCAGAGGACATAGGCTCAAAAGGAGGTTTCATGAGCTGAGCACTGCATATGTTCAGGTCCCATACTGGAACTGGTTCCCTAACAGGTTGGTGCAAGTGGCACAGGCCTTTAAAGAACTTCTTGAAAATGGGATTGGATGCCAGGGAGACATCTCTCCCAGCAGAATTGTAGGCAGAGACTGATGCCAGATGCACTTTCAGGGATGTATGTTTCAACCCCGGAGAGTGGAGGTATGTGAGGTAATCCGGGACAGCTAGGATCTTCACTAGAGTACGAGAAATCTCTTTTGAACCACACCAAACAGAAAACCTCTTCCATTTTGAAGCACAGGTTTCCTTAGTCAAAGACTTTCTATGTCCCTTCAGGATATCCAGAACACTTTGAGAGAGATTTAAGTTTGCATATTCGAAGTCCTCAAGAGCAATGCCTTGAGTCTGCGAGACCTGAGATTCGGATACATAATCTTGCCCTGGTGAAAGGTTAACAGGCTGTGCCTCCTAGGTAAGTGTATTGGTTTGGCTACAGACATGGAGAGTAGTAAAGGGTACCATGGCTGCCTGGCCCAGTCTGGTGCTATCAGAATCATTGATGCAGGTCGTGACCAGAGTTTGATCAGGACTCTGAAAATGAGAGGGAAGGGAGGAAAAGCATACAGACTTCTCCACAACCAGTTCAGAGCTAGAGCATCCAATGGGATTGTTCCCTTGGGTGGTGGCCTACAGCAAAAGAGGGGCAGATGATGATTCTCTTGGGATGCAAAAAGATCCACCTCTGGTATGCCCCATCTCCTGAACACTGAGTCCAGCACTTGCCTGCTGATGGGCCACACATGATGTACCCGATTGATTCTGCTCAGGGCATCTGCTAGGGTGTTGTCCATTCCTGGCACATGAATGGCCTGTAATGAGGCCTTCAGCAAATAAATCAGACTCCATACTTTCACTGCCTCTGTGCATAGAGGGTCTGACCTTGCTCCCCCTTGCTTGTTCATACTTTATTGTTGTGGTGTTGTCTGTCCTGACTTGCACCACTTTTCCTTGTACCAGATGGGCAAATGTTTTCAGGGCCAGAAACACTGTCCTTAACTCCAGTAGATTTATCTGCAGGAGTGACTCTGTGAAGGACCAGGTTCCATGAGTGGTGTGATCCCCTAAGTCAGCACCCCACCCTAACAGAGGCGCGTCGGTTGTAAGAATAACTGATGGGGTTTCCCTTTGGAAAGGTACCCCTTTCCTGAGGTTGTCTGCTTCCTTCCACCACTAGGGGGCCTGCAGCAAAGTTTTTGTTACTAGAATTGGTTTTGTCAGATTGTCTTTTCTTTGGCATCAGTGTGCCCTGAGATGAAACTGTAAGTCTCTCATTTGGAACCCGGCTCCCAGGACTGTGCCTGTCGCTGAGCCATATGTCCCAGAAGCTGCAGAAACTGTCTTGCTGGTGGTGGCTCATTCAACTTGAATGAGGCAGCTATCTACAGAATACTTTGCACCCTGTACTGAGAAAGGAAAGATCTTCCCTGTACTGTGTTCAGTTCTGCTCCTATGAAATGCAGGACTTGTACTGGAATGAGAATGGGTTTTTCCTGATTTACCAGGAATCCTAGAGACTAACAGGTTTAGCGTTACCTTGTACCTGCTACAGTGAATTTCCCACCACTAGTCAGTCATCTGATATACAGTACCTAACCTTCTTAGGTATGCTACTACCACTGCCAGGCATGTTGTAAACACCATGGGTGCTGAAGTGAGGCCAAAAGGTAGAGCTGAGAATTGGTAATGTCCTGATGGAAGTCTGAATCTGAGGTACTTCCTGTGAGATTCTCTTATTGGGATGTGAAAGTAGGCATATTTTAGATCCAGAGATGCCAGCCAATCTCGCTGCTAGATTACTGGCAAGATCACTGCCAGTGTGACCATTTTGAACTTTGGTTTTATTAGATGCCCGTTCAATAGCCTAAGGTCTAGAATAGGCCGCCACTCCCCATTTTTCTTTTTTGGTGAGGAAGTACCTTGAATAGAAACCTCTTCCTTTCTGATGAATTGGAACACACTCCACTGCCTTTAGCTGGAGGAGGCTTTGAACCTCCTTCTCCAGGAGTTTTTTCTCTATGAGGGAAGCTGGTTTGAACACCCTTGTTTTCAAGGGAAGAAAAGACTTGAAACTCAGGGACAAACCCTGACTTACTAGCACCAGGAACCACTTGTCTGTGGTGATGGATTGCCAAGCCTGGAAATAGCCAGTTTGCCCCCTACTGGTAGAGGGGAGGCGGCCTTGTTCATTAAGTCAGGGGTTATGCTTTGTCTGGGGCTGGGCTTGGGTAGTTTTGGAACCTCTCCTATAGCCCCTTCTACCTCTGCCCCTGAAATACCCAGTCTGCTGTGGGTATTGTTGATACTGGGGGACAGCCTGTGCCTGATACAAGGGCCTAGTATAGGCTGTCCTTCCTCTGCCTCCCCTTCTGTAAGGCCTATAGAAGGAAGAATGCCTCTCCTTTAAAGAATTACTTTTATAGGTGGCCTTATATTCATCCACCGTATTCATGTATGCTTCATTCTGTTGACCAAATAGTGAATGATCCTCTACAGGGAAATCCATAGCCTTGGCCTGGGTATCCTGTGTTAAATTAGTAGCCCCGAACCATGCCAGCCTTCTAAGAGCTATGGTAAAGGCCATTTATCTGGCAGCATTGTAGTTGGCATCTGCTGCCATTTGAAACTGATACTTGGCTGCTTCCAGTCCAAACCTGGCTGTTACAGCTAGATCATCAGAGAGACGTGAAGGAGCCTTCTCTGCCATGGCTAACACGACTGCCACAGTGATTTTTGATACTGTGCTGAGTAAGTTTGGTAGTCCACCTGTCTTACTCTCAGTGAAGCAGCTAAATAGCCTTTTTATTGCCATGCTGTATATCTTGAGAGAGTCCTTCTCAGGTGGGTACCCAGAGGTACCCTCGCCTTCTCACAGGCTGCTTGCTGGACTATCCCGATGGTCAGGGTGAGAAAAGAGGAATTCAGCCCCTTCTCTGTCCAGCTGGTACTTTTTATCCACCTTCTTGTCCAAAGGTGGAACAGAATTTGGAGTCTGCAGGATTTTAAACAACTCTTTTTTAAAGAACTTGTTTATAGGGAGTAAGATTTTCCTTGTGGGTGTTAACCCCATCATCTCCATATATTCGGCCTCTTCCTCATCCTCTATGACCCCTGTGGTAGCCAGATCAAGGGCATCCACTACTTTTCTTACAAATGAAAAATGAGAGGAAAAATCATCTGGTCTAGGAGGAGAACTGAATTCCTGCTCTGGTGAGATCTCTGGTTCAATAGGCTCACCTTCATCCATTTCAGGTAAATCATATTCCTCAAACTCCATCATCTCCCGATATGTGTTTGGGTCAGAGTAGGGACCAACCAGGATTTGAACCGGTGCTGGGAGGGTTGGAGTAGGCATAAGACCCTGCAAAGCCTGTGTGACCTTCATGGCCTGGGCAATATCCTCTGATGATGTCAGGTTGTGAGGCACAGATGAAACCCCTTTTGGTTTATCATTGTTTTCAGAGGGGATGATTTGCAGATATTGCATTCTGCTGAAAAATTATCATTCCCCAGGCAGACTACACATAAGAAAAAATTACTCATCTTAGTGATTATATTTCTTCTAATGGAGTCTTGCTGTATTCTGACAACCTGCAGTTAGCTCCAGCCTTTGAACTACCCCGGAGTGTAGAGGGTTAATTTTCTATGCAGTGCATAGAACGTTGAGCTCGAGCTCGGTTGAGGTCTCTGTCTGCAGCACTTTGAAACCCAACCATCAGATTCTTACGAGCAAACACTCACTTACTAACTATGTGGAAATTGTAACATTTTTTAACTAGCCAACTGGCAACAGAAAGTTTTGGATTCCCAAAGGAAGACTCAAGTCAGGAAACCCAAAACCAAAACCTATCCAAAAATAAAAGATTATAATACAAAGCACCCAGATAAAGTGGAGGGTGTGCTTGAAGCACTCCAGGGTAAACACTGCGCCTGCCCACCCACTTCCCAAAAACAGGTTCTAAGAGGGGAGGCAGGGAAGGTGGTCAGAATACAGCAAGACTCCATTAGAAGAAATATAATTACTAAGGTGAGTAATTTTTTTCTTCAAACAACATGAAGTCTTGCTGTATTCTGACAATCTGCAGACTACCAAGCAGTACCTCCATGGAGGAGGAACAGAACCTACTTTGGGAATGGGCTCTGAAGTACTGCTCGTCAAACCGAGCATCACTCCTAGCCTGGATATCCAGAGGTAATGCTTGGTAAAGGTATGGACTGTTTCCAGGTGGCTGCTTGACAAATTTCTAACAGAGGGATATCCTGGCAGCAGCCAGGAAGCAGCTAGTACCTCTTGTGGAATGAGCCCTCAGGCCTGAGGGTGGAATTTTTCCCAGTTTCTCATAGCAGAATTGTATACAAGAAACAATCCACCTGGCAATAGTTATCTTGGTGGCAGGTTTGCCCTTTCCCACTTCCCCATAAGTGAGGAACAACTGGAGGGAATCAAACCTGTGACCCTTGGTATGCTCTATGTAGTAGCTAAGGGCTCTTTTAACATCTAAACTGTGTAGCCTCCTCTCTCTCTCCTGAGGAAGAATGATCAGTGAAGAAAACAGGGAGAGACACAGACTAATTCAAATGGAAGTTTGAAACCACTTTGGGCAAGAACCTCCTATTGGTTCTAAGGACCACTTTATCTCTATGGAAGGAGATAAAATCAGGTTCCACTGACAGGGATTGCAATTCACTGATACGCCTGGCAGAGGTAATGGCTACCAAAAACACAGTTTTCCAAGTCGAGTACTTAAGCTCTGCAGAGGACATAGGCTCAAATGGGGGTTGCATAAGTTGAGCAATGCAAACATTTAAGTCCCAGGCAGGGGCAGGATCCCTAAAGGGAGGACTGGTATGAAGCAATCCCTTGAAAAATTTACAGAATACAGGGTGAGATGACAGTGAGGAAGGCTTTCCCACTGACAGAAAAGCAGGAACAGCTGACAAGTGTACCTTGAGAGTAACTGGTCTGAGGCCTAGGCCATTAAGATGGCCCATATAATTCAGAACTGTAGGCAATTCAGCAGAGTCTGGAGATATATGCTTCTTGGGGCACCAAATGCTGAAACGTTTCCATTTGGAGCCACAAGTCTTTCTGGTGGCAGGCTTTCGAGAGGCTTTGAGAATATCCAGAACCCCTTGGGACAGATGCAAATCTGCATACTCTAACTCTTCAAGAGCCATGCCTTGAGATTGGGAGACTGAAGATTGGAGTACCAAATCCTCCCCTGAGAGGAGGTTAACAGGTTGTAATTCCTGGGAAGAGACAGGGGAAGATGGACTGCTAGGGACAGTAAGAGGGGGTACCAGGGCTGCCTGGCCCAATCTGGAGCAATCAGAATCACTCTGCAGGGTTGTAACCTTACCTTGACCAGAACCTTGAACAGTAGCGGGAAGGGAAGGCATGGAGAAATTTCCCTTTCCAGTTCAACATCAGAGCATTCAGAGGGACTGAGCCCAAGACTGGGGGTCTGCAACAAAACAGAGGAAGTTGGTGATCGTCTGGGACTGCAAAGAGATCTATCTCTGGAGTGCCCCACCTTGAAAAAAATCACTTTCAACACCAGAGGGTCCAGGGACCATTCATGATGGCCCTGGGAGATCCTGCTCAGTGCATCTGCTAGCACACTGTCCTTCCCCGGAAGGTGGACTGCTATCAGAGAAGTCTGCAGAGAATAAGCCAGGGACCACAATTTCATGGCTTCCGTGCACAAGGCCATGGACCGAGTGCCTCCCTGCTTGTTGATGTACCACATGGAAGTGGTGTCTGTTCTAACCTGAACCACCCAGTTCTGTACGGACTGAGAGAAAGTTTGCAGGGCCAGAAAAACTGCCGAGAGTTCCAGGAGACTGATATGAAGAAGGGATTCCTGACGGGACTATAGTCCCTGGGCTGTGAGAGCCCCCAGATGGGCTCCCCACCCCAAAAGGGAAGCATCCATGGTAAGGACCACTGAAATGAGACTGAGTGACAAATGGGACCCCTTGCCTTAAATTGTCCTGATCCTGCCACCACTGAAGAGCTTGGATCAGTGTCCGAGTCACTGGAATCAGTTTGGTAAGAGGATCCTTCCTTTGGGACCAAAAGGCCCTCAGATGGAACTGAATGTCCCTCATCTGGAATCTTGCCCCTTGGACCACCGCTGTAGAAGCTGCCATGTGGCCCAAGAGCGGAAGGAAGTGCCTTGCTGGTCGGGACACCTGAAGGAAGAAGCCAGTTCTATAAGAACTCTTGCCCTTTCCAGGGGAAGAAAGGCTCTTGCTTTGACAGTTATCTAGCTCTGCCCCTATAAAGGTAAGAAGCTGCACCGGTTCGAGAAATGACTTGGGGAGGTTGAGAAGAAATCCCAGGGAAGTGAGCACTTGCTGAGTCACCTGCAGGTCTGACTTGACTTGGTCTGGAGACTGACCCACTATGAGCCAGTCATCCAGATATGGAAAAATGGAAATCTTTTGCCTTCTTAGAAAGGCAACTACTACTGCCAGGCACTTTGTGAAAACCCTTGGAGCTGATGTTAGACCAAAGGGCATTGCTTTGAACTGATAATGGCCTGAGGGCAACTTGAACCTGAGGTACTTTCTGTGGGAGCACCTGATGGCGATGTGAAAGTAGGCATCTTTGAGATCCAGGGAGGCTAGCCAGTCCCCTGGTCTTAGAGAGGGAAGAAGAATTCCCGGAGTCACCATCTTGAACCTTGGTTTTAAAAGGTGTTTGTTTAGGTATCTTAGATCTAGGATGGGTCACCACTCCCATCTTTTTTGGGGTACCTGGAGTACAGACCTTTGCCCCGGTGTAGGGTAGGAACTCTCTCTACGGCTCTTAAGGCCTCTGCCTCCAGGACAAGGATTTCGGAGAGACTTGCAGGTGGGAAAGATCTGGCTCTCATCTTCGGAAATTTTCTGAAGCTGACAACCAGTCCCTGGCTTACTACTTCCAGGACCCACTTGTCTGAGATAGCAGACATCCAGTCCTGGACAAAGTAAGCCAGCCTGCCTCCTACTGGAATAGGAGAGTCGACCTGGGCAGACCCATCAGGGTATCTGCTTGGCAGGGGCCTTAGGCTGAGGAGAGGATGCAGCTCTGCTCATCCCCCTTCTGCCTCTTCCTCTGAAGAACCCCCTCTGTGAAAAGGGAGAAGAGGCCTGTGCTTGGTAAAAAGGCCTATGAAAAGGCCTGTCCTTGCCCCTAGATTGCTGCCTTTGAGGAGCTGCCTGCCTCTCCTTGGCCTGAGCACTCCTATAAAGTGGTCCTGTACTCGTCCATTTTCTCCATGTAATTCTCTGTCTGCTCCCCAAACAGAGAATTACCCACTACAGGAAAATCCATGGTCTTAGCCTGGGTGTCCTGTGAGAGGCTAGTACATCTGAGCCAAGCCATTCTCCGAACAGCCATAGATGTAGCCATGACTCATGATGACATCATTGGAGTCCACAGCAGCATGAAACTGTACTTCTGATGCCTCAATCCCATCTGCAGCCACCTCCTCCAGCTCCTTGGCTAGCTGGGGGGAGGTCTGTTTAGCCAGTGCCAGTACAGTGTCCTACCTGGACTTTGGTACCTGGCTGTATATGCCATATAATTCGCCTGCCTGAGTCCCAAGGAAGAGGCCATGTACTGTTTTTTTGCCATGGCATCAATCTTCCTGTAGTCTTTGTCTGGGGAGTGTGAAGCCAAGGGAATGTTTGCCTTGTCACAGGCAGCAGCCTGCACTACCCCAACATGGCTGCACTGCTGGTATAAAAACTTTGTTCTCTGGGGAAGTTTAAAGGCTGGGGCTAACTGCAATAGTCAGAATACAGCAAGACCTCATGTTTGAAAGAGGGAAGGCGTAAAGGAACCTCCCTTTCCAGGAAAGGGACAACGCATCTTGCCAGAAAACTCCAGGTCCTGGATCTAGCGAGCAGAAATTAACCAGTTTTGCATCGATGGGGAGGCAGAAAGGTCCAACTCTGGATCACCCCATCTGTCGAACAAGTCTTCTGTGACAGATGAGAGGAGCTCCTATTCATACATGCTGGACTGAGTCTGGCTGAGACTGTCCAGAGTGTTTAACATGCCCGGTACGTGGACCACTGAGAGTGTCAGACCATGATCCAGTGCCCAGTACCACACTCTCATGGCCTCCCTGCAGAGGGGATACGAATGAGTCCCCTCCTGCTTGTTGATGTAGTAGACTACACTCAGATTATTTGACTGCACCAGCAGCTGACCTGGGGCAAGGTGTTCTTGAAAGGCTTGCATTGTGTAGAGCACCACCCACATCTACCGGACATTGATATGTAGGGAGGTTTCCAACTGGGATCAAGAGCCCTGAGTCCAAAAGGGACCTAGATGTGCATCCCAGCCCTGACCCGAGGCATCCGTGGTGAGAATATGCTATGGGAAGGAGATCTGGAAGGGGACACCTTGAAGCAGATTCAAGGGGTCCATCTACCACTGCAGAACCTTGCGGACTTGGGAAGAGACCAGGGTTGGGCGATCTAACTCGTCCGTGTGCTGGTCCCACAGTACCTGGAAGGTCCACTTATAATGTGCATATTAGGTCTGGACAGTGGAACAGTGGGCACGGCAGCTGCCATCAAGTCCAGTAACCTCAGATACACCCTGGCAGAAATACAGTGGCTTTGAGTGACTTCCTGAGCTTGGGCTATAAGGCACGCTGCCCTGTTTTGGGTCAGGAAGGCCTTTCCCTGCACCGTGTCCAGAACCGCCCATATATACTGCAGCCTTTGGGATGGTACCAGAACCAACTTGGGCAGACTGACAGTGACGCCCAGGGGTGAAAAAGCTGGAGAGTTCGCTCCAGTCATCAAAAACTGTTCCCTGGAAGGGGCCTTTAGGAGCCAATCGTCCAGATAAGGGAAAACATATAGTCCCTCCCTTCTGAGAGCTGCTGCTACCGCTGCTAAGCACTTGGTAAAGACTCACGGTGCAGAGGACAAGCCAAAGGGCAGCACCCTGAACTGATAATGCTCACCCTGAAAGGTAAAACAGAGAAACTTCCTGTGAGAAGGAAAGACCGACATGTGCAGGTAAGCGTCCTGCATGTCCAGAAAGCAGAGCTGATCCCGTTTTGAGGAAGGATATCAGGCCTGGCAAAGTTACAGTCCGGGAACTTTTTGTACTGGACGTACAGATTGAAGTCTTTTAGGTCTAGAATGGGCCTCAGATCGCTGGTCTTTTTTTGGGCACCAGGAAAAACCTGGCATAGAACCCCTGGTTTCTCTGGTGCCTGGGAACTGGATTGATGGCTTGCTTGTGTAGAAAGGACTGCACCTCCTCCCGGAGAACAGACAGGTGGGGGGGTTAACTGGAGGGTGAAGGAAGGGTTTCTGGAGGTTGCTCGATGACCTCCAGGGTGTGCCACTTCTCTGTGATCTGCAGAATCCACGCATCTGAATTTATGATTCTCTATTGAGTCAGATGGAGGGAGAACCGGCCTCCGACTGCTGCTTCCTGGTCCGGGACCAGAAGAGGGGGGTCCAGAAAAAAAAGAAAAGCAGAGGCGAAGCCAGCTGCTTGGGCTGGTCCGTCATTTCTGGCGTGCTTGGCTGCAGCTCCAGCGCTGGAGGGGGAGGGCCAGGAAGTCATATCGGGCCTGTTGAATGCTTTGCGAAAGGGAGGGCACCCTCTATCACTCAGTTGGATATGGTAGAGGGAGTGGACAGAGTTGAGGGTCCTGCCCGAGGCTTGTAGATCATTTATAATATCCTGAACATCAGGCAAAAGAGCTTTGTGCCATCAAAGGGGGGGCACTGAGCACTTTCTGATGAACATCAACAGTGAACCAGATACTCTTAGTCAGGAGTGCCTACACAGGCTTATGCCCATGGCGGCCGCTCTGGCAATGGTGTCAGCCATATCACAGAGGGCCAAGAGGAGATGCTTGCTAAGATCCTCAGCTGCTTGGAAGCCTTGAAGCAGCTCCTGCTTTTGCGTGCCATCTTGAAGGGCCAAGTGCTGCGGCCTTGCCCTTCTTCCAGTTGGCATTTTGGTATTTTATCATGCAAGATAGGTAGTTTGCAATCCTCAAACCCAGAGTGGAGAAGGCATACACCCTCTTGCCCTAGAGATTGATTCTGCAACACTCTTTTTCTGGGCAAAGGGAACTAAGGTGCTTGGGCGCCTCAGATTTGTCATGAGCTGCCTTGATGACCACTGAGTCAGTCTCGAGCTGAGCAGCATAGCACGGGAGCCCTTGGGGGTCATGACAGAGTTTATCTGCCCTGCGAGGCACAGCTGGCACCATATCTGTTCTGTGTCAGGTTGCTGTGGCTGTGTTCCTCAGAGCAGGAAGGATTGGAGGAATGATTTTTGGGAGAGATTCTGAGATCTCCAGGAAGTCCACCAGCTCCTTTCTGGTGACACCCTCTTCTTCAGTGTGGAAGCCCATGGCTGAGGACAGGTTCCTTCATCACACTGAAAAATGTGGGATCCTCAGGAGGAGACTGGGAGCATGCTTCACTGAGTCCTCACTGACGGAAGGGGCTGTAGATTTGTCAGAGAGCAGGATCTCTTCCTTCTCATCATCATCAGAAAGAACGAGGTCTTGGTGGTATTCCTCCTCGACACTGACCTCTTCTAAATCTGGTTCTGGCATTGGATGCACCGATGACGGCACACAGAAGTTCAAAGGGCTGATGAGTAGGCGTTGGCGACGAAGCCGCAGTCAATAGCGAGGCCAGCTGCTGAGCAATCATGCTGAATTTGAGCAGGACTTCGTTCAGACTGACGTTGGACGTCGACAGCGGGGGGTTCGACGGCAGAGGTGTCGACGACCCGCCTGCTGGATCCTGGGAACCCGGAGAGCCTGTAGCTCTGGAGGGAGAAGGGGCATCTCAACGGGAGAGTCACAGTCGATGATGAGCCTGTCATTGATGAAGGAGGGGCTGACGACCTGGAGGTCGACGGCCGGCTGCCCCGAGAATCGGGTGGAGATGCTGTCGGTATGGGTCTGGTGGGCAAAGAGACCTGGACAGAAGTCTTGCACGTCAGCGCAGTCGATGAGGATCACCCTGAAGAAGGAGAAGAGGCTGTTGAGAAACAAGATCGATGTTGGGGGGAGTGGTCGCGATCTCGGTCTGTTTTATGACTCCCCCCCCAAAGGATTTGTCGCGAGCCTTGGAGGCCTGGGAGCTTGACAATCCAGTCAGCAACTGAGAGGCTGGGACCCCAGAGGACCCCTGCCTGGAACTGGCTACCTGCTGATCCATCAGGAAATTTTTAAGAGCCTTTCTGCGTCACCTGAGGGTTGTTTGGTTAAACTTCTGGCAGAGCTCACAGTCAGAAACTTTGTGTTCAGGCCCAACACAGCAGACAGAGAGAGAGAATGTTCATCTTTGGAATCAATCTTCTTTCTGCAGCGACAGAAGAGAGGTCGAAGGATTAACTCTCGACATAAACAAGTTGGAAGAATCTCTTCAAGACAAGAGATTCAGAAAAATATTGAAGAAAAAGTTGTAGGTGAAAAATGGTGTGAATACTGCATTAGAACTTCCACGGAGATCCATGAAAGCGAGTCAATGGCTGGAAAAAACTGAGGAGGGAGCGGGGCTGCTCATGCCTTTATAGGGTTGGTGACATCGATGGACGTCGATGGGCCCCAGTTGTATTGCTGAAAATTTTCTGTGTGGATTCCCCTTCACCGACGGTGAAGTTCCTATGGTGTAACCTGATTACTGAGATAACCCAGATGAAGATTATCAGTTCTCAGAGCTCTACCCAGCAAAACCAATGTCTGCATCAAAATCTGCACAGGCCTGGTTTATCCTAGGTACACTTAGTGCTCTTCTGAACTAGAGTATAAATACATACCACTTAACAGAAACTGTGGCTCAGTTCAAGAAGTTGTCAGGACAAAAAATCTATTGTCATTTTCCAGCACTGCTGCATCAGATCATTTTAATGAATCCATTTCTAGATAAAGCTGCATGGGCAGCAGAACACCTGAAAACTCAACGCTGATGTAAGTTTGTAAGATGGAGCAGATGCTACAATAATGGAAAAATATGAATCAAACTGAAGGCGTCTGAGATGTCTTCTCCTGCAAGCTTTATTGGTTGAGACAACCCTTGTGACTATGTAGTATACTATTTAGCCCTACCCAGTAACACTTTACGTAGTAATTATGCGCTAGTCATCGCACTGTTTTCTACAGAGAAATGGGTGTGGTAAGCGCTGAGGAATAGGATACAGATTCTCCAAACCTGCTTTACCTCCTTGACTTTTCAAGGTCTTGTAGTTGAAATCAAAGTCATCCTGCAAATTTTCCACCATCTTCGTTTTCTGCTCCAAATCCTGCAACACAATCAGATAATATTTGATCTTGCATCTCGTGTTGTTCTTTATTTTAAAGACAGCTGACACGTTTGTTGGCTCCAGGCAGGCAACTCATAACACGGAGCTGCCTGCCCTGGGAGCTATTTTAACCATATACTGAACTTTATAGTTAGTTAGAAAAACAGTTATTTACTCTCTGTAAAACCCAGCTCATAACTTCCTTGTACAGGCCAAGCAGTCACTGAGCACTGCAGCCCTGCCAATGAAAAGAGCATAATGAAGGCGTGAGGTAGGGAACAAGGCTGCAGGTGCTCTGAGAGATAACAAGGATCGAGGGGCTGCCTAAATATGTCTAGATAATCTTTGCTGGCAGGCATACATGTATGGTGCTAACATATAGAATATATTATAGTACCATATAGGAATACCTGCCAGAAAAATAATCTAAGTATGTTTAAATAGCACCCAAACCAATTCCATCAATAGCTCCACAGAGCGCCTGCAGCACGGTTCCCTACCTCATGTCATCATAATGCTGTTTTTAGGGGCAGGGCATTTATGAGTCCAGCTTTACTTTTTCTAACCAAAATCAATATATGGCTAAGATTACTTATAGGGCAGGCAGCTCAATGTTATGTGTTGCCTGCCTGAAGCATGTCAGTAGCTCTTTAATTTAGCCAAAAATAATAGCAGTAGCAGCAGCACTGATTTTATTAAGCACATTTTAAGAACGCAATGCACTGTACAACCAGCACTGCTCAACAACGTACAGCACAATGGCCTAACCACATTACAGAAAGAATTACAGACCATCTGGAAATGCAAGAGCCAAAATATACTTTTAAAGCCTGGATTTTAAAACTCAATGGAACAGGAAACGCACAATAGTAATCTGAATATATGCAATGGGCGTGAGCATATATGTTGTGTGACAAATCTGTGTATCTGAGCTACTATGTGTATAAATGTGAAAGCTCACATTTATATATATATATATATATATATAGTAGATATGTCATCACAAATTTATACACATAGTAAACACGTCATCTTTAGTACACCCCCATAGCCAGCCTGCCGCACTATTTCCAACAGTTTCATTTCCACAACTACTCAAAACAGCACAATCGTCCTTCATCCAAGTGAACCTTAAAATGCCCAAAGCATGCCTTTTTTAACTCAGTGAATCACTTGCTCCTAATCCATTTGCACTGATTACTAGTCTTCCTTCGATCCTGTCCTAACTGCCACTTTTGCTTTCATGTCATCTTCCAGCCTACACGCTGCTGTTCTTTCTCCCCCCAATCTCTACATGCCCCTCGTCTGCACTCCACACATATCTCCATGCTGAAGCTGCAATTTAATTCTCGCCTTTTATCTCAACAGAAATCTGGGTGAGTTCTGTTTATTCTCTTGCTGCACCAACTTGCTCCTCTGAAGCCGCGCCACTCACTTGCTCATTAGCTGAGCTGTCACCGCAAACAGGACACCCAACATGCTCAATCCTTCTCGCTCGCTTTCTCTAAAGCCCAACAAACTAAAAACTGTTGTTTTTTTTTGTTTTTTTAAGCCAAAACCCATTCCCTCAAGCAGCTTCCAATCTTTACAATAAAAGCAGTTCTCCCGATCCCGCACATGCTTCACTCTGTCTCACCAGCCCACCCAACATTCCCCTCGCTCACTTCTCACACTCAAAACCCCATTTTTATTTAATGAAACCCGAAGACAATAAAAATTAAAAATTAACAGCACTTAGTGGGTACACCCAATGGCTGATACAAGGGCTCGCCAAACTGAACTGCCATTTTTTTTTTTAATTTTTTTCAAGCAAGCCGCCCCTGCACCAATCAGAGGCAACACTGTCATGTCAATGCCCAAGTTATGAGGAAGCGTCCATGGCAACGGCACTCTGTAAAAGTGGAAGAGCACTGTATTATCAACAAAACCCAACAACTATTAAAATTTAAAAACACCACCAAAGCATAATTAAAAATAACACACTAACACAAGGTCCCTACTAATGCATAAACTAAATACACAACAGGGACCTTGTGAAATTTATTTTCACTCATGCTGTTTGACCTTGGGCATATCACTCATGGCTTACACCACTCGTGAGATTACCCAAGGTCAAACAGCACTTGTGAAAATAAATTGTTTATTCCACAGGCCCCTGTTGTGTACCCCTCATTTATTACGTGCTTCTTTCTACTGCACAGATGCCTTGCTAACTGGTTTAAAGAACACTACAGTGCTGTCAGAAATGAAGACAAAAACCTACTGTGTCCATTTATAGTAAATCATAATGTTAATGATCTCTGTCTTTGTGTACTTTAGCAGGGTTTCCCAGCTGTTGACCAGATAAAAACTACCAAAACCAAGTTCATCATCTACTTTAGTTCTCAGTAGCCCTCTGGGCACAGAGCTAGTGTACTGCCTAAAACTAACATCCAACCATTACCTTTTATATCTGAGGTATGTTTTCCTTTCCTTTGTTTAATTAGAAGACTGTTTAACTGATGTTAGTAGGTGTGATGTGTGGAACAGATCTTAGCTTTGCAGTTGACATATCTTGCTGTACTGCCCTACAATACATCAGCATTGTGACCTCACTGACTGTAACATCACTGCAACTTAGGAACAGCAAGTGAGTGACTGCCAGGTCATTCACCTGTGAGGTCACGGTCAGTGAGATCACAGTGCTGATGTAGTGTGGGGCAGTAGAGCTAAATATGTCAGCTGCCAGGCTAAGAGCTGTTCCACACATCCAGCACAAAATTACCACACAAAATACTTTCTGATGAGCAAAAGAAAAAAGAAAAATACTTCAGAAATAAAGTTACAACTGATTACAAATCTGTATTATTTTCCGGTCTGCCTGTTTTGACTCCACTAGCTCTTTAATAACAGACTTTGTCTATTAAATACATTTAGTATGCTTTCCGATCTTTGGAGCCAACTCCCATTGGTCCTATCCCACTCGGCCACCCCATCTCCCAACTTCTCTTGGACTTACCTCTCCCTGTTTAGTTTTTTTTTCAATAACATTTTTATTAAATGTCAAAATATACGTCATATACATTTCTGTATATAGTATAAATAATCTTACGTCTACTATAATCATAACTTGGTATAAAAACTTTTATATACTTCTATTAAAAACCTAGTATATAAAGCAACACCCATGCTAATTATTGCTTTTAAGTATAATTCAGTCTTTGAAAAGAAAAAGAAAGACCTCAAGGGAGACAGTACATAAAAAGAAACATTATGTCTTACCTTAAGTTGTGATGTTTCTTGCAAGTGTTATATACTTCTCTACAGTAACTCTCCCCGGATTCTAGAGTTGAGTTTTACACCCCTAGCTTAACAACCAGGGTCAGGGTCATCAGGAGGGCACATCTACCTTCCGATGGACTCTGGGTAGCCACTCAAGGGGAAAACCCCAAAGTCAGCAGTGTGGGGCCTGCGGTGAGGAATGGACCATCCTCCTGCTGTGGCTGGTACTTACTTTTCCAATTTTCTCCCCATATGGGTGCCAAGAAGGGCTCTCTGCATGCATGCATATATGCACATGCTTGTGCACGCAGAACCCATCGCTGTTCACTTCCACTTTACATCTCTCCTTGCACTGCCACCTTTGGTCACCCAGGTGGCAGCAGCACAGCTGAGACCAACTGTCCCCAATCCCCGATGTGGAGGGCGTCCTCAGGGATGCTCAGTTCACCTCCCCTGGCCACCCCTACAATGACCCGGGCACATTCCCGAACCCAGGTCACTGGCATCACAAGCAGTATCGACAACAGGTGGAGTACTATCAGCAACTACCAAGTAGGAAAGAGACCTGGAAGTAATCATATCTGATGACCTACAGGTGGTCAAGCTGTGCAACAAGTCAGTCAGGAGAGCTACTGGGATGCTGGGGTGCACAGGGAGGTGTATCATCAGCAGAAAAAAGGAGGAGGTGTTGCCTCTGCATAGATCATTGGTAAGACCCCACCTACAGTACTGTGTCCAGTTCTGGGGACCACATCTACAGAAGGACACAGACAAAGTGGAGGTAGTTCAAAGGAAGGCAACTAAAATGGTACAGGGTCTGCATCAAAAGCCCTATGAGGAAAGACTAAAGGACCTCAATATGTACACCCTGGAAGAGAGAAGGGAGAGAGGCATATGAAAGAGATCTTTAAATACCTCATGAGGGTAAATCAGGTACAGAAGGGAAGGGGAAGTTTTTTTTTTTTTTAGAAAAAATAGATGCTCAAGAAGAAGGGGACATGCTATGAAGCTTCAGGGAGTAGATTACGGAAAGATGTGAGCAAGTACTTTGTCACAGAAGCATGGTGAATTAATGGAACAGCCTTCCAGATGAGGTGGTAGGGTGAAAACAGTGGTGGGGTTCAAGAATGCATAGGATAGGCACAATGGAATTACAGTGGAAAGGAACGGGAAAGGGAGAAAGAGTTGTGGATGAAGTACAGTCTGCAGTAATAATGTAGGTAGGGAAAAATTAGCAGACTGGGTGGACCACACGGTCCTTATCAGCTGTCAAATTCAATGTTTTTGTATTTATACCACTCCGTTGGCAGTCCGGCCATCTGGATGACAGACTTCTCTCCTGACTTGCCTTTCTGCCCTCTTATGTTTTATCACTGTATTCATTTTATTCATTTCACACCGTCGAAGTGCCTGTATACATACATGGTACTGTTTATATGTATATGTGGATTTACCTGGAAATACACATCTGAACAGGGTACGTGTGGAAATGAAAATTACGTACCTACCATAATTGTTTATCTTTCTGTGCATCTTCACCCTTCACCACTAGTGGGTCATAGCACCAGAGCTAGGACCCCACGGCAGACATTTTTTATTTCTATGGGTGAAGTCGATGCAGGGCCGGCACCGCGCTCGCGGTTTGGCCATTATCTGTCGTCGACTCCACCCCAGCCCCAGTTCTGAAACGCCAGAGAGTGTAACAAAAGGGAGGGTGGGCTAGGGCAAGAGAGCCCAAAGGATAGACAAAAGGAAAGGAATAATGAACTAAAAGGAGAAATAAATGACAGAGGAGACAGGAGAGAGAAACCAGAATGGGAAACTGGGGAAAGGGAAGGAGGCCCCAATCTCTGGAAGGAGAAGCAGGAGGGATGGATAAGGGAGGGATGGGGGGGGGGGAAGCGAACCACACCCCTAGGAACGGTCCTGCATCTTAGGATTTTAGCAACAACAATAGCTCAAAACTGATCTGTCAAGGTTCAGCTGCCAGAAGGCAAGGCCTGAAACGTTTAAGCAGCATGGGCCTAGAAGGACCAACCTTAAGAGGGGTCTGGATGGGGGGGGGGGGGGTGTCTCAAACTACTCCCCTTCCCTCCCAAAATAGGGGAAAAATTAAACTGCCATGAGGGCATTAAGAAAACTCAAATTTTGAGTTCATAAATAAAAACTGAGAAGGTGGGAAGCCCCCAGAACGCCACTCACTCCCGAAGAACTGAGGAAGAAGAAAGAGATAAGGAGAGAGTCTCTTCCCCCCACCCATATAACCCAATAATACCCCCTAAGGGAGAAATTCATCCCTGTCTCTCCAGGGTCCTCTTCCTCCTAACCATGAGGGAGAGGTGAAAAACAGAAAGACACACAAGAGGGAGGAGGGAGCCCAGAGACTGAGGCCCTAGGGGGAAGGAGAGTGGGATTTAGTGATGACTGGTGAAGATACACAGAAAGATCAACAATTACTGTAGGTATGTAATTTTCATATCTTACCTGTGTCAATCTTCACCATTCATCACTAGTGGATGAGTACCGAGCCCGCCAAAGGGGGCCCTGAGTTACCCCAAGGGACTAGGTCCCTACGCCTCCAGTGGGTGAGACACAGGAGAAGAGAACCCGTACAGGCCTGGGGAGGCCTGAGACTGGTCTGGGTGAGATGGGGAGCCTCCAGTGGGGGAGGGAAGGTGCACCGAAACTCGCTGTCTCACCCTACGGGAAAAAAGATGGGTTCTCCGGTATGTGGAGTAGATCACCCTACACCAGGCCAGGAGTGGTAACTGGGATAGGCGAAGCTATGCCGTCCACCTAAGACAGATCGCTGTTCCTACCACTGTAGATGCCACCTCACTGGCATCATAAGATGGCCTTGCTTGGTGCCTTGCTAGCTCCAGGCCCTATGCAGAGAGGGCAAGGGCTTGCCTGGTTTCCTCCGTATCAGGCATTGAGGCTAGGATCTGTCCTAGCCTGGACCACAAGAGCCTAGCATAGGCTGCAAAGTGGGTCTGATGTGTTGTAATAGAGAGGGAGATCCATGCCGAGTAGAAAACTCTTCTCCCCCAGAAATCGAAGTCCCCAGAGTCAGAGTCTGGGAGACTCTCGTGGTAAGGGGGCGTGAGGCCCAGAGGTGATGTCCCGGGACATCAAACCCGAAGAGGGATGAAGTACAGAACCTGGAGACCTGGGGGGTGCACAATTCTGCTGACGTAGGTCCCTTGGGGCAGGAACAGTGGAGAAGGAACATAGTCAGAGCTGATGCAACGCTTCCTGGAAAGGAAGGGGCCAGGCAGAAACCACCACGAGGGCCGCACTGTACTCATCTAGAAAGGTGCACGTCACATGCTCGGGATTGCTAACCGGGATTGGGGTAAGATGAAGCTCATCCAACATCCTCACGAGGAAGCACTGATAAGAAGAGAGATCAGATGCTGGGAAGATGTGGCTAGATGGTTCCTCTCCCTCCGTGGAGGAGGAAGATGATGAAAGCAAGCTCAGAGATTCAGGGTCTGGCTGCATGGTGGAACACCTGCTGGTCCAGGGCATGGGGGTAGGTGGGGAAATGTGCAGCAGAACCTCTGAACTGCCCCCAGGTGAGAGGTTCACTAGGACCGGGAATATCTGGGATAGCCAGGGATGGAGACAGAGGCTTGGGAGACAAGCTCCTAGCGACAGGAGAACGGTCTCTGTCAGGGCAGGGGGACCAAGAGGAAACCCTTCGCTGGGAAGGAGATCTGAAGGTCCCAGCAGCTAACAGCCATTCAACCAGATCAGAATGGTCAGAGCTGTGCCCAAAGGAAGAAATCGCCCCGTGAGGTAAACGGGACCATGAGAGTACAGAAGGACGACCCCTGACATCAGAAGTTAAAGTCCCTCTAAAGGACTCGTCCAAAGAGCAAGGGTCTGCGTTGCAACTCCTCTCAGAACCTGGCCGGGCTACAATGAGGGCACGCTGTGCCACACCCCTACCCCATAATCCTTCAGAATCGGAGAGGGACCTTGTCCTAGTAGCCACCAGCCTAGGCAGTTGGCAACTCTGGGCAGTCTCAGAGGACTCCACCAAGGGAGCACTACCCACCCCTTCCTGGCGTGCCCCAGGCTGTCCCAAACTTGAACTGTCCAAACACACCAGGGAAGGGGGTGCCCCAACTGGAGGAGCAGAAGTGCCAGTGGCCCCAGGTTGCACAGCAGTGGCCACAGGGACTACCGCTGGCTGGTCAATACCACTGACCCTAGGGCCTACCGGTGATGACTTACCCCAAAGGGAGGCTGAGTGGGGGCAGAGGTGCTAGAAACGGATGGATCCAAGGATTTAGAAGAACCTGGGAGCCAATCTGGATCGGAGGCAAACTCCGAGGTCCGATGCCAGACAACTCCCCAGCTCCCCCCAGTTCCTGGACCACGAGTTGGAGCACCTTCCGGCTGGCTCCGCAAATGGCGCCGGAGCAAAGCGCAGCCCCACGGCAGTGCCAACACCCACCCAAGCGCAGCAAGCAGTACTGGAGTCAGGCACAACCCTAGCATGGTGCTGCACTCCTCCCCAGCACCGCTGAAAGCACACCCAAAGCCGCACCAGACACCCCCGCACCAAGCAACATCATAGTCAGGCACGACCCCAAGCGGCCGGTGCCGCATAGCAAGCGGTGCCAGAACCAAGGTCAGTTTCTTCACTTACCAGTAACTATACGTCTTACAGAGGTTCTCCATTAAGCCATGATACACTGAACTGTAAGCAATCGGCATCGGGACCTTGTGCAAAGATTTTGCAAGACAGGGCCGCCCACACAGATGTGCCTACATGCATGGTGTCGGCACACAGCATTGCCTATATCACGTGGGTAGGCCTCAACCACTTCAGTTTTCAGCCATCAGTGAACACAGTCTGAAAACCCACCAACAGCAGGATTGGGGCAAACTCAACTATTACAGAAGAGGGAAAAGAATAAAAAAACATCGGTATACTGTGCACTGGAAGCAGATGTGCTGCAGCCTCAAACACAAATACGAGCGGCAGAAAAATTGCCCGTGCACTAAAACAAGGCTGGAGGAAAAATGCTGATTCGATGCAATGTTTAATGTGCAATAAAACAAACACCAGAGAGAAGAAAACCCCAGCGCTTTGAGCCTAACAGTTGTTCTTCAGAGGATGGGGTCTGCCGTAGACGTAGGTAAATTTACAGTCTAGCCCCACTAATCATACACAGTGAGGCAGGGAGAGCAAAGCAAACACTTCCCACCACACAGTGGGAACACTTAAGAGAAATGATAGATAAACTATGCAATGCCTTGGCAAGAAGTTAGAACAAAAAGGTACACTACAGCAGGGGATGGCAGGTAGGCAAAGGTATCGTTCTATGGAGATCCCCTCAAAGATCTACTGTTGCTGGCAGGTAAACTTATTCTCTGCTAGGGTCTCTCCTTAGAGCCATAATACATTAGACAATTAGCAAGCAGTACCAACCCCAACAGAGTGGCAGGTAAAATAAGTGGACTACCCCTCAAGAAAACCATCCTTGTAAAGCAACAAGCCCAAATCCCAGCATCCCACAGTCGCATGCCTCTTAACCGCTCCACATTAAAATGCACAGCACTAGCATTCAAAATGTGAAACCAATAGCCAGAATGCGTAGCACTCTCTTAGTTTAAAGAGTAATAAGTTTAAGACTAGTGGGCCCCATTTGTTTACTGCAAAAGAATGTTTTTATAAAGTCAGTTTCTTTTTTAATAGTTTGCCTCTCTAGAAATAGCTGTTACATTATGAGGAACAAGACTAAATATCTGCAAAGCAAGGGTAAATTTGAGCGTAAAATGTATTGTGCTATGCAAACATTGTGGGACTTGAGAGGTATGCAATGGAGATAAGCTCCAGATTGTAATGCTTAGTGAAAGCATGGATCGTGTGTCAGGCAGCAGCCCTGCAAATGTCATCAGATGAAACAGACTGAAAACAGGCCACGATGCACCGAACATCATGCCCTGTAACTCTAACCAGTAGGGAAGAAGCCAGAACCCAGAAGGGGAAGGAAACATTAATATCAGTGCTTTACAGTAACTGTCCATTGCTATTTTTGCTTTAAACTTAGATTGTGGGCTTTTAGTGACATTCTAATTTCTTTGCTGTCTTTACTTAAAATTGTTTGTGGGCTGTTGAAAATTTTAAACCTAGTTTGGTGTGTTTGTAGTGCTAGTGTAACTCCTTTGCTGTCTTTAATTGCTGCAAATTTTTGCCCTCCCCCAACTCTTAATTATATGCCCTGTTAAATCTGATTGACAGGAGCTAAGCACAGGGGACAGTAGGGGTTGTGGAGCAGGAGGGCATAAGGGGGAAGAAGCCCGCCCTCAGCACAAGGGTTTTGACTCATTTTTTATTTATTTTTTCCTTGTTTAAAGAAAAGTATCGGAGGATCAGTGGCAGGATTTTTAGGGCAGTAAATTAATAAAAAGGGAACTAGGATGGCTTCAGTAACAGACAAGTACTGGAATAGCCGTATAAGTGTAGTATAATGTGGGTAGTGGTGCAATACAGTAGCTGCGGGGCAGCCATATTCAGGCAGACCTTCTGGACGCTGAGGTGCTTCCCTATCTGCATGCATCTCTCTGGACTGTGGGATGACGTAGCCAGACTCAGAGTGGAAGTAAATTGGGTCAGGAGTACCTTCACCCCTATCCAGAGACCACCCAGTCCAATGCCACTGCCTCAAAGGATGCCGAAAATGAAGAGCACTTGGATGACAGTGGGCTCGGGGAGGGTTAGGGCGGTCAGGCAGAGGCACATCCCAGATCCTATTCCACTCAAGAACTCATATGCCACACTGGCAAATGGGGACAACCAAAGAGAGGTACCCAGAGAAGTGGAAGGAAAGGATGTGGAGGTTAGCCAAGTAGGTGACCTCAGTGGGGAAAGCAGTGGACCCCAGAGGAAGAAGAAGCAAATCCTGGTGGGGGACTCCATCATAAGAGGGATCCATCTAGGAACACAGGAGGGGGAGGACAGGGAGGTGAGGTGCCTACCAGGTGCCACGGCGTGGAGGGATAGGAGGAAGATCCTGGGGATCTCTAGGAAGGCAAGACGGGAGGGTGAACTGGATGTCATTATCCACCTAGGTACTAATGACCTGGCGAATGGGAAGCCAAAGGAAGTTAAGGAAGAGTTTAGGAAATTGGGGAGGGGTCTCAAGCAAGTAGCTACTTCTGTCACCTTCTCGGAAGTGAAAATACCACCAACAGCTTAATCTGGTTCAAGGTCAGTTGGCTTTCATCTGTATCCCCCTCCCCCGAGTCATGCCTGAAAATAGGCAGGATTTGTCTAGTGCACTTACCCGGTCAACAAAAACTAAATCAAGTACTACCTGCGAGAGGCATGGGAGAGCATAGGGGTGCATGTACCAGGAACTTTAACTCATAGTTGAAGAACCGGTGCTGTGAGGAAGGGTTTAGATTCATTGGTGACTAGGGACCCACCTGGAGGGATGGAGGCTTGTTCAAGCCTGACAGTCTGCATCCATCCTGGAGGGGAATCGAAGCACTCAATGATAAGTTTAAATGCTACATGGCCAAGCATTTAAACAAGCCAAGGGGGGTGACAGGCCAGCAAGGAGGGTACCTAAGCTGCCCACTCCCCACAGCTAGCAGTGGAACCAGTGAACAGGAGGAGTGGATCACTCTACAAAGCAGTGTGCAAAAGATGGAAGTAACTGCCCAAGAGGTGGATAGGCAGAAAAGGGGCAAAATTCAACAGAAGGTCAGACAGCAGGGAGAACCAAGGATAAAGGACAACCAGGGAAGGGGCATGAGTAGACTAGCTAAACAGTCTAGGGAGGTCAAATCATAGAAAGCCATGTGTGCCAATGCCAGGAGCCTTACCAACAAGATGGAGGATCTGGAGGGCTGTCATGTTGCAAATGGACCTGGACATTGTGGCCATCACAGAATATGATGGAGTAATGATAACCACAACTGGGAGAAGGCCATACTTGGCTACAACATATACAGAAGAGACACAGGGCAGGTAGGAAGGCAGGAGGAGTAGCACTTTATGTGAAAAATGACATAAGGGCCACAGAGATACAGGAGGAACAAAATGAGGGTGAGATACTGTGGGTTAAGCTGGAAAGGAAAATGGGGCCAACCATCCGCACAGGTGTGGTCTATAGACCACCAGCCCAGGAGGAAGAAACAGATAGGGAGCTGATGCTAGCCATCCAAAAGATGGCAGATAAGGGTGAGGTAGTGCTGGTTGGAGACCTCAACATTCCAGATGTGGACTGGAGCATCCCAACATCAACTAGGAGCAGATTTATCCCGGACTCCCTTCAAGGTGCCTTCCACAAGCAACTGGTCATGGAACCAACTCAGCAGAACGCAATACTGGACCTTGTGCTCACAAACAGGGACAGTGTGATGAGGGTAACAGTGGGGGAGCACCTGGAGAACACTGACCACCAATCACTGTGGTTTGAAATCACAGAAGGAGCAGAACCAAACCACACAAAAACACATATCCTGGATTTTAGGGGGGCAGACTTTGGGAAAATGGGGAGATGCTTGAAAGAGGCATTAAGGGGAATGGGGCAGGAATCGGGGCTGAGAAACAGTGAGCAGTATTTAAAGCGGGGATTACAAGAGCAACAGAATTATGCACTAAGCAGGTTAGCAAGGGGAAAAGGAAGAGGAGGCCATTATGGTTTTCCAAGGAGGTAGCGGAGAAAGTCAAAGCCGAAACGATTGCATTCAGACAGTACAAAAAGACACAGGCAGAAGGGGATAGGGAGAAGTAGCAGGAGAAGCAAAGGGAGGCAGGGAGGTCAGTAAGGGAGGTCAAAGCTCACACAGAAGAGCACATTGCAAAGTCTGTGAGAAGAGGGGACAAAACCTTTTACAGGTACATAAGTGAAAAAAGAAAGGCAAAGGGAGGGATAGTGAGACTGAAGCAGGAGGATGGGAGCCGAGTGGAGGATGACAACAGTAAAGCTGACATATTGAACAGGTATTTCTGCTCAGTCTTTACTGAGAAGGAGGAGGTAATGGGCCTGAAGGGAGTACAAGGGGTGGGAATGGTGCAGAAACGGACACAAGTTCCTTTACACGAGAAAGGGTCCTGAAGGAACGGGATGTAATGGAGTTGATAAAGCAATGGAGCCAGATGGGGTGCACCCCAGGGTCCTTAAAGAACTAAGAGAGGTAGTGGTTGAACCTCTGGCAATCCTGTTTAGCTGATCACTGGAAACAGGGGAGGTACCCAAAGACTGGAGGACAGCAGATGTAGTCCCCTTATACAAAAGTGGGAACAAAGAGAAAGCGGGGAACTACAGCCCAGTCAACCTCACCTTGGCAGTGGGAAAGATCATGGAAGCACTACTGAAGGAGAGACTGGTCTAACATTTGGTTGTCAATGGACTACAGGACCCAAGGCAGCATGGTTTCACCAGGGGGAGGTCATGTCAGACCAGCCTCATTGAACATGGTCTATCTGGACCAGCAAGGCCTTTGACACTGTGCCACATGGAAGACTATTACACAAACTGGGGAATACGGGTGTGGATTTGATAGTAGTGTGGTGGGCAGGTAACTGGTTGGGCGGCAGGACACAGAGGGTGGTGGTAAATGGTGGTCTCCCTTGTTCTGGAAGTTGACAAAGCAAGCAGGTAGGTAGGATTATAGCCTGATTAGGATGGAACTCTTGACACCATCTTAGGTAGAAACTTGAGGTGTGACAGGAGAATTATCTTTATGGAAAACAGTATACGGGGGGTCTGTTGCCAAAGCATGGATTTCAGATACTCTGTGTACAGAGGTGATGGCTACCAGAAATGCCACTTTCTAAGTTGGGAACTTCAAGTCACAAGTCGCAGTAGACTCAAAGGGCTTACAAGTAAGCATATCCAACACAAGGCTGATATCTCAGGGAGCCACCAACTTCATGATGGGAGGCATCTATGTGCAGAATACCCCTGAAGAATTTCTTAAACAGTGGCAGCTGTCCCAAAAAGAGGGTACCTACAGGTTCACGGTATGCTGATACAGCACATAGGTGGATCTTAATGGTAGATTACTGCAGGCCAGCATCAGAAAGGTCTAGTTTAGTACTCCAAAATCTTTTCAGGCAGACACCTGAAAGGGTGCACAGGGGTTTTGGAACAACAGATTGAAAACTGTTTCCACTTGGCTGTGTATCTCTAACTGGTGGAAGGTTTATATGCAGTCAAAAGTATTTCACAGACCCTCTAAGATATCTTGAACCTGTCCACTTCTGTCTCTTCAGGATCCAGGCTTGAAGGTGAGGAGAATATAGGTTGGGATGGACTAGCTGAACTTAGAGCAATAAAAGTCCATCCGGAGTGCCAGAACCCTTGGTATGCTGACTGCTGACCAAAGGGGAAGACCCAGAATTGGTAATGTTGTCCCTCCAGGCAAAACTGGAAAAACTGCCTGTGGCCCCCTCCTGACTCTGACGTGCAGAGAAGCATCCAGCATATCCAGAATGCACAGCCAATCCCACTTCAAAAAAATATGGAAGGAGCCAAGAAAAAGCATATGTAACTTTCCATACACAACATGCACGGTGAGCCCTTTTGAGGGCCAGGATAAGTCAGAAGGCTTTTTTTTTTTAGCACCAAGAAGTACCTGGAGTAGAACCTCCAGTTAACTTCAACAAGAGAATGAATGAATGGTCTTTCTGTGCAGCAATGCTTGCACCTCTTCCTTTGGTAAAAGTTCTGCACTTGGAGTAGTGGCAAGGCCCTGATGTTGTCCATGGGGTCTGTGACATTAATTCCTGGGCATATCCATGCTGGACAATGAACAAAAGTGGGGGTGCAGTGAAGGTCGGTAAGGGTGGGGGCAAGTGAAAATCTATCATCACTAACTTGCTCAAATCACACAGTTGTCAACTCCCCGCACTTGGACGGTTGTCCCGTCTCTAGCACTTAACCTACATCCCTCCTGTTAACCCCCTTCCCTCCCCTCGCTCCCTCACCTCTCAGTATTATACTGCATGTGTATTTTCTGGATACTATGTCTATACAGTTGTATTAAGAGTACCTTGTATCTAGCAGTGGCACATTACAGGTATTATGATAAAGGTATGTGTATGTTGTCAGGTGCTGCCATGTTGGTGCCACAACCTATAAAAATCTTGATCTTTCATTTGTTAACATGCAATACGGTGTATATGCTTTGTCTGTCTTGTCCTCTTTACCACTGTAATGTATTTGTTCATAATGTCATCCAGGACCATCTTGTAAACGTGCTTGCTCAAAGGTGTATAGCCTGGTTAAATAAAGTTTGATTGATTGACTGAAAACAGGTGAGCGCTGCAAATATGTACCTGTATACAGTGATTTCTCAGAGAAGCAAGAGTACAAAGAAGAGGGGAAGGGTGAGGATAGAAAAGCTGGGGGCATAAAGAAGGGGGACTAGATGCAGTAGCAGGTGTATATGGAAAGACTCTGGTGTAGGGCTCCAAAAGGGCACATGGAAGATGAGCAGCAGACAGCAAGTATTTTTTATTTAGTTTTTATTTTAGAATTTGTGGCCGGGAAAGGCACACTGAGTGAAGCTTGTTTCCAGGTGTGTCCCAGGAGCCCAGGCAGATTCAGATGATTTGCTCGTGGTCACATAGTATGCAAGTGCTGAATCTGTACAAAACCCAGGACTGCTGGATCTTCAGATTCACAGCTTGGTGCTTTACCCTCTAGGCTATACAGCCTCCCTTGGTCCAGAAGGATGGAAGAGAATGCAGACTGCACAAAGGGTTTGCATCTGGTGATGGACAAGGAGTGGGAATCAGAGAAACAGAGGGAGCAGGATGATGGGAGGAAAGAGTAGGGAGAGGTAACACCAAAATAAGTCACAGCAGAATTCAGAGAGGAAGAGAGTTTCCATGTGAAAGGCCCCAGGTTTCATAGAATAGGTTAGAGCAGAGAAGCAAAGGCACATGCGAACAGGAAAGCAGAGTGTGAAACAACGCGAGTGAACTAGGGGGATTAGCCTTTGGCATTTTAAGAAACATCCACTTATTTGACTTCCTCATTATATACACCTGCTCTCACCATATGTCTTTAAACAACTTTGCTTATTTTTCTCTTTATATATAACATTCTTGATGAAGACCTACAATACGGTAAATGTCATTTTTAACTTCTCTTTCTTGTGAATTTGATCTAATCATTTTGTTTCCTTTATCAAAGAGCCAGTCTGTGGTAAAAGAAGCACCCACCTGTACTCTTTTTCTCACATCCTGTAAATGTTGTTCCAGCATCTGCTGTTTCTCCGTCACTACAGCTGCTGTGTGGTGCGCTCCCTGTCCACCTTGTTGCTGGTAAACAAAAAAATCCAAATTATTATGCATTGGTTGTTGACCATTTAACTGCAAAAATCCATAAACAGGTCTATTACACAACCCACAGGGATCCGTACGGTTGCCCGGCATGATGTCACCTGACATCCATTAACCTGTCACCAGTATCCCGTCATAGTCATTTACCAGCAAATTCAATCCTGCTTGACATTTCCCCGACACAGCTGTCAGCATTACCCCAACAGGACAACAAGGAGATGGAATTAAAAGAAACAGTCTGAGGAATCGAAATGAATGTGATATCTGCAGTACAATACATAACAGTAAAATAAATCTGCAGTACAACATGGCATGTACAACATAAATAAGCAAAAAAGCTCACAACCACATTGGTATAGAATAAAATCTGAACTTACCCAAGTTAAGACTGCATCGCATTATTTCCTCACGTCCTCCATATGAAATCCCTTCACCGTGATTCATAGTGTCAAACTTTATTTTCAAGTGCACTGATTAAAATCATGGTTAAAAATGTGATACTTCGTTTGGCATTACAGCACCATGTTATGGGCTATGCCTCTTACGAAGTCCTTGCCAACACGTTGATGTCTGTCAGCAATTATATTCCCAATTATCTCCTCCCACTTAGCATCTTTCTTTTTGAGTGGCGACTTTGGCATGCCCTGGTTTATTTTCTCTATGGCTGACTCAGTCACCATCTGCTCATTTCGTAGTTCTTCAATGAAACGTAGAAGCCCAACATGAGAGGTCCCTACCAGAGTGCCCAGTCTGTGATTATATATCTGGGTGCAAGGGTGTAGTCAAATTCATCTGCAGCATCTATTAGGTCTTAAAAGAGTTGGAGGTAGCATTCTTGAGATTTTGCTGACATAAGCCCATAAACAGAGGCACTATGCGACAAGTATCAGGATTTCCCACTGGGGCATGCACAGAATACAGCTGCCTAAAAAGTGTAGGCACGGTTTTAAATGTACCATCCATAAGCCAATATTCAGCAATACTCAATTTCTCTAGATTCCATTTTGTGCTAAACAGTTAAGACCTTTTCATTGCCACACATTGACTCACAAAATAAAAACTGTTGCCAGTTGACACACAGCTCAGGGGTAATTACAATGTCATCGAGCGATCGTGGTTCTGGCGGCATGTTTTCGCATCTAGCGTGTTTAACCATTTGTTGTAGGACCCGACGGCTAGGCATATTGTGCCTCACCTCTGCAGACACTTTTTCCAGCTCAGTCTGAATAAGCTGTGCAGGGGTGTCATGTGCTGAGATGGCTCTCTACTTCAGTGAAGATACTGCATGTGCAACATGGAACTCGTTTGCATCTGGCGAGTGAGTGTGGTACTGTGCTTCTCAGATGAAGTTGCTCCCCAATGAGCACCATAGAGGCCCTGCCATGACAACAAAGTGATTTCCTTTGTTGACAGCACCAGTACCAAAGGTCTCCGTGACTCCACTCTAACATACAGGTAGCCCTCAATGCACAGTTTGTCATGTCCTCGCTTTGATGCAACTACCTGGCATGCAACGGGTTCTGCAGCAGCCCTCGTGAAAAAGGTAAACTCAAGCAAACAGCAAGGGGCCAGGAGAACAAAATGTCTGACATTTATTTGTTTTTAATTACCGGTTCCTGTGCTGTAACTGATTACAATGGTTAACAAAGGTTAACAGTAATTACTGTGCCTGCATGAGGTAACACACGGAACTGGGCTCCGAGATGTTTGCCACGTCTTACATCTCACAGTCAAACAAACAGTAATCAGGCAAACAATGCGTCGGCAAATTGCATTGCGGGAAACTGATCACAGGCAAAACAGCATCGGGGAAAACTTATGGCAGGCAACTATACTAGATCCAACCCACAGCATTCGTAGAACTATAAAACAAAAAATCAAGTAAAAACAAATACAGGTCAACTTCAGGACATTTTCAAGCACAATTTATAAAGCAGCAGTATGACCAAGCAATGGGAGAAATGAGATCTTCTCCAGTGAATGGTACAGACTTACCACTCTGACATAATAAATGGGTACATCCTCCCCTACAGAAAAGTCCACTAATCTTACCATTAAGTGACCTCCTCTTACATTTATACTGTTACGTTTCTGTCTCTGCTGCTACTGGACAGTCTTTATCAGTGCCAGATTAGATAAAGGACAACTTGTCTTACAGAACATAAATTTCAGAAATGTCATTCTGTTCACCCATACGGCCGGAAAGGACTTTTCTTAAGGCTTTCAACTCCATGCATCTTCTCAGTTTCACTGTGTTGTGTGCAGAAGTGGTATTGTGGGCGCAATTTAATCTCTAACCGCTTTAGAACTTCTTGTGGAACCGGGAGCAGGTGTTTGGTTTTTTGGGGTGTCAGAGTTCACACTCAGATATCAGAGTGTAAAAAGATCATTATCATGGATAGAGGAGGAGAAAAAAGTGCAGAGGGCATCTACTGGTAGAACCCATTTCACGGGTACAAACCTCTTGGGATGGAGACGTGCCTGATAGCTAAGATGAAGTGGAATAATTCGGACAAGAGTCTTCACATCAAAAATCTAGAGATGGTGGGTGGGGTCCTGGCCCTTAGTCATTTTAAAGACCATCAAACTGCAAGCATTTTAGATAGTCAGTGACAACAGGGTGGTAGTAATATATGTCAACAGACAAAGGGGTATGAGAAGCCAGAGGCTACTGTCGAACAATCCCAAAAGTTATGGGTTGGGTAAAGATGCACTTGTCAAGCTCTTCCAGCTGCATACCTTCAGGAATTTTCTAACGTTCATGCAGACTGGCTCAGAAGAGACAGTACAGTTAAGTAAGAACTTACTTTAACAGTAGATCTTCGAGAGGATCTCTTGCTGCAAGCCATCACGATAGGACTAAACCGGCAGAAGCTAGGACCTCACAGAAACCTTCTAACTAGCAGTCTACCAAGGGGAGCCACCCAACCCCTGACGTCAGCGTCTGACATCAGTCAATCCTATAAAGGTGGGTGGCCCACACACCCCCTCCTCAGTTCTCCTGCCAGAGAACATAAGCTGGATGACAGAAAAGGGGAACTGAGGAGGAGGACTCCCAGGTATGCCAATAGCATAGAAAAATAGAAGTAGAAGGCTCACCCCTATGGAAGGGGAGAGAGAGACACATAGGAGAAGGGGGAAGGAGAGAGGGAGGAAGGGAAAGCAGGGTCTGCTGCAAGAGATCCTCTTGAAGATCTACTGTTATGGTAAGTTCTTACGCAACTGTACCATCTTACTTCGAGGGTATCTCTTGCAACAGATCATCACCGGTAGGAGAGAGTCCCAAGCAGTTCTGGCATGACAGACAGACAGTCCGGGCAGTAGGCAAAGGGAATAACAGCCTCTGAAAGAAGCCCTTGGAGGACAGCTAGGCTGAAGTTGGCTCTACAGCTAGGCTGAAGTTGGCTCTACGTCTAAAGGAGATGTCCAGACTATAATGCTTAGTAAAAGTGTGGACAGTGCTTCAGATGGCAGCAGCGCCAATATCAGCAGCTGACACATTTCGGAAACAAGCCATTGAGGCTGCCATATCTCCTGTGGAACAGCCTTTAACCACTCTAGGAAGTTCCCTGCCGTACTTCTGGGAACAACAGACAATACAAAAAGCTAACCATTTCAACAAACATTGTTTGGACACCGGGGCACCCTCTTTCCCAGGGGTGAACAAAACAAACAACTGACTGGACTTCCAGGAGTCCATTGTCCGATGTGTACAGCACCTCAGGATTTTATGCACATACAAGGTATGGAACAATGCCTCCCCCCCCCCCCCCGATTGGAATTCTCTGGAAAATAAACTGGCAGGTGAATGGACTGATTCAAAGTAAACTCAGACAAAATCTTAGGATGAAACTTAGGATTTGTACGAAAAAACACCCTGTCTTTGTGAAAGAACAAATAAGGTTCCTTACACGAAGGCCTGAAGCTTGGAAATCCTTCAAGCAGAAGTAATGGCAACTAAAAATAATGCTTTCCATAACAGCGCAGCTCGCAAGATGTGGCCGGTTCAAAGGGAGGCAGCATAAGCTTTTTCAACACGAAATTAAGGTCCCAAGGTGGGATAGCATTCCTGATTGGGGGCCTCAAATGCAGAATGCCCCGCAAGAATGTGCAGGATTACAGTTGGGCCACTGAGTGCCCATCTAGAGGTACATGATATGCAAAGATGGCAGAGAGATGTACCTTAATAGAGGAGTACCACAACTCCAAGTCTGAGAGGGACAAAAGGAACTCCAAAGCCTGATCCACTGAACAGGTGAAGGGATCTAAATGGTGTGATGCACCCAAAGAGCAGAGTTTCCATTTCATAGAGTAAATGGTCCTGGTGGAGAGCTTCCTGGCCACCACCAAAACATCCACTACCCTGGGGGAGACCCCAAATCTGGCGATGACTATGTCCTAAGGAGCCACGCACGGAGAGAAGAGAGACTTGAGGTCCAGATGGACCAGGGTCCCCCATTTCTGGGAGAGCAAGCCTGTGCACAGGGGCAGGGACAACAGGGGTTCAACTGTCAGTTGTTCTAGCAAGGGGAACCAGATTTGATGAGGCCAGAAGGGGTGATGAGGATCATTGTAGCCCCCTCCATCAGCAGTTTGATCAGAACTCCTTGAAGGCACGAGAAGGAAGGAAGGCATATAGAAACCTCTCTGTCCAGCAGCGGGACAATGCGTCTCTCCAGAAAACTCAAGGTCCTGGATCTAGTGAGCAGAAAAGTGGCAGTTTTGAATTGTGTGGGAACGCAAAAAGCTCCAGCTCGGGTCGACCCCATCTTTCGAAGAGATCCTTTACCACTGAGGTCAGGAGTTCCCACCCGTGGGCTCTGGACAACAAGCTGCTTATACTGTCCGCCAAGACGTTTTGGCTGCCGGGAACATGGACGGCCGAGTGTTGTAGGCCGTGCTTGATGACCCAATACCAGACTCTCATCACTTCCCTGCACAGGGGATAGGAATGAGCCCCCTTCCCCTGCTTGTTTAGGTAATAAACTATGCACATTTCCGTCTGAACCAAGAGCAGACCTGGAGAGAACCAAGTCTGAAAACCCTGCAGGACATACAGAACTGCTCGCATCTCCAAGACATTTATGTGGAGATCCCTCTCTATCTCGAACCATGTCCTTCGAGTTTGGTGGGTCCCCCATGTGGGTTCCCCAACCGAAGCCCAAGGCATCTGTCGTAAGGATCTGCTGAGGGGGAGGTATACAAAAGGGAACTCACCGAAACAGGTTGCTGGGCTCCAACCACCACACCAGCACCTTTTTGACTGGATCAGATGCTAACATTGGTTGATCCAGGGCATCCAGCTTCTGGTCCCACTGGACTCCAAGTGTCCACTGAGGGATGCGCATATGCAGCCTGGCCAGGGGGACTGTGGCAATGGCTGTGGTCATGAGGCCTAAAAGTCTCAGAAAAAACCTCGCCAGAATGTGACGGCTGGAGTAAAGAAGACGGACCTGGTCCATCAGGCACTCTGCTCCATCTGGGGGTCAGGCACTCTGCTCCACCGAGTGGTGTGCTGCACTGCCCCTATTTACAGGAGGCGCTGGCAAGGGGTCAAGAAAGACTATGGTAGGTTGACAGTAATGCCCAAAGCTTGAAACAGGCTGCAGGTGTGAGAAAGAGTCTGAAGGAGATGGCCCCTGGATGGGGCAGCTAGCAGCCAATCGTCCAGCTAGGGAAAGAAGTAAAACGCCAGCCGTCTCAAGGCAGCTGCCACCACCACCTGGCTTTTTTTTTTTTTTTTTTTAAACCCTGTATTTATGCTCCTCCTGCCCTCTTCTCGCCACTCTCTCAGACTACCTCAACCTGTGTTACCTCCCTCATCTGGGTCTGCTCCTAGAGTACGCGGTCCACTAACCTAACCTAGGTGCCCGGATAACCCCCGGGTAGGGTGAGAAGGCACTCCCCACTTACCTCCTCCGAACCATGCTTGCTGCGACGTGGACCGGTACAGCGGAGTCTGCCCAACTAATCGGAGGACACAGTGAGTTGTCGTCACCTAGGAGAGACGAGGGTGATTTTCCCCCTGTTCGTTTCCCGATGCCAGCATGCAATGAGGGCAATGAGCACGGAGGCACGCTGAGACGTGCCTTCTTCTCCACCCCTCTGCTGACATCTGCCCTATCACTGTGCTGTTACTCCCTCTTACTGCACCTTCCACCTGGGCTCCCCTAGGTGGTGGTATTGCAGTGGGAGCATGCAGATAACCCCAACCCCCCGGAGAAGAAGAGCAGCCGCTGACGCTCAATCCTTCTCCTCCCGGCCGACCCCCGGCGGCCCATGCTCATTCCCAAACCCGGGTCGCCAGCGTGGTACGAGGTAAGGCGTCCAGCACCTCAGCCCTCAGCGCCACCAGGTTGGCCACCACCTGGTATTTGATAAAGATCCTGGGGGCAGAGAACAAACCAAAGGGCAGAGGTCTGAACTGGTGGTGCGCTTCCTGGAAGTGGAAAGCGAGGAAGCGCAGGTGAGAGGCGAAAATCCTGATATGCAGGTAGGCATCCTGCATATCCAGGGAGCAAAGCCAGTCCTCCTGATGTAGCAGGGACAGTAAACCCTGAAAGGTGACCATCCTGAACTGTTTGTATTCTACAAAAAGGTTCAGCTGGCTGAGGTCCAGGATGGCAGAAGATCTCCCATCCGCTTGGGAACCAACAAGAAGTGGAAGTAGAACCCCCTTCCCTGCTGACACCGAAGGACTGGCTCTATGGCCTTTTTTTTTGAAGTAATGTCTGAATTTCCTCCCAGATGAGAGGGGCATGGGCGACAGGATACAAGGAATTGCCCAAAGGATTTTCTGGCGGCAACTCTAAGAACTCAAGAGTGTGGTCATGCTCGATGAGCTGCAGCACCCAGTCGTCTGTGGTGATCTCCCTTCCATCTGTCGAGGTGCAGGGAGAAGCAACCCCCAACGACCGCCTCCTGTGGAACAACTGGAAGGGGGGGTCTGGCAAGGAGTCAGGAGGTGGAAGCAGGTGCTGTGGGTGGCGGCAGAGGAGGGAGTGGGGACAGCTGCCCCCGCTTTGCACTTACCCTGGGTTTTGGGAGGGGGCGGGCGTGTCTATGGGAGGAGCGACAGAAGGGAGCCTGCTCTCCTGACTTTGGATGGGTATGGTATATAGAATGGATGGATTTGAGAGCCGTCCTGAGGTTTGGAGTTCGGAGATGATATCCTGGACATCTCCCACAAAAAGTTTGAAACCCCTGAAGGGTGCATCTATTATATTAGACTGGACATCCTACACGAAGACAAAGACCCAAAGCCAGGAGTGGCGCCTCATACAGATGCCAGTGGTCAACACCCAGCCCGAAGCATCTACCGCATCATAGGCAGAGCCCTGACAACGTAGGTGCTGATGTCCAAGCCCGTTTTGAGGGTCTGGAAGGTCTGCTGCTTGGAAGGGTCATCTGGCATGGCTAGGACCGCCTCCCTAGCATGGTCCCATAGGAGGTTCAGGCATTGTACCATATGGGCCAAATAACTGATGGCCCAAATGGCTAGAGTGGCAGAGGCAAAGGCATGCTTGTCTATCTGGTACAGCTGGCGGGACTCCCTGTCTGGGGGAAGGGATCTTAGGTGCTTCAGTCTCTTGCTGTGGTCATGCGCTGTACTGATAATCACCGAATCAGTGTTGGGCTGTTCGCCAAAGTACAGCTTGCCAGCCGGAGCGAGGCACAGCCTGTCGGCATTTTTGGACACTGCCGGGACCATATGGAGGCGGTTCCAATCAGCCCAGGTAACATCCTCATAGGAGTCAATAATCAGGGGGACCACCAGAGGAAGGGCATTGGGCTGACGCAGGTAGACTGCCAGCTGACGCTCTGGATCCTATTCTTCTGTTTCCCACTTCATAGTGGCCTGAATGTGCCTATATGACCTATAAACTGGGGTCATCCGGGGAACATTGCTGGTGCCTCTTCCCTTCGAGGACGAGGGCCCAGGGAGGAAGACTCGTTGCTGAAACGCTGGTCAGCATCAACTGCATCATCATTCCCGCTATCCTCGGGCTGACGATCATCTGAGCGTCTGGCTGACCAGGCGTCAGGTCTTACCTGGGTGTACCAGGAGCACTAGGGCTTGCCTGAACAGGGACCAGGGAAATGGGTCTCCAGAGAGGTTCCTGAAGAGTGGCCAGAGCCAAAGTCCTCGGGGTTGGGACCTGTGTCTGAATAAAGGACCACAAGGTCCAAATCAGACTGTAATAGTCCAAAGGAGCTGGCATCGGTTCCCTAGGCATCCAGTAAGTGGGGACCAATGATGGGTAAGGGTAGTCAGGTGTAGGCCTTGCGGTGCAGGGTAGGGGTATACAGGTGCCAGACCAGCAGGAGCCGGCATAGGGTACCCAGGTGGTGGTCCTGCAGGCGCAAGTTGTGGCAGGACAGGTGACAGGCCCATAGGAGCCAGCTGAGGGGGCAGGGCCGGCACAGGTCCTGCAGGCTGCGGCAGAGGGAGGACAGTTGCAGGCTCGGTGGGCATCAGCCGAGGTAACGCCGGAGGGGGATCCACAGGTGAAGGCTGAGGAGAGACCAGGCCCAGGGAGATGCAGATGTCCTGCAGCATCTGCCCCTCAGAAGTAGGGGCAGAACCAGCGGTGGTCGCAGAGGCTGAGACTGGCGTCGGTGGCACGGGTGTTGGGGGCAGCTGGGAGACTGGTGTTCACTCCATCCGCGCCTGCCGAACAGGTTCCAGACGTACCACCTGACTGTGAGCCCACAAAGAACAAAGGTTGGAACAGGGGCTGGGGGGGCAGGATACAGAGTACCCTGTCCTGAAGAGCTGACGCCCGCAAGGGAGACCTGGGTAGATGTGCAGGCCACGGTATGTGAAGTTAGGCGATGCGAGGCCGAGCCCCCGAGGGAGGAAGACAGTTTCACAGTCGAAGACATCTTGTGTGGGGACCACGAGCAGGAGGAAGACTGGGGTCGGCCCCTAGTCCTTGTCCCTATGGTTATGTTTCCCAGTAGATTTGTCCCGGGACTTCAAAGAAGAAGAAGGCGACCCAGAGGACTGGGCTGAGGAAATCGAGGCGTTCCTGGCCTGCACCTCCCATTTCATTAAGGCGACCTTCAGCTTGAAGAGGTGATTCTCCAGGATCTTCTGGTGACATCTCCTGGTGGCCGGGTTGAACTTCTGGCAGGCCTCGCAGGCTTAGACATTGCGGTCTGGGCCTAGGCACAAGATGCAGACAGAATGGCTGTTCTTGTCCTGAGTCCGTTTGCTGCAGGCACACTTCGTGAAGCAGTCAGAAGATGAGGATGGTTTTGAAGACATAAACCTTCAGGTGAGAACAACGAAATTTTGATATTAAAAACTAAAAATCAAAGCTTCACTGAGTAAGCTCATTCACAAGGAGGTGCTGGTTAGGAGAGTTGAATACATACAGTTGAAACAGACAGGCTACAATAAGCAGTGGTACAAAATACAGAATAGGGAAAAAATAGCACAATATCGCATATACAAAATAATAGTAAAGTCAAAAGATATTTCTACATTTGCAAGGTTCTATAAGGATCTGTGCATAATGAAATCCTAAAACAAGGAAGCACGGGGACAGCGTCGGCATCAGGAAGTGTAAGGGATCGAGTGGCTAGCCCCCTTGGGGGCAAAATACGATCTCTTCCCTTTTTTATCGGGCTTAACAGAAAATGTTCAAACTGCTACGGAGGAACTACCAGTCAAGTAAGGGAGCCTCCTGTTCATTTTACAAGGTAGGTCGGCAAAATTTTTTTTTTATACAGGTAATACATGTCATTTGGACATAATCCAGTTTACAAGACTGACCTGTGTAAATTCCTAACTAGTCACATACAAATAAGTTCCATGTTAAATACATATAAATACAAACACCACAATATACAAACAACACGGTATACCTAAAAGACTTACAATAGCTATATTATAAAATCTCAAGGCAACCGAGAAAGGTGCTCTCTAAATCTGGATGTCTTGTCCTAAGACAGAATCTTATCAATGTCTTCCTTGTCTAGCTTTGACTATGATGAACTTGAAAGGCGAGCATTAGGGAAATGTTTCTTTGCATATGGTGATCAAGACTCTACTTAATTCCCCAGAGGATATGAAATTGAAAAATGTTTCCTGTACTGGAAGACAGACTGTGTGGCACAGGCTTCAGATAACGTCACAACAGAGATGCTCTAGATTTTGCAGAAAAGTTTTCGTCTGGTGTTTAAACCATCTACTTTAAACGTTCGAGTAACAGCTATGGATGCCATACTCTTCCCCAACTGTATTACTCCATAAGGCTCTCATTCAATAAGTTTTTTTCAGGTAATTCTACAAGGAAGACCTAAACACCACTCAAAGTTACTTCCTTGGAGTCCTAGTCTGGTTTTTAATGCTTTACTAGAACCCACCACTGATAAAGAGGGATGCTTCCCCGAAGTTTCTTTTCTTTCAACTGGCAGGGATCACATGAGCTTGCAGAATATCAGTATTATCCATATAGAGGCCACACTTTTTTTCTCTCAGCAAAAGGCTGCACTATGGCCAAGGTCAGACTTTGTTTCTAAAGTAAACTGAGACCTCCATATTTATCCGGTTACTTGTTTTACTGTATCTTCTTTTAGGCCAAGGCACAAGTGGATGGTGAAGTGTTACTGCCACTCACAAAAGAAGTGGATAAATGAACCTACAAACTTCTATTCTTAAACTCATTTGTGAATGAACTGTTGAGCATGTTATGTAACAGTAATGACCGTGTCATGTGTGTTACAGAAAATTAATTCATACTGCGAGTCTGTAGAGTCGCTACATTGAGAACTGTGCACGTCACCAATTAACATAGGAACATAGAAGCTGACGGCAGATAAGGACCGCAAGGCCCATCCAATCTGCCCATTTCTTTTCCTACCTTATGAATGTTCCATCGGCCTTTGCTCTGTCAATGGCCTATCTATTCATACTCCTCTGTATTGCTCCCTTATGCCTATCCCATGCCTGTTTGAAGCCCTGCACTGTATTCATATCCACCACTTCCTGAGAGGCAGGCCGTTCCATGCATCCACCACCCTTTCTGTGAAAAAGAACTTCCTCACATTCCCCCTTAATCGGCCTCCCTCTAATCTCATGATGTGTCCTCTTGTCCTACTATTTTTCTTATATTGAGACATGTTAGACTCTTTCACCTTGTTAATGCCCTTAAGGCGTTTGAATGTTTCGATCATATCACCTCTCTTCCTCCTTTGCTCTAGGGTATACATGTTGAGCTCCATTAATCTGTCCTCATATTTTTTCTGATGCAGTCCCTGCACCATTTTGGTTGCCCCACTCTGGACTACCTCAATTTGGTTAATGTCCTTGTGAAGGTGTGGCCTCCAGTAATGCACGCAGTACTCCAGATGGGGCCTAACCAGTGTCTTGTAAAGAGGGATCATTACCTCCCTCTTACGACTTGTGATACCCCTACTAATACACGCCAACATCCCCCTAGCCTTACCTACTGCTTTAGTGCCTGCTTGGATGATTTCAGGTCATCGGTGATGACGGTGCACAAGTCTCTTTCTTCCCTTGTGACTGGCAGCAACTCCCCTCACAGCCTATAGGTGGCTTCAGGGTTTCTCTCCCTATGTGCATGATCTTGCACTTCTTTGCATTAAACTCCAGTTGCCACTCTTTCAACCATTTTGATGGTTTATCCAGATCTCTTCTCATTCTGCCCACCCCATCTGGATCATCTACTCTGTTGCAGAGTGTCATCTGCAAACAGACAAACCTTACTCTCCAGTCCATCTGCAATGTCACTGATGAAGATACTGAATACCACTGGCCCCAGGACTGAACCCTGAGGTACTCCACTTGTGACTTGCATCACTTCTGACTGTATACCGTTTACCACCACTCTCTGTTTTCTGCCCGTCAACCAGTTTGCCACCCAGTTGACCAACATCTGACCCACCCCGAGCCTACCTAGCTCATTAATCAATCTTCTCTGTGGAACAGTATCGAAAGTGCTCTGTGTTGCATGTGTTTTCTTCAGCAGATATGGATCTTGGCCATGGAATTTTGTTGGCTGATCTGTCAAAATCTGAATCTCTAAACCTTGTATTCTTTACATTCTGTGATGCAATTTTGTGTTCTTTTTCCCCTTTCCTCTTTGTATTTTATGGTTACATACAAACACAGATATCTAGTCTGCTCGGTTATGCAGCTCCCTATGTATTTACAAAAGGAACTGCGCCCCCCCCCCCCCACACACACACACACACACACACACACATTCGGTTGCTGCTTTCTACAACCCCACTGATGATGCTGAGTGGAAGCAGTACCACATAATGGAGAAATATATCTTTGTTAAGAAATCCCACGTCTCCCACCAGTATATATGTCACTGGTTTTCTCCCACTTGGTTACTACATACACTTCCCAGTGCATATTGTGTTATCAATCACTAACTCTCTTAACTGGGGGGAGGGGAGATGACTTAATGGAAACACGGATGCCTTGTAAGTCCTGCCTCTCTGCTGCAGCTGCCCACTGGTGATACTAAGGCAACAGTTACATCGCTTAGAGAAAAGAAACTGCCCAACTGCAAAATATTTTCGATAACCTCTAATTGCATTTACATGTATGCTCCGACAATTCCACCAGTGTTCAACTACTTGAAAACAGATTTTAAAGTAATATGTTCTCCAAGAAAAATAGATTGCTTTACCCTCTCATCAATCATTTTCTTATAATTACTTTAGAATTAATTTACAGAGGAGCCCATGATACATGTCTTTTTGCCAGTGGGGTCCTGCTTCTATTCAGTTTTATAGCTGGGAGGGACTGAAGTACAAGACAGTCAAGTGACAAGTACAAGATTGCTCATTTGGTCACCGACTGTCGTGGGATCTAAACCTGGAGTCTTGTGGTTCATGGTTCTGTGCTCTGACCACTGGGCTATACTGTTTCCTGTTAAAAAAAAATGTGATATTTAAGAGCAGCCGGTTGATGTGTATGGGGATTATGCCCTTTCTTTTTCACTTCCTATGGCCCCACCACCTCCTCCCTTCTTTTGCTCACCAAAGGCCCCTCCTTCCAGTCTGGGTTCCCCACTGGCACCCTAAGACTCCCTTCTGATACCTCCATGATTCAACCACTAGAGATCTCTGATCAGTCTCACTCAGGGTGGGGTGAGGGCTGCATTGCCACCAGAGGGAATGTGTGCAGAGCAGCTGCTAGAGGGTGGCTGAGCTGCCTCAGGGCATGAAGATAAGGTGGTGGGCTGGCCATTCCCCAACAAGAGCAGCCTGCATATTTTCCTTTTGTTCTCCCATAGCCCCTCCCATCTCGCTACATTAAGGACCCCACCACCTACACCACAACCTGTGGGCAGCGCTCTGGGTGAAAGTGTGTGGTCCACCATGCTGTAAGGCCTGCCACCATTCACTGCATGAGCAGCTAAAGCAAGAGGAGATCTGATACCCTCCTCAAAGCCCCTCTAGCCCAGGGCTGGGAATCAGAATTACAATGCGAACCAGGGTAACCAACACAACAGTGCAATGCACTACCATAGGCTCCTTCAAGCTGGGCACATTAAGCACTTTTAGCCAGAAAACCGTGAATCAGAGTGAGTCACTTGACCCTAACTCACCCTATTCTAACTGAAGCCTTGCATACTTTTATTTGAAATATAGGAAACTTCCTACGCCTCCTGTTTGACAATATACACCTTTTAATTAATTTCAAGGTATAAAATATTTTCCTTTCAGCAGGACTCCTCCTAGATAATACTTGTACCTGGGGACCCTGACTTCCACTAGGATTTTTTTTTTTTACGGCTGAAAACATCTAACTTTATTTTGTGCCTTTTGCCAAAAAAAGAAATTAAAAAAAAAAAAATGAACAGGAAAGAACAGTTACATACTTACCGTAACAGAAGATCTTTGAGAGAATCTCTTTCATCAAGTCACTCCTATGGAACTATAAGCTGCTAGGCAATAGGACCATATGGAAACTTTTGCAAGCAGTCCACCAGAGGCCACCAATGACTATGTCAGACTTTGGCTCTCCCATATAAATTTGGGCAGCCCCATCTGTCCTCAGTTCCCAGCTACAGATCATGCTCAGAGGATTTTCCTGTAGGGAACCAAGAGAGAACTTAGGGCTCTGCTGACCAGGCGAGACAGAGAGTAGCAGACAGACCCTGATGGAGAAGGACACAGCATTCCTTAGAATTGGGAGGGTGGGACAGCATGGCACGGTCAGATGAAAGAAATTCTCTTGAAGATCTACTGTTACGGTAAGTACGTAACTGTTCTATCTTCGGGGACATCTCTTTCATCAGGCCACACCTACGGAATGAGTACCAAGCAGTACTCTAGGTGGCAGGAGCTGACAGGCCTAAGAAAGTAGGTCCTGGGAGGACAGCTACGCCAAAGTCAGCCCTCTTTCTTGAAACTACGTCCAGACTGTAATGCTTGATGAAGGTGTGGACAATACTCCAGGTAGCAGCGGTGTAGATTTCCACAGCAGACATTTTTTTTTTATTATTATTTATACTCCAACCCTGCAGCTCTCTCACTCTGGGGGAACCCCAGCCCTGTCACCCCAGCGTCTCCCATCTAGCACAGCAGTCACCCGCAGGGCTTACCCCCCTGGTGGGGTAGGACAGTGGGCCCTCCCTTCCAAAATTGGATCCAGTGATGCCGTGCTGTAGTTGGCCGGGTGCAAGGCCTGCAGGTTCCCCATTATCTGCAGGCTATTTCTATTTTTCTCCCCTATCTTGGGGAGCGTGGTGGCCTGCTTGCCGCCAACGACTGGGACTGGGAACACTCCTGTGCGCACCCCCCATCAAGCGGTTGCCGCGTCCCCGCCCCCTACTGTGCAGCTCTGTGCCATCAAGCCCCAGCCTCCACTAGGGGTCAGGCGAGCACCAGTCGCCGATTTCCCCCCTCCCCGGAGATGGAGAGCAGTCCATCGGATGCTCAATCCATGTCCTCCCTGCTGACCCCCGGTGAGCACGAGTCACTGGCATGGCGTGAGGTGTGGCATCCAGCGCCTCAACCCTCAGCGCCACAGGGCCGGACCAGCAGACACATTTTTAAAACATGCAACAGATGTGGCCATACCTCCAGTGGAATAACCACAAACAACTCCAGGAAGTTCCTTACCATACTTCCTACAACAAAAGGTAAAACAGTTTGCTAACCATTTGGATAGTCACTGTTTGGAAACTGGAATGACATCATTCCTGGGTTGCAGAAAACAAAAAGCTGTGAGGACTTTCTGCAGTCCTTCATGCGGTGTGTACAGTACCTGAGTATTCTGTGTACATCTAGAAGTATGGAGCAATGCTTCCCCTGGATTGGCATGCTCGGGGAAAATAAACTGGCAGCTGGATGGTTTGATCTGAAGTAAATTCAGACACTACCTTTTGTAAAAACTTAGAATTAGTACGTAAAGTTTCTATCAGTGGAGAAGAAGCGATCGTACTGAGCCGTAACAGATCAAACTAACCCTGATCATGCAGCTGGAAAGAACTGGAGCACGTGGGGAACTCCTCTCTTATGTAGGGCGATGCCGGGGCAGAGCAGACGCTGGCTGGGGGCGCCCTAATGCTATATCATGAAGAAAAAGCTGATGGAACCGCCGCCAGGTGGCATCAGTCCTCACTGTGGAACTTGCTGCAAGAGCGTCCTCCAAAGTAAGATCAATGCTTTTAAGAAAGAAAGTGTTGGCCACAAGTTGCAGCCTTCTCAGAAGAAGCCAGAGTAAGTTTTTTTCCAGCACAAAATTCAGATCCCAAACCGAGACTGAATTACATACAGGAGATTTTAAGTGCAAAATACGTCTTAAAAATGTATAGGCCACATCCAGCTGGGCCACTGTATGATGGAAAGCTGAGACAGCAGCTAACTGTACATTAATAGAGGACTATTCGGCCCAGTGGCGTGGAGGGTTGAGGCACTGGACACCACACCTCGCACCATGCCCGCGACCTGGGTTCGGGAACGAACCTGGGCCATTGGGTAGGGAGAGAGAGGATCGAGCATCCGGGAGGACTGCTCTCCTTGTGGGGTGTGTTAGGGCTTGCTCTGCACCGCAGCGGCCCCTGGTGGAAACCGGAGGTACTGCAATGCTTAGGGCTATAGTAGTGGGTGCAGAGCGTGACAGACGTCCCTGGCGTCATGGCACGTTCGCGCTCTGCAGGGGGGGGTGGGAAGAAACTCAAAAAGGGGGAAAAAAACACCCCGGCGCACCGAGGAGGCAACAAGGGCCTCCGGAACCTTCCTCACATTCCCTACACCGGATGCCATACCAACAACCCACGGCTGACCCCCGGATGGAGATGGACCCTCTAATTTCAGATAGACACTGCCAGGTAGGAGAGGTGGGCCCTGCCTCGGGGTGATCTGAGGTGCTGGGAAATCTCCTGGGGGCGGGGAGAAGCAAGGAAGGCGTCAAACAGGCACCTCTGAGAGATGCCTCAGTTTCTCCATGCAGAAGAGAATGGAAAAAAAAATAAAATAAAATAGGACTATTGCAGGCCTGTATCTGACAAGGGCAGTAGATACTCTAGAACTTGATTTATTGGAAAGGTAAAAGGGTCTAAGTGGTGAGAAACGGCCCACAAAGCAAATTGCTTCCACTTCAAGGAATAGGTGGCCCTAGCAGGAGGTTTTCTAGCAGTCACCAAGACATCAGACACTTTTTAAGAGACCCCAGATCTAGCAATAGCTATGTTTTCAAGAGCCATGCATGTTGGGTGACGCGATCTAAGGTCCGGATGGTCCAGGGTTCCCTGCTCCTGTGACATAAGTCCCTGGCATAAGGGCAGAGATACTGGTGGTTTCACTGCCAGCTGCTGCAGTAAGGGGTATCAAATCTTTCAAGGCTATAGTGGAGCAATGAAGATTAGAGTTGCCCCCTCCATCTGATTGAGTAACACCCTCTGAATTAAAAGGAAGGGTGGGAAGACGTAGAGAACACCCCCCCTTTTCCAAGAGAGGGGCAACGTGTCTTGCCAGAAAACCCCAGACACTGGAAAAAGCGAGCAGAAAAGCAGCAGTGTTGCTTTGTGTGGGGACGCAAACATGTCCAACTCTGGATGTCCCCATCTGTCAAACAAGTCGTCCACCACTGAGGTCAGCAGTTCCCATTTGTGCATTCTGGACTGTGGCTGGCTTTGTCTGCCAAGATGTTTTGGTTACTGGGAACATGTACTGCTGATAGTTCCAAACTGTGATCTAGAGCCCAATACCATATTCGCATTGCCTCCCTGCACAGAGGTAAGAGCAAGTTCCCCCTTGTTTGTTGATGTAATGCATCACACCGACATTGTGTGTCTATTCTAACAGAGGACCCAGGGACAGGTGAGCCACCTGTAGGCCATACAGAACAGCACTCATCTCTAGAATATTTATATGCAGAGTGCTCTCCACTTTGGGCCATAAACCTTGCATCTGATGGGGCCTTAAATGTGCCCCATAGTCCATCCCCAAGGCATCTATTGTTAATATCTGATGAGGGGAAGAGATTAGGAAAGGAATCCCCTTCAGCAGGTTGCTGAGTTACATCCACCACTGGAGCACTTTGCATACTGGAGAGGTTGCTAGAACCTTCTGCTCCGGATCATCTGTGAGTTGATCCCGCTAAACTCTCAAGGCCCACTGAGGGATCCTCACATGGAGCCTGGCCAGAGGTACTGTGACAATGGCCGCTGCCATTAGGTCCAGCAGCTGAAGAAACATTCTGGCTGTGAAACATCAACTGCTGTGAACTAGCTGGGCCTGTGCCAGACACTCGGCCATGTCCACAGGTAGAAATGATGGGCATATGGCCACATCCAAAACAGCCCCTATATATTTGCAGATGCTAGCAAGGGGTCAGGATGGACTCTGGCACACTGACAGTGACCCCCAGAGCATCGAACAGTTGTCTGGTTCGGGCTAGTGTGTATGAGTTGCTCCCTTGAGTGAGACTGTAGAAGCCAGATGTCCAGGTAAGGAAACACATAAAGGCCTTCAATGTGATGGGCTGCTGCCACCACTGCCAATCATTTGGTAAAGACCCGTGGCGCAGATGACAAGCCAAAGGGCAATACTCTGAACTGGAAGTGTTCCCCCTGAAACAGGAACTTTTGAGTATTTCCTGTGAGATTTTCTAATTTTGATATGAAGGTACACATCTTTCATGTTGAGGGAACAGAACCAATCCCCTACCTACAGTAGTGGTAGTAGGCCCTGCAGAGTAACCATCCTGAGCTTTTTGTATTCAATAAAAAAATAATGGTCCCTGAGATCCAAAATAGGCCTCATATCCTCTGTCCATTTTGGAACTAGGAAGTACAGAGAATAGAACCCTGTGTTTCTCTGTTCCAGGGGTACAGGTTATATTGCTCTTTTCTGGAGCAAGGTGTGAATTTCCTCTACAAGCAGTGGAATGTGGTCTGGAGGATAATGTGTAGGCACTGGTAGATGGTCTGGAGGTAGTTCTAGAAGCTCCAGAGCATGTCCCTGTGCTATTATTTCCAGGACTCAGGCATCTGAGGTCAGTTCCTTCCACTGGTCCAGGTGGAGGGACAGACAACCCCCAATAACCACCCCTGGACAACGGAGGCTGGCAGTGCAGAAGGAATCGGGCTGAACCAGTTGCTGCTCCTGCCTTACCCGCCGCCTCTAGGGGCTTTTGTTTGGGCACCTGGAGTGGCTGCTGGAGTAGGCACGGCCCATGCTCTTTTAGCCTTACCCGATTGGTGGTGGCACGGTGTCTCGCACCACCCGAAAAAAAAAAGGCATCCTCTGTCTGCTCCTTGGCGGAGTGTGATAGAGGGAATGTACTGATCTTAGGGTTAGAAACATAGACTCTGTCGGCAGATAAGGACCACAGAGCCCACCTAGTCTGCCCATTTCCCTACTTGGTTTGTCAATCCCTACTTTTATCTGGACTGCCTTTCCCTCGCTCTGCTGTACAGCACGATGCCTTTATGTTTATCCCATGCACTTTTGAATCCCTGTACTGTTTTCGCTTCCACCACCTCCGCTGGTAGGCTGTTCCACGGACCCACCACCCTCTCTGTGAAAAAATACTTCCTAGCATTCCCCCAAGCCTCCCTCCCTCCCTCCAGCCTCATGTTATGTCCCCTTGTCTTGTGCACTTTCTTTTGTGAAATATGCTCCCCTCCTGTACCCTGTTTATTCCTCTAAGGTATTTAAAGTTCTCTATCATATCCCCTCTCTCCCTTCTCTGTTCCAGTGAATAGATGTTTAGTTCCTCGAGTCTTTCCTCATAAGGCTTGTGGTGCAGTCCATGTATCATTTTTGTTGCTCTTTTCTGGACTGCTTCCATTCTGTCTATGTCCTTCCTGAGATGCTGGAGGCCTGTAAATTTGAGAGGATATCTTGCACATCTGCACCAAAAAATGTTTATCCTCTGACGGGACACAGAATTGACTGCTACACGTCATTTGCAAAGCCCGTCACCCTTCGCCAGGAATACCTACTAAGACATATTCCTGATGCTACTGCCATAGCTGAAGCATCCGAAATCTCAGGCCCAAAGAGGCTGAGGCATAGGTACTTTTGCCCATCAAGTCCAACTTCACGGACTCCTTGTCAGGAGGAAGAGAACTGAGATGATCTGGTGCCTTTGATCTGTCGTGGGCAGCATTTATGACTACAAAGTCTGATTCAGGTTGGCCTGCAGAGGAAGGCCTACCTGAGGGGGCTATATATATTGTATCTGCTTTTCTAGGTATGGCAGGAATTACATTAGGCCTATGCCAGGTAGCAAATGAGGCATCCTCCAGGTCAGGGAGGAGAGGTGGAATTACAGTCGGAGGGGAGTCAGGTAGGTCCAAGAAGTCTATAAGGATTTTCTTGGTTGTGTCCTGCTCGTCCAAGTCAAATACCATGGCAGCTTGAAGTTCTTGCATCATGGTTATGAAGGATGGGGCCTCAGGAGGGGACACAGGGGTGTAAACCACCGAATACTCGCTGCAGGTTGAAACTGAACTAGTCCTCTCATAGGGACCTTCCACATAATCTTCGGCCTCCTCACCCTCATCCTGTACCATGAGGTCAGAATTACATTCTAGATTGTTGTCCGTCTGTTCAGTGCAACAAAGGCAGCACGCTGGTGAAGCCACCTGCGATCAAGAGGGCATAACCCTAGTAGGCATCGGCATGAGGGTTTGGATGAGAGACCCTGTCGATGGAACTCCTGGTGTAGGAGGAGGCAGAAGCCATTTTAGGATATAGATAAAGGAGAATAGGATGACTTGTACATCAGCACCTGTGTATTTGAAAGGAGCACCAAAACAAGTCGATGGGGGAGGCAAGGCCCCCCAGCATCGACAGCCAAGCACCGGTCACACTAGGCCTGATGGCACCTGTAGGCTGCCCAGACTTAGAAGCTAGGTCGACAGTCTGGAAGGCTGGCGGCACTGCCGACACGATCAACAGCTCTTAAATGGCTGAAGCCACGTGGTGGGGCGACCGAGAAGTAACCGAAGAGGTTCTCTCCCTCTCATTCTCTCTCTCTCTCTCTCCCCCAGTGCTTATGCTTGTGTGACCCAGATGTTTTTTCCTGAGATTCCCATGATTTGGATCCCGAGGAATACACCAGCGACACTCCGGAGCTCTTTTGCTGGAGCTCCTTCTCCATTCGGGCTACCTGCTGCTTAAGAAGGTGCTTTTCTAGAGTGCCTTTTTGGTGTCGCTGGGTGGCTATATTAAACCCCTTGCAGACTGGGCATGCCTGAACGTTATGGTCCGGGCTGAGGCAGAAAAGTACAGTTATGTAAGAGCTTACCGTAATGGTAGATCTTCGAGACAGGCTCTTCCAGTAGGTATTCACATAGAGGACTAAGCCGCCAGGCGGCAGGACCCCATGGAAAATGTCTAGCTAGCAGTCTCTGGCAGGGGACCGCCCCCACGTCAGGTGACCGGCGTCATGCGCTGATCCGACTTCCTGAAAGCCTTAGTCCGACTGGTGTAGCATCTCAGGATTCTGTGAACATCCAAAGTATGTAAGAGATACTCCCCTTGATTGGAGTGCTGCGTAAAGAAAGCGGGTAGCTCAATAGACTGATTCAGTGAAGATTCAGACACCACTTTGGGGAGAAACTTAGGGTTGGTGCATAGAGTCACACGTTCCATGTGGAAAATCAAATATGGGATTTTACACATCAAGGCCTGAAGCTCGGAAATGCGCCAAGCAGAAGTGATGGCCACTAGGAAGAGAGTCTTCCAAGAAAGGAACTTTAAATCATCATCCGTAGCGGGCTCAAAGGGAGGCAGTGTAAGCGTCTCCAGGATGAAATTCAAGTCCCCTAGAGGGAAAGGAATGTGAACGGTCTCAAATGGAGAACCCCTCTGAGGAAAGTCTTAGAGACTTCCAGCTGAGCAAAAGTCCTGTCTCCAAAGGGAATATGGTAGGCTGAAATAGCTGTCATATGAACCTTTAACGAGGAATGGCTGAGACCCAGGGAAAAGGTGTGACGCATGTAATTTAGGACTTTGTTGGCTGGGCACGAGAAAGGCTCGAAGTCTTAAGTTTGCCCAGATGGAAAAATTTTTCCACTTCATAGCGTAGGTGGACCTGGTGGAAGGCTTCCTCGCCTCTACCAAAATGCCCGCTACTAAAGGAAAGACTCCAAAGCAGGCTTCAGCTATGTCTGCAGGAACCACGCATGGAGATGAAGGGGTTTGAGACCTGAATGAACAAGGGTCCCCTGAACCTGGGTCAACATTGTTGCAAAAGAGGAAGAGGAAAAGGTGGTTCCTCTGAAAACTGTTGCAGAAGAGAGAACTAAGCTTGCCTGGGCCAGAAGGGGGCGGTCAGAATCATTCGAGCCCCTTCCGATCTGAGTTTTTCAGGACCCTCAGAATTAATGGAATGGGAGGGAAGACAAACGAATCTGTCCCTCCAACAGAGAGACAGATCGTCCCGCCAGAAAGCATCCTACCCTGGAGAGAGCGAGCAAAAGGTGAGAAGTTTTGCATTTTGGGGAGAGGCGAAGAGGTCTACCTGTGGTGTCTCCCCAGCCGAAAGAGGTCGTTTACGACCTGCTGATCTAACTCCCATTCATGGGACCTGGCTGAGGACTAACTTGAGTTCATCTGCCAGTGTGTTTTCCACTCCCAGAATGTGAACTGCAGTTAGGTGAAGGTGGTGCTGGGCTGCCCAATACCAGACTCTCATTGCCTCCCAGCACAGGGGGTAGGAACGTGTTCCTCCCTGTTTGTTGAGGTACCAGACTACGCACATGTTGTCTGATTGGATGAGGAGATGACCAGGAAGAATGAAGGGAAGAAGAGCCTGGTGGGCAAAAAGGACTGCCTCAGTTAGAGCACATTTATGTGCAGATTTTGCTTGAACCTGGACCAGCTGCTCAGAGTCCTGTGAGACCTTAGGTGGGCACCCCAGCCCTTATCCGATGCATCTGTTGTCAACGTCTGGGAAGGAGGAGCGATGCAGAAAGGAACTCCCAGACACAGGTTCTCCTGAACCATCCACCAGTGCAAGTCCCTGATCATGGGATCAGACACTAGCACCTCTTGGTCTGGGTTGTCCGTGGTTTGGTCCCATTACGACCCAAGTGTCCACTGAGACATCCTCATATGGAGCCGAGTGAACGGGACTGTCGGAATGGCAGCCACCATTAGCCCGAGGTGGCGAAGGACTGACCTGGCTCCGTCCCTCCTGCGACCTGACAGAAGACGAGCCTGATTCTGAAGGGTCTTGACCCTGTCTGGAGGCAGAAAGGCTTTGCCTGTGGTCATGTCCAGGATCGCCCTTGTAAATTGGAGGCATTGGAAAGGGACCAAGTGGGACTTGGCCTGGTTGATGGTGATACCTATGCTGGTGAAAACCTGCAGGGTAATTGAAAGGGAGTGCAGGAGTTCGTCCCTGGACAGGGCCGCCAGGAGCCAATCATCCAGGTACAGGAATACCTGCACGTCCTGGGTACATGCCCTAGGTACACAGGTGGGCCGCTACCACCGACAGGTATTTGTTAAACACTCGGGGGGCCGAGGAAAGACCAAATGGGAGGGCCTTGAATTGGTAGTGGTCCCCCTGAAAACAAAAACAGAGGTATCTGCGATAGGAAGGGCATATAGGGATATGCAGGTACGCATCCTGCATGTCCAGAGCACATAGCCACTGTCCCGGACGGAGTAACGGCAGAAGGCTCTTCAAGGAGAGCATTCTGAGGCGTTTGTACTCCACAATCATGTTCAGGCAGCTGAGGTATAGAATTGGCCTCAAGTCTCCAGTCATCTTTGGAACTAGAAAGAAATGGGAATAGTAACCCATCCCCCAAAGATAAGTGGGGACTGGCTCTATCGCCGCCTTCGTCAGAAGGAAGATGATGTCTCTAGGACCAGAGAAAGAAATTGCGGGGAGTAAGACGACCAGGGGGGTAATCTCCCCCCTACCGGTTCCTCTGGAATGGCAGGAAGTGTGAGGCAGCACAGCAGCTGAGGCTCCTGCAGACTTTTTGCTGGGGGGGTATTGGTTGCTGGCGGGGCCAGACGTTTGTTGGTGTGCTCTCCCTGAGGCTTTTGTTTTTGTCGGGTTTGGTGACAAAAAGGACGTCGCTGCTCCTGATGGGGTCTGTACACAGTTTGGACAGACTTTAGTGCAGTGCCCTTCTCTTGCAGTTCAGTTACGATGTCCTTGACATCACCCCCGAACAGCTCCAATCCCCTGAAGGGAGCATCCTGTATAGCAGACTGTACCTCAGGGATCAATCCTGACACACGAAGTCAGGCATGCCACCGTAGGCCCATGGTGAAGGCTAAGCTCCTTCCAGCTGTGTCCACCGCATTGTAGGTGGCACGAAGCATGTGCCTACAAGCCAAACGAGCAGAACGGACTAGGTCTCCCAGTTCCTGCTTACTTTGAGAATCAGGAAGGGAGTCCAACTTGGATTCCACCTGGCTAAGGATGGACTTCTGGAAATCCCCCATAAGGCCGATGTAATTGAGGGCCCAGATGCCTAGGGTAAAAGAGGAAAAGATCTTCTCGTACTGATCCAGAAACCGGGATTCCTCGTCAGGCAGGGACGAGCTCAGATGTTTAGGGCTGGTGGAGCGGCCGTCGGCGGCGCTGATGACAACCGAATCTGCCTTGGGGTGAAGGCTGAGAAAGTTTACACCCTCCGGAAATTGGTATAGTCTGCCCGCCTTCCATGGAAGGGGAGCTAGTGCGGAAGGTTATTTCCAGATGGTAGACACAAGATCAGCGTGAGGCTCTATCCAGGGCGGAATCAGTATGGGGCAGTCTCGGGAAGATCCAAATGAGCAGCAAGTTTTTTACGCTGTGGGTCTGGCTCCACTGACTGCCACTGGCGTGTTTCCTGGATCTTCCTTAATAGCTCCAGAAAGGAAGGGTCCTCCGGAGGGGACTTCAGAGGATCCCTCAGCCTTGGGCATTCTGGAGTATGGGGCTCGTTTCCATGGTCAGAGCGGTCAGACTCAAGAGTCTGAGTCAGACGTCTCTGAGGAAGAGGAAGAGGAAGAAGACTCCTCCTGGGGAAGGGACGACCCCTCTGGGGAGTTCCCGGGGCACATGTCCTCCCCACCGCAGGTGCCAGAATGTTGTCCTCTGGTGTTGGGTAAAGGGGAGGGAGCCTCCCATCTCGGAGGTAGGGGGGTCTGGTGTAGGGACCGATGTCTGGAGAAGACTCTCGACCTCCTTGGTGAGCTGAGCCTTGGCCTCAGCCCACCAGGAGTCCAAGGTCTCCTTCAGATCTGCTGGCGGCTGTGGAGTGTGCAGCAGAGGTGGAGGAGAAGGAGGTGGGGGATATGGGTAGCGGGGGTACCCGTAATAGGAGTATCTGTAGCCCGACGGCAGGAATCCCAGCGTCGGGTACTGAGGCATCGGGTACTGTGGTGCCGGATAATGCAGCGTCGGATACTGAGAGGCCGGGTACTGTGGCATCGGGTATTGCGGTGTCGGGTACCCTGGCACCAGGGGCTCTGACAGAGCAAAAGGACCTGGCAAAGGCCCTGCTGGCGGGCCGAATAGAGGGAGCGTCAGCTCCACTGGCGTCAGGCCCAGCGTAGGTATACTGTCAAACGGGTCCTGACGGAGGAACAGGTCTTCCATTGGGCAAAGGAATGCCAAAGGGTGGCATCAGGTCGACCAGCATCGGAACCAGCATCTGAGGATCAGGCGTCAGAGGGTCCGGCACAGGAGGGGGGACCCTGAGGGCAGCGTCCCATGGTAGTCGGTTTCAACCGGGGAAGGAGGGTTGAAATCCCCGGGTGTGAACTGAGGATGTGGGACCTCAGTAGGCAATGGGGTTATCTGTGCGGAGAGCCTGGGGTGTCAGGCCTGTGACAGAGGGTCTGGTACAGGCTTACTGACCGGGTGGACATCGGAGGAGCCGGCATCCGACTTATCGGACTCCCTATCTGAGGAAGGCCATGAAGGAGTGGCAGCCTTGTCAGAAGGGGGTTTGGCCGGGCGATCACCCGAGGAGGTAAGCGGCCTAACAGCATTGTCCGGGTGGGCGTCGGTGGGACCGACGTCCAGCTTATTGGACCCGCTCTGACTGGAAGGCCGCGAAGGAGGAGCAGCCTTAACAGAAGTAGAGGCCTCCTTTGCCCTGGAGGCTCCGAAGGGCCCCTAATTCCTGACGGAGGAGCTTCTTGGCAGCCACCAAGATGGCTATCGAGGAGCAATCCCCCGGAGGGGATGTTACCTTTAGGGCTGTGACTCCAGCCAAAGTCGCAGCTGTTGTGGAAGATGACTCCTGCTCCTTCTCCTTGTCACGCTTCTTTTTGTGGCCTTCAGGGGAAATGGACACCTGCCTAAGCTTCTTTAACTCTTTTTCCACAGAGGCCATTTTCTTCTTGAGGAGACTGGTTTCCAGGGACTGCTGCCTTCTCTTGCGGGTAGCCGAGCTGAACTTCTGGCAGTGCTGGTACTTCTCCACAGGGTGGTCGGGGCCTGGACAGAAGAGGCACAAGGAGTGGCCATCCTTGTGTGGAAGCTGGGAACCACATGAGACACATTTGTTTTTATGCGATTCAGAGGGTGTCGGAGACAACATACACAGCAGATGATGTTGAAAATTTGAAGAAAAAAAGGTCAAAAAAGTTGTAAACTTTAGGACCGAACTAACGAACTGACGAACGCTGTTCTACCACTAGGAACTTTCACAAACCGATAGCAGGAAAGAACTGGAAGGTGGGCATGGGGGACAGACTTTTAGCTAGAAGTTTTTCCACGGGGTCCTGATACCTGGCGGCTTAGTCCTATATGTGAATACCTACTGCAAGAGCCCTCTCGAAGTAAGATCACAGAAGTAGTGCGAGTCTCCAGAGTATATTTTTTGCCACACTCGCAATAGCTTCGACAGCTCTTCAGTCAACATATATGCTGTCGAGGAACACTTGGGAAAGTGACAGCATGACTACAGTGAGACAAAACAAGAAAAATGGGTGGCTGTAACAGCGTCATTTCTGTGCACGGTCCAACAAGAATTGTTGATAGCAGAAAAAGAACTGAGGGAGGATGGAACCTAGTGGACTGCTTGCAAAGGTTTCTGTGTGGTCCTAGTGCCTGATGGTTATAGTTCCATAGGTGTGGCCCAATGAAAGATATCTCCTTGAAAATCAATTAAACCTCAATAATGATAGAAGACGCCGCTTATTGCGAAAAACTGAACTTGGTTGAATTTACAACTGAAGCTTTTCTTTTTCCTGCTGTAATTGAAAGAGAAAGCGCTAGCAGGTTGCAGACCTAATACAGTTTTAGGCAGGCTATACTGACGTTGTAAACAAATTGTCGTCTGCAGTCACTTAAAAAGACCCTGACCCCATTAGGACAACTTTGGAAAAATATAATATTTAGACATGATTCGGCTTATACTTCATACTTGTACTATTATTCTCAACCTTATTTCTTTATTACTAAAGACATTTGCATGAAAACAGGATTTGGCCCCATCTGTTCTGGCTGCTTAACTGCACCTGACATCAGAGTTCTGTTTATGACACCACAATCTGGCTGTACAGAGATATTTATGATGCCATAAATGGAGGGTTAAGATGTCAGGTACAGACAAGAAGCCAGAGCAGATAACCTCTAGGGGAAAGTGATCTTGTTTGTATGTCTCTGTCCTTCGTAATAAAGGTAAAAGGATAAAGAATGACAGAAAATATATGAAATATAAACTGAACTGTGTCAAAAATCTTACATTTTTCAAAGCATTCCTGGTGGTGTGAGGAGCTCTTTAAAGAGTGTATCCTTCCAACTCCATTTCACATGCAATACATCCAATTGAGCAGTAGAGTTTTTATTCATATTAGAAATGAGTTACCTCGGCTGCAGCTGCAGCTGTATTAAGAAGTCTACTTTCCTCCCACAAGCATCGAGCAACAATCCGTGCTATTTCCATTGGCTTCTCAAGGTATTTGCTCTGTATTTGATAAATGGAAAGTGAAACAGATCAAAATCAAAAATATGCATTTACAGTGTTCATTGCATTTCAAATATTCATAAAAAGAAAGACACAAAATCATGTTTAGATAGTTACGCAGTTTAGACACTGCTGGGGGAAATCAGGATTCAAGATCCCCCTTACAGTAAAAATAATTCTATGTGCCCCCCCACCACAAACAGTGATCAGTTTGAAACAAGCTGACCCAGACAGTGTTCCTCAGTGTTATATGAGAATATACATCTTTGTTCCACATAGCTGTACAGGAAAAAACAAAAAAGCAGCCAGATTTACCGGTTGAAACAAGTCCAGTCAAGGGCAGGGTTGGGTGCATAGTCCATTATCCATTCAGCTGTACAATTTGGTTTAGCACCCTTTAACTGCAAATGATCCATTTATGATCTTCTTCTAAGCAGATCGCCCTTAGATTCCCTCTCATTATACCACGTTATACCACTCAGCTGTTTAAATCCCACCACAGCCCCACAAAATGTAGTTTAAAAATCCTGACATGTCCCATCCTTCCTTTAAATTCCACCACCAACCCCACATCCCTGGCTCTATTACAGGAAAAAAAATTGTCCTGCTTTTCACCTAGATATTAACTCTCAATCTTTGCCCCAGTACAATTCTCCAGAAAAAAAATCAACAAAAACAAACCTAAAAAAGCTCCCCCCCCATTGGCAGTGCCTCCTGGTGCACCTTCCATTCCTTTGTGAATACACATCCTGAGATGGATGGCAAAGGCCAGGCTACCTCTCACTTCCACTCTGAGTACCTTTCTTATGACTACTCATTGCTTGGGGAGGGGAACGTGCTAGTTATAATCTGTGAACTCTGGCTCTGGAGAACCAAGGGAGTCCTGGAGCTGACCAGTAGAAGGCAAGTACCATGTCTGATGAGCAGTGGAGTTTGGAGCAACAAAAAGACTGGGGCAGGGAAGAGCAGCAAAAGTGAAATAAATGACAGTATCTGGCAATGCAAAAATCTGCAGGCAATAACACCGACACATTAATGCTCTGTAGCTACTAACTCAGAAAAGAGTCTGACTGGCAAGTTTAGGTTTTATTTTTTCTGTCCGCGACCTCCCCCCACACCCCACCCCAGTACAACAGATCTTGTTGGACTTGTACTAGCCTATGGGAAAAAGTCTTTTTTTTTGTCCTTACGTATAAATATTATTCCCCAATGTCACCCTTGAAAACAGACACATGCTGTCTAGGGGCATTCGTGACAAACAAATCTGAAATTTGAACAAATAGACAATATTTCACCCATAAAAATTCAAGACCGGCCCGCCGGTTGCATTTCCGCAGCGACCTGGGTTCGGGAATGGACATGGGGAACGGGAGGGCCGGCCAGGGAGAGAAGGACTGGCGTCCTATGGGCTGCTCTCCTTCTCTGGGGGAAGGAGTGGGGGAGTGCCGATGCGAGGACTCCTGGTGGAGGCAGGGAGAATCTCGGGAATCTGCACTTAGACATAGGAAGGGCTGGGCAGATGCAGGAAGTCACTGCCGTCCCACCCTGGGGGTTAAACAAAATAATGCAACCTGCGTCATCAATGAACCTGCCGACGAGTACTTTCAGGCGGCTCCCCCAAACTAGTTACATGGATTGTGGCACTACGGGTTGGGGCCACAACCCCACCCCATGGGGGAAAGCCAGAGGTGCCGGGAGCTGAGGCCAATCTGGAAGTGGAACACGCAGGTCCGTGACCGGGGCAGATGCACTGCATGGAAGCGGCAAAGGGGGGAGGAATTAACACCCAAAAAAGTATAAACCAAAAAGGAGGTCTGGATCTTTGCTGCATTTTTATATTAAGTGGTCTTTAAAGACGTCTCAGGACAACAAATACAACCTGAAAACAATAGAAGACGTACAATATTTTTTACACATCTTTAAGTGACGTACTTGAAGAAACTGCTTGATCCTTCTCAAGTTATGCTGATAGAGAACATTGGATTCCTGCAAAAAGCGACTGTACTGCTGATCAATTTCTCCCAGCAGGTTGTGGAACACCAAGGTGGCATGGGATTCCTTGCTTGCAGCATAACCCCTAAGAAATAAGGATCAAAATAAAATTACTTTCGTATCCCATGCAAAAGAGGAAAAAACATAATAAAAATATATTATATGGGCCCCATATTCAAAACTCCCAGCCTGCACTGTGCAAATGCCTGAGCCACACAACTGAGATGTGCTGGCACAAAATAATAGTACATTCAGAAGATGCGCTTGAGATGCAATCGCGCATCTCTGTGAATATCGAACATGTGCAATCACGCGGTGGGAGATACCGCGGCTTGAGTGACCAGGCCCTATCGAACTGGGGAAATGCACAATGGCGGCCACATGCGTGGTGCGCAAAATTGCAATATTCAGCCTTGTTATGCAAATAACCTCATTGCACATTCTGAGCCCATTCCCCACATGCGCAGCTCATTAATGGAATGTATTCAGGCCATTTACGTATCCCAGGTATGCTCAGTCCCAGCCTTGCAGGGTTGCCCCACAAAAGTGAACAGGAGGTACTGCAGCCTAGTAGGCAGGTGCGATGGAATGTTTCTGTGTGGGTGGGTGGACTGCATTAGTCTGGGTACAATGCTATTACCAAAAGTCATGTATGGCACCTGATAGCACTGGCATGCGGCAGCTGGGTGTCTGCGTCCCAGGTGCAGTATGAGGGATGGCTCCCTGGGCGGTGCCTGTGGTGTGTCGGCACCTGTGTCTTTGGGTACTTCCGTCCTGGCATGACTGCTGTGTGTGGGTGCCTGAAGAATGTCCTGGTGCACCTCCAAGGGCTGTCTCAGGATGGCCTGTCTGCAGTTCCACGGCCTACCAGTGGGTGGCTGGCTGATTTAGGCCATCCTTCTGTCTACCTAACGTTGCGCAGCTCATTTCTGAGATGCATGGCAGATGCACCGCACATTTTGGCTGAATATATGGATGTGCAGCATATTCATGTACCTGCCCCCTTTTTTCCACCATATTTATTTAGCATTTGTTTACCAAGGAAGCACGCTAGACTACATTATTTCTGTGCAATCGCGCATTCGGAAATGCACGACGCATCTCTCCCTTTCAAATATTGCACTTCTGCACAATTTCTGGGATGCGCCACGCAACTCCATTTTGAGCAGTGCATCTCCTTCCAATATGTGAGTGTTGCAGCCTGGTGGCACAGAGGGCTGAGGCGCTGGATGCCACACCTCGAACCACGCCAGCAACCCGGGTTCAGGAACAGACTCGGGTCATCTGGGGCTGGCTGGGGAAGGAGAGGATTGTGCATCCAGAGGACTGCTCTCCTCTCCTGGGTGGGTCGGGTGGGAAACCCCGCTCCAATAGTGGCCCCCGGTGGAGACGGGGGGTACTACAAGCAGCAGAGCAGGCGGGACAACCAGGAAAAGCTGTAAAAACAACTTCAGTGCCCGCCAGATGACAGCCTCTGTATTCTCTACACCTCCGGAACCACCGGGAGTCTGCTCCTTCACAGCAGCACCCTTGAGTCAGTAAGGAAAATAGAGTGCTGGGGTTTACCCTTCCCGTGGTGCCTTCCCCTTCGGAGGAGGGGGACCCGCCCGGAGATGGGTTACTCCGGACGACTCAGAGGGTTGGCTGTGATATGTGGCGACAGCAGCACTCGGGAAGAAGATGCCAGGAGTGGAGATACTAAGAGGTCGAAGGAGAGGCAGGCCTTGAAGCATTGCAGGAGGTAAAAGATAATAAAAAAAATAATATCTGGGTCTATATACACATACATATACACACACACACACACACACACACACATATATATATATATATATATATATATATATATATATAGAGAGAGAGAGAGAGAGGGACAGAGATAGATACATACACACACACAGCGCGCGCAACTGTGCTCAAGACAAAAATTACATAAATATATCAGAGTCAAGGGAGATTATGGATTTAACCCCTGGCAAGGAGATCCTGTTAATTCTAACTCGGAAACACTGTACAATGCAAGTACAGTAAGCCATGACAAAGCAAGTTGATCTTCTAGATTCACCTCTTATTTTAAAAATAATATACGTTTTAGTAAATCGGAGAGTATTGTGTGGGATTATTTACCAAATCAGTTTGCTTTTGGAGGCCAACTAGGGAGTTCTGGATGTTCATATTACCTTCAGATAAAATGTACACGTTGCTTTTGTCATTAGAACCAACATGTAAGATTGAAGGGGAAAATGAAAAAATGACTTACCACAGTTATCTTGTTTCTTCCAGGGGATACGCCAATATTCATAACTCTTATGAAGTATACCTTTAAGCCAGATCTGCCCGGAGATGGAACAGTATACTAATGATGGAATCATTGGCTTGTGCTACTTTTTCAAATGCTGCCAACTATCAACTGCCTACGTTCTAACCCTCAGATTTCGTGGATGCCTGACAAGACAGGGCCAGAAATAAATTTAATAATTATCTACAATAATAATAATAATAATAATAATAAAAACACCCAGAAACCTCCAACAGGAGGAAAAAACTAACAAAACACCCCTTAATGGCAGAATCACCTAAAGAGGGTAAGACCATTGAACACAGTTCCAAATATAAAAGCCAGAGTGTGGCACACATACCCCTGGTAATACAGGATGGAGTGCAGAGGTTACTGGTTCTAATAGAGGAGGTAGGGTGGGGTGGGAGAGTTATGAATATTGGAGTATCCCCTGGAAGAAACAAGATTACTGTAGTAAGTAATTTTTTCTTCTCACCCCAGGAATACTCCAATATTCTTAACTCTAATGCAGACTAAGAAGTAGTACCTTTGAAGGTGGACACAGAACCTACTTTGGAAATAGTCTCTGCAGGACAGCTGTGCAAAATATGGCATCACCCCTAGCCTGTGTATCCAGGCTACAATGCTTGGTAAAGGTGTGCACTGTTCTCCAGGTAGCGGCTTTACAGTTGTCCACCAAGGGAACATCCCTGGATGCTGCTATAGAGCAGCTGTACCCCTTGTGGAATGGGCCCTCAGCCCTGCTGGGGCCTCCTTCCTAGCTTTTAAATGGCAAAACTGAATACACTGCTCCTCCAAACACCTGGGTATGTCCCTCCTTTGGATAAAAGGTTGGACAAGAAGTACCAGCTAGATAGGGAAGGGGCTGGATTTTTATTCTCCCACCCTGACCACCAGTGGGTGGTACAAGCTGCAGCCTGTGACAAGGCAAAAGTACTTCCTGCTTCTCACTCACCAGAGAAGGAGTCTAGAAAAATAGACAGTTGGCCAAAAAGGGCTATTTATCAGCTTCTTTGGCCAGAAGACAGGCTAATTTCGAAGCCTATGTGGCCCAGTACCAGAAATACCTTTGGCAATCTTAGATTCAATGCAAAGAAGTGCAGAATAATGCACCTGGGAAACAAACCCAGGGGTATAGTACACAATGGGGGGGGCAGGTATTAACAACACAAATGGAAAGGGACCTGGGGGTAGTCATATCAGATGACCTGAAGGTAAGCAAGCAACGTGAGAAGGCAGTAAGGATAGCTGGGGGGATACTGGGATACATAGGGAGAGGCACCACCAGAAGAAAACAGGACATTGTTATCCCTCTGTACAGACAATTGGGGAGACCCCATCTAGAGTTCTGCGTGCAGTTCTGGAGACCCCATCTCCACAAAGACATAGACAAGATAGAGGCAGTCCAGAGGAGGGCAACTAAAATGGTGCAGGGTCTGCAACAGAAGCCATACGAAGAGAGATTAAAGAAGCTTAATATGTATACCCTTGAGGAATTGGGGGAACATGACAGAAACTTCCAAGTACCTCAAGGGAATCAACAAAGTCCAAAAGGGTAGCATATTTCAGAAAAAGAGATATGCAAGAACAAGGGGACACAATTTGAAGATGAGGGGGATAGTTCAGGGGCAATGTGAGGAAGTATTTTTTTCAGAGAGGGTGGTGGATGCATGGAACGGCCTTCCTGAAGAGGTCATTGGGTCGAAAACAGTAGGGGACTTCAAGAATGTATGGGACAGATGTAAGGCAGTTCTGGTGGGGGGGGTAGGAAGAAATAGGCTGTTGGTTAACTAGGATCTGCAGCTAATCCAGTAGGTAGGGAAATATGCAGACTAGGTGAGCCAAGCGGTCCTTATCTGCCAACAAAGTCTATGCTTCTATTAATCTGTCATGGTTATGGCAGACAAGGCTCCTTCCAGTCTTTCGGCAGACCTTGCTGAGACTGCCAGATTTGGCTTAGAAGCTGCCAAATACCAATTTCAGATGGCAGCAAACACCAACAACATGGCTGCCAGGTGGATGGCCAATACAATTGCCCAGAGAAGGTTTGCCTGGTTAACAGCCACAAACCTTACTCAAGACACTCAGAATAAGGCTCTGGATTTCCCAGTTGAGGGTAATTCCCTCTTTGGAACTACAGAAGCCTATATGAAGAAGAGTGGACAAGTACAAAGGCCACTTACAAGAAGCAACTCACTTGAAAAACTTCCCGTCCACAAGACCCGTATGGAAGGGGAGCCAGGGGCAGACAGTTTCATTCCAGGCCTTTTTATCAGGCGGGACACAAATTAGCTCATCCCTGGTACTGTAATCCATATTATATTTTATCTAGTCTGTGACAACTAAGAAGGCTGGATGACCAACAAACAGTTTGGGGTGGCTGAAACGCCAACCATGCTTGAGCCACTAACTTCCTGGCACAGGCCAAGGCTATGTGCCAGAGAGATTCCCTGATCCAGCCAGCAGTGTAGTTGCAGTATCCTCCGCAACTAATAATTCCAGCAGAGATTTAAGTAATTATTCCATGACTGAGGAAACTCTGTGTCAAAATGGGGCAACCATGGTACAGGTGAGGGCTCAGTACAGAAAAGTACGGTCTTCTACCTACACCTGGGATCATAATCAGGTTTCATCTTTTGTAGTCTCCAAGAGTATAATAAACTCTATACATGAAAATGAGCTGCATTTGGTGCTGTCTTGCTTTGAGAGTGATTCTTAAAAAGCATACTGCTCATTCTCGGCCTGCCACCTTCACTACAAAGTCCATATTATCCTCTCATGCTCTTGTAATGTGGTCACCCGTGTCAGGAGTGGCTCTAAACATCAGTTTATAATAGAGGGAGAGGGCTTTGTACAGGGTAGAAATCTGTAGAGCTTCTTCCAGGGAGACAATGCGAGTTATCCTCCCTGCCTGTCAATCACTTTTGCACTGAAGTGCCTCAAGGAAAGTAAGCAAACAAATGTTGGTCCTTCAGGAGATGGTTCCTTTTTTTAACTGTATGAAAGAGAGCACCTTCCCTTCTTGAGCACACCTCCTACATGTCGCAGTCCTTTAGCTCCCCATTCTTTGGGCACCTGCTGTAGGACACGTGGGTCTCCCCTGCCCTGAATCATGATAACCTGTAAATGAACCACTTCAGAGAGGCCTGGTTTATGTTTAATAATGTTATGGTCCTCTAACCAAGACACTGCAGTGACGCTCGTCATAGAATTTAAGATTTTCTCCATGCACCCTCTGTAAAGTGTTGGGGCTCAGTGCACCCCACAAGTTTTCCTAGTTGTAATTTCTTCCATGGATCCCCAAGTCAGAGTGGAGCCCCCATCCCTTCCGGTATGCAGATACAAGAGATGAAACAATTTAAAGTGAGGCATCATCTCGTGGCAAGATATTTGATCAATGTAGATTTCTTAATTCTTGCTGCTTTCCCTGTGAAGAGAAATTTGGACACTATTGCATTTAATGTCCAAAAGCACATCTGGGGATATGAATCACTGACGCCTACCACACATAAGAGTGTTTGAGGCAAGATGCACGTTTCTGCTGTGCTCACCCTATCACAGTAAGATGCAGAGCGGACCATTCTCACAATCCTGACAGATAGTGCCAAGGAGAAGAGAGAGTTTCACACTGTATGGTTAATAAAATCTATCTGGCACGCAAATGCTGAAATATTTAGTATAATAGGTTGATCTGAAGGGCAAATCCGGTGGCATTTTCATGGGTGTACCTTTGTGACTCACCAAGAGAGTCTTACTCTTGTGCCAGTGAATTCAGTGACCTGACAAAGGGTTTGCATTCCTGAAATACAGCCACCCGAGTGGGTACAGCCACCTCAGGATCATTAAGATAACGCCAAATGTCATCTGCAAATACAAATGGCACTTGACTAGTATCCCATATTTTGCACACCTGTAATTACTGCATGTATTCTGATGACTTGGACTCGTTTCTTTATTGCCTGGCTATAACAGGAATAAGAGTGGGCACCCCTGCCTAATTTCCCTAGTCAGTGCAAAAAGAGTGGACAAGTTGCCATTTGTAAGCAGCTTGCCTTGGGGATCTTTACACAGTGTCAGTCTGAACCCAAAAGCAGATTTGAGGACCCAGCCCCAATTGTCTCAAGGTATGGATCATAAACCCCCACTCACTGTAGGTGGTCAAACATTTTCTCTACATCAAGGTTCAAGAGGCTAGTTTTTACACCCCTTCCCCCCCCCATGCCACAAAATGTTTAGAGCCCAAATTCATTTTATTTTTTTGACAGACAGCCCGTAATAAAGCCAGCCTGATCCTCGTGGATGACCAAGGAGAGGACTACTGTTAGTCTGCTCGTAATATTCTTGGTTAAAATGTTACAGTTAGCTGTTAACAAAAAAAAAAAATTTGAACAGCAGCAGGCACACTGCAAGGGGACTTTACCTGGCTTAAGTAAAATGACGGATCACATGACGTGGGTAATGAACCATTTACTTATGGCCTGGGTGTTGTCAAGAGTATAACATCTCATTCAAACGTAGCAAAATGGAGGCTGCCCGATGGCCCAGCTGGAGCATACTGCACTGCCAGACAGGCATGGTGGCTACACTGCTGGGCAAGACAGGATGAGGTAGCTGCCACTTCACAGTGTGCCTCAGATGGGTTAATGGCGAGTTGCAGAGCCACAGTGAACCCCTGCAGCTGTGCCAGGAAGCTTGACTCTTGCCGCAGGGGCGCTGTGAAGCCTGAAGCCAACACAAGCACCACTCACACCATGCAGTGGAGGGAAGACACATGGGGAGAAAAAGTACGTGGAATGGCTGAGCCATTGGTCTATCAGCTGATGGTACCCCCAGGCTTTGCTCTGTGCACATCCTACCAGCAGGGACAGTGCCTGGGGGGAGAAAATGACAGGGCTAAGGGCTCACTAACAGTGCACGGTGAGACCCGATGATCACATGGAGTAGTTGACGACTCGGGGAGAAGAGGAAAAAAAAAAAAGACTGCTGGCCCGCTAGCGCGGGGGCAAGGTGCCGACCTGCAGCGCTGGCTACGCGGGTTCAGAAACTAACCCGGGTTGCTGGAGGGCCGGCCGGGGGAGAAGGATAGAGCATCCCGCGACTGCTCTCCTTCGGAGGGAGGGTGGGAGTGCATTTCTGTGCACTAGGGACACCTGGCAGAAGCCGGGTGCACCACAGCACCAACGCCAGCAAGTCGGGGGGGGGGTGGACGCTGGCCATCGCTGCACGTCCCTGCCCCTGTATACGGGAGAAAAATTCTGCAGTTGGCCACCTCCATGAAGCCAGACTCCAGCTTCAGTTAGCCTCTCGGCCAGCTCCCCCAGTCAGTCACAGGTTTCGCGGCACCTGGGCCAGTGCCGCTACCCCACCCCCTGGGGAGGGGCAAGTCAGGGGTCTCAGGGGCAGAGCGTGGCTGGAGGTGGACGCCAGGAGGAACTGTGACTGGCGGATGATCGGCGGCCAACTGCAGGGGCCAAAACTGAAAACTAAAAAAAAAAAAGGAGAAGACTGGGAGGGGGGAACAAAATGTACTTTCATAACTCTGCTTTGCCACTGCTAGCAGAAACACCGGGTGTACCGCTTCCCACCAGACCTGGTTTTGGGTTGGTGGGGGGTCAAAACTGCCATATTAGCCTGAGTGGCACAAAAAGAACAATAGAAGCCTATGGGGGACAGCGTCATCATCCTGTGGCAGGTCATGCATCTTTTAAAGGTAAATGGCATGCAGAAAGCCGTGGTCCCTTAAAAAGGGACCCGTCTGTATTCTGGGGCTCTGGAATATTTAGGAACACAGTTACTGGTGACATAATCAGCCCTTACAGCCAGAAATCCTGCCCAGATGCACACTTTGTACTGCAGATGTGAGTCACCAACAGCGCTGCCCAATAACCACAAAGAAAACTTAGTAGAGCTAATTTATCATGTTTCCTCTTGCAAAACGAATAGCTACTGCTTAGATATTATGTTTTCGAGGCTGGTAAATTGTACTGAAAGGCATTGTGCAAGAGGCCCGTGCACACTGACATCACACACCCGTAACGTCCCAGGAGGACATCTGGAGAAAGTACACTAAACAGCCTCTTAAATGTCTAAAAATAGTGTGACTCAGCAAGTGACATTGAAAGAGGCCAAGCTGTAATGCTATCCCTTATACTCCTAATTTTATTGTACATGTTCATGCATCTGTTGTTGTCACTCTGTTGTTGCTGTTTCACTCCTTGTTGTATCCTCTCCCCCAGTCGCACCTGGAAACAAGCTCCAGCTAAGAGAGCCTCTCCCAGTCAACAAATTTTAAATATACAGACAGAGGGAAAGCAGATAGATAGATAGATAGATAGATAGATAGATAGATAGATAGATAGATAGATAGATAGATAGATAGACAGACAGACAGACAGATAACTACTGTAGGTCACTTTCTTGCACTGCAAATTTAAAACAGACAGTTTATTTCTGAGGTAAATACAGCTTCCTTAGTCCTGCCTAGTTTTTCAAATATTTATGCGATTCTGTTTACTTTGATGCTTGATGTGCCCCTTTCTGTTCCAGTGTTCTAACTTACCAGTCTTGGCTCTCAATCCAGGGTGCCAGGAACTGCCGCAATTCCATGGGAAAGCTGTCACTGTAAAGCTGGTGTAGCTGCTCCAGGTACCTGGTGTCCAGCTGTTGTAACTGATTCCACTGCGCCATTGTGTCACAAGCTCTGGGACCCTGAAAACAATATATTTACAGTTAAATGGAGATGTTTCATAGATGAAGTAAACCAACCATGACAGCTTTTGACAGTGAAAGTAGTCAACTACTGCCTGACAGAAACAAGAGACGCCAGGATTATAATAATCATGGTTAAAAACTTGAGGTCTGTGTGCATTACCTACACAACTGAGATAATCTATGCAGCCTAATGGCAGCAGTTAACAGCTGTTCCTTGAAAAAAATGCACTCACCACTTGGAAGTACTACGGCCACAGATCGTTTTTCCTGAATTTTTATTTTCGGTTTCTCACTGATTTTCTCCCTACTGCTGGAGCCAGAACCTCTTTCGGTAAACCAGAAGTCTATGCCCACTAATGTAACTGCTCTGCTGGGTGTCTATGCAACTGATACCTCACCTGGGTAGCCTTACTCCCCCTTCCTCACAGGCCCAGCACCTTTTTCAGTTGTTGTTCTCCTTGTGGCAAACTCTGTGGCTGGGTCAGGCAAGCGCCATGAAGGTGGATACCCAGGGAACTTACCTCCCCGCCTCAAAGGGCTGGGTGATAGGTCTGAGCAGCCCTATGTAGCAAGGCAACAGGCATGCACATCATCTGCCCAACCTCACCCATTTGCTCTATCTCCACCCCGTCTCACACCCCTCATATTGCCAGTACCACACCACACAAACCTTAAGGACATCTTCCATTGGCCAGTATTGCGAGCCTCCTCCAGTCACCAGTTAACCAAGACCATCTTCTAAAGGGCCATACAAGGAACTATACAAGCAAACATCCTGCCCTTCCCAGACTCCTATAGCTCAGCTGACGTTTGGCTCAAAACGCGAACCAATGTCCTCTATGAGACAGTGCAACATCTTCTATCTTTTTAGGAAAATGTTCCGTCCTTAATGGGGATTTAAACCCAAAATTCTGGGTTACTAACCTATGTAACACCTTACAAATGTAAATATTTTGCTTTTCCTTCACAATTTCAAACTGTTACATGACATTTAGAAACTGGCTAGTTAACCTGACTCGATGTCCCAGTAGTGAGCATGTGTGCTCTTCACTCAAGGGAAGTTTGTACATTCTAATCCTAGCTGAGTGTTGTCAACTTGAATGCACAAGTCTTCCGGATGAAGTGGCAAAGTCTGTCATAGCTACTTGTGGACCACAATGGAGAAGGTCATGCAGAGTAGAATCCTTCATGTGGGGGCCTCCTGACGTCTGACAAAGCACAGTTAGCACTTCAACATTCCCTCCAACTACTATCAATGACATGTTCGTTTTGGGGGAGTGCAATACACCTGCTGCAGGTGGAAGTTAACTACGAGGTGGCCAGTGCATGAAGACAGAGGCTAGAACTGTAGGCAGATGCCTGGAAAAGCTGTAGGGGTAGGATCATTTCATTTCATGTTTTTTTTATATTGACGGACCTGTGGGCATTAATGCCCATTTCCACAAGCATACGGTTTTAAACAATACAAAACATACATGCAAAATTTAAAATAAAATGACTTACAGATTAACAAACAGCAACAAAAAAGTATAAAATTATCTGATCAACTGGAACACATACAAAATTATCTGATAAATAACTTTTGAGGGTAAGTGGAAAGCAGAAGAAAAAGAAGAGAAGAGAAAAGATGAGCAACTGTAGTTGGAGGTCATGGAATACTGGTGATCACTTGCCCCTCTGCCTTTCCAGGGCCTATTTACCAAGAAAAAGTATTTAAGGAGAACACCTGTCTTCGCAGCTTCATTATTTTCACCACCTGCCTGAGCATTAATGCCGTTTCCACTGTGCAAGCAAAGGAGACTTACAGCATTGTGTCAGAGTCTGTTCTACTGCAACTCCTGTTGTTTCAGTAGCAGTGCACTGCGCCACTGTTCTCTGTTTACAAACATGGTCCGTTTTCTCCCTTTGAGCGTGCACGCTTGCAAATTCAGGCATGCGCAAGCATTTCTGTACGCATGCATGCACTTCCCAATAGTGTATCGGCTTCAAACACTGGGCGTTCTATGACATGCTGAAGCTGGCATTCACAGTCAGTTATTTCTCCAAACCAGCCAGTTTATATCAAATCGCATATCATACCACAGCAAATACTTTTTAAATGGAAATAGTTCCCAATGCATTACAAGAAGGAACCGTACTACTGAAAGCAATGTAGTACTGATTAGCTGCTCTTCACTGCAATATGCACTACCCTACTGCTGACAAATGGAAATACTTTTCAGTGCTGTAAACTAAATACTTTCTAATTCACCAAGATAAATGGCGGCAGTAATGACAGCAATATAGTACTGTAAGCTTTTTTTGATTTTATTATGCAGTAGCCAAGGTAACATGTAGGTTGTAATTTGTTAAACTGAATTTATTAGGATAAATACCTGTTTGTATCCTGCTTGAAGGTGAGAAAATTAAATTGGCAGCAACAAAATAGAATTTTCAGAATTAAGTCACTGCAAGTAGCTTGAAAGACTTGGAAAACATTGCAAATAGTCTTTTTTTTTTTTTTAACACAAGAACTCTAGTGAAATGTCTCCTACATACACTTAGCTGTCTCTTGGTCTGTCATTTTGACTCTGGCAAAAAAATGATGAAAAAAATGTATGTGAAATGTTAGAAAAAAGTTAGTATATGATTGAGATTTCTTTCGGTGGCAGCGCACTTTATACACAGCAGTTGGGTGACTGAGAGAAAGTGTCTTGCGCTAAAAATAAACAGTTCAGGAGCGTGTTTGCTGTAATGATGGTCCGGTTATTATGGCACACTTCTAAATGCAAATCACAACATTAGCAGCAATTGTCAAACGCTGGAGTCGGGGAGTAGTTGAAGAATGGAGGGTAACACATGGATAAAAACGGGGATGGAAGCAATGCTGCTCTATCATGTACAAACAGTGGAAAGAAAAAATTACTCACCATAGTAATGTTGTTTCTTCTAATGGAGTCTTGCTGTATTCTGACAATATGCAGTATGACCGACCGGTTCAGCTGCCCCAGAGAACAGAGAGTTAAACACTATGCAAATGCATAGAACATTGAGCTCGAGCTCAGTTTTCAAACCATTGTCCTCGGTACATTCTATGTAAGTGACCAGATTCATACAAAGCTACTAATAATAAGCTAAATAAGAGATAAACAAGCATAACTAATGCCCAAATGGGAAATACACACCAGAAAAAAAGGCATACTGAAGACTCAAGTCACCGCTGCCCAATAAGAAGTACTACCCACTGGTGGTTTCCAAGACAAACAACTGGAATGCAGAGACCCCGGCTGCCTAGGTTCCAGAAGGGAGGCAGGGTTGGAGGTCAGAATACAGCAAGACTCCATTAGAAGAAACATTACTATGGTGAGTAATTTATTTCTTCAAACAACATGAAGTCTTGCCGTATTCTGACAATATGCAGACTACCAAGCAGTGCCCCATGTAGGAGGGTCCAGAACCTACTTAGGGAATAGGCTCTGCAGTACTGTGCCAAACCTGGCATCACTCCCGGCTTGTGTATCCAGGCAGTAGTGATTAGTGAATGTGTGAACAGTTTTCCAGGTAGCTGCTTTACATATATCAAGCAGGGGGATATCTCTGGCAGCTGCTACTGAAGCAGCTGTCCCCCTAGTGGAATGGACTCTCAAGCCCTCTGGTGGCTCCTTATCCAGTTTGCTGTAGCAGAACTGAATGCAGACCACAATCAATCTGGCGATGGTCCTCCTAGAGGCTGGTCTGCCTTTGCCCACTTCACCATAGGTAAGGAACAGCGGAGTACAGTCCTTCCTGTGTTCTTTTGTTCTGTCTATATAATAGCTGATGGACCTTTTTTACATCCAGGCTATGCAAACTGCATTCACCTGAACTGGAATGATCAGTGACGAAGACAGGCAGTGTTATGGACTGATTCACGTGAAAGTTTGAGATCACTTTGGAGAGGAACTTTCTGTTGGTCCGTAGAACTATCTTGTCCCTGTGAGGAGCCATGTTGTCAGGTTCTGTTGACAAGGTCTAAAGCTCACTAATCCTCCTGGCTGAGGTGATGGCCACCAAAAACACAGTCTTCCATGTCAGGAATTTGAGCTCTGATGAGGACATAGGCTCAAAAGGGGGCTGCATGACAAGCTGAGTTATGCAGACATTAAGGTCCCAAGAGGGCGTAGGCTCCGTGTGAGGAGGGTGAAGATGGAGCAAGCCCTTGAAAATATTTTTAAAAATCGGATGAGCAGCAAGGGAAAGATCCTTCCCAGCTGACAGATGGGCAGAAACAGCTGCCAGATGCACCTTCAGGGTGGAGGGCTGCAGACCTAGGGACTGAAGGCGAACTACATAATCCAACAGGACTGCCAGGTGAACCTCCTGTAAGACCATGTTCTTCTGTGAACACCAGATGGAAAACCTCTTCCATTTGGAAGAACAGTTTTTTTCTGGTGGAAGGTTTCCTGGAGGCCCTAAGGATGTCCAGGACTCCTTCTGAGAGATGCAAGCCTACATACTCTAAGTTTTCAAGAGCCAAGCCTTGAGCCGGAGGGACTCAAGGTTGGGGTATAGGATCCTCCCTTAAGACGACATCAGGACGCTGTGTCTCCTTGGAGGCAAACTGGACTGGTCACTGATATGGACAACAGCACCAAGTACCATGGCTGTCTGGCCCAGTAGGGAGCTATCCGAATCATGGAAGCTGATTGTGCCCAGAGTTTGACCAGAACTCTGGGTATCAAGAGGAAATGGAGGGAAGGCATACAAGAATCTGTGTGATCAATCCAGGATCAGAGCATCCATTGACACCGAGTCCAGTGCCAGGGGTCTGCAACAGAACTGGGGCAACTGATGGTTATTTGGGGCTGCAAAGAGATCCATCTCTGGAGTGTCCCACCTCCTGAAGACTGTCTTCAGAATTTGTCTGTTCAAAGACCATTCGTGATGTCCCTGGTTGATCCTGCTGAGAGCATCTGCCAGGACACTGTCCTTCCCTGGCAGGTGAACTGCTGACAGGGAAATGTTAAAGGAGTAGGCCAGACTACAAACCTTCATGGCCTCTATGCACAGTACTGAGGACCTTGTCAGTCCTTGTTTGTTGATGTAATACATGGTAGTGGTGCTGTCTGTTCTGACCTGCACCACTTTCCCCTGTGGCATCTTGGCAAATGATTGAAGAGCCAAGAACACTGATCTGAGTTCCAGCAGGTTTATGTGTACCAGGGACTCATGCTGGAGCCAAGTCCCATGAGCAGTATGCACCACCAGGTGTGTGCTCCCCAAACCAGTAGTGAGGCATCCGTGGTCAGCACTACTGAGGGAACTTGCTGAAGGAAAGGAACTCCTGCCCTGAGGTTGCCCCTGTCCTGCCTCCACTGAAGAGCTTGTAACAATGTGGTCGACACTGGAATCAGTTTGGACAGGGAATCTTTCTTCTGGGACCAGAAGAACCTTAAGTGGAACTGGAGGTCCCTCATCTGAAACCTGGCGCCTGGAACCACAGCTGTGGAAGCAGCTATGTGACCCAGCAGCTGAAGGAAACACCTCACTGGTTGAGGAAAATGCAGGTGAAAAGACTCTGCCAACTGAATGATGGTGTCCACCCTTCCAGGGGGCAGGAAGGCTCTTGCTTGAACTGTGTTCAACTCTTCCCCTATGAAATCCAGGATCTGGATGGGTTTCAAAACTGACCTTTTTGATTTACCAGAAAACCAAAGGACTGGAGAGTATCCAGAGTGATGGCTAGAGCCTCCAGTACCTGTTGTGGGGAATGATCCACTACCTACAAGTCGTCTAGGTATGGGTAAACTGAAGCTCCCTGCCTTCTTAGGTGTGCCACAACCACTGCTAGGTACCTTGTAAAGGCCTTTGGAACAGATGTCAGTCTGAAAGGCATGGCCCTGAACTGATAATGGCCTGAAGACAGTCTGAATCTGAGGTACTTTCTGTGGGACTGCCTTATGGGGATGTGAAAGTAAGCATCCTTTAGATCGAGGGATGCCAACCAATCCCCTTGCCTGAGTGTAGGAAGAATGATAGCCAAAGAAACCATTTTGAACTTTGGCTTTGTGAGATGCTTGTTTAGGTATCTCAGATCTAGAATGGGCTGCCACTCCCCATTTTTCTTCAGGGTTAGGAAGTACCTTGAGTACAATCCTTTTCCTTTCTGCTGAAGTGGAACATGTTCCAATGCTCTGGCTTGAAGCATAGTGGAAACCTCTGCTTCCAGCAGGGCTGTTTCTGATGAGGTGGCAGGTTTGAACGATCTTGCTCCTGTTTTTGGGAACAGTTTGAAACCGAGAGCAAGACCCTGGCCTACTACCTCCAGGACCCACTTGTCTGAGGTGATGAACTGTCAAGCCTGGAGGAAGTAGGCCAGCTTGCCCCCTACTGGTGGTGGGGAGGTGGCCTGAACAGACTTTTCAGGGTGTCTGCTTTGAGGGTGTAGTGGACTGAGGTGGAACCAACACGGCCAGTGCCTCTTCTATCTCTACCTCTGAAGTAACCCCTAGGCTGCTGGTAGGAGGGGAAGGCTTGAGCCTGATGGAAAGGCCTAGAGTAAGGTCTGCCTCTGCCTCCTCTAGCTTGTTGTTGCCTCTGAGGGGTGGCAGCTTTTTCTTTGGCAGCCGCATTCTTGTATGCTACCCTATACTCATTCATCTTTTTCATGTATGCCTCTGTTTGTTCCCCAAACAAGGAATTTTGTGTAAGGGGAAAATCAATGGCATTGTCCTGCGTGTCCTGGGAAAGGTTAGTACACCTGAGCCAGGAGAACCTCCTGAGAGAAATGGCAGAAGCCATGGAATAAGAGGCTGCATCATTGGAATCCACTGCCATGTAAAACTGGTATTTGGATGACTGAAGAAAAAATTACTCACCATAGTAATGTTTCTTCTAATGGAGTCATGCTGTATTCTGACTATATGCAGTTAGCCCCAGCACTTTAACTGCTCCGGAAAGTAAAGGGTTAATGCTATGCCAAGGCACAGAATATTAAGCTTGAGCTCGGTTTTCAAATCTCTGTCTGTGGTGCTTCAGAGTGTAACCATCAGATTCTTATGAATACTAAGCTAACTAACTAACTCAGATATTAGAAATTGTCTCTCGTAATTTTCATGCCAAAAGGCAATAAACAGATTTTTAGGGCCAAAAGACTCAAGTCGAGAACCCCCAAAAGAATTCAAGCAGGTAGTGAAACAACCAAAATATTCATTATAAAAACCAGAAGAACCCTTAATAAAATAAGGCATGCCAAGTACACCTCTGGGGTGCAGCACTGTGCCTGCCCATCCACATCCCAAAACTACTAGGTTCCAGGAGGGGAAGGGAGGCAGGAAGCGAGATCAGAATACAGCAAGACTCCATTAGAAGAAACAACATTACTATGGTGAGTAATTTTTTTCTTCAAACAACATGAAGTTTTGCTGTATTCTGACTATATGCAAACTACCAAGCAGTACCCCCTTGGAGGATGGAGTCACAGAACCTATTTTGGGTAAAGGCTCTGCAGCACAGCTGTGCCAAACCTAGCATCACTTCTTGACTGAATGTCCAGAGAGTAATGCTTGGTAAATGTATGAACAGTTTTCCAGGTGGCTGCTCTACAGATTTCCACTAATGGTATATCTCTAGCTGCTGCGACCGAAGCAGCTGTACCTCTGGTGGAATGAGCCCTCAGGCCTGAGGGAGGCTCTTTCCCAAGCTTTGAGTAGCAGAACTGGACACAGGAGACAATCCACCTGGCAATTGTTCTCTTGGTGGCAGGTTTGCCCTTTCCCACTTCTCCTAAGTGAGAAACAACTGAGAAAAGTCATTCCTTTGGGCCTTAGTATGCTCCACATAGTAACTAACAGCCCTCTTTACATCAAGACTGTGTAATCTTCTCTCCCCAGAGGAAGAATGGTCAGTGAAAAATACAGTCAAGGACACAGATTGATTCAAATGAAAGTCTGATACCACCTTGGGAAGAAACTTTCTGTTGGTTCGAAGGACCACCTTATCCCTGTGAAATGAAATGAAATGAAATTAGGTTCCACTGACAAAGCCTGTAATTCACTGATTCTCCTGGCAGAAGTAATGGCTACCAGGAATACAGTTTTCCAAGTCAAGTTCTTCAGCTCAGCTGAGGATAAAGGCTCAAAAGGGGGTTGCATAAGCTGTGCGATAGAGATATTCAGGTCCCATGAAGGGGTAGGCTCCTTAAAGGGAGGATTAACATGTACTAATCCCTTGAAAAATGTCTTGAAAACTGGATGAAAAGCTAGGAAAGAGACCCTACCAGCAGAAAGGAAGGAAGATACAGCTGCCAAATGTACCTTGAGAGCAGTAGGCCAGAGGCCTAAACTAAGATACACCAAATAGTCCAATACAGTGGCAACACCAGCCAGCTGTGGCTGGACATGCTTCTGGGAACACCAAAACCCAAATATTTTCCATTTGAGTTATAAGTCTTTCTAGTAGCAGGTTTCGTGCTAACCTTTAAAATGTCTAAGACTGATTGAGAAAGATGCAGGCTTGCATATTCTAGCTCTTCAAGAGCCAGCCTTTGAGCCTGAGAGTCTGAAGGCTGGGGTCAAGGATCCTCCCCTGTGAGGAGGTAAGGAGACTGAACTGTCTGGGAAGACACAGAAGCATTGTTACTGACACTGACAAGAGAAGGGGGTTCGAAGGCTGTCTGGCCCAGTCTGGAGCCACTAGAATCACCTTGCAAGGCTGAGACCTGATCTTGATCAGGACCCTGAATATCAGAGGAAAAGGAGGAAATGCATACAGAAACCTGCTTGTCCAATTCAACATGAGAGCCAGTGATTATCTGGGGCTGCAAATAGATCTATCTCTGGAGTGCCCCACCTCTTGAAATTTATTTTTTTTTTTTTAGAGGGTTCAGGATCCATTTGTGGTGACCCTGAGAAATCCTGCTGAGAGCATCTGCTAGAATGCTGTCCTTCCCTGGGAGGTGCACAGCCATCAGGGAAGCCTAAAGGGAATAAGCTAGAGACCATATCTTCATGGCCTCTGTACAAAAGGCCGAGGACAGAGTGCCTCCCTGCTTGTTGATGCACCACATGGTTGTGGTATTGCCTGTCTGGATCTGCACCATTTTCTCCTGAATAGCAGTTGAGAATGTCTGAAGTGCTAGAAAGACGTCGCTCAGTTCGAGAAGGTTTATGTGTAGAAGAGACTCCTGGTGAGAACAGGTTCCCTGAGCTGTAAGCTGATCTAGATGAGCCCCCCCCCCTCAACCTAGCAGAGAGGCATCTGTGGTGAGGATCACTGAAGGAGCCTGACTGATAAAGGGGACACCTTGTACAAGACTGTACTCCTCCAGCCACCACTGGAGGGCATGAACTAGTGTTTGAGACACAGGAACCAATTTGGAGAGACGGCCTTTTTTCTGAGACCAATAAGATCTGAGATGAAACTGAATCTCACATCTGAAACCTTGCTCCTTGGACCACTGCTGTGGATGCTGCCATATGACCCAGCAACTGCAGAAAGTGTCTGTCTGGACGAGAAACTAGGGGACAAAAAGAGGAAGCCAGAGTGACAAGGGACTGAACCCTTGAGAGAGGGAGAAATGCTCTTGCCTGAATAGTATCTAGTTCCACCCCTATGAAAGTGAGAAGCTGTGCTGGTTCCACAACAGACTTTTCTAGGTTCAGAATGAAGCCCAAGGAGTCTAGAAGCTTATGAGTGACCTCTAAGGCTGACTTGACTTGGTCTGAGGACTGGCCCACTAGAAGTCAATCATCCAGGTATGGGAACAGAAGGATACACTGTCTTCTGAGGAATGCCACCACTACTGCAAGACACTTGGTGAACACCCTTGGAGCAGATGTTAGGCCAAAAGGCATAGCTCTGAATTGGTAATGGCCTGAGGGCAACTCGAACCTGAGGTACATTCTGTGGGAATGTCTGACAAGTATGTGGAAGTAGGCATCCCTACGATCCAGAGAAGCTAGCCAGTTTCCTGGTCTCAAGAGAGGGAAGAATTGCTCCCAGAGTCACCATCTTGAACTTTGGTTTTGTTAAATGTTTGTTCAGTTACCTTAAATCTAGGATGGGTCGCCACTCCCCTTTCTTTTTGGAGGTAAGGAAGTATCTGAAATACAGTCCTTTTCCTCTGTGACAAAGAGGTACCTTCTCTACTGCCTGCAGAAGAGGGGTGACTTCTGCCTCTGAGGGAGAGGGAGGACTGAAGGACTTTGCTCTCATTTTTGGGAACCTTTTGAAACTGAGAGCAAGTCCCTGGCTCACTACTTCCAGGACCCATTTGTCTGAAGTAACAGACTCCCAGGCCTGGGAGTAGTGAGCCAACCTACCCCCTTCTGGAACCGGGGAGGCGACCCTGACTGACACCGCAGGGTGTTTGGCAAGGGGCTTAGACTGCATGGATGATGGGGTCCTGGTCATCCAACGCCTGCCTCCTCCCCTAAAGAACTCCCTCTGCTGGAAAAAAAGAGGAGGCAGCCTGAGCTTGGTAGAAAGGCCTTTGAAAAGACCTGACCCTGACAGCCCTAAATTGCTGCCTCTGAGGAGTGGCCTGCTTTTCCTTGGTTGCAGCACTCCTGCAGGTGGTCCTATAGTCATCCATCTTCTTCATATAGTTCTCTGTTTGCTCACCAAACAGAGAATTACCAGTTACAGGAAAATCCATGGCCTAAGTCTGGGTATCCTAAAAAAGATTGGTACATCTAAGCCAAGCAAACCTCCTCACTGGAGATGGATGTAGCCATGACTCTAGAATGCACATCATTCGAGTCCACAGCAGCATGAAACTGTACTTTCGATGCCTCTATATATACCATTTACAGCCACCTGCTCCAGCTCCTTGGCTAGCTGGGGAGGGCATTCTTAGCTAGCTCCAGAACCGTATCCCACATAGATTTCTGGTACCTGGCTGTACATGCCATGTAATTTGATTGCCTGAGCCCCAAAGAGGATGCCAAGTACTGTTTCTTAGCCATGGCATCCACTTTCCTGGAATCCTTATCGGGGGTGAGATGCCAGGGGAATATTAGCCTTGTCACAGGCTGCAGCTTGCGCTACCCCAACATGGCTGCAAAGTGCTGAAAGGAATTCCATGCCAGGACCTGATAAGGCATACCTCCTGTCCATTCTTTTATCCACAGGAGGAATGGATGTGAGAAATTGCATGATTTTCTATGTCTGTTTCCCCAGGGATTTGTGCAAGGGATAGGCACTTTCTTTGACTCTGGAACATCCATCATTTCCACATAATTGGGCTTCTCCTGATCCTGATCAGCCTCTTCCATAGGAAACTAAAGCGTCTCAGCCACCTTCTTGTAAAACAAGAAGTGGGAGGAGGATCCAAAGCCTGGGGAAGGGAAACATTAGAAGGTCTGTCTGGGGAGATGTCAGGCTATACTGGCTCATCTAGGCCTACAAAATATGCCTCTGGATCAATGTCTGAGGCAACAACTTCCGACCAAACCGATCGCATTTGAACCGATGTCTGTTCGGTCAGAACCGGGCAAAGGGACTGCACAATTGTAATCGCTTTCGCTATCTCCTCAGCGGTCGGAACATGGGGTTTCGGATCCGAACCGGCTGATTTTTTTTTTCTCTTAGTCAGAACCAACTCCGCAGAGTTGTCTTTCCTTTTGCACGAAGAGGTATCACCCAGGTCAGTGGGCACCTCTTCAGGTTCGGTCACAACCGAACCGGGCTGGCCATCTGGGTCAGCGGACTTATCGGCCTCCCTTTCCTTCAGCCTACTCAGACATTTTTCAGGAGTGGCTTTGGGAAAGTTCTTACAAATTTGGCAGTCTTCCTTGAAGTGATCAAACCCCAGACAATACACACATACGAGGTGGGGATGAGCCTTAGCAAAGGCCTCCCCACACTCGGAACAGTGCTGAAACCTAGTGGGACTGGTTTTCTTTTTGGGTTTCTCAGACATGCTGAATACAAGAAAAAGTCACCCTTGTCAGCGTTAAGCCAGGCAACTAACACTTATCAATTCCAACCATGTCACGGGTTGGTTCAAAAAATCCCCCAAATATCTGGATTTATTTAGGAACCGATAAGTACCGGAAAACCACAATAATATATAGAGAAATACACAAATTACAATAGATTTCGGTTCTGAACCAGACCGACCGGAATATAACCGAAAACAAAACAATTTAACAAATTCAACAAAATTATCACTACCACTTACTGTTACCGAGACAGAAATAAGAATACCAATAAAATAAGAACTGCAGTTGAATAAAACAACCGATTCAAACTATTACCGAAACAAAGCGAAGAAGGGATCTCCAGAGCGACTTCACAGTTAGGCGGAGTAAGAAATCTGACGGTTACACTTCACAGTACCACAGACAGAGGTTTGAAAACCAAGCTCGAGCTCAATGTTCTATGCCTTGGCACAGAGTTAACCCTTTACTCTCCGAAGCAGTTCAAGTGCTGGGGCTAACTGCATAGTCAGAATACAGCAAGACTTCATCTTGTTTGAATCCCTTTACTGACTAGCTCCTGAAGGTCTGCTGCCAGCTCAGGGGGAGCTTTCTTAGCTAGCTGTTCCACTGACTCCCAGAGAGACTCCTGGATAACTAGATGCATAGGCCATATAAAAAAAAATTACTCACCGCAGTAATCTTCTTTCTTCCATGGGCTCCTTTAGCATCAGTAACTTTTTGCACATAGCTGGCTAGGTGCAATTGCCCCAGAGGTGTCAAGAAATTTTTTAATGAGCGTAGGGCCAGCCAATCAAATGACAGGAGACGGTGAGAACAGAGTGAGAGCTGTTGACTGTTTCAGAATTTTTTCAAGGAAAAACTAGGGCAAATGCCCCAAAAAAGAATTAACAGGATTCAAAAAACATGCAACTGTCCAAAAGTGGAAACAGAAACAGCAACACGAGGTAAAAACTCATCAATAACAAATGCCAAAAAGGTGACGCAAGAGCCCTTCTCTGATAGGTGAACCGGGGAGGAAGGGTGAGAGCTTACTGATGCTAAAGGACCCCATGGAACAGAGAAGATTACTACGGTGAGTAATTTTTTCTTCTTACCCCAGGAGTCCTTTAGCATCAGTAACTTTCTGCAGACTACCAAGCAGTACCAAGTGGGAGGTGGGCAGAGAACCTACTTAGTAAAGAGGCTCTGCAGAACTGCCCTGCCAAATTTGGCATCCAATCTGGTCTGCACATCCAAACTGTAGTGTTTCACAAAGGTGTGCACAGATTTCCAGGTAGCTGCTTTGCAGACATCCAGTAGGGGAATGTCCCTTGCTGCTACAAGCGAGGCTGCAGTGTCCCTGGTGGAATGGGCCCTGAGCCCCACTGGAGGTTGTTGACCAGCTTTCTCACAGCAGAATCTAATACAAAAGACCAACCAACGAAAAATAGTTCTCTTGGTAGTTGGTTTTCCTCGGCCTACATCTCCAAAGGTGAGGAACAACTGAGTGGAAGAGCCTCTAGACTGTCTAGTATGCTCTAGGTAGTGAAAGATGGCTCTTTTGACATCCAAGCTGTGGAGCTTTTGCTCGCCAGGAGTGGATGGCTCAGTAGAGAAAACAGGCAGAGTAATGGACTGGTTCAAGTGAAACTCTGAAACCACCTTTGGCAGAAATTTCCTATTTGTCCTGAGCTCAACTTTATTGTTGTGAGGGATGATGTAATTCGGCTCAGTGCACAGGGCCTGTAGCTCCGAAATCCTCCTGGCAGACATAATGGCTACCAGGAAGATGGTCTTCCAAGTTACAAACTTGATGTGGGCCATGGACATAGGCTCGAAAGGTGGATTCATGAGCCCATCTATGCAAAGGTTCAGGCTCCACAGAGGAACAGGCTCCCTGGTTGGAGGCTGGAAGTGCAAGAGGCCTTTGAAAAATTGTTTAAAAATGTTGTGGGGAAAAAAATCTAATTTCTTCTATCCCACCGAAAGACAGGCTGAAATTGCCGCCAGGTGTAGCTTGAGTGAAGATGGTTTCAAGTCTGACGCCTGTAGGTGTACTAGGTAGTCTAGCAGCTGAGGCTCTGAAGCTGATAGGGGTTCGACCTTTTCACTTCTGCACCAGAGGGAAAACCTTTTCCATTTAGCTGCATATGTCTTCTTAGAGTTTGTTTTTTTATCCATCCTCAGTATCTTAAGGACCTGTTCAGAGTACTGTGAGGATAGAAACTCTAACTTCTCAAGAACCAGGCTTTGAGGTGAAGAGAGTGTACGTCTGGGTACTGCACTCCTGTCTGAGGAAGGGTCAGCAGGGAGGGAGTCGGAGGCAGGCGATGGGTCTGTTGCAGGACATTAAAAGAAGGAGAGGGTACCAGGCTTGCCTGGGCCAGTCCGAAGCCACTAGGATCAGGGATGCAGGCTGCTGCCTGAGTTTCATCAAAACCCTGAATATCAGGGGAAAGAGAGGAAATGCGTATAGGAACCTCCCTGACCAGTCCAGGATCAAGGCATCCAGAGGAAGTGTTTCCGGAACTGGGGGCCTGCAACAGAACTGAGGAAGCTGAAAATGAGAGATGAAACAAACAGATCCCGGCTGGTGTGCCCCACTGCCTGAACACTGTAGCTAGTACTTGCTTGTTCAGTGTTAAACTCTGACCTTGACCGTCACGGCCAAGGCATCCAGCCAGGTACTGAGTTTGCCTGGGAGGTGAATAGCTAGAGGCTGACTCCCAGGAGAAATGCGAACCAGAGCTGCAAGCTCACGGCATTCCTGACCTGGTAACACCCTGCTTGTTTATGTAGAAAATGCGGTGCTGTCCATCAAATTTGAACCACGGCCCCTTCATGCTGGGAGCGAGAAACGAGAGCTAGTAAGACTGCTCTGAGTCCAAAGATTTATGCAACTGTGACCTTGGAGTCCAGCTGCCGCTACTGAGGCACAGTTCAGATGAGTCCCAGCCCAACAGGTCATCTGTGGTGATCAACTTTCAGGGAAGAAATGGAAATGGAACCGCCTGCAGTTGCAGGGTCCTTCCACCACAGCAAATTCTGAGAGGAACTGCTCCACACCAGTATTAACTTTGAAAATTTGTTGCTTCTGGACCAGCGCCTGAGTAAGCTTGCAGTCTCATCCGTACCTGACCCCTGGGACTACTGTAGTATAGGGCTTACAGAGGTTTATAAGTCCCAAGTTTAAAATGTCTGGTCGTCTTGCTGTCCCTAGGTGAAGAATCTGCGACTGAAAGGCAATACTTTCCTGTGGGAGAAAAGCATATCCCTTCTGAGTGTCGCTAGGCTATGAGGTGAGCAACTGGGTGGTTCTGGTGAGACTACGGTTACCAGAAACCTAGAGACCCAAGTGCATTCTAGAGAGAAAGGTTCTTGACTTGGCAAGGAGACTTGATACTACATGATCATCCGATAGGGTACAAGCGACATCCAGGTTCCTGAGATGTGCTGCTACCACTGCAAGACACTTAGGAAAAAGACTCAAAGGAGACACTGAGGCATTGGTGAACTGATAGGACCGAAGAGAAGTCTGAACCTGGGGAAACTTCATGAGCTCCCTTGTGGGTATGTGGAATGCTAGGCATCCTTTAAGTTGAGGAGACTGGCCGTGCCCTGCTGTGAGACTGTATGACCAGTGACAGAGTGATCATTGTGAATTTGGGTTTTGAATGTTGCTTAAATGTCTGAGATCTAAGATAGTCGCCACCCCAGTTTTAGTTCAGAAAATACCTGCTAATAGAGGCCTTGCCCTTCTGGTAGGTGGGACCTCTCCACTGCTAAATAGCTAGAAGGGTTTGTACCTCTATTTCCAACAGCGGTATCCATGATGGTGACAGAGGTCTTGACACCTGGCAGCTGCTTGAACTGTAATGACAGACCCTTCTCCATTACCTCCAGCACCCACTTGTCTGACATGATGAGGGACCAGTGCTGAAGATAGAGAGAGTCTGCCTCCAACCGGAAACGGGGAGGCGACCTGGACACTTACATCAGGACTCAGACCGAGAGGCAGATGGCTGGGTAGAGGTGGATCTTCTTTGGCCCCTTCTGACCCTGCCTCTGAAAGACCCCCTGTACTGGCTAAAGTCAGATTGGAGATAGGGACTGTAAGGCCTGGGAACAAAACGTCTGCCCTTACCGCCCCTGGGACGGGATCTCTGAGGGATGGCGGGTTTAGGCTTGGATGAATGGCTCTGCCAGGAGGCCTTGTACTCATCGACCTTCTTCATGTAGTCAGTGGTTCTGTAATCAAACAACATTTTGATCACTGGGAAAATCCATGGCCTTGTTCTGAGTGTCTGTGGTCAGACTGGTTGTTCTAAGCTTGCATGGCCGCCTCAGAAATATGGCATGGGCCATCGCCCTAGAGACTGCATCATTATTGTCATCTGCCAGGAACTGGTACATAGTAGCCTCAGGCAGTTTTGATTTATCCACCAGCTCTGTACCATAGAATTTGGATCTGTTGCGGTATAGCCTGGACAGATTTCCAAAGGCTTTCTGATATTTGGCTGTGAATGCAAGTAAGAAGAAAGCCTGAGAGGCAGGGAAGCTGTGGCATACATTTTCTTTGCTATAAAGTCAATTTTCTTGGAATCCTTGTCAGGGGGAGATGGCGACAAGGAGACTCCAGCTTTCTAACAAGCTGCCTGCTGCACTATACTCATGGCTACGGTGCGTTGACAGGAACTCGGTACCATTTTTAGACAATTTATATTTTCTCTCAAGCTGCTTATCAACCCCTAGTACTGAAGTGGGGTGCTGAAGCACCTTCATGGTATTTTTTCTAAATGCATTATAGATAGGGACAACCAGGATCTTTGAGGATGAAAGACCCTTCATATCCCTATAACCTTCGTCTTCATCGACATCCTGGTTGGGCTCCTGTGTAGGGAGGTCCAAGGTATCCAGCATATTTTGTATAAATCAAAACATAGAAGAAGGATCCTCGTGGTCACCCAGGGGATCCCCAAGGCGGGGGTCCGGGTCTCCTGGGGCTCAAGGACCTCAAAATCCATGTCAGGAGCATTACAGAATTGATCATCTGTGTCACCCTCACAGTCTATAGAACAGAGAACTGTGGAAGAGTGCTTGCCAGCCCCAGTAAATTGAGGACCCATCTTTTGAAGGGTCTGAAACAGCTGCCATGCTTTTTCCATATCTTGTACTGACGGAAGAACCTGTTTGTAAGTGTTTTGTTTTTTCTGTATGCTTTAAGCTGCCTGTTGTCTCACTACTGGCTTTCCCAGGAGCAACGGGAGCATATCAGTCTTGACAGAATTTCTTTTTAGCCACTTCATCAGAGGCTTGATCAAGCTTCCTTTTTTCATCACTCATTTTTCAATTTGTGAGTAACGTCATCTTTGGAAGGTTTATTTTTTGACTGGGATCTGGAGGGTTCCTCAGCACCTCTGCTTTTGGTATTAGTATTTTTGAATGGCCCCTCATCGGAAACCTTTGATTTATCCTCAGCCATAATTATCAAAGGTTTGTCTGCTATGTTCGCCAATTTAAGCAAAGCAAACCAGTTCTGGACCTATGAACTGAGTGCAGGTTTCTGTGAAAATGCCACCGGCCAGTCCTGCCCCAGTTAATAAACTCTGTCGATTACCAGTGCCTTTTTTTTGGGGGGGTTGTAAAACTGGGATCTATACCAGTGCCAATCTTAATAGAAAACCAGTAATACTCAACTGCACACAGGTGGCTGCTGGACCCTTACACACAGTCCTGACACAGATGATACCAAAGTCCCATAATATAACAAAAAAGATTTCCTCGTAATTGTCAATCTAGAGAGAAAACCTCCAGGCACTGTTTAAGTTTGAAATCTACTGCAGGTGCCTTGCGGTAAACCCCGCGAGGTCTGAGGTAAAAAGCAAGGAAACTGTCCCCAATTCGACAGTTCCCACAAGAAATGAGTCAAAAATGAAGGAAACCGTCGAAAATAAACACCCGCGATAAAATTAGGCTTTAAAGTAAAATAAAGTTTAAATAGTGCCATTGCGTTAAAAATAAAAAATTTGCAAAGCGTTAATGAAAAAGTAAAAGTTGTCACTCAGCACACTAAAGGAAATGATTTATGAGGAAAAACTTTACACAGATAAGCACTAGGAGGCTGTCAACAAGGAAATTTGGGAGACACCTCAGAGGCAATATTGTTCAGTCCAGCGGAGAAAAAATTCTGAAGCAGTCAACAGCTCTCACTCAGTTCTCACCCCCTCCTGTCTTTTGATTGGCTGGCCCTACACTCATTAAAAAATCTCTTAAATGCACACCTCCGGGGCAATTGCACCTAGCCAGTTAAGTGCAAAAAGTTGCTGATGCTAAAGGACTCCTGGGGTAAGAAAGGATGCCTGCCTGATGCCCAGGGAGGCAGAAAGGTACCCCTTCTTAGCTAAGGAATCAATTTTTCTTGAGTCCTTCTCAGGAGGATGAGATGCGAGAGGGACGCCAGCTTTTTCACAAGCTGCAGCTTGAACAGCTCCCACATGACTACAGTGGCCACTCAGAAATTCAGTGCCACTGCCAGCCAAAACATACTTTCTGTCCATTTTCTTATCCACTGGGGGGGGGACAGAACTTGGGGTCTAGAGGATCCTAGAAGTCTGTTTCTTGAGGGACTTGTGGATAGGAATCATTAGTCCCTTGGAGACAGGGAGATCCATCATTTCTCTGTAGTCGTCCTCTTCCTCCTCCTGTCTGGTCTGCTGGACCGACAGTTGCAAAGTCTCCGCTACCTGTCTCACAAAAGAAAAATGAAAGGTAGCTTCTCTTATAGGATGAGGGGGAGACTCGTATGGAGGATGTTCAAGAGAAACCTCAGGCTTAATGGGTTCTCCTTCATTCTCCTCTTCATCGTAATCCTCATATTCAGAATCATAATATTCCTCCAGATCCAGGGGGCCTGAAGGAACCGAACTGACAGGCGCCTGAACAGAGGTATGCGCGACCAGCCATTAAGTCGGTTCAGCCCAACCGGGCTGAAGAGACTGAACGATGCATATCGCTTTTGTGATTTCCTCGGCGGTTGGAACCATAAACCACTTGCTTCTGGGGTTCCGAACCGCTTTTTCTGGTTTTAACGGGGACTGATTCAGTGCCTTTTACCAGAAAAGGACTCACCTTGATCCAAGCGTTCGGTTGCCGGTTCAGCGGGTTCTTTTGAACCAGGACAGACCTCGTCAGAGGATTTCTCCATTCTATCCCTCAGTTTACCCAAAACATGCATCTAGGGTAGCTTGAGGGAAATTTTCACAAATTACGCAGTCTGACTGTAAATGGTCCAAGCCCAGGCAATACAGACACACCAAGTGAGGATCAGCTTTTGCAAATTGCTCCCTGCACTCAGTGCAGCACTGAAACCCAGTGGGACCGTTTTTTCTCTTGGGTTTCAGTGACATAACCCTTAACAAATTTAGGGCTTAACCCAGAGGCTTAGTTAGGCTGGTTAAGCAAATCCAATAGAATTGCTTTATCTGAAATGGCTTAGTCAGGCCCAGATAAAGAAAATTCAAATAAAATAATGTATTTACCCGTGATGGCTTTAATTATGCCGGGTAAAATAGAGACTCAAAGTTTTAGGCAGCAAGCAGTTTAGCACCTGCATTAAAAACAGAAAAAAAAGTCTCAGTTTTTAGTCCAAAACTTTGAACCGGATCCCCAAACATAAAAAAGATAAAATTTAAATAACACTTTATCACAAGAAAAGAAAGATAGATCATTGGTTTCCTCCTGGTCATAGAGAACTGCTTAGAAACCGAAAACTTACCCGAAAATGAAGTTAAACCTAGACTAGACTAACCTGCAACTACAAGGCAGAGGTTTGAAAAACGAAAGAAATAAACGGTAGTTTGAAAAACCGTTGCTATTCGAAATTCAACCTAAAAAGTTGAGGAGCAGTCTTCCAAAGCGCCTTCACAGGCGAGCGGAGTAAAGAATCTCATCAGTTACACAGAACGTACCGAGGACAGTGGTTTGAAAACTGAGCTCGAGCTCAACATTCTATGCATTTGCATAGTGTTTAACTCTGTTCTCCAGGGCAGCTGAACCGGTTGGTCATACTGTATATTGTCAGAATACAGCAACACTTCATATTATTTGAATCACTAAATGCAAACTGCTCACTGCTTTCACCTTAACTTTTTCTTTCTTCTGGTCACAATGATGAGGATTTTGCTCTGAAGGCAGAAAACATCAGCTCAATTCCTAGCATGTTTAGCATACAGATAAGGAAGGCACCCTTGCAGAGCGTGGTCAAAGGAATGCGCATTCGAATGCGCATGTGCTGCTAGCTCACAATGTTTTCCTTTTCACCCTGACTACAACTAGTAGTGATGCACAGCATGGCGGAACCCAGTGGCCATGGAAGGGGGGTTTGTTTCTACGACACAGCTGCACCAGGGGAAACTACAAACAATTAAACAGAAACTGGGAAACAAAAGGTAAGACACCACTGACTGACTGAGGTAACTGGTATTTTGCTTTAAGTAAAACATAACAGTGGGGTGGTTTGCACAAAGACGCAGCAGGGTCATCAAAAATGGCACCATCCCACTGGCCAAATTCTGGTACATTTTGCACTGGACCAGTAATATTTTCCATTTATATGCCCTGCTGGCTAGGCTCAAAGGGGACTGTAACCTTCATAATGCAGACTACTTTTGGTACTTGCGAGTTGTATCATTTCTCCAAGAGAATGCCTAATTGTAGGACATACAGAAAGATCTTCACCACCTCGTTACCTACTTAGGTAATGTGCATCTTGGCATACCAATTACAAAACCGACATCCCAGTTAATTACTTGCTTTAGGAACCAGGCAAAACCACCGCCAGTTTTCAGTCAACAAGCATGGGACAGGGAGGTCCCAATACAATCGGAGACACAAGATTGGATGAATATTTGAGATGGGACGTTTCAGACATCTGCCTCCGATCACTGGCGAGAATTTAGATAGAAGATGGTAGGGAGGTTCTTCCTGACACCAACTCACACAAAACATTGTTCTAGGGACAGGTTAGACAAATGCTGGAGGAACTGTGGAAAAGAACAGTTACATACTTACCTTAACAGTAGATCTTAGAAATAATCTCTTTATTAGGCCACACCTATGAACTATAGCCACCAACGACAATGTCTTAAGTCGACATCCTCTGTATATAAACGTGAGCAGCCCTTCTCCCTCCTCAGTTCCCTGGTGGAGGTCATATTCAGAAGACCTCCCTCTAGGGAACCAGGAGAGAACTGAAGTTACCGGCTACAAGGCAAGGCTGGAAACAGCAGGCTGTCCATCCTGGACAGAGTGACAGGAGCAAGGAGGCTCGGAGTATAAGGGGGATGGAGGGTGGGATGGCATAGCCTGAGAGATTCTCTAGAAGATCTACTGTTACAGTAAGTTATGTAACTGTTCCATCTTCTTCGAGGATATCTCTTTCTTCAAGCCACACCTATGGTATCAGTCCCAAGCAGTACTGACAGAGGGACAGTCTGGGTAGCTGGAGGCTACAGGCGTAAGAAAGGAGGCCTTGATGCACAGCCAGGCCAAGGCCTGCTCTTCAAGAGGCAATATCCAGATTGTAGTGTTTACTGAAAGTGTGGATAGTACTCCAAGTTGCAGCAGCACAAATTTCTGCAGCTGATACATTCCTGAAACAGGCAAATGAAGTGGCCATATCTCTGGCTGAATGGCCACGAACCACCCCAGAAAGTTCCTTACTGTACTTCCTATAACAAAAAGTAACAGTAATGGCCAACCATTTGGACAGGCACTGTTTAGAAACTGGTATGCCCTCTTCCCAGGGGGTGAAAGAAACGAAAAACTGTGTGGATTCCTACAGTCTTTCATACGGTGAACATAATATTGGAGTATTCTATGTACATCTAAAGTATGGAGCAATGTTTGCCCTGGGAAATAAACTGGCAGGTGGATAGTTTGAGTCAAAGTAAACTCTGACACCACCTTAGGAAAAAACTTAGGATTGGTCCGTATAGACACCCTGTCTTTATGGAAAGGGCTCACACATAAGAACCTGAATCTCTGAAATCCTTTGAGCAGAAGTACTAGCAACTAAAAAGAACGCTTTCCAAAAAAGGAAGCATACGACACAAGTCGCAACTGGCTCAAAAGGAGCCAAAGTGAGTTTCTCTAAGACAACTAATGCCCCCCATTTTCTTTATTACTGAAAAAGTTGCACGAAAACAAGATCCCTATGCCCTAGACTGTATCTACTCTGGCTGCTTCCCTGCACATGATATCACAACCCCTTGTTTATGACATCAGAATTATCTCCATAACAACATTTTGAGATCATAAACAGGGATTAGGATGTCAGGTGTAGGCAAGCAGCCAGAGCTAAAAGGGCAGAGATACTGTATTCATGCAAGTACCCTTAGTAATAAGGAAATATGGGTGAGAATTTCAGAATAAAATATGAAATATAAGCTACATTTATGCCTGAATGTTAAATTTTTTCAAAGTTGTCTCAGCTCTCAACTGTGTCAGGAACTCTTTAAATTGTCAGACATTCAGGCAATTCTCTAGGCTTTTAAGGCCTTTAAAACCATGCTCAGAAATGCAGTGAGATGCACTACCAATTTATTTATTTATTCTTATTTATTCAAATTAGCCAATAAATACATTTATTTCTTCAAATTAGCCATTTGAAACCTGACAATTAAACACAATTTCTTGCTTGTCTGTTTGTAGTTTTTGGCAGGAATGGGAATTTTAAAAACAAACTGGAATTTTCTTATGGGCTGACAAGTCATCCTCCCCCATACCACTTGTAGAGCAACCTCCCCCCATAAAACTTGTTCAACTGTGGCAGGCACCTCTGATATCAAAGCTGGCCCCTGTGTGTGTGAAATTTACAACCTAAAGAGTTGACATAGCAGTGAGAAGCACAGCACTTGACCCCTACACTGCAGACAGAACTGGAATGTAAAGGAATTCTGGACCAACATGTCAGTCCATGGAAAAGCAAGGGTTTAAGCACAGTGGGGTGGGGAGTCTGAAAGCAGTTCAGATAATTCACTGTAGGCTGGATTCAGAGCATATGTTTGCCTAGAGTTTATTCAGCACTTCATTTGCATGCCACTGCCACTGTACTGCACGGCTGTTTCTTTGGTGGTGCACAGCCGCACAGCATACCAGGAACATAAGTCTCCGTGGAGTCCAGCGAGTATGGTCAATGGTGGGAAAAGAACTGAGGAGAGAGAGGGGCAGCCCCCATTTATATACAGAGGATAACAGCACAAGATGTCATCGTGGGTGACCCCTAGTTGACTGCTTGCAAAACATTTCTGTAGGGTCCTAGCACCTGGTGGCTATAATTCCATAGGTATGGCCTGATGAAAGCGATATCCTCGAAAAAGATCATCATTGCTCAGTAACCCAGTCCCTTTAGCGGGAGATTGCCCCCCATTATAACCAGATGGTCGCAGTGGCACAGAATACGGATTTCACACATTAAGTGTTGGGAAGACAGCCTAGGTGTAGAAGTTCAAATTGCCAGTGAAGTTTTGCAGGTATCTGGGTAGCAGCAGCCTGTAAAGCAACACAAGAAGGTGGCTGACCCCATCCTGTCCCAGAAGGGCAGACTGGGTCACTACTTTAAAATCCATTTACCAGACAGAACTTTTAACTGCTGAACTCAAACTCCAGAAGGAGACATTTCGGGGATATGGCTACCACTTTGACCCTAATAGAGGATATAGAGGGTCACTCTGTACTATCCCAGCAGGTGGATGTTTACTGAGGAGGCCTGTGGGGCACCACATCATAACCCACTTATCGAGGGACCCAATTTGGAGTAAACATAGGAGCAAGTTGGAAACTGCCATCATTTCGAGTTTATTGTTAGACCTTATGTCCTGACTTTATAAGTTATTTATTCTTATTATCTTTGTTGTTTGTTAGATGTTATCCCGGTTATCACCAAGGGTGCTTCAGGTAGCACAGGACCATAATCTAATCATACTGAATACACTTAACCAGGACATGAGCTCACCTATCAGAGATTAATTTCAATACTGTAACGGAGTAATTTAAACAGATTTTCAGATGGACCTTTACTTTTGGATCAGGACTTATAAGACAGTTGAACTCACAGGCACAGATACAGTACTGCACTGAAATATCTGTATTTCAATTAGCTGTCCCGGGGGAAAAAAAAAAAAAGAAAACTATTAATTGTGGTCACTGTTCCCAATGTATACAGATACAACTGTAACACAATGCATTAGGTTACCCTTAATTACCGTTTTTCTGTAGCCTCTGCAAATTTCTCAATAAAGAAGTTACAAAAAAAAAAAAAAAAGCCCTGCTGCCTGACAGCCTTTCAATAATTATACCAGCTGAGATGCTGGAATGTCTGTGGAGACAGTGTTCTTTTTTTTTCCACTTACTTGTCCTGTTGACTAGTGGCTGCCAAACCCAACATCAACAACTATACAAGTCAAAGTCAAGTGTCTTTTGCTGGGAACGGGCTGCTGAGTACTGAAAGCAATGCATTCTGAAATTCCTTGTCCTTCCTGCAAACCGTATGTTTCTGCTAAAAATAGGTTATTTTTTTAGTCAGATCCTCTCTCTTGCCACTACTGGCATGGCCATCATCATGGACACCAGAGAGTATATAGATGGTTAAAACAGATTTTCAAACGTATCTGCGCACACAATTTGGTGGCTCCAGCAAATCTTAACACTTTTTTTCGGCGGGAGGGGCCGAAAATGGCAGTCCCTGGGGACATCACTAGAATCCATACTACTTGCAAGTTGCGTTGATGTTGCTTGAAATTCTGGACAGGTGTTTTTCTGCAAAGACAAGTACTATAGTAATTGCTGGAGTAAACAAATTACATGTACAAATGTTTCTAAAATTGGACCCATCGCATGCAGAGACAGAGCGAGGCCTATGGGGTGGCTCATTACAAGCTGCTAGTAGCAGAATACTATTACAGCATGCACAGGTTTTTAGTCCCGAGCTAATGACCCCTAGAATGTAGAGACGTTAGCAACTGAGAAACTGGTAAGAAGCAGTAGGAAGATATTCAGTTATGCTATCTTCCCTCAAAACTAAGAGGAAGGAAAAATTATTTTACGTAGAAATAAAAATGATGTGAGCAACACTTCTACAGAAAAAAAAAATGTAAGCTGACTCACTGTTATTTTAAAGCCAGTGGTAGCAGCTTGCTAAATGTGTGGTGTAGAACCACTACCGATCCTGTGGTAATCTTTAAAGGGGAACTGTCAGCATTGTACAAGTAAAAACACGGGACCTATAGGTCCCAATTAGCGAAAACGCACCAGCCTCTTTGCTCAGAGGAGCTGGCTGCCTTATCCCAAGATGTCTTTTATTTTGAGTGGTGACTTTAATTTGACCCAAACAGCCCCCTAAAATATTTTTAAAAGTGTCATTAAAAACAAGCCCCTATTAACGTGTATGGCTCATACACCTGCACGCTCCACATAAATGCATCACAAAATGGCAAAGCCTGAGGGATGGGCTGGCACACAGGAGGGTGGACAGGATTGGGCATCTGACTCCTCAGAGCTAAGATCCCTTCCCAACAGAAGACTATTAAAAGTTCTGCAAACTGATGTTACTAAACTTCCACAAACATAAGGGAGTTTAGTGGGCTTTGGGGACTTTTTCTTTCCTATAAATGAGAGCTCTACAGATGCTCTTTAAACGTGAGAAAATGTAACACAGAGAGAGACAAGAACAGCAACTCCTGCCCCACCACTTTAAGAAAAACAAGAGCACAACTCTGAATGCAATCAATTCTCTCCTTCCAGATGCAAATTTAAAAAAAGGCAAAAAAAAAAAAAACACCCATTCCAATGGCAAATTACTAATTACCGTCTTACCTATCTGAATTAATGGGTCAAGAGGAAATCTAAACCCAGAAATCAAAATGGAAAAATATGAAAAAGAACTGTATTAACTGTATAATACAGAGAACACTAAATACCAAAATGTCTTAAGGAGGCCAACGAATTGCCACTTTGAGCTTCTGTTTTCCATTTAAAAACATTTTTTGCCTCCCCTTTGAATCTCTTTGTCCACCACACCGATGTTGGGGTCACCGCTGCTATACCCCTCCTCCAACTGGGAAGGTAGTCATCTCCATAGTGTACGCCAATACCACTTAGTGATCTGTTTGCAGAAACAAAACAAACTGCTGCTGTCTGCTCATGTGTAGTACCTTTTTTCGTTAGGTATTTTTGAGCACCTGTAATCGTATTCGAATTTAGCAATATAGGTACAAGAGCATCACACGGCTGACTCCACAAGACACACCCATCTCTCCCCTGCTGATAAACATGAAAGCGAAACTCCACTCCCTGTGCCACTTTAAAGAGCTAAGCATTCCGCAGTGGGAGCCCATCCCTGCTACTGGTAAGGTTCACTCCCTCACAATGAAAAATTACAACACCAGCAGCCCATCCCTGGTGTCATCAAGTTAAGCAAAAACCTGGTGGCCCAGAACTCTTAACTGCCATCCTCGCAGACAACCCCTAAATAAATTGGTCTCCAAGATCCATCCCCAGTATCAGTACCATCCGCTGTACAAACAAATAAAAATATTTGTGACATCTTTGTCGCACAACCCCTCCCCGCCCCACTCCACTGGTTACTAAATCAAACACTGGGAGTCCATTCCCCATTTCAGTCAAAAAAATCCAAGTTAAGAAAAAAAGGGGGGTTCTACCCTCCACCATCCCAGTTATTGTGACATCACAAGCTCATGTTTTGTGCTGTTAAAGACCCCCATTCCAAACCCATCCTGGTATGCTGAGACAGTGACATTCAGAACACCTTCACATCTGACTCATCTAAATCCCTTTACTGCAGACAACATAATGTAATGAATGACTGTACCGTGTGCAGATTTCAGTCCATCGTGGTTCTGCATTAATGATATTCGAACAGCAGCCAGCTACAAAGAAGCAGGGGTGTGTTGGTTGCTGTCTGAACAGGGAGAGGGTTGACCGGCACTTCAGGCCCAGGACTGCTTGGCTTTAGCCAGAGTGAACTAGAAGACTACCTGGCTTGGGGAGGGATCAGGGAGAGTGAGCCACTGGACACCAGGTACTGTTTGGCAGAGGGCCAGTTGAGTGAGTAGGGTGCCACCGAACACCAGAGAGTGCTTTATATGGGATGGGGTACCACGAGATACTACATACTGCTTGGCGTGGCAAGGGAGTGAAGGATCAGGTGCCACTGCACACGAGGGACTGGGTAGATAAGGATGTCACTGTAAAGTACACTGCTGAAGACAGGGTAAAGACAGGGTTGCTTTGAATAACTGTTCAAAACAGAGGAACAATGCAATTGTGAAGTATCAGGGAACTTTTTGCCCTAACTTTTATTTCCCTACTTTTTGCCCTAACTTTTATTTCCCTACTTTTGTGATTTTGCAGTCAGTCATCTATAACTCAGAATTACCTGCAAGAATCTGACACATCTGGCTGCTAATGCATGTTAACTGACAGCTGATTACCTTGCTACAGTAGAAGGATTCCATCCATGTTCAGTCACTATTTACAGTTTTGATGTCTACTCTGATGGCATGATTAGTTTTTATTTCCCCACTTATATAGGTTTTTATCCTTTAACTGACTGCCCCATCTCAGGCTACCTTACAAGTCACCTCCCAACTTCAACAACCCCCCCCACAGCTCCATAGGTTCCCCCCCCCCATGGCAGGGGGACGTTAGGGAAGCTCCTCTCCCTGTCAATACATAATCCAGTGTGAATGCAACTGAAAGAATTGAGGTCAAAGAATACCAGTATCTGTCTTTTCGTAGCTATTTCTACTAAGTCTTGATCATCCTTCCCACTTCCCCTAGCACCATACCAGCTCTGGTGCTGGCCCTGTGCACGCGCACAGGATGCCCCGCTAATGCTGCCGCTCCCTCTAGGCTGGGATACACTCCATACCAGCCTGCCACCTAATGCCAGCCTCCTGAGCTTGCTCCCGAATCACAATAACTGGCTCAACCCCGCACAATCAGTACATGACTTCAGTTTTTCTTGTACGATGTTGAGATTTTCAACAAACCTACTGAGCTAAATATAAAAAAAAAAAAAAAAGGAAAATCCTTACTGCCACAGAAACACTCACCAGCTGATGAAAATGTAGCTCAGCAGTAAAAACCTGTGGCTAACTGGGGAAACGTAGATGTATACTTCCTACAGACTTTCCTAAAACTAAGTTTCCTTACACTTTGATTTTAAAAGAGAAAAGGAAAGCGTAAATGATGAACTGTTCCTCTCTCTTCACTCTCTAAGAAGCACAGGAGTAGGTTTGCAGCTATACAAGTCATCAGAATACACTCCAACTATACACCAGAACACCAAGCTTACAAACATATTTCAAAACCAGCATTTTGTCTTGCTACAACTTTTAACTGTGACCAAAAAAAAAAATCTGGAGTAATAACAGCTCAGGAAGTGGAGGGGAAGCATGCGCTTCCTCAGATAGTAGTAGCTTTTCTTTTTTACCCTGAAAAAAAAAAAAAAAAACAGAGCTGACAAAACCAAGAACAATAGGTCACATGAAAAGGATTTCAAATCTCTTGGGTTAGCAGAGTTCACGCTAGGATTTTAAAACTGTCCTCTTTTTGGCTAACCACATCCCATTAAATGTAGCCAAATCAGCCAAACTAACCAGTGAGTGCCTTCCATTTTTGTTTTCAAATAAACAGCACCAATTTTTTCATCATGAATCACATAGTAGGTTTAGAGCAATCATATGAAATTCAAGACATGGATTTAATAAAAATGCTGTCAACTAGACCAGGTTTCTGTGGCCGCCCATGCTCCGCCTCCCCGCTCACTAAAGTTGTAACGTGATGCTAGGGACAGCCTGGGGACGAGTGCAATTATAGTCTATGGGGAGTACCTTTTGGAATTTTTTTTTTTTTTTCAAATATTGTAATGGGCAGTTGGTGATGAAATGTGGGAACCGGTCGACTAACAAGGCCCTTAGACCCTTAGAAAGGTACTCCCTATAGAGTATAATAGCACGTGTTCCCGCTCTCTCCCTAGCTTTAAGTCAGAACTTTAGTGAGTGCAGGAGCGGAGCGTGGGCGGCCCCAGAAACCGGGAAGTCCTCGGGATCTGGTATGGGGCTAAGTTTACGAGGGATGGCATTTCTTATCTTTTGGATTATTGGACATAATCTCTGCAGCAACAACATCTGGAAGGGGAAAGGCACCAATCTAGCAGGTGCAAATCTAAATACATTTAACTTGGTGTATCTCTTTAATAGAGTCACAGCACAGACAATGACTGGAGCTATGGGTAACACTGAACTTGTTCAGTGCTCTAAGAACTCCGTCCTGGATCCAGATGAGGTGGGGCACAGGGACACTTACCTCCAATTTACTGTGCATCACCTGATCTTCTATACTTACTGTTCCTCTGTGTTTAGGCAGACGTGGACAACTTCTGTCAGCGTACCAATCCAAATCCTCCAAACTCCAGTCTTGACCACTGCCCCTCTCACCACATTCCACAAGTAACTCTCTTTGAGGTGGGTGAAGCTGTGTGTATAACTGGTATCTCATACATATGTAGAGGAGAGAATGAATCCAGTGAGTGAAGACCTGGACCAGTTAATGTGGATGCCTGATGGCAGCATTCATTTGCCAGCACATCAGTCTTTTCTCACTTTAAGGATCTCTCACTGTCCACAACAGGAGCCTACCCCATGCTAATACCAAAACTGAGTGGGTGAAAAAAAAGAATGTTTACGCTCCAAGAGAAGATGATTCAACAGTGAGATGATCTGAACCAAGTGTGTCCCTCACAGAGTCCGAGTGCAATCTCTCCACACCATACATGGGATTCCTATGGCTCACAACATGGGATTTGGGATCCACCAAAAAAAAAGAAAAAGAAAATCAGGCCCCCACAAGGTAGCGCAATGCACCACAACTGGCACAACAGCAATGGGGCATTATCTGCTGCATCTGTATGTCAGGAACCACTGAAATGCTTAACATTAGAAAAGTACAATAAAACAAAACAAAAAAACTAGTGTGCCTAGCTGACCTCAACAAAACGAAAAAATTAAGATAAAAAAAAAACCTTCACCTCTTACTTAAACTTCTTTTGAAGTGTTTTTCTTAAAACGTACAAACGTACTGGGGGTTTTCCCTGAGTCAGGCCATCACAAGTTCACAGTTAGAAGGTACACGAGGGTGGTCCAACTTTAAGCTCAGTCAGTCACAAAGTTCATGTCTCGGGTACAGGAAATCATCAGATCTAGACACAGGGGTTGACTTTAGGAGAAAAAAAAATGCTGGCTGTCAGGCCAGTGACTACCACGAATTTGGTGGCATGCAACATTTATGGTGGCCCACAACCAGCAAGCTCTGGGCGAACCCCTGCCACCACTTTCATCCCCGACTGCTGCCAGAGTCAGATTTAATGCAGATTTTGATAAACTGATGAAAACAGAGACGAAGTATCAAAAGTGAGCAAGTAAACTACTAAAGCAAACTTTTTTTTTTTTTTTTTTTTTTAAATAAATTCGATCCTGAGAGACATCGTGAGACAACTATCCAGGGCACATGTAACACTCCAGTCAGTGTCGAGACAGATTCTGGTAGCGAGGACAGAGAAGGGACAGTATTTACCCTAACCCAGGGTAGCGCTCCCTGGATGTCCCAATCTGTCCGTCGCCAAAGTGCCATCTGATTGGACCCCCATTCATGCGGAACGCCTTTAGCAACAGAGGACACTATCAGGTGATGCAAGAGGGAGCCCTGAAAACTATCGTGTGGTTAACACATGCTGGGCTTCCGCTTGCATCCTGTCATGTCCCCAGTCATCTGTTTTGTCTCATGCACTGTGCACTAGTGCACGCACACATCAACTTTCTGACGCACAAACAGCTATGTGGAAGAGCATCAGCCAGGTCTTTAAGGCACAGTGCCTATAAAATGGGTGCTGGCCAATCGGACCAGGAAGCAATGCATTTCTGTGACACAAACTTGTTTCTGGTGGCCTCAGGCCACTGGACCACCACTGAAGTCGAACCCTGTAGACAACCCAAATCTGCCAAAACACCTGACACCTTTCAGAAAATGTTATTTAAGCAAACAGGTTATACCATGGTTGTCATCACACTTTGGGTGTGTTATGAGGCACAGAGTGGAACAGTGTGTCATAAATTATCCAAAAAGTGATGACATCCTATCAGATATATCATTCCCTGGGAGTTTAGACAGTTGACTGCCAAGAGATTCTTACTACAAGTTCATCTAACCTGAGATGACACAGTATACTGAGATAGAATCATGGAAGAGCTTTTATGATTTCTTCAGCCTGTTGCATAACAATGCTTACTGGGGTAGAAAATAAAAAAATAAAAAAATCTGGTGTGGGAGGCAGGACACCAAAAACTTAATTTTAGTATTCTGCCTTAGCGCTCAGCATTCCACCTGTTCAAAACAGCTGTGCTACAGATTTAACTGCAGTAAAGCAGCATGGTGGAGTGGTATTCTTGTTGGAATACCAGCCGGATTAAAACGGCATTCTGTCAGGAAAACTAGCACACAAAACAGGGCAGAATATCACTAAAAAGCAACTTTCCTGCTCTTTTTTACATTGCCCCCCAAGCAGTATGAAAGATCCTTACCTGTCCCCAAGTCATGTGGTGCTAGTAACAGCGTTTTTGTGTGTATTTAGGCTTAGCGGAGCTGAGCCACTGAGCCCTTCCCACTTCCTGGTAGTGCGATCCGCTCACTTTTCTGATGTAATGATATGGAGAGCACGGCGACATGCTCCATAGAGATGAATGGGGCTGCTTTTCATACTGTAGATGGGCACTGCTCAAGTAACAGGATCCTCGCGAGTTGAGCAGTGCCCTTGATTAGTTTGTGATGCCCATTTACAATATGAAAAACAGATTTTAAAAAACAGCCTGTGGCTGAAAAGAAAGCAACCAAATGTGCAAGAGGCCCCTGAGGAATAAGTACCAATACCTATGAAGCCCAATCCCTTATAGCAACCGTGTCAGAAATTCACTTTTAAGCAGAACCAGCCTTAAAGGAGAAGACTCCTGTTTAATTGATGAACTGGATATTTCTGACAAATTAGTTTTATACATTTCATCAGTTACTTCAAGTGTGTCAATAAGAGATTAGAAGAAGAATCATCAGCATTTATATAGCGCTTTTCATACACAGCATCCCAAAGCGCTTTACAAGCAATGCTAGACTGGTAGTGAAGTGACTGAACGTGTGGTGGCGGCCATATCGCACATCATCACCCACACACAGCCTGGATAATTGCATGAACCAGTTTATGGGAAGGGGAATGTTGGCCAGGACACCGGGAATGTTCCCTGATTAGTAAATTTTATGCTGGCTCGCACATGCGCAGCCAACATATTGCAGTAGTAGCAGATCTGGAGGCGTGGTCACTGTTGGGTGAATGCAGCGAACGCATCAGTAGGTGCGTCCCTCATTCTCCAATCAGACAGCAGCAGGGGCCGACACTCTGCATATCTAATATGGCCACCAGATCTAAGAAAAGGTCCGCTGCAATGAGAGTGAAGCTCTCATGCAGCGGGACCACAACACACCTCCCGACATGCAGGCAACATGGCGGCAGTGACTGTCACCGCCACCTGTCACAATGCCGACGGGGGGAGCCCACTCCCCGTCGCAATAATTTCCCACCCCATTTCCACTGTGTGCCAAGGGGGTACCCAATCCCCTCGGCATCATGCGCCCCCCCAAAAAATGCCTTTCTTTGCCAACAGGTGGGCCAATCCCTGTCTGCTTCAGTCTCCCTCTTTCCCAGTTCAATCTGCCGACAGGGAGCCCATTCCCATCTGCTTGATGTCCCCCTTCGTTGTGTGCCGGGGGTGCCCAATCCCCCGGCTTGTGTCCCCCCTCCCCTTCCGTGTGTGTGTGGGGTGCCCAATCCCCCATCGGCCACTGCATCCCCCTAAAAAAAAAAACACTTGGGTGGTCATGCTGGGAGCTGACCCCAGCGTGTCAAATATCCTGTAAAAAAAAAAAAAAGTCCCATTAATGTTTTTTTTTTCTTTCGTTTACCTGTAAAAGAAAAGAAAATGGTCCCTTACGGTCTCCCTGCCCCCTCCCGCAGCCTGCGCCCACCCTCTGCGCATCCTGCCTCCCCACACCCCATACGTACCTTCGGAGCCCGCCGCAACGATCTTTGATGGACCGGGAACACGTCTGCACTCTTCAAAGCCGACTGCGAACTGAAGAAATGCTGCTAAGCTGTATAATGGCATAAATAGGGTTTTTTTCAACTTTGGTGCATATCTCGGGCATTTTGGTGAATTTTGACACCAAATTTTCAACATGGGGTTTTTGGGGCCCCTCCTCATGAATTCAGGCACTGTCATGTTGTTATTCAGTCCCAAAAGGCGATTTCGCGGTCACTGTGCGGAATCACCTTTCGGGACCGATTAACGAAACGACAGTGTCATTGTTCATGAGGGGGGCTGTCAAAAAGCCTATGCTGCACATTTGGTGGAAAAAAAATCCAAAAAATGGCTGTTTTATGGGCATGCGTTGGCAGTTTCCACACAAGCACGTAACTTCTTGAATTTGTAATATTTTTATTCCAGATTTTCACAACTGGCATTTTCCCACACCTCCTTATGAACAGTACAGCTGTCATTTTACACATCCTGGCTGATATGTGTTTTTGCACACCTGGTGCAGAATAGTGCGGTCGCTGTGTGAAATCAGTTTTCCGGACAGTTTGAGAACATGACGGTGATAATGTTCATGAGCCGGAGTCCTAAAATGCCTATGTTGAAAATCTGGTGATGAAATTCCATAAAATGACTGTGTTACAAGTGTGCGTTGCGCAGTTTCCACGCACACGCACCCTTGTAACTTCGCAAATTTGCAATATTTTCATGCCAGATATTCAACACTGCCATTTTTTCACACCTCCTTGTGAACAATACAGCTGTCATTTTTGACATCCTGCCCTAAATGTGTTTTCGCACCTGTGGCACACAATGGCGTGGTCACTGTGCAAAATCAACATTTCGGACAAATTAACAAAATCACAGTGCCACTGTTCAGGAGGAGAGGTCTCAAAATGCCTATGTTAAACATGTGGTTAAAAAAATCCCCAAAATAATTGGGTTACGGACGTGTGTTGCACAGTTTCTATGCATGCTCGTGACTTCACCAATTTTTCTTATTTTCACTCCAGATTTTCAACGTTGCCATTGTTTTACGCCTCCTCATGAACAATACAGTTGTCATTTTCCCCTCCTGCCCAAAATGTGTTTTCGTCCCTGTGTCACCAAATGGCATAGCCGCTGTGCAAAACCACCTTTCAGTTAAACTGATTGTGCCGCTTTTCATGAGGTGGGCTCAAAAACAGCTCATGTTAAAAATATGGAGTGAAAATACCAACACACACCTACAGGGTTAGGGTTTCCAACTGTAGCACCCCACCCTGTAGAGACTGACAAGCGTCAGGGGTGTGACTTGGGATCATCAGCTGTAGTGCTCACGCCATTCCACCCCCACCCTGCAGCCAGTGACAGGCATTGTGGTGTGCCTTGCACTGTTTGGCCACAAAGTTCACCCCATTCTCCTATACTGCACCCACCTCAGCCTATTTCCTTATGGAATGGGGTAAGTATAATGCCCAAAGACCCCAAAGCACACCACGACACTTATCAGTGTCTACAGGGTAGGGTGAGGTACAATGGCATGAGCGTTATAGCAGACGACCCAAAGGCACACCCCAATGCCTATTGGTCTCTACAGGGTTGGGGTGGGGTTGGCGTCGCTTCACTACTTCACTGCCATTCCTATTATGCGTCTCTAACTCCAGCATTACCAATGCCAATGCCAGCGAGACAACACTCGGCATAACAAATGCTTGTTTCTGTTATAACACATATGTAGATTCTGAGGCACTGACACAAGCTTGTGAAGCTTCAAGCCAATCTCCATGTATATGCAAATGAGTCACTTGTAATACAACACCCCCCCTTCTTTGATGTCACCGGAGCAACAGCTTAGAAGAAAGCATAAGGTTTTCAGTGCTTCCTATTTGTATTTTATGTTAAGTTTGCAGTGGCTTAAGACAGTCCTGTCTCACCACACACACAGCGTGTAGTACTAGTAATCATTATTTGTGCACAGCAAATAATACATCTAAAAGTATTTCATTCACACACAAAAAATCTATTTCTTTGTGCTGCTTATATCTCACTGTAAGACAGTCCTAACGTTGTGGGAGGAGTTGACTGAATGCTTCCTTTGCCCAGATGATCTACATCCTCCTCGGCAGCTGGAGAAATGGACAGCAGGATCACTTAGTTTAAAATATATATTTTTTCACATTTCACATGCTCCTTAAACCACAAATGCTGACTGGAAATACCAAGAGAGGGAATGATTATGACATGGAAGGGCTGAGGTAAGCAAATACACAACACAGCACTGCATACGCGATACTTCTTTAATGTTCATGGCGATCTGCATATGTATCCTATGACGATTAGCATTATGGGCGTATGTGGGATTTTGTGTTTCTTGGAAACCTGGCTTTATTGCCAATGCCCTTCATGAGTAACGCCTGACTCACTGCTTTTGTGCTGAGGTTCTTTGTCATCAAAGGATTTTAATGACTTACAATGAGTACACATTTTATGGTAATATTGTAAACATAGACTTTGACGGCAGATAAGGACCGCTTGGCCCATCTAGTCTGTCCATTTCCCTACCTACAGGATAGGCCGCAGATCCTAGTTAACCAATAGCCTATTTCTTCCTACCCCCCACAAGAATTGCCTTATGTCTGTCCCATGCATTCTTGAATTCTCCCACAGTTTTAGACCCCACAACCTCCTCAGGAAGGCTGTTCCATGCATCCACTACCCTCCTCTGTGAAATAATACTTCCTCACATTGCCCCTGAACCGCCTCTATCTTTAAATTGTGTCCCTTTGTTCTTGCACGCCTCTTTTCTGAAAGATGCTACCCTCTTGGACTTTGTTGATTCCACTGAGGTACTTAAAGTTTCTATCATGTCCCCTCTCCTTCTTTCCTCAAGGGTATACATATTAAGCCCTTTAGTCTCTCTCATACGGCTTCTCTGGCAGACCCTGCACCATTTTAGTTGCCCTCCTCTGGACTGCCTCTATCCTGTCTATGTCCTTGTGGAGATGGGGTCTCCAGAACTGGACACAGTACTCCAGATGGGGTCTCACCAACTGTCTGTACAGAGGGATAACAACTTCCTGTTTTCTGCTGCTGATGCCTCTCCCTATGCATCCCAGTATACCCCCAGCCCTCCCTACTGCCTTCTCACATTGCTTGCTAACCTTAAGGTCATCTGATATGATTACCCCCAGGTCCCTTTCCTTTTTTGTTGTTGTTACTACCTCCCCCCACATTGTATATTCTTCCCCTCGGTTCTTGTTTCCCAGGTGCATTATTTTGCACTTCTTTGAATTGAATCCTAGCTGCCATACTTCTGACCATTCCTCTAACCTTGCCAAGTCCCTTCTCATCCTTTCCACGCCTCCTTGTGTATCAACCCTGCTGCAGATCTGTGTGTCATCTGCAAAGAGGCATACTTTTCCTTCCAGTTCCTCTGCAATGTCACTTATGAAGACATTAAAAAGGACTGGACCCAATACTGAACCCTGTGGTACCCCACTAGTAACCCCTCTTTCTTTAGAGTGGACTCCATTTACAGTTACCTTCTGTGTCCTGTTGTCCAGCCAATGTTTTACCCAGGCTACCACCCTGGGACCCACTTCCAGGCTGGTTAATCTGACTATTAATCTTTTGTGTGGGACTGTGTCAAATGCCTTGCTAAAGTCTAGGTAGGCCATGTCCACAGCCCCTCCCTGGTCTACTACTTTGGTCACCCAGTCAAAGAAATCTATTAGATGCGTCTGACATGACCTTCCCGCTGTGAACCCATGCTGCCTTGGGTCCCAGTCCCCACTGGCCTCTAGGTACTCAACTATTCTTTCCTTCAGAAGTGACTCCATCACTTTCCCTACCACAGAGGTCAGACTGACAGGTCTGTAGTTTCCCGCCTCTGTCTTGTTCCCACTTTTGTGAAGGGGAATCACATCCGCCTTCCTCCAGTCCTCAGGTACCACACCATCCTCCCATGATTTATTAAAAGGAGTAGCCAGTGGTTTCACTAGTTCCCCCTTTAATTCTTTTAGAATTCTAGGATGAATTCCATCAGGCCCCATTGCTTTGTCCACCTTCAGTTTTAGGAGTTCTTGCAGAACCCTTTCTTCTGTGAAAGGACTGGGATCGACCCCCCCTATCAACAGCGCTTCTGTTAATTGGATTAGGCACTTCCCCCTTCTCTTTTGTGAATACTGAGCAGAAATATTCATTCAGTATCCCTGCTTTTTCACTGTCCCCCTCTGCCCACCCACCGTTCATTCTATTCAGCCTCACCATCCCTCCCTTTGTCTTTCTATGCTCGCTGATGTACCTATAAAAGGTTTTATCCCCCTTCTTAACCGAGTTGGCTATCTTTTCCTCAGTTTGGGCCTTCTGACTTCCCTCCCTGCTTCCTTTTGCCTTAACTGGTACAGCTCTCGGTCCTTCTCCTTCAGTGTTTCCTTTTACTTCCGGAATGCTATTTTTTTTCTTCCTGACTTTCACAGCCACCTCTTTTGAGAACCATAGTGGCTTTTTCTTTCATTTTGATTTATTTGCTTCACACAAAGGCTTGTTGCCTCTGTGATGGTAGTTTTGATTATTCCCCATTGTTGCTCCACACCTCCTTCTAGCCTGTTTGCTAGTGCTTTTCTGAGGCATTCTCCCATCTTGCCAAAGTTAGCCCTCCTGAAGTCCAGTACCCTCACTTTTGTATGGCTTGACTCTGTAGCTGAGTTTAACGTGAACCACACTGTTTGATGGTCACTTGTTCCCAGATGGCAACCCACTCTAGATCGGAGATCCTCTCACTGCCCCTCTGCTTGAGAGTACGAGGTCTAAGATTGCTCCTCACGAGTGGGTTCAAACTAGCTGTCTGAGGCCTGCCACCTGTAGGGCATCAAGAATGGCCTCTGCTCTTGGATGTGGCTGCAGCAAATGTCCTCCAGTTAACATCTGGCATATTTAGGTCTCCCATCAACAGTATCTCCCTTTCTACCATTCTAAGAATGCCTTCTATCATATCCTTGTCCATTCCCTCCCCTGACATGGGGGTCTGTACACAACCCCTGTGCGGATTGTGGCGCCCTTTCCAGTCTCCAAGGTGACCCACGGTGCCTCCTCTCCTCCGTTTACTCTTTTGTTCAGTTGCTTTCATCCCTTCCTTTACGTAGAGAGCTACTCCTCCCCCTCTTCTCCCCTGCCTGTCTCTCCTGTAGGTTATGTACCCTGGTATGTTAACATCCCAGTCACGGTTCTCTGTGTACCATGTTTTTGTGACTGCTACAATATCCATGTCAATGGTATCATATACCACTCTGTGCATATCTGAGCCCTCATTGGGGCTCTTATAAAAAGAAGATTATTTAAAAAAAAAAAGGGCCCATGACACCATTACTTGGAATGTATACACCACCAGTGGTGATAAACTGTCCCTGATAAATAGGGATATTCCACAGGGCCTGCAGAAATAAGCTTTTTATTCACTCTGGAATGCTGCTAACAAAGCTGCCTTGCAATAAGTGGCAAAGTGAAGCAGAGTCCTGAGTTCTATGTCAGACCTGTCTGCAACATTCCAGACTGAATAACAAGCTTATTTCTGGATGCATTATGGACTGTGCTTTTTACACCAGATAACATAGAATACCACTCTGATGAGGCTACAGGGAAAATAACACAGGCTGTAGGGAAAATGAAATATGTATCACCCTGGAGATGAATAACAACTTTTATACAGCTCTGTTATTCATCCCTCCCATGGTATAAAGTTATTACACTACCTAACCTCCAGATAAACATTTATCTAGGAGTTAGATATGTCACAATCACTTTTGTTGAACTCTGCACAGAACAGAACCAGAGATCAGCTATCACAATGTTGATGACATCATAATAGCCCTGTGCAGCACTAAAGACAGCAGTTCAAATCAAACAAAAACAGTAAAGTATTCACAAAGAAGCTGATTTACAAAGTTATAACTGTTAGATGTTGTCTAAATCAAATACACAATGGTTTGACTCCAAATACACACTTTATCTCCACCTGTGAGGAGGTAAGACTTTTATAACTCACCTAGTGGCTCTCGTGAATTATGGTCTTGCTTCCTCACACTTGGGAGATAAACTGCATATTTTGAGTCAGGCCATTTTGTATCCCATATATAGACCACAGCACCAGAGGTATCCCTTACTCGTTCATTTCCTTTTTCCATATTTTACCCACTGGTCACTGGCCCAGCCACCTCACGTCTCAGGAAGGAGCTGTGATTGATGATCAGAGCGGAGGTTGCTGGCCGCATCGGCGGCGGTAAATCTTGCTGGGGGCTGCAGTTGGAGGAATGTGAGCTACATCGGTAGCTGCACTGAGGAGGACAGTTTCGGGGCTGCACTGGCAGCTGAACTAGGCACCGGACTTCCCGACAGCTGCAGTCGGCAGTGGGTCAGGGCCTGAGGGAGCATCGGAGGGACTTCCCGGCAGCTGCAGTCGGCAGTGGGCCAGGGCCTGAAGGAGCTGTTCTACAGAAGCACCAATAGGAAGAGAGAGCGCCAATTTTTGAACAGCTACTGGGCTACATAGGTTTTGCCCAGCGACCTCATGTCTCAGAAGGGAGCTATGATTGTGTCCCATATCACCCACCCCAGCCCCGACCTCTAATAAATGGTATGTGTGGGCCGATCCTTGGGGGAGGGCATGGTGCGACTGGCTGAGACTGAACATTAAGAAGTTTGGATTTGTTTAGGATTGAGAGGGAAGAGCAAATGATTCATATACTGTGTTGATGTAGATTGTGTGTGGGGTATGTTATAAATTGGTGGGGGGCTGACTGAGGAGAAAGGGCACAGATACATATATTGTGTTGCTGGAAAGTGTGTATCGGGTTTATTATTAATTGGTGGGGGGCAGTGTTAGATTGACAGTGTAGTATTGGTGGTAAGGGCTTGTTCATACCAATAATGGGGTGGGCTTGGGGGCATCCAGTTCGGGCATCTTCGGAAGGGTGATTGGGTGTATGGGGTGTGGGGCAGCCATCATTTTAAACTGGGCATGGAGGTTTGGAGGGTGCCCAGTGTGTTTTCAATTGGAGGGTTTTAGGGAGGAGATCAGGGGGAATCAGAAGGCAGCTGAAGGGGGGAGGGATAATGGATGGGGAGGCAAGGAGGGATATGGATCAGGTGTGGGTAGACGTGGGCAACGTCAAAATGGCATACCTCCGTGGATGACAAGGCAAATGGAGCATACCTCGAAGGATAGGTGGATCATACGGAAACTCTGGTGGTGTGGGGGGGCGGAATAAGCAAAATATGATAAGTATACCGCAGGGAGTGAGCTGCTCAGAGGGAGCATACGAGGGAAGAGGAAGTAGGAGAGAGCAAAATGGGAGAAAGCATCAAGCTTGCTAACCGTTTTACCATATTAATCCCGGGAGATGAAGTGGAGGAGTGGAGGAGGAGGAGGATGGTGGGGGGGGGGTGCATGGGGATAGGGAGGATTTGGACAGTAGGCAGAGCAGGGAGGGAGATAGAGGAGGGAGCCTAATCCAAAGGAAAGGATGGAGGAGGAAGGGACTTGAGCCTAGGGTGGAGGGAACTGTGATAGATTCAGGGAAACTGAGTGAGGACAGGGTGGAAAGTGGTAAGACTGGGAACAAGCTGGTGTCTAGACAGGAAAATTCTATCAGTGAGGAGGGGGAGGTAGAGAGTTCTCTAGTTAGGTCAACCTTGAGACATAAATCACTGAGGGAAGTGGAGGATAGGGTAGGGAGTATTACAGCTGACAGGAGAGGTACCGTCCGGGGAGCAGTGGGAGGCTACTCGGGTGGGGATTGAGGACTATAGCTCAGGAAGGAGATGGGGCAATCTCTGTACCCTGGAGATTGTGGGGGTAAGGAGTAAACTGGCAGCTGCAGGGAGTATGAATATAGTGGGGCTTGCATATGAGAGCGGCCCTCCGGGTGTTGGGGGGGGGGGGCGAGCAGGATGTCGCCGACAGGAGGAAAAGCCTGGAGGGTAATAAACGGGTTAGTAAAGACCGTCAAGTTGAAGAAAGAGGTAGAAGTAAACAAGGGTTTTATGATAGAAGGAGGAGTCTGGAAGGAATAAAGAGGAATAATAAAGTGGGGGGTGAGGTGAAGGTGATTTTGATGGGGGATTCTATGACAAGGGGTATCCATTGGGAGGGGGAGAATAAAAGCAGCCCTGTCAAGGCTAAATGCATACCAGGTCTACCAGTAAAGAAGGCTAAATTCCACCTATACTCGAGGACATTGGATTGCAGGGGATCCCCAGACTTCCTAGTACATTTGGGGACAAATCACTTGGAAGAGAATAGTGAGCTAGAAATTCAGGCTAGATTCCGGGAGCTGGCAAGGGTTTGTCACTCGATAGGAAGCAAAATTTCTCTCTCTGAGATTCTGCCAGTACCAAGGGCAACTGGTGAGACCAAGCTAAAACTTAGGGGGATGAACAAGTGGCTCAGGGATTGGTGCAGGGTAGAGGGGTATGGGCTGGTAGGTGACTTGGGGGATACTTGGGAGGACAAGGGGCTATATGCCAGGGATAGGTTACACCTCAACATGGAGAGGAGGGAGATCTTGAAATTAAAACTTGGTGGATTTATAAGTGAAAGGTAGGATTTAAACTTGTAAAGGGGGGTGTCACATAATAAATTGACCCCAAGTGGGATGTTTGAGGGTCCAGATCTTGGGCATGCGGGGGGTGAGAAGGAATATGATGCGGGTCCAGGTCTAGGGCATGTGAGGGGTGAGAGTGAATATGTTGAAAATTCAAGGAATACTGGGAAAATAATGGACAGTGTAGGGTTGGAGGGGCTAGAGAAAAGGGAAAAGTCAGGGTGGAGGACAGTCCTGATTAATGCCAGGAGTATGAGCAATAAAATGCCTGAGCTCCAGGCTATGTTGGCTGAGGGAAAAGTGGATGTGGCAGCAATTACAGAGACATGGGCCACTCAGAGAAATGACTAGGACCTAAACTTAGAGGGCTACAAGATATTCAGGAAAGATAGGGATGTTGGTGGGGGGGGGGGTTGCGCTGTTTGTCAGGAATTATATAATGGTTTGTGGAGTTGAGGAGGCTGGAAGGGGTGTAGAGGCGATTTGGGATACACTGCAAATGAGGGGAAGGAAAAAAGTGAAGATAGGGGTGGTTTATAGGCCCCCTGCAATAGAGGAGGATCTATGATAAGTTGGTTGAGAACATCAAGGGTCACTGTGATCTTGGAAAGAGTAGGGTGGTGGTTATGGATGATCTTAATATGCCGGGGGTGGACTGGGATACCATGACATCCTCTGTAACTAGGGAACAGAGATTGATGGATGTCTTTCAGGATGCCTTCCTGGTACAACAGGTTGGGGAACCTACTAGACAGGATTGGATAGTGGACGTTGTACTTGCGGATAGTGAACAAATAAGGGGACTGGAGGTGTGCAAGTCCACTGGCGGGTGGTGATCACACTATGGTTTGGTTCCTGCTGTATCTGGGGGGGGGGGGAATCGCACTCATACAGTAGTGGTTGATTTCAGGAGAGCGGACTTCGTGGGTATGGGTAAGATCCAAAGGGAGAGGTTGGACATGATTAGGCCGGATATGGATGCTGAAAGTTTGTGGGAGACCATTAAACAAGGGGTGCAAGAGGTTACTAGGTCCTGTACTAAAGAAAGGTTAAGTATGGAGGAACTAGCAGGCCACTTTGGTGGACCAGGGAAGTACAGGAAGTGGTGAGGGAAAAAAAGGCTCCCTACAAACGTTATAAATGCTATAGGGGGGATAAGGAGCTGGGAGTATGAATTTTGGCCAGGAAGGTTACCAGAGTGGTGAGGGGCACTAAGGCAGGGATGGAGAAAATATGGCTAGGGATATCCGGGGGATACTATAGACACACGAGAGAAGAGAAAAGTGAGGACACAGATCAATAGGATTAAGATTGTGGGGGGATGGGCTCAGGATGCAGGGGATCAGGCAGAGGTGCTAAATGAGTATTTTGCCTCAGTCTTTGCAGGGGGTGACAAGGGATCCCTACAGCCTGATGGATGTGATGAGGAGACAGCAAAAGCGAGAGGTCAGTCTCAGTCTGAGACCAGAGGATGGAAAGAAGATAGGGAATAGGCTGGGCCAGATCAAGAAGGAGTAGGATGGTTACATGAGGGAGTGGATTGGGCGGGAGAAATCACAGTTGATATGGTGAGGGAGGCCCTTCGGAAACTAAAAATAGATAAGGCACCAGGGCCGGATGGTTTACACCCAAGGGTTTTGAAGGAATTGGTGGAGGTACTGGTAGCTCCACTGGCAGCACTCTTTAACGCCTCTTTGCAGACGGAATGGGTGTCACAGGATTGGAGGGTGGCGTATGTAGTGCCTATACATAAGGGGGGGGTCTCTGGAGGAAATGGAGAATTATAGACCTGTCAGTCTGATGTCTACGGTAGGCAAAGTAATGGAGGGCTTTATCAAAGAGAGGCTTGGGAGGCAGTTGGAATGGTTAGGACACCAGTATGATATGGCTTTGTCCCGGGGAGATCATGTCAGACCAACCGTGTCGAGTTTTATGACTGGGTGACGGAAGTCTTGGATAGACATAGGCCAGTGGATGTCCTATACCTAGATTTCAGCAAGGCGTTTGATTCGGTGCCCCATAATGGATTGATAGCAAAAATGGGGGAGATGGGGGTGGGAGGACAGGAACTCAGTTGGGTAGATAACTAGCTTTCGGGGTGTCTACAGAGGGTTATGGTGGGTGGGATACTCTCCTCCCCCAGAAAGGTAATCAGTGGGGTCCCTCAAGGTTCAGTATTGGGGCCACTCTTGTTCAATGCCTATGTCTCGGATATAGGGAAGGGGGTTAAAAATAGGTTGAGTCTCTTTGCGGATGATTCAAAGCTGGGAGCACTAGTGGATTGTGAAGAAGCGAGGGAGTCAGTCCAGGGGGCTCTGGATACCCTGGAGGGGTGGTCAAGAAGGTGGGGACCGAAATTTAATGCCGGGAAATGTAAGGTACTTGATTTAGGGGTACAAAACCCAGGCCATGTATACCCCCTTGGGGGGGGGGGGCACACTGCAAGCCACATTGGGAGAAAGGGATTTAGGCGTGGTGGTTGATGTCAAAATGAATACCTCTGAGAATTGTAGAACAACAGTAGCCAAAGCAAACAGGATTCTGGGCTATATAGCCAGGGGTATTACGTCCAGAAGTAGGGAGGTGAGCCTCCCTCTGTATAATGTCTTGGTCAGGCCGCAGCTTGAGTATTGTGTACGATTTTGCAGACCTCATTTGAAGAAGGACGTAGTGCTGTTGGAGAGGGTTCAGAGGAGAGTGACCAGGATGATTCAGGGCATGGAAGCCTTATGAGGAAAGGCTGAAGGAGCTTGGGTTTTATTCACTGGAGGAGAGGAGGGATAGAGGAGACACGACAGAGGTTTTCAAGTATGTAAAAGGAATAACCAGGAGTGGAGTAAAGGAGCTGTTTAGGTTAAAGAAGAGGGGGAGCTACCAGGGGTCATGAGTGGAAGATGGAGGGGAAAATTACAGGGGGGAGCGTAGGAGGCATTTTTTCACTCAGAGTGTGGTGGAGCCGTGGAATGTGCTGCCTGGGTGGCTGGTGGAAGAGGGCACAGTGGAGGGCTTCAAGAAGGGGTGGGACAGGTATAAGGGAAATCTGAATAAAAAGAAGACTCTCTTCGGGGCTAGGGGGGTGGTAAGGCGAGCAGCCACTAGGTTGCTGGCTTTCGAGCAGACAAGACAGACCATTTGGCCTATTCTGCTGGCTCTTTAGTATGTTAGTACAGTCGTCCCCCACTATAACGAACCCCATTATTACGAATTATCGCTTATAACGAACTAAGGTGTGGAGCCTGTCATGGGCTTGTTATACAAGTGTAATCAATTCGACAGTTTCCTCAGTTTGCGGTACAGCGAGCTGTATAAAAGCCCCTCACCTGTAGACAGTTACAGTAGTCCTCTGTGTACCTGTTTACCTTCAACATCACGCTCCTGGACCACTGGAATGAAATGCTCTGGATATTCTGTGGACACTAAACTGAAGATCTTAGACAGGCTCAAGGCTGGGGAGAGTCTAGCTAAACTGTCACAGGAGGCAGGCTTTTCGAAATCTACAATATGCACTTGGCGCAAACAAGAAGCCTCTCTCTGTGACTTTGTTGTTGAGTGCACGGATATTGAGGGGCTGCAGCGTAAGAAGCTTCGTAAGGCTGACGAGCCCGAAATCGATCGTGCTACCCAACTGTGGTTTACACAGCAGCACGCAAGTGGAGTTCCTATCTCCGGTTCTATTCTCCAGGAGAAAGCAAGTCAATTTGCCTGTGACATTCACGGTGACGAGAACTGCTTTAAGTCCTCCACAGGCTGGCTTTGGAGGTTCCAGAGACGCCACGGTATCAGGCGTATTGCGATCACTGGAGAGGCTCGCTCCTGTGATGATGCAGTAGCAGAAGCTTTTATTCCACAACTGAAAGACTTGTTGTCTGGATACTCCCCGAGCAAGTCTGTAACGGGGATGAGACAGGTCTTTTTTGGCGCTGTCTCCCAGACATGACTTTGGCTGCAAAATCCGAGGTAAATGCCAGTAAAGGTTTTAAAACCAGCAAAGATAGGTTGACATTCCTCTTTTGTACAAATGCGACAGGCAGTCATAAACTTCGCCCGCTGTGCATCGGTAAATTTAAAAACCCTCGCTGTCTGCACCACGCTAACAGGAGTGCGCTGCCTCTCATTTATGAGAGCAGCAAGAATGCGTGGATGACTTGTGACATTTTTAGAAGGTGTTTTATTTTACCCCTTTGTCCCATCCGTGAGGCAGCATCTTCCTAGAATGAAACTGCCACCAAAGGCAATCTTGCTGCTGGACCAGTGCCCTGCCCATCCTCCTGAGGCAGAGTGAAAGTCCAGAGATGGCAAAATTTGCACCGTCTTTCTGCCAAAGAACACCACATGTATGTTAGTAGGTTTCCTGACCCTCTCCTGACGTTTAGGCTTAACACGGCTGCACGTTTCCTCTGACTAGGTGAGCCACTGCCTTCACAGCCAACACCTAAGATGTTCTTTGGTTTGCTGATGGGGGGGGGGGCCCCTTTCTGCTACATGCCTGACCCCACCCCCACCTAGCCCAAGCCTAAGTGTGGGATTCCAGGGTTACCCTGGTCTCCCAAAGAAGCCACTCCTTACATTTTTTTCTTAAAGTGTCATGCTGAGATATTTAACTTGCACCTGGACAAACACCAGAGATGATGTTAAGAACAAAGTCAGTCCAGTGGCACGGAGGGTTATCTCCTACCACGTCGGCAACCTGCGTCTGGAAGCAGATTCTGGTCGGCCAGAGAGGGAGAGGATCTATCATCTGTGGGACTGCTCTCCTCTCCCAAGGAGGACGAACTGTTGTTCCCACCAAACAACTGCCACCAGGTGGAGGCCTGATGGTTGTGCAAGTCTGGGACAACAACAGACGGGAGGATGCTGCAGGACTCTGCAGCGCGTGCGCACCTCCACATGGGCACGCTGACGTGCGTGCCCCAGCAACGGGGAAAAAAATGGGAAAGGGACGCTGGCAGGTTTCATGATGCCCTTCGGAGCTGAACGGAGCTCTCTCCAGCGACAGAGAAACAAAGCCTCACCTGCCAGCCTCCCACTGGGAGAAAAGGAATATGGAAAAAAGAACAAAGACAAAGAACAAATTGCAAAATCGCGTCTCACCGAACTCCTTGGGCTTAACAGTATGGAGATTTATGCTAGTTACCTAGAAGCCCCTCCCAACCAGGAGGCAGTATAGCGCAGTGGTCTATGGCTTTGAGCTGCAAATCTGGTGACATCCAGCAGACCAGACCTGGGTTTGAATCCCACAGCTTCCACTTGCATACTGTGTGACCCTGAGCAAGTCACTTAACCTCCTTGTGCTCCCAGGTCGCTCCTATAAAAAAGCTTTCAGCTTAGTGTGCTATACCTAGTTAAACAACTAAATAAAAAAAAAAAAAAAAAACACTCACATGAGGGGAGGGAGGAGGGGTGAGAGGGAGCAGCAAGTAGAGTGTTGTGTTAAATAACTGAAATTAGGATATACTCAGAACTTTAATCAGGCAAACACAGAACCAGTATACAACGAGATATACAGTAAATTAACCTTTTATTTCACATCATAACGTACTCTCCTTCAAATTATGGAGTGGAAAGGAAAAATAAATAGTACACCAAAAGCTGCAGGTTAGGAAGAGTAATTAAATTAGGTAAATACTTGAGTTCCTCTTCTAATTGGCTGTTGGGTGGCAGGGGGTTCCCCCCAACCAGCCGCTTGGAACTTCTATCATTTTTACATGATATGGTTCCATCAAAACAATGGCCAACAGAGACACTGAAATGATGTGGAACAGACTTATTTTGATAGCTAGGGAGAGTAGCTCAAGCTGTGGACCGTGCAATATGAGCAGACTAGATAGGCCAAATGAAAAAATTACTCATCTTAGTAATGTTGTTTCTTCTAATGGAGTCTTGCTATATTATGACTGATGTAGTTTGTCCCACCATTAGAACTGCCCCGGAGGTGAAAGAGTTAACTTCCATGCAGTGCATGGAACTTAGAGCGCGAGCTCGGTTAGAGAAACTCTGTCAGGGTAATTTCAAACCAAAACAGTCAGATCTTTCGAGCAAAACTCACTAAGGCTCATGTGGAAGCTGTAACCTACACTAGCCAACTGGCTACTAAAATAATACATTTTCCTGGTCCCAACACCAAGACTCAAGTCAGGGACCAGAAACAATGAATAAAATAAATAAATAAAACACAACACCCAAACATAAAGGGGCATCAATAAGTGCCAACAGTGGACTGCCCACCTCATGCCCCAAAGTAGAAGTTCTGAGAAGGGCAGGCTGGGGGAGGTCATAATATACAAGACTCCATTAGAAGAAACATTACTAAGGTGAGTAATTTTTTCTTCAAACAACATGAAGTCTTGCTATATTATGACTGATACAGACTACACAGCAGTACCTCCATGGAGGAGGGACAGAAACCTACTTGAAATAGGCTCTAGCTACCTGCTGTAAGCAACCCAGCATCCTCCTGGCCTGGATATCCAGGGAGTAATGTCGGTGAAAGTGTACTGTTTTCCAAGTAGCTGCTTGACATATCTCCAAGATAGGGATGTCTCTGGCAGCAGCCAGAGATGCAGCTGTACCCTCTGGTAGAGTGAGCCCTCAGGCCTGAGGGGAACCTTACAGTTTTGATAACAAAATTGGATACAGAGACAATCCACCTGGCAATGGATCTCTTAGTGGCAGGTCTCCTTTCCCAACCTCACCATAAGTGAGAAATAGTTGGAGGAGTCAAACCTGTGACCCTTGGTATGCTCTATGTAGTAACTTAGGGCCCTCTTAACATCTAAGCTGTGCAGCCTCCTCTCACCAGAGGAGGAATGGTCAGTGAAGAACACTGGAAGTGAAATAGATTGGTTAAGGTGGAAATCCGAAACCACCATGAGGCAAAACTTCCTGTTAGTCCTGAGGACTACCTAATCCCTGTGAAGGAAATAAAGTCAGTCTCCACTGATAAAGCCTGTAACTCACTTATCGCCTGGCAGAAGTGATGGCTACTAGAAATACAGTTTTCCAAGTCAAATACTTAAGCTCTGCCGAAGACAGAGGCTCAAAGTGGGGTTGCATCAGCTGAGCAATGCAACCATTAAGATCCCAAGCAGGGGCAGGGTTCCTGAATGGAGGACTGGTATGAAGCAATCCCTTAAAAAACTTGTAAAATACAGGGTGAGCAGAAAGAGAAGAGGGCTTCCCTGCTGAAATGAAAGCAGAGCCAGCTGCCAAATGCACTTTCAGGGTAGCTGGTCTCAGTCCCAAAGAATTAAGATGGACCATATAATCCAAAACAGTGGGTAAGCAGCAGATTCGAGGAAATATGCTTCCCAGAACACCATATGGAAAACCTTTCCACTTGGAGTTATAGGTAGCCCTGGTGGAAGGCTTCCAAAGCTTTCAAGATTCGAGAACACCCTGAGAAAGTTGTAGATCAGCAAACTCTAACTCCTCAAGAGCCAGGCCTTGAGGTTGAGGGATTTGAGATTCGGATACCAGACTCTCCCCTGAGCACAGTTTAACAGATTGTGGTTCCTGAGGAGACACAGGGGAAGATGGACTGCTAAGGACAGAAGGAGTGGGTACCAGGGCTGCCTGGCCCAGTCTGGAGCAATCAGGATCATCTTGCAGGGCTGAGACCTTATTTTGACCAGCACCTTGAACAGGAGAGGGAAGGGGGAAAGGCATAGAGAAACTTCCCTTCCCAATCGAGGAGAAAGGCATCCAGTGGGACTGAGCCCAACACTGGGGGCCTGCAACAAAAAAGTGGAAGTTGATGATTGTCTGGGGCTGCAAAAAGATCCATCTGAGGAGTGCCCCATCTGGCAAAAACTATCCCCAGTACTAGGGGATCCAGTGACCATTCATGATGGCCCAGGGAAATCCTGCTGAGAGCATCTGCCAGGACATTGTCCTTGCCTGGGAGGTGAACTGCTATGAGGGAAGTGTTCAGGAATAAGCCAGAGACCACAACTTCGCGCCTGGTGCACAAGGCAAGACCAAGTGCCCTTGTTTGTGGATGTACCACATTGTAGTGGTGTTGTCTGTTCTGACCTGTACCACCTTGTTCTGAACAGATGCAGAAAAAACCTGAAGTGCTAGAAAAACAGCTCTGAGTTCCAACAGATTGATGTGGAGCAGAGATTCCTGAGGACCATAACCCCTGGGTGGAGAGGTCGCCCATGTGAGCTCCCATCCCAGAGGGACGCATCTGTAGTAAGGGTCAAGGAGTGGGACAGAGGGATGAAAGCACCCTTGTCTCAGATTGCTCTGATCCTGCCACCACTGAAGGGCCTGGATCAGGGTTAAGTCACTGGGATTAACTTGGATGGGGATCTCTTCTTTGAGACCAGAAGGCTCTCAAATGGAACTGGATGTCCCTCATCTGAAATCTTGCTCCTTGCACTACAGCTGTGGAAGCAGCCATGTGTCCTAGGAGCTACAGAAAATGCCTTGCTGGTCGAGACCTGCAGAGTGAAGGGACGAGGCCAGGGCCACCAAGGTCCTTACCCTTTCCAGGGGAAGGAAGGCTCTGGCCTGCTTTGTATCCAGTTCTGCGCCTATAAAGGTGAGTACCTGGACAGGTTCCAGAACTGACTTTGGAAGACTGAGAAGAAAGCCCAGAGAGGTAAACAGCTGCTGGGTAACTAGCAGGTGTGATTTGACCTGGTCTGGAGACTGACCCACAATGAGCCAGTCGTCCAGGTAGGGAAAGATGGCAATCTTTGCCTTCTTAGATGAGCAACTGCTACTGCCAGACATTTTGTGAATACCCTTGGGGCAGAGGTAGGCCGAAGGGCATTGCTCTGAACTGATAATGGCCTGAGGGCAGTTCGAATCTGAGGTACTTTCGATGGGAGCTTCTGATAAGAACATGGAAGTAGGCATCCTTGAGGTCCAGGGAAGCTAGCCAGTCCCCTGGCCTTGGGGAGGGTAAAATCATTCCCAGAGTCACCATATTGAATTTTGGTTTTAAAAGGTGCTTGTTCAGATATCTTAGGTCCAGGATGGGCCGCCACTCTCCTGTCTTTTTTGGGGTAAGGAAGTACCTGGAGTACAGACCCTTGCCCTGGTGTAGGGGAGAAACCCTTTCTATAGCTCTGAGAGCCAGGAGGGTTGAGACTTCTGTTTCCAAAGCAAGAGTCTCTAAAGGGTTTGCAGGTGGAAAGGATCTGGTTCTCATCTTTGGAAATTTTTTGAAGCTGAGAACCAGACCCTGGCTCACTACTTCCAGGACCCACCTGTCTGATGTTAAAGACTCCCAGTCCTGGACGAAGTAAGCCAGCCTGCCCCCTACAGGTAATGGAGAGCCGACCCTGGGCATCCCATCAGGGTGCCTGTTTGGCAGGGGCTTTAGGCTGAGGGGTGGGAGCAGGCCTGCTCGTACCCCATCTGCCTCTCCCTCTGAAGAACCCCCTCTGAACATAGGCTGAAGAGGAGGCCTGGGTCTGGTAAAAAGGCCTGTGAAAAGGCCTGCCCCTACCCCTTGGGGGCTGCCTCTGAGGAGTGGCTTGCCGTTCCTTGGCTTGTGCACTCCTATAAGTGGTTCTATATTCATCCATTTTCTTCATATAATTCTCTGTCTGCTCCCCAAACAGAGAATTTCCCACCACAGGAAAATCCATAGCCTTAGACTGGGTATCCTGTGACAAAGTAGTACACCTGAGCCAGGCCAATCTATGAAAAGCCACAGATGTAGCCATGACTCTAGAGGATACATCATTAGAATCCACTGCAGCATGGAACTGCACCTTAGATGCCTCAATACCATCAACAGCCACCTGCTCCAGCTCCTTTGCAAGCTGGCCAGGGGCCTGTTTGGCTAAGGCCATGACAGTATCCCATCTAGATTTCTGGTATCTCGCAACATAAGCCATATAGTTTGCTTGTCTGAGTCCCAAAGCGCTGCCATGTATTGTTTTTGGCCATGGCATCAATCTTCCTGAGTCCTTGTCAAGAGGATGTGAAGCCAGGGAATATTAGCTTTATCACAGGCTGCAGCCTGAACTACTAACATGACTGCATTGCTGTGAAAGAAATTCTGTATCAGGACCTGACAAAGTGTACCTCCTGTCCATCTTTTTATCCACAGGAGGCACAGAATTAGGAGCTTTTAAAATTTTGTTTGTTTCCTAAAAGATTTATGTAAAGGATAGACAATCTCCTGGACTCTGGGATATCCATCATCTCTACAAAGTCAGGCTCCTCTTGCTCATCCAAAGCCTCCTCTAAAGGAAGCTGGAGGGTTTCAGCAACTTTTTTATAAAACAGAAAATGAGAAGGGGACTCAGCAAGCCTAGGGGGAGATTCACCTAAAGGTCTGTCTGGGGAGATGTCCGGTTCAATGGGCACATCCAGACTTTCAAAGTCACATTCACACGGATCATAATCATCCTCCCCCTCCTCTGGTTCATAAAACTCTTCTATATCATATTCTTGAACTGGTGGAACCGACCGAACCGACCTTTTGCCAGATAGTGGCGGTTGGGAGGGAACGAGAAAGTGACTGGACAATCTGTATTGCCCTGGCTATCTCTGCAGCAGTTGGAGAAGGGATTTTGGACTCCACACCTGCTGACTTTCTAGTTCTCTTTGCTGGAACTGGCTCCTCAGAGTCAGCTTTATGTTTGCCCGAGGAAGTCTGGCCCTGGTCAGAGGGCACTCCCTCAGGTTCGGTTGGCACCGAACCGGGCTGGCCATCCGGGTCAGCGGACTTTTTGGCCTCTCGTTCCCTGAACCTACCGACTCTCTTATCTAGGGTAGCTGCAGGGAAATTCTTGCAAATCTGGCAGTCTGCATTGAGGTGGTCAAACCCCAGACAAACACATGTGGTGTGTGGGTCAGCCTTGGCAAAGGCTTTCCCACAGACACTACAGTGTTGAAACCCAGTGGGCCCGGTTTTTCCTTTGGGTTTCTCAGACATAATGCCAGCCTAACCAAAAACTTGCCCTTCTGATGGCAGTGCCAGGCAAGACATCCTTATCAGTTCCCAACCGTGTCACGGGTCGTGGAAAAAAACGTAATGAAATCTGGTTTTTAGAACCGATAAGAACCGGGAACCGCACTCTAACAAGCCTTAAAAGGCTTCAGAATAAAGTTTAAATACAATTTGATCGGTTCAAACCGAACCGATAAACATTTACAAGTTCCACACAGAAAACCTATCTATTACTTACAATACCATAGACAGAGCTTGAACCGATCGGTTTGCGGTTAAAATAAGAATATCATGTTGAATTTAACCGAGAAAAACACTTTAAACCGAGAAAATGAACTTAAGCAGCAGGAGGAATCTGAGCTTACCGTTCATTTAGGCTGGAGTAAAGAATCTGACGGTTTCGGTTTGAAATTACCCTGACAGAGCTTCTCGAACCGAGCTCGCGATCTAAGTTCCATGCACTGCATGGAAGTTAACTCTTTCACCTCCGGAGCAGTTCTAATGGTGGGACAAACTGCATCAGTCATAATATAGCAAGACTTCATGTTGTTTGAAGGCCTTCTTCTTCATATGGTCATATGATCTCCAGTTTTGTATGGAATGTAACTGATTTCTGCTGCTGAATTGTGAAAAATGATGTGGAAGTCTAACGTATAATGTCCTTTGCTAGTAAGAGAAACAATTTTGATGTAAGGGATGCTCCTCTCTGAGGCACTGAACCCGTTAATTGGTTAATACATAGCTAAGAATTGAAAGTAAACCAATAAAATAATAGATAATTAAAGGAAAGCTGTCTAAAAGAGGGGCTCCTGCCCCCTAAAAGCTTACCCCCCAGTTTAGCTTTTTACAGTAAGAGCGTAGTTTTTCTGACGCTACAATTTACTATATTTTAATTCCAAAAAGTCAGAGACCTGGAAGTATGGCAGACGCAAGGGAGGCTCCATTTGCTGAAAAGGTACGGCGCCTCACCTCTCGCTTCAATACTTTTGTATTGGGTTAAAGCATTTGTGATGCACTTCCCAAGGTTTTGCACTGAGGATGCTTGGCCTTTAAGCTTGTGTATTACAAAATCCCTGGGGCATGCAGCTCAAATGTTTCATTCAACACAGAGTATTACTACCTACTTGTGCCATGGACAACCATACCTGTCCTGAATTCCAATATGTTGTAAATATGCTGGCAGCTTAAGGGTTAATGCCTTATCAGAAGGACAGTACTTCCAATGGTGCAGACTTCCAAAAGGCTCCTTTCCAATAATGCAGTGTCTGTGCTAAGCAAAGGAGCCAAGTACCCAACTTAGGTCATGAATCTACCACCGAGGCTAGAGTGCTACTGTGGAGTTACATCAATACATCAATATTGCTTTGTAGTGCTGTTAGGATCCAATTCATGATACATTGAGTTGGAAACCAAACAGGGGTGAGGTTACTGCACTTATTACCGCTGCAACAATTAGCAAACTTTCACGTACCAGATTAGAGCACATATTCAGCCTTGAGAGACAAAGCTTTCTCAAAGGAATACATTTCATTTATGTTTCATGCTTTCTTTGCTTTTACATATGTGCCCTTAAGAAAATCAATACAGATCTACAGACAGCTAATTGCACTACAGCAGATTGAAGGCAGGCCACAAGGGAAACCTCAGTTCTTCAAACTGCAACTCAACACCAACAACTCCCTCAGCTGGAAGAAACAGGTCAGACAGAATGAACCTTCTATTACACAACTTCTTTTTTGCGGACATTTGAAATGCTACATAAACGTAAACCCCTCTCAAAGTGATTTACAAATTCAGTCACATGCATATAAATAAGTGTTGCAGAGGTCTGACACAACAATGTGCACATATACTAAATCCAAATTGTGGCTCGACTCAATCACCCCCTTAACTTAGTTCCCTTCTCTCTCCTCCCTCATGTATTCCCTTCTTACCACTGACCCTCCTGCATTCCATTTACTCTTATTTTGTCCCATGACATGACGACGGCAGCTTTCTCCTTCAGATTCCCTAAACTCTGGTCTACTCTCCCCCATGCTATGCACTCTGCCTCCTCTCTCAAATCCCTCGTTTTGGACTTCTCAGCTCACTCCTGCCAATGCCTCCTACCCCTACCTTTACCCTTCTGCTCAACTGTCTGCTCCAATGGCCCACTGCCCCATGGATCCCCTTTTCCACAATTATATCCTCATATGGTTATTGTCATTGTACTGCCCTTTGGTATCACTGAAACTGTACCCATCAAAAGAGTGCAGACGTACTAATTATTCCATTTTGTGCCCAATTTCTGTAACTAGTTTACCACTATTTCTCTGTGCAGTTATTATGCTACGTTGTAAGTTGTGTGTGCACCTTATTACTGTACTGATGTTCTGCAGTTTGCTCCCCCCAGGTCACATCTTAAAACAAGCTTCTACTAGCTCAGCATGTCCTTCCTGGTAAAATTTCTGAATTAAATAAATAGATAAATAAATGCCTTGCAGTCTGTGCCCTTCCAACCCAGGAGTCAAGTACTTCGCCTTCATGACACACCAGGTCACAGCCAGTCAGTGAACGATTCATTTTTGTTAGTACAGCTTTTATTGAAAAAGTATTTTCAATGGTCTACAACAATGACATCTTCAGTTAATACAATCAGGACATACTGTGGTTATACAGGAATAAACAAACACTGAGTTCTGAATGAGAGGTGACCACCTCCCCTGTGGCACAGATCGAGTGGGTCCCATTGCTGACCAATCGTTTTGCTGCACTATATTGGGGGGGGGGGATTGACCCATTCTGTCTTTTAGCTGTGCTGCGGCTGGGAGGGAGGCTACCTGGAAGGGGTAGTGGACTGCGGCAACCACCAGATAAAACTTAGGCAGGGTCCTCTTGGTATTGTTTTATTACAAGGGGTGATAAATCACAACCCCATATACCAGGTAATGATGTACCAGACAGGAGGAGGTCCCAACTGCAACACTATGGGATGACAGCAGTCACCATTCCCAGAACTATACAAAGGGGTTTAGGGTACCATGGTTGGGCCTCTGGCCATAGTGTACAAGAGCCACGAATTCCACTTGGAGGGGAAGGTTTCCGAATGGTCATTTAGAGAAAAAGTAATTTTTTCCATGGTATATATGTTTGCGCCAAGAGGACATATCTGGGGGTTGCACGGTGATCCAAAGGCAGGTAGTACGAATTTTGGCTGCTGTTAAAATACTAACAATGTATCTAGAGTTCCGGTACCTACATCCTCTCGGATACTGAGACAGCAGAAATAGTTCCTCAGAAAGGGGGAGAAGACTGCCACAGAACATGGATCACTCTCCCTCTAGTTCCTAAACAAAGGTTTCGAGTACCGGACAGGACCATATAACACATGTGTGGTGTGCCCGGCTCTCCCCACAGTTCCACCAGCTAGAAGAGTGGGCAGCTCTAAAAAGAAGGATTCTCTAAAGTGCAAACAAGCAGACCTATTAGGAGTGTAGGCGTAGAATGTGCAAAATATCAGGTGGCAGCTCCATAGGCACTGGGAACTCACAATCCGTTTGTCTGCACGTTACCACTTCATTAATGCTATTTTATTGGATTAAAAAGGAACCAGTATTCTGTCTGTAATTTTGCTTAGTACCAGTGTGACAGAGGTGTTGGAAGGTAGTGGTGCAAATGAGTGCTGTTTTTTCATTTATTGAACTGTTTAAAGCCAGTCACCACTGTTCATCATACAGCAGATGTTTGCATTTTTTTTTTTTTAATAAACTATGCATCAAGGGGGTTCCCTGCTCATCTAAAATCCAGAAGGAAACTGTAATAGGCAAAAAAAAGGTACAAACTCACAAATCGTCATCTTCAGCTCTGTCACTCCGGTGACAAACCCCTGCAGAGGACCAACTTGTGACAGGCAGGAAGTAAACTGGCGACTGGAGGAAGCTGGTGGAAGGATGCAGACTCCCTACAGAACTCAGTTTTTTCCAGCCTGTCACGTGGTACCAGGAAGGCCCTCCCATCACAATTACAATCCAGACACTTTCCATCAGGAGTGGGAGGGAGATGAAGAATATCCCGATGATGAAGATGAAGGTAACGACTTTGAAGGTCTGGATGAGCCCATTGAACCGGACATCTCCCCAGACAGACCCTCCAATGTCTGCCCTCCCAGGCTTTCTGAGTCCCCTTCAGACTACTTGTTTTACAAGAAGGTGGCTGAAACCCTCCAGCTCCCAGTGGCTGAAGCTGCTGAGGAGGAGGAGGAGGAAGAGCCTGATTTTGTAGAGATGATGGACATCCCAGAGTCCAAAAGATTGTCTATCCCTCTTCACAAGTCCTTGGGGAAACACAAAAAAGATTTTACAAACACCCAACTCCTTACCTCCTGTGGATAAGAGAATGAACAGGAGGTATATGTTATCAGGCTCGGGTACGGAGTTTTTATTCAGTCACTGCAGCCATGTTGGGCTAGTGCAGGCTGCAGCCTGTGACAGGGCTAACATTCCTTTGGCTTCACCCCCCACCCCCCCCGGACAAAGACTCCAGGAAGGTCAATGCCATGGCCAAAAAAAAAACAGTATTTGGCATCTTCTTTGGGACTCGGGCAGGCTAACTATATGGCCTACACAGCCAGGTACCAGAAGTCCAGGTGGGATACAGTTCTGGAACTGGATAAACAGGCGCCCCCCAGCTAGCCAAAGAGCTCGAGGAGGTGGCTGCTGATGGAACTGAGGCATACAAAGTACAATTTCATGCTGCTGTGGACTCCAATGATATGGCATCAAGAGTCATGGCTACATCTGTGTCTCTCAGAAGACATGCTTGGCTCAGGTGTACTAGCCTTTCACAAGATACCCATTACAGGGAAATCCATAGCCTTGGCCTGGGTAACTCTCTGTTTGGGGAACAGACAGAGACTTACATGAAGAAAATGGATGAGTACAGGACCACCTACAGGAGTGCACAGGACAAAGAGAGGCAAGCCACTCCTCAGAAGCAGCAGGCCTTTCCACAGGCCTTTCTACCAAGCTCAGACTTCCTCTTCCTTCCCACAGAGGGGGTTCTTTCGAGGGAGGTGCAGGAGGGGGATGGGCAGGGCTGCATCCTCTTTGCAGTCCAAGGCTCCTGCCAAGCAGATACCCCGATGTGTCAGCCCGGGTCGACTCCCCCATTCCAGTAGGAGGCAGGCTGGCTTACCACTTCCAGGCCTGGAAGTCTGTTACCTCAGACAAGTGGGTCCTGGAGGTAGTAAGCCAGGGACTGGCCCTCAGCTTCAAAAGGTTTCCAAAACTGAGGGCCAGGTCTTTTCCACCTGCATCCATATAACAGACCCATGCCTTAGAGGCAGAGATTTTGTCTCTTCTGGTTCTCAGAGCCATAGAGAAAGTTCCTACTCAGCAGAGGGGCAAAGGCCTGTACTCCAGGTACTTCCTTACCCCAAAAAAGACAGGAGTGTGGCGACCCATCCCAGACCCAAGGTATTTGAACAAACATCTCAAAACCAAAATTCAAAATGGTGACTCTGGGAATAATTCTTCCCTCTCTAAGGCCAGGGGATTGGCTTGCATTCCTGGACCTCAGTGATGCCTACTTCCATATTCCTATCAGGTGCTCCCACAGAAAGTACCTCAGGTTCGAGTTGCCTTCAGGCCACTATCAGTTCAGAGCCATGCCATCTGGCCTAACATCAGCTCCAAGGGTGTTCACAAAGTGCCTTGCAGTAGTAGTTGCCTTCCTCAGAAGGTAGGGTATTTCCGTTATCCCATATCTGGACGACTGGCTAATTGTAGGTCAGTCATCCGACCAGGTCAAGTCAGCTCTACAACTCACTCAAGACTTGCTCAGTTCTCTGGGATTTCTTCTCAATCTCCCAAAGACTGTTCTCGAACCAGTACAACTTCTTACTTTCATACAGATAGAACTGGATACTATCTAAGCAACGGACTTCCTCTGACAAGCGTAAAGGCCCTAACACATCCCGCGTCCTCTTTTCGGCCTCTGGTCTCTCGTCCAGGAAGGCAGTTTCTTCAACTCCTGGGCCACATGGCAGCTTCCACTGCAGTGGTGCAAGGAGCCAGATTTCAGATGAGAGGCATTCAGTTCCACTTAAGATCCTTTTGGTCTCAGAAAAGAGACTCTCACCAAATTTATTCCAGTAACTCAGACTCTAGTCCAAGCTCTCCAGTGTTGACTGGACTAGGACAACCTCAGACAAGGAGTTCCATTTGTCTCTCAAGTCCCCTCATCAGTCCTAACTGCGGATGCTTCTCTCCCAGGTTGGGGAGCCCACCTGGGAGCCCTTACAGCTCAAGGGGTCTGGTCTCCACAAGAGTCTCCTTCATATCAATCTCCTGGAACTCAGGGCAGTTTTTCTAGCCCTTCAGGTCTTCTCAGAGTCAGTCAAGGGCAATGTGATCCAAGTCAAGACAGACAACGCCACCACAATGTGGTACCTCAACAAGCAAGGCGGCACTCGGTCCACGGCCTTGTGCACAGAAGCCATGAAACGGTGATCTCTAGTCTATTCTCTTCAGACTTCCCTGATGGCAGTTCACCCTCCAGGGAAAGACAATGTACTAGCAGATGCCCTGAGCAGAATCTCCCAGGGGAATCACAAATGGTCCCTGGACCCTCCCATACTACAGGTCATCTTCTTCAGATGGGGCACTCCAGAGATAGATTGCTTTGCAGATCCGGACAATCACCAACTTCCTCTGTTTTGTTGCAGACCTCCAGTCCTGGGGACTGTTCCTCTGGATACTCTCATTCTGGATTGGAAGGCGGTTTCTCTATACCTTCCCTCCCTTCCTTCCCTCTGTTGTTCAGAGTCCTGATCAAATTCAGATCTCAACCCTGCACAGTGATACTGGCGGCTCCAGACTGGGTCATACAGCCTTGGTATCCTCTGCTGCTGTCTCTGGCAGTGTCACATCCCCTGTCTCTTCCCAAGAGATACAATCTTTATTGAACTGTTTAAAGCCAGTCACCACTGTTCATCATACAGCAGATGCTTGTCTTTTTTTATTTTTTTTTTTTAAACTATGCATCAAGGGGGTTCCCTGCTCATCTAAAATCCAGAAGGAAACTGTAGTAGGTAGAAAAATTGTACAAATTCACAAATCGCCATCTTCAGCTTTGTCACTCTGGTGACAGAGCCCTTGCAGAGGCCCAACCTGTGACAGGCAGGAAGTAAACTGGCAACTGGAGGAAGTTGGTGGGAGGATGCAGTCTCCCTGCAGAAGTCAGTTTTTTCCTGCCTGTCACGTGGTACCAGGAAGGACCTCCCAGCAGTTATGAGCCCAGAGACCAGCTTTAGGAGAGAGAAATGGTTTGACCCTTTTGGCTCTGTACACATTAGGCTTCTTAAAATGTTTTAACAGGGTTAAAATGTTTTAAGATGCAGAAACACGGCACGCGCCCACATCTATCATGGTTTGTAAGCGTGTTTAAAAACTGTGATTAAACCCTGCTAGCTACCAAGGCTTAAACACGCTTACAAAGCTAAAACAATTTAACTTTTAATACAGACAGGCGAGCTTTCCGAGCTTGGGATCGTGGTGCTTGAGAACCGTGCCAGTAAGTGAATGGGAAATCGATCCTAAAGGCATGATGAGGACGTAAGGTGACTACATTTTAAACACGCCACCTGGTGATGTGGACCGAATATCGAAGTGAATCTAAAAACATTTTCAATAACGGATTTAAACCTGACACTATAATGTGTACACAGCCTTCGTGGCACTGCTACATCAATACCAAAAGTTCCTTTCTCCTGACAAATTCTGCTCCTAGATGGGTCAGATCTTGTGGTCATGGTTCCATTCTTTGTCTCATAATCGTAAACAGCACCTTTCTCAGTGCTGCAAACAACTAAGAGGAAGCTCCCTTCCCTTCCTTGGTGGGGGCATACAGAAAAAAGTGCAACAGAGGAGCTCCCACGGAGGTCAGGGAGCTTCCTCTTTTCTAATTATGATTTTTTTTAAACAGCAAGAAAGTTTCTCTTTAGTAGTGGTTTGTCCTCCTCTCCCTATCACTTCCTCCATGGTATATCCTGCGTTCTTTGCTTGGTTCTCTTTCTTTCCAACGTATTTTCTAAGTAAGCTTTTAGACACCTCATCCCATAAGCTTGGCTATCACTTCTATGATGATACCTGAAATATACACCTCTTTTGACACTTTCCCTCTTCCTCTGTCTTGCCCAGGGCAATGCATTTTTCAGTAACAATTTCCTCCAACTAAATGGAGGCAGTATAGCGCAACGGTTTAAAGCTCTGAGCTGTAAACCTGGAGACCTGGGTTTGAATCCCACAGCCCACACTTGCATACTGTGTGATCCTGGCCAAGTCACTTAACTTCCTTGTTCTCCCTGGTCAAACCTGTAAAAAAGCTTTAGCTTAGTGTGTCTTTCCTAGTTAAAAAAATAAATAAATAAATAAAATGTTTCTAAGACTAAAATGCTCCATTTGAAAAAGAGAAGGTGTTTCAATCCAGACTCCCTCACCTCCACTTTCCCTCTTGGCTCAAACATCACCTCAGCCTTTTCAATCTGCACAGGGTATTAAATAGCTGGTATAGCACAGCAAAACGAGGTAATGATAACCATTTTCAGAAATGCTTAGCAGTAGACTACTAACCATTTTTTGAGCGAGTCCATGACAAAACATTGATAAAACGATATCATTTTTTTTTTTATTTTGCTCATCAGTCTGTGCCAAGTGCTATGCATTTTCACAAGTGATTAGCGCTTTCCCACGTCAAACTGCTAAGCAGTTTTTTTTAACTTATTTAAAACCTGTCCCTGATGCAACTTGTATATTCTACTCAGCCCTGAACTTTTCTTCTCCTCTTGCATCTCCCATATCTGAAAAAAACTCTAACATCTTTGTAACCCTGCCCATATATGAAAATGACATACTCACCCTAAATATCTTAATCATTCATTACCAGTGGGTCTGTGCCGGAGGAACTAGGACCCCACAGGAGCAAAACTTTTAACAGCTTTCAGCTAGGAGGCCAACGCTAGTGATGGCGCTACCCACGAGGTTGATGCATGATGTGGCACTCGTGGACTGGCCAGTAACCGATGCAGACCCCGATTACCTCAGTTCTGTTCACCAGGAGAGGAAGAACGTGGGGGGGGGGGGAGAGTGGGGGGTACAATTGTCAACTCAAGGGACAGAACAAAGGATATAGAATATAAAAGGAATGAAACAATAAAAACCCAGCTACCAGAAAAGAGAAGAGAATACTAACACTAACTACCACCCTACTTCAATCCTCCCTCCCCTCTCAAAGGCTTTGGAGCGTATCGTATCAGACCAACTACCCGATTATCTTGAGAAATACCAGATCCAATGCCCACAACAACATGGTTTTCAAAAAAAGGCACACAGCACCACCACAGCTCTGCTAGAATACACTGGCTTCATACATAGTGCACTTGACCAGGGTCACCTAGTGGGGGCGATATAGATCGACCTCACTAAAGCTTCTGACATGGTCAACCACTCCATTCTGCTTGACACACACTCTGCCACCAGACTCTCTAATGATGCTATAAGATGGTTCAAAAGTTACCTTGGTTGCAGATCCCAACAGGTCAAAATAAATGGAATTCTCTCAGACAGACAAGTGCATTCTGGTGTCCCACAAGGCTCGATCTTGGGCCACTTATTTTTCAGTCTTTTTCTCAACGGCCTCCCTCAGGCCAGCACTGACAACATACTACTATACACGGACAATGCCGTAATCTTCACTAGTCAACCTGATCCACACCCCATAGAACCACAACTCTAGCACAATTTCTCAGCTGTTGAGGCGTAGTTCGCTAAGCACAAACTCCTTAATTACAAAAAGACAAAAGCCATGCTGTTCTCAAACCTGCACAATAAACATAAATCACACCAGTTAACCATTCTTAACAGCCACAGCGCCCATCCAGAGCAGCTCCAGAACTTCAAATATCTTGGGATAACCCTTGACAGCTCCCTGTCCTATGCCATCCATGTTGATCATGTCGCAAATGTGGTTAATACCAGGACTGATCTCTTATATAGGCATAGACGCTGTATGACCCCAGACGCACTTCAAATAGCAGCCAATAGCTCTATATTATCTAGCATTGACTATGGAATAGTTGTATACAGTGCAGCAACAGACAACTCTCTAAAGGATAAATGGCCCTTAATAAAATGTGCAGGATAATTACGGGAACACACAGACTCACCCATACTTGTGACTTGTATGTGCAGACTGACTGGTTGCACCTCAAGGGTAGGATAAAATAACAGATCGGTCTCCTACCAAACAAAACCTGCCTTGGCCTAACACCCAACCCCCCACTCCACCCGGTCATCCAGAAACTCATTAAACTAGGGACTAACCCCCACTGAACTCGAGGCATAGCAAGACGGACTTATCAAGTCCCTTTTTGGCATACCTCACAGGCGCAGTGATTCTTCACATACCAGGTGCCCAGTTGGCTAAATGACCTCCCGTATGCCATCTTGGATCAGCCTAAGATCGGCCCTTGAGTCAACTCCACCAACACCCCTCCACACTTAGCAGTTGTGACTGCCATCGCTAAGCTGTCTCACCCCTAGCCAGCCTAAGCCTATGATTGGCCCTTAAAGTGTAAACTCCGCCTATCACCTCACTGCACTTAGCAGCTGTGACTGCCCACCCTAATTTGTCACACACATCCCAACCCCCTCCGCTCCTAGCTGTTAGTACCGTCACCTCTAGTAACCCACTGCCCTCCCATCCCCTACCCCAGCTCTCCCCCCCTGCCCTTCTGTTAACCCTCCCCCATATTCCACCCCTCTCCTCATCAACAAGGCCAACTTTGGCTGCTTCTGACTACCTATTATTCTCACACTACTTCATCTTTTTGTTATGCTCAAATCTACTACCACGGTTATTGCAATGTTTTTGTCAGATTGCTGTGTCTATTGTTGTTTCTCTTTTGACGTGGAACCTTTGTAAAAGAGCCAGAGAGGAACCTCAAGGATCGGAGGTGAAAAGGGTTCCTAAGAATGGAGAGGAACGGGAATGGAGAAGAACCCAGACTTGGTACTCTACAAGGGGAGCAGACTAACAGGGAGGAGTAAACCCCACTACGTAAGTCGAGAAGTAAAAACCTGAGAGAATGGAAGGACGTTGCTTCTGCTTTTTTTTCTTTGCTGAACAACAGAACATTTCCCTCCTAATTCTTGGAGGGCTATGAAAGGAAAAGAAAAAAGGGGAACGATAATACTGGAGCCAGGCTGTCTGAAAGGCTAAAAGCAGGAAGTTCTATGGAGAAGTAAAAGTGGGTGTGTGTTTGTGTGGCCAGCGTTTGGGGGGCTGGGATAAGGAGTTAGCCGACTCCTCTTCCTTTTGTACAAGTTCTTTTTTTTGTTAATAAAAAAAAGGAAAAAAGGAATGAGGGAAGAAGGCATAGGACCCCTTATGCCAAATAAAGTTTGGCAGATGGCGTTGATAAAGAAAACAAGAGAAATAAAGCAGATCTGGTGAGGTTCCCTCTTAAAAAAGGGACTGTCAAGCTCCCCTTTCTTTATTTTGTCCCCCAACCTTTTTGGGGGGGGGAAGCCCAGATGTGAACTAAAGACTCTCAACTGCGCACCCCCAGCTCCAAATCAAGGAGAAGCAAGGGGCCAAACAAAAGAAAGGGAATGAGAGAGAGACAGAGAGAGACAGAGTGAGCTGCCCAGATGCCCGGTCAATAGCGGGAGTGGGTCTGAGTACCAAGCTTTACCATCCAGTGGGTGGTGCTTGCTCACCCTGAGGAAAATTAATTATTCCCTCGCCCTCCTGTGAAAGAGAACCACGAAGAGGCTGAGACACCTCACAGGAGAGGCACAACATGTTGCATGCTACAGAGAAAACTCTACAACCCCAAGCATCACATTCCTCAGAGTCTGACTTTAGGGGATGGTTATGCACTGGGTGCCTATGTCTAGGAGGTGGACCCCAGGACAGGGGTGTGGCACGGCTCCTGGAGACCCCAGGAGTGTGCAATACCTGTGCTGGGTGTCCCTTGGAGCCAGATATGAGGCAGCAGGGAGGAGCCAGACATCTCTATACACCTCCTCAAAAGGTCTAGGCCACGGAGGTATAACCATTGAGTCATAACTGTACTCTCCAATGAAGGAAAGTGTCAGACTGACAGAACTGCAGCCTGAAAAGTGGTCAATTCGCAGTTCTCTCTCATCATCCCCAAGAGGAAGTGCTGGTACAGAGTGTGCTCAGCCTTAGAGATGTGTAGGGACACATCCTTGTCCTCAGAGGAAGAAGATGAAGAAGATGGTGAGCTGAACCTGGGGCAGCAGTACTGGGGTTTCAGGTTGGAAGATGGCCTGATCTAGTGACCTGATGTATACTGAGAGCGCACTCGCCGATGCACTGAACTGCTCCCAGATCAGAGCTCCTGAAGGACCTATAATGCCAGGAAAAGAGGGTGGAGGAGGCAGGGGAGGAGGAGGAGGATCTTAACGGACCAGGCCAGATCATCTGCCAGGGCTGCAAGAACGTACCGGGGACTTTGCTCGAGGGGAGTGCCTAACAGACTCGCCCACCACAGAGTGCTCAAACACAGAGGAATGGTCCAGGTGGTGCCCTTGGGGGGAATTCCCCAGACAGAGAGACTGGAGTCATAAAGGTCCCACAAGGTGGCTCCTATCCCTCAACGACAGGCCCAGACAGTTCCAGTAGGGCCAGAGGACTCGAGTCGGTACTACAACTCCTACCATAACTGCCACTTACGCTGGGCATGGAGTGAGCTGCCGAATGATATCTGCCAGCTACCACTTCACCTGAAAGGGTTCTGCCCCTTGGGCTAGACCTCAAAGCAGGCTCCACGGCTCTCACCAGAGCTGAAAGAGGGGCAGCACCAGGGATGGCACTGGAGCCCTTCTTGGCATTGCAGACAGCTCAAAAAACCCTTCCAGTGCCAGAAACGGCACTAGGGCCTTCCCCGGTGCCACAGACTGTGCCAGAAAATGAAATGGGGAACAGCACAGATCCCAAGTTAGGCCTTAGAACTAGGTCCAGAAAAGCCCCCATCAGAGCCTGGCAGCCAGCTGAGATCATCCCAGTCAACATCCTCCAGGTCTTCTGACTACTCGGGGGATGAAATCCAGAAGACCACCAGGGGGCATCCGACTCCACGAGCTTTCCCTCTCCAAGCAATGCAAGCGGCTTCAGGAGGGGACTCGGTCTTGCAGTCCACCCCACTCACTGGCACCGGCCTTAGTGCCAGGGGCCGAAGTGGTGCCAGACCACAACTCGAAGGACCCCACGGGTGTAGGCCCAGCATATAGCTCCGACCTCGGCAACAGGAGTGTCTGTTGCCCCAAAGGGGCCACAGACTGGGAGAAGTGTGCAACCAGTCTCCCAAGGGGGTCAACTGTCCCACAGAACCCCATGCCTAGGCTCTCCTTCTCAGTGAGGCGAGGACTAGGAGAAGCCTGGTCTCCCTCAGTATGTACAGTACTGGGGAGGGGCCCAGGGGAAGAGTCCTGTGACCTTACCTTGGAGCCCTAGTGTAGTGCCTGCCTCCAAAGGTGGTGGGCGACCCACCCACCTCATCACACACAGTTAAGGAGTGTGGCAGTCCACTGAGAAGCAGGTGTCACAGTGGTCCATGTCATGGTCATCTCCAAGACAGGTCCAGCAATAGCCGTAACAGTCCCAAGCAGACACAGGCCTCCCACAGGGGCACCTATACATGGGGGGGGGCACAGAAATACTACAGCATTGGGCTGAACAGCGATGAACTGAGTGATGCAGCAAGGTAAAGAATCACTCCCACAGAGTTGCAGCCTCAGTGGGAAAAACAGAACTGAGGTAACCGGGGGCCAGCATTAGTTACTGGCCAGTCCTCGAGCACCACGTCATGCGTCAGCCTCATGGACAGCGCTGTCAGCAACATTGCCCCCCCCCCCAGCTGAAAGCTCTTAAAGCTTTGCTCCCACAGGGTCCCAGTGCCCCCGGCACAGACTCACTGGTAATGAATGGTTAAGACTGATTCAGAAAAGCTCCAACACTTCCTGGATCAGCCTCCAGAGGAAATCCTTATTCATGTCTTCATCTGTCTCAACTATTTTAACTACCTGCTCTTGGACCTTCCTAAGTCCCAGCTTTTAAGACTCTAGCATGTCCAAAACACCATGACTCCCTTCATACTCACACCAAGAAACGTGCCCACATTACCTTTCTACTGTGTGAACATCACTGGTTCCACATCTCCTCCCAGATTATTTTTAAGAATTACTTCCCTGTTTTCAAAATCCTTAACTGGCTTGCTCCCACCCATCTCGTGGACCTGGTCTCCCCATTCACTCCCTCTCACTCTCTCTCTGCTACTGCCACTCTTATACTGACCATCTCTCTACTCATTATCCAACCTGTCCACTGCAGATGGCAAAGCCTTCTCTTCCACTGCTCTGGCATCTGCAACAGGCTACCTGTAACTCTTTACCTAACCACTTCCTTTCCCTCCTCAAGTCCCACCTAAAAAAAAAAAAAAAAAAAAAACTTTTTCGCCATAATTCCTTTTCCTTTTTGCTCTATCGTAATTTCTTTTTCCAGTTAGCTTATTCTGGCTACCCAGTTGCCAGCTCCTTCGGCTGGCCCTACCTACTGTACACTTGCAGCCATCTTAGCCTACCAAGAGCCTGACACTGTACCTTCTGTTAAGTTTTGCTGTTGTGTATACTGTAGCATATTGTTCTGCTTGTATTCCCTATTTTTTGTATACAGCATTGTCTGTATACCGAAGCATTCTGAGGTACATATTTTGAATGAGAGAAACTCAACAACAATGTATTATATTGTGATGCTGTAACAGAGCTCATCTAAAAAGTGATCATCCATTCAAAGGACCTCAGTGACTGAATCACGTGATCTACCATCATGCTGCTTCTGTCTGCAAGCTTACTGGGACTAAAAGGGCAACTAAACTGAGACAGCAGAAAGTACCCCTCTCTCACAGTCTCGACACTGGGCCAGTTAGCACCGGCGTAAAGATACTAAAGAGTGACAACAGTGAGCGGCATTTCTCTATACTGGGAATGCATTTTCTACAAAAGTAAGCAAAAGGGGTGCTATCAGTGTTCTTTTCATACAGGAAATTACAGATACACATGCCTTGAATCTATGGAGCACAGATAATCCCATAGAAACATGTCACTGGGTATGAAGGAAAGTGACAATCTGGAATTTTGTTCTTTCCCGCAAAACAGATTGCATTTCTTGAGGTCTACAACACCAACTGTCTTGGGAACGAAGCAGATTTAGTTCAGGCCCTGTACTACCCGAGTTAGCAGAACCTCTTGTATCATTTCGATGTATTTTGAAATGATTTCTGTGAAGAACAGCATCCTTCTGTATTGTTCCCTTGAGTTCAGCTGCTGGTCAATTCCTGAGCTGGGTTGGTTCTAAAAAAAAAAAAAATATAATCTACAAAGTACCCTAATGAAACAATTTTGAGGTTTTATGATCTTTTGCTAACAACATTTTTTTTTCTTACTAACTTTATACCACCAAGTCTCAAAATCTTACACTGAGAACTAAACGTGTAACACTTTGTTCTACTTGATAAAAACCCCAAACCTTTGATTTGACACCTACGGTTCCTATCACAAAATCATACCTGCTTCTCATAATGAGACCAGCTATTACACTAACTCGGATACCTCATCACAGGAAGCAGTACAACCACTACCAGCTGTTTTACTAGACTTTTGATCACAGAACAAATTTCCATTCAGTTCTAAGAAATACTTTACAATGCCAGAAAGGATGTCTTTGTCTACCTTGTGTTAACCTTTAATTGGCCAACGCATTAAGACCCAACCTCAAATTCTCACACAACACAACATTCATATCTAAAATATTCCTAGCTGCAAGATTTACAATATGAAAAAGAAAGCAACCATGGGCAACTAAAGTTGACCAACCATCCCACTACCACCTTTGCTACAGCAACCGGACACAGTAACAGAGACAATTAGAGACAGAAGAAGACCAACTGCGTCTGTTCTGCCATGTTGACCTACTGTATGTTACTCTAACTAAAACGTCCCCTCAGGTGTTTACCCACTCAATTCATCCCTCTTGCTTGTAATAATCCACTTAAAGTGAAAATGGGAATTTTTTAAAATCAGGAAAGGCACACTAAGCCGAAGCTCGTTTCCAGATGTGACCTGGCAGCACAAGGAAGTTAACTGACTTGCTCAGGGTCACACAGTATGCAAATGGGGGCTATGGGATTCAAAACCAGGTCTCCAGGTTTGCAACTCAGTGCTCTTAACCAGTACACTATACCGCCTCCTAAAGATGTCCTAGTGTGTTTTTAACCCTAGAAACAGAATTTGACCCAGCAGTTCCAACATTAATTTAAGAAGGAAATGAGGAGACACTTTTTCACAGAAAGGGTGGTGTCAAAGTGGAATGAACTGCCGGAGGAGGTGGCATCATTAAAAACTGTGGGAAGATTTAAAGGCGGGGGTGGACAGGGTAAAAGGAGAGTGGCAGCGGAAGGTAGGAAGGGATGGGGAAGAGAGGCTGGGGGGTAAGGGGAAGGTGGGCAGCTCCAGTAAAATAGACTGGGCTGCACACTCTAGCAGACTTGATAGACCACTACAGCCTGTTTCTGCTGGCAATTTTCATATGTTCATCTTAACCACATTGTTGGACATGTCTATTCCACACATCCACCACATATTCTATGGAACTTTTTCTTCCTGATGTTTTTTTGAATTTCCCCCCTTCCCACCTTGATATTGTGCACCCTGGTTAAATTAATGTACTGTTCCTCAACCTAAACAGCTCTGCGGAATTCACCTTGATGAACCCTCATATTAGAGGATCCAGAAGTTCAGTCAGCCAACTGGTGTGGTGGTAGTGCTACTGCCCACTATGCTGGCAACCCAGAATCGGGAGCGATCTCAGGTTACTGGGTGGGTGGGTGGCTGGGGGGAGAAGATCAACCATCTGACAGCCTGCTCTCCTCTCCTGGGGAGGGAGGGTCGCCGTTTTCACCAAACTGTCACCAGATGGAGGCCTGGTGGCAGTGCGGGATTGAAGTGGCAAAGATGGGAGGGAGCTACGGGACTCTGCAGCGTGCTTGTGTATCAGCATACACATGCTGATGTGTGCGCCCCAGCACTGGGGAGGGAGAAAATGGAGGAAAAAATCTTGGCGAGGCAGGCGTGCATGATGCCCAGCATGCCAGTCCACCACCCGCTCCACCACCAGGACCCAGCCAGCCAGACCGCTGAATTCATCTCTCGAGGGTGGGGCAGTGGCCCTCCTCCTTCTGACCCTGCCTCGGAGGGATATGGGGGTCCTGGACTGTGGAGTTAAGCCTGGAGCGGTGACAGACAGCATGGACAGGACGAAAGGAGACCCAGCCTGCCATGACCAGGACAGTATAAACACTTGAATTAAAAAAAAATAAATACAGACCCAGGAGTTCATTTCCCCAGAAAGGTCACAATATTTCTTTCTTGCTATTTGTGGTTCAAATGTCTGGCAGAGGTTAATATTAACAACTTAATTCCATGAAAATTTATGAAAATCTCTATCCCATCTATGAGATTCAGAGCTGATCAACAAATTGTTACAGATGGAGGAAAACTCGTACCACCGGAAGGTGTTTGGATGCAGAAGAAGTGTTGAAATCCAAATTATTTTAAATCAATATTCTGACTTGTTTAGCATCTCATCCATCTAGATAGGATAAAACCAAATCAAAACACTGTAAGAATTCTTTGAAAATTTCTGTGAAAAATGTCCTGCCCCATGTCCCACGTTTGTTAACTAACTTGTTTGGATTTGGAAGTCTTGTTACTTTTCCTTGCTGTATACTGCCACAATCTGTACCTATGCAGCCCTTTCTATTTCTGCTATGTATCCTAAACATTTGCACCATGCATCCTAAATGTTTGTCCTATGTACCCCTAAATGTTTGAGTACTGTATCTATTTCTGTAACTAATTCTGGGTCACTTTGGAAACAAGACTTGTAGTTCCATTGGGCCTACCCTGTCACCAAAAACATAAAAATAATCTCATAAAAAAAAAAAAAAATGCACCACTGCGCATCAGTGTGCCAAGTTGATGCCCCTGTACAAGTCACTGCTGAGGCCACACCTCAAGTGTTGTGTACAGTTCTGGAGGCCCCATCTATGAAAGAACATAAGATAGGGTAGAGGTGGCACAAAGGAGGGCTACCAAAATGGTGTATGGCCTGCATCTAAAGTCCTATGGGGGAAAGGCTAAGGCCCTATCCACGCTGTCATGGGGTTTTCAAAATGTTTTCTAAAACATTTTTATTTCTGAGTTTGAGCACGGTTGTTGGAGTGTGCACAATGCGCTCCAACAACCATGATTGCCTGCTTGAGTTCCCAGGCATGATGCAGCAGAACCACAAAGCAAATGGTGCCACAATGCATGCTGGGATACTCGTAACGAGACATGGTAATGGATCGGGAAGAAAATTGAGCCATGTTGTTCAAGGGCTCATTGCGGACTTGTTGGTATGTATAAGTCCTCCTCTTTTGTTCATGCCAGCATTGTAGGGCTGCAGAAAAGTTATGGAGGTTGCCTTAAACCATGTTACAGCACGGTTTGCATCCACACTACTGTTAACACGGTTTAAGGCAACAGTTTTGGTCTGAAACTGTGCTCAAAATCTGCTCCAATCAGGTTTCAAGCACGGTTTTTGAACATGGTTTACAGTGTGGGTGTGAACAATGTTTGCCATTCTTGTAACGTTACCAACTGCCGGTAACATTACAAGAACTCCAATGTGAAAAGGGCCTAAAGGATTTAAGTATGTACTCCCTGGAGGAAAGGAGGGAGAGGAGGTATGTGACAGAAACATTCAAGTGCCTCACATGTATAAACAAGGTACAAGAAGGAAGCGTTTTCCAACGAAAAAGAGGCTTGAGGACAAAGGGTCACACTATGAAGATAGAAGGGGAGCGGCTTAGAGGAAATAGGAGGAAAACCTTCTTCATACAGAGGGTGGTGGAACCACGGAACAGCATAATGGCGGAGGTGGTGGGGCCGAAACGGTTACAAAATTCAAGAACGCATGGACTAGACACAAAAGGGGGGAGGGACTGAGTAGGAACTGCGGTGTCGCTATAGGTAAGGTAACAGGGCAAACCTGGTGAGCCAGGAGGCCCTTATCTGCCAACAGCTTCTATGTTTCTTAGGGCTGTCTCCACACCAAGTAAAGACTCACTTCTAGCAGGATATTTTGGTTAAATAGCAACTTTCTTAAAGAATGTATCCCCAAAGTGCTTTACCAAGCCATATGTAGGATATTAGTGCTGCTTGGATTATGGTACAGTCATTTGCAGCTCTGAAGCATTCATATCTATACAAATTCATGGACAACTCTATAATAACTTGTTCTGTGGATGGGGAAATGTTAGCCAGGACACTGGCGCATAATTCCCTGCTCAAATGTAGAGAGACAAGAGATCACTTACTCCTGCCTAGACAACCACAACAGCATGAGGAGACAGCCTCAGTTTTAATGACAAGTCATGTTTATACAGCTGCAGCACTATAACATTTGCACTGCTCCACTCCTGCTGCAGTCTCATCAGCCGGGCCAATTAACTGTTCACACAGCTCTCCCTCGTGCTGATGCAGGCTGCACCCAAGAGGGTTGTGGGTCCAGGTTGGGGAGCAATGGAGGAGTCAGAGTGTTTTTTTTTTTGTTTGTTTTTTTTTTTTTTTATAAATCGGAGTGAGTTTTGTACAACTGGAGCGAGCATCACAGCACATTTACACCGCCACATAATGTGCTCACGTCAATAAATGTACCCACTCCTGCGCTAATGCAGAAAACGGATCCGAAGCACTCCTAGCACTGTCCGGCGAGTGTCGTCACTGCTGACTTTGCAGAATATCAACCCATGCACACGGGTTGATGTGCTGCAAAGCTGGCAGTGTAAACATGCCTTTAGTTTCTTGTACATCTTTTCTTTTTGGGTCTGTGTTCCCCCACTTATAGATTTATAGTACAAGGGTCCTAAACAAATCCATAGGAGTCCCATTAAGGGAGGAATACTTTATTTGTATGGAAATGACGATCAAATAACCAATTTAAAAAGTTTGGGTGACAAACTGGTCATCTTTGGACTCTGCTCCTCTGATCAAGAGTCTCAAGCAAAATCCAGGCATCCTGGGAACTTTAAATTATTAATGGGTAAGCAGAAGCTCTTACAACTCATCCGAAGGATTGCACATCCAAAAGGACAGCATTTCCCTAGCACTGACCAATGCCAGCAATATCTTCTTAGCATTGGACATTTTCATCGTTTGTAAAGCTGGAACAAAATATTTGAAAAAAGCATACTCTAGCAGACAGTTCCTTAAATTCAGACCAATTTATTAGAGAGGTTTAACCACACACTGATACCTGTTGTATTTAGCAAGCGGTTTCAGTCATTCTTTAATTATAACATGAAAAACTAGTTTTTGCTCTCCAACTTCCCATTTTACAGAGACACTTGCCCAATAAAACATCAGTAATTTTTCACGATCATTATATTAAAAGATAACAGAAGTTATTTCTAGAAACAGATTCAATTATTTTTACAGGATACAACAGTAAGCTGAAAAACAACTTATGTTGGCTCTGTTAACCCTGACATTACCCAGCCTACGTTAGAGTGCCTCTGGGTTCTATCTAGCACCAGGGGATCAGACTACATATTGTACATGCCTTTGTTGCATCCAGACTGGACTAGTGCACCACTCTTTATCAAGGGTTATTTGGAGGTCTGCTGTGCTGCCTGCTGCTGGCTCAGAACGCAGCAGCCCTGCAGAATGCTGGGACCACACAATCTTATATCACACCAGTGCTGTACGATCTGTACTGGCTGCCAAGTCAGTGGTCTATCAAATTCAAAATAGGCTTGTTAACTGACAAGGCCCTGTACAGTTTGGGCCCTAGCTACCTGGAACTGTCCGTATAAACTCCTGTCTGACCACTGTGTCACACCATGGTGGATATGCTCTGTGTCCTATGCTCACAGTTAAAGTTACCTAGGGACAGAGCCTTTGAGGTAGCTGCCCCTTTGGCTTGGAATGCTCTACCATTCGGAGTCCACAACATCTCCTAGGTGTAGAGTTTCGAGAAGGCACTTAAGTCTCGTCTATTCAACCCTGCCTGCAGTAATCCATTTTAATTCAATTCTGTTGCATGGTTTCAGATTTTACTTATTGTTTGTTCTATGACTTGCTGCATTCCTGCTGAGCATGAATTTTCACTGTATTATATTATACACATGCACTTTATGAGAGATATGAATAATTTTTCACTTTTTTTAATTTTTAATCAATTGAATTTAGCGTGTGACACTAGGGGGTGCTGAAATGTCTGTTCCAGTCTGCCTACAGATGGTACACTCCTGCCAGCGAGGTCTGTCTTAACATGTTACCATGCTGGGAGTCTAAGTCATTTTATTCTTTTTAATGTGGTGGAGTAATCTGGGAGTCATAGTCCAAGTGGGGAAGCAAAATTCCTCTAGCAATGGCCAGCCTGGTTTTTAGGGGACAGACACTGTTGTAATCTATACATCACAGCTAACTTGTATGTGCATCACAAAGGTGAGAAAGGACCATCTAGGTGGATACCAAAGTACTTAAATACATGAATTTGCTCCAGGAAAACATCATTCAAGTCTTGGATATGTAAAGTTATACCAGGATTGTTCAGTTGGCTTTTAGAGCCGAACATCATGACTTACTATTTTCCACCGCTGTACTGAATGAAAATGTCTATTAAGAGTATCAGGACATCAGCCTACATCAGAATACGTACACTTAGAAAGTAAGAGGGTTGCAAGTTTACAAAATGAGTCAATTTAAAAGAGGTCAAGAAATGAGCATCGTGAAACTCCATCCATTACTGGGAGTGATTTGGTTAAAATATTGTTCCGATGTACCTATTGGAAATTGGCTAAACAGTTAATCAATGAGTCTCTGATTGGCAGAATTGGAGATACCAAGCTAGACAATTTCTGTAGCAAAAGACTATGATCAACCAGATAAAATGTCTTAGTTAGGTCCACAAGCATGGCTCCTGTGAGCAAGCCTCTGCCAGTGGATAAGCTCACATGGTCTATGAACCTAATGAAGGCAAAACGTATGCCATGGTCTTCTCTCTAAGCCATGTTCCACTTGCACTGATAGACTGCTGTTTCAAGTAGTTTAGTTAGGCATGAAAGGATTGAAATAGAGCAATAATTGTTCACAATAGTGGGACTGCCACTTTTAAAGGTGGGGAAACCTTAGCTAATTTTCCCAATATTAGACATAGTTTGAGTTGTTAGAGAGAGAGATTAAATAAAATGTGAAGGTATCATGCATACACAAGACTTCAGCAGTTTTTTTAAGTGCGTAGTGCTCAATAAGCAGGATTAAGGGGGAGGTATGTGCATTCTTTTGTAGTGAGGACTTTGTGTTACAAGTTGCATGACTGTATCCAACACATAGACAAATCTCTTTTGAACTCTGGTAGCTTTCCAGTAAGGGCCCATAGCCTCTCAGATAGGACACTAAAAATATTAAAACTGAATTTTTTGCCCTTGACATCAGAAACAGTGACCATGCATGATCAAATGTCTTCTCTGAAAAATTCAGATTCCGGCTTTTTTAATATGGCCAAAATTAAGGCTGAACCTGGGCTCCTTGAAACCTATTCACACGTTCCAACAGCTACAAAGAACTGCCAGCCCCGTGGAAGAGTGGCGAGGCATACACTGAACATTCTGGGTATCGAGGGTTGCGTCCCAAGCCAGGGAGGATTAGCATGAAGACCAGAAGGAAGGTGAAAGAGAATCTGGGAGGAAGGCTTGCTGCACATCACTCCAAGAGAGGTTCCTGATGGTGGTTAAGTGACAGCGTAAGTGACCACACACCACTGTGCACTCCATCCCAGGCACAATTCAGGGTCACTGCAGTGGCTGAACAATCCATCAGTCACCCAGTTGGCTACGCGAATACCAGGCTCCTGAGTTTGCTCCTGATTTCACGTCTCTGGCACGAAAGATGATGCACTGCTTAGATGAACCATCCCAATGCAATTATTAGTGGCTGAATTTTCTGTATATGGGCAAGAATCTCAATTGAAACCGAAAACAATCCATTTTCCACTCATGTAAAAAGACCAACTTTCCTCTCTAGAAATACAGTCATTAACTAAATGTAGTGCTGTATATGTATAAATGTCACTGTTAGCTGGGTAAACATAAGTTTGAGAGAGTGTGTTGCGTCGGGGAGGAGGGTAGATGACTACAATTGCGCAAGAACTTACCATAACAGCAGATCTTCAAAAGAATCTCTTGCGGCAGGTCATAACATGTAGGAATGTCCAGCCGCAGGCATCATTTCCTCCAGATGATTTCTCAGCAGTGGGCCTGGGACTGCTCCTGACAGCACCATGTGTTGTGTCCTGACACGCAGAAAAGGGGGCAGTCCCAGAAGCTCCTCGGTTCTTTTCCACCTTAGTGACCAAAATGAGAATATAATCTAACCGGCCTCTGAGGGGAACTGAGGAGGGAAAAGCAAGCAGCCTAATATATTTTTGGAGAGAATAGGAGCATGTCACCCTCCTAAAGCAAGGGGGATGGAGGGAGGGCAGCATGACTTGCTGCAACAGATTCTAAGATCTACTGTTACAGGAACTTACGCAGCAGTACTATCTTCTTTGAGGAAATCTCTTGTAGCATGTCACTGTGGAAGTTCGTGTGGGAAACAACAACGCAGACTCAGAGATTTTCAGCTTTAGAACACACTTGGAAGACGGTGTGAATTTTATTTTCAAAGAACAAAAACTCTAAAGCTGTTAACATAGCAATGTTAAATAAAATAAACAAAAAGGAAAATGCACTCTAGAAATAAAAATACAACTATTCAGTTTCAGCACAACCCCAACCTTGGTTTTGTTGCCACAGAGAGGGAGGTTACACTTTTCAAGCTTAAGTGTTTCCACCATCTTCTGTGCTAACAGGTGACAGTACTTTCCCTGCTGCTACCTAAGACTTATATGACTAGCTAGAGTTCCAGAGGTATTATATACAGGTTTTTAGTGATGTCAGTCGGTCAGCTGACCCGCCCCCATTCTAATAATATAAACTCTATACTAATACATTTATTTGGGGGAAATCGGTCAGACCAAAACATGAACAAATCCCCATACAATGCGTACCTTTACTTTGTACCTCCAGAAACTCTTAGGATTCAGATATTTTGAAGGATAATTACTTAATGGTCATCTGGGTGTCATGGCTACGCCCCCCTGGACAGTATTATGGACTGTCCATGACCTCTACTATGTATAGAAATTAGCCTCTTTTAGACCCCACTTTTCCCTAAGGTGCAGACTCATACTAGAATTTCAGGTAAGGAACAGAACCTTCTTTGTTCACAATAAAAGCTTATTTCATAAAAAAGAAAACAGTCTGTGTTCTTCAGATATCTCGTGTCTATATTTATTTAGGCTTCGGACACTGTGCAAGAAATAAAATATGTATCGTAGCAGCCAATGGCTGCCTTTTCCCTTTGGGCCCATTTGTGACTAGGGAGATGAAAAGCCCTTTATTTATTGCAACCTTGCAATTGACAAGCATCTAACAGCACTTTCTGTTATATGTAAGAGACATTTCTGGCTCTTTCCCCCAAAATCTTTGTCCCCATGACAGCTTCTCCCTTACTCTACACGTCGGGACAGAAACGCTACAATTCAGCACCTTCGCTTGCTTCCTCTCGTACACTCGCAGGCTTTGCTGCACATTTGTGCAACCACGAGCAAGCGGCACTAATGCGAGGGTATCCTTCACAAAGACACAGAGGGTGTAGAGAGTCCAGAGGAGGGCTACCGAAACGGTGCAAGGGTTGTACAAGAAGCCATATGATGAGAGGCTGTGGGATCTCAACATGTACTCCCTAGAGGAGAGTGACAGGGGACATGACCGAGACCTGTAAGTACCTTAACAGGAGTGAACAAGGCGCAAAAGGGAATTGTCTCTTTCAGAGGAGGAAAAGCACCAGGACAGTATTTTAACTCGTAAAGCCCAGCTTGTAACTCCAATACGAGCCTAGCGGCCACTCAGCGCTACAGCCCCACCCCTAAAATAGCCAAATGATGATGTGAAGTAAGGGACAGGGCTGCAGGCAGTCTATGGAGCTAGTAATGGAATTGGGGGAGAAGGCTGCCTAAAGGTACTGAGGTTATCTTTGCAGGCATGTATACCCCATGCATGTATACATATCTGCAAAGATAACCTCAGTACATTTAGGCAGCCTCCCTCCCCTGATTCCATTACTAACTCCACAGACCGCATGCAGCTCTGTCCCCTACTTCACATAATCATTTGGCTATTTTAGGGGTGGGGCTGCAGTGCTTGGCAGCAGCTCAGCTCATTATTTTGTTTTTGGTGACCGGGTAAGCGCACTAAACATACGTATAGTGCAGTGGTTTAAGGCTCTGAGTTGCAAACCTGGAGACCTGGGTTTGAATCCCACAGCCCCCACTTGCATACTGTGCCACCCTGAGCAAGTCACTTAACTTCCTTGTGCTCCCAGGTCGCACCTGTAAACAAGCTTTCAGCTTAGTGTGTCACTCCTGGTTAAACAAACAAAAAAAAAAAAATAAACAAACAAAATGCCTATTTTCAGGAACGAACCGGGAGGGTACAGGTTAGAATACAAAAATATCAACAATATATGCAGTACAACAATGGATGACAGAGGGTACAAGTCAAATACAGTTCATCAGTGCACTGAAATACAGGGTGAAACAAAAGGATATAAAGTACAAGAGCAAAATTCAGCAAGAACAATACACAATCATAAAAGAAAAATTGTATTTCAAATGCATAAGTGGAGAAAAGTACATTAATTAGAACACACAGGAATACAATTCAATCAGGAAAACAACAGAGGACTATAGGGTGTGACGTGTAGGAGTAGAGTAACAGATTAAAGAAAATTCTGTAGACAAAAGGAAGAAGGCAAGGGGGCCTAAGCAAAGGAAAGTTGCGAGCAAAGAAGTGCAGTAGGGGGTAAAAAGCGTGGAGGCCAAGAGACGGAGAAAAGAGAGACTAAGGTTGGTGAAAGCATGTACAGGGGGCTGAGACAAGTAGATGATTACGGTGTAGCCTTTTGAAGCAGGTATGATTTGGAGCACATCGGATGGCTAGGAGGAGAGAGAGTTTCAATACTGAGGAGCAGCATAAAAGAAAGCACGAACACTCACAGAAGTTTTGCATCTTGGGGTCATATCAAGAAGGTACGAGCCAGGCTTTACGAGTTAAAATACTCTTTATCCTGCAGACCAAAAAAAATTTCAGCTTATGGCCAAAGTAGCTCTTAGGGCAGGCAACTACATTTTTTTTTTTTTTTTTTAAATTCCTTGGTAACTGGGTAAGGCCCACTATATACAAGTGCCTGTTTTCAGGGGTGACCTGGGAGCACCAGGTGGTTAAGTGACTTGCTCAGAGTCACACAGTATGTAAGTGGAGACCCAGGTCTGCTGGATGTACCAAGCTCATTCACAGCTCGTTACTCTAACCTCTAGGCTACACTACCAGGCTGAGTTGCCTGCCTGGAGCATGTCAGTAGCTCTTTAAACTATTTAGCCATTTTAAGTATGGACTTTGATGTTAACTCAATGCTAAATCAGGAAGTGAAGCTTTCTAAATTCAAGTAACATCCTTTATTCAAGAGCAAGCTAGTAATATGCTCAGTAACTCAGGACCAGATTTCACAAGATTTAAAATAGCTACAGAAACGGAAACGACGAGAGTCTGGGAAAACTGGAAACATTTTATTTAATAGTGCTCTGGCAAAATACCCCACTAACTTCACTAAGGAGTTAACTGCTACTCTGGCAGTGCCACATGAGGCACATGTTTTCATAACAGAGACAACAGTAGCTCTAAAAGAGGAAGTGGAACAAATTTAAGGTTGCTTAGTACATATGTCAGAAACAATGGATCAGGTTTGACAACGTCAGATATGTATAAACCACCAGAAAAAAATGTATTTCTCAGAGTTAGAAATTCCAGCTACTCCCATAACTTCAAGAAAAGCATAAAGAAACTAAAAAGAAAAAAATGTTAGTTGACAAGATCTGAAAATCAATTATTGTTCATCTCTCAGCCTCACAGTCTATTGTCTTTTTACATTATGGAAATGAAAATAGGTTTGTCACCTGGTCCGGAGGGGGTGGAGACGACACAACACAAAAAGACATCTTAAGGCAATTAAATGGTTTCATGCATATCAAGGATCTATACAAATGACAATTCTGAGGTTTTAAATGCTTCAGTACGGCATTTGATAGCCGAGCTTCAGCTCCCCAAAGCAAAGATAAAGTACTCTGTAACTTACTCGGTGTCAGTTGCTCAGCAGGTTGCACACTTGCCTCCGAGGCTGGAAGAGCGAAAGGTTGTGGGTTCTAGCCCTACACCAAGCACTTGGGGTAAGTCCCAATACTGACACTGTAGTGCACCAAGAGGGGAATGCTGTACCCCTGTGGTGCTCTCTTTTGGATGAGACATTACACCGAGGTCCCATCTGCCTGTTCTGGTGGTAGTTCAGGTGGATGTTAAAGATCCCATGGCACTTTTTGAAAAGAGTAGGGGAAATTTCCCCGGTGTCCTGGCCATATTTCCCCCATTCACTAAAAATACCTCCAATAGCTTAATGTGGTTCAGTTTCAGTTGGTTACTACCTGTATCCCTTCCCTGGGTCACCCCTGACAAAGGGACCTCTACTCTCAGTGGGCCTATCCGGTCAACAAAAAATTTAATTCAATCAATACACTCTATGCTTTTAGAGACTCAGAGAACGTTTTGAACTCTGTTTTTGTAATACTTCAAGATCTGGAAATAGCAAAATTGGCATGGGGATCAATAAGATTAGGGGAACTGGGACTAAAACTAGACCCACCGGTATCCTGCCAATCAATAGCCAGAAACAGCAGAGGGGCAAGTTTTCTGTACCAAAATGCATAAACGTGGAATATACTGCGGAGTCTGTTTGCTGGTTCAAATTGGATTATTAAAATTTTAATTTAAAACAGAGAAATGAACATGTGATTAATGAAACAATAATTCTTAACTTGTCTGGCTTACAACCAACAAGAAATGAAAATTTTAAATATCTAATGTCTTCTATTGCTTCCTAATTTCGAAAGTGCTTGCTGTGAAGCTAGGTGACAGAGGAACAGAAAAAGCATGTGGTCACAGGGGAGAGCTCACAAACCTCAAGGTTACATTTGGGCGAAAGATAGCGTATTAGCTACTCAAACTGTAACACAGGCCAATACATTAGGTCATCTTGGTATTCACACAGTTGCTCTGATCTGTACATCTGCTCTTAATACCAATGTGCACGTGGCACATGGAATGTCACAACTGAACTCTGGCCCTGAAATTCAAGAGAACAACTTGCAACCAAGTCAGAATGGTATTCTGTTGACAGAAAGCCCTCCATCAACCGAACAGAAACATAGAGTTCGACGGCAGAAAAGGACCGCTTGGCCCACATGGTCTGCCCATTTTCCCTACCTACTGCAACACCGCAGACCTTACTTGACCTCCGGCTTTAACCCCAGCCCCTCATTTTCCGTACCACTAAGGTTCTATTTTGCCTATCCCACACCTGCTCGACTCCCACTACAGTTTTTGCCCCACCACCTCCGCTGGTAGACTGTTCCAGGCATCCACCACCCTTTCTGTGAAGAAGTATTTCCTTGCATCTTCCCTGAGTCTACTTCACCTCCAGTTTCATAGCATGACCCCTTGTTCTTGAGCATGTTTTACTCTGAAAAAGGCTTCCTTCTTGAACCTGATTCATACCTGTGAGGTATTTTGAAAGTCTCAATCATATTCCCTCTCTCTTTCTCTCCTTTCCTCCAGAGTACACATATTAAGGTCCTTCAGTCTCTCTTCATAGGGCTTTTGATGCAGACCCTGCACCATTTTAGCTGGTCTCCGCTGGACTGCCTCAACTCTTGTCTATGTCATTCCCCAGATGTGGCCTTCAGAACTGGACACAGTACTACCAGCGAGATCTTACCAGTGAGTTATACAGCAGTATCACCACCTCCCTCTTTCTGCTGGTGATACCCTCACTATGCACCTTGGCATCCCACTGGCTCTCCTAATTGCCTTGTCACACTGACCACTTTTAGGTCATCAGATATGATTATCCCCAGGTCTCTTACCTGTCTGGTAATCGTAAATACCACTCCCCCATTTGATACTCCTCCCCCGTGTTTCTGCACCCCCAGTGCATGATTTTGCACTTCACACGGACATTTAGTTGCCACACTCTTGACCACTCCTCAGGCTTCCTTGGACAGAAACATAGAATCTGACGGCAGAAAAGGACCGCTTGGCCCACCCAGTCTGCCCATTTTCCTACCTAACGGATAAGCTGCAGATCCTAGTTAACCAACAGCCTACTTTCTCTTCATTTTTTCCTCCATCCTCCCTCCGAGTGTCAACCCCACTGCAGATCTCAGTGTCACCTGCAGAAAGGGATACCTTCTCTTCTAGTCCCTCTGCAATGTCACTAATAAAGACATTAAAGTGGACCGGTCCCAGTACTCATCCTTGTGGCACCCCGCTGGTCACCCTATCTTCCTTGGAGTGAACTCTGTTTACCACCATCCTCTGTCTCCTATCCTCCAACCAATTACTTACCCACTTTACCATCTTTGGACCCACTCCTAGATTACCCAGTTTATTTATGAGTCTCCTATGTGGAACGGTGTTGGAGGGCTTTACTGGAATCTAGGTAGGCCACATCCACCTCTCCACCCTGATAGATTTCTTTAACTTGGTGACTAGGGAAGTGTATCAGATCTGTTTGACATGACCTCCCCCCTTGTGAAGCCATGCTACTTTGGATCTTGTAAACCACTGGATTAAAGGTATTCCACAATCCTTTCCTTCAGTAGTGATCCATTAACTTCCCCACCACCAAAGTCAGGCTGAATGGTCTGTAATTGCCAGCCTCCTCTTTGCTCCCACTTTTGTGAAGTGGGACATATGCCCTCCTCCAGTCCTCTAGGACCACTCCCATCTCCGGTGAGTGGTTGAACAGGACTGTCAGAGGCACAGCCAACACCTCTCTGAGCTCCCTCAATATCCCTGGAAGTATCCCGTCTGGCCCCATTGCCTTGTCCACTTTCAGATCTGCCAGTTCCTTTTAGACTCTCTCCTCTGTAAATGGACTAGAGTTCACCTCCCTCCCATCGATGCACCTAACACTTATCTGTGGACCCTTGCCTTTCCCTTCCTCTGTGAACACTGAACAAAAGTACTTGTTCAGGATGTCTTCTTTTCCTGGTCCTCTTTCACACACTCCCCCTCCCGACCCCTGAGCCTTACACTCCCTCCTCTTGTCTTTCTCCTTTCGCTTACATACTTGAAAAATGTTTTGTGCCCATTCTTTACTGTCTGTGCTGTTTTCTCCTCCATTTGCACCTCTACACTCCTGACTGCTTTCCCTGACTCCCTCTGCTTCTCCTGATACACCGCCCTATCCTACTCCTTCTGTGTTTCCTGATACCTCCTGAAGGCTAACATTTTTGTCTTTACCTTCTCAGCCACCTCGTTTGAGAACCACAGTGGTCTCTTTCTTCTTGCTTTTGCTTACTTGCCTGATGCAGAGGTTTGTTGCCTTCATTTATCCCCACTTTTAGTTTTGCCCACTGTTCCTCCACTCAAGTCCCCCCCCCTCCCAAAATCAGGACATCCCTGAGACATTCCCCCATCTCGAGGGAATCAACAAAGTTCAAGAGGGTAGCATCTTTCAGAAAAAGCTATGTGCAAGAACAAGGGGGCAAATTTTGAACATAAGAGGGGGGACGGCTCAGGGGCAATGTGAGGAAGTATTTTTTCACAGACAGGGTGGTGGCTGCATGGAATAGCCTGAGAAGGCAGTGGGGGTCAAAAACAGTGGGGGAATTCAAGAATGCATGGGACAGACATAAGGCAATTCTAGTGGGGGGGTAGAAGGATGCAGGCTGTTGGTTAACTAGGATCTGCAGCTTATCCAATAAGTAGGGAAGTGGGCAGACTGGGTGGGCCAAGCAGTCCTTATCTGCAATCAAAGTCTAAGTTTCTATGTTATGTTTCTATGTATCATTGTAAAATCTGCCCTCCTGAAGTCCAGGACCCTCACATTTATGTGGTTCACTTCTGCAACAGTTCTTACATCGAACCACACCGTAAGGCGATCACTGGTCCCCAGGTGGCCACCCACCATGACTTCTGAAGCACTGTACCTGCTGGCAAGTACCAGGTCCAAAACTGCTCCCTCACGGGTGGGCTCCCCCACAAATTGCTACAGAAACACCCCCTGCAGGGAGTCCATGATGTCCCTGTTGCTAGCTGAAGCTGCAGCTGGGATGCTCCAACCTACATCCGGCCAACTGAAGTCCCCCACCAGCAGCACCTCTCCCTTATCTGCCATCCTTTGGATGGCTTCCACCAGAACCTTTTCCATACCCCTCTCCCCCCATGCTAGAGGTCTGTAGATCACACCAGTGCAAATAGTGGCTCCATTCCCTGTCTCTAGGATGACTCACAGTACCTCTGCCCCACCCTGTGTTCCCTGTATCTCTGTTGCTTTTATGCTATCCCTCACCCTGTATCTCTGTTGCTTTTATACTATCCGTTACATAAAGAGCCACTCCTCCCCTTTCTTACTCACCCTGTCCCTCTCAAACAGAGCACAACCTGGCATGGCTTTGTCCCAATCATGGTTCTCATTGCGCAATGACTCTGTAATTAATGGCGACAGTGTCCAGGTCAGCTTCTGCCATAATGGACACTAGGTCCAGGATTTTATTTCCCAGACTTCGAGCATTTGCACACATGACCTTCCAAATTCTAGACAGTGGTGTGGTCTCCTCTTGGTCAGTCTTAGTATAGGATCAATTTATTTATATTTATTTTATTTAACTTATTTATTGCAATTGTTTCACCAGGAAAGGCACACTGAGCAACAAGCTGCTCGTCTCCCAGTGCAACCTGGGGAGGGGGGTACACAAGGATATGATAACATGCTGGTAATCAAGTGAACAGTTAACAGAAGCAAATGAAAAGCAGCATAAGGATACACGATTGCACGAATACACAAGCAGTACACATTGAATGCTTAGGATAGTATAGTATCAAATAATATTTGTGACAAGAAGCAGCAGATGAGGTAAATTAGCACAGTAGTGACAGCTGTAAACAACTGAGGATGTATGTCACAGTTATACACAGTACATAGGGCAAAATAGGCCCAGGACATAAGTGCAAGGTTGGGGTTATACGCCAGCTTCTGTAGCAAGGCTAAGGCCGCTGGTCAGGCATTAGGGAAGGGATAGTGGAGCATGGCAGGTTCAGGGCCAGGAGCAATTTGCAGTAAGGGAGTTTGATAGGGCGGTAGACAGAGAGTAGGAAGAGGAGGAGTGCCGAATTTGCAGTCGGAGGGTGTTCCAGAGCTTAGGTAGCCGGTGTGAGAAAGCAGCTTGACCGGCAGAGGTCTTCCGCCTAGGGACTGAAAGTTGGTGGGAGTCACTGGATCTAAGATGATGGGAGGGGGGTGGGGCATCTGTGAGTACAGTGGCAAGGTAGGAGGGGATGGACCCGAGCCATAGGTTGGAGACAAATTTAGCACAGTGAGAGATGCGGCAGTTTGAGGGACAGTAGTGCCAAGGCTCGGCAAAGGTCGCAGTGGTGGATGAGGGGGGAAGCAGAGAGCAATGCAGCAGAAGGCATTACAAAGTGTGTCCAGTTTAGATAGGGTGGACTTGGGGGCTGCACTGTATACAATGTTGCAGTAGTCGACGTGGGCAGTATCATCTTCAGGACCAGTTCATGTCGGACTCTGGGAGGGAGGCTGCTATGCTTCCTATATAGTGCACTGAGCATGGGGTGTAGTTTTTTTGAGATAGCATCGATGTGGTCAGAGAAGGAGAGATGGCTGTCAAGCCAGACCCCAAGTAACAGAACGAGGAGACATCTTCAAGTTTTTGGCCATCCAGGGTGGCGAAGTAGAGAAGGGAGGCGAGTCTGGCCAGGCGTTGTCATGTGCCGAAGGTCACAGTGAGTTTTTTTTTTCATTTAGGGAGAGCTGGTGTGAGCTAAACCATTGCTGTACCTTGTTGAAGTCAGCTTGGAGGTTTGATTGTACCACATCAGGGGCAGAGCCAGAGTAGTAGAGTACAGCATCATCTGCATACATGTGGATTGAGGAAGTAGAGCAGATGAGTGGCAGGTCATTTAGGAATATAGAGAACAGAATGGGACCAAAAACCGACCCCTGTGAGACACCAGTAGTTAAGGAAGGGGGTGGAGATCGCATTTGAGACTCTAACAGATTGAGTTCTGTCAGAGAGGTATGATCTGAACCAGTTTGTGGCTGCGACAGAGAGGCATGATTCAGCGAGACTCAAGAGCAGTATGGGGTGGGAGACTGTGTTGAAGGCTTTTTCAAGGTCGACAAAAACAGCTGAGGTGATCAGTCCACCGTCCATGCCTGTCAGGATAGTGTCTGTAAGCCTTATCAGGGAGGAGGTGGTGGAGTGTCCCTTCCTAAAGCCAGACTGGAATGGCATGAAGAATCTGGAGTCAGTGAGGAAGGACATAAGTTGGGTGAGCACAAGGTGCTCTTGTAGTTTTGCTAGGGCTGGGAGGAAGGAGACAGGGCGGTAGTTAGCGGGGGAGGTAGGGGCACCTCCTTTTGGCAGAGGGATGAGAATAGCGTGCTTCCATCCATGGGGGACGGCAGCGACAGCAAAGGATTGGTTTAGGAGTTTGGCAAGCGGAGTTGCTATAGCGGGGGCGGAGAGGTATAGAAGTTTGGGGTCTAATCCATCCAAGGATTTGCCTTTTGAAGGGTTGAGATAAAGTAATGCATCTAGGGCCTCAGTTACAGAGATGTCTTTGAAGGAAAAGGAGTGAGGCCTAGTCTGGGTCTTTATGTCTCTAGGTGGTGCGAGAGGTGTAGTGTTGGGCAAGGAAGAGAGGAGGGTGACAGCACAAGTGGAGAAGTACACATTGAACTCAGTGGTGACTGCTGTGGGCTCTGATAGGAGAGAGTTATTAACATTTAGCATTGGAGTGGGACTGGCAGCTGGTGGGGGGAAAAGGGAGTGAATGACCTTCCAGAATTCTGAGGGTTTATTTAGGTTTGACTGGAGGGAGCTGCTGAAGTACTTTGCTTTTGCAAGACAAGTGGCTCTGATGCACTTGTTACAGAGCATGCAGTATGTGGAGAGGTGCTGTGGGAGGCATGAGGATTTATGCATTTTCCAGGCTTTGTCCCGTCAATTTGACATGCAATCAGTTCTTGGGTGATCCAAGGTAGGTGGTTTCCTCATACTCTTGTACGACGCACGACGCAGTGGGGCATGTGTGTTCCAGACACTGAGGAATGTATTTTTAAAGTGCAGGAAGGCATCATCAATGGAGATCGTAGGAGGGGCAGGGGCGCAGTTTGCTAGCGCAAGGTCATCTAATACAGGAGCTAGACTGAAGGATGTATAGGAGTGTTGGACTACAAATTTAATGGGGGATTTTGGGCGGTGGATTTTACACACCAAGAAGGTTGCGCGGTGGTCGCGGAGGGAATCAGGAAGAACACCCGCTCGTTTGACCCAGTGGGGGTGTGTGTGGTAAGGACCCAGTCGATGAGCGAGTGATTACCAGATTTTAGGTTAAGCCGGGTGAGCTCAGTAATCATTTGTGAGAGGTTTAGGGTGGAAATTTCAGTTCTGGTTTTGTTGAGGACAGGAGCTAGCAATCGTGGTTAAGATCGCCCATAATGTAGAGTTCCCGTGTTGTGGTTAGGCAGGAGATTTGCTTGAGGAGGTCGGTGACAGCAGAAGCTGGGGTACCAGGTCGGCAGTATATCCCAGCAATGTAGACAGGTAGCGAGAAGGGAAGGACAAGCTGAATTACTATTACTTCAGGGACTTTTGATTAGGACTTCGTCAGGACCACTGAATAGTGCAAGTCCGAGTTTACGTAGATGGCTATTCTGCCGTCTTTAGAGGCTCTATCCTGGCGGGCCACAGTGCAGCCTGGGATAGCGACAGAGGAGTCGATGTTTTTGTTGAGCCAGGTTTCGAACAGGGTGAGGATATCTGGAGTGTAATGGATGGCAAGAACCTGAAGGGAGTCAAGCTTGTGGACAGGGCTTCTTATATTTAGGTGCAGGAAGCGCAGGCCACATGGGGGAAGGTCCCCAGAGTGAGGTGAAGAAGATGCCGATGTTGGAGAGGGGCCGGGGTTAGGGTGGATGTCACCTGCTGCAAGGAGCAGGAGAGCAAGAGTTAGGTAGTGAGCGAATAGCTGTATATGACTGACTGCAAGCGGACGTCTCTTAGATTGATGGCGTGTATAAGCTGGGCATAGGGGAATAAGTTGAAAAATTACCCAGGGGAGCGATGGGTTGAAAAGAAATGGGCTGGGATGTGTGGCAGAGTGTGTCCATGCTTGGGTGAAAGGGAAGGTGGACGCCGGGCTGGAGGGGTGGGACAGCTCAACGAGATTTGGGAGGGGGGCATGGGAGAGGTGGGTGGCATGCTGGAAAGGAAGGGAAGGAGAAGATAATAGGGATGAGCAGGGTCAGGTGGCCTGGTAGACGGATCATGGCATGGATCAGGAGCTAGGAGGACCCTACTGCTGTGGTTACTTAGCGGGGAAGGTAGGTGCTGTAGTTACTTAGTGGAGAACGTGGAGGGCTGGGATATGGGGGCAGGGAAATGATAGGAACCTGTAAGGACTAGGAACCAATGGGGGAGCAGAGGGAATGAGGGTCTTTAAGTAGCCAATGAAGGAGCGAGCAGTGCTGCTAGGCTTATTAGCCAATGAGGGAGCGGTGCTGCTCGACACTGCTAACCAATGATGGAGGCGAGAGGGAATGTGGGCAGGCAATAGGTGTATTTAATCAGTGGAGGGTGGGGGTGGATGACAGGGCGAAAATCCTTCTATGAGACACCTGAATTTTGCTTAGTTGCAGCTAAATCTATTTGTAAAAGCACCAGGCGGCAAAAGCGGAAAAACTCCTGATTGTCGGAGCAGGATTGCTGGAAACGCCCGTGTCTCGATTGGCTGTGCTGTACGCCATACCTTGTGAGCTGCAGGCCAGCGCCCTGGTCTCAGTCGGCTGGGTGCCATCCGACAGTGGGGGAGCTGAAGCAGCCCTGTTCAAGGGCAGGCAGCTTCCAAGGAGCTGCAGGCAGGCGTCCTGGTCTCGGTCGGCTGGGTGCCGTCCGACCGTGGGAGAGCTGAAGCAGCCCTGTTCAAGGGCAGGCAGCTTACAAGGAGCAGCAGGCGGGTGTCCTGGTCTCGGTCGGCTGGGTGCCGTCCAACCGTGGGAGAGCTGAAGCAGCCCTGTTCAAGGGCAGGCAGCTTCCAAGGAGCAGCAGGCGGGTGTCCTGGTCTCGGTCGGCTGGGTGCCATTCGACCATGGGGGAGCTGAAGCAGCCCTGTTCAAGGTTCAAGGCTGTTAAGCCCCATGCAATTATAAAATGATATCCTGGAATACTGTTGGACTACCTGCTAAGATGGTGGAGTCAGAATGGCTAAAATGTGTTACTGACCATAAAATTATTTGTTTGCAAGAGATCTGGTCTTGTAATGACATTAAGCTTAACAGATTCCTGGGTTTCCTCTCCCCAGGCAAGAAAATATCAAAGTGGAAGACCCATTGGTGTTCTAGCAATAAATGGTAAAATGTCCCTGATTTTACGGTCAACTGAAGAACTAGCTCAAGACCATAATTTTCAACGGATACAGATTAACCTAGAAAATAACAGTATTGTCGTACTGAATGCATATATTCGTCCCAGTTCATCAATTTAATATACTGATGATATATGGCTTAATTTTTAATCCAAATTTTCAGAAATCATAGAAAAAACTGATAGGTCCCTTAGAATTAGAGCACTTGGCTTAAGTTCAAGAACTGCTACATACAATTCTTTATTTGATTTTTCAATATGAATTCCATCACTTTTTTTTTTTTGTAAAATCCATGCTCCCCAGCCATGCAACTCTCTCCAGCTACCCCCACGTGCCAAGCTCTACCTCCCAGTCTGAAACTCACCTTACAGGCACTCCGGTCCGATGAATCCCCCAGCTCTGAGCGCCCCGAGGCAGGGCAGCCCCCCCCTGGTGCCCTATCTAGAATCCAATGCATCGGAGCCGGAGAGAGGGATACCCTGCAGGCGAGTCTGATGGCGGGAGTGTGGACTGACATGGGTGGAGCCTTTACCTATCCACAGTCGGGGTTTTTTTCTTGATTGTTGCAGCCCCAGGGCTCGGACATGCAATGATATCCTGCTTGGCATGCACGTGCTCCCGTGCACACCCAAAAAACGTCCGCCACAGCCCAATCCCCCTGCATCTGCCAGCCGGGCCGTGCTAACCCCCAGCCACCGCCATGGGCTACTACTGCACCAGCAAGAGTGAGACCCCCCTCCCCGAGGAAGGAGAGCAGTCCATGGGATGCTCAATCCTTCCTCATCCCCCACGACCCCCGCTCGCTCCCGAACATGAGTCGCCGGCGTAGCATGAGGTGTGGTGTCCAGCGCCTCAACCCTCAGCACCAATGGGTCAGGCTGAATTGCATCACATATTAATATAGACAGAAAGTCTGAAGAAATGTACACGAAAGAGAATGGCTGTAAATTAAAATCTTTACTGGATAATTATAACTTAATTGTCCTGAATGGTTGCACAAACACTGATAAAATGGGTAATTTCACATATTTCTGAAGTAATGGGAACAGTGTTCTAGATTATGTTACTGCACCAGTCTTAGATATTGTAATTTTAGATCTAGCTATAGAAATGCATACCGAAAGTGATCACGCTATTATAATTGCACTTAATATACCATAGTGTACCTTAAAAAAGTCTGATCCATATTAAAAAAAAAAATCAGCTCTTTAAAGTATATGCAAAAATATGTTTACGTCTCTTAAGTTTAATCTCTTTAAAACTAAGCTACTCTCCCCTGTTGTCCTGTAATTTCTCTGATACGATTCCCTCTAGCCTGTCCCGTTACAACACCTTATTGTAAATTGTGTAGTTGTATAACTATATGTTTTGAGGCTGCACCAGCCCACTACTGAACTAAGATGTGCTCAGAGCACTGTTGATTGTCATCATGGAATCTGTACTACTCTAATCTCCGTTACACCTGCTATGTACTGTGTCTAATACATACTGTCGTATATTCGACATTACACTGTTTGAAGATAGGCTCTGCCTAAACAGTGTCACGTAAAATAAAAATGAAAATGAAATGAAGTCTTGCTTCATTAAGCAGCAATCGGATAATGTCCTCTTTTCACCTCAGAACAGTCTTTTAATTGAAACAGAATATCTACACTTGAAATCTTTTGGTTTCCTGTCAAAGCTCTTTTCTGAGAGTCTATCTGTTTTGTACATATGAATACATGTACAAACAATAGAACATGGTTTAATCAAAGCTGCAAAACTGAAAAAAATAAAATGAAAATAAATTTCTGAGATCTACTACGAAAAACCCTTCAAGAGAAAATTTAACAGAACTTAACACAGTTCATAAGAAATACAAAAAGAAAAAAAACACCAACTAAAATTATGATAATTAATGAGTGAAGTTATAAACAACCAAGATTCATGGATGTTTTGGTAGTTAGTGGCAAATGGGACAAATGATTATGAGAGTAATCCTTCAGCCTTCATTCCCACCGACAACTGGGTCTTACCTCAGTAGTATTTTTTTTATGACCCAATAGGTAGTATTACTCCCATCTGGAAACAAGATTAGACATGTATTTCAAACCACTATGCTTTTCCCTACTTGAAGTTGAAGAGGCCGTACATTTTGGTAAATCCAATAAAGCTCAACCCTAGACGGTATTCCAACCGATGTCTATAAACTTCATTTGAACATTCGGGATTCCACATTAACTAATCTCTTTAATTAATGTCCCAGATACTGGTTTACTTCTGAAAGTTGGAAGATAAATACAGATTACACACCTGTAACAGGAGCTCTAGGAGTGGTATATGTAGTTCATCCACACTGTCTGGCAGGCACCTTGTCACTTCAAGATGGGCCGGAAAGTCTTCAAGCTAGCACCTCCCACCCACCCACCTGGGTGATTAAACTCTTGGCTCCGCCCCATGACGCTAGATCTAGCCCGCTGGAAGCCAGGTTGTGAGCCGAAGCCAGGGAGGTCGGGTGGGTCCATGTGGATGAACAACATATACCACTCCTAGAACTCCTGTTACAGGTGAGTAACCTGTATTTCTAGGAGCGTGGATGTGTTGTTCTATTCACACTGTCTAGCAGACTCCTAGCAGTTCTCCGGGAGGAGGGAGGCAAGGCACACACCCCCTACTTAGGGAACAGGGACTGGAGAACTAAGGTTCCAAAACCAGCATCCCGACATGACTCGTGGTCGATGTGGTAATGGGAAATGAAGGTGTGTGCTGACTTCCAGGGAGCAACCCTGCAGATTTCCTGGATAGGGACGTCCCTAGAAGCAGCCACTGACAACGGTATGATGGGTGGAATAAGCCCTAAGCCCTATGGGAAGCTCTCTACCCGCCAACCTATAGCAGAGATCAATGCAAAAGTGATCCACCTGCCAATCGTCCACTTGGCTGCAAGTCTGCCAGGTGCGACTTCAGCATAGGTGATAAACAGCTGGCGAACCTCTCCCAAACTTCCGCCATACACTCTTTGTAGTAAGCAAGCGCTCTTCTCAGGTCCAAAGTATGGAGCCTGTACTCGGCCTCTGAGGTGTAATTGGGGTAGAACACCGGGAGAGTCAACACCTGGTTCAGGTGAAACTCAGACACCACCTTTGGGAGAAATTTCAGGTGGGGGCACAGGACAACCTTGTCCCTGTGGAAGACCAGTTAGGGAACTTCAATGGAAAGCGCCTGGAGCTCCCCAATCCTTCTGGCTGATGTGATAGCCACCAAAAAGGCGGTCTACCACGACAGGTGAGAGATGTCACACCTGTGCATCGGTTCGAATGGCTTGCCCATGAGCTTGGCCAATACCAGAAGTAAATCCCATGGAGGTGGTGATTCACGCACCGGATGGGATATGTGATCTAGGCCCTTGAAAAAGCACCAGACCACCTTCTCCTGTGCCACCGACTGTTTGCCGGCCCGTGCCCAGTAAGCAGAGATGGCTGCCAGGTGCCCTGAAGGTCGACAACCAAAGCCCCTGCTGGGAAAGGGACCACAGGTAGTCCAGAATGCTAGCCAGCAGACAGGACAAGGGGTCCAACCCCTTGCCCTGACACCAAATGGAGAATCTCTTCCATTTGAAGACATAGCATTTTCTGGTTGACTCCTTGCGGGATGCCTCAACGACGTTGAGGACCCCGTCGGAAAGACCCAAAGCCTGGAACTCTAGCCACTCAGGAACCAGGCCATCAGGTGCAGGGACTGAAGGTCCGGACAGAGCACCTTCCCCTTGTTGACAGACAGCAGGTCCAGACGGGCTGGAAGCCACCTTGGGAGCCTAGAGCTGTAGTTGAGGAGATCTGGATACCCAAACGGTAAGGCCAGTCTGGGGCTACCAGGATCACCTGTGCCTTGTCCCTCTTGATCTTCAGGAGCACCGTGTGGATCAAGAGCAGAGGAGGGAAGGCGTAGAAGAGGGCCGGGGTCCACGGCCTGGAGACGGCATCCCCCTGCAGTGAGCCCTGCTGAGGGGGGCGGGCATGGTACAGCCTCAGCCTGGTGTTTCTCCCTGGAAGCGAACAGGTCTACCTGAGGAGTGCCCCAGTGGGAGAACAGTTCTTGTACTATCTCCGGCGGGAGAGACCACTCGTGAAATGCATTGCCTATCTGGCTGAGGGCATCGGCCAGACTGTTCAAGGCTCCTGCCACATGAATGGCTAGGAGATCCACCTCCAGGCTGAGCACGAGAGACCAAATGCAAAGAGCTTCCTTGCACAGAGGCAAGGAGTGCGCTCCATGGATAAACAAGTTATTGCTGCGCTCAGATTTAGTGACGTTGGGTGCCAAGAAGGATAGCCAATCCGAAATCCTGCACAAGTAAAGAACACCAACACTCCAGAAGTTGGTTCATCCACTAAAGGTGAAGGTTTATTTCAAAATACAATCCCACTGTCAAGAATTTAGCAGAAAGGAACAACCCCTAGAGCCTCGACAGGTCTTCCAGGGGGTATAGTTCAGTACTAGCCCGTTTCTCCTTATATACAGATAATTGTATTCAATCAAACAATTAGTTCATTAAATATAATGATGCTCATATTTATACAGAGCTAAAATACAATGAGCACAAAGGATATAGTTCTAAGCATTCAAATCAGTGCTGATTAAAGAAAAGCATAAAAAAATTACTGGAGAAGAGATGTAACATAAGTCTGCAAGTTTAAATACAAAGCCACATTAAGTATCACCTTATTATGTTTCTTTTTTAAAGCAACATTGTTTCGTTTTGTGCTTAAATAAAACTTACAGAGACAGAATTAGCCAAATTATTTCTTAAACAATGTATAGATAAGACAACATGATCTCTAATTCATTTATTACAATGTTGTTTGGTCGTACCCTGTCGGTTGAGGTAGTACATGGTCACGGTGTTGTCGTCTGGACCTGGACCACTTGACCATAAACAAACAGAGTGAAGGTGGTCAGGGCTAGCCTGACCGCTCAGAGCACCAGCAGGCTGATGTGGCATCGGGACTCCCGAGGGGACCAGAGTCCATGGCTCTGTGCTCTCCCACATGGGTACCCCAAACCATCATAGAGGAGTCGGTCGTCAGGACGACCGTCGGCTCGGGGCGGATTTACGGGATTCCCTCCCGCAGATGAGCTGGGACTAGCCACCACTGCAGGCCGTCCCACATCTCCTGGGTCACTGAGACTGGCTGGTCTAGATGACCCGAGCGCTGAGACCACTGGTGGGTCAGCCCCCACTGCAGGGGGTGCAGATGCCAGCAGGCCCAACAGACCACGCTGGTGCAGGCAGCCACGAGACCCAGAAGGCGCAGGAAGTCCCGGGCAGGGCACAACTGCCCAACCAGAAATGACTGGGCAAAGGAGGAAAGGACCTTGGTCCTGTCCACCCAGGAGCCGGGCTCTGGCTGAGAGAGAGTCTATCTCTGCCCAGATAAACTGAATCACCTGTCAGGGTACGAGTTCCAACTTGGCCTTGATGATGATGAGGCCGAGCTGAGAGCAAGCCTGGAGGGCCAGATCTCTGGACCGCTCCACCTCCAACCTGGAGGGACCTGCTATAAGCCAGTCATCCAGGTAAGGGTAGACCCAGACCCCTCGGTGCTGCAGGAATGCTGCCACCACTGCAATGCATTTGGTGAAGACCCTGGGAGTTGATGAGAGGCTGAAGGGCATGGCCCGGAACTCGTAGTAGGTTCCCTCTGCCCGAAAGCAGAGGAACCACTGAGGAGACGGATGGATTGGGACTTGAAAACACGCATCCTGGAGGTCCAAAGGTGCGCGGCCTTAGGAACTTGTTCAGGTCATGCAGATCGAGAATGAGGCGCCAGCCCATCTGTTTTGGAACCAGGAAGTGCCTGGAAACGAAACCTAGGCACGGAGGAGAATTCACAAGCTTGCTAACTAACCCCTTGCGGAGGAGCTGGTCGATGTCGTCTCAGAGAGCCGACTGGGAGGCTGCAGACCCGGACCTGAAAGGGAGGGACCTGCTCGAACTCCAAAGGCAGGCCCCTGCCAACCACTTCCAGCACCCAGTGGTCTGTGGTGATTGCAAACCAGGCGGAAAGGAAGTGGCTGAGCCGGCCCCCCACGGGAGGGGGACCCAGGAGATGTGAGACGAGGTTGGGGGCAGCACCCGCAACTGGAGCAGGCTTATAGGAGAAGGGAACGGCCAAGGAGTCGCCGGGGCCCTTCCCCCGGGCTTCCTAACCGAGGAAGAAATGGACTTGGCTCTAGGGTACCAAGTTTGAGCCTGCTGGCCCTGCTGCTGGTGCTGCTGGGCAGGTCTCACCACAGGAGCGGAGGGACGAAAGGGCTTACACTGCTGATGGTGGCCTTTGTCCTTCTGTGCAGATGTGACCGAATCTAGGGTGGCACTGGATTTTTCAATGTGCTGGAGGTGGCCCTCCACACCAGGCCCGAACAGGTCAGTGCCCAGAAATGGAACATCTGCGAGCTTGTGTTGGGTGTCTAGCGTGAAAGTCGAGATCCACAACCAAGCCCTGCAGTGCATGGCCACTTCGGCCGCTACCGAACGGCACAACAGTCTCCAATGTCCAGAGCAGTCTGGAGCTGCTGCTTTGCAACCGCCCTTCCCCGATCCCGGACCTGCTTGACCGTGGTCTGGAGGTCGGCCGGGAGATGAGGGAGCACCTCATTTAGGGAGCCCAACAGGGCGTGAGAGAAGTGTGCCATCATAACAGCCGAGCTGGCCTGGCGAAGGCCCAAAGAGGCACAGCGACCACCTTTCTCCCAAAGTAGTCCAATTTCTTGGACTCCTTATGTGGTGGTTTGTCCATGTCCCTTGTGTTGCCCGAGTACCTGAAGACAGAATCTGCCACCAACCCCTCGGCCGAGGAGTGCTCCAAGAAGCCAGAGAGAGAGAGCCAGTAGGGGCCGTGTACTTGCGGGTCATCCTGGTCGATGGCACTGGGCAGGAGGCTCGGCGCTGCCAGAGTTCTAAATCCGGGCCCACAATGGCCTCAGCTATGGGGAAGGCCTCCGTGGGGGAGTTCCTCTTGTCCAGAATCTCCAAAGGGATATCTGGCCTGTTTCTGCATGGGTTTGAGCGGCATACCCGTGAACTCCGAGATGAGCCCAAGGATACAGAGGAACGAGGTGGTGCTCTCGTCCACAGAAAGATCCCCCAAGGATTCCAGGTCAACTGGACGGGAATGCAACGGGGAGTCTTCGAACTCCGAAGAGTCCACGTACAGCTTGTGACCCCCTGAGCCACTCTCCACTTGCCAAAGGCAATCAGGGATGAGACTGACAGACAACCAATGGGGCAAACCTTGAGTAGACTAAGAATCCTTGGTCAGCACCCCATTCTTCGGCTAGGGAGGCGGTGGTTCCACCACAATGGGCGGGGCAGCCGGTTTTGACCGAGCCGTTGGCACCAGGACCGGGTCCTGGACCAGGGAACTGGCAGTGGGAGTCTTCCTTGGCTGTTCGGGTGACAGCCACTTAACTGCCGGTGTGGAAGCTGGCATCAGCTTGCTGCCGGCCAAAAAGAGCTGTTGCCACATTAGAGCCTCATAGCGCCGATGCAACTTGCACCAGAGCCTCTCCTCAGCTGAGGATGAGGAGGAAGAAGAGCTGCCAATGTTGGTGGGATTTCCCCGAAGCAGAGGAGGACCAAGACAGTCGGCGGTGCCAGCAGTGGGCCGAGGAAGGAGCGGGGGGAACCCGCTGCCCCTCCGGTTCAAGGTCCTGGGCCGGGGACTTCAGCTCAATGGTCTGAGGCAAGTCCTCGGAAGCACCGGTGTCAGAGAGAGAGATAGAGAGAGAGAGTGTGAGTGAGTTGTTGGCCTCCTCAGTCGACAGCCTGTCGGTGGGCTCGAGAAAAATCTCAGCTGTGTCAACAGGCGTCTCGGCCGACTGATCTGATGGGGACACCATGAAAACAGCGGCCCGGGCCATAACATCGATCGAAGTCCAGAGCCAACGATCCACAGAACAAGATCTCTCCCGCTCCCAAGAGCGTCAACGGTGGGTATTACCTTTTTTCAGATCCTTCTTTCAGGACCGAGGGGTGTGAGACCCAGAAGGACCCTCCCCTTTAGTCGAGAGGGACCGGCAAAGCTCCCGAAAGGAAGCCATGTCAAAAGAGCCCAGGTGGAGCGGAATAAAGGCCGAAGCCAAAGAGGAGCTTGCCGTGGCCTCGGCTGCCTCCTCCGCGAGGGCCGTGAGCTATTCAAGCTGTTACAGTTGATCTGCAGGGCCTGCCGCCACAGACACCACCCAACAGGCCTCCTTCGATTTGACCGGCGGGTACCGTTTCTCTGGTCACCCCAGCTGGAGTTGGGCAGCACAGTCTTCAAACACTGACGGAGAAAAGGACAGACACATCTCGAAGCCTGTGGATCGTGGTCGTGCCCGAGGCAATAAAACCACAAGGCGTGGGGGTCAGTGCGCGACATCTTTTGCCTGCAGAGGCACCAGCAGAACCCGGGAATTGTCTTGTCTTCTATTGCAGCCGTGAGGGAAGAGGGGGAAGATGAACTCAAACGAGTTTCAAAGTAAGTTTAGGGAAAAAAAGAAAAAAAAGTTTTTAGAGCCAGGGCCTACAAAACATGAGCGCGCTAAGGAGGGAACCTGATGCTTCCAAGCAGAAAGGAAGACCTGGCGTCATGAGGCGGAGCTGAGTTTCATCACCCAGGTGGGTGGGAGGAGCCAGCTTGAAGACTTTCTGGTCCATCTTAAAGTGGCAAGGTACCTGCCAGAGACTGTGAACAAAACAACATATCCACGTCCCTAAAAATGTTACTTTTCTATTTATTAAAAAAAGGGGGGAGGACAGTAAGGACCCAAACATTTTAGACCAATTTGTTTTACGGATGCAACTTCAAAAATCTAAGATTCTTCTGAATAAATTAAAATCTTGGATAGCTTTCATATCCCTAGGAATATTGTGTAGCATTTTCAACCAAAGGGATTTTGAGGTGAACTTTAACCATTTCCATAACATCCAGTCAGCAGCTAATTAATCTCAATTTTGCTAATGCCACCATAGGGACTCTACCCAATTCAGCTCTGACATGTCGTTCCAGCCACGATCTACTTGCTATTAGAGTGAATAATAAAACAGAGAGAGGGGAACTTCAATCAAATGTGGGCAACCGTACCCAAAACCTCAGATCCACAAAATGTTACAGGATAAAATTTAGCTTCACCAGCTTGTAGTGTTGGTAAGATAATTATACCACTATTTAATGCATTATATCTGAGAATGGCTTGAGAATTCTGATTTATTTGCCTGTGCTTTAAGATGCTGAGTCTGTTCACCATTTGAGGAAAAAAGTACTCCTAGATATGTGTGATTTCTAATCATTTCTAGTTTAAAGGGGATTTTCTAAGATTCCCCCACTCACGCATTCTAGCAGCCGATACCTCTGATAAGTCATCCTAGCTGGTTTTCATAATTTTATTTGCAGTGCTTAAGTTTGCATAAAGGATTGTAGTTTGGCTGTTTTACTCTTGTTTTACATGGAAAAGGATCTTTCAGACGCAAGAACCTCCAGACTGACTCTGTGGTATGCCACCTACATGAATTGGCATGGGTGAGAACCATATTCACTATGACCTAGGAAAGATGCTTACGAACACAGTGCAGATTTGAATCTAATGCTTTGAAATGCATAGAAAATTGAGAAGGAGGCAGTATAGTGCAGTGGTTTAAGGCTCTGACCTGCAAACCTGGAGACCTGGGATTGACTTCCACAGCCCCCACTTGCATAATGTGTGACCCTGTCACTAAACTTCCTTGTGCTCCCAGGTTGCACCTGTAAAACAAGCTTTCAGCTTAGTGTCCCTCTCCTAGCAAAACAAAGGTAAAACATAAAAAATAATGTAAAAATCCTACTAATCTAAATGATATTGAATGTTTTTGTGAAAAAAAAAAAAAAATTAAAGAAAATATTTTTCCTATCTCATTTCATTGTGTCCTATTTGAAAACAGAGAACAAATTATCTCGCAGACATTATTGAACTGTACAGTTATTCTTTATCTAAATTTACTATGATAAGCCGACACTCGTTTCCATGACCACAGTTGCCAAAGCCCAGAATCCTGACGGTGGAATTTTACTTGTTTCCGCACCCCGAATCAATATAACAAACTCGGAGGGTGGTGGTGGTAGGCAGTCTAAAATCCCGCTTTTGGGATTTTATAGTTCGGGATTCCGGGGTCAGGCAACACAGGGTCTGGGTAACGTGTCAGGTTATTGTCAGGATCCCCTTTAGCTGACTGTGTATAAATCCTATTGAATCCACTTAATGTACAAGAGGCTAAGAAACTGATTAACTTCCTTAATACTGTACTGAGGCAAAGGAAAAAATATGCTGCAATTTCATGTTCTTCATTTGAAGTTTCTGTATGTTATACTACTTACACAATCTGTTCAAAATGATTTCCTGTTTATGTGTATGTAACTAAGTTATAAGGACAGTGGTCTCTTGCTATAATTAACATTTTGGAAGCCATCCACCTCATTCGTTACAGTGCTGTGTTTGTTAAATGGAGGGACAGTGTCAGAATCGGGGATCAGGTTTTGCAGTCAGGCTTCTGAATCAGGCAACATTTGCAACACTACTGTATTTGTAGCAAAACAGAAACAATGTTTACATTGTGTGCCCAATTGAATCTTTGTGTTTTAAGAGTAATTTATAAAATGTATTTTAACTCCAAGATACAGTATGCTTGAGCTCTACGCTTTACTCACTGTTCACTTTGCAGTTGAAGTAGGAGGAAATCCTGGACTGTTTCGACATTTTTACAGCAAGGTCAGTATTGTACAATATCAGGTTCGGAAGCTGAAGGACCTTAATAGGGTCTGCCCCTTGTGCTTGTAGCCAATCCAAGCCTTACTTTAAACTGCTTACGGCTTGGCTGTAGGTTAGTGCCATATCTCATCGGGTTTGTTGGACTCTGAGGGTGTCATTGGTTACAGCATAGACAATGTTACTGTCAGTCATCTGATCAGTGGTCTGGATGGTATTATCCACCGACAGCCACTCGTGCATGAGTTTTTCCAGTTCTTTTAAAATCAATCATGTTTGGCTCTGTGTCAATAACAGCTGTCTCCTCTATGTCATCTGGCTCACTGTCCTCAGTGCCATGGCACAGCAGCAGATCACCAAATGCTGGTCCCAATGTAGAATTCCAGCAGTGAGCTACAGTAGCCTCTGAAACACTGACCCAAGTCTCTCCAACTAGAGTTGCCACATCTTTCAGGTTAAGCCTTTTCAGGAACTCTTGAGACTTGTGTGCCATCCAACATGAAGAGATCACTAAGCAATCGTCCGCGATAATGTTTCTTAAAAGTTGCAATGATCCTCCATCCATGGTCTGTATCTGCAATGTAGTTCTCTGGCAGGAACAGTGCACGGATTCACCCATCCTGGGATTTCAACTCAGTTTCAGAAGTGTGGGCAGAACACTGATCAGGACAAGCTTGGTTTGGCAATTTATTTGACCTCATGTGTGCTCTCACAGACGGGACAAAACTTTCCATGAACCAGCGACTGAAGATTTCTACCATCATCCATGTGTTGTGGCTACTGTCATAGATGGCAGTGCTGGACCTATCAGGTGTCATAAGTGTGTGCAAGTAGCTGGGGGAATTGGTAGTGACCTATAATAGGGTCATGACCGAGGCCCTCGACTCCATTGCACCTGTCCATGTTTGACCCCCTCACCTTGCACCAGAGGGCCCCCTGGTTGATGAGGAGGGGTCGAAGGTTGGAGCGCATTGGCAGAGGACCACTGTGGAGGCTGACAAGCTTATAGTGATGTTCCATTATAGAGACCATCAATCAACAATTTCATGTAAGAAGGCAGAATGCCCATCATGTGAGATTGTTGCGGCAACTAACAGATCGGCTCAGCTCTTCCGCACTGTTGACAGGCTGGATTGCACAGCCCATCTCCAGTCCGGAGGAGCTTTTTCATAAGTAAGGTGTGATGAGTTTGCTTTGTTCTTTGCAGATAAGGTTGCTACCATCAGAGTGGAAATCCAGGCAGTGCAATCTAATGGGCCTTGCGGTGATGGGCTTGGGGTTGCACGCACTCAGGCTGTCTGGTGCGATTTAGACCGGCTAGAGGTTGAAGATGTTGTGAAGGTCGTCCAGGGGTTGCGGCCAACTTGCTGCAGTCTGGACCCAGGTCCAACACACCTCCTAGTGGGGTGCATTGATGTCATCTGCCCGGTCCTTGTCAGGACAGTTCAGAGTTCTCTAGTGACAGGGTTTTTTCCAGAACCCCTGAAGGAGGCAGTTATAAAACCACTCATGAAAAAACCTTCAGTGGACCCCGACTTCTTGGTTAGCCACAGACCAGTCTCTAACCTGCCTTTTCTGGGTAAGGTTGAGAAGGTGGTGGCCACTCAACTGGAGGCCCACTTAACAACTCACGGCATCTATGATCCTCTCCAGTCTGGTTTCGGGAAAAGGCATAGTACACAGACTGCCCTTGTTCGGGTGCTGAATGATCTCCTGATGGTGAGGGATCGGGGAAGACGTACCATCTCGATTCTCCTCGATCTTTCATCAACATTTGACACCATGGAGTGTTGATGGAGAAAATGCAAATTTGTTGTGGACTGGAGGGTACAGTCCACAATTGGTTTAAATTATTCGTCACTGGCAGGTCGCAGCAGGTGATCGCAGGGATTTTTTCCTCGGTACCAGTCTCCCTGCCACGTGGGTGCTGCAGGGCTCTGTCTTATCCCTCATGTTGTTCGCGGTCTATATGCTACCATTAGGGGACATTATAAGACTGTATGGGCTGAGTTTACACTGTTATGCAGATGATACTCAGCTGTACCTGTCTTCTGAACCTGAGCATCAAGAGCCGGTCTCAGTATTTAACAATTGCCTTACTGAGATACAAGACTGGATGAGGTCCAGCTGGTTGAAGTTGAATCCGGACAAGATTGAGGTACTGGTGCTGGAACTTGGTCACAGGGGGGCTGAGCTGGAGACTCACAATTGCTTACCTCAGATCAGGTGAGGAATCTTGGCACTGTGTTGGACAGCGATCTGACACTTAAACATCAGGTGTTAGCCATTGTCCGAACCTCATTTTAGCATCTGAGGAACATCACTAGGATTAAGCACCTGAGTCCCCAGAGTGATCTGCCGGCACTGGTCCACACCTTTGTGACCTCTTGCTTTGATGACTGCAATGCCCTTTACCTAGGGCTGCTGGGGGTATATCTCTGCCACCTGCAGCTAGTGCAGAATGCGGCGGCCAGGTTGCTGACCGGCCTATCTAGGTCACGTCTTATTACTCCTGTGCACTGCTATCTACGCTGGCTGCCAGTTTGGTGACGAATCTCTACTTCAAGGTTGGTTTGCTGACCTACAAGGCCCTACACAGGCAGTGGCCCAGCTACCTGCAAGACCTCCTCCAAACCTACTGCCCTTTACACCCCCTCTGCTTCATGGATGAGGGATGGTTGGAGGTTCCAGGAGTTCATCTGCAGTCATCTGGAGCCCGTGCTTTTGCATATGTGGCCCCAACCTTCCGGAACTCTCTACCTCATCCTATCAGAGAGTGTCAAATCTGGAGCATTTAAAGAGGGAGCTGAAAACCTATTTATTTAATGTAGCATTCCTGGAATAGAAATAATAATGTTATTGATTATATATTGTTTTCTTATAGCTGTGATGTTTTAAATGTTTTAATATAAAGCGTATAGTTTCAAAATGAGAGTTGCGCTTAAAAAATAAGGATTGATTGATAGCTAACAGGCAGGGAGGCCATGGATACGTAGTGGAAGCACCTGGACTTCGAAATTTGCTGGCGCACAAGTGTTGCATTTAGTGAGAACTTGAGTTAGTGCAAAATAGTAAAGTGACTATCTTTACTGATCTTAAACCCTTTGTTGCATTTTCTTCACTCCTGCTTGCCAGGGTGTTGTTAGGGAGGCACCTCCAGAACAAGCCTGCCTTGTTAGCAATGTAGACCTGTTCTGGTAGGTAACCTCCCCTAGCAAGGATGTCTTTCAGTCTGGGTATGAACTCAACAGCTGCAGTGCCATCACAGGATCTCCACTCTCCTGTGATGCATGTTTCAGATCCTGTGAAGGCGCTGGAATCACACAATCAGCCAGAAGATTATTTAAATCTGGTGTCCTACCTTTGAACCTCCTTTGCAAACTGCTCCGCTCTTTCTTTAACAACGCAATCTGACACAGGCACTCTGCCCACTGTTGTGAAAACCAGACCAGAGTCGCTAGGTTAATTTCATCCTTGTCCAGCCGCTGAAGTTTCATCCTGGCAAGTCCGCCTGACCAGCACACTCAATCGCAAATTCCCTCAATGCACCTTCTTGCTTTTTCCAGGTACACAATGGTTACTTCTGAAAAGGCAGTCTCCAATGAAAGCTTTGAAAGGCTCTCCCTTCTATCCCTTCAACCCGTCTCCAGCAGTATAGTAAGCTTGGTCTGTACAATATACCCCGAATGCTTAACCTCGCTGACTAAGCAGTGAGTAAGCAGTGTGCAAGCATAACCTGAAAACAGCAGGTGGGCATGTATTTATTAGTTCTAATTACTGATACCCATATATGTAAGCTAACTGCTAACTGTAATTACTAACTGTGCTACCCCGCTCCTGAAACTGTAATGAGTGACACGAGGCAGAACGACTGTCAGAATGAAAAAGACAAGCGCATAACGAAGAGCAGCAGTTTCACGTCAATTTCAACCTGGCAATCAGGAGTCAAGAACCGCATTCGTTATATGCGGGAGGGGGGGCACTATAGTGAGGGACCACTATATGCTGTACTTTTTTTTTTTTAATCAATCTTGAAGAACTGAACAACTAAGCAACAGGTCTTGCAATGCCAGACCTGTGGCCCCTGGATTGTGGTACTATGTGGTACAAGTGAACAAAGTTCAGGATTCAAGCTGGGCTCTACAGAACTACTATGTTGATGACAAACACTAATAAAAATGCAGCCTGATAAATAAAAATTACTTAGTTGCCAGAAGCCCTCTTTAAAAAAATATTGTACTGATCTGGTGCCTGAAAACTGTCATTTCCAGGTAGGGCAGAGCAGAGGCAACCTACTGTAAAATAAACTTACAGACCTATCACATCTATGGCACTGAAACTAACCTGCATAGACTAAGTAACCACTTACCGCCCCCCCTACCCATCCAACCACCCACCCCCATCTTGTAATCAACAAAGTCAGATGAAAAGCAGGCAAACACAACTAGTTGCACGGTTTATCTTTGATAAGCTGATACTTGTGTAGTTGTAAGAAAGGAGGTTACTGTCCTACTTAAAAATGGAGCAAAAAAAAAAATCAGTTCATACAGTACACGAGTTATTTTCTATGCAATATTTTTGATGGGTAAGGAGAATGTTACAATGCTACATGGACATGTAGTAATGGATAGTTCAACATGTTTCTGAAGTTTCAAGCTCGAAGGCTAAATTCAGTTCTGAAATCACAATCGACCAGCCAGCTTGACTCGAGGAAGCAATATCAAAGGTTGCCTGAAAAAACAGACTATGCAAATTAATCTTAAATGTCTCACACTTCGAGTTTGTACAAGAGGGCATAATTCCTGTGTCCTAGGGGCACCTAAGTTGCTCTGGCCCTGGCTCTACTGACCCCTCTCTAATCTCAAATGCACTTGCCTTCCTTGTCCACCCCCCCCAGCGTCGTCTTACTCCCCCCCTCAGCCCCCTTCCCTGTCTTCACAGACTTCATCCCTTAACTTCCTGACCCCACTCTCTCACTCATTCCTCCCCTAGCTCCCTTTAACATCCCATCCCCTTGGCCCCCCCTTTTTTTCATGCTGGCCCACTGACCCTCCTGTATCCTCCTACCTTCCCCTTGTTAACCCCACCACCACCTTTTCATCGATAGTCATTTGCCTGATGGCTAACTTGTCCCCAGGCCCCACTACCCCTCCTCCCACCCATTAGAGGTTGCCCCCTGTACACATTACACTCTATTCAGCCAATGTTAAATGTGTCTTTACCTGTAACAAATATTGATTGTAACTGCTGTCTATGTTGATTTTTATTTTGTTGCACTCCGTGACCTGTGTTTATTGTCTACTGTTTATTATATGTATTCAACTATTGTAATATCTCAGACGTGGAACCTTTGTAAAAGAGCTCTTGCTCAAAGGTTATTTCCAAACAATTAATAAATAAAATTCCAAAAATGTCTCATTGACTTTCTCTTCCCTGCTCTTAACTTTTCTTAAAAGGACAAAGAATTAGTGAAATGCTTAGATATTAGAGTTTAATATTGTGGCTCGATTAGGAGTAGTAGGGCTAGTGGAGTATGAGAACAGACAAATGGAATGGGCAGCACTGGAGAGAATCAGGGTTAAACTGAAAGGAGAGTAGGATAACTATAAAGTACAGAGCAAGCCACGGAGTGACGAGTAGGGGAGAGAGGAGTGAGAAAGCCAGTGGAGTGTAGCTGAGAGGAGGTAGGCAGGTACAAGTAGAGTATTTAATAGGAGGCCCATGGGTGGGGGGACGGGAAGAAAAACAGAGGTAAGGTAAGTGCAGGAGCCTGGGTTTTAGCCTGGGAAAGACAGGGCAGAGAGGCACACCAATCGGAAGCCGTGCGCTGCTCTGAGGACCAATTGTCAGTCACCAGAAAAAAGGCGCTCCAATCCGAGGTGATGCAGCCACTCAGCTAGATAGGAAAGTGTCAGCAGCAGTACCTTGGGTCAGGGTCCACGGAGCAGGACCAGGAGGGCGGCTTGAGGTCTTGGGTTTCGGCGGTGGTGGCGGCGGCCAGGAAAACATCTGAAAAGCACTGCCTTGTCCGACAGTGCCGCTCGGGGTGCAGGGCCAGTCCGAATCTGTGATACAGATGGAGCAGGCCACTCACCACATCTGTGGTCCTGGAAAAGTGACGGTTAACCTTTTTCCTTTTTCTTTTTAAACTCTCTTTTTGTCATCCCCCGGAGCCGGAACTCTCTCAGGTCTCTCCTCTGGCCGGTGTCACTCTACTGCCCACTGTTAGCCCCGCCATCTTCAAGGGCGTCACACTTCTCCCGGAGCCCCCCCTTGGTGATACAGGGCCCGAGGAGATCGAAGGGGCAGTGAAAGGGCTCCAGTACTGGGCGTGTGGCATCATGGCTCTGGGAGGACCGTCGCCTATCCAGACCAGAGGGGATTTTTGTAGCGTTTACACCCCCCGATATGGGACGTGCAATGCCGCTCAGCCCAAGACATGGGTGCTCCCACCCACATCCAGAAGGCAGCCACCCAACGTCTATCCCTCTGTGTGCTAGCGAGCCCCTTGTGCATAGCAGTGCTGCCGGTCTCCACCAGGGGATGCTGCCACCGGCTACCCCTGGATCCCACCCCGAGAGAGGAGAGCAGTCCTACGGATGCTCAATCCTCTCTCTCCCCCCTGCCGACCCCCGACAGTCCAGGCTTGTTCCCGAACCCGGGTCGCCGGCGTAGCGCAAGGTGTGGCATCCAGCGCTTCAACCCTCAGCGCCACCGGGCTGGCTTGATGGTTAACCTTTAAGTTCCTGAAAAGGTCTGTAATGAGGCTGGGGGATGTCATCAGGAAGGGGTGGCAGACAGGGCCATAGAAAAAGTTCTACAAAAAAAGAAAAAAAATGTAGCAGCAACAGTCTTTACTTAAATTCAAATGAAAGACATACAACAAAGTCCGACTGTAAGAACAGGTTAAAATAGACAAATGTTACCTCAAGTACAAGCAAGCAGGCTACTTACAGAAAAATGTCAGTGGCCCAAAGTAAAATTAGGGTGGAGGAGAGTGACGTGTGACAATTTTCACATCCTACTGAAAAAACTGTTTGCAACTAGGGAATGAAGTGTGGTGCAGTGGTTAACACAGAGAACTCTGAACCAGGAGATCCCCAGTACAAAACATCACTGTCACTGGCTCACCAAATGATACTAAGCAAGTCACTGGAGTTCCCTGTACCGCATTCCTTCCAGTTATAAAACTGCGTAGAAGCTAAAAACAGCTGTTAGCTGAGCTTCTGCTAACCCCATCGTAAGGGTCACTGGGCCCCTGAACTTTGACTGAGACTCCTGTTCAGTCAGGTAAACAATGGGTCCAGAAAAGGCACAATTCTTGCCCTCAAACATATTAGTTGTATTTCTGTGTTAAACAACTATCTAGCCGAGGCTCTGTGTTAGGCAGTCTTGGATAATAAGTTGTAAAACAGAAAGAAAAAAAAAAAAACAGACTGCCAGACATCCGCAGGCCTTGCAGCAGCGCATCAGGCTGCCATGTAGTCGACTGGAGTTCGGAAGCAAATTCCAGTCACAGCACAGGGAGGCAGGCCAGGCTGCAGGCAGCTGTCAGAGGGGAGGGCGCCTCAGCCAGGGAGGGCTTACAGAGAGTTCCAGCATGCTGTGAACCTTGCAGATGGGCTAGGGAGCTTGGTCCTTCCACAGGGGCAACTTGTCACGTTGAGGCTGATGGACATGACTCACACCAGCGGAAGGAAGGAGAGAGGTAGCAAGGGAGAAAATCATGGCCGAAAAACCCTCTGCCATACATATGATGGCGAAACTGTCTGAACAGGGATCCCCGATCAACAGGACACATCCCTGGGCAACAGCAGAAGCGGGGAGAAAAATCCCTTGGGGAATAACAGCATCCAGTCAGAAAGGTCAGGGGTTGTAACGGGAGAAAAACACTGCTGTCATGAAATGATGGCTGCCAACACTCTTGGTGACCCCCACTTGAAAGACTATGGGTGACAGCAGCTGACAGAGCTGGAAGACAGTAGGGGGTACACTGTCCCAAAAGACCAGACGGCATCAACAGTGGCATCTCTACTAGAGCACATGCCCTGGTAAAAAAATGCTGTGACCCCACTGGTGCCCCATGTGGTGTACAGCTACCACCACAGGGACAATACGTGTTGGTGCTTCCTCTGCCAGCTGTTGTGCCCACAATGTGCCTGGTAATCAACAGAGGCTGGAGCCATTATTCCAACACCCAACAGCACATGAGTTATACCCATTATTACAATACCCCCATGGACTACAAAACTCTCATACCCAATACTTGCTAGGAATATTAATAAAGACAAGTAAAGAACATTAACACAATCACGGCTGACTAATACAATACCCACAACTGACTCCTGGAGGCTGACAACGCTCCAAACATATAAAACAGAAAGGATTACAATCCATATTATTTAAATGATAATTTGAAAGCCTTTAATTTGTGGTGGATGGGATGAATACTTTATTACATGTCCAAGGACTAATTTTGTACCTTAGTGTTAATCCAGGACTCTCCCAGGCCCATGAGACGGATCCCTCTTATTCGAACATGAGGCATCGCAGCAAGGGACTCCTAGACAGACAACACCTTCTAAACCTTCAAAATGGCCACAACCACCAACTACATTTTAGGGCTACAGATTCCTGGATCTGCCACCTGGTGCCCCCTTTCCTTGGCTGCACTCATTAAAAGTGCAACAGTTCTAGGACCAAATTAATCCGAATGTTTCAATTCTTATATACAGCTACTTGTGAAGCTCTGTGGAAGAGGCGCAGCTATCCATCCTGAATCTCAGCCGTACCAATGGGCAGGGTGTCCTATGAGGCTGATTTCTACAATAGAGCTAATGTATTTGTGAGAGAGAAAAAAAAAAAAAAAAAAACAGAATTTTGTTGATGGTACGTTAAATGTATTCCTTGAACCAGTATAGACATTATAACAGACTTTATATAACAGGTTGACAAGTCAAGGAGAAGCCAAAAGCAGAAACCTCATTTCTTACTTAAATGTCTTAGCTCCGTTAATAAATGTCAATGTATGTAAACAGGTGCTGTTATATGTTGTAAGTTATTTACTGTATTGTATTGTAATGCTTTATAACATACTAAAAGCCAGCAGAATAGGCCAAATGGTCAGTCTTGTCTGCTCGAAAGCCAGCAACCTAGTGGCTGCTCACCTTACCACCCCACCCCCCCAGCCACCAAGAGGGTGGTCTTATTTTTTTTCAGATTTCCCTTGTACCAGTCCCACTCCTTCTTGAAGCCTTCCACTGTGCCTTCTTCCACCAGCCTCCCAGGCAGCGCATTCCACAGCTCCACCACACTCTCAGTGGAAAAATGCCTCCTATGCTCCCCCCTGTAATTTCCCCCCTCCAGCTTCCACTCATGACCCCTGGCAGTTCCCCGCTTCTTTAACCTAAACAGCTCTTTGGTTCCACTTCTGGTTATTCCTTTTACATACCTGAAAACCTCTATCATGTCTCCCCAATCCCTTCTCTCCTCCAGTGAGTAAAGCCCAAGCTCTCTCTCTCAGTCTCTCCTCATAAGACCTCCCCTCCATGCTCTGAATCATCCTGGTCACTCTCCTCTGACCCCTCTCCAGCAGCACTACGTTCTTCTTCAAATGAGGTCTCCAGAACTGTACACAATACTCCAGCTGCGGCCTGACCATGCAGGGTTTTAAACAATTGATTAGCAGTTTTTTTCTTGGGACAATACTAACTGTACAGGAAGTATTTATATAGGTTTTCTAGAAGTGTTATGTTAGTTAAACACAGTGGAGGCAAGTGCTATGCATTTTCACAATGTTTTAGATCTTTTATGAGCAAAACGCTAATCAATTTTTGAAGTTAAATAAAACCCTGCCACGGCACTATACAGAGGGAGGATCATCTCCCTTCTTCTGGACGTAATACCCCTGGCTATACAGTCCAGTATTCTGTTTGCTTTGGCTGCTGTTCTTCTACAGTTCCCAGAGTTATTCATTTTGACCTCAACCACTACCCCTAAATCCCTTTCTCCCAATGTGGTTTGCAGTGTGCCCCCTCCCCCAGGGTGTATACATGTCCCAGGTTTCTTAGCCCCAAATGAAGTACCTTGCATTTCCTGGCGTTAAATTCAATCCCCACTTCCCTGACCACCTCTCCAGGGTATCCAGATCCCCCTAGACTGTCTCCCTCACTTCTTCATAATCCACCAATGCTCTCAGCTTTGAATCGTCCGCAAAGAGAGACAACCTATTTTTAACCCCCCTCCCTATATCTGAGACGTAAGCATTGAACAAGAGTGACCCCAATACTGAACCTTGAGGGACCCCACTGATTACCTTTCTGTCACACGTGGCTGAAAAAAGGCTGTGCCCAGACCACCTCCTGGTAAAATAAGTAAAAACAAAAAAAAATTAAAAAAAAAATTGGTTAAAAACAGTCATCTGACTTGTTTAATGCCCAGTCCACCTACACTTCGTTCCCAAAGTGAATGAATCTACCCAGTAACAGCCTTACTATACATGAAATTCTCCTGCAAGTACTCCCAGTTCTGCTCCTCGACAGCTGTAAGTTCCTGCAGCTCTGCCTCGGTCTTCACATGGAAGCTGCATTTGGTGGCTGTTCAGCCAGGGTTCTCCTGCTACCTTCCCAATGATCTGCTGTCACACACTGCCCCCTGCTGTGTTGCTACCAAGTGCTGTGAAGAATGAGAGAGCGAGTGGCTCATCGCGTTGCTGCAAGAGTGATCGGGACATGTGGCATCAGCTCCATCGGGGGTCCAGAAGGCAGACATCAGGCACACAAACAGCACATATTAATAAATAAAAAAATGGTTTCATTTTAATAAATTATGAACTAAACAAATAAGTGTTTCTTTAAAACGTGCCTTTATTGACTGGGACTACTTTGCAGCAGGGAAGAATAACACAAAATTCCAAGTGTTTTTATACAGTAAAAATGATTTTTTTTTTTTTTTTAATTATTGTAACCCATTTCTAAAGTGCAATAACCCATTCCAGGGCATAGGTGTATTAGGCATCAATGTATTTCCCAGGTGGCTGGAGGCCACTCAGCCTTCACCCTAATGCCTCACAACACACCTGGGTCTTGCATCAATGCTCAATACACCCATTCCCTGTTGTGGGTTATAGCTTACGTATATGCTTTTATCATGCTATTTCAATAAAAAAAATATATTCACCAAAAAAAAAAAAAAAAAAAAGGCTGGAGCCACTAAGGGACGACAACGGTGAAGAGAAAAAAAAGAAAGATGGGGAAAAATAACTTTTTCAGCTGGCTAAGTGGCGCTGAACAGTGAGACACATGCTCGAGATACTGACAGCTCAGGTTTGTACACTGAGCCCAGGATGACTGGAGCAGAGTTGGTCAGAATGGTGAAAGACCACTTCTAGAGCAGTTCCTGGTAGTGAACTCGTGGGACGTGCTCGGTGGCATCGGGGACCAAATGCTGCTGGGCATCTTCTCCAGGATGGTGCAACTTGTGGAACCATGTGGAGAACAGTAATAAAACACTGCCTGGCCAGGCACACCAGCCCCCAGTCCTCATCTGCTACCATGCCCCACGCACACCACCATGATCACCCCAGTCCACACATCTGCAATCAGTCCGCACTTTTTCTCCACCTTAGAAATGATACAGGTGGGGGGGGAGGGGGGTGCAACCAGTTTAGTACTCCAGAGCTGGAGAGGGGCAATCCTGGTAAAACCACTAAAAGAAATAAATAAAAATGTAACCAACAAGAGTGGCAGTGGGTTGGTAGTCCAGCATGGTTTGTGCAGCCTAAAGGAGTGCAATGCACAGAATGCTCTGGGAAGGAGTAAACAAAACTATTTCAACAGCTAAATAAAAACACAGTAGTAGTGTACTAAAAGTATGGCTGCACTTCTCTGCTTTTGTACAGCTTGCTGATGTTAAGGCAATCCTTTGCAATTGGAGGTGTGGCAACTGGCAGCTGCTACAGAAAGGGATATTATTTCCTGCGTCAACGGTCAATTGTTTTGTTCGTGTTCCAAGTCATGCCTCGCATTCAAAGTGAGGGCAGCTAAGATCTGTGAAAGTATTAATACCCAACAAAGTGGGCAGTGCTGGGCCACCCAGGGGCATAATGAGGCCCAACACTGCAGGCAGAGGGCTTTATAGCCCCCTGGAAGGTCCAGTATAGCCCATACCGCCCACCCTTGAGGCCATTATTGCACTTAGAATATGGGACTTTAATAAAATGTTACCCCCCCCCAAAAAAAATTTAAATTAACATTTAAAACAAAAATCACTTAATATTCAGTAAAGATGAATACAAAATGATGTTTTTGTAAAGTAGTCTTTCTGCTGGTACACATGCCAACAGAGGGTACTGCTGTTTGTGAGGCAACTCTTATGGTCCTTAACCTCCCCTTGTCATTACATGGCAACTTCTTCCCCCTTCCCAGCCACCTGCCCGCCGGTGAGCAACAGAACTGAGCACAGTTGAGGGAATGGGTGGTAGAGCTAGGACTGAGCAGAGGGAAGAGAGCAAGTGGGAGACTATACCGTTGCTAATGAGACCAGTGATACTTGGTCTCACCTCCCTTGGATGAAGACACACATGTATCTGTAAAGAAAGTGAGTAGTGGTCAGCGGTAAGAGTGCTCTGTGCTAGCACTTGAACATTTGGTTTCAAAAAGGAAAATGTTCTGTCTGAGGCATTAAAAATGGATAATGCTGTGGCAATTAAAGTGCAGTTGACGTGTGTGTGTGTGTGGGGGTGGGGGGGAGACCATGTCACTCACTCCTCTTATTTAGCAAGTGAAAAAAAAAAATGGTAGCTTTTAAGTTCTGAATCCAAAGTGGGCACAGCGATACAATGGTACTGAGGCACAATGGCACTGAACCCGTTATTTCCAGGTCTCTGTTAATAGTTAATGTACCCCCTTGCCATGGGTTTAAGCCTACAAGAGACCAGAACATTTCTTTTTTTTTTTTTTTTTCCTCCCTAAGCACTTTATCCTCCGGAGCCCTGGCAGGCGGCTACAGCCCTCTGAATGGAAGGACTCTCTCTCTCCAATCCCATCGCTCCCATGTTAGACGGTCCCCGATAGTTCCCCCGCATAATGCCTCACATGGCAGGGCCAGGAGTAGGTTGCCGTCTTCTCCTACCTCCTGGAGACCCAATCCAAAATCCGGGGATCATTCCCAGGAGCAGCGGACCATCATCAAGCCTGCCAAGCTCATTTTTCGTTTTCACCACCCACCCCTTCCGATGCTAAGGACCTGTACTGTCCTCCAGCCACTGCCAGAGGGCAGTCAGCAGTGGGTGAATAGTTCCCCTCCCAGAGAGAGGAGAGCAGTCCTCCGGACGCTCAATCCTCTCTCCCCCTGCCGGCCCCCAGTGGCCCGGGCTTGTTCCTGAACCCAGGTCGCCGGCGTCACACGAGCTGTGGCGTCCAGCGCCTCAACCCTCAGGGCCAGCGGACCAGAAAATTTCTAACCCATTTTCTAAGCACCGCAGAGGAATAAGCCAGGTGCTGCTTGTTCTGAACCAAACTACCAAGTACAGAACTTTAAAGAATTATACATGTACTGTAATCTTATACTTGAAGGAAGGCATTTACAGTAAAAGGCCTACCTAATCAGTTGAACTCTCCTCGGTCTACCCCAACCATGCAAGTACACTGTTTTCTAGTCTCGTCAAATCTTTCTCTGTTGCAACTGCCTGCCGTTTTATGTTTGCATCAGTCCAAGTGGTGCAACATCTGTGAAAGTTGATTTCAAATACAACCTGAAATGGGCAAAAAGACATGATCTTAGTACTGTTATCACCACACGTTAAATCAAATATTGTAGTTTGCATCTGCCGGTACTCAGCAGATTCACTATAGTCAAGGCAGCAATAAAATGACAACAAGCAACATAAGGAGTGAAAGGAAATTGGATTTATACAGTTTGTGTTACCAGCCGATACCAACGCTGTAGTGCAATACTAAGGGGGTGCTGCACTGTTGAGGTGTAGTCCTTCAGAAGAAACATGTAAGCCAAGGTCCCTTCTGCTCATCTCTGGTGGCTGTCTAGAAACATTGACATGATGGCAGAAAAAGACCAAGGGTCCACTGAGTCTGCCTAAAGTATCCCATGACCTAGCGTCAATCCAGGGTCCTACCCCCTTCCCTTCAGCTGATCCTTCCCTTATAGCTCCTCGTCTGTGCCCTCACTCTGTCCCACCCATGTCTGAAACCCTCCATGGTCTTTGTGCTCACCCCCTCCAGAGGCAGACTGTTCCATCGCTCCACCAAGCATAAGCTGCACTTCCTCCCGTCCCTCCTGAATCTCCCACCCCGCAGTTTCCATTCATGCCCACGTGTCACTGCGCTGGTGTTCCTGTTTAACAGCTCTGTGCGGGGCACTCTATTTATGCCTTTCAGGAATTTAAAAGTTTCAATCATATCCCCCACCTTTTCTGGCCTCCTCTGCGTATATGTTTAGCACTCTCAGCCACTCCTTGTAGTAGGAAACCACCTGAAGGCCCTGTATAATCTTTAGTGCCCTTCTCTGCACAGCCTCTAGCCTGTCCTTGGTCCCTTCTCAGTTTAGGGTTCCAGAACTGGACACAGTATTCCAGGTGTGGCTTGACTAGGGATCGATAAAGGGGGAGGATCACCTCCCTGCACCTGCTATCTATGGCCCTCTCTATACACCCCAACATCTTGCTTGCTTTACTTTATGCCTTGCTGCACTGGCTTGACTGTTTAAGGGTGTCACAAGTAATGACTCCCAGATCCCACTCTTCTGCAGTGGTACTAAGTTTAACCCCATTTAACCAGTACTCTGTCCACGGATTACCCTTCCCCAGGTGCATTACCTTGCACGTCTTTGCATTAAACTTCGGCTGCCACACATGTGATCATCTCTCTAACCTTTGGAGGTTGTGTTGCAGTTCCCTAACTCCCTCAATGCTATCCACCCTTCTGCAAAGCTTAGCGTCATCAGCAAAGAGGACAAGCTTACCCTGGATTCCTTCGTCAATGTCACTAATGAACACATTGAAAAGGACCAGGACCGATCCCTGCTGTACTCCATTTGTGACCTCCCCTGCTGTTGATCTCACCCCACTGACAACGACCCTCTGTTGGCTACTCTAAGCCAATTGCCCACCCACCTGACTATGTCCTTTGCCATACCAAGGTCGTCCAACTTCTTCAACAGGTGCCTATGTGGCATGGAGTTGAATGCCTTACTGAAATCAAAGTAGAGGAGAGCTACTGTATGGCCCCTGTCCAGCTCCCTAGTCACCCAATCGAAGAAGACAATAAAGCTGGTCTGGCATGACCTCCCTGCCACGAACCCATGCTGCAGCTGCTCGTTCTGGAGACCATTTTTTCCAGGTAGTCCACAAAGTGTTGCTTGATGAAGGTCTCCATCAGCTTCTCTTCAACAGATGTGAGACTAACCAGCCTGTAGTTTCCCACCTCCTCCCTGCCCCCAAATAGAGCGGCACCATGTCAGCCATTCTCCAGCCTCTGGGTACTACCCCTGTCTGCAGTGAGCTGTTAAAACATGTGCTAGGGATCAGTCAGCTTTTCTGCCAACTCCCTTACTACTCTTGGATGCATTCCATCTGGGCCTGGTCGGTGCCTTATCTGTCTAGAAGGCTGCCAGCCCTTTCCAGGCCCAGTCTTTGGTGAATACTAGGGTTTCCATCCCTGGAATTCTCATGGCGGCTGCACTGATGCCGCCTTCAGGTAGGGGACCCATACCCTCCCTGGTAAAAACAGAACAGAAGTAGTTTTTTTAGGACTGCGGCTTTCTGGCCATCGTCCTCGATCACCTTACCATCGTCTACCAACCCAATGATCCCCCCTTCTTTCTTCCCCCCTCCCGATGTAATGGAAGAAATGTTTTTCCCCTCAGATTTAATCCCCTTAGCAAGCTGTAGCTCCATGCCTGCCTTTGCCTCCCTTACTGCTCTTTTTGCTTCCCTATTTTTTAATTTTTTAATATATTCCTCCCACTCCTCCTCCCTCTGGCTCCTTTTAAACCTACAGAATGCTCCCCTTTTGGCAGGGGTGTTCAAATAAAAACTTTTAGGACTTGCTCAGCCATGACAGTAGCTGAATTTTTCACTTGCCCATATTCATTACAATAAAATTAGCTCTTTTTGTACTTTTTTTGTCAAAATTTTTACTGAGTTTTAAAACACAACACAAACAAAACAACATACACTATGAATAACTAATATTGTTTACAGTAACAAGATAATTTACTGTTGTACAGCTAAAACTAGCACACTAAGTAAATATTAACTCTTTCAACAGGTACCTTAATACAAATTACTGGAAAACTTCCATGTAAATAGCTCCAACGTATTTCATCTATATTTTCCCCTCAAGGTACTTGGGTACTAGAAAAAACAACTTAAATCAGTGTTGAATTATCCCCTAATTTACCAGATCTATGCAGCGCTAGTAATCTCAAGAGACAGGATAGTAGGAAGCAAGACAGAAAGAAAAAGGAAAGAGGAAAAAGGAAAACTAACTGTCAGAGAAAATAAGAAAGGTCAAGTAGCTTCCATACACAAAAACAACAATTCCCAACCACTGTTCCTGTTATTCATATCCTAAGTAAATGAAGCCAGAAGGCACAGACACCCAGACCGTTGTCTGTTATGTTATGATGTAAAGAGCCTGTGAACAGTACAGCATTTCGATTCAAAATTGTGACCCGGTCTAGCATAAAATGAGTCAATCTTTCAAGTCTGAGTATCTCTAAACATTTGTTTTTCCATTCTTGCAAGTAAGGGTGTTTATCCTCTATCCATTTCCAAAGAATTATATTTTTGACTGGTACTAAGACATGAGAAATTGTACGTTTTTGTTCTTTAGTTAACAATGTTCATCAGAGAATAACATTTTTGACTGATACTGAGACAATGGAAATTGGATGTTTTTGTTCTTTTGTCAATAATATTTGCTCATCAAAATGACCAATAAGACATGTTTTTATGTTGAGGTTCCCTCTTAGCCGAGTGATTTCATTAAAGAATTGTCCCATATCTCGCCATCGTTGTTGCACCCCTCACAATGCCAAAACATATGAAGCAGATTAGCACTCTCTTCTATACATTTATTGCAGCTTGATGTGTTCCCAAGGCCCATTTTGTACATACAGGTATGTAGGGGAGTGTAATAAAGATTATGCAGTGTACTAAACTGTACACGTCTCACAACAGATTCAAAGGCCTTCAATAAGCTATTCCAAATACTTGGCTAGTTCTAGTCTTTGGTGTTTTCCCCCAGCATATATGACCACCATCCAGTATTTTCCTGGTCTACCCCTCTGATTAATTCTATTAGCAGGGTTTTAAATAACTGATTAGCAGTTTTTTCTTGGGACAATGCCAACTGTACAGAAAGTATTTATATAGGTTTTCCAGAAGTGTTATGTTTGTTAAACACAGTGAAGCAAGTGCTATGCATTTTCACAACGTTTTAGCACTTTTATGAGCAAAACGCTAATCAATTTTTGGAGTTAAATAAATCCCTGTATTAGTAATGTGTAGAAATTAGAAATAGTATGGTGCAGCTGAGTGCAAGCCAGAAACGCTCTAGTATATCATTAGCATAAGCCCTTAATAAATTGTTCCTATAAAAACAGAGCATATACTATTTGACAAGATTCATACTTACATACTAACATACTAAAATGCCAGCAGAATAGGCCTAACGGTCTTTCGCGTCTGCTCGTTTGGTCAGCCCCCACCCTGGGTGCTGACCTTGCTGTCCCCCTCGCCTTCTCTGGCTTCTCCCTTCCCAGTTCCGGATATTCTTGCTGCATTGGATTTTGCTTCCAGAACCCTTCCCCTGTACCTGTCCCAGCCCCTCTTGAACCCCTCCACTGTCTCTGCCTCCACCAGCTCCCTAGGTAGTGCATTCCATTCCATGGCTCCACCACCCTCTCAGTGAAGTAGCACCTCCTCCTTTCTCCCCTGAATCTTCCCCCCTCCAGCTTCCACCCATGCCCTCTAGTGGCCCCCTCCTCCTTCCTTCGAAGCACCCTGACTGTTCCTCCCATTTACCCTCTTCATGTACCTGAAGACCTCTATCATGTCCCCCCGGTCCCTTCTCTCTTCCAATGTGTACATATTTAGCTCTTCGAGCCTCTCCTCATAGGTCCTGTCCCCCAAGCCCCAAATCATTCTGGTTGCCCTCCTCTGGACCCTCTCCAGGAGGTTAATGTCCCTCTTTAAGTGTGGCCTCACCAATCAGTTATACAGAGGGAGTATCACTTCCCTCCTTCTGGAGGTGATCCCCCTAGCGATGCATCCCAGCATCCTGTTGGCCTTGGCTGCTGCCCTCCTAGAAGTCTCAGAGTTGTTCATCTTGACATCCTCCACCACCCCAGGTCCCTCTCAGCCATCGAGACTTGTAGCATCCCCCGGTGTACACTTGGCCTGGGTTTCTGGCCCCAGGTGGAGCACCTTTGCATTTCCCTGCATTGAACATCAGCTTCCACTTTCTAGACATCTTTCCAGAGCCTCCAGGTCCCCTGTGGGGCCATCCTCCCTCCTCCCCATCCACCACCGCCTCCAGTTTGAGTCATCAAGAGACTCATCTACTCCTGATTCTGTCCTTATGTCAGAGGCGGGCGCGTTGAACAGAAGGGCCCAAGGACTGATCCTTGTGGGACCCACTAATGACCCTCCTTGGGATGAGACTATCCCGCCAACTGACCCTCTGGGTCTGGTCCTGGAGCCAATTGCCTATCCATCTGATCATCTGGTTCCCCCACCCCATTCCTCCCAGCTTATCCAACAGGCCCACGTGGGAACAGAGTCAAATGCCTTGCTGAAGTCTAGAAAGAGGACACCCACTGGTCTACCCAGGTCAAAGGCACTTGTCACCCAGTCATAGAACTCCACCAGGTTTGTCTGACACGATTTCCCCGGGATGAATCCATGCTGTCTATTGTCCAGGCACCCTGACTTATCCAGGTCCCCCCCCAGCCTCTCCTCGACAATGCCCTCCATCACCTTGCCCACCACCGATGTCAGGCTGACAGGCCTGTAGTTCCCTGCCACCTCCCTTGTGGATAGGCACTATATGCGCCACCTTCCAGTCTTGGGGCACTCACCCTGTCCTCAGAGAGATGGTGAAAAGCTCCGCCAGGGGTTTGCCCAGGACATCCATAAGTTCCTTCCAGTACTCTAGGATCTAATTTATCCGCCCCGTGTTTTCTCCGTCTTAAGAGAGCTGGAGGGCTCTCACTCTCTCTGCTGTGATTTTCACTCCGTACCTCTTCTCCCTGCTTAGCCCTCCCACCTGCCAGTGATGCCTCCCCTCTCCCCAGACCACTTGATCGGTGAGGATCCCCCCTCCTCAGTGTCTCTGTCTCCTCCCATGTATGATGCAGCTTCCCCCCATTTCCTTGGTGAACTGAGGTGATACTCATTTAGTACCTCAGCCTGCTCCCCGGGTCTTGTGCCCATCTCTCCCTGATTTAATCCTGTTAATCTGCCCTTCACCCTTCATTTTTCCCCAATGTATCTAAAGAACCCCTTGTTCCCTCTCCTAATTTCCCTGGCCAGGTTCTGCTCCTTCCTTGCCTTAGCCGCCCTCACCACCCTAGTGGCCCTTCTAGCCATCAGCTCGTACTCCCCTCGATCCCTTTCACTCCTTGAGCTCTTGAATTGCTTATAGGCTGCCTTCTTTCCCCGTACCACCTCCTGGACCTCCCTGGTCCACCAGCAGGGTTTTTGGGTCCTACCGCATTTTCGTCTTACTCTTGCACAGGTGCTGGTAGCATCCTGCACCCCTCTCCTGATGATTTCCCACCTACTATCAGCGTCCATATCTGACCCAATCCCATCCAAATGCTCCTTAAGGATCCTTCCCATTTCCTTAAAACCCACCCCCCTGAAGTCGGTTACTTCCGTCTTTGTGCAGCCTTCTACCCCTCCTAGGTCCAGGCAGAACCAGACTGTGGCATGGTCACTCCCCGCCAATGGGTCCCTTACCTCCAGGCCTCCAATCTGGTCACTGTCTGCCAGGACCACATCCAGTATCCGCGCCTCCCTGGTCGGTTCCCTCACCTGCTGAGTTAGGAACGCGTCTTGAAAGACATCCAACAACCTCTGTTCCCTGGTCACAGAGGATGTCAGTCTCCCAGTCTGTTCCTGGCATGTTTAAGTCCCCCAACACTACCACCGTTCCTCTGCCCAGTCTGCAGTGTCTCCCAGCATCTGCCACCAGACTGTCCTCCAGCTCCTCCACCAGGGCAGGGGGTCTATACACCACTCCTATTTTTACTCTCTTGCCCCCCCTTGTTATCAAGGTGACCCAAATCGCCTCCACGGTTCCCTCTGCCTCCTCTACTCCCCCTATGCCAATGCAGTTTTTGACTATCATTGCTACCCCTCCTCCCCTTCCCTAACCCCTGTCCTTCCTGAACATAGTGTAACCCTCCAGGTTCAGGTCCCAGTCATGTCCTGCAGTGGCCCAAGTCTCAGTGACCGCTGCCACATCCACTGCTCCCTCAGTTAGCATCGCCTGGAGCTCAGGCATTTTATTGCCCAAGCTCCTGGCATTTAGCAGAACTACCTTCCACACTTTCCCTATAGTTCCATTTCCCTTGCTCGTGTTCCCATGGGGATTCTGTTTTCCCTGGTCTGCACTTTTGCCAGTCAGCCTTTTCCTGCAATCCTCCTGGTCCCCAGGTGTGGAGACAAAGTCCTCCTTTATCGGCACCCCTTGACAGCCTTTTCTCCCATCCCGCCCCTTCACAAGTTTAAACCCACTTTCACCAATGAACCTCTATTTTCAACTTAAGGATTCCTCCTCCAAATTGAGATGGAGTCTCTCTCTAGCATACAGCTCCTTATCCTCCCAGCTCTCCCCAATCCCCATCAACCCATACCCTCTGGCCTCACACCACTCCCTGAGCCACTGGTTTATCTCCCTAATCTTCCTTTGTGTTCCCCACTAGCCCTTGGCACTGGCAGGATTTCTGAGAGGAAACTGTGCATCCTATGTCATGACAGACCCTGGCGAGCTCCCGAATCTTGCCTGTATCTCTAGCTCGCTATTTCCCTCAATGTCATTTGTACCCAGGTGGACCAGTATGTCTGGGGAACCCCCACAATCCTTTGCCAGCTGATATACCTCGTGCTTAGCCCTGTGCACCATTAGTCCAGGGAAGCATCTTGTTCTAACTGGCCAGGCTTCTCCCTCCCTATTCCATTTGATACCCCTGATCATAGAATCCCCCAACAGGAGCACTCTGACTGCTCCTTTTCCTCCATTCCCCCTTCCATGTCCCTCATCCTTTCTACGCGCTCCTCCACCCAGCCGGCTCCTTGTTCCTCCCTATCTGGGTGCCACATGCCACCCCTCCTTATTTACCATGGCCACCTCCCTCCAATCTATGCTCTCCTCCTGAGTATCCTTCTGTACCTTGCTAATTCCCCCCCTCACTGCTCGCGACTGGTCCTTCTCCTCCATCTGCTAAACTAGCCTGGCTCGTCCTCCCTTCCTTCCTGTCTCCATTTAGTTCCTCCTTGCTCGTCGTGCTCCCCTGGCCTAAACCCTCAGCTCCCTTTACTGAATCCTCCTTGTACTTCTGGTCCTTCTCCTGCGCTTTCCTCCCTCTTCCCCTGCCCTCCTGCTCTGATTCACTGCTCCCCCATTTTCCTACATTCCAGGTCCCCCTGCTCTTCCTGCTGTCTGGCCCTGCCTCCTGCCCCCCACTCCCTTTCAGTCTCTAACCACTCCTGTTGTGGCTACATCACCCCCCTCATCCTCGAGCAGAAGAAGAGAATTAAAGCGGTTATTGAGTGTAAGGTCTGATCCACCTCCCCGCCTTGCTTCCTTCTGTCCAGCCCTGGCCATCTGCCTACTTCCCTGAGAATGTTGTCCCTCAGTCCCTCCTTTGTGAGGGTCCCCGGTTACCTACCTGCTTCCTTGGTAGTGTCCTTTTGGACACCCTCTGCCAGGGTCCCTATGTGACCCCTGAGTATTCTCCTGCACTCCTTTCCCTATGCCCCCACCCCCAGTGCTTGGTGCAACCCTGGAGATTCCCAGCCCCTCTCCCAACCATACCACCCTCTTCCCCAGCTTTCTCCTAATCCCCGCAACCTCCTCCCTAAGCTGTGCCAGCTGGTAGCACACTGGGCAACCACCAAACTTCCAAGCCCAGTCCAGTATCATGGCTGCTCCACACCCTGTGCACCCCACTACCCTCCCAAAGATTGCCGCCCTAATGACGTGTGGTTCCATCCCTTCCAAATAGGTTTCCTTGGTGAGCCACCAGGTTTCCCCTAGTCCAAGATACACCCTACTGCCTAATCAGGTCACCCACTAATCTTAGAGACAGTCCCACTGTACACCAGTAACCCTGTTACTAGGTGCAGTACAACACATTAAACTTATAAGGGAAATGAACAACTCCCTAAGCTCCTCTCTCCCAGCCTTTAAATCCAACCCCCAGTGGCTAGAACTACATGAGCTGCACCTGCAGCCTTTTCCTCCAATTGCAGGGCAGGTGTTCCCCTATAAATTAGCAGACACCTGACTCGAGAGAGAGTGTATCAGCCCTGTGTCTCCCCTCCAAGCCGAGCAGCCAAAGAACCAGGCCCAAGCAAATCCCACCAAATAGGTTTTAAATCAGAAGAAATAGGCCTCTACCAGCGCAGCCTGTTACACAGTGAAACATCCACAAAATGAGCCCACTTACAGCCACCAAATCAGTCTTCAAACTTCCAGCAGCCCCCAAACAATACCCTGCTAGCCCCTTAGAAGTAAGAAAGAAAATAACTAACCTTCTACCAAGTAAAATCCACAAGAACCCTGTGAAAACAACAAGCAGCAGCTACTGTCCTGGAACACAACTGATCCTGTCCCCTTCCAGTTCTTTCAGCTGTCGCTGAAGTACAACTCCCTCAGAAGCTCTAAGGGTACACCGGCTGGCCCCTCAGCATCCAATACACACTTGACTCCACTGAGCTGTGGTTTGCCCCGACAAGGCAGGGTCAGGGTGGGGGATTCACCTCGGTCAGCAGTTGTACATCATATGGCGGGGCCTGGATACACCAGTGTCCATTGTCCTGCTTGTCGCAGCCATTTTCAGTTTTTCTCCAGGAAATTAAGCAGTTCTGACTGATTAGCACTCATGCGTGGAAAAGTGCTGATCAATTTAGCAAATGTGATGCAATTGGAACAAATCAATTTGCAAGCTTACATTTGTTCTGAAGGTTCTGTTGATTCTTTTTTAAAATCAAGGAAAAGTGGGTTGTTCACCAAGACCAAGAAACTCTGGGCCCTCCAACACTTTGGGGGGTTGGCACAAGTGCACCACCTCCAGCCCCTAATAAAAATCAACAAAACTGGTTAGGTGGTACTGAGTGCTACCCCCGGCCCAGAGTTACTGGACTTAGTAGTCTCAGTGCCCAGACTTGCCACAGAAAGAACCGATTGGGTGGTGGTATACTCATGCCAAAAATCACCCCAATGTCGCAAGGTTACGGGTTTCTTGGTCTCAGTGAACAGCCTGCTTTCCCCTGGTTTGAGAAAAAAAAAATCAACAGAACCTTCGGAACTGGTTAGGTGGGTCTGGTGCATGACTAGTCAATCTGTGCAAACCCCCCACCCCCACAGCAGAGCTCTGAGGTGTCCAATGAGCTATATTTGCCCCTAATCCACCTGACAACTTTAGATGGTAGGTAAAATAATGACTTTCATACCCAATCTGACCCAGCATTACGTAGTGCAACTCACTTACTTAACCCGCCCCCACCTTGCTGCAGACTGGCTGTGCTGTCCCAGGTGTACGAAAAGACAGTTTTTTTTTGGGGCGCCAGGCATTGACCAGATCGTAAACTAAGGCAGGAATTAAACAGAGCCTCACATCAAAGACAAGTTTGTTAGCATATAAATAGGAAAATGCATGCAGAAACAAACAGCCATAAAGAATCCCTTATCAAGTAGCAGCTTACTACACACCCTACGCCCTCCTGACTATATTCACTTCCCCCCAGTGTCATACATCAAATGAATCTGTCCTAATAAGGCTTGGGTGCCCCTTCTCAACAGTGATAGAAAAGTCCAGTTACGTAAGAACTTACCGCAACAGTAGATCTTCGAGAGAGGCTCTTGCAGTAGGTAATTACATATAGGACTGAAGCCGGCAGGCGTCAGAACCCCACAGAAAAATTTCCAGCTAGCAGTCTCTGGCGGAGGACCGCCCCCACATCAGGTGACTGGCGTCAGACGACGTCGGTATAAAGGGGCAGTCCCCCACGCCTGCCTTCCAGTTCTTTCCCGCCAAAGGCCAAAAAGGCGAGACGAGAGAGAGGCAGATATTTCCCTTACTGGAAAAGGAGCCAAAATAACTAAGGGGGATGGAGGGTTGGAAGGTATTACCTAATGCAAGAGCCTCTCTCGAAGATCTACTGTTACGGTAAGTTCTTACGTAACTGTACTGTCTTACTTTGAGAGGGCTCTTGCTGTAGGTAATTACATATAGGACTGAGTCCCAAGCAGTCTGGAACAAAGAAAAGCATATGGGAGGAGGAAACTACTCATACAGAGATCCTCTGGCTGAAGAGGGCTCAAGAAAGATGCCCTTGCAGAACAGCCAACCCGAAGCTAGCTCTACGGCGAGAGGCAATGTCCAAACTGTAGTGTTTCATAAAGGTATGGACAGAAGTCCAAGTTGCAGCTGCGCAAACGTCAGCTGCTGACATTCTTGAAACAAGCAGCAGAGGCCGCGACACCCCCCTGGTGGAGTGACCCCTGACCTGACCAGGCAAGGTCTTGTGATACTTGTCATAGCAGAAAGTGATGCAATGAGTCAACCATTTGGACAAACATGGTTTGGAAACAGCGTTGCCCTCTCTTTTGCAGGCAAAAGAAACAAATAGCTGGTCAGCCTTTCTGAGATCCTTTGTCCTGTTGGTGTAGCATCTCAGAATCTGATGAACGTCCAGAGGATGTAAAAGATACTCCCCGTGATTGTAGTGCTGTGTGAAAAACGAAGGTAGTTCAATTGACTGGTTCAACGTAGATTCCGCTACCACCTTAGGGAGAAACTTAGGATTGGTGCGCAGAGCCACACGTTCCTTATGGAAAATCAAATATGGAATTTTGCACATCAAGGTGGGCAAGCAATGTGAGAGGGCAGCAAGGAGGGCTGGGGGGATACTGGGATGCATAGGGAGAGGCATCACCAGTAGAAAACCAGAAGTTATTATCCCTCTGTACAGACAGCTGGTGAGACCACATCTGGAGTACTGCGTGCAGTTCTGGAGACCCAGTCTCCGCAAAGACATAGACAGGATGGAAGCTGTCCAGAGGAGGAAACTAAAATGGTGCAGGGTCTGCACCGAAGACATATGAAGAGAGACTTAAGGAGCTTAATATGTATAGCCTCGAGGAAAGGAGGGAGAGGGGGACATGATAGAAACTTTCAAGTACCTCAAGGGAATCAACAAAGTCCAAGAGGGTAGCATCTTTCAAAAAAAGAGGTGTGCAAGAACAAGGGGGCACAATTTGAAGATAGAAGAGGGCGGCTCAGAGGTAATTTAAGGAAGTATTTTTTCACAGAGAGGGTTGTGGATGTATGGAACGGCCTTCCAGAGGAGGTTGTGGAGTCAAAAACAGTGGTGGAATTCAAGCATGCATGGGACAGTCATAAGGCAATTCTAGGGGGTTGGGGTAGGAAGAAGTAGGCTGCAGGTTAACTAGGATCTGCAGCTTATCCATCAGGTAGGAAAATGGGCAGACTGGGTGGGCCAAGTGGTCCTTATCTGCCGTCAAATTCTATGTTTCTATGTTTCTATGTAAGGCCTGAAGCTCGGAAATTCTTCGAGCGAAAAGTAATGGCCACTAGGAAGAGAGTCTTCCACGAAAGGAACTTAAGGTATGCTGAGGCTGCCAGATCAAAGGAAGGCAGCACAAGCTTCTCGAGAATTAAATTTAAATCCCAAGGGGGCCAGAACCCGAATGGGGGGTCTCAGGTGGAGAACTCAAGGAAGGTTTTTGCACTCCAGCTGAGCGAAAGTTCCTGTCCTCAAAGGAATATGATAAAGGCAAGAGCCGCCATATTAACTTCTCAAAGAGAAATGACTGAGACCCAGGTCAAGAGATAATGCATGTAGTCCAGTAGTCGCCTCGACAGGATAGGAGAAAGGCTCCAGGTCTTTGCCCAAATGGAGAACCGTTTCCATTTCATGGCATAAGTGGAACGAGTGGATGGCTTTCTGGCTTCCACCAAAATCTCTGCCACTTTTGGGGAAACCCCAAAGCGGGCTTGTGCTACGTCTGTAGGAGCTAAGCATGCAGCTGAAGGGACTTGAGGCCGGGATGGACCAGGGATCCCAGATCCTGGGTCAACAGTAGTCATGAAAGCGGAAGAGGAATCGGAGGTTCCTCAGAGTACTGTTGCAGAGGAGAGAACTAAACTTGCCTGGGCCAGAAGGGAGCAATGAGAATCATACGGGCCCCCTCTGAGCTGAGCTTGTGCAGGATCCTCAGAATCAACGGAATTGGGGGAAAGCATAGATGAATCTGCCCTTCCAGTCGAGAGACAGAGTGCCTCTCCAGAGTCGTCCGCACCCTGGAATGAGCGAGCAAAAGGTGGGTAGTTTTGCGTTTAAAGGGGACACAAACAGGTCAAACTAAGGGGTTCCCCAACGTAGGAAGATGTCATCTGCTATTTCCTGATCCAATTCCCACTCATGAGGTTGTGCCTAGGATCGGCTCAAGTGGTCTGCCAATTAATTCTCTACCCCTGGGACGTGGACTGCCGTAAGGTGAAGGTTGTGGAGGGTCGCACATTCCCAGACCCGCATCGCTTCCCGACAAAGAGGGCAGGAACGGGTCCCCCCTTCCCCGTTTGTTGAGGTACCAGACTACACTCGTGTTGTCAGTCTGAACGGCCAGATAACCGGGAAGCAGAAAAGTGTGCAGTGCTTGAAGAGCATACAACACCGATCTGAGCTCGGGCACGTTGACGTGAAGTGTCTGCTCAAGATTTGACTAAGAGCCATGGGTCCGCAGGGATCCCAAATGGGCTCCCCAACCTTTGCCCGAGGCATCCATTGTCAGCGTTTCGGAGGGCGGAGGAAGACAGAAGAGGACTCCCCGACAAAGGTTCTCCTGAACCAACCACCAGTGCAAATCCCAAAGCATCGGGGTTGAGACTAGCACCTCTTGGTCCAAGTCATCGACCAATTGATCCCACTGAGACCGAAGAGTCCACTGAGAGATTCTCATGTGGAGCCACGCACACGGAATTGTCGGAATTGCAGCCGCCATGAGCCCCAGGAGGCAAAGGACCGACCTGGCAGGAACCCGCCTGTGGGAGGACAAGTAGCTTGCCTGAGCCTGGAGGGTGGCCACCCTGTCCGGGGGCAGAAAGGCCATACCAGTGGTCATGTCCAGAATCGCCCCAATGAATTGGAGGCATTGCAATGGGACCAAATGGGATTTTCCCTGGTTGATGGTAATACCCAGGCTGGTAAAAACCTGCCTGATAAGACACAGGGAACACAGGAGTACCTTCCTGGACGGGGCCACCAGGAGCCAATCGTCCAGGTACAGGAAAACCTGAACTCCCCGTGTACGCAGGTGGGCTGCCACCACAGACAGGCATTTGGTGAATACTCGGGGGGCCAAGGAAAGACCAAATGGGAGTGCCTTGAACTGGTAGTGGTCCACCTGGAAAGCAAACCGGATGTATCTGCGGTGGAAAGGGCGGATAAGGATATGCAGGTACGCGTCCTGCATGTCCAGAGCACACAGCCACTGTCCCAGCTGAAGGAGGGGCAGGAGACTCTGCAAGGACAGCATCCTGAACCTTTTGTACTCCACGAACCAACTGAGGGAGCTGAAGTCTAGAATGGGCCTCATGTCTCCTGTCTTCTTGGAGACCAGGAAGAAATGGGAGTAGAAACCTGTCCCCCCGAAGAGGGGGAAGGAAGGGTTCTATAACCTCCTTCACCAGAAGGTAGCAGATTTCTTCCTGAACCCTGAGAAGGTGTTCTAGGGAGTAAGACGACCTTGGGGGGGGGTGTTCTGGGAGGTTTCTGAAGAAACTCGATGGTGTGGCCCTCTGCTATGAGCTGGAGGACCCAAGAGTCAGAAGTGATTGTCTCCCAACCCGGCAGATGTAGGGAGAATCTCCCACTTACCGGTTTCTCTGGATCGACCAGAGGTTGTGGGAGAGGGAGAGAGTGAGGAGGTGTGAGGCAGCGCCACAGCTGGAGGTCCCGCAGCCCGTTTGGGTGGGGATGGGGGTTTCGCAGCCAGAGGGGCCCGGCGTTTGTTGGCCCGTTTTCCTTGTGGTTTCACCTTAGGCCGTACGCGACTTCGGAAGGAATGACGCTGCGCTTGAGGGGCTCTGTACATGGAGTCAACCTCCTTGAGAGCAGTGCCCTTCTCTCGCAGTCTGGTAATGATGTCCTTGACATCACCACTGAACAACACCGAACCTCGGAAGGGGGCGTCCTGGATGGCGGATTGTACCTCCGAGGCTAAACCTGACACCCGAAGCCAGGCATGTCGTCGTAGGCTCACGGCGAATGCCGAGCTCGGTCCAGAAGCGTCCACCACATCATAAGTAGCACGCAGCCCGTGCCTACTGGCCGAACGTGCGGAGCGGACCAGGTCTGCCACTTCCTGTTTAGTCTGTGACTGAGGAAGGAAGTCCAATTTGGCTTCCACCTCGCTAAGGATAGCCTTCTGGTAATCCCCCATGTGAGCCACATAGTTCAAGGCTCTAATGCCCAGAGTGGAAGAAAAAAAAGACCTTCTTGCCATACTGGTCCAGAAGGCGATTCCTTATCGGTGGGGACAAGCTCAGGTGTTTCGGTTAGTCAACGCCATGGGCTGCACCTCGATCAATGCATCAATCAACCTTTGGGTGACATGAGAAAGTCAACCCCCTCGGGAGGCTGACAGCCTATCCACCTTCCGGGGAAGGGGGGCTAAAGCCGATGGTTGTTTCCAGATAGTGGAAACGAGGTTGGCGTGAGGCTCGATCCAGGGTAGAACTACCGTGGGAGCGACCTCGGGCAAATCCAAATGGGCAGCTAGCTTCTGCCTCTGTGGATCCGGCTCCAGAGATTTCCACTGATGAAGAGCCTGGATTTTTCTTAGCAACTCTGTAAATGAGGGATCCTCCGGAGGGGACTTCGGAAGAGTCCTGGGCCTGGGCTCGTCAGGAGTGCGACGGGTATCCGGGACCAGGTCCGTCATCAGGAGGCAGCTCTCCAACTCCTTGGTGAGCTGAGCCTTGGGCCTCAGCCCACCAAGAAGCCAGAGTCTCCCTCAGATCCACTGGCGGCTGAGGGGGCGGAGGAGGAGGGGGGGAAGGGGGATACGGATACTGGGGGTATCAGTAGGGCGAGTATCCGTAGCCCGACAGCAGGAAGCCCAGCGTCGGGTACTCTGGCATCAGATACTACGGCGTCGGGTACTGCGGTGCCGGATAAGACAGCATCAGATAAGACAGCGTAAGATCCTGCACCAGGGGCTCTGCCGGGTTAGAAGGTCCTGGACGAGGCCCTGCAGGCAGGCCAGGGACAGGTGGCCCGGCGGGCGTCGGGTCCGGTATCAGGGTGACATCCCGTAAGGGGATGTCGGCCGACGATGGGGCCGGCGTCCGAGGGTCCGACGTCAGGCCATCCAGACCTACAGGAGGGAGGCCTGGCGGAGGCGCCGAAGAGTCCCCAGTGGCGTCCGGGGAGGGCCGGAGGGATCCTCCGGGTCCAGCTGGGGAGATGCAGGGGCCTCGGACGGCAGCGGCGAAGGCTGCAGGGAGCCAGCGAATGCCAGATTAGATCCAAGGGATCTGGCGTAGGCTCTGTCGCCGAGCGACCACCAGTCGGGCCAGCGGGCGTCTGATCGGCGGGATCCAGGCGGGCGTCTGAGCAGCCAACGTCCGACTGATCGGACCCAGCGCCCGAAGGCCATGCAGGGGAGGCAAGCCTGATGGACGGCTTGACGGCCGTGCGCTGCCCCGAAGGGTTGAGCGGCTTAGTGGCCGGCTCTGGGTGGATGGAGGAGCTGACGCCAGACATACCAGAGAGGCTCAACCCAGAAGGCCACGCAGGGCGGCCTTACTGGGAGCGGATGCCTCCTTTGTCCCGGAGACTCCCAACTGGCCCGAACGTGAACTAGCCAGTGGGACCGATGCCGTCTCAGACACCACCAAGATGGCCATCGGGGAACGGTCCCCCAGAGGGGTCATTACCTGAAAGGCGGTGATCCTAGCCGAAGTCGCCACAGCCGCGGATGAGGAGTCTTGGTCCCGGTGCTTCTCCTCCTTCTTCTTTTTCTTCTTAAGGCCCTCGGGGGAGGTGGAAGCCTGTCGGAGCTTTTTCAGCTCCTTTTCCATGGAGGACATCTTCTTTTTCTTTAGGATGTGGGCCTCCAGGGTCTGCTGCCTTCTTCTGCGGGTAGCCGTGTTGAACTTCAGGCAGTGCTGACAGGAATCTATGAGGTGGTTGGGGCCTAGGCAGATAAGACACAGAGAATGGCCGTCCTTGTGCGGGAGTTGGGCGCCACACAAGTCGCACTTGTTCTTGTGCTCGGACGTGGTAGGGGACGACATACACGACAGGTAAAAGAATCCTGATGAATATCTTAGAAAAATTGGAAAAACAGACGGTATAACCACCGCGAGGACTGACTAGCAGTGGAACTTAACCACCAGGCGCTGTCAAGCAACGACGGAAGTTAACTGGAAGTGGTGGGGACCGCCTTTATACTGACATCGCCTGATGCCAGTCACCTGACGTGGGGGCGGTTCCCTGCCAGAGACTGCTAGCTAGAAATTTTTCCGTGGGGTCCTGACGCCTGCCGGCTTCAGTCCTATATGTAATTACCTACTGCAAGAGCCCTCTCGAAGTAAGATCACCAGTTTTACAAATATCAGTAGAAAGATTTCAGAATGAACTAAGGGACATCCATGAAGCTGACGATCGATTTATAAAACATTCTAACAGTAAAAACCCTAACTGCAACCCCTGAACTTCGGTAATAGAAACATTTCAGGCAGATTATCCAGAATATGGTACCGGTAGAGGAGACCATCTAGTGAGAGCACAGCCGACCTTATGCTGGTGGCTACTGAAGTAACGATGTTGATACAGACCCAGGCCGCTCGGCCACTCGCCAACAGAGACAAAAAATATTTTTTTTTCTTAAACGGCAATATTTAAAATGGTTTGGCGCAATCAAATGCTGATTAAAATCAAAACTTGTTTGCTATATGGCGGAAAAGTAAACATTATGAAGAAGATGATGGTGCAGAAAAACTAAATACCCACACTAGCCCTACAGACCCCAGAGCTGTCCCCTGACTCACCGGCCAAAACATACCTTAATGTCTGTGATGCAGTCCCGTCACTTCACCAGCATGAGGTCCGAAACACTCAAACGGTCATCAGAAATACTCAGCAGTAGGGAGATCACCAGCACATTTAGGGCACACAGAAGCACTGACCTGCAGTCTGTCATGGGGGAATGCTGCAGTAAGTAGGGCTCACGGAGTCACGGGGCCGGGCCACTAATATCCCAAACCCCGAGTATCTGACTAGCAGAGCTGGCATCAAACAAACTCACCGAGGAAACCAACCCCCAAAAAAAAAAAAACAACCTTTAAGTCACTTCAAGTGACAACCACATAGTTTTTCCGACCAGTGTAAACACCGTTTTATTTTGTTTGCAGTTACTCTTTCAGCGCCCCGTGATCCATGTCAAAATTTATTTATTTATTGAATTGATTCACCAGGAAAGGTACACTGAGCAAATCGATGCTCGTCTCCCAGTGCGACCTGGGGGAAGGGTACAAGGGGAGGATAACACGCAGGTTATCATAACAACATAACAACAAACTACATATAAACAATTCGGCAGTTACACAGGAAGGAGTATTACCTGGTTACCAGCTTTGTAATAAACAGCTAAAAGCATACGCTCTAGAACTACATGTACAGCCATACATACATACATACATTACAGATCTGCCATCTAATACTCATCATTGCTCTCTTTATGCTGCAGTTGGGTGGGTTTCCCTTCACCTCAGAAGGAACAGAAATGCAGCACTATGGATTTACCTCTCCTAGCTCCTATGCCCTAAGAAGCAACAACATCATCCTGCTCAAATTGCCCAAATTCAACACCAGGCTAGGGAGGGCAGCAATCAGCTATTCTCTAGCTACAGCATGGAACACCCTACAAAAATTCCTAAAACTGCCCAATATCATTCCATTTGCATCCTTTAAACAGCACTGTACAGTCTTCTTCAAAGAGAAATGCAATTGCTACCACTAGAGCTAGCATTGTCATCTCACAAATCTCCCTTCCAAACCACGTATGGCATATTCCTTCCAGACAGACACCCCATCTTATGGCACCCAGTAATACCTTCACCATCCTAGTATTACATTATGTTGAGTGTCTGCCATGCCCCCCCACTGGGATATGTATATACTGCACATACTGTAAATATTAGCTTAACTTTCCTGTAACGTTTTTATCATGTGAATTTATTGTACATCACTGTGTTTATAAACGTTATTTTCCCCTTTATGTATAACTGTCTTATATAAGTGTATGATGTATCTGTTGTGTACCAACTATTGAACCTTGACCTTATCAGGTCCATCTTGTAAATGAGCCTTGCTCAATGATGTTCGCCTGAATAAAGAAAGATTTGATGATGGTGAAGATACATACAATGCTCGCATACATTTATGGAGTACAGATTGGTGCTGTAGATTGACACATAGGCTAGAGTTAGGCAGGCCAAAGAGAGACCAGAGTCTATGTGTGTATGTGTCAACTGTTGTGATTTTTTTTTTTATATTGGTACACATGCCAGCTACCATAGATAGGACGGTGCCGCTGGTCAGGCAAGGAAATCTGGGAATTGGAGGGGGGGGGGATTAGTTTTGTGCGCAGACACAGTTTACAGCGAAACAGTTTGTCAGCACAGTTGCTAGGGAATAGGTGGAGGAAGAGTGACGGATTTGAAGGGGGAGAGCATATGTCATGCTCGCAGCTTTTCCTTTGCACTGTGACTGCCTACAGTAGTGTGGGGTCCAGCCAGCCAATACTTCTCTGGTGGTCAAAGACACATCAAAGGTCCATTTTTGACAGGCATGCAGCCACCATACATCCAGGAGAGGTAGCAACACAGTATTGCGGAGGGGAGGAAAAAAAAAGTTGAGACACACTGTAAAATGAATCTCATTTTTTGCAATCCATCAAGCACACTAATCTGCGCGACCAGCCAGATTGCATTGCAAAGTATGATGCAATACCAGCTATTTAATACACTGTTCTCCCTTGCCCATCCTGTGAGACTCCCGCAGCTGGGATGCCATGCACAGGCAGACACATAGAGCGTGCTGCTGCACAGTATCAGCCGTCTCCACACACAGGTAGCACTGCAAAGGCAATGGCATTCTGCCTCCCTCCCTCCCTACCTCAAGAAGGAGGGCATCCACTGAGACACTCAATCCACCACCCACCCAGCCAACTCTACCCCCTTCCCAAACCAGCCCCAGACGACCCAGGCTTGTTCTCGAACCCAACAGTGGTAGCCCTACTTTTGTTTAGATGGGCCAGTGTTTGGGTGCATTCCCAAATTTTAGGAAGTATGCACTAAGAGGATCACAAGGACTATAAACATGAGTACAGTAACGACAACAGCAAGTTTTTCGGTTTTATTAAGAAAAAGGAAGCGGTTAGCAAGTGACTGTCTACACAGCAAATTTTACAGGAGGTAAACAATCAAAAAAAAAAAAAAATGTTTTCAGCTAGACATAATGCCTAGACTTTTTTTAAGCAGCTTAGGAGAAACTGGCAGCTGTGTATACAGTTGGGATTGTAGTAGAAATTTCTGAGTTCATAAAACTATAACTCTGTTTGCTATTATATGCCCTGAATATATGCTTGCTTTGTAGGCCATGCTGTAACAAAGTCATAATGGATGTAGTAGAAACGTCTGGTGGTATGCTGTTTTTTATTTTGTTATAGAATAATACTGAGGTTACTTGAGGTACATTTGTAGGAACAGAAAGCAAGATAAAACTGGGCAGAACTGGTTGTACCAGCCTGCATAACAAGCTCGGGCAGAATATAAGATAACAGCATGTGGGCATGCTGTACGTTGCTACGGTGTGAGTGAAACTCACTGTTTCACTCAGGTCAGACTGACCCAGGCATATGTAGCAAAAAGTATTGGAAAAGAGATGAAATAAACAGTGGAAATGTACCCCAGATGGTGGTATCAGTATGCTTTTCTGTTACATTGGAATCAACATGTTTTCTTATTCATGATTGGTTAATACTGCAATGTTGGTAATTTTCAAGATAAGAGTACGCCTAACAACGCCTTGATAATAAGTGTATAAAAGTGATTGACTAATGAAACTCAGGGAGCCTTGCATAATTTTTGGAAGCAGACTCCCATATGCATATGTAATAAACCGTTCTTTCTACTATGCAGTGGTCCTGAGTCTGATTTTAAAGTAAAGTGTAAGAACATATTTTTTTTCCACGACAGGATGCATGCTGCTGCAAAAAGCTGCCTTTTGTCATAAAATAAAAATCGGCTGTGGTTTCAAAAATAGCACCTGCTGCATCTTCAAGGGATAGACACTGCAGATGCTGTGAGACACACAGGTCTATTGCCAATGCCCACACTTTAGAAAATCCATCCCATTAAGTCCAAAATGGTTGATAGTGTCCGTTTAAGCACTGTGAGAAGGTTAAGCGACTCTGTTCACATGGTGGCTGCCAGCACAATGGTAGGGTTACTGCTTGTGGCACCAATGACCTGAGTTTGGGAAATAAGCCTGGGACGTCAGGGGAAGGGGCAGCAAGAAGAGGATCAAACATCCACAGGACTGCTCTCCTTCATTGGGGGGGGGGGGGCGAAGCCTTGTCCACATCAGGCCTACAGCAAGGGCTAGGAGGAAGACAATTTGGGACCACCACCAGCATAGATGGAGAAGCTGCAGCCATTGATGCACGCTTCACTATAGCGTAGTGACAGGCATCATGACGACACACTGCACATCCGCTCTTCCCACGTTTCATCACCAAGTGATCATTTTAATATTAAAAAAAAAAAAAAAAAATTCAGAAAGCTGCCCCCATAGCCTATAATGGAGCGTGTCCCTGCACTCTCCCTGGGCACATGTCATAACTTTGCTGAGCGCGGGGGTGGGAACTTCACCAGCTCCCATAACTGGGAAGTGGAAGGGAATGGCTCTGAAGAAATTTACGATCCCTTCCACTATTAAATAAAGCAACAATTTTTTGCCATATAGAGCCAGTTTGCTTCTGGTACGGGTAAGGCACCATGACATGTGATGCAAATCCAACTTAACATAACTTACTAAGTCTCTTTAATGAAGGAATACTGGTTGCCACAGAGAAGTGCATTAGGCTCAGGGGGAAGAACACAAGGGCCAAAGCGCCAGGCTGGTTCAGTTCTGGGGTTGCCCATGCAGTAAGGGAAGAGGTTGGCCTATAGAAAATTCAGGAAGACCAGGAGAGAGGTGGATAGGGAAAATTACCTAAGGTTGGCTAGTGAGGCAAGTAAGAAAGTCAGGCACACAAAGGCACAAAAGGAGCTGCAGACAGCTGAAGAAATTAAGAAGGGGGAGAAGGCTTTCTTTCACTATATAAGTGAAAAAAGAAACAAGGAAGGGCTTGTTAGGCTTAATAAAGGGGTGGAGAATATTGGGGAAAAGCAGAGATACTAAATGAATACTTCTGTTCCGTCTTCACCAGGGAGAACGACGGACCAGTGCCTTCAGGAGGGAAAAGAGGAGCGGGGGGAGTGGAACACAGATGTAGTGATAGAGGAGGATAGAGTGAGGGAGGAGCTGTTGGAATTGAAGGTGGACAAATCACCAGGCCTGGACAGAGTACATCCAAGGGTACTAAAAGGAACTGGCTGAGGAGCTGGCAGGGCCACTGGCAGACCTATTTAATAGTTCACTTGGGTCAGGCGTGATACCGCAGGACTGGAGAACACCACATATAGTGCCCCTCCACAAAAGCGGTCCCAAGGATGACCCAGGGAATTACAGACCACTCAGTCTGACCTCCATTGTGGGAAAGCACATGGAGACCATACTAAAGGAAAAGTTGGTGGAATATCTAGAGGAGGACGGCCTCCAGGATGCGAGGCAGCATGGGTTCATGGGGGGAAATCATGTCAAACAAATTTGATTGACTTCTTTGACTGTGTCACTAAGACAGTAGACAGGGGCCAAGCGGCAGACATCCTCTATCTTGATTTCAGCAAGGCCTTTGACTCTGTGCCCACAAAAGGGTGATCAGGAAGTTGGTGCATCTTGGGGTTGGGGAAAAGATGGCCAGATGGGTGGAAAACTGACTGAGGGACAAAACCCAGAGGATGGTTTTGGGGGGGAGGAGGAGAGTTATCTGGCACAAGATAGGTAACCAGTGGGGTCCAGCATGGCTCGGTGCTGGGGCCGGTGTTGTTCAATGTCTTCATCAAGGACATTGGGGATGGCATTAAGAGCAAAATATGCCTATTCACGGATGACACCAAGTTCTGCGGGAGAGTGGACACAGCTGAAGGGATACAGGACTTACAGGAAGATTTGGAAAAGCTGGGGAGGTGGTCCAGGATCTGGCAGCTTGGCTTCAATGCCAAGAAATGAAAAGTTATGCATATTGGAGCCAAGAATCCCAGGACAGAGTACTACCTGGGTGGAGTCCGAGCATCTGCAACAGAGGAGGAGAACGACCTGGGAGTGATGATCACTAGTGACCTGAAGCACTCCACGCAGTGCAAGAAAGCAGCAGCAAAGGCAAACAAGATGCTGGGATGCATATCTATGGGGATCAGTAGTAGGAGAGAGGAAGTTATACTGCCCTTGTACAGGTCACTGGTAAGGCTACATCTAGAGTATGGAGTTCAGTACTGGTGCCCACACCTCAAAAAGGACATTAACCTGCTGGAGAAGGTCCAGAGATGGGCTACAAAAATGATAGCGGGTCAGCAGGGTAAGGCATACAAGGAGAGGTTGAAGGCACTGAACACGTACTCCCTGGAAGACAGGGGAGAGAGAGAGAGAGAGGGGACATGATTGGGACCTTCAAGTACATAAAAGGGATAAATAAGGTTGATAAGGAAAGTTTCTTTAAGCTGAGTGGCAGCCATAACATGAGGGGGCACAGTCTTACGCTGGAGGGTGGGAGGAGGTCAGGAAGCACTTCTTTATAGAGAGGGTGGTGGACACTTGGAATGCACTGCCAGAAGAGGTCATCTCGATGAAGACAGTGGGCAGCTTTAAGAGAGGCTGGGATAGGCATAGAAGTAGTAAGGATCATGGGTAGGGAGGATAGGAGGAGTGGGGAGTGAAGGCAGGGACATTAGCTCAAGCTGTGGACCCTGCAATATGAGCAGACTTGATAGACCAAATGGCCTACCTCTGCCAGCTTGTTCGTATATATGTTTATCGTTAGTATCATCGACTATGGCACTGTGGTCTATGGGTCTACTAATGATGGGGTGCTGAACCGGTTAAGGGGACTACTTAACGAGGGATGCCACTTTGCACGTGACGTTCGACTTGATACGCATACATGCAATCTGTATTCCAATCTTAACCTGTTAAACCTCAACCAGAGGCTTCTCTACCACACACCTGTCATGGGCTACAAAGCACCGCGTGGCCTGTTCTCCCCAGGCTTGCAGTCCCTTTTCACTTTCATAGACAATAGGTATGCTACTAGAGATACAGTGAACCACACGTTGCCGCTTCCCAGAAGAACTACTATGTTGGTCAAAACTCTTTCACATACTGGTTTGCAAGAACTGGAATGACCTTGCTAGCGCCATTAGAGATTGCAACCCTGTTTCACTATTTAAATCTAGACTGCATACCTCTCCATCCGAGACTGGTACTTGTAAGTGCTTCAAATGAATGCCTTGTAATCAGACAATGTAAACTTTGTTTACTGCACCCTTTGTTATTGATTGTTCTGTTATAATGTAACTTTGTATTGTGTTTGCCGCTCTGTTATAATGTAACTTTGTATTGTGTTTGACATTGCTTGAACTGTATGTCCAGTGTATATAACTGATTATGTAATGTATACTTGAAGATAATTAATTGGTTCAAACTCTACTCCCTCGCAAATGTTGATGCAGCATTAAATTTTCTTCTAGCTACTGTACTGGTAGGCCAGGCAGGATAAGTTTCATCTCTGTGAATGATGCCAGCACAACCTGAGACACAATGGTGCCCTGGAAAGCGGCTGGGACTACTAGCGTCCTATTGTCCATAGCAGGTACAGCAATGCCTAAACCAAGCCTTGACCTTGGTGTCTCATCAACGGTTGGGCAGAGCCTGCAGTCAACGCCATCGGAGTGGGCGACAATGCAGTAGATTTTTACCTTGTCTCAACAGTGACCAGGACCTAGACAGCGAAGCGCATTTTTCTTCTTCTCCATGTCTGTGCCTGTGGCACAATGACAAGGAGGGCCGACAACTATGACCATTCCCTATCCCAGTCCTCAGACTTTGTCAGCCACTTCTCAGATGACTGAAGTATAGACTTAGGGCCCTGCTTCTTCTCCACTGCCTTCAAAGTTGTGAGAAGGAAGTCTTCTAGAGCTTTCTTTCAGCATCACCTTGTAGCCCGGTTGAAGCTCTGGCAAATCTTACAAGTCCTCATGTTATGAGATCGCCCAGAAAACTTACTACTTGAATTTCTGCATGCCTTCTTTTGGGATATCTCCGCACTTACAATACTGAAATACAGGCTATTTCAACTTTGACAACATGCAGAGATGACAAAAACACTTCAGTAAAATAAAAGAATAAGCAGAAACAGCTATGTTGAGAGTGTTTCCTTAAGAATGTCTGACGAGAATGATCAATGGCAAGAAAAGAACTGAGGAGTTATGAGGCCACCCACACTTATATTTACATAGACGTGATTCGTCACTGTGGGCAGCCCCCGGCTAGCAAATGTTTCCATGTGGTCCTCGCGCTGACGGCTACAGTTCCAAAGGTGTGGCCTAATGGAGGGCATATCCTTGAAGAAGATCTAATATAAACAAACAAACGCAAGTGAGAAATCAAGCTGGTTTTAAAGCTTTTCTAAAATACATGGTGGACATTTTGTGACACATATAAGCTACATGTAAACTGTTTAGTGTAGCACAGCATGTTGTCAACTATGTACGTAAAACTCCCTAATTTTTATCTCTCAGTGTAATTAGTCTCCTTGGGTGTAGACCTCTGATGCTTTCAGCTAGGTGATGACTAGGGAAAAAAACATCCCCAATGTATAAAAAAAGTCCAGTCTAAACAATGGATGCTACATGACGCATAAGACACATTATACCCACAGATCATCACATCAATGTATGCACCGTATAAAATGAAAAAAAAAAAAAATATATACATATATGTATTTTTTTCCCCCATAGAGGACTTCTCTTGTACAGCAACAACACTTAGTCACATGAGCCATCACACTTTTGATGCCGGAAACAGAGCTCTACTTTATCAGATAGCAGGAGGCAAAACTGGCACCTGCTCAGTAGTCAAATGCCGACAGGTTTTGTTATGAGCCAGTAAAATTTTCCTATAAGTAGCCCTGTTGGCTTGTTAACATTTCAATAAATACCAACTGGGCCAGTGGTAAAGTCTGTGTCATGAGTCTGGCAGTTTCCACTTCAAAGATACTGAACAAGATATTGCGCTGTTTGTCCGGAGTACTGTTCCAGAAACAACATATTTTTATCTGTTGCAACCCAAACAAAATTATCAGTGTACAGTGCCTGAAACAGAGCAGAAAAGGGAAAACCCTGAGCTAGATCACTAATTGCTACAAAGGCTGCAGCCCACCACTTAATCAATGGGCACAGAAAAAGTACACATGGTAATTCCATCAACTGTAGCAATGTATCAAGTAAAGGTCACAGGTTTCCTTGTAAACTATACAGTCAGGTATTGTGCGAATAAATTATAAAATCTTGAGACGCAAAGAGACCTTTTCAATTACCCAATAGCACGAGCAATCCCTTACCGTGTAGGAGAACCGGGTTTACCTTGGGCCACAGCACATAAGAGAGCGGAGACAACAGAAAGCTTCCACTCTAGACAGCTGCTGTCTAGGGATTGGTGGAAATCTCCCAATAGCTGCACAGAGCCACCCAACTTTGACGTGGCTTCAGTATCTGATGTCACAGCACATAGCCTGAGGCTGGTGCTATGTGATCCTCCCCAAATATCCTACTGTAACTGCTGCAATTTTGATAGTCTGTAAAACGTATTTTCTTTTCACTTTTTCAACAAACAAAAATAACTTTAAAATGAAAAATGCTAGCAGGGTACTGTGAGCACAAAATCTGTTCATCACCAAAGATCTACAAAAAGGTCTAGAGATGGAAAACTACAGGCCTGTCAGCCCAATGTCTGTGGTAGGCAAAGTAATGGAGGGCATTATCACGGACAGGCTTGGGAGGCAGCTGGAAAGGCTAGGGCACATGGATGACAAGCAGTACGGTTTTGTTCTGGGGAGATTATGCCAGACCAACCTTGTGGAGTTTTACGACTGGGTGACGGGTGCCCTAGACCAACACAGGCCAGTGGACATCCTCTACCTGGACTTCTGCAAGGCAGTTGATTCGGTACTCCACAATGGCCTGCTAACAAAGTTGGGGGAGGATGGGGCTGGGGGGGCAGTTGCCCAGGTGGGTAGGAAATTGGCTTGCAGGGTGAGTACAGAGGATTGTGGTTGGTGAGACAGTCTCCTCCCCCATAAGGGTTATCTGTGGGGTCCCCCATGGTTCGGTCCTGGGGCCACTACTGTTCAATGCCTATCTCTCAGACATAGGGAGGGGTGTTAGGAGTAGGCTGAGTCTCTTTGCAGATGACTCAAAACTGGGAGCACTGGTGGACAGGGAGGAAGGGAGAGAGGCACTCCAGGGGGACCTGGAAAGGTGGTGAAGGAGGTGGGGATTGAAGTTTAATGCACGAAAATGTAAGGTGCTGCATCTGGGGGTCAGAAACCCGGGCCAAGTATACACCATGGGGGTGTCACACTGCAAGCCACATTGGGCGAGAGGGACCATGGGGTGGTGGACGTCAAAATGAATAAAAACTGAAAATTGTCTAAGAACCGCAGCAAAAGCAAACAGGATACTGGGCTGCATAGTCAGGAGTACCCCCAAGAGGAGGGAGGTGATCCTCCCTCTGTATAATGCCCTGGTAAGGCCACATCTCAAGTACTGTGTGCAGTTCTGGAGACCTCACCTTAAGAAAGACATAGTACTGCTGGAGAGGGTCCAGAGGAGGGTGACAAGGATGATTCAGAGGAAGGGTGGGGGGAGGAAGGCCCTATGAGGAGAGACTGGAGGAACTCAACCTGTACACACTGGAGGAGAGGAGAGACAGGGGGGGACATGATAGAGGTCTTCAAGTATATAAAAGGGATCAATAAGAGTGGAGCCAAGGAGGTGTTTAGGCTAAAGAAGGGAGGGAACAACCAGGGGGCATAAGTGAAAGCTGGAGGAAATTACAGGGGAGCTTAGGAAAGAGTACTTCACTGAGAGGGTGGTGGAACCATGGAATGCACTGCCCAGGAGTCTGGTGGAAGAGGGCACAGTGGAGGGATTCAAGAAGGGGTGGGACAGGTACAGGGGGAAACTGAAACCAGGGACAACCCTCTCTGGGGGTGGAGGGGGCGTGGAGAAGCGAACACCCAGTAGGGGGCTGGTTAACGAGCAGACACGATACACCATGAGGCCTATTCTGCTGGCTTTTAGTATGTTAGTATGTAAAATGAGTGGTACTTCATTTACAGATACCTTTTAGTTTTTTATAATTAGCAAAAAAACAGCACAAAATATTTTTTTCTTCACTTTTTATTTTCACTTTTTGCAACAAACAAATGCAAATAACTTTTAAAACTGAAAAAGAGACCCACAATTGCTATATAAATCGAATATGGCGTGGGTGGCAGTGAGATTGAAATATCTCCACTCGTCACTGAACTCTAGATATCGCACTCGTGGTTTCCCCACTCGTGGGAGAACAAGCGTTCAATGGCAGCTTGTGGAGATATTTCTGCTGTCTCACTCTCACCCATGTCATATCCCAGATTTATCTGTTTAAACATGTTTTACCAGGTAGGCAGATAAGAGTCCAGTGAGGACTCCCTTCCAGTTGTAAGCACCGGGTGTGGGGGTGGCACAGAGGGGTAAGCAGGCAAAGCACAAAAGGAAATTAACAGTTTCTGCTGTTTATTTGTTAATTATAAAAAAAACAAATAAAAGGTAGTTATAAATGAAACATCACTCATTTTGTAGATCTTTTTGTGCTGAACAACTTTCATGCTCACAGTACAACAAAATTTAAATGCCTGTAAATTTTCTTTCTCCGACTTCTGGTCCCTGGGCTTCATTACTACTGGGAGGCACCTCCTCTTGCCACATGACAGGCAGGAATACACAGCTCTGCAGCCTGGATATCCTCCCTCCCACTTCCTGTGACCACCAGTTTTTCCTAAAGCAGTTCCAACCTGGTAGTACTATATCGACTTAGAAACAGAAAGAGACATATCTTGAACAGTCTGCCGGCTGACCACCAGCTTGTTACATTCTGGGAGGGAAGAAGCCCGGAGACCAGCAGTCAGATGAAAGAAAATTTACAGGTATTTAAATTTAGTCCTCTCTCTCCTTATGCTGGTCTCCGGTCTTCATTACTACTGGGATATACTAAAGCAGTACATCCTCTGGTTTCCTGGGTGGGAAGAATGTAAATGCCCCTTTAAGGGATCACCACCATCTGAGGAACCAAGATGCCGCAGACTAGGCAGTCAAACCCAGCTGGTAGAATTTGGAGACGGCGTGAATAGGTGACCAAACAGCCACCCTGCATATTTAACTGGTTCAAGTAAAGGTATCCCCACTAGTTGGTAGGCCATGGTTATGGATGAATAAACACATCTGTTGATAGAGCTTAGGGGTCTCTCTTTTAATGGTTTGGTCCTTGGTGAGGACGAGTAAGCAGGAAGCTTAACGTATGGACTCAGCTCATTTAAGGCAGGGCTTCACAACTCTTTTAGGATCCAGAATATGAAGGTCTTTCTCCTAGTCATGTTTGGGAGAAGGATAGCAGGACAGAAGGCACAACCCATGGATGCAGAGAAACAATACCTTCGGTAAAAGAAATCTGGATCTATTCAGAGGACCACAGAGTCCTTATGAAAAAGTATACACAAATACTATATACAGAAATACTATGAGGATCCTTATGGGAGATATCTCCTGGCTCACTGATGCAACTGGCTAAAGTGGTAGCTATGGGAAATGCGACTTTAGCTGTCAGGTGTATGATAGATGCCTCTTTGACCCAGCTGAGTCTCCAGCTGGTCTGGAGGGTGTTTAAAGGTTGCTGCCCTCAGAAATCGTCTTGCATGGGGATGAGATCCCAAGGACTTTCCTGCATCTATCAATAAAAGTGCTCCCAATGCGGAAGCAGCGCCTGCCAGGAGGCTAGTTGTAGCTCTTTCTCAAATTCTTTACGAGGAACCGAAGGATGATGAGTAGGGATACCACCTGGTTGACCTTTGCTGCAGGTGAAACCAGAAAGGAAATCTGTGTCATATTCTATATTAGACATTCGATGAACAGGCAGCATCCTTTCGATGCCATATTTTATAGTAGCCCTTAGATGAAGAGGAAGCATCACTGCCATGCCAGGAGAAAGCAACCTGAGCTCCTTGAGTCTCTCCTGCTCAATCTCCCCACTGAGAGAGAGAGAGAGAGAGCTTTGCAGATTGAAATGCAGTACCAGGCCTGAGTAGAAAGTCCAGTCTGATTTTTAAATGAGACTTGTGAACCATAAACGCCAGGGCCTAGTATGGGCAGGCCAGAAACAGTTCTGCTAGATCCACATTTACCTTGCGCAGGACCCTGGGGAGTAGCGAAATAGGGCAAAAGGCCTATAGGAGTTTTGTCGACAGGTGAAGATATCTACCTAAGGGGTGTTGAAGGCACTGTCCTTTAGCTCCCATTCCCCTGGTAGGGAGTCCTTGCGGCTTAGCCAGTCTGCCAGGATAGTTTTCTGAGCTGAAAAGTATACTGGCATCAGGCATCATATGGCCCATTAAAAAGGCAGAAGGAATTCCTTGCACATCCCTGAGCTCCTTGTTCATCCCCAGTGATCAGTACAAGTTACTGTTGTTCGGCGGTCTGTGATGCTGGGTCTGGACTCTGTCAGAGACCACTTGCCTAGTGCGGAGACCTAACACAGATGATCTCCCCAACCCCCCAGTCGGTCATCGATAATAATTCGTGCTCAGTGAGGGTGCCCCAAATTGCGACCTCTCATAATGTTGGTCCTCCGAGCCCACCAATGAAGAGATGCTCCCCCCAGCAAGGAACTGGGGACTTGCCCTTTCTGTCTCTAGACTAAGATCACGGGTTGAGAGTGCTTGCCTGGATGGGCTGCCCGTGAATTAGTGCCCAGAAGAGTATGTCTACGAAGGAGAACATTTCTGTGATCAGGAGATTATGCCTATGAGGGACAGCATGTCCCCTATGAGCTTTATGTAACAGTGAGCCGTCAGGAGGTGAGCGGATTGAAAATACTGAAGAGGCTCCGGAGGTCCATGGATTTCCCTTCTGTGTGAAACACCTGACTTGTGTTTCGAGGCCTGCTCCCACGTAGGGTAGGGACTGGGGCAGAAATAAAGGGCTCTTGTTCCGGTTCAAGATAAAGCTGTATCTAGAGAGGCACCAGATGACCTCCGCTACTGCTGGCATTGCCGGATCGAACTGTGGGGTCTTGGAGGATGTTGACCAGGTAGGGGAAGAGCTGTATCCTGGTTGTGTGAGGCAAGCGATTCCGTCACTAGCAACCTTATCCAGCCCTCTGGGCTTGAAGGGAGGCGTTATGAATTGAAAGCAATGTTTCCCCACCTTAAACCTGATATATTGTGCTACTCCCAGATGGGTATAAAACAGACAGGAGTCTTGTCAATCTATAGATGCCAGGACAATCCCCATGGTGGAGTTTCTTGATGGTGGGTGATAGTGTTTCCATCTTGATGGAGCTGTTGCGCATAAAGCAGTGCCAAAATTTTAGGTCCAAGACTGGTCTGAATCTTGCCGTGCCTTAGAGGATTATGAAGAAGAGTGAGGAAATGTCCCTATTCCAGTCTGAGGGGGAACCTGTTCGTTAGTCCCTGCTAGAAGAAGATTAGTAATTGCTCGAGCTTTGCCAAGACTGTAATTGCTTGGGACACCGCCAATCTACTGGTAGAAATTGGCAAGGAAGCCATGTGAGGCCAACAGTGGCTTTGAGTTGAAGTGATTTTGGTATTGTGATACACCATGTTCCGAACCTCTTTGGGTGTCTTGGTAAGGACCGGTTTGCCCTTCATGCGAGGATGGGCCAGAGATCTTCACTGCAAATTTTTGTTGCCCCCCCCCCCCCCGGTACCACCTCGTCCTCCCCACTGCTTACAGGACGAGAACCATGCAAGTTTTCCTTATAAAAAGTCTCTTTCTGCTCTTTGCTGTAGTCATGGGCACAAAAATCCTTTCAGGAGCCTGGTGACCAGGATTTGTTTCTGTCCCTTGATGTGGCATGCGTACCTTCTCAGTTTCCTCAAATTCTGTTATCACCTCTTTGAGGGTGGATCCGCACTGCAGGTTTCCTTCAAATGGTACAATAACCATTTGAATTTCTGTCTACTTGCCAAGGTGCGCTGGGCTGAGGTTTGATAAGACCTGGAATTTGCTGCACAGCTGGCTGCTGTACTGAAGAAGTCCATTAGAGAGGAAAGCAGAGAGAGCGTTATTATGGGCAACTGAGAGAGGCCAGTCTGTCCAGCATGCACGGCTGAGACTGGGACCCCCTAAGAGCAGAGAGAGAGCTTAGTCTCTTAATCCACCCATTTCTGCTCTCTGTGGCTGTACAGTAAGAAAAAATGTCCAAACTTACAGTCCTGAAGTTTTCTGCCCTGTCACCTCAGTGACCGAGCTCTGCTGCAGAGTACCTGCTCTTTGGAAGGCAGGAAGTAAACTGGTGATCACAGGAAGCGGGAGGGAGGATGTCCAGGCTGCAGAGCTTTGTGTTCCTGCCTGTCACGTGGCAAGAGGAGGTGCCTCCCAGTAGTAATGAAGCCCAGAGAAAGCATAAGGAGAGATAAGCTATCATTTTTAATTTTAAAGTTATTTGCATTTGAGTATGGTTAGTATTGTTACTGAGGCCGAACATTCTAAAGGAGTTACAAACCTTTTGTGACATACCCAACTGGCCAATATATACATTGTGACATACCCAACTGTGAAGATAAAAAGTGATCTCTCACATGTGGTCAGTGAGATATCTCTCATCTTCCTAAAAAGAGACACACACAAGTTGTATCAATATATACATCAGCTGACTCTTTCAGGTCACTTCTTGTGAAGGTGGAGCTTGGATCTCCTTTACACAATGTCCAAACCCTAACGATAGTTGGTCCCATTATAGAACAAGCCTTGTATAGAAATAATGGTTAAGAAAGTAGGTTAAGCTGGAGGCTGGGGGACAGTAGGCGGAGGAAAAATAATGAGTTAAAAAAAATAAATAAATAAATAAAAAAAAATCAAATACCTTGCGGCGCGAGAAAAATGCCACTTCTACTTCACAAAGCTAAACCGGAGGGTAAGCCTCGTCAGGGAGGGAGACTGGTGTTTGGACAGCTTTCCTTTAAAAAGCTTCAGAAGTGGGACCATTCGATAGCCCAATAGCAAAATCAGGGCCAATTATTTTGCGTGATCGCAGAATCATGGACGAAACCACAGAAAACAGCCATTTGTTTTGAAATGCACAGAAATAGGCAATTTGTGTTTCTCATGAGACCTAAAGCGGCCATCAATATATCAGACGCTGGAGAGAAAAAAAAAAAGATCAGCACTGATGCTGCTTAATTTTAAATTTTTACTTGTCTCAGGTCGCTGCTCAGGCACACCCACGCCACCTGTAGTCTGAGTCTGGCTACTCCAGAATGGTTGATCACTGAGATGGAAATCAGCAGTTGTGAGCAGATGGTAGCACAGTGTAAGTGCCAACAGCCACTGCTGGAATTCCAAAGGTCGTTCAGTAACTGGATTATGGAACATACAGCCTAAAAATGCTGAAGATGAATTAGAAAACTGAAGACAAAAAGCAGAGCACTCACAGCCTCAAAACTCACAAGGGCAACAGTCTAATTCAAAATAATTTCATGATTTATTAAAACATAAAATAAGAAAATGGAGGCAACAGCCTGACGCGTTTCGGATGCTCCGCCATCCTTTATCAAAGGAGCATTAGTCTTACTACTGGTAGGAAATCCCAGGAACACAACATACTGATAGAAATTCAATCAATCAGTAGCAGACGGAGGGGTAGCGAGGGAGACCTGTGCTGGAGGGTCTCCCCCCTCGCGCTTTCGCCACTGACTTTCCTTCCGTTCCTGAGTCGAAGTGCCGGCTTGAGACGCAGGCTCCGGTGGGCCTCCTCGGGGGACACACTGTAAGCTGCCTTTTCTCCGGGACACAAGAGCCGCCCCTGCTGGAGCAGGAGACCCTACCAACGCCTCCCAATCCCTCTCCTCTGACCTACCTTGCTGAGCGCCCCACCAGGAACCCGAGAGCTCCAGGGATTTTCAAATTTGGCGCCGTTTTTGGAATCATCCCCGATTGGTCCTCCTCTTGCATACACCTGTGCCCTCCTGTCTTAAGGAGAGCGAGAGACGGACACAAAAGACAGTAGCAGACGGAGGGGTAGCGAGGGAGACCTGTGCTGGAGGGTCCCCCCCTTATCGCTTTCGCCACTGACTTTCCTTCCGTTCCTGAGTCGAGGTGCCGGCTTGAGGCCAAGCTCAATCGGACCTCCTCGGGGGAGGGACACTGTAAGCTGCCTTTTTGTGCCCTCCCTTGTTGGTGGTGTGATTTTATCTCGATTGCCCCGCCCACTGACTATACTGTGCTCTATCAACTCGCAGGGGAAGGGTCTGTACCGAATCCGATCTACCTCTACATTGCTTAGATACAAGAGCTGTGGTGCTTCTCTCCCCTGGTGAACATGAACTCTGACCTAGCCTGCCTAGTACTACTCTGTAACTCTTGCCTGCCTTGCTCTACTCGTTGACTTTGATAATTGTACTGTTGACCTGTCTCCTCTAGCCCCTGCTAAGAGTCTAGGTCTGCCTGGTCTTGCTCCTCGCAGTGACACCTGCCACTGTCTAACAACTGAGAGAACCGTATTGTACTGTATGGCATTTTTGCCACTGCCTAGGTCCTCCCGGCCCTAATTTGTACTGCACATTAATTTTGCTAATCTGCCAAGGTCCTTCTGACCTTGATCACTTAAGTGGCACCTCCCACTGTCAGGCTATCTTGGTACCTGTATCGTTAACTTTATTACTGTATACTCTCTGGACCTGCATCCTCGACCTAGAGGCCCCTCCTGTGTGAACTGAGTGTTCTACCTATTGCCCTTCCACTTGGCCTTTGGTCCTTACTGGTTATAGCTTCCTCTTTCCCCCTTAGGTACCCCTACTCAAGACTTTCCCCAGCCGTGAGGTTCCGGTGCACTACAATGAAATCTCCCAAGGCCCCCAGGTGCCACTCACCGCCTCGCCCTCCCTGCCCCGCAATCCTTACCGCTCTCCTCCTAGGACTGGTGTCCATCCATATTGTAACTGCCCCTGGCATATGTGCTGACCGTTCATGGTCCCCCCCCCCCCGACGTGAGGGACTACACCTTCTCTAACTACATGGCTGACGTGGCGAGTTCCCGCTAACCTACAGGCGGCCTGGCACCAGGAATCTTACTGTATCAAAACAGAATCAGGTGGCGGCTAGCCCGTAAGCCTCTGACCTGGTGTTTCTCCCCCAGAGGGCACCTCCTATGGCTTTTCCTACTGGTGCTTGCCCTGGCTGGAGACATCGAACCCAATCCTGGCCCCATCCCCCTGGTCCCCGAATTCCCTCAGGAATGGTGGCTGGGCAAGGGGTTGAAGGTGGCTCATCTTAATATTCGGAGCCCACTTCCCAACCTGGATGAGCTCGTTGCCTGGGTCTCTCTCTATAAGCCTGACATACTTGGCATAACAGAGACCTGGCTCAAACCCTCGATTCCTGACTCAGCCTGTGGGCTACATGGTTATGAGTTCCTATGGCTGGACAGGGATGGGAATAAAAGGGGTGGAGGCATTCTGATATACTACAGGAGCCACCTTAAAGTATCGCTGGTGAATAAACAACAATCACTGCCGTCTCCCTGTGAGCTGCTTCACTCTGTATTCCTACTCGGCAATGCAAAGAAACTGCACGTTGTATGCACCTATAACACCCCCAAAGGGAGGGCTCCAGGGACTCACCCACCTCCTGGACACTGTTAGTCTCAGGTCTGGTGACAATGAAGTCATAATCCTGGGAGACATGAACCTAAACTGGGTCGGAGGCAACGTTAAACAGTTCGAGTCCCTGCTTGCCACCCACACCCTGACACAGCTCGTGCAGGAGCCTACCTGACGGTCGGCAAATGGAACCTCCAGCTCCCTACTGGACTGGATCCTGTCCAATCGCCCTGACAGGATCTCCTCTGTAGGGATACTATCTGACTCCATCTCAGACCACTCTTCGGTCTTCTGTGTATGGAAAATCCCCTCCCTAAAGGTTCCTCACAAAGTCATCCACATCCGAAACTTCGTCAGGTTCGATCTGGATGCATTCATGGAGGACCTAAAGCTCACTGATTGGTTAGGAGTGTATGGAGCCCCTGATCCCTCCACTGCCATTACCCTGTTTAATAACTCCTTCTGGGAGCTGCAAGACAAGCATGCCCCTCTCATTAGAAGGAGGGTCAGGGGGTCAGCCACTATGTGGCTGCATGGGAGCCTTCTTGTTCTTATGAGAGCGAGGGATAAGTGCTGGGCCCACTACAAATGCTCCCAGACCAGCCCCTACTACAACAATACAGAACACTCAGAAATGAGTGTAAAAAGCCACTAGGGTGGCCAAAAGTGATTTCTGTAGTGCTCTCAGAACAGCCAAGCGAGCCTAGAAAGTTCTGGGGTAATATCAAATCCCTGGTCGGTGGTCAGTCCAACTCTGGGGTCACTGACATGATTATCGGGGGAGCTTCCTGTAACAATCCACACACGATTGCTAACGCTCTCAACTCCCACTTCCCCGACCTATCAGCCATCTCTCCACAGATCCCCTCAGCCAGGGGCGACAACTGCCCCGCACCCATGGACTGGCAGGTGCCTGACCTTCCCAGACCTCCCTTTCTCCTTAAGGCAGTGTCAGATAATGAGGTGTTGACACTTCTGGCTGGCCTCTCCCAGCACGCCAGTCCTGGACTTGACAACCTGGAGCCTAAGCTTCTTAAACTAGGTGCCCCTTATATTGCATCCCCGGTGGCCCACATCTTTAACCTGTCCCTTGCCTTGGGGAAGATTCCTGATATCTGGAAGGTGGCCAGGGTTGTCCCTGTGCTCAAGCAGGGAAACCCCAAAGTCCCCGACAATTACCGGCCTATTGCCATCCTCTCGGCCATCAGCAAGCTCCTGGAAAAGGTGGATGCCAATAAACTCTCTGAGTATATTCAATCTCACGTACTGCTGTCTCCCGCCCAGCATGGCTTTCGCAGAGGGCACAGCACCACCACGGCACTGATCTCTGTCTCCTCTAGTGTCAGAACTGCCAGGGAACAGGGCAAGCTCTCTGGAGCTGTGTTCATCGACCTATCAAAGGCCTCTGACCTTGTCAACCATGACTTGCTCTGCGCTCAGTTGAGGTCCCTCGGCCTGGCTCCCCCGGCCCTGAAATGGATAACTGACTACCTGCATGGCAGAAAGCAGCTAACCAAATTTAATAAAGTCCTCTCCGATCCCCTGCCGGTGACCTCGGGCATCCCCCAGGGCTCTGTTCTGGGACCCCTTCTCTTCTCTCTGTTTATCAACAATCTCCCAGATGCTGTTACCAGATGTAGGGTCACCCTGTACGCGGATGACCTGGTCCTCCTTGCTCACTCCTGAGACACAGCCACCCTAAACCTCCATCTATCTGAGGACTTCAGGAATATCCAGGCCTGGCTCACCAACCAAAAGTTGGTCCTCAACCAGAAAAAAAAAAATCGCAGGCCATGCTCTTCGGCTCCTCAGCTAAAATTCCGCCTCTCCAGTCCCTCTGCTAATCAACTGCGCAGATGGCACTTCCCTCCACACTGCGACCTCCGTCAAATATCTCGGGGTGACGCTAGACCCCCAACTGGACCTTGGGAGTCACATCCTCAACGTCTGCAAAGGAGTAAATGGCAAACTGGGGCTGGCCTATAGGGCCAAACACAACCTCACCCCTGCCGCACGCCTAGCCCTTGCCAGGGGAATGTTACTCCCTTCCCTAAGCTATGGACTCCACCTATTTGCGCGCACCTCAAAAGCCCTCCTTACTAGATGGAATAAGACGTACAACAACATTTGCCGTTTTGCTCTGGCTGCCCCCCACCTCACTCATCACTGCGATCGTTATGAGAAATTAGGCTGGCTATCCCTGACCAATCACCTAAACTTTGGTATAGGGTGCCACGTGAGCAAAGTGATCAGTACTGGCTCACCCCCGGGGTTGGCCCAGCTCCTCTCCCCAGCTGACCGCTCAAGCTACCCCCTAAGGTCCCAGGGTCCTGGGATACTAAAAGTACCCTCAACCCGCACTCTTATGGGTGAGAGGGACTATGCCGCACATGCTCCTAAGCTCTGGAACTCCTTCCCTGAGCAGGTATGCACCGCCCCTTCCCACAAAAGCCTTCGGACCTCCTTGTGGGAGCATCTTAAGCTGGCCTCATGCTGTGAATGCCTAAAGCCTCCCTAGCTATAAACCCTGGACACTGGACTCCCTCTGGCACTCTGCTTATGGAGCCATATTTATTTAAACCATATCGGAAGCCAGTTTCCCTGACCAGCTCCTCCTCTGTTCTACCCTATGCTATAGATAGTCAATGTTGTTCAATGTCAACTCACTATGTATTCTATCTTCACTGTCTTACTCTGTATATAGCCTGCAGTTTATCGATTTACTGTACCTAACCTTCAAGTGTATATGTAATCATTTCAACTAGTGTGAGACGTAGCCGTCCACTTAACTTTGGCTGTATTGTTGTACTCTGTATTTACCTGTTTGTACTCTCCTCGGTCGTTCCTGAAAATAGTCATACTACTTGTCTAGTGTACTTACCCGGTTAACAAAAGATAAATAAATAAATCAAATCTTTATTTAGCGAGGTGATCACCATTGAGGCAAGCTCATTTTCATGACAGACCTGGGCAACATAGTAATGGTTACATACACGATATACATTTGAACAAAACATTTCAATAAGAATATATATGCAGCGTAGGAATAATACAACACCTGTTAGCAAGGTACAATATTGAAGCATGGGTACAGCGAAATTTACCAGTTTTAATATGTACAATATATACAGAGGATCTATCTAAACGTAAATAACCTACAGGCCTTCAGCAGACACAAAGGAAGGAAGGAAGGAAGAAGCAATCATGCACGAGTTTATAGAGCATAGCCCAAGCACAGGGTAAAGATATTAGTTTTGCAGGGAAGACTCTAGGGTAAGGCAACATCTAATGGCTGAGGACAGGACCAGTAACCAAGAACTAAGACTAAATTGTGTCCAAAACAATGACAGCACGTAACGGACACTGGATCCCCATGTCCCCAATATCACTGTGCATGGCAACAGCTCCACAGCCGCCACACTGCCAGGCAAGTATCCCTCACTGTTTTACTGAGATGAATGCAGCTTTGGTTAAGAGTCCTGTAAGCTACTGTCTTCAGATAAGCTGCTATGATATATATATTTTTTTTTAACTTTCTCTTTATCTCACCTCTACTTGCCCCCATCTCTCCACTCAATCAGACCCCTACAATGCACCATACACGTCTACCTTCCCCGACTCAAAGTCTTCCCCTAGAGTGCCCAGCTCAACTCCCCTGAAGTCCTTGATGGCCCAGATTGCTGCCCCCCCGGGCGGGGTGAGGAGAGGTCCCCCTTACCTTCCCTACGTGTGTTTCAGGGAGAGGGCTTTCACAGCGGAATCTGCTCTGCTATGTCGGTAGGTGGCGCACATGCTGCTCGAGAAGTCGTCACCTAGGAGAGGCGAGGGTTTGTTTCAGTGTTCTGTTCCCAGACACTGGAGTGTAATGGGAAGCAAGGGGTCAGGCGCACACTGAGACATGCGTCAGCCCCAGTCCCCTGCCAGCGCCAACCCTTGCGTTGCTGTGTCCCCCAACCGCACCAACATCCCCCGAATTCAGCAGGAGGCTGCGGTATCGCAGCGGGGAAAGTGTCCCATCCTAACACGGAGAAGGAGAGCAAGCCGTTGGGCGCTCAATCCTTCTCCCCTCGGCCAACTCACTGGAGGCCCGAGTCCGTTCCCGAACCTGGGTCGCTGGCATGGAGCAAGGTGTGGCATCCAGCGCCTCAGCCCTCGGCGCCACCGGGCCGGCTAGCTGCTATGATTTTGATTGTCTTTTTCCCTCCCTCCCTAAGAGTACTTTCAATGCTAAGAGTCTAGTAAGATATTTCCAGGGGGCAGACTGGAACTTCCCACTACACATTTTCCAAAATAAACACACACACTTAGTGGTTTCATTACAGTAAGATACAGTGGTTTTAGCCATAGAGAGACCTGTGTACAGGCACTGCCATACATGGCAAATATCTTTTTGGCAGAGAAGAAACCCCCATTACAAATAAATTAGGGAACCTGGACCAAAATCTCAGAAAGTATGACCAACCTGTTTGTCACCTGATGCTGCGTTCCTGTACAGTGTGGGCAGATCATAGTCCTGTGTGTGTGTGCAGTACAATTCCAAGATGCAACACTAAGATACAGCCTGCATCCTCACAAACTTCCTGTGCTTAAAAGAAAGTCACCAAAAGCTATGCTCCACCCTGCTCAGGTAGGTTAAGGCCCTTTTAACATCCAGATGGTGAAGGGTTACCTCCTCTATAAAGACATAGAATTTGTTGACAGATAAGAACCGCTTGGCCCACCTAGTCTGTCCCTCTGTAGGTATATGACCTAGAAAAGAAAACTGGGAGTGGAATGATTTGTTAACATGGAATTTGGACAGAACCTTGGGCAAGCAGCTTGGTGTTATTCCTAGGACTACCTTATCCTTATTGAAAAAGAGAAAAAATAAAAAATAAAAAAAATAGTCAAGGACAATGCAGAAAGCCTGAAGCCAAGTAACTCTTCTATGAGAGATTACAGCAATTAAAATGCTATTTTCCGCACTGGCCCGGTGGCGCCAAGGGTTGATGCGCTGAACTCCTCGCCTCGCGTCACATCGGCGACACAGGTTCGGAAACGGATTAGGGTGCTGGGGGTCAGCAGGGGGAAGGAGAGGATCGAGCGTCTGTAGGACTGCTCTCCTCTCCTCTCCTGAGGAAGGAGGTTGCCACTCCATGCAGCTACAGCGGCCCCTGGTGGAGGCCAGCAGCCGCAGCTTGACGTGGAGCGTGTACAAGAGGCAGGGAGCGTCGGCAAGACATCCTGTAAGCGGGTGCTGCCCGCGTTGCACTGGACATCCATGCTCGTCTGCGTTCCCAGGGGCCAGCAAGGAAAAACCCCTGCCTCAGGGGTAGGCGATTGCGGGATCAGTGGCCAGGCCCCATGCCCAATGCCGGGCCCTTCCATTCCATGCTTCCAGTCCCTCTCTTCCTCCACAGTCACTCGTCTAGATTCTAGATAGAGCGCCAGTAGGAGATGGCGGTCCTGCCCTGGGGCTGCTCAGAGCCGGGGGTTGTGCGGCCGGGTGAGGTGAGAGGGAGAGGATCCGCCCAGAGATTGCGGAGGTGGAGGCTTCAGATGGGCAGCAGAGGCGGGCGCCAAGAATCTACACCTGAGAGAGTCCCCCATGGTAGGAGAGAAATACAATTCGGGGAAAAAAAATGCTGTTTTCCAGTACAAAAACATTAAATCACACATGTCCAATGGTTCAATGAGGGGCTCTACAATTTAGAAAAAAATAAGTTAAGGAATCAAGCAGGGACAGGGTCTGATGAGGGGGATACAAATAATTCAGCCACTTCAGGAAACGCTTAGCAACAGACTCCAACGCCATCAAAGGAGCCCCTTCCTGTGGACCTGTATATCAAAATGGCCAACAGGTGCACCCTAAGGAAAGCCATATTTAACCATAAAAACACTAGTGATAGAATGTGGTCTAGTACCCTGGCAACTGAATAAGTGAGAGGGGAAATTTTCACCAGGCAAACAAGCAAACCCCAGAAGATGCGTTTCCTGTTGCGACCGGGGGTAAGGAAGGTCATAGGGAAGAATACAGTCACCCACAAAGGTTCTTAAAACCAGCAATAATACAGGATACAAAATGTAAGAACAGAGTCGCCCACAAAGGTTCTTAAAAACAGCAACAGTACATACAGTAATGTAAGATGCATCGCAAATACAAGGTGCAAATAATAAAATGGTAAGCATGCTGCACCAAATGGAAATATTTTCCATTACAAAGGCACTGGTTTTCTGGTAGCTGGTTTTGCCAGGACAGCCACTGATGAGGAGACTGCCAGTGACTGCCATCAACTAGGAGAGTTCCTGTCGACAAGGAGATTTTCCCTGATGCCCAAAATGTCCCTCCTTCTGCCTCTGTGTTCCTGATTGACAGCAGAGCTGAGGGCAAACAATCACGGAGGGAATCCAAGGCGGGCTGTGCAGCAGCAGGACTGAGCCCAAAATTGCAGAAAAAAAACTCCACTGGGAACGGGGGCCAGTCTGTACAGCGTGCAAGGCTGACACTGGGACCAAAAAAGAAGAGCTTTTCCTAACGTTGCTCTTTGTCCAAACACTGAGGATATCCGAACAGAAAAGAAAAATTAGACTTACAGTCTGATGTCTTCAGCCCTGCCACGAGAGGACAGAGCTCTGCTACAGAGTACCTGCCATTTGGAAGACAGGAAGTAAACTGTTGTGCACAGGAAGTGGAGGGAAGGATATCCAGGCTGCAGAGTTTTGGTTCCTGCCTGCATGTTGGCATTAGGAGGTACATCTTATCAGTACGGAATCCCGGAGACCAGCTTAGGAGAGAAATGGAAATATTTTCCTTTAAAAAGGCATAGGTTTTCTGGTAGCTGGTCCACTTCATTTAGGAGTTCATCTGACATTCTCAGGTTATGAAATTTTTTCCTTTCAAGAGCCATCCCTTTAACTAAAATGACTAGAAGTCCAGATGGGTTACGCTCCCTTTGGACCTGCTGGGAAAGAAACTGCCCGAGGGGAACACAGATGGGCTTGCACACGTTCAGGAGAAGGAAGACCAAGTACTAGACCTGTCAGCCCAATATGGAGCTGTAATCCTAGTTTGTTCTTGGTGCCATATAGACTAACAGTCAAACAACTGCAGTGCTTATTTTATATAGGGGTGCAATGTAGGCTCCCCAAGATGTTCCCTGCTCTTTCCAATGACACCTCCTACTGTCCTGAAAAAGCCACCACCTGTGCTGTAATAATAACAATGATGGGTACAAGTCCATGTCCCTGGTGTGGCACCTGAAATACAAACATTCTGGCCCAGAGCTAAAAATGCTGCTACTAAGCCAGACTGAAACTATATGTTCTACAGAATATCAACACCATGGCTTGAATCAGCACTAACAAAGCAGGGATCAGGGTGACGCTCTACTTCTAAAACCGGGGGTCAGAAATCTGTTGGATGGGTCTCTGTTCTACATTACCAAACACTTGTAATGCTAGTGATACAGGTGCTAAGTTTTAAGTATAGAGGCTGAGAGCTGAAACCAACCTTTTATTTTTGGTGCTTCAAAATCTTCAAAAATCTCATCTGTGGACTTCAGTAGCGGTGTTAGTGCAGATCTTTTTATAGTTACATGTTTTATGGCTTGATTCACTGAAACTGTGACCCCTTTTATTGGACCACCATAGATACTGTACAAAGATGTTACAATACATGAACTTTTGAGGTTGCAAAGGTCACTTCGTTAGGTGTACCTGAGGAAGGGACCCATGTGGGCCAGAAAGCTTGTGTAGTAGTACCATATACACAATATCTAGGTTAGCTCAATAAAAGGCAGTGTTCCCTATTCATTATTTTAGCACGTTGGACCACGCCCCCAATTTTTTTATTTATTTTTAAACCACCATCCTATATTTGTAGCCATCAGCCTAATTTGTTTTTATAAAATTCTCCAAAATTGCCTTTTACCACCATTTTTATTGTACTACTACCCTTGTTTTGATACCAGTACTCTAAACCTTACTTACAACTACGTATGTACATGTACATGTACATGTACATGTAACAGTGTATATAGGAGACCCAAGGAATAATACACATTCGGCCCCGATCACCACAACCACCGCCCTATATCTGCAGGCTATAGGGGACATTGAAAGTTATTTACAATCTATAACAAATCCAGTTTTTCAAGGACTAAGATGACTACAAGCATGCTCACACGTTCAAGTTTTAAAAAAAAAAGGATGTAATATAATAATGTAACTCTATAACCCAGTTCTTCCTCATATGTATCTAGGTTTGTTTGCAGACTACCACTTTACATTTCATAGCATCTGTGGCCCAGCTGTCCGACAGAGAACAAGGACACCCAAGACTGGAATGTGGAAGCTACTATTTATTCACCTATTTATTTGTTTTATTTAATTAACCGGGTGGGTGGACTGATCCCAGGGACTGTTTTCAGGCAAGACACAGGCCATTAAGGTGGCATATCAAACCCGGTACAAGAAACATATTCAGGTAGGTACAAGTAGATGAACACACTAGCAGAAACAGTACGATTAGTGCAATAGTAGTACATGAAGTGATAATACATACAATTAAAAAAGTGCACAGCGGTGCCAAGCAGCGCAGGCTCACAATAAGACATCCAGTACAGCATTGATACATTATGCAAGTACATATACAGAGAACAATAAATCTAGGTAGTAGGACGGGGCCCATCCAGCAACTTCTGGGTGAGGCAAGGCAGTCAGCCCGGGAAGCAGAAGCACGTGGCTGACCTAGCAAAGATAGACTTAAAGTGGGATTTGAACAGGTGGTGTGATCCTAGTGCCTGCAGAGGGGCAGACAAGGCTGTTCCATAACACTGGTGCAGCTAAGGAGAAGGCCTTTTGTCCCATCCATGTGGTGATCTGAAGGCACTCAAGAATAAGGCTAGATGAGTTCCAGAGGCCCTGGTAGCAAGGTTTAGGCTTGAGTAAGGGGATGAGAGGATATGAATCATCTTCTTTGATAGATTTGACAACAAGCCAACCTAAGAGGTAGTCGCGGTGGGCGGGCGCCACCAGATCGTCTAGTACAGGGTACAGTGGTGAGCTGAGTAAGGTGCCATCAGGACAAACCTACAAATGTTGTTTTAAGATGTGTTCAGCCTGATGAGCCCAGAAGATGTGGTCTGGGTGTATATGGGGGAGCAGCAGTCCAGCAGAGGGAATAAGGTGGCCTGGGTGATGGCAAGCCTTGAATCAGGGTTTGGGGGGGGGGGCAGAAGCCTGTATCCAACTCCTAATTTCTGGTTTATGCACCGTACAGTAAGTTCAGTGTGGTCACTGAAGCTCAGAGCAGGATCAAGGGTGATTCAGAGTAATCTGAAGTTGGTAACTGTCTCAAGGGGAGCCGTCAGGGGATAGCATTGTAAGCGGGGTAGTGTTTCTACCTGACCAGGGTAGCCTGGGTTTGGATCCCAAAAGCATGGCTTTCATTTTTTGGCACTGACCAGGAGCCTGTTTGAGAGGAACCACTAATGGGTGGCATCACAGCTGTTTGTGAGAGTAGTAGTGAGGTTAACATTCTAACATACTAAAGAGCCAGAAGAATAGGCCAAATGGTCTGTCTTGTCTGCTCACCTTACCAACCCCCTAGCCCCCAAAAGAGTCTTCTTTTTATTCCGATTTCCCTTGTACCTGTCCCACCCCTTCTTGAAGCCCTCCACTGTGCCCTCTTTCACCAGCCACCCAGGCAGCGCATTCCACAGCTCCACCACCCTCTCAGTGAAAAAAATGCTTCCTACACTTGTCTCCCCCCGTAATTTCCCCCTTCCAGCTTCCACTCATGACCCTGGTAGCTCCCCTTCTTTAACCTAAACAGCTCCTTGATTCCACTCCTGGTTATTCCTTTTACATACTTGAAAACCTCTATCATGTCTCCCCTATCCCTCCTCTCCTCCAGTGAGTAAAGCCCAAGCTCTTTTAGTCTCTCCTCATAAGGCCTCCCCTCCATGCCCTGAATCATCCTGGTCATTCTCCTCTGAACCCTCTCCAGCAGCATTATGTCCTTCAAATAAGGTCTCCAGAACTGTACACAATACTCCAGCTGAGGCCAGACCAAAGCATTATACACAGGGAAGATCACCTCCCTACTTCTGGATGTAATACCCCTGGCTATACAGCCCAGTATCCTGTTTGCTTTGGCTACTGTTCTTCTACAACTCTCAGTTATTCATTTTGACATCAACCACCACCCCTAAATCCCTTTCTCCCAATGTGGCTTGCAGTGTTAGCCCCCCAGGTGTTTGTTGAATTTTGTTGACCCGGTAAGCCTACTGGGCCTAGAAGTCCCTTTTTCAGGGGCAACCGGAGGGAGGGGGTGGAATACAGATGGTAAGCAACTGAATTTGAACCAGATTAAGCTACTGGTGGTATTTTTAGTGAATGAGGGAAATTTGGCCAGGACACCGGGGAAATTCCCCTACTCTTTTCGATAAGTGCCATGGGATCTTTAACATCCACCTGAACTACCACCAATCCAGGCAGATGGGACCTCGGTTTAACGTCTCATCCAAAAGACGGCACCTCAGAAGTGCAGCACCCCTCTCATGCTGCACTACAGTGTCAGTATTGGGATATTAACCCAAATGCCAGATGTGAGAACTGAACCCACAGCGTTCTGTGTATACATGGCCTGGGTTTTTTTTTTACCTCCAAATGAAGTACCTTACATCTCCCGGCATTAAATTTCAGTCCCCACCTCCTTGACCACCCCTCCAGGGTATCCAGAACCCCCTAGACTGACTCCCTCGCTTCTTTACAATCCACCAGTGCTCCCAGCTTTGAATCATCTGCAGAGAGACTCAACCTATTTTTTAACCCCCCCTCCCTATATCCAAGACATAGGCAATGAACAAGAGTGGCCCCAATACTGAACCTTGAGGGACTCCACTGATTACCTTTCTGGGGGAGGAGAGTATCCCACCCACCATTACCCTCCGTAGACACCCCGGAAGCCTATTATCTACCCAACTGAGTTCCTGTCCTCCCACCCCCATCTCCCCCATTTTTGCTATCAATCCATTATGGGGCACCGCATCAAACGCCTTGCTGAAATCTAGGTACAGGACATCCACTGGCCTATGTCTACCCAAGGCTTCCGTCACCCAGTCATAAAACTCTACAAGGTTGGTCTGACATGATCTTCCCGGGACAAAGCCATATTGTTTATCATCCTGGTGTCCTAACCATTCCAACTGCCTCCCAAGCCTCTCTTTGATAAAGCCCTCCATTACTTTGCCTACCACAGACATCAGACTGACAGATCTATAATTCCCCATTTCCTTCCGAGACCCCCCCCTTATGTATAGGCACTACATAAGCCACCTTCCAATCCTGTGGCACTCATCCCGTCTGCAAAGAGGCATTAAAGAGTGCTGCCAGTGAAGCTGCCAGTACCTCCGCCAATTCCTTCATAACCCTCGGATGTAAACCATCCGGCCCTGGTGCCTTATCTGTTTTTAGTTTCCGAAGGGCCTCCCTCACCATATCCACTGTGACTTCTCCCCTCCAATCCACTCCCTTGTGCAACCTCCCTATTCCTTCTTGGTCTGGCCCAGCCTGTACCCTATCCTCTTTCAATCCTCTGGTCTCAGACTGAGACTGACCTCTCGCTTTTGCTGTCTCCTCATCACACCCATCAGGCTGTAGGGTTCCCTTGTCACCCCCTGCAAAGATTGAGGAAAAGTACTCATTTAGCACCTCTGCCTGATCCCCTGCATCCTGAGTCCATTCCCCCACAATCTTAATCCTACTGATCTGTGTCCTCACTTTTCTCTTCTCTTATGTGTCTAGAATCTCTCCTCCCCCAGATATCCCTAGCCAGATTTTTCTCCATCCCTGCTTTAGCGCCACTCACCACTCTGATAACCTTCCTGGCCAATAATTCATACTTCCCCACTCCTTATCCCCCTATAGCATTTATAATGTTTGTAGGCAGCCTTCTTTTCCCTCACCACTTCCTGCACTTCCCTGGTCCACCAACATGGCCGGCTAGTTCCTCCATACTTATGCCTTACTTTAGTTCAGGACCTAGTAGCCTCTTGTACCCCTTGTTTAATGGTCTCCCACAAACTTTCAGCATCCATATCCGGCCTAATCATGTCCAACCTCTCCCTTAGGATCTTACCCATACCCACGAAGTCCGCTCTCCTGAGTATGAGTGCGGTTTTCCTCCCAAAGACACAGCAGGAACCAAACCGTAGTGTGATCACCACCCGCCAGTGGACTGCACACCCCCAGTCCCCTTATTTGTTCACTATCCGCAAGTACAACGTCCAATATCCGCCCCTCTCTAGTAGGTTCCCCAACCTGTTGTATCAGGAAGGCATCCTGAAAGACATCCATCAATCTTTGTTCTCTAATTACAGAGGATGTCATGGTATCCCAGTCCACTCCCGGCATATTAAGGTCACCCATAACCACCACCCTACTCTTTCCAAGGTCACAGTGACCCCTGATGTTCTCAATCAACTTATCTACCAGATCCTCCTCTATTGCAAGGGGGCCTGTAAACCACCCCTATCTTCACTTTTTTCCCTCCCCTCATTTGCAGGGTTACCCAATCACCTCCACACCCCTTCCAGCCTCCTCAACTCCACAAATCGTTATGTCATTTTTGACAATCAGCGCACCCCCACATCCCTATCTTTCCTGAATATCCAGTAGTCCTCTAAGTTCAGGTCCCAATCATTTCTTTGAGTGGCCCATGTCTCTGTAATTGCTGCCACATCTGCTGTTCCCTCAGCCAACATAGCCTGGAGCTCAGGCATTTTATTGCTCATACTCCTGGCATTGATCAGGACTGTCCTCCACCCTGGCTTTTCCCCTTTCTCCAGCCCCCCAACCCTACGCAGTCCATTTTTTGCCCAGTTTTCCTTGAATTTTCAACATATTCCCTCTCACCCCTCACATACCCTAGACCTGGAACCGCATCATATTCCTTCTCATCCCCCACATGCCCAAGATCTGGACCCTCTAACATTCCCCTTGGGGTCAATTTATTGTGTGACCCCCCCTTTACAAGTTTAAACCTCACCTCTCACTTATAAATCCAGCAAGTTTTAATTTCAAGATCTCCCTCCCCTCCATGTTGAGGTGTAACCTATCCCTGGCATATAGCCCCTTGTCCTCCCAAGTATCCCCTCAGTCACCTACCAGCCCAAACCCCTCTGTCCTGCACCAATCCCTGAGCCACTTGTTCACCCCCCCCTAAGTTTTAGCTTGGTCTCACCAGTTGCCCTTGGTACTGGCAGAATCTCAGAGAAAAAAATGTTGCTTTTTATCAAGTGACAAACCCTTGCCAGCTCCCAGAATCTAGCCTGTATTGCTACCTCACTATTCCCTTCCAAGTCATTTGTCCCCAAATGTACCAGGAAGTCTGGGGATCCCCCGTAATCCAATGCCATCGAGTAAAGGTGGAATTTAGCCTTATGTACTGATAGACCTGGCATACATTTAGCCTCGACAGGGCTGCTTTTATTCTCCCCCTCCCAATGGATACCCCTTGCCACAGAATCCTGCAGCAATATCACCTTCACCTCACCCCTCACTTTATTATTCCTCTTTAATCCTTCCAGACTCTTCCTTCTATCATCAAACCCTTGTTTGCTCCTACCTCTTCCTTCAACCTGAGGGTCATTACTAACTTGTTTAGTACCTTCCAGGCTCCTCCTCCTGTCAACGACACCCTGCTTGCTCCTCCCACCCCCCACCCCAATCACCCGGAGGCCACTATCATATGCAAGCCCTACTATATTCATACTCCCTGCAGCTGCCAGTTTACTCCTTGCCCCTCCCCAATCTCTAGGGTAACCAGAGATCGCCCATCTCCCTTCCTGAGCTATAATCCTCCAATCCCCCACCCGAGTAGCCTCCTGCCCCACCCCTTGGACCTGCACCTCTCTCCATCAGCTGTAATACTCCCTACCCTATCCTCCACCTCCCACAGTGATTTATGTCTCGAGGTAGACCTAACTCGAGAACTCTCTAGCTCCCCCTCCTCACTGACAGAATTTCCCAATCTTGACACCGGCTTGACCCCAATCTTACCTCTTTCCACCCTGTCCTCACTCGGTGTCCCCGCATCTATCACAGTTCCCTCCACTCTAGGCTCATGTTCCTCCCTCCTCTGTCCTTTCCTTTGGATCAGGCTCCCTCCTCTATCTTCCTCCCTCCTCTGCCTACTGTCCAAATCCTCCCTATCCATATGCAACCCCCTCCCACCATCCTCCTCCACTTCATCTCCCGGGTATAATATGGTGAAACGGTTAGCAAGCTTGATGCTCTCTCCCATTTTGCTCTCTCCTACTTCCTCCTCCTTCGGACGCTCCCTCTGAGCAGCTCCCTCCCTGCGGTATAGTTCTCGTATTTTGTTTATTCCACCCCCCACACCACCAGAGTTACCATATAATCCACCTATTCTCCGAGGTATGCTCCATTTGCCTTGTCCTGTTATCCCCGGAGGTATGCCATTTTGACGCTGCCCAGGACTACCCACACCTAATCCATATCCCTCCTTGCCTCCCCATCCCTCATCCCTCCCCCCTTCCAGCTGCCTTCTGATCCTCCTGATCTCCTCCCTATAACCCTCCAGTTGAAAACACAGTAGGCACCCTCCAAACCTCCACGCACAGTTTAATATTATGGCTGCCCCACACCCTGTACACCCAATCACTCTTCCGAAGATGCCAGATCTGGATGCCCCCAAGCCCCCCCCCATTATAGGTGTGAACAAGCCCCTACTACCAGTACTACACTGTCAATCTTACACCACCCCCCACCAATTAATAATATACCCCACACACAAGCTCCAGCAACACAGTATATGAATCGTATGCCCTTCCCCCTCAATCCTAAAACAAATCCAGTCTTCTTATTGCTCAGTCTCAGCCAGCCACACCATGCCCTTCCCAAAGCATCCGCTCCCACAGACCATTTAATAGAGGTCAGGGCCGGGATGGGTGGTGTGGGACACAATTACAGCTCCTTCCCAAGACGTGAGGTGGCTGGGCAAAACCTATGTAGCCCAGCCGCTGTTCAAAAATTGGCACCTTCTCTTCCTATTGGTCCTCCTGTAGAACAGCTCCCTCAGGCCCTGGACACTGCCGACTGTAGCCGCTGGGGAAGCCCCTCCGATGCCCTCCTCACCAGCGCCTGTAGACCGACTGTGCATCTGTGCATCATGTTGACCGATGTTTTGTTCCTGTGAAATAGGATTAAGTCATCAGCGTACAGAGGAGATTTGCAGGTGATGCAATCTTCTGGAAGGGAGTTTACAAATAGGGAGAATAGAATGGGTCCAAGGATGGAGCCTTGGAGGACCCCAGTAAGAACCTCCCGGTTGGGGAAGGTGGCACCTCCGGTGCAGACAAACTGTGTACAGTTGGAGAGGTAGTTCGAAACCATGCAGTAGCCAGGGCAGAGCATCCAAGGCAATTCAATTTGTTTAGGAGTATACTGTGATCCACCCCCGTTGAAGGCTTTGGTGAGGTCTGCAAAAATGGCACCCATGAGCTTGCCTACATCCACATTTCGAAGAACATGGTTAAGGAAACAAGCCAGGGCTGTGGCCGTGCTGTGGCCTTTCCTGAATTCATATTATTGAGGACAGAGAAGGTTACACTTCATGTAATCAGCGATCTGTGGGTACACAGCTTTTTCAAGGAGTTTGCTGAGGTGGCAGAGGACAGACATAGGTCGGTAGTTTTCTACTGATAGGGGATCACCAGACTTGTAGATGGGGACAACTCTGGCTTGTTTGCAAGTTAAGGTATGGTAGATAAGGTAAGGAAGAGGATGAAGACAGTGGTCAGTGGTATGGCAATGGCATGGGATATGGGTTTTAAGAATCAGAGAGAGAGAGGCATCACTCCCAGTGCTCCCATGGTTGGGGAGTTTGCAGGTATGTCGAGGGGTGATGGCTTTGAAATATACGGCGATGTATTTGGGTGATACTCAGCTAGGTCAGGCTGGTGCTGGTCGGGGTCATAGTGGGGGAAGTTTGGAGAGGTGGGCAGACAGGTCCGTGAATTTTATATTGAGGGCAGTTGCAACCTTGGATGGGTTAGTTGTAGGTCCTGCCTTCAAGCCTATCTTGATGGCGGCCTGTATGTCCCACAGGGCAATCATGAAGTTAACCATCGACCAGAACTTTTTGGGCTTTCCAAGGTTGCAGGATTGGACGTTTTGGAGGAATTCAGCCTTACGTGACTTAATTTTTTGTTTACAGAGGTTACGCAGGTGATGGTATTCGTTCCAGAGCGAGGGAGAAGGAGCGGCTCTGTGTGCAGCCTACTTCTCGTCCCTTGCCTTCATTAGCTGAAGGAGGTCCTTTTGTGAGCCATCTCGTGTTGCCTCCCTGCACTCTCCGGGTGGTTAGGGAGAAATGCCTCTCCCGGATTTCAGTCAGGGCTGCAGTAAGGAAGCCCAGGGCTGAGTTTACATCCATCATTTTGTGTAAGACTGGCCAGCTGACGGCCCTAATGTCAGTGAATAGATGGGTGGCGTCATATTTAGAGAAGTCACTGAAAGTAAGGTATTTGGGAGAGTGGTGGGAGGACTAGATGCAAAATGTGGGGGAATAGTTACTGATGGAGTCTTACAGGATACTGGTATGAAGGACCCTGTCCTCATGATCAGTCAGAATCCTGTCTAGGAGGGAGTGGTTCAGGGTATGATTGTTAGGGCGAGTGGGGGTGGAAATGAGCTGGGTATGGTTTAACTGTTTTAATAGGTCACAACACTCAATCTGGGAGGTGTTACGCCAATTTAGACTGAAGTCACCCAGTATGATGATCTCCCTGGAGGGGGAGAGGTGACCAATGCCATTTAGTAGGTGGGTAAGGCCTGATATTCCACCTTGGCGGGGGGCAGATTATAGCAGCAGCTGATGTACAACTTTTGTAGGTTTCAATACATAGTTCGGCAAGGAGCCATTCACTGTTAGATGGGTCTAGTGAGTTGAGAGATGCTAGGGTAGCGCTAACAGGATCCTTGAAGTATAAAAGAACTCCTCCTCCCCTTTTTTTTTTTTTTTTTTTTAAACTTCTATTTATCTGCTTCCCACACCAGAGCTCCGCATCTTCGGGAGACACCCGGTACTGTCCCACTTCTCTGCCTTACCGGAATCCCTGGAGGTTCCCCCATGGAGCCGTGGTTATGTCCCCCAGACGGGTAAGGGGCGGGGCCCTTACACCCCAATATCTCTAGGTTTCGTCAGGTCAGGCAGGAGCTATCAGGGCTGCTACTGGTGCTCCATCTTCTCATCGCTCCGGTGGTGTTTTTCCCCCATTCCTTTTTTGCATAGTGTTACACCCTGACAATAAGGCGCTGACGTCCACCATGCAGCTCCCCCGCTCCCACTATCAGCAAGACTTGCTATACCTCGGGCCTCCACCCGGGGTCAGGCAAGCTTCAGGCCTTGGTCCTATCCCCCCACCGAGAAGGCCAGCAGTCCCAGGGACGCTCAAGCCTTCTCCCCCGGCCTGCCTTCCAGCGACCAGAGTCCGCTCCCAAATCCAGGTCACCAGCATTGCATGTGGAAAGCCAACCGCTGCACCGACGAGCCGGCTCTTCCCCTTTTTGGTCCTGGGACAGTCATTTCTTAGGAGGGTATAGCCACTTATCACAATGAATGACAATACTATTAGGCAGAAAATCCTGACAACGAGAGAAAATACTTCACAAACTAAAATAATTATCAATACTACACAGAACGTAAATTGGGACCAGCACCAGATTTGAGTGTGGGGCTCTCAGTGCTGACCGTTACCCTTTAAGTACTGCTTTGTCAACAGTATTCACATTATTACCTTAGACTCTGCATAAGTAAGTAAGTAAAAATGTTTTTATATGAGGCGCCCTTCCAAAGCTCAGGGCACCTTTACAAAATTTCACACACTATATTAAAATCCGCAGCAATTTAAAACACAATTTACATTTCTGAAAATGCTTGTTTAAATAAAAAGGTCTTAAGAACTTTTTTAAACCCTTCTACAGTCAGGCTATTGCGTATCTGGCAAGGTAGAGAATTCCACAGGGTAGGTGCCATAAAGGCAAAAGTTCTTCCACCAGATGTTTTCAGGGTTACCCTGGGAATCTCTAGCAATCCCTCGCCAGAGGATCGGAGGGAACGGGAGGGGCAGTAAGGAAATCAGGAGCTTTTTCAGGTAGTGGGGTCCCAAACTATGTAGGGCCTTATAGGTTGTCAATGCGACCTTGAAAGTGATCCGCCACTGCAGGGTTTTAAATAACTGATTAGCAGTTTTTTTCTTGGGACAATGCTAACTGTACAGAAAGTATCTGTATAGGTTTTCTAGAAGTGTTATGTTTGTTAAACACAATGAGGCAAGTGCTATGCATTTTCACAATGTTTTAGCACTTTTATGAGCAAAACGCTAATCAATTTCTGTAGTTAAATAAAACCCTGCCACTGTATAGGCAGCCAGTGCAATTCACGCAGCACAGGTGTTATATGATTGGATCTCAGGCTTCCAGTCAACAACCTAGCTGCCGCATTTTGCACCAGCTGCAAGCGGCAGATATCCACTCCTGGCAGCCCTAGATAAAGGGCACTGCAGTAATCAAGACGACTGGCAACTAAGGCATGGACCAGGGTACGAAGATCATCTGATCGAACCAAGTGTTTCACCTGTGCTATGTTCCTTAGATGGAAAAAGGACGATTTGACTACGGCTGACACCTGCGCCCTCAAGGTCAGGCCCTCGTCAAACACAACACCAAGGTTACGCACCTGGCCGGATGCCATTAGCGGGGTCCCTCCCCAGAAATAAACCTGAGGGTTTTCCCGCCCATGAGCTTGACATCCTTACCCCTGGCTCCACTACCAATACCTCTGTTTTTCCTGGGTTCAACTTCAGCCAGTTGGTACTCATCCAGTTCTGTATCTCCAGCAGGCAGTTGTTAAACTCTGCACTTGAATCGGACTCCTGCTCGGGCACAAAAGACATGTAGAATTGTGAGTCATCAGCATAGCAATGAAAACTCAACCCATACTGCTTTATAATGTCCCCCAATGGGAGCATATATACCGCAAATAACATAGGGGACAACACCGAACCCTGTGGCACCCCACAGCGCAGGCAGTGAGAGGCCGAGGAATAAATCCTCGACACTACTCTCTGAGTCCTACCCTGCAGGAAAGATTTAAACCAACTGTGGACCACTCCCCTTAGTCCACAGAGAAACCACAGGCGTTCGAGCAATACCCCATGATCTACGGTGTCAAATGCTGCTGGGAGATCAAGGAGAACCAAGATAGAACGAGCTGTCCGATCTCTCGCCATCCTGAGATCATTCAGTACCCGTACAAGAGCCGTCTCAGTGCTATTTCGCTTCCTAAAAATCAGACTGGAGAGGGTCATAGATACTGTGGCTGGTTAAATGGTCCTCCAGCTGCAGAGCGACCACCTTCTCAATAACCTTCCCCCACAAAGGGGAGGTCTGAGACCAGTCTGTAGTTTTCTGGGCAGTCGGGATCAAGGGAGGGCTTTTTCAAAAGGGGGCGCACCACTGCCTCCTTTAAGGGATCTGAAAAGATCCCTCTCTCCAATGATACCACCACTATCCCAGTAAGGATTGGGCCGCTAACCTCTACACACCCCACCAGTAGGTGAGTAGGGCATGGATCCACACTACAGTAGGTTGGATGCAAATTTGGATGATCCTCACAATATCCATGACTACCGGCTGATTAAAGGTGAACCAAGTTAGTTGGGTATTAGTGCCATTCGGTTGATCAGTGCAAGACCCAATGGGGAGGCGCTGGCTGATCTCATCTGAAGTAAGAGTAGAGGAAACTCAGGTGATGGGCAAGGAGACGATAAGAGGGAGGCACTATTAATCAGCACCAGAGAGGAATTAGAAAAAAGTCACTTAAAATGAGCATTTAAAATACAAGCGTCCTTCCCATTCCATTACTTTCCCCTCATATCAATGTTTCATTCACACTCAGGCAAAATCTGCCCAGTCCACTAAAAATATTTTCCCCTGGTGATCTGGTGCAACTGAGTGTAAACATGCGTGTTTACACCTCCTGTCTGGCCATTTTACAGTTCACACAGAGTGGATGCCAAATGAAGTGAGAGGCACAGGCAAGGCCTCCATCCTTTCTACCAGCTGAATTGCTCACACTGGCACTCCTGTGAGTGGGTTCTCAGTAGGCCAACTCTGAGGGGCTGAAGGAAAGTTTTGCAGTCACTACCCAGCAGGGCTAATGAATGAAAAAAATAAATCCACACAGAAACTGCGCTGGCCCTACTGGTGTATTTACTAGAAGTTTACTTCCTCCAGCACTAGCTGGCAGGGCTAGTTAAAGGACCAACTTAGTGGTCTCATTCCAAATATACCAGCATTTGTCCATTGGACTGGTGTCAATTTTAAACCATGCTGTGTGAGCTAATCAACACACCCGGGTGTGTGTTACTCTGCAATAACAGCACACCCTGGAGTGGGTTACTGCTTACTTAAAATGACCCCATTAACACCATCTTTTTTTTGTTTATTGAACTCTTGGCATCTAGTCACTTATCCTTATGCTGCTGACCTTTGCTATTGCCACATATATCAGTTTTCATAATTGCAAGCATCAGAAGTCTTCACCTGCTGATTCCTTACAGAACACTGGTTTCATCCTTTTCTAGTATTTTATCTGCTATTTTCAAAATGCATATTTAAAACAAGCCATCAGACATTAGTGTTAAAGAACAGGATTCCACCAGGAAAATACTTTTCTTAAAACCACACATTGTAAGAGGCTTCTTAAGTTGATATTACCATTTTTTAAGACTTGTCCCCGGTTTTGGTCATCTGGCCCCGATTGTTTTAAACCTTGTCCCTGATTTGCAAAGCAGAAGGCTGAGATTTCTGGTCACATCTGTTGTTCCTTTACTGCTAGGATGGGAATCCAGCATCACTCCTAAGTAGGATTCAGTTTTCAGGGGCTACACATCTGTGGCCTGATATTCAAAAGATTTCCCCGATGCAAAACCCGTTGTGCCCTCATAAACCGGGTTTCGATGAAAATCCATATTTAAAGTACTCTTTGCGCTGGCGTAATGGCCTCGTGCTGGGGCAAACAGTGGAGGGGTGCGCAAGGCAAAACGTTGCAAATGGGGGAAGGGGGGAGAAAAAAATTACTCACCTTAGTAATTGTGTTTATTCTAATGGAGTCTTGCTGTATTCTGACATATGCAGTTAGCCCCAGCACTTGGACTGCCCCCGAGAGGAAAAGGTTAACTCTATGCATGGGCATAGAATGTTGAGCCCAAGCTTGGTTTTCAAACCTCTGTCTGTGGTGCTTCAGAGTGTAACCGTTAGATTCTTACGAGCAAACTAACTACACTTTAGTGCGGAAATTGTAAAAACATAAACCAAAGGGCAATAACTTGGGTCCATAAGACTCAAGTCTAGAACCCAAGAAAAAACAGGTAGTGAACACAACATGCATATAAAATATAAAACAAAAAACACTACAACTACACTTACTTGGAGAAAAAAGTGTGCACAAGGTACACCGAGGTGCAACACTGTACTCAAGCAGCCCACATCCCAAAAACTAGGTTCTGAGAAGGGGGGGGGGGTCAGAATACAGCAAGACTCCATTAGAAGAAACACAATTACTAAAGTGAGTAATTTTTTCTTCAAACAACATTAAGTCTTGCTGTATTCTGACATATGCAGACTACCAAGCAGTACCTCCACGGAGGAGGGTTCGGAACCTATTTGGGGAATAGGTTCTGCCAAACCTAGCATCACTGCTAGCCTGGATATCCAGGGAGTAATTCTTGGTGAAAGTATGGACTGTTTTCCAGGTGGCTGCTTTGCAGATCTCTAACAAGGGTAGATCTCTGGCAGCAGCCAGAGAAGCAACTGCACCCCTAGTCGAGTGGACCCTCAGGCCTGAGGGAGGTGTTTTACCTAGCTTGGTATAGCAGAATTATATACAAGAGACAATCCACCTGGCAATCGTTCTTTTAGTAGCAGGCCTACCTTTTCCCACTTCACCATAAGTGAGAAACAATTGGAGACGGTCATTCCTGTGTGCCTTAGTATGCTCTATGTAGTAGCTAAGTGCCCTTTTAACATCCAAACTGTGTAATCTTCTTTCTCCTGAAGAAGAGTGATCAGTGAACACACAGTGAGAGAGACATAGACCGATTCAGATGAAAATCTAATACCACTTTCGGTAAGAACCCATTAGTTCTGAGGACCATCTTATCTCTATGGAATGAGAAACTCAGATTCAACTGACAGGGCCTGTAGTTCACTAATTCACCTGGCAGAAGTAAGTAATAGCCACTAAGAACACAGTTTTCCAGGTCAAGTACTTCAGCTCAACCGAAACCAGAGGCTCAAAGGGTGGCTGCATAAGCTGAGCAATACAGATATTGAGATCCCAAGCCGGAGTAGGCTCTCTAAAGGGAGAGTTAATATGAACAAGAATATTTAAATAATTTGCTAAAAACAGGGTGAGATGCCAGGGAAGAGCCCTTCCCTGCTGAGAGAAAAGCAGAGAAAGCTGCTAAGTGAACTTTTAAGGTTGCTGGCCTGAGACCTAAACTATTAAGGTGAACCAGACAATCCAAGACTGTAGCAATGCCTGCAGCTTCTGGAAAAATATCCTTATGGGAACACCAAATGCTGAATCTTTCACATTTGAATTATAGGTTTTTCTGGTAGGTTTCCTCGAACCTTTAAGAATGTCCAGAACTCCCCGAGAAAGATGCAGGCCTGCATACTCTTAACTCTTTAAGAACCAGGCCTTGAGATTGAGACACTGGAGGTAGAGGTACCAGATTCTCCCGATGGGAGGTTAGGAGATTGTGTCTCTTGGGGAAGAGACAGGGAGAGAGATACTGCTAGGGACAACAACAGAGGATACCAAGGTTGTCTGGCCCAATCTGGAGCCACTACAGTCACTGTGCAGGGCTGTGCCCTGATCTTGACTAGAACTCTGAACAGCAGGGGAAAGGGAGGAAAGGCATAAAGGAACCTGCCTTTCCTATCCAATATCAGAGCATCCAGAGGAACAGTCCCTAGGACTGGGGGTCTGAAGCAGAATAGGGGAAGCTGATGATTGGGGCTGAAAAGAGATCTCTCTCTGGAGTGCCCCACCTGGTAAAGATTACTTTCAAGATGAAAGGATCCAGAGTCCATTTGTGATGGCCTTGAGAGATTCTGCTCAGAGCATCTGCTAGCACATTGTCCTTCCCTGGAAGGTGGATTACTACTAGGGACATCTGAAGGGAGTAGGCCAGAGATCAAATGTTCATGGCCTCCGTGCACAAGGCCATGGACCGCGTGCCCCCTTGCTTGTTGATGTACCACATGGTGGTGGTGTTGTCTGTTCTGACCTGAACCATCTTGCCCCTTACTGAGTCTGAAAAGGCTTGAAGGGCTAGAAATACTGCCCTGAGTTCCAGGAGATTTATATGAAGGAGAGTCTCCTGAGGAGACCAAACACCCAGAGCTGTGAGGGCTCCCAGATGGGCTCCCAAGCCCAGGAGAGAAGCATCTGTGGTTAGAACCACTAAAGGAGTTTGAATGAGGAATGGGACACCCTGTCTGAGATTGTCCTGGTCCAACCACCATTGGAGAGCTTGGACCAGAGTCTGAGTCACTGGAATCAGTTTGGTTATGGGATCTTTTTTCTGAGACCAAAAAGACCTCAGGTGAAACTGAATGTCTCATCTGGAACCTAGCTCCCTGTACCAGCAGTGGAAGCCACCATGTGGCCTAGGAGTTGAAGAAAATGTCTTGCTGGACGAGAAACCAAAGGATGAAAAGAGGACGCAAGAGCCGTAGGGGCCCTTACCCTTGCTAAGCGGAGGAAGGCCTTTGCTTGTACAGTATTTAACTCTATCCCTATGAAAGTGAGGAGTTGCACTGGTTCAAGAACTGACTTAGGCAGATTGAGAAGAAATCAAGTCCTGTGTGACTTGTAGAACTTACTTGACCTGGTTGGAGAACTGGCCTACAATGAGCCAGTCGTCCAAGTATGGGAATAGAGAAATCCCTCTTCTCCTGAGGAAGGCCACTACTACTGCAAGGCACTTTGTAAACACCCGTGGAACTGAAGTAAGGCCGAAGGGCATGGCTCTGAATTGATAATGGACTGAAGGCAACTCGAACCCGAAGTACTTTCTGCAGGAACACCTGATAAGAATGTGGAAATAGGCGTCCTTCAGGTCCAGAGATGCTAACCAATCTCCTGGCCTTAGAGAGGGAAGAATTACTCCCAGAGTCACCATTTAGAATTTTGGTTTTGTAATGTACTTGTTCAAATACCTTAAGTCTAGGATGGGTCACCACTCCCCTGTCTTTTTTGGAGTAAGGAAATATCTGGAGTACAGACCTTTCCCCTGTATGGAGTAGGAACTCTCTCCACAGCTCTGAGAGCCAACAGAGAGGAAATCTCTGCTTCCAAAGCAGTGGTTTCAGAGATGTTTGCAGGTGGAAAGGATCCGACCCTCATTTTTCGAAACTGAGGGCCAATCCCTGGCTTACTACCTCCAGGACCCACTTGTCTGAGGTAACAGACTTCCAGGCCTGGAAGTAGTAAACCACCCTGCCTCCTACTGGAATTGAGGAGTCAACCCAGGCTGACACATCAGGGTGTCTGCTTGGCAGGAGCCTTGGACTGGGAAAAAGATGCAGCCCTGCTCATCCCCCTCCTGCCTCTCCCTCGAAAGAACCCCCTCTGTGGGAAGGGAGAGGAAGCCTGGGCTTGGTGAAAAGACCTGCCCCTACCCCTAAATTGCTGCTTTTGTGGAGTGGCTTGCCTTTCCTTGGCCTGTGCACTCCTGTAAGTGGTCCTGTATTCATCCATTTTCTTCATGTAAGCCTCTGTCTGTTCCCCAAACAGAGAGTTACCCACCACAGGGAAATCCATGGCCTTAGTCTGGGTGTCCTGCGAAAGGCTAGCACATCTGAGCCAAACAAATCATCTGAGAGACACAGATGTAGCCATGACTTGTGATGCCACATCATTTGAGTCCACAGCAGCATGGAATTGTACCTTGGATGCCTCAATTCCATCAGCAGCCACCTTCTCCAGCTCTTTGGCCAGCTGGGGGGGGGGAGCCTGTTTAGCCAGTTCCAGAACAGTATCCCACCTAGACTTCTGGTACCTGGCTGCATAGGCCATATAATTTGCCTGCCTGAGTCCCAAGGAGAATGCCAAATATTGTTTTTTTTGGACATGGCATCTACTTTCCTGGAATCTTCATCTGGGGGGTGTGAAGCAAAAGGTATATTAGCCCTGTCACAGGCTGCAGCCTGCACTACCCCAACATGGCTGCAATGACTGTACAAAAACTCCGTACCTGAGCCTGACAACTTGTACCTCCTGTCCCTCCTTTTGTCCACTGGAGGTAAAGAGTTTGGTGTCTGAAGAACCTTGTTTGTTTGTTTCCCCAAAGATTTGTGGAGGAGAACAGACAACCTTTTGGACTCTGGGATGCCCATCATTTCAACAAAATCAGGCTCTTCTTCCTTCTCAACAGCTTCTACCATAGGGAGCTGGAGGGTTTCAGCCACCTTTTTGTAGAACAAATAGCGAGAAAGGGAGTCAAAGCCTGGGAGGGGGAGACTGTAGGGTCTGTCTGGGGAAATGTCCGGTTCAATGGGCACATCCAGTCGTTGTCCTCCTCCTCCTCCTGGGAAGTCTTCGTCCCCCTCAGACTCCAACTCATAACAGGCATCTGGATCGTAACAGATGGAGTCGGATCCAACCAAACCAAGTGCCTAACCGATGGCGCCAGTTCGAACAGAACCAGTCGGAGCGACTGAACAATACTTATCGCTTTGGTCATTTCATTGGCAGTTAGAGTATGCGGTTCTGGATCTGAACCAGCCAATTTACTTTTTCTCTTTGCCGGAACCGACACCTCAGAGTCGAATCTCCTTTTGCCCAAGGAGGTATCACCCAGGTCAGTAGGTACCCCCTCCTCAGGTTCAGTCACAAACGAACCGGGCTGGCCATCCGGGTCAGCGGACTTCTCGGCCTCCTTTTCCTTTAGCCTACTCATCTTTTATCCAGAGTGGCTTTAGGAAAATGTTTACATATTTGGCAGTCTGTTTTGAGGTGATCAAACCCCAGACAATAAAACACACAAGAGGTGAGGGTCAGCCTTGGCAAAAGCATCCCCATACTCACTACAGTGTTAAAACTCAGTCAGCCCATTTTTTTCCCTTGGGTTTCTCAGACATGGCCAGGCTAACAAAATTACCCTTTTACAGATTTACGCCAGGTAATAGTCTCCAATCGGTTACCAACCGTGTTACGGGTTGTGAAAAGAAACCGGTTAAAAGTCTGTCTGTCTTTTTTTTTTTTTTAAACCGATCAGAACTGCTACACCACTGCTAAAATCCCAGAATTTGAAATAAACACAACACAGTGGGTTCCCAACCGGACCGACCGCTAAGGAACCGAAAACTTACAATTTCCACAAAAAACAAAGACAAAACACAGTTCACTACCTATCTACACACTTACTGTACAATAGACAGAGACCTGAAACCGAAAAATAACAAATCGGTTGAAAACCGACGCTTTTTGTGAAACTTTACCGAACCAAGCGAAGGAGCAATCTCCAGAGCAACTTCACAGTTAGGCGGAGTAAAGAATCTGACGGTTACACTCTGAAGCACCACAGACAGAGGTTTGAAAACCAAGCTCAAGCTCAACATTCTATGCCCATGCATAGAGTTAACCCTTTCCTCTCCAGAGCAGTTCAAGTGCTGTGGCTAACTGCATATATCAGAATACAGCAAGACTTCACGTTGTTTGAAATAAAAACCTGAATATTGGTGCAATCCAATATTCAGAGTATTTGCTCCATGCAAGGGCACTTTGCCCAGTCCCTTTGCACGGAAAAAATACCACCGTCCCAACCCCTGATCTTAATTCGGCACAACCCTAGCGGCTGCCAGAGACAGTGCATCACCATCACCACCACCCAAAAAAAAAAAAAAAAAAACCACCAACATAGTACTCCCTGGTGTCCAGTGCCCCCCCGCCAATCACCACCCGATATATTTCATTGGTGTCCAGTCGTCCCCCTGCCCCATCCCCCGCTGATCATCTTCTGATACAAAATATATACAGTGTTATTTCATTGGGGTGCAGTGGTCCCCCTCCCGCTGATCGCCACCTGATACTACCGATGTATTATTTAATTGGTGTCCAGTGCCCCCCCAATCGCCACCCAATAATAAATATATATTATTTCACTGGTGTCCAGTGGTCCCTCCCCCAACTCGCACCCACGCCTGATCTGCGCAGTGTCTCCCTGGCATCCAGTGTACCCCCCCATCCTGATCCCCCAGTATAGTACATTCAAATATTCCATGGTGGTCTAGTAGAACCCACCTTCTCCCCAATCCCTTGTAGCATGCACTAAAAAACACTCTCTGGCATCTTGTGGTTCCCCACCCCACCCTTGCAGGTAGTGCCCACCCACCCTCCATCATGAACGCCAGCGACCGGCACAGCCCTCCACCAACTGAGCTCTCAATGAGCACATACCGCTCACTGAGAGCCTCAGTTGGCAGCCGGCTGTGGTGGTGAGCGGAGCGCTGTCTCAGTGACCGCCCAGGATTGGGGTGAGGGGGGAAGAGAAACATTGACGCCAAGGTATGCTTTTAGTACATTTTACAGGGAGAGGAGGGGGTCCGCTAGACCACCATGGAATATCTGAATGAACCATACAGGGGGATTGGGGTAGGGGGTTACACTGGATGCCAGGGAGACATGTACAAATCAGGCATGGGTGCAGGTGGGGAGGGAGGGAGGGACCACAGGACACCAATGAAATGTTACATATTTAGTATAGGGCCATGATCAGCAATTGGGGGGCCACTGGACACCAGTGAAATACTATATATCATCAGGCGCGATCGTGGGGGGACAACTGAACAATAATGACATAATACTGGAAAACAGAAACAGCTGCACTCAGACATGTGGGTGCTCAGTGACAATGGGCAGACATGAAAACAAACAGTCACGGCTCGACACCCTTCTGCACGTCAAAGAACAAGGCCACAAAAATACTTCTAATTCACCATCACATTTCTGAAAAAGACTATTTGGCCGAAATGTTAAGAGAGGTTGTTTGTGGGACACTGTTACCTTCAGGCGTGTGGCCTTCAGCTTTTTTATTGTGAAGGTGAATAAATTTTGGGTGAATTAAAAGTATTTTTGTGGCCTTGTTCTTTGAAGTGCAGAAGGGTGGAGTGCCGTGTGTTTGTTTTAATGACATAATACTGTATATATTTAGTAACAGGCAGTGGTCGGCGGAGGGCACACTGGACACCGGGGAATTCATAATACTATACTGGAACGGGTGGCGGGAGGGACCACTGAACAGCAGGGTTCCGATTCTCAAAGTCATAGAGCAAGTCGCACCATACGCAACTTGTGCCAAATGCCGATGCGCAGGGGACCCTGCACTCGATTCTCTATCACGCAGGGTCCCCATGACTTGTGGCAACCCGAGTGGTGCGCTAAATGATGGGCGCACCTGAACAGGGTGCCGCAAGCCTGCGGAAATGCCCACTAACAGGGCACAGGTGCCCCCCAGCCCTGATCCCCAAAACATAATCGAAATAAAGCCCTGGTGAGCTATCAGAACCCCCCAGCCCCGATCCCCCACAATGTAAATAAATAGCTTTCCCAATCACTGATCCCCGCAAATGTTATATAGTAGCCCCCTGCCCCGATCCCCAGAAATATTAATAAGTAGCCCCCACCCCCAAAATAAATTTTCATCTCCTCTGAAATAAATTAATTTTGTTTGTACAGTTGCAGATCTGTCCAGTGTACCAATGTAGCCCTGGTATTCTAGTGGACCCCGCCCCACCCAGCAGTGCCTTACCACCCCGCCCCCCCCCCAATCCATACCCAGCTGGTGACTGGCATAGTCCACCTCTTGCCACCGCTGCCAGCTGCTGACTAAGCTCTGCACAAGCATGTACTGTAACTGGGGAGACGGGGAGGCACCACTGGCAAGAGTGGGGGAAGGCTAAGCAGGGAGAAGAGGTAGCGGAAGTGGAAATCACAGCAGAGAGAGTGAGGGAAACCCTCAGGTCCCTTAAGACAGAGAAAGCACCGGGGCTGGATAAATTACATCCCAGAGCGCTGAAGGAACTTGCAGATGTCCTGATGAAACCCCTGGCGGAGCTTTTCACCATCTCTCTGAGGACAGAGTGGGTGCCCCAGGACTGGAAGGTGGCGCGTAATTGCCTATCCACAAGGGGGATCAAGGGAGGTGGCAGAGAACTACAGACCTGTCAGCCTGACATCGGTGGTGGGCAAGGTGATGGAGGGCATTGTCAAGGAGAGGCTGGGGGGGGGGACCTGGAAAAGTCAGGGTGCCTGGACGATACACTGCATGGATTCGCCCGGGGAAATCGTGTCAGACAAACCTTGCGGAGTTCTATGACTGGGTGATGAGTGCCTTGGACCTGGGTAGACCAGTGGACGTCCTCTTTCTAAACTTCAGCAAAGCATTTGACTCTGTTCCTCGCAAGGGCCTGTTGGATAAGCTGGGAGAAATGGGGGTGGGGAATCAGATGGATAGGCAATTGGCTCCAGGACCGGACCCAGAGGGTCGTAGTTGGCGGGATAGTCTCATCCCCAAGGAGGGTCATTAGTGGGGTCCCACAGGGATCAGTCCTTGGGCCCCTCCTGTTCAACGCCTATGTCTCAGACATAAGGACAGGTATCAGGAGTGAGATGAGTCTCTTCCGGATGACTCAAAACTTGGGGCGGTGGTGGATGGGGAGGAGGGAGGTGGCCCTACAGGGGACCTGGAGGCTCTAGAAAGATGGTCTAGAAAGTGGAAGCTGAGGTTCAATGCAAGGTACTGCACCTGGGGGCCAGAAACCCGGGCCAAGTGTACACCCTGGGGAGGGGAATGCTACAAGTCTCGATGGCTGAGAGGGACCTGGGGGTGGTGGTGGATGTCAAGATGAACAACTCAGAGACTCGTAGGAGGGCAGCAGCCAAGACCAACTGGATGCTGCGATGCATCACTAGGGGGATCACCTCCAGAAGGAGGGAAGTGATACTCCCTCTGTATAACTGCTTGGTGAGGCCTCACCTTGAGTACTGCGTGCAGTTTTGGAGGCCACACTTAAAGAGGGACATTAAACTCCTGGAGAGGGTCCAGAGGAGGGCAACCAAAATGATTTGGGGCTTGGGGGACAGGACCTAAGAGGAGAGGCTCGTAGAGCTAAATATGTACACATTGGAAGAGAGACGGACCGGGAAGAGACATGATAGAGGTCTTCGGGTACATGAAGTTTGTAACTAGGGGAGGAGCAGTCAGGATGCTTCGAAGGAAGGAGGAGGAGGGAGCCACTAGAGGGCATGGGTGGAAGCTGGAGCGGGGAAGATTCAGGGGAGAAAGGAGGAGATGCTACTTCACTGAGAGAGTGGTGGAGCCATGGAATGCGCTACCTAGGGGGCTGGTGGAGGCAAAGACGGTGGAGGGGTTCAAGAGGGGATGGGACAGGTACAGGGGAAGGGTTCTGGAAGCAAAATCCAATGCAGCGAGAATATCCGGAACTGGGAAGGGAAAAGCCAGAGAAGGCGAGGGGGGCAGCAAGGTCAGCTCCCAGAGTGGGGGCTGACCAAACGAGCAGACGCGAAAGACCGTTAGGCCTATTCTGCTGACATTTTAGTATGTTAGTAACTAATACGCACTTGGTGAATGATAGAAGCTGTCATTCACTGGATGCATACTATTTACAGTACACGCGCAGAGCTCAGTTGGCAGCTGGCCACAATGGCGAGAGATGGGCTGTGCCAGCCGACGGCTGGGTACAGGTGGGGGAGAGCGGGGTGGTAGAGCACTGCCAGGTGGGGCGGGCGGGGTCCATTAGACCACCAGGGTCACATTAGTACACTGGTTATATATGTAACTGTACAATGAAAATTAATTTCGGGGCAATGATGACTCTCGCTCACTGAATATACCCTACAGAATTAGTACATCCGGTCAAATGGCATTCTCCCATCGCCTACCTAAGCTCTGGAACCAACTACCATCCCAAATCCGCCACTCTTCATCAGCTCTCTCTCTCTCTCTCTCTCTCCCTCCATCCCTAGCAAACTACCTAGTGATGAATTGCAACTGCATCTAGCCCCGCGGGGCCCTGCCTAGCTGCTGGTCTATACCTCCTCTTTCCTCCAGCTGGGCCAAATATCTGCCATCTATCCCAAACCCCTCTTGCAATCCTAGCACTTCTGCAACTTAGCACTTTCTATCACCCCTACTGTTCCACCCCCCCCCCCATGTACCTTTGACTATACCCCCCCTCCATCAGCCACTCATAAATGTATCCTAATCTGGAAATGTTACTAGTTATTGTTGGTGTCAACTGTACAGACTGTCTATATGCTGCTAAACTAATTCCTGATGTATGTATCCTGTTGTACTACTTATTGTTCCCACTCCCCTTCCCCCAGGACATACCGTGAGATGAGCATTGTTGCTCAATGTAACCTTCCTGGTGAAACATTTCAATAAATAAATAAAATATTTATTTATATTGTGGGGGAATCAGGGCTGGGAAGGGGCTACATGTTCTGGGGGCTCAGATGGGGGCAACCCCACTGGGCGGCAAAGTACACTTACACCAGCTCATAACTGGTGTAACTGTACTTCGACGGATGTCCTTCGGAGGTTAAGAATGCCAATTGACAGGATGTGGCAGCCGCCCTTTGAGAATAGGGCGCTGCTGATGCAAACCCCCTTGCGCCACGTCACAGCTGAGTTTGTGGCACAATGATGGTGCATGTCCACTTTGGCATAAGCAGCCTGTGTGTTGTCGCAGGCTGCTTTGCAGAATTCCACATGGCAAAACTACTGGCGCAAAGTGCTACTTGCGTCCGTCTTGTTGGACACATGTCACCTTGGACCCATGAGGACTGCTTTGAGAATCAGGCTCCAGGTTTTTAGTATGTTATGGTGAACTGAGATCAGAGGGAGGAGGCAGCAGCTAGTGCCAGGGCCACCTCACGGGAAGGGCAGTTTTCAGGACTACAGGACCTCCAACCCCATGCAAATAGAATCATACCCTCCTCCTTGCAAAACTATGTTCCCTAGGCTTTTCAGTCGACACAGTGGCCTGGTTTAATAGCTACCTGTCTGACAGGAAACAGGCTGTAGTTTTCATCTCAGCCATGTCTGACCTCACGTCTATACACGCTGGCGTTCCCCAGGGCTCCATACTTGGCCCCTTGCTTTTCGCAATCTTCATTAATGACCTTCCGCTGCTAGCGCCAATCTGTTCATCTCTGCTCTACATGGATGATCTTGTTATTTACCACAGTGCAAGAAATATATCCTCAGACATAAACCATTCTCTAGCCTTGGATTTCTCAAGTATTCAATCCTGGCTAACAGAGAATAACCTTGTTCTCAACACAAGCAAGACACATTCCATGCTCTTGGGCTCACCTGCCAGACTTAAAACAAGACAAAATTTCCTCAAAATATCCTGTGCTGACGGTTCCCCACTGGTTAGCGCCAGCTCCTTTAAATATCTAGGCATTCTTCTTGATGAATCTCTGGATTTTGATCTGCACATCACCACCACCTGTAAATCTGTCAATGCCAAGATAGGAGGTGCCTACCGCACTAGCTATGCCCTCACTCCATCTGCTAGACTAGCTGTGGCACAAGACTTTCTGCTCCCAGCCCTGGCCTATGGTTCAGTCACCTACATATCTGCCACAAAGTCCTCCCTCCATAAATGGGACACCACCCAAAATACAGTCTGCCGCAATGCCTCTGCATCTCCATGATACAAATACCATTGCCAGCTCTATGCTGACCTTAAATGGCCCTGCCCCTCTGCCCATCGACTCCAGTCCTATGGCTCCCTAAATCGATGGTATTGCCAGATCAGGTCTCCCCCAATCACCTGTCTCTCTGCTTCACTCACAACCCCTCTCCTATAGGCTCCGATCTACTGACCAAGCCACCCTCTATATCCCTATATGCAAAACTAATATGGGTACACGTGCCTTCTTATACACGGCTCCAAAGTACTGGAACTCCATATATCAAGCCCACCCATGCTAGCTTCAAGAAACTTAACTGTGATCATCTACTTGCTACTAACCCCTGCACTTGCTTTCATCCACCTTAGACCATCCTTCTCCCTGCCCTCCACGACCCTAGGCAACTACTCCTCTGACACCTTTCTCCACCTCTCTACAACCCTCCTTACATGCTTTCTCTCATCCCTTACCCTCTTCCTCTGCTTCACGCCACTCTCCCCCCTCCTGCTTCTACTCTCCTAATCTAATGGTTACATAATGGCAATTATTGTATATATTTCTCTTTTGCAAAGCCTGTTTTTTCCTCATGTTTTTTCTGTGCATTATTGTTTCTCTGACTGTCCAAACTGTGTTGACTGTATCATGCTGAACAATGTTTCTCCTAACCCTAAAGCTGACTGTATGTGATCCCCTTCTCACTGTGTTACATATCTCATGTGCTGCGACACACGTATACTCATGTATTTCAACTTCTTTCCTCCCGGGTCGTGACTGAAAATAGGCACTCTTATGCCTAGTGCACCCACCCAGTTACCAAAAGCAAATAAAATAAATAAAATGCCAAATTTCATGAAATTCTGCATTTTACCCATGTACAAGCAGTCCAAATTCTGGAAATGTACCGGGTTTTCTGGTAAAAAACAAAAACCAGCGGCCTTGCAAATAATAAACCTTGTCATAATTGCATTATGCACACAGTCAAAGCAATAACAACTATGTTCCACCATTACATCTCATCACACCCTAGAAGAGATGACCAAAATGAGCATGTTCTGCAGAGGAATACAGTGTCGGTAAAAGGATAGTAGAAGGCCGTGTATCAGAAACATAGTTCAAGTTTATTACAGGAAATACTCCATTGAAGAAGCTCACTCACAAGGAGGTCCTGAAGACATTGATGATACAAAGACATAAATGAAATTATACAAAACAGATTGGGTAGCACAGGTACATAGCAAACAGAAAATAGTACAAATGAAGAACAGCTAGTACTAGTACAAACTCACTGTTTTATACATATGAAAGAACTAGTATGAAACATTATTGCTAAAGGTATGATTCAGTTGCACTACCTTTGGAGCAAAAGAAACAGAACGATGACGGCAGAAAAAGATCGCTGGTCCACCCAGTCTGCTCATAAAGCTATACAAAGCTGGGACCTATTGTCCATAGAGGGTGGCTAGCCAACACTATCCACACCTTATTATTATTTCAGTTTCATGCTATATTTTATAGTAGTATGACTAGCATAGTTACTTGGGGGGGGCTATGCATACACTGCAATTTCTGTCAACACCCCCCCAACGGAATAATGTGATAAGAGAAAGACAGCCCCCGGACAGACACCCCGCATCTTTCAGCAAAACAACTTCAAGGACCCTAGGAACCTCACACCCCTTGCAAAAGGAGCAACAGATACAATGGTTATTAAAATGAACAAAATGGGAAAAACAAGTTAAAGAGGACAAATTATCTCTATAAACAGCAAAATAAAAAAGTTTAAGGGTTACAAATGACTTCTATAAACAGCAAAATGAGAACACAGGTAAGAGTTTGGTTTCCTAGATAATTTTTAATCACAGACAACAGCAAAGAGCCATGCCTTGCTTGTTGCCTGCAGCAGACCAGCCTTGCACCGCTGCAGAGAAATAAAATCTAACCAACTACAAATAAATAAATATTAGTGCAGCTGAAACACATAGAATAAGAATGGGGCTTGGGGCTTGGGGCTTGGGGCTCCCCCAGTACACGCACAATAAAAGTGGCTGTTAATCTGCCCCCCATATCAAGGGCTGTTATCCGACAATAAGAGGGGCTATAAATTATTTTCCGTCCACAAAATTAGGAGCTGTATGTTATCTCCCCACCCACAATAAGAGGGGCATTATCTAGTCCCCCAACAGCCGCTGTTATTCCGCCCCAAGTAGCTCCCATACCTCTCAACTGTCCCCGATTTTCAGGGATGTCCCCGATTTGGCCTCAACATTCTCCTCTGTCCCTCGTAAAAAAAAAAAAAAACAGTGGGGATTAAAAGCACAAAATAATGTCACACACTGAAGTTGCAGACTTGTTCTTCTTCAGAAAATGCATCTGATCACGAACCCCTTCATTCTATCAGCTTTCTAAGTGACTAGTACCAGTTTTGAAGCTGTGTCCCCGATTTGAGGTCTTTGACCCCGATTTTTTTAAGCCTTGTCCCCGATTCATGAGGCGAGAGGTTGGGAGGTATGGTGGCTCCCCCGCCCCCAACAAGTCGCACTGTTTTCCTGTGAGCGGTACAGTACCAGACAGCCACTGCGCCGAGACACTCTCAGCTCGCCCACCAACTAAATGTGAAAGTTCCGGCAACTTCTCTTCGGCCATGACAGGGTTCTTACCTAAATACTGCGTAGCCGGCTCAGGTCCGGGGACAGCAACCTGCGGCCCGAAACTTCAACTGGAGACAGCAGTACACTTTTTTTTTGTTTTCACCATACGTATCTCCCTCACGACAGTGCTAGTTAAGAACGTATATGAATATACATTTAAAAGAAACACTTTCCCGACAGACTAACCAACGGCCTGACGAGGACGGACGCGGTAATACGGAACCGCAGCTGGCCGTCTAACTCACTCGTTCCGAACAGCTACTGCAATCCTCGGTCCCAATCGACACGACAGCTCCGACACTCCAAGGGATCAACTATGCCCAAGGAGCATATAACGGACAAATATCTGGTCCAATCACAATAGCCGAGAGACTGCGCTCATGAATAAATGATTATGCTCTTGAGATGTTTATGAACTGTTTGCGAATTAGCGCCGCCTGTCCCGCCCAGGAGATTCAATATTCAGGAGGAGAATCCTGGGGCCGGAGGGAATAGAAGGCCAAGTTAGGTCGCGCCGCGGAGTTTTTGGTTCCCGCCCCCTCGGCAGTTACCAGCTGCGGGTTTTACTCCCTACGCTGCGGCTTCGAAGGAACGAGGAACTTCACGGAGGAGGCGTTCACACGCGAGGGGAGTGAAACCGTAAAAACGGAAGAGCCATACGGGAAGTCATCTGAATTACTGGCAGTGGTGACGTCAAAGACGCGTTTAATGTTCTGTAGTCACCCGATATAGTCAGTTGTCCAAATGCAGTGTTGTGAGATGTTTAGAACAAATAAAAAATAACGAAAACCGGGATCAGAACAGCTATTAGTAGCACCAAATGATTAACTTTGTACTCAACAGCCCCTAAGATGCAGGTTTGCCAAGTTTATGTCTGTTTTTTTTTTAATGGCAGAAAATACAGTAATGTAGAATACAGGAGCTGCACGCTGAGTCAACAGACATACATACAGTGTTGGGACACAAATCATCATAACACTGACACCATGCACACACGAAATAGGGCATTCTCTCTGTGTCATTTACATATGCTATAGTGGGATCCCCAAGCAGAAAAGACATCGCTGCAAGCTGTTACTCAAGAGAACAGGAATGACCTGCGATGATGCAGTCAGCTGCCTCAAGTTGTGAAAATTTGATGAGTGAAACTAAATTCAGAGAAGCCTGCGGTGCCTGTTGTAAATGCTACCTTAGGTCCCAGTGCAAAAAGTGGCATAGACTTGAGAGAAGAACGCAGCCAACAGGGAGCTCTTCACCCATGGGTCTGATGTGAGACCCAGTTACCTAATGCTGCCAGTACTGTACCTAGGAAAGAGACATAGAATTTAACAGCAGATAAGGACTGCTTGGCCCACTTAGTCTGCCCATTTTCCCTACCCACTGTAACACCATAGCCCCTACTTCATCTCCATATTTATTTAGGGATTCGGATCATACCTTTGAGCTCAGAGCTCTTTTACAAAGGTTCCACGTCAAACAGTGACAAGGACAACAATAACAAACAGTTTACATACAGTACTCAAATAGTAGGTAGCTAGTATACAGTAAGGTTACAATGTCATTCATAGTACCAATGGTGATAGTACAGCGTCAAGAGCAATCAACTAGGGTAAAGGACAGTGTTTATATGTAGCGAAGGAGACAAAGAGGTGTGACACCTAGTGTGAGAGTCCAAGGAGGAGTCAAGGTGAGGGGGAGGGAAGACTGGGGGAGAGTGGGCGGCCAAAAGAAGTGGCTTTGTCTAGGAGGTTGGGAGGTAGTGGTAGTAGGTTGGTTTTAAGGTTGATCCAGTGGTAGAAAAGGCACAGGGGGGGAGAGGAAGACAGAGGGATAGGGCAAGAGGGAAGAGTGGGGATTAAAGGAAGGGGAAGGAGAATGTGGGTGAGTGGGCATTATGGGTGTTACAGTCCTAGTGGCAGTCACAAACTGTCCCAGTAAGAAGGTGTTGCCTTAGGCCATTTTTGAATTGCGAGATGCATTGGGAGTTTAGAATGTGCACTGGGATTTCATTGAGCCATTGGGGGGCCCTATAGCTGAAAGCATGCTGTCCCTGCACAGTTCAACGGAAAGGTGTTGATAGGGCCCCCCCTCATCCTGCCTCTGGTGGTATAGCTGGTAGCACTTGGTGTTAGGATGCTAGAAATGCATGGGGCGGTTTTACCCATTAGTGCCTTTTTTCCAAGGAGACATGTTTGGAATATAATCCTGTACTTTAATGGCAGCCAATTGGTCTCCTTGTATAGGGAGCAGGTGTAGGTGTTTCGATCTGCAGCCATTGTGAGCCTACATGCCTTGTTGAGGGCAATGTGAATCCTTTTTAGTGCAGTGTCTGTTGCTGCACCGTAGACCACCAATCCATAGTCGATGGTAGAAAGGATGGAGCTGGAGACTGAGAGACGGAGGGCCTCTGGAGTGAGATACTTTTTATGCCTATATAGTACACCCAGCTTGGTGTTCACTGCCTTTACCACTGTGTCGATGTGTTGGGTGAAGGTGAGGCAGTCATCAATGCTGACCCCCAGGTACTTGAAGGTCTGAACTTGTTCCAGCTGCTCACTGACTTTATTGGAGATGGTGAGGGGAGGGAGCTTCTTTTTGTGCTGTGGGCTGGCTGTGAGCATCACCTTGGTCTTTTCATAGTTTAATAGAAGTTTATGGCTACAGAACCAGTCTTCCAGCTTGTAGAAGGATGCCTGCAGCTCGGAGTGGAGGGCGACTATTGATGAACTGCTGGTGAGGAGCACAGCGTCATCTGCGTAAAGTATCAGTTTAGTGTCACAGGCTTCAGGAAGATTATTTAGGAAGAGGCTGAATAGTAAGGGCCCCAGTATTGACCCCTGTGGGACCCCTAAAGATATTTACCCTCCTTTCCTTACCACTAAGGTTCACTTAAGCAATAAGGCATGACAGGGTGTGGGTTATTGGGGGATTTACCCATGCCTTGTGTGGTGTGTCACAAGGGGCAGCTGAGTGACTTAACCACACAAGAAGTGGGTAAATCCCCCAATAACCCACACCCTAGAGTGCCTTATTGCCATTATACAATGGACCCATGTGTAAAATAAATTTTAAATGTGTTTATGCATGTTTTTTATAAATGCCATTTCTCAGCCATGGGTTATTACAGGATATACCACGGTTATGTGATGTGTTTTGACCAATGAGGTTACATGCTTTTCATACCCCATTGTATAATTATGCCTATCTCATGCATTGTTGAGTCCTGTTATGTGTTTTCCCCTACCACTTCCACTGGGAAGCTGTTCCAGGCATTCACTACTCTTTCTGGGAAGAAGTACTTCCTCACATCTCCCCTGAGGTAACCCCTTCCTGCTTCATGGCACATCCCCTTGTTCTTGAGCTTCCCTCTTGAACCGTATTTATACCCGTGAGGTATTTGAATGTCTCTGTCATGTTCCCCCTTCACTCCTTTACCCCAGGGTGTACATATTGAGGTCCTTTAGTCTCTCCTCATAGGGCTTTTGATGCAGACCCTGCACCAATTTAGTTGCTCTTCTCTGGACCACCTCTACTATATGTCCTTCCAGAGATGTGTCTCCAGAACTGGACACAGTACTCTAGGTGAGATCTCACCAGTGATCTATACAGCGGTAACATCACCTCTCTCTCTCTTTCTGTTGGTGATACCCCTCCCTATGCACCCTAGCATCCCACTAGCTCTCCCCACTACTTTGTCACACTATCTGACCAATTTTAGGTCATCAGATATGATTACCCCCAGGTCTCTTTCCTGTTTGGTGGTCGTTAATACTTCACACCCCCATTTTGTACTCCGCCCAGTGGTGCAAGTGGTAGACAAGAAGTACAGGAACTCACGCACTGGCAGTTATGAAATGCAGAATGAAGATCCTCAATCTAAGGGATAGCAGTGTCAAGACACAACTATCTAATTTGGCACTAGTAGATTCAGTTAGAGATACTGAAGTATTTCTAGGAAAATAGCATTGTTGTACAAGTCAAGTGTTATATTTTATTTATTTATTTATTGAAGTCTCAGATTACAACCTCTGAGCTACCAGCTCATTTACAAAGGTTCCACATCAGGAAGAAAATGTGAACGTACAATAGTAAAACACAGTGTAACAATGAACATTAAACAATGTCAATAGTAATATGACTAAATAGAGTACCTGGGGTAGGAATTGTACCTTGACACACAGACAAAGTCTGAGCTGTAGCAGAAATAAGCACATGGGAGAGGGGAGGAGGAGGGAAGGAGGAAGGTTCTGGAGTGAATGGGGGTGGAGTAGAATAGGTGTTCAGCATGCGGGAACCACTGGCTGGGGCTCGCCTTGTCAGGGGTGTGGGGGGTGGGAGGATGGGGTAAGAAAATTGGTAGGGGCATATGTGGGAGGGTGGGAGTAGCGGGGGGAAGTAGCAGATTGGGTGATAGTATAAATGCACAATTGGTGGGGTAGTCAGAATTTTGTACCTGGTGGGTGTTGTTATGGAAACCCTGACTGTAGATCACAGGTCCTGAAACTGTCATTGTGTTGCTGGTTTAAGAATTTCAGTTTCAGTGTCAGTGGGAAGAAGTACAGGAACTCAGTTCCTGCTGCAAAAAAGGTACAGGAACTGAGTTCCTGTGCGTTCCTGTTCACATTCATCACTGACTCTGCCCCTGGATTTCTGTGCCCCAAAGACATGATTTTGCACTTCTTTGCATTTTATTTTATTTTATTTGTAATTCAGAAACACCTTTGAGTCATAGACTTATTTACTAAGGATCCATATCACAGAGATAAGGTACAGACTGACAAAACTAACAATAGATCAGTGAAAGATTCATTTAGAATGAGCAGAAGGCAAACATTCAACTACAATGAGCAGTAAAACATTCAAATACTAGGGATTACTTAGTGAAGGTCATTACATAACAGGTAATACAGATAGGAAACAATTTCTAACATTGCCTGCTTAGGCTGAGAAGCAGGTGGGGATGGTAGATTCAGGCAAGGGGCCATCGTCAAAGACAATCATCAGCTCAAGAGCAGACGCAGGGTCTTGAGGTCAGGAGACGTTCCCTAAGGTGGGTTTTGAATGGCCCAAGTCTAGGTTCATTTGCTAAGGAGGTGGGTAGGCTGTTCATCCATCAAGGGGCCCTATAGTTGAAGGACCTTTGGAATAGGAAGGTCCGGCAGCCTGGCACTGAGAGGAGGAGATTGTCAGAGCTACGAGTGTACTGCACCTTGAGTTCTGGGTTGACTAAAGGGGTTAGCCCAGAGGGGAAGAGACCAAGGGCAATTTTTTTAGCCATAAGGCAGGTGTGGAACCTGATTCTGTTGTCAAGGATGAGCCAGCCGGTATCATTATAAAGCGAGCAGGTGTGTGTGAGATGGTCACATCCCAAGACAAGGCAGCAAGCTTTATTTAGGGGGAGACAGAGACTATCTAGGGCTGTGGTGTTTGCTGCTCCATAGATCAGTAAGCTGTAATCCAACAGCAAGAGAACCGAGGAGGAGACAGCAACCCTGAGGGCTTCCGAGGTGAGACAGTGTCTGAAGCGGTATAACAGTCCCAACCTGACATTTAGGGACTTGGATAGGTGGCGAATATGAAGGTGGAAGTTAAGTGCAGGGTCCAAGGTGATGCCCAGGTATTTGAAGGAGCCCACTTGCTCCAAAGGGGTCTGGTTTGAAGTTAGAACTAGTGGGCAAAGCTCCTTTCTTGAATTCTGCACGTGGGAGAACAGCATGAGTTTGGTTTTTGAGTAGTTGAGAGTAAGGCACTGAGCGGCGAACCAGTTCTCAGCACAGCTAAAGGTGGCCTGGAAGAAGCAGTGGAGTTGAAAGGGGTCGGGACTGGAGGAGAAGGGGACAGTGTCATCCACGTACAGTAATAGATTGCTAGGGCAGGACATGGGGAGGGAGTTGAGGAATAGGCTGAAAAGCAGCAGCCTGAGAATGGACCCCTGAGGAACACCAGAGAGGAACGCCAGAGAGGACAGGCAGACTATCGGATAAGGTGTTCCCTATTTTGACCTGCTGGGACCGGTTCATGAGGTAATCTGTAAACCAGCCCATCACATCACGGAAGAAGCCCAGGTTGGCCAAGGTGGTAAGTAGGAGGGAGTGGTTGACGGTGTCAAACACCTTTGTGAGGTCTATGAAGACTGCACCAGTGATGTGACCCTTGTCCAATGCAGAGAGTATGTGGGTGGTAAACTCAAGAAGGGCAGTGGTAGTACTGTGCCTTTTGTGGAAGGCATGTTGTTGTTTACAGAGTAGGTTATATTTGGTGAGGTGATCAGTGAGTTGGTCTGACACAATCCACTCTAAGGCCTTGGATAGGGGCGGGAGTATGTAGATGGAACGGTAATTATTGGTATTGGATCGATCTCCACTTTTAAAGATAGAGGTAATGGCAGCGGATTTCCACTTGGTGAGGAATTTACCTAGACACAGAGAGTGGTTTAAAATGTGAGTTAGCGGGGTTGGGGCCTCCCGAAGGGTGACTAGAAGGAGCTTCACATCTAGGGAGTCGCTGCTGAAGGAGAAGGGGCTCAGAGCTTTAGTGAGATATGGCTCTGCAGATTTGGGAGTAATTTGGCGTATGTAAAAGGGGGGAGCTTCTGGGAGGGTAGGGGCACAGGAAGAAAGTGGATAAAAGAAATTAGGGGGAGAACATGGTTGAGGTTTGAGAAGGCGTTATTGAAAGCCTCAGCAGTTTGGGTGGGGTCAGAAGTCAAAGATCCAATGACCAAGACCTGATCAGAAACAGGGTAAGGGTCTTTTCCACAGATTTCCTTAATGTTGTTCCAGAACTTATGCCCCGAGCCCCAGGAGGTGGTTAAGGAGGATTTATAAAAATCTGCTTTTGCTTTGCGCACGGCTCAGGTGCACTTGTTCTGAGCCTCTCTGTACTTTTGCCTATCAAGCAAGAGGCCGGACTCAATGGAGAGTTGCCACAGTGAATCCCTCACCCACATCAAGGCCAGGAGGTGATCAGAGATCCAAGGCACAGTGTTCCCTCTGACCATTCTTTTGGTGAGAGGGGCATATTTGTCATATATATTGTTGAAGGCCAGGATGAAGAGGTCAAATGCTCTATCAGGGTTGAGGTAGTTAGCAACGAATGACCAGTCCATCACGCTGAGGTGTGCGTTAAGAAGTGTCAGCTTACCAGGGCCTAGTTTGCGTTGCGTTATTAATTTAGGAAGAGATCTAGGAGCTTTGCAAGTCCAGGAACAGAGAATGGGTGAGTGGTCACTAAGTACATTTGGGAGGACGGTGATATTAGTGATTTTGTGTGGACGATTGGTAAAAACGAGGTCTAGCAGAGAAGAAGACCCAGTGTGCAGGTCTCAATGGGTGAGGGACGTGACCACTTGGGATAGGTCTTGGGCTGTGGTAGCGTCCATGAGCGGTGAGGCGTCCCTACCTAGCCAATTGATATTGAAGTTTCTGAGTATAATCTTTTCCGTATGAGACGGGAGGGTGTCCAGATAGGACAGTAATGAGAGGAAGGACCCCTTTTGGTCCCTGGGGGGACTGTAAACAACAGTGATCAGGAGCAGGGTTTGGGAGCATCCCAAGGTTAGTTTAAGTGTCAGTGCTTGCGGAATAGACCTTAGCTGCCACACCCTTGACCACTACTCTAGCTCTCTTAGATCTCTAATCATTTTTTCCACTCACCTGGAGTGTCTACCCTATTGCAGATTTTAATGTCATGAGCAAAAAGGCATATCTTTCCTTCTAGCCCCTCTGCAGTGCCTCTAATAAAGACATTAAAGAGGACCGGTCCCAGTACTGATCCCTGTGCCACCCTGCTGTCACCCTCCCTTTCTTGGCGTGAACTCCATTTACCACCACCCTCCGTCTCCTGTCCCTTAACCAATTCCTTGCCCAGTTTGACACCTTTGGACACACTCCTAGACTGACCAGCTTGTTTACAAGTCTCCTATGTGGAATGATGTTGAACACCTTACTGAAATCTAGGTAGGCCACATCCACTGCTCCACCCTAATCTAACTCCCTGGTCACCCAGTCAAAGAAATCTATCAGATTTGTTTGACATGTTCTCTTCCTAGTAAATCCATGCTGCCTCAGATCTTGTAAGCCACTGGATTCAATATATTCCACAGTCCTTTCTTTAGTAGTGATTCCACTCATTTCCCTACCACCGAAGTCAGGCTGACTGGCCTTTAATTGCCAGTCTTTTCCTTGCTACCACTTTGTGAAGTGGGACTACATCTGCCCTTCCCCAGTCATTTATTTATTTTTACCAGGAAAAGCTCCATAACCACTCCCCGTCTCCAGTGAGAGGTTGAACAAGGCTGTCAGAGGTGCAGCCAGCATCTCTCTGAGCTCCCTCAGTACGCTTGGATGTACCCAGTCTGACCCCATTGCCTTGTCCACTTTCAGATTTGCGAGTTTCTTCAGGACTCTCTCTCCTGTAAATTGACTAGTGTCCACCTCCCTTCCTTCAATGCACCTGTCACTTATCTGTGATCCTTCACCTTCCCCGTGGTATATCGTAAACTGGAGGCAGGGAAAATGGTGCCCCTCAAAAATAAACTTGAACACAACAGCATACAGCATATGGTTTACTGCATGTGTTCCTACCTACACCCATGCATGTAGCATTGCCTTCTCATTTATAAGTTTATACAGGTGTTGTGAGAGATGTCTGTTACAGTATAAATGCCATCTTATGCAGTTCTATCTGCCTCATGAACTGCGCAAGACGATATTCACATACAAGACACTAACAAATGTGTAGGGAAAATCCTGTGCCTTGACTGGTTGGCACCTATATCTCAGACCTGTCTAACACACAGGTAAAAATAAAAGTGCTACTGCTTGCAACGCCAGTCACCCATGTTCAGGATCGAGCTCAGGGTGTCAGAGGCTGGACAGTGAGAGGATGATCCAGGCAGGAAGGGTAACCTGCTTCACTTCTATACTTCTGTACTGCCACCTGGGTGACCACAGGCAGGAGGAAGTTAGCTGATGCCGCACCACGCACACTGATGCACCCTTGTTGCTGACATCCTGGGGGAAGGGGCAGAAAAGCAGAAGAAAAAAGTGCTGGCGATTATAACACAGCACATTAACGGTATGGGTGCCTTTTACAAAAAATTCCTCATTACCATAAAAAACATGGCTACCACATTTACTCACTAAAAATAATCCAGGCCCTAAAAATTAAACTCCCTCAAATAAAAAAGAACAAACTGATAAAATATTCTTTTTTTTTTACTTTTCCTCCTTATACACATACACGTATTAAAAAACAATAAAGTACTTTTCAGTTTCATTTTTTTAGAGCTTCTTTTCTGACCATGAACCTCCTTCCATCCTTACCTGCCTACCAAGACCATCTTTGCTGCTTGCTCGGCCATGCATACAATTGAATCCCTGGCTTTGCTGAGGCCTTCTGTTTTGTGTGTTTGTGTGGTGAAAGAGAAGCATTCACCCAGTAGTATTCTGCAGAAGTCTGAGTTCCTGCATTCCATAATAAACAAACACTCCATCTATTGAATCTGTGGATAGACAGATGCTCCAAGATATTCAAAGGGTTGGGCCTGGCGCTACTAAGTTACGCCAGCGCAACCCCAGAAATGCACCCTGGGGCAATATTCAAAATAGGGAATTTCACAGTGCAATTCCCGATGTGCTGGTGCACAAAGATAATGTATGTGGCACATCTCCAGGGGACGTGCCCATGCATATGCAGCACATCCCGATATTCAGCCCGAGATGTGCGGTGCATCTGTTGGCACAACCCAGAGATGTGCTGCACACCTGGGCTCAAAGTTGAGCCTGAAAAATCAGTGGCTATCACCACAGGCGTGCTGCTGTTGCAATGCACAGCACAGCAGCCACCAGCCCGTGGGTGGATCCAGAACTTGCACAAGCACCTACATAGTTCCCTGGCAGTCTAGTGGTTCCTCCTCCCTGCCCATAACACCAATTGCGGTGGAAAACATTTGAACCACCCTTGTGGTCCACTGGTTCTCTCCTTCATGCCTGTAACACTGATCGCTGTATTAAAATAATGTACTGCACCCTGGTAGTCTACTGTTCCCCTCTCCCCTCCTGTAGCTCTGATCTCGCCCTTTGGTGAAATTATATCTGGTAGTCTAGTAGTGCCCCCCCACCCTGCTGGTAACCCGATCACCTTTAAAGTAAATCAAAACATTTCCCTGGTAGTCTAGTGGCACTCCCACCCACACGGGACCCTCAGCCCACCCAGCTCCCCGTCCTCTGCGGGCAGCAAACCCACCTACATACCTCCGTGGCTGCCAGCCGAATGACAGCTTACAGTATCAGCTTCAAGCTCATTTGGTCCGCGGTGGACCAATGGGCTATAGTGCATACTATAATAGTCATTCACAAAGTTGTGAGATGATTGTTGCAGTATGCTGCAAGCCAACCAATGGACATGCAGCTGATGCTGTGGCTGTCAGTCGGCGCCCGGTGGGCGTGAGCCAGGACTGCTGCCACGCCGACGTAACGAGGCTGGGCGGTCAGTGAGTGGTGCCTGAACTGAAGCACGGTTACTGTGGGCATTCGGGCTAGCGAAGGAGGTACTAGACTACCAGGGATATCATATCGACCTCGGCTGTTCGGTGAGGAGGGTGCCACTGAACTACCGATGTATACATGCTAATATGGTGATCAGGGTTACCGGTGGGGAACCACTGGACCACCAGGGGTGGCTCAAATGTGTTTACCATGATCAGTGTTACTGGCATGGAGGGGGGGACTAGTGGACCACCAGGGTGGTTTGAATGTGTTTTTACCATGATCAGTGTTACGGGCATGGAGTGGGGGAACCAGTGGACCACCAGGGTGGTTCGAATGTGTTTTTACCATGATCAGTGTTATGGGCATGGAGGGGGGAACCACTGGACCACCAGAGATAATCCATACATGTGGCTACAGGTGATCAGGGTTTTGAGATGATTTGGGGGTACTACTGTGGTCCCTGGTACAGGGACCACATGCTGTACAGGGTGCCAAGCGCATTTCGCTGGCCAGCCCTGCACAACACATGCAAATGGGGCCATAATGACATGCAAATGGACCCATTTGCGCCATTCATGCATAATGGCCCCATTTGCATATCCAGGTCTGAATATCTGGATGTTGTGCACGGCGCAGCTACAGTTGCGCTGGAGCATTCCCAGTCCTGGTATTCAGTCCTGTCTGGGGAATGCGCCCGTGCATTGTATTTGCACTGAGCGCATTATTTGCTATATTCAGAAGAGGTGTGCCATGGCACATATCTTTTGACTATATCCCTTTGTTGCTCTAGTGCAACCACTTGTGCCATTGCCAGGCACAATTCTGAATATCAGGCCCATGATTGCTAGCTGGGGAGGAACTACCTTTTACTAGTTACTTCTGATAAAAGAAATACCTGTTTTTAATTTAAAAATGTGGCTTTTTTTTAATTTTCTCAGTTTACCCATTTCATAAGTGCAATAAGTGGAATAAAACACTTTGTGGGTGTGCATTATGTTGATCTCACCACATTTCCAGGGGTTTAAGGCACTCTGCCTGTGGCACTGTACCTCACAATGTCTTTGTGCATGTGGTTAGATCAGCATAATGCACGGCCTGGCGTGTCTTATTGCTTATCTGTCACAGCACATAAAAAAAATGATAAATCGCTCACATTAGACTGACATATGCGTTTTACATTTTATTTTTCAATTTTAATAAACTGAGTGTAATGCTCCTCCTTTGCCTCTGAAGTGGAATGCTCCACCTTAAGATTTCCGCACAAGATGACATCAGTTCAAATTGTAGAATTGTGACTCTGAGCGCTGATTGGCTGAAATGATGCAAGTAATTTTTATATTTTTAATGTGATGTGGTAGGAGCACTCAGTTCAAAGGCAAAGCTCCATTGCTCCAAAAGCACCTGCAATTAAATTCCTATATACGCCTTTTGACTATTGCAAATTATACAATGGTGTGTAAAAATCCTGTACCGTATATACTCATGTATAAGCTGAGTTTTTTATCCCTTTTTTTTGGTCCGATTTATGGTACCTCGGCTTATATGCGGGTCAGGCTTGAATCAGTTTTGTTCACCCGTGGCAGCCTCAAAAGCGAAGACAGAAAATGGTAGGGTTAGACTAGCGATGGCAGTGGCGGGGGAGAGTGTGGCACCAGAAGACTACAGGGCTCTTGGTAGCGGGTTATTATGTCTCCTGTTCAGGGTCACACTAGTGTTTGCCACTTCCTACTCCCCAGAGACGGTCAGTGAACAAGGAGCGAAGGAGGTAAAGCAAAGCTGAGCAGTTCTCGAGAGGAGTCTCGTATCCCGAGAGGCACTCTCGGAGGCTCTATCGTTTTATAGTTTTTTTCTGATTGCCCTTAAGATCAAGCTGCTAAGTCTGTACCAGCCAACACCTGTATTCTTCAGCCATTCTGCTTTCATAGCTTACTGGTAGTTGCAAACATATGCACTCAACATATTCTCTGGTGGGTGATTTCTGTTGTAATGCACATCATCGGTATTCATTAAGCTTTCATACCTTCCAACGAGACCAGAGCTGATGATCCTGGTGTTCAGGGGTTGGGAGAGGGCTCAGAGTCGGACAAGTGGAATTCGCTCCCGATTTGCTCAGTGAGGTTTTTTTTTTAATCTTTGAATTTGAATTACCTGTAAACCTTAATACCTTAATGGCGTGATGCCTTAAGTAAATCAGCGAGACCGGAGCTGATGATCCTGGCGTTCAGGGATGGGAGGGGCTCAGAGTCAGCACTCATGATCCAAAAATAAAGGGATCGGCTTATACACGGGTAGTTGCTGTTTTACAAAACTGTCTCTTGAGATTGGGGGGGTCAGCTTATACGTGGATCAACTAATACGCGATTATATACAGTAACCTCATTGGTCAAAACTTGTCACATGACCGTGGGTAAATCCTGCATAACCCACAGCTGAGGAATGACATTTATAAAAAACATAATTAAACACATTTTAAATTTATTTTACACGTAGGTCCATTGTATAATCGCAATAAGGCACTCCAGGGTGTTAGTCATTGGGTGATTTACCCACTTCTTGTGTGGTTAAGTCACTTGGCTGCGCCTCATGACACACCACACAAGGCATGGGTAAATCCCCAATAAACCACACCCTGTTGTGCCTTATTACTTAAATGTACGGTATAAGCGGCTGTCCAACCATGCTGGTGTTTGTTAGGGAGTGGTACAGTAAGTCCAAATGAGTATTCCTCCCCCTCATAACCTGGCAGTCCACAAAATTCTTGCATGCAGGTAGAGTGGGAAAGTAAAAGTCATGCACTGTGCAATGCAGTATGGAGAGCATACAGGGTTGGACTGGGGTACAGGGGGCCCACCTAAAAAGTCAATCCAGGGGTCCACCAAGAAAATCAATGAAGGGGCCCAGGGTGAAACACTCATATAATATGTTGTGGGGTCTGCATCAAAATTCCTATGGGGACAGACTAAAGGGGGAAAGGGAAAGGGGGAATTGTTTAACCAGGAAATCACACTAAGCCATAGCTTGTTTCCAAGTGCGACCTGGGAGCACAAAGAAGTTAAATGACTTGCCCAGGCTCACACAGTAAGCAAGTGGGGGCTGATGGGATTCAAATCCAGGTCTCCAGGTTTGCAGCTCAGAGCCATTAATTACTGCACTATACTGTCTCCTAAAGAACCTCAATAGTGCCCCCTGGAAGATAAGAAGGTGATGGGGATATGATAAAGACCTTTAAATACCTCACAAGGGTAAATAAGGTACAGGATGAAAGGATTTTTCAGAAAACAAAGAGGTGCTCAACCACAAGGGGACATGTTATGAAGCTGTGTGTGGGGCGGGGGGAGTAGATTCTGGAGAGATGTAAGGGGGTACTTCTTCACAGAAAGAGTGGTAGATTCCTGGAGCAGCCTACCAGCTGAGGTGGTTGGGGCAAAAATAGTGCTTGGGGTCAAAAACGCATGGGATAGGCATAATGGAATCTTTTTTTTTTTTTGATCCTTTTTTACCTGGCACCATCTGCTTCCCACGTCCTGGCATCCATCTCATCCAGCCGCCATCCGGTCTGCCACAGCCCGGAGAGCCCCAACGCTAACTACCCCAGCAACTTGCTCCCTGCAACGGGGTGGCAGAGAGCCCCCCTCACTCCCCACCAAACCAGGATCCAGTAGCCACGGTGGAGTCCCCAGGCCATGCGTCTCTTTAGGCGGCCCGTAAAGCCACCGCAACCATCGCCCCTAACTTCCTATTTTTCTCCCCTTATACATAGAGTGGAGCGTGCAGTAGCGCCAAGGGGCCGCGCACGTGTCCGTCGTCTCCCTAGCGGCGCCCGTGCCCCCAACTCACCGTCCCTCTGTGAGGCATCAGCGTGCCATCCCCAGCCTCCGCTAGGGTCACCAGAGCACCGACCCTAGAAGCCCCTCCCTAAAGAGGAAGAGCAGTCCTATGGGCGCTCAATCCCTCCCCCTGCTGACCCCAGCACCCCGAGTCCATTCGAACCCGGGTCGCCGCCGTGGAGCGAGGTGTGGTGTCCAGCGCCTCAACCCTCAGCGCCACCGGGCCAGCTGGCATAATGGAATCTTAATGGAAAGGAATGAGGGGAAGGAGAAAGAGCTGGAGATGGAGTAGGGTCTGTGGTGATACTGTAGGTATGGAAAACTGGGCAGACTGGGTGGGCCAAGCGGTCCTTCTATACCGACAAATTTTATGTTTCCATGTATTCCACTTAAAGGAGAACCGAACTGAACCTGAAAATCATTTTCCAGTAGAAGCCGTTTGTTGAAATATTGATTCCGATTTTGTTAGCATTCCATCTATACAGGCCTATCAGTAATATCTGTGGGTGTTTCTCATTTACACTCTGATGTTAAGCACCATTTTAGAACTCGGTCAGGTAGTTTATGTCCTTCTTAACTACAGAGTTCTATAGTAGAACATGGATGAATTGAACCAACAGTGCAAGAGCTGAGTAAGAACACTAACTACATTATACAGTTCTGAAATGGTACTACCTGTGTGGAAATCACAAACACTGTCTAGGATAACTAAAAAGCTTGTAAAGATGGAACAGTAAAATAATTATAACCAGTATGCCAGCTTCTACAGGGGAAAATGTCTTAAAGAGCAGGTTTCTGTAAATGTATCATGTCTTCCCATATAACAGCTTACTTGTCGCCGAATCGATTCACAATCCCTTGTGGTTGAGCACCTATTTGTGCCCTCACCCTACCTCCAGTGCCCCTACCTACCCTCTTGCAGTTCTGCTCCTCTGTCCAATCTGGATATGACTACCTGTTTTATTCTGAACTGTTAGCAGGTTCTGCAACTTAACTTAAGTTGCATTTCTGCCTCTGACTTGTGCGTATACCACTCCTGGTGATAGACTGAGCCTTCATTTTAACTGTATTTCTTTCCTTGGCTCCCCGGTGACTGTACGTACATTGCATGTAATACTTTACCATAATCACCATGTTAAGCCTTTTATATTGCATAGCCATTTGATGTATGTTACTACACCAGTATGTACTGATTTCCCTGAAATATTTGTACTATTTAATGTGACCCCATACCAAGTGCATTCGGCAATGTTGTTTTGTTCTAATTGTATCTCTGTATTGTATCAATGTTTGTTGTGTTTGCCACCCTGGTGGCTCAGGTCGTGACTGGAAATGGTCCTCTAGATCAGTTTGCTCACCTGGGTATCAGAGACATGAATAAATAAACAAACAAATAAATAAAATATAACGTTTTATTTTTCCACATCTCTATTTAAAATAACAACACTCATAAAAATCCTCCAGTGAACCTGCAAACAAAACGGTACTAGTTCCGTATTGGGAGACCCACCCACACTAGCATGTTTTGTGATGTCAGTACTGGACTAGCGCGGGGGTGTGCTCTACTGACTTTAATGGGGGTAGTTTTTATGTGATTTTTTAAATACTTTTGAATCCCAATCTGGACAAAGGAAGGCCACTGATCAACTAACAAGGACCTTATTAGCTGAGCGGTGATCTTCCTTTGTCAAAATCAATGCATTTCTCCTTGAAATGTGATGCATTATTGTAGCTGCCTGTTTGCATCTTACATTTACTTGCAGTGCCCAAAATACAGATTTGATTACAATAAATATATTAAATGGAAAGATTTGCAGAGTTTAAAAGGTGGCCAGGTATGTAAAAGAGGGGGTCCCACCTGGACATTTCACTATGCTGGTGGGCCAGTCCAACTCTGGTAGAATGCAACTTTAACCTTACCATTCTCCCTGCATACCAACATTTGTGGTCTGCTGGGCTAGGTGTGCCATCGCCACCATGAAACTCCTACAGCAATGGCAATGTCGGCACTGCAACCTGATCAACAGTCATTCCATCGACTGGGATTTTGCAGCGATGTCCGTCTTGATGCCCCAGGGGTTTTGCTCATTTCCCCCATACACCTATGACCTGGAGGTGATTATATTATAATCTGGGGGCTGCAGTGGACAGAGCCCCCATTTTTGATCAGTGGTCATTCTCGCTTTCACAGTGTTTCGCTCCCTTTGGCTGGTGGTGTATGGGCTGTTGGGGCGAAGTTGTCAATGTGGTGTTCCTCACAGTTTTTGTTTTCGAACCAGCATGGTGAAACCGCTGGACTACAGAGGAGGGGACTACTCATTTGGATTTTCTTTCAGTTTAGGAGGGATGTGAGGAAGTTCTGTTTCACTGAAAGAGTGATGGACACCTGGAATAGACGGCGATAGTGGAGAACATCGGACCACCGCTGCTTGCACAAGAAAATGCATACGCCGAACACGTGATGTGTGTGACACATCAGCGCCTGAATCAAACTCAGTGCTAGCTCTCACGATTGAGTTCAGTAGCACTTGTATTCTTGGAGTTGAGTGAAATGTTGTATTCATTTATCTGAGTTGGGGGGGCCTCGTCCCCACAGACCCTCTTTTTAAAGGGGGGGTGTGGGAAAAGCCCCAACTCAAATAAACTAATACAAAAATAGCAAAATGTAGTTCTGAGAAAGTAGTAACTGCTAGCTGTGAGTACACTCTACACAACTATGTAGCAGGATTCGTATTCCAAAAAATCTACACGGTGGTCCGATGTTCTCCACTATTGCCGAATAGACTGCCAGTGGAAATGATGGAGGGGAAAACAGTCGGAAGCTTCAAGCATGCACGGGATGGACATAGGGCAATATTAAGAAATGGGCAGGGAATAGGAAGCACCACCGGAGACCAGTTAGGGTCTGTGGAGATAGACTAGACAGTGACCATCTGCGCAGACTGGGTGAGCTAAGCAGTTCTTGTCTGCCAGTGAATTCTGTTTCTATGTTTCTTTCACCTTGGAGGGCTTGAAGGTGATGATCCCCACTTCAGTTATTTGACTAGCCAAGCAGCATGCTAAGGGTGGCCTTCTCAAAGATGGGGCATGGAGGCTTAAGCCCACCCAAAACTTATTTTTGCAATTTATCTACCTTATACATGCTCCCATTCTGGTTGCAGAATTACTCCATTTTTTGTTTTACCAACCCCACTAGCTCTTTAGGTTTACAGCCCTCCTCACCACACACACACACACACACACAACCCCCTCCGGTCCCAGCGACCTTTCCAGTAGCTGGGTGGGAATAGGTAGGAAGTGTTTCTGAATATTGTGATAGTGGTTGGTACTGAGCAAGCAGGAATTACTCCAGGACCACAGACACAAAGTCTGCTACTGCTCATCCATACAGTGTGTGTGTGTGTGTGTGTGTGTGTGTGTGTGTGTGTGTGTGGTGCTGGGAAAATCTGTTCTGTGGTATTTCAATAGCAGAGCACAATGGTGCCACTCTTTCTGGCCAGGGAATTGCTTTCAAGAGTCACTCTAATCTCAGGACAACATTGAAATAAAATGACTTTCATATGCAATTCATCTTATACTTAATACATTTTCTGTATTTCGCATCCTGTTTCTCAACAGTCGGTACTTGTGTCAAACAGACTGTCGCAAGTCCCCTGTGGCGATTGCAGCCGCTTTTAGAATTGAGCCCAGTGTGTGTCATCATCAGAAAGGACTGGCTGACCACAGAGTTCTGAAGGAACTAATGTAAATGTTAAAAATAGGACTTTGTGCCATGGCTTTACTGCGGAGGACTAGGCTGGGGCTGCTTGGCTAGTTTACTGCTGTGTTTGGTCTGAACATGATTGTCAAGGTGTGTGTGCATTGTGTACTGCTGGCATTTAATTCCTGGCTGGCAGTTGGCAATACAGCCTGGCAATCAGTGTGGTGTGTGTGTGTGTGTGTGTGTGTGTGTGTGTGTGTGTGTGTGTGTGTGTGTGATGGGGTTGTGGCAAGGACTAGGAGGGAAAAACTGGTCTGGGAGAGGACTACTAAAGCAAGTCTGAAGGGAGGGTAGACAGCTACAGCAGGTGAGAGGATAAACACCTTCAAGACCTGCAAGTAGGAATATATGGTTCCTCTATTAGGTGCAGCAGTTTAAAAACAACGAAGTAGAAGATACAGTCTCTCTCTCTCTCTCTCTATATATATATATATATATATATATATAGACATAGTATAATGTGTGTGTGTGTGTGTGTGTGTGTGTGTAGTGAGAAAGAAATAGTGTGACCTACTGGGAATTGAACCCAGGTCCCTGAATACCATATGTGTGTGTATATATATATATATATATATATATATATATATATATATATTGGAGTACAATTGAACTGTAGCACAGGAGGTATGCAGGTCTGATTTCCACCTCAGCCTTTGTGTCACACTGTGTGACCTGGAGCAGTCTGCTGTTTGGGATGTACTTAAAAATCACAACCTTTAATCTAGGTCTAGTTAAGATATATTATCTTATCATATTCTGTCTATTTATTCTGCTAGCCCGTCTGCATTGCTGTCACAACCTTTAACTTATCACATGCTGTCTATTTATTCTGCTAGCCCTTCTGCACTGCTTTGCCATTATACCTTAACCCTGACCGGCTTGGACTACACTCTACTGTAACTGTGTTAGCTGTATGTCAAGTGGAGATTATCAGTGCATTTGCTGGTCTCACTGTTTAGTTTTGTGTCTAGTTTGATTACAAACATTTTATAGATTAAACAGGACTGGGCCTGCTTTTATGCCTCATTCTGTGGTGGCCGAATCAAGCTGGCAGCCATGCCACAATAGCCAAGGTTACATTGGCAGTACATCTGTCTGTGAGACAGAGGGTTGTGGGTTCTAGTCCTACACCACAACTTGGTCTCTGTAACCCCAAATGCTGGCATGCCAGTGTATTACAAGGGGACTGCTATGCTGCCAGAATGGGCCATTCATTGACATAGATGGGGCACTGCCATGCCAGTTTTAAGGGTTTGATGATGCAGTGGGGGTGGGGGGGCATGGTTACTGCCCATCACAGTGTAAATCCGGCCCTGGATAGATACTAGGAAAACCAATTTGTTTAAAGTAGCAATTGCAGCAACGTATGTACTTATTTACCATAGATTTTTAAAGTCCTACTATAAAAGGTGTAAGGGGTGCCTACATTCCTTGTCTGCTTGAAAAAGGTGCACTTGGGTTGAAGTGTTGCAGTGGCCAGTCTCACCATGCCTGTAGATTCTCAGGCAGGGACCCAAATTGTTTGTTTCTTGCAATGTTTATATTTTTGGCAAACAATCACTACATTTAGCATAAAAGTGTAGACTGAGTCTGTGGAATGTGTGCTGCCATGATAAACTGAATTACAGTATGTTTAAAAATTATGTTTTTACAAAGTTCCCTTTGAGTTGTTTTGGGCTCTTTAAGCTGCAGTTGTGGCTTAAGGATATAATATATCCCCATCCTTAAGTACCTAACACACACGCACACACGCACATACACATAGACAAATACACACACACACACACACACATGCACACACGCACATACACTTGCACACACACGCGCACACACATACACACACAGACACACACGCGCACATACATAGCTCCTTTGAGAATTCCAACTCCTATCAACTGGGGCAGTTGAACAAAAATCAAGTGCCTCGGCACAGTTGCACACACATCCCTCAGTACCCTCAACTCATCCTACCCTTGCCCCTAATATTTTTCTGCCATCCAAGGGTGTCAAAAGAAATCTAGTTACTTACTTCTCAGCACCTTAAACCTACTCCCAACCCACAGTTATAGAAATGTATCCTGGGTAGATACTAACTAGGTTTCGTTCTCCTCATCTTCAGACTCTTCATCTCTTAAATATAAGTCCATGAGCATGTACTGCCCAGCCTCACCAATCAAGTCATGTCTGGGAACTAGTATAAAGCAAAATTGCAACATCTGACTTTCTCTGGAGTCGGAGGGGTATTTACATTACAAAGCTCAGTAGAATGAAGATGAATAGAACGGTGCTTGGCAATGTATCATTACTTCTCCACCAGAAATACAGTAAGTCAGAAGTGATTAAGGGCTTGATTACTGATGAAGGAGTGGGCTTTGATTTTATAACAGAAACATTGCTGGATGTAAACAGTGCCTCCATTTTGAAAGCAACAATTCCACCAGGTTTCTCAGTTTTTGCACTGCCCAGACATTGTGTACTCACAGGGGGCGGTATGACTGAAGCCTTCAAGTACATGAGGGAATAAACAAGACAGGCATGGAGGGACTATTCAGATTCACGGGGGTTTAGGGACACTCGAGGTCATGATCCCAGATTGTGGGGGAAGGTCCAGGAGAGAAATGAAAGACACTTTTACGGAGAGAGTGGTGTCTGGGTGGAATGAAGTTGCTCATGAAGTGGTATCCTGTGAACAGTGGACTGCTTCAAAAGGGTATGGGATAGAGTAAGCGGGAGGGGCAGGGGAGGGAGGGGCAGCTGCAGTATAAGGGTTGCTAGCTGCACACACGAGCAGACTCAGTAGATCATAAGGCCTTTATCTGCTGGCAAATTCATATGTTCGTATTAGGGGGCAGTGGTATCAGTGAGTTAATAAGACCTTTGGAGCTTCCCCAGGTTTCTAATACCGAACTGAACGTGTATAATGTAAAGCTTTTGGATGCCACTAATGCTCCGGTACCCATTTGGTGCCAGTGCTGGCATCCCCTATTAGAGTGCTCCGTGGCTTTCCTCTGAACATAGGAGAGTAAAATCTCAGCACTGAAGGTCGGTGCATTTGTGGCAGGCTGCCAAGCTTTATGCTGAGAGGAGGTACGTGTAACCCACATTAAGATCTGGTGGTGGTTGGGAAGGGTTAAATGGATCCTGTCCTTTTAAGGCTGGAAGTTCTAGCCTGTATGTCTCAGGTCACCTGGCCGGTGCCTCCCTCCATATTTATTTATTTATTTCAAAAGTTTCACCTGGAATGACATAGTGAGCTGGTAACAGCTCGTTTCCAGATGCATCCTAGGTGAGGTGGATAAAAGGAGAGAACATATACAAGTACATTGCATTGGAAATAATAAATCAAAGTATACAGTCTATGAACACTTAAGAGTGAATTGTCAAACAGTAAAACTACCATGAAGAAAACTGTGGAACAGGCAAATGAACAATAACAAAAACAGCGACAGAAAGAACAGGGAGAAATAACTGAAACAAGGGGAAGGCGGTGCTAGTGTCAGTGTTAGTGGAAGGCGAATAAAAAGAATCCACCCCAACGTCAGAAGCAACTGCGGGAGTAAATACAGAAATCACGGCGGAGAGATTTCAGAGCAGGAAAGGAAGGAGTAGAGTGAATAGAAGGAGGGAAGAGAATTCCATTGTTTAGGAAAGTGGAACGAGACAGCAGCTTGGCCAGCAGTAGATGTCACTTTAGGGAGAACAAGAGAGCAAGAGGAAGCATTGTGAAGTCAGTAAGAAGAAGAAGGGGGTGAGAGAGAGAGAGAGAGGGAGAGAAGAGAAGCAAGGTAAGAGGGGAAGCACTAAACCAGTAATTGGAGCTGAAGGAAACAATCTCTCTTGTACATATGAAAGGAAAAGATGTGTTGGACCATGTGACTTATAGACCCAGATCATTACTTAATCAAGACTACAAGATACTGGCCAAGATCTTATCCACTAGAATGCAGCTCATACATAAACTATTAGGACAAAAAAGGTTGGATTTTTAAGGGACAAATCTGGTACAGACAATGTAAAGAGACTGATTAATACCGTGTGGGCATCTAACAAACACAGAATGCCAGGATCTGTAATAGCTTTGACGTGATGAAAGCACTTGGCTCCTTGGAATGGGGTTTTATGAACACTGTTCTCACCAGATTTGGACTGGGCAATATATCAGTGACATGGGTTAAGCTACTGCACAAGCACTCATCCGCTGAGATTACTACGAATGGTATCATTTCTCCATTTTTTAAATGATCTCGGGAACAAGACAGGGTTGCTCCTTCTCCCCCTACCATTTCATTATTTCTGCAGAATCACTGATTGAGCTTATTGACAGCTCTTCTGTAATTTATGTAATCAAAGTTGGAAAAGTAGTTCAAACAGTTTTCACTTACGCAGATGATCTGCTCTTAACCCTCAGCAGGCCTAAGTCCTACAATGCCCTTAACACCCTTTTCCATCACTTTGGTTTAGTATCAGGTCTAACAATAAATTGGGACTAAAACACAAATGTTTATATATATATATATATATACATATATATATACATATATACATATATATATACATATATATATATATATACATATATATATATATATATACATATATATATATACATACATACATATATATATATATATACATATATATATACATATATATATATATATATATATATACATATATATATATATACATATATATATATATATATATATATATATATATACATATACACATAATATATATACATATACACATATATATATACATATATACATATGTATATATATATATATATATATATATATATATATATATATATATATAAAGTATATATATATATATAAAGTATATATATATATATAAAGTATATATATATATATATATATATATATAAAGTATATATATATATATAAAGTATATATATATATATAAAGTATATATATATATATATATATATATATATATATATATATAGGCTACATGATGGGCAGGAGTGGGATATGGAAAATATTCTCTCTCCTGCAGAGTGAGCATAGATATCTCATGAGTGCCAAAGGCACGAGTGAGACATCCATGCCTCACGATGCAGGAGGGAGAATATTTGCCATATCCCATGATCTGCACACCATGTGTGCAATTTATACAATAGGTGTGGAAGCTTTAATTTGTTATGTCGTTCTGTTGTTGTGAGTTGCTGCTGTGAGTGACTGGGTAAGAATGGGGTTTGTATATGTTGTGCAATTGGTCGTTGTGTGTGAGTGGTAATAGGCTGATGAGTGTGTGAGTGTGATCCGTGGTTGGATGATGTGTTTTGGTAGGCGGGACATGTCCGGGAGGTTTCCTGTAGTTACTGTGTGTGATTTTCCTTTTTCCTGATATTTTATTATGTGTAGTGTTTGATTTCTGTTGTATGCTGCTGTGCGTAACTTTTTCGTTTGTAGTTGACTTATATGTTATTTGTTTTGGAATGTCTGTGAGAAGCTCCATGGGAACTACAGGTAAGAGAGCAGTTTCGATTGTGCGAGGTGATTTAGTTGTCATTGAGACGCTCAGCTTTATTTTTTACTGAGACCGACAGCAATAATTATACAGTTTCAGAGTATATCTCATGTAAGTAATACCGTTTAAAGAGGTCACGTTTAGGTTGCTGTAACATGTAAAGAAATGAAATTAAGAACGGAAGGCTTCAGTGTGGAAATATGTGTGCTGTGCAGTTCACTGGTAAGTTAGTCAGAATTGGAGTCTGTAGATGGATTTTCTTTATGTTTGTTATTGCAGAGATCATAAATGGGACCCGATAGGTTTAGTCTGGATGCACGACCATTCAGCAGCATGTAGTACAGAAATGTACTGCTTTAGTGTCAGTGTGGCTCAATTGGTAGCACATCCGCGTCTGGACCAGAAGGTCGTGGGTTCTCGTCCCACACCAGGATTGAACTTGCACCTAAAAATCACTGGCATCCGAGTGCAGTATTGGGGGGTGTTGTACTGCTGGGGTGTTCTGTCCTTCAGATGAGACGTTAAACCGTAGTCCCTTCTGCCCATCCTGGTGTTGTCCTGGTGGGTGTCCAGGTGGAAGTAAAAGAACCCAGGGCACTCTTTGCAAAAGAACAGGGAACATTCTTGGTGTCCTGGCCAACATTCCCCTTCTCATAAACCGGTTCATGCAATTTTCCAGGCTGTGTGTGGGTGATGATTTGCGATATGGCGCCACCACACATTCAGTCACTTCACTACCAGTCTAGCATTGCCTGTAAAGTGCTTTGGGATACTGTGTATGAAAAGCATTATATAAATGCTGATTCTTCTTCTTCTTCTTAAGTGTGTGCCATTTGGTGCAGTGAGGACAGTACTGCTGCAGGCTTCTGGCATTTGTGAAACTGCAAGCAAAGAATGAAGAATGCAGACCAGCTGCTTAATTAGGTACCTCAAACATTTCAGTTTCACATTTAAAAGAAGTTGTAACTTACATTGGGGACATGCTGCTGGAGTGAGAATATTGACTGATGACATAGCTACAGTATGTGTAAATGTAAATATTTCTACTGTAGCTATGTCATCAACCATTTATCTCACTGGGGTGAGAATACATGATTTTATTGTCAATGAATACAACACACCCTATTGTATATATAAGGGATATGCGGGGGGGCGCCTGTGGGATAACAAAGTTATTTGTACAGTTGCCTGTGACCTCAAGTAACCTCATAGTGGGTGAAGCCATGAGTGAGGGTTATGAGTGGTCACTGGCAACTGTAAACTACTTTGTTATCCAAACTACTATATTTGATTTATGCAACAGGATGTTTTGGGTTCAGTTTTATATTTAATTTTTCTTAAGTTCCTTTCCATGTTTTTCTCTGTGCCTGGTTGCTGTGTTTGGTTTGCAGGGTTGCTGTGCTGAGAAGAAAAAAAATGACTTTTCTCTTAAGAGTGTTTTCATTTAAAATGTGGTTCTGGTTTGGGGGGAGATTTGGTTAGGGTGTGCATTTTGTGTCTTTGGGGACTGTGATAGCTTGGGTTGCAAAGAGCACTATGAAAAGGTGAAAGTGAAACTGGGAGGCAGTACTGCTGAGCAGGTAGCACAGGTGGTGGTGGGTAGTGATGTAGTCACTGTGTGGATAAATGGGGGATGATGTAATCACTATGTGGATGTAACTGGGAGACAGTACTGCTGAGCAGGCAGCACAGGTGGTGGTGGGTAGTGATGTAGTCACTGTGTGGATAAATGGGTGGTGATGTAATCACTATGTGGATGTAACTGGGAGGTAGTACTGCTGAGCAGGCAGCACAGGTGGTGGTTAGTGATGTAGTCACTGTGTGGATAAATGGGGGATGATGTAATCACTATGTGGATAATTTGAAGTTATCCACATAGTGATTACATCTACCATTATCCTGATGACTCAGATAACTAGTTATGTGTCAATTTTATCCTGACACCTGTTCGCCGTCAAATAACCATGCAGGGTGCCTGTGGGATAAAAGTTATTTGTACAGTTGCCTGTGACCTCGAGTAACCTCACGAGTGGTCCCTGGCAACTGTAAAAATAACTGTTATCCCACAGGCATCCCCCATATTTGATTTATGCAACATGATTTTGGGGTCTCTCAGTTTGTCATATTTTTTTTTTAAGTAAGTTCCTTTTCAGGTTTTTTCTCTGTGCCTGGTTGCTGTGTTTGGTTTGCAGGGTTGCTGTGCTGAGAAAGAGGAAAAGGTGCTTTTTTTTCTTAAGAGTGTTTTCATTTAAAATGTGGTTCCAGTTTTGGGGGAGGGGGTTGGTTAGGGTGTGCATTTTGTGAGTGTTTGGGACTGTGATAGCTTGGCTTTTAAGAGCAATGTGAGGAGGTGAAAGTGAAACTGGGAGACAGTGCTGGTAAGAAGGCAGCACAGGTGGTGGTAGTTAATGATGTAGTTACTGTGTGGATAAATGGGTGATGATGTAGTTAGTATGTGGATAAATAAATGCATCCACATAGTAGCACAGATAAATGGATTTATCAGTGCAGATTTATTCAGACACCTGTTGCATATATTTATTTATTTATTTAGATTTTGTTTACCGGGTAAGCCCACTGAGACCAATGGTGCCTTTTTCAGGGGCGACCCAGAGTAAGTTACAGAAAGGACACTTAGGGACAGTTATATACGGCAATTACATTAGTTACATTTGTTACACTATAGTACAATGATAGCATTTATACAAGGGTAGCAGTAGGGTTTACATACAGACTCATATTATAAACTGTATGTATAGACCTCACACATTATATACAGTATGTACATAAGTTCCATCAGTGTACAGTGGAGGCAGTAATTAGTATTGGTAATCAGATTATACAAATTAGTCCATATTAGCAGTCATGTCAAATCAGAGGGAGAGTTCAGAGCAGTGCAACGGCCAGGGGGACTGGTCTGGGGAGCTAGCGGTTACAGCCACAGAGACTAAGATTGAGAAGATATAGTTTGAGTCCATTTTTGAACTGGGTGAGGGTGGGTAAGTTAGTCAAGCCAGGTGGTAGATATATATATATATATATATATATATATACTGTATATATATATATATATATATATTCTTTGCAAAAAACTACATTAATGCAGACATTAGGGTTGTTAAAACACAAAGTGTACAAAGACGGGAAATGAAAAACATTAGGGTTTGGGTCTCCGTAGTATTGGCTAATCAGTGATGGGGCCTTATTTGGGGTTGTCAAACCTAATGCCCCCTCCCAGCCCATAACCTCCTGTGCTAAGCACAAGATATAGCTCCACCCTAATACCTCATAGTGATACAGGATGGCCAACATAATCTGTCAGAGCTTTCATCACACAGGGCCTGTTACATTTGACCTTGTCTGATCCAGGGTAGGGGTGAGCATTAGGGTTGACAACCCCAAGTAAGATCCCACCACTGATTCTCCAATACTCCAGAGACTTAAATCTCTAATGTTTTTTTTTCATTTCCCATCTTTGTACGCTTTGTGTTTTAGCAACCCTAATGTCTGCAGTAACGTATTTTTTGCAGAGAATTTCCCTTCTTTTTGTGATAGTTGAACTGTATCCTCATTTGCATGGGTCTCTTTGGGACCTGCACAAAATGAGCAAAATACAATATTGGAGACAGTCATGATGCAGTGCATGGGCCCAGCACACCAGGTCACACATCTTGATACCCTGTGGGTGAGGTTCCCTGACCCACGACAGAGTGTGGTGTCTGTGCCAACACACTGCTCCTTCCCTACCCAGGCCATGACTGGTGCCGCATGCTGCAGCACCTTCCCCATCAGCCTTGTCCCAGTAAACCAGCTCACTGACTTCACACCTGAACTCAGCTCACTGGCGTGATATGGCATCGTGTTCCCCAGAGGTGCAACAGACATCCCTACAATCAATGTTACTTAACAAATTCTTTGTCTTTTAATATTCTGACCCCAAACATTCAACATATTCTTATGACCCCACCTCATAAACCCCATAGGTGAACATTTTCAAATCTGTGCTGAACCGCCATTCCGTGTCACAGCTGCGAAAACACATTTTGGATAGGATGTGAAAAATGACAGCTGTACTGTTCATGAGGTGGTGTGACAAAATGGGTATGTTGAAAATCTGGAGTTAAAATATTGTAAATTACCAAAGTTATGCACCTGCGTAGAAACTGCGCAATGCACGCTTGTAACATGGCCATTTTTAGGATTTTTTCCACCAGATTTTCAACATGAGCTTTTTAGGACCCCACCTCATGAACACTAGCACTGTCATTTTGTTAATCTGTGTCGAAAGGTGATTCCGCACAGCGACTGCGCCATTCCATGCCACAGGTGCGAAAACACATTTTGGGTAGGATATGAGAAATGACAGCTGTACCATTCGTGAGGTAGTATGACAAAATGGGTATGTTGAAAATCTGGAGTCAAAATATTATAAATTACCAAAGTTATGCTCCTGGGTAGAAACTGTGCAATGCATGCTTGTAACGCAGCCAGTTTTTGGAATTTTTCCACCAAATTTTCAACATGGGCTTTTTGGGACCTCACCTCATGAACACTGGCACTGTTATTTCGTTACTCAGTCCTGAAAGTTGATTTTGTGTAGCGACCGTGACATCACCTTCTGGAACTGATTAATGAAAATACAGTGACAGTGTTCATGAGGTGGAGTCCCAAAAAGCACATGTTGAAAATCTGGTAAAAAAATACTTAAAAATGGTGAAGATATGAAGATAAGTTGAGAACCCCATTGAAATACATTATACAGCACTTACCTTTACTCCTCAGTTTCCGGTTGGGCTTTGAAGAGTGCAGACATGTCCTGATCCACAGAAGATGACAGCATACGACCCCAGCAGGTAAGCATTTTATTTTTTATTAATTATTCGGAAACAACCTTTGAGCAGAAGCTGTTTTACAAAGGTTCCACTTCAGAGAATAAAAACAAATAGTTGAAAATACATAATATACAGCGCATGATAAATAAACAAACAGTTCACTGAGGTGCAGCAATAACAGTTTACAAAGGGAGATAGTTAAGGAGACAATGGATCCTTGGCAGTGAGGAGAGTAGACTGGTACAAGTGAGAACCAGGGGCAGGTAGGAGGAGAGGGGTAGAAGTGATGGGACAGGTTAGCAGTCTGGTAGAAAACTTTGTCAAAAAAGAAAGTGGGGGGTGAGATGTGAAACAGTGGGGAAGGTTGGAGAAAACATGAGGGTAAGTGACAACAGAAAGAGGCAGGGGTCAATGGTGATGGGTGATTACAAGAAGCTGGGGGAGGGAGGGAGGGAGGGTTATGAGGTGTGGTCTGCAGGAGGAGAGGGGTAGAGGTGAGGGAAGAGGTTAGCAATCTGATGAAAGACTCTGTCAGAACAGAAAGGTGGGGGTGGGATGTGGAAACAGTAAGGAAGGTTGGAGAAACCCTGAGGGTAGGTGACAACAGAAGGGGAGGGGCCAAAAGTAATGGGTGATTATAAAGTTAAGGGGGGAAGGGAGGGAGAGGAGGGGGGTCTGGAATGTATGAGGTGTGGTCAGCAAGGACAGGTAAGGAGGTAGGGGGACTTTGAGGGTTGTGCGGGAGGAGGTGAGGTTGAGGGGTGGATGATATAGGCTGCTTAGAGCGAAAATTGAGGAGTGGACGATGTAGGCAAGTACAGAGACATCTTTGAGGAGTGTTCGAGGGGCAACAGCCATCTTAGGTGCCACTAGGACAGTCACAAGCATTCCTGGAGAGGAGCTGTTTTTTAAGTTCAGACTTAAAGGCTAGCAAGCTTGTAGTTCCTTGTGAGACTTCCAGGCACTCATTGAGCCATAGAGGGGCTCTATACATGAAGGCCCACTGCCCATGTGCGGTTCTGCGGAAAGGGACAGCAAGGGCACCCAACGCCTTACTCCTGGTTCTGTACTTTGGGTCGGCTTGTTAGAGGAGGTCAGAGATGCGGGGTGGGGGGCGGAGCACAGAAGTGACTTCTTACCGAGTAGGCAGGTTTGGAATTTTATTCTGTGCTCCAGTGACAGCCAGTTCACCTGAGAATACAGAGAGCAGGTGTGGGTGAGTTGGTCAGCACCAGTGGCAAGTCTACACACCTTGTTTAGTGCTGTTGCCACCCGTTCCAGAGCAGTATTTGTGGCTGATCCATAAGCCACCAGCCCATAGTCAATGATGGATAAGATCAAGCTAGTGACAGAGAGATGGAGGGCATTTGGAGTGAGGTTTTCCCGATGTCTATATAGGACTCGAGCTTGGAGTTAACAGCTTTGATCACCATGTCTATATGCTGAACATAAGACAGGGTATCATCGATGGTGACATTCAGGTACTTAAATGAGTGAACCTGTTCGAGCAGTACATTGGCTTTGTTTTTGATGGATAGGACAGGGAATCTCTTCTTTAGCTGTGTGCTAGATAGGAGCAGTGTTTTAGTTTTTTTATAATTGATGAGTAGCTTATGTGCACTGAACCAGTCCTCAGTCTTGTGGAAGGAGGTCTGGAGTTCCTGTTCGAGATGTTCAATGCAGGGGTTACTACTGAGGAGAACAGCGTCATCTGTATACAGGATGATTTTGCTGTTACAAGCCTTGGGAAGATCATTCAAAAACAAGCTAAATAGGAGGGGTCCTAGAATTGATCCTTGGGGGACGCCTATGAACACCTCTTTGGATCCTGATATGACTGCCAGTTTTGACTTTTTGGGATCTGTGGGGCTGGTAGTCCTCAAACCAGTCCACAGCATTTGGGGCCATGCCCAGCTATTTTAGTTGATCCAAGAGGAGGGGATGATTGACTGTGTCAAATGCCTTTGTTAAGTCAATAAAGACTAACCCAGTTAATTTGCCTTCGGCAAGTGCTTGATGCACAAGAGTTGGTGTAATCAACCAGAGTGGTGACCGTGCTGTGATTCTTTCGGAAGCCATGTTGCTGGGGACATTGCAGCTGGTACTTATGTAGGTAATTGGTTATTTGGTCTGCCACAATCCTTTCCAGTGCTTTAGATAGTGGGACGAGGATTGATATGTGCCTATAGTTAGCAATGTTGGACCCACCTATCCCCACTCTTATAAACAGGGGTTACCAGAGCTTGTTTCCAAACTGTAGGGAGTTTGGCTAGTGTGAGTGATTTGTTAAGAAGTTTTGTGATAGGGACCATGAGTTCATCGAGGGCAAGTGCTACCAGCTTCATATCGACCCTATCACTTCCCATCTTAGTCTTGCCAGTGCTTTCAGTATGTAGGAGCTTGAGACCTTGGTGGATACCTGTTTGAAGTAGAAATTAGGGTGGTTTTGCATTGTTGGTTTGCTACTAAGTTGGACTCTCTCTCGCGTCAGATAGTCGGGCAGTAGGATGGAGCTAAGGTCTGTGAAAGAGGTGTTGAAAGCCTCAGCTATAGTATGCGGCCATAGTGGGTGGGCCGTTTAGATTGAGCAGTTGGGGGTGTTTTTTTTCTTCCTTCCCAAGGAGGTTATTTATATTTGCCCAAAACTTTTTCCCGTCTCCCCAGCTGTTTTGCAGCTGGCCCTTGTGGTAGTTTGCCTTTGCTTGCCTGGTGAGATATGTACATCTGTTTCTGGCAGCCCTGTAGGCCTGATGGTCATTTATTTTCCCAGAGGACCTGGCCTTGGCCCAGAGGTTATCTCTCTCTCCCTCATGAGGGTAAGAAGTTCCTCGGTGATCCACCCGTTGGTGTGTTCTCTCAGTTTCCTTTTTTTAAGTGGGGTGAATCTGTTACAGATATTATTGAAGCTGATAACAAAGTAGTTCAGGGCCAGGTCCAGATCAGGCAGGGCATCTATGGGTGACCAGTCAAAGTACGCTAGGGCAGCCTTGAAAGACCCCAGTTGTCCTCTCTTTAGGACCCTACTTTCAACTGTGATGGGTGGAGCGTTCCTTAGGTTGTTTAACCACTAAGAGTGACTGGGAAGTGATCACTCAACGTATCTGGCTGCACTGTAACCTGGGTTATTATGGCAGGTGAGTTAGAGAGTATGCAGTCTGTAAGGGTACAAGTATAGGGTAAGAGTGTGTGTGGGGTGGTGGGTGCTCAGTGGGGGGTATGGAGGAGGAGGACGGTGGGGACGATGAGGGACAGTTTTTTTTCCACAGGTTACAAAAAAAATTAAAAAGATACTGGGGGGACTGTTTTCTTTTTTCACAGGTTGGGGTAAATTAAACATATACAGTATATTGGGACACTGAGAATTTGGGATCAGTGTCCCATAAAGCTGGGAGGAGACATGCTAAATCTGACATGGGATTGGGGCTCTAATGTCGGGTATCAATGAAACAAGGGGCTGCAAGAGGGGAGGGGAACCGGCACCGGGAGTGGGCATCCCGGTGTTGGATTATATGACTTTTTTTTAAACAGACTATTTCGTGATACTGGGGGTGGGCTCCCCAGGTGTCCCACACTGCGGGGGGGGTCTAATAAATGCTGACACGGGGATTGGGGCCCCTGATGTCAGAAACCATTTATTTAAGAACAGGTAGGGGGGTTCGGCACCTTCACTTAGTGCCGTATAATGTATTTGGCATAGGAGCTGGTTCACTATATGACACAGATGTCCTTTACTAAATGACAACTGTGTCATATAGTGCAACAAGCTCCTATCTGCCAAACACATTATACGGCACTAAGTTTTAATCCTCAGTTTGCGGTTCGGCATTGAAAAGTGCAGACATGTCCTGGTCCACAGGAGATGACACCGAATGACCTCGGAGGTAAGTATAGGGTAAGGGGGAAGTGCAGGGAAGTGGGTGCTTAGTGGGAGGATCAGGATGGGGGGAAGGGGGGCAATGATGACAAAAGATTGTTTTCTTTCTTTCAGCTTGAAATAAAAAAAAGACGTCGAGGGATGGTTTTCTTTTTTTCAGGTATACATATAAAAGTAGTCTATCTCGGGACACTGGGGGTGGGCTCACCAGTGTCCCACTCATCTGTGTGTGTGTGTGTGTTTGTGGGGGGGGGAGTGAATTACATCAAACAATGGGCTGTGGGGGCATCTGACACTGGGCATGGGCATCACGGTGTCGGATTGTACTAATAAAACAATAAATAAATACATACATACGTACATGCATATATACACTGCCGCCGGGAATTGGGGCCCCTGGTGTGCAGAAACAGTTGAAGGCACAGTCAGGCTGGGCTACAAAGACAGTAGCCCTGTTCCTGACCTATGAGTGGCGACAGCGGCAGGGGTTGCATTATATGACACAACTGTCATTTATTAAAGAAAGCTGTGTCATATAGTGCAAACTGCTGCTTTCACAAAAATTCAGTTATGAACAGAACGTTCATTTTTTAAACTGTGCATGCTCAGAAATGGAACATTTTTATTAAATTATTTAAAAACTACTTAACAGTGGGACCTGAAAACCACGAAAACACATACCTTGGACCAACTTCTATCAAACCTGAAAGTTTCAGCTTTCAAAGCCTCCTATTTTTTTATTTATCGGGTGGCAAAAAAAGTCTTTAACATTTTCAAAAACAGAGACTTTTGTTGTTTTTTGCACCTCTGTAACTTTGTCTCCCCTGAACTGATCTATATAAAATGTACAGGATCAAGAGATCCTGACACAGAGGCTATGCTGTCTGGACTGCATGTGAATTGGTTGAACGGGGGCAAAGTTGTTAAGATGCACATTTGGATTTAACATAGAAGTGCTTACGCAACCCTAATGTACAGGCGCGACCACACCTTTATAATATATATATTTTCACATATACATGTGCTCCCTATACTCCCCTGCTTTATGGAGGTGTTCTAGTTTATTATTAATTGTTTGTGTTTTTTTGAGTATCACATTTTTTGGTATAACTATTTAACTAATTTTTCTGGGACACACCAACTTTTTGTATCATGTGTCTTGTATGACTGAGACCGGACACCAGTCACACTTGGTCCTCTAATTTAAATGGAATTAATTAAGTCCGTCTCTAGTGCATGTCTTTTCCTGCTCCTCCCCCCTGTCATCAAGGCACAGCTCAGGAAGCACGGGAAGACCAGGAGCAGTTTCAAAATGTGAAGATAGCATTTTATTTTTCTCAATAACAGCAAAATAAAAAAATATTCAGTATAACTATTTACAAGGCAGTACAAACAGAGAAAACGAAGTCCTTCTTCTGAGGGCATCTCTTAATTAAGCAATAATGCCCGACAGGGTGTGTGTCATGCTGGGATAACGTCACGCCTCAGGTGGTTGGCCACGAGGCCGCAGGCTGAGTGCGTCCAATAACTGAGGTGTGACGTTATCCCAAACAACACACACCCTGGAGGTGTCGTTATTGCTATTATACATTATATGTTTTTTTAAGAGAAGATGAAACAATCAAGGAGATGCTCAAGCAAATGATCATCACAGTGAGGCTGAGACTAGACCCATGACGTTGTGCTGGGATAACATCACGGGTCCAGCCCAAGACTGACCAATCAGAGTCCATTGTATAATTCCAATTTTCAGTCTCTCACTCTCCTTGTCTCTCTAGCAAAAGCATTGCTGCTGTTTTTATAAGTCTTTGTCTTGGAACTCGTTAAGAGAGCCTGCTTCTCACATAATGTTCATGTAAGTTTACAGAATATTCTTGTAAGTTTCATTCCTTGCAGGTGCAACAAAACACTACATGGTGTCCCAGAACTAACCTCTTGTTCACAGCTCTGCAAAGGGCTTAAAAACTGCATCTCAGGTTAACCCCTTGAGTTCCAAATAGCTTTTTGCAATCATTTCAACAGTAAAACTATATACAATTTTAAACAAAGGGATCCCAGTATCAGTGAAATTTCCATATAAAGATTCACATATATTTTTATATTCGCATATATGCAAGGGGGAAGAAAAGACAGAAATAGCAAGGGAAGGCAGAGAGATAGCAAGAGCTGGAGAATTGTGAAACCATCAGAGTGATCAGTTCTTAGGTCTCACAAGAAAATCTGGTTGCGCAACCAGACAGACAAGAGATAGAAAAGGAGAGGATAGAACAGACCCTTGCATTTAAACTCTTTCTGCATAACAAATGGGGCAGGGCCTTATTCAACCCTGTCACCCCCACCCATAGTTTATATGTCTATCAAGCACTTTAGCTTTTGTAGTAGGCATAGATGTAGTACTGGGATGCATATCTCCACAGAGATAATACCGGGTGCTTTAAGACCTCGAATGAGCACCTCCCCTTTTCTGATGTGACTATTTGATGTCAGCTACAATTTAGTTTAAAATGGACCAACCATGGCTCTTTCCCTGCCACCTGATGAGGCCTCATGTTATGGAGGCAAAGTGCAGGGAAACTCCCAGCTCTGTACTCTCTCTTGTATGGTAATGGATAAATAACTCTGCTACCTCACAGTCAAACAGTTCCAGCATTTGGCTTTCCTTTCTGTCCTTAGTTCTGCTGTGTGCTGTTCTTGTGTGGTCTTATTAGTTGAATAGACCTGGCTGAGTTTCAGCTGTTTCTAAGGTTTCAATAAAGTGCTTGCGCTGTGCAGAGAGAAAACATGTCCAACTGGTTGAGACTTGCATAGGAGTCCTGCTTGGTCAATATAAAGTGAAGTGCAAAAATGTCAGTGAGAACAATCGCATAGATACAGTAGTGCAATACAGTGGCCCTTTGATAGCGTGCATCTTGTCAAACTGCAATGATCCATTAAAAATAGTGTAACTCAGATGCTTCTGAGATTTACTTGGAACTAGAAATAGTACATTTAGCCAAATGGAGGTCAAAGGTCAGTGGTTTGTTGAAAGGAACAGAGGAACATCACCGAACCATGTAGATAATGCCAAAAGTTAGTCACTTTAGAACTGGAAACTCACAAAATTTAGAAGCTTTTCATTTCACAGATTCAAAAGCCTCAAAAGCTCTGTGTGCAGTGCATGACTGCATGCATTAACAACAGCGTGAAGAGACAGGAGTGGGAAGGATTTACTACCCTGTGTCAGGATTTAGCCGACTGCTTTGTAACGTCTGCACTAGTGAGAAAGGCACAATGACGAAAGTGCATGCATCTGCAAATGTATGTAAGGATTTGAAAAGCAGTATATTTGCAGTTCACTTGGAATGGCATTGTTTGGGAAAACCATGACCAGTCAGTCCTCCAAAGTAGAAATCCAATAGGCACAAGCTTCAGAAAGTGGTTGCCGTGGCTTGCAGCTTCCTGTTGAAAAATCCTTTGTTGTTAGCTGATATTATCAATATTGTGGGTAGCAGTCAAAAGATAATATCCAGATATTGAATGCCATTAAATACAGAGACTAGATCAAAAACCTTGTTTCCGTCTTGGCAACCAAGCAGCAGCATCAGAAGATGTGAGGGAGCATGGTGACGTTTCTGTCATAACCCTTCATCAGACCAATTATTTATTTGTTTAGTTTTTGTTGACCCAGAAAGGAGGGCTAGTAAAATATTGTGATTCTCAGCCTCATCGTGGGGTGGGGGGCAGAATATAGATGCAAACCAACTGAAATTAACCAGATTAAGCTGTTGATGGTATTTCACTGAATGGGGAAACTTGTCCAGGACACAAGGGAAATTCATCTACTCTTCTCAGCAAATGTGCTGTCCCAGACCCAGAACATCCAGAGGTCAGGTGAACCATTACCTCCACTCCCCAGACCAGAAATGGTATTCAGATTTTCTAAAATCACATACAGAGCCTGCTCGCTGATGGAATGCGGTCAGAATACCTTACAGAGGGGGGTATGGAGGAAGTCCCGGACAGGGTGTTCATAGCGTGCACCCTCTTGAAAACTGAAATGGGGTTCTTGGCCTCAGAGATCTTCATCCTCCTTCATTCAGTAGGTGACCCATACTATGTTGTGAGTTTTCACTCCCCAGCCAGCCTTGACCATTTCTGGAAAAAATATGCCATCTTGAAGGATGCTCCAGTATGCTCCCCTTTTTCGAGGTCCTCCTGACAAAACCTATTGTAAGGTGCTGACTATCTTTTTTAAAATGAGGGTGGTCAGCAAATCAGCATCATTGATATCTTTTACTGGCTTAAACAACAGTACACAGTAACAGGGAACACCACTCTAATAATAGATTCTAAGGATATCTGGACTGTAGGATGGAGAATAAAAGTTTGATTGATGCAGTCAGAGTCTGATATCCATCACTTACCAAACTGCTTTTTCCTGAAGAGAAACAGGGAAGTGCCCTTCTATTAAGGGCAACCCAAGGCATGTTATATGTGCAGTTCACAATCTCATCTGAGTAATGCATGCAATAAAATCTGCAGCAGTTTGTGTGCAGAACTTGGACACCCCGATGCACAATGAAAAAAGGCAGTAAAGTGCAATCTAGTTGATGAACTCGGTCACTCCTATCAATCATGTCCTGGAGCTGCGTATAATAAAGGAGACGTAATGGATCAAGCAGGACGTGATTTTTATATTAATTGCAGCAAATGGGATGGTTCAGGAAAAAAAGGGAAGACACCCTGGAAAACATCCGTCCCCCAAGGAACCTGAAGAGAATGTTATATGTGAGCCCACCAAACCGGCACTTGAAATTGAAGTTGAAACCCAGACAGGACGTATTGCATTAAATCACTCCATGACCCCCGCCCACTGTGTGAGTCCCAGAGATGGAGGAACCAGCTGGAATGAACATTCAAGCTGCTGGTGATGATGATGCTACTCACTCATTTCCACAGGGTTTCCTATCTAATGTGCCTGTGACCCCTTCCACAAATGAGGTGCTCCTAGAGGAACAGGCCTTAGAGCCTGGGAAGGCAGCACTTCCAAACAAACTACAGTTCTAAATGAACAGACCACAAGACTCCCCAAGGCCACTGTACATACCACCAACCTTTTTTTTAATGACTCCTTGTCCCCTACTCTTCATCAACTGGTACAGAAGCCACAGCACTTCAGGACCACGATGTAGACCAGTGCTCCACATTTGAAGTCTGCAGCCACACATCATGGTCCCCCTCGAACCAGGTTTCCACACTTTATGGCAGGGGTCCAGATAATTTTTAGGACTGGGAAGTATTTACTGCTAGCTGCTTTCACCTGGTAGCATTTTCATTTCAATGGTAGTAATACCATGCATTGACTTGTCTTGGGCCCCCATCTGTAAAAAAGGTCACAGTTCCACTGGGAGTCTGCAACCACTGAACCTCCTACTTTGCTACCAGTGAGGAGTCTTGAGATACTTTTCCACTGCTACGTAGTGTGGTGAGCTTATTTTTAACATTTTATGTTGCAACTTCCCTTCTTGCAATCCAGTGTACAACTCCTCAAACAATCTCCTGCATGTACATAACTGATACCGATGTTGTTTTCTGACCCCACTTCTACTGCTGACAGTCTGTTACTATGTGGAGCCATGGCTGGTAGCATTGAATGCTGCTGCCAATGTTGTGCATAGGTACCAATATACTGTAAATGTACAGTGTGGGAAAAAAATTCCTAAAATCAGAAAGTGGGAGTAAATCATGCAAAACTGGTAGTAATATACTTTACTCCCCTTATCTGTTTCTTTGCTTTACAGTTGCTCTCCGCTCCACTCTCGCTTGCTCTCTGCATCATTGCAAGTCTGTCTCTTGGGTGCAGTCCTGCGCTTTCTCTCTCTCCCTCTCTCTCTCTCTCTCCCCCAACTCTAAAAAAAAACTTGCAAATAAAAAAAAAAGTAGGAAAGAAATTGCCCCAAGTCACAATATTGCTGTATACTGACTGCAAATGTGAACCTGGAAACAAACTCTCTGCAAGGGCAGCCTATTAGCACTCGCACCACACAGACATCTACATGTTACTCGCAGACTCTGTAAGAAAAATAAACAGCCCATGACTTACAGGCTCCCTCTTTAAGAAAACAAAAAGACACATCACAAGATACGGTATAACTGTCTGTATATGGGGCTGCAGTCTGATTAGCTCACCACAGCCACAGCAACAGCTATCGCAACCCAGCGCTATATTTTTCTTGCGCAGTAACAAATGCAGTAAAAATAAATTAAAATGCCCCCCAAAAACCTTTTTTTTTCTATCTCAAAAAAGGGGGGATATTGTATAATCACAATAAACCACTCCAGGATGTGGGTTATGCTGGGATTTACTCACTTCTAGTGTGGTTTGGTCCCACACCAGGATAGGTAAATCCCAGCATAACCCACACCCTGTCGTTTATTGCTTAAGTAGCCATTCATCTTCTATGATAAAGTCTTTCAGTAATTGTAACATATCCCCTGCATCTTTCACATAAGTAGGCATTTTGCTTGCCAATTCTGAGATATGAATGTCAATAAATTGTGACAGGGGCTCGGTCAGAGACCCAATGCTCACAACAATTGAATGCCGAGGTGGTTCTCTCAGATTTTTGTGAATTTTTGGTAAACAGTATATTGTGGCTCTGATGGGATGGTTAACTATCAGAAAGTCTAATATTTGTAACAATATCAGTCCCAAAAGCAACGATTTATTTAAAAAGCTGTCAGTCTTCTTTTTAAAATTGAAAGTGGGATCAAATGTTAACAGTTTGTAGAAACATTCATCCCTTAATTGTCTATTCACTTCATTAGTATATACATCTGTATCCACAACAATAATTGCCCCTCCATCAGCCATCTTGATTACTATCTCATAATTTGCTTCCAGAAATTTAATAACTGCTCGTTCTTCATTGGTGCAATTTTCAAACACTGATACTATAGCATGGGGAGGGGCAAAAATAAGGATTTTTTCTTTAAAGTCTCCACATTTGGCAAAGTAACAGTTTCTTCATTTGATATTCTATTGTTATTATTAGTATTGATAGAATGATTGCCATTATCAAAGAATGCTCTCAAATTCAACTTTTGAATAAAGCACTTAAAGTCAATCATTGTGTCAAAGTCATAGATTTGCTGTGTTGGAACAAAATGTAAGCCCTTTTCAAGGATTTTTAATTCAGCATCAGTCAAAGTGTATTTTGATATAACTACTGCAGAATCCTTTACCTGTAGTTGTTCCATTGGTATCTCAGTGCTTAAACTCTTTCACGCCTCCATGGGACTGGTTATCGGCGTTCCCTCTGCTGGAACCTTAGTCCTCAACCCTGTTGCTCTTCCACTGTCTGTTCTGATAGCTGGGTTGATAACAGTTGTTCTGTCTATCCATGTTTACACAACCTCCTTCTTCTGCGTGTGTCCCTCTCTCTCTTCATTTAAACCTGCCAGGTGGGGACTGTGCCTGATTGGCCGTTCTGGCAACTGTGGATTCAGTGCTTGCTCCTGCTGTGCTGGTGCTTTCTGCACCTGCATTCAATCTTGCCTCAAGGCTTCCGGATTTGGAGGAACTGAATCTTGACTCTGTTCTAAAAAAGAAGACTCTGAGATACTGTCCATTTCAGATCCACTGGTATATGTTTCTACAGGTAATTCTGTACTCGTACTAGGCTGAGGTTGTATTGACTGTACTGTCTGTGTAGGCTGTACTTTTTTCAAAATAGATTTAGGTTGATTATTTTTATGACTTCAGTCATAAGTCGGTTTGTGAGTAATTCCTTAGTTTTGAGCAAAATAATTGCTTTAAAATCATATCGAGTTTGTGCTTGATTCAGACTTTAGTTACAGGAGTGCAGCCAACTTTGGACTTGAAATTTATTTGGGTCTGGCTGCCCTTTCTAACTGCACCCATCTCATTTAGCAGGCGAGAGGAGCTTTGCAGTACCTCAATTTGGATTTAAGGTATTTAAGCCTGAGACAAGAGTTTCAGAAACTGTTGACCTTATCGGCAGCCACTGGGCACGATTCTTCCTTACGATTATGGAAGTTGAAAAAAGGATATGACTGAGTATCAGAACAAAAGGATTTCATCACTATTGATGGAACAAAAATATAATACTAAAGGACAGAGATAGGAAAGAGATATCAAACTAACCTGTTTGATGACTGTAAACAGAGATCAGAGGATCGCACTTTTTTGCAGCTGTCAAATGAGGTTGGGACCCTTTTGCCAGACACCAAGGAACAACTGGATTTTCTGGGTAGAAATGCCAAGGCCACATTTGGTACCACAAGCAAATCTGAAGTTGATTTGACAGAATTTCTGTCAGGCATACATCCTACTACCCTCTCTAGAGACCACACAGAGATGCTGTCAGTAGCTATTTCCCCAGAGGAAGTCATGTTAGCTATTGGGTTTCTGTTGTCTGGCTCAGCCCAGGCTCGGACAGGCTCCTGAGGGAATTATACAAGCTCACAGGAAAGGAACTCCAGGAAGAACTGGCATTGGTATTTAATCACATTCTGTCCTCAGGAAAGGCAATAGTATTTAATTGCACTCTGTCCTCAGGAAACATGGGACAAGGTCTGGCACATGGGGTACTGATATTGTATATCTATATAAAAAAATGATAAATCAAATATCTCCAACTGGAGACCAATCAGTTTACTAAATCCTGATTTAAAACTTTTAACAAAGGTCATGACCTCCAGATTATTTTAAGTAGCCCCAATCCTTATAGACACCTCTCAGTCTTGTGAGATCCTGGACAGGAAAATTCAGGATAACATTCACATATTAAGGGAAGTTGCTGAACGTGGTAACCGAGGAGAGGTCTCTGGCCTTCTCCTGGCACATGACCAGGACAAGGCCTTTGATGGTGTGTCTTATGTATATTTACTTCAGGTTCCATGACACTATAATATGCCAGAGAAAATTGTGCCACTGGTACAAACTCTGTATGCAATGGCATGTGTGGTACCTATGCTGAAAGGTTGCTTGGGGGGTACCATTTGATATAAAAAGGGGACGCAGCAAGGATATCTCTTTAGCTCTCTTCTATATGTTTTTAGTTTAGTCCTGCCTTTATGAAAAATAGTCTACAGGGGATCAACCATATAAAGACCATAGACAACTTAGTACTCACTACTATTATGGCTTATGCAGACAACATCTGCTATTAATACAGGTTTTAAAATCTGTGCCATTTATCTTTGAAGTTCTGGATTCTTTCTCACAGGCTGCAGGGGGCAAGAGTTAATCTGCAGATAAGTAAGGGTATGGTGTTAGGCCCACCTGAAGGACAATTGTCTGGCAAACATTTTGGGATTGGTGTAGTAGAAGGTCCACTTATGATTGGGTATTAAGTTCAGACCAGGAAATATGACTAAACTAAACTGGAGTGGCACATTAGCAATAGCAGAACACAAAGTAAATAACGGGATTGGAATAAGTGGCCCCTGATAAAGGCGAAAATAATTTATATGATTAAAACAATTTTGGTTGCAATGTTTTTATATATTAATTTTGCTTTCCCCCCTCCCAGAGAGACCGAAGTAAAACTGCACAGCATTTTATGGACTATTATGGGGGAGCTGCCTTACCTTATTTAAGAGGGCACATACTTATAGAGGGTTGAAAGAAGGCGGAGTCAGTATGGTTAGCCCGGAGGTGTTTTTTATTGAATCTTTTTTATGGACTTCATTAAACCTGTTTTAATGGTTTCATCTAAGACATGGGTGCCCTTTGACGAGACTGGTGCCCCAACCTTTCTTCTACTTGGGAACAAAGAGACGACAAATTGATATGTTAGCCATCAAAAACTCTCTTGGTTCCTGCGTACTCCTGTTTTCAGAAAATTAGGCAATGGAATCATACTTGTTTACAGGTTACCTCTTTATCCTTGGGGAAGTTATATGAATGTATAATGCTGGAGTTTTTACAGAACCAATATTTGCAGAGGCCAGGACAGTCAGCCCATCAGTAATAACCAGGCAGCTAGTGGACAGTAGGATTCCCAAAAAAATGAAAGACTTGGTTTGATTGTGTTCCCATGGTCAACTCCAAGTGAGGGGCAACCACAAACGTAAAAGTGCCACAGATCACTTCTGCCTCTGGGACACCTGCTGCCAGGAAGCAGAATCCATGACTTACCTTTTCTTCCAGTGTCCCTATGTTCAAGACTGCTGGTCAAATTTAGGCAACCAGTGGAAGGCTGCTATTTCTGCCTCAACATGCTATGATGACTTGATATATTGTTCCTTTCTGAAAGACTGGTCCAGATGGGACCACAGTACCCCATGCATCATTAGGAGTTACATAAAGCAGTGCATATGACAGGCGAGATGCTCGCTCTTATTTCAACAAATGTTAATCCCATTACATGTGTTAATAAGTAATATTATGAATGAATTGAGGGATACTGTCGTTGGGAACACTCAAAGCTGACTTCACATAATTGGGCTGCACTCTGGAAAAATGTGACATGGGTAAAATAGAGATGTCACTTTCATAATTCTGTGTTTTCTTCTTTCTTGGCTTTCTCCTTTTTTGGCTGAGAGGTGTCTCAGGAACATGGGAGAGCTTTGCATTAATTATAGAACTGGCAGCAGTACAGTATACAAGGGGATAAGAAGTCAATTCTGTATTTTTTCTTTTCCCTTTCTTTTTGTAAGAAGCTTTTGTTTTGGCGTTTTGAATTAAGTGTTTGAATTGCAAATAAGTTATTGTATGAATAAAAACACTCCTACTCTTCTTGAGAAGTGCCATGGGATCTTTAACATCCACCTGAACAACCACCAGAAAAGGCAGACAGGACCTCGGTTTAATGTCTCATCCAAAGGATGGCACACCCTAACAGCACAGCATCCCTTAGGGCTGCATTCAGGTGCCAACGTTTACAGTATGAGTGGTGTGGTATTACGCCCTTACTGTAACACACATTTTTTAAAAACAGATCTAATGCTTAGCTCCTGGTAACAATCTCATTGGCAATGTTTGGTATAGTAAGCTAAACTGATACTATAGTTCAGATCTCGCAAGGATCAGGGCAGTCTGGTTTTGTTCATTCCTAAGGCATTCTGGTCTTGTTCATTTCTGACTGCATTTCTACTAATTAGTGCCTGATTACTGTAAAACTGGGGAATTCTGGTTTCGCCTGTTGGCAGCACAACAACAACTTTTCTTTTCACCGCCCCTTTTAAACAGGAAGCAAACAGAAAAAAAAAACTTGTTTGCCAATACTGAGTCAGTGTCAAAGGTCAAACTTTGTGTTTTCATTTACTGCTTTAAAATGTGTTTTATCAGTGTAACAGTGACTAGTATTAATTAAATGACTGAGGATAGGAATCATGTGATTTCACTGTAGAGTGTGAATGCAGATCCTCCAAGCATTATACCTTACAAAAGAGCAAAAATCAAGAGAGGTTTACATCTTATCCGGAATAGAGGGAGGAATGTCATGCCTTGCTGAGAATGAGTCATGGATTAAATAGAAATGGGAGAAACACAAAGAATTTTGAGGCTCTGAAAGTTTCTGATAAGCCATAAAAATTTCCTGTAGTTATCTGAGCCATATCCAAATATTCTGAGCATTTTTATTTTGTATGCAACAACCACTTTAACCATAATTCTCCACCCATAAGCTATTGTCAGTGAAGGGAAAAGGATCTAAAAGAACTTGGGTTTGGTACTATAGTAAACATGGTGTAACAATGCTGATTAGTACCCCTGTGTGTAGTACCACTGTGAGTTTGACCACTCAGTACAGGTCTGGATCCATGGGTCCTTTCTCCGTCTCCAGTCTTCTATCTAGGTTTTTTCACCACCACCATTCTTTACACATAAAAACCTACTGGGGGACTATAATATGCTCCAAAATCAATGTTTTAAAAATGATCAGAACCATAAAGAATCTGAAACAAAACTCTGATGAGGTTCTTTTGCAAAAAATGGCACAGGTTCTGAACTTATCTGATTCAGTTCTCCAACCCTTATTGTAAAGTGAAAGGTTTTGGTCTTGACTTCCAAGACATTTGATTCTATTTCGCTCCAGTCACAGCTCGTGGGACCTTCTCTTGGGCATCCAGTCCTTGTCCTGCCCGCCTGTGGGTCCCTCGGTCTGCGCCTCCTCTCTCCTCCCCCTGTAGTCAGCACCCCCGGTTTTACCCTCCCGGGAAGGGTAGCCCTTGCCTCTGTGGGCTCTCTTGTAAGTCAGACTCCGACTGCAGGTGGGCTCTGGAGGGAGGAACTGGAAGGCCAGCTGAGGAGAACCTGGCGGAGGGCATTGGGGAGTGGTGCCGTCACCTGTCCCATGAAGCCCTTTTTTTCCTTTGTTCTATGCTAGTTCTCCACTCTTGCGTGGGCACGCCACGATGCTCTGGCACACGGAAACCCTGCCTGCATCAGCCATGCTGATCTCGTGCTGCCCGGCATGCTGCAATGACCCCTGGTCTCCACTGGGGGTCGCCAGCACTCTGAGTTGACCCAACCCATTCACCCGGGGAGGAGAGCACCATAAAGGCACTCCTTCCTCAACCCGGCAGTGCTGACCCACCCAAGCCCATTCCCGAATTCGGGTCGCCAGCGTAGCACGAGGAGTGGCATCCAGCTCCTCAACCCTCAGCACCACTGGGCAGGCCCAACTTCCAAAACATTTGAAGAACACAGGTCCATTATATGTATAATAATGGGTCCCTGTTTATGTCCCATGATGCCAACTGCAATATCGGAGAAAATCCTAAGGTGTGTTTATACGCATGCAGCACTGTGGCAGCATTTCAGCTCATGCATGGCACACAGCAGTGCAGCCAGTTCAGGTGCATGCACACCTGGGAGCTGTGTAGGGTAGCTCTCCTTCTGGAGGGCTAATTTTGCTTTGGGACCTGTATTTTACTGCTTATAAAATCATTTTTTGGGGCCGTGTTTGTGTTTTCCTTTCGTTGTAAGTGACTTCCTGCTTCGGAGCAAGGAGGGTGGAAACTCGGCATCAGCAACTAATTGGAGGATGCCAGAGGAGGGGGATTCATTTTTAAAATGAGCAGAGCTTAGAGTAAGTGTCCACACTCCTTCTGGAGGGCTAATTTTGTTTTGAGTCCGGTATTGTGCTGCTTAAAACTGTTTTTGGAGGCTGTGTTTGTATTTTCCTTTTGTTGTAGGTGACTTCCTACGTTGGGGCCAGGAGGGTGGGAACTCAGCGTCGGCAGCCGAGTGGAGGATGTCAGAGGAGGGGAATTAGTTTTCATACTCCTATTTCAGGCATTGACCACCAAGCAGACCTCCACGTGGCACACCACGCTAAGGACCACAGCGTAAAGGATATCACAGGGCATTCTGTCAGGAAGGAGTCAGTGCAAAGTACATCACAGCGGAGAGTGCCAGGAGGGAGGCAGCAGGGGAGGCAGCCAGCGGCCGGGCACTCTGTTCCCTTCACCACAGGTAAGCAAAAAGGGGACAGTAGGTGCCTTAAGCCACACAGCAGTAGAAAGGAAAAAGGTGTAGCACCCTAAGCAGGGCCAAACTACACCTGAATTGAGAAAGGCACAAGAACCAAAGGGTCTGAGAAAAACCCTATATAGGGTAGGTTAACAAAAGAAATTTAAAGGGGTAAAAAGAACAAGCAGACAGGATAGAATGAGTGGAGTGGTGCAGTGGATGGCTGTGGGGTAGCAGTCTTCTGGAACACCTTCTGGAGGCCGTGCTGCTGCTCTATATGCATGTACCTCTCTGGGCTAAGGGAGGAGGTTGCCAGACTCAAGGCCGAGCAGGCTTGAGTTTGGAGGACCTTCTCCCCCACCCAAGGACCACCTAGTCCAGTGCCACTACCTCAGAGGTTGCCCAGAAGGAGGAGCAACTGAATGACTGTGGGCTCAGGAAGGGTTAGGGTGGTGGAGCATAGGTACATCCCAAAACCAGTTCCAGTACAGAACTCCTATACTGCCCTGGTGGAGTGGGAATGTCCCACTGAGGCACCTGCAGTAGTGGCTGGAGGGGATGTGGGGGGGGGCCTCCCCAATGGAGACCTCAAGGTGGGTGACAGGAGACCTCAGAGGAGGAGTAAGCGAATCGTGGTGGGCAACTCCATTATTAGGGGGACAGGGATGGGAGCAAGCAGTGAGGAGGAGAGGGAGGTTTGGTGCCTTCCCAGTGCCAGGGCATGCAGGGATGGAAAGAAGATCCAAAGGATCACTGGGGCAGCAGGAAGGGAGGCAGAGCTAGAAGTCATTGTCCACCTGGGGAGGAATGACCTGGCTAAGGATAAGCCAGCTGTAGTTCAGAAAGAGTTCAGGGAGCTGGGGAGGGTTCTTAGGCAGTAGCTCAATCACTGACCTTTTCTGAAGTGCTACCCATCTATGACAAGGGGGGAAGGCAGGATTCTCTGCACCAGGATATTCCATGCATGGTTGAGGAACTGGTGCAGAGAGGAAGATTTCAGGTTCATTGGGGACTGGGGCCCCACCTGGAGGGATAAAGGCCTGTACAGGCAGCGACAGCTTGCATCCATCTGAGTGAGGGGTTGCAGTCCTCGGTGAATGGCTTAAATGCTACATTGACAAGCATTTAAACTAGCTAAGGCGGGAGGCAGAATAAGACTGGGAGATGGAAACTGCCCCCTCAAACAAGTTTATGAGGCTAACTATGGAACTCCGGAGGGAGTAGAACCCCAGAAGGAATCAAATAAAATGTAATGTGAGAAGTAGAGGATAAACTTGAAGCTGAAAAAAGAGGGGGGTATGATAAAGGAGGACAAAGGGCAAAAAGGAGAGAAAGTGATAACACCATCTGGAGAGCCATGGGTGCCAATGCTCACAGTCTGGGCAGCAAAATTGCAGACTTAGAGGCCACCATGGTGGAAGCTGACCTGGACTTGGTAACCATTACAGAAACCTGGTTCAATGAAAACCTGAACTGGGATGTGGCTGTACAAGGATTTAATCTGTTTAGAAAAGACAGGGTAGAAAGGAGAGGAGGAGGAGTGGCTCTTTATGTAAAAGACAACATAAAGCCTACAGAACTATGGGGTGGTGGGGGTGGGGAGGAGGGTGCCATGGTGCTGTGGGTCACCCTGGAAAAGAGAAAAGGGGCAGTTGTCCACACGGGGGTGGTCTACAGATCTCCATCACAGGGGGAAGAAATGGACAAGGAAATGTTGGAAGCAATCCATAAGATGGCTCGCAAGAGAGAGGTGTTGTTGGTGGGAGACTTCAATCTGCTGTATGTGGACTAGAGTCTCCCCGCTGCAGCATTGAATAGGAGTAGGGACATCCTGGATTCCCTGCAGTGGACACTCCTCAGGCAAGTGGATAAGGAACCCATTCATGAGGGGGCATTGCTGGACCCAGTACTGACAAACGGGGACAACATTACTGACATCACAGTGGGTGAGTACCTGTGGATCAGTGATCACTGAACAGTGTGGTTTAACACAAGAACAGGGCCGGAATCAAGCCACACAAGGATGAGGGTCCTGGACTTCAGGAAGGTCAATTTTAAGAAAATGGGAAAATACCTCATGGAGGCCCTGGCAGAGATAGAGAAACTAGAGCAAATAGAAGAACAGCTGGCTACAATATGAGAGGGGACTGCAAGAGCTGCCAAGCTCTGTGCCAGGCAGGTAAAAAGTAAGAGCAAAAAAAAAAAAAAAGAAAAATCCTTCATAAAGTACAAAAGAACACCAAAAGAGAAGGAGAGGGAGTTACCAGGAAAAACAAAGGGAGGCAGGGAAGGCAGTTAGGAGCGCAAAAGCAAATTAAGAGGAAAATATAGCCAAATCAAGGGGGATAAAACATTTTTTTAGATACATTAGTGAAAAGAGGAAGTCCTAGGGAGGGATAGTAAGACTGAAAGGGGAGGGGGGTTTATGTAGAAGAGGACCACCAAAAAGCGGACATATTGAACAAATGCTTCTGTTCAGTATTCACGGAGAAAGGGTTAGGAAACAGGCCTGTGTTAAAAGAAAAGGGCATAAAGGGTCAGGAAGTGGCACTAGCCCTTTCACAGTGGAAAGAGTCCTAAGGAAATTTTCAAGGTTAAAAGTAGACAAACAATGGGTCCAGATGTGGTGCACCCCAGGTTGCTGAGGGAGCTCAGGGAAGAGCTGGCTGCACCTCTTATAGCCCTGTTCAACCTGTCACTAAAAACAAGGGAGGTACCAGGTGACTGGAGGAGGGCAGATGCAGTCCTACTCCACAAAAGTGGAAATAGGGAGGAGACAGAAAACTATAGCCTGTCAGCCTGACCTCGGTAGTGGGCAAAGTAATGGAGTCACTACTGAAGGAAAGGATTGGAGAATACCTTGTTACCAGTGGTCTGCAAGATCTGAGGCAACATGGATTCATGGGGAGTCCTGCCAGACAAACCTGAACGAGTTTTTTGACTGGGTAACAAAGGAAGTGGACCAGGGAAGGGTGGTTGACATGGCCTATCTGGATTTCAGCAAGGCCTTTGACATCATCCCACATAGAAGGTTGGTAAACAAACTGAGTAGCCTAGGAGTAGGTCCTCAAATAGTAAAATGGGTGGGGAGGTGGCTTAGTGGTAGAAGACAAAGAGTAGTTGCAAAAGGGGTACACTCTGGGGAAGGCAAGGTGACTAGTGGGCTGCCACAGGGGTCAGTATTGGGCCTGGTCCTCTTCAATGTCTTTATCAGTGACATTGCAGAAGGACTGGAGGGGAGGGGATGCTTGCTTGCGGATGACACAAAAAATCTGCAAAGAGCAGACATGGGGGGAGGGGTTAATCTGAAGAAGTAAGAAGAATGGTCAGAAGTTTGGCAGCTAAGATTCAACACAAAAAAAGTGCAAAATTGTGCAGTTAGGGTACAAAAACCTGGGGGGCAACACACCAGCTTGGGGGGGAGTATTAGCAATCACAAAACTGGAAACAGACCTGGGGGCTATCATTTCTGATGAACTGATGGTAGCTGAACAGTGTGACAAGGCAGTGGGAAAGGCTAGCGGAATGCTCGGATGCACAGGGAGGCGTATCACTAGCAGAAAGAGGGAGGTAATAATACTCCTGTATAGATCGCTGGTGAGAACCACCTCGAGTACTGTGTACAGTTCTGGAGGCCCCATCTCCAAAATGACATAGTGTGGAGATGGTGCAAAGGAGGGCAACCAAAATGGTACGTAGGTCCTACATCAGAAGCCCTATGAAGAAAGGCTTACGGATTTAAATATGTACTCCCTAGAAGACAAGAGGGAACAGGGGGATATGACAGAGACATTCAAATACCTCACAGGAATAAACAAGGCACAGAAAGGGAGCATTTTCCAAAGAAAAAGATGCTCAAGGACAAGAGGTCACACTATGAAACTGGAAGGGGGAGGCTCAAAGGAAACGTAAGGAAGTATTTCTTCATGGAGAGGGTGGTGGACACGTGGAACAGCCTACCAGTAGAAGTGGTGGGGGCTAAAACAGTCACAAGATTTAAGAAGGCATGGGATAGCCACAAGGGAATCTTAGAAGCAAGGGGAGGGTGTAAGCTGGAGACCCAGTAAGGTCTCTAGTGGCACTGTAGGTAGGGAAAATTAGGGCAGACTAGGTGGGCCAAGTGGTCCTTATCTGCCGACAACTACTATGTTTCTGTTTCTATGGTAGTGGGCAGACTGGAATTTGTGCTGAATGGGAATTCTGCTTCTGAAATGCTTTTCAGAATTTATTTTTGAATTCTGCAAGATTCCGAAAAGCAGTTCTATGTAAATCACAGAATAACTTAATTTTCCACAGATTATGTAAACCATGTAATAATTTTCCATGGATTTCTGAAAAGGAATCCACAGCAGTTTATGTATCTGCAAAAAAAAATCCTACTTTCAAAACTTTGGAATTTGCTACGGATAGAATTCTGCAGAATTAGTTGAAATGTTTCAAAATTATTTGAAAATTCCGAACCGCACTTATTTCTTTTTCAATCTTTCTAGAACATCTTCAGTTTTTGCTGGATATAATAGTGTTATAATTTTACGCAAGATTTTGGACATGATAGATGAACTTTCTGAAGGAGGCGGCATGCTGATACATTCCAGCTCACGTGTATGCAGTGTATGCTCCCCGCTGGATGGAAAGTGAAGCTCTCTGATCCACCACTGGGGTTTACTGTGGTGGTAGAACATGGCCCCAACCCTGCCCATGCTGGCACATGCTGCTTTGGGCAGTGCTCTTCCTAGCTAGTTGCCTGATTGCCAGCATCCCAGGTAAGGACGTCATAATATGAAATTGTGATGGAATGATAACCGTCACATGTAATACAGTGAAGTTGTCACAGAAAGTAAAAAAAAAAAAATCATAAAAATTAATGGAAAGGCCTAAAAACCATGGTATACCATTTTTATTTATTTATTTAAGTCTTTGATTACTGGGTAAGTGCACTGATCCAATGGGTTGGTTTCAGGCATGTCCCAGGCCAACGTGGCAACAAGTGATGTACAATACATTGAACAAGAGGCACGTACAGCAAACAGGCAGTAGAAGTAACAAATAGAATAAAGTATGGGGTGATGTGTGTCATGAGAAGTTTACACCCCCCCCAAGGTGTTAGATGCTACATAAACCCCAAGAGTGAAGCTCGAAGGGCTTATAAAGCATCTATTACCGAGGGTGTGTAAACTTCGAGTTTACACACACCACCCCATATTTTATTTTATATAACTGTTGAGTTGCATTTTTTCACCTCAACAATTATATAAAATATGTCCAGCAGTGTGATGGTCGGAATCGAGGTAGTCCCGGAAGGTAGTCTTACCTGTTTGAAGCAGGTCTATTTTTCATTTGCGGTCAAACAGTGGTTGGAAGAGCAGAAATAGTTAAGTGACTAGAGTTTCAAACAAATGTTTAACTTTATAAAAATAATAAGTCTTTCCCCATATACTTCATGTGCTATAGCTATGGCAGTTGCCAAGGAACTTCTAGTCGCTATGGTGACGGTATCAGGTGACTTGTAGAGGGACAGGGGATGAGAAGAAGCGGAACAGCTGCCGGTAGAGATTTTGTTTTAACATTATTTTTAGGTTCACTCTCTGAAAAAAAATATACCAATGGGCAAAACTTGAAGGAGTCCTGAGTGTTTTGTGCGGTCACTGTGCAAGAGGGAGATGGCTTCAGTGGGCACGAGACTGCTCTGGCTCGTGGTTTTTGCTGTAGGAAGGTGGCACATGATTGACGTTATAAACACTCCTTTATAATGGCAATTTACACACGCCTTTTCCTATGGGAAAAAACGTGACCCATTAATTATATATAGAATAAAGTATGGGATGGTGTGTGTAATGAGAAGTTGACACACACCTGAGGGGTTAGATGCTACATAAACCCCGAGAGCGAAACTCGAGGGGTTTGTGCAAGCATCTAACCCCAAGGGTGTGTGTAAACTTTGAGTTTACACACACACCACCCCATATTTTATTTTACATTAATTGCTGGGTCTCCCCTTTTTGACCGCAGCAATTATATAAAATAGGATCAGTTGTGGTGTACCGCGGTCCACTTCAGTTTTTGTTCTGTGGTCATTTTTGGAGGTTTCACTTTTTTCGGTATCACATTATGCTGCTATGTGTAGAAAATAACTTTTTTTGATGTAATTTACCGCTGTGTTTCTTTGGCAGGTTGGTTGCCAACGAGAAGAAAGTGGTGAGTCAGGAAGCAAGACACTGTAGTGGGCGCATGCGCAGAGGGAGGAGAACCATGCACATGTTTGCCGTTATAAACACTCCTTTATAACGGCAAATTACGCCACGGTTTCTCTATGGGAAAAAGGTGAACCCAGTTATTATAAAATAATAATAGTGCAGGTAAACGAATTAGCCCGCCAGCAGGAACCAAAACTTAAAGTAAGTATATACCATGAACCACGGTCATCACAGTATCAGGAATTACTCATGGTATCAATACCGTGACCTCTGATACAGTTAGTATCAACAGTATACCCTGAAACTGCCATACTGTGACATTACTAATTCCAAATGAAGTCTCAAACCAAGGTTCCTGGCACTGCAGTGAAATGGAAACTCTGAAGTAAATTAATTATTTTAAAGAAAATGAATAACTCTAGCAGCTGCCTACGCTTTCTTTATCAACAAACTCTAAACTCTTCCTACTTCCCTTTCTGGGTTTTTTTCCATTTGTTTATTTGTTAGAGGGGTGGAATGTAACAACCGCTACAGAGCTCATCATATGAGCTAGTTCTACTGCATCACTACACAGAAAGCTATCAGCACTGTCCTTTCCTCTTGCTCTGACTATGAAAAGGAAATACTTGTTTGCCTTTAGGTCTGATTTGTGGCAATGCATTCACCAGCTGGAATATTACCAAGACCACTGATTTACAGGGAAAGAAAGAAAAGAGAGAAAGGAAGAAAGAAAGAGAAAGAAAGAAAGAAAGAAAAGGAAAGAAGGAAAGAAAAAGAAAAGTGGAAGGAAGGAAGGAAGGAAGGAAGGAAGGAAGAAAGAAAGAAAGAAAGAAAGAAAGAAAGAAAGAAAGAAAGAAAGAAAGAAAGACCTGAAACTCTGGGAATTGCATGGGTGATTGTAAGTATAGCCTAGAGGTTATAGTGACAATCTGTGATCGAGCTTGGCACATCTTGCAGACTTGGGTATGGTTCCCACAACCTCCACTTGCATACTGTGTGACTCTGAGCAAGTAAGTAACTTAACCCCCCCAGTGCTCCCAGGTTGCTCCCGAGAACAGGCACTTGTCCCTAGTGGGCCTTATCCGGTTACCAAAGAATAAAATAAAAAAAAAAAAGTTCTGATTTCCTGATTAATGCTTAATACACAGAACATTAAATGAAGCAAACTGAAAATCGTACAGGAAGCAATTATAAGTGTAAGCCCCCCAAAATGGGCTTACCTGCAGAGCGGCCAGGGAAAAAGAACATGAATGGAGAGAAGGGGAACAAAGGAGAGAGGACTGAGAGGAGGGGAGCCGAGAGCTGGGAGAAAAAGACAAACAAACTGGGACCAAGAGAAAAGGCAGTTACAAAGGCTGCCTGCTGGGCTGTAGGCTCTCTGGCTACCCCCCCCCCCCAAAAAAAAAGGCAAGAGCAGGAGGAAGACTGCAGCTGCTGCAGGGAAGGAGACCAGGAGGCTTCCCTGAGGGAACTGGACTGACTGGACTGGAAGGGACAGTTAAAGTGAGCCTCGGGCTTTGGGGGCTGCTCCTCGCAGGGGTCCTTGAATTCCAGCCAGGGGAGAGCCCTGGAAGCTGAGTGACCACTAGCCCAGGTCTGGCTGAGAGGAAGCTGATCCACCCTGCGTCTTCAGTGTGAATCCACTGCTGCAGTAGAGACCAGAGAGATAGAAGGATGAACAGGCCTGCCTGGTGAATATTGTATACAAAGGCCCTCGGGGCACAGCTGGAAAGGCCTGGCAGGTGAAGAACAGTGCCTCCTCCACCCTCTGTGCATATCCTTGAATCAGGAAGACCATCCTCCTCCTGGGGAAGCCGTGAGTTCCCCGAGCTGCAGCTCTGGAGAGTCTTTGTTTACGTCAGCTAGGAGGGTTGGGGAACAGCCCCACTCTCAATGACAGACTGATTTTCTTTGAACCTGTGTTGCTCTGCAAGGGCCCCAATGAGAAACTGGCCTGCAACTGAGCACTGGGATTGTTCTGGGTGCACCCAGGGGAGGGGGGGAGCTCATACTAGGTTGTGTGCCTGATTTTATGGAGGCTCAAGAGGGTAGCCCTCACCTCTTCTGTCTTAGATCATTTTAAGTAAAGAGGGATTATTGTTTGCCATCTTACATAAGTCTTTGTGCTTTGCGCTTTGTTATCATTATTGCGGGGTGGGAGTGTTGATCTAACTGTGCCAGAGGGGTCAGTCACTAAGGGGATATATCATTGTTCCTGGGGGGTGGTAACCTTTCTTGTCCACAGGAGGCTGTACCCTTGCCCCAAGTGGAGGCACCAAGTCACCACTGGAGATCCAGCTAGGACTCAGGCCTGGCCCCTCGGGGAGGTACGTTGAGGACCCTGAGGGCTCCAGGGCAGCCCAGGTGAGTGAGACAAGAGGGGCTGTCACGTAAGAAAAATACAGGTTCTGTAGATTTATTGATCTGTTGTAAAAATGCCAAATTCTAGGAAATTCTTTGTTTTCATCAGTGTGCAGGTAGTCCAAATTCTGGAATGTTACCGGGTTTTCCAGTAAAACCCCAAAACCAGTGGCCTTGAATATTACCCTTAATATTTTGAAATATTTAATTAACACTAGAAGATTGTTCTTATTTTATGATGTACCTCACCCCCTTGGTTCATAAACAGCATGTCCCTAGACAAAAGGGTATTGTTCTACTTAGCAAACCACACAGTGTTAGACGCCAGAGCCAGCTACGTCAAATGATTTTTCAGATTTCTGCAGAAACATTACTGTTGACATGAGCAGGCGTGAACATCTCATAAGATTACAAAGATATTAAAATTGCTGCACACGCCAGTCTTTATTACTAAAGACAGTTGCACAGAAACAGATTCTTTGACCCTTAGACTTTACCTGCTTCTGTTGCTTTCTTGCTCTGAGGTCGCAATCATGTGCTTGTGATATCAGAATCATGTCCCTGGCAACAGGCTGTGATGACAGATGCAGTGGATAATGATTTTACAGCAGGCATAAGCGACATGAACAGATGACATCTAAAGGAAAAAGTGCATGCCCTCAGTAAGAAAGAATGGAAGGTCCTGAAACTAACATTTTACAGAAATTCTGAGTTCTACTGCTGTAAATGTGATTTTTTTGCTGGAAACCAGAAAATGTCCAGGCCAGGCCACAGTGTTCTCAGGCCCTTCCCCATAGCCAGAGCAGGGACAGATAAATATTAGAACACAAAAACAGCCATGCAGAAGCTGAAGGCCGTAATCAGTGCTTTACACAGTACGTACGTTGTCCAAAGCTTATTAATGAAATGTATTATTTTCATGTACAGTTAACTGCATGTGTATAAGGTATCGTAAAAGGAGATCCTAAACACCTCCTAGAAACCTTATTCATATTGTCTCCTCTTCTTAGCATATTTAATTCAGTTCTTTCTTTCTTTCTTTCTTTCTTTCTTTCTTTCTTTCTTTCTTTCTTTCTTTCTTTCTTTCTTTCTTTCTTTCTTTCTTTCTTTCTTTCTCCCTCCTTTTCCTTCCTTCCTCCCTCCCTCTCTCTCTTTCTTTCTTTTTTCTCACTTAGCCCAGGCTTGTTTACATGTTTGACTTGTGTGTGTGTGTGTTGGGGGGAGGGGTTGCAGCCAGGACCAGTAGAATCAATGAAGTGATACAAATATGTAACAATTCAGTGTAGGAGTACTATACAAAAGAAAAAGTATGATACAATCCCAATCTAAATTGGAAGGAGGGGGGGTAGAAAGGAGGACAGTAAGAATGTGGCTGGGGCTGGCCGTCCTGTTGTCACAGGGGCAGAGCGCCGACCTGCAATAATGGACCTGGGAACTTGGAGGACTGGCCGGGGGAGAAGGATTGAGTGTCTGAGGACTGCTCTCCTTCTCTGGGGGGAAGGTGGGGAGTGTGTCGGTGTTACACAGACACCTAGCGGAGGCTAGGTGTACTGCCTACGCTGACATCAACATGTTCTGAGGGCGGGGTGGACGCTGGTCATCATTGCACATCTCCGCCCTCACAAAAAAAAACTAATGCCTAATAAAAAAGATACTTCAGGGTGTGGGTTGTTGATTGATAAGAGCACTACCCAGCTGCTGTAGTCACTCGGCCCAAGCGCCTTGTGCCAAACAACGCACCTGGGGCGTGCTCTTATTAATCAACAACCCACACCCCGTCATGTCTTATTGCTTTCATATTAAGTGACACTCTTTTGATTTTAGGCTCATCAATATATAGGCTCCGCAATCAAAATATCAAAGAATTGACTTGCTAAAATTAATCCAGACACATTTATTTACCTCTTGGTAGATCCTATTTTTTTGGGGGGGGAGTGATTTTAATTGTAGTAAGTTTATTTCTGATCAGGGCTTACAAGCAGGCAAAATTTATTGCGTTGATAACTTTTTCAATTTGCTGATAACAGATTGACCTAAATGACGTATTGTGTCATGATGGATCCAAAGGCCAACGTACATTTTTTAAGGGTGTGAAGTCTGATTGGAATGACTGTTGGTTTCTGGCACCTACTGTACCTATTAGGAGTGCACAGGTCATACTGGTGGCCTTCTCAGTCCATGGTTTACTTGCAGATAACATTTCCAACTTTTCAGAGACAGCTAGAGGGAAAGCATATTAGAGGTTGAATTATAGCTTGCTGAGTAATCCTCTTGCAGCTGAAGGTAAGAAATTTGGTATGTTTCTTACATGATTCTCTACCTGAGTGGTGGGAAAACACAAAAATGGACATTAAAGAACATTTTGTTACAATGTGCAGACTACAGGGACAGGAAAGAAAATTAAAAATACAGAGATTTAAGATCACAATGTTATACCCTATTACCCTTACAAAATGAAGGGGTGGGGGATTATACAGATCAATTGGCAAAGTTAAAAACTGAACTAACACAAATCCAGTATGATAGGATGAAATCCTTGGAAAATTAACAACATTTTGGTACACAGGGAACAAAAGAACACACCAATATTTTTGAAAGCTGTGCGACCCAGAGAAATAATAAAAATATTCAGTCCCTTAAAACAGAAGATGGGAAAAGTGTGACCACACAAAATGATATTTTAAGGGAAGTAGAATTATATGGTAGAACTCTATATGACAGAGTATTACTGAGCGGCTCAATATGAGCGACTCAATAATCCTGTTTCTACTTTCAGTGAATGGCACAAAATATTGAGCGATCCTGTATAGCAAATGTAGCAGGGAGTTATACTCGCTATAGCAGGAAAAAGGGAGGCTTTTGGCCAAGCCCTGCTGAGCTGGTTGTTTGGTATAGTGGCTAGAGCCACCAACTACGAAACCAGTGGATCTGGGTTTGGGTCCTGGTACAGCATACATTTTTTTTACTGCCTTTTTTTTTTCATTGCTTCTAAGTCTGCCCCCTCTGGAGTCGATAATCAATTAGTCGGAGGGAGTGAGGGGCTTGCCCCCCAAAGTGCAGGGGCATAGCCCCCCAAATTAGAAATAATTTTGTACTGTTTTGCAGTGAGAAGGGTAGTGACCATCACTGTTTGTGGTGGTCGATGTTATTTCGGGTATCCTTTTGACATCTGGTGGATTTTCGTTTGAGGTTTGTGTTCCGCGACATAAGGGAATCACCCTTATCACATAAAATCAAATTATACTTGTCAAAAATGTTCCAAATGTCCGAGTTGCCATTAGAAGGGATGGATGATTGGTTAAAAACCTGTAATTTGAAACAAATTCCAACCCATGCAAAACAGGACTTAATAAACCAGGTTATAAAGCAAGAGCTATCTTGCCTAATCACAAATTTAGCACTGGGAAAGGTACCCGGATGTGATGGGCTACCAAATGAGATTTATAAAATTAATTTTCCTGTGTTAAAACCTGAAAAAACATTATTACTTAATGAAATGTTGCAACAGAAACAGTTACCCATTAGTATGTATAAAGGATTGGTCATTTTGTTATATAACTCAAGTGACAAACAACAATTATCTAACTGAAGGCCAGTAACTCTATTAAATGCAGATTTTAAGATATTAATGAAATTACTAAGTAATCATTTAACATTAGTTTTAGATGATGTTATACATCCCTCTCAAGCATGTGCCATCCCTCGTAGATGGATAGGAGATACTTTAATTTTATTAAGGGAAATATTAGAAAAAGGAAACAACAAAGAATTGTCTGGGCTGTTAATAAGAATTGACCAAATAAAAGGCTTTTGATAGGGTGTCCCACCAATATCTCTGGAAATGCCTTGTAGCATATGGTACACCCATAGTACTTGTGGAATGGGTTGTCCTATGTTACAAACACGCAAGGAGTAGTCCATATATCAATGGATGGGTGGGGAAGGAATGCCCCACAACTGGATAAGTTAGACAAGGGTGCCCTTTGAGCCCTATTCTTTACATTCTGTCTTTAAATTCATTGTTACAAAAAACTAAACTATTCTGAGGATATTGTGGGCCTCTCAGTACATAGTGAGGATTTAGAAATAAAAACAGCTGCTTATGCAGACAACCTATGTTTAATAGTGGCAGATGTTTACTCAGCCACACAAGCGAACAATATAATGAGGGAATTTATTCCAACGACAGGTTAATAAATTAACTATGGGAAAGGTTCTTGCCTACCGATAGGGGATTTACCATTAGATAATACTGAGATAATAGGGGTCCCAGTTGTTTCTAGTTTCTGTAAAATTCTGGGTGTTTATTTTGGTCCAGGGGACTTGACATATTACAACTGGGATTTAATGTTAAAAGCAGTTGGTAACAAAGTTAAACAATGGAACCGTTGGCATATGGCAAAAAAGAAACAAATGTATACGATAAAAACATTTCTACTTTCCAAGTTTTTACATTTAAGTATTATTTATTCCATTCCCAAACAACTAGAAACAACACTATACAGTTATTGTTTTTTCTGGCATATGGGGGTAGCCGGCTAAACCCAGTTAAAAGAAGAATAACATATTTGGAGCCAAAATAGGGTGGTTTAGGTACTTTTTTTCTTTTGTAGTTTTTTATTCGCTAATATAAAACTTCTGTTAACTACATCACAGACCCTGTGGATTCCCTGGGTTAAGGGTCAAGTAGACGCTTGGATGGAGGCATGGCCACAGGAGGCCCCTTTGCCTGGACAAAAATCATTCTTAGGTCTGTCAGGATATTTCCAGATCTGTTTTGGTAAACTAAAGCTATGGTTAGTATCAAAACATCTGTTTTTTCACTGTCTCAAAAAGGGTTGTATAAGAAATTATTAACGGAATTCTGTCTAGAAATCCCACATTTTGGGTACAGAACTATAGCTGAACAGAATTTAATTGGGAGAATGTTAACCAATGATAGGATACCAGAGCATATGTGGGATGTGTTATGGTTTTGCACACATGGCAAGTTAAATGTGAAAAATAACCTTAAGTACAAAGGGTTGGAAGAAAGATACTGCCTCAGAACCACATATAGAGACTTTGTAAACTATGAAACACCTGTATTTTACTTGCCCTTATACAGTACAGTTTTGGACATTAGTGAATCAAAAGTGGAAGGGCTGTCCTTTTAGAGTTTTGACTCCGGAGAGTCTATTTTTAGGTGTCTTTCCTTTGTCTTGGAATAAATACAATAGAGACATGATGAATAATATTTTATTAAGTTTTAAGTACCACATATGAATTACTAGATGTAAGCTTTCATTACAGCAAATAGAACTTTCACAAATACATCTATTTTGTATTATACAATCACCAGAACCAGGGCAAGCTGGGGAGATTGGGAGAGCCGTCGAGGTAAGCCCGGCATTGGGCGTGTTGCAGAGGGGCACTGGAGGTGCTGTCACCTATCCAAGGGCAGGGGATTTTTCTTGTTTTAGTTTCCCCTGGAGTGCGGACATGCAATGACATCCATGCGATCAAGTCGCTGACATCCGCCGCCACTCCGTCCTCTTGTATGGCTCAGCACCATCAGTACCCCTGGTCTCCACCAGAGGTCACTGGTATGCCAAGTAAGCCTCCACATCCCACCCCGGGAGAGGACAGCAGTCCTCTGGATGCTCCATCCTCTCCCTGCCCTGCCACCCCCCCCAGCCACCCTGGTCCATTCTCGAACCCGGATTGCCGGTGTGGCACGAGGTGTGGCATCCAGCACCTCAACCCTCAGTGCCACCAGGCCAGTTGAGTGACTCACATTTGAGCAACTCAGTCTGCACACACACAGGGATAGCTACCATGGGGGAATAGCAAGGGTAGTGAATAGCTACTGTGGAAGGACTTAATAGCGAGGACAAATGACTGAGGAGAGGAGTTAATGTGGACTAAATGGAGGAACTTCTTTTGCTACTGCTGTTCTGTCTACCTGGTGTGGTGGATAGGGTCACCACCTGCTGTGCTCATGGATCCGGGGTCAGGACTGCCTGTAGGTAACTTTTGGGGTGAGCTGTTGTGGCTGATAGAAATATATTATTTTTTAACTTGCCCCCAGCACCGGTATCCCCCTGGGAACTGTAGCCCCCCCCCCATGTATCATTCTTTCCCCAGTGTCCGCGCCCCGGAGTTGATTATATATATAGATGGAGGTGCAGGGGCATGGCCCCCCCACATTAAATATAAAGGTAAATAAGCCCCCTGTTTGCAAATGTTTTGCTGTCACTGTCTTCACGTTTGAGGTGGTGTGTTGATCATCATGTGTGGTTTCGGTGAAATATAGTCACTGTAGTGTTAGTTGCTGAAATATTTTTGCCATTATGACATGAAACCGGCTTGGATGGTCCTGGTTTTCAACAGTATTCTGTATTGTTGAACACCCATTGTTAACATACAGTGTGTTTTCCTGTGACTGCAGTTAGCTAGTACACATCAGATACTGCTTCCTGACCTTATGGTAAGATAGGTATACAAAAACAGCTAAGAATACTTATGAAAACCTGGTATGAGTTGAGCTATAATACAAGGAGCATGCCTTTTAGTATTTCAGATTAAAAAAAAAAAAGGTTAAGGCAGACTAAAATTCTGGAAAGAAGGGTGTAATAAGGGGCAAGCTAAAATGGAAGAAAAAAGAATAGGTCAAAATGTTCACCATAACATACACTACTGCTTTAAATATGCCATAATCGGCAACAATTAATCACTGGTATTTTTATGTGATGTTATGACAAAACAACGTTTAGGTTTCTTGTTATTTTCAGCCACACGTCACACATAGCTGAGTTCCAAGGTTTCTTTTTTGTACATGTTCAATATAATGGTTGTAGTGAGCAATGTTCATTGTTGTTTACAGGCCCATTAGTATGCAGTATCACTACAGTACCTCAATACTGTATTCAATGATGCTTTACCACAACCTCTATACTGAAAGAAAATTGTGTACGGTTTGGTCTTTATGCATTCCAGAGAAATCAAACCATGTTGATTTTACCATAAAATGCTTGTGCATAGGCCGGCCTGTCGGCGCAGCGGTAGCTCTACCGCTTACGCCGCCAGTGACTCGTGTTCAGGAACAAGCCCAGGAGCTGGAGGGCTGGCTGGGGGGGAAAGAAGTTGAGCATCCAAGGGGCAGCTCACCTTCGGGAGGGAAGGGGGATGTTAGCTCGGAGCTTGACTGACCCCAGGCAGAGGCCTGGGGTACAGCAAGTACCCTGCCACGTACAGAGGGAAAGGCGTAGTGGACATCGGCAAGTATGCCTTGATGTTGGGGTGCATGCCATGCCCAGAACATGGAAAAGTAGCTCCCTAGGCTCCTAGAAGATGGAGCACCTCAGCCCAGACCCACGGCTCCCTTGCCTGTCTCTGTCTAGTGTCCTGACAGATGGTAAGAAGCTCAGGGATGTACAGCCCCCACCTCATCCCCACCTGGGGGGCACTCCACGGCACATGGAGGGACTACCGTGGGCTCCAGGAAAGGTGAGGCAGGGCAGACGCAATTGGTGACTCCCGAGGTGGCGGAGCTTAGGGAGCGGGGGAAGGGGCATAAACAGAAAGTTCAAAAAAAAAATGCTTGTGCGTTTAATTTACTGTGACGCCACTTTGCTAGCTTGTTCCGGTTGCTGTTTGGATGTACTTACCATTAGAGTTCATTTTTCCTGTGTATAGTTTAGCCTGCAAGTAACTATTCTTGCTGGACTAAGTAACCTGTTGATTACCACTATCCCCCACCCCGGATCCCCATGAAAACAAGATGCTGCATCTCATAGAGTTATCTCAGTTGGAGTCATTTCAAATAAGTAAATAAATGGGGACACGGAGTGACTGAGAATATACCAGTTATGCTGTGCTTATATTGCTTTTGTTTCTATATCCATGTTAATTCTTTTGCCTGTATTTTTCAATCCCATTGTGACTCTGCTCCTCTTTGTCATACTGTGCATCAAACCATTGTCTAGTGTGTATTCTGTATGTTTTTGGTTTTGGGAGAGCACCTTGTAAATAAGCATTGCTCATTTGAGCCTGTTACGAGTAAAACAAAAAAATGCAAAGAACAAGATGCCCTAGTAAAAACACAGTGGCTGGCTCCCACTGGGCCTCCTAGCCCAGACTCTCCAACAGGTAATAAGCCTTCTTGGCCACTTAGATAACAATTAAGAAACAAAGTAATCAATCCAGCAATTTAAGCTGTGCCCGTCAGGAGGTGCCTATGCCAAGTCTTTTACTGGTTGCTGCTTGAGTCACAGTCAGAGTGCTGTACTGTGTGCAGTTTATTTATTTAGTTTTTGTTTACCGGGTAGGTGAACTAGTCATAGCAAATGACTATTTTTAGGCACGACCCGGGAGGGTACAGAGCAAACAACAGGAAACAAATGACAGTTCATACAAACTGCAGTACACAGTAGACAATAACATATCAAATAAGCAGTTTGGGAGCAGGACCAGTACAGGTTAGAAACAATACAGAAGAGGGCAACAAAAATGATTAAAGGAGTTCTACTGGCAGAGTTGATGCCCTGACCGCTGTACAGATCGGGGCTTCAACTCTCCGATCCCCACCCCCCGGAAGCACCATTACAAATAATTAGATTTTTACTTTATCACTCATGAAATTTGAAATAAGCTCTGATGACCCCAGCATTTTGAAGATGGTGCTGTGGAACCCCCCGGGATCGTGCTGGTAATATCGCGAGATGATGATGCAGCATTACCTTTGCCATAATATTGTCCCTATGTACGGAAATAAAACTAAGTGTATATGTCAGATACCAAGCTCCATTTTTTACTTAATTTGCCTAAATCCCATGTGTATGGCTGCATGTCTGATGGCTTATTTGATGATATTGTATCTACGTACCCATGGTACCTACCCATGTCTATCTGATTTCTGCCTTGTTGTGTATTTCATTTTTTTATGTTATTTACTACTGAACTGTTTTTTGCTTCCTTGAACTCACCTATTTGTAATTTCTGCTACTGTGCCATCTCTCTTGTTACCTTTAAGTTATTTTCTCTGCTAGTTCTACTCATGCCTTGTGACCCTGGTCATGCCTGTAAACGGTCCGCTGGATCAGTGCACCTACCCAGTTATCAAAGTCATAAATAAATAAATAAACAATTGATGCTATTTTTCTAACCCACGTTATAAGGAAAGTTATAAACTTTGTCAGAGAACAGGACTAAACCACTGAAATTTCATTTCATTTTTTGGGTCGCACCTGGAATTGAGCCTTGGCTCAGTCTGCTTTTCCCGGTTACCAAATGTTTAAATAAATAAATAAATAAATTTGCAACTGAATCAGAAACTGGATGAAAAATGAAAAAATATTAAACCATGTGTGTCTGAATTAGAATGACATATGTGGTGTATTTACTGCCTATCTTCTATTAAGTACTATTGTATCACTGTCTTTCCTTATTGTTTAATTTTGTACTTTGAAAAAATAATTACATTTTGTTTATAAAGATTATTATGGTTTAATGCATATGTATCTGTTTAAAAAGTTAATAAACAGTTAAGCTAAATGGCAAAGATGAAAATTTAATCATCTCCCATCTTGTGCATGCATGCAGATATCGCTTAAAGGTAGAGGACCCGCTATCCGACATCGATCGCCAAACGGTGTGGTTTAATATCACGATGTGTGGGGAGCCAGAAAAATCAGTTACTCAGGTGGTAAACTTCAGGGGGGTGGACTTTGGGAGGATGCATGAAGTATTGAAAGAGAAACTGAAGGGCATAAGGCGTGAGATGGACGTGGAGCTGAAATGGGATATTATTAAATGGGGGTTACAGAGGCAACAGAAGCCTGCACCAAGGCACAGAGTAAGAAAACCATGCTGGTTGAACAGCAAGGTTGTAGAGGTGGTGAGGGCAAAATGAGTGACTCACTAGAGGTTTAGGAGGACAGGGAAGGAAGTGGACAGGGAGGAATATGCAAGATGGCTCAGGGAGGTGACCAGAAAAGTGAGAGAAGCCAAGGCCCAGAGGGAGCTGAGATTAGCGCAGGGAATTAATGGGGGTGAGAAAGACTTTTCAGATACATCAAGGAGAAAAGAAAGTGCAAGGAGACAATAGTGAGGATAAAAAGGGGTGGGGAGTGGACGTAAAAGGGGAGGAGCAGGCAGAATCACTGAATGAATACTTTGGTCAGTGTTCACGGAAGAAAAGGGGACAGCTACCAGCATGGGCTGGGAGGGTGGGAACAGGGGAGAGGAGGCGACAGATGGAAGAATTGAGGCAGGAGTCCTAGAGGGACTGAGGACACTGAAGGTAGACAAGGCACCAGGGCCAGATGGTATCCACCCCAGGGGTGCTGAGGGAGATGGCGGAGGTGTTGGTGGGCCTGGCAGATCTGTACAGCACCTCCCTGGAGTCAGGATGTGTGTCACTGGACTGGAGGATAGCACATGTAGTGCCATTACATAAGAGCGGGCCAAGGGATGAACCGGGCAGTTATTGTCCGGTAAGTCTCACATCCATAGTGTGCAAACTCATGGAAACGATACTGAAGGAAAGACTGATGTCGAACCTGGAGGACAATGGCCTCCAGGATGTGAGGCAGCATGGGTTTGTTTCAGGGAAGTCTTATCAAACCAACCTAATACAATATTATGACTGGGTGACATGTGAACTGGATAAGGGTCATGTGGTGGATGTTTTTTACTTGGATTTCAGCAAGGCCTTCGATTCGGTGCCTCATGCGTGGCTTGGGGGGAAGCTAACTGGTGTAGGAGTAGGGGCCAAAATGATGAACTGGATTACAAGCTGGCTGAATGGGAGGCTGCAGCGGGTGGTGGTGAGAGGGGAGCTCTCAACTCCAAGGCCAGTGATGAGTAGGGTGCCACAGGGCTCTGTGTTGGGGCCAGTATTGTTTGGGCTCTTCATATCAGACATTGCACATGGGGTGGTGAGCAAGGTAAGTCTGTTTGCTGATGACACCAAAATTGGAGCAGTGATGGATGGAGAGGAAGGGTGGAAACAGCTGCAGGGGGACCTAAGCAAGCTAGAGGAGTGGTCAGAGAGGTGGCAGATGGGGTTCAATGCAAAGAAGTGTAAGGTTATGCACTTTGGGGTGAAGAACCCAAGGAGAGAATACTGGCTGGGGGGGTTAAGCTGGGGATCCCTGAGGAGGAGAAGGACCTTGGGGTAATGATAACGGGGACCATGAACAACACTGCCCAGAGCAGGAGAGCAGCTGCGAAAGCGAACAAAATGCTGGGGTGCATAGTGAGGGGGTTTTCGTCCAGGTGAAGTGAGGTGATCTTGCCCCTCTACAGATCGTTGGTAAGGCCACACTTAAGAGTATTGTGTGAAGTTTTGGAGGCCATACCTAAAGCATGATATCAGGCTGCCGGAGGGGGTGCAGAGGAGGGCAACAAAGATGATATGTGGAATGGAGGGGAGAGACTATGACAGCAGGCTGGGAGACCTCAATATGTACACCCTGGAGGATAGATGGGACAGGGGGGACATGATAGAGGCATTCAAGTATCTGAGGGGAATCAATAAGGATGGGGCAGATGGGGTCTTTAAGTTAAGGAAGGGGAGGGTCACCAAGGGCATGGGCTAAGAATGGAGGGGGGAAGATTTAGGAAGGAAATGAGGAGCCACTAGTTCACAGAGAGGGTGGTAGCAAAATGGAACGCCCTACCAGAATGGGTGGTATCGTGTAAATCTGTGAACAGCTTCAAAAGGGCATGGGGCAGGGAACGGGAGAGTGAGGGTGGGGTGGCAGGGATGACAAAAGGGAGGGGGTTGGGGCAGCTGCAAACTCGAGCAGACTTCGATAAACTGGGTGGTCTGTTTCTGCTGGCACGTTCTTATGTTCGTATGTACTAGTTAGTGACATGTTATATTGCTGGTGGCCTTATGACATCAGAACTGCACCACCTCTGAAATTCCAGTTTAACCACTGGGTACAAATGAAGGGAGGGGTCTATGAGCCCTCCTGATAACCTCTTGACTTGCTCTGCTCCATCCCCTCAAGCTGTGTCCAATAGGAAGCAACAGCAGGTGGGTTCACTGGAAGAAAAAACATCCAGAGGACCCCAGGCAGATGAAGCCCTCTGCCCGCCATGCAAATTCAGGGCCCTACTGGGGCATATCAAGACTGCTACATGGCTTTGAGGAACCAGTCATCTGGGACTTGGGTGGAGGATCAGGGATGGACACTGAGTAGAGGCTGGCTGTGCATAGGCAGTCGTAGGTGGTACTGCAGTAGGATAAGGGCTTGGTAGACAGAAGGAGGACCTGGATGTAATCTGTAACGTGAAATAATAAGTATAAAAATATTATGGTCAGATAACTCCTTCAAGTGATGAAAGAATCTCAACTTATGGCACATTAGAGCTTGTAGGACTTATACAGAAATGCAGAATTTGTCAGCAGGTAAGGACTGCTTGACCCACCCAGTCTACCCAGTTTGTCCCTGCCTATACTGTCACCGCAGACCCTACCTGATCTCCAACTATTCCCATCCCCGGCTTTCTTACTAAGACTCCTCTTCCTATCCCATGCATGCCTGAAGCCCTCCACTGTTTCCCCTCCCACCATCTCCATTGGCAGGCTGGTCCAGGCATCCACCACTCTATCAGTGAAGAAGTACTTCCTCACATCCCTCCTAAATTTCCCCTATCCAGCTTTGTTGTCCTTGTGCACCTTTTCTTCTGAAAAATACTCCCTTCCTGCACCATGTTTACCCCTGTGAGGTACTTATAGGTCTCTGTCTTGTCCCCCCCCCCTTATTTTTTTTAATTATTTTATTTTTCCTCCGGGAGCCTGACAGGCAGCTCCGCCCCCGCCGGGAGGCTCACTCGGCCCCACCGCTCCCCACCGACCTCCTGGTGATCCCCATTTGTTACCCCCGTGACAGTGCCGAGGCAAGAGGCATTGACTTCCCTCCCGGAGACCACATCCAGATTCTGGGAGGGGCTGGGCAGCCACTAGTGGGTACTCATGGAGCCTGTCGGCCCATTTTCCTGCTCAATTTTTCTCCCTCTCACCTCCCTACTGATGTGATACATCGGCAACTTGCCTCTCCGATCCGCATTGCCTCCAGCCACCGCTAGGGGCGATCAATGAGTGGGCCGGCAGTCCCTCCCTCCCTCCCTGAGAGAGCAGTCCCCCGGATGCTCGATCACCTCTCTCCACTGCAGACTCCCAGTGCCTCGGTCTTGTTCCCGAACCCAGGTCGTTGACGTGGCACAAGATGTAGTGTCCAGCGCCTCAACCCTCAGGGCCACTGGACCGGATGTCCCCCCTGATTTAATATATAAATCTGCTGGAGTTCCAAGCAACAGGACTCTATCAGTAATGTTTTACAGTAAGCAGTATCCAACCAGAGTGTGATACCCTGGAGACAGAACTTTATGCTAATTTTAGAACTTAGAATACAAGTTTAAAGGCAGCACAGTGGCACAGAGGGCTGAGGCACTATGTGCCTTACCTCCTACCATGCCATTGATCTGAGTTTGAGAATGAGCTTGGGTTGCCAGGAGTTGGCCAGGTGGGAGGATTGAGCATCTACCAAATAGCTCTCTTCTTCTGGGGTGGGGAGGCATACCATCTCGATAGTTAGCTGCCACCTGGTGGAGGCTGGGTGGTAGTACCGGAAACTAGAGTGGCATAAAAGGGTGGGGCCGCAGTTCTGCAGCATGTGTGTGTGTGCCTCCACGTGCACATGTTTATGTGCCACCGTGGCTGGGGAACATGGGGAGGAAACGGAAAAGGGTTCATGCAGGCTAAAAAAAGCTCTGCCCGCCTACTCCTGTCTCTGCATCACCACCTGGACCACTGATCTCACTTCGAGATGCAAGGCTGGGGGAAGGACATCCCTTCCCTTCCTGGCCCCACCACGGGGAACAATCTGTTGGGGAATATGTGCCAGGTGAGTCCGGGGAGGTTGATGCCAGGTGTGTTGGTGGGGGGGCAGGGCTGAGAAGGTCGTTTGCATTAAACATGGGAGAAAAACCTTTATAGCAAAGAGGAAAAAAATACAAGCTCAGACTCTGCACTGTGGTCACTCACCCCCCTACTGTTCTAATGTCAGATTAGTTTTTCCACCTGAAGAGAGCAGTCACCCTGAAGTACAGCCCCAGCATTCTTTTCTTCATTTTGTTTTTGTTTTTTTATTAGTTTAACTTTCTCAGGTAAGTTTTGGATGACTCTGTGTTACATAGGTGTTTTAAGATATTCTGTGTGTGTAATTTGTGGTTTCTCCAGTTCTGAACTGGTTTCAGAAACTGGAGAAGGCTGCTCTGCATTGTGGTTCCTGCCTGAAGGGAACCCACCGTATTTGGTAAAATTTAAATAAAATCAGAGTTTTACGAGTATTTATGCAGTTTTTACTCAGTTTAACACCCTGTTCCCATTTTTTTAGGAACCAACCCATTTCTTGATTTGAAATATTTGTGACTGGAACTGAAAAACATTATTTTAAGCAGGTCTCTCAGTGCCTATCATGCCTGACATAAGAAAAAAGCGCACAGAGTCAGCAGGCCTCAAAGTTTTTATTTATTTATTGAAAGAATCAGAATTACAACCTTTGAGTCAAGGACTCCTTTGCAAAGGCTCCACATCAAAAATGAAAGAACATAACAGGGTACAAGAAAGACAAGAACAGAGCAATATTACAATGTTGAAAAGAGGACAAGTAACAAAATTCAAGGGCGGAGAGGTCCAGCCTGAGTCAGACAGCGAGCAGTAAGCAACAATAGTTACAGTATCAAAAGACAGTGATCAATAAACTACAGTCTGGTTCCAATTTCTGCAGGGTCAAGCGGTATGGGCAGACTCCAGGTCAAAGGGAAAGTGGGGGAGAGTTATGGGTAACTTGCGTCTGCATTGCAGATAGAAACTAGGTGCAGTCGCAGCAGGAGTGGGAGAGAATTTCCAAGTGGAGTCAGGATTTAAATGGGTCTAGACGCTGTTCCAGAGAGACAGCAGGAGGAAGTTCATTAAACCAGAGGGGGGTAAAATTTGTTTTCAGCTTCTGCCAAACAGGGACTTACACATATAAAAATGCATTTGTTTAGCATGTTTTGTCCTCTAAGGACTTTTATTTTTCATTCTTGTCAATCCATAATATACTGTGTAAATACAATAGCCTTTGATTTATCATAATACACTGCTGGTGATGAAGGTGTTGTTGTGAACTTCTGAAGTAGAGTGTTGTCATGAGGTATACCTTCTGCTTTTGTGGCGCTTAGTCTCAAAATGAGAAAGAAATGCAGGTGGCGCTGTATGACCTCATACAACACAAGCAATAGTTTTGTTCCATTGACAGTCACTGTGCAGCTCCTTTGTCAGTAGTCCGCGGGGATGCCTGCAAAGCAAACTACAAGTCTGGTGCAGGGAGTGTTGCCAAGCTGGTGCTTTGTGAGTTGCTCACAGGGTCACTCAGGAAGCAAGTTACAGGTCAAGCGCTCTTGCTACAGACAATCTTTTAGATATCTTTTTCAAAAAGTAAGGAAATGAATTGCAAAAGACAAAGTTAATGCATCTGTTAGGGTTGAAATGCAAAGCAGACAAAGTAAGGAAGTGAAAAATTAGGGGTCAGGGTCTCATGAGCCTTAGCAAACCTGTGGTGTGGTGTTTCTCTGGGTTTTTGACCCTAATGTCTTCTCCTCCCCTAGTCCCTATGCTTATGACCCGAGGCCATGCTAAAGGTCTGGGGTTGTGCCCCACGAGTCTGCCGCTTCAATCTACTGGTCTGGGGCTCATCTGAAGAAACTGATGCCCATAGGTTTTTGAGATTAACCCCCAAACACATTTTGGGTCAGATTTACCAGCTGGCACTTACTTGGTTGTGGGGGGTTGGCCACAAAAAGTAAGAACATTAATTGTGACACAGTGTTAGCGTTGCCCTTATATCATCGCTCCCAAAAGCTCCGTATAAAGTCAGAACCATCCACTGTTTAATCTGATACAGAATAGCCAACCAGATAAAAATGAATTATATGAACACTACCTTTGTACAACATGCACTGACAAAGCAAATAACACAGAAATGTTGGCATAGAGGGTGCTGATATTAGGGTAAAGGTACTGCATTGCATGATCGTTCAAACCCTGAGGCACACCACGCTACCAGTTCATCAACGTTCTAGGACCTTATTAACCTAATCTTTCATTTCTCTACTTTATATGCTTTGTGCTTCAATCCTAATAGTTCCGTTAATGTAGTTTTTCTCAGTAATACATATAATTTACAGTTATTTGGACTCCTGACCTCTTCATGACTCCTTACAAGTGGAGCTGTTCACTGAGCTTTGTTTGTAAGTATATTGACCCAGGAAGACCCATCTGACAGCCTATATCTCATCTGTTTTGATGGTCCTGCTTCAACCCAAATGTTACAGCCTTGGGTTCTGAGGCACAGGGTGCAGTGTGAGCTTTAGTAGCCATGGGGGTCCATTGCAACCCTGTCTTCAAACAAAGCTTCGGATGGCCCAGTTGCATGGCAGCAGCGAACTGCACCACCACTTGACTGGCTGGGGTTCACAGATGAGACACCAGAATGTCATGCTGGAGCCGGCTGGGAGTGAGGCAAACCACAAAGGGGAAGCACTTGGCACCCAAGCAGGGAGGGTGTCACTCAGACGGGGTAACTTGAACCCTCTGCTGGCTGAACATGCAGTGGCTTTTGTAGTTGTGAAGGCAGGTGCTTACCCACCCACCCTCACTGCCAGGGGAAGGGGAACTGTGGCTTCCTCACTGGTGGAATGAGGGACCTGCAGAGCCAGGAGAAGAAAAAAAGAAAAAAAAGAATGATAGAGACTGAGCCCAGTCCCCCTTCCAATTTCTGGTAAATGGCAATGTTTCATGAACTAACAAGCTCTCTTCAGAGCGAATGGCTGGGCCTCTGTGGGCTGTTGTGGTTCCAGCATTGACACAGTGGTCTAGTGACTTTCTTTAGGTCAGACAGTGAGCTTGTAGTTGTGAAATTTAAGCCTGTGATCTCCTGTACCACAGTTCAGCACTCTAAATAACCACAAGACCACACTACCCTCCTTACAGAAAAGAGCAATGAAAAATAAACAATGAGAATGGAAGAAGCATGTGTTGTTGTTTTTTTCTGGTTCTGTGGTATATTATTCAGGCCATTACAATGTTACACAAAAACATGTACAGAATGAAACATATAAACATTTTCAATAAATAATTTTCAAAGTAAAATGCTTTCAAGTACTTATTATATCAATATATTAAAAATTGTATACCAATCCACTAATTATGGCAATATTTAAAAAAATACCTAAAAAGACTTGGGCAACGTAACAGTCCTAACCTGTCATTGGTTATGTGACCCTACGCATAGAGAATCATACAACATTGAAAAAAGTAATCAATTTAAATTGTCCATATTATTCTCCCCCTGTAATACTCATATATAAGTGGTTTAAAGAGCTACTGATGCCTCAAAGAAAACTCTGAAAAACATAATAATTCTGCTTGTATTCCACATACAGTATATTCTAGATTTCTCCTCCCATTATTTATTACTGAGAAAATGTGCATGAATACATGATTTTTTTATCTCTTACAGTTATTTTAAAATTAATCTGCCTCTATAGCTTACTCCCTATTTCAAGTCATAATGCTCTGTTGTGACCTCAGAATCTGTAGCCATGAGAGTAACTGTGATGTCACAAGCAGTGCATTATGACCTCAGGTAGGGAGACAGCAATAGAAATAGATGAACTCTTCAGGAGCAAAAATCCTGTTTTCATGCAAATGACCTCAGCAATAAATAATGGGGAGGAGAAATAAAGAACTAAAGTGTAATACAAGCTGAACTTTATGTAAATATTATGTTTTGTTAAAGTTCTCTTGAAGGCGTCAGCTGCTCTTTAAGAGACATAATCAAAACACCTATTGCTAAGATTAGCAATCCAAACTCAGTTATCCAATGTAACCAGCATAAAAAATTATATAAATAATAAGCACTTAATGACTGTATAGGAACATCTAATAGCATCTTGTCCTAAAAATCAGTTTTATTACTCCTAATCCAGGGCTAGCAAGCAATCAAGCTCTTTAAACTGTTTCTGTTAAGGGATTAATAGTCCAGCCCCCTTTGTCCTGTAAATTTAAGTGTGTTAATAAATAATAATTAATTCTGAACACTAAAAGGCGGACAAGGTGCATGGATGATTAAAAGTTGTTGAACAGAGATATAAGAATAAATGTTTAAGCCATTCATACAACATTTTACATAAAATATTTATAAGTTTCAGCTGAACAAAGCTGTGACTCGATCACACTCAGGAGTCCATTCATTTTTTTTTAAATTGAGTGTTCAAGGCTCCAGTAACTCAGGAGTCCGTAAATTAATATATGGGGCTAGAAGGCTCCGTTCGTGTCCAGGAGTCCATAAACTTGTCAGCAGATGCAAGTGGAGGTCAGAAAATGGCATTCAAATGACCTCCCTGTATTGCTACATCGGCATCTCCACACACACCTGGGGGGGGATCACTATGCACAAAGCACAAACAGAAACAGCAATACAAAAACAAAACAACAACAACATTATCCTTCCTAAAAAAGGGAAAAGAGGAGAACACATGCTACCAATAGCCAAGGCCACCAAGTGCAAGCCTTCTGGCTCTGGTAATCGCAACCACACAAGAAGCTTTAGTAAAAAAGTTTAAATACAGATTTCCCTACATAGTGCCAATATCCGGCTTTAATTTTAGCTTTTAATTTCTACGTCAGTTGTATATTAGCCGGACCAGTGGCAAGTATGTCAGACAATGGAAAAAATTCCTTGCACCAATAAAGTTAGCAGGCTTAGTAGGTAAAGTACTTGAGGTGCCTCTAGCCCACGGAGCACCTTCCAAATAATTTTTCTCCGTTTTGCCAGAGGTAAAGGAAATGAGTACCTGTGGGTGAACATCCCTTATGGCCTCCAGCCACATCCCTGTAAGGGATACCCGCATATAGGGGTTTTCATATATTTCTGATGCTCCAGAATGGGTCCATATCAAAAAAGGCCCAACTCAGTGCATCCAGCTTCAAATCGCAATCTTGAGACTCCATCTTGTCTTGTCAGTGAATTTCTTTTAAAGGGAATTACCCCCAGAACCAACTTCCACTGTTGTTAAAACAGTGTCTCTGTGCTGGCCCAGTAGTTCAGAGGGCTGAGGCGCTGGCACCTTACCTCACACTGCGCCGGTGACCTGGGTTCAGGAATGACCTTGGGTCACTGGGGCGCAGGCTGGGGGGGGCAGGATTGAGCCATGGCTCTCCCCTCCAAAGGGGTGGATGCCCACCCATCAGTAGTCCTGCTCCCACTGAGTGGAGGTCTGGTAGGTGGTACAGGTGGCAACAGAAAGTCAGGGGAAGGGCAGAAGGGGCCACTGGATCCTGGCATGTGCGTGTGCTTCCACGTGCCTACATGCATGTGTATGCCGTGGCCAGGGAAGGGGTAGGAAGTAAAAACAGAATAACAAAAAAATGTAAATGGAAAAAAACCAGCATCTCTACATGGGCTGGCTAAGGGTTTCCACAACTTCTAGGTCCCCATTTCGGGTCTGAATTAAATCAGGACCCATCTCAATACTGCAGGCTCTAAACCATGTTCGAGTTCCCTGCTCGTCTTGTCATCTTTGTCAGCGAAGTTCTGTGGAGACACAAGGAAAATATGACTCTTCTAAGCGTAACATCTTTTATATTAATTAAAAGCAAATACTCCTCTCTTTCTCCCAGGCAACAACAGCATGCCTGTAGTAAGCGGACATGGTGCATATCGGCACATATTATGCTCTCTCCACAGGTGTTGTCTTTGATTCTCCCAAAGCAGGTCAAGCTCCATTTTCCTCTCTCCCTCCAGATACTCTTCCCCATCTGAATTTCTTGTCTTCCATTCTCACTCACTGCAGACATCTCCACTCTGATCATATATAATTAAGTGTACCAAAGAAATGCCGATAATCGGCAGCCGGCCATACAAATCAGTTTTAACAGTTATCCAGCTTTTAACATTGGAGAATGCACATACTCAAAACTTATCAGCCAAAAGGCAAAACGAAAGCCGTATATTATCAAGTGAGCTGCTATTGTAAGAAAAAGACTGGGTACATTCAGAGAGCTTGGTAAGGAGCAGAGTGGCAGCGCAGCCGTCTTGCCGCTCCAGCCTCCCAAGCACTTTCTTCAGAAGAAGCACATGTTACTATAAAGGCACCCAGTAACATGATTTTGGATTCATATGACCTTCAACCAATTAAATAAAAATTCCTTTCCCACTCTAAAGCCAAGATTTAGAACAATGTAGAGTTCCTTAAAATCAAGGATAGTTCCAGATTTGAACCTCAGGAAGTTCTTTTTTTTTTATATTATACTTTGTTAGAAAACAAACAACAATAACAAAAAACAAAACGAAAAAAACATACATAGTGCTCGCCTGTCCCATCAACATTCAGAAAACAAATAAGGCTGAGTGTGATGACACAAAGGTGATGGGACTAAAGTGAAGCCATTTACACTGTGATAAGAAGTAGGATTCCCTTTTCGGGCAACTCACCCTGTTGGGCAAGCTAGTTGGTGAGCAAGACAGCATCTAAAGTACCCCACCATCTCAGATACATTTTATGGGTATAACGCATCTAGCTAATAATTTTTTCAATTCTGAGCACTTCAAGGATTGCATTGAGTCATTTCTTCTGATAGATGGGCAAATACAGTAGTTATCTAGCCAGTGCTTCAGTATAAGTTTCCTTTTTTTTTGTAAATTTGCTATTCTTTTTATCTCCTCTCAGGACCAGCCTCCATTGACCCAACCCCACGCCCAGCACTGTTGCCCACCTCCCATGGACACAGAAAGCCAGAAGTATGCTCTGGCTTGCCCCTCAGAGCGGGGCCACAGGAGGGAGCCCAACCACCCTTCAAATGCTGGTATATTGGCCTTGGGATGCTTCCATCCTAGGGTTACACCCTGGCTTGCCCCACAGGGTGGGGCCATCAGGAGATGACTTACTCTCCCAGCGGACACCGGTATATGTCTCTGGTGGTAATGCCATTGGCGGCAGCAGAGGACCTGCAGCGCAAGGTAGGTAGCATCCTGCTTGGCCCATATTTTCTCCCATTTTCACCACGGGAGGCAGGACATGCAATGATGTCAAGGGTGTGTGCGCCAACGTCCATCCCACCTCCAGTTAGTGTGTAGGTGCCAGCTGCTACTCATCCCTGGCCTTTGCTAGAGGTCAGTCATGTGCCGGTCACACAACCCACCTCCAGAGAAGGAGAGCATTTCTTCGGATGCTTGAGCCTTCTCACCCCCTTCCCCAGCTGGTCCTCCTACTCTCAGGTCCATTCCCAAACCAGGGATGTCGGCATTGCAAGTGGAAGCCTTACAGCCACAATGGCAGGCTGGCTCAGTATATGTTTCTTGGCTATAGTGGAGATTAACGAGATATCGTATATCCTGTGACTCACTACTTGGTCTAAATTCAACCCAAGTATGCAAATATGTGGCGTGAAAGCTAGGTCCAGCCCTAAAAGGGGGTCCAGGCACCCTTGAATTTCTTCCCAGATTGTTTTGGCCTTTGGACAGTCCCAAAGAATATCCTTCAGGGTGTCTTTATCTTGTTTGTATCTGGTATATGTGTCAAACTCTAGGTGACCCATTTTGTGAAGTTTTCCTGGAGTATAGTACATATTATGACCACCTAATACTGCATAAGTCTGAGATCATTAAATGTGATAAATGTGTAGGTGTCCTCCACATTTTAGGTCTAGTGACTGGGTATGTCAGCTCTGGGAATTTGGTTAGCCTGTGATGGCACAAATTCCTTTCCCTTGGGGTTGTAAGGTTTAGAAATCTTTAGGATCTCAGAGAGGTGGAATGTCTTTGTTTGGCTAACATTAACAGATCCTCCTGTGTAGTTTGTTTCAGAATGGTCCAAGGCCTGGGACCCAGTGAGGCTGCTAAAATATCTGTAGTTGGAGGAAAGGGAACTCGGGTATCTGCAAACCGACACGGTTTCTTTTCAATCTTTCATAGGAGATTAAATTGATACTTTCCAGTATAAAGCTCAACTTTCTAGGAGTAGCCTGACCCAAGAAGGAGGGGGGACAGGTCTGTTCTGGATCTGGAAAATGGGGTTTCCAAAGATTAGCTGATCAGTTCAAATAGAGGTCTTGTCCCTAGGAGTCTATGTACCTGTTTAGCAAACAGGACTGGGGTGCCTATAGGTGAGTTTTTCAAATCTGGGGGGAGTTTGCTATATGGGATGTGCAGTAGGGCTTGTATGTTGACCTTGGCCAATGGGAAATTGTTTAACCAGGAAAGAAAGGCACACTAAGCCGGAGCTCTTTTTCAGGTGCTGTCTGGACGCACGAAGGAAGTTAAGTGACTTGCTCAGGGTCCACAGAATGCAATTGGGGACTGATGGGATTCAAATCCAGGTCTCCAGGTTTGCAGCTCAGTGCCCTTAACCACTACACTATGCTGCCTCCTATACACAAGTGGCACATGTCCAGTTCCATTCTTCTCCCTTGGGGATGTAGGAGTTGTCTACATCCTAGTTACCATCCTCTTTCCACCAGAGGAACTAGCTCATATGCATAGCAAGATAGTACTGTTGCACATCCAGCAGTTGGAGGCCCATCTTGCTCCTCATTATGGGGGGAGGAGCTTAGTATATGCCCTGTGAGTTGACCTATTATTCCACAGGAAGGAAGTCATGGTGGATTTCAATTAGGTAAACCAGTAATCGGACGCTACATGGCCTATCATGCCCAGGGGAGTAAAGCAACCATCGTAAAACATTAATTTTCTAATATATTTATACATGCCCAGAGAGTCAGCGAGAACAGACCATCTGCTCAAGTCCTACTTTCTTTGGGTGAGTAATGAATCTAAGTTTTCAGAGAACATGACCTTTTTGCTCCTGGTGATCAAGATACCCAGGTATTTCAGTGCATCTGGGTTCCAAGTACCCCCATCTTATCACCTGGATTTTATTTGTTATATGTTTGAGAGGTATCAAGTGGGTTTTAGAGAGGCAGAATTTGTAACCCAATAGCCGACAAAATTCTTGTTGGAGTTCTAGTGTATCTGGGATCAAGCACTCTGGATCCTCCATATGTAGAAGAACGCCATCTGCATAAGTGGAATGTTTTGTACTTGCTTTCCTCACTTGTATGCCTTTGATTCTTTCATCCAAGAGCTTTCTGCTCAGTAGTTCCAGGTATAAGTTGAGATACAGTGATAGGAGGCACCCCTGTCTGGTTCCTTTTTGCAGAGCAAAGAGTTGGAAGAATACCCCATTACAGGTGATTTTAGCGAAGGGGTGGGAGTACAGCAGTTTTACCCATTCGATGAATGTACTGGGACAGCCAAATTCTTTCAAAGTGGTGTAAAGAAAGGGCCAAGACACCCTATCGAAGGTTTTTCTCTGAATCCAGAGACACCAAAACAGCTGGCTGTTTGAAATCCCTGGATGTGGAGATGATGTGGGTCAGTTTGTGGACATGGTCTGTGGAAAATCTGCCCTGCATAAAACCCACATGTTCTGGGTCAATTAGAGAGTTCCAGACAGCAGTCACTCAGAAAGCCATGATCGTAGTTAGTATTTTAATGTCTATGTTTAAAAGCGATATTGGTCTCTAACTGGCCAGAAGTTCTGGATCTTTCTCACATTTGGGCAGAAGTGTGATGACAGTCTCCTGACACTGGATCCAAACCGTGTCCCTCTTTCGCTGCACTGAATAGAGTAGCCAGTGGGCTTGCTAGCTCTTGTGTGAGACCTTTATACATATTTGGGGAAACCTGTTGGGGCTGGATGCCTTATCAGAAATTAGGCTTTTTTTCAGGTCATTTATTTACTCACTTGTTATAATGTTTGACCAGAAAAGGTACACTAATCTGTGATAGTTGGTTTTCAGGTGTGTCCTGTGTGGGGTGGATTACATGGATTTGTTTTATCGATGGGGGAATGTTGGCCATGTCACTGGGGAAACTCTCCTACTTCGTATGTAGGGGGCACTCTTTTGTGTGGAGAGTGGGTCCTTGGTTGATGGAGGTGGATGAGGCGGCCAGGGTGAAGGAACTTGCCTCTCTCCCTGTCCAGAAAACTGAGGAGATACTTTTACAAAATAGTAACAGCAAATACTGAGATTAGAATGGATTGTGATACAGTACCTGAGACACCTGATGTGAGAGTTGAACCCTTGGATCCGACTGCTGAGGAACTGCCTGAGCAGAAACTGGAGGGGGAAAAAGTCACCTTGCTAGCATTAATGACAGAGAAGGAGAAAAAAGTTGCAGAACAGAAAGCCCAGATACAGGCACAGCAAAGGGTTTTGCATAGAATGACAGCCGAAATTAGTTGTCACAACTGTCTTTGACAAGTTGGTTCCGGTGGTGCAAGACAGAGCATCTGCAGTACCTGAGGATATGATTATTTATTCTATCATGGAGGTGGGTATCAGGACTCCTATTGCAGAGTTAATTAGCAGTATCAGCCCGGAGGCTGGGGAAGAAACCTCTGTAATATTGGCTCCCACCAGTTCAAAGGACATCCCATTGAGGTTAATGGCAGTTACCTCAACAGAGAATGCTATTGAAAAGGTCCATGGCACAGGTAAAAGCAAAAGGAAAATGAAAACCTATTACAAGAGTGGTCAGTCAGCCACAACGGTGAAACTGCCTGAGAGGTTACAATACGGCAAAAGACAGTGGAACAAGAGAACACTGGAGAATTCACTGACACCAGTTTACATGCTGCTGCTGTATCTATGCAACCACATCAGGTAAGCTCAGAACCTGTACTTTCTCATGTGGAAGAGGGGAATTCTTGATCCCTGGAGTTTGCTTCTACTGGTGTTTTACCCTCAGGAAGGCTAGACCCCACCCCCATGTTGCTGAAACACTTTCAAATGCAGGGTGGGTTTTACAGTGCCTTCAGAAAGTATTCACCCCCCCTTGGATTTTGTCACATTTTGTGATGTTGCAAACTCAAATTAAAATACATTTATATGGGAATTTTTTGTCACGTATCTACACAAATTACTCTATAATGTCAAAGTGGAATGAAACTTGGAATTTTTGTACATGTAATTTAAAATAAAACCTGAAATGTCTTGATTTGATAAGTATTCACCCCTTTGCTATGACATCCAAATTGAGCTCAGGTGCATCCAATTTCCTTGTGAGATCACTCTAAAACTTGAATGGAGTCCACCTGTGGTCAGTTCAAATGGTTGACATGATTTCAGAAAAATACACCTGTCTATATAAGGTCCCACTGTTGACAGTGCATGTCAGAGCAGAAACTCTACCATGAAGAGCAAGGAGCTGTCCGTAGAACTCCGTGATAGAATTGTGAGGAGGCATAGATCTAGGGAGGGGTATAAAAACATTTCTAGGGTGTTGAAAGTTCCCAGGAGCGCAGTCAAGTCCATCATTAGGAAATGGAAAGATTACGGAACCACCCAGACTCTTCCTAGAGCAGGCCGTCCTCCCAAACTGAGCAACCGGGCAAGAAGGACCTTGGTCAGGGAAGTGACCAAGAACCCAATGACCACCCTGACAGAACTACAGAGTTCCATGGCTGAGATGGGAGAACCTGTCCAAAGGACAACAATCTCTGCAGCACTTCACAGATGTAGCCTCTATGGGAGAGTGGCTAGACGGAAGCCACTCCTGAGAAAAGGCCACATAATAGCATGCCTGGAGTTTGCAAGAAGGCATGTGGCAGACTCAGACCATGTGGCAAAAGATTCTCTGGTCTGATGAAACAAAAATTGAACTCTTTGGCCTGAATGCAAAGCGCTATGCCTGGTGGAAACCGAACACAGCTCATCACCCATGTAACACCATCCCTACCATGAAGCATGGTGTTGGCAGCATCGTGTTATGGGGATGCTGTTCAGCGGCAGGGACTGGGGCACTTGTCAGGATAGAGGGAACAATGAATGGAGCCAAATACAGGCACATCCTTGAGGAGAACCTGCATCAGTCTGCAATAGACCTTGGACTGGGGTGAAGATTTACGTTCCAACAGGACAACGACTCCAAGCATACAGCCAAAGCAACACTGGAGTGGCTTCAGAACAAGAAGGTGAATGTCCTTGAGTGGCCCAGCCAAAGCCCAAACTTGAATCCCATTGAGAATCTGTGGAAAGACTTAAAGATTGTGGTTCACCGACGCTCCCCATCCAACTTGACAGAGCTTGAGCAAATCTGCATGGAAGAATGGGCAAAAATCCCCAAATCCAGATGTGCAAAGCTGATACAGACATACCCAAGAAGACTCAAAGCTGTAATTGCTGCCAAAGGCGCTTCTACAAAATATTGACTCAGGGGGGTGAATACTTAAGTAAACAAGATATTTCAGTTTTTAATGTTTCATAAGTTTTTGTTACACAATAAAAATATTTTTGCCCCTTTAAATTGTTGAGTATGCTGTGTGAATCAAGGGGGAAACAAAATAATTTCAATGCATTAAAAATTCTGGTAATAACACAACAAAATGTGACAAAATCCAAGGGGGGGTGAATACTTTCTGAAGGCGCTGTATCTCCTGATGGGTCCCAATGGACAGCAAATTGGCCATTTGACCTAAAAACTGTTGCTGATGCTACAAAGAGAGAGACAGACATAACTTTTAAAACTCTTGCTGAGTTGAAACACCCTGATTCTTTAATTATGCAATTGAATCCAGAACTCCCATCTCCTGTAAATCAACCCATTCATAATGATACTAACATAGCACCCACTGACCCCCAAAATGAAACTCCACCTGTGGCCTCTGAACAGCAAGATGACCAAAACAGAGCTGATCCCTTGCATACTGGCCATGCTGGAGGAGAGACCTCCTCAGAATTGGGGGATGAAGCAGAACCTGCTACAGAAGGGGGAGACACAGCCATGACCCCCAAGATTCCATACAGTGGATCTTTTTGCCAAATAAGCGGAACCAACCAAATAGAAACAGTGTGTGTCTAAGGTGCAGAGGGGCCGAGAAGAAGTTCCAGACAGAACTTTTGTGGGTTGCACACTACTGAAAGAATCCTTGAAATTCCAGCTGGCTGACATTTATGCTCTTATACATATTTCAGGGGAAGCCATTTTTGAGGTGAGCTTTAAAACTTTGGCCGCTTTGGATAGATTTTGGAAATTATATTCTGATCTTAGAGTCCCCTTTATGGAAATCCTTTCAGGTCACACTTCTGACCAAATTCACATTTAAGAACATCACTGTCATGTTTCATCATGAGGGTGTGAATGTGCCAGATATAATATGCTGGCTTCTGCAGAGGTGCGAGGTGTTAGCATGACATAAACCTATCTTTGACAATGAACAATTATGGACTGAGGAATGGAAATTCAAAGTTAAATTGCATCAAACAGATAAATGCATTTCTCATTTGCCAAGCAGTTTTTTTTTATTGGTGCGGGTAGAGGTATATTACTCTATAGGTCAGCCAAAGGTATTGTGGAGGGGTTGTGGGATAACAGATGGACCAGACATAGAACTTCAGGTTCAACACACAATCTCTATGATGTTTATTTAAAACACAGGGGATAACCTTAGGCAATGGCATATCCCTTCTTCAATACATCAGTCTTCAGCAACAGACTATGCATGTCCTTCCTCTACCCTTGGTCAACACCTACTGACCCACTGATCTACTGATCTATCTCTTTAGTGAAAATTATTTCATTCCCTATATTAGTCTTGTGTGTTTGGGTGATGGGGAGCTCAAAAAAAAGAGAAAACTCCCAAAACAAGCTAAAGACAAAGAACCTCAGTGCAGAAGCATTGAAGCAAGGGTTACCCCCCAAAGGGCATTGGCAACAAAGCAAAGTTTCAAAGAAACACAACATCATACATACTCTCATAATGCAAAGCATTATGAGATATATATGCAAATCACCATGACATTTTAGGCTGGTTCGGCTTAAAGCAGAAATGCATGGTGCCAAAGGGCCTCTCAAGCAATCTGTAATTTACATGCATTTTAAATAACACAATGAGGGGTTTCTGCTATCTCTACCAAGGTAACTTAATGTTTATAATACAGTCCCCATGTAACTTTTTACCTTTATCAGAAACACCTAGTGCCATAGTATTTTCAACATTTACAGATTTCATACACACAAGGCATATACATCAAGGTATTTTATGACATAGTGCTATTGCATACTAAATCCAAAAAGGAGGAACACAACCTGTTGTGTTACATCAGCTTGGAGTTTACCACAATAACCTCCCTGTACGAGAACCAGAGAGGGGAAAAAGAAAAATTAAAGAGGACACTATAGCATAGTCAAGAAAGGGGAGGGGTGCCCAGAGGTGGCCAACCTTATGGACTAGAAATTGTAGAGGATAGATTAGGCTAAGAAATAGAAATAGAAGAAGAAGAAGAACTGTTGCAACAGACTTAAGAAAAGGTCAGTCCTCAAGAGTGGCAGGAGCTCCCTGTCACAGGCATGCTACAAGTGTTGCACACAAACTCACTTGAGCAATGCCTGTGATAGGCTCTGATGTAGAGTGTGTATGTGTGTGTTGGGGGGGGTGGACATGTAAGCAGAAAATGTGAAAATATCTTGAAATGCAATTTGTGTGAGGAAAGAAGTCATGCGTTTAGGAATTGTCACTGGCTGGCACATAATAATTCAGAAAATGTGAATCAGTATGCCCTATTGGATAACGAACAAAGTATTAGTGCTATACTGCAGATCCACCCCCCCACACCCCTTTCCTAGTTTGATCAGTGAGGCAATAGTGGTAGATCCAGTGTCTAGTGAAGGACCTTCCACCTCAGCTGGGTTACAGTTGCCTTGATCTCAGCCACAGCCACAGTCCCGGCTAGGGTTAGAACCACTTGAGTCGCAAGGCCCAGTAATTCAACCTGTAGTCTCTAATGACTCTCTTATGGAGGAGGCTGTTACCTGCTCAGCTCAGTACCAGGTAATGGGACCTGATTCTTCTCAGATGATTATCTCTGCTGTTCAGGAGACACATATGCTCCCACCCCCTCCACCAACCCTACAGAGGATTTTTATGTGGGAAGATCAGTGATTGGACTGGGATCCAATCACTGGCCTTCCCACTATTGATCAGGCCCTAGATTATTTCATCACAACCTTTACAGACATCATCAACAAGCACACACCCCTAACCAGGCGTAGGTCCATAGGCATCAAAGCTCCCTGGCTTTCCAACAAAATTATGTCCCTCATGAAGAGACGGGATACTGCCTGGAAAACAATTAAAGTTAGCCATCATCACTCGGACTGGTTATTATATTGACTGTTGAGAAACCACCGCAAAACAAAGCTCCAGGGACCTTGCAGTACTCTGACCCATGTCCACATCTTGCTACCAACATGAGCACTTCTCTGTACTCCTGTACCCCTTTTTACTATGACAATGGCCTTCCAGCTTGCCTACTCTTCTCTGATCTACCCCTTTCTACTCAGTTTCTACCTTTGCTCTATCCAATAATGTACCTTAGCACTCTATATAGATCTTAGTCATATTAGTCTCTCCTCATGAATTTTTGGTATAGTAATCCTTTTGCCTTTTCTGTGTTATTGGAGACCGTGTAACTGTTTTGACCTTTGTATGTTTGTTACCCTCCCCACTGACTTGGAACCTTTGCCTATGAGCTGTTCTTGCTCAAAGGTATTGTAATCCAATAAATCAATAAAATAAAATTGAAAAAAAAAAATAAATAAAAACGAGCATACTGTCGCTCACTTCAAACAGAAAATCTTTGGAAACGAGTCTATGACTCAAAAGGTTGTAATTCTGATAACCTAAATAAATAAATAAATAAATAAATCCAAATAAGCCTAAAGAATGTGGAAAACAAATTAACTCTATAATCAAAGGTAAATCTACAGAGTGCCCTAGTTCCATTGTGTCAGGAATTGACCTATTACAAGACCCACCTTCAATTGCAGAGGGGGATAAATCCATTTTTTACTAACCTGGACAGGTATACTTTGCATCTTCCACCTATCCCTGATTTTTCCATTCCTACACAACACCCTGCTAATCGTGGGTCATGCCCCACCTTCCACTTAAAAACAACAACCAAAAAATGAAGTTCTGAAGTTATTATTAAAACTAAAGGAAGAGAGCTCCCCTAGTCATGATATAATCGAGCCAAAGTACCTCAGATTAGGGACACCAGCACTTGTTGCTTCTATCTGTGGTCTTTTAAAAAGGTAATTCCTAACAGGAACTGTGCCAAGCAAATGAAAAGTGGCTGCGGTAGTCCCTCTGCACAAAGGTGGCATACATGCCATTGAAAACTATAGACCGATCTCAATTCTATATTCCCTGGCTAAAATCCAAGAGAGGATTTTGTATAACCATCTATAGTCCTATTTAGAAACACACCATCTACTCATGGACTGCCAATGTGGTTTTAGAAAGAACCATAGTATGACTACAGCCCTGATTAAGTTTTCTGACAATATACTCAAGGCATGCGACTCAGGCCTTGTTACTGGTGTGGTGTTCATTGACCTGACAAAGGCTTTCGACCTCGTCAGCCATCACCTTCTACTTGGCAAACTGCACCTACCGGGCCTTGACTCCTTAGCGCTAACATGGCTACAGAGTTATCTTATTGGTAGATCACAAAGAGTAAAGTGGTCTGGGTCGCTGTCCTCCCTTAGGCCCATAATACATGGTGTACCTCAGGGATCTATCCTTGGTCCGTTGCTGCTTTTTGCTCTTCCTCAATGAGCTTCCCAAATATTGTGGTGGTGCGTCAGTGCAACTCTATGCTGATGACGCAATCTTATTTTGTTCATCCAATAACATGGTTTGGCTTAATCAAATTCTTTATTCCGATTTCAATACACTTGAAACATGGTTCTCAGATAACCATCAAATTCTTAATACTAAAAAAACAAAGCTATGGTTTTTCACAACCCCTCCTCCAAAATCTCCAATTTAGCCTCTCTTCACCCTCTCAAAATCTGCTCATTACCTGAAGATACCATAGGAGTAGTCCAAACCTTTAAATACTTAGGGATAAACCTTGATGCATCCTTCTCTCTTGATTCACACATGACCCTGCTAACTAAAACTATCAACCAAAAGCTTGGTCTGTTATACCGTCACCGCCCTCTCTTATCTGCCTCCTCCTGTAAAACAATAGTGTCCACATCCCTTCTCCCCATACCTTTTTACGGAGCACCACTACTGTGTTCTGCTCAAACTTCGTCCCTCACCTGGCTCTGTCAACTCTACTTTAGGATCGGGCAATTTGCCTTAGGGGCAGATCCTAGAAAACACTGCTGTGACATATTGACTTCCCTACAGTGACCAGATTATGACTCAAGCTTAAGGTACCTAACACTATGTTTTGCTTTCAAACTAGTGAACATTTTCAATCCTCCTTGCTTAAGGGGAATTGTCTATCATAAAGAAGTTGTCCACCCATTCAGGTCAGCATCATTACCTATTCTTGCTACCCCTAAATTGCACCATCTTGATCCTTTACATACTCTGCCACCACCGCCTGGAATTCTCTACCGCCTATACTACTCTCATGTCCTTCCCTGCTTCTCTTCAAAACTGAGCTTGCCACCTACCTACTTAAACCTCCACCCTGCAAATATTTCCATTAACCCATGCCTTTTACTGTACCCTATTCCGCTGAAGTTATCTTGTATCTTAAATTACTACATTTGAACCTCTGTAAATATGTATATTTGTAAATAATGAGACTTTTGTATATCTGCATTTGAACCTCTGTAAATATGTATTTTTGTAAATAATGAGACTTTTGTATATCTGCATATCCCACTGTATATGACTTTGTAATCCATGTATTTCTGCACACATTGTTGTAATCTCTGTATTCACTGTTTTGTATTGCAGTGTAATGTATTATAGTTGTCTTCTTGGGTCGCCCCTGAAAAAGGGACTGCATGGTCTCAGTGGGCTTACCTGGTTACCAAAATTCTTATAAATAAATACATTTTTCTTCCTTCCAAAATGTGAGAAGACCTTCTGCAAGTGGCAGGCAACCTAAATCTAAGTATCAGGAAAATAAGACCGTATGATCCTGGGCAATAGATTTGAACCCCTGCAAAAGGTTTCTAACAGGGGTGACTCAGATCAGGGAGAATCTGATTGCTCCTCTCTGGCGTCCTCCCAACAAAATCTGTCCTCTGAAGCAGAAGAGAGGTTACTGGAAAATATGAATGATGACAGGAAACATCAGATGAGTACAAGGAGTAGAACAGGGAGATAGCTGAGGAAATGAGGGAAGATTCTTGCATACTAATTCTAATTTTTGTTGATGTCCTGTGTTAATTTAAAATGTGCCACACTTAACACTAACAGTATCAAAAATGGGAAGAGGAGAATGATTACTTTTTCAGTGGCACAATGGTGGTGGGGGGGGTATAATATCTGTTTTTTTTTTTTCATAACACTAGATTAGGATCCTTGGGGGATATAGACAAAAACTATGGAGAGGGTCTCTTTTTTGGTCTTTGGGGAGGATTCGTATTCTGGTATTGGAATTGGATTTTGGGGCTTGACAGTTTCATTCGAAAATTTAGTCAAAATTATACCAGTGAAGGCGTTGTTACTGGATGTCACTATTAAGGATCATAACTTCTAGCCTATCAATGTCTATGCCCTGCAACTAAAATATAAATGACTTGAATTATTTCAGACAATACAACTTTTTTTGTGCACTGGCCATCATGTGATTTCGGGGGAGATTGATTGGTACTTCTACAAAGAAAACATACTGCCATTCAAATTTATTAGGAACAAAGACTGAAACCACAAAATTACAAGATGTTTACAGGTCATTACATAGTTATGGAGGTGAAACTTTTTTAAGGGGTCATTGGCACATCACAAATTGATTTTTTTTTCTTTCTGCCCGATAGTCTCCCTATTGCTGCAGCAGAAACAGTGGCAATTGAAACTTTGGATCATTTTGTAATAGGCTGTGCTATTCAAGAGTCTAGACCAGAAATAGAAGGTACAGGGCTTTAGAAACTGAACATTCAGGTTTTGCAGGAAGAACAGGCAAGAGCAGACCTTTTAAACTTTCTTTTTGCTTTTCTGTTTAGTGTATTTATGACTCAGTAGCTGAATGGTGGTAGGAAACTAAACTGGAATTTAAAGTTTTTTTTTCAGAAGTTAGAAAAGTCTGGAGTTCAAAACAATTATCTGAAATATTTTTCTTTACAGGGCAAAATACAGGCATTAATTTCTCAAAGACTTCTATTCCAGCTTTCCAACAATGATAACATTACTCCTGTTAAGGAAGAGATTTAAAAGTTACAGGAAATACAAAATCACACATACCCCCATAATGCAAAGTATCATGGGCTGTATATGCAAATCACCACAAAATGTTATGATGGTTAAACTTTAAGCGGGAATGCATGGTGCCAAAAGACCTTTCACACAGAATGCAAAGGGTGCCAACAGAAGACACAGACACAGGGTAACCCTTTCCTCAGTGCTTACGCACTAAGGTTATTTGTCTTTTAACAGGATAAGAGGGCTACATTTCTATTGGCAGAGCAGAAGCTTGGGGCACAGGGGAGAATGACATCCCTGAATTCTTTTGATAGCTGTTCTCAGAGAGTTAATAAAATATGTTTCTCAGAATTATTGGATTCTGATGGGAAGATAGTATCAGGACAATAGGAAATGGTCCAGGTAGTAAACAATTATGTGCATTTTTATTTTCAGAAATTTCAGAAAATCCAAAAAAGAAAGAGGATTTATGGGCATCATTATAGTGTCCCACCTTAGATTCAGGGTTAGGGGAGGCCTTAATTAAGCATATTACAACAGAGGAGGTGGTACAAGCTGTGATGTCTCTGTCCTCGGGCACAGCTCTTGGAAAGGACGGAATGTGCATAGAACTTTATAAAACTATAATTGGTTACATTGCCCAGGATTTAGAAGATTTATTTAATGAATTTGTACATTAGGTACCTTACCTCGCAGTATGTATGATGCTGTTATGGTTTTTATTCATAAGAAAGGGCTAAAAACATGAACTATGTAATTGGAGACAAATCGGTCTTCTTTTTGTTTTTGTTACTATTTTATACTCCTGCTGCTGCGGCCCCTACCTCTGGAGGGAGCCCCCAACCCCGTCCCCTGGCATCCACTAGCCAGCGCTGACCGTTACCCCTGGGGCTTACCCCCCCTTGGTGGGGCCGGCTGGGTTCCCCAACCGCCATCGGAGACCGGATCCAGTGTGGCCAGCACTGTGGCTACCCAGGAGTGGGACCTGTGAGTCGCCCTTTGTCATGCCTGCAGCAACTTGTTTTCCTCCTCCATTTTCTCCCTGTGGAAATGAGGCATGCAGTGATGCCAGTGGAGAGAGAGCGCACATGCCCGCACGTGCTCCTTCAGGTGTCTGCTCCATCTGCACCTCCATCTGCAGCATTGGCGTGCTTCCCCCCCCCAGCCTCCACTAGGAACCAGTCGTATGCCGACCACTGACACCCCCCTCTCCCCCGAGAAGGAGAGTAGTCCCTTGAATGCTTGATCCTTCTCCTCCCTGCCGACCCCCGGCAGCCCGTGCTCATTCCTGAACACGGGTCACTCGCGTAGCATGAGGTAAGGCATCCAGCGACTCAGCCCTCAGTGCCACCGGGCTGGCTAACAAATCAGTCTTCTAAATGTTGGTTTTAAGATTTTGTTAAAAATTCTGGGGATGAGATTATGTTCAGTGCCAGACTGTGTAATTGATTCATCACAGTTATGTGCTGTCCCTCACGAAAAGATTCAGGATCACTTATTCCTCTTATCAGAACATTTTTAAGCAAAAACTAGAGGGCAACTGAAAGGTTATCTTCTATTTTTGGATCAAGAGAAAGCATTTGATCGCATATCACATTCATTTTTATTCTCAGTTCTTAAAAATGATGGATTTCCAGAGAATGTTATTAATTGGATCAATATGTGTTACAGTAAAGCCATAGTGATTCCAAATGTTAATGGACAGATGGGCAATAGAATGAAAGTGTCAAAAGGAGTCTGGCAAGGGTGTCCTCTATTGTGTAGTATAGGAAAACACACATTACTTAGGAAAAGAAATCAAGATAGGGCTATAGGAAGTATTGGTCTTATGCAAGGGGTGACACTGAGTAAGACATTGGCATAAGCAGATGATCTCTGCCTGTTTCTAGATTCTGAACAATCAGGCAAGCAGTAGTGTCCGATTTGGAACTCTTCGCAGAAGGGTCAGGCTAAAACAAAATTGGACAAATTGCATGGGAGTAGCATTAAATAATCAAGATCAGACAGAGGTGATAGCTAATGTCACTTTAACTTCAGGTCCTATTTGATTTTTAGGGGTCTGGTTTGGTAGTCAGGATGATAAGTACATAATTGGGAGAGAAAAGATCAAGAGGCTAAAGGTAAGGTAAACAAATGGAAACAATTCTTGCCAACAAAAAAGAAATGGGTTTGCTATATATACACTCCCCATCCCCACCCCAGTCCACTGGTGGAACTGCTGTTACAGGTGGACTTGCTCTTACAGGGCTCTTGACACAGACACTCTTCTCCGTGATGTTCATTCCACAGACTGGTCACTAATGTACTCCACTCATGATATGGACTCTGCTCTCTCTCCCTCTTCACTCACCTCTTACTTAAAGTCTGGAATCATCATGTCCCACTTAGGAAGTGCAGAGTAAAGCTCTGCCACCAAACTTGGATATCTGCAGATACCATCCACCTGTGCAAATCTCGTGACCTAGCCAGGCTTGATATAGACCCTCACGTGCCCTTTCTGACCTTCACTACTACAAGACCCTAAGAAATGCCTGCACTAAAGCTATTACGACTGCCAAAGCCACATACTTCTGCTGTATGTTACACCAGAATAAAAACTCTCCTGCCAACTTCTGGTGCACACTCCATTCCCTTCTCAACCCACCAGCCCAATCCTCCACCCCTACGCTTATCACTGATGGTGCACCTGTCTCTGATCCAACCTCAGTGGCCTTCAAACTTAACTCCTTCTTCACTACATGTGCACTCCCTTCTAACCCCCCTCCTTCTTCCTCCTCCCCCTTTCTTCCCTTGGCTACTCCTTCCATCCCGTCTCCAACCTTGAAGTCTACCAAACCATTATTTCTCTCAACAGCAGTAAAATCAGTCCTGAGAGCCTTGACCCCCTTCTTCTACGCGTCTCTGCCCAAGCCATATCACTCCCTCTTACCCATCTCCTAAACTGTTCTTTTGACCTTTGCTCAGTCCCTCAGGCCTGGAAGACTGCAAAAGTTATACACCTGCACAAACATGGGGATCCCTATAGACCAGGTAACTATCGTTCCATATCTCTTCTTCCCTCTTTGGCCAAACTGCAGGGATTCCTTGTCTTCTTTTGCCTTACTGATTTTCTAAATGCCACTGACTTTCTTTACCCTTTCCAATCTGGTTTTAGAGCTAACCACTGAACATTCATCTCTCTCCTCCGAGTCACCAACTCTATCTTCTCTATCAAGGACCAAAGGCCACATAACCGCGACCATTTTCATAGATCTAGTCAAGGCTTTCGACTCTCTCAGTCATCCCCTTACTTAACAAGCTCATTTCTGCCTGAAAGCATCTGTTACCTGGTTTAAATCCTACCTCTTCTACAGCTTTCAATGAGTTCTTGTAGGTGGTGCCCTGTCCCCTCTCCTCCCCATCCATGCTGGAGTCCCCCAAGGCCCCATCTTGGGCCCAGTACTCTTCTCTATTTTCCTAAATGACCTCACGTCAGCCTGCTCTGTAGCTAGCATACAGATCTACACTGATGATGCAGTCCTTTATGCCTCTGGTCCTTCTGCTCCTGTTGTTGAATCCCAGCTTCAAACTGATTTCCACTCAGTCCTCCATTGGTTTCAGGACAATCACCTCAAAGTCAGTGTCAAGTAAACAGCGTCTGTGACATTTGGTACCCCTCAGAAATTGGCCAGCATCTCCTCCACTCTCTCTTTCTCTACCCTGGATGGTTCCATACTGGAACACGTTCCCTACTACATATACCTAGGTGTCTGGTTCGACAGCTGACTTGGCTACACAAAACACACTGAGCATATTCACTCTAAGCTTTGTCCCAAACTGGGAGCCCTGTATAGAAATGAGGGCTCCCTCCCCCTGTCTGCTCATTGTGAACTCCTTACCAAAATGATTCGACCCTCTCTTGACTATGCTGATGTTGTCTATGGTACTGCCTTGGCCTCCTCTCTAGCCAGGCTTGACCCCCTCTACAATGCCTTTTGTCATTTCGCCTTGAACACCTCCCCCCGCATGCATCACTATTCCCTCTACTCATCTCTTTCCCTCTCCTCTCTTCACTGTCACCGTATGCTGCATTCTTCTCTTCTCATCTCCAGTTTCTGGTTTGGATCCCTTCTCTCCTACCTCTGTTCTCTCCTCTCCTCTCTCCCGCATCCGAGGCCCCCTATCCTCTCCGATCTAGAGACGCCTGCACTTTCTCCCTTCATCACCACTTATCTTGCTCTGGCTCTGCTGTCTTTTCTTATAGACTTTACTCTCTCTGGAATGCCCTCCATTTCTCCATTAGACACTCACCTTCCATTTCATATCTAAAGAAAATCCTATCCCAATATTCTGTGTTCTCAGACTCCTGCCTGTGCTTGATCTGATCTCACCTTCAGTATTGTTTTCCTGAAGCTGCTCTACCTCCACATAAAACACCTTTTCATCCCTCTATGTATGCATTAAGATGTTTCAACAATTGTTTACTCTCTATTGATTATCCCAATTTTTACTTTTCTCACTCAACTTTGTACCCTGTACATTTGTTTATTTACTTATGCCTCCTGTATTTGTAACCTTTTCTGTACTTTATGACTGGTTGTAAATTTGTATACTGTATATTGTAACATGGTTGTAAAATTTTATTATTCATCTGTATGCACTCCAATTCTCCTTCCCCAGGAAATGAGCTTTGGCTCAGTGTGCCTCTCCCATAGAATCATAGAATCTTGACAGCAGAAAAAACACACCGGCCCATCTAGTCTGCCCTATACACACCCTACTCATCCCCCCTTCTTGTAGCCCCCTCTCTACCCTGGCTACTCAGCCCCATATGTCTGTCCCATGCCCTCCTGAATCCCTCCACCAATTTAGCCCCCCCCCACATCTTCTGGTTGACTGTTCCAGGGCTCCACCACCCTCTCCATGAAGACTCACCCTCCCACATTGCCTCTGTGTCTTCCTCCCTACAGTCTGAGGCTATACCCTCTAGTTCTAGCCCCCTCCTTCATTTTAAGTAAACACACTTCCCTTACTTTGTTGATCCCCCTCACATATTTAAAAGTTTCGATCATGTGCCCACTTTCACTTCTAGTCTCCAACTGTACAGATCCAGCTCCCTACACCTCTGCTCATATGTCTTCCTTTGCATACCCTGCACCATCTTGGTTGCCCTTCTCTGAACCCCGGTTACGAACTTTTAAATAAATAAAAAATAAATATAAAAACTTTTTTGCTTCTTATATTTCTGTACATTGGCTATGTGTATCCTTCTCCAGTATCAATGGAAGTGAAGTTATATAGCCTGTTTTTCCAACTTTTGGGGGGCAGCAAGCTGAATCCCATAAAGAGAAGCATTACTTATTAGGCAGTTGCTGAAGGGGGCATTGGTATGATAAAACCTGTCATTTTTTATAGTATATTTATATCTGTGACTCTGAGCCCTTTAGGGTATAATAAGGGGGGGAGCTGGGGGCAGCACCTTAGTTTCATATTGGAACCTTTTTTCAAGATGGAAAGCAGGTAAACCATAGTAGAATAGAGTTAGTAGAAATTATCCTGATCTACCAGTATTTTTAAGGGCTAGCTTGAAGAAACTTAAAGAATGGAAAACTGACTTTTCATTTTTGCTTGACAAAGCCTAGGAAGGTTTTGGGAAATTACAAGTTAAAAATAATCAAACATAAATATATTGAGGAGAGGTTTTATCTTAGGGAGCATTGTAACCAAATTCTGGAAACTCAAGAACACCTTTTTATTGCTTGCCAGTGGGCTAAGGATTTGGGGGTACGTGCTAGTGGCTAGCAGATGGAGATTTTATTCTCCTCCATCACTTACGAGGAACTGGTGTTTAGACTTCTTCAACGAGATTGGCACAAATATGATTATAATACTTTAATAGTGTGGCTCACAATTATTAAAGTTTTTATGTGGCAAGTCAGATGCCACTTAGCAATTAACCAGAACACCATTAGGGTGGAGGAAACATTGACCTGGATTACTAAGGCCTTACTTAAGGATTTCATCAGGACTGGAGAACATAACAGAAATTTCTCAGGTCTAAATTATGGAGGAATATTTCCTGGATTTTTTCAAGGTGAAGGTATAGTAACTTTTTGGGTGGTGGGGATGATCATCTATTGTTTAAATTGATTGGTGGTGTTTGCAATTCTTTTTTTTCCTTTATTAAATGTAACGTGGGATTCAAAAGAATGTTTCCTTTATTTGTTTTCTTATTGTTTTGTTGTTTATGTTTGAGTTTATGTAAAAACTGATGGTTGTATATAGTTTGGATCTTCAATATAAATTCCCCTACTCTTCATCGATAAGTGCCATGGGATCTTTTACTTCCACACAGACAGTGACCACAGATGGGCAGAAGGGACCTCGGTTTAACATCTCACCCAAAGGATGACATCTCAGTTGTGCAGCGTCCCCCTCATACTGTACTACAATGTCAGTTGTGGGTATTACCCCAAGTACTTGGTGTAGGGCTACAGAGGGTACCTCAACAGTGCAGGACCCCCGTTGTACTGCACTACAGTGTCAGTTATGGGTATTATTCCAAGTATCTGGTGTGGGGCTACAAACGGCACCTCAACAGTGCAGGACCCCCTTCCCTCATACTGCACTACAGTGTCAGTTATGGGTATTACTCCAAGTACCTGGTGTGGGGCTACAGACGGCACCTCAACAGTGCAGAACCCTCCCCTCATACTGCACTACAGTGTCAGTTATGGCTATTACCCCAAGTACCTGGTGTGGGGCTATAGACAGCACCTCAACAGTGCAGGACCCCCCTCATACTGCACTACAGTGTCAAGTTATGGGTATTATCCCAAGTACCTGGTGTGTGTGGGGCTAATTCTTTCAGCTCCAGAGGCAAGCGTGCTATCTATTGAGCCACTGACACTGCTATGGCTTGCTTAACTTCCTTGTCTGTCCTGGCAGCTCCCAGTCAGTCCTATGGCTCAAGGGCAATCAACTTTCAGAAGATTGTCAGGCATTAGGAACTGTCACACAGAGGTTCCACAAAGGTTCCACAAATGGGGGATCCTTGGTGTAGAGGGTTTTGTAAATGGATCCAAAGGCTGCTGCATTCTGTCTGGGGTTTGCTGCCAGGGACCCTGAATCTGGGAGCCAGATTGCTTTAATCAGTCTAGACATCTCTTGTTCTGTAAGTCAGAGGGCAAGCAGTCTCCCAGCCTTTTTCCCTTGATCTCTATAACTAGTTTTGGCCCTAAAGACTGTAAACTCATTCTGCTCTCTAAGCAGTTCCTCATAGTTTGCTCTAGCTGTGTTCAGTTTTAACCAAACCTTGGGTGGGGCTGAGTTAGACATTTCCTTTTTTCATTTTCTGATTTCAGAAAGTAGCTGGGCTCCCTTCTACTCCCTCTTCCTTTTTTAGTTGATGCCAGGCATATGAGCTCCCCTCTCAAGGTATATTTGAAGGCCCCCACAGATGACGTGGGTCACTTGCTGAGTTGTTTTCTCTACAGAAATGTTCAGTGCCTTCTCAGATTTTTCTCTAGGCTAGTCCCATCTTGATGACTGAGGCAGTATAGCGCAGTTGTTTAAGGCTCTGAGCTGGAAACCTAGAGACCTAGATTTGAATCACACAGCCCCCAGATGCATACTGTGTGACCCTGAGCAAGTCACTTAACTTCCTTGTGCTCCCAGGCTGCACCTGGAAACAAGCTTCAGCTTAGTGTGCCTCTCCTGGTTAAACAATTTCCCTTTCCTCCCCCTTTCCCCCAACCCCATCTTCTATTACGGTATTGTTGACCCTCCATACCTTATCTTTATCTACTTGGCCTCGTGGGAGGAAGGCTAGTTGCACTGGAGAATGATCTGAAATTACCCTAGGCAATATCTTGCAGTGTGTGGTTAGGTGCTGAATGTCAGGACTAGTTAGATAATAGCCCAATCTGGAGAAGGAGTTGAGTGCTGAGGGCCAGAATGTATGTTCCCTGGTACCTGGGTGTAAAACAGGCCAGGGTTCTATTAAACCTATGGAGTCCTGAAGTTCCCTGTTGGCTGTCTGGTGGGAGGACAGGCCCCCTCTGCAGGATCTAGACCTATCCATTACTGTGTCTGGAACCACATTCCAGTCTCCAGCCAGTACTGCTGGCAGGATCCCAAGGGTAGCTAGCTTTGAAAGCATGCTAGAAAAGAATCTGAGGTCTTCTTCATTAGGACCATAGACTGAGGCTGGCACTGTTTCTGCCCTGTTTAGCGTTCCTTTAATGATGACGTACCTAACCTCAGGGTCAGTTGTTCCATAATCTGGAAGGGCACATTTCATAGAAACATAGAAACATATAGAAACATAGACTTTGACGGCAGATAAGGACCGCTTGGCCCACCTAGTCTACCCATTTCCCTACCTAGAGGATAAGCTGCAGATCCTATTTAACCAACAGCCTATTTCTTCCTACCCCCCACAAAAATTGCCTTATGTCTGTCCCATGTATTCTTGAATTCTCCCACAGTTTTAGACCCCACAACCTCCTCAGGAAGGCTGTTCCATGTGTCCACCACCCTCTCTATGAAAAAATACTTCCTCACATTGCCCCTGAGCCGTCCCCCCTCTATCTTCAAATTGTGTCCCCTTGTTCTTGCACATCTCTTTTTCTGAAAGATGCTACCCTCTTGGACTTTGTTGATTCCATTGAGGTACTTAAAAGTTTCTGTCATGTCCCTCTCCTCCTTTCCTCAAGGGTATAGCATATTAAGCTCCTTTAGTTCTCCTCTTATGGCTTCTCTTGCAGACCCTGCACCATTTTAGTTGCCCTCCTCTGAACTGCTCCATTCTGTCTATGTCCTTGCGGAGATGGGGTCTCCAGAACTGGACGCAGTACTCCAGATGGGGTCTCACCAACTGTCTGTACAGGGGGATAGCAACTTCCTGTTTTCTGCTGGTGATACTGCTCCCTATACACCCCAGTATCCCCCCAGCCCTCCCTACCGCTTTGTCGCATTGCTTGCCAACCTTAAGGTCATCTGATTTCTGTGTATCAACATTGCTGTACCAGCCTTTTTGTTACCATTAGCAGCAGCAAAGGACCCTGATTGGGTAATTTTATGTATCATTTCAACCCTCTATGTTTATATATGTTAGTTGATGTGGGCAACCCCGTACTAGAGATGCAGCAAAGTTTTACATCAATCATGAAGTTCCTGCAAAGTCACCGACTTTGACTTCTTGAAGCACTTCATAAAGTTGGCTATTCTGTGGGAACTTCAACTTTGAAAAACTTTGTCTGCACTTCACATGTAACTTCACCTTAGATGTTGTTTTACGGCGAATTCAGGCAAAGTTTCCTCAGAAAGAGGCTGTACAGTAGGTCACGTGCAACAGTTCCTGCAGGTCACATGATACAGCTCTATGTACACAGCATCCTTCAGTTTGATTTTGATTTGTTTATTTATTTTGATAAGTCCCTGAGCCATACGACCCATTTTCCTGGTTGACCAGCGTGCAAATAACAAAATATAAAATTACATTACAGTAACAAATTGCAGACTAACAATACAAATAAATAAATATATAAATAGCACATATAGAATAGCACATATAGATTAGCACAGAGAATAGTTAAACCAACAATGCATTGTCTACCTATAACATTCACATACTTCTTTCTGTATCAGCAGTTTCACTGCAGTCGATGTGGGTGAGGGGAAGCACGGAGATCTACTGCTTTTTGAGCATTTAAAAGCAATTTAAAAAAACTTTTATTTTTGCATTTTCTACATTTTCTCTTTACTTAGTAGTTAGTTAGGAATGTTCTTCTGTGGTTTAGGTCTTATTTTCTTTATATTTCTGTATTTTTTCTACAGCCTTCTATCTGTATTTTCCTTTTACTTCTGTGTTCAGACCCTCTGGTTCTGTGAATTCTTGTTTAGTTAATATGTATAATTAGTTTTTTCCCCATTTTTCTGCCTTTTGCAAATTCACTTTCTTTGTGTTATTTTTACTTTTCATACCTTTTAATTTTAAGTAAAAGTGAGTGGAGATGAAGAGGAGTGCAGGAGCAGTGGGAGTCAGAGCGAGGCAAGGGAGGAGAGAGGGATGGTCATGTGGTTGGCAGATTGGACACGCCATGCCATCTGTCTGAAGAGGACATTTTTAAGGGTGGCACCAGCAGCAGTGGTTCTTGGAGGAAGGGCCAGGAAGAAGCCTGTAGCAGAAATGGCTTCTTTGTCTGCAGAGCCCCCCCCCACCACCACCACCACCATCACAGTGCAGCAGCAGCAAGTATCAGGTGTTCTGCTGCCAGAAGACCCTGCAGGGGATAAACCCCCTGTGCTCCCCTTCCTGTGGTACCACCACCACCACAGTGCAGCAGCAGCAAGTATCAGGTGTTCTGCTAACAGAAGAACCTGCAGGGGATAAACCTCCTGTGCTCCCCTCCCTGTGTTACCACCACCACCACAGTGCAGCAGCAGCAAGTATCAGGTGTTCTGCTGCCAGAAGACCCTGCAGGGGATAAACCCCCTGTGCTTCCCTCCCTGTGGTACCACCACCACAGTGCAGCAGCAGCAGCAAGTATCAGGTGTTCTGCTGCCAGAAGACCCTGCAGGGGATAAACCCCCTGTGCTCCCCTCCCTGTGTTACCACCACCACCACAGTGCAGCAGCAGCAAGCATCAGGTGTTCTGCTGCCAGAAGACCCTGCAGGGGATAAACCCCCTGTGCTCCCCTCCCTGTGGTACCACCACCACCACAGTGCAGCAGCAGCAAGTATCAGGTGTTCTGCTAACAGAAGACCCTGCAGGGGATAAACCCACTGTGCTCACCTCCCTGTGGTACCACCACCACCACAGTGCAGCAGCAGCAAGTATTAGGTGTTCTGCTGCCAGAAGAACCTGCAAGGGATAAAACCCCTGTGCTCACCTCCCTGTGGTACCACCACCACCACCACAGTGCAGCAGCAGCAAGTATCAGGTGTTCTGCTGCCAGAAGAACCTGCAGGGGATAAACCCCCTGTGCTCCCCTCCCTGTGGTACCACCACCACCACTAGCTGATCCCCATGAGGAGGAGCCTGAGACCATCCAGCTCTGGCTCCTCCCCTAGGGAGCAGCAAAAGTCTCTAACTGGGGAATTTTTTGATTTGGTCCCTGCTGACAACAGTGTTGTGACATGCAAACTGTGCCAGACAGTCGTTCAGCAAATGGGGCAGCCACTTGGGCACTGGTGAGTAACACACTCACCTTAGAGTAAGGCACTACTGCGAGAGGGAGGAATACAAGAAGGCAGCTAAGAGTGGTGGAGGTGGTGCCACTCCTAGTGGTACTTCTATGCCATGGGGGGGGGGCGGTGAAGCAAGTGATGGCAAGGCCTGCACAGTTGCTGGAGGGGGACACTAATGAGGAAAGTGTGACCTGCAGCTGGACCCGAGGTTCTGCAGTCAGGGACAGCACATGAGACTCCAGCTGCAGATCCTCCTCCTTCAAAATCTTAGTTCGGAGATGAAGTGGTGCAACTCGGCACCGAGATGGGGGACCTCTGACACAGAATTGTGTCCATGGAGGCAACACTCCAGACACTGCTGCCAAACCAGCAGACGCTGTTTGAGGGAATGGCAGAAATCCGTGGTAGGGGTTCACCCTCTGTCCCACCCAGGCCATAATAATGACTCAACACCATGGGTTGGATATTCAAGGGGCAGCGCAACCACAGTGCAAAGGGTTGTGCTGTGCTTGTGTCCAACCCAGCAGCTGCTATATTCAGTTGAGTAGCAGACTGGCACTATCTGACTGAATATCAGTCTGTGTCAGCGCAGCACGATGTGAAACTGCACTGCCCTGACATGGACCTGGGCTGTATCTAGCCCACAGGGAACAGTGCTCCCCAAAACAGATAGCGCCGGGACCCCGTGGGCTATATTCAGTCACAACATGCAAATGAGCCCATTGGGCATGCAAGGCGCTAAGGGGCACTTTGCATGCCCATTATGGGCTCACTTGCATGGTGTGCTGCAGCCCATTGCTGCCCATCCTGTGTGTGCCCGATGACTTCTCTGGCGTCTAGTGGTGTCCCCCAACCCCAACACCCATCCCATGTAAAGTTACATATCCCTCATGTCTAGTGGCACCCCCTACCTCCCCTGAACACCTGTCCCATGTCAATCTGCATATCCCTGGTGTCTAGTGGAACCCCCCCACCCCCAACACCTGTCCCATGTCAGTGTTCATATCCCTGCTGTCTAGTGGTACCCCAACCCCTTTATACCCATCCCATGGCACCCCAACCCCCGAACACCCATCCCATGTAATTTATTTATTTGTTGAATTTTATTGACCAGGTTGGCTCACTGAGACTTGTGTCCCTTTTTCAGGTATGACCTGGGATGTCACATACAGGAAATGGCTTGTTTTCTCATTAGTACAAATAACACAGAGGATACAGTGACAATGGTAGTTACAATACATACAACAGAGAGGATCAACAAGATTAAATAGCTGGACCGTTGGTGCTGAGTGTTGAGGCACTGGATGCTACACCTCGCACCACACCGGCGACCCGGGTTCGGGAGCGAGCTCAGGTACCGAGGGTCAGCAGGAGGAGGGAGAGGATTGAGCATCTGATGGGCTGCTCTCCTCTCCCGGGGGGAAGGTAGTGGGGTTGCCCGGCATCCCAGCGACCCCCCGGTGGAGATCGGGGGCACTGCAGGATGTGGACCAGCATGTGGGAGAGCATGGCAGATGCCGGCAGGGTTGCTGTGCGCCATGGCATCACTGCAAGCCATGCTCAGGGGGAGGGAGGATGCTCACCAGGAAAAAACAATGAAAACCCCCCTCCAGGCCGGGTAGGCGATGGCCCTCCCAGTGCTGAACCGCCACACGCCCAACACTGGCTCCCTGCCTCTGCCCCTTTGGTCTGCTCGGGCCCTTCCCCCTCCAGGGTCTGGGGGGAAAATAATGTCCTTGAAGAAGGCAGGGATCACAGTGGGCGGTAAAGCGGCATAGGTGAGTGGAGCGGCCAGAGAGAATTCCGGATCTGGGGGGTGACAAAATAAGGTGAAAAAAAACACAAAAAAACTAAGACTGAACAGCAAATTCTCTACACAACTCGATAAGACAGAGTGCAATCTGCAATGTTACAGTACATCAAATCAGGTTTAGAGGACTAGTTACATATCCCTAGTGTCTAGTGGCACCTCCACCCTCCCGAACACCCCCATGCCCCATACATTGTCATATCCCTGGTATCTAGTGGCACCTCCTACCACCTGAACACCCGTGTACAATGATATGGAATGCCCTGGTGTCCAGTGATACCCTCCGACCTCCCCAAATGCCTGAGCATTGACATATGTAAAGAAAAGCATGGGCAGTCCAGTGTCCCCCCACCTGCCTCACCTGCTCACAGAACATCACCCCTCAATCCCCTCCTTATCAGGGTGTTGGGGGATGTGCAGAGAATCTAGATACAGTGATCAGCACAGCACTCCTCTCACCTCCTCGGCCAGCTGCCGTATGAGCTGACAGTGAGCGCTTGTACAGTAACTGGGGGGGACTGGACCACCAATGCTTACCTTTACATATGTCGATGGGCATTCGGGGGGTACCACTAGACACGAGGGCATTCCATATTGTTGTACATGGGTGCTTGGGGGAAGGGTGAGGGTTGCCACTAGACACCAGAGATATGACAATGTACATGGCACGGGGGTGTTTGGGGTGACACTAGACGCTAGGGATGTGACAATTTACAGGGCATGGGTATTAGGGGTGGGGGTGCCACTAGGCACCAGGGACATGACAATGTACAGGGCATGTTAGTGTTCAGGTAGGGTGCCACTAGACAGTAGGGATATGACAATTTACAGGGCATGGGTGTTCAGGGGTGGGGGGTGCCACTAGACACCATGAATTTGACAATTTACAGGGCATGGGTCTTCGGAGATGGGGGTACCACTAGACACCATGGATATGACAATTTACAAGAAACGGGGGTGTTCAGGGGATGGGGTGCCAATAGACACCAGGGATATGACAATTTACAAGACATAGGAGTTCAGGGAGTGAGGGGAGCCACTAGATACCATGGATATGAAGATTCAAGTGTTATTCTACTGCCTAGATACAAACGGGTTTAGGCTATGATAACTGGATCTCTTAATATAGCCTCCCACACGAACGCAAGCTGCAAACCCAGGTAGCACTGCTGGGACAATCTAGGTTAGCACTGGCGCTAATATTTGAGTATCAGGTCCCATATGTCTTAAAGTCTCGTTTCCCCTTTTCTCACATAATTCTTGTAATTCGATTTAGTGCCCAGAAATGCACTATATGAAAATCCCATTTCTCATTTTTTCTCATGTCCCACAAATTGCTTGCTATATATTGCTGTGTCCCACACACACATATCTTTAGTCCAGCACAACAGTATCACACCAAAAAAGAAAGTAAAAAAATTAACTAAACTGTAGACAAAAATGTAAAAAATTAAGTTTGCAGATGCAGAACACCAAGTAGAATTTTTTTTTTTTAATTGTTTGTTTTATGTAATGAACAGCACAGCACACAGGCGCAGTACACATCGATTCAAAACTGAGCTCTATGTACAGTGCAGATCCTATCTCCTGAACACACTTCCTAGAACTGCACACAGCACAGCTCTTTTGGTCTATTTCCTGCTGCAGTGTAACCATGTGATCTGCAGGTCACATGGTGCAGCAACAGCACTAAATGACTTGGCCATTTTGCAGCCCCAATGAACACTGCCAGCGAGGTTGTAAATTTGCAACTTTATGAAGTTGCCAATACCTAGAAGTTTGACTTTGCGAAGTGCGAATAACTTCGAAAATTTGTGGGACTTTGCAAAGTTATTGTGGATCTAACGTTTCCAAACTTTGCACACCTCAACCCCATACATCTCACCTCACCTGGTATTCTCACTATAAACCTGTTTAAGGAGTATACACAGCACTCACGTATTATCAGCACAGAGTGGATTGTTAGAAAGCCTGTATCACTAACAATGAACACGGAAAAAAAACACAAGACTGCACATATAATAACAAAAGCAAACAAACAAAAAAAAAACTAGCAGTGCAGAATGCCTAACAGTAAATATCTGGAAGGTGGTACAGCTAGAGCTGTTTGTCAGTTCGGAGGCTCGTGTGACTTGTTGGTTGATAATGCTGTTACCCAATAATCTGTCCAGTCAGGGCCTGCACAAAGGGGGTGCTCCTTCACCCATGAACTGGTGAAATACCATGCAGAAAGAGAACCAGTAACAGTCATGCATGATAATGGTGATCCCCTCTCCTCCACCCCTGGTAACCCAAACCTGGCTTAAACATGTGAAAAATGAAAAATTGCTATACCTTGTGACCTTTATTGGTCCACCAGAGCAGTTTAGTTGTGGTGCCACAGCAGCCCTCCGCCTACCCGTGGCACCCCCAGCACACCTTTAGTCAGCTTAAGCCCCTCACCTCTGGTGGGCATGTTAAGGCATTATAAAAATGAAAGTTCTACAAGTTGTCTCACCGGTCTGGTGTAGTCCATAACCTGTAGCAGAGTCCCACCCTGTGAGAAGGTACCATCAACGGGTTTGGAGAAGTGTCTTGTGCTGTTTGGCATGTGTTGCTGGCTTGCGTCTATGAGTGGCAGTGGAATGACTGATCAAGAGAAACAGCCCAGATTGTGGTTTTTCGGTCCGCCTCTGTGTGCAATGTCGCTCGCCTCTTTAATCCTTGAGTGTGCATTGGTCCTTCTTCAGTTTGGGGGCATGTGTCCCACCGTTGGTCGTTTTATAGTTTTGACAGCACCTGTTGAATGTCTGGCCTGCAGCTGTGCAGTTTGACCAGTGCCAAGGCTGGAAAATAGTGGCCAGTGCTCGAGGAAGAAGAGTGAAAGTTACTGTTTGAGATGCCATGCTGCCTCTGCCATTTTAAGTACTTCGGTCCATGACAAGGAGGTAAAAGAAAAGCTCAGATCCCATGACTAGACAGATCCCATATAAGGGCCATAACATTCCCCACAGTTTGAAACCGCAGTCATAGCACAATTTTATTTGGAGGGCTCAGGGGACATAAAGTTCATCAGGAATGGTGTCCAGAGAGTAGGTTCAAGGGGTAATTAAAATGCCCACTCACCACACAGTTTATTAAACATTGGAGGTACAAGTTGGCGGCTACCTCATTTCTTAGTCACCACTCCCAGGCTACTTTCTGCTGCTCCTGAGTTCGTGAAGATTCCAGTGACAAAGTTTGGCAATTCTCTCTTGTACACCTTCTTGAAAATTAAGGCATTTCAGTATTATGGCTCTGGGATTCCCTCCCAGCAGTGGTTGGGGTCTAAAGAAACATGAGCCCTTTTGATAGTGTACACTGTTCCTACTTCTGGTGGTCCCACAACTTCTTGGAAGAGTTTCTGAATGAAGGCTATCATATTGGTTTCCTTAGCCATTTCTAGAATTCCTATGAGGACCAGATTATTTCTTCCATTTCTACCCTCCTGGCCCTCGATCCTGTCTTCTAATTTAGCTACTATTTTACAGAGGTCCTCCAGCACTTTGCTTTCATGTTCCTGCCTGTCTTCGATTGAGCTGACATGGGTTTCAGCATCTCTGACCCACAAAGTAAAAGTCTCAAAAGTTGGCTTGAAAGTTCTAAAGTCACCTGCAAGTTTCAGGAGTGTTACTTTAATTGTGGCTAATTCTGAGAAGGAATCCTCTAGTTTGTTTGCTAGATCTTCATGGCCACCTGACTCCAGCGGCAATTCCATGGGAGAGCCCTGCTCTTGTCTCTTGAGCACGTGGGAGTGTGGTGGCACATGCTGGGTGTCCGAAAAGTCCATGTTTTTTGGCTCCTCCATTTTCCTTCAAACTCTCAGGAGAGGTGCCCACCAATAAATATTATTAAATGAGCATTTAGAAAATAACAAACAAGTGGAGTTAGCTGGTTGTGGTCACATTTGAAAGACTCGGTTCATGGAGCTGAGAGAGAAGCTGCCTCTCACACCAAGCACATCACATGACTCCTCTAAGGAAGTTATTTATTTCTACTTCCAGTGAAAAACAAACACGCATCCGAAGCCCTGGTTACTCTGACTGCCGTCTCTGCAGTCTATTGTTATTTTGCCATGCCTTGTCAGCACAGTGACAGAAACTGATTCACAAATAATTCTTATTTAGTGGACTTGTGTAACTGGACTTGCTGCTGTTACTGCTAGAATTTCATTAAACAAACTCCGAATTCAAAGTTGGTCATTTGGGGCGTCTTCTGAAATAGCAGTGATTGAGCAGAAATTAAAAACAGTCAAGTACAGTGCTTAGGTCCCGTCCCCATATCTCAGGAAAGATAGTGACATCTATTTAAAAAGCTAGTGTATTGCCTAAAACTAATATTAGTTTTTAAAATCCTTAGGCTGCCAAGATATGAAGAATTCTTTGATACCCTGTGGCCAGCCTATTATTCATGAAAGGCTCCCATATTCTTTTAAATGTGGTGGTACAGAAACATTGTCTCATTTAAGTCCTACATGTTATACATTTTTTTAATTGTCACAATCTGGACTGTCCATAAATAATTTGAGTTTATGAAAATTTGTAGCAGGATTAGTATTATGTGATGTAAATGTACCAGCTGCATTTCACAATAAGCACATCATGACTCCTGTAAGGAAGGAAGTGGTGCTGGCAGTATAGCCTAGAGGTTAGAGTAATGAGCTGTGAATGTGCTTGGTATAACCAGCAGACCTGGCTTTCATTCCCATAGCCTCCACTCGCATACTGTGTGACTCTGAACAAGTCAGTTAAAGTAGCATGACAATACAGTGAGTCATTATGGGTGAATCAATTTGCGCAAATCAATTAGCACAAATGCTAAATGGGTGACTGGTCTATTACAGCGACCAGCCAATATGAGCGAGTATGACTATTCTGTGAACCCCAGATGCAATGAATGCCTTGGAGTTAGAATCCTAGCAATGGGGGGAGGGTTTGGGGGGGCATAGACCCCCACATGTCAATAACAGCAACATGATCTTGTCGGGTGCTGGGAGTGCTGCAGGGAGACGGTGATCTCGGGATCTAAATGAGCACCCGAGGTTGGCGCTGGGAGAGTACTCGGTTTCTGAATGGTCCGATTATCTAAGAGGTCTGGCAGTTTTGTAGTGCAGTCACAGTTTGGGTGTTAGTCAGCTTAATTAAGAAATTGCTCATTTTGGCGGTCACCATAATTCACGGTCGCCAATTTCATCCTGACCATTCTGGATTTTGTAGTGACGTTTGCTGATTAAACTTACTCACTGTATTGACACGGAGCTGTCATTTAACCTCCCCAGTGCTCCTGGGTCGCCCCTGAAAACAGGCACTTGTGCCTAGTGGGCCTTCCCTGTTATCAAAAGAATAAAAAAAAAGAAATTTTTAAAAAAACTTTTTTTTTGCACAAATGTATTGATATCCTTTTTGGATACTGTGGGAATGACATTTTTAGTGCTCTGTATATACTGATTTTATTGTGACATTGCACTATTCTTCTAAAAATAAATTTCTTTATGTGTAATACAAAAACAAACATAACAAGTGACATTTTCAATAGAAAATCTTATTTTTTTTTAGTACCTAACATACGAACATACGAAATTTGCCAGCAGATAAAGGCCTAGAGGTCTATCAAGTCTGCTCGAATGTGCAGCTAGCACCCCTTATTCTGCAGCTGCCCCTTCCTTCCACCCTTCCCCTTCATTAATCCTCCCCCTTGTCCTGTCCCATCCTTGTTTGAAGCAGTCCACTGTTCTACTGCATACCACTTCTGCAGGTAACGCATTCCACCCAGCCACCACCTTCTCGGTAAAAAAGTGTCTCCTCATCTCCCTCCTGAATCTTCCTCGCTCCAGTCTCATATCATGGCCCCTGGTGGCCCTTCCCTTCCTTACTTTGAACAGCCCCTCTGTACCCATCTTGTTTATTCCTTTCATGTATTTAAAGGTTTCAATCATGTCACCCCTGTGTCTCCTCTCCTCCAATGAGTACATGTTCAACTCCTTCAACCTCCTCTCATATGATAAGTCCCCCAGCCCCTTGATTATCTTTGTTGCCCTGTGCTGAACCCCCTCCAGTAACTTAATGTCCCTCTTCAGATACAGACGCCAGTACTGCACGCAGTACTCCAGGTGTGGTCTAATGACCTATACAGTGGCAGAATCACCTCCTCCCTCCTCGAGGATATACCCCTTGCAATACAACCCAGCATTTTGTTGGCCTTTGCAGCTGCCTTCCTACATTGTGCCAAGTTGTTCATTGACCCTGTAATGAGCACACCCAGATCCTTCTCCTCCTCTGTCTGGGCTAGCTGCACTCCCCTAGCTGGTAACTCCTCCTTGGGTTCTTCATCCCAAAATGCAGCACCTTGCACTTTTTGGCATTAAACCCCAGTTGCCAGATGTCTGACCAGGTTTCAAGCTTTGCCAGATCATCCTGCAACCCCTGCCACCCCCTAGGTCATCCACCACCGCCAACCTTGGTATCATCAGCAAACAGACTGATCTTGCTCTTGATGTCCCATGATATGTCTGCAATGAATATCCCAAACAACACTGGTCCCAACACGGAGACCCTGTGGGACACCGCTTGTCACTGCCCTTGGGTGTGAGAGCTCCCCACCCACCACCACCCTCTGTTGCCTTCCTTGCAGCCAGTTTCCTACCCATCTCACCAGCTTTGCACCGCCTTGTGCCTACTAACTTCCTTCCAGCCTTCCATGGGCACCGAGTCGAATGCCTTACTGAAGTCCAGATACAGGACATCCACTGCATGGCCCCTGTCCAGTTGCCTAGTTACCCAGTCATAGAACTCAACCAGGTTGGTTTGGCAGGATCTGCCATGTATGAAACCATGCTGTCTGCTGTCCTGTAGTCCTTTGGCCTCTAGGAGGGCCACCAGCCTCTCCTTCAGGATAGTCTCCATTAGCTTACCCACGATGGATACCTGTGAAATATGTTGTCTAGAAACGTCACTTTGTACCTCAAATTATTTAGTTTTTGAATTCTTCATGTTTACTGAGCTTAGACATGTGGATTACTTTCAGAAAATCTGTTCTGTAGTCTGAATTACCTAGAAACTACACAAAAAATTTGGATTTTTGTACAAAAAAATTATATGTATATGCTTTTTTGGAATATGTGAATGCAGAACTTTTCAATAATCAATCAAAAACAAACTATATAATGTGTGGTAATACAAGGAATATAACACAACATTCCATGCATGTCTAGTTTAAAAGAAACAAACACTCTATGTAGAAAGTGAGGTCCAAGGCAAAGCCCAGTACACACAGCCTTACAGGAAGTGAAGGATCTACCAGGTTGACAAGTGTAACAATCATAATTGCTCCAGTTATTTTTAGTCAATGTATGCAAAGGTGTTTTCTGTCCCTTGAAACACTGAATGCTCTATGGAGGTCTTGAGGCCCCAGGCTAATTCCATTGCACAAAGCTTTTCAGAAATTGAAATTTTTTACCAGGTTGACACTGGTAACATACATCAGCAATACTGTCCTGTATACTCAGTGTAGTCATTTAGTTCTATCACATTACACAACAAGAACAGAAAAAGAACACCTTGTGCAGGTTATGAGGCATGAGGTAAAGCCCAGCGCACACAGCCTCAGAGGACGTGCAGATCTTATCAGTTCATATGAGTCACACTTCTCATTACCATAGTTGTTGTTAGCCATTGTGTTATAATATGTGTTTTATATTACCTGACAAAAAACTGAATGCCCTGTGTAGAGCATAAGCCCAAGGCAAAGCTCAGTACACTGATCTTTTCAAATCAAATCAAATCATATTTTATTTCTAGCATACTTTTCTTAAATCAAAGCACGTTTACAATTTAAAATAATCAAACAGTAGTGGCGCAGCGTAAGTACACTGCGCCATGGTGTACCGAATGTGATATTCAAAGCCTGCGCATGACAGCAAGCACCAGCATGCAACATGGCTGAATATTGCAGGGATGTGCCATAGCGAAACCAGGGCTGTGCCAGGGAGCAAGCCAACATGCACCCTAGTGCAACCAGAGCTGCGCAAGGGGTAGAGGCGCATGCACCAGGACACAGGACAACAGGCACAGCAAGGAGCATGCCACCAGGGCTTGATAGACCACCACCAGGGTGCAGAGGATGCCAGGAAGGAGACATGGCAGGCACAGGACAGCAGGCCTTCGAACATGTGCACCACAGTGGTGCATGGAGGCAGGGTAGCACTAATGTCCACTGGCAAACAGCCACCGGCAACACCCACAGGAAGGCACAGGACACACCTCCTGGACCACAGCTGGCAACGCACATGCCAACAGCACACAACACACATGCCACACAACACAAACAGAGAGCACACAGCCATCCCAGGGCACAGCCACTAGCCACTGGGCAGAGACCACCAGGCACAATCCCCAGTCAACCCCAGACGTACCACTCGGCCACCATGCACACTACTGCAGCATGGCTCCACATGCCAGCTGCAAAGCAGACACAGACACAGACACAGATGGCTAACCATAAAAATATGTATTAAAACCAGTCAGGATACAACTATATACAGTACAACAAATAACAGGTACAGGGAGAAAGAAATGGGGAGGCCGCAAACAAACCGGGAGGCCGGGGAAGGGAGGCAGGGGGACAGGGTAATGGCTGTACAGGGGTACAAGGGAGGGAAAGGGGGGGACAGGGAAGGGAAGTGGGTTTAGACAAATGGGCCCTATGGGTGTCCATGCCCTACTGGTGCCTGACACCAATGTCGTCACTGTGGCCTGCACAGGGCCCGCTGAATCAGACGTGCCACCCGGAGCATGGCAGTGGAGATTTGCAGGATCTCTTCAGGAGCCTGGTGTGGACATCAGGGTGATGGACACCTAGGACAAAGGAGGGGACATGGTATGAATGCATGTCCATATGGCCATAGCCCACCCACAGTGCACAGTGGACAGTGGTGACATGTACCCCTGAGATGGCACGCAGCCTCCTGAAGCGTGAGCGCCCACATGAGCTGCCAACCCGGCTATCCACAGCCACGCAGAGCACTGCACACCAACACCACCCATGTGCCACACACCACAACCATGGCAGCCAGGCAACAGGGTTAAGTGACGGGATGGCAGTGGCACAGCTGGAATCTGAGTGCACCCACAACCCACCTGCAGCAGCTACACACATGTGTGATAGCCATGGCATGGTGCAATGGACACTGCCGACGGTGCACAGCTGGAATGGCCATGTGCACTAGGGCCTGTGGCCCACCCCCACCCTGCATAACATCATACCCTGAAAGAGTGCCTACCTGCTTGCTGCGCTGCACCCTGCGCCTGTCCAGCGGCACCGCCCATATGGCCTGCATCCTGCACCCGTGCCCCAGCGTTGGCCTGCCCTCGCCCACCTGCAGCGCCAGCCAGCTGTGCACATTGTCTATCCTCAGGGCCTAGTAGGGAGATATTGAGAATGACACATCAGTACCTAGCAACACCACATGCTCCCCCCACAGCACAGCAAGCCCCCTGGCCCCATGCAGTGGCACTGCGGTGGCACAGCGCACTCATGGTGCGCTTCCATGGCCAACAGAATGCGCAGCCATAGTTCCCTCCACACAGCATGGTGTGACACCCTGCTGGCCCCCATAGAACACTGGAATGGCACGGACATGGGCGTAGTGCACTTAACCGGACATGGCACGGCACCCCTCCGGACACGTGCCAGTAGTGCCTGTAGCCTCTCGGGGTCCCTTTTCCACAGGTCACTGTAGCGGTGGCAGCACTGCTCAATGCTGCGCTGTGCCCCAGTGGCCTCCTCAAGCCCCTCAGCCACCTCCTGCCACACCTCCGTTCGTGGCCGATCCAGGGGCACCTGACCATACAAACTGCCCGCATGTGGCTCCACAAGGGCCACAAGGTTCACTAATTCTACCTGCGACCAATTGGGTGCCCTTGCAGTGCTGCAGAGCAGCATGAGCATTCCTGCAGTTGCACAACCAAAATGGCGCCCAGTAGCGCTAATCACATGTGCTGTGCGCGACCCGGCTGGTGATGCTGCATCCCCAGTCGCACATCTGCGCGGTGCCGTAGCTGGTGCAGTACTGGCATGTGCCACAGGGCACCCGAGGGGTCAAAGTGCACTCTTGAGGTCAAGGGTCGGCACATGCACCGTGCACAACAGCGCGATGCATGGTGCACAATAGGGGCATGTGGGCCCTATGGGCCATGGGCCAATTGCGCACAGGTGCCATAGGGCATATAGTGCATGAGCGCCACATGCCCAATAGCAGCAGAGTGCTGTATCATGTATAGCGCAGTGTGCGTAGGATGCACCACTGACGTATGCGATGGCACTGCATGCATGCGCACTGCCGTGCCTACTGTGCACGTCATACTGTTGCGCCAAGGCTTGTGCAATCGCAACACCAATGCACCATGCGCAATTTCACAATATTCAGCCAGCATATGCAGATTAGCTATTCAGCATTTTGGCGGCGCATCAGAGGCATTTGCATCTCATTTTAGTTGTGCATCCCCTCATTTGCATGTGATGTGCTATAAATGCGCCATGGGACTGCACAGTCACTAGACTTCAGAGGTAAGCCACCAGGCAGTAGGCCTGTCGGGACAGTGGAATGGGAGGGCTGTGTGGGTTGCAGTCATCACTGACCACATGTTCTTACCCACAGGACTAAGCATGATGGAACATGAGGAGGTTGAGGAGCGTGGGCCTGCATAGAAGCGCAGGCCCAACTTCACGAGGGCAGAGAGTGATGCCCTATTTGATGCCTACCTGGACCAGGAGCCTCTCCTGAGTGGCTCAACAGGCACCCCACAGGCCCAGGCAACAGCATGGGAGGGTGTGGCCAGGGCTGTGAACCAGCAGGGCTTCCATCAAAGGACAGCACAGGAGTGCAAGAAGAAGGTAGGTACCGACCAGAGGAGGACTAAAGAGAAGGTGGCTGCCATCCGGGCCGCATGTACTGCCACAGGTGGTGGACAGCCTGATGTGTCGCAGCTGTCGCCGCAGGAGGAGGAGTTGGTGGCGTCGACCATGCGGCGCAGTGCCATTGAGGGAGTGCCCCGCGGAGGGTTCCAGATGGGGCACAGCCCATCACTGCATGGTGGGTGCGGCAGTGCCTGGGGAAGGGGGGCAGGGAGGCAGGGGTATGTGCCAGCAACACTAATGTGACTGTGTTTCCTTTCAGCTCCGGAGCACCTGCATGCAGCGGCAGGGGTGGGGGTGTCCACCATGGGAGCAGTCCTGGGCATGGAGAACCATCCGTCCACCTCCACTGGTGTCCAGGGTCTGGACCGTGGGCAGCCCAACCCCACTGTGCATCCGGATGCCTGTGGTGTGGTCATGGACAAGGCCCTGGCTGTGTTTCAGCAGGACACCAGCCATGGTGTCCAGTATGCCGAGACACAGATCGGGGCGGGGTCCGGGACCAATGATGACGATGTGGCTAGTATCCTGGATAGTGGTGTTGCCATTCAGGGGGAGGCACCCATACCACACACCCGCCATGTGAGCGTAGACGGTGCCCTGGTGGCAGTTGTCCGCCCAACGGCCACCACACCCGGCGATGCCGTGTGCGCCATTGTTACGGTGCAGTCTGAAGGGGTGGCGGTGGTGGTGCAGCCACACTGGCGCCGATCCGTGCACAGTGGCCGGTGGGGCAGCAGTGGCAGCAGGACGAGGTCGATGGGGGGCCGGGTGCAGTGGCCGCCAATGGTGCACCACAGACTGATCAGCCCCAAGGGGGCCCCGCTGAGCAGCCCCCACCAGCGTGGGGGGCTGTGCTGTGGGGTCAAGCACCACCCATGGGTCGGCGCAATGCCCATGCCACCCAGGGCGCTGACTCCTTGTCCGAGCACACCCGTCTGCTACGGGCCTCCATGGAGCAACAGGTGCTGGTTGTGGCAGTGGTGCATGCACTCCGCAGAGAGCTGTGCCAGTCCGCAGGGAGGCATGAAAGGTACTTTGAGCAGCTCCTGGCCGAGACCACACATATGCAGGAGGACACAACCGCAGCCCTGGATCAGCTTACCGCTGTGATCACAGTCGGCTTAGCACCACTGGTCACCCTGGTGTATGGCTATCCACCACAGACCCTGCGGAGTGCATTATCCACCCCTCAGTCATGGCATCATGTGACCCCCTCAGTGTTTATGCCAGGATCTGCTGTGGGCATTCCGGGCATGCCTGGAGCGGGCATGTTCGGGAGCCTGCAGACCCCTGCGAGGGACCGGTCATGTTCCCACAGTGACACACCTGGGGGACTGTCAGAGACACCCCTTGTGGCCGTTGCACAGCCTGCATTTGCTGGGTGGTCTCGGCGGGGCCATCCATGTGTCTGTGGTGGCCGTGCGACTGCGTGGCGGTCCTGAGCCGCCATCCTCCCTGTCCGCTGTCTGCCACTGCCCTGTGTACACATTGGTGTGGCGTGTGCATGTGCATTCCAGGAACATGTCATTCATAGTCGACGCCGCACACAGGCCTTGTGCACACCCACTCGGCCGCTGGCCACTGTGGCATGTGCATGATGATGCCAACACAACACCGGCTGCTACTGTGCACCGGTGTTTGGCGTCTGACACATGCCCATTGGTGGTCTCTGGGCGTGCACATGTGGGTGCCCGTGTGCATGTGGGTGTGTGTGTGGGTGTGTATGGGGATGTGTGGGTGGGGTTTACAGTGCTATACAGGGTGCTTCCATGGGGTCCAGTCCCATGCCCGTCCACGCTACCCACCAGCTGTGTCTGTTATGGGGCCCGGCATTGCATGCCTGACTACTGTACCATGGTCCCTGGGACATGCATGTGGTCATGTTCACCTACCTGCGTGCAACGTAGTGCTCCTCCGCAATTGTGTCCTGGTGCTGCTGGGCCATCCTGTTCAGCCGGGATTCCCTTCACCCGGGGGTGGGGCTGCCCACCACCACCTGGCCAGACATCCACGTCGTGCCCACTGCTGTTCCCCTCTTCAACCTCGACAGCTATCCCACATTTGGTGGCCACATTGTGTAGCATACAGCAGGCCAGGATAGGCCGCAGGCCTTTGAGGGGCAGTACTGTAGGGCACCGCCAGACCTGTCCAGGCAACGGAACCAGGTCTTCAGCAGCCCAAACACACACTCCATGATGTTCCATGTGCTGGCATGTGCCTCATTGTATTGCTCCTTCACTGGGGTCGACGGGTGCTGTTATGGGTTGAGCAGCCAGGGCCGGAGTGGGTATCCGCTATCACATGTGTGTAGACATGTGTGGTTAACATGGTGGTCTGTGTAGCTGTACCCTCCTGCCTTCCCGGCCACACCCTCTGATGCCCCTGGCCTAGCATCCCCCACACCCTACCCTGTTGTGCCAGACTGCCCATTCCAACTGCATACTCACCTACCAGGTGGCCAGTGGGGATGTCCCTACTCTCGAACCTGCGGCACAGTGCTGACTGGTGCCAGATGAAGGCATCGTGTGCTCCACCAGGGTGTGTGGCACAGACATTGATTATGCACCCCCTGGCATTGCACATCACCTGGCAGTTGATGCTGGGGTAGCCCTTCCTGTTGATGTAGGCTACCCCTCCTCCCCAGGTGGTGTGCGGATGCCTACGTGGGTGCAGTCGATGGCCCCTAGCATGCCAGGCATACGTGCCGCCCTGTGGAACTCCTGCATGTTCGCTGTATGCTCTGCCTGTGTGCTGGGGAAATGGATGTATTCCGCAGCATGTGGCAGCAGTGCGTTGAGGAACTGTGTGAGGATCCATGATGTGGCTGACTGGGTTATGCCTGTGGTGTCCTGTGTTGGTATCTGGAAGGTATCCGTGGCGAGCAGGCACATGACGGCTGTGATCTTGTTCTCTACCGACAGGGCGTGGCTCCGTCTTGTGGATGCCTGCATCTCATCACTGCACAGCTCACAGAGCTGCCTCAGGATTGCCCGGTTCAGGTGGTAGCGGCCCACAATTTCTGTGTCACTGTACTGTTCAAAGGTGGTGCGGGCATGATACCACCTGTTCCGGGCATACCGCCGATGGGCCCTTCCATGGCTGCGCCACTCTGCCTCCTGCCTGCTCACACCCCTCATTACTGCCTCCATCTGGAAGATGGTGCTGGCCATGGCCTGGGCTGTCCTGCCCACCCTGGGCATCTGTCTCCCCAGACACCCCCGGCTGTGTGCTGCTGCGTGTGTCCCTGCACTGGGCACACACCTGTGTTCAGGATTTCCTGCTGGCAGCTTGTTGGCTGTGGCCTCCGCCTCCCACCCATCCAGGCACTTTCGCTGCCACTCCTCAGCCTGGTGTCGCAGAATCACGCTGCTGTAGTTGCCCCATACCTGTCTCACACACACACACACACAAACACACACACACATACACACACACGCAGGCTCATTCAGTGTCACACGCCCAGTCGCATACTCTGTTGCACTTCCCGCCTGCCCCGTCTCTGTCTTGCACCCCTGCTGCTGTCCTGCCTGCCCATTCACTCTCCCTCTCTCTCCTGCTTGCCTGTGGCACATGCCTCCATCCATTGCTTGCTCCCTCTTTTTATGGGCTCAAGTTTGCTCTGCTCATGTCCCTGTTGCTCCATGCCTGCACCGTTTGTTTGCTGTTGAATATCACACTGTGCCGCTTATTCGTGGATATGCCCCATGCACTTGTGCATACATTCATTAGGGTTGCGCACTGGTGCACTGTGATTTGTGTGGCGCTTTGGCTCCCGCTGAATATCACTCTTTGGCGCATTTCCACACTTGCACAGGTGCATCTCAGTTGCACCATGCACAACCGCTTTGAATATCCCACCCTCAGAATTAAAAGACAGCATACATATGGCTAAATATCCTCCCCAAATGCTAAATCGAATAAATAAGTCTTCAAGGAGGATTTAAACGTCTCAGTGGACAGGCACTCTCTAATCCGATGAGGTAGAGAGTTCTACAGGGTCGGGGCCACAAATGCAAAAGCCGTAGCACCTGATGTCTGTAAACGGACCCTGGGAACCTCTAACAGTCCCTCGTCGCGGAGCGGAGAGGGCAGAGGGGGCGGTAAGGTCACAGGAGGTCTTGCAAGTAACCCAGTCCCTGTCCGTGTAGGGTCATATAGGTCAGCAATGTAACCTTGAAGATGATCCTCCACCACACCAGCAGCCGATGCAGTTCATGCAGCACAGGCGTGACATGGCAAGATCTTCGCTGCCCTGTCAACAGCCTGGCGGCTGCATTCTGCACCAACTGCAGGCGATGGAGATCCACCCCCCAGTAACCCTAGGAATAGAGCATTACAGTAGTCAAGATGAGAGGATACAAAGGCGTGAACCAAAATTGGAAGGTCATCGGACGGAACAAGGTGCTTTATCCGGGCAATGTTCCTCAGATGGAAAAAATGAGGACTTGACAACAGCTGACACCTGTGCTTTAAGCATCAGCTCATTGTCAAGCACAACCCCCAGATTCCGCACCTTCTCAGAAGGTCTCAACTGGTCACCCCCAAGCACCAGGCTGGATGGTTGCCCAGGAGTCAACTTCTCTACCTGGTGACCAGGGTCCACCACCAACACCTCAGTCTTATCAGAATTTAGTTTCAACCAGTTAGCACCTATCCAGTCCTGAATCTCGGCTAGGCAGTTGTTAAATATCAGACAGAACTACTCTGTTCGGGTTCAAAGGACAGGTAGAGCTGAGTATCATCTGCATAGCAGTGAAAACTCCGACCATACCGCCTTATGATGTCTCCCAACGGCAGCATGTACACCGTGAACAGCAATTCAAGAATTGCAGTTTTTTACCTTGTTGACAGTTGTAACATACAACACTAATTCGGGTATGTTTAGTAATTGTATCTAAAAATCCAATTATATTTGCATAAAAATGAATGCTTGGTACAGGTAGTGAGGCATGAGGCAAAGCCCAGTGCACCCGTGCTTTCTGGAATTACAGTTCTTTACAAGGTTGAAACTGGAAACACAAAAAATTACTTCAGTTATGTTTAGTCATTAGATCAAAAAAGTTCAGTTATACTTCCCACAAAAAAAAAAGAAAGCCGTGTTTGGGTTGTGAGGCCTGAGAAAAAGTCCAGTGCACACAGCATTCCAAGAGATACAGGATTTACCAGGGTGACACATGTGTCATACATCTTTACTTGAGTTATCTTTGGCCAGTGTTTTTAATGATTAAAATGATATTACCTAACCATAATACTGAACAGCCTAGGTAGGTTATAAGGCCTGAGGGAAAGCCCAGTGCACACAGCCTTTCAGAAGTGTCGTTTGTACTAGATTGACATGTGTAACACATATCAGTGGTTCAGTCATGTTTTATCAGTGTATGTATATATGTATTTCGGCGATAGTGAGCTGACAGCCCTAGTCTGAACATGCTCTGAGAGACAGAGTAGAGGCTTTCATGTATGGAGCAGTTTTGCAAATAAATCAAAGAAAAACTATGAAGTACAGCTTTTATTTGTACTGGCCATCATAGCCAACTATTAGAATGCTGCCATAACAGAGCTTTAGATTTAGAAAAGTGGCTGTTGTAAAATGGAGTAGCTTTACAGTTCTAAGAAAACAGGCTGACTTTGCTGATTTTCAGCCAGATGTCCCTGCTCATGTCAGTGCACAGGATACTACTACGATTTTCACTAGAACTGCATCTGTTTACTATGAAGTGCTGGGACAGAGCTGAGCTCGCAGCTCTATCTCTCTCCCAGTACTTCATAGCAAGCATGCAGTTTGTGAACTAGCACTTGCATTTCTAGCACAAATCTTTGTTGTATGTTGTATATTGAACTGAAAAGGGACAATCTGCCTGTTGTATTCCAATAATAAAAAAAAATATTACCCCTGACCTGACCATGCAATCTAACTTATATTCTAAAGCCATAATCAGGGGACTCAGCAATTATCAAACCAACCAACAGACATGCCGTGAGAGCGAATACAGCAAGATGCCCTCATTCTGCATCATAAATGTGTGTGTGTGTGTGTATATAGATATATATTTATTTGATCAGCAAGATTATATATATTTGCTGCCATAAAACTTGAAATTCAGATAGAATCAGCTGAGAGTTCCGTTTTTTACCAAGCACTGTGAATGTGAAAATAAGCAGGGGCCTTCTTGTATGAAACAGCAGCTTTATAAATAACTATATGACAACCTGCAAAGCACATTTATTTGTATTGCCCTTCATATAAATGATGTCATTATAATAGTGACAGAAATGTCTTCTGTCTGCAGTCATCCAGGGTTGGTTGTTAGAACATCGTGATCCCCTACACAATCTGACGGCCTGTTGATGTGCTGTGTGTGTGTGTGTGTGTGTGTGTGTGTGTGTGGAGAGAGAGAGAGAGAGAGAGAGGGAAGGATGGAGGAAGGGAGAGAGAGAGAGAGCGAGAGAGATGACACGCTGGCATTCTGATTCCCCAAAAACTATAACATCTGCTTATTTTGTGATTTCTACAGTATTTACCACAAACTCAAGTGCAAAAATTAGCATAAAATAAACACAGACCACAAAGTTACTGGCATTTGTAAAGATTTTATTGAAAAGAGTAAAAGACAATCTTTTAAGTCAGATTTTCAACATGTGCTTCAGGGGCTAGATTCACAAAAAATCACAAAGCACAGCACAAAAGCTTGCATTGCACTCTGAGTTTGCAAAGGTGTCCAGCTATGCTATTTACAGTTGAATAGCACACCGTGTAATCTGACTGTGACCAGGGCTAGGCTGAGGCAGCAGTAACCCCAGTACTGCAAGTATTACCCCCGAAACCCTGCTCTGACATGTAGCCAGGAATATGGGCCCACAATGAACAGCACAGGTACGCTACTCCCAATTCACAAAGGAAGCCATGCAAATATGCCCATAGGGCCAGCAAGGCACTAGGGAGCCATTTGCATGCCCATTACGGGCCCATTTGCACAGGCTGCAGGGAGCTTAGCGTGGTCCCCCAAGCCCCTGCTCTATATGCAGCTGCAATCCCTGGTGGCTAGTAGTCCTTCCCCTGCCGATTGCTGGCCCAAGTATGAAAAAATTACATTTCCCTGGTGTTCAGTGGTCCCTCCCCCCACCTGCTCGCTGATCCCTGAGTATATAATACATTTCCCCTGGTGTCCAGTGGTTCACCCCATCTGATCGCCAGCCTGAGTAAATAAAAAGGGATTCCCCCTGGTGCTAGTGTGCCCTCCCCGGATCACTAATCGCTGGACAGTGTATGGAACATACATGCCCCTGGTGGCTAGTGGTCCCTCCCCTTCCCCCTGCTGATTGCCATCCCAGTCACAGAAATGAATTATGTTATCTCTTCCATGGCGCTAGGTACCTCCTCCTCCCTCCCCCACCTCATCCCCTGCCCCTCTTATGACAAGCCCCCAAATAACACAGCCCGCCACATTCCTGTTTAGGGATCATCACCCCTCCCCCAGCCTGTCCATCATTGGTGAACAGTGGCCCCCAATCTGCCCATAAATCCATATGTTCAACCCAGTATTGGCCCTCCTCCCTAACTCCAATCCAGCAAACATCCATTCAATACACTCCATTCCCTGGTGGTCTAATGGACCTCCACCCTGGCAGGTAGTGCTCCACCACCCCCCTTCCCCCATCCTGAACCTGAGCTGGCAACTGGCAGAGACCTTCTCTTTCTCTACCATGGCCATCTGCTGACTGAACTGTCAAGGAGTGCATACTGTTACCGTATGTGCTCATTGATTGACAGTGATCGGTGACTGTGTACTGTAACAGTATGTGCTCCTTGACAGCTCAGTCAGTGGCTGGCTATGGTGGAGAGAGGAAGGCTCTGCCAGTCGGCAGCTCAGGTTTGGGATGGGTGGGAGCAAGGTGGTGGGGCACTACCTTCTGTGATGGAGAGTTGGGTCCACTAGACCACCAGGGAATAGAGTATATTGAATGGGCAGGCAAGAACAGAGATCCACCGGATGCTCTGGGACAACCATAAAATCTTGTAACTAAGCAGTCACAGCATGCCATACACACAAGGATGCTGTCCACAGTTCAGTTGTAGTAAAATATGCAAGATTTTTATTTTCTCACCACATGGAAAACATAAATAATTCTCAGAAGCTCAGAAGCCCACAGTAACAAAATGTCTAACGTTTCACCAACTCATTGGACAGCATCCTTGTATGTATGGTGTGCCATGACTGCTTACTCTATTGAATGGGAGTTCGCCAGATCGGGGTTAGGGAGGGGGGCCAATAGAGGGGTAATACATATGGATTTATGGGCAGATTGGGGGGGCATTATCCACCAATGAGGGATGGGCTGGTGGAGGGGGCAACAATCCTTGTATGGGAACGTGGCCAGGGCTGTGTTACTTGGGGGGGCATGTCATCCTGTGGATGGGGATTGGGTGGGGGGAGGAACCACTAGCCACCATGGAAGAGATAACATAATTAATTTCTGTGATCCGGACGGTGATTGATGGGGGGAGGGACCACTAGCCACCAGGGAAGAGATAATTCATTTCTGTGATTGGGACAGCGATTGGTGGAGGGACGAACCACTAGCCACCAAGGAAGAGAGAACTAAATTCATTTCTGTGATCAGGACAGCGATCAACGGGGGGATGGACCACTAGCCACCAGGGACATGCTTGTTTCATACACATGCTGGCATTTGGTGATACATGGGAGGCACACTAGCACCAGGGGGAATTCCTTTCTATTTACTTGGGCCAGTGATCGGTGAATGGTGGGGAGGAGACCACTGGACACCAGGGAAATGTATTGTTATGTACTCAGACCAGTGATTGTGGTGGTGGGGGTCCCATTAGATGCCAGGGAATGGCTGTAATTGATTTTACAGCTGATCAGGGAGTGGGTGGGGGAGTGACTACTGGACACCAGGGAAACTGTACGGTTCATTTCAGGCCAGTGAATGGGGGGAGGCACTAGTACCAGGGCATACTTGATGTTGCCATAGGGATGGTGATTGGCAGGGGGGCCACCGCAGTAGCTCCACCAACCACTAGAGCTGCGCAGAATTAAAGCAAGGTCTCAGTTAACAGTATTTGCTCCGCACTAGGGGACCCCACAAAAGGCACTTGCACGGAGCAAATGCTTTGTGTATCAGACTGTGTTAATATGCAGGTCCCCCTCCACATATTTTGAATTGTGCCCCGCTCCACACTTTGCCTGGGCACAAACTCAAGTTTGAGAGCGCAAACTGGGCTTTTGTGAATACCAACTTGGAGCAAAACCCAGTTTGTTCTGCAAAACTGGGTTTGCACCAGGGCAAAGTTTTGTGACTCTAGCCCCAGGACATCTATATGGGCCAATGACCACACACAGGTGACAACGTTAGGATGTGTAGAGATGCCAGCAGCACAGCAAGGGTTACTTTTTAAAAGCAATCAACTATTACCTTTTATACCTGAGGTACTTTTTGTCTTCCCTTTGGTTAATTAGAATTTATTTTATCTGGTGTTAGTAGGTGTCTTGTGTGGAACAGCACTCTGCCTGGCAACTGACACATCTAGCTCTGTTCCTTCCATTACATCATCAGCATTCTGACCTCACTGAGTGTGACACCACAGCCACTCAGTAGCTACCAGGTCAGTCACCTGTGATGTCACACTCAGTGAGGTCACACAGTGTTGAGGATGCAGTGGGACTAGACATGTCAGCTGCCAGGCAGTGTGCCAATAAAGAAAACTATTTCAGAAATAAAAAGTTACAACTGACTATAAATACCTCACGGGGGTAAACAAGGTACAGGAGGCGAGTATTTTTCAGAAGAAAAAGTGCTCAAGAACAAGGGGACATGCTGTGAAGCTGAGGGGGTAGATTCTGGAGAAATATGAGGCAGTACTCCTTCACAGAATGGTGGATTCCTGAAACAGCCATCCAGAGGAGGTGGGGGGAGTGAAAATAATGATGAGGTTCAAGAATGCATGGGATACGCACAAGGGATCATAGTAGAAAGGAAGGTGGGAGGGAGAAAGAGCAGATGGGGCATGGTCTGTGATAATAGCGGGTATACCATTAGGTGGGTGACACAATTAGGGTGACGGGAAAAGGTTGTGAGTGACAGAGGTGTGCTGGATTTTGCAGCACCCTGCATTCACAATGTTTTTGCCGTCGACACAGTTCTCTTCCGGTCCACTCATGCCTGGACCTGGAGGGGATTATGTTTAGTGATGGGGGTGTGGGGGGGAGAGCAAAGCCCCCTGCAAAAACCAACTCTTGTCTCCTGCTATCTCTTGTCACTGTAGCTGGGTTGAGGCAGAATATGGGGCTGTGGTCATTACGGACGACATGTTTCCTCCTTCAACTCCTCAGCTGGCACACTGGATGTGTACTTGCTTTACAAGCAAAGGGTCGGAGGTCTGATTCTAGGTGAAGGAACATATTTGCCATCTTATCAAGTATATTCATGAATTATGTTGTTACTATCCTCATGGTTTCACCATGCTCTTCCCATTTTGGAGGGGAAGGGAGACGAGAGGGCACTGGCTAAGGTTGGAGGGAGGTAGATTTAGGAGAGAGATGAGGAGGCATTATTTCACAGAGAGAGTGGTGGTCAAATGGAACACTCTGCCAGAGGAGGTGGTATCCTGCAGGATGGTTGGCAGCTTTAAAAGGGCATGGGACAGAGTGTGTGGGGGAGTCACGGTGAGGGTGGAGGGAAGCGCAGCTGCAGTTTAGGGGTGCTAACTGTGCACTCAAGCAGACTTGATAGACCATGAGGCCTGTTTCTGCAGGCAGATTGGTATGTTCATATGTTTCTGTTGCCTCAATGTATGGCAACCAGATTCATGTTGCAGTGCAGTGGGTGAACCGTAATAGTGTAGGTAGGGAGAAATGGGCAAACTGGATGGGCCATTATCTGACATCAAATGTTTCTATGTTTCACCCAAGATGTGTGTTTTGATGCTACATAAACCCCAAGAGCGAACTTCGAGGGGTTTGTAACAGTATCACACGGCAAGGGTGTGTGTCAAATTCGAGTTTTCCACTCCCGCCCATGGCTATCTTTTATAATCTCTGGTGAGCAATTTTTTTCCCACTAGATTTTTAGAGACAAAGCAGAACTGTTGCTTCTCAGCCTTAGAACAGTAATTGTAGTTTACAGAAGAGGCAGGTTGTAATTGTTAAATTGAATTTATTAAGACAAATACCTTTTTATCATACTCAAAGGCAACAAAACGTATTAGTCAGAATGAAATCATCGCAGGTAGCGGTGAAAGGCTTAAAAAACATCACAAATAACGTTTTTTACAATAGGTAGCTCTAGAGAAATGTCTCTCATAAACTTAGCTGTATCTTGAGTCTGTAATTTAGACATTTGTTAACTGTTCAAAAACATTAATTGAAATGTTAGAAAAAGTTAGAGTATATGTTAGCTGTGTCTCGGCAGCAGGGTGAATGCTTTATTTACAGCAGCTGCATGGCTGAGAGAAAGTGTCTCACACTGAAGTAAACAGTTCGGGGGCTCGTTTGCCATAAGAACAGGCTGGTCACTATGGCAAATAATAACTGACTGAGCCTGCAGGAAAAATTGCTCACCACTTAGTATATTTTTTTTATTTTATTTATTAAACTCAAGGATTACAAATACCTTTGAGCAGGAACTGCTCATTTGCAAAGGTTCCACCTCAAAGGATGAAGGGTAACATACATACAAAGGTCAACAATGTTACACAAAGATGACCAAGCATTAAAATATACAGCCGGTGAAGAGAGACAACATAAGCCAGCTTCTAAACAAATTTCAGGGTTATATGGAGAATAATACATGGGTGGAAAAGTGTAACCAGAATTTTACATACACCTAATGTGTGGTAGTCTACATAAACCCTGAGAGCGAAACTCGAAGGATTTCACCTCGGCCTTCCCCCTCCAAGATGGGGTGAGGGGAATTGCCAGGATCCCCTGAAACATCTCAGCTGCTGAAGGTGGGCGGGCAGTCACTGTATCGGGGCACGGAAGTGCCAGCACTACCTCACCCTGCACAATGCGGTTGTTTCCTTGTTCTGGGATCCCTCCCACAGAGATGCCGGGGTGGGCTTAGTGACAGGTCTATACACGCAAGCTGTGGTGTTGTCCCGTTGAACTGAGAGGTGTCTCCTTCCACCCTTACTCGCTCTCCACCTTGTGCTCGCAGCCGGTATCAGCCAGGTGGTGGTCACGAAGCAGCCTTCCCTACCTCGAGGAGGCAAGTGTCCCCTGGGACACTCAATCTCCTCCCCAGTGACTCAGCTCATTCCCAAACCGGAGTTGCCGGTGTAGCAAGTGGTAGTGCTACCACTGCACCAATGGGGTGGCCCTCAAAGGGTTTATAAAGGCATCCCATACCGAAGGTGTGTGTACAGTTCTGGTTCACAGCCCCCCAGTTATTGTTTTTTATAATTACTAGTGAGCAGTTTTAACTACTGTGGCAGCTGTATGACTAGTGTTTGTGCCACTCACAGTGAGAGCTTGATTGACAGGGAGCGATTACAACTGCCTGGTTGTAATGCTTAATTACTACTGAGAGGTTGTAACACAATTTTACAAACCAATTATCTGGGCATTAAAAATGTTCACTAGTAATTATTTAAGCAATAAGACACAACAGAGTGTGATATATCATGAGATGTCATCACATCTTGGGTGCGTTGTGAGGCACAAGGCTATGTCGAGTGCCTTTAGCCACCCAAGAAGTGACAATATTACATAATATACAACACCCTGGAGTGTATTATTGCGATTATAAAATGCCCTAAAGCGTTAGTAAATGGCTGACATTGGTAATCAGTTTTGGACCGTGATGATATACTGTGATATTGTCAGGGGTCAAAGACTGTTTTAGCCAATCAGCTTCCAGAATTTCTCCTCTCCATTTTATAATTCCTTGTAATGTACCTAACTTTCTAGATATCATTCATGACAACTCTAATAACAAGATGTCATGATAACTTGAGATTAGATATAAAGGTATTACTTAATATTTATTTAGATATTTAATTAATTAATTAATGAACATTCTGGTAACTGGGAAAGGCACACTGAGCTTTGACCCGGGGGAAAGGAGAGTGGGATATAAAAAAGCAGTACAGAGCAATATATTAGCACATCAAGTGAACCAAAATGAGGCAAGTCCGTAAACAAGAAGATCCAAATATACAATATGATTTACATAAAGTGCATTTAAACAAATCTAGAATCTCAATAGTGAAATAAGAATACAGAAGAGGGTGCCAGTGCTATTTGATGAGGTAATGGCTGGCGTTACAGGAGTGGTGATAGTGGGGACTATGGTGGGGTAAAGGGTGGCTAGTGGAGGGAGGAAAGGTAACTAGTGGAGATTGGAGTCAGAAATCAATTTAAAGGAAAACTACACCCTCGTATCATTTTAATTTTATTTGTTTCTATGCCAAAAGACAACTCCTTTCCTGTAGCTGTTAGGGCTAGGTGTGTTACCTTTAGTTTGTTTTCACTGCTCATGGTAGCTCCTGTGACTGCCCTGGGGGTCTCCATTTCATGGTTGTTGAAATCTCATTGTCAATGAGAACTGCATTAGCATATTTATTTATTTATTTATTGAAAATTTCGGAATTACAACCTTTGAGTCAAGGACTCCTTTGCAAAGGCTCCACGTCAGTCATGACAGGACAATTACAACAAGACAGTATGGACAATGTTCTCAAAACAGAGAATTTACAATTCGACAAACGTTTAAAATCATAGCATAAGTCAAAGGCTACACATCAGTTGCAATATTGAATTTTACACAGAGAACACAACTTATCTGGAAAAAATTGCCAGGACATTACAAGAGTTTAACAATCACAGTAAAGGGTATTGCCAAGACTGAGATAATATCTGAGAGAGTTGAGAGTGTTTCTAGCGATGTGGTGGCTCTGGTGCCTGACAACCTATGCGAAAAGATGGAAAGCAGCTACAGGTCTCCGAGTTAAGTAGATACTTCTTGATCTCTGTTTTGAATAGTCTTAGACTGGGCAAGTAAGATGGAAGATGGTAGATTGTTTAGCCAAAAGTGGAGCACGCGTAGCGAAAGATCTTTGCCCAGAGAGGTTCTGCAATGGGGACTGCATAGGAAGTCCCTTCCAATCGTTTAGGGTGCCCCTATTGGGGGCTGGTTGGATGAGGCGATGCAGACAGACAGGTGCGAGTTTCATTAGGATTTTCTTGGCTTGGAGGCAGGTTTGGTATTTGAGCCTCCTTCAAAGGTTAGCCAGTCCGCTTGATAATAGAGCAGGCAGGTTCGCTTGTTTATTGCTGCCGGTGACCATGCGGCAGGCTTTGTTTAGTGCTATATTAATGCTGTTTAAGGCTGATTTGTCAGCAGTGCCGCTATATAGTTATTCCATAGTCGCACCAATGAGAGGATTGTGCTAGTAACGGCTAAACGAGCCTGAGGAGGAAGGCAGTGTTTGTGTCTGTAAAGAATGCCAAGTCGGGTATTAACTGAGGAGGAGAGAAGTTTAATGTGATGGTGATAGGTAAGGGACGTATCCAGAGTGATACCTAGATATTTAAAACGGGTGACCTGCTCAATGTGGTTACCCTGGAGGTTTGAGATTGAGAGCTGGGAGTTATAGAGGGGGTTTTGTCGATGGGCAAACAACATGGATTTAGTTTTGTCATAGTTAAGTATTAGTCGGTGGTCAGTGAACCAGTATTCAAGTTCCCAAACAGCCTTGAAGGGTGTTTGGAGATGTAAGAGGTTGGAGTGTTTCCAGTATAGCATCGGCATCGTCCGCATATAGTAATAGCTTTCCACTACATGCTAGGGGAGTGAGTTCAGAAAGAGAGAGAACAAGAGCGGCCAAGTATTGACCCTGAGGGACACCCGCAAGAACTGGTAGTTTGAGGAGAGTGTTTTCCTAATTTTACTTCCCATGCTCTGTCAGTCAGATAGTTCTTGAACCAGGAGATAGTTTCAGGAGCAATATGGAGGGCTGCAAGGGCATGAAAAAAAGCTCATGATTGACAGTGTCAAATGCCTTGGTCAAATCAATAAAGATTGTACTGACTGCTGACCCCTGTTCCAGGGCTTCATGAATGTATGATGTAAATTCTAGGAGTGCTGTGGTAGTACTGTGCCTTTTCTGAAACCATGTTGCTCATGGCAGAGGAGACCATACTTGTCAAGGTATTCTGTGAGTTGGTCAGACACAATTTTTTCTAGAGCTTTTGAAAGGGGAGGAAGGATCGTAATGGGCCTATAGTTGGCAGGGGTGGTTGGATCACCCTTTTTCAGGATAGGTGTGATAATACCCCTCTTCCATAGTGTAGGGATTTGGCCATGACACAGTGAGTAGTTTAGGGTTTGGTGAGATGTGGCAGAGTCTCATTAAGGGTGAGCCGGCGATTTTGTCGAGGGAGTCACTGCTATAACGAGAGTTATGCAGTGCTTTGGAGAGGTAGCTTTTAGCCTGATTGCATGAAATTACCCGCAGCCTGAAAGGAGGGTGTGTAGGGGAACATGGGGAGGTAGTAGGTGAGTGGGAGATGGGATCAAAGAAGTTTTTGGGGAGGACTTGACTAAGGTCAGAGAAGGTGGTGTTAAGGGTATTGGCTATGGTGGTGGGGTCATATGAGAACATGATGTCAGATCAACCATTTATAGTATGTATCTCTATGCTGAAAGAACAAATACCCTGCAAAAACTCTCTTGAAACATATAAACTGAATGAAGTGTAAAGGGAAAAACCCTGCATTACAACTCAGATAGGTTGCAAAGCTCACTGAAGGTAAAAGTGGTATTTCATGCCTTCTTGCAGCTTTTTTCTTTGAAGACTAATTAAGCACGCAGGAATACTGGGGACTTTAAAGGTTGATTACGCATCATGTTCTCATATGCTAATGTAGCTCTCAGGGACAATGGAATTTCAACAACCACCAAATGGAGCCTCCCAGATCAGCTACAGAGCCTAGTATGAAGTGTGAAAATGGACTAAGGCAGTCACACACATCTCTAACAGCTACATGAAAAGAGTTGTCTGTTGACATGAAAACAAATAAAATTTAAAAGATATGAAGGTGTAGTTTTCCCTTAAGCAGGAGAAGTTAGGACACGGGTGTGGTTCGTGAGGGCGAGGAGGTGATGGCATCAAGGAGGGCTGGGGGGAGCAAAAAGAGGGGGGAAGGGGAGACAGTTCAGATGGTGTTTTAGTGTGGACTGAGTCAGGGCAAGGTGGGTGGAGAGGGCGAGTTGGTTCCATAGAGTTGGTAATCTGCAGAAGAAGGCAGATTTGCCAGCTTGGGAGTGTGGGAGTGGGATATAGAATGACCGACAATCACACGATCTGAGGCCGTAGCCGGATGAGGGGGAAGGGGAGAGGAAGACTGATAGGTAACTAGGGAGGGAGGCCAACCAGTTCTTGTCAATGAATGCAACACAATGAGCAAGGTGGCGAGTAACAAGGGATGGTAGTCTCACGGCTGAATAGAGGGAGCAGTGATGGGTACAGAAGGGGAGGTTCAAGGCAAAGAGACAGAAAGCTTTGAAGAGAGGGTCTAGCTTGGAGAGGGAAGATTGTGGGGCCACACTGTATATAACATCTGTGTAATCAAAGGTGGGGAGAATGAGCTTAGTGACTAGTTCTTTTTGGATAGCGGGAGAGAGGCAGTCCTTGATTCTATAGAGGGCACCCAGTTCAGGCTGGAGTTTGGCGTGAACGGAGTTGATGTGTTCAGAGAAATCTAGCTTAGGGTCCAGCCATACTCTGAGATACTTACAGGACTGTATTGTGTCTATTGGCGTGCCATCCAGGGAGAAGAAGGAGGGTGGAGATGATAGTTTGGCCAAGTGCTGGGGGGAGCCAAAGGCCATGGTGACATTTATTTTGGTATTGCACCTCAGGTAATTTGCCTTGAACCACTTTAGGGCTTTCATAAAGACCTCTTGGAGAGATGACTGGGTGGCAGAAAGCGATGGACCAGAGGCAAAGAAGACCGTGTTGTCAGCGTACATTGAGTGAGCGTAGGAGAGCAGATGGAGGGGAGGTCACTGACAAAGATGGAGAAGAGAGTGGGGCCAAGAATAAACCTTGGAGAATGCCCTCAAAATTTGAACACATGATTACATAAAAAATATGATGAGCAAGTGAATGTACAAAATAAGTAAACAGCTGAAATATAGTAATTAAAAAAACACAGCTGTTAACTTACGTAATAGACCCTTGCAGGGGAGTCATGTGGCATCATCAAGGGGAGAAAGAGTTGTGGAGGGGACAGAGGAAAGAGGGGAAGAGAGGAGAAAGAGGGGTGAGGAAGAGGTAATGAGGGAGAAGTGAAGGGAAAACAAAGGAGAGAGGGGGCAGTAAGGTGAGCGCTGGAGTGGAGGTTAGATCCAAGTCCAGGCACAAGCGATTTGATTACAGAGGAGAACGTTAAGGAGGAAGACTGGAGGGACGGGTAAGACTAGGCCAGAGATGAGGGAGCCTGTAAAAGAGATGGCTGTCTGTAGAGGTCTTCAGATAAGGAATTGAGAAGGAGCAGGAATCTGTGTTTTTGTAATTAAAATTTTTTATTGAGACTGTTCAGAGTTACGACATACAGATTTATAACATTTCATTTCAGAGTTACACATTTTCATTACTTACAGTCATAATACATTTTGCTAATTTGTTATTTTCCACTGCTGGCCTTCCATTTCTTGTTTCTATGTATCTTTCCAGAGGCTATAATCGATGGTTACCTCTGTGTTATCTGGTTCATTGTTCAAACAGTTTTCTTCTTTGCTGCTTGCCTTTGTGTTACTGGCTTTATTTTCTCTCTCTCCTATATCCCCATGATAACAAAACAATTACATAAGAAAAGCCCTACATACAGAACAATAAAACACACATGGGGGGGCCATGATGGACAGTGATAAATACAACATCACATGAGACATACTCCATGGGGACAGACTGAGGGGACACCACTGTTTTTGGAGAAGGGGATATAGGAATCAATGTTTTTAAGAAACTGGAGAGTGGGGGTGAAGCAGGTAAGGAAAGAGTTCAGGTAGTGGGGAAGGGAATTAAATGATAATTTAGAGAAGAGGGATATGCAGTGAGAAAAGTGTCCACCTCTCAGGGAGGTCAGAAAGAGGACAAACGTAAGGAACAGTGGTGGGTGCAGGGAGGGCAGTCAGGATGGTGATTGAAGAGGCCAAGACAAGAGTCCCCAAAGTGGCTGAAGGCTTGGGGAACAGGAGCTAGGAGTACCAGTTGACAAAAATTAGCACCATTTTTCGTTGCAGAAGAGAAAGTTCAGGTGAGATATGATCATGATCTTCAGATACCTGAAAGGGTTAACTCTGTCAGATCACGTACTACCAAAAATGTGCAAGGATGAGAGAACAAGGGGACGCAGAATGTCACTGAAACTGGAAAAATAAAAATAAAATATCAGTAAGAAATACATCCTGGAATGGGAGATGGATATTTGAAACAGACTCCCTAATCAGCAGATATCAACCAATACTGTAAGAACCTTTAAACTGAGACTTGACAGTTACTTCTAAGAAAAAGGGATACTTGTGGGATTTTACCTGGGGAACAGCTTAACAGGCCTCCCTATTGAGCCCGTTACCCATATGCCATCTTGTGGGCACACCCTTAGGGTCATGGCTCACTTGCACTAAAGCAGCAGTACTGGATAATCAGGAAGTGATTATCAAAATTCTGCTTTTTGGCTGGAAGCATGCAGCCATAATTCTAGTTTCTGTATCAGTAACTGTCTCTTTCTAGTGATCTTCAGTTCTTTAGATGCTTAAAATGTATTTCCATTGTTGTGGATCCACAGAAAATATGGCTGGTGCCTAATGTGCAGCCGAGCTCCTCCCTAACGTTGCATCACATAATTTGTTTACTTCCATGGGACCTTGTGCTGCACATTCCCGCTGTCCCTGTGTAGTGCTGTGAGTCATGCACATGTGCAGTTGGCAGCAGAGGGTTCCAGATCAACATGGCAGGTGGGAGAAATGTAAATGAAAACAAAGAAAAACGGAGCAACTTATGGGGTGATAGTACAACGAAAACAAGAAAGATTACCAAGTGCTCAACAGAACACAGGGAACAAACTGTTGCAAAAGATCTGATTTTTATTTTAGTACTGCTGCTTTAAAGCAGCAGTACTGGATAATCAGGAAGTGATTTATCAAAATTCTGCTTTTTGGCTGTAAGCATGCAGCCATAGTTCCAGTTTCCATGTCTGTAAATATTTTTTTTAGGCAATCTTTACTTTTTTACATATTTACAATTTACTTGATTTGTTGTAGCACTACAATAAATATGGCGGCTATCTAAATTTGAGCTGCGCTCCCCCATTCTGTCGCATCACATCTTTTGGTTACTGCAGTGGGACCCTGTGCTGAACATTCCTGCAGTCCATGTGTAGTAGTAGTGCCAGTCATACACAAGTGCAGTTAGCAGCAGAGCGGGTTGCGGTGCAACATGCCAGGTGGCAGAAATGTAAACAGAAGCAAAGGAAAACTGAGCAAATTACTCAGTGATAGTACAATGCTGGCAGGAAAGAGTGCCAGGGAAATGCTCAGCAGAGAGCAGGGAATAAACTGTTGAAAAAGCGCAGATTTTTTTTTACACTGCACTGCTGCTTTAAGATGTCCAATGCTGCCCCCACTTCTCTCTTTTAGGTGTACCAGTCTGCCTCTTGTGGTTGTGTCCCCAGTATGCAGTATCACCGCCTGGAGTTTGGAATTCACTCCACACGCACAAGGCATAACACTCTGGAAAACAAAGGCTCTGCAGATTATCACACAGACAGCATGTTAAGTAATATGGGGATATCATGGGATATAGTGTAGTGCAGTGTGAGAGGCACTATAGGAAAAGGGCAGCATCGATAGGCCTTCCGTCTCCATGCATTTACTTATCTTGGTGACAGCAACAATGAATTCATATTAAATATTAAAGGGGTAAACTACACCTTTCATATAACTGTAACAAAAATTAACTTTAGTTATGAGTAATAATAGTTATCGGTTAAAACACAAGGAATCACAGGGACTGCTCCACTTATTCAGTGACTAGACTAAAGCGATCACTGTCCTCAGGCTTTTGTCAGTTAATGCACTAATTACTGGGTAGAAGTTGGCTAACAGCTTCTTTAGAGGACAGTAGTTATTTCCACACCATTTTCTGGTACTGTGAAATAACTGGTGATAGCTTTGAACAAGTGGCTAAACTGAGAAGTCAGATAAGCTGTGCTGGATGGATCTCAGTAAACCCACAGACCACGTCATCGAACTGGACCAAACAAGTAACCATTCAGTAACTAAATGGCCAGATACAGTCATGTTTTCACATGAACACTAAGTGATCATTAGCTAGTAGACAGAATATAAAAAAGCAGAATCATCCTAAGCCTGTCTATACTAGAAATTGTAGACAAGAACAAACAAAAGCTGGCATGTGGTGTTAAAATGGTACCAATGCAAGAAGTAGATGAAGTGTACCCACAGACAGTTACAGCTTTAGAGAAACAGGAGATTGTTTACATAAGTAATAAGCCATGAAAGGGTGTGCATTATAGGATTTTAATGCATGCTCCAGGGGTGTAGTAAGGCACGAGGCCGAAGGCCAAGTGTCCTTACACCCTGGGGAAGTATATTAAAATCCTACAATGCACACCCTGGAAGCAGTTATTATACTTATAAAATGGTACTAAGTAGGTTTTTTGGAGGGAAATAACATTCAGCACCTGACTGTGCGTTTACAGAGATTTAATGCATGGTCAGGTAACATCTCCCAGCCAAAGAAATTTCTAGATTTTTTTTCTTGCCATTTCATAAATAGTTTTTACATACAGAGCTGCAGGTTTTCTGCTGCTTGCAGCAAACAGGTACTGGACATTATTGCCCACAGGCCCTTCAGTATAAAAATAAAGATGAAATGAAAATGAAATGAAATTAAACTTTATTTATAGTGATCATTACTGTAAAAGTTACCTTTCTCTTCAGTACAAATATGTTCTTAACTCTTTTGAATGCATGCTGTGCCTATGTGATAAATACTTCATCATAAAGATTGTATGACATTTATGAAACTCCCACCTATGGGGGCTTACTTTTAAGGCTGTCTGTGTTCACACATCAAAGGCATAAGCCACAACGAAGCACAGAAATATAGAAACAGCCAATGATGGCAGAAAAAGACTAACGCTCCATCCATTCTGCCCATGGCTCCCTATGTAACCCGGGGACCTAATGTCCATCCAGGTTCTTAGCCCTCACCGCCACCCCCATATTTTCATCCCAGTTTCTGGTGCTTTGAGTAGCCACTACACCTTTCACTCTGCCCCAACTGTGCTTGAACCGTTAATGGTTTTAGCGCCCACCACCTCGGCTGGTAGACTGTTCCATGGGTCCAGCACCCTTTCTGTAAAATAATACTTCCTCATGCCCCTTCTGAACTTCCTTCCTTCCTGTCAGTTTCCACTTGCGCCCTCTTCTTGTCCTCAAATTGTTACTCATGCTAAATAATTCCCCACAGTTCACCTTGTTCATTCCTTTCAGAAACTTGAAGGTCCCTGTTATATCTCCCCTCTCCCATCTGGTCTCTAGCAGGTACATGTTCAGTGCTTTGAGACGCTCCTCATATGACCTGCCCTGTTGGCCATAAATCGTCATCGTTGCCCTTCGCTGCACCGTCTCCAGCCTTTCCTTATCTTTCCTGAGGTGAGGACTCAACAGCTGGGCACAGTACTGTAGGTGTGGCCTCACCAAACATCTATAAAGGGGTAGTATTACCTCTTTTCTTCTGCTGCCAACACCCCTCTCGATGCACACCAGCATCCTATTTGCCTTACCATAGGCCTTGTTGCACTGGCTTGATTGTTGGTGGTGTCACTGACGATAACTCCTAGGTCCTGTTCCTCAGCCATGACACTGAATCTTACCCCACCCATCCAGTACTCTGTCCTCAAGCTCTTGTTCCCAAGGTGCATCATCTTGCATTTTCTGGCATTGAATTTCAACTGCCATGCCTTAGACCATCACTTTAGCCCTTGCATATCACTCTGCATTTCCCAGATTACCTTGTCACTATCCACCCTCCCACAGAGCTTAGTGTCATCTGTGATGAGACACAACCTAACCCACATTCCTTCTCCTATGACACTGATGAACATCTTGTGGCACCCCGCTCATGACCTCCCTCTTTTCCAATTGACCCTGTTAATCACAACCCTCTGCTGCCTTCCCTTTAGCCAGTTACCTAACCATCTTACTGTATCCCCAGCTGCACCCAGATCCTCCATCTTCTTCAGCAAGCATCTGTGTGTGTCTGCTTCCAACTGACTCAAGAATTCCTTGATTGTTTCCCCGACTGAACAAGACACTTAAGTGCACCTGCGCAGCACTTGTCTGTTCATAAAATAATGTTTTCAAGAAGGTGAGGTGTAAATAAATACATTTTGGGAAAGACTGGTTGTGGACTACAAATTTGGCAACCGTCTTCATCACCTCTGACCTGTAGTGGCATGACAAAGGGGTCAGTGGAAGACTGTTCTGTCAATCAGACTTGAAAGTCTGCAGAGCGAGTCATAAATGGCTCATGAACTTGTGATGCACCTAATTAATTCTGGTGCCTTGGAAGCAACCAATTACTCACCAAGTGACTGACAGCCAGACTTGCAGTGAGTGACTGACAGCTAGGCAAATCAGTCTAGAGCCAGCATTCTCCAGGGAACAGCAGCGGGTGCTCCACAACTTTGACTGGGGAACACAGCAGTCAGAGGGTGGCTGCTGGTAAAACATACTGGAGATCAGGATCTGAAGTGCAAAGGAAACAGACGGTATCACCCCCACAACAGTGACTGTTTCACAGCGAACACCACCACAGTGCTGAATCTCGCCAGGTCGCTGTGGTGGTGCGCTGTACAATGGCACTGTGACTCCCGGTGTTCCGCCTCACCCCCAAAACAATTCTGACTCAGAGTTGTATATTTAGAGATGGGAGGTGTGTGGAGCACAGCCCCCCGCAGAAAAAGACTTTCTCCCGACGGGAGCAATACTGACAGTTGGCATTGTTCCTGTTGCTGTCGGGGATGTCGGCAGCATTGCTGATGATGTAAAGTGGTGGAACTGAAACAGACAATGTATCTGCCAAGGAAATCAAGCATATTGCCTATAACCATAGCCAGTTTTAGGCACCTGTGAACCCTGCAGTCACTGGGGGCCTAATGCTTGTTGGGGGGCGGGGGCCCTAACAAAAGCAGTTTATGTTATCGATTTAAAAACATTTTTTGAATATTATTATCTTCTTAGAACAGCAATAAAGGGCTGTGCAGCTCCTTCTGATGTGGTATCATGTCATAAATTGCTTTACAAAGCTATGACCCAGTCCATAAGCGGCAGATGGGCACTGGTTGTACTGAAAATAAAATAAAATGGTGCATACATGGGCCACTGTCAAACACAGGGGGTGAAGATGGGTCAAGTAGGGGTGCCCCATGACTTCACTAATCCTGCTGGGGGGTTCCCAAACCTTTAAAGCTGGCCCTAGCTACACAAAAGGAGGCTGTCACATGTTGTACCGAGCCAAGATGAAAGCTGCCAGCTGGGAGCTGATAGATTAATAGACTTCGCTGCACCACAGCCCAAATATTGCATGTATGTGAAAGCAAATTTGTGTCTGGGAAGCTGCCTAGTCAGTATCACTGGTTGGTACTGCTCATCACCACCACAGCACACATGGAATACTATAAACTATAAGTTTGTATATAATATTTAGAAAGAAAAAATATTTTTCTGATTAAAATGATACACTTAAAAAACATGGTTTGAGCAATAAATGCTCCTAAAGCGGATGAAGCAAGATAGTAAAACAAGTAATCTCGGAGTAAAATGGATTCACTGTTCATTATGCAATTAAATCAGCTCTGCATGTTACAGTGAAACTCTTGAACCATACTTTTTCATTCCATTTTAGATTGCCCTTACCAACTGTCTTGTATGATACCCGTCTTTCCTCATTCTGAGTCTGCTTTTGCACTTTGTTTTACATTTTAAATAATAACAGAAGCGCTCTTTTTTAATGTGGCTATCCCCAGGTTTTCAACAGCATTTGCAGCTGTTTTCGTACACTATTGTCCCATAGTTTCAGGGACCTGTCTGCTGTGTGCTAGTTTATTTTAGTCACAAGAAAAGTGAAGTTGAACCATGGGATCAGGAATTTCAAAGGTGGGGATGAAGCACTCGCTTCCATATTTTGCACATGCGCTATGTCCCTGCACATGCCTTGGGATGCTTGAGGTTAATTTTCAAACAACCTGATGCATTTGCGACACTTGCCATTTTGTACAGCAAAAGAAATGATGCATGTGTCTAATTCAGATGCATGCATCAGTTTAGGGACGCAAGTTGCGGCAATCATGCCCCGAAGTTAGACCACCTCGTAGGTGGTCTAACTATCTGGGTGGATGTTGGATGACTGCATCCATAAAACAGATGCAGCTGTCTGAAAAATCTCACCCTGGGTGTCCAAGAACAACACATGAGCCATATTGAAAGGAGTATTCCTTTTGTTATTTTAAATGTAAAAAGGTGTGAAAGTAGATTCAATATGGTGAAAAAAGGGTATGATACAAGACAGGAGATAAGAGGCAGTCTGAAATAGAACAAAAAAGTATAGATCAAAAGTTTCACCACCAACAGGCACTGCTGCTTCAAAACACAAAAGTATTAAACATCCTACTCAAACCACTTCTAGCTGAGTGACCAATTATTTAAAGATTTCCGACATACTAACAGCAAAGTATGATCACTCTTTCTAGTAAATATTTCTCCTGTATACCGTAATGTAATGTACAGATACAGTACATTTGACTATTTATATATAGAAGCTAGAATTATGTATATGCATATACCATATTATATACAAAATCACACATACCCACACAATGCAAAGCATCATGGGCTGCATATGCAAATCACCACCGAATGTTATGCTGGTTCAACTTTAAGCAGAATTGCATAGTGCCAAAAGGCCTCTCACACAGTTTGCAAAGGGTGCTAACAGATGACATAGACATGTGTTTCGTCCTACCAGGACTCATCAGTATGCCTTGTCTGTTTGACACCCCAGTGGAATGAACCAGCTACCCTAAGACGGTCTGTCTGGGTTATGTTGTGGTGGTGAACCCATTAAAATAAAAAACTATTTAAAAGACAAAGAACCTCTGTGCGCAAACACTGAGGCAAGGGTTACCCCAAAGGGCATCTGGCTGGGAAGCCAAGTTTCAAGAAAATACAAAAATCACATATGCCCACACAATGCAAAGCATCATGGGCTGCATATGCAAATCACCACAGAATGTTATGCTGGTTCAACTTTAAGCAGAATTGCATGGTGCCGACATATAATATGGTTTACCATATTATATGTCCAGTTTCTGCTGCAATAATAACAATATATTGGAGAAAGTAAGGAGGAGCAGGATACCTCGGCCAGGATTCACTAAAAAATGCAAAGTGCTGCATAAAAGTTTGTACTGCACCTTGCGGCTGAGCTGGTGGGCAGTCCTGTTATTCACAGTCGGATACCGTGCTGCACTATCCGACTGTAAATCGGGGCAGGCGGGAGCAGTGCTAACCCAGGAAATGCAGCAGGCACCCCAGTAGCACTGCCTCCACAGCCAGCCAGGAGAATGGGCTGGCAACAATAGTGCACATGCGCTAAGCACTTATTCACGAAAGAGGCCATGCAAATGAGCCCATTGGGCATGCAAGGTGCAATTTGCCATTAGCATGCCCATTATGGGCCTATTTGCATGGCCTTTGTATGGCCTAGCATGGCTACCACCCCCACCAGCCCATACCCCACATGGCTGCATTACCCTGGTGCAGTGCCCCCCCATCCTCTGATCACATCCCCAAAGAAATACATATGCCTTGGTAGTCTGGGGTCCTTCCCCCTTCCCAATTGCTGACTCATATTGAAAATAAATGTTTCCATAGTGTAGTATCCCTCCCCCTTCCTGACCACCGACTCACACAAAAAGTACTGTTTCCATAGTGTAGTATCCCTTCCCCTCCCTGACCACCGACTCACAAAAAGTACTGTTTCCATAGTGTAGTATCCCTCCCTCCTGACCACCGACTCACACAAAAAGTACTGTTTCCATAGTGTAGTATCCCTTCCCCTCCCTGACCACCGACTCACACAAAAAGTACTGTTTCCATAGTGTAGTATCCCTCCCCCTCCCTGACCACCGACTCACACAAAAGTACTGTTTCCATGTGTAGTATCCCTCCCCTCCTGACCACCGACTCACACAAAAGTACTGTTTCCATAGTGTAGTATCCTCCCCTCCTGACCACCGACTCACACAAAAGTACTGTTTCCATAGTGTAGTATCCTCCTCCCTGACCACCGACTCACATAAAAGTACTGTTTCCATAGTGTAGTATCCCTCCCCTCCTGACCACCGACTCACATAAAGTACTGTTTCCATAGTGTAGTATCCTCCCCTCCTGACCACCGACTCACATAAAAGTACTGTTTCCATAGTGTAGTATCCCTCCCTCCTGACCACCGACTCACATAAAGTACTGTTTCCATAGTGTAGTATCCCTCCCCTCCTGACCACCGACTCACATAAAAAGTACTGTTTCCATAGTGTAGTATCCTCCCCTCCTGACCACCGACTCACATAAAAGTACTGTTTCCATGGTGTAGTATCCCTCCCCTCCTGACCACCGGCTCACATAAAAGTACTGTTTCCATAGTGTAGTATCCTCCCCTCCTGACCACCGACTCACATAAAAGTACTGTTTCCATAGTGTAGTATCCCTCCCTCCTGACCACCGACTCACATAAAAGTACTGTTTCCATAGTGTAGTATCCCTCCCCTCCTGACCACCGACTCACATAAAAGTACTGTTTCCATAGTGTAGTATCCTCCCCTCCCGACCACCGACTCACATAAAAGTACTGTTTCCATAGTGTAGTATCCCTCCCCTCCCTGACCACCGACTCACAATAAAAGTACTGTTTCCATAGTGTAGTATCCCTCCCTCCCTGACCACCGACTCACATAAAGTACTGTTTCCATGGTGTGGTATCCTCCCCTCTGACCACCGACTCACATAAAAGTACTGTTTCCATAGTGTAGTATCCCTCCCCTCCTGACCACCGACTCACATAAAAGTACTGTTTCCATAGTGTAGTATCCCTCCCCTCCTGACCACCGACTCACATAAAAGTACTGTTTCCATAGTGTAGTATCCCTCCTCCTGACCACCGACTCACATAAAAAGTACTGTTTCCATAGTGTAGTATCCCTCCCCCTTCCTGACCACCGACTCACATAAAAAGTACTGTTTCCATAGTGTAGTATCCCTCCCCCTTCCTGACCACCGACTCACATAAAAAGTACTGTTTCCATAGTGTAGTATCCCTCCTCCTGACCACCGACTCACATAAAAGTACTGTTTCCATAGTGTAGTATCCCTCCCCTCCTGACCACCGACTCACAAAAAGTACTGTTTCCATAGTGTAGTATCCTCCCCTCCTGACCACCGACTCACATAAAAGTACTGTTTCCATAGTGTAGTATCCCTCCCCTCCTGACCACCGACTCACACAAAAAATACTATTTCCATAGTGTAGTGTCCCACCCCGTGATCGCCGACTCATAGTAAACATACATGTTGCCATTGTGTAGTGTCCCTCCCCCATTCTTGATTACCAACTCACATAAAAAGTACTGTTTCCATGGTGCAGTGCCCCCAGTCACTGATCCTCTCCCAGAATAGATAAATACAGTCCCTGGTGGTCAGGTTTCCCTCCCCCCCCTCCCGATCTCCGGCGCATGAAAAATACTGTTTCCACAGTGTAGTGTTCCCACCTTGGTCACGATCCCTCCCCAAATACAGTAAACATATTCCCCTGTACTTCTAGGGTCCCTCCTCCACCCCCCCAATGATCACTGGTCCCATAACAGCAACATTTCTCCCTGGCAGTCTAGTGGACCCCCTACTCCTCAAACCTGACCAGTCTGCTCCACCACCCCTCTCCCCCCATCCCAAGTCACGGTCAGCGACTAGCGCAGCCCTCCTCACACCACCATGGCTGGCTGCTGACTGAGCCCACCTCGAGCGCATACTGTCAATGAGTATACAGTCGGCGCTCGAGGAGGGTTCCGTTGGCAGCCAGCCATGGTGGTGTGAGGAGAGCTGTGCTGGTTGCTGACCGTGACTTGGGATGGGGGGAGCGGGTGGTGGAGCAGACTGGTCGGGGTGGTGGGTCCACTAGACTGCCAAGGGATCAGTGTTGCTGTTATGGGACTGGTGATCAAGGGGGACCCTAGAGTACAGGGAATATGTTTACTGTATTTGGGGGATCAGTGACTGAGGGAGGAACACTACATTATGGAAAACAGTACTTTTCATGTGAGTGAGCTTGTCAGAGGGGGAAGGGACCTGGACTACCAGGGACTGTATTTATCTATTCGGGAGAGATTGGTGACTGTGGGGGCACTACACTATGGAAACAGTACTTTTTTATGTGAGTCAGTGGTTGGGTAGGGGGAGGGACATTACACTATGGCAACATTTATTTTTACTATGAGTCAGCGATTGGGGAGGGAAGAGGGACACTGTGCTACAGAAAAAAGGATTTTCTTATGGTGTTGGCGATTGGGGCGGTGGAGGGCACCACTACACTATGGCAAATTTATCTCACATATGGGGACGGTGATCGGAGAATAGGGGGAGGCCGCTGTACCTTCACCATCCACTAGGGTTGCATGGATTACCATCAGGTTTTTGTCAGCGGTAATTTCTCCCTGCAAGGACCTTCACAAATGGCCCTTGCATGGAGCAAAAACCTTGTGAATACTACTGTGGGGATATGCAGATCCCCCTTCATTTGTTGCCCTTGCCAGCCTTGCCCAGGCACAAAGCACAGATTGCCTGGGCAAACTGGGCTTTGCGAGTACCAACTCCGGGTAAAACCCAGTTTGCCCTGGGCAAACTGGGTATGCAGCCGGGCGAGGTTTTGTGAATCTGGCCCCTGCTCCTTAAATACATGGAAACACAGTCATTTCTGGTTAAGAATATTTGTTTTTGTTAGTGACCTGGATAAATATGGGTGCAGTGTATTGCAGTTTAGTCAGGAGTTGTTCCAAGATTTCAAAGTTCAGTGATTTTATTTGAACTGCTCCATGCTCTTTTTTTTATTTTTCGTTTATAGAAAAGGAATGTCAAGGACATTCAGTTCCCGTCCCCAAATTATGCAACATTGCATTCTTTAGCAAAGCGGGGATCACATCTCAGCTGAACCCCCATGGTGACCTTTGTTTACGAAATCATAAATGCGCTGTTATATACAAAAATCTTGTACATGAATTATCTATTCTTCCTTTTCAGCTTTGCACGTATTGCCTTGTTTTGTCCTTTTTCCACCGTAATGGGACAGCTGTCATCCTTGAGTTCTGCTCACATGACAGGCAGCAGGTTTCCCATAAATGTGAACAAATTGTGGACTGCAGTTCATTAAACCATTGAAACATCTTCTTTGTTTACAAAGAATTAAAGTACAGCTACATGTTTTTACTGGAACTGGTATTCATGGCGGGTCCTATCCAGCAGCCCTTTGTGTGTGAGATACCCCTCCCCCTCATTAGTTCCTATGGGGAAAGAGATGTGCACTTGGCACTTAAAAGAAAGTCAGTGTGGGGCTTGTCCCAATTTATACTTTGTGTGCAGAAACATTTTTGTTTTACTTACTGTTTACTTACAGTATAATAGATTGTAGCAGGCTGTTTCTGCTGACTTCCAAACTGACATTTGCTGTAACGAGATATCCCAGAATCCCCTGCAGCTGACATCATAGTGGGTCTGCAGCAGTAGGACATTCATTAGCCTGCAGTGTATGTTAGAGATTTTATAAGAACAGATCAGATGTTTGCTGATCCAGCTGCTCTCCCACGGTTATGTACAGCCCTCTCTGATTGTAATTAGCCCCAGGAGGGCAGTGGAATCAGCAAACAAAACATCAGAGCTTATAAAAGGTCTAACATGCACTGCAGGCCATTGAATCTCCCACTGCTGCAGCCCTCCTCTGATGTCAGCCAAAGGAGATTCTGGGATTTCTGGTTACACCAACTCTCAGCTTGGAAGTCAGCACAATCTAACTGATACAATATATTATACTGCAGTAAACAGTAAGTGAAAAATGTTTTTGCAAACAAAGTACAAACTGGAACCAACCCTACACTTGGTTGGGGGTGGGGCTCGTAGGGCTGACTGTTCCTGTTTAAAGAGCAACCCTAGCAACCAGCAAAAACAAATGACAGTTGATAGCAGCACAATTCCATTATAAACATGGACACTTCCAGCCCCTCAGCCTCCATAATCAGTGCTGTTATCACATATTTCCGCAGTATCTGTCAAATCCTTTCCTCCACACCTTGACTTGGGGCATCATGTCTTGTTTAGCTGATTCCTTCTCAATGTAATCTTCATAGATAGGGCCCAAACTGTAAGGAGCCTGGCATGACCCAGTGACAAAGAGGCTCAGGATATGAGCGAGGCACGTGTATCACAGACACGTAGCTCCAATCCCTGATGTCTGTCTGCACTGGACAGTATCCAGTGCTCTTTGTGAGTGCGGTGCTTCCCAGAGGGGCAGGGGTTGCAGCACTGGGGGCAGAACTGTCCTGAATTTCAGTGGTTGAATCAGATGCTTGTGTCGACTCTTCAGCGGATCCCTCATTCTGCATGGAGTGGGGGATCATGGGATTTGGCAGTCATCGAAGGACCACTATATCCCCTTAGGGGATACTGCTGTTGTATAAGAGTGACTCCCAGCCCTCCATACCAGCTGGGGCACTGGAGGCAGGTTAAGGGATGGTCAGTCGGACCACCACATGTCATGTGGTGCCCAGTAAGAGGGTGTGTGTGTGTGTAAGCACTATGGCAGGTTCTTGGGCTGCATAGCCTGTGCCCCCTTTGCTGGCTCTCTATGCTGTGGAAAGTGATCCATGAATAGCACTCTTTGCCCCCTGCCCCCTTTCCCACCTCCTCTCAGCTGCATGAGGAATTCTGCAGTATGTCCCAGGATTGGGTACAGAGGGGCTGTAGGCAACCTTTGGTGATGCCACGTAGTGTACCACACATGAAGTGGGGGCACCTCTTGGATGCGCAAGTCACTACACCCTTACTGAGGGCAGCACGCCACTTTGTGGCTTGGATAGTAAGTCCCCAGGTACAATTCGCTGGCTGTGGGGAAAATCCCTGCACCACTGAAATGCTATTGTCAGCCATTTTGTGCACAGGTGGCATTTTTTTTTGCATAGATGCTACACCTGGAAAAACTAGACATAGCATCTGCACAGACAATTTGTGTAGGCTGCAGCAAAATGTGGAAAAGGTGAAAACTGGCAACCTTTCTGCAAATCTGTTTTCACTTCAGTCCTAAATCTGTCCTGCATGCTGACAATTTTGACCTATAGCTCTGTATAAAATAATTTCTGTTCTTGCTTTTGTGCTCTCTGGGGCAGATATTTGTACACATTTAGCATTTTGTGTTATGAAGTAGCACAAAGAGCTAAATTACACAATGCACAATGCCCTAATACTGCTGTAATGGAGCAGTGATTGTACACATGCTGAGTGGCCAACTGCTGTTCAAATACAGCAGTATTAGTGCAGGGCACTAACAGGTGCTAATGTGAAAAGCAGAGACACCTATTTATTTATTTATTTTGATCTCTGATTATAACACCTAGCTAGAAACACTTTTACATAGGTTCCACGTCAATAGGATTAACATAGCTATTAAAGCAACACAAAGAATGAAACAATTTAACAAAGAATGACAGGGACAAGCGTAACAAATTGAATGGCATTGTACAATGTATGCCAGGTAGCAGGCATAACAATAGATATATTAAAACATGCACTGACAGGACAAATTATGCAAATCAGCTAATGAGGCCTTGTCAAGCACTGGCATAGAAGTGGGTGGGAAGTTAGGTAGGGAGTGGGGAGTGTGAAGAAAAGAGCATGAGGAAGAGAGGGGCAGGAGAGAGGAGCAGGGGAATAAAGGGGGATGGAGTGGGATAGAGAGAGGGGAGTTCTAAGTGAAAGGGAAGGGAGGTCAGAGCTCTGGAGTAGGGCATACGAACATACGAAATTTGCCAGCAGATAAAGGCCTAGAGGTCTATCAAGTCTGCTCGAATGTGCAGCTAGCACCCCTTATTCTGCAGCTGCCCCTTCCTTCCACCCTTCCCCTTCATTAACCCTCCCCCTTGTCCTGTCCCATCCTCGTTTGAAGCAGTCCACTGTTCTACTGCATACCACTTCAGCAGGTAACGCATTCCACCCAGCCACCACCCTCTCTGTAAAAAAGCGTCTCCTCATCTCCCTCCTGAACCTTCCTCGCTCCAGTCTCATATCATGGCCCCTGGTGGCCCTCCCCTCCCTTACTTTGAACAGCCCCTCTGTACCCATCTTGTTTATTCCTTTCATGTATTTAAAGGTTTCAATCATGTCACCCCCCGTCTCTCTTCTCCTCCAGTGAGTACATGTTCAACTCCTTCAACCTCCTCTCGTATGATAAGTCCCCCAGCCCCTTGATCATCTTTGTCGCTCTGTGCTGCACCCCCTCCAGTAACTTAATGTCCCTCTTCAGATACGGACGCCAGTACTCCAGGTGTGGACTAACTAATGACCTATACAGTGGCAGCTTCTAAGAGCTAAATGGAGGTTGTAGGAAAGGCGGCCTGGACGACTTAGTGGGTACAATCACAATTGTTGTTAGCCACGAGATGTTGACACAGTTTATTTTTGAACGGGCCCAGCTTGGCTTTGGAAGAGATGTCGCTTACATAGAAACATAGACGTTTACAGCAGATAAGGACCAGAAGGCCCATCCAGTCTGCCCATTTTCTTCTCCCTTATGAATGTGCCATAGGCCTGTACTCTGTCAATTACCTATCTATTCATACTCATCTTTATTGCTCCCTTATGCCTATCCCATGCCTGTTTGAAGCCCTGCACTGTATTCATATCCACTACTTCCTGAGGTAGGCCGTTCCATGCATCCACCACCCTTTCTGTGAAAAAGAACTTCCTCACATTCCCCCTTAATTGGCCTCCCTCTAATCTCATGCTGTGTCCTCTTGTCCTGCTATTTTTCTTATATTGAAACGTTAGACTCTTTCACCTTGTTAATGCCCTTAAGGTGTTTGAATGTTTCAATCATATCACCTCTCTTCCTTCTTTGCTCCAGGGTATACATATGGAGCTTCGTTAATCTGTCCTCATATGTTTTCTGATGCAGTCCCTGCACCATTTTGGTTGCCCTTCTTTGGACTGCCTCCATTGTGTTAATGTTCTTGTGCAGGTGCAGCCTCCAGTACTGCACGCATTACTCCAGATGGGACCTAACCAGTGTCTTGTAAAGAGGGATTATTACCTCCCTCTTATGACTTGTGATACCCCTACTAATACACCCCAACATCCCTCTAGCCTTACCTACTGCTTTAGTGGTCTGCTTGGATGATTTCAGGTCATCTGTGATGATGATGTCCAAGTCTCTTTCTTCCCTTGTGATTGCCAGCAACTCCACTCCCAACCTATAGGTGGCTTCAGGGTTTCTCTTCCTTATGTGCATGATCTTGCACTTCTTTGCATTAAACCCTAGTTGCTACTCTTCTGACCATTTTGCCAGTTTACCCAGATCTCTTCTCATTCTGCCCACCCCATCTGGATCATCTACTCTGCTGCAGATCTTGGTGTCATCTGCAAACAGACAAACCTTACCCTCCAGTCCATTTGCAATGTCGCTGATGAAGATATTGAAGAGGACGGGCCCCAGGACTGATCCCTGAGGTACCCCACTTGTGACTTGCATCTCTTCTGACTGTATACCGTTCACCACCACTCTCTGTTTTCTGCCTGCCAACCAGTTTGCCACCCAGTTGACCAACTTCTGATCCAGCCCGAGCCTACCCAGCTTATTAATTAATTTTCTATGTGGAATAGTATCGAAAGCTTTGCTGAAGTCAAGGTCAGCAACATCAACTGCTCCCCCTTGGTCCACCACTCTGGTTACCCAGTCAAAGAAATCTATGAGATTAGTTTGGCAGGACCTTCCTGTTGTAAATCCATGCTGTCTTGGATCTTGTGGTCCTATGGATTCCAGGTGTTGCACTATCCAGGTGTTGCACTATCCTTTACTTAAGGAGTGCCACCATAATCTCGCCTACTACTGAGGTAAGACTGACTGGTCTGTAGTTCCCTGCCTCCTCCCTGCTACTACTCTTGTGGAGTGGGATCACATGAACCCTTCTCCAGTCTTCTGGGGCCTCTCATGTGCTCAGAGACTCACTAAACAGTTCTCATAATGGCTCTGCTAGTTCTACCCTTAGCTCCTTTAGTACCCTGGGATGTATGCCAGCAGGTCCCATTGCCTTGTCCACCCTGAGCTTATTGAGCTCTTGTAGGACCCTTTCTTTTGTGAAGGGACCAGTGCACACCGCCCTCCCCCCTGTGTCCATATAATGATGCACATTTTTCCTAGCTGGTAAAGGATTGTTCTGTTCACAGATCAAAACCCCTTCACAATATCCTGAATATTGTAAATGTAAATCACTCTTAATGAGCAAAATCATGTATACGATGCAATTTGGGGGTTATGATATTATATTTCATACTATCATGAACCTTTAACATATGTGCTTGAATAATGGCTATATCAGCCCAATTTCAAGTAGATATGTCAGAGCCAAATAGGCCTGAGTCTAAACCTGTGGTGTTTTTTTTTTTTAAATCAAAATAAAACCAAAATGCCTAGTGTGTTTGGGTAGGTTTACAGTTATAGGATGTACCACTAGCAGTCAGGATGTGAAAATCCTGTGCGTGTGTGTGGTGCAATCAGTCCCTGTATAGGAAGTCTTTAATAAGTACCTGGTATGCTGCCAGGGTATCCAATCACATCATCATGAAAAAATATGTGGGGAATGTTTGTTGTGAAACATAAAACAAATCATTTCAAGTTCTAAAGGGTGAGATTTAAACATCACTGGGATGTGCATGAACTACATATTATTAACTATGGTACCTGGTTTGGAAGTGGCTATTAGACCACTGGTTGGGCCAGGGTTCTATTTTGGGCACTCAGTCTTAAGTGTCACAAATTATGGGGCATCATAGGGTTAAAAACCTTTAAGGTCTAATGGCTTTTATTGCCATAAAAATTTGGATGCAAAATTCCTGATAATCAATAAAATGTAAACAGGAGTTCAGATCAAGTCTAGCTGCTAGAATTGATCTAAAGCAATGATCATAACATTCAGTAGGGCCTCACTACCCTTCTGGACAATGAACATGTCTTTTAGGACTTTAGTGTGAATTCCACAGGGTGCAATTAAATCATGTGGGCTTGTGAGATATTCTGCCTCAATGATCTTTGTAGGATTAAGTCACTGGTTCTTATCTGCAATAAAATGTGCAGTTTGGGCTTGTAAGAAGACCCATACTTTTAAAAAGAATAAGCATATAAGCAAGCATCTCTCTCTCTCTCTGGAACCTAAAAGGAAAGAGAAAAGAAAAACATAATTAGTTTAGTGCTATTCCTCCCACTGGGGTATGGAAAAGTGATTTAATCTCCTTTAAACAGGTTTATTTGATTGGCATGTAGCCTTTTATCAATGACTGTTATAATGAGGCAGTCTAACGTGGTAGACTGCTGGACTGAGTTTGTTTACAATGGGATAGGGCCTGTTGTTGGGCCTTGCCCATACATTGTGCAGCAAACAAGTGTACCTTTTGGATGTCTTGTCTGAGATATTTAACATATTTATCTACTGATGCTTCATCAGCAGTGGCAGTACACAGGTCCAGAAGTAAATGTTTTGGGAGTCTCATGGACCGTCTGGTCATGATTTCAAAAATGGGTATGCTGTGTACCTGCAGAGGGTGTCCCTCTTATTGCCATAAAGAGTAAAGGCAATAATGAATTCCAGTCCATTTGTTTTTTCTGAACAAGTTTATTATAACATAACTTTGATCTGCCTGTTAGCACATTCCACCTGTCCTGATGACTGTGGGTTGTAAGGGATATGAAACTTTTGTTTTACCCATAACAAATCCAGAATTTCCTGCATTACTTGGGCTATAAAGCCAGATCCCTGTAATCAGAATTTACTTTTAGGGGTAAAGCCCACCTGGTAAATAACTGGTTTACCAAGATGTTTGCAGTCATTTTGACTGTGTTGTTCTGTTTTGGGATAGCTTTAAACTGTTTGGAAAATAGGTCGTGATCACTAGTGCAAACTAATTGTTCTTAGTGGTTGGCAGAGGGCCAATGTAATCGATCTCGATATTGTTCCAGGGGCCTTTTGCCTCTGGGGTAAACAATGTATTTTTCCTTGCTGGCAAAGGATTGTTCTGTTCACAGATCAAACGGTTACTAATGCAGTGTTCTGCATCATTTCTCATATGTGGCCACAATACAGAGGATTTCAGTCTGTCTAGGGTTTTTACTGACTCACTGGTGTCCACTAGTTGGGAGTATCATGTACTTGGTACAGTAGACTAAATCTACTCTCAGGTGTTCAGGAATTACCCATAACGTTTCATGAGTGTTACAGCAGTGATACCAAATAAGTAGGCCATCACAGGATAGGTGAATGTCATTTTCACTTTCTTATAAGAGCTATTTCTGGAAGCTGTTCCTCAGTTTCTTTATTAAGGAACCTGTACACTGCCCTCAAATAAGGGTCTTTCTTATGGATCATAAAGATCATGTTTAAAATATGCTCGAACCTTATGAATGTATAGTATTTAAACTGGTTAGAGTTTTGTTGTGCACAAGCAAGTCACTGCATTTCTCAGAGGTAATATCAGAGAATTGGAACAGAAGTTTGTCTTCTGCCAAAGAAATTCAGTTTAGAGAGAAACAGACCCAATTAGCAACTGTAATAAAGACATTGCATCTGCAGTCTTTTAGATCAAGGCCATTTTGTCAGACTGCAACACTTAACCCTCTCATTGAGTGCTGGTATCATTTTACGTAAGGAAAAATCTTTTTATTCCTTTCTTAACACAAGTTGTGTATTTTTCAAGGATGTTCCAGCTCTCTAAACCATTCACAAATATTTGTGGTAATTAGGAGACTCCTTACCTCCCTGCTTTTCATTTTATTTGCCAGGCGTGTTTTAACATTGTCTGAAAATCATACATATACGATGAGCAATTACTAGCCATGCACTCTCTGTCATCACTAGGATATACAATAAGAATTCCAAACCCTGCTATCTGACCCTCGTTGGTATGTGTGGCTGAATCATCAGTCAAAACATGACACACAGTGGTGTCTTTTAACACTTTCTGAGGTTCTGTCAGAAAGGGCACTGGGACAGGTAGGTCAGGGGGTTGGAGTGAACAACCATGGGTCTCTCCTGCAAATTGTAGGCCATGGGCTAACAAGGATGACGATTTGATAGGAAGAACAGTGATGTCATAATCCTGTAAAATGAGAGACCAGTGTGTAAGTCTGGCGTTGGGTACAGAGTCATCTTTTACTCTGTCTGACAACAGAACGTTAGATGGCAAATGATTGGAATGCAGTACAATGGGTGCATATCCAATGATGTACATAAAGTATCTCATTGCCCAGTATGTAGCCAAAAGATTCCTCTCACAAAGGCTGCATTTTAGCTCCACTGGGGCAAGCATCTGGGATGCATAAGCAATGGGTCTGATGTGTCCATTGTATGTTTGGGCTAAAACTGATGAGATTGCTTTATCTGATGTGGCCATGGGTAGTTATCCCAAAAGAAAAGACAATGATATCAGTATTATGATGCCTTGTACTCTCTTACCTGTAGTGCCTCCCATAGTGTGTGCTGGGAATAACCCAGATTGTTCTTGGCTTGTGCCTGCTACTGCAGCCACTGTATGGGATGATCCAGGTGTCACTGGGGGGGGGTTCTGTATCATGCGCAGGCAGTGCTGGCACTATCAGGGGTGCCATGCGCAGGCAGTGCTGGCACTATCAGGGGTGCCTGCTATTGCAGCCACAGTATGGGATGATCCCGGTGTCACTGGTGGAGGGGGTTCTGCATCATGTGCAGGCAGTGCTGGCACTATCAGGGGTGCCTGCTATTGCAGCCACAGTATGGGATGCTCCAGGTGTCACTGGTGGAGGGAGTTCTGCATAATATGCAGGCAGTGCTGGCACTATCAGGGGTGCCTGCTATTGCAGCCACAGTATGGGCTGATCCAGGTGTCACTGGTGGAGGGGGTTCTGCATCATGTGCAGGCAGTGCTGGCACTATCAGGGGTGTCTGCACAGTGGAGAAAAGTGTTGTGCAAGCTGCACATAGTTCTCCAGCTATGGACTGTGGTTTAGTAGCCATCGGGGTGGAGAAAGTAGTGCTGAGACAGTTGTCAGCTCAGGTTTGGAAATCAGACCTGTAACCCTCCCCCCAACGTGGCCTGTGATGCTGAAAATATCACAGTCACAGGGCTTTCAGAATCAGGGATGTCTCCTCCCCCATCAAATGTAAAGTGGGTTTTCCCACCGGAATGTTGCTGGATGATAGCAACATTGTTTTTAATGTTGCAGTTTAAGGTATTAATGCACTGCATAGGAAAAGCAGTATGTTCAGTCTTCTCAGGGAAAGCTGAGGTTAAATTGCATAGGAAATGAAAACAACCTTTTATGTAATTAACTGCAATGTGTTCTTTAACCAAGGCCATGCTAATAAAGCAAACATAAGCTGTTTCTGCAGCGTCAGACACTGACTTCATGACAAATTGCGTATCAGCCTTATTTAAAAGTACGTCAACATAATTTTGAATGAGAATATTCTGTTCCTCAGAAACACTAGTGTTATTGATAACATTATTAATCATGCCAAAAAACTCTGGTTTGTTTTATTTGGTTATGGCAGCAGTCACAGGTCCCTGTGACTGCAGGATCAAATCTCCGTGATATGGTGGCCGGCCATTTTGGATTACCTCATGGGCATCATGGGTTATTGTGTCATGACCATCATCACATGACCATGAGCGGCTATCTTGGGGATGGTATGGGGATGCAACCTGATGACATGTGTGTCCACCATTTTGAGACTCTAACAATTCTCCATTTTGTGAATCACAGAAAAAAAAGTGACTAGCCTTTTTTTCTAGTCCACCCCACAGCATACTGTGAGTGTTCAAAATCAAACTCTTCAACATGAGAAGAGGCAAGGTCTTTGGGCATTAAGTTAGTATGCCCTGCCAATACCTCCGGCTGACGGCGCAAGTTTGCCATATCTGACTTTTTACTCCTACATTCTAACTGCTCAGATACAGGAGTTAGCACACTGTAAAGTGCATTGTTTTTAATCACATCTTGTAAAACTTGCTTTTTTGTCAGCAGAAACTGTGTCTTGATTTATATTGAAAACATTAATTTCAAGTCTGCTGTAATTAAAACATACTGTTACGAGGAGAGACTAAAGCAGCTTAATATGTATACCCTTGAGGAAAGGAGGGAGAGGGGAGACATGATAGAAACGTTCTAGTATCTCAAGGGAATTAACAAGGTACAAGAGGGTAGTATCTTTCAGAAAAAGAGATGTGCAAGAACAAGGGGGCACAATTTGAAGATGGGGGGGACGGCTCAGAGGTAATGTTAGAAAGCATTTTTTCACAGAGAGAGTTGTGGATGCATGGAACAGCATTCCTGAGGAGGTTGTGGAGTCAGGAACAGTGGGAGAATTCAAGAAATGCATGGGACAGGCATTAAGCAATTCTAATGGGGGGCAGGAGGAAGTAAGCTGTTGATTAACTAGAATCTGCAGCTTATCCATCAGGTAGGGAAATGGGCAGACTGGGTGGGCCAAGCAATCCTTATCTGCCATCAAATTCTATGTTTCTATGTTTCTGATCAGTCAAAGTCTGGTGTTGAAATACCAGCACATTAACTCTTTCAGTAATTACTTCAGACTTATCTCTAAGTTCCTTGTTTTCAAAATGTAAGGAATCAGTGTTACTAGCCAGAACACCATTAGTCTGAAAAACTTTTTTCCTATGTTTTGCCTTTTTAGTGTTATCTCTTAAGGCATGCAAGTCGTGGCTGCTTCTCTCATTAAAGATAGACTTATTTTCTAGATGAACAGATTGTAGCTCAGACAGTAGTCCAGCTATGTTTTCTGTATGAGAAGCCCTCTTCAGACTAATCTCCTGCTTGAAGGCAGAATTCTCAATTTTGCAAGCAATATACTCCAATTCCAAAACAGATATCTTATTTAGAACAGCATCAAAACAATTAAACAATGTTGCAATTAATAATCCTTCAGGATCATTGGTACCATTTTTCAATTCCCCATAATAGGCATTGATATCCCTTAAAGGGCTACCACTGGATTCTGCTACTTCAGCAGAATCAGACCAACTACTGTTAGCAGTTTGGCTCGTTAAGGCATCCAGCCTCAACTCAGTACTGATATATTTCAACATATCATATAAGATAAGAAACCCTTAGCTGTCTGTGGATCAAAAACTTTGTTTGCAACCAAAATTCATGACAGGACACAAACCGCCTTTGGCGTATGTGGACTCCTAGATGAGTATATACCCATTAGGATTTGAATCCACAATAAAGCGGTCAATATGTCTGTTTGGATCCCATTACAGCTGTGTTCCCACAAAGAAAGAATAGGAAAAAAACAAACAAAAATAAAACAACTCATTACACAGAGATCGAATATCTGCCAAGAGATTGTTTTATCTGCACTGTGGAACACACAACATACCGAAAATGTAAAAATAAGACACTTTCTTAATTGCTTGCTACTGGGGATTTCTCAACCATTGTTTTAATTTACAGAGGGAATTAAAATGATACTTGGCAAACATCCAGACACCACTCGTGGTCACCATTTATGTAATCTAAACACTCTTGGTGTGTAGGGTAAATAATAATAATAATACAGATTCTTGTGTCTTGGAGTCTGCCAAGAAACATTCGAAAACAAGCAAGGAGTACTAACAAAGTTTGTTATACTATTTACACCAAGCATGTGACAAAGAAAATCACAAGGGAGATGGATTTCTCACCACTTCTCCTGAATAATGTACATAATCTCCAGGATTGTAGATCTTAGGTTCTCTAAGGTCTTGTGTTCTCTCCCTGCTCTTCTAGAGCACTACAGTGGGTTGGAGACAACTATATACTACAGATAACAGCATGGCAACAGAGATTACCTCATAGTTACAGATATGAGGAACAATATGTATTGGTCCTAAGTCATTCTCCATTGGACAATGACTTAGGAGACAGAATTACTAATGAGTACCATATGAGACAGAATATGCTTCCATTAGCATTATAGCTTAGACAAAAGAAATGCTGATTGGTTCAAACTACATGTGGCATTTCTTGCTTACATACAGTATAAAACATAGAGACATAACAAAAGCTTCCTCTCTCTGTCAGCTTGCTTAGACAAAGGGAACTGCTGACAGGTCCCTATTGCACGTGGCATATCTGCCTGAGTGTAAAATACACACTGGCCCAGATATTCAAACTGCGCCAGTCTGAGGCGCAAGCCCCTGCGCTGCTCAAAATAGTTGCGCAGGGGTGTGGCCGGGGTGATATTCAAAGGAGTTGCGCTGTTGAGCAACTCCTTTGAATATCATCCCCAAGCCCAACACTTCGCATGGCGCAGTGGAACTTGCGCTACCGCAAGTTGCCAGAGTTGAGCATTAAACTTGCGGTGGCGCAAGTACCATTGCGCCATGCGCAAATTTCCGATATTCAAAAGGTGACATGCAAATGGGGCCATAATTTATGCAAGGCGCAGGGGGGGCCATTTGCATCTATTTATGGCCCCATTTGCATGCCATTTGCATGTAGGTGCGCCGATCCTCGAGGACTTGCTCCTGGCCACCCTGCCAGGCAGCAGCCGTCGGGGACCGACGCACAATGCAGCCCGATCGCGGGCATCACAGTTACATGACACCCCACACATCTCCCACAGCCCGATCGCTGGCAGAACACGACATGTCAGCCTCCCACACACATCTCCCACAGCCCCATCGCTGGGCAGAACCTGTAAGGACCTCCAGTGCCCGATCGCTGGCAGAACCTGTATGACTCCCCAGTGCCCGCCGATCGCTGGTGAACCTGTATGACTTCTAGTGCTCCGATCGCTGGGCAGAATGTAAACCTCCCCCAACCCGATTAACTCCTGGTGGTCCAGTGGACCGTAAAGCCCGATCGCTGGCAGAATGTCACAGCACAACCCCCCAAACATCTCCCTGGTGTCTAGTGTCCCTCCCACCCACCCACGAAGCCCTCCACCCGCTCCCCGCAGCCGGGCGGGCGACAGCATCCCACCCCGCCGCCGCCTCCCGCCCACGACTGACTGTCCGGTAGGGCTGCACGCCCATTGGTGCAGAGCTACAGCCAATGGGCGTGCAGCCCATACCGTACATGACAGTCCAGATTTGTGAATGATCATTATCAGTGGGTGGGATTTATGCTTGTTGAGCTTGTGTCTACTAAACCATTCCTCCATGTTCTCAAAGCTGTGCTGTAGTCAGTTCTCAAGAAGCTTGGGATCGGGGTTACTTGTGAGGATTACAGCATCATCCATATAAAGCAGGATCTGATCATGGCAGGAGCTAGGGAGGCTATTCCGGAAGATGCTGAACAGTAGGGGACCCAATATAGACCCTTGTGGGACACCCAAGCAGATGCTTATCTGTTGCAGAGGACATTATTGATCTTCGCTTGTTGTGTATGGTTACTAGGTAGCTTTTAAACCAGTCAGTGGTTTCTTTTGAGAGCCCCATGCTGGAAAGTTGCTCAAGTAATCGGGTATGATTTACCGTATCAAAGGCTTTTGTAAGATCTGTAAAGGTTGCTCCAACTAGCCGGCCATTGATCAAATGAGTTGTGGATGAAGCCTGTGAGTTCAAGTAGTGCCGTGGTGGTGCTGTGCCCTTTTTTAAACCTATGTTGTTGGAGGCATTGAATCTGGTATTTTTCCAAATATTCAACCAACTGGTCTGCCACTATGCACTGAAGGGCTTTGGAGAGAGGGGGAGAATGGAGATCTGTCTATAGTTCCCATATTAAGCCCTATCACCACTTTTATGAACCGGGGATACCAAGGCGGATTTCCACTTTTGAGGAAATTGGGATAGCATTAGTGATAAATTCATTATCTTAGTTAGTGCTGATAGAATTTCTTCTAGAGTGAGGGTGACTAGTTCAAGATCTAGTGTATCCCCACTACATCTGGATTTCCCGAGCACTCAAGGATGTACTTTCTAGCTTCACATTCAGTAACTGCTCTGAAGTAGAATGAGGGGTGTGCCTGGGTCTGGTCAACTTTCCCTACATTATTAGTATTAGTAGAAACTTCAAAGAAATCAGGGGGAGAACACTACTGAGGTCCATAAAAGCATTATTAAATGTGTTAGCAATGATCTTTGGGTTGAGTGTTGGGGCTCCATCAATATCGAGCATGGAAGGGGCCAATTTGGGTCTTTCCCTGTTACATCCTTAATGTTGCACCAGAACTTCCTACCATTGTTCCAGGAGTTAGTGAGCGTTATCCCGGTAGTACCAATTTTTTTATGCAAATGGCTCAGGTACATTAATTCCTAGCTTTTTTATAGCCCTGAATGTCGGCTTGACTGCCCATAGCACGCACCCACTGCCATAGGTGATCTCTAGATTTCATAATATCAATGAGTCCTGGTGTGATCTATGGATTACAGGCACCCTTGACTTTCTGTTTTTTTATAGGGTGTGGATGTAACAGGCAGCATTGAAGCGATTAATGAAGTACTCAAACGCAGTATCGACATCATCAGCAGAGTCAATTGGTGATCAATCTTGCTTTTGTAGGTGTAATTTTAGCAGCTGTAGGTGCCCACAGATAAGGACCCTACTTATAACTATTTTGGCCGGTGGCTTAATGAATTTATTCGACCAGTTACATATGATAGGAGAATGGTAGCTAACAGCATCCGGGAGGACAGTTGTATTTGAGATGTGTTTGGGGAGGTTGGAGAGCATCCAATCCAGTAAGGTACTTGTCCCCTTCCTGCAGTTCATTCTGGTTGGGGACTCAACTAATTGGGTAAAATGGGCAGCGGAGATTGCATCCTTCTAGGTGCTTGCTGTCACAAACACACTCCGTAGGTCAGGCCCTCTGCTCCCACAGTGCCAACCTCAGAGTGCAATAGTGTGAACAGGTAACAGACAGGGTAACCCTCCTGTCTGCTTTGGGTCCAAATCACCTTTAGCCTCGAGTTCTGGAGGGATTCAAACTGTGAGCCTTATGCTAGCATACCCAATTACAGGTTCAGATATGTACCCTCTTCTGGACTGCAGTACAATCTTTTGCCAGGGGCACCCAGCCAGGTCTCCAAAATGAACCTTTAAAACTCTGTAAGAGACCTTAGGTATATTCTTACCTTTTTACACAAGCTCAGTAACACAATCAAGCTTTTTAAACAGCTGTCAGACTTAACCACATATACATCACATGCAAAAAGAAACTGAAAAGACACCTAGGCAGTATTTTCAAAGAAAGGGTTGTTTACTAAAAGATGATAAAAACATGTAAGATTAACCACAGAACAATATATCATATAGCTTACAGCTTACAAACATGTAAAATGAAAAGGAAGTTACAGACAAAACACCCCTACCACAATACCTACCAAAGCTGTATCTGGGCTGAAAAAACTTATCCATGTCATATGAGATTGGAAAAACTAGAACTGTATTCATTACATTATAGAAGACTTAGAGGTGATTTATGCATGATGTTTAAAATTGCTAAAGATACCACATTAAGGGAAGACCTAGGATTAACTTTTAGGTATGGATGGACCAGCGGTAGGAGACAGAATATGCAATTGGAACTGTCCAAGCGGAATACTAATTTGAGGAAACATTGGTTTACACACAGGGTGGTTATCTTATGGAATAACTTACCAGCATTTGTGGTAGAAAGTACAAATATGGATATGTTTAAAATTAGAATTGATAGCTTTTGCTGTGATAAAACACTGAATTTTGAGTATATGGGATTGGTAAGCATTATGGGTGCAAGTCCTTCAGCTTGAATTTGCTTATGAAACAAAGACTTAATTTCTTTCTAAGTATTATCTTTCTAAGTGCTTTCCCAGTCAGAGTGTAGAATCATATGTCACAATCCCATACACAATGGTTCATTTTTAACTCTATCTTTCCCCATCCCCTTTTGATGAGGTCAGTCAGAACCTCCCTTAGATAATTTCTGACATAACTGTCTCTGAGGATGTGAGTCATTGCTTTGAAAAATCTGTACTAGCCATTTCCCAAATATGACAGTCTTTAATTAAACATTTTCTCTTTGAACTTAACAATCCCACACTCATGTCCTTTTGGGCTGATTTCCTGTGCTGGTGTGATCTGAGGGATTTTATGACTCTTTACACATTTCTGGTTTTATGCTAAAAGGAGGAGAACCAGCCCAATTACCCTGCCTCCTGTAACGTCATAAAACTCACATTTGGTTTTCAAATTCAAAAGCCTGGGCAGATCATAAAAGGGCAATAAAATACCCTTCTGTAAGGAAGTCTTAATTAACTGGTTCTTCTGGTCTGTTTTACAACATCCTGTGGTTTCAGCTACTGACCTTGAAAGTTAAAGGCCAAATCTCTCACATACTGACATTTCATACACAGAACTTTTATTTATAATATAAATAACATACAGTTAACCAGAAGCAGGGGCATAGCATAACACTTGCTTCGGGGGAGAGCCAGGTAACGTTGAAATCTCCCATCATTGTAATTTCAGAGTTATTATGCATGTAACGAATGCAGTCCATGACTGATTTGAAACCTGAAACATGCTGTTTGGGTGGAATATAAATCATTGCCACAGTGAGGGCTTTGTTATGTGCACCGAGTAACACTCTGATTTCAAGCACCTGTGTAGTATTCCTGTGTAGGGAAAGGGCAAGGCATGTCCCATGAGCGTGTCCTTTAAATATACTGCACAACCTCCTACTCTTTTGGTTAGCCTGTCCTGCCTAAAGACAGGGTAACCTGGTAATGTGATTGAGGCATCTGGTATCTTGGGCGAAAGCCAGGTCTCCACAACAGAGAGAACATCCGGGTTGTGTTGGGCAACTCAGACTTGGAGACTGTTAAATTTAGAAAGATGGCAGCAGATGTTGATGGATGCCAATGTCAGCACATGTAACTTCTTTACACCACTAGGTGTTTATTGCAGGGGGCCTGAGTTGGGGTGTATATTGCCAGATAGTAGTAATAGTAACAGTATCAGACTTCTTAGGTGTTTCTTTAGCTGCTTATATCTAACTGTACACTTTCTTCTCTGTGTGAGTCTCATATTGAGTATTCGTTGCATGACAGTGAAGCCAGATAGGACTGACAGGGGAGGATAACATGCCAGCACCCCTGGGTGGGTGTTGGCAATTTCCCTTGTGTAGTAAAAGCTTTATTGCCCTGACTGAGTTCGGAGGTTACAGAGCCATAAGCACAGAGTATATTCCTTTCTATTGAATACAGAGTGAGCAGAAGTTTCTGCTCCCCTGCCAGGCCTGTCAGTGTAAGCATTGTGAACAGGACGATCATGTGGGGTACCAGATATGTGGTTGTCATTGTCATGCTGGGTTAGGAGGCTAAGCCTGCAGCTGAATGTGTCAGACTTAATTTATAGCAGTACTAAAATAATGTGGCAAGGATTGAGTAGAAGTTCAGGAAATTAGGTAGGAGAGAGAAGGTGAGAGTGGTTAAAGGAATGCTGTCCTTTGCAGGGCTCCCCACCCCTGCGAAGCTTACCCTCCGGTTTAGCTTTTGTGAGAAAAGTGGCTTTTTTCTCACACTGCAAAGTAGTTTAATTATGAAAAGTCCACTACCCAGAACTATGGCGGACATTGGGGTGGCTCCATTAATTGTAGAGGTGCAGCGCCACACTGTGCACTTCAATACAAATGCATTGAAGTGCACGGTGCCGCCCCAGTGTCAGCCATACTTCAGGGTAGTGGACTTTTCATAATTAAATTAAACTACTTTGTGGTGCAAAAAAAAAAAAAGCCGCTTTTCTCACAAAAGCTAAACTGGAGGGTAAGCTTTGTAGGAGCAGGAGTCCCTGCAAAGGACAGCTTTCTTTTAAGCTGGGGTTATAAACCCTTTAAACGTTGTGTAGTAGAATGAGCAAATTGGCTCTGAAATGATATGTGGCCAGCATGCTGAACATGGCAGTGTATCAGTAATACTGCATCCCAGATGGGATAGAGCTGTTACTTGACACTGTCATATTTAATAAATGACACATAATGGAAGCAGATTGCAAATTACATAGGTGCATGTTATTATGGGGTCATTAACTATGCTTCTGAGCCTTGTATAGTGCTGAGGTACGGTGCAGCCTGAGCAATGGCCCTGCACCCACTTAATCACTGCAGTGCTGCGCCTTCCCTCCTGATGCCCATTTTAAAACTGCATTCCTTCCCTGGGGTCCAAAGGATCCTCTTCCCCTCACGATACCTGATTTATGATGCATTCCACCCCTGGTGCAAGAGAACAGCTGTGAGCATTTGTGCTGCAGTGGCAACTATATGATTATGGGACACCTTTGTGAAACGTGTCAATGGTTGCACCACTGTTGGCTAAGGAGATAACCTTTTCTGATAAGAACTGCTTGCTCCATCAGTTTACCACTGGGGTACATCACCGAGGATGGTCATCTTCACATAAATGTAACTCCTGTGTGACAACAAGCAACAGTTGATTTTTCACTCAAGTTCTCTTTTTTTATTTCTATATAGCTTTATCTCACCCTGTCACAGCTGTAGGGGGGCTATCAGGCCCACTCCTGCCTCTCCCAACCAGCAGCACCTCCCCTGGGTCTTACTTCTCCCTAGAGATCCCCCATGGATTGCACCCTGTTGCAGGGCTGGGAAAGAGAGGACTGTCCCCCCCTCCAACTAAGAACACACATCCATATGTGGCGGTCGGTGTCCTGGGTGGTGGTGTAGGCCATGGGCAGGGAAGTGGGGCTTCATGGAGCCTACACCACTGTTCTCTGTTTTCCCCAAGTACCCCTTTCATGGCATGGGTGATAGGACATGCTGTCTGGAGGCACGTACATCCTGCGTCAAACTGCCGTTCCATCCCTTCTGTGTTACCCATACTCTTGCACTGCCACCAAGCCTCACCTGGTAGCACTCAACAGTGTGGTGACAGCCCCCCCCACCCTGGGTGAGGAGATCACCCCCCTGACCCCTAGTAGCCTGAGTCCGTTCTCGAACCTGGGTCACCGGTGTGGTGGCAGCCCAGGTGTGGACTCCAGCACCTCAACCCTCTGTGCTACTTGGTCGGCTTCCACCATGTTTTCTAAAGCCACAGTAGCACTATGGATGTCTCCTTTTTTAAGTTCCTCCTCCTCCTACTCTGTATTTCAGCCCTGCCTTGGTGTTTTGTGCAGATGTAAACATGATTTTTTTCCTATTCTTTGTTTATACCTGGGTGGCCCCTTCCGGTGTCTTGACTCCGGCCCCATCACCCACCCACCCACCCACCCCAGGGATTTACTCTTCCACCTTTGTACCTCCATGGCTGGGTAGGTACCTAGGTGGATGGTGTGGAGCCTACGGAGTGCACACCATCATCCTGCCTTGCTCAAGTATTTTTCCCCTGCAAGTGTTTCCTTCCCAGGCCGGCATGTGTGCTATGGCATGCACGTGCTGTACGAAGATGCAGTATGCCTTGGTGATCTACATCCAGCCAACCAGGAAGATGAATGCTGCAACACCAACCAGCTTCCACTAGGTGGTGATCAAACAGTGGATTGCACTGTCCCCCTTCCCTGAAGGAGGAGAGACATTGTGAGACACTCGAGTCTCCCTCCCCATTTGGCCTCTGAGGACCCGTTTGCTCCTGAACCCAGGCTGTGGTATGGCTGGCGGTGAGGCCCCCTGCCTCATCTTGCCACACCACTCAGCCAGTTCAGACATGATTGCTTTTAAGATGTGTGTGCTGCCCACCAGTGACAAGCTGCGATCTCCTTCTACCATAGCTGATATGTGCCTGGTATACATAGAAACATAGAAACATAGAAGTTGACGGCAGATAAGGACCGCAAGACCCATCCAGTCTGCCCATTTCTTTTTCCACCTTGTAAATGTGCCATTGGCCTTTGCTCTGTCAGTGGCCTATCTATTCATACGCATTTGTATTGCTCCCTTATGCCTATCCCATGCCTGTTTGAAGCCCTGCACTGTATTCATAGCCACCACTTCTTGAGGTAGGCCATTCCATGCATCCACCACCCTTTCTGTGAAAAAGAATTTCCTCACATTCCCCTTAATCGGCCCCCTCTAATCTCATGCTGTGTCCTCTTGTTCTGCTATTTTTCTTATATTTAAACATGTTAGACTCTTTTCACCTTGTTAATGCCCTTAAGGTGTTTGAATGCCTCGATCATATCACCTCTCTCCCTCCTTTGCTCAAGGGTATACATATTGAGCTCTGTTACTCTGTCCTCATATGTCTTCTGATGCAGTCCTGCACCATTTTGCTGCCCTTCTGACTGCCTCAATTTGGTTAATGTCCTTGTGAAGGTGTGGTCTCCAGTACTGCATGCAGTACTCAGATGGGGCCTAACCAGTGTCTTGTAAAGAGGGATAATTACCTCCTCTTACGACTTGTGATACCCCTACTAATACACCCTAACACCCCCTAGCCTTACCTACTGCTTTAGAGGTCTGTTTGATGATTTCAGGTCATCAGTGATGATGATGCCCAAGTCTCTTTCTTCCTTTGTGACTGCTAGCAACTCCCTCCCCCCCAGCTTATAGGTGGCTTCAGGGTTTCTCTTCCCTATGTGCATGATCTTGCACTTCTTTGCATTAAACCCCAGTTGCCACTCTTCTGACCATTTTGCTAGTTTATCCAGATCTCTTCTCATTCTGCCCACCCCATCTGGATCATCTACTCTGTTGCAGATCTTGGTGTCATCTGCAAACAGACAAGCCTTACCATCTAGTCCATCTGCAAGGTCACTAATGAAGATGTTGAAGAGGACTGGCCCCAGGACTGATCCCTGAGGTACCCCACTTGTGACTTGCATCTCTTCTGACTGTATACCATTTACCACCACTCTCTGTTTTCTGCCTGTCAACCAGTTTGCCACCCAGCTGACCAACTTCTGACCCACCCCGAGCCTACCCAGCTTATTTATCAATCTTCTATGTAGAACAGTGTCAAAAGCTTTGCTGAAGTCAAGGTAGGTGACATCAACTGCTCCCCCTTGGTCCACCACTCTGGTTACCCAGTCAAAGAAATCTATGAGATTAGTTTGACAGGACCTTCCTTTTGTAAACCCATGCTGTCTTGGATCCTGTGCCCCTATGGATTCCAGGTGTTGCACTATCCTTTCCTTAAGGAGTGCTCCATAATCTTACCCACTACTGAGGTAAGACTGACTGGTCTGTAGTTCCCTGCCTCCTCCCTGCTACCACTCTTGTGGAGCGGATCACATGAGCCCTTCTCCAGTCTTCTGGGACCTCTCCTGTGCTCAGAGACTCACTAAACAGTTCTGCTAATGGCTCTGCTAGTTCCACCTTTGCTCCTAGTACCCTGGGATGTATGCCATCAGGTCCCATTGCCTTGTCGAACCTGAGCTAGCAAGCCTTGCATCTCTTTCTTGTGAAGGGAGAAGTGCCCACCTCCCTCCCCACTATGTCCATGGTGTTGAGCTGTGGGCCCTGCCCTACCTTCTCTTCAGTAAATACTGAGCAAAAGTATCTATTTAGGACAGATGCTTTTACATGGCCTCCTCCTCACATGCTCCCTTTTCTCCATTAAGCTTATAATACCCCTCTGGACTTTCTCCTTTCACTAATGTATCTATAGAAAGTCTTGTCACCTTCTTTACTGTTTGTGTTAGTGTTTCTCAGTTTGGGACTTTGCCTGCCTTACTGCCTTCCCTGCTTCCCTTAGGGCAGTTTGGTATGCCTCCTATCTTCATCCCGCTGTGTTCCTTTATATTTCCTGAAGGCCAGCCTTTTGGCTCTGACGTTTCTGCTACTGTATTTGAGAACCAAAGTGGTTTCCTTCTTCTTTGCACTTCCTTTCTGTCTAACACAATGGGATGTTGCTTCAAGTATTGCATCCTTAATGCTTGCCCACTTTGCCTGTACCCCTCACTGTGTTTCTTTTGCCAGGGCTAGCTAACTCTGTTGGCCATCTATCAAAAGTCAGCTCCTCTGAAGTCCCATATTTTTGCCTTGGAATGGGATGATTTAGATGTAGTAGCCAAATTGAACCATACCATGTGATGGTCACTGGCCCCCAGGTGACCTTCTACCTGGAGATCTGTGATCCTTCCCTGTTAGTCAGTACTAGATCTAGGATAGCCCTGTCTCTTGTGGGTTGTTGCACCAGTTGTTTGAGGCCTCCCCTGCAGGGAATCCACTATGTGTCTAGTTCTGGCAGATGTTCCTGCTGGTATTGACCAATCTGTATCCGCATGTTGAAGTCTCCATTATCAGAACCTCCCTTTAGCTGTCATGTTTTGTATATCTTCTAACAGTAATGTGTCTATGTCCTCCCCTGGTCTGGGGCCTGTAGACAACCTCAGTTCTTATGGCTGTCCCATTTCCTGTTTCCAGGGTGACCCACAGTTCTTCTGGCTCCTTATGTGTATTCTGAATTTCTGTAGCTTTGATATTTTCATTGACATACAGAGCCACTCCTCCCCCTTTTGCACCTCGGTCTCTTCTGAACAATACATAGCCAGGTACTGAAGTCTCCCAAGTGTGGTTACTGGTAAACCATGTCTCACTAATTGCTACTATGTCCAGTTTAGCCTCTGACATTATTGCCTGCAGGTCTGGGATCTTATTTCCCAGGCTGTGAGCATTTGTGTACATGATTTTCCATTGGCCAGATTTCGGTGTGTTAGTTGTTGGGTGAGGTTTGGCATTACCCCTGTGCGTTGTATGGGGAGACAAACCTTTTTTTCTTACCTGGTGATGCAAATGAACTGCAAACATGCTGAATCCCTGTTTGACCACTAGCTGAGGGGGGAGGGGTGTTCTTCCCAATCGACGTATGGGGTGCTGCACCCCTCTCCCTATTTGCTAGTTTAAATATTCTGCAAAGACGTCAAACTTCTGCCCCAATGCACTGACTCCCTCCTTAATCAGATGCAGTCCATCAAATTTAAAGAACTTTCACTCCCAGAACTGTTGCCAGTTCCCTACAAATCTGTGTCCTTTTTCCTGGCACCAGCCCTTGAGCCACGTGTTTAGCTCCCCTATCTCCCCTTCTCTGACCTGCCGTCCATCTGCCCCCCCCTCTCCCAGACTGGCAGGATCTCAGAGAAGGAGATGCCGGACGAAATGGATGATAGTTTGTCACCCAGCCTGGTCAGGTGTTCATTGATCTCCACAACTGACCGGCTGGCGAGATCATTAGTCCCTATGTGTACTAGGACATCAATGTTTTCTCCTGCTTTGTGAACAATTTTAGCAATGCGGTCAGTGTCTCTCCATGCTGATGTACCTGGGAGACATCTGACCATTACCCTGGCTGGAGATGGGTATCAACTCCTGAATCATGGAGTCTCCTATGATCAGAAGTTTTTGGATTCCCTTTTTGCTTTTTGTTTTGGTTCCTGATTTGGGTGAGTTTTGTTGTGCTAGCTCCTGTGCCGCAGTGTCCTGCTCTGCAGTGTCTTCTGCCTCTTTGTTTGATTTCAGAGATGGAGGCAGATACCTGTTTGTAGTGTTTATATGGTTTTTGGAGGTAATATGTTGGAGAGCAGAGAGTGATGGGGCACCCAATTTGCCCCTCCTAACCACCTGCCAACCTCCTGGTCCAACTACCCTCTGCGGTCGAGGTTTTTCTGTTGGATGCTGGGGAAATGGCGGGTTTGCTGTCATCCATTGAATCAGAAATAAGAAAAGTCCCACACAGAGGGTTTGTGTAGGGGGTGGTACCTTGATGTGATGGGCTTGACTGTGGCTTCTCAGCTAGTTTTTCTGCTTGTGTGACATGTGGATACTTGTTGAGTTCTTTGGACATCTTGGCCTGCGGGGGGCTTGCCCACTATATCTGTCAACTTTACCTTTCACAATTGTGGGGTCTTTTAGCTCTGTGCTGAGTAGTGGGATCTGATACTTGTCATCTGGCTTTCCTTGTTGACCTTTGCTATTTTGGGATTGAGGTCCCCAAGCAGTGTCTGTTACATCACCATCACCCTCAGTCTCTTCTACGTCTTCGTGACTGGTCTCCTCAGCTTCACCCCCCCCCTTATCCTCAACAACCTTTTCCCCAACTGTCTCCCCTCCTTAGCTGCTGGAACTACTGTTCGGGTTGGTTGGGGCTCACTCTTCCTGCCTTTCTTGTCTAGAATCACAGCAAAGGACCAAGAGGGGGTCTTATCACTGGATGCCACCACACGAAAAAGTGTGAACAATACTTAGGACTCCGGAGGAAACCTAGAAACATATAATTTGTCAGCAGAAAAGGATCAATTGGCCAAGCCAGTCTGCCCCGATACTTCCTGCCTAATCAGTCTGCCTCGATGCTTCCTGCCTAATCTGCCTCCACAGACCCTAACTAGTGTTTGGTGACCCTCTCTCCTCCCTGCCTGGTTTCTTTTACACCCTTATTCCTTTTTTCATTGCTCACTGTTACTGCTACAATGTAACGCTGAATAATCTCCAGCCTTGTGTGTCTACCTGCTGTAATGTACATTTAGTTGGCTGTATTGTAGACAATGCATTTAGTTGTAAGCCCCCCAAAATGGGCTTACCTGCTGGGACCAAGAGAAAAGGCAGCTACAAAGGCTGCCTGCTGGGATGTAGGCTCTCTGGCTACCCTTCCCCCCCTCCAAAGAGCAAGAGAGAAGGAAGGCTGCCTGCTGGGAGGGAGACTCTCTGGCTACCCCTCCCCCAGAGAAGAAGGAGGAGGAAAAAGGCTGAGCTGCTGGAGAGAAGGTGAGCAGTAGGTTTCCCTGAGGGGACTGGGGCTGACTGACTGGACTGGAAGGGACAGTTAAAGTGAGCCTTGGGCTTTGGGGACTGTTCCATGCAGGGGCCCTTGAATTCCAGCCAGGGGAGAGCTCTGGAAGCTGGGTGGCCACTAGCCCAGGTCTGGCTGAGGGGAAGCTGATCCGCCCTGTGTCTTCAGTGTGAATCCACTGCTGCAGTAGAGACCAGAGAGACAGAAGGACGAACAGGCCTGCCTGGTGAATACTGTATACAAAGGCCCTCGGGCACAGCTGGAAAGGCCTGGCAGGTGAAGAACGGTGCCTCCTCCACCCTCCATGCATATCCTTGAATCAGGGATACCATCATCCTCCTGGGGAAGCCGTGAGTACCCCGAGCTCCAGCTCTGGGGATTCTTTATTTGCATCAGCGAGGGGGGTTGTGGAAGAGCCCCACCCCCAACAACAGACTGATTTTCCCTGAACCTGTGTTGCTCTGCAAGGGCCCCAATGAGATACTGCAGGCCTGCAACTGAGAATGGTGAGGTACCCACCATCTGGGATTGTTCTGGGTGCACCCTGGGGAGGGGGGAGAGCTCATACTGGGTTGTGTGCCTGATTTTATGGAGGCTTGAGGGAGTAGCACTCACCTCCTCTGTCTTAGATCGTTTTAAGTAAAGAGGGATTATTGTTTGCCATCTTACATAAGTGTTTGCGCTTTGTGCTTTGTTATCGTTATTGTGAGGTGGGGGTGTTGATCTAACTGTGCCAGAGGGGTCAGTCACTAAGGGGATATATCATTGTTCCTGGGGGGTGGTAACCGGTCTTGCCCACAGGAGGCTGTACCATTGCCCCAGGTGGAGGCACCAAGTCACCATTGGTGATCCGGCCAGGACTTAGACCCGGCCCTCTTGGGGAAGTTCGTTGAGGACCCCAAGAGCTCCGGGACAGCCCAGGTGAGTGAGACAAGAGGGGCTGTTACATATTTATAACTGTTGTCTATAACTCCAAATCCTTTGAAAACAAGCACCGCCTAAAGAATTCTGTGTGAAGGAAATAAATAAATAAAAAAATCTGTCCCACACATGCTTGAAGTGCCCCACCGTTTTTGCCTCTACCACTTCTGCTGGCAGTCTGTTCCAGGTATCTACCACCCTTTCAGTGAAGAAATACTTCCTCACATCTCTTACCCGCCCTCCCCCAAGCTTGTTTGCATGCTCCCTGGAACTAGTATTCTTTCTCGTTTGAAAGAGATTTCTCTCCTGCACCCTGTTCTCCTCTGTGAGGTACTTGTAGGTATTTATCATGTCACCTCTCCCTCTCCTCTCTTCCAGGGTGTACATGTTGAGAGCCTTCAGTCTGTCCTCATATGGCTTCTTGTGCAATCCCTGCACCATTTTAGTAGCCATCCTCTGGACTACCTCAATGCTGTCTGTGTTCTTTCTGAGGTGCAGCCTCCAAAAGTGGACACAATACTCTAGGTGGGGTCTCTTCAGTGAGTGATACAGTGGCAACACCATCTCCCTCCTCCTGCCTATTATACCCCTCCCTATGCACCTCAGCATCCCACTTGCACTACCCACTGCTTTGTCACACTGCCCTGCTACCATGAGGTCATCAGATATGATAATCCCAAGGTCTCCTTCTTGTTTAGTGACTATCCGTACCTCCCTCCCATTCTTTACTCAGCACCTGATTTCCTGTGTGCTAGGTGCTTGTTCTTGCACTTTTTGACACTGAACCCAACTGTCAGGCTTTAGACTACTCCTTGGGTTTCCCCAACTCGCTGCTCATTATCTCCACCCCCCCATTGAGGGGCCACTTTAGTGCAGATTTTGGTATAATCTGTAGAAAGACATACCTTCCCTCCCAGTTTCTCAGCAATGTCACTTATGAAGACATTAAAGAGGGCTGGTCTCACTGTTGAGACCTGTGGCACCCCATTGGTCATTCCTCCATCATTCAAGTGAATGAGTGCAGTTTATCACCATCCTCTGTCTACTATCTGTCAACCAGTATCTAACTCAGTTTACCACTTTGCATCCCACCCCCAGGCTGCTCAGATTTTTTTATCAGCCATCTGTGTGGCACATTGTCAAAGGCCTTGCTGAAGTTCAGAAAGGTCATGTCCACTGCCTTCCCAGATCTGTTTTCCAGGCATCCAGCCAAAGAACTCCATCAGATTTGTTTGACATGACTCCCTTGAAGAATTCAACTCAAACTCGACTCACAAAAGTAACTGCCGCATCCATTTTTTATTATTTTGAAGGTGCTCTCGTTCATTCTGTAAAGGGACGGTGTAGTACCTCCAGCCTTTAAAAACATGAGGCCTGGCAACTCTGTTGGAGTAATGGTAGAGTTAGTGATTGTGATGCTAATGACCCATGTTTGGGGATGAATCTGGGTCAATGGGAGCTGCCCATGTAGAGAAGGAGGACTGAGCAGCCCACGGGATGTTCTCCTCCTCCAGGGAGGGGTGGCAGTGCACTGCACAACTGCATCGCTATCGGGTGCAATTCTTGCCACCCCAAAGGTTGTGCGATAACACTGGAGGAGAACCCCCTGACTGCAAATGGATGAATGCCAGCCCTTCTCAGGCCCCACAGTGATGTCCAAGCACACTCCAAAACTGACCCTGGCCATGGGGGGAACATGGTCAGACCTGTCGGCACTGCCATGGGTGGCGAGCCAATGGGACTTGATGAGGTGTTAAGTAACTGGATAAGTTGGGTAATGGGGCCAGGAGGGCTGGCAGCATGGGGCAGGTCAGTGACCAGAACAGAAAAAGTTTGATTGAAGCAAACCCATTGGGGCATGCTGTTTACTGATATTGCAGATGTGCCTAATTGATTTGTGTCCACAGTCTGACTGCTTGAGCACCTGCCGTGTTAAGACCCCACTTGTGGGATGCCAGTTTGCAAGCAGTGTCTGTTGGCATCACACCACAAAACACAGAGGGCTCATTTGTCTGTGGAAGCAGTCAGCCCTTAGACACCCTTTCTTCTCTTTATGCTTTTGCTTGTGTAGTGGGGTGGATGAAGAGCAATAAACGTATTTACATCCTGAACACTAGGGGTTTTATCAATAGAAACTGCAGTTGACAGGGGTGGGAGGGGGTCAAAATAAAGACTGAGAAGCCCATTGAACTGCATTGTTACACAGTGCACTGCTGATATGATACAGTCGATGGCACTTGGATTGTCAGTTGAAAGAATATGGAGCACTGCCAAAGTTAAGAAGAGAACCTTTTTGCCTGTATTACACATCTGGCTGGTGTAGTGGCCCCCTCTAGTGGTTGTTCATAACAGTGGTAGGCTCTGTGTCCTTGGCAGGTGTGTATTTTGAAGAAGCTGGTGAAGTACAGTTGGTCAACATTAGAGTTACATTATTTAGTTATTTACTGATCAGGAATGAGGATTAGGCAATTCTGCCTATTCTCCATCTCATCCCGGTGGTAGGCTGGAGATACGGATGCAAACTGACATGCCGAAGCAGATTAAGCTGCTGGTGGAATTTTTGTGAATTGGGGGAAATTTGGCCAGGACACGGAGGAAATTCCCCTACTCTTTTCAAGAAATACCACGGGATCTTTAACATCCAGCTGAGCAGCCACCAGAACAGGCAGACGGGACTTTGGTTTAACGTCTTATCCAAAAGACGACACCTCAGGAGTGTAGCGCCTCCCTCATGATGCACTACAGTGTCAGTATTGGGATTTATCCCAAGTGCCAGTGTGGGGCTAGAACCCACAGCCTTCCGATCTTTTGGCTTTAGAAGTGCGTACGTAACCTGCTGAGCCACTGACACTGAAACCACAGTGTTTCCCCACAATCTAATATCTTGGTTACACAGCAGTAAAGTTATCTAGGGTGCATCTGCTGCAGGTTGAATTTTCAAGAAATCTTTTCCTTGTCCTGAAAATTTACTTTTCCTATCTGGCAGTATTCTATTTACTGTACTTTACCCCACTTCTCTCAGGTGGCCCTCATCAGCCTGACCCCTGTACCTATCCCCATCACCTGCATTACCGGGAACTTACCTCCACCACCTGCTCTTCCCTGGCTTCCCCCCAAGGCAGGGCTGTCAGATGGGGGCACCGTACCCCTGACCAAGTTGAAGCGTGGTTTGGTGGTGGCTACCCCCAGGGCATTGTCCTGATTTTTCTTTCCCTCAGGGTGCCTCATGGGCCAGAACAGAGTGGATACAAACACGCAAGCATGCTCACATCCCAGTTAGGAGGCCTCTGCCCTCCGAATGGAGCTGCAGCCTGTGCTGCTGCCTGTGGTCACCTAAGTGGCAGTAGTGTAGTGCAGTGCACAGCCCTCCCTCCCAGAGGAAGACAGCATCTTCTAGATTGCTCAGTCCTCCCCCCCAGGCTTGATTGTAAACCTGGGTCGCTGGTGTCACGAGCAGTAGTACTGCCACTGCACTGATGATCTGGCTTGCCTGCTAGTAGTCTGGCTATAAGAAGCCTACAGTATACTATGGGATAGCCCCTACCTTCTCTCTAGCCCAAAACAACACACCTTACATTCCCTCACTCAACATCCCCAAGTTGTAAACCAGCCACCCACCACTACTGACATGCAGTCTCTTGTTAAAAATGTTAAAATCTACCCCCTACCCCCATTATGCCCCACCCATCAGTAACTCCCAGTTTGATTTGTAAAGAGTTCATCAGGAGTCCCTGCTCTGAACCTCTTTTGATCCCTTGTTCTTCACTGTTCAGTTCCATCCACATTGCTTAGGGATGGAGCAGGGCTGTACTTTCATTCATTTAGAGTAGCAAAAAAAATGCCATTACCAGTTGTTGACTACAGCATAATATTTAACAGAAAGAAGGGGGACAATGGGCAGGACAGGCAGGTGTTTGTTTTTAGGTGTGAGGGACTGGGTCTTGGCAGTGTGGGGGTGGGAAGCCTAAGCTGGGAGAAGGTCATAGAGGACAGGAAGTCTATTTCGGAGCCGGCTTATCTAGTAGAACCAATGCTGGTGACAGCTCTTGCAGCTCTTATTACAGTACCAAACTAGTGGACAGGCCTTATTATTCAATGCAGTGGCAGGGCTGTCTGTTTGGGCTTTGAGGTTTTCACCTGGAAAAAGGGTTTAAAAGTTGATTCAAGATGGTTACCATGGTGTACTTCTGTCCTTAACTAGCTCCCATTTGGTCCTAATAAAAAAAAAAAAAAAAAGACTAATCGTGATGGTTATATGCAAACTCTCAGCAAAGTGATAAGCACAGATAAAAAGAAAAGGCTATCTGTTTCTTTGGTTCACTTGGCTTCACTGAAAAAGGGGTCAATCAACCGTTTTGCCTTCTCACAACGAGATCTGGGGACACCGGCATCATCACTTGCTGTAACCAGACTGCCCCTTCCCAAGGCAGCTTTAAACACTGTGCTGACTATGGATGTGAACTCTGTGACCACTTAGGGATAGAAACATAGAAACATAGACTTTGACAGCAGATAAAGACCGCTTGGCCCACCTAGTCTGCCCATTTCCCTGCTGGATAAACTGCAGATCCTAGTTTTAACAACAGCCTACTTCCTCCTACCCCCCACCAGAACTGCCTTATCTCTGTCCCATGCTTTCTTAAATTCCCTCACTGTTTTTGACCCCTTAACCTCTTCAGAAAGGCCGTTCCATGCATCTACCACCCTCTCCCTGAAAAAATACTTCTTCACATTACCCTTGAGTTGCCCCCCCAACTTCAAATTGTGTCCCTTTGTTCTTGCACATCTCTTTTTCAGAAAGATGCTATCCTCTTGGACTTTGTTGATTCCCTTGAGGTACTTGAAAGTTTCTATGATGTCCCCCCTCTCCCTCCTTTCCTTGAGGGTATACATATTAAGCTCCTTTAGTCTATCTTCATAGGCTTCTAGTGCAGACCCTGCACCATTTTCTTTGCCCTCCTCTTGACTGCCTCCATCCTGTCTATGTTCACTTCATAGCTGGCAAGTCTAGAGCAGATGAATCGAACATACAGTACCAGCCTTTGGTTCAAGCGGTTAACCATTTTGGAGAAAAGAGAGAAACAGAAGTGAAAGCATCTTGATGTCTCAGAAAATAAAACAGAGAAGGTTTCCAAACAGTTTCCTGACAACAAGCCTGTGACTGAACAAAGTAAACAGAAATTCCTAAAACGGGAGATCTAAATAGCAATGCTTACAAGAGCTAAATGTGGTTCCCCGCTGAAGAGCATAATAAATATCAGCATACCTGAATTTGAGATTTCTGGGGATTTTGAATTGTTTTATTTTGTTACCTGTGTAAATGCACTGAAACTGAAGTTCCTTTTTCAGACACAACCCAGTGTACAAAGTACAGATATTTAAACAGATAAAATACATAATACATTAGCACAGAAATAATACCAACAGAAATACAAGTAATCCCAAAAAATTGAAACTAAACAAAAGAAACATATTTATTGGAACACAAATAATGCTTTTTTAAACCTGAAGAAAAGAGATTACTTAATGGTTTCAGCCTCATGGTTGCCAGTATTTTATTCCATATTACCTCCACATGGCAGACAAAAGACTGTTAACCAACACTGGTCTGCATCACTGGTAATCACAACAAATGAACTTGATCATCTTACAACCTGTAATTTAATTTCACATTTTTGTACAAAACTTTTTAATTTCCTCCCCCAACTATATTCCACCCATTGGTCCTCCAAACCAGAGTGTTTAGGCTGCCAGTGGGAAAGAAAAAGGTTGCTTTGCCTGTTACTGCCAGAGCAACCTTGACAGAATAAATTAGAGCTGAGACCTAAGGAAAAAAATCTTAGTTAGGCAAGGCAATTTTATTTATAGGGTGTCCATTCCCTGAGGCTCAAGGTGCTTAGCAAACATAAATATATAAAAACAGGTGTTAAAATGCTATAAAAATTAAAACAATAAAATTCAGTATGTTAACATAACACTTTTATAGTGTGCTTCAGGTAGCTGGGGAAACAAACTGGTGTTCCGGACACAGATCAGCAAGCTTCGAAGGCCTGGCTGAAGAGGTGAGCTTTCAGCCTCAGCTTGAACACCTCAATCGAGGGAGCCTCTCGAACTGCAGGTGGAAGCGAGTTCCACAGGGTCTGCCACACAACACTAAATGCAAAGTCGCCCGATGTCCAGAGACAAACCCTGGGAACATCTAAGAGGCCCCTCGAAGAGGAGTGGAGGGAGCGAGTGGAGGTCACCGGTGTCAGGAACTCTGACAGGTAGCCAGGACCCAGTCAGTATAGGGCCTTATAGGTGAGCAAGTCCACTTTGAAAAGGACCCTCCAACTGACAGGCAACCAGTGCAGGGCAGCCATACACTGCAAGGCTGATGTTTCCATCCTGGTATGAAATGATGTCACAGAGACCTCTTAAGTTTCGATCTCAAGGTGCATGATGTTATCTCATTCCTTGATGGAAGTGCAACTGTGCAGAGTATGGTAGCCCATATAGCATTCTCTATGGAATGTTACTGTGTATTATGGTATTTTTAAACATTTCTGCCCAGACCATTGATGTGCTTTGTGTACTGTTATAAAAGGAGAACAGATGACTTTCACTAGCTGAAGTCTGAGGGGGGGGGGCATTGACCATTGGTACTGAGGATGCCTGTGGTTTCTGAGCATTTCCTTTCTGAAGAAATTCATCACTCTACAGCTTTCTTGATTCTGTTCCTTCTGAGCCTGTATGTCAGCTGCTCTATCCAACTGTGTGGGTTCCAGCACTTCTGATTAGTACGCGGGTGGGAGGCTTGGCAGATACATTTTGAAAGAAACACTGTAAGACATCATCGAGCATGGAAATGTTAATCGGAAAACTATTAGGAACAAAATAAGGATGTGGGAGCAGAGGGGGCTTTCCAGGCACCCAGGACACCCCCTCTGTGTATGCCTGTGACACGTCATTCAAAACTCTTCGGTATTTACAGTCAATTTCTATATTGGTAATTCCTGATTCTTCTCTTTCCCTGTCCCCTTCTGAAGACACTCAGCTGCCAAGAGCACATCTGAATCATGGGTCAGGCCGCTCTCCCTAAGCAATGGTTTGCACAATACTGAGCAGACAGTAAAGAGGCAGCATGTTCTAGGGCAGAGGCTTGGGAACTAGAAGACCCAGGTTTAGATCCCACACAGCCACCTATTGGCCTAGTGACCCAAAGTCATTTGATCAGTCCTCCTACAGAGGCTAAAAGCCAGACCCAACTGAAAATGAGATGTTGCGTCTCAGCTGGACTGTCTTGGGTGAATAAACTGAAAAAAACTATGCATACATACATATATATATATATATATATATATATATATTTATACAACATATGTTTAGGGATAAAAGCCAGTATAAAAAGTGATATCTCAAGTAGCCCAGTGAAGATATATTTGATATCTTCATATTCCTATACGTCATCGTGTATCTTGCAAACTCCTATACATCCTATATATATGTACAGTATATACTGCCCAATATGCCACATAAATGCACAGTCATGACTTAGTAAGGAATTGCTGGATGAAATCTAGATTTAGCTATAGTGTGTGTGTGTGTGTATACATGTGCAGGTGTATGGGGGGTGGAGGTGTCCTGTTTTTCCCTATTCTATATCTGCTTCTTTTAAGATGCACTGAGAAATACACCACATGTAGTACATAGTTTTCTGATGTGTACTAAGGGACCCTGAACATGACGCTTGTATTTGTGTTACTATTTTAGACAGTACTGTTTCAAAACCCATGGCATTTATTGCTACTACGGTCAGAAGCAAATCCTTTCCCAGCCTACGCTCATACCAGCAAACACACATGCGCACACACACACACACACACACACACACACACACTTACTTCAGCACACAAGCATTTGAAACTGAAATAAGACCCTGGTTATCAGGAATAACGTTTGGGTCCTAGTTTTCTGTATCTCACAGGCAGTATTTTCATAGAATCATAGAATCATAGAAGCTTGACAGCAGACAAGGACCATACCGGCCCGTATAGTCTGCCTTTTATCCCCCTACACCTCCCCATCCCTGTCAGGCCCCGGCCTCTCCCTGATACTCAGCCCCATATGCTTGTCCCATCCCTCTTGAATTCTTCCACTGATTTAGCCCCCACCTCTCCATCTGGTAGTCTGTTCCACAGCTCCACCACCCTCTCTGTGAAGAAACGCCCTCTCACATTGCCCCTGTATCATTTTCCTTGCAGTCCGAGGCTGTGCCCTCTAGTTTTGACCCCCTCCTTCCTCTTAAGTAAACACTCTTCTCCCACTTTATTGAGCCCCTTTACATATTTAAAAGTTTCAGTCATGTCTTTCCTTTCTCTCCTTGTCTCCAGCGTGTGCAGATCCAGCTCCTTACACCTTTGCTTGTATGACTTTCCCTGCATACCCTGCCCCATATTTTGAGGTGGTATTACTTTGTTCTAAGTGTACCCTTTTTGAAATGTTTTCCTCTAGATGGATATTTGTAATAAATACTCCATTCTGTCTGTAGAATGCTGTACTAGCGATGCTGCTTAATGCTGATAAGACACACTGTAGGCTCATTCAGGAGCTTACAAGCATGCTCCTTCCTGTCTCCATGGTGACAGTAATCATTAAAAGCAATAAGCCCCAACAAGAGCATGCCCAGGATGGCTAAATGCTAAATGGAAGAAACACACTATTTCCTAGCACTTTGTGGTTGTGTATTCTTTTACATTTTACATATAAAAAATAAAATAAATTTGGATGGTACTCACCATTTGCTACAAAACCACAGCCAGCCGGTGTTTTCCTTTTTTTTTTAACACACATTATAAGATAAAATGATGCTGTCATTGAAAAGGAGAGTGAGACTGCAGCTGAGTTAAGTGAGCACTAGCTGGAACCATCCTTCTTCACAGACTCCTCGATGAGTAGCCAAATGTATCACAGCTGACTGTTTTTGTGGTCTTTTATTTGCAAGTCTCAATGGCTGAGAGGGACCTGTGGGTGGTGGTGGATGTCAAGATGAACAACTCGGAGACTTGTAGGAGGGCAGCAGCCAAGGCCAACAGGATGCTGAGATGCATCGCTAGGGGGATCACCTCCAGAAGGAGGGAAGTGATACTCCCTCTGTATAACTGCTTGGTGAGGCCACGCACTCCAGCACTGCATGCAGTTTGGAGGCCACACTTAAAGAGGGACATCAAACTCCTGGAGAGGGTCCAGAGGAGGCAACCAAAATGATCTGGGGCTTGGGGGATAGGACCTATGGGGAGAGACTCGAAGAGCTAAATATGTACACATTGGAAGAGAGAGAGGGGGAACCGAGGGGACATGATAGAGGTCTTCAGGCACATGAAGTGGGTAAATAGGGGAGGAGCAGTCAGGGTGCTCCGGAGCAAGGAGGGGGGGCAACTAAAGGGCATGGGTGGAAGCTGGAGGGGTGGAGATTCAGGGGAGAAAGGAGGAGGTGCTATTTTACTGAGACGGTGGTGGAGCCATGGAAAGCGTTACCCAGGGGGCTGGTGGAGGCATAGATGGTGGAGGGCTTCAAGAGGGGGTGGGACAGGTACAGTGGAAGGATTCTGGAAGCAAAGTCCTGTGCAGCGAGAATATCCAGGACTGGGAAGGGAGAAACCAGAGAGGGCGAGGAGGGCAGCAAGGTCAGCTCCCAGGGTGGGGGCTGACCAAGCAAACAGACACGAAAGACCGTTAGGCCTATTCTGCTGGCATTTTTGTATGTTAGTATGTAGTATTTACTCTATATGCATAGTATCCACGTGTGCTCCTGTTGTTTTCATATAACTTACTGTGTGCATCGGGAGGAGGGGGGAGTTGTGAATGTAAGAATGGTGGCTGTAAATGTAAAAAAAAGATCTCAGTCAAGGCAGAAACTTTTCATAAAAAAATCAATGCACATGTCATGGGGCTGTACAAGTTAGTTAATAAAAGGATGAATGTAGGGCTTACAGACCGTATTTATGGTGCAGCATAGTGAATTCTTACACTTCATTTTAAACAAAGGCCCTACCACTGCGGTTCGACAAAAAACACCGCCACCATCAGTACAGTGCCAGGTTCCATGTTGACTACGAGTTGCAGTCAGCATGGAACCGCACACTTTGGACTCTATTTTTCATCGGGGCTTTGCCCCTGAACCGTCCACCCCCTCGCACCTTGACCTAAAGGATTCTAACCCAGGTCAGAGTTAGTTCGGGAGGGGTGCAGGTCAGAGAAGTGGTTGCCCCCTTCCAGCGGTACTTCTCGGCGGCATGGCACTGTTGTCGATATTGACGCATGCCGCCGGAGAAATGTCACTGTTAGGGTGGCATACTGTAAACAAACACACCTTCTACTGAATGTGTAGAAAGACACATGATTGACAGGAAGAAAACATCTGTGAATGACTTATTTTACATTTCTAAGCAATGTTTTATTATATATTTATTTATTGAAAATGTTTTACCGGGAAAGGCACACTGAGCAAAAAGATGCTCGGCTCACGGTGTGACCTGGGGGGAGGGTTTACATAGGAGGCAGGTATACATACAAAAGTGAAATTTTCTAATACATATAATTAATATATGTATATATATATATATATATATATATTTAAATTTACCCAAACCATTTTCTAAGCACAATAAGACCCTTCACCGTATAGGTTATCTGTGGATAGTCACACCTCCAGGGGTATGAAGAGGCCTGACGCTGCAGGTGGAGGGCCTTGCAGACCCTGGAGGAGTGCATTGTGTAAGCAATAAGACCCAACAAGGTGTAGTAGTAGTAGTAGTAGAAGAAGTAGTAAAAAATCTTAATTTTTTGACAGTATTTAAACTGTTAGGACTCATAGAACCCTATTTTACACAGCTGTCCTGTATAAGGGGTTCATACACAACTACAGCAGATCAAACATCAAATTGCAACCCACATCCTTTTCACACTTGATGTTTGATCTGTTGTTTTTGTGTATGAAACTCCTATACAGGACAGCTGTCAAAAACTAAAGATTTTACTACTACTACAACCTGTCGGGTCTTATTGCTTACGCAACACACACCCTGTCAAACGTTATTGTTTATACAGTATTTTTTTCAAGAATAACTCTCCCCCATTCCCTTGTGTTTTTATGGGAAACCACAGAGGAATTTCCTAAGGAGCTCTATGGAAATGACAGAAGGATTACTCACATGCTGGGGCATTCCTCTGCAGTGACTAAACACGTATGTAATACCTCCACAAAATACTGCCTGTGAGACACATGAAACCAGGCCCTAAACCTTATTCCTGATAACCAGGGTCTCATTTCAGTTTCAAATGCCTAAGTGCTAAAGTGAGCATGTGTGTGTGTGTCTGTGTGTGTGTGTGTTTGCTGGTATGAGCGTAGGCTGGGAAAGGATTTGCTTCTGACTGTAGTAACAATAAAAGCCATGGGTTTTGAAACAGTACTGCCTAAAATAGTAACACAAATACATTCTGATGTGTCTCAGAATAACATTTTTACTGCTACTAGTAACACAAATACAAGCGTCATGTTCAGGGTCCCTTGGTACACATCAGAATGTTATGTACTATACATACTGTATTCCTCAGAAGCAGATTTAGACTAGGGACAGACAGGACACCTCCACCCCCTCCTCAGTTCCTTACCAGGCCACGCCTGTGCATTTATGTGTCAGGTGGGATAGTACCCCTTAGCAACTATATATATATATATTTTTTTTTTTTCATCTGTGTATATTGATATATATATATTTTTTTGTTCAGTTTATTCACCCAGGAGAGTCCAGCTGAGATGCAATATCTTACTGCACCTTGTGCCATATTACACCCACAGGGGTTGATTAATTAAAACATTACCATAACCCCTGGCTGTACTTTAGTGCTTAAGCACTTCTCTAGCAGAATGCTCATTCCCACCCACCACCACATGCACACAAATATGGAATTTTAACATGGAAAGCATAAATTCAAAATGCTGCAGTATTCCAGTGGCATACACTCACTCAGACACATACAGGCCTCAGTGGCAGCGTTTACAGTGGCGGCAGCAGCCCAGTGTCGGTGAAGTGCAGCAAAGTGCAGGGAGTCAGTGGAGTGTAGCAGGCTTCATCAGGAGCCCTCGGAACAACTTCATCACTTTGTGCCTGTTGTACACTGACTGAGCTGAACTGTGATCCATCAACCAAGTGACTGGTCATCTGCACAAGCTGCCCAATACTGTGTGCCCCATTTTGCTGTACATCATCTTTTTGCATTCAAAGGAAAGATTGCTGCTAGATTTTGCATCGACTTTTGCAACTGCTGTTAAACCCACCCTCTGCAGCCTTATGTATTCCTGCTCTCAGCCCTTTCAGCTTGCCCAGGTGCCCCTCAGTTGCCAGACATGTAGATATCCCTAGTGCTAGTGGTCCCCTTCCTTCCGATCACCAGTCCATACTGTAATAAAATGAAATCCCAGGTGCTAGTGCCTCTCTGATCACCGGCCCATACTGTAACAAAATGACATCCGCGGTGCTAGTGGTTCCCCCTCTGTCTGATTACCAGCCCGTAGTGTAATAAAATGAACCCCCTAGTGCTAGTGGTCTCCCCTCCCTCTGATTGCCAGCCCATACTGTAATAAAATGGCATCCCTGGTGCTAGTGGTCCCCCCTCCCTCAGATCGCTGGCAATTCTGTGATAAAATTAAATCCCTGGTGTTAGTGGTCCCCAGCCCCCACTGATCACTGGCCCATACTATGATAACATGAAATCCCTGGCATCTAGCACCCTTCCCCACCCTGGCACTGAACACCCACCCCCGTCACCTTCCCAGTCCCCTTGGTGTCACAGGTGCATACGGTGACAGGTTCAACCCTTCTCCACCTCTTCAGCAAGCCACCATATATACAGGCAGGAAGCTCACCTACTATTTATAGGACATGGCACATCACTCTGTCCTATAAATAAGAGGTGTGCTCCCTGCCTGGACATACAGCAGCTGGCTGAGAACATGTGAGGAGAGCTGCACTGGTCGCTGTATGTACCCGCAACATCGAGGGGACTGGGAAAGTGACTGAGGGGTGGGTGTTTGGTGCCATGGTGGTGGTGGTGGGGCACTAGACACCAAGGATTTCATGTTATCACAGTATGAACCATCAATCAGTGGGGGAGGATCATTACAACCAGAGATTTGTTTTTCTACAGTATAGGGCCAGCGAACAGTGGGGGGGGCACTAGCATCAGGAAGTTTTATTTGTACATTAGGGGCTGGTGATTGGTGGGAGATGCCAGGGACTACAGGGGGCGGTTGTGCTCCTTCAGTGGCCAACCAGCTAGGTGGCTACATTACCTCCAGCAGCCACTGAGGTTGTCTAGAGTAAGTCGGGTTTGGCTTTACGGTATTTAAAGGCGCAAAGGCCCGTAAGTAAACTTTTTTCACATAGTGGAAAGTCACTGAATATGCGGTAGTGCAGCTTTTCATTGCCACACCATGCCCCTCCTCTTGCCTGCAGGGATCCAGCACAAACCCAGGTTTGCATGGTTAAAGACCCATTAGTGCTTGCACAAACTTTTGAATGTCAGGCTCGAGTTATTTAAAATCAATTTTGTTGTGACTAAATAAACTATAATGCAGCAGACAGTGCTCCCCAACCATATGGGAAAATAGGCGCATAAAAACAGCTGCAAATACTGACGAAAACCCAGTCCAAGCCATTTTAAAGGAGCACTCCCTTTATTATTTCAAATGTAAGAAAAAAGCACTAAAGCAGACTCAAAATGGAGAAAAAGGGTATCATATAAGTCAGGAGATAAGGGGCAATCAAAAATAGAATACAGTAATAGAGTATAGGTCAAAATGTTCACCACTAACCACCCACCCGCACAGTGGTAGAGCTACCGCTTTTGACGCCAGCGACCCAGGTGTGGGAATAGACTTGGGCTGCTGGAAGGCCAGTCAGGGGAGGAGGACTGAGTGCCCACTGGGCTTCTCTCCTCCTCCTCCGGGGAGGGTGGGATGCCTGTCCTGCTGCTCTACCACCACCTGGGTGACCATAGGTGGAGGTGCAGTGGGATGGCAAGAAACGGGTGGGAGGATGTTGGCTGGGAGCTGGAGTAGCAGTGTGTTGCAACGTGCTCCACCCTTGGCTCCACTAACACGCCGACATCCAATGGGGTGACACCAGAAAAAGCGGAAAAAAAGCACACCAGATGCCTGAAGATGGGACCTGGCTGTCTTGAGAAACTCCATAACCAGGCTCTTCAGAGGGCTGGGACAGACCACCCTACACAAAGTCATGGACTGGGGGGGACTTAAGGGGGTCTCCTCCTCCCCCCGCCTGGGGGGGGTAAACTACAGCAGTATGGGGCAGGTCTACCAGTGCCCAGACAGAGTTACCTGGGAGTGCGCACAGCCTAGTGCTCTGTGATGAAAGGGGCCTAGTGTGGTGAATAAGGGGGCATAAACAGCAAATATAAAAATAAAAAAAAAAATTGTTCAGCACTGTCGTGCGCTGCTGCTTTAATTAACTCTGCAAAAAAAGGATTTTTACGGGAAACAGCTTAAAACTAACTGGTCTGATGCACAACATTTTTGGGACAATGTCAACTCACTGTTAAACCCTCAATCAAGAGGCCTAACTGAAAAAGTTGTTGTTAAGGGTAGGGAGATAACAGATCGTATTGAAATTGCAAACTCTTGAAATATTAAACTTTCTGATTTTTCACGTTACAGTACAAATTTTTCTCATGCAAGTTCTGAGGCCCAATATTCAAAACTTTGCCCAGTGGGCAAACAGATTGCACATGCTATGCGCGCTGGTTGCGTGCTTGCGCTGTTTTCAAAAGGTCAATTAGCATAGGCAAAATGGAACAGCACTACACAAACAGATAATGGGCTCCAGGCAAAGAGTGGGGCGTGGACATGTATACAGGTGCTATGCTATATTCAACACGTTAGAGCGGTGCAAAGTGAGTTTGCGCAACATCATTGCGCAGCGCAAATACTGCCTATAAAAAGGTCGACTTACTCCAGGCAAACCCTAGAGGCAGGCAGTGACTCTGCAGCCAGAGCAGAAATGGCTGTGTTCAACACTCACGTGCTGTTCCTAATGGAACAGGCCATGGGGTAGGTGAAGGGGGAAGAAGGCCCCCCGGCCCACTCCATAAGCCACAGAGGCAATATGCTGTGCACAGATGGTACTGGCCACAAGTCTCCTTCGAGACCCTCACTGAGGACCATCTGGTGGGCTGGTGCTATCTCCATAGGAAATGTCAAAATCCAGCACTACCCACCTCAATGTGAAACCAACAACACAAAGTGTATAAACAGCAATTTTAATGGGCAGAAAAAGACACAAATAGTGCAAACCTCAAACATGCCAAAGCACAGACCAGGAGACAGGAGGTAGAGCCTCACTAGACTTGAAGACTGCAATTTATACACTTTATTTGTGTTGTTGGTTTTACATCGTGGTGGGTCGTGCTGGAGTTTGAGATTTGCTGGTTGTTTCCTTTAGCACACCCAGCTATGGGGTGGTTTTCCTTGAGCAGAAGCCTTCTCAGTAGGGCCATGCTATGGCAGCTGTGAGAGTTTCTGCATGAGCAGCTGTGCAATGATGCCCAGTGCAGCTATGCCATGCCAGTCAAGCAGAAGGTGATGGTTGCAATGAGCTTCCTAGCCACCGGGTGATTTCATACACCGTTGGGTGATACCATTGGTATGTCACAGTCTGCCACCTTGTGCCTGCTGGCCCAAGTTCTAGATGCCCTGCTGCCACATGCTGGCTAGTTCAGCATATTCCCCAACACAGCAGCAGAGTGCACAGATACCATGCAGCAGTTCTGTCAGGTTGTGCACCTATCTGCAGTACTTGGTGCCATTGACTGCATCCATGTTACCATCTGGGCACCCACTGGTGATGGGGTGGATGCCTACCTCAATGGGAAGGGATACCACTCCATCAATTACCAGGTGGCATGCAATGCAACTGGGTGCATCACCAATGTCCTGGCACGGTACCCGGCAGTGCCCACAACACCATCATATGGCACAATTCGAGACTATGTCAGGCATTTGAAGGTAGCCAAATCCCTACTGGACACCTTGTCAGTGAGTACATGCCACGTGCCTCCCAACCCCCCCAATGGGGGGGTTCACTGCCATAGCACAGCACAGTCATGCCTCACTGAGGGAAGCATGGGTGGGTAGGGGTGGTGGACTGGTGCACAAGATGCACCACAGACCATGGGCTGTGTTGTGGATGCAGACAGCTACACTATGAACAGGTGCTAACATATGTTATCTACCTTACAGGGGACAGTGCCTATCCCTTGCACTCCTGTCTCCTCACACAAATTCCCCAGCCCTCAAATGTGGCTGAGGACAGATACAGTGTGGCACACACTGCCACATGCAATATCATTCAGTGCATCTTTGGCATGCTAAAAATGTTATTCTGGTGCCTGGACCATTAAGACGGTGCCTTACAATACACCCCTAACATGGCATGTGGCATATTCCTAGCCTTTTGCATGTTACACAGCATAGTGCACACCCATGAAATAGGCGTGCTGGTACATAAGGAACACAGTGACATTGAAACAGAGCCAGAGGTGCAGGGGATATTGGAACAGCTCGACAGGCATGACCCTGGTGGCCAGGAGAGCTGAGGAACACAGACTCCACATCATAACAGGACTCACAGAGAGGAGCAAGTGGGTGCCAAAATAAAAGGACACTGTTGTAGATTTCAAAACTGTACTGTAAACACAAAGGCCTGGATATTCAAAAGGGTTGCGCCATGCACAACAGGGTTGCGCATGCGCAAGTCCAAAATGCGCCATTCTGCGATATTCAGCAGGAGGCAGTTATGCCACTGGCACCAGGTTGCGCAAGAGAGCAATGCAAATGAATGCATGCTCAACAGGAGGGGGAGGATCCATGCATAACCTGCGCAACCCGATATTCAGTCGGGTTGTGCAGAGTTGTGCATGCGCAACCCCCAACCTGCGCCTGCACAACCTTGAGCCAAAAAAAAAAGGCTTAAGTTGAGGGCCACCCACAGGTGAGCTGCTGCATTGCAGGGCGCAACACAGCAGCTGCCACCCCTGGCTGGCCCCCAACTCGGTCCCTGTGCCCCCCCACCAGCCCGATCGCGGGCATAGTGTAACACGACTCCCCACCCACACATCTCCCACAGCCCGATCGCAGGCAGTACAGGTACATGTAACCCCCTCCCACATATCCCGGCGGATCGCGGGCAGGTGGTACAGGAAACACCCCACACACACACACACACCACACGTGCCCGAAGCCCGATCGTGGGCATAAGTTATGAACCCCAGTGCCCGATCGCGGGCGGAATATAACTACCTTCGAATATCTCCCTGGTGGTCCAGTGGACCCGTAAGCCCAATCACGGGCAGAATGTCACATCACAAACCCCCTCAAACATCTCCCTGGTGTCTAGTGTCCCCCACCCACGAAGCCCCTCCACCCGCTCCCCCGCCCCGGCGGGCGGCGGCAGCATCCACCGCCTGCCGCCCGCCACCCGCTGACTTGACTGTCGGTAGAGCTGCACGCCCATTGGTGCAGAGCTACAGCCAATGAAGCGTGCAGCCCATACCCCGTGACAATTGGCTGTAGCTCTGCACCACTGGCGGCAGCCCCACCGACAGTCAGTCGGCGGGCGGTGGGGTGGCAGGCGGGTGGATGCTGTCGCTCCCGCCGCGGGGGGAGCGGGGTGGAGGGGCTTCGGTGTGGGGGGACACAGACACCAGGGAGATGTTTGGGGTTGTGATGTGACATTCTGCCCATGATTGGGCTTTACTGCGCACTGGACCACCAGGGGATATTCGGGTTGGGGTTACATTCCGCCCGTGATCGGGCACTGGGGGTTCATACACGCGGCGCCCTCGATTGGGCTTCGGGCACGTGTGTGTGTGTGTGTGTTTTCTGTACCCGTACTGCTCGCGATCGGGCTTCCGAATATGTGTGGGGGGGGTGTTACATGTACCTGTACTGCCCGCAATCGGGCTGCATTGTGCGTTGGTCCCCGACGGCTGCTGCCTGGCAGGGTGGCCAGGCGCAAGTCCTCGGGGATCGGCGCACCTACATGCAAATGGAATGCAAATGGGGCCATAAATAGATGCAAATGGCCCCAGCATACGTAAATTATGGCCCCATTTATACCTTTTGAATATCGGACATTTGCGCATGGGCGCAATGAACACACCACGGCAAATTTAATGCTCATCTCTGGCAACTTAGCGGTGGCGCCAAGTTCCACTGCGCCATCTTATGCGCCACGTTGTGGTTGGGGAGGATTCAAAGGAGTGCGCGCAATAGCGCAACCTCTGAATATCACCCCGGCCACACCCCTGCACAACTATTTTGAGCAGCGCAAGGGCTTGCACTTCAGAATGGCGCAGTTTGAATATCCAGGCCAAAATGTAAAGTGACAGTGCATGAAAAGTGCAAAACAGAGCAGGAAAATAACAGTGTTTGCAGCAGGTGGGACAGGGCTAGGGGTGGAGGGGATGCCTATGAAAACAAAACCAGGATATGGGAAGGAGGCAGGAGATGAGTGGGAAAAGCAGGGGTGGCCTCCAAACTCAAGCTTTCCATCCACTGAGGGTGCACATGGACTGGTATCCATGACCCCTGTATGTAGAGGTCACAGGCCATGTGGAGGGGAAGGGTGATGTCCAGGGGGGATGGTATCACCCTGGCCGATGCACGTTCAAACCTCTGGCTGGATGATGAAATGTCCAGGTCATGCCCAGGGGTTCGGGGAGTGCCATGGATGATTGTGTTGCTGGTGTGCTGCCTCACCCTGACCTGCCACTCTGAGGGGTCATTGTACACCATGGGATTACCACCGCTCATGTTGTGTGGCTGACTGCAGCTCTATGACAGACTGCAGCAGTTGCCAAGAGTCAGAAGGGGCCTGCCTCTGGGTATACTGTCCTGTGGGACAATACGTGCTGTTTGGCATTGGTGCTGAGTGGGGAGTGTGTGCACCACTTCCAGGGTGGGTGGTGGAGGTGGCAGAGCCTCAGCAGACATGGTGGCATGCACAGGATGGGTGTGGGATGGTGGGGTATCCTGATGGCTGTCCATGTCTATCCATTGTGCAGGGTGGGTGGCGTGGGAGTTGGATGATGTGGAGGCCACCTCAGTGGTGTTGGTGGTGGTGGTGGTGGAAGTGGTGGCTGTCCCCTGGGACATTGCTGTCCCTGGCAACACAGTCAAACTTCTAGGGCCATCAGCAGGTATGTCTGCATCGTAGGGTACCACTAACTGGACAGGGAGGTGGGGGGGCTTAGGGTTGGTGAGAAACCCCCCCCCAGGGCAGCTATGGCCTCCAGGTATTGACATGTTAGCACATATGTGTTCTCATCACTGTCCTCCATTTCCTCCAAAAACAAGTCCAGCAGGTCCTCCTCCTCTGGCATCATCTCTAGGTAGTGCACCTTGGTGGATAGCCCAGCCTCCTCCTCCTCCCCAATGATGTATCCTGCACTGTAGAGATAGGAGTGCACTGTCAGTGTGTCACTCATTACACATTAGTCAAGTCCCAGTGATGTCATACACATGCCCCAGCAATCCAGTTTCTGTCGCCCATGGCCATCATGCAACTGCTGACTAAAGTGCAAACCTCACCACACCTATATTGGTCACACAGCTACCCATGGATGTTGGCTCTTGCATGCATAACAGCACCTACTAACAATGTATCCCACACACACCACACATGTGTACACCACCGCCCACAGTGAATGCCAAAATTCCACACACAGAACATGTAACATGCACCAGCACACGCGGCAATCACCTTGGCAGATGTGACACACACCCTATGTGCATAGGCAAATGCCAGGGAATCTGTGTGCAGAGAAGTACCTGTTGGGTTGTCTGTGGCAGATGCTGCTGTGCTGGACACCTGGGAGGTAAACATTTTTTGTTTAGTGTGCTTGGCAACCCAGAACTGTTAAATGGACACTATCAATCTTTTTTACATCATATTATTTCCAGTTAAAAATCCACATTTTAGCCAGCCTGGTGGCTCTGAGGGTTAAGGCGCTGGACGCCACACCTTGCTCCACGCCGGCGACCCGGGTTCAGTAATGGACTTGGGTCATCGGTGGTTGGCTAGGGGAGAAGGATTGTTAACCCAATGACTTGTTTCCTTCTCTGGGGGCTCTGCGCTTTCTCCACCACAATACCACCACCTCCTGGTGAACTGGGGGGAAGTCGGTGCGAAGGAGGAAACGCAGCAACGTAGTGGGTTAACACGGGCAGGAGACTGGGGCGGACGCACATCTCTGCGTATGCCTGACCCCTTGTTCGCATTGCACACCGGCGTCATGGGCGGAGAAAAAATGCTTCACCTCTCCTAGGTGATGATCTCCTCAGCAAGTAGGCGTGCCACCACCGACACCACCAGGGCAGACCCCGCTGTGCCAAGACCCTCTCCCTGTGAACATTTCAGAGGACAAGGTAAGGGGGATATTTTCCTCACCCCGCCTGGGGGGTAATCTGGACTCTTCAGGTTGTAGGGGAGTTGAGCTGAGTTACTCTAGGGGCAGACCTTGAAGTCAGATGGGTCGCGACACTTGTGGCATTGGGAGTTCCGATTGAGTGGAGGGGTTGAGGGTGAAACGAGGCGTTGGGGTTAAAAAGAGAGTAAAAAAAAAGCCTTACATTTTATGATTGCTTACATTCTCTAAAATGTGTTGGTGTTGCTGGTTGTTTTATTTGACTTCATGCTTAATAGAACTGAAATGCATAATAATATGTAGTTATACCCAGCCTTGTTTTGCTTCCAATCCTTGAACTACTCTTACTGCATACTTGCTGAACATTAGAAACACTCCCAAACAGTGCAGCCATGCATGATACAATAGTGTATTCTACTCCCACTGCATAATGAGTGGCTAGACAATGTTGGGAATGTTCCTCAGTCCAGGAAAGATGCAGTGGGAGTTGATTAAGAAATGTAAACAAACATGTTTTAGTGTGGTATCACCAGTATGGTGGGCAGTCAGCTTTTCACTTTTTAAAAGAAAATGGGAATCAGAATTAAACTACCAGCTGCATCAGCAGTCTCGCAAGAATGTGAACCATCATAACACGTGTTTTTTAAACTAGGAACATTTTGAGGCCTAAAGAGGTTGACAGTGTCCCTTTAAACTGAAAGTATAGTTTCATTTGGCAGAAGCTGCTGTGAGACATGCACACATTTAGGATTTCTGTCATTTGCAGTGTCTATAAAGACATTCAGCATGGCAGAAAGCTTCAGCACAACAGTTTGGATTGTGAGCAGTTCACTTGTGTGAAAGGGTGCACAGTTTCTCAGGAGACGTCTGCAAAACTGTGCTATTTATTGGTATGGTAAGGCTGCATGAGATGGAAGCAACTCATGGCAACTACATGTAGACTTTTTGAACAGTCACCCTGAGCCAAACATACAGCTCATCTATGTTGGAGGTAACAATATTGGCTACAGAATGGGGTATAAATTTAAAGTAAACGTGTGATTTTAAAAAATCACAGTTTGGGCTTCCTAGCCTGCTACTCTGTGGTGGTGATAGCCCCTCTGTGTGAACATTTTTTTTTTACTCACTGTATGACTTTTGGGAAGGGATCGTAATTTTGTTCAAACTGGGAACCAGATGATCCCTTCCCACTTCCGCATCTGCCTCATCTGCCCCGCGCTCCCCCGTTTTGTGACGTGCTACCAGGGAGAGCACGGGGACGTGCCTAATACAGGTCTATGGGGCTAACTTTTAAAACTATTGTATTACACTTCAAACTAACGTTTGATAAAAATGAAAGCCACTGTTCAACTAATGCTTTATAATGTTTCTTTATTTCTTCTTTCTTACTGCAGTCCATCCTGGCTTTCCTGCCACCCCAGTAGGAAGGGCATGCTTACAGCCAGTCCCAGGCAAACTGCTGGAAGAAGATCCGGTCCTTGCGGAGAATGACGTCATAATGATTGAAGAACAAGGTATAGTACACTTAAACAGTCAAAGTCAATTACATTAATTTCAACTGTTACTGATGATTTGCTACAATTTACACTACATATAATTACATTTATTGAAACATTTTCCTTTTTATTTCAACTCCCCCATCAAATACAGTGAGACACAACACTACTCCACCACGGCCCATACCTCTCGACTGCTATGAATTTCGCATAGCACTATGATTTTTACGCTCAAATTTACTCTTGCTCTGTAAAGGTTTACTAATGTTTTTAACAATGTTAGAGCTATTTCTGGATACACAAACTATTAAATCATTGAACTAACTTGAGAGAAATATTCCTTAACACTAAATATTGTGGGGCCCACTATTTAAAGACATGTTATTATTTAAAATAAGAAAGTGCTCCTCATTCTGGCCATTTGCTCTGATTTTTGAAGGCCAGTGCTATGAATTTTAATGTTGAGAGGTTGAGAGGTGTGCCACTGCCCAATGAAGGACAGAACACTGAACACAATGAACATCTCCCTCAACAAGGCTTGTCGGCTCATGATGGGCACTCAATGCCTTACACAGACCTGTGACCTCTACTCCCAAACTAACTGGTTGCAACTCGACAAACATATAAAATACCAAACCTGCATATTCACAAAGAAAATTCAGATGGGTCTTGCCCCTCCTGGAGTCTCTACTCTCCTACAACCAAATAACTGCAGCAGAACCACTACGGGGTCCAAACCACTGAAGTTCCAAATCCCCCATTGTCACATGACTCAAGGTCAAAGAGCTTTCTCATACCAGACCACCAGCTGGCTAAACGGTCTCTCCAATGACATCACCACCATCCCAATGCTCAGTGCCTGCCTTTAAAACCAGCCTCCACCACTCACTGACTGCCTCTAGCACCTGTGACTGCTGTCTCTAACTGTACCACCATTTTCATGGACTCCAAAGATGATAAACATATCCTTTGCTCCCTGCTCCATTGGCAGTAGTATCATTGAGGGCCAAAGCCTCCTAGTACTTACCTCCACTGCCCTGTCCAACCCTGGCACTTCCTGTTCTCTGACAATGCCTTTATGGCTGCAGCCCCTCCCTTCATCCACTTCCCCCTCCTTCCCTTTGTCCCACCCCTCCTGCCTTCCTTTCCACCCTTCCTCTACCGCTTCCTTACCCTTCTGCTGCCTATTTCCTCTTCCTTCCATTTTATTTCTTCTTCTTCATACCCACCCACCTATATATGCCCCTGCTAGCAATATTTACTAGATAGCTGTCTGTATGTACCTCCTAATATGTTACAAACTGTGATTATGCATTGTCTTGTTGTAACCCATGACGTGGAACCTTTGTAAAAGAGTCCTGGCTCAAAGGTATTTGTAATCCTAGACCTAATAAATAAATAAAAAATTAATTAAAAAAAAACCAAAACGAAACACTCCATTCACACTATTGTAACAGGACAGGATGGGTGGAGAGAATGAGGAGGGACCTGGGGAAGCTTGAAAAATGGTCTGAGGTGTGGCAACTGAGGTTCAATTCCAAAAAGTGCAAAATAATACACCTGGGAAGAGGGAACCCTCCTGGTGAGAGCTACAGGATGGAGGGGGAGTTGCTGATGATCGCCAAGGAAGGAAGGGACTTTGGGGGGTTATCATTTCTGATGACCTAAAGGTGTCTAAGCAGAGTATGAAGGCTGCAGAAGGGTCAGTGGCATGCTGAGGTGCATAGGCAGAGGTATTACTAGCAGAAGGTGGGAGGTGGTGATGCTATTGTACAAAATGCTAGTGAGGCCTCATCTAGTGTACTGTGTGCAGTTCTGGAGGCCACACCTTCATAAGAATATTAACAGGGTGGAGGCAGTCCAGAGAAGGGTGACTAAGATTGTACAGGGCTTGCACCAGAAAACACATGAGGAAGGACTAAAGGACCTCAATATGTACTCGCTGGAGGAGAGCAGGGATTGGGGGGGGTGATAGAAACATTCAAGTACTTTAAGGGCATAAACAAGGTGCAGGGGGGGGAGACATCTTCCAATATAAGAGATGTACAAGAACGAGGGGCCATGATATGAAATTGGAAGGTAGCAGGCTGAGGGGAAATGTGAGGAAGTTTTTCTTCATGGAGAGGGTGGTGGACACATTTAAAAGGCTGTCACAGGAGGTGGTGGGGGTGAGTGCAGCGGAGAGTTTTAAACATGCATGGGACAGGCATAAGGGTACCTTTGAGGTGGGAAGGTGAGATGAAAAGCCACTGACCAGTTAGGGTCTGAGGCCACAAACTAGTGTAGGGCTTTTGGGCAGACTGGATGGGCCTAGTGGTCCTTATCTGCTGACAATTTCTATGTTTCTATGTAACATTTTCCTTACACAATATCCACCAACCACTTAAAAGCACTGTACACACATCACAAACGATCATCAAGTACCTGCTGCTTCTGTGACAACTGTTTCTTCCTGGACACCCATTCCCAACACAAACAAAACATTAATTGTCCAACCTGCCCCCCCACTGAGAAAAACTACAGCCCTGTGCACACAAGAACAGATGTTCAGCAGAGAAGGCTCATTACTAACAGCAGCAGCAGTATTGGTACAGCTTGATGACGTTTTTCAACTGTCTTCAGCCTTGAACATTAAAAAACAGTCACAACATTATCTCATCAGAGTATGGTATTATGCAGCTACCACAATATACAATTAACAGTCTTACATAAATTGTTGACTAAACATTGAATAATGAATATGTTGAGATTGCCATGTTATAGCTTGTTTATGGACACAGAATTCAAAATCTATGTTTGATGTGGTCTAGTAAATGCTATAAAAATAATTTTCTGTAAATGGCATTAGAACAAAATCTTACTTGCTACTTCAACAATTATTGGCTTAAGCAATGTCACAGCAAGATCTGACAATACCGTAGTATTATTACGTTGACATAATATGTACTATGTACTATGTACTATCAGCTGTTTAGTAAGTATTTATTAATTTACAGGAATATATAGAAATATCATAATTAAGGTACTAGTGTTGCAGTGATATATATAGTGGGTCCCAGGGTGGTAGCCTGGGTAAAACACTGGCTGGACAACAGGACACAGTGAGTAATAGTAAATGGAGTCCACAGTGAAGAAAGGAGGGTTACTAGTGGGGAACCACAGGGTTCAGTACTGGGGCCAGTCCTTTTTAATGTCTTTATAAGTGACATTGCAGAGGGACTGGAAGGGAAAGTATGTCTCTTTGCAGATGACACAAAGATCTGCAACAGGGTTGATACGCAAGGTTGGGTGTAAAGGATGAAAAGGGACTTGGCAAGGTTGGAGCAATGGTCAAATGTATGGCAGCTTAGATTCAATGCAAAGAAGTGCAAAGTAATGCACCTGGGAAACAAAAACCCAGGGGAAGAGTACACAATGGGGGGTGAGATACTGACAACAACAAAAATGGAAAGAGACCTGGGGGTAGTCATATCAGATGACCTAAAGGTGGCCCAGCAATGTGAGAAGGCAGTAAGGAGGGCTGGGAGGATGCTGGAATGCATAGGGAGAGGCATCACCAGTAGAAAACAAGATGTTCTTGGCCCTCTGTACAGACAGTTGGTAAGACCACATCTGGAGTACTGTGTACAGCTTGGAGACCCCATCTCTGCAAAGACATACTGTAGATAGGGTGGAGGCTGTCCAGAGAAGGGCAACCAAAATGGTGCAGGGTCTGCACAAGAAGACATATGAAGAAAGACTAAAGGAGCTTAAGATGTATAGCCTCGAGGAAAGGAGGGAGAGGGGGAACATGATAGAAACTTTCAAATACCTTAAAGGAATCAACAAAGTCCAAGAGGGTAGCATCTTTCAGAAAAAAGAGATGTGCAAGAACAAAGGGGCACAATTTGAAGATAGCGGGAGGACGGCTTAGAGGTAATGTGATGAAGTATTTCTTCACAGAGAGGGTTGTAGATTCATGGAACAGCATTCCTGAGGAGGCCATAGAGTCAAAAACAGTGGGGGAATTCAAGAATGTATGGGACAGACATAAGGCAATTCTAGTGGGGGGGTAGGAGGAAGTAGGCTGTTGATTAACTAGGATCTGCAGCTTATCCATTAGGTAGGGAAATGGGCAGACTAGGTGGGCCAAGCGGTCCTTATCTGCCATCAAATTCTATGTTTCTATGTAATATTATTGAAAAGTAAGTGAATTGTCAGTATAATATAATAATAGAATCTTATCATAGTAGCTGGAGGAGGCACACACTCTGAGTATTGTGGAGTAGCGCACAGATGATCCATTGCATAAATGCACATGCATGGCATTCTGGCTCCACATTCTCCATCTTGAGCAGCCAGGACCGTGTGCAGCAAGACGTGATGATTTGGAGCTGTTTGCTCGAGCTCACAGATTAATTGGAACTGAGTCGCCCAGTATGTTTAGCTGAGAAGGAACACAAGCAAGTAAGCAAGTTAGTTTTTTAATTATAGAGGGTATAACACTGGCTAAAACAAAGCTGTAATATTGGAACGGGAGATCTATTGCTTACTATCCTATTATTTTGAATTTTTGTCTTACAGGACACATTGTATGCCAGTAGAAAAGAGAATTCTAGACGTGTTTTTTTAGTCATATTTCCGAGGAAAGATTTCATAACTATAATAGCACTTCGGTGGATATTTAAAAAGAACAGTGGAAGGGAAAAGTAGGTAGAGTTTTATTTCCCTCTCCTCATTTTGTTTTTTATAAAAATAAGACACATTTTTATAGATTTTAGCAACATTACGAGTAGGCTTACAAATTGCTATTTTATGTAATTTGTCCTTTGTAGTGACGTGGAATCAGGAAATGTGGGCCTTGGGCCAATTTTACAGGCAGATTCCGCACCAAAAGGAGGCTAAAGAAGCACTACTAATTCTTGTACTTGAAACTGGGGAAAGGACACAGAAAAACTTAAAGAAAGAATCTTTTGAAGTAACTGGGACTAAAAAGTCAGACAAAACTTGCTAATTCTTTGAAGCTGTACTAGAATATAGAAGTGAAATTTGCACAAGAGTATAATTTGCACAAGGGGTTTGGCAGTTGAAATTCAATGCAAAGAAGTGCAAGATAATGCATATGGGGCACAAAAACCCTGGCACAATATATCAGTTGGGGGGTGAGGATATAGCATGCACCAAGCAGGAAAGGGATCTGGGGTTATCATCTCTGATGACCTCAAGGTAGGGAAACAGTGCGACAAGGCAGCAGGTAAAGCAAATAGGATGCTGGGATGTATAGGCAGGGGCATTACCAGCAGGAAAGGGAGGTCATAATTCCGCTATACAAGACACTAGTGAGGCCCCACCTGGGAGTACAGTGTACAGTTCTGGAGACCATACCTACGTAAGGACATAGACAGGGTAGAGAAGGTTCAGAGGAGGGCAACAAAGATGGTGCATGGATTGCATCACAAGTCCTATGAAGACAAGTTGAAGGAACTGAACATGTACCCTGGAGGAGAGGAGGAGAGAGGGATATGGATAGAGACATACAAGTATCTTACAGGGAGGAACAGGGTGCAGGAAAACACTATTTTAAGCGAAAAAGATGTTCCAGGACTAGAGGGCATGGGATGAAGTTGAGGAGGATTATCTAGAGGAAACATAGAAAGAATTTCTTCACAGAACGGCGGTGGACAAGTGGAACACCCTGCCAGAGGAAGTGGTGGGGGCTGAAACAATCAATGGATTTAAGAATGCATGGATAGACATAAAGGAATTCTGGAGGTCAGGGGTAAGGTGCAACAGACTTCTAGGAAAACAAACTGAACTTACAAGCTCAAATGGGCAGACTGGGTGGGCCATAGGCCCTTATCTGCCGACACTGTCTATGTATCTATGTATCTATAATGCCAGAAAATAATTAAAACACTACAGAATATACAAGATGTCCCGATAAGGAAACTCATGGGCTACATTTAACCTCCTCACCTATTTTGGAAAACAGAGGGAATGACACAAGAGAAGACTATTGCTTGTTAAGGAAAATCAAGGCATTAGAATCTCCAGTACCAAAAACACTTAGCCAGTCAGCTCCCCCTAGAATGGACCTTAGTATGAGTGCCATTGTACATCAAGATGAGAATGGTGACCCTATAGGTAAACAGGGGGAAAATCACCCCTATCTGAAGGATTACAAGGAATTAACTCCATACTTAATAAAACATAGGAGATTGGATCCCCCTTCCAGAAGTCAGGAGGGAGCACGCCTATGGTCCCAGCAAGAACTAGAAACACGCTCAGAGGGAGAATTAACGGAGGGGAGTTGCTCCCACTTCATACAGTTAAAGCGTACTTTTGAGAAAGAACCCAATTATATAAAAATAGCCTTTATCCAAAATAGTTTTCTTCTGAAATAAATTTTAGTAACCCTGAAAGAGGGAAATAAAAAGGAACAAGTGAATCATAAAGCAGATACTGCTAAAGATTTACCACAGGGTGAGAATATCGGCAAAGATGAATATAATAATGCACAGGTGGTTCAGCATGTATAAAATATGAAGAAAGTTGAACATAGAAAAGTGAACATAGGGCAAAAATAAATAAGAATCAAAAAGAAATCAAAGCAACTACAACTGCAACACAAGAAAAGCAAGGAGTGGAGATCAAACAGGGAGTGGAATGACTTTAAAAAAAGGGGAGCTTCTGAGCAGATTAAAAACAAATGCTCAATTGCTAGCCAGACAGAAAAATGGAAAGAGGATAAGTCAAAGACTGAAAATTTGCAGAAAAAGGAAATAGGTAGGCTACATAAAATAAACTACAGAAAGGAAGCACGAGATAAGAACAAGGAAATAAGAATGCATCCAGAGGAACAGGTGGAAAAGAAATTGAATACAATATTTATAAAAGGTATTTCTATGACTAGAAGAGAAACACCCTTCCTCCTCAAAATCACTGTATATTTATTTCTTCGCTTTTGGTAACCGGGTAAGTGCACTAGACAGAACTGCCTATTTTCAGGCATGACCCAGGAGAGTACAAATCAAGGAACAGGTAAAAACAAATACATATACAGTGTTGTACAATAGAAGATTCCAAACAGTTATACTGTGTAGAGGTGCGAGTTACATAGTATATATCATACAGTATAATAGGAGCAAAACAGACAAAAAGGCACAATTTATGGTTAATATCATACAAAACATGACAGTGCTGTTGGTAAGTCAGCAAGGAGACAATTCCCAAGCAGAGACAGGGAACAAAGAGCATAGCTGCAGCTGAGGAAGAGTGGGGATAGGAGGAATCAAGAGGCCACAGGGAAATTTAAGTGCAGGACAATGGTAGATTTGCATGACTCATGAAGTTAGTGACATTTGCAAATGTCAAGGGAGGCGAGGTAATTGGAGAGGCCTTTCTTGAAAGTGGGGTGGGATTTGGAGTGCCTTAGAGCAAGTGGGAGAGAGCTCCAAAATTTGAGGGCATAGAAGGAGAAGGCAAGTTCACCCATCCTGGTAGAGCATTTTGGGACAGATAACAGAGCTAAAGACATGGAACGGAGGGAACGAGGGCAGTCTATGGGGGTGAGCATAGCAGCAAGTGTGGAGGGGATAGAAGAATGAATAATGTTGTCAGTCAGACAACCTAATGAATAAGCCCAACGTGAGGAAGGAGAAAACCAGTGGAGGTCAGAGTAGAGGGTAGAGAGTACAGTGGTGCTTAAGACGAGGAGCAGATGGCACAAATCTACAGACATTGTTGTAGGCAATGTCCCACATTTGCAAGATGCTTGCCTGTGCCATAGTGAAGACAGGCAAAGCATAGCAGAGTCCAGGGAGGAAAAGGCCTTGGGTAACAGAGATCCTGGTGGCAGGGGTCAGAAACTGATGGACTCGGTAAGGCAGTCCAGTTTTAGCATTGACTGATTTGCAGACAGCTTCGACATGCAGAGAGAAGTTAAGAGATAGATCCAGCATGACCCATAGGTATTTGAAGGACTGAGTTACTTCCACAAGGGAGCCATCAAGACAAGAAACCTGGAGAGATGAAGTTGAAGTGAGAGATTTCCTTTGTGACCCAAAGAGCACAGCCTAGGTCTTGGTATCATTTAGCATCAGGTGGTGGGAATGTAAGCCGTTTGGATACGATGAAGAACAGAGGAAAGGTGGGAGTTAATTTCATGAAAAGAACTGGAAGACATAGAGAACCAAGTCATCTGCATAGAGTAAGAAGAGTCTGTGGGAAGGCACCGAAGGTAGGTTATTGACGAACAAAGAAAAGAGCAGGGGCCCAGGTATGGAACCTTGTGGGACACCCAAACAAAGCAGGGCAGGGGCAGAGAGAACTTTATGACAGGAGACAGACTGGGAGCAGTTCCACAGATAGCTGGCAAACCAGGCAAGTGTGGATTGGTAGGTGCCAATAGAGCCTAGTTGATGCAGGAGCAGGTTGTGGTTAACCGAGTCAAACGCCTTTGACATGTCAATAAAAACAGCCCCAGTAAACTGGCCTCGGTCAACAGGAGATTGCAGGTTAAAGTTGGCAATGAAGTTAGACACCTGGCAATGGATAAGCTTCTCCAGGAGTTTACTGAGGGTCAGCAAGAGTGCAATGGGATGGTAGTTTGCTAGGTTTTTTGGATCACTTTTTTCGAAGACTGGGATAACCCTAGCATTTTTCCAGGAGAGGGGCACAGTACCCTAGCTAATGGAGAGGTTGAACAATCGCATGATGGGGTGGCAAGAAAAGACACACCTAATTTGAGAATTCTGGATTCCAGTCCATCAGGGCCTGCACTGCCATGGGGAGACATTGTGTTAAGAGCTCGTAGGACGTCCAGCCTGGAGACCGGGTGGAGAATCAGGGAAGGATGGGATGGGGGGAGGTCAGGGGGGAGGTGTGGTGAGAGGGGAACCATTAACATCAAAACTAGGGAGGGTGGTAAAGAGTGAGCTGAAAGCATTAGCTATGGTATTAGGGTTGTTACAGGAGATGTTATTTATTAGAAAGTCATGGGGGGGTTTGGGATGTGGAGCATCCCATTATGTGGTTTATTTGTGCCCAGTACCTTTTTGGGTTACTAGAGGTGGCATGAAGAAGGCCTCTATAGTAGTTGCTTTTGGCAGTCCATAGCGCTATTTTATAAAAGTTACAAAGGGAGCAAAATGTAATGAAGTCAGAGAGCAGGAAGGAGGTTTTCCATCTGGTCCAGAGTTTGTCCCGTGCTTTAAGCGTCCATAGAAGAAGGCTAGTTAACCATTTGGTAGGCAGGCCCCGTACCCTGAGCCTGATGGAAGGAATGTGCTTGGACTGCAAGGAGCGCAGAGAGTTGGTAAAGTATTCCACAGCCAAGTCAATGTTATTTGTCACGAATATGGGGGACCAGTCAACATGCTGAAGATCCCTTAGAATAGCTGAGGAGTCAAGGGCAGAGAAGTCAGACATGGAGATGATTTTGGGTTGGGGAGAGGGGGGCTGGCATCCCAGACACAGGTGACAGGTGAATGGTCGCTAGTGGAGTTTGGTAGCACAGTCATGGAAGAGATTCTGTCTGGCCTGTTGGTAGGTACCCAGTCAAGGAGGGTGTGACTATTACCATTGCTGGAATGTCGCATAGGCACCAAACTGGGTTAGGTTGGCCTTGCTTATATCAGAGTCAAAGACAGGGAGGTTTGGGCTGAGCCAATTCTGAATGAAGTCACCTAGACAAATCACTTCATTGTTTTTGGTGGCCCAGGGGAGAAAAGTCAGGAACTCCTCGAGCCCATGTTTGCAGGAAACTCGAGGCATGTAGGTGCAAACAATGTGCGGTTTTTTTGAGTCACCCAGGAGATGCAGTGCATGAAGTACCTCACAGAACACAAGCGAGGGACATGGTAGTAAGGTTAGGTTTAGATGAGACTTGTAAAATAGTGCCAGACCGCCACCTCTTTTTGATCCGGGCCTATCAACCTGGAACAAGTTGTATCCGGGGAGGGAACACAGAGAGTCGGGAAGAGAAGGCTTAAGCCAGGATTCAGAAATTACAAGGAGGTGGAGGGTGGTGTTAGTAAATGCCAGGAGCTTGGGAAACAAGTTGCCAGAGTTCCAGGCCATGCAGTTGGGGGGGTGGATGTGGCGGCGGTCACGGAAACATGGGCCACAAAAACCATGACTGGGACCTAAACGTGAGGGGGTACACTTTGCTTAGGAAGGATAGAAAGGAGGGCAGAGGAAGTGGAGTGGCTATGTTCATTAGAGATGACATAGAAATTGTTAGGGTAGAAGAGGCAGAGGGAAATGTGGAGGTCTTATGGGTCACCTCACGAACCCCGGCAGGAGGTAAGGTCAAGCTGGGTGTAGTATATAGGCCCTCCAGGATGGGGGATGTTCTAGAGGATGGTTTGCTGGACAGCATCATTGTCCAGTGTGGACCAAAAGGGACAGAGTGATGTTGATGGGGGACCTTAATATGCCAGGTACAAACTGGGGAACCATGTCCTCTAAGGTGGCCAAGGAGCAGAGGCTGCTGGACAGCTTCCAGGATGTGTTCTTAACACAGCACGTGATGGAGCTCACAAGGGAGGGGCATGTCCTGGACGTCATTCTGGCAGATGGGGATCTGGAAAGGGACCTGGTTGTAGAGGATCCCCTGACTGGCAGCGACCACAGTACTGTCTGGTTTCAAATAAGAATGGGGGGGAGAGAGAGATCTAGGACACTGGCATTGGACTTCAGGGGGGTAGACTTGGTGAGCATAGGAAATATTCTCAAGGATCACTTGAAGGGGATTACAACAATGACAAATGTGGAAAAGAGATGGGAGGTCATAAAACGGGACTTCATGAGGCAGTCAGGACCTGTGCTAAGGTGAAGCATAAGGCAGCAAGGTCACATAAACCATGCTGGTGGTCCAGTGAGGTTCAGGTAGTGGTCAGAGAAAAGAAGGCTCCTACAAAAAATATAAAACAACGAGAGGGGATAGGAAAAAGGAAATGTACCATCTTGCATCTAGAAAAGCCACCCAGATGGTGCAGGGGGCAAAGTCCAGTAAAGAGCAGCGGCTGGCACAGGGGATACGGGGAAGGGAAAGGGGTTCTTCCGGTACATTGGGGAGCGGAGAAAAACTAAGAGCAATCTCAGCAGATTGAGATCAGAAGGAGGGTGGGTGGAAGAGGCGAGGGACCAGGCAGAGGTATTAAACAAGTACTTTGCCTCTGTGTTCACTAGGGAGGGGGATAGGATATCTACAAAGCAAGGCACAATGGGGATAGAAGCGGTAGTGAATGAGATCAGGGGAGCAACAGAAATGGAGCAAGAGGGAGGGAGAGGTACCCCAGGGGTGTCACATCAGTATAAGGATAAAAAGGCCAGTAAGGTGGAGGGGACAGATGATGCTGTCTCCACCAAAAGGGTGTGGTCAGCCTTTAAGACCCTAAAAAAGGATAAATCTCCTGGGCCGGATGGCGTTCATCCGAGAGTACTATGGGAATTGGCGGACATACTGGCTGCACCCCTAACGGAGCTCTTCAACAGGTCACTTGAGACAGGGAGGGTACCTAGGGATTGGCAAGAGGCACATATGGTGCCAATCCATAAAGTGGGATCAAGGGAAGTACCAGGTAACTATAGACCCATCAGTTTGACCTCGGTGGTGGGAAAATTAATGGACAGTATACTAAAGGAATGATTGGGGGTGTACTTGGAGGAGGTGGGAGGTCTGGATAGTCGGCAACATGGGTTTGTGCCAGGTAGATCATGTCAAACCAATCTTGTGGAGTTCTACAAATGGGTAACATCAGAACTAGACAGGGGAAAGCCTGTGGATGTATTCTTGGACTTCAGCAAGCGTGCTTGACTCTGTCCCCACAATGGTCTGGGTGGAGAAACTGACTGGGTTGGGAGTAGACCTTTGATGGTCAGATGGATTGAAACTGGCTAGCTGGATGCACTCCAGAGAGTAGTGGTCAGTGGGGAGCTCTCCGAACCCTAGAGAGGATCGGTAGTAGGGTACCGCAGGGCTCAGTCCTGGGTCTGATCCTGTTTAATACATACATATCAGACATCAGGGAGGGTATAGGGTGTGAAATGAGTCTCTTCACTGATGACTCCAAGATGGGAGCAGTAGTTGAAGGGGAAGAGGGGAGATTGGCCTTGCAAGGGGACCTGGACACCCTGGAAAGGTGGGCTCACACGTGGAAATGAAATTTCAATATCACCAAGTGCAAAGTGTTACATCTTGGGCAGGGAAACCCTAAACACAGGTACACCCTGGAAGAGGAGGTGCTGGAGACCTCAACAGGGGAAAAAGACCTAGGGATCATGGTGGATGCATCTATGAATAACTCTGAGCAGTGCAGGAGAGCAGCTAGCAAAGCAAACAGGATGTTGGGATGCAACGTAAGAGGGAATCACCTCTAGGAGCAGGGAAGTGATTCTGCCACTGTACAATGGACTGGTTTTACCACACCTTGAGTACTGTGTACAGTACTGGAGACCACACTTGAAGAGGGACATACAACTCCTGGAGAGGGTACAGAGGAGGGCAACTAAGATGATATGAGGACTAGGGGATTTGACGTATGAGGACAGACTTGAGCAGCTCTGCCTGTTTTCATTGGAGGAGAGGAGAGACTGGGGGGACATGATTGAGATCTTCAAGTACCTCAAGGGAATAAATAGGGTAAACACGGAGGGGATCTTTAGACTAAAGCAGGGAGGTATCACCAGAGGGCATGGTTTGAAGTTGGAAGGTGGAAGGGTGAGGGGGGAAAGAGGAGGAGGTTTTTCACTGAGAGGGTGGTGGATCCTTGGAACGTGCTGCCTGGCAAGCTGGTTCAGAGATCCACAGTGGAGGGCTTCAAGAAAGGGTGGGACAGACACAGAAAGCGGATGTATCAGATGATGTCCTGGCACAGGGGGGTGGGGATGGATGATAGGGATTTCTGGAACACAAGGGGAGGGCCTCGGTACCCAACTAGGGATCTGAGGTTCAAGCAGACTTGATAGACCATAAGGCCTAATCTGCTGGCAATTAGTATGTTAGTATGTATGTTAGAGATCAGGCCTTTGAGTGGTGGTCCAAGCTATAAGTTCTGCATGATTAGTCACCAAGCTTCTTATATTAAGGTGGGCAATATTTAGTCCTCTGGAATGAGGCCCAGGGGAAAAACTGACCCAATAGTGAAGGAGCCTTGTGGCCACAGGGCCAGGGTTAGTTTCCACATCACCTGCCAAAGATAAGGAGAGGACAATAATCCAGGAAGCAGCAATCAAAAAAGGTGAGGATGGCCCTAGCTTTGGAGATGCATTTAGATGTGCTGTAAGACCTAGTCAGGCAGAGAACCAGTTTTGGGCAGGAGTGTTCAATATGGCTATTGAGACGCTTGAAGATCGGTAGCAGATTCGAGAAGGTAAAGTCCTTCATGTCTGCAGAAAAGCCTGGAAGAGCAGCAGTTAGAGGGGTGAAGTATTCCAGGCCAATGCCGCATCTTAAAGCCCATAATGAAGGAAGACCAAAGATGGGATAATTTATTTATTTATTTATTTATTGAATTTTGTTATCTTACAGATACAAAGTCAAGCTGGCAAAATGAAAGATTTGCCTGGTAGTAAACTCTAGCAGAGTTAGGGAGAGAATTTTGGATAGTTGCATTTTATCGGTGGATAATGGTATTCATTTGAATTACGCCCTATCAGATAGCTATGTATGTCCAGAGATAATACAAGAAACTAGGCAAGGAAATCAAAAACATGGTGGAATTAAGATAAAAAAGCACGACAGGTCTGCATTACAAAATTCATACAAATAGGTGAAACTGAGGAATACTCACTAAAAGGAAACCCGAGAAGGCAACATACGTAAGAGTTAGAAAGATTTTGGGTGATAGAACAAATAACAACTGTGTACTTGAGTCATAGTCAAAGAGTCTAATGGAAATTGAGACCACACAGTACGCTAAGCACCCACAAACCAAGACCACACAAATGGCTAAAAAATATTATACTATTTATTGATAAAAAAAAAGTGCAGCAATTTACCATCACTCGTGTTGTGAACGGAAAAACTGTCGGAAGCTACATAGCCAGACAGACTAAACGTTTTCACCCGGGAACTCCGGGCTTCTTCAGAGTAATGAAGTTTAATATTATGAGACAGTAAGTAGCTCAATTACACATGCCATATTTAAATTATCCTATCACAGCATGCCACCTAGTGATGTCATAATTAAAACCACGATGAAGAATGTAAATAGCAGCAACCAAGTCAAGTCAATATGCTTTAAAGGGAAACACGCTCAATTTGTCTTACTCTGTTCCTTATCCCTTCACTCTAAATGAAGAGGTTTTCTTTTGGAAAAAGGAACACAGATCACACAACTAAATATTAGATGTAGAACATATATTATTTAAATATGTATACTGTTTATTATGCTATAAATGTAACAATAATTCCTTAGCTTGGTTTTGCAATGCAAAAATATTTTATTAAAAACACTACACAGCGCATGAAGGAGGCCCAGAATAGAGGCAAATAATATAGGGGAACAAAATCACAGATGATTCTTTATGGTTTTATTATTATTATAATTTTGTCAGGAACTCAGAGAGACCTATGCTCTCATTCATTCCCATGTCTCCCCTGGCTCCCAATGTATATATCCACCAGCTTTCTCTTCTGCCATTCAGTTTTTGTAAATCTCCAGCCCAATTACCCAAAGTTATTTTTTTCGATTCCCATAAAATCAATTTTATGTATTAAATCTGATTTGCTTCTAATATGATTCACTATTATATATGTCATATTGGAGTGCTGGATAGCCCGCACATGTTCCCCTATGCGCTGTTTAAACTGTCTTGTGGTACGACCAACATTGATTTTCTCCACAGCTGCAAGTCAGAAGGTATACAACACTCTCTGTTGCACAAGTTATGAGTGATCAGATCAGTAGTCAGTGGTTCTCAAATGGTGAGGCCAGCCTCCCAAGGGAGGCCCAAGCTTGTTCCAGGGGAGGCCCAATCAAGTCTGAGAATGTACAGTATTTAAATTTTAAGTTTTGGCTGTTTTGTGTGAAAGGATAAAACAAATTAAATATGGATAATTGTAGGTGAGATTCTTTACTTATGCACGGATTTGTGACCAGGAAGTCCCCGTTGATCCAAAACATGTTTATAGGTGTGTTTTTATATGTAAATTAATGCCTGGGGGAGGCATGCTGAGTCAAGGCTTGTTTCTACAATAGGTATTTATATGCAAATTAGTGACTTGGAAAGGCACATTGAGTCAAGGCTCATTTCTATAGTAGGTATATATATGTAAATTAGTAACTGGAAAAGGCACCGTGATCTGATGCATGTTTTCACATGTGACCTGAGGTAAGGGTACAGGAAGTTGCTTAACAACAGGGTAAGAGGGAGAGAGATGAAGAGGCTAGGTTAGTTGTTCCAGACAGAGGGGAAACAAAGTAACAAGGGCCCAAGAGTCAGAAAAAAAGAGTGACAAGTATAACCTGGTGTGCCGGGTCAGGGGTGTGGAGCAATAAGTTTAATAAAAAGAGAATATACTCAGTCAGCTTTATTAGTTTCACTTTATTCCTGATGTACTGTGCAAAGTAGGATTTATTTTTTTCTGTGGGGAGGACCAAGATTTACTCCAAATTTGAGGGAGGCTCGAAATATTTTTCATGGCTTTGGGGAGGCTCACTATCACCAAGTGTGAGAACTGTTTTCTAATTTCATAAATCTTGCCTGATGGATGTCTGAACTGTCCTCCCAGCCTAATATATGGACAATACAGACATTTATTTATTTAGCTTTTGTTAACCAGGTAAGTACACTAGACAAGACATTTGCCTATTTTCAGGTACGACCCGGGAGAGTACAAGGAAATACGAGTTCAATACAGAGGACAACATGATACAAGTTGGGCAGTTACACAGAGTCAGGAGAACATAACTTAGTCAGTACACACAGTTACAAATATGGACAGAAAATATACATAGAGTCACCAAGGCTATGAGCAGTGCATTATATACAATTATATACAGTTCAGGACCCCAAAAGTAGAGCCACAGTGAAAGCATCACCTGAAACAGAAAGTAGAAACATTATATACAGGGCCGAACCCAAGCAGGCATGTTGCATCAGCAGGACCTGCGCTGGGGTTCAAAAAGTGGGACATGTGAGTCCAGTGCAGGGGACCAAGAATAATTATGGAGGTTTGGGACTACCACATGCTGAAGAGAGCTTCAAGTGATTCCACAGGGAGGTTCGAAGGCATGCATGGGAGGGGGAGGAGCGGACCTGGATGGGAAAGGAGTTCCATAATCTGGGGGCACACGAGGCAAAATCTCTGTCCCCCATTTGAGTGTGAGTGGCAGGAACCTTAAGAACAGCAGGACCCAGAGACCTGAGGGAGTAAGAAGAGGAGGCAGCCGGTTCAAGGAGCTCCGACAGTCCGGGGGGGGGGTGCCAGTTCCGAGAACCTTGCCCATGAAACAGCCCAAGACAAAATTTAAGTAATTGGGTGGGGAGAGCCAGCTAAGTTTGCTATACAGGTCACAGTGGTGGGTGAGGCAAGGGCAGCAAGAGCAAAATGGCAAATATTGTTGTATGCTATGGTCCACCTAGAGAGGTGGACTTTGGAGGTATGTGCAAACAGGAGGAGCCTATAGCAGACAGAAGGGAGAAACACACCTCTGGCCAGTGCAAGGCGAGCAGCAGAAGTGAGATTGTTCTTTGCTCTGTAGGCCAGACCGAGTTTGCAGTTAACAGCTCTGCACACATTTTGGATATGGTGTCCAAGGTCAAGCTGGGGGTCAAGTGTCACCCAAGGTATTTGACAGAGTCAGTGATTAGGACAGGAGCACCATCAAGACCAATGATACACAGAGGGGCAGGGGAGGCCTTTCTCTTGGCCAGGGACCCAAAAAGCATGGCCTGAGGTTTTTTTTTAAGGCTGAGGACCAGCTTGTGAGTCGTTATCCAGGATTGGATACTCCTGAAATCCTCACTCAGTTGGTGGTTAATGACCCTAATGTCCCAGGAATGAGTAAGGATGACCAGGTCGTTAGCATATAGGATGGACCTGCAATAAGAAAAGGTAGAGGGTAGATTGTTGACAAAGATGGAGACGAGCAAGGGCCCTAGGACTGAACCTTGAAGGACACCTGAGGAGATGGGAGTGGTGTCCGAGAGCACCTTACTGAATTTGGCAAGTTGCTGTCTGCCCTGTAGGTAATTGGCGAACCATCTGAGCACAGGTGGGGACAGACCAAGGGACTGAAGTTGAGAGCAAAGTAGGGCATGGTCAGCTAAGTCGAAGGCCTTGGAAAGGTCAATGAAAATTAAACCTGAGAGTTTACCCTGGTCCATAGCTGCCCTGATCCCAGAAGAGACAGTGACAAGGGCAGAGGATGTACTGTGCCCTTTACGAAAGCCATGCTATGTGGGAGACAGCAGCTCATGGGACTGAATATACTCCGTGAGTTTCCCAGCCACAACTTTCTTGAAACGTTTACTGATAGTAGACAAAATGGCTATCGGTCGGTAGTTGTCAAGAATCTTTGGGGTGCCCTGTTTGAGAACAGGGACAATCCTCACCACCTTCCAGGGGTCAGGGATAACTCCAATGGCTAAGGACAGATTGAAGATATAGGCCACCGGAGAGGCAATATAAGAGGCACCAAGACGGAGGAGCTTAGGTTCCATGCTATCGTGGCCATCACTGGAGTAGGGGGAGAGACCAGAGAGCAGTCTCTGCATTTCTTGTGCCATCACAGCCTTGAAGTAGAATAATGGGTGGGAAATAGGGGCCAGCTGTGGAGTAGGGACCTGGACATGACTATAACATCCACTAGAGGAGAATAAGGAGGTGAAAGTGAACAGGTCCAAGAAATGTGAGTTAAATGCTTGGTGATGGTTAGAGGATTGTTACAACTAGAATCATCAATGAGCATGTCAGAGGCCTCACAATTGGAGGAACCACTTACTATGTTTTTAATGTTTCTCCAGAAATTCCTAGGGTCCTTAGCTGAATTCAGTAAGGCAGTTTTACAGAATTCATTTTTGGCAACCCTGATTGCTTTTTTGCATTAATTTCTGAGCTTCCTATGTTGCTAAAATATGGCCTGGTCCATCATGACCTTGAAGTTGGCCCAGCACTTGTCTCTAGTCCTCATGAGGACTAGGAGGCTCCCATGCAGCCACTTACTGGCAGACCTCCTTACCCTCCGCCTAATGAGAGAGGCGTGTTTATCCTGAAGCACCCCAAAGGTGCTGAGAAAATGACTGACTGCAGTGGAGGAGTCCTGGGCATTCCACACTACAGACCAGTCAGTAAGCCACAGATTATTATGGAAGGATCCCAGGTCAAACCTGGAGAAGTCCCTAAGTTGGATGATTTTGTAGGGAATTTTCAGGGAGGCAATCTTCCATACGCAGTACACAGGGGAGTGGTCGGAGATAGAGCCAGGAAGGGTACCAGAAGAGCTAATCCTCTCAGGTCTATTGGACAGGACCTAGTCCAGGAGGGAGCTAGTACTACCAGTGGAAGACCACCTAGTGGGTTCCTAATGAGTTGGGACAAGGAGAGGCCAGCAAGCAGAGGCCCATACAGCTTGGTATTTCCTCCAAGCCAATTTAAGTTAAGATCTCCCAGGATCATTAGCTTGTTATTCCCAGCCTTTGAACCAACAGTATGCAGGAGGTAAGATAATCCCGATATACCACCCAAGGGTGGATTGTAAGTATAGATAATGTGTAGCTTTTTGGTGTTCCCGAGTAATAGAACTGTGTGAAGTAGTTCACAGGAAGACTGCAATGGCTGTTGGCAGGACAAAACTGTCAGGTTGAGGTGACTGTTGTAATAGACCAAAATACCACCCTCCCCATGCTTTTTCCCTGGGCGGTCCTGCCTGATGAGATCAAAGCTAGGGAGCGCACAGGCCGAGTCAGGGGTGGAAGGTTTCAGCCAAGTCTCAGTTATGCCAAGGATGTCAGGCTTGTAGTGAGTGACCCAGGCAAGGAGTTCAGCTAGATTGGGCAGGAGGCTGCGGATGTTGAGGTAAGCTATTTTCATCCCTTTGCCTGATAGCCAGCCCACAGGGAATGAGGAGGCTTAGTAGGCAGGACCAGAGTTGAGCTCAACATCCCTTGCCAGGACTAGTGTCACCAAGAGGAGCCAGAGGAGATGCCTTATGGGGGGGAGTCATCTCTAACAGATGGCTTGTGACCAGATCGCCTGACCACTATGGCAAGATACAGGAAGTACCTAAGGTCAAGACAGCAGATAGGCCAGGGGGACTGTCTGTTACAGGCTATTAGATTGGAGAAGGTAAAGTCTTGCTTCTCAAGCTGTCCAAGTGTAACCCAGGGGCTTCCCAAGGGAGGAGCACAGATGGCAATGAGTAAAGGGAGGCATAGAGCAGTGAGCAGACCAATAGTGAGGGCACTGGTGGATGGGAAGGGCTTAGCCCCCTCATGAGAAGCTTAGGAACCCCCATGTCATGAAGATCTGCCCCTGAGACTAACCAAGGTACTGAAGGGAGAATATGTGGAGCGCAGGTCAAATCTATCAATAACTACGAGGGCCCTGAAAGAAAGAACCCAGTAGTGCTAGCCCACCAGACCCAAATGGGCTGTCCAGGTGGGCTCCAGAGGAGCACTCAATTAACGGACGGTCTATCCTACAGACACCCCCACAACCCGGGTCAGTAGATAGTCCCCCCTTTTGTAGGAGCACACCACCAGTTACTGAAGGATTACCAAGTTCCGTGGTGGTGATCCCCACTGGAGGTGAGGTTAGTAGAAGATCACTAGAAATCACAATACATTAACAAGCAAATAGAGACATTTCCTAGCTAAGGTTGCTAAAGCAAGATAGTTGAACAGGCAGAAATTATTCCGAAATTCACAGCTGATTTGCACCACAACTGATTCAAGTCAGCTAATCAAAAACAGCTGAAAAAATGTTCAAAGCCCGGACCATTCAGGGTAAGATAGGTCTGGCAGAGGCCTGAGCAAATTCAGAAAAAAGATTAAACTGAACTGTATACACCACTAAGAGTGTTAGCTGCAGTATACATCTATTCATCTGAGAGTCAGGCTGAATAACAGAAACATATTAACTGGGCAATGGTGAGCCTCCTAGCAATATCCAGCAGGGTTATGAGGCGCATGATTAACCACCCAGGAGTCCCACCCCTACATCAGTTCAAGTGAATAAGCATCATGCTGAATGACCAGAAGCAGATGAGAGTTTTAGGCTAGAGAGAGAGAGAGAGCTAGCTACAGCAGGCAACAGTTTTCTGAGAGTTCAGAGTTTAGTGAGAGTCAGCAGCAACAGGTGAGAGCTTACCAACCATTCCCACTTGCTGGTTGGACACATAAGACCAGCGGGAGTGGCTTAAGGCCATTTAAGGGGTGGAGGAAACAGGGTGGAGGGCGGAAAATTCTCCCCAGTGCAGCGTTGTGATTCCTTTCCTAAATCACCTGCTTCATGCAGGGGCTCCATCGCTTTAAGAAAAGAGTTTCCAGTGAAAGTGTCCACGGCGCATGCAGGGGAGGACCACCCAATTCAGATCAGCAAGTCGGTGCCTCACCCCCGCACTTCGGTCCATTTGGCGGTGGCTGGGGGGGACCCACCAAGGCACAGGTTTCCCACACCGCCCCTCACACACAGGCAGTTAGTGATTTCAGAAGACCACTGGACGCTGCTCTAGCCTTTTCAGCTGGAAGAGCAATGCGTCACAGTGGGTAGTATCCAATCTGGTGCAATGTGGATATTCAAAATTGGCGCCGAAATTTCCCACATTTATGTGTACCTTGGGGGGTAACCAGTGAATTCTGTCAGGTTCTTTTGAAGGTATGTACAACCATATCTGAAATTGTTTTTGCGCTAAGAAAAACAACTCTAGGTCCATTTTGAACCACAGTTTTCAATTTAGGTTGAAGATTTTAAATTGACCAGTTATTTCCAATTATTTCACAAATTTTATTATGTTGTGTTGGAAAAGTGGTTATGATTGGGCAATCATTTCTCTCTTTTTCTTGCCTATGTTGGACTTTTGGTATCAGTATCTCTGCACGTTCCAAGTTATTTACTCTGTCTATGCATTAGTTCAGATGTATGAGTCTGTGCTCAGCCTGTTTTAAACAGAAATGTGTTTTATTTTTTAGCATTTATTGCTGCAGCCACGGGTGTGCCTTGACCCAGGAAGCAGTGTAGTGACTGGTAGTTTTCATGCCTATATGGGGAAACTACTGGTTGCTGTTGTGAGCTATAAACTTATACTGCTGATATTTCCGGGGAATTAAACTTCAACACGCAAGTTACAGAGCTTATAGAAGGATATTTACTTGTGGCAATATAATTTTTAATTAGAGAGTTGTGGAGTGAGTAAGCTGATCTGATCCCAGGTGTACCGGGTCACGGGATATAAATTATGCTCCTCTGCGAGTGGGCGTGCAAGATGCGTGTTCACGCATGGAGATGCACACAGAGACATGTGCATTTCAGCGCGTGTCCAGTGGGGAAATGGGGCAAAGGACTTGAGGAAGATTAGACACTATCAATCAGGTGAGCTGCAATATAGCACGACCTCAGGGTCAAGATGCAATAGTGCACGTGTCAGCCAGGTTTATGTGCCTAAACGATACAGGCAGTATTGGTTAGCACTTATTTACATTAGAAGGTGACGGTTGTAAGCACGTCATAGGAAGTGCATCCTTTGATTATTGTTACACACATAGTTATGTCTGGAACTGCACTTACAGTCTGCCCATTCTGCTTTGTAAGCCTTAATAAAATGAATGAAAAAGATAATTTTGAGACACCTGAACACACAATTGAATATTTAGTTAAAAAATCAGTACTGCTGGTATGTACCTTATGCGGCATGTTTTCAAAAACACCAGGATATTTTGATTAGTGAGAGAGATTATAAGTGTACTAAATGTGAGCGACTATCATTGTTCCAGTTGGAAAATGAAGAACTGAAGCAGAAAATAGAAGACCTACAGGATATTATTAAAATACAGCAGTTTGTACAACATGTAGAAAAGGAAACAGATTTAATAACAATGAATAGAAAAAGGACACGGAATCTGAATGATAGTCCAGAACACTTACTGGATCAGGCGCCAAGATCTAAGAGAGTAAAAGAAATATCGAATGCAGGGGGAATAAAACAAAATTCACAGGTTACAGTGAGGAAAAAAGGCATCTCAAAAAGTAAAATATGCACTTGAAGTGACAAATAGATATCAGGAACTCGAAGTGGATGAATCTGAAGAAAACAATCTAACCCCAGGTCAAAATCACAGAGATACCATCAACAATACTGAGGTGTTAGATGTTAACATACATAGCCTGACTCAGTGTCAGGTACAAGCGGGGGATTCCTTTAAGTTTGTTTTTGGGGATTCAACTATTAGATGCTGTGATACTCATATATGTGGGGAAAAAAAGGAGCAGGTCATGGTGTCGTGATATCCTGGGGCATGTGTCCATGATATAACCATGTTCATACCTACAGTAGCCATACCCCCTCCCAAGTCTTTTATTACTTTACATGTAGGGATGAATGATGTGGGAAAAATGCACAAGAAGGATATATGTCATGACATTATTGAATTGTCTATGTCCTTAAAAAATCAAGGGCACATGGTCGCCATGTCTAACATATTGCCGATTCCAAAGGCACATAGGGAGAAAAACTGTACAATCCAGTGTATTAATGCAAGGTTAAGCAATATGTGCAAAGCAAATAATCTGTTATTGGTTGATAATGAGTCTATTTTTAGAAATAGGAGGGATTTATATTCAACAGATGGATTGCATCTAAATATTCAGGGGGTCAAAAAATTGGCGGCTAACATAAATCAAACCATGGGAACTGGCAATTTAAATGGTTAGTTGGGGGGGCGGGTAACCAGCAGCCCTTTATTTCTACATCTCCAAGAAAATTATCTGGAAATAATTATAAAAAGAAATGAACCTTTCTGTATCTAAATGCAAGAAGTCTTAATAATAAAATGGACAAACTCCTGGTAATTGTTAATCAGAAATCACCCAACATAATTGCTGTTACTGAGACATGGAGAAAGAATGATCCTGACGGTTTGAAAAACGGGGTTCCTGGATATATCACCTTTGAAAATATTCAAAACAATAGAAAGGGCGGAGGTGTGGCTCTTTCTATTAAAGAAAGATTGAGCTCTGTGGATATTTCAGCTAAAATAAAAACTAATACTACTTATGAATCTGTTTGAGTGAGGCTTCAGGGAAATGTTACTAAATCACTTGTTATTGGATGTATATATTGCCCCCTAATAGTACAAAGAAAACAACAAAACAAATAATGTACGATATTGCTACAGCAGAAGCTAAGGGAGATACCATTATAATGGGAGATTTTAATATTAAAGGAATAGATTGGACAAATGTTGTTTTCAAATCAAACTTGTGGACTGAGCTTACTAATGTCTGTAGTAAGCTGAATTTAACACAACATGTTCAGCAACCGACGAGAGGAAATTAAATTTTGGACTTGGTGTTAGCGACACCTAATATTATAAAAGATTGTTATATTGATTCCCCTTTGGCAACTAGTGATCATAACTCTGTATGTCATCTGTTAGCACCCTTTGCAAACTGTGTGAGAGGCCTTTCGGCACCATGCAATTCTGCTTAAAGTTGAACCAGCATAATATTCTGTGGTGATTTGCATATGCAGCCCATGATGCTTTGCATTGTGTGGGCGTGTGTGATTTTGTATTTTCTGATAACTCTATTTGCTTTACTGTGGATTACACATATATACCTAGAAATAGTTGTACATCAATATTTCTCCTGAAAAAAGCAGATACAAAGGGTATTGAGAGGGATTTACAGAAGATAACATGGAATAATGTTTTAAAGGATAAATCAGTGGAAGATATGTGGAGGTTTATAAAAAATACCATTTTGAAGGTAGTATCAGACAATATTCCACAAATTAAGAAATCTGTCAAGTATAAAAGACCATACTGGTTAAATTACAATATTAGAAAATGAATCAAAAAGAAGTCAAGATTATACAAAAAATATCAGAAGAATGGTAATGTTAACACATATGAAACCTTTAAACACATACAAAAAAAGTGTAAAATAAAAATTCTACAAGCTAAAAGGAATATGGAAATAAAGCTTGCCACTGAAGCAAATAAATCAAATGCAAAACAGTTTTACTCCTAAGTTAATTCTTTAAAACACTCTCAGAACCAGATTGGTCCAATATTGGGAGAAAGAGGAATAATTTCTGAAAACAAACAAACAAATGGCTGAGGCTTTTAATGATTTCTACTGTGATGTATATGATAAGGGCCAAGACACACATCGAACTGTATAAATAAAACCTGATGAAGAAAATAATTTCCAGGAAATTACTGAAGAGGAAACAGAGAAAAAGATCAGTGCATTGAAAACAGAATCTTCTCCAGGACCAGATAAAATATCTGCTGGAATTCTTAAAATAATATCCAAATGCATCACATCCCCATTAAAAATCTTGTTTAATAATTCTTACATGTAGTCCAAGGTACCTGCTGATTGGAAAATTGCTCATGTTGTACTCATTTTTAAAAAAGGGGCACAAGAACAAGTGCAAAATTATCGTTCACTTAGTCTAACAAGTGTTATTGGAAAAGTGCTGGAGAGTATAATTAAAGATAGAATACTAGAACAAACTAATAATATAGACCATGATCAGCTTGGCTTTGTTAAGGATAGAGGGTGTACATCGAACTTGCTAGTCTTTTATGAACAGATAAGCATACACTTGGATAATAATATACTACGCAATGCAATGTTTTTGGATTTTTCTAAAGCTTTTGACCGAGTTCCACACTGGGCCATAGCTCAAAAAATTACAGAAATTGGTATCCTTGCTTTAACAGTCAAGTGGGTAATATATTGGCTGTCTATGAGAACACAGTGTGTTACAATAAATGGTCATTTGTCTGGAGTAGGGTCTGTCATGAGTGGAGTACCCCAGGGCTCTGTTCTGGGTCCGACACTTTTGAATGTTTTTATGTCTGACATCACTCAAAAACTAAATAGTACAGTAGTAAAATATGTGGAAGATTTAAAGTTAGGTGGCCCTTGTACCAACACAGTGGAAGGGGCAATACTTCAGCAAGATTTGAATACCATCTTCCTCTGGACCCAAGAATGGGGTATGAAATTGAATATGGAGAAGTGCAAAGTACTTCATTTGGGAAGACAAAATAATAAATTGAATTATTTCTTGGATAATGTTTTACTTAGTCAAATGGTTAGTGAAAAGCATCTGAGTATATATATAAGTGACAACTTCAATACACAGAGGCAAGTTATGGAAGCCACTAATAGGGCAAATAAGGCAATATTGTCTATAAGGAAAAACATTGTGTCCAGCTCTAGTAAAGTCCTCATCCCCTTGTATAAGGCATATGTCCATCCCCATCTTGAGTATTCATCTCAAATTTGGAACCCTTATAAAGTATCTGAAAGAAAAAAGATGGAACAAGTACAGCGTTGTTTTACAAAAAGAATTAATGGCCATAGTAATATGACCTATACAGAAAGATTACACTCTTTGGGACTTATGTCTTTGGAAGTACGAAGGGCTCATGTGGACATTTTGTTCCTGTACAATGTTCTTCAGGACCCTAGATCGATGTGCGATTTGGATATAAGATTTAAAGAAAATAACATGGAAATAAGGGGACATTCATTACAAATCAAAGGAAAGAGGTTCAGAACAAATGCTAGGAAATATTCCTATACTGTTAGAGTGGTAAATTTGTGGAACTCGTTACCACTGTATATTATAATAGCAGAAACCAAGACTATATTCAAAAATAGGTTAGATAAATATATTCTAGATGGTGCTGATTTAAGGTATTACAGATGATGGAACTCAAATGGGTCTTGGCCTTTATGTTCCTATTCCTACCTTAGTATGAACCTCAGTATTTACAGCTTCCACTGCTGCACAAATGCATCGTATTACTATACCCTCTTTCTTTAAACCTCATGATCTGGATACTTTGTTGTCTCATAAATTCCACACTCTCTGTGCAATTTCGATAAGTCCTAATTAACTGTCCCTTTGGTATGTTGCATTTGATATGTTTTGGATGAAACTATTGTACATAAGAAGACTATTCCTGTCAGTATTTTTTTGAAACAATGTTGTGCAAATGTCTCCTGTGGATTTTTGGTACATTTGTAAATCCAAAAATGTGATTTCACTACAATCAATGGTAGGTTAACCAGGGGCTTGAAAGTAGAATTGAGGCAGAGCACACTCTAGGGGCAGACTTCTCGGTGGGTTGCAAAGTGGATGCCTGGGGATCTGAGACATAGGAGGTTCTGGGGGCTGTAGGAGGATAAACACAAAGTTAAAAAAATAGTTAACATCATAAATAGATGTAAATAACAAGCCTCTACTTAATACTTTGATCTCACATTCAGACAATTCATAAGAATTGAAAATGACAACTCTGTGGCCTCTGAGATTTCAGGGGAAATGGAGTAATCAGAAGGCTACTCCCATGAATGACAAACAGCAGATGAATCATTTAAAAGGTCAACAAAAAAAAACCTTTATACTGACTACAATTTAGTTAATAAAAACATTGAAAGACTATTTTCAATTATTTCCTGGAACATTGCAGGAATTATGAATAAAATAGATGATAAATCTTGGCTAGAGGAGATTAAAAACTATGATATCATACTCCTACAGGAGACAGGGATGGGAAGTGAGCAAGATATTGTAGAAGGGTATGTTAAATTTGAGATAAAGGGTAAAAAGCCCCAAAACAATTGTGGTTGGAATAAAGGTGTTATTATGATCCTGATTTCTACGAATATAAAAATGCATAAAAATCCCCTCATTGTCCAGAAAAAACATTGTCTTATATCTGTTTTGAGTGTGGAACATGCTCTAAATCTTTGTATATTGAATATGCACTTGGAACCCACAATGTCAATCCAAATGATTTTGTAAGAACTAGAGGATCTAGAAAAAATCTGATGTTACCAAGCGATACGTTTAGTGATATGGTACTATTAGGCATGGGAGATCTAAATGCCTAAACTGGATGCTGTTTATATTTGGGAGAAAAGCAACAAATTGGAGAAGAAATTGACCAAGCAATGTGTATAAGGGATAGATGTTCATTAGATAAGATGATAAATAGCAGAGGCAGGGTTATTTTAAACTGGTTAAGTAACAATACTTTACATCTGATAAATGTTTGTGTTAAAGAGGACGTTAATGGTGACTTTACATTCTTTTCTGTGGTATCAGGGAAAGGCTCGATCCTAGATTATGCATTTATTGACACCTAATCGACTCCTTTAAAATAAGTCAAAATTGTACAACTGATCATTTATATATTGCTCTACAATTAAAATGGGAAAGTAATAGAAAGTGGCAGCAACAAGCACAGGGTGATAATTTTTTTTTATCTATAATCATAGAAAATTAAATGGAGTCCTCTAGTACAAGAAAAAATAGCAGATTTACAAGAAAGTGAGGCAGTATGATCACTGCTTTTAGAAATAAAAGAAGGTCGGGGAGTGATAGAGAACTTCAAAACACTCCTAGATTAAATAATTCAGCAGTCTCAAAATCAGAAATGTAATACAGGGAAAATTTTGGGCAGAGATAAAGCACCATGGTTTGATAAAAAATGCAAAAAGATAAAATCTGATATAAATACAGCAGGGAGATTAGCAATAAAAAAATCCAGAATTGCTATTGTTTAAAGGGGTAGCAGCATTAAAAAAGGAATATAGAACTACTATAAGAGAGAAAAAAAAAGACAGCATCAATTGTATTTGTGGGGTAAATTGCAAGATGCAATAATACAGAAAGATAATAGACAGTTTTGGACTCTTACTGCATGTGGAGAAGCAAAAATAGTAATGTTGAGGCTGTAATTCCAGCAAACAGATGGGTTGAATTTTACAGTAAACTTTATGAAGAACAGATAGACCCCTCAAATAGAGATCTAAATCCAGTGGTCACAGAAATAGAGGCTTCACTGCAATGCAGACATTGGGATGAATTGACACTGGAAGAAATGAAGAGACAGATTACAAACCAAAAGAAAAATAAAGCACCAGGAATAGATGGTCTTCCAGCAGAAACCTTTAAAGTAAATATAGATTGGTGGGCCAAAATCTTGCTTATTGTATTTCTATATATAATAACAAATAATAAGATCCCTCAAGAATGGCTTATGACAGAAATTGTACCTGTATTTAAAAAAGGTGACAGGTCAATGCCAGAGCATTATAGGCCCATTTCTTTGATCTGCATACCTGCAAAAATCTTCTCAAGGGTATTATTAGAAACATTCTTACAATGGTTGGAAATAAGGGGTGTGTTATCAGACAACCAATTTGGTTTTAGGAAAAATAGGAGCACAATAGATAACATATTTCTACTAGACTATATGGCAAATAAACAACTTAAATTGAGGAAGGGAGGTTTATACGGATGCTTCCTTGATCTAAAGAAAGCATTCGATAATGTTAGTCATGAGATATTATGGAAAATTTTAGAGGCCTGGGAAATTGACCCTAAACTTTTGGATTTAATTGTAATGTTGCACACTAATACATCTACTAGTATAAGGTACACACGGGATGGAAAACGTACACAAAAAATATTGGTCAATAGAGGAGTTAAACAGGGCTGCTTATTGGCCCCGGTCTTGTTTAACATATATATAGACCAAATTATTAGAGAATGAAATACATATGATACAGATGCTCCTAAAATAGATGGCTTTGAAGTTAGTATTCTGGCTTATGCAGACAATGCCATGCTCATATCGAAATCAGCAGCTGGCTTACAAAAAGCAATATATATAGTCACAGTGGTTCTTGAAAAGTTATCCCTGGAAGTAAACTGTGAAAAATCCAAAATAATTAAGATTGGGAATGTTTGCAAAAAAAGATGCATATGGAAACAAAAAAATGATAAGTTTCAAGAAGTGAAAGAATATAATTACTTAGGTGGACTAATAAATGATAAATTAAAATGGCAAGAACATAGAGAACACAATAAAAGTAAAGGGAGACAAATTGTATTAGGTCTAAATAGATTTGGCAAATCCTTTGCTGGAAACTCTTTTTATGCAATGAAAGAAGCATATGTTGCAAAAGCAAAATCAGTTATGCTATATGCAGCAGAGGTATGGGGTACTCAAGAGAAAGTCTCAATACTGGAGCCAGTTCAAACTTTATTTATCTGAAATAATCTAGGTTTACCCCTGGCAGTGTCAGATGCCCATCTGAGAGCTGAAATGGGCATGATGTCTCTGTCCTTATCTGCTAAAATTAGATCTTTGAATTATTGGCAAAGATTAGTAAAAAATTCTGACATTATTTTTAGATACGTGTCGTGGACTGAAGCAAAAATATATCATAGCGAAGGGATTAGATATTACTCATGGTTTAATCAATTACATGCTGAAATAAGGAAGTGTGGAATGAATTCACTCTTTGATAACAGAGCAATAATTGATATTGATTTCTATGTTGAACAAATAAAAACTAGATGGAGTAATAACGAAATTCAGAGGGATGCAGCAAAGATTGCCACCTCTACCACTTTCACATTGTATCAAACTATTAATCTAAGAATTGGTAGTCAGGATTATTTGACATGGTGCCAAAATGTTCTACATAAAAAAATTCTAACAAGAATGAGATGTGATATACATTTACACTATCAAGCACAAATGATACCGTGGGAAAAAATTAAAAAGCAACAGAACTGTAATTGTGATGAAAATTGTTATTTATCTACTAGTCACTTATTATTAGATTGTAAACTGTTATCTGACCTTAGAACAAAATGGATTAATCCATTGATTTATAATATTTCTGGCAAAAGAAATGAGGATTTTGTACAACGGTTTATTGAGGGTACTGATATGTTATATTCCTATGCTGCTATCCATTTTTGTTTGCGAGCGGGCAATATTATGTCATTTTAGTCTCATTTTAGACTAAATTATTGAATTATTTGATTTTAAAATGTGTTGATGTTTTTGTGTAATTGGCAATTTTTTTTACAAAAACAAAAGGTGTTTGTCTTCTTGAATATACACTTGTACTCAATAAAATTTACTTACTTACTTATCATGTTACTAAAGTCTGTATTTATTTATGTATCACAGATGATGATGCAAACACAGAGTGGGCCATGGAGGGAGGGAGGCAATGAACATCGATTACTCCTTCCTGTGGTCAGGATAGTGGATCACTGGGCACCAGTGGCTCATCTGAGCCAGAACATCCAGAAGATGAGCCCTAGACTGCTATAGCCAGTAAATCTGATCATGCTGCAGGATGCTTGGTCCGCACATGCAAACTTTCTTTCTTTTTTCTTTTCTTGGTTTAGCCGGGGAGGGGCGTGGCAACTATGTAACCCACCAATTCTGCTAAGACATTATATTTAGGGATACTGTGCAGAGAGGTCTGCTGGTTTATGCAAATTCATATACTGTAAAATATGGTTGTCCTGTACTACTGACCTAAGTAGTGCAGCACAATGACTTTTCATTATACTTCAGTAGTTATGTCATATGCAAACAAGCAAGCAGCAATTTATGTGGTCATTCAGCCACACTTGGTCTATTGCCCAGAATATCTCATATGAGAGGAAACAGGGGGCAGGGTGGTGGTGGGTGAGAGTCGAGGGGTGTGAATCATTGGTATTTCTGATATCGCTGCTTGACTGTTCAGTCTGTAGCGTGCACACCAACCACGAGCAGCATGCACATGGCAAGGGACTCTCAATGACTGATTGAAGGGTCATCAGTTACAGCAACGATGCCCATGAGGATGACCCATCATAACTTGAAGTGAGTTCTGTTTCAGCAAAATGTATTCTGCGATGATTGTCCATTGCCATGCACTATAGAGAAGATCTTCACAAGTGGGCAGCATAAGAAGCAGTTTCTACCACGCGGTAGTCATGACAACAGACAGCTCTCCATCTTCATTCACAATGTCGCTGTGTCATTATGGCAATCCCTCTGTAGAAACACACCCTTCATGTGTACAGTTACAGACAATAATGCACATGTTCCTGATTGTACAGGATATATGTAGAAGAATGTCTCACGGCTACCCTCGTTGATGTTCAACAGCAGATACTCGCACAGTGCAAGATCAGTGTCCAATCATACCGTGAATCTTGATTTCTGTCACACAAATGAAATGAGAAAACAACTTCCATAGACAGGTTAGTGTTGAATAAAAATATATAATGTTTTATTAATGTAGTAAGTTCATCTTGATTGAATGAAAATAAATAATGTTTTTTTAATGTAGTAAGTTCCTCTCGATTAGAAATATATTATTTCAGTGTTAAGTTACAGATACACTAGTAGTTGAATACAGTAAAATCAGGTATTATGCATGAAAATAAGTCATCATGCAGTTTAAAAATCATGGTCTTAATCTACACATATTTTAAGTATTTTTCTTTTGTTATTTTTCCTTCAACAGATCAAGCTGCTTGCCACTATTCCCTGGTTTCTGTTACGCAAGGTAAGTTTTACATTCATTAAATGCTACATTACTTACATTGTGTTATGAAATGGGTAAGAAAAATACTGTTATCTGATTGGTTAATAGCTGTGATCAGTAATCACAAGGCTCTATAAATTGCTTTCAATGTCTTCCAACTTGTTTTTTAGTGTGACCTAACTGCCTAGAAATCTCACTACATTGCTTCAGAATTCTTACTAAATGTCACATAAAAAAGTTTCTAGTAAGGTGACTGACTTACCTGCCAGTCAATTTGAGCCCTTTCATGGGGCAAACCCTGCTGTTCATTCTGAGAAACGATTTACCAGTGTGGAAGATTTTTTTATTGATAATTACATTTATTTACTGTTGTGCTTTTTATTATTTCTGTGTCATTTTATAAACACTACAACAAAATCAGGGTTTTCAGTTATTGAGTAATTAATGCACTTCCCCCTCCACCCCCATGATTCAAGATCTTATTTTTTATTTTATTTATTTATTCATTCTCGGATTACAATACCTCTGAGCACAGACAGCTCATTTACAAAGGTTCCACGTCAGTGGGCAGGGGAGACAAAACATACAAAGGAGGTAAAAGTACAATGTTTCCAAAACAGTAAAATAAAGTGAGCAAATATATATATATATGTATCTATATGCAGTTTTATCGTTCTAATAGGAGGAAAGTGTAGATGAGAGGGGGAAGGAGAAAGATGAGAGAGAGAAAGAAAGAAAGAAAGAAAGAAAGAAAGAAAGGTAGTTAGTGGCAGCCATAGGCCTTGTCAAGCTGGTGGGGAGGGTAGGGGTGGGGAGGAGGGTGAGGTGGATGGGGGTGAAAGGTAGGAAGTGGCAGCCAAAGGCCTTATCAAGCTGGTGTGGGAGGGGTAGGCATGGGAAGGGTGAGGTGGATGGGGGTAGCCAGGGGACTTGTTAAAGTGCGAAAGGGGGGTAGCCTCGGAATTATAGAGGTAACAGCAGAGATACAGGATTATCCAGTTGTGAGGAGAAGATTGAATGCTAGTAAATGGGAGTCTAGATGAAGCAGTCACAAGAACTGTTGGCCATGAGATGTTGGCATAACTTCAGTTTGAATGGTCCCATTTAGGTAGGGTAGTTATATCACTATGAAGAGTATTAAACCAGTAAGATGCTCTGTTGGCAAATGAGCATTGCCCCCGGGCTTTCCAGCATCTAGGAACATGGAGATGATGGCTGTTCGAGCGTCACATATTCTGTGAACTACAATGGGGGCTTAGCAGGTTTGTAGTGCCTGGTGGCAGGAGGCCAAGAAGTGTTTTTTTGGCTAAGAGAGAGGTTGGGTATTGGATCCTCCCAGAGAGCTGTAGCCAACCAGTCTCAGCATAAAGATCACAGGTGTGGGTGAAACATGTGGACCCCATGAGTAATCTGCATGCCTTGTTCAGAACAATGGATATCCTGCACAACAAAGACATGGGGGCTGCTCCATGGATTACAAGACAATAGTCTACAATGGATATGATGGAACTATATATAGCAAGTCAGAGGGCTTCTGGAGCAAGACAGAGTTTATGTCTATGTAGGAAACCAATGTTGATGTTGATGTTGACAGCCCTGGCTACATTATTTATATGTTTAACTCCTGACGGGGCTGACGTCACCACAAGATGGCTGGCTGACTGCAGGAGCTGTGTGAGCTGAGCACTTCATGGGACTCTCCCCTTACTTTTTTCGGTTCAATGATTACCCTTCTCTTTGAACTCGTGGAGTTCTAGTCCTTTTTTGGTGTATGTAAGGAGTAAGAGATGGATTTGTAGGTTGGAGACTGCCAAAAGTTTCCCTTCCACCGGGTATGTTTAAAAGGTTTTGTCGTGTGCATGAAGTTTTGCGACATAGCCCTGAGCGTGAGCCATCTGTTGGAAAACGCCAACTGAGGAGAGCGGAGACAGCCCTGAGTGAATTTAACTTGTTGGGTGATATTTATTTGAAAAAGCAGGTAAAAATATTTGGTAATGGTTCGACTCAAGCAACAGGTACATCAAACATTTCTTTTAATACTCTGGGAGTTACTGGGGCAGAAGATTTCAACAACCCACTCCAGAGGGGAAGTGCTGACAAATTGCTAATGCTGAATGGAGAAAATACATGTATTTTGGGCATTCAAATGGAGATTTATTTACCTGCAACAGGATTGTCTGGGGCTGCTGGTAAATTGGGAGAGGGTGTTTTGAAGCAAGATGGACTGTTCGCAGGTGAAGGAGGAGAAGGTGGAAATTTTTCATTGGTAGATGTGTCAGTTAGAAAAGGGGGGGAGAAAAGGAGAGCTTGCCTGTAAAAGTTGGCATAATCACTGAAGGTTAGGCCTCAGCGTGTGTGAGTGAACAGAAAACGGATAAACAGGCATTTAATGAAGAAAGTGCAACACCGTGGACTTTTTGAGAGAAAAACTATTAAAACTCCAGCTTCATTATCTCAGCAGTCTATTGTGACATTTTTAAAATCCCCAGTGAGACAAAAAAGCATTTATCCGAATCCTGGAATGGCCTCTTCAGTAAAAACAAGGCAATCAAAACAATTAGAGAAACAAAATAAAGGAGAGAGTGGGTTTTTGGGAGATGAGGTGAAAAAACATGATGCAGTTTCTGCTAGGCCTGACCCCACCCCTCCTCCCCATGGCAAGAAACTCCCTGGGAGTATTTGGTAGTACAGAAAACACTTCATTGCTGGAGAAATTAAGAACAGGGTTTGCGACTATAAATATGGCAATTGCTTCTCTGGATAAGACATTTTCTGATATAGTGGAAAAGATGAATGATGTTGTTTTAAGAACAGACCAGGTTGAGCAGAGGGTGTCTAATGTGGAAGGTATGATTCCTAAAATGACAACAGACTTGGTTACTGCAAATAAGGAATTGGCTATGTTAAAAGATAAAGCTGAAGATTTGGAGGCCAGGTCAAGGAGAGGGAATATCAAGATCAGTAGCTTGTCAGAGGGGGTGGAGGGGGAGAATTCTTTGTCTTACTGTGAACAAATGTTAACCTCAATAATGGGCCGTAAATATCCAGAGGATAAAATTGAGATAGACAGAGCTCATAGAGCATTTGGGCAGCGAAGAGAGGATGGCAGGCCTAGATTTATGTATATCAAAACATTGCGATTCCAAGATAGGGAGGAGATTCTTGCTAAAGCAAGGAGAGAGAGAGAGAGAGAGAGAGGGGTCTGGTGTATAAGGGAATTAAATTGCAGGCATTTCCTGATCTCCCCCCCCCTCAGTTTTGAGTAAGAGTAAATCCTTTGATGATGTAAGAGACCAGTTGAGGAAATGGGGTATTTCTTTTGCTCTACTTCACCCTGCAAAATTTAGGATTTTTATAGAGGGTAAAGCCTTTTTTTTTTTCTTATACCTCAAGAGGCAAGAACTTTTCTACATGATAAGGGGTTTATAGAATTTACAACTCCCTAATATATGGGTTTATAAGGGGATGGAGGGGGGTACTCAGGTGGTAATTAGGAGATATATATAATGGGGGGAGAAGTAGAAGTTGGCTCAAGAGATAACATATATACACACAGTTCAAAGTAAGCTATCTTAGAGTTTGGGGTAGGGAGATGGCTTTTCTTTGGGTAGAAAAGCCTGCAAGGGGGAACAGGGTAAGGGGGGCTATAAGATTGGTTAATAGGGTGAATATTAAGAAAAAGGGTGATATGAAAAAAATTAGAAATGTAGATTATGTAGGTGTGAATGAGAAAAGGGAATGGTTATTTGGGGATGTTTTCCTGCCGCCTGTGTTAGGGGTTAAAATAAAGTAGGAAATAGTTTTTCCTTTATTATATAATGACTCAGGCATTTAGGATATTGATCTGGAACGTGAAGGGAGCCAGAGATAGGATTAAGTTCAAACAAATTAATTATTTAAACAAGAAAAAAATTGGTTGTGTCTTGTTACAGGAAATGCATTTTGGGAAAAAAGATTAAATGTATTTTTCTAACCTCTTCAAGGCAGTAGGTATTTCTACTCTGTTCTCCGGTAATGCAAGAGGGGCTGCTATTTTTATTAAAAAAATATCTAAACCCTAAAATTGAACACTCAGGGGTGGATACTGATGGGCGTTGGGTGAGTGCAAAAATTACTGTGGGGCAATCTAGTTTTATTTTTATTAATATCAATGCACCAAATGAGGAAACTCTGTCCTTTTTTACTAATATTTTTCTACAGGCTGCAGCCTCAGATGTCCCGGTGATAATAGGGGGGTGATTTTAATGTGGCATTGGCAAAGTTAGATAGGGTTCTCTTAGCTCCAGAACGTAAAATAAAATTGGTACAGCTTATAAAGAACTATGCTAAGGATTTGGCTTTGCTGGACCCCTTTAGCGTTCGGTATCAAAATTTGAAGAAATTGTCTTTTTTCTCAAATGTTTTTAATTGTTTGTTGAGGATTGATTACTTTCTTATTTCAGGTTCCCTTTTGCAATCTGTAGTGTTTGTAAGATATAATGCTATTTTGATTTCAGATCATGCTTCATGTTACATGGAGCTACATTTGTTAAAAAATATGCTTTCAGGGTCAAAGAGATCGAGATTTAATAATATGTTATTACAGGATTTTCAGTTTGGGGTCTTTTTGAGGAAAGAAATTGGGTCTTTTTTGGAACATAACTCCCCCCAATAGGTGTTCTTGGGTTAGTATCTGGGAAGCCCTTAAGGTGTATTTGAGAGGTTCTATTATAAGTTATGAAAGTATGGTTAAAATTAAGAACCAACAATATTTCGATCAATTGGAGCAAGAACTGATCTTAACAGAAGAACGTTATGTACAATTAGGAACTGATGAAATTAAAATAGAAATGTTGTTCTCAAAAGAAAAATAGGAAAAAAATTAGTTGAGAGAGGGCGGAAAAACAAATGTATAGATCTAGGGCAAAATATTATTTTTGTGCTGACACACCACCCAAGTTATTGGCGTATCAATTAAAAATACAGGATAACCAGAATAAAATTGAATTTGTTACTTCATTAGAAGATAGGGGAAGGAACATTTTTGATCCAATTTAGATTAATGTTGAATTTCAAAAATGTTATAAGGATTTGTATAAAGAGGATGGGTTGGTGGATAATTTGGAGCTTAGGGAATATGAAAAAAGGGATTCATTTGCCTCAGATTGAGGAGTTGGATGGGGATGGTCTGAATATGGAAATATCGATGGCAGAGATCAATAATGTTATAATTAATATGTCAAATAATAAAACTCCAGGACCAGATGGGTACTCTTCAGAACTTTACAAATATATTTGGGAAGATTTGACCCTTTATTATTTAATTTGTTTAAAAATTTTCAGACACATAAGGATTTTCCACCAACTTTCAATCAAGTGTCCATAATTTTGCTTTTGAAGAAGGATAAACCCCCAGGATTATGCGGCTGTTATGGACCTATTTCATTGTTGAACAATGATTACAAGATTTTTGCGAAAATTTTGGCTAATAGGTTGGCGTATGTTATTCCAAAAATTATTCATTCGGATCAAAGTGGGTTTGTGATAGGTAGAAGATTAAATCATAGTGTAAGATGGGCAGTCAACTTATTGGATCCAGCATTGGATATAAGACTGGCTGTTCTTACCCTTGATGCTGAAAAGGCTTTTGATAGGGTGAGGTGGGAATTCTTATTTTGTTTATTGGAGATGTTCGGCATCAAGGGAAAATTTTTGGAATGGATAAAGTTAATTTATCATGCACCTTTGGCTTCAATTAAGACAAATCAAAATTGTTCATGTTACTTTGAGTTAGAGCGAGGCACTAGGCAGGGGTGTCCTTTGTTGCCCCTGCTTTTTCTCTATTTATAGAACCATTGGCTGTGTTGGTGAGGAATGATCCTCAGGTTAGGGGAGTTGAGATAGGAGGGAAGGTACATAAAATATCATTGTACACAGATGACATTTTGTTGTTTTTGACTGACACAGCCAAGGATTCTGATCATCTATTAGAAATATTTGCAGAATATAGTAAGTTTTCTGGATATAAAATTAATTGGGGTAAGACAGAGGCGGTGATAAATTTATTAGAAAGTGAATTATCTAGAGATCATTTGTTATACACTTATAAATCATACATGAAGTATTTGGGGGTTATATATCTTCGGATATAAATACATTATATGAGAAAAATGTCAAACCTGTACTTAAAAAAATTGAACAGGATCCTACAAGGTGGCAAAGTCTTCCCTTAGTGTTGATTGGGAGAGTTAACATTGTTAAAATGGGTATTTTGCCAAGGGTGTTGTTTTTGTTTCAGACGATTCCCATCATAATTCCTAAAGTATTCTTTGATACTTTAAACAAGGTACTTAATAAATTTTTGTGGAAACAAAAGACACCAAGGATTGCCTTTAAAAAGTTATTATTATCAAAGGAAAAGGGGGGTCTGGCTTTGTCTAATTTTGAATATTATTACTTGGCGGCTCAGTTGGAGTGTTTGGGATATTGGGCTCAGGTAAGGGGAGGAGATGCCGGCATGTTTTCAGATTGAAGAAGAGAAAGTTCCATTTCCATCCTTAAGACATAGTTTGGGGGTAAATATAAATGACTCTAATTTTAATCTTTACTCTAAGGTTCTTCATTCAACTAAATCCACAAATTGGGCCTGGAATTTGGTGAGGAGATTGCTGGGGGAAAATATTAAGTTAATTTATGGGACACCACTTGTTAATAATCATAATTTTCCCCCATCTATTGGAAGGAGATTAATAGAAAAATAATTGGGGGGAAAAAGGTTTGTATACATTGCAGGATTTCTTGATTGAGGACAGATTTTCCTCTTTTGATGAGTTAAGAGATATATTTGATTTATCCGATAGAGTATTTTTTGCATATCTTCAGGTAAGGAATTTTATATATAAGAACAATCAAAAATCATTAACAGTTCCTAAGGGGGGGGGGGTTTGAATTTTTTTTTGATAATTTGTATTCTTTAAAACATTTAATTGGTGAAATATATCGTTATTTGAGGGAAAAGGGTAGATCAGTTTCTTTGGGTAAACTTAAGCACAGCTGGGAAAAAGAAAGGGGTCAATCTATATCAGATACTAGGTGGGAGTCTTTGGTTAACTTGGAAAACTTGCCATTCAAGAATAATAGATTAAAACAAATTTACATAAATATATTACATAGAACTTATCTGGTTATTTTGTAAGGTTACATAAAATGAGTATTAATTCAGAATTATGTACAAGATGTGGGGAGGTAAGAGGTACATTGGACCATATGTTGGTTTCCTGTCACAAGTTGGAATCATTTTGGCAAAAAATACTTGGGACACTTGGAAAACTTATAGGTTGAGATTTCCCATTTGATCTGGGCATTGCTCTGTTTGGACCTGGAGGAGGTGTGGTGGATTTGGGGGATATTATGGAACTATGTGCAATGGGTTTATTGTTGGCAAAAAAACTTATATTGGTGCATTGGAAGGATACATCTCCTCCATCTTTTGTATAATGGGTTCAGGGAATGGTAGATTTACATAAAGTTGAAGAAATGTACTATAAAATAGAAAATCAATTTGGGCTCTATCTTCGGATCTGGCTCCCGTTCATGGGTCTCAGGTCAAACTTAAACTAAAGTAGTCTAGCTGATAAATAGGGACACAGGCGGCAGGGAGGGTGTTTGATAAGGATGAGCTGGAATGTCGCAGAGCGTTAAGATGACAATTGTGATAACCATATTCTCTGAATCATTCACTTAAACAAACAAAAAAAACATTATCTATATGTTTAGCATAGAATAGACAGCTGTCTAAGGTGACCCCCAGGTATTTGAAATGTAGTATTTGTTCAAGAGGGACTCCAAGACAGTTTCTGATGGTAAGTGTATGGGATTTCTGCTTGTTTCGGGTGCTGCTGAACATCATTACTTTGGTTTTCTTGTAGTTGAGGATCAGTTTATGTTTAGAGAACCAGTCCTCCACTTCCGCAAACCCACTCTGAAGGTGAAGTTCCAGTTGCTTGGGGTCGTGGCTGCTGGAGTAGATGACTGCATCATCTGCATGGAGGAGGATCCTTTGATGGCAGAAATGAGGAAGGTTATTAAGGAAGATGCTGAAAAGGAGTGGCCCCAGGATTGAGCCCTGTGGCACTCCAGAGCAGACAGGTAGTCGGTCAGATACGACGGTTATTTTCACACGTTGAGAGCGGTCTTCAAGATAGCTTTTGAACCAAAGATCACTTGACTAAAGTCTCATTCCTTCAACTTATAGAGTTAGCGGGGATGGGGGGCTCTGTAATTACCTAATAACCACAGACCTTGTCATGTGTTATTGGCTACTTATTTATACTATAAAAACTGTGACATACCAACTGCTACTTCAGATAGTGGTACCCTGTCAAAACACTATGTACAACAATAAAGGTCATGTTAGCTCACCTCACACAGTACCAATATGTACAATCAGAGCTGTCTGTCTTAAACTGTACATTGTTCAGAATGAGGCCATTTCAAAATATAGTGCTCAAAGCACCACTGATCACTAGTTACTTAACCTACCTTTGCTAATAACATCATATTCTATGCAGTTACAGTATTATTCACAGCTAATTGTTTGTCACATACAGCCTTACATATTACCTTTCTTTGTTGTTATTTCAATATTTCTTATGGTGAACAGGTGTTCCATTGCAAAACAATAAGATTCTTTGGATGTCGAAGTTTGGTGCAACAATACGGTATTGATGTGTTTTTGTGTGTTACATTACATGACAGAAGCACCGCTGGTGATGGTATCCTCTCGCAACCTTCCAGCCTGTCCCCCCGCATCCTTGCTGTGTTAGCATTACACAAGCTGTAGTCAATAAGTCATTATGGCCATTTCCACTAGTAACCACTGCAAGTCCTGCTCCATCATGCAGCTGCCTATTGCTTTGAGTGTGCAGAATGGTGTGTTTCCAGCATAGCATTAAAGTGATTTTCCAACATTCTTTTTTTTTCATTAGTAGTTTCTACAGTTTTATTCCCTTTTTCCTCCCTGGACGCCGGCCGACGTGTGTGTGTGTGTGTGTGTGTGTGTGTGTGTGTGTGCATGGAGGCGCACATGCATGCTATGAACCAGCTTGGCCCTTTTTGCCCTACTGCTGGCAATCGCCACTGCCCCCTTCCACCTACACTTCCCATCAGACCTCCACCCAATGGGAGCAGAACTATGGGGGGGCAGACAACCACCCTGGGAGTGCAATCTCACCCCCCCACCAGCTCCCCGATGATCCGAGGTCATTCATGAACCCAGGTCACTGGCATGGTGCAAGGTAAGGCGTCCAGCACCTCAGCCCTCAGCACCACTGGGATGGCATTTTCCGACATTCTTCACATCAGCAACCACTAACATATTTTGGTAGCTGATGTCAGCAGTAGTGATCCCAGCTGCTTTTAATAATTTTATTTTAAGTCCTTATGTTTGTAGAAGGGATTGAAATTTGGTCCAACCAATTACTTCTACTTCCCGATAGCGCTGACACCCCCACCCCTCCACACTCAGGCACATAATGATGTGTGACCAGGGAGAGCATGGGGGTGCACCTCATTGAAATGAATGGGGCTCCTTTTCATTGCCTTTTTATGCATAAAAATGGCCAGTTGAAGATTAAAGAAGGCCACCACCAATCTTAGAGTCCCAGGGATTGGGCGCCGTATCAATAAACACGCCTTGCCTTCATTAATTGCCAACTGGCCATTCTTATGCATAAAAATGGCATTGAAATGGAGCTCTATTCATTTCAATGAGGTGTGCCACTGCACTCTCCCTGGTCACACGTCACTATGTGCCTGAGTGTGTGGCGGGGTGTCAGTACTGTAAGGAAGTGGAAGGGATTGTCTGGCCACCTTGTAGGGCCAAATTATGATCCCTTCCACAAACACAAGGACTTCAAATAAAATTATTAAAAGTAGCTGGGATGTGACCTGGTGGCACAGGGGATGAGGCATGGGACGCCTTAACTCTCATGATGCCAGTGACTCATGTTTGGGAGCGAGCATGGGTTGTCGGAGGTCAGCACGGGTGGGGGGGTGCGTTGCGGGATGAGCTGCCAACAGGCAGATCTCCTCTCTGGGGAGGGGACCTGAGGTTCCCTTAGCAACTGGCTGCTTTGCAGTGGAGGCCAGGGGCAGTGCAGCCAAGGGAGTCAGGGGCACTAGGCCAATGGGGTGGGAGGAAGGGGTCATTAGTGGAGCAAAAGGGGCATGCGCACCTCCATGTACATGTGCCTCTCTGTCTGGGACTCCGGGTGACAAGGGTAGAAAACCAGGAAAAAGGTCGGGGCTGTGGCAAGATGATGTCTCCAGGCCAGCTCCAGGGGGTCCACCCAGACATGCAGTGTTACAAGCTCCCAAACAACCCCCGGAGTCCGGTAGGTTGGCAGATAGCAGCTGCGGCCCACCGAGGAGAACTAAAAACACCTATATGGGGAAAAAAAAGTAGCTGGGATGACTATCACCAACATCAGCTGCAATAATGTGTGAGTAGGGGGAAATCTTGGAAAATCACTTCAAACATTGTCAAATCTTTAGTATTTAAGAGTTACAGTATCTTGAAGTTTGCTACCACAATACAGTAATTATATGGTTATGCATGTTGCATAACATATCACAAACAGCACTGGTGATAGTATCCTCCTCACAGCCTTGAAACCTTTACCCATTGCATCCTCCCTGTGGTTGAAATATGCACCATTCATTAATGAATTCACTTATAGCATGTCCCGTAATATCCACTGAAGGTCATGCTCTTTCATGCAAGTGGTTGTCGCTGTAGTTCCAATATGCTTACTACTTTCAGCGTGTCACTTGAATATGATCAATTATTGTTAAATCTTTAGCATTGAATTACCTTTGCCCTGTGTACTTAAGTCCAATACATAGCTTAATGTAATATTTATTTGCTAATACTGCTTGCTGTTCACAGCTCAACCCACCTATCCACTGGAAGGAATGAGAATTACAGATATATGGAAACTAACACTGTATTTGTTTACATTTTTTTTGTATCCCTCACAGAACATTCAATGCCAGCCTTTAGCAGTGAGCAGGAATGCCATCTGACACAGCAGGTCAACTCTAGCTGGGTCCCTCTCAGCAGTGCATGATGCCAAGCAGGAGTTGGCTGTCAGTGTGCACTATGAGGGACTCGAGCACAGGACATATGAGCACTGTGTGTTTTCAACGGCAGCAAAGTGGTCCTAAATAGAAATGTGAGAGACCTTAATGAAAACTTCAAGGACCACTTTGTTACTGCTGAGACCTCACAGGACTTGCAGCGTCAGATGCTGGAGGAAATGTGTGAGACTAAGCAGCTCCTGCAACAGAGGGCAGACCAGGCCTTCTATGTCTGCGTAAACGTGCAGTGTCCTCTGCAAGACCCAGCTCCTCAAGAAAAGCTCCCAGCTGTCTTCAGCAAAGACAAGGACCTCTGAACCACCAGTTCCTCACCTCTGGACACTGCCAGTGCAGCAGTTTCCATTTCTGAGGGCCCCTGCAGCAAGATACTCACACAGGACCAGGGCAAGTGCCTCCTGATCAGCAAAGAACACTGAACAGTGTAACATTTTTGTTGTGAAAGAATGCATGGGCTTTTTTTTTTACTTTTACCTTCTCCATGAATTTTTATTGTTGTTTTGTGCTGAAAAAAATGGAGATTGAAATAGATTACGACATAAAACATGGACTTTTTTTGTTTCACAAAGAGACTTAGTTTTTTTTGTTTGTAAGCAAACTCTGTTAATTTATTTTAAATATTTTTATCAAATAATGTATATTTGACATTTTTATTACTTTACATAAAATTTTATTTTTTACATTAACTTTACTGTTTCTGTGTTTTTATTTCTAAAATATATATTACATTGTAAGTAAGAGATCCATGTGGCTGCAGAAGTGCATGGCCCATGCAATGCCCTCCAGACTCTGCATCAAGTTAGTGGATAGATCTAGCTAGAGATGCAGACATACGTGGCCATCCGGGTCCTCCATCAAGTCAGTGGAACACTCTAGCTTCGGAAGCACAGTACTCTACAGGTCCTGTGATTCTATGCAGCTACAGATGGAGATGCACAATTCCCTCTGGGCCAAATGCCATCTTACTTCATATAAAGACATGAATTGTCCTCCATGCCCGTTGGCAAGTGAGTTGGTTGCTACAGATGCACACAAGTGAGTGGGTCAGTCTAATTAGAGATGCAGACAGGACTGCCCCTCTGGTCCCTGCGTCATGCCAGGGGTCCATCTGGCAGCAGAAGTGCAAGGCCCTTTGGGCCCTACACTTCTGTGCAGTTATAGATGCAGACACGCAAGGTGCTACAACCCTGCATCATGAGTTACCTCTCTCCATGGGAAACTACAGGTAACTCTGGGCCCTACACAACTACGCATCTACAAATACAGACAGTAAGTGAGTCCAGAAAGAACTCACTAAAGAAGAAGGTTGGCTCACAGAAGAAGGTGGTGGGACTTCGTAGCACCAGTATAGTTATGGTTGAGTAAGGTGTTTAATGTTAAACACAAATTTTTGTACCTTAATAACTATGGTGGTGAACTGACAAAATATCCCAATATTTTGAACACGCGATCTGTCTGGCGGGATCTCGAGATGTAAAAGGTTTTGTGATGGCATCTTGCGCACTTTATGAGATACAGAATGTCGATTTTCAATTAAATTCCATTTCTATTCCTACATTTAACACAGGTTTTTTGCTCTCACGTACAGCCTAGATGGTACAGAATTTTTTCATGAAACTTTTAGGGTAGAAGTGGCCTGTGCTGAGATAGTGCCTTTCGAATGTTTTGTGAAAAAATAACAGTTCCAGAGTTATAAGGATTTTAAGTTTTTTTTTTCTGAGCATGCTCAGTAGGGTTTTTGGCAAACCTATGATAAGAATGATAAAAAAAACATTGATTGCGAGGGTTTATTGATCACAGAATTGGAGATTTAGTGATTGTGAGAAAAAATATTGATCGTGACAGCTACCACTTTTTTTTTTACAACTAAAAAATGTGGAAAATACCTGAAAGTGATGTATTTTCAAAAAAACAAACACCTGAACCTAGGTAAATGAGACCTGTTTTGTTAGATTCTGGTGTTAGCTTTTTTGAAAATATGCACAGAAGTTAGTTTTCTGGGCAACTGAAAATCCTGGGTGCCCAGGTTGGAGAGAGGAGCTTTTCACCTGCATTCTCTGTATGAGAACAGTGGGGCATTTTTGGCTTGTGAAGCCACAGCTGGAGTCATGCTGCCATCTTCAGTTGGAGCAGGGAGACGGAGATCCCCTGATCTCTCTCTCTCTTATTTACTTGTCTGTCCATCATACCTATCTATCTGTCTGTCTATCGGTCTATCTATCTGTCTGTCTGTTTATCTATCTATCTAAAGTGGACCGGGTGTCTACCCCAAGTACCACTACTTTCTACTCCCCTCCACTCCAGGTTGCCCGGTGCCCCTGCACACCTCGGTACTGCTCCTTTTATCCCTATCCTTCCCCTCCAGGTTGCCCCACCAAAAAGAAATAGGTGGTTGCATCAGGGTGCCCACCTCTGGTGCCACTAAAGATCATCTTGACACTGGGGTGCCCAATCCCCAGTGTTGGCTTGGGTCCCTGCTATAAATAAAAAAAACTGATCCTCACTGAGCTTTTTCTTTTGTCTTTTAAACTTGTAAAAAAAGAAAACAGTCCATCCCCAATCAGATCCTTCCAAACCCCCACCCACCCCACCTGCCCCCAATCATTACCCACCATCCCACATATCCCACACATCCTCACTCACCTTAAACTGCCCCACACCATAGATCCACTCTCTGAAAAGACATCTAGCTGCTGGAACTCATGACAGTGATGTGAGAAAAATGGTTATTTTGGTATTTCAATGGGGTTTGAACTTTTACTCATAACTTTATCATTTTTTTATATATTTACACCAGATTTTCAACATTGCCTTTTTGGAACCCCACCTCATGGTCCATCCTGAAAGGTGATTTTGCAGTCACTGTGCAAAATCACCTTTTGGGAGGGATTTGAAAAGTTTCACCTACTGGGTTCATGAGGTGGTGTCATAAGACAGCTACATGGAAAATGTAGTGTCAAAATATGGTAAAATGACAAAATTATAAGTGTACATTGAAATATTTCAACGTTAACTCATAACTTTACTAATTTTCAATATTTTGACTGCAAACTTTCAGCACAGACATTTTTTCATACCACCTGATAAATGTAATAAGTTTTTTTTTTTTTTTAAATCCTGGATGAGATGTGCTTTTATACTTGATGTGTGAAATGACATTTTGGCCAATCTACTATAAATCCACGTCATGTTTATAAGGGGGAGTAAAAAAATGACTATCTTGAACATTTGGGGACAAAATTAAAAAAAACCAAAACATAATTATTAACAAAATTGTCTGTAGTGCCAGGGTATTCATCCCAGCTGGTAGTGCTTTGTGACCCTGTGCTGGTGAGCTGAGTTTGGAGGTGAGCTCAGTGAGCAGCTAGATGGGTGAGGCTAGGAGGATGGTGCTGTTTTGTTACACCACCCTTCAGCCCGGGAAGGGATGGTGCAGGGTTGCCATCATAGGCCCAAGTACCGTACAGTGATGAGAACTCTGGGGGTCTGTGCTTGTGCAGCCACAAATACTCATGCGCATAGCATGCATACAAACACAGGTGTGGCCTTATGGAACCTGTGCTTATGCAGCCACAGATACACATCCACGATGGTAGCACATCAGTTTGTGTCATCTGTAAACCGTTGTGTGTTGTTTGTGTTACTTAATGATAGCTGTCGTGGTTGCGTGTGTGGTCTTGTCCTTTTGCTGCTTTGGGGGTTGGGGAGTTAGGGTTGGAAACTCTAATGCCACATATCCTTACTTTTGTGGTACTAAGTTGGATCCTAACTGGTGCATTAATGCAGTTTTTTGCAAAGAATATCTACAGGTATATCTATATAGCTATATATATTAAACCTTAGGAAAAAAATCTTTGATTGGACCTGAACCATTCTACAGTGGATTAGAGCCAGACAACAGTTCATTAGAAATGGCATATAGTTTTTTTCAACTATTGCCTGTTCTAATCCTTGTAACTCGGGTAAGGTTTAATAAAACAGATATTGACCAGAGTTGTCAGGACATAATGGGAAACTAAAGACCCCTCGAGATGAATTACTACCTTCCAGCAATCATATTACCCTCAGCCTTTGGCTTCAGGCAACATAACTATTGTCAGGCAATAGTTCATCACACAGGGTCAATATTTTCCCTCATCTCTGGTCAATATTTGTATATATTGTACTCTCTATTTTTACCTCTTCACCCAATGGGTGAGACTGTTCTTCAGCCTGTCCATAAGCCTTTGATCCCAACTGTAGTGGGGCAGTCACCACTACTCCCCAGGCAACCACTGCCTGCACCCTAATGTACTGTCCCAGACTTAGCCCCAGGAGTGGAGCCAGCTGGCACTAGAAGTAAAGCTAGACAGAACTTTACTAACCAAAGAGGAGGGGCAAGGGATTCCATGGTGTACTGAGGTTTGCCGATCTGGGCTGAGAGTGTTTTTTGAATGTATGGCTTTTGATATGCAAATACGGAATAACTTTTTCCAATTTTGAATTCCCTCCCTGTGCGCAGCAGTTTTGCTTTAGCTAGATGTACTCTGCTTTTACAACTGCTGCAAAGGGTTAAGACTTCCTTGTAAGCACTGCATTTTTTGTTTTGCCACCTAGGGATTCAGTGGTCTGGAAGCCACAACTAGACAGGGAGCCAGTGGTGGTATGGTCCATCTGAGCACCACTGTTGTTTCTAATTGGTTTTAATCCCAATGCCCCACCCCCACTCCACAGGTGCACAGGTTAACTGGTGACCCTTTTATGCAGGCAGACATGAGCAGGGACCAGACCCACTCACCACACTCTACCAGACACTTGCTAGCACAGGACTGGACATGGAATGCCACCTCAACATATTTTTTTTATTTTTTTATTTTAGAACTTTAGACTGGGGAAGACACACTGAGCTAAAACTAATTTCCAGGTGCATCCTGGGAGCACAGGGAGGGTGAGTGATTTACTCAGGGTCATACAATATACAAGTTGTGTTTGTGGGTTTCAAACCCAGGACTGCCAGGTCTGTAAGTTCACAGCTTGATTATTTAACTCTCTAGGCTATACTGCCTCCCTATATGTCAGTGTACTGTATCCCACCAGTGACAGGATTTCATCTTCCTTTCTGGTGTTGAATATGCCTCCTCACGTGACTCTCTCCCCCATGGTCCGCCAGTGGGCAGTTGCGTAAAGACAGAAGCCATCCTCTGGGGGCAGGAGGTATTTAAGACAGATGCTCAGCACTGCCTCTGTGGGCCCTTGTGTGACAGCTTGTGCTTGGGACTTGAACCCATGTCATTAGCACAGTAAGCCTCACTGCATACTATTAGGCCATTGGGGGTCCCTATATATGTCAGTTTAAATTAGCTGTGATTTATGTGTTTCTTGTACACTGCAAGGCACCATGTAACAAAGGCCTTGATAAATTACCTTTACCAAGGGCCAGATTAAGATTACTGAGGACCCAGGCCTAAAACAAAAATCCAGGACCCCCTATTGGGCCCCTCCCCAGACATGCTATTTACTCCATGCCACAGCACCAGAATTATCCACCCCCCACCCCCATCTGGGGTTCCAGTCAGAACTGCTGTGATTTACTCAGACTTGACTGAGGCGCATGCTTGTGCCACCAGCTCTTCCCCTTCTGGAAGCTGGTGCATAGTTCAGGGAAGGGGAGCAAGGACTATCTGGGGTCTGTACCACAGTACATGTAAGCCAAAAATGGCATGCTGGGAACACAGGATCATCCACTCGGGGGTGCTAAATATAGGCATATCAGGAACCAGGCAGCATCCACTCTGGGTTGGAGCCTCATGGCAGGTTTAGGCCCTTGCTGGCCTAAGCCTTAATCTGGGCTTGACTTTATCATTACCTACAAATATGAATCACTGCTTTAAAGTCTCAAGTGTACAGTGTTGGACAGCTGCAAGGCCTGACTGCACATAAAACTCACTGAGGTGGACTGATGTACTGTTTGCTTGTACTCCCACTCCCCCTGGGTCGCACCTGGAAACAATCTTCAGCTCAGTGGGCCTTTCCCAGTTTTCAATAGATAGAAAACATAGCAAAAAGATCAGGTATTTAAAATATTTATTTCCATTAGTGGTTATGCAGTCATCTATGATATACAGTACAGAAAGCGAAATTTTTAAATTTGCAGAATAAGGTACAATCATAAGTGAAAACTAAGCAGATAAAATGTATATTTATAGTTCAGCTCTGCATTGTAAACATATCCATTTTTTTGGCTCTCCTTTTAAAAAAGACATTTCACAACAATTTTGCGCTGATCACCAGGATACAGCCATATAGCTTGGCAATCCTCACTCTGCAGCCTTAAAAATATGTCTGTGTTACGCCTTGCAACTACTATGCATAGCTATGTGGTGCGAGTCAGTGCAGTAGCATATAAAATAAAAACAGGAGGGCTGGCTGAGCGCCAGGGTAGCAGAACCTTGCGTTTGCTGCCTGGGAGACCCAGGTCCACATGTCGACTCAAGTTTTACAACCCTGGGACTGGTGATTGCCGAATGTATTGTCATGGTGAGGTGCTCGATTCTGGTAGAGAAGGTTGGGGAGGTGAAGACTGTCCAATACTCAAGCAACCCCTGCTGGCCAGCCATTGTCACTGGTTGTGTAGGTCACCACTTCTCCACTGCCCTTAACCCTCAAAGCTGGAGGAAAGGAGGCATGGCATCCCCTGTGAAAAGGGGAAGGGAAGAGCAGAGGACAGAAATGTGGGTCCACTGCTCCGATAAAGAAAAAACACATTATGGAAGCCTACTGCCACCAATGCAACCATGGTAACTCTTTCAATTGAACATTTCTTTTCAATATTGTGCATACTTTTTAATTATTACAAAAAGACTATATTTATATATGTGGACAATGTATTTATGCAGGCTTTACAGGAGTGCCTCTGTTAAACATCACATTTTGCTAATCCACAGCAAGTATAGCTGATATACAGAAGCCATTCTAATTAACATGTTTGTACATAATTTTCTCGAGCAGAGGCATCTCCTTACAACAGATATTTCTCAGTTCCCCTGAACAAAATTTACAAAATCAACACATAAAAAGCGAATCTATTGCAAGTTACATTTCCTTTCTCTACGCGTCCTCATAGGCTCCCTGGTCTTACCAAAAGAAGTGGGCCCATAAAATAATTAAAAAATGTAAAAGTTAAGTTTAAAAACATTTGCTCAGTAAAATTAGGAAGCATCACTAAAGTTTAATTATGCCAAACATTCTTGATAGTTAACTCCAGGAAATGAGTACATTTGGAAAGAAAGCACACACTTTGGTTGCAATGCAATATTTAATTAAAGTGCTGTTCTCTCACCTACCAAGGCAGTTACAGTACAAACTGCATTAAGAACACCATTGGAACCACAGAAACCTTATTAAAGTGTCCTCTGCAGGTTGCTTTTGTTTTTCTGAGTTATGGAGCAGGAACAGTTACAAAAATATGGAAGGGTCTGACGTGGCATTGATACCGTGCATATATAGTAAGTTGTAGTTTGGCTAGGACACTCAGTAGGCAACATACTGCACCACTGAGCTGCTTGGCCAGTGAAAAGGTGCAGGCAACCACATTAACTGGGAGTCCTTAGGCTTCCCACGGCTTGGGCCTGGTTATGACTGGTCTTTCTGAGGGTCAGACTCTCTAAGAGGGCTTGATAGGAAATGAACCATGGATTCTAGGTCACAGGGACACAAATCCTAATGATTCAGCTAAAGGAGAACTCTCCTCTACCCATTGGTTGTAACTGAACTTTGAACCTTCCCATTTTTTCAGCCTCCCATATGTAGAGGACGTGTCTGTTGAAACTCTGCAACACTAATGGATGCTTCTGTCATAGCTTCTCATATTTGGTGAGCACTCCTCAGTCTGCTGAGGACAACATGTAACATGGACACCCCAACGGAATTGTTCTCTATGACAAATGGGACTACGAGAGCACATTGATACTGTAGCTCTACCCCTAAGATTTGCAGCAGTTTGTTTCTAATTCTTAAACCAGATCTGATTATCAGCTGGGGGTCAATGTATTAAAACTCCAAATTTGAGCTATAAGCTGTGGATGCCCGTACAGTATGTATGAACATTCTTACATTAGTCTAAAACATTATTCTTTGAAAGACTTAATCTAGCTGCCTGGTTACACACATACAGATGCCCTGTCATAGCTAGCAGATGATTAATAATATGCTTCATGCAGTGCTTTCTGCTGTCCTACTACTGAGCACAAAAAGCTGGAAACACATATGCAGTCCTAATGTGGCTTTGTATCTAACTTGGTAAAAGCAGGGAATAGTTTTATGTACAAAAGAATGGGATGCACTGCGTCAAAACTGCTCTCTGGTTGAGAAGCATGAATCTTCATGTGCTCTGCACCAGTTTCATTTCCATAGCATTGCCGCATGCATTAACCTTCTAGATGTATGTCATACCTCACTCTCCAGCACCTTTGTGACATCCTGAATACACATAGCTGAATGACATTTCCCCCAGCCAGCACCTGCAATTATAGTTGGTCACTGGCATTTCAACACAAAAGCACACCTCCCCACACACATATTTCAGTAAAATGGAACATGGGAATAAAGCCAAGATACAAATTAATTCAATTTACTGGATGCCTTTTATCTTAGCAGCCACTCTCATAGTCCTACTCCCATGGAGGTCTCATTTAAGTTTTGACTGTTAGTATATATTAGGACATGCCTTTACAAAAAGGTTGCAGTGTACTGCAACCAGCAATTGTTTTCTTCCAGTAAGAATAAACTGATTAATGTCTGCTAAAACAGAAATAAAATTATGCTTACAAAATTGAAAAAATTATGGTGCATGCACCTACCTACATGTTGTATTCCCCAGATCTCTCTGTCTAAATGTAACATCTGACTTTTAGTTCAAAATAGCTAACATCTTACAATACAAATTGTAAGGGAGGTTTTCTCTAGGAAGGAATACACCAATCTAGTCTTGTATGATTAGATTAAATGTTGTGATTTCCCCTCCTTCACCCAAGGCTAGGGGGAGTCCCCCCCCCCCGACCTCCTAGATGGCCAAGCCTTGAGACCCACCTCCGGAAAGATTAGGGGGTTTGGACCTGGGGGTCAAGGATGGTGGGGGAGGCTGGGTGGGAAAGGAGATTAAAAAATCTGGGAAGAAAGAGAAGCAGGGTTTAAAGAGAGTCACAGCTCTGTTACCCCTCTCTTTCTTCTCTGGATTTGTTATAAAACCACGTTCATAAAAGAAGGGCACGAGGGTAGGGTAGGAAACCATTTGTTCCACTACAAGGGATTGCACATAGGGAGGAATTTATCTAGTTTTCCCAATAAGAAGTGTTTTCTTTTTTTTTATTTTGTCTCCCCTGAAGGGCTTACGCTAAACAGGGCATAACTATCACAATCACTGTAAACATGTAGCAGCTTGGGAGTCAGTAGGAAGGTAATGGTGATAAAAGAGGAGGAGTGACCTGCACCCGATCTGTACAGGTCCTCCAAGGTCAGCATGGGGGGGGTCCATGCTGGAAGGCCCACACCAGGTCCAGATGGGTCTCGGCACCCCACTATTGAGCTAGTCACTCAAGAAGGAACATTGTGCCACATGGGGTGAGCAGCCCACCTATCAGCCCAATGACAGGCCCCACCTGGAAGATAAGTCTTCCACTGTTTAGCAAGGTCCCTGGGAAGTGTTCAGCCTGAGACAGGGGGTTGGTCCATCCACTGGGGAAAGCCCCCTCAGATGGGGAGGAGGCTTAAGCGGTAGGCTGGGGACAAGACTCCTAGCTGTGCATGTCATGCTTGAATGGTATGCCATGAAATGTCCAGCAGAGCATGCAGTGTCTTTTGTTTCAGGGGAGGGGGGAGGAAGTGGGGTCTTTCAATACAGTAGATTTACAGGAGTCTCTGACACAAACAACATCCCTACAGCTGGTTAAACTTTTAAACATTCTTGTTACAATCTAGCCAAAGAATACAGACTCAGTTCTGATTGTCTTGTAGATAGCTCTGGTCTCTGATCCTTCTGTATCTACAATAATGTTTCTGTTCTAACACTTTCTTCTTATATCCTTCCTTTGATTTAGCAATCAACCAGCAAGCACTCTTGACATTAGTGTTGTGTATACTAACTTTCACTGAGTAATGGATCATCTATAGGTACACATGTTATGTTGGTCTTAGCATTCTGGTACTATAATATGCAGAGGCAAATCTTACCATATATTCTTCCCATCTGCCTTTGAGTGGGTTTCAGCTGGCACGTTTTTCATTACAGAGTATCATCCTGAAATGTCAGAACAATTATCTGGACAACAGAGCTTTTTTCTTTCCGTGCCAAACTGATTTCCCTGTATGCTAAAACTAAAATAAACACACCATTTTTACAGGATATTGGATTAGGTATTTTCAAAAATGAATACACTGTGTGTGTTTCCTCTTGTGCTCGTTGGCCTATGAGACACTCTGCGAATATATAAACATAGTTTTTGTCCAATCAGAATCCATAGTATATTACATGTAAATCACCTCCGACTAATCACTGTCATCCTTGTCAACCAAAACAGCTTCATGCTCTTCTGTCACTTCAAGCAATCTGTGCATCTCTTGGTTTTCCATATCTATAAGCTCTTCACCTTCTTCATCATCATCAACTCCGCCAACTTCTACTAGCTCAGTAGCTTTCACTTCAATTTCTCCTTCCCTTATCTTCTTGACATGGAAGGTAAAAGGCGGCACCTTGTAGACTGCAACCTTGGACCTTGCATACACTTTATGATCTGGTGTGAATGACTTCTTCAGCTTATCTTTTGACGTCTTCATCTTCTCCTTTCTCTCTGCTGTCACTATCTTGGTACCCAACTTAGTCATCTTCTTTTCTATGTTGTGCTTTGTCTTCTCCAAATTGTGTTTGGTTTTTTCAAGGTTCTCCTTGGTTTTTTGTTTGGTCTTCTCAAGGTTGTCCTTGGTCTTTTGCTTGGTCTTGTCCATTTTTTCCTTGGAGAAGGCTTTCTTGAAATCATCAACCCGTTTCATACTGCTTCTCTTAATGCGTTCAGCTCTCGACTCCTCAATAATTTCCTCAATTTCCACTTCCTCATCAGAGGACAGCTGAATGTGTTCCTCTTCAGCAAGTTCCTCACTCACATGTACTGCACCTTCTTGCTCTGGCTTTTCAGTTTCTTTTAGGGACTTGGAAATACTCAACCTAGAAGGAAGTTTAACATCATCCTGCAAAACACAAAGAATAAAATATGACAAAGATTTACAGCTTAATTCTTAGCAATGGGTCTCTTTTACATCGTGTCTTTAATATTTGATGCAGCAGCAGTATTTGTTAGCCAGCAAATAATTTCAACATATAGATTTTTTTGCAAATAAATATTTTTTCTGACACCCTTATATTTGTCATCAGTATACTGTCAGTCCCTAAAGATAGTGTTAAAACAGCATTTATAAGTAATTTTATAATTAATGACTCATGCCATTAAAGGAAAACTGTCATAATTTCAAATTCTACCCCCCTCCCATATCTCTATCCGATTAGGCTTTTCACAATAGAAACATGTTTTTTTATGAGTTTTAACTTACTTTATTTTTTTGTTGCAAAGTCTGGGAGTCAGTAACATGGTGGATGCTGCGCGGTTTCATTTCAGGTGAAAGTGCGGTGCTGCACTGCTCGCTTCAATACACTTTTATTGAAGTGAGTGGTGCGGCACTGCAGTGTCATATGAAATTAAAGTGTGCGGCATCTGCCATGTTGCCAACCCCCGGACTTTGCAACAAAAAAAAGTAAGTTAAAACCCGTCAAGAAAATATGTTTCTATTTCGAAAAGCCTAATCGGGGGTAGAGATTTAGGAGGGGAAGGGAATTTAAAATGATGACAGTTTTCCTTTAAAGATGGACACTACTTGAAATTTTAAAAAATCTCTCCCACTTAGGTTACCTGTTGAATGTACATGCTGGATTTATACTTCGGATGCTTTAGGATTCGGTTACCATTTCAAATGATAAACAGTACAGCATCATGCCAAGCTATTTAATTTCCTCATGGCAGGTGTGGCACAGAAGCAAAAACTCTTAACAAATGTCAAAATAATATTTTTCAGTTCAGGAATGAAAGAAAATGAAAAGTGAATTACATATTCTGACATTTTTGCTAGAAATATGTAATTGCTGACAAGGGTGACATGATAACTATTAAATACCGCCTGCTTTAAAATTTTAGGGGAACTCTGTTGTGAAAAGTGACATGCTGATAACACTGAAAATGTAAAGTATATTCAAAAGCCAGTGTTAGGTGGTATAGACACATTTCACCATAATGGCTTATTGATGCATCTTAGTATAAATCATATCTGGGCAAGTAGTGGAATGCCAGTAATAGGTCATTCTAAACAAGTGCTTATCTTGCCTGAAATGAAAAACTGCTTCAAGCAGCAGTGCAATGAAAATGTGCAAAAAAAAACAAACAGACAAAAAATTATCCTACTTTTTTTTTCACTATAAAAGATTTTAGAAATCTTCCAGTATTATCTGGTAGTAAAATTTCCTAGTTCTGCTAAGATTTGACTATTTAATAAATATTGTAATTTCGTCCCCCCCCTCCCAAAAATAAACAACAACCATGAAATTTGACTTAGAGATACCATTTTAAACATGGTAAGAGTTAGGATCGAGAAAGTAAAAAAAAACAACTCATGATGCACAGCACAAGAGGTACACAGAAAACAAGATTTGACAGGCATGCTAATATTTTTATTAACTGTAGCTGAAACTAGCTTTTGGAAAAACATTCATTTTTTTTGCACTGCCACTTTAATAAAAAATTTACCCTACCTTTTTTTTCACCATAAAAGATTCTAGGCATCTTCCAGTATTATTTGGTGGAAAGATTTTCTAGTTTCACCAAAATCGGAGTATTTTAATAATGTTTTAATTTAGTTCCCCCTGCCAAAAAAGATAGCCACCACATTTGGCTTAGAAATATCATTGCAGACATGGAAAGGGTTAGGATCGAAAAAGTAAAAAAAAACAAAAAAACCTCGGTGGTGGTATAAGAGGGACCTAAAAAAAGATGTGACAGGTATGTTAATACTTATTGGCCCAGATATTCAAAACTTTGCCCCACGGCTAAATTAGCACTGCCCGGTGGGCAAACTTAGCCCAGACCAAAAAGCAAGCTATATTCAAAAGGAATAGCCTGGGACGAATAGCCTCTGAATATAGCATGGGAATGAGGTCGGGCAAACTGGGCTGGGAATGCAGGGCAAACATAGCCCTGTAATAAGACAGCTCTTAATATAGCAATCAGGAAGTGCAGATCACAACAGCAACTCAGTGCACAGCGACGTGAAGGTAGGTAGAGGTGACCTACGTGGCCAATGTGTGTGTGCCAGCAAATGCATGAACCCAGTACAGCTGCAGGGAGCAGCGCATGTGAAAGTACAGTGTGCAAAACTGTACAACAGTCCCCGAACCATTTGCATGGCGCTAATGTGTTTGCGCGGGTTTAGCGTGGAACTAAGCCATTTGCCCGGTGCAAACACATTTGCCCGGTGCTAAACTTTGCCATATTCAAAAGTGATATGCAAATGAGCCTACTTCGGTAGTCCCTGGGCAAACATCCACATTATGCCCTAATTTGCATGCAGTTTGCCCAGCGTTACTGCAGGGTCCCATAGCGCCACCTGTAGGTCAGTCTGGCAGCACAGGGGGTGGCCGGGTCCACCCACAGTGCCACCTGTAGATCAGTCTGGCAGTGCAAGATAACAGCTGCAGGCTACCTGTATATAGTACAGCATAGCATATTGCACCCCAGTGGACAACACAGCATAGACACAGGTGGTGGTGCTGCATGCACCTGTCACACTGTAGGTCATGCTACAGTGCACAGCAGACACTACAGTAGCAAGGGGGCCAGTAGTGTGAGGGACACAGCAATGCCTATGGTATGTAGGGCAGTGATGATCACTGCACTGTACACAGTGACAGGCCCAACGTGCAGGTGATTACTGACTGTTATGCTGTTGTGTGATCCATAGATGCTGCATCTCTGGCATGGGATGCTCACAGTGACATACACAAGGCCGGCTGTGTGTGCTGTGGCATTTGTACAGTTGTGCGGTATGTGTCGGGGGCACATATGATCTGACAGGCACACTGGTGTTGGGGTATTCCCAATAAGAAAACCAGGAGGGGATCCTCTGGACTGACCTGCTGCTCCAGCCATTCTGAATCTCTCTTTAAATGGCATACTGTGGACTAGTCGAGTGCCACTGATAACGGACTCTCTAAATATTAATAAAAATGCCCGACTGACTTTGCACTTCGATAAAATATAAAACAAACACTAAATTTCTGACTATTCGGCCAAAATATCACTAAAATACTATTTTTAAAACTGCTAAATTATTATTTTTAATGAGTGGGAGAGTTTTCTCTCAGTCTGCCATCTCTTCCTAGCGCCAGCGCGTGACCTCCTCCTTTAAGGTGTTTGAATGTTTCAATCATATCACCTCTCTCCCTCCCTTGCTCTAGGGTATACATATTGAGCTCCGTTAATCTGTTCTCATATGTTTTCTGATGCAGTCCCTACACCATTTTAGTTGCCCTTCTCTGGACTACCTCAATTTGGTTAATGTCCTTGTGAAGGTGTGGCCTCCAGTACTGCACGCAGCACTCCAGATAGGGCCTAACCAGTGTCTTGTAAAGAGGGATTATTACCTCCCTCTTGTGACTTGTGATACCCCTACTAATACACCCTAACATCCCCCTAACCTTACCTACTGCTTTAGTGGTCTACTGAGGTAAGACTGACTGGTCTGTAGTTCCCTGCCTCCTCCCTGCTACCACTCTTGTGGAGCGGGATCACACGAGCCCTTCTCCAGTCTTCTGGGACCTCTCCTGTGCTCAGAGACTCACTAAACAGTTCTGATAATGGCTCTGCTAGTTCCACCCTTAGTTCCTTTAGTACCCTGGGATGTATGCCATCAGGTCCCATTGCCTTGTCCACCCTGAGCTTATTGAGCTCTTGTAGGACCCTTTCTTTTGTGAAGGGACTAGTGGTCACCTCCCTCCCCCCTGTGTCCATGGTGCTGAGCTGTGGGCCCTGCCCTACCTTCTCTTCAGTAAATACTGAGCAGAAGTATCTATTTAGGATAGATGCTTTTACATGGTCCTCCTCCTCACACGCCCCCTTATGTCCTTCGATCTTAGCAATACCCCGTCTGGACTTTCTCCTTTCACTACAAACAATACAACATCGTAAGATTATGCAACAGTTGGAACACAAGGTATTGTACAATGAACAGTAGTGGAACATTGAGAAAATTACAATACATGTCCAAAATCATACAAAAGAACATTTAAACATACAAAACAGTAAGAATGCAACAGAACCATTATAGTGCATGAGTGTATCAGGAGCAGGCTCGAGGTAGTAAGCAAGTGCTGTTGGAGTAAAAAGGACGGGGTACGTTGTGCACATGGGTGAACCAGAAAGGCAGGTGAAGAAGAGAGGGGAGAGGCAAGAACTGAATATGAGGAGAAGGGTACTATTTCTGATTCCCCTTCCAGGATGTTGAGAGACCCTTGCCCGGGGAGGCAGAAACTGGGATAGGTATTAAGGAGAGTTAAAGCAGGAAACAGCTGAGGGAGACGAACCATGAGGGCAGGAGGTAAGGAGTAGTTGGAGCAGGAGTGTCGTATTTCGCAGGGGGGGGGATTCCAGATTTTAGGGAAGCGATGGGCGAAACCAGTCTGGCCAATAAGGGTGGAGTGGCAAGGGACCGTCAAGGTGTGGGCGTCATTGGATCTGAGAGAGTGGATGGGGGAAGGTGGAGTGGAGAGAGAGGATGAGAGATAGTAGGGGAGCACTCCAAACCAGAATTTGGAGGTTAGTTATATATAGGCACTAGAAAGCATTGAGAGAAGAGTAACAAAAATATTAGCTGGTAAGGAGGAGGATTTAAGTTTTGAGGACAGACTACCTGGTTTTGGGTGTTAATAATGAGAAAAAAAAGATTAGGTGACGATATAAAGATAAAGAAGCGCAGCACAAAAGCACTGAGGCAAGCGTTGCCCAAAAATGGCATTAAGAATCATACATGCCATGATAGTGCAGAGCATCATGGGATGTGTAGTTACATGCGGATCTGTATGTACATCCCCTGATGCTTTGCATTATTGGGGTATGTGTGATTTTGTACTTCTTAGGTGAAGACATAACACGTCTCCGTGAAGGAACTGGTAGGAATAATGCCATCTAATAACACAAAGCTAATAAGGACAGACCTGGAAGACATCAGTTGGTAATTCAGGGAAAAAGATTCAAAAACAAATATTTCCAAAGAATACAAAAGAAACACATTGCTCCAGGCTCAGACCAGTGTTAATGTGCATAGTACAGAGCAGGGGTGTACTCTTTGGGGGGAACCAAATTGACAGAGGCAAGGGGCATGCCTCTAATTAAACAGAACTATTGTTTGTTCTTATGATTCCTGATGTCCCCTCCCCTCATGATGTACCTAGAAACAAGCTGTCCTCAGCTCAGTGTACCCTCCTGTCTGAATACTGTAATAAATAAGTTATATTCCTGGCATTCTGTCCCCATTATATAACACTGGCCTCACATCAGCTGGAAGCACCAGCACTGAAGAAGGATTATAGTCAGAAGGCGAGCCAAAGTCATGTTCTTTCCAACTTTAGTTTCCAAATGTCAGTCAGAAACAAAACAGCTGCATAATATGGGTCTGCTAGTTTTTTTAATTCATCATTCCTAACAGACATATTTCTGAATAATTTCTTTTCCACATAAACAAATGTTGGGCCCCATGCACAAATGTGTGGAGTGCCTACGTGCCGTGTATCTGTGGTGTGTAGCCACCCTGCACCCACTGTGTGGGATGCACCAAAGTAGCATGCATACCATATGTACTCAATCCCCCAGCCGTGCAGACAGCAACATACCACAGGCTGGTGGAAGGCATAATGGGGGCATGCCTACACTATGCGCCATTCACAAAGGCATGTAATGCAACTTGCAGAGGAGGGCGTAGTAGGGTGCAGGTTATGTTGGGGTGGACCCTGCCATAGTCACAGTACATGCCCTGCCCTGCTGACACAGGACCCCCAGCCAGCCCCAGCAGCAGACTGGTAGCCCCCCAAATGTACCCAGACCCCTATCCCATACTCATAGGGCATCCCCCTCCTGTTCTGTCCCTGTAGCTGCACGGAGCCCCCCAACAGCCACACATGGCAGCCCTGCTCCTGCTGGTGCATGGCAGACTCCCACCCCAACAGACTGCCTGGCCCTTAGTGCATGGCAGACCCTCCCCTGACACTGGACTCACTGTCCCCTACCCGGAACTTCATATACCCCCCCCTTCCCCCACACACTAGTTGTCCCCATCCCCGGTGCAATACAGGACATCCCTCCGGCAAACACAGAGGAGTTATCCCCGGGACCCACCAGGTAACGGGCTACTGTAGTCCAGTATGCCTTTTCTGGTGCAACCCATGCCATCTTGGGACTGTACTAGTTATCCCTGGTGTGAACACCCCCGAACCCGGACTCCCAGCAACTTCACTGGTAGACAGTGACTCCCCCCACTCCAAGTGGCACAGATATCCCCTCGCCCCTGTCCCCATACCAGCACAGCAGTACCATGGCTAGGGATGGCCAGCGGCACAGCCCTCCTCACACCTCCTCAGCCACCGGCCATCCAACCGATGCAGGGAGCATGCCACTATAAATAGGCAGCGTGCTCCCAGCATCAGTTGGATGGCCAGCGGGTGAGGAGGTGTGCAGAGGATTGTGCTGCTGGCTGTCTGGAACCACGGTAATGAAGGCCCAGTATGGGTTGGGGTTGGTGATGGTTGGTGCCATGGGTGGGTGGGGGGTCCACTGGCCAGCCACCACTGCTATTGCTTGGGTATTGGGTTGGGGTTGGGTTTGTGGACTGGGCCATGCGGGGGGTGGGCATTCTCCACTGCATTGGGATGGAATCAGTACCAAAGACTTGTTGACGGGATGGGCTTACATGTGATGGGGGTATGTTGCCACTATGGGGATGGGGACAGATGTGTTGGTGTGGGGTCTGCTTATGGCATATGGGGACAGGGCACAAGTGTGAGGGGGTGAGGGTCTGCTTCTGCACTACTGGGAATGGGTAGCCATGTGTTGGGGAGGGGGGTACTGTTCAGTAACAGCGTTGGGGTAGCCGTTGGTTGGGTGGTGGGTCAGTGGTGTGACAGTGGCTGTGGCACCACAGGGGCATGGCCAGGGTGACCTTGGCTGTTGGGGCATTGCTGTGTTGGTCCGGATGCCTGTGCATGGCTCTATTCATGCACCTGGACCCACGCCCTACCACATATGTGATCCACTTGGAACCCAGGACGGGCATCTGATAGGATGCCAGACTGGGTCCGCTACTCCGCCCCTGGCCTCCCTGTGTGGACCTGCACATTGGGGAGGGGATGACAGGTGGCAGCCGTTCGTGAATACTGGCTTGTGTGCACCTGTCCGCGGGTGCAGAGCTGCGCAGGCGGTGTACGTGCCTTAGGTGCATACTTTCCATCCATTAGTGCATAGGGCCCATTGTCAGAAGTATAACTTCTTTCAGTGTCAGGCTAAGACACCTACAGTACATTGTTAAACAGCATGCAAAGTCAGGGAGAAGACACAAAGTGCTTCTGTCTCTGGCTCGTCAAAGTACAAACAGGCAGAAGTCTTTGAAGTTTAAAGAGTTGTTATAGTAGCACCACAAAGAGCTGACAGAAAATGTTATTAATCTGTAAAAGTAGCAAGTTGTTACTTTTTATTTCTGAAGTAGTATTTCCCTTTCCTTGTACTAATTAGGTTTTCCTACCCGATAGTATCACATGTGAAACATACTGTAGAACAGCCCTCTACTGGGACACTGGCATATATACTGCTACTCCCCTTCATACCTCCTCAGCATTGTGACATCACTCATTGTGACACTAGTAGTGACCAATCTGGCAGAAGGGAAGTGGCTCCTCTTGGTCAGTTGTGATGTCATAATCAGTAAGGTAGCAATGCTGATGTGGTATGAAGGGGAGCAGAACTAGACATGTCAGCCTCCAGGTAGAGAACTGTTTTACACATCACACCTAGAACTGTGAGGCAGAAAATCTTCTAATAAGTAAAACTTTGAAGAAAAAAGTATTTCTGCTACAAAAAGTAACAATTTCCAGCTCTGTTCTGGCTCTTTAATAACAACACTGTTCTCCTTTACAGACATCAGAGATGATTAATGTCCCTTTAAATCTTACAAAACCTGGATTTCTTTTGAGATAGATAATGTGGATTGATAGAGACAAACAACAGACATTTATACACCTTCTTAAAACCAAGAGGAAGTACATAGAAAGGAAACACTACAATAAAACTGATTAAAATAAAGAAACAAACAATAAAACAGTAACAAAATTAAATTCTTTATCCATGGAAACACTAAATCAGTGACTGTACTAAACAAGCATTTGTCAATGCCGAATGTTGCTTGCTTCTATGTGCTGTTTAGGTATTTGGAAGTCATTGGAGTGCAAATGTTGAAAATTCACGAACTTACGAGAGTGCGTAGGAACTGCACAACACACGCTCGTAAAACAGTCATTTTTAGGAATTTTTTCACCAAATTTTCAACATAGCCATTTTAAGACCTCTGCTCGTGAACAGTGTCACTGTGATTTTCTTAATGTGTCCCGTACATTGAGTTCGCAGACCGACGGCGCCATTGTGCGCTACATGGGTGGAAACACGTTTTGGGCAAGATGTGAAAAATGACAGCTGCACTGCTCATAAGGAGGTGTGGTAAAATGGCAATGTTGAAAATCTGGAGTGAAAATATTGAAATTTCAAACTTACAAGCATGCGTATGAACTGCGCAACGCACACTCGTAAAACAGTCATTTTTAGGAATTTTTTCACCACATTTTCAACACAGCCATTTTAAGACCTCTGCTCATGAACAGTGTCACTGTGATTTTCTTAATGTGTCCCATACATTGAGTTCGCACACTGACGGCACCATTGTGCGCTACATGGGCGGAAACACATTTTGGGCAGGATGTGAAAAATGACAGCTGTACTGCTCACAAGGAGGTGTGGTAAAATGGCAATGTTGAAAATCTGGAGTGAAAATATTGAAAATTCGCAAACTTACGAGCGTGCATAGGAACTGTGCAACGCATGCTTGTAAAACAGTCATTTTTAGGAATGTTTTCACCAAATTTTCAACATAGCCATTTTAAGACCTCTGCTAATGAACAGTGTCACTGTGATTTTCTTAATGTGTCCCATACATTGATTTCGCACACCGACTGCGCCATTGTGCACTACATGGGCGGAAACACGTTTTGGGCAGGATGTTTAAAAATGACAGCTGTACTGCTCATAAGGAGGTGTGGTAAAATGGCAATGTTGAAAATCTGGAGTGAAAATATTGAAAATTTGTGAACTTACGTGCGTGCGTAGGAACTGCGCAACGCACGCTCATAAAACAGTCATTTTTAGGAATTTTTTCACCAAATTTTCAACATAGGCTTTTTGAGAGCCCACCTTATGAACACTGGCAGTGTCATTTCATTAATCAGTCCCAAAAGGTGATTTCAAGAGTGACCGCGAAATCACCTCTTCGGGACCGATTAACGCCATGACAGTGCAAGAATTCATGAGAGGGGTCCCAAAACCCTATGTTTAAAAAAATTTAAACAAAATTCCAAAAATGTCTGAGATATGCAACAAGTTGAAAACCCTATCTATCCCATTATACAGCTTATCGGCATTTCTCAGTTCATGGGTCGGCTTTGAAGAGTGCAGACGGTTCCCGGTCCACTGATGATCATCGCGCAGCCCGGAGGTAAGTATGGGGTGATGGGGAGTGGGGGGGGAGCTGTGGGTGGGTGGGTGCGGGTTGTGGGAGGGGGGCAGGGAGACTACGAGGGACCGCTTTTTAGTCACAGGTTTTGGTTTTTTAAGAAGATGACGTGGACGCTGCCACGCTGGGTGGGCCTCAGCGGCAGCAGGAAAAGCTGTTTGGGGACATGGAGCCAACGGGATTGGGCACCCTGTTGGCTATAACAGTTGTTGCCACGCCTGGGTGGGCTCCTCAGCGTGCACCTGGACAGCTGTTGGGGGGCGTGGAGCCGATAGGATTGGGCACCCCCATCGCCACACAGTGTATGCGCGGGGCGATCAGCACGCAATATGCGTGCCTGTGTGTGTGTGTGAGTGAGGGGAGGAGAGCTCTGCTCACTGAAGCGGAGCTCTCCCTTTCAACTGTATGCCACTGCATTTTGGAGCTGTCATAGACAGCTGCAGCACTCATTGGGGAACTGGGGCCACGCCTGCAAACATACTGACTGCATTGGAAGAGGGGCTGACACACCTCCGAAAACTCGGATGATGGCACTATGTTGCTTGCACATGCGTGCAAGCAACATAAAAATGATATGGAGTTCAGAACAACAGTCCATGACACAAAGTCTATTTATGCAACTAGAACCAGAATGAAGATTTCCTAAGTATTTGGGAATGGCTGCACTGTAGCAGTATGATTCCCATTTGCCTTTACTTTCGTAATGTCCACGTCTTCTGGCCTCCTATGCATCCAGGTAGGTGCTTCTTCAGAGGAGTTTTCCTTAAAAACACAGTGTCATATGGGAGGTAGTGTGGTGCAGGAGTTTGAGCACATAACTGTGAACCGTGAGATCCCAGGGTCAAATTCCACCACAGCTACATATGACCTTTTGGAAGTCACTTGACCTCCCTATGCTTACTTGTTTCATTTTAGAGAATTTTTAAAGAAGACCTGTGCTCAACACATTGATTCTAACTGTAGTTTTTATTTTCAGCATGCATTAAACCTAGTCCTTTTGTTAGACTTGACTTCTCTCCTGATGCTTCAGTCAACCTCCGAGGGCTACCACGGAAACAAGCCTCCTGTTTTAATTCTGACCCTCCCTGGTGAAATTACTATTAATACTGGAATTACAAATAACTTTTAATTTTTTTTCAAATTATATACTATACATAATAACACATAGGCAGCCATGCACAACTCAGCTGTGTCTCTATCTCAGAATTCTGATTACAACATGGACCTCTCAAATGCCACTCTCAAGGCCACTGTAATGTCATCAGAACCCTTCCATAGAAACACCGGCTTTTGTCTCTATCACAGTTCAGTGCCAACGTAAGAAGCATACTTAAAAGCCTGTAGCAGTTCAGTACTTACATCACTCCTAGCTAAGACCATAGAGTATAACATTATGAAATACACCCAAACCCTACAATATATGCGTGTTAAGCTATCTTGGGGTTTGGTTACAAGGGCAAACCCTCTACTTTTGATTTTGTGATTTTTAAATGTCACCAGAACCCCATGATGGTTTTACAAAGAAAAGAGTGTATAGGCAGCAGTGTGTGATGAGATTATTTTACACACCCTCGGTGTATGATACCACATATACCCCTCAATCTTTGGCTCTGTGTTTTTTGTTTTGAATTAGTTCTTATTCATCCCCTAGCACAACTATCCTTTGCCCTGGCCACCATCTGGCACTGTCATCTTTTCCTGGACCCTGAAGAGGCCCACATACCTACTCCACAGGGTAACCCTCCCACAGTGGGGCCATTGGGGGAGGAGAGAAGCCCCCCTCCTTGCAGTCCAAACCTGGTGGACATAGGGCTCTAGTGCGCCAGATGGGGCTGCAGCGTTGAATGTGCCAGTGACATCCTGCTGTGCAGGGAAGGCTTTTCTCCCCCATGTTTTTCCTTCCCAAGATGTTGGGCTGCAAATTCGCAGCTAGGCACACATAGGTGTATGCAACACAAGGTCCCTTGTGTCCCCCCCCCCACTGCTGTCCCTGCTGAGCCTACATAAGCTGGGCACCACCAGGTTGTGCTCAAATGGCAGGTATTATTGGACTACATCCAGCCACAGGAGGAGAGCTTTCTCTGGGATACTCAGTGCCCCCCCCCCCGTCCGGCTTGTTATCAAATCTCAGCCACCAGTGTTATGAGTGGTAAATGGCTTTGTGGTTGTTAAATGTAACCACAGCCTCTCCCTCTGATAGCTTTGCACTCTTATTCTGTAGAGCTAGGTGTAGTTTAAACCTTTTAGTACACAAACAAATAGAGGGAACACAACGATACAACAGAGAATTGTCAATGCTTCCTCTTCCACTGCTTTATAGTGGTTCACAAATATATTCACAATCTGGATGTTTCATTTTGGGGGGGGTTGACGCTGTAGAGTAAAAAAATGGTTTGCACACTTGGAAGCTTTATCCCTGTCCTTCTCCATTTTATAATGAGGTATTGACCACAGTAAACTGAATGCGAGACGAGCTCACACTTGACATTAGGCTTGGTAATTTAATTACAGACCCAACTGGGTCTCGATGGAAATCAGGATATTTTGTTCTTTGAAGGTCATTCTTACTGTGAGGCAGTTTGGCTCAGTGGTTAGAGCACAGTGTTATGAACTTGCAAACTGAGGTTTGAATCCAATAGGAGGCATTTACTCATTTTATGTTCCCCCCGAGTAGGTCAGCTAACCTCTCTGTACTTGACTTCTCAAGTTGTTTTTTTGTAATCTTGCTTGGTGCTGTCTGAATCTTCATGGTGACTAGTGGCAGCAACAGTCACTCCTCTCCTAAACTGAACTGAAAAGCATTTTGGAATACAATTTAAAATGAACAGTGTATTATAAAACCAAATTCTTGTCCTGTCCTGTCCTGTCTGTAGTAGCTCTGTTCAGCTGTTGCCAACTAGGCTCAGCCATGTCACTAGCTTGAGAAGGACTTTGGAATAAACAGGCAGTGCGTAGCAGTAACACAGTATAACGGCAGTGAATCATAGAGAACACAACTCTTGATATAGTGAGAGAATTAATCTTTTTAGAAGAGTATAGATAGTGAAGCTAACAGTAGATGGTACTGTTTTCTGTCTCTATTTATAAATATCTTGGCATTTTACAAATGGATGTCTATGCATCAAGCAGCATAAGCAGCATAAGTCATTACAAATGTGACTTTGTTGATTGATAACGACACTGCAGGCTGTGCGCTTAAAAGAAATTGATTCAAATGCTGTGCTAAGCTAAGGGAGTTTACCATGTTTTAATTTGGCAGTTTTATTAGGCCAACTGAGATGTCTGCAGGCCTGATTCTCAAACAGGGATGCAGAGCTTATGACCAAATCCTGTGCCCCCGAAAAGTTTGCCACACTGCTGCGTCCAAGGGTTTGCCGCAACTTGGGCCAGATTTTATAACCTTGCATGCAAGTTGCAATAGTGTTGTCGTTTTATGTCAGCCTGCACCAAAGCTATGGTGCAAGCCTCATAAACCGGCTTCCCCACTGGACCTAGCGTTACACCACGCGGGGGAGCTGGCGCATCTTTCTGCATCGCCGCAAGGGAATCGCATCGGGGGGTTGCGACAAGCTTCTTTTTAAAACTGCACTTGCGGCACAGTTTGACACAAGTCGCCACTTGTGTCAAACTCTCTGCTGCAAGTCCCTTGTGGCGAACGCAACTCTTTTGAAAATCGGGCCCAAGTGTCTTGTTTTCAGTGGCATCCGGCTCCTCCCCATAGTTACAGCGGGGAAGGCAGAGAGCCAGGGGGGTCAAGAGACTTGCTCAAAGTTCCTGAGTAAGACCGTGTCTGCAACTGGATTCAAACTTGTAGCCTCCTCTTCAGAGTTCACTGCTCGATCACTGGACCACACTGCCTTCCCAATACATTTCACAGAGTGATGTCCCAAAATGAATGGCTACCACATGAAAGTATCAATAAAAACAGAACATTTATTGTTGTGAGCATGTGTAGCACCCTGCTCATTAAACGGCATGTGTCTATGGTATGCCACCATTCTCGTTGCTGCAGTAATTCCAGTTCACAGGGTCTCAGGCCACCTTCAAAACAAATTCCAGTTAGCAGCTCCAGATGAATGAGTCAAGGAGTTTAGTTCCACACAGTTCATCTTCAAATGTTGTTTGTTTTGGAGCTGAACTCATAATGCCCTGCTTGTGACTTCACAGCAACTGCCACAGTGACAGATTAGGGATGTCAGAAATGGGCAGATAATGGGCCAGATATTCAAAACTTTGCGCTGGGCGTAAACCGTTTGCACAGGGTTAGCACCGGGTTTGCACAGGTCTGCTATATTCAAAAGGTCAAATAGCGCGGGCAAACTGCATTAGAGCCGGGCAAACTTATAATGTATGTAAGGGGCAAACTGAGGGGGCATGTACAAGAATACAGGCGCAATGCTATATCCAGCAAATAGCGCCGCACAAAGTGTCTTTGCGTGACTTAGTGCAACACTTTGTGCGGTGCAAATTACCGCCCAGGAAAAGGTAGTTTTAAATCTGGGCAAACCAGCTTTGCACGACTTTGTGGCTTTACGCGACTTTTGCGCAGCTTTGCGTGACCCTAACCAGTAAGTATGAAACATAGAAATAAGCCAGAGAGGAAACATGCTGCTCACGGATGGAATCCCTGTGATGCCATCATCTGCCACCAGTCCCAGCCATGTCAGGCAGGAAGTAGTGACCCAGCTCCCAGTGGACACCATGGCAGTGAGGCCATACAGCACACACCTGCAGATCACCCTTTGGTGGACACCAACAGATGCCAGCACACATATGCAGCACTGTGGGCATGGAGGGTGTTGAGGGGAGGGTGTGCAAGTGGCCAGGCTGCACCACAGACTGGGTGCGGCCACAAGGCTGGGACAAGCCACTCAGTGCAAATGGGCCAGTGTTGGGAATACCCAACACCAGTGTGCCTGTCTGATGGTATGTGCCCCCCCAGCCACATACCACATATCTGTACAGACACCACAGCACACACAGCCAGCCATGTATATGTCACTGTGAGCATCCCAGTGGTGCAGCATCTGTGGGTCACACAACAGCATAACAGTACTGTCCACTGTCAGTAAACACCTATAAGTTGGGCCTGTCACTGTGTACAGTGCAGTGGTATCACTGCCCTTCACACCATAGGCATTGCTGTGCCCCTCACACTACTGGCCCCCTTGCTACTGTAGTGTCTGCTGTGCACTGTAGCATGAACTACAGTTTGACAACTGCATGCAGCACCACCACCTGTGCCTGTGCTGCGTAGTCTCCTGGGGCACAATATTCTATGCTGTACTGTACAAATGTAGCCTGCAGCTACCACCATGCACTGCCAGAGTGGCCTACAGGTGGAGCTATGGGCAAACCAAGCCAGCTCTTGTACTTCCAGACTGGCCTACAGGTGGAGCTGTGGGACTCTACAATAGCACTGGGCAAACTGCATGCAAATCAGGTCATAATGAGATGCTAATCTGGATGTCTGCCCACAGACTACCTAAGTAGTCTCATTTGCATGTCACTTTTGAATATAGCAAAGTTCTACCCCGGGCAAATGTGATAATGCCAGGCAAACAGCTTAGCTCCGAGCTAAACCTGTGCAAATGTGTTTGCACCTCGAAAATGTTTCAGAAACATTGTTCATTTCTGCACAATGTAATTTTACATGTGCTGCTGCTTGCAGCTTTACTGACTCCACTCTTTTGCTAGCACACACACACACACACTGGCCACATAGTTCACCTCTACCTTCCTTCATGTCGCTGTGAACTGGGATGCTGTTCTGGTTTTCACTTCCTGGTTGCTATATTCCGAGCTGTCTTATTCCTGGGCTATTTTTGCACTGCACTCCCAGCCCAGTTTGCCCGGCTTCCTTAGCATACAATATTCAGCAGGTTTGGCACCGGGGCTATCCCTTTTGAATATAGCAGGCTATTGGTTCCGAGCTAATTTAGCACACCAGGCAGTGCTGATTTAGCCCCTGGGCAAAGTTTTGAATATCTGGCCCCATGAGTTCAGCTCTGGAATAGTCTTCAGCTGTAAGTGAAACATTTAGAAAAAAGAGTAACATTTTCAAGTAGATGTGTTCAGTACTGAAGACTGGAATGGCCTGGAATTCCACTTTTTTTAGTTTAGGTTGGTTGGGTAACCGACTTTTGCTGATGGCAGTTGGGACTTTTTTTTTTTTAATATTGTTTGGTAACCGGGGTAAGGCCCACTAAACACAAGGCCTGTTTTCAGGGATGACCCAGGAGCACTGGGGAGGTTATGTGACTTGTTCAGGGTCACACAGTATGCAAGTGGAGGTTGCTGGAATCAAATCCAGGTCTGCTGGATATACCAAGCTCATTCACAGCTTGTTACTTTAAACTCTAGGACAGTTGTTGACCTACCTAAGCCCGTATTAAAATGATTTCCTGTCCTGTTGCAGATGCACAAAACAGAAAGATCATTTGTTTATGACATTTTCGCTGCAGATTAAGCCAGTGTTTTCCCATTTTCAAACTGTCACTCTTGACTTTCCGTGCTTAGTTCTGTCTTGCTGAGCAGGGCAGAGCTCCCTCTTGTGACCGAACACACTAGTTGCAAAGGTAACAAAATATTGTACTGGGGTCTAAGTGGGAGATATGTCTCTCAAGTTGTCATGTCAGCACGCCACAGATAGCTTCACCAGCAGCAACATGAAGTGGGGTTTATATGGCTCCTCCCACAGAATATGGGGGAAAACAGGTGTGCGGCCTGTGTGTAAATTGCACTGGACAGAGCTCAAGACACGTAGGGCTGACCTTTAAAATTGACAGACATGACCGTCATCTGCAGCACATTCTTAGTTCAAAGAACATTTCTAGGTGTATCAGTGTATGATATAGACCTGCTCACTGTCGGCCTTAGACACCCTACTCTGGGGATTAGCACAGCTAGTGTAAGTTGTCAGTTTTATAAATATATAGACTGGGATTTTCAAAGGTTGGGACGCAACACTCACGTTCATATTCTGGATGCATGTTGCGTCCCAGCAAATGTGTCAGGATGCTTGGGACTGATTCTGAAACACCCCGATGCATTTGTGACACTTGCCATTTTTATGGAAAAAAAAATTATGCATGCATCTAATTTAGATGCACATGTAATTTCTGGGGCACATGCCGCAACACTCACACCCAGAGGCTGGACCACCTTGTAAATGGTCTAACTGTATGGGTGGATGTCAGGCAGTCACGTCTGTAAAACAGACAAGGCTATCTGAAAATGCCATCATAAGTTCTTTGGTAGACTTAGTCCACTAAACAGCACATACTGGTATCAGTGAGTTAGGAAGTATTACTTCATGATGTCAAGAAATGACTCTTCCCAGACAGAACTCAGTGGACAGCAAGGTGCTTTGCTACATCTTTGGAGGCTCAGAGATAAAGTCAGCTCTTGTTTCCAAGAGACAATCAGATTGGAGCCACTCACAACAGGGGGTGCTAGCCTTGGTTCTCAAGAAAGTGGCTAGAAATGATCAAGAAACATGGGAGCTACATGTTTCATGAGAAAGATGATCTCCTCTCCATAACAGCATGACAACACAGTAATGTGGTGTTGGAGTGATGGAAGGGATTTAAGGTCCATCATATCCACCCCTCCTGTCATGCATCAGTGGCTATTTTCAATAGCTGAAAGCGGAGTGGATGTGCTCGGGGAAGGCTGCGCTACTTACTCATAAAGGGCAAAAGCAAAAGAAGCTGCCACTGCAAAGAGTTCATGAGCTCTGCACAAACAGCATGAATGTTTTGGTTGTCAAGGAAACCCTGTACAATATACAGGTATCATAGAAGGGTGAGATAGATTTCTGATTGTGTTAACACTCTTCCTTTTAATGTGAATGAGATTTTTATTGGATAAGATCACGGGAAAGGTCTGCATTCAGGACAGAGGGAAATCTAAGGCAACAGTAGCAATGCTAACATGGGGAACCAGGTTATGAGAGTCTGCTGGGGCCTATAATGTAGCTTAGAGTCCTGGTACTATAGCTTTATAATCACCAAAAGACTACATCGGAGTTCACATACACAGCAAAAACATGTGGAAGTTATCTGCTAGAACAATAACTTAATACATTCTCTTTAGGTATAGTATGGGTTTTTATTCCTTGGGCAGACTGTTACAATCAAAACAAAAAACTCAGCTCAGTTTGATGAAAAATTAAGCTTTTAATAAGGCAACATGTAACAGGAAGTGACGCAGACTCCCCCAGCGCTTCGAGGCTAAGGCCTTTTCATTAGTTGAGGGGGTGCCTTCATGTTTTTTGTGTTAGTTATCGTCCCTTTGCTAGAGTACTGGGATCTATCGTAGCACATTTTCAGCCATTAATGTGGATCCAGTGAACTATTACGATACCTGAGTACTTTGAATCTTTTTGTGTTATACTCACATAGTAACATACTGACTATGCACAATTTGAGTGTGGACACATATCCAAGCTTAACAGCTGGAATGTTACTCTACCCATGCTGTGTAACCCTCAAAAGCCTTTGAGAAAGGGTCCAGGACAGACCAGAAACGCGTCAGGCGGGTGCTTGTGTTCCAGTTTTAAATATGTAATAATATATGTCCTCCTTTTTTGAGCATACCATGGTGTCAGTATCATATGTGGTGGTGAGTGCCTGAATTTACTGTGTTACTACTGTAACCCTCAATGCCAGTCTCCTGCACTACTCTGTCTAGTTCTGCTTTGAAAGTCTGAAAAGTATTAGTTTTCACAACCTCACTCGGAAGGCTATTCCATGTGTTTTTTGTACACTTTATTTATGCTCCTAAAGTCACCATTCCTGGACTCTCTCTGGTGTGGCCAATTGATCTCCTGCTTTCTTCTGCCCTGTCTGAAGCCTCTTCTCCTTCCTCGGTGGGAGGCTCTCACTGCCCGGACCACTCAACCCCCAGCTCTGAGTCTCCTGGGGTGGTACCACCCACTCTTTTTTCTGGTGCTCTATCTAGAATCTGATGGAGCATCCAGATAGCAAGGCACAAGAGGAGGGGAGAGAGACCCAATGGTGGGCATGGGTGCAGAGTCCTGGAACCTACCTTCCCCTACCAGGGATAGGGCCTTTTTCCATTTTTCTCCCCTTGGGACACAGTGTGCAATGGCTCCTGTATGACGGATGCCGCTGGAGTCTGCTGATGTCCTGCCCTCTTGTACAGCCTGTCTGCACTGCCCCTGGTCTCCACCGGCGGCCAGTACTTCGCCAGGCACCCCCAACCCACCCCAGGAGAGGAGAGCAGTCCTCCAGACTCTCGATCCTCTCCCTCCCTTGCCGACCTCTGATGTCCCAGGTTCATTCCTGAACCCAGGTCGCTGGCGTGGCGTGAGGTGTAGCGTCCAGCACCTCAACCCTCTGCACCACCGGGCTGGGCTTATTCCACACGTTAACTGTCATTGTGTGAAGTACTGCTTTTAAATGTGTCTTCTAATTCTTCTCCCTCAGCCCAGTTTAAGGGCATGCCCCCTAGTTCTGCTAGCACTCACCAGCTCAAACATCTGTGTAATTAGCCTTCTCTTTTCTATGCTAAATCATTTTGAGTATGTCCAATTTCTCCTCAGAGCTCTTGCCTCTTTTGCCACTAATCAGCTGTGCAGAACACTATTGATAACTACTAAAACCCTATCTGGCACATCCAGATAATGGAGTGTTGCTACCATAAGGAGCTCAGGCTCCTTAATAGGTCAACAAAGCCTGAAAGGGTTAACCTCTGGGTCCCTTAGGGCTGGGTCAGCTGGTCTGCTCTAGAGTTCTAAAGGTGAGGAGCCAACTAGCTGTATCGGAAGAGCTGCAGCAGCCGCATCAGTTTGGAGGGAACTGCCTGCCTGTCAAGAAATCTCTATAGAGTTCCTGTTCCAGAGAGTGAAACCAATCAACTTTCTTGGGAATCATGGTGGCTGCCATCGATGAGCCCTGAGGGTGAGTCCCTGTGGAGGTGGAGGAGGATTCCTGAGAGATAAATCTGTTTCTAAGAGTAAGAGAGAGCGAGAGCCAGAGTCTGGCACTGTCCTTCCTGAGCCGAGATGTATTTTTTCTGACCTTAGTGACTGCTTTTGACACCCTTATGGTGGCCTCTCTCCCTGCAGCCAGTCAGGAGAGAGAGAGAGAGAGAGAGAGAGAGAGAGAGAGAGAAGATCCGGCCACTTGAGAGTGTAATTTGGCCAGGGACCCTCTCCACCTGGGGGGGGGGGTCAGTACTTGACAGAGGATGAGAGGCAGGATCTGTGGCAACTGGGACCCTTGTGGGTGACTGCCTCTCCTAGCTCTTTCTAAAAGAGAGGCAATCCACAGGGATCCCCACAAGTGGGATCATAGCTGGAAACTATAATTAATTTGGTACTGGACCCCATGCTCCATGCGGGTCAATGCTTTGGATAGGGAGAGAGGCTGTAGCTCTGGTAACTGGCACCCCCCAGGGGTGATGACATCTACTAGCCAATTCTAAATTGTGGGGTAATACCCATGAGTCCAGACTTTCTCGTTTCAGCGCAGGACAAACTGGTGGAGCATATGTAGATCCAAGGGCTCATAGTTGACTGTCATAAGCCCACATGGAGGTGGACACATGGGAACCCAATCTGGGGCTACTGTGAACCCTCTGTTGTTGGGCAGTGGACAAAGAGTACCAGGTCTACGGCAGGAAGAAAGGCTGGAGTTCCCGGGCAGCTCTATAGAGTCCATTGCACCAGTCTTTGTTAGTACGCCTTGCTCTGTTGGGAATTGTCTAATTAAACTGCCCCCCACAGATGCCTCTGGATGGGAGGACCCATTGTTTATAGTATCAACAGACAACAGCAACAGATCTGCAATTTATGGACCAGAAGACATCCCTATTTCCAGATGTCTCTTCTCGCACGCTGAATAGATGAAAATAACTGGTCCAGTGCCAGCAACAACTTGCTGAGAAGGGCATCTCGATGAACCTGTTTTTTTCTAGCCAGGCCAAAGCTTTCTTACAAAGGTAAACCACATACTGATTCTGAAGGGACGGACTGATTTCTAGACTCTTTGCCTACAAGAGATAATACAGAGTCAGAGGAATTTGAGGAGTCAACCATGAATATCTGAACTGTGGGAACAGTGCTCCAAATAAGGTGAGTGCCAGCCAGTTCTGCTCACCATTTTTAAGGAAATATTCTTCAGAATTGTTTTTGATGTGTAGAAATACTCATCCCCACACCTAAAAATGCTCCATACCCAGCAAAAGAGGTTTCTTAAAATTACTGCTGCTTCAACTGGAGCATTTTCGTTCAAGTTTGATGGTCTGTACTCATCAAAATTTCATTTCACTCACTTAATTTAAAAAATGGGGAGTAAATTATTCTTGCCTGTCAAAATTATCTGGAGCACTGTGTTACTTTGCAGTCTGGACTTTGATTTTCACTGTCTTTGGGTTTCCCTGATCTTTGGTGTTGGATCAGTATGCGGACAGTTGAACAGACCAAGATACCGTTATGGACAGTATTGTCCATCACCTAACGTTATGTATGGACATTCTGGTTAAATTCAGCTGGCTAAATAGGGATTCTCCTCAGTGAAAAAGGGGCATATTTTAGATTACTAAACTAGCTGGACTGTGGTATTATATTTACTCTCTTTTATTGCTCTTTTACTTTGGGAGAGATTCTATATTCATCAGTTTATTGCTAATCACCTTCTGTTTTGCAGTGGTTATTATATTATTCTAGTAGTAATAGCTTGTTTTGGATTTCTTAGTCTATGATTTCCCCACCGTCAGACTGGAAATGGGGTAGAATTGTGGGTTGCTAAAGTGATACTAAGATATGGCTTTAACTGAGGTATTCTTTCAGAATCAGGGGACTTTCCCAATGGTCTTCCCAGCTGCTTCACGGTGGTAGATTCAGGTATTATATATAGAATAAAGGATGGGGAAGCGTGTGATATGAGAATCTGATGCACACCCTAAGTGTGGGATGCTACATAAACCCTGAGAGTGACCCACACCGAGGGTGTGTATTAAATTCTCATAGGCACACTTCCCCATCCTTTAGTCTATATAATTGCTGGTGAGCAATTTTTTCCAGCCTGACTCCTGTGTCACACAGGCACAACACACACACACACACTTTCTCTCTCCCTCTCACTGCCTCTTTCCAGTTCAGCCTTTTTTTTTTAAATTACAGTTTCGAGCCACAATCGCGCTTCAGTAGTGCTATAGGCAGTCAAGCACGGTCCCATTCCTGCTCGCTATATTCCCCCAGCTGATGAACAGCAGGATCGACCAGATACAATGTATTTTACTTGTAAAAATAAGACGGAGCAGATTAACAGTAAAAAAAAAAGAGGATTTTGAATAGGACTGAGGAGTCATTAAGAGAGAAACGGAGCCACCATGTTTCAAGATCTGTTCAGCCCATCCACGCATAGGACAAGAGCAAATGACGGAGTGCTCATTTTTCAGTAACTAGAGCGTGTGTTTGCCATAATAACCCACGGGTTATTATAGCAAATATCAACTCAGTGAGCCCTGAGAAAAAAATTGCTCACCAGTTATTATATATAAATAATTTATTTTTATATACATGGGAGAGTGCTAACTTTGTATATATGATGTGGTAGCTGATCCATATGTTATATCTTTGTATTACATTCTTCTTGTATGGTATTGTTTCTGTTTGTCTGTATTATAAAGATCTAATGAAATGTACCTGTAATTATAAAAAAAAGAACCCCCGGAGGTGACTCCCCGTGGAGGAGAGGAAGACTCCTAAGATAGAAATCTGTTTCTGAGAGTGAGAGAGCAAGAAAGAGCTCCAGAGACTGACACTGTCATTCCTGAGGTGAAATGTATTTTTGGTGACCTTGGTGACTGCTTTTGGCATTTTGTTAGTGCCGTCCCTCACTGCAGTCAGGCAGGAGAGGGATGTTCATGGCCCTTGGAGAGTGCAATCTGGCCAGGGACCCTCTAGACCAGAGAAGTCAATGCTTGGGAGAGGTAGAGAGGCAGGATCTGTCACAAATGGGACCCCTGGGGGTAACTGCCTCATCTAGCTCTTATTAAAGTGTGTTTCAATCCATATGGAGGCCCAAAAGTGTGGATGCAGACAGAAACTGTGTAAGTAATTTGGTACTGGACTTGCTGAATTGGTAGGAAATATCTGGGCAGACTGGATGGGTCATGCGGACATTTTTTGCCAACAAATTAAATGTTTCTCGACACCACAAGGGTCAATGCTTGGGAGAGGGAGAAAGGCTGTAGCTGTGGCAACTGGGACCCCAGGGGGTGACAGCCTCTCCTAGCCAATACTAAATTGTGGGGCAATCTCTACAAGTTCCAGACTTTCTGGTTTCAGTGCAGGACAAACTGGTGGATCATGGGCTGTTGGCTGTCATAAAACCACATGGGAACTCTGTCCGGGGATATTGTGGACCCTCTGTTGGTGGGCTGTGGGCAAAGGGTACCAGGTCTAGGGGATGGAAGAAAAGTTGAAGTCCCGAGGCAGCTCTATGAGCCCAATTCCCCTCGCTTTGTTAGTACACCTTGCTTTGTTGGGAATTTCTGGGAGCACAGTCTAATTAAACTGGTCCTTATAGATGCCTCTGGATGGGAGAATTTGGAAAAATCAAAGTTTAATCAAGGGACCTGCTGTTAAAAGTACCCTGAGAAATGTCAGTCACTATTTATCTGCCTGCGGACTGTGTAATTCTGTCTTGGGAGGGTTGGATTACTAGCTGCGCTGTCTGAATGAACTAAGTCTTTGAGCCGATATCTATTTTGAGTTATATACAGCCATGAAATTAATTCTGGACCTTGGGAAATGCTTGGGAGGAGGACCTCCTGGTTTAGGATACCTAAGCATTTTGTCTTTGGAATCAAGAACCAAAGGAAATGGACTTTGACCAAACACCCCTGTGTTTTAAGATTTTTGTCATCTCTAATAATATGTTCATGGGTTTGGAGAAGTAAAGGGATCCTGGTTGGACTTTATTTCAGTTTTGGACATTCTGTTGTTGTTCAGGACTGTTAGTTTGCTAACCCCATTTGTTTGCACCCTACAGCAGCCCTGAGAACATCCGTGCACCTGGGAGGTAACCCCATTTCCAGAAGGTCAAGTACGTGGAATGTGTTTGTACACTCCCCCCCCACCAGAGATTTCTACCAGTACACCGCTAGACATGGGTAGGGGGCTACATGCACAAAATATGGTTGTCACCACTACTGAGCAAACAGAATGGATAGAGGTGCAATGAAACCCTCATTTACTTTTTTTTCATCTGTGTCAATCTGTTTATGCCTCCTCCTTGCAGGCCTGTGTTCCCCATCCAGACTGACCCTCCCATCCCTGTCACCTGGCTTCCCATGAACCCACCGGCTTCCTCCCCTATCTGCTCGCATGACTTCCCCCCCAGTGACGGGGATGGCAAGGCCCCAGCTGCTGCAATCGGACTCTGTTCTGGGGAAGACAGTACAAGCCTTTAAGGTAGGAAATCACTGGGTACCTGAATAGTAGAGTGGGTCAGGAATCCCTATCAGTTGGTACATGTTTGCACAGAAGATTTCTTTCATCCCTGCATGTGAAGCTTGGGGGAGTGGGACTTGATGAACCTGGAGTCCCTTCAATCTTAAATTACTACGTTACTCTGCTAAGCACAGGGAGGTAAAGCCACTTGCTCAAGGTAACACAGAAGTGGGGGGATTGAAATATGGGTCAAGTTCACATACGCTCCTCTAATCACTAGGTCTGACTGTTTCTGTAAAAGGGAAGGAAAAAGACCACTGCTGTATCGAGTTCCATCTGACGGCAAAATGAATAAAATATGCCAAAGTCTCATTGACATTCCTAATCCCATTTTAAGCAACTTGCCGAATCTATAACAAATGCAAACATTAACCAGCAGCATCCAAACTGTGAAACTGAATGCATCTGTTGATAATAACAGGGTCAGACAGCAGTGGGTCAAAGATTCCAAACTGTCTGCCACCAGTCCCTGACAGCTGTGTTCATGCAACTTTTGTATTAGGATAGGGAGTCGAACTCCAGCCCGCTTTCCCAATTCTAACACACATCTATTCTTGCCTCTCCATGGTGCTTTTATGCCAGCTTTCGCAAGACTTGGAAAACAAATAATAATGAATTTCCCAATTCATGAAACCCAGCCCAAAGTCTACAAGCCCAGATGTCACTAGTGGTGCCATCAATGTTTTATGATGGTTAGCTACAAGGCTATGGCCTGGGGAACTGTTGTTCTGAGCATACAGTACCAGCCATAGACAGCACGGGCTTGATTTTCATACATGCGCATCTCAATTTTCAGGCAACTGTGTGAAGCTGCAGCAGAAGCTTAGGCCACTCTCACCACACCCAATCTGCTGTAGCAGTTTCACGTGACTGTGCCAAACATGGCAGTGTTGTGTCAGAAAGTGATCAATGTGTCATATTTTTGATCCAAGCCATATTAAATCAGGAAGACAGTCACAAATACTCGAGCACCTTTGGAAATAGTGCGTTCGAGTTTTGGCGCAACTGTGATGACACTAAAGGAGCGGAAAATCCGCCCATGTATCACTGTCCTCCCCTTTGAAAATTCTGCCACACATCTCTAAAGTTACGGATGGGTAAACTGGTTTTAAGAAACAGAAAGTACAGCTTGGGCATTTCAGACTTATCCCCCCCCCCCAAAAAGAAATACTACATTGAGTGGCATGAATATAAATATTCACTGGAGTGCTACTTGCAATCATACAACTGTCACAAAAGAAAAACCTCCTTCAGGTGGTAAAAATGTCATAGGTCCTGGATCCCACACCTAATGGAATGCCTGGTCACTCACCCCTACCCACCAGATATCCACTGCCAGACCCCCATGTGCCTATTTATTTAAAAACTGGTAACTGGGAGAGGCACACTGAGCTGAATAGGACTGTAGCCAGGAATTTTAAACTTGCACTCAAGAGTTGATGGAACTGTTGCCCCCCCAACCCCCGTAAACAGAAACCAAAAGATGTACTGCCCCACTAAGCCAATGATCATAATAGATTCACGGTATTTCATTTTTTCTGAGACACACACTGTCAGTCAGACAGAAGTTGGCTGGATTTTAGTTACAACATTAAGGATATAATATGATAAGTTTGTGTATCACACAACGTATCCAGCCTTTCAGAAGTCCATTTAGACCAGCACTCATGCATACATGCTTGATTGGGTCACTCATAAAAACTTGGCCTCTAAGTTTAGCACCCACACATCTTCCAAAGATCATTCACAAACTCACACTAAAGCATTCAAGGAAGGGGAAATAGTTTTTATATGTACACCAGGCTGTGTTTGTTGCCCTGGCCTGAGACTCATGTTGCCCCAGGTTTTTCCCAGATTTTACTGTATTCAGCAAAGTACACTGAGTATGCCTGCCGAGGCTCGTTTCTTGGTCAGACCTGGGAGTAGGAGACTGGGAAAAGCACAGTGACAATATACAGCATAATGTGCTGTCCCACACTTACACCTCCAGGGGCGACTGGTCAGTTGGGAAAAGAGCTGTCCGACTTTTCTCGATGGGGGGTACAAAAGTCCAGGCACGGTGACTAGGCTGGGAGAGCATATACTGTAGTATTTTAAAGTGTGTGGAACACTGACTCTTAGGGTCTAAGTTTAATTCTGCAAGACTGTTATAGCAGTAATTGCCAGCAGATGGAGCAGCTTGTCAAGAATTCAAATCACTTGTCCCTCTCCATTACAGCTTAAGCCCTGACCTACACACTTTACATTCGTACAAGCATACAGCTTTAGAGACCTGTTCAGTATCTTGATTTAAAATCTGAGAAGAATACTCAGTTTTGTTTATCATCATTTTCATACAGTGCATATCAAAAGCAGTGAGCACTGGGGCCAGGTCACACAAAACTTACTTTCTACTAACCAATCACCAGGTACTGGGGGAATACAGCAAGAAAAAAAGTCTGTAGCTGTCTTGGTCCTTAAGAAGCTAGACGCACTGGATAATATGTAACCTTTTATTGGACCACCGTAGAAACTGTACATAGCTTGACGTGTAAAGAGCCCCTGAGGCTGTTGCTGCAACATTAAAAAATGTAATACTTAGACATGATTCAGCTTATATTTAAAGAGTTAGAGTACTGCCTAAATCTAATATATTATTTATTTATTTATTGAATTGTGTTGACCCAGTAGGCCCACTGGGCCTAGAAGTCCTTTCAGGGTGACTGGTGGGGGATACAAATGGTAACAACTGAAACTGAACCAGATTAAGCTGTTGGTAGTATTTTTTAGTGAATGGGGAATTTGGCCAGGACACCGGGGAAATTCCTATATATATGTTTATTTTTATTTTTTGTCTTTTTTTTTGGTGCCACCTACCGCCATTACCTCCTGCTCGGTCACAGACCCCTCGGACTGCCACTCCCATATCAGCCGCCCTCCCAATACAGCCTGGCTTACCCCCCAGGGTGAGGTCGTGGCACCCGAACCCCTCTTAGGGTGCCACAGTCATCGATATAGGTCGAGATTCGGCCTGGGAGCTGATCACAGCTGAGGGGCGAGCTTCATCCTGGCAGTAGGTGGCAGGTTTTTTTCCCAGTTTTTGTGAGGGTGGGGACATGCAATGACGGCCAGCATCCACCCCGCCCTCCTAATGTGTTGGCGTGGGTGCAAACTGTACACCCAGCCTTCACTGGGTGTCAGTGTAGCGCCGACACACTCCCCACCCTTCCTCCTGGAGAAAGAGAGCAGTACTTAGACACTCAATACTTCTCCTCCCAGCCAGCCCTCCAACATCCCAGGTCTGTTCCCGAACCCAGGTCACTGTGACAATGGGCCAGCTACTAATATATGTTTTTTAAAGGCAGTAAACTATTATCTTTTGTATCTTACGCACTTTTTATTTTCCCTTTCATTAATCAGAAGATATTTTACCTGGTGTTAGTAGGTGTGATGTGTGGAACAGCACTCTGCCTGGCAGCTGACATGTGTAGCTCTGTTCCTCCCATTACATCATCAGCATTGTGACTTCACTGGCTGTGACATCACAGCTGCTCAGGAAGAGCCAGTCAGTAGCTGCCAGGTCAGCCCACTGTGATATCACTGTCAGCGAGGTCACAGTGCTGATGATGCAGCGGGAGGAACAGAACTAGTTACATCAGATCCAGCATAATACTGTCACATAGACAGCTTTCTAATAAGCTAAAGGAAAAACTAAATGCCCCCAAAATAAAATGTTACAGCGGACTACTTCTTAAAACTTGTAACATTGCCCCACTATTTTTGATTCTACTAGGTCTTTTAGTATTATTTCTAAAATCATCACCCTTATTTCTTATAATTAATGGAATTTTTGCATGAAAACAGGAACTCTGCCTATCTGCTCTGGCAGCTTGTCCACACCTGACATCATAATTCTTTTTATGACATCACAGTTCTGGTTATGATGTCACACTATTTTGCTCTGGAGATAACCATGATGTCATAAACAGGGGATTATGTCAGGAGTAGACTAGACAAGCAGGCAGAATGGATAAGGTCCAGGGGAAAAAAAACTTGTTTTCATGCAACCATCTTCAGTAATAGAGAAAAAGTGGAAAGAATTACTGAAAATATATGACATTATGAGCTGAACTGAGTTGAACTCTTACACTTTTCAACATTTTCTTAATGGTAGCAGTGGCTCTTCAAGAAACCAAGCTTTTGGGGTCTACACAGGTCCCTTTGTCAAGTATACTGACAAAAGAAAGCAGTGTTACTCCAAAAGCTTGTGTACATAGCAACTGTGTGAAATACAGTACACCCTACATTATACATTAATCACATTGAGTTCATAGGTTATTGTTTAATGAGTTGTTCTTTAGCTGTTTTTTTTTTTTATTATGAATTTTTAAGGGCTGGATTTCCATACAAATGTGAAGTTTAAACAAAAGAATGATATGCAAAATGAGCGACAATACATGGTCAACTACTAAGCTTAAATTCTTTGAACTTTATGCTTTAAGCTCATCGCTAGTTAGTTTAGACACCTGATTGTCAACTAAATAGTAACGAAGCTGCTTTAAAGTTCAATGCTGACTGCCGTACCAATCTATGTTAGACCAATAAATGACATCACACTTTCCAACGTGGTAATTATGAAAAATGAATGGACTGCTTTATGAAACTTCAGGCAGGCCCCTTCCTCAGGCTTGACGCTGAAGCACTGGGGTAGCTGGTGACAACCTGTGTTTTGAGCTGTCTTATAATTTTAATAAATTTCACTTGAATTTTGCTATTTCTGCATGGCAGTTTTGCTGTTTGTGGAGAGCCCACCTTTGGAACTCTGTTACTTCGGGCTGGTGGCCCTGGTTTTGCACCCCCTCATCTTGTTGTTTACGGTGTCCCTTTTGGGATTGGACTTCACAGCAGACTAAACTGCTGACAGCAAGCGGAAGCGTGAACATAAGGTATGAAACCTTGTGAAAGTTTAAACATTGAGAAATTTAACTTTTTTTCTCATTCTTGGGGAACCATATATTATATAAAAAATAGTATAGGGTCAGCCACACACAAACAAGGCTATGTTTCCATCTCGGGGTTGAGATGACAGCATGGACCTCTCGAGCTTCGCTCTCGAGGTCCCTATGATTGTCATCTTGACCCCTTGATGGAAACACAGCCTTGTTGCGTATGGTTGTGCATACACTACTCTATATATGTTGGAGCCACCTGGTGACCCTGCTGTTGTGCAGGTGACCTGGGTTTGGGAAGACAAGGGAAGCTGCATGGGGGGGCAGGGGCAAGCAGGAACCAAGGAGAAAATGCAGCTCCTTCATGCCCCATGCCATAGGTCCCCCACTGGAAGAATGGTGGGGGATAACAAAGTGTGGGGCTTTGGGACTGCCATGGGAATACACCCCCAGGTACTGAGGACTTGCTGAGCAGTAGTGATGGAGAAACAGTTATATGAACAAAAAAAGAGCGATTTTTATGCTTCTCTCTGTGTAGAATAATGGGAAGTCAGCGCTTGATTTTTGAGTAATGTGTGTTGTTGGACAGGTCCCTTACTTAGCAGCCCATAAATATTTCTAGGCTTTAGAATGCACAGTTGGAAAAAAAGAAGCCAGAAGAACAGGAAGTCAGTGATGAGCAGTAATGGACTGCATGACAAGACCCAACCACCATCACCACTGCCATCACCCTTTCCCTTCTTACTGTTCTGCCAGAGTATTAACTAACTTTTATCATCTATATCCAGACTTTCCAGTGCTAAACTGTGCCAGTGAATTAGCTAATTTTGTCTAGGTTTAACCTAATTGATCTCACTACTCTCCTTCCAGCCAGGACCGGCTGCCAGCTTCTATTTATGGCTTCCAGAGTGTTCCCATCGCGAAGGTCCCAGCCAAAAATACATTAACTTGTCCCAACAATTCTGCATTTTTCCCATGTTCACTTTCCTGACAGGCACTGAGCTTTTAGCCTCATGGGGAACATTGTTCTTTGAAGACCATTTACTGCTTGTGGGCTGGGGAAACGGGAATGAAGAGATTTAAAAAAAAAACTACTGCTTTGGCACACAAAAACAGATAATTTATTACACTTGTGTATGTGTGAAAGAGCTGCAATGAAAGTTTGCATAACTGTGCTTTCTAAAGTGATATCACTTTTGGGAAAGCTTTGAAAAGCATAATATTTAGACGCAATTCAGCTTATAAAATTCTTCAGCATTTCTATCCTCTTTGTTCAACATTATTAGGTTTATTTACATGGGAACAGGATCCGTGTCCGCTACAGTGGATCTAATTCTGCTTAACAATTGTTTGCTGAAGTCGCAGATTTCTGTGACATCATAATCATTCCCATGCAAGGATGCTGGAACACTGCAAAACGTGAAATGGGGGGGCTGAAGTTTGAAATGGCATCCAGAACTTAAAATGGCAAGCAGAATTTTAAACAGCAGGTAAAGCTTGAAAGGCTTAAATGACACAAGTGCAAAATAGTGTGTGGGGAAGGGGCTCATGCACCCCCAGCACTGTGGATCCAACACTCATGTTTCCATGGCAACAAACTCGTGTCACAAACAAGAAAGTATTAGGAGCCAACGCAGATGAGTCATTGGGGACAAGGGTTCTGTTTACGTGCAAAACAACCTAGTAATGGAGAACACAAGAAAGAGAAATGCAGAAAACATATAGGCGGAACAGTGACAAAACAATAAAGTTTTTCAAAGTTTTATGAGAAGTGACAACTCACTTTAAAGGAAAGGGATGACATTTAATTTTCTGTTGTGGTGCCATTTTTATGCACTGCATCCCAAAGTGCTTTACAAATCACAAACAATGCCATTAGCCATTAGGCAGAACTGGAAAGTCAGAACGAGGGAGGTTGAGAGACTGAGAGGAAGTTAAAGCCACGGTAATGGTTAGTTGTCAAAACAATTTATTATATACCTTTTTTAGCATTAATATATTTCTGACTGAATTAGATTAATCATCAGTTTGTTATTTCTCTCAGAGGTTTTTAAAACAGCTTAGATTACTAATTTTATAATTAGTAGCTCAAATTATAGATGGCCACTTTTAGCAAATTTTAAAACCCTCCCACCGAGGTTACTTTTTGACTTTACAAACTGGATTCATACTGCAGATGTATTAGGAGGCTGTGCTAGCACACACATTTCCGATGGCAAACAACACAGCTCAACACCAACATGTTTAATTTATTCATAGTGGGCGTGGCCAGAGAATAATGACTTTTGAAAATCTTGAATCCCCATATCTCGGATCAGGAGGGAAATACAATGAAAAGAAAAGTGGGTGTATTGATGTTTTGCCAAAAATACAGTATTATAAAAACAGTTGTCTGTCTATCTAGCCATCTATCTGATATATACTGTATAGAATATATTGTACCACTGTATATTTGTTGTTTAAATTGTACCTCTGTATATCCATTGTTTATATTGTACCTCTGTATCATACCTCGCTTGATTTTCATTTTACTGCCAATTCTGCTCCTGTATATTGTATAATGGTATCATTATACTGTATTTATTCATAATTTATATCTCATGCCCCCATCCCCCAGGTCTCACCAGGAAATGAGCCTCAGCCCAGTGTGCTTTCCCTGACAAACATTTCTAAAACAAATAAACAAATAAATAAAAGCTGGCAAACAGACTCTATTCAAAGCAGCAGTGCAATGACAAATGTGTTTTCCAAAACTAGAAGATGCCTAGAATCTTTTATAGTGAAAAAAAAAGGCAAGGTCAAATTTTTTGCCAAATTTCATTGCATTGCTGCTTTAGTTACATGATAAGCACATCACCGGCAATCACATTCGACCTTTTCCTACACCGTGCCTGCTAGTAAGCCCCAGTCAACTCTGTCTTAGGGCCATGAGAGGGTAAGAGTACCTTAGGCACCACGGTTCAGATATTCAAAAAAGTGCACAGCACACATGTCTGCACAGCACTTGTGCCAGTGGCTGCTATATTCAGTCACATAGTGGACTGGTGCTATCTGACTGAATATCAGCCCATGTCAGCACAGCGCTAAGTCAAACTGTGCTGCCTTGACAAGGACTAGTGCTGTATCCAGCCCACAGGGAATAGCGCCCCTGGACCAGATAGTGCTGGGAACCATGTTGGCTATATTGAGCCATAACATGCAAATGAGCCAACTGGACATGCAAGGTGCTAAGGGGCCATTTGCATGCCTGTTAGGGGCTCATTTGCACGTTGAGCGGTGACCCTTAAGTGCCCATCTTGTGGGCGCCTGACACATCATCCCTGGTGTCTAGTGGCATCCCCACCCCCGCAATCATACATTCCATGATTGTAAAACATCTCCTTGGTGCCTGGTGGGACCCACACCCCCTGATCATCAGTTCTGTATACTGTACACCTCTCCATGGTGAACAGTGGCACCCCAACCCCTGATCGCCCATCCCGTGATTGTAAGATATCTCTCTGGTATCAAGTGGCACCCCCACTGCTGGATCACCCATTCCATACATCATACACTTTTTTCTGGTGTCCCGGGAGTGGGGGGGGGGTGCCACTGGAGACCAGGGAAAGGTATATGATATATGGAATGGGTATTTGGGAGTGACAGGTGCTACTGGACACCAGTACCTGCAACCTCACTGGCGTGCTGGCGACTGGAGGTAGGGGTTGTAGTACAGCCATCCCGCTATTGGTGGGTGGCATGGCATGGGTATAGCAACCAGTTAAAATGAGGTTTTCAGCTGTGGCAAATAGTGCCACTTTGGGTGCTATTTACCGCAAACTCTGAACATGCGGCTGTGCCCATATGCAGAAGGGGAACCCCTCATTTACATTATGTTAGTGCCTGGGTGCAAACAGGTTTAGCGCATGGTGCAGGGGCTTCAGAATACAGCCCCCACAACAGCTGTAAACCAGGATAGCGATGGTGCAAACCCTGTTAGCACTGGTGCTAACCTTTGAATATCTGGCACCATGCTCACTCAGTCCTTGGAACTGGACAGAGACCACCCTGCATAAGCCATGAACAGCTATCTGATGGTAATGGCTTTTGGCTAATGCAAACTAGACTGGATTTGAACCAGCGACCTAGATGAGAAAGGCTCTGTAAGCTCCTGCATTGAGCAATTTGGTCCCCTGCCGCATTTTTCTTTGAAAATCAGATGTTAAAACAAATTGTTCGCACCAGCCACCCAATGGCCAAGAAGAAAAAATTACTCACCTTAGTAATGTTGTTTCTTCTAATGGAGTCTTGCTGTATTTTGACAAATTGCAGTAAGGTCCAACCTTCAAACTGCCCCAGAGATAAAAGAGTTAACTTTCCATGCCAGGCATGGAACGCTGAGCTCGAGCTCGGTTGAGACTCTGTCTGTTGCTGTTTGAACTCAAACCGTCAGATCTTTACGAGCTATACTCACTGAGTGTCCTGTGTGGAAGCTGTAAACCTACACTAGCCAACTGGCTACTAAATATAATAAACAGATTTTTTGGTCACAAAACAAAGACTCAAGTCAGGAAATCCAAAAAATGAAACAAACACAACACCCACTCACCCAAAGCAAAGGGGTGATAAATAAAGGATGGGGCACCTCTTGAGTGCCAACACTGCTCCTGCCCACCCACATCCCAAAACAAAGGTTCTGAGAGGGGAGGCAGGGGGGAGGTCAGAATACAGCAAGACTCCATTAGAAGAAACAACATTACTAAGGTGAGTAATTTTTTCTTCAAACAACATGAAGTCTTGCTGTATTCTGACAAATTGCAGACTACCAAGCAGTACCTCCATGGAGGAGGGACAGAACCTACCTAGGAAATAGGCTCTGGAGCACTGCTGTGCCAAACCAAGCATCACGCCTAGCCTGGATATCCAGAGAGTAATGCTTGGTAAAAGTGTGTACTATTTTCCAGGTAGCTGCTTAACATATCTCTAAGATAGGAATATCCCTGGCAGCAGCCAAGGAAGCAGCTGTACCTCTGGTAGAGTGAGCTCTCAGGCCTGAGGGTGGAGTTCTGCCTTGTTTTTCATAGCAAAATTGAATGCAAGAGACGATCCACCTGGCAATAGATCTCTTAGTGGCAGGTTTTCCCTTACCAACCTCACCATAAGTGAGGAACAGTTGGAAGGAGTCAAACCTGTGACCCTTGGTACGCTCTATGTAGTAGCTAAGGGCCCTTTTCACATCCAAACTGTGCAGCCTCCTCTCCCCAGAGGAGGAATGGTCAGTGAAGAAAACAGGAAGAGACACAGACTGGTTAAGGTGGAAGTCTGAGACCACCTTAGGTAAAAACTTCCTGTTAGTCCTGAGGACCACCTTATCTCTATGGAAAGAGATAAAATCAGGCTCCACTGACAGGGCTTGTAGCTCACTTATGCGCCTGGCAGAAGTGATGGCCACCAAGAAAACAGTTTTCCAAGTCAAGTACTTAAGCTCTGCTGAGGACAAAGGCTCAAAAGGAGGTTGCATAAGCTGGGCAATGCAAGCATTAAGGTCCCAAACAGGGGCAGGGTCCCTGAATGGAGGGTTGGTATGAAGCAATCCCTTGAAAAATTTAGAGAATACAGGATGAGCTGAAAGGGAAGAAGGCTTACCTGCTGAAAGGAAAGCAGAGACAGCTGCCAGATGCACTCTTAGTGTAGCTGGTCTGAGTCCCAAGCTATTAAGATGAACCATATAGTCAAGAACTGTGGGCAGGCCAGCAGACTCTGGAGAAATGTGCTTCCCAGAGCACCATATAGAGAATCTTTTCCACTTGGAGTTGTAAGTGTTTCTGGTGGAAGGCTTCTGAGAAGCCTTTAGGATATCCATAACACCTTGAGAGAGGTGCAAATCAGCAAACTCTAACTCTTCAAGAGCCAGGCCTTGAGATTGAGAGATTTGAGATTCGGATACCAAACCCTCCCCTGAGCACATGTTAACAGGCTGTAATTCCTGGGAAGAGACAAGGGAAGGTGGACTGCTAAGGACAACAGGAGAGGGTACCAGGGCTGTCTGGCCCAGTCTGGAGCAATCAGAATCACCTTGCAGGGTTGAGACCCGATTTTGACTAGCACCTTGAACAGGAGAGGGAGGGGGGAAAAACATACAGGAACTTCCCTTCCCAATTGAGAACTAGGGCATCCGGGGGGACTGAGCCCAACACTGGGGGCCTGCAGCAAAAGAGAGGAAGTTGGTGATTGTCTGGGGCTGCAAAAAGATCTATCTGTGGGGTGCCCCATCTGGAGAAGATCACCTTCAAAACCAGGGGATCCAGGGACCATTCGTGATGGCCCTGAGATACCCTGCTGAGAGCATCTGCCAGGACGTTGTCCTTGCCTGGGAGGTGTACTGCTGTAAGAGAGGTGTTCAGGGAATAGGCCAGAGACCATAACCTCATTGCTTCTGTGCACAAGGCCATAGACCGAGTGCCCCCTTGCTTGTTGATATATCACATTGTGGTGGTATTGTCTGTCCTGATCTGAACTACTTTGTTCTGAACAGACTTGGAAAAAGCTTGAAGTGCTAGAAACACTTCTCTGAGTTCTAATAGATTTATGTGAAGCAGAGATTCCTGAGGAGACCACAACCCTTGGGTGGTCAGGCCTCCCAAGTGGGCTCCACACCCCAAGAGGGAGGCATCTGTAGTAAGGATTAGAGAGTGAGATTAAGTGACAAAAGGAACTCCCTGTCTTAGATTGTCCTGATCCTGCCACCACTGCAATGCCTGGATCAGGGTTCGAGTCACTGGAATCAGTTTGGTCAGAGGGTCCTTTTTCTGAGACCAAAAAGCTCTCAAGTGGAACTGAATGTCCCTCATCTGAAATCTTGCTCCCTGCACCACTGCTGTAGAAGCAGCCATGTGCCCCAGGAGCTGTAGAAAATGCCTTGCTGGTCGAGACACCTGGAGGGTGAATAAAGAGGCCAGTGAAATAAGGGTCCTTGCCCTGTCCAGGGGAAGGAAGGCTCTTGCCTTTACTGTATCTAGCTCTGCGCCTATGAAGGTGAGGAGCTGTACAGGCTCTAGAACTGACTTTGAAAGATTCAGAAGGAAACCTAGAGAAGTAAGCAGTTGCTGAGTTATCTGTAGGTGTAACTTGACTTGGTCTGGGGACTGGCCTACTATGAGCCAGTCGTCCAGGTATGGGAAGATGGAAATCCTTTTTCTTCTTAGGAAGGCAAGTACTACTGCCAGGCATTTTGTGAACACCCTTGGAGCAGAGGTTAGGCCGAAGGGCATTGCTCTGAATTGGTAGTGGCCTGAGGGCAGCTCAAACCTGAGGTATTTTCAATGGGAGCTTCTGATAAGAATATGAAAACAGGCATCCTTGAGGTCCAGGGAGACTAGCCAGTCCCCTGGCCTTAGAGAGGGTAGAATTATTCCCAGAGTCACCATTTTGAACTTTGGCTTTAAAAGGTGCTTGTTTAAATATCTGAGATCCAGGATGGGCCACCATTCTCCTGTCTTTTTGGGGGTGAGGAAGTACCTGGAGTACAATCCTTTCCCTTTCTGTAGGGGTGGAACCCTTTCTATAGCTCTGAGAGCCAAGAGGGAAGAGACCTCTGCCTCTAGGGTAAGTGCCTCTGAAGGATTTGCAGGTGGAAAGGATCTGGTTCTCATCTTTGGAAATTTTTTGAAGCTGAGAACCAGTCCCTGGCTTACTACTTCCAGGACCCATTTGTCTGATGTTAAAGACATCCAGTCCTGGACAAAGTAAGCCAGCCTGCCCCCTACAGGTAGTGGAGAATGGCCTGGCAAACCCATCAGGGTGCCTGTTTGGCAGGGACTTTAGCTGAGGGGTGGAAGCAGGCTTGCTTGTACCGCTGCCTGCCTCTCCTCTAAAGAACCCCTATGAGCATAAGCAGAAGAGTAGGCCTGGGCTTGGTAGAAAGGCCTATGAAAAGGCCTGCCCCTGCCCCTGGGATGCTGCCTCTGAGGAGTGGCTTGCCTTTCCTTGGCCTGAGCACTCCTGTAGGTGGTCCTGTACTCATCCATTTTCTTCATGTAGTTCTCTGTTTGCTCCCCAAACAGAGAATTACCCACAAAAGGAAAATCCATGGCCTTAGTCTGGGTATCCTGGACAGGCTAGTGCATCTGAGCCAAGCCATCCTACGAAGGGCCACAGATGTAGCCATGACTCTAGATGAAACATCATTGGAGTCTACTGCAGCATGGAATTGCACCTTGGATGCCTCAATACCATCCACAGCCACCTGCTCCAGCTCCTTGGCAAGCTGGCGAGGGACCTGTTTAGTAAAGCCATTACAGTATCCCATCTAGATTTCTGATATCTCAGCTGTATAGGCCATATAATTAGCCTGCCTGAGTCCCAAGGATGCTGCCATGTACTGTTTCTTTGCCATGGCATCAATCCTCCTGGAGTCCTTATCTGGGGGTGAAGCCAAGGGTATATTTGCCTTATCACAGGCTGCAGCCTGCACTATCCCAACATGGCTGCATTGCTGGGTAAGGAACTCCATATCTGAGCCTGAGAGAGTATACCTCTTATCCATTCTCTTATCCACAGGAGGTATAGAATTAGGAGTCTTAAAAATTATTATTGTCTGTTTCCCAAAGGACTTATGAAGGGGAATAGACAGTCTCCTGGACTCTGGGATATCCATCATTTCAACATAGTCAGGCTCCTCCTGGTCATCCATAGCTTCTTCCATAGGAAGCTGAAGAGTTTCAGCCACTTTCTTGTAAAACATGAAATGGGAGGGGGACTCAGAAAGCCTAGGAGGAGACACTCCTGAAGGTCTGTCTGGGGAGATGTCCGGGTCAAAGGGCACATCCAGACTTTCATAATCACACTCACTTTCCTCATACTCTCCTTCCTCCTCATAAAATTCCTCTAAATCATAATCCAGAACCGGTGGAACCGGCCGAACCCAGCGCCTTCCTAATGGTGCCGGTTCGGTCGGAACCGGGGATAGCGACTGGACAATTTTTATCGCTTTGGCTAGTTCATCATCGGTCGGAGAAAGAGCTTTTGGATCCGCACCGGCTGATTTATCCCTTCTTGTTCTTTTAACCGGAACCGACTCTTCGGAATTGCTTCTCCTTTTGCCCGAAGAAGTTTCACCCTGGTCAGAGGGCACTCCTTCTGATTCAGTTGGAACTGAACCGGGCTGGCCATCCGGGTCAGCGGACTTCTTGGCCTCCCTTCCCTGAGCCTACCAACTCTTTTTTCCAGGGTAGCTGCAGGAAAATTTTTACAAATCTGGCAATCTGAATCGAGGTGGTCAAACCCAAGACAATAAACACAGGTGGTGTGGGGATCAGCCTTAGCAAAGACTTCCCCACACACACTACAGTGCTGAAACCCAGTGGGCCCGGTTTTTCTTTTGGGTTTCTCAGACATGGCCAGTTCTAAACAAAAACTTACCCTTTTTTTGGCAATCCGCCAGGCAAGACACCCTTATCGGTTCCTGACCGTGTTACGGGTCGTGGAAAAAAACATAGTAAAGTCCGTTTTTTTTTAGAACCGATAAGAACCGATTACCACACTCTAAAAGCAGAATAAAGTATTTTTAAAACAACTTGATCGGTTCAAACCGAACCGATCCCACGTTTACAAGTTCCACACAGAAAATTAACAAAAATAAGCCTATCTAGTACTCACGAAACCACAGACAGAGACTGAACCGATAGGTCACAGTTTAAATTCGGTCGAAAACTGAGAAAAACGGTACTTTAACCGACAAATTGAACCGAGCAAAGGAGAATTCTCCGGAGCGACTGTTCAGTGAGGTGGAGTAAAGAATCTGACGGTTTGAGTTCAAACAGCAACAGACAGAGTCTCAACCAAGCTTGAGCTCAGCATTCCATGCCTGGCATGGAAAGTTAACTCTTTCATCTCTGGGGCAGTTCGAAGGTTGGCCCTCACTGCAATTTGTCAGAATACAGCAAGACTTCATGTTGTTTGAAAAAGTGGACTTGGTTCTGAACTGAGCTCAGACACTTGCAACAAGGTTGCCTGACTGAGAGTGGCATTGCCAGCCAGGGAAGGCTGGCTTCATCAGCCGGCACAGAAAAAATGCACTGTGGTTGGTCAAGTAACCTGCTCCCCTTTGCAGGGCAGGGTGGGAGGGAACATGCACTGAGATGCTGTTGTAGGCACAGCCGCAAGAGGAAAGAGGGAAGGTCAGAGGTCATCATGACTAAGGACACGCACATGACTGGAGCTAATGGGAGGAAAAAAACGCCATTCACTATCAGGATGGCAGTAATACTAGTACTCGTCATCCCCATCAATCACCTCCTCCACACCAGATGATGATGTTTGAAGGGAGGACGGATGCCCCTAGTCCGAGGACCACAAAATGGGGAGAGGGCAAAGTATAGAGGAACAGGTGGTAGAAGAATAATAATTAGCATTTTTATAGAACTTTTTCATGCACATTGTATCCCAGAGCATTTTACAATTTATTTATTTATTTAAATGTTTCACCAGGAAGGCACACTGAACAACACGCTGCTCATCAATCAATCAATCAAATCTTTATTTAACCAGGCGATCATCATTGTGCAAAACTCATTTTCAAGACGGACCTGGATAGCTTCGAGATCAGTGTACAATACAAATAAGACATCAAAGTTCACAATGGTTACAGTATTCAGAAAGAGTGTCAACTAGAGAATGGTAGTTTTAGTGAGTACAACGCATTTGGTAAATGATGACAGTATAGACACAAGAACCAGCACAAGAAACATAAGCATAATTACAGATATATTACAGCAGATGTCCACAACATATCTCCAGCAATCAAAAAAAGAAAAAAAAATTAGTAGGACTAGGAGAGAACAGCAGGTGAAGAGTGGGCAAAGTACCTTGAGGACAATAAGGAAGGTGGGAAGGGGGAGGGCTCAACTCCTGGTGAAAGACAGAATGGTAGTGACATGGCTGTAAACATGTAGTGGCAGCCATTGTACATATCAACACTTACACATAGCCTTGGACAGTTGCATGTACCAGTTTTATGGGAAGGGGAATGTTGGTTAGGGCACTGGGGGAAATCCCCTGCTCTTATAAAAAGTACCTTCGGTTCTTTTACTTCCACCTGGACACCCACCAGGACAGCACCAGAGGTGGTCAGAAAGGACCTCAGTTTAACATTTCATTCGAAGGACGGCATGCCCCAACAGTACAAACCCACTCCCTAGTACTGCACTCAGGTACCAGTGTCTATGATATGAGCTCAGCCCTGGGGTGGGACTAGAACACACAAGCATCAGGTCCAGAGGTGCTACCAACTGATCCATTCTGACACATGAGTAGCTGTCCCAGATGGGCTTGGAGGCCACTGACGGCTGCTTGAGAGCTGGAATAATTTTTGTATGTGTGTGTATGTGTATGTGTGTGTGTGCGCGTGTGTGCACATGTGCTGGGAGGTTGTCAATAGCTAAATTTAAAAAAAATGTCCGTGACCATTAAAAAGCTAAATTAGTAAAAGAGCACTCATGCCTTCTTGTAAGTGCACATTACATGACTGCTTTGGGTATTTCTAACCAAATCATTATGGGTTTTAAAATGAATGCAACCCCAAAAAAGAAACACGTTTAACGTTATGTGTTGTTGGTTGTTTCATTTGTTGCCTAGTAACCACCAAATTGATTTTTCTAATAAAGTCTGGTCTGAAAGGCAGTAATTGTGAGTCCTGCTGCTGACTGTTATGCTTGATGCCAAGAAACAAAATTAATTTCATTACTGTATACTCCGTCTATCTGGTTGAAAAGCACACAGTAAAAGTGGCAGTTGAAGCCCTCAAACAAAAGCAGCCTCTTTAGCAGCATATCTCTGGGGCTGTTAAAAAAACAACTGAAAAAAGGCATGTAAAAAATCTCAGAAGAATAATATTCTGAAGGGCAGCCAGCATTTTTAATTTGTACACATCACATATTGCTCACAAGCTATTATGAGACCCAACAAACTCATCTGACCCAAGAAAGCTGGGCAGTCATGACAAATTTCGATTTCCTTCATGAGGTGCAACTAATCATTTTAGGCTCACAGCAATCTTTGTGAACCCTTAAGGGAGTCATGATGCTTGCAAAGCCCTTCAACCAAAGAAGCAAGTTTTTTGTTTACTGAAACCAAAAGATGTACTTTTTCTAGTGTTAAAAATCTTTTGGGGTTCCATTTATTTATTTCTGTTGTAACCTCTGGTGCGTGACTTCTGCTAGGCTACAGGCATTACATGCTGTGATTAAGTACTTGTGGAACACTTTCTTCCATTCTGCGCTGTTGCAGCTGTTGGTAGCAGAGAATCCATTGCACCAATGCGAACTGATCCCCAGCAAAGCTGTCAAATGAGCTCAGCTGCATGCACTCTGCTTGAACAGTAAAAACTGGCATGGTCCCATAGTGATCCTATATGGGTAAAACTAGAGGGGACATGACAGGGTACTGCTGGGGCACTCAGTCACCATATGCAAATGAGAAATGAAAGACAGGAAATACCACTGTATGTGATGCCCCCTATAGTTTTTATACACATCTAATCTCTATGCAAGGTCCTCATATGTGTAGAATCTGAATGACTAAACGTAGATGACCTGGGATGGGGAATAAGACCATGTACATCATGTACTACAGAGAGTAACGCTGTCTTTCTCGGGCAGGGTGGCACAGTCTCTCCATTCCTGCAGTGACTCTTACGGGCGGGCCAAGGATGGTTGCAATGTGTGCGTCTGCTCTTCCTCAGCAGCTTCCGAGCCAGAGCAAACTGATGTGTTGGTCAGTAGGGAGACAGGAGTGTACTGCGCAAGTGCTGTGGGAGACTGGACAGCACTAACAGCTGCTGAGTAAGTCCAAATAAGTAAACTACGGAGGCTGACAGGGTTACGGCCACCATCAGTTACTTGGGCTTACTCAGCAAACTGGGTTAGGTCTCCCCTTGAAGCTGCTCAGGGAGCCTTGCCAAGCGTGATTGTGAGAGGTGAAAAGTTCCTGGGTTATTTGGTGGAGGACTCAACCAGGGTCACTTTCCTGGTGCAGAAAGAATAAATTAAAAAAAGGTGGTGGAAATCTTTTATTAAGTAAGCAATACGGTATGGCAGGGTGTGTGTCACGTAAACAATAACCCACAACAGGGCACACATTTTTCTGGAGAATTAATGCATACTTCAGGTGAATTAGAAGGCATAAGACCAACAGCTGAGTGACTTTCAACATACCTGGGAAGTGCATCCATTCTCAAGAACTCCATGCCCTGGAGTGGGTTATTGCACTTACAAAATGGATTTTTTTTTTTTTATGGAAAAAGGTTTTTTCCTTTAGTTAGGTAGTTGCCAGGTAGAGTATGTGAGTTTGATAACAAAGGCTGTGTGCCTTTACTTGAACCCAGGAAGTACATTTATTTTGAAGAAATCTATGTTCTGTTTAAGGTTTTTGTAGTTATAAAGTGGAAAAAATATTAATGGGAAAAGGTTTTCTTTTCATTTAGATAGCTAGGATGATTAGGGTACATTAGTTATGAACTGTGCAAAGGTGCAGTAAATAATCAACAGTCAGGTGCTGTGTTTTAACCAATGAAGTTGTTTTATTTGGTCAGTTTTTATATCCTGTTTTATAATGTGGGATAACAGCACACCTCGGAGAAATGAGGCACAAGGCAAAGCTGAATGCTTTGCAGACACAGACATTATCCCACAATTATGTATACCCTGGAGTGCCTTACTGTGATTATATAATGGGTCAACTGATTTTACATTTTTAAAACTAAGTAATGCTATTTAGAATGTTTGTCATTTCTTACTGTGCTGTTCTGCTGGATTAACTGAAAGCCATGTGATACCATCTGACCAATCACATTTCTTGGTTTATCTTGTCCATTTTTTTTAATGTTAATCAACAGATAGAGCAATGTGAGAAATACCAGTAAAATGTTTCAAAACTGATATATAGTCCAGGTTCATACAGCAGCTCCATTTTCCCAGCCTGGGATTGGCAAAGGTGGGGAGTGTTGCTGAGGGCAGATGCTCGGCTGCTTGGGAAAGATGTATGTGGGCCACCTAGAATTTACACGTCTCCTGACTGAACACAGAGTGGCACTTGTGCTGGCTGCAAAGGCCTTTCACCTTCCTGGCTGCAGTACAAAGTGCAGCCAAGGTGAACCAGAGTTGTGGCAGCAGAGTGAGTGAAAATGGGGCAGGGAGATGAGCATATCTGGGCTGGCAGCATACCCTAGAGGTCAGAGTAATGCACTGTGAACAAGCTTGGTACATGCAGCAGACCTGGATTTGGTTCCCACAACCTCCACTCACATACTGCGAGACCCTGAGTAAGTCATTTAACCACCCTGTGTGTCCATGTTACCCCTGTAAAAGGGCCTTGTGCCCAGTGGGCCATATCCAGTTACAACAGAATAAAACCATGAACAAATAGCGTCCTGCTCTAAACTACAGTCATAGCACCTCAACGCCCCAGAATAGCTACTTACCCATTTTTTTCCCTTTACCCCATCACATTTTTTGTACTATTCCCATCCTGCTCTCCACTCACGCCACCTCCCCCACTACTCTATGCTTTCCTAACTACGTCCTTTCTCCTTCCACCCACTCCCCTTGACAAAGCTAATTGTCCCAGCCGGTTTCCTGCATTGAATATCCTAATCCCTCCTTTCTGAGTTTAGTCAGTACTCTAGAAAGCTTTTGCTTTCACTATCAGTATTCGTGCAATGATTTATGTGTTACTCTCTGTACTGAACTTCTATGCCATATTTACAATAATGTTTTTGCCTGGGAACATCCCATGATCTCTGTATGTTATCACCTGTTATTGTTTTCAAATTATTCTGTTAATGATGTGGAACCTCTGTAAATGAGCTTTTAGCTCAAAGGTTGTAATCCGAGACTTCAATAAATAAATAAATAAAAATAAGCATATGGTCCAGAAAAACACAAAAACAAATTGTAAGTAGCAGCAATGTAGACATTCCCAGGCTTGTTTTAGTAATCAAACTCCCAAGGGCTGTGGAGAGAAGGATCGCAATAGTGTAGCATAGATGGCTATACATAGGAGCAGTGACTTCAGCCAGTGCCAACAATGACACCCATCATGGGTCACAGCAACTTGTAGTCGGGCTCACTCTATGATGCTGCCATTCACGGTGTGGGTCTTGGACTACACTGAGAATAGTATCTTAAAAGGTCGACTACAAGGCAAGTCAGACCAGAAGACCACTCCAAATGGTTCTCATTCTGTGGTGGAGCTCAGGCGGGGCCCCCTTTCAGGTCCCTTTTGAATCTTCTCTGGGACAGAGGCGGGTAAGATGGTTATCCTCCAGCTGGTCTGCAGATGACTGAGCTGTAAATCCTATAATCAGCATGAGTCACCCAGGCCTGGGGGACTGTTCTGTTTTTAGCTTATTTAATAGGGGAGAGTTAGCCAGCTATGTCTCAATCTGCCAGTACCTCTCTCAGTTGTACTTGCAAAAAAGGCCTCTTCAATTGGTCCCGTGCTAGAAGGCTCCACACTGACAGCAAAACCAACAGCGCCCGGCACTCAGCTCCAACATGTTTACTGCATTTGATTAAACAAACCACACAAAATCTGCAGTTACACAAGCTCAGTTTACAACACGGTGAGCCTGCAGAAGCCTCAACGTTTTGCACCTCTGCTGCCCAATGCTTTGATAAGGTGATGTCTCAGCTGTATTTATAGTGAAATCCAGTCTAAAAAGGGTGCAGAGTAATGTTTGTTTGGTTTGAACTATTTGCATGAAGGAAGTTCCTATGGGTTTGTCCTGGGTCCAGAACCAGGGCACTATGTGTGTGTGTGTTGGGGGGGGGGGGGTATTTTTAAAGTTTCGGATGCAGACACAAGAGCTGTATCTGCATCAGGGAGTGTGAGCCCGAGTTATCCACAGCTATTTTCAAAGTGTGCATGCAGTTTATACCAGTGTCCTGTGCTTTGAAGCACCTTGTGTCGATATATAATGCAAATTGGACATTAAGGTACTTTGCATCATTTACTAACACAAGTGCGGGACACTCCATGTTCAATGATCAGGCTCTCATCGGGTGCATACAGACCAGCTAATTGCTGCATTGAAAATAGGGGAATTAGAGCAGGTGGAGCAGGAATGGATTCACTTTGAAAATCTCCCGCTAGAGACACAATAAGTAAAGCAGCTTTCTACGCAGATATATGGCGTTTTTTGTGGAATCTATCAACTGTTTCATAATTTTATATCTGGTGACAAAGGTAATCATACACCAGCCTCTTCACAGACATCAGCAAAATTTTTCTGTGAATTTCTACTGGCGTTACTCATGATGAGTACATGCACTTTGCTCTAGGCTTGGAGAAGAGCAGTGTTAGGTAGAAGTGCCATGATATGAAAATCTTCATGGTAGATTGCCTTGAAAAAATGATCATCGTTATCAGTTTATCCCAATATTATGGTATTTAGAATCCCAAACACAGTTGCAATGTGTGATGATGCCAAACTAGGTTGCAACAGACTCCTTGCTGTGCTTCCACAGATTTTTGCAATAAACCGAATCAACAGACTATTGCCAGGGGGTGAAGTTTCCCCTGTGACAGTGCCCCTCATAACTTACATGTAAATGAACTGATGCAGATGTTAGTGGGGACATGGCGGGGGGGGGATGCACCCACCAACACACTGGAATGCAATAGTCGCAGGGGTCAGTCCATGGCATAGTGTCAGTGGCCCAGTGCTATGCCATGGGCCAAACCCTGGGTCAGTGGTGCTACTGCTTAAAGTTGTTCCCTTCCTCACCTCATACCTTTTTCACTTTTATGGGTTCCTGCTGATGTGGTGCCTGTATAAGTCCCTGGTGGCCACCCTACAATATTTTAAAGCTATCCTTTGTCCCCACTATGAGTGGCACTCCCTTCCCTAACCCTGTCCCATCCGTAGTAAGTGAAAGCCGGGGCTGTGCCCCACCAAGTGTCCCTTAATCCAGCGTCTTCGAGGAAGTGTGCAATGGTCGGTGGTGCAGGGCCAACCACGGGAGCCAGCATCATCCTGCTGCTGTCAGGGCTGTTTCTTGTTTTCTCCTTAACCCAATGGCAGTGCCACACTGGGGTGTCATGGCACCAATGTCCACTGTCCTGCCAATGCCAGGTAGGTTCAACCCTTGACAAAGCACAAGTTGTGTGAAACGCTGAGTCTAGCGGAAGCACTGCCACGTTTCTGTTTGTCTGCAAATGGAGTGGAAATAAAAAGCAAATTAAATGTCCATATCACTGTGGTGTCTGCATCTGTATCCTGAGGTGGGCGGAGTGTTGTACTGTAGTGTAACGGTTCTGCTACTGCCCCCACTGTGGCGCACTCACTAGTAGTGCAGTCTCATTTTTTTTTAACTCAGATTTTTTTTGTCCCCCATCCTTACACCTTGTTCCTCTCCCCTGCACTCACCTGCCTCCATCATACCATGAATAGCCCTCCTGGTGGGGTTGAGGGAATTTTCCCCCAGACAGTATACTTCATTAGGCAGTGGCCAGTGAAGGCATGGGACCGGGATATACTGGCATCTGTCATCTACAGGCAGTGGGCCACTATCACTATTTTTCTTCCCCTCTCTCTCTAGGATGCCCGCCTTAGTGATGCCAAGTGCATGCACATACAAAGAAAGTCTGGCTGTCCAGCTCTGTTCAGTATTCCCTCATGCCAAAGGTCTGCCCTACCTGTGGTCATTCCTGGTGGCACTGTAGCTGCAACAGTGTCACACATTATCCTCCCTGGAGAGGGAGCACATCCTCTGGGATAATCAGTCCCTTCCCCCTCTCTGATCCCCAGTGACCGAGGTCTGTTCCCAAACCCTTGTCACCAATGTCACATAAGGTAGCCCTACCACTGCACCAACGGTCCAGCCCCAGTGCAGTCTCACTTTTATGTTTGTTTGCACACATGTGCAAGAAACATGTTGTGAAAGCTTGCTGGAGTAGCAGGTTGTGGAGGTACGGCAGTGTTGTGGCCAATGCCGTTACTGCTTTTTGGGGCTTGCCTCTGTGGCACAAATGAATGAGCAAGCTGTCTATGACAGCAGCTCAGAAGCGTACCACCAACTTGAAAGAAATTCGCTGCTGCAATGAGGGAGTGCCCCCTCACTGCAGAGCATGCCTTGCCTGGTGTAAAATTTCAATAAACATGGCAGTGGCTGTTGCTGTCCACCTCTCAAAGCCAACATTGGGGGTGCCCAATCCCCCTGTCGGCATGCCCCCTCCCCAGTTCGTTTACCGACAGGGGAGCCTAATCCCCGTCAGTTTAATGTTGGAATTTGTCTGCCGAGGGGGGTGCCCAATCCCCCTCAACATCATTCCCCCCCCCAAACACAGACATGCTTTCTTTGCTGATGGGGGCCCAATCCCCGTCGGCCTCAGTCCCCGCTCCCCAAAAACACAGGTGGCACACTGGGAGCTCACCCCAGTGTGCCCAACATTTGTCAGAATTCACCTGTAATATAGAAAATGGTCCACATGAGGGTCTGGTGTTTTTTACTACCTGGAAATAAGAAACGGTCCCTCGTTGTCTGCAGTCCCCTCTCCCTAACCGCACCCACTCTCCGTACCCCCACCCCTTCTCACCCCATACTTACCTCTGGAGCCTGGCGCAATGATCTTTGGTGGAGCGTGAACACGTCTGCACTCTTCAAAGCCGACCACGAACTGAAGAAATGCCAGTACGTTGTATAATGGCATAAATTGGAGGGGGGGGGTTCAACATAGGTAGATATCACGGCCATTTCGGCGACTTTTGGCTCCAAAGTTTCAACATGGGGTTCTTGGGGCCCCACCTCATGAACCTAGTCACTGTCATTTTGTTAGTCGGTCCCGAAAGGTGATTTCGCAGTCACTGCGGAATCACCTTCACAGGTTCGATTAACGAAATAAAGTGTGTCTGTTCATGAGTGGCGCTAAAAAGCCATGTTGCAATTTTGGTGAAAAAATTCCCAAAAATGACTGTGTTACCAGCGTGCATTGTGCAGTTTCTATGCACGCTTGTAACTTCGCCAATTTTTTATATTTTTACTCCAGATTTTTAACATTGTCATTGTGGCACACAATGGGAGTGGTCGCTTTGTGAAATCAATGTTCTGGACAGATTAAGAAAATCACAATGCCGCTGTCCATGAGCGGAGGTCCCAAAATGCCTATGTTGAAAATCTGGTGTAAAAAATCCCCCAAATAATTGCATTACGGGTGTGCGTTGCGCAGTTTCTATGCACACACATGACTTCACCAATTTTTTTATATTTTCACTCCAGATTTTCAGCATTACCATTTTTTTACACCTCCTCATGAACAGTACAGCTGTCATTTTTCACATCCTGTTCGAAATGTGTTTTCACACCTGTGGTGCCAAATGGCGCAGTCGCTGTGCAAAGTCACCTTTCGGCTAACAAACTGATAGTGTCACTGTTCATGCAGTGGGGTCACAAAAAGCCCATGCTGAAAACCTGGAGTGAAAATACCAAGCAACGCCCAGGGCGTTAGGGTTTCTGACCATAAAGCCCTACCCTGTAGGGACTGACAGGCATCAGGGGTGTGACTTGGGATTGTCAACAATAATACTCAGGCCATTCCATCCCCACCTCTCCCTGCAGCCAATGACAGGCATCAAGGAGTGCCTTGGACTCTTCTGCCCCAAAGTTCACCCCATTCTCCTATACTGCACCCATTTCAGCGTATTTCCTTATGGAATGGGGTGAGTGTAAAGCCTAAACACCCTAAGGCACACCCCGACACTTGTCGGTGTCTGCAGGGTAGGGTGAGGTGAAATGGCGTGAGCATTATGGGCGATGACCCAAAGGCACACCCCAACGCCTGTCTGTCTCTGCAGGGTGGGGTAGGGTTGGCATCAGTTCAATACTTCACTACCATTGCTATTCTGCATCTATCTAACTCCTGCACTTCCAATGCTAATGCCAGCAAGCAAACATTTGGCTTTGACAAATGCTTGTTTTAAAATGGGGAAATCTGGAACTTGAATGTTTATCCCTCTGGCTCCCAACCCAGGATTCTGCAGCTGGCCACCGATGGGGTGTTTGAAAGCTGGGTGACTGTCATCCACCCCCTGATGTTCGGTGCCTTCAACTGCGCTTAGCTCTCTAACACCAGTTTCACATTACATATATTTTTTTTATTTATAATTCGGAAAACACCTTTGAGCACAAGTAGTCTTTTGCAAAGGTTCCACGTCTGACAAGTACAAGGAATGAGAAACACAACAAACATGCACCGGCTCAGGAAGAGCCTGGCCAGGTACAATCAACAATATATTAGCAGTAAAGGTAATATACAGTATACCTGACTATGATCCTTTACTCTTCACTACAACCATGAAAACACAGTTGAAGTTATTACAATTAGACATGATAAAAAAAAGGGAATATTTCAAAATGTGTACGATGGTATAAAGTGAAAGGACTTTTGGCCCATCCAGTCTGCCCCTTGTCCCTGTCCATTCTGTCACCACTGACCGTAATTGGTCATGGGTGTCACTCCCTCCCACCGTTCCTCTACCTAATATGCCCCATGTCTATCCCATGCATGTCTGAGGCTCCCCGCAGTCTTTGCCCCCACTACCTCCTCTGTCGTGCTGTTCCAGTCATCCACCCCCTTTACCATGAGGAAGTATTTCCGCACATCTCTCCTAAACTTCCCCCCTTAGCATCACTGCATGTCCCCTTGTTCTAGTGCCTTCCCTTCCCTTCTCTGAAATAGACCCTCCACTTGCGCCTTGTTCACTCCTGTGAGGTACTTGCAGGTTTCAGTTTTGTCCCGTCACTCTCCTCTCCACCAGGGAGTACATATTGAGTTTCTGAAAACTTTTCTCATACGGCTTCTCGTTCAGTACCCTAACCATATTGGTGCCCTCTTCTGTACCACCTGTGTGGTAAATAACCTTGAGTCTGTCCAAGAACTTTTTTTGTTTTTTTCTCCTACACATTACGTAAATACATCTACAGTTTTCTGTTATAAAAAGGAATGATTTATCTATCAAATGACAATTCCATAGCAGACTTCCATTATATAATACAATATAAATATGAACAAACACATTCAAATGGAGTACCAACATCATCTTTTGACACAGCATTTCCTATGTGGCAGACTGGAATACTGCCTCCACACCACAGGTGGGCTCCAAACCATCTTTGATGAGGGGAGCTTTCACTGAAACTCTGGAACTGGCCAGATCTGAAGGGTGGGGGGTTGTATTTTTTAAACCAGTTCACCAGGTCCCAGGTAGAAGACATTGACTACAGACTGTTCTAACTTTCTGCACAGTGCTGCTCTCCAGAAATCCCTTCAGAAGAATTAAGTAAGCATTAAGCCACTCCGAAGGTGGCACCTAATGGGGAATTAATGCATGGTTGGGAGGGTTGTGGCACGAGGCCGAAGGCCAAGTGCCTAATGTGTGTCTATTAATTCCCATTAGATGCCACCTTTGGAGTGGCTCAATGCTCTTGTAACATGGTCTTCAGCACAGTATTGTTACTATAACTGTTATTTTGATACTGTGAAGAAGAGAATACAGACACATTTTTCCCTGTTGCAATATCTTTACTGCACTTTCTGAAAATTACACAGACTGTGATGTATATCATGACGTTGTGAAAACAAAGGAAAGATACCTATACACGAACTGTTTCTGAACATTTTTTTGTGAAAACTTAGCAAATCTGCGCGGCTATTATTCTCATAGCCTGCATAGAAGGTCTACGACATGTTGATTTCTTGCTTGCCCTATCTGCGACTGAACCTATTTAGCATATTCTCTGATGTTCTGTTTGTGTGTACCACATCGGTCCGATGTCGTTCCCTGCGCTGTTTCATAGCTCCCTTTCCACTGCACGTTTCTCCGTTTGTTAACTCGCTTGGTGCTATTTCAGTTGTGCGGACTCGCTTTACCACAACAATATTTAAACTTTACCTTGCTATGTACCTTGAAGCACTAAAAATTACAAGGGGAACACATTTCCACTTGCGGTCTGTGTTCGGGTGCCTTTTCCTACGGGACTGCTTTACTGCTTCCTCCTGTGTGGTGCTCAGGCGTGACTGCTAGCTGTACCTGTGGATTTTTCACTGATAGTCACGGGCATTTGGGTGGGTGGGTGGGACAGACAAGTACCACTCACACACGATAGTATGAGATCTCTTCCTACAGTGCTTTTTGTCGTGTGTGGATTAGTATGGTACTTCAGTTTGGGGATGGCATCATTACTAAATTAATGCCGTCTCCAAACTACACCATCTGATCCTTTCTGTCCAATCACCACTCTTCATGTAGTGTTACAGATCTTTGCCATGTTACAAACATCTTTATTTTAGGCAAGCAAACACCTTAGCCACAGAAAGCTGTCCTACTTCTACAGCACATTGCATTCCAAGCCTTCATTGTTTAACAGCTATGATCATCTGTTAAAAGTCTTTGGCTCAGGGCCATTTTGGGGGATTCATGTTTTTGTGTAGGAACATCTTAGGTCTCTGGAGGAGGAGAATGGAAACATTTTTTTTCTCTCTCCCCTTTAGAAGTTACTATTGAAATATGCTACTGCAGCAGATGTGAAAGGATGAGAGGCATCATACAGCTTATTCAACATGATACAGTGACCTCCAGAGTCTTTGAAACCTGCAATTTGTGATGGGAAGAATTTACAAATGGAGTATTGGAAACTGAGTTTTGAAAAGGCTGAAATGGGAGTTTGACTCTTGGGGTAACCGCCAAAGCTAGAGAAATGCTGAGGTGAGGGAGGAGTGAAGGAGATGGCTCAGCTGCCTACCATCTGCAGCACTCACCACACTTGTTTTTTATTTACATCTTGAGTGATAAATTCACGAATGTAATGCTTCTGAAAGGTGAAGAATTTATGAGTCTGGAAACCTGAGCCTTCAGTTTCTCCACAGGTCAAACAAAGTGTGCTGGGGTGTGATGGAAGCTTGGCTTCTCCAGGCAGTGCATCTCCATACTGATCACCAGGGAACAGCCATCTACAGGGTGGGGGTTGGGGGTCAAACACTCTTCTCAGTCAGGCAAACCAGGGACTCTGAAAAAAAAAAAACTGGTCAGTTACAATAAGACACTCCTGGGTGGGCTGTTGCAGATTTCTGTCACACCCTGGAAGGTGTGGTAGGAGAACATTGACTGCTTTTAACCACCCAAGAAGTGGTGATATCCTACAGCACATGCCCCGGAGTGCTTTATTGTGGTTAAAATGGAACCAAGTATAAAAGGTTATAAAAAAGGAGAAAAATATCCTTTCATAAAACAAGGGAACTACTGAACAAAATGCAAGAACAAGACAATATTCTAGGCTTTGACTTTATGCTAGGATATCACCACAGGGTTCTAATCCTAATTGGCCAATCAGGTTATAGCATGCAAATAGCCCAGGGTTTAGTTGGTAGTGGGACACCTTGTCTCCCCTCCCTGAGGGAGAAGAGCTGTCCATGGGCTGCTCCATCCTCCTCCGCTGGCCAGCTCCCAAGCAGCCTGAGTCCAGTCTCAAATTCAGGCTCCCAGTATTAGCCCTACCCACGATGCTACTGGGCTGGTACCTAACGGAGTTTTAGGCCATGTCCATAACCTGCTCTGTAATGCTGTTTTCAGAACTTATTTCAGATAAAACTGGTAAGCATGCTTTGCATTTACATTAAACATGATTTTAAAATGTTTTTAAAAAACGTGTTGAAGCAGAAGTCCAGGGGAAGTCTTGAGTCAATTTTTAAAAATGTTTTAGAGCAAACATGCTTTTACCTTGCAGTCTGAACAGTACTGCAAACTGTGCTCCACGTGCAACTTATAAAAGTATAAGTTTAAACCATTTTCAAACATCACTGATGAAAGTGCAGTGTAAATACAACACAAGTGTGCTTAAACCACATTGAAACACAATTTACAGGTAGTCTGGACACACTGTCTCAATTTGCTTAAAACATTTTTATGCTGGCTTGCGTGGACGCACAAACAACATACTGGGGTAGTAGCACTTTCGGAGGTGTGTCAGGTGTTGTGGCGAATGGAGGGGATGCTTTAGTCAGTGCGTCCCTCAGCCGCCAACCAGTGAGCACGCTGCTGATGACAGCAGTTTCAGAGAGCGCCACCAACTTGAAAGAAATCTGCCGCTGCAATCAGAGACAGGCTCGTCATTGCAGCAGCAGATGACACACTTCCATTATGTGCCATTCCTGGTGAAACATTTCAATACATATGACGACTCCTGCCATCCGCTACACAATCCCAACATCGGGGTGCCCAATCCCCATGTCGGCAGGTCCCCCCTCATTATGTGGCACACCTAACATGGCAGCTCCTGCTGCCCACCACACACTCCAGAAAAGCTGACATCGGGGTGCCCAATCCCCATATCAGCATCCCCCCCCTCTTATCTTTCCTGATTAAACAGTATCCCCTTTCCAACACTGGGATGCCCACTGCTGGTGTTGGATGTGCCCCCCACAACCTGTCTATACGGTTTGCTAACATTGGGGTGCCCAATCCCTGTGTCGGCACCCCTCCCCCATTTCCCTGGCACACTGTGAGCCAACTCCAGTGTGCCTATTTTTTATGTGTAAGCTGTGTCAAAATAGAAAACCTTCCCTCGTGGTTTTTTTTTTCCTGCAAAGAAAAAATGGTCCACTGTTGTTTCTCTCATCCCCTCCCCATCCCCACCCTCCCTGTGTACACCCACTCCCGCACCTCCCTCACTCATACTTACCCTCTGGAGGTCGGAGCCGTGATCTTCTCTGAAGCGGGACACGTCTGCACTCTTCAAAGCCAAACTATGAACTGAAGAAATGACGGTCAGCTTTACAGTGGGGTGTTTCAACTGAGGTTGATATCTCAGCCATATTTATTAATTTTGGCCCCAAATATTCAACATGGTGTTCTTGGGACCCCACCTCGTGAACATGTAACTGTCATTGCATTTCTCAACCCCAAAAGATGATTTCGCCGTCACTGCAAGGAATCACCTTTCAGGACCGATTGATGAAATTACAGTGCCACTGTTCATGATGGGAGGTCCCAAAAAGCCCATGTTGCAAATTTGGTGAAAAAATTCCAAAAAATGACTGCGTTGCCAATGTCTGTGCACGCTCGTAACTTCACCAACTTTTAATATTTTCACTCCAGATTTTCAACATTGCCATTTTTTCATACCTCCTTATGAACAGTACAGCTGTCATTTTTCACATCCTGCCTGAAACATGTTTTCATATCTGTGGTGCACGATGGGAGAGGTCGCTGTGCGAAATCAACTTTCGGGACAGATTAACAAAATCACAGTGCCACTCTTCATGAGGAGAGGTCCCAAAATGCCCATGTTGAAAATTTAATAAAAAAACTCCCAAAATGACAAGCGTTACAGGGTGTGTTAGCAGTATCTCATACGCTCATAAGTTCATTACATTTTCATATTTTCTCTCAGATTTTCAACATTGCCCTTTTTCACACTTCCTCATGAACAATACAGCTGTCATTTTGCATCCTGCCGAGATGTGTTCCTGCACCTGTAGCTCTGAAGGGCGCACTTGCTGTCCAAAATCACCTTTCAGGATTGAGTAAAGAAATGATAGTGCCACTGTTCATGAGGTGGTGCCCCAAAATGCCAATGTTGAAAATTTGGAGTGAAAGCACCAACAAACGTCTGGGGCATTAAGGTTTCCAACCATACAACTACCCGGTAGAGACTGACAGAAATCAGGGGCGTAACTTGGGTTCGTCAGCCATAATGTTTGCAGCATTCTACCCCCACCACCCCACCCTACAGCCACTGACAGGCATTGAGGTGTGCCTTGGGTTCTGTTGCCCCTAACATTCAACCCATTCTCCTATATTGCACCCATCTTAGCTTATTTCCTTATGGAATGGGGTGAGCATAAGGGCCGAAACCCCAAAGCACACTGCGACATCTGTTGGTGTCTGCAAGGTGGGTTAAGGTGGAATGGCATAAGCATTATGGATGACGACCCAAAGTCACACTCCCAATGCCTTTCAGTCTCTGCAGGGCGGAGGGGGAATCGGTGTTAGTTCAATACTTCACTGCCACTTCCTATTATGCATCTTTCTAACTCCTGCACTACCAATGCCAATGCCAGCAAGCCAACATTCGGCACTGATAAATGCTTGTTAAAAGTGTTTTCAAAAATGGATTAACAGTCTGGACAGGGCCTTAAAGCACTACCTCTGAGTCTTCATAGATCAGTGTCATCATGCATTTTGTCCTGTGGTATGATATCTGAAACAAAGTCATATGTCACAAGGTAAACTCATTTGCTTCTGTCTAGCTGTTTCTCCTCCATCACCATCCACCCCTTCTCCACCCTGTGGGTGTACCCATTTGGCGACACTTCCAGTGCCATCCACTACAAAACTAATAACTTCACTAGTAGGAGTTTATGAAAGCATCGCTGGCTGTCCACCTCAGCACCTGGTAGCGGTCACAGTCAGACACCCTAGTGCACACAGGTGACAGATGAGCTGTGGGGGAGCTAGTTCCTTGGCTCTCTCCAGGTGTCACAGTGGTGAAAGAACTTGGTGCTGTCCCTCAGCAGTCTCCCTTCATGGCAGCACCCTCCGGCCTCCCCCAGGCTACCCAGCCACCTCCTACCTCCGCTGTAGAACCTGGCTTGACAGTATGGCAACGCACTGAGCCACTGGATCGCACCACATAAACCATCCTGTATGATGATTCTGAGACAGTCCATACCAGAAGAAAAAATTACTCACCTTAGTAATGTTGTTTCTTCTAATGGAGTCTTGCTATATCATGACATATGCAGTTTGTCTCAGCCTTAGAACTGCTCCGGAGGCGAAAGAGTTAACTTTCCATGCCAGGCATGGAATCTTGAGCGCGAGCTCGGTTGAAAACTCTGTCTGTTGTTCTTCAAACCCAAACTGTCAGATCTTTACGAGCAAAACTCACTAAGATTCTGTGTGGAAGCTGTAAACCTACACTAGCCAACTGGCTACTAAAATATTAACACATTTTTTGGTCCCAAAACAAAGACTCAAGTCAGGGGATCCAAAAATAAAATAAAATAAAATAAAATACAATACCCAAACACCCCAAAAAGGAGGGGTGAAAAACACAAGGTGGGCATCACTAAGTGCCAACACTGCACTGCCCACCCACATCCCAAACAGAGGTTCTGAGAGGGGCAGGGGGGGGAGGTCATAATATAGCAAGACTCCATTAGAAGAAACAACATTACTAAGGTGAGTAATTTTTTCTTCAAACAACATGAAGTCTTGCTATATTATGACATATGCAGACTACACAGCAGTACCTCCATGGAGGAGGGACAGAACCTACTTAGGAAATAGGCTGTGAAGCACAGCTGTGCCAAACCGAGCATCACTACTAGCCTGGATGTCCAGGGAGTAATGCTTGGTGAAAGTGTGTACTGTTTTCCAAGTAGCTGCTTGACATATCTCTAAGATAGGGATGTCCCTGGCCGCAGCTAGGGACGCAGCTGTACCTCTAGTAGAGTGAGCCCTCAGGCCTGAAGGGAGAACCTTACCCAGTTTTTGATAACAAAATTGGATACAAGAGACAATCCACCTGGCAATGGATCTTTTAGTGGCAGGTTTCCCTTTACCAACCTCACCATAAGTGAGGAACAGTTGGAGGGAGTCAAACCTGTGACCCTTGGTACGCTCTATGTAGTAACTAAGGGCTCTCTTTACATCTAAACTGTGCAGCCTCCTCTCGCCAGAGGAGGAATGTCAGTGAAGTACACTGGAAGAGATATAGATTGATTAAGGTGGAAATCTGAAACCACCTTAGGCAAGAACTTCCTGTTAGTCCTGAGGACTACCTTATCTCTGTGAAAGGAGATAAAATCAGGCTCCACTGACAAAGCTTGTAATTCCTTATGCACCTGGCAGAAGTGATGGCTACTAAAACACAGTTTTCCAAGTCAAGTACTTAAGCTCTGCTGAAGACAAAGGCTCAAAGGGGGTTGCATTAGCTGAGCAATGCAAACATTAAGATCCCAGGCAGGAGCAGGGTCCCTGAATGGAGGGTTGGTGTGAAGCAATCCCTTGAAAAACTTGAGAATACAGGGTGAGCAGAAAGAAGAGGGCTTTCCTGCTGAAATAAAAGCAGAGACAGCTGCCAAATGCACTTTCAGGGTAGCTGGCCTCAGCCCCAAAGTATTTAGATGGACCATATAATCCAGGACTGTGGGCAAATCAGCAGATTCTGGGGAAATATGCTTACCAGAGCACCATATGGAAAACCTTTTCCATTTAGAATTATAAGTAGCCCTGGTGGAAGGCTTCCTAGAAGCTTTCAAGATATCGAGTACACCTTAAGAAAGGTGTAGGTCAGCAAACTCTAACTCTTCAAGAGCCAGGCCTTGAGGTTGAGGGATTTGAGATTTGGATACCAAACTCTTCCCTGGTCACAGGTTAACAGATTGTGATTCCTAGGAAGACAAAGGGGAAGGTGGACTGCTAAGGACAGAAGGAGTGGATACCAGAGCTGTCTGGCCCAATCTGGAGCAATCAGAATCATCTTGCAAGGTTGAGATCTGATTTTGACTAGCACCTTGAACAAGAGAGGGAAGGGGGGAAAGGCATAGAGGAACTTCCCTTCCCAGTCGAGAAGGAAGACATCCAGGGGGACTGAGCCCAACACTGGGGGCCTGCAACAAAAAAGTGGAAGTTGGTGATTGTCTGGGACTGCAAAAAGATCTATCTGAGGGGTGCCCCACCTGGCAAATACTAACTCCAGTACTAGGGGATCCAGTGACCATTGTGATGGCCCTGGGAAATCCTGCTGAGAGCATCTGCCAGGACATTGTCCTTGCCTGGGAGGTGAACTGCCATGAGGGAAGTGTTCAGGAATAAGCCAGAGACCACAACGTTATTGCCTCGGTGCACAAGGCCGAAGACCGAGTGCCCCCTTGCTTGTTGATGTACCACATTGTAGTGGTGTTGTCTGTTCTGACCTGTACCACTTTGTTCTGAACAGATGCAGAAAAAACCTGAAGTGCTAGAAAAACAGCTCTGAGTTCCAACAGATTGATGTGGAGCAGAGATTCCTGAGGGGACCACAATCCCTGGGTGGTGAGGTCGCCCATGTGAGCTCCCCATCCCAAGAGGGATGCATCTGTAGTAAGGGTCAAGGAGTGAGATTGAGGATGAAAGGAACCCCTGTCTCAGATTGCTCTGATCCTGCCACCACTGCAGGGCCTGGATCAGGGTTCGAGTTACTGGGATCAATTTGGTTAGAGGATCTCTCCTTTGAGACAGAAGGCTCTTAAATGGAACTGAATGTCCCTCATCTGAAATCTTGCTCCTTGCACTACAGCTGTGGAAGCAGCCATGTGCCCTAGGAGCTGTAGAAGTGCCTTGCTGGTCGAGAGACCTGCAGAGTGAAGGAGGCCCAGAGCCACCAGGGTCTTACTCTTTCTAGAGGAAGGAAAGCTCTGGCCTGCTTTGTGTCCAGTTCTGCCCTATGAAGGTGAGTAGCTGAACAGGCTCTAGAACTGACTTTGGAAGATTGAGAAGAAAACCTAGAGATGTAAGCAGCTGCTGGGTAACCTGAAGGTAATTTGACTTGGTCTGGAGACTGACCCACTATGAGCCAGTCATCCAGGTAAGGAAAGATGGCAATCTTTTGCCTTCTTAAGTGAGCAACTGCTACTGCCAGGCATTTTGTGAATACCCTTGGGGCAGAGGTGAGGCCGAAGGGCATTGCTCTGAACTGGTAATGGCCTGAGGGCAGTTCGAATCTGAGGTACTTTCGGTGGGAGCTTCTGATGAGAACATGGAAGTAGGCATCCTTGAGGTCCAGGGACGCTAGCCAGTCCCCTGGCCTTAGGGAGAGTAAAATAACTCCCAGAGTCACCATTTTGAATTTTGCTTTTAAAAGGTGCTTGTTTAGGTATCTGAGATCCAGGATGGGCCGCCATTCTCCTGTCTTTTGGGGTAAGGAAGTACCTGGAGTACAGTCCTTTGCCCTGGTGTGGGAGGAACCCTTTCTACAGCTCTGAGAGCCAGGAGGTTGAGACTTCTGTTTCAAGCGAGAGCCTCTAAAGGATTGCAGGTGGAAAGGATCTGGTTCTCATCTTTGGAAATTTTTTGAAGCTGAGACAGTCCCTGGCTTACTACTTCCAGAGACCCATTTGTCTGATGTTAAGACTCCCAGTCCTGGGCCCAGAGTAAGCCTGCCCCTGGTGTGGAGAATCGGCCCTGGGCATCCCATCAGGGTGCCTGTTTGGCAGGGGCTTTAGGCTGAGGGGTGGGAGCAGGCCTGCTTGTACCCCGTCTGCCTCTCCCTCTGAAGAACCCCCTCTGGGCATAAGCTGAAGAGGAGGCCTGGGCTTGGTAAAAAGGCCTGTGAAAAGGCCTGCCCCTGCCCCTGGAAAGCTGCCTCTGAGGAGTGGCTTGCCTCTCCTTGGCCTGTGCACTCCTATAAGTGGTCCTATACTCATCCATTTTCTTTATGTAATTCTCTGTCTGCTCCCCGAACAGAGAACTACCCACAACAGGAAAATCCATGGCCTTAGCCTGGGTATCCTGTGACAGGCTAGTACACCTGAACCAAGCCATTCTGCGAAAAGCCACAGATGTAGCCATGACTCTTGAAGATACATCATTAGAGTCCACTGCAGCATGGAATTGCACCTTGGATGCCTCAATACCATCAGCAGCCACCTGCTCCAGCTCCTTGGCAAGCTGGCCAGGGACCTGTTTCGCTAAAGCCATAACAGTATCCCATCTGGATTTCTGGTATCTTGCAACACAGGCCATATAATTTGCCTGTCTGAGTCCCAAGGATGCTGCCATGTATTGTTTCTTTGCCATGGCATCAATCCTCCTGGAGTCCTTGTCAGGGGTGTGAAGCCAAGGGAATATTTGCCTTATCACAGGCTGCAGCCTGCACTACCCCAACATGGCTGCATTGTTGTGAAAGGAACTCCGTATCAGAGCCTGACAATGTGTACCTCTTGTCCATTTTTTTATCCACAGGAGGTATAGTGTTAGGAGCTTTTAAAACTTTTATTGTCTGTTTCCTAAAAGATTTATGTAAAGGAATAGACAATCTCCTGGACTCTGGGATATCCATCATTTCCACATAGTCAGGCTCCTCCTGTTCATCCACAGCTTCTTCAAAGGGAGCTGGAGGTTTCAACAACTTTTTATAAAACATGAAATGAGAGGGGACTCAGAAAGCCTAGGGAGACACTCCTGAAGGTCTGTCTGGGGAGATGTCCGGTTCAATGGGCACATCCAGACTTTCAAAATCACATTCACTCTCTTCATAATCCTCCTCCCCCTCCTCCGGTTCATAAAATTCCTCTATATCATATTCTTGAACCAGTGGAACCGACCGAACCGACCGCTTACCTGATGGTGCCGGTTCGGTCGGAACCGGGGAAAGCGACTGGACAATTTGGATCGCTTTGGCTATCTCTGCAGCGGTTGGAGAAGGAAATTTTGGCTCCACACCTGCTGATTTTCTAGTCCTCTTTGCTGGAACTGGCTCCTCCGAGTCAGCTCTTCGTTTGCCCGAGGAAGTCTCGCCCTGGTCAGAGGGCACTCCCTCCAGCTAGCCATCCGGGTCAGCGGACTTTTTGGCCTCTCGTTCCCTGAGCCTACCAACTCTCTTATCCAGAGTAGCTGCAGGGGAAATTCTTGCAAATCTGGCAGTCTGCATTGAGGTGGTCAAACCCCAGACAATAAACACATATGGTGTGTGGGTCAGCCTTGGCAAAGGCTTCCCCACAGACACTACAGTGCTGAAACCCAGTGGGCCCGGTTTTTCTTTTGGGTTTCTCAGACATAATGCCAGCCTAACCAAAAACTTGCCCTTTTACGGCAAATCGCCAAGCAAGACACCCTTATCGGTTCCCAACCGTGTCACGGGTCGTGGAAAAAACCGTAATGAAATCCGTTTTTTTTAGAACCGATAAGAACCGGGAACCGCACTCTAAATGCAATTTAATAAAGTTTAACAACAACCTGATCGGTTCAAACCGAACCAATAATAACGTTTGCAAGTTCCACACAGAGAAAATGTAAAACCTATCTATTACTTACGATACCACAGACAGAGCTTGAACCGACCGGTTGCGGTTAAAATAAGACAAATGCGGTTTAAAAAACCGAGAAATTACACTTTTTAACCGACAAAATGAACGAGCAGAGAGAAATCTCCGGGCGACTGTTCAGTGAGGCGGAGTAAAGAATCTGACAGTTTGGGTTTGAAGAACAACAGACAGAGTTTTCAACCGAGCTCGCGCTCAAGATTCCATGCCTGGCATGGAAAGTTAACTCTTTCACCTTCGGTGCAGTTCTAAGGCTGAGACAAATTGCATATGTCATAATATAGCAAGACTTCATGTTGTTTGAAACTATACATGTAATTAATTATTCATGAGGCAAACTCACGCTCTGATTGGCTGCTGTGCCGGGCCTTAAACCTTTAGACATGTCCAGTACAGCTCAGAGTGGCATGTGCATTTGTAAACATAATTAAACAAGCAATTTTCCTTCATTACTACTGAGATTAGACTTTCCCAGCCAGTTATTTTCTGGGCATTAATGGGTGGCTCGAAGGGTACTGGCTCTCAGCAGCACCACAGCCCCCTTCCCTCCTAGCTAGCTGTCAATCCCAAGAAACGACTGACTGTTTGGTCATTACTACTTAAGTTATGGACTTTTGGGTGGTCAGGAGACCTCCCAAACACTTGGAAAGTGGAATCCCAACTCTAGCATTTACAGCCTCTCAAGGTTTGCCAAGCTTAAATGTGAGACGAAGTGTGCAGGCAGGCTGGAAGATTACTATATACAGCATTATGCACTGTCCTGCTCAGCCCCCTCTTTATGCTGTCATCTACCATTTTAATTGGGCTCTTGAATTTTACAATACATTATTAGTATTTTCTTTCTTGGATGACAGAGCTGGAACAATGCCAGCCCACAAAAAGCCATTAAGTCTCACAAGACTAGCAGACAGAGTACTAGACTGAGCATCTACTGTCTGGTGATAATGCATTGTAATATATTTGTAGTCAAGCCCTTTCTTCTTCTTCTTCCTACACAGTACAGGGTTGCTGGGATCTGACAGGAACACACAGAGAAAATGGCTCTTATTTTTCTGGGTCTTCTCTTTAACCAGTCTACAGTGATTTACAGCAAGCCACCCTGTATGAGAGCCATTATATCTCGCTACCAGCTTCCCATAGCATAATAGACTCCATACATTAAAGTGACTAAGGACAGCCCAGATGTCCTTGGAGCCTGTCAATACTCAGATGCAGCCACTGCATTCAATGGCCTGTCTCGACCAATCAGTTTGATCGTGTAAACTAGAAAATGCTTGCTAACAGATAGGGAGACTGCCTGCTTCTTTATACTTGAAAGTGGTATTTTGTTTTCTTTGGAAATAGGACCAACAGCAAGATATGTGGTAAAAGCTTCACAGCCAGTTGGATAGAATCCACATGGATCTCTAAGCAGATTTTGCTCCTTCTGAATCTATTCATATATGTTGCTTGTAACCTACAGTCTGTGAGGTATTCTGACAACTATGAATCACTTATGAAATGGCAAGAAAAAACCTAGCTATTTCATTTGCTGAGAGATTTCACCTGATTGTGCAATAAATCTCTAATAATACACACCCTGTCATGGTTTATTACTCACTTATATGATTTCAGAGCCACTGTACCTCTTCTCCTGCATACAGTGGTCTCTCCTGTAGGAATGTTGGAAGTGGAGTTTTCTACTTCACAGGCAGGGGAGGACAGCTTTATTTAAATTTTGAAATTAAAACAAAAATACTGAAAATGTATTATAAATCACTCTAGCTTAACTTGAGTGATTTATAAGTTAATACGTCCTCCAAGGGGTGTCTCTTACGGTACAAGAGACTACTCATGCGAGGTCTGGGCAGCCAGAACTGCATAGTGTTGAAGTCATCTTGCCCAAATCTTATGCTCAGAGTTTCTTATACAATAAGAGAAACCCCACGGAGGCACTATTAACTTACATAATCGGTCAGTGGATAAACCCGACAATGAAGCAATCCAAACCAGGATTTGTATTTTATAGATGTCCTGATAGGTTTACTGTTCAACATACTGCACTGTACACTGCAAGACTTTTAGCAATAGCACTTTGTTCTATCACAGTGCTCTTATTTAAGTCCTTTTATTCTGTTCACATCCCCCATATTCACCTGTTCCCCACCAGCTGTCTTTCTGAGCTGGCAAATCACCTTGCCTCACTTGTAAAGGATGCTGACAAGTAGTCAACTCCAGGATCAGTGGCACATCCCACTTGAGAGTCTGTCAAAGCAACACATATCATGCACCAGGTTGTCCTGCCAGAAGGCAACTGCATGACCTCTGGAACACTCACATTCTCTGCCTGCTCAGAGAGCGAGGGGCCCAAAGTCATATGTGAACACACATCCCCCTCTTCTAATGCAGAGCAGCATGGTGCCACTAAGCTGACAGAAAGTAGTTTATATAGAATTTAAAGACCATTAAATTATAGACTCAATTTAAAGAATGTCAGGAACATCTGAGACAATCAGAACAGACCTACCGGTCTATCAGTCTGCCCGATTGTCCAGCTAGCCCTCTAGCAGGCAGCTGCCCCATCCCCCTTGACTTCCTATTGTTGTCCCCCTCACCCACCCTTAACCACCTCTGTACCCTGTCTCAAGTGTTCTTAAAGCCAGACACATTTTTGCTTGCTATCACCCCTTCTTGTAGTGCATTCCACCTCACAACTACTCTCTCTGTGAAGTAATGCCTTCTCATTTCCCTCCTGAATCTCCCTCCCTCTATTCTTAGACCTTGCCCCAATTTCCCTCCGTTCCTTAGTTTCAACACCCCTCCACCCCCACCTTGTTAATACTCATCAAGTACTTGAAGGTCTCAATCATGTCCCCCCCACCTCTCCTCCATTGCATACACATTCAGTTCCTTCAGCCTCATCTTGTAGTCCATTCCCTCCATCCCCTGAATCATCCTCATTGCCCTCCTCTTCACTCCCTCCAGCAGCTTGATGTCCCACCTCAGGTATGGCCTCCAGAACTGCACACAGTACTCCAAGTGTGGCCTGACCAGTGCCCTGTAGAGGGGCCGGATCACCTCCCTGCTCCTGGACATGAATCTCCGTGCTATGCACCCAAGTATCTTGTTTGCTTTCGTCGCTGTTTTCCTGCACTGGGCAGTATTGTTCATGCTCACTGTTATCAATGCTCCCAGGTCCTTTTCCTCCTCAGTGATCCCCAGCCTGATCCCCCCTAGCCAGTATGCTCTCCTTGGGTTCCTAACCCCAAAATACAACACCTTGCATTTCTTTGCGTTGAACGCCAGCCGCCACTTCCCAGACCATTCCTCCAGCTTGGTCAAGTCCCTCTGTAGTTGTATCCATCCCTCCTCTTCATCTAATACTGCACCCATTTTGGTGTCATTGGTGAACAGGCTAATCCTGTTCCCCATCCCCTGCACAATGTCTGAAATTAATAGCCCAAACAGTGCCAGACCCAGCACTGAGCCCTGAGGCACCCCACTCATCACAGGTCTGGGTTCCAAGACTTCCCCTACCACCACCACTCTCTGTAGCCTACCCCATAGGCAGTTTGAGATCCAACATGCCATCTTTATCCCCACCCCTGCCCTGGCCAACTTCACCCCTAGTCGCCCATGAGGCACTGAATGGAAGGCCTTGCTGAACTCCAGGTATAGCACATCCACAGCATGGTGCCCATACAGCTCCCTCGTCACCCAGTCACAGTACTGTATAAGGACAGTATAGCACATCCACAGCATGGCCCCCATCCACCTCCCTCGTCATCCAGTCACAGCACAGTATAAGACTGGTTTGGCAGGATCTCCCTGAGATGAACCCACGCTGCTTCCCATCCTGCAGGTTACTGCCCTCCAGAAATGCCACCAGCCTTTCTTTTAGTATCGTCTCCATGAACTTTCCCACTATGGACGTCAGATTGACTGGCCTATAGTTCCCTGGCTCATCCCTTGGACCACTTTTATGAAATGGTACCACATGGGCCATCCTCCAGTCCTGAGGCACCTCCCCTGTTTCCAGAGAGGTGCTGAACAGGTCTGCCAATGTTGTCTTCATGTAACATGTATTGCTTTCTAGGGTAGATGGTGACGCTAACCCTGAGAAAAACCTTCTACTTTCTCCTCTGTTTGGGATTGGTGGGGTTCCAAGCCATCCTCAGACACATTACTTTGGTAGTGTAATGTAGTTCAGCCTTGAAAGGCAGTGGTAATTGGGATTGGATGGCTCAATAGAGCAGTAACAAGTTAAGGTTGGAGCCTTTCACCGGTTGGTCACTGGTGAAATCTGACTTGTTCAGTAGTGCTGAAAACCATCAGCATCTGATGGCTGCTCTGGACTATGTAATTGGAAAGGCTATGCCTGGAGTTCGATGGCCAAGCAGCCAGCCACTCCCACTTCCTGAACTATATAAGCAGTTCCTCTCAGCCTCATTGTGAAGCACTTTTTCTTTGCAGCCGAAGGCTCTGTTGGTTTGTCCTCTGAGTTGGTTGGGGCCCTCCCCCCACTGCTCCTGCTTGTCTGCTGGATTTCTGTGTTGCTGGTTTTTTTCCTGCTTCTGGTTTGCATTTTGCCTTCGGCTGCACATGCTTCTTCTGTCTTTGTTCCCTGTTTTCTGTGTTTGTGTGTCTTTGGTTTTGTTTTTTGAAGGGGTTTTGTTTCTAAGCTCCTGGCATACTGCTGCTCCAGAGCTCAGACTACTTGGTTTCAGTTACTCACAACTCGAATTGCTTTCAGTTACAACACTTAAATTCCTTGCAATGCAACTACAAACATTATCTGTGTGTTCAGCTCAGCCATAGCTGCTTTCCATGTTGCATACTTAATTGCTTTCACCTGATTCTAGCTCACACTGAACCCTGGCTATACAGCTCAATCACACTCAACTCATTCTATTTGCCTCATTGCTGCAGTTCATTGCACTGCCTGTGACAGCTGCTTTCAGAGTATTGTGCCTCCTTTATTTTATGTTTATTGCAGTTTGCAACTCCGTTTACTCAATACAGATGCTGCTTCTATGTTTGTACACCTGCTTCAAGCTCTGAACCTTGCTATGCAGTTCAATCTTGTTATTCCCTTCATACACTGCTGTTCTACTCCGAGGTTAGCTTAAGCTCCTACTGAGGCTATTAAATTAGCTTTAATATCTGCATGTGGTTCTTGGCCCTTCCATCGCTTCCTTGTTTGTCCTACAGCGGGGACTGGGAGGTGTTTTGGGGGGGTCGTGGCCCATGTGGCTAATTATTTCTGTTTTAAATCCTGTCTTCACCGCCGAAAATCCTCAGAGTTTGTCACCTTGATTTGGCTTTGCAATGCCTGGCTGGCTTGCCTCACTATTCAGTGCTGTTTCATTGTTATTATGTTATGCAGACCTACATGTAGGTCCACTTATTACTACTCTGTTACTGACCTACGTGCAGGTCCATGCTTGCTAACACAATCATTGTTCATTGCTTATGCTAACCATTGTTTCATGACTACTGCCATCCCCTTGGCTTCAGCCTCTGGGATTCTGCTGCACTCAATTCTGCATTCGACCTTGCAAGGTCTCAGCACTCAAAGCTCATTACGATCTTAGCTCGTCATACTCATTCAGCTCGCCAGCTTTTCAGCTCTTGGTCAATTTCTGGGGCATGCCAGCCATTCTATTCTGGTGCAGGGTTCTTGCAGCTGACGGTCTCGCTCTGCATTCAGTCCGCATCTTGAGCGTGTCCAACTTGGGGCAAAATCCTTCTCACCTGGCCCATGGCTGGGAATGTCCTTGCCCCGGGCTTGGTTTTAGCTGCCTGCTATGTGGCAGCAGCTCCTGGTGTAGAATTTAAGACTAGAGGTGAAGGGTGGTTACGAGGATCTCCTTTAGCTCTAGTGTTCCACTATAATGGTTAGCCATTGACTTTAGTGGTTTACCTAGCAAGGCACCTTCACCGCATTCTCCCTACGACTGCCTCTGGTTCACCTGGTTTGAGTTTAGGGTGGGTAGGTCAGGTGAGTGCATCAGCAGTTGTTGCTCTCCTCCTCCGACTTGGTTGCACATATTGTTGAAGAGTTTGCTCACAACCTTCCACGGTGTTCCCGCTGAAGGGTTTGAGTGAGAGCCTTCCTCCAAATTGGAATATTTTCCACCTCCCTTTAATTGGGTTTTCTAAATTGCAGCTGCAGAGCCATCACTAAATAAACTATCCCAAGCCTGCAGGGAAGGCGACCTAGGCCTTGGATTCCCAGAGATTTCCTCCTCATAGGGTTTTTTTTTTCTCTCCTCCATTGCCTCAGGTCATAACTATTAGTTAGCATAGTAGTGTCCCCTAGTTTCTTTGGGTAGGTTCCACTGCTGGATGGAGGGGGAGGATGTCCTGCCGTTCCCTCTCTCCTTAGAGGATCCCCTCATTCTCAATGCAAACCATCAGTATCATGCTACGCAAGCCTGGGCATTTCATTACGTTATCAAACTGAGCATCTCATTACATTATCAAACTGCCTATGCTTCTCTACTACTATGTTACAGTTACTGCTCCTACGACACAGTTACTGCTTGCTCATAAGCTTTGTGTCACCTCCTTCTTTGGGATATGATTGTACTACATTTCTTTTGGGGATTCCTAAGGTACTTTTAGCCACGGGAAGAGTCCCGTGGCACCTCTAGGGGTGGAACCCTCTCTGAGGGTTCCTTGCCTTTCGATACCCTACAGGGTGGTAATTCCTCTGGAATAGAGAGTGAATGGCCAAAACCAAACTAACACAGTTGCACAAGCATAACACTATACTGGCTGCGAAGGACATTGAATTGGAAAGGCTATGCCTGGAGTTCTATGGCCAAGCAGCCAGCCACTCCCACTTCCTGAGCTATATAAGCAGTTCCTCTCAGCCTCATTGTGAAGCACTTTTTCTTTGCCCCACCATCCTCCCCTCCTCCTCCAGTGGCAGCACTCTCTCCTTAGGTACCTTTGGCCACGGGAATCATCCCATGGCACCTCTAGGGGTGGAACCCTCTCTGAGGGTTCCTTACCTTTCATATCCCTACAGGGTGGTAATTCCTCTGGAATAGAGAGTGCAAATGGCCAAAACCAAACTAACACAGCTGCACAAGCATAACACTATACTGGCTGTGCAGGACATTGAAATTGAGTTCTGGTGGTCTCAGTCTAACTACTAGAGAACAAGTATCCAAATCACAAAACCCCCAACGCAACTGGCACTAATGTGCACCCTCTTGGCAGTGTCGCATGAAAAATCAGGGACTGAATGGGCATGGCATCAAAGCTACCCTCTCACCTATGTGGTACTCCCACCGAGACTGGGTTGAGCATTGAGGCACACTGGCAGGGCACTACAGGAAAGCTTGCACCTCAGTCAGCCCTGTGGCACAACTGTGAATAAACAAGAAGTGCAAAGTAATGCACCTGGGAAACAAAAACCCTGGGGAAGAGTACACAATGGGGAAGGAGGTATTAACAGCAACAAAAATGGAAAGGGACCTGGGGGTAGTCATATCAGATGACCTGAAGGTAAGCAAGCAATGAGAGAAGGCAGTAAGGAGGGCTGGGGGGATACTGGGATGCATAGGGAGAAGCATCACCAGTAGAAAACAGGAAGTTGTTATGCCTCTGTATAGACAGTTGGTGAGACCCCATCTAGAGTGTTGCATGCAGTTCTGGAGACCCCATCTCCGCAAGGACATAGACAGGTTGGAGGCAGTCTAGAGAAGGGCAACTAAAACGGTGCTGGGTCTGCAACAAAAAGCCATCTGAAGAGAGATTAAAGGAGCTTAATATGTATAACCTTGAAGAAGGGGGACATGATAGAAACTTTAAGTACCTCAAGGAATCAATGAAGTCCAAGAGGGTAGCATCTTTCAGAAGAAGAGATGTGCAAGAACAAGGGACACAATTTGAAGATAGAAGGGGATGGCTCAGGGCAATGTGATGAAGTGTTTTTCACAGAGAGGGTAGTGGATGCATGGAACAGCCTTCCTGAGGAGGTTGTGGGGTCAAAAACAGTGGGGGAATTCAAGAATGCATGGGACATAAGGCAATTCTGGTGGGGGAGGTAGGAAGAAGTAGGCTGTTGGTTAACTAGGATCTGTCGCTTATCCAATAGGTAGGGAAATGGGCAGACTAGGTGGGCCAAGTGGTCCTTATCTGCCGTTACAGTCTATGTTTCTATGTTACAAAGGGCTTCAGTTACCAGGGATGTCAGTCTGGCATCTTTTCACAAGTGCAAAAATTCACTACAAAAAAATTTTATTTTTAAAAAGCAATAAAAGAAGTGAAAACAATGTAATATTATCAACTGAGGGGTTCTTGGCAGGAACTGAGCTGCAAAATCAGAGTACATCAGTTACTTAATAAGGACATTCTTTTGGCGTAACCATGAGCAGAATGACAGCACTGGATATGCTACACAATTGAGAAGTGACTCTGCAGTCTGTACCGAAGCTGATCCACGAGGCATCTTAACTCATCACTGCTTATTGGTGAAAATGATCCATTACTTATCTCCATAACTGTATTTTATGTATCATTTGTGATGAGGTATGGCACACTAAGCTGTGATAGCTTATTCCCAGGTGCTTCCTGGGGAGTGGGTTACATGGGCCTGTTTCATTGATGGAGAATAATGACCATGACACTTGGGAAACTGCTCAACTCTTCTTCGATCAGTGCCACGGGATCTTCAACTTCCACCTGGACAGCTACCAGAGATGGGCAGAAGGGGCCTAAGTTTAACGTCTCAACAGCAGTGCAGTTTCCCCCTTGTACTGCACTGCAGTGTCAGTTATGGGTATTGCCCCAAGAACCTGGTGTGGTGTTAGAACCCACAATGTTAAAATCTTTCAGCCCCAGAGGCGAGTGTGCTACCTACTGAGCCACTGACATGCCCCAGGACTACATACTTTATACCGTTGGAATTGTATGAACCTCCGATTTCCAGCAATATAAAATGCATTCAGAAGATATACTGATACGGAGATACATCCCCTTAAGTAAGATTATCTTTTTCCAAAATGCAATATTAATTTAAAGTCTTTTGTTCACAATGGGATCTTCCAACAGCCCAGAAGTGACCTCACATTTTACTCACCCTTTGGTGCACAGCTCTTGCCTCTCAGCAGCATTCCTGGTATAAAACGGCCCCAGCACAGACCTGGGAGCCCCAAGGAACTGTTGGTTGGGTGGTGCATAGAGAGGGGGCTATGCTGAATATCCGACTTCCAACTAGAAGCCTTAGCTCCAGTTCAAAACTGAGCTCTTATGTGTCTGCAAGGGGCAAACCATTCCTTTTGCCAGAATCGCTGGAGCTTATGGGACAGTGTAAACTAACTGCCATATCCCTTATACACCTTTTCTAGATAAAAACAATTTTTTATTCCTATGAGGTCAGGTTCGTCCCAATTGAATTTTCGCACAAAGTTTAATTACATTTTAGATGAGGTAAGGGGAGTGTATGGTGTCCCACCTGCCTTTTGGCAGGCAAAAAACTGTCGGCGCTGCAAGTTCTGTAACCCTTTAGGGCCTATGAGGAATGGTGTCACACATTAAGAGAAGATGAAAGTCAGTGCACCACACTGGTGAATATTAGTGGCAGTGCCATGTCTCCCCCCTCCATCCAACGTGGCATGGAAACTTAGCAATTTGTCAGCTTACCCTGTATTAGCAGAATATCATTTTTAGGAACATACAATCTGAAATGCAAAAACTGTACATATGGTAATAGATAGTCAATACATGGAGTGAGACTATGGAGAAAAAACAATGAGGAAAAGCAATAACTTGGCCCCGTATTATCTCTGGAGGGGTAGGGTGAGGCATTGCATCACATGGGCCAAAGCAACTTGTAACCATATTCTCCTCTGGACAGTTCCACTTTTTTTTTTTTTTTTTTTAATGTTTCTTCCCCTGGGTTCTGGTTAGCAACCATCCCCAGCCACCCATCCAGCCCCTCACCCTGACATCGGGTAGCATCCCTCCTTCCCCCACGGTTTACCCTCCATGGCAGGGTGATGAGGAGCCCCTAGCTCAACTCACCTCGATCAGGATCCAGTTTGGGAAGCGCCATTTGTTGTCGGGGCCTGCAGCGGGTGGCTGCTTCATCCTGCATGACCCGGGGCCCTTTTCCACATTTCCTCCCTTACATGAGTGGGGCATGAAATGACACCAGCGGAGGGAGCGCATACGTGTCCGCATGCGCTCCTTCAGGTGTCTGCCCCATCACAGCCCCTCTTCTCCAGCATCGGCACACTGCCCCCCCAGCCTCCGCTAGGGGCCACCAACATGCCAACCACTGGAGTCCCCCCTCCCAGAGAGGGAGAGCAGTCCTTTGGATGCTCAATCCCTCTCCTTCCCTGCCAACCCCTGGCAGCCCATGCTCGTTCATGAACATGGATCACTGGCGTGGCGAGAGGTAAGACATCCAGCACCTCAGCCCTCAGATTCCACTTGTAGTTTTTGGAAAAGATAAACTAGAACTATTGGAGCTCATCTCAGCTTGCATGTATGCTTACTTCGACATGGGAGGTCTTTGTACTGCTCTCCTGCTCAGGTCTCCTTGGGGTTCAGCCAGCTCCAGTTACAGGACCTCCCTGTACAGAAGCATTCTTCTCCCAGAGCCAAGCTTCATTTAATTTTATTCTGTTCTCTTCTTCTTCCAGACAGATTATGTCAGAGTGCGTAAAAATGTATATCCTGTATGGGCCTGTAGGACTAACCTGCCCTGCTACATGCAGTACTCAAAAGTACAGGCACATCAGGAAGTGATCTGAACAGATGAGATCTGAGCAGAGTTCCACTGTACTCACTGAACTTTTGGACTGCACTCCTCAAGTAGACAGTGATTGATGAGAGGCACCTGACACCTCCTCACTGTTTGAATAGAAACAGTGATACAACATCTATGCTTTAAACTGTACTCCCTTAGCCATCAGACAGATACTGTATTGCATCTTTCAGCACCTTCTGTTCCTAAATCTTTTGCTAATGAGTTTGGGCCATGCTGATATATTGTAAGACACAACCAAATAATTATGTCTGTCTTTTTCTTCAGCAGGTTATTGTACCCTCTAGTAGTTTAAAGGCACACAAACTCTACTTGTACACAATGTAGAGAGCACTCCAACAGTATCCTGTAGTGTCGCTAACCATTTCTAAAATTAAAGCAGCCAGTCACGTAGGACTTAACATTTTGTGCTGCACCTTTTTATTACCTTTCTATGCTTGACAGCACGGGAAAATTGATGCTCCATGGTCTGCAACAGAAGTCTTATAAGTAAAGACTCAAGGAATTAAATATGTACTTAAAATTCAATGCTAGAAAGTGCAAGGTAATGCACATGTAACCCCCCTACAAATGGAGATTCCCAAAAAGTCTTCCTTGAGCTTGCCTAAATGCTCACTGCCAGGCTGGTGTCCTGCGTTTTAGCAGTTTAAATGTGATGGCCTCTGTGTACTGTCTCTTTAAGAGCTGCCTGGATTGCAGTAATAGGTAATCAGAGAGGAAGCTCTGTTGAAAGATTTAACTATTTGCTGAAAATCATTTAGAGTGATAATGATAATGTAGTTTGTCTAACCTGCCTTCTTTGCAGCAAGGACTGTTTTGTTTATCTCCACTATCTTGGTCCTGGACTGCGAATTGGACCAGTCAGTACTGGTGGGACCTAAAATGGAGCTGGACTACAGGAGCAGTCTGGAGTCAAAATCTGTAGGAAGAAAAAATTACTCACCTTAGTAATGTTGTTTCTTCTAATGGAGTCTTGCTATATTATGACAATTGCAGTGAGTCCCCATCTTCGAACTGCCCCGGAGATGAAATAGTTAACTTTTCAATGGAACATGGAACTCTGAGTGCGAGCTCGGTTAGGAAGCTCTGTCTGCTGTGCTTCAAATACAAACTGTCAGATCTTTACAAGCTAAAATTCACTAAGGTTCTGTGTGGAAGCTGTAAACCTACACTAGCCACCTGGCCACTAACCTAAACACACATTTCCTGGTCTCAAACAAAGACTCAAGTTAGGAGACCCAGAAAAGAAAAACACAACACCAATTCACCCCAAAAAGAGGGTGTAAAAACAACAAAGGTGGGCATAAATGAGTGCCAACCCTATAAGGCCCAGCCACACCCCAAAACGGAGGTTCTGAGAGGGGCAGGCAGGGAGGGAGGTCATAATATAGAAGACTCCATTAGAAGAAACAACATTACTAAGGTGAGTAATTTTCTTCAAACAACATGAAGTCTTGCTATATTATGACAATTGGACTACACAGCAGTACCCCCATGGAGGAGGGACAGAACCTACTTAGGAATAGGCTCTGAAGAACAGCTGTGCCAAACTGAGCATCACTCCTAGCCTGGATGTCCAGGAGTAATGTTAGTAAAGTTTGAACTGTTTTCCAGGTAGCTGCTTGACATATTTCTAGAACAGGAATGTCTCTGGCAGCAGCCAGAGAAGCAGCTAGTACCTCTGGTAGAGTGAGCCCTCAGGCCTGAGGGGAACTTTGCCCAACTTTTCGTAACAGAATTGGATACAGAGACAATCCACCTGGCAATGGATCTTTTAGTGGCTGGCTTCCCTTTACCAACCTCGCCGTAAGTGAGGAACAGTTGGAGGGAGTCAAACCTGTGACCCTTGGTACGCTCTATGTAGTAACTAAGGGCTCTCTTCACATCTAAGCTGTGCAGCCTCCTCTCACCAGAAGAAGAGTAGTCAGTGAAGTACACTGGAAGAGAAATAGATTGATTAAGGTGGAAATCTGAAACCACCTTAGGGAGGAACTTCCTGCTAGTCCGGAGGACCACCTTATCTCTGTGAAAGGAGATAAAATCCGGCTCCACACAACAACGCTTGCCAATTCACTTACTCGTCTGGCAGAGGTATTGAAGCTACCAGAAACACAGTCTTCCAAGTCAAATACTTAAGCTCAGCTGAAGACAAGGGCTCGAAGGGGGGTTGCATAAGCTGAGCAATGCAAACATTAAGATCCCAGGCAGGGGCAGGATCCCTGAATGGAGGGTTGGTGTGAAGCAACCCCTTAAAAAACTTGGAGAATACAGGATGAGCTGAAAGAGAAGAGAATTTACCTGCTGAAATAAAAGCAGACACAGCTGCCAAATGCACCTTCAGGGTAGCTGGTCTCAGCCCCAGAGAATTCAGATGGACCATATAATCCAGGACTGTGGGTAGATCAGTAGAGTCTGGGGAAATATGCTTTTCCGACACCATATGCAAAACCGAAGTGAGTCCCGACCCCCCTGCCCAGGTAATTAGCCCTGCTCCAGCGCGTGAGGAAAAACCAGCGTCTGCCTGCATTGCGGCTACCGAAACTGCGTGTTGGCGCCTTTTTTTGAGTTCAAATTTAAAAACATCTCTCACGCCAGGACTGTATTAATTTCCAGAGCTTTTCAGCCACACTAGCCCCGACGAACGATGCGCGTTCGGCTCCCCACCACCCCCACCACCACCCTTGCTCGGCTCTCCAATTTATAGGAAGTGTGTCAGGTGATTCGGCTGAAATATCCTATCAGCCAACTTTACCGCAGCAGGTTATTCAAGCTGCACACTAGTGGCGCTGCACCTATCCCTCTCCCGTAGTTGCAATGAACACTTTACTTCTTGCTATCCTCCTTCTTGCCTGGTCTCCACAGCTCACCCCACTACCCCCTAGTGGCACCTAACCCCTCCCATTATAACTGTTGTACCATCCCCTCAGCCATCAAAGGTACACACAGATTCTGCAACCCCATGAGCCTCCTTACCAGACAAACTGAACCCATGGCCATTATTTTTCACATGCTAAACTTAACCCACACTCGCACAGCAGGTATGCACTGCACCTCTAGTGTCCTCCCCCGTCCCCCTGCCCCCACCACCCTCCCTATCCTCCCTAATGCCCCCCTCTCTCCCCTTAAGCTACTTTCCTGTATTACCCTAGCCTTCCATCCCCACCTCCAAAGCAAAACGTCTCTCAGCCTACCAGTCACAGTGTCTCTCATCAAAACTCTGTTTGCTGGCCCTCCTGACACACCCTCCTACTCCTCCTTGTATCTGGTAACATCCACCAACCTGGCCCACCCAGCAAGATTACCCCCTAAAAGCCTGGAGGCGGCTGCGACTCGCTACCTAAATATATGCAGCCTTCCCAAAAACACACACCCCTCAAGGCTGGATAGCTCAGCATGCCCCTGACATACTTGCACTCTCCGAGACCTGGCTCACAGACAAAATACACAATGATCGGTCTCCCTCCTAATTATGCTCTTTTCCGGCAGATAGGCCCAGCAAGAGAGGCGGGGCTGTGCAATTTATGTCAAATCCTCTCTCAATGCCACTGAAGTCCATACACCAGCATCACAATACGTGCCCAGGTACTCACAATAAAACTCTGCCTGGGTTCCAAAACACTCCCACATCGTCTCGGGCTACATCCCCCCAGAAATCAAAACTGCATTCGACTCCATTCTCCAAATCATCTCCCATCTGCCCAACACTAAGCGAAGTCATCGTTATGGGGACTTCAATATAAACTGGTTATCCCTGGCCTCTTCCAGCTACAAAGATGCCGCCCGGGCCTTGATCTCACCCAACTAGTCGCCTCCCCACCAGAAGGGACTTCAGATCGGGGCCTCCACCCTCCTGGACCTCATCTTCACCAACGGCGGAAATCTCTCGAAATTACAGTACTCCCTGATGCTATCAGCGACCACTCGCCAGTTACCTGCTGGTGGTCGTGCAAGTTCCCCAGCACCCCCTAAAATCTCCTGGCAACGTAGACTCAAACAGGGCGGTTTAAAGAACCTTAAAGCCCACCTAACCACCAGCAACTGGCTCCCCATTTATACTGCCCAGTCAGTTGACTCCGCTCTGGATCACTTTATAACCACCTTCAACAAAGCCTGTGATTTATCGCCTTTTCTAAGCTAGTTGTGAAATCCAGATCCACCCCTGGATCACACCCCCTACTAAGCCTGCTCCAGCATAGAGATAACCTCTGGCACAAAGCCATGAACTCCCAAAGCATCCAGGATAGACAACTCTACAGGAGGCCTGCAACAAATGCACATGGGTTCTGCGGCAGGCGACCCACTACTACCAACACACCTAACCTCTACCTGGGGTGATGGGAAAAATTTTGGGATAACATAAAGGAACTTAGTGGCAAACCCGCTCCCCATCCCCACGCAACTCACTATTAATGGCGAGGTCACCCAAGATCATACCACCACTGCTCGAAGCCCTTAACTCGGCCTTCTCGGATCTATCCCACATCCCCCTCCTAACTCCCCAACATGAGCCCTACAATACCCCCCCTTCCGGCTCCGAGTCATCACCCTCCACGAGGCCTAACAGCTATATTTCCAGGGCCATCTCTCACCTCACGCTACAGCAATGACTCCCTTGATCTTAAACTCCTGAGGCTCTCCCTTGATGCCACTCTACCACACCTCACTAAAATTCTTAACCTCTCGCTCTGCCTAGGCCAGTTCCCCTCTACCTGGAAGAGAGCTATAATCACGCCCATCCTGAAGGGTGGAGACCCTACCAACACCAGCAACTACAGACCCATCTCAATACTTCCACCTCTCTCCAAAGCCCTGGAAAGAATAGTCTCTGACCAGTTAACCGAACACCTATCCAAGCATAAGCTCCTTAGCCAGGAGCAGCATGGTTTCCGCTCAGGTCATAGTACCATCACCGCTCTCACAGAGCTCACCTCATTCCTACATGAAGCCCTTGACCATGGCTCAATTGCCGGGGCCATATATGTGGACCTAACCAAGGCCTTCGACACGGTCAGTCACGAGCTCCTGCTTCAAGTCCTCCCTAAACTAAATGTGGTCCCGGAGACCTTGTCCTGGTTCCAGGATTACCTCACAGGCCGCTCGCAACAAGTCAGGATATGCTCCACCCTCTCCACCCCTAAAACAGTTGCCTCAGGGGTCCCTCAGGGGTCAATCCTAGGCCACTGCTGTTCACCCTCTTCCTAAACTCCTCCCCAAGGCTTGCAGTGGTCAGCTGCTCCTCTATGCTGATGATGCGGTTCTGTTCTGGAAACACCCCACCCTACCGCCCTCCAGCAGGCCCTTCAAAGGCACTTCCGGGAACTTGAGACCTGGTTCTCTGAACACCGCCTAATCATCAACTATAATAAAACTAAATCCATGATTTTTGCCCACCGCCAAAATCCTAATAGTCAGTCTGCTCTCCTCATCAAGAACGCTCAAGGTGCCCCTCTCGAACAAGTATCCAATTTCAAATACCTAGGTGTCACCCTAGACACCTCCCTCTCGTACCAGAGGCACACCCAAATTCTCTCCACCTCTATCTGCTCAAGGGTAGGCATCCTGTATCGGCTTAAGCACTGCCTACCCCCGCAGGCAATGCGGCTAGCAGTCACCTCCTCCATCCTCTCCCTGGTGGACTACGGGATCACTATATACGGCTCTGCTGAACCCACCTCCCTGAACAGGATAAACATTCTCCTGAACAAAGCCTGCCGCCTAGTCACTGGTTGTGATCGGCTAACCCACACCTGTGATCTCTATCGTTATCTGGTTGGTTAAACTTCCAACAGATTACAGTTCCACACCTGCATCCTTGCCAAAAAATACACCTTCACCTAGCCCCGTCGGACTTTTCCCCTAATCAGTTCTGCACCCACACGTGCAATACAAGACTTGCCAAGCTCCCCTTCCTTGTACCTCAATGTAGAACTTCCCTTGGACAAAGATCCTTCAGATACTGGGCCCCTCTCTGGCTCAATGCGTTACACGCCTCCCTCTCACAGACCCACAGCATCTTTCAACTTAAAAACAGGCCTCAAAGCTCACCTCCTTGAGAGAGCCATATGTAGCTCTACGGCTAACTCTGCTCACCCGGTTAATCTGCCCCCCACTCTCGACTCAGGGCCACACAAGGCCCCACGTATCTCACCAATAATCCCCGCCTGGGTATCCCAAGATTGCTGCCTAACTTCCTCAACAGTCACTAAGTTTGACTGGACTGCTCCTTTGATTTTTTTTTTATGTATATTCTGCCTGTTACATGTATGTTCTCTACTGTATTTGTCTACCCTCCACCCTTGTAACCGACGTGGAGCCTTTGCAAAAGAGTCTGTGACTCAAAGGGTTGTAATTCTGATTGTTTCCAAATAAACAAAATAAACAAACCTTTTCCATTTGGAATTGTAAGTAGCTCTGGTGGAAGGCTTCCTTGAGGCCTTCAATATATCCATTACACATTGGGAAAGGTGTAAATCAGCAAACTCTAACTCTTCAAGAACCAAGCCTTGAGATTGAGAGATTTGAGATTCGGATACCATACCCGTCCCTGGGCACAGGTTAACAGGTTGTGATTCCTGGGAAGGCACAGGGGAGGATGGACTGCTAAGGACAGCAGGAGTGGATACCAGGGTTGTCTGGCCCAATCCGGAGCTATCAGAATGACTTTGCAGGATTGGGATCTGATTTTGACTAGCACTTTGAACAGGAGAGGGAAGGGAGGGACGGCATAGAGGAACTTCCCTTCTCAACTGAGGGCTAAGGCATCCAGGGGGAGTGAGCCCAACACTGGGGGCCTGCAGCAAAAAAGGGGAAGTTGGTGATTGTCTGGGGCTGCAAAAAGATCTATCTGCGGGGTGCCCCATCTGGCAAATACTACTCCCAAGACCAGGGGATCCAGTGACCATTCGTGATGGCCCTGAGAAATCCTGCTGAGAGCATCTGCCAGGACATTGTCCTTGCCTGGAAGGTGGACTGCCGTAAGGGAGGTGTTCAGGGAGTAAGCCAGAGACCACAACTTCATCGCTTCGGTGCACAAGGCCGTAGACCGAGTGCCCCCTTGCTTGTTGATGTACCACATTGTAATGGTGTTGTCTGTTCTGACCTGTACAATCTTGTTCTGAACAGATTTGGAAAAAACTTGAAGTGCTAGAAAAACTGCTCTGAGCTCCAACAGGTTGATGTGGAGCAGAGATTCCTGGGGAGACCACAGACCCTGGGTGGTGAGGTCGCCCATGTGAGCTCCCAGCCCAAGAGGATGCATCTGTAGTAAGGATTAGGAGTGAGACTGAGTGACAAAGGAACTCCTTGTCTCAGGTTGCTCTGATCCTGCCACCACTGTAGAGCTTGGATCAGGGTTCGAGTTACTGGGATCAGCTTGGTAAGAGGATCCTTTCTTTGAGACCAAAAAGCTCTCAAATGGAACTGGATGTCCCTCATCTGAAATCTTGCTCCCTGCACAACTGCTGTGGAAGCAGCCATGTGTCCTAGGAGCTGCAGAAAATGCCTTGCTGGTCGAGAGACCCGCAGGGTGAATGAAGAGGCCAGGGAGACTAGGGTCTTTGCCCTGTCCAGAGGAAGGAAGGCCCTGGCCTCCTGAGTGTTCAGTTCTGCGCCTATGAAGGTAAGAAGCTGGACAGGCTCTAGAACTGACTTCGAGAGATTCAGAAGGAAACCTAGAGAGGTAAGCAGTTGCTGTGTTATCTGAAGATGTAAACTGACCTGTTCTGGGGACTGGCCTACTATGAGCCAATCGTCCAGGTAAGGAAAGATGGCAATCTTTTGCCTTCTTAGCTAGGCAACTGCTACTGCCAGGCATTTGGTGAATACCCTTGGAGCAGAAGTGAGGCCGAAGGGCATTGCTCTCAACTGGTAATGGCCTGAGGGCAGCTCGAACCTGAGGTACTTTCAATGGGAGCTTCTGATGGGAATATGGAGTAGGCATCCTTGAGGTCCAGGAAGCTAGCCAGTCCCTGGCCTTAGAGAGGTGAGATAATTCCAGAGTCACCATTTTGAACTTTGGCTTTAAAGGTGCTTGTTTAAGTATCTGAGATCCAGGATGGGCCGCCATTCTCCTGTCTTTTTTGGGGTAAGGAAGTACCTGGAGTACAAACCTTTGCCCTGGTGTAGGGGAGGAACCCTTTCCACAGCTCTGAGAGCCAGGAGGGTAGAGACCTCTGCCTCTAGGGCGAGTGCCTCTGATGGAGTTGCAGGTGGAAAAGATCTGGTTCTCAGCTTTGGGAATTTTTTGAAGCTGAGAACCAGTCCCTGGCTTACTACTTCCAGGACCCACTTGTCTGATGTTTAAGACTCTCCAGTCCTGGACAAAGTAAGCCAGCCTGCCCCCTACAGGTAGAGAAGAATCGGCCCTGGCAACCCCATCAGGGTGCCTGCTTGGCAGGGGCTTTGGGCTGAGGGGTGGGAGCAGGCCTGCTTGTACCCCGTCTGCCTCTCCCTCTAAAGAACCCCCTCTGGACATAGGCGGAAGAGGAAGCTTGGGTTTGATAAAAAGGCCTATGAAAAGGCCTGCCCCTGCCTTTAGGAAGCTGCTTTTGAGGAGTGGCTTGCCTTTCCTTGGCCTGTGCACTCCTATAGGTGGTCCTATATTCATCCATTTTCTTCATGTAATTCTCTGTTTGCTCCCCAAACAGAGAATTGCCCACAACAGGAAAATCCATGGCCTTAGACTGGGTGTCCTGAGACAGAGTAGTACATCTGAGCCAGGCCATTCTACGAAGAGCCACAGATGTAGCCATGACTCTTGATGAAACATCATTAGAGTCCACTGCAGCATGAAATTGCACCTTGGATGCCTCAATACCATCCATAGCCACCTGTTCCAGTTCCCTGGCAAACTGGTCAGGGACTTGTTTTGCTAGAGCCAGCACAGTATCCCATCTGGATTTCTGGTACCTAGCAGCATAAGCCATGTAATTAGCCTGTCTGAGTCCCAAAGATGCTGCCATGTACTGTTTCTTTGCTATAGCATCAATCTTCCTGGAGTCCTTCTCAGGGGGGTGTGAAGCTAGGGGAATATTAGCCTTGTCACAGGCTGCAGCCTGCACTACCCCCACATGGCTGCATTGCTGAGTGAGGAAATCAGTGTCGGAACCTGATAAGGTATACCTCTTGTCCATCCTTTTATCCACAGGAGGTATAGTGTGAGGAGTTTTTAAAACTTTTACTGTCTGTTTCGAAAAGATTTGTGCAAAGGAATAGACAGTCTCCTACACTCTGGAATATCCATCATTTCTACATAGTCAGGCTCCTCTTGGTCATCAACAGCTTCCTCAACAGGGAGCTGCAGAGTTTCAGCAACTTTCTTATAAAACATGAAATGAGAGGGACTCAGAAAGCCTGGGAGGAAACCCTAGGGTCTATCTGGAGAGATGTCCGGTTCAATGGGCACATCAGATCTTCAAAACCATATTCACTCTCCTCATATTCCCCTTCCCCCTCCTCCGGTTCATAAAAATCCTCACAATCATAAACTTGAACCGGTGGAACCGGCTGAACCGAACGCCTACCTGATGGTGACGGTTCGGTCGGATGGGAAAGAGACTGGACAATTTGAATTGCTTTGGCTATTTCTTCAGCAGTTGGGGAGAGAACTTTTGGCTCTACACTAACTGACTTTCTAGTCCTTTTTGCTGGAACCGGCTCCTCAGAACCGGCTCTTCGTTTGCCCGAGGAAGTATCGCCCTGGTCAGAGGCACTCCCTCCGTTCGGGTTACCGAACCGGCTGGCCATCTGGGTCAGCGGACTTTTGGCCTCCCTTTCCTGAGCCTACCAACTCTTTTCTATGGTGGCAGCAGGAAATTCTTACAAATCTGGCAATCTCAATTGAGGTGGTCAAACCCCAGACAATAGACACACATGGTGTGTGGGTCCAGCCTTAGCAAAAAGCTTCCCACAAACACCACAGTGCTGAAACCAGTGGGCCCAGTTTTTCTTTTGGATTCTCAGACATAATGCCAGCCTAACCAAACTTGCCCGTTTATGGCAATCCACCAACAAGACACCCTTATCGGTTCCCAACCGTGTCACGGTCGTGAAAAACGTAATGAAATCCATTTTTTAGAACCGTAAGAACCGAACCGGACTCAAAAAAGGACTAGCAATTTTATTTAACAACCTGATCGGTTCAAACCGAACCGATAAATGTGTACAAGTTCCACACAGGAAATTCAATGTAAAACCTATGTATTACTTACATTACCACAGACAGAGCTTGAACCGACCGGCTGCGGTTTAATTTCGGCTAATTTTTACTGAAAACCGATAAAATAACACTTTTTAAACCGAGAAATGAACCAAGCAGAAGGAGAAATCTCCGGAGCGACTGTTCAGTGAGGCGGAGTAAAGAATCTGACAGTTTGTATTTGAAGCACAGCAGACAGAGCTTCCTAACCGAGCTCACGCTCAGAGTTCCATGGAAAAGTTAACTATTTCATCTCCGGGGCAGTTCGAAGATGGGGACTCACTGCAATTGTCATAATATAGCAAGACTTCATGTTGTTTGAATTGTAGTTTGGGGCTTTTTGCGCCTTTTTGCACCTGAAGGGGGAGCCTTTGTTGTGACTGACAGGAGGATCGGCCAACCGAACCTTTTCGATCTTGGGGAATTTCCCAGGCTGCTGCAGCTAGTTTCAGTTTTGAGCTGAGAAGTGAAGAAGTAACAGCTCAAGTGATTTTGAGCAGCAGTTCTGTGTAGTTTTACATGGGAGAACTGTGAAAGGGCTGAGTTTTGGCCTGCCTGTCTGCCTGCTGTCCCTGAGAGGGGAAAATAGAGTTTATTCGGATTGAATCCAAGTTGCGAGGACTATTTAAGCCACTGGACTGTCACCAGGCTTTAACCTGAAGAAGACCAAAGATTTGCTGAATGCGATTGGCCTATCAGGATTTCCAGCTGCTTCTGAATCCCCGGTTTGTGCAGAGACTTTGCGATCATGACCGGAGAGCGGTTTGCCTGGTACAGTAAAATTTTCTTACATGTAAATGTGCTGTGTATTGAAAGTGGGTCGTGATTTGGTTCCTCACTGTGTGAACTATGTTCTGCTTACTGGTACCATAGAATCCTTTACATGTAAATGTGCTGTGTATTGAAAGTGGGTCGTGATTTGGTTCCCCACCGTGTGAACTATGTTCTGCTTGCTGGAAGCTCTAACCAGCCTAATCAGACTGAATCCGCGTTCATCTCCATTCGGCCTGGGCCATGCCACGCTGGCCCTGCCAGACTACCCCACTGCACAGAGAAAGCCACTGATGAGAGACCTGCCTGGGGATCAGCCCCGTGCTCCATGCTTGAACAGGAACGACGCCTCTGCGAATCGTGTGGGCCCTGCTTCTCCTGGCACTCCAGATTAACCACCTGCTGTCTCGATTTTCATCCAGAATGTGTCCAGTCTTGGGTATCGTGAGTAATCATCAGGGTAGCTCCCTGCAATAACAGCCTAATCTAAAAGTGTGTCATCTGACTGTCTTGTTGCTTTCTTTTCACGAACTGAGCCCTCCGGCTCCGGATTACAAATAGTGTGTGTTGTGCATGTTGTTTTCTTCCATCACAAGGCCCCAACCAGCTGCAACGTTCCTGGCTAGCCACCATTCTCCATCTGGGTACCCAGAGCATGTGACTGTTTATGGACCCTGAAGTGCACGCATAACTGTTTGATTGATAGAGCCACTAAGCAAATTAACCTGATTACGCCTGTCCCTTGTTCAAGCCCCTTAAATACATCAGATCTATCTAACTCTTTTTTTGCATTTACCCTGACTGTGGTTCCAGTTTGTGCAAGAGTACAGTACTGCTGTTAATTGCTGTGTATAACCTTGTTTTACAAGGGATTCCCAGGGCCGGGCCAGAGGAAAGCCCTGGTGGTAAGTGCAAACAGTGTGGGTACTTGTGTGATGAATCAGAGGTATTGTGAAAGTGATTATTGTGTATTGTTCCGGCCACTAGTAAGGAAAGAGGGGGGTTACAGTGTCCCAGAGGGCTGTGCCCAGGTTAGCTTGACCACTATCAACTCTGACCTCCGGGTTGAAGCACCCGTTTCAGAACTCAGGCCTTTTAACCTGCTACTAGCCAAGCAGGCAGGGGTAGTAGCCCTTGAGATAGTGCCACCTAGGGGTTACACACAGAAGGAAAAAGAACCCCAAGACAGAGTACTGGGTGGGAGGAGAGAGCCCTATCACTACAGCTGAGGAACGGGATATGGGAGTTATCTTATCATTAGCAACTCAATTAAGCAATCGAGTCAGTGCAGCAAAGCCTATAGCAAGGTTAACAGGATGCTGGGATGTATCTGGAGGGGTATTGATAGCAGAAAAAGAGGTAATACTTCTCCCCTACAGATCCCTGATGAGGCCTTACATAGAGTACTGTGCCCAGTTCTGGAGTCCTCACCTCAGAAAGGATAAGGATAGGCTGGAGACAGTGCAGCACAGAGTAACAAAAATGATTCAAGGCCAGCAGGGCAGATGCTATGAGGAGCGCCTCAAGGCACGAAATATGTACTCACTGGAGACCGGAAGGGACAGGGGAGATATGACAGAGACCTTCAAGTTCCTGAAAGGAATTAACAAAGTGAACTGCGGGGAACTATTTAGCCTGAATACCAATTCGCAGCTACATGGACTTGAATGGAAATTAACAGGAGGTAGGTTTAGAAGAGATGTGAGGAAGTACTACTTTATGGAAGAGGAAGAAGAATCAGCATTTATATAGCGCTTTTTATACACAGTGTATCCCAAAGTGCTTTACAAGTAATGCTAGACTGGAAACGAAGTGACTGAATGTGTAGTGGCGGCCATATCGCACATCAACACCCACACACAGCCTGGACAATTGCATGAACCGGTTTATGGGAAGGGGAATGTCAGCCAGGACACTGGGAACGTCCTCTACTCTACCAACTGAACAATGCTGAAAGGGTGATGGAACCTTGGAACAGTCTGTCGGCTGAAGCGGTGGGTGCGAAAACAGTCAGGGGATTAAAGCAGGGCTGGGACATAATGAAGGGAACGATAGTTATTGGGGGAGACAGGACCAGGGAGGAGAATAGAGAGAGGATGGGGAGGGTTAGTACCTGGAGCAACAGTAGGTTCCAGGGAGACTGGATGAATCTCTGGTCTTTTTCTGCCATCATTGTCTATGTTTCTATATTTCATGTACAGAGGTGCACATAGACAAGGGGCCATGATTTGAAGGTGGAAGGGGGGAGGCTGAGAGGCAATATGAGGAAATAATTCTTCACCAAGAGGGTGGCAGATGGCTGAAACTGACTCCCAGCAAAGGTGGCAGGTGCCCAAACAGTAGCAGGATTAAAGCATGCCTGGGACAGGCAAAAGGGAACCTTGGTTGCAGGGCTGGGGGGGGGGCTGGAAATCAAGTAGGGTCTGCAGTAACATAATAGGTAGAGAATTTTATAGAGCAGACTAGGTGGGCCAGAAGGTCCTTTTCTGCCAACAACTTCCATGTCTCTATGTAAAATATTTTGGGGGTTACCTGAAGGGGAAATGGGGATTTTACGTGATGCAATTAGACTACTTTAGCAACACCCGTAATTAGGAAACGGTAGGTGATCACTGGGGATGGTGCCTCTCCTTTTCACCTTTTTGACTGAATCAACCAATCACAGTGCAGCAAATTAAAAAAAAAGACATTTAAGGCATTTTAATCTTGTAGAAATCAGAATTCTGCCTTTCTTTATCTGTACAACTTCTGTCCAACATTCATCCTATGTACCAAGACACCTGCATTGAAGAAACATCAGAAAATGAGTAAAAAAACAGTTTAAATCAGCAGTTTTTCTCTACCATTCCAAGATGTATAAATTCAAGGCAATCTACCTTGTATTCAAATAATGCAAAATACTGCACTTTGTCTGGTTGATTTAATTGAAAATGTGAATGGTGATTGGTTGAATTAATTCTTCCTGTTAAGCATCTGTATATAAATACCAATTGATTGATATGCTCACTAGTCTCTGAAGAAGCCCCAAATAAGAGAGGTGAAACATAAGATGGCGGTGCGGAGGCACTGCCCCATCCTGTTTGTACTGCTTCACTTTGCTGCACTGATATGATACCCAAAAGTGCTAAGTTTACTACTTGGATTTTGCTTTTGCCACTTCATTCCTCTGCAGGGGCAAGTGTTCTCTTTCCTGAAGAATTGTTTCTCAAAACAAATCATGGCATAGTGATCATTCAGTGATGGTAAGTAAGATGTGTGTTACACTTTTGGAGGCAGTAAACGTAGATATACATACTTCAAATGTTAAAGATAATCATTAAACAAGCCGTAGTATAACCAAAAATCAAAGTTAAAAAAAGTTTTGATTTTTTTTAAAGTCGTGAACTTCTTAACCTATTTTACAAATATCGATGCAATTTTAATGTGTCCATGTATGAAAACTGCATATACGCAGAGCATCAATACTGCTTTCTCTATAAGCTTCCTGGAAAAGAAAAATTAAGCCCCTAACCCTTTGGGATTCAGGATTCTTTTCTTCTGCAGAAGTTGTATTGAAAAAGGGCTAACATTTGAACATTTAGGAATAGAAATGTAATTTTTTTAAATGTAAGCTTGCTTGGAGTCAGGGTTACATTGATATGTGATAGTATGTGATAGTAATACAGTGTGCATAAATCAACCAATATAAAACTTTATTTGTAACTGTAAACTGTATTTTAAAAATATAACAAACAATAATAAAATGTTTGTATATATATTATGAACACTAGAACTATATACTGTGGCCGGGATATTCAAAGGGGTTGCACATGTGCCTCGGCACGATAACACCCAATGCACCGGGGCACATTGTTAATGTATGTGGCACAGATGCAAGGGGCGTGCCCGTGCATATGTGGCAAATCCCAATATTCAGCCAGGGATGTGCGGCGCATATGCTGGCACAACCCCTACATGCGCCGCATACTGGTGCTCAAATTTGAGCCGAAAAAAAACAGGCTCAAATGCTGGCCACCCACAGGTGGGTGGCTGTATTGCTAGGCGCAACACAACAGCCACCAGCCGTGGGTGGACACCCACCCAGCAGGACCAACGTCCACAAGCACCCGGTTCCCCCTGGTGGTCCACTGCCCCCCATCCCCCATGCCCGATCGCGGGCAGTAGTGTGAATACACAGATTCCAATGCCCGATCATAGGCAGTAGAGCAAAGACACATATCCCAATGCCCAGTCACAGGCAGTAGTAACAACAACCACAGTCCAATGCCCAATCACGGGCAGTAGTGCAACTAGACATGACCTGATGCCCGAGCATGGGCAGTAGTAGGCATGTACATAAGCCTGGTGGTCTAGTGGACCCCTCCCCTCCCCATATGCCCAATCATGGGCTGTTGTGCAAATAAAGATCTACCTGGTGGTCTAGTGGTACCCCCCCTGTATGTCCGATCGTGGGCTGTTGTGAAGGTAAAGCATTACCTGGTGGTCCAGTGGTACCCCCCTCCCCACTAACCCACAGAGGGACCCCAGCCACCCAGCACACCCCCATCATCGGTGGCCCTATTTGCATGCCCCCGACAGAATATTGCAAGTGATGTGCATAGCGCAACTGCAGTTGTGCTGGCGCATCCCCCTGCTCCCTCTCTGTGGCTTATGCTGGCGCAGTGCCACTGCACCATGCGCAGTATGTGTGCCAACTTTGCTATATTCAACAGTGCTGAGCCATGGTGCATCACTGTTGAATATCACTGGTCCTGGCCCTGGCGCAGCACAGTTGCACTGCGTCCAGGCTTGCGCAACTGCCCGGTGCAGTCTGAATATCCAGCCCTGTATCTATATAGTTTAACTCACAAGCTTTCATTTGAAAATATTAAGTTCCTAGCCCCTCTGGTTCCAGAGTTATCTCCTTTTGAAAAAATTATCTTTGACAAGGGTTACCTTTGAAACTGGCATGGACAGAAACTTCATTTTACACCTGAAAGCTTGGCATCAACGGCCACTGGAAGATATTGGTGGTGTTCCATAAAGGAGGACCACACCCTTTTTCTAGTTCATTTTGCTTCTGTATGAACCAAAATTCTGAAAGTGTTAGAAAGGGTTTTTAAAAAACTTTCTTTAAATGTCTTTCTGAAATGTGCATTTCCAGTATACTGGTACACTCAAAGTGTACTGATATTGTGTGACCATGCTGACCAAACTTCAAGTTTTCATTTAAAAAAATGAAGCCTCTAGCCTTAACGGTCCCAAAGTTAGACCTTTGTAAAGAAAATTTATTTAAAAATGCCTGATTTTTGATTTGAACTGTTAAGGCTAGAATCGTAATATCTTTTTTTTTAATCAACCTATTTGCCCCCCGCAGCCACCTACTCCTGTCATTGGGCTCCCCGCTGTCCCCAGACCCATCGGCCTCTCCCCCCACTGTCCCCAGACCCATCTGCCTCTCCCCCCACTGTCGTGGTTGGTGGGGATCCACAGGGAGCAGGGCCCTGGAATGGATGGGGCCGTCACATATGGCCACAAGGAGGAGGGGCCCTGGAATGGATGGGGCCGTCACATATGGCCACAGGGAGACATAGGATTTTCTAGTTTTCTCCCTGCCCTCCCAGAGCAATAGTGTGTGGCAAGCGTGCGCACATGGAAGCATACATATGCTCCCAGTAGCCAAATGTTCCTTCCACCCTCCTTTACAGAAGTTCTCAACTCTGCTCTGACACTCGGCCTCCACCGGGTGTCAGCTCAGAGCGAGGAACAGTGCCTCCCCGATCCGAGAGATAAGAACAGCCCAGCAGCTGCTACAATCATCTCCCAGCCCTCCCCCCAGCCGGCCTTCAGCGGCCAGAGCTCATTCCCAAACTCGGTTCGTCAGTATGGCACAAGATGTGGCATCCAGTACCTCAACCCTCAGAGCTACCAGGCTGGCCAACTTGATATATATATATATTTTTTAATCACGGCTTGATTTTTTTTGCACCTTTGCCGGCAGCCCCAATCCAACCGACCCCTCCAGCCCTGTCCCCCAGAATTACCAGCACTTACCTTGCCTGGCCCAGAAGCGGCGACTGCAGTGAGTTGGTCTTCATCCTGCTGCTGGCATATTTTTTCCCCCTCTGTTTTTTCTCCCAGGGGCCCCAGGAGTATGCACGCATGTGCATGGAAGCGCACATGTGCCGTACAGCCCCAGTTATGAACCCTTTCCCCCACCCCATGGCCTAATGCCTGGGTGCCCGCTGAGCCCATGCTTCCCCTAGCCTCCACTGGGGGTCACCATCAGCCAAGGGATGCCACAACCTCCCGGAGGGACGGCTTGCCTGCGGCAGCTCCATCCAGCACCCCCGATGCAGGCCTCCGGCGGCCTGGGCTCGATCACGAACTTGGGTCACGGGGGCGTAGGTCGAGTAAGGCGCCAGCGCCTCAACCCTTTATGCCACTGGGCCGGCTTTAATATCTTTTTTAATTGAAAATTTGAAGTCAGGTCAACATGGTTAGATCAGATCAATACACTTTCAATCTACTGACATACTGGAAATGTACTTTTACTACATCAATATTCTAATGCATTACCAGTATACTGAAAGATGAACAAAGTGGGTGATTTGATACCTTTTATTGGACCACCAAGAAGTTTACAGAGTTTTGAGCTTTCGAACTACACAGAGCTCTTCATCAGGTTTTCTGATGAAGAGCTCTGAGTAGATTAAATGTTTAAAATTCTGTAAATCTCTTGCTGGTCCAATAAAGGTATCAAATCACCCACTTTGTTCATCTTTTTGTACAAGGACCAATATGGCAACAAATAATTCTTTACAGTATACTGATAGAAAGAAGCAGTTTTAGAATAGTGGTGTAGTGGAAATGTGAGCATTAATCCCGACAGGCGAGGGGCTCTACTGGGGATTAATGTAGCGGTTTATTCTAAGGTTGTTGCCAGGTGCTTCCAACCACCAACCAGGCATTAATCCCGTAGTAGAGCCCGACTCTGGAGGGGATTAATGCTCTTGCAACATGGGCAATGTGGTAGTAGGTAGTGTTGCATTATTAAGTGTCATATGTTATACAGAAACAGATATGGACTGTTGAAGAAATTATCAATTTCAATAAAAATATTGAGCACTTCTGATTTTTTGGCAGCCATATTTATTTATATGGTGGTGTTTTTGTTCATAAATATTTATAGGTTTGTCATTAAAAGGCAACACAATCATTAGTCAAATGATGTGTTTTGTTTTAATAAATATGCATGTAAAGTCTTTTTATTTCACTCATAATATTGTGTTATCGCTGTCCGTTGCTAATAGTCATAAGCAATAGCATCTACTTTGCATATTTTTACAAGATCAGTGGTCCACAGATCGCTTTGGTCCACATGCAGTGCTCGCACTACAACATCGCCTACTAGCCGTATTTTGTGCATCGAGGCAAGGAGTGATGCAAATTACTCGCGACAACGCATATTTGCAGCCAAAAGTCTGTATCTGATGCGTTAGCTTTGATTTCTGCATCCGCGTCCATGGAACAGTGTTCATCGGGTGGCTCGGTGGGACATATTAATCTGTTACTTCTCAAACCACATTCGGGTTAGTGGTTTACAGATGCTACTGCAGTCCCGGCCATTATTGTATGCTCTCTTTCCATTCTCATTAATTACCATGTTACAATTCGACTTTGATTTGTCAGCTTTATTTATATAAGGCGTGTAGATAAGACAGTGTCCAATGGGTGGGTGGGTTCGAACCTTATCTTTTTCTTGTTTAACAGCGTGTTCCGAAGCTGGTTTACCTACAGTACTGCACTACCGATGACTACTGTATGTGACTTGGTGTTTGGTGGCTGTTACAGGGATAGCACCAGCGGGCATTACTGCAGGATTAATACCCACTCCATATTGCTCAGCTGGTGCTTTTCAACCAATCAGTGTGCTCTCTTTCGCCTCTGGTTAATACCCATGTTACAATCTGTATCGATATACTATTAGTATACTTACACGATATCAACAGAAAGGCGTTTTTTTTTAAAACAAAAGACAATTTCTGAAACCTTTCAGAGTTTGTTAAAGTAATTACTGATATCAAATACTTTTTCATATTACTGTATGTATACAGTTTGACATGCAAAAAGTAGGTATTTCATTATGTATAAAGGAAGCGGGTAGGATTTTAAAAGCCCTCCTCTGCCTTTGCACCATGACTCCCATGCATTCTCATGATCTGCGCAAGAAAATTTTGGTTGCAACTGTTGCAATTTGCAGCACTTTGGGCCCCATTTGCATCAAAAAAGTGGCAAATGTGTCAATATATAATGAGAAGGTCTTTTTTTTTTGCTGTAAAGCAGTAACAATTGTTGCAAACATGTCAGAATGTTTGAAAATAGCATTCAAACATTTTGCTATATTTGGGATGATGAAGACTGCATCCGAAATCAGGTCTCACATTCCAATGTGGGCTTGCTATACCTCGGGGTGCAGGTAAGGTGCTCTGTCAGAGATTGGCTAAATCCCAACAAAAGCATGCCAAAATAGAAAATTGGGAGACAGCACTCATGGCAGGCATTAAGAAGTACTCATACTGTAATACCAGTCCACAATGGTTCAATTACATGCAAGAATGCAGACCCGTCTCCTACTGGGTCCCTTTGTCGTACTCTCTATAGCGTAAGACAAAACCACGCAAAAGAAACAGCACGGTAGGGAAGAGCGGGAGGGTGCAAAACTGTGAAAGGGTGTATGTGCAGTAGTGCACCCTCTCACTCTCCCAGGCAGAGGACAAGACCTCTGCTGGGACATGGGTCTGAGCATCAGCTGCCGTGGCTCGGACGGGATGAGCCACTGGCAGCAAGGAGGCAGGCAGTGAGTTTGGGACGGTTTCAATTCCGTTCCAGATGCATAGATTTTTCATTCTTAGCACTTTGCTATCCCCGGAGTTAGTTGCTTTGGCGTTAGGGGGTTGAATGCAACCCTACGTAACAGGGGATACAGAGAGGCAGAGCCCCATAAAAACAAGACTTATGCCGCTGGCAATATATTGCACTTTACTGGCAGCCTGGTATATTGCTGCAGCATAATGTCTTGCTATATTATGACCTCGTGCCTTGGTGTCTATGATTAAACTGATTTAATTTCACATAGATTTAATCCCTTTCAACAGACTGCCATACTTTTGCTAAACTTCATTCAATACATGTCCTTAAAGTGTTATATAATAACTTCCAAGCAGTGCATATTAGTTTTTGTGCAAAAATTACAGAATTGTGCAAGGACAAAAAATAGCTTTTCCCTAACAGACTGCCTTTACCCAACACCAGTGCTTTGATCACCAACACTTCATTAAGGGGCATGGCTACACAGTAACTGTGGGTGTCTTAAATACCCCATAAAGTATACCTCCATACCATTCTGCCACATTGTAACAGAACAATAAGTTCCTCAGTATATTTACAGCAGTCTCCCCCCCCCCCCAAATATAAGTAGTGCTTGGCAATAGCAAAGATCTACGCATGGCAAAGTTATTTTTAAAAATGTTATTAAAAAGGAAGCCATCCAAATGCGGAAGAACAAGACAAGCTGCTTTACAATGGAGTACTTTTATTAGGTGGGAGGTTCTCCTGCTGCTACCCCTGCCTACTGTATAGGATTCTAATGAAGGATGGGCAGAGTTGGTTAAAAAAAAAGAAACTTCAGGAAATCATGAAAGTTCTAAAATTTTGAACTAAACAGAACCTCTCCCTGTAAAAAATAGTTCTACTGGGTCTGTCTCGTCAGGGCAGCAGTAACGCTACTTCTTGTTGTGACGCTGAAGATCTGGGTTTGAGATTAATCCTGTGTCATTGGAGGAACAGCCAGGGGAGGAGAACTGAATGTCACAGAGGATGTGCTTCTGTACAGGGAGGGACGGTTCATAGACCCTGCTACACCACCACCACCACGACCTGGTGGCCACAAGTGGCAGTGCAGCTGGTGTACAGGGAGGGAGAGAGGGTTCATAGACCCCACTACACTACCACCACCTGGTGGCCACGAGTGGCAGTGCAACTGGTGTACAGGGAGGGAGGGAGGGCTCATAGACCCTGCTACACTACCACCACCTGGTGGCCACGAGTAGCAGTGCAGCTGGTGTACAGAGAGGGAGGGTTCATAGACCCTGCTACACTACCACCACCTGGTGGCCACAAGTGGCAGTGCAGCTGGTGTACAGGGAGGGAGGGTTCATAGAACCCACTACACTACCACCACCTGGTGGCCACGAGTGGCAGTGCAACTGGTGTACAGGGAGAGAGGGTTCATTGACCCCGCTACACTACCACCACCTGGTGGCCACGAGTGGCAGTGCAACTGGAGCTGGTGCACAGGGAGGGAGGGAGGATGCCAACAGGCTCTGATGCATGATCATGGATGGCATCCTAGGGGAAAGGCATGAAAATGGCCCCCCCAGATGTGACAGCACGAAGTTGCCCTCATGCTGTAGGCCCCGCACCACCGATCAAGGAACCCATCGCCAACCAAGGAACCCACCGCCAACTGCTCTTTAACTCCCTCATCCCAATGACTCCACACTGGGGGAGGCAAGGAGACTAGGTGGTGGAAGGTAAGTCCCGGAGAAGGCTGGTGATGGTACTGGATGAAGGGGTAAGGCTGACACAGGGATGACTTTGGTGACAATGGAAAAAAGAACAATGGATTTAAAAAAAACAAAATGATTGGAAATGCAAATCAGTCAATGCAATTAGTATAGAATCAATATAAAAATATATGCAAATACTAGTTGTGCAAGCAAGAACCTTAAAGAGACTTTTTGGTTTCTAATTAGATCCTGTTCTAAATACTTTGAGAAGAGTTTGCCATCTTGAATTCCAATGCAATGTTTGCTGTCCATGCAGTTTTAGAATAACATTTATACTGTATTGCATGGGAAGATGGCAGGACAGGTTTAGATATTTTTATTTTCATTGTAAAAAGTAAAAGAAATTTAGTTCCTGATCCAGATGGTCAGCGTCATGGGAATTCTGCAGCCGAGATCTGCCTTAACCTCCTCTGCCGATCATTTGCAGAAAGGTATGTTCATATACAGAGGAATGATCTGCTCTTAGTGGATAAGGCTGCAGATCTCAGACTCGAATAAGAATCAGTCTGGCATCACAGTCTGTGCTACTGAAGTCTGCTAGGACATCTCACTCTCCTGCCAAACAGCTCACCAGTAGTAATGAAGAAACAATTTCAAGACTGAATTTCAATAACAAAAACATTTGTTGAACAAGTTTCATGGTACAGTAGAACTAGAACACTCAGTGAGTCACTGCTGAATATGAGGCTGATATGACTGAAAGATCAGCTGACATGTGCCACTCCAGGGTGTTGCTGCCCCCCCCCCAAACGTGGATAAAGATCATTCAGAAGTCCCTGATCAGACATTCTCTGTTTGTTTGCACAAAGTTCCCATCACACACTGCACACAACACAGAAAACCTTGGCAAAGCTCACCCAGTCTCCTCTGGGGCTTGTCGACTCAAGTGAACAGAGAACTCTAAAGCCATTTTCATGACACTAAATGAAAGCTAAAAAAAATATGGTTATTCTTTCTTTTAATTATGTTCATTTTTTGAAAGTGCCTGAAAAAACAGAGGGGAAAGAAATTATAACATTTATACAAGCCAATAATAATAATATGTAACAGTTGTGTTCACTATAGAGTCTTTGGCACAAATGTTTCGCACAGTTTACCTGCCACCCTCATGAGAAAATGACCAGGGGTCTGAGGTCACAAGCTTTCCCCTCTTGCCTGTTGCCCAAATGCCACCTTACATGCACACCTTCCGGGGTATGGCTTAACTGCATTAAGGTTGCCGAATGCGGTCCCAGGACTTCTTTCCTCTGGCCATACCAGCCTGTTCTCACCAGCCACTAATCCTGCCTACCTGTTGTGTTTTGAGTTTGACAAAAGGCTGCTTATCCTGCTATGAAAAAGAAAACTGGGCAATCAGCTATAAGTTTTCGCCTTCCCAAATTGTGGAACACTTCGCCCATTGACATAACCTGCCCCCCCCCATTCTACACTTCAAAACTGAAAATAATGTAGAACTTTATTTCCACTGCTGGATGCCAGGGATGAAACAATGCCAAAGGAGCATGTAGGGGCAACTGGAGAATCAGAAAAGGTCATACTGTAGCTGGACGAGGGAAAATCACACCTGGCACGGCTCATAAGCAAGCCTCAAGGTACAGCTCACTGGGGCGGGGCCTTGTGAGGAGCAAATATTTTGTGAATCAGACAATGCCGATATTCAAGTCTCATCCCTCTCAGTTGCATTGCAGCCCCTCTGCACTTTGCCCCGGTGCAAACCTGGTTTGAGCGTGCAAACCAGGCTTTTATGAATACCAGCTTGGCCCAAAACCAGGTTTGCTCATGCAAAACCGTATTTGTGCCGGAACAAAATAGCTTGCACTCCAAACTGGGTATCTGGTTGGCTGGTGCAGGACTCTGATCAGGACAGCTATGTGGAGAATTAATTCACATTCTAAATGGTGAATTATTTCTCCAAATGTTCAAAACTGTAAATGATCAGTTTAATAAAAACACTGATGAAACAGTGTGTTCATGTATTAATCTATATCGTGTCCGCTTTACACATTTTCCAAGATTGTGTCTATGCTGTTGAAGGCACTTTAAAGTTACTGTGTTCTATTGTAGTTTAGTATTCTTCCTTGGATGCTGGCATTGGTAAAAGTTTTTTTTTTTGCAACATTCTTTTTATTTCTCTACTATACATTGACTGGATAAAAAGGAAATGAAAAATACTTGATTATATCTATTTCTCACGTACTTGCTTCATAGAATGATTTAGAACGTGTTTTTGCAATTTATATTATTTTTAGAAGTTCATTCGTATTCTGTTCAACCATATGTGTGTATGTTTTAATTATATGTCTTTACAAAACCGATAAAAAATTTAATTGAAAAAACAAACCGCAAAATGCACTGAAAACATGTCTTAGATGACGTACTTCTGATGGGAAAAAATGACTTAATCTCTCCCACCAGTCATCTTTGAAGTTGCCCACCAGTCATCTTTGAAGTTGCCGAGAGGAGATACAGCAGTTTCTCATTGCATTTTGCTAATGACCAAGGTAAAAAACAAACAGACCATATATATTTGGTCTGAGATTGATTTTCAGCTGAGTAGCACATACCCCTCGTCACACCACAATTAATCACAGCTTCTTGGGCCAGGCTGTAAATAGACATGGGTAGTACAGAGCGTCACAGCTGCAGGGTTGCAGCCAGGGGCGTAGGATTTATTACTCAAGTGTCAGTAGAGGGTTCATCTGTGGAAATGGATGGGGCAAGCAGAGAGTGATCACTGAAATACTGCGCCATGGGCATGCCAGCAAAGATCACGAAATGGGGGCAAGGATCAACTGGAAATATGAAAGGAAAGATTTCGGTCTCTGTTTGAAAAGGCATGGACTATCTCAGCAGAAACATAAAAAAACAACAACATCATTTTTCAACATTTTTGCTAGTTTTACATATACATTGTGTAATTAACCTCCCCTCTCTTCCCCAATTATGCTCATTAACATGGAAACAGGATCACTGCCCCGCCAGACTTCATCTACTCCTGCTGCTTGTTTTTGACTGACATCATAACCCTCTGCCTGTGACATAACAAGTGATTATGATGTCATAGATAAGATGACAGTATACCGTTACCCCTTGATAAGCACGGATTTCCATTCCAAACTCAAAACCAGTTGTTCAGTACCACCGTTCAGATATCACAGAATGCTGCTGTATTCTTCTGTGGTACAACAGCTTTTTAATTTGAATAGAAACTCATGCCACCTGCTGTTTTACTTTCATTCTCCTCTCACACACAGAAACCAGGCCCTCCCTTAACACACAGAAACACAGACAATGATGGCAGGAAAAAGATCAACTGTCCATCCCATCTGCCCGAGTTCCTCATTTAGCCCTGGGACCTACCATCCCTTCAGGGTCTTAGCCATCCCCATCCTTCCCCCATTTCCCTTCCAGCATCTGCTGCCCCAAGCAACCACTATACTCTTCATTCTATCCCAACCATGCCTGAACCCACAATTAGTTTTAGCATCTACCATTTCAGTGGACAGACTGTTCCACGGCTTCACTACCCTTTCTGTAAAATATGATTTCCTTGTGTACCTTCTGAGCCTCTCTCCCTCCTGTCAGTCTCCATGGAACCATGAGCTATTATTCAAGCTAAATATTTCCCTGCAGTTCACACCTTATTAATTCCTTTTGGGAACCTGAAGGTCTCTATCTTATCTCCCCTCTCCCTTCTGGTCTCCAGCAAGTACATGTTCAGTGCCTTGACGTGCTCACAGGACCTGCCCTCTTGGCCCCAAATTATTTTTGTTACCCTGCACATCTTCTGTTGTTTCATCATTTGTCAAAACCAAAACCAAAACCTAACCCTCACTCTGTGTTTTTCCAACAACTAGGAGGGTGGGTTTATGTTTTTATTTATGTTTTATTTTTACTAGAAGATTAAACTGAAGATTTCTTTGGAAGAAAAAAAGCATATTTTTTTTATTTTATGTTTCACACCATATACTATATAAAACAACATACAATCATGCAAAACAAGGCTGAATTTCCATCTTGGCTTCTGATGACAGGGACCTCTCAAGCTTTACTCCTGAGCTCCCTATGATGTCATCAGAACCCCAAAATGGAAACACAGATGGGTTATGTATGGTTGCCCATGCATTACTGTCTCTGTGACGTCAGACGTAGACAGATAGTCAGAGCAGAGGAAGTCTAGGCACCAGTGATCCCATACAGAGATGGACAGATAGATAGATAGATAGACAGACAGACAGAGATAGTGTGTGTGTGTGTATGTATATATATATATATATATATATATATATATATATATATATATATAGTATAAGCTAGCAGTTAATGGCACTGATCTGCAAACCTGGAGACCTGGGTTTGAATTGCATCAGCCCCATGCCTGCATACTGTATGACCTCAGCAAGTCACTTAACATCCTTGTGCTCCCAGGTCGCACCTAGAAATAAGCTCCAGCTTAGTGTGCCTTTCCTGCTTAAGCAGTTTCCCCCCTTTCCTTTTTCCCTTATATTTACTGTCCATAGTTGTTATGATAAAGGGAACATCAAATGCAGAAAACATATGGAATAATTGCTGAAAGATGCCCAAAATATGTTGAATTTAAGATGATTTAGGGAAAGTCCCTTCTGTGTTTCTTAAGGAAGCAATTAGGCCATGTTGTGGTCTAGTTATAAAAGGAAAGAACTGGAAGCCAGAAGTGGTTATACATGGTTTGATTTCAAGCTGAGTTGCTGACTTGGTGCGACCTTGGGTGGTGCTGGACCACCATACACTTCATGCCTTTCAGCTGTATAAACTGCACAGCAGCAGCGAGAAATGAAAATTACGTACCTACCGTAATTCTTGATCTTCTCTTGTATCTTCACCATTCATTACTGCTTGGGGTTAAGCCGGAGGCGCGCACCTGCTACGGGAGTTTTTTTTTTTGGTTTTTTTTTAGAGTTGGCTCTAATGGCGCCGTCCTCGAGGGCGACGCACTGCGTCATGCGCGAGGGACGGCCGTTAGGAGCCGAGGACTCCTCCTCCATCTCAGTTCTGTTAGCCGAGAGGCAAAATAAAGTGTGAGAAAAAAGAAAGCGAGGCAAGAGAGCCAAGGGATAGAAAAGGAAAGGAAATAAACTGAAAAAGGAATAAGCCGATGGAGAATAGACGGAGGAGAGAGAATTCCTACCCTAAGGGACCGCAGGACCTCCTTTCCGGGGCGGCTCTAGGGGAGAAACAGAGAAAGAGAGGGGAAGGAGAAAGAGAGGAATGAAGGAAGAAGAAAGAAAGAAAGAGTGGCATGTTGAGAAGGAGAACAGTGCCCGTCGAGCATTGTTGGTTGAGAGGCTTATAGGCTCGAAATTAATGAGGGAGCAAGAGTCCCCGTTGGTAGGACTGAGGAGAGGTTCCACCCAACCTGCTAAACAGACCAAGAGAGGGCAGAGTCTCTGACTCTCAACATGCCAAGTCTCTTCATCCCAGTTGAGGGCTCCTGGACTGACTGAGCAGAACCTGTCCGGAAGAGCGCCCATCCAGGAAGAGGACTAAGTTCCTAGCACCTTGATAAGTGCTACCATAGAAGAGTATGGAAAACTAAGCCTTCTCAAGGCAGTTTGTAAGAAAAATGAGAGGACTCAATCAGACTTGCTATGACAAGGCAGACAGAGGCTTGAAGCTGACAAGGTCAGCCAGCAGCTGCAAAAGCTTTTGAAAATAATGCCTGCCAAGGGGATCCTAAGTTGAAGGTGCCGAGACAGGGCATGGCCACAGGCTGTGGAACAACATGACCTGAGGAGACAAGGAATTGCACGTGAGGGCAGTCAGAAAGAGTTCCTCAGAATTAAGAAGTTTGTAACTGCACTGCTCCTCTTTACCTTGAGGAAAAAAAGGGGTCCAGGGTTTTAAATAATTGATTAGTTTTTTTTTTTTTCTTGGGACTACATTAACTGTACAGACAGTGTTTACAGTCCCTAGAAGTGCCGCTCCAAGCAACACGGCGTGAGGCAAGAGCCATGCATCTCCCTAACGACTCAGCACTTTTATGAGCAAAACGTCTAATCAATCTTAGAGGAAGTAAATCCCTGGGATCCATTCACCAAGAATGGGAAAAACAGAAAAGTTTTTTTTTTTTTTTGGCATAAAGGCCAAGGGAGTAAGAGGAACGAGGCGGGAGGGGGAGACGCCACAGAAGGAGGCCACTGAGGGGAAGGTGGGTGGGTATCAGTAATGAATGGTGAAGATACAAGAGAAGATCAAGAATTACGGTAGGTACGTAATTTTCATATCTTCCCTTGTCAATCTTCACCATTCATTACTGCTTGGGAGAGTACTAAGCCCCCCCCCTTAAAAAGGGGAGGGTAGAACCCTGAGGAACAAGACCCAGCCTCCTGTTGGTGAGAAACAGAAGGGAAGACCCTGGCTAGTACAGAGAGAAGCCTATGTGGGAGAAGAGCTAGGAGGTGCCTCCCGAGGACGGGGAGACAGAGGAAGCCCCTGCAAAAGTCTCCTAGCTCTGGAGGAAAAAAGACGGGTCCCCTGAAAGCGGAGCGCATCACCCTACGCCGCGCCAGGGGTGACAACCTTGATAGACGAAGCCATGCCGTCCGCCTAATGCAGATCGCTGTCCCCGCAAGCCTGGAAGCCACCTCACTGGCGTCGTAAGATGCCCTTGCTTGGTGTCTTGTCAGCTCCAGGCCTATAGCGGAGAGGGCAATAGCTTGTCTGGTTTGCCTGCATTGGGCATTGATGCAGGAGCTGGGAGCATCGACCACAGATGCCGATTGTAGGCAGTGTGGTGAGCCTGATGTGATGCAATACAAGCCACCGCATGAGAAGAAGAGAACACTCTTCGCCCCCACCGATCGAACTGTAGAGAATCCGAATCTGGTGGGCGGTCGTGCGCCAGGCAGCGGCGCCCGGAAGGAGTCTTTAGGTACACCAAGCCCGAGGGCGGATTGGGAAGAGTACCCAGGGATTCCGAGGGGGCACAATACCTACGACGGCAGTCAGCCGGGGCTGGAGAAAGGGCGGCTGGCGACTGCCAGGAACGGATAGACGCCTCCTGGAAGGGGATAGGCCAGGAAGGTACCACCAGGTGCTGGGCACTGAATTCTCCAAGGAATTCACGCGTCTCCCGTTCGGTATTGTCTCTCCTTACATAAGAGATTCGAAGGTCCCTCACCATCCTCGAGAGGAATCGCTGATATTCAGTGAAATCAGCATCAGAAGAAAGATGAGCAAGGGGTTCCTCTTCCTCAGAGGAGGAAGACAAGGATGATGGAGAGCTCGAATGTCCAGGGGATTCCTGCGGTGGTGGGGAGAGTCGAAAGACCCGCTCATGCATACATCTAACGTATGAGGGGAAGGCCGCCGCAGAACCCCTGAACTGCTCCCAGGATAACGGACCCGTAGGACCGACATGGCCTGGAAGCGCGTGGGGTGGAAGCAGAGGTACTGGAGAAGGGCACCTATGAAGAGGCAATTGACCTCTGCCAGGACTCTGAAATCCGGGGAACGGAGCCCGAGCTGGCGGGATCCCGGACAACAAACCAGGCCGCAAGACGGAACCCTGAGAAAGCGATGCCTGGAAGAGCCCAGGGGGAGAACCTCCCCTGTGACGAACCCGGGACTGCATGGTTCCAGAAGGGCAGTCCACAGCAACGCCACCGGAGGGCACCCTAGAGCCCAGGAGGGAAGGGCGGGGTTCGGCGCTACGGCTCCTAGCCACCCCACCAGAGGCGGCCGACAGAGACCGGGGCCCCTGTCCCCTGCTCCTCAACCCCTCGGACTCCGGAAGAGCCCTCCTCCTCGACTGCAGCGTCCCCGCACCCCCAGAGGAGGCAACAGCACCCGGGGCAGCTGTCACAGGTTCCCTAGGAGGGGGACCCTCCTCCTCAGTCCCCACCACATCACCCCCCTGGGACCCAGGGCCACCCCCAGCCTGAGAGCTCTCAGGGGAGGACAGGAGAGGGGACAGTGGAAGGGGCCCGCTGCGCCACCTGGCACCCTGTGCCACCGGGGACCCTGACTCCGAAGAGTCAGGGTGCCAGGATGGGTCCACATCCGAGTCATCGGCCTCCGAAGAAGACGAGACCAGCAGAACCTCAATGCTGGCAACTCCGGGAATCCCCGGGGCAACAGCACCGCAAACGGTGCCAGTGCCAGGGGCGGCGCCGGACGACCCCCGCCCACCCGCGACTGCCAGGCCCGGCCCTACCTCCCCTGCGGTACCAGCCAGGCCCACGGTGCCGCTCCCAGCATTGGAACCTGACCTGGTGCCGCCGGGAGAACAGACCGGGCCCACGGCGCCGGGCGGCACCGGGGGCCAGGGCGCGCGCTACGGCGCGCTCCTCGATCACCGTGCCAGGATCCGAAACGGCACCAGAGGGCGGCGCCGAGGGTCCACTGTGCCCGCCCAGAAATCATGGGCCCTCGACACTGGGGAGCCTGCACCTCCGAGGAGGTGATCGCCGAGGCGGTGTCATCACCGCCACGCGCCCCGGGGACCACGTAATGCTTCTCGACACTCGTGAGAGAAGCCTTCGCAAGAGAAGAGAAGGAAGCTCCCTCTTCATGATCGAGTAGGCCCGGGAGGGGACCCGGGGGAAGGGCCTAGAGACCTACCTGGGAATCCCTGGAGCGATGCCGTCCCCCGAAGGTCGGCGGGGCCTTGCCGAGCTTGAACGCGCGGACTTCGAGGACACGACGGTCCATGGAGAAACAAGCGTCGCACGCGTCTATGTCGTGGTTGGGTCCCAGGCAACGGAGACAGACATCATGCCGGTCCGAGATGGAAAAATGCCGGCCACAGGAGCACCGACGCATAGGGGCGCGGCCCGCCTTTGACTTACGCCTTGCTCCAGAACCGGACATGATGCGAACTAACTGAGGAAAAAAAGAAAAACACCGCCTGTGAGATAGAAATAAAAGGAACGGTCTTACCGTATACGGGGCGGCGAGTGGATGTCTGAGAACACGAGATGATGAGTCGGGACGAATCCGAAGAACGACACTATACACCACCGCTTACAGGTGCAGCCCTCACGGCGTGGAGAAACAGAACTGAGATGGAGGAGGAGTCCGGCGGCTCCTAACGGCCATCCCCGCATGACGCAGTGTGCCGCCTCAAGGACGGCCATAGAGCCAACTCTAAAAAAAAAAAAAAACTCCTCAGAGCGGGAAAGGCCCCGGCTTAACCCCAAGCAGTAATGAATGGTGAAGATTGACAAGGGAAGATCTACTGCTGGGAATGAGATACTGTCTGTGAGGTGGGCTTTCCCCAGTAGAAGAACTCCAAAATATTGTAACAGTACTGTTTTTTTTTCTAGTGGAGATTCAGCAGGCTAAAACTGCCTTGTGCTTTATTGCTACAGTACTCTCTCTCTGGGCCCAGCTAGGCATTTTTTCATCACCCAAACTAATCATAAAGAATACTGTAAAACAACGGAGCATTCTGATTGGCTGACTGCCTTGCAAAGGGTCATGTTAATGGTGGAAAAGCCTCCTGTACAATTAAATACTTTAAACAAAACAATCATTAAGAAAAAAAAAAGATTGTAGTTTAGTTACAGCAGTGAGGCTCTCCAGGAGTTGGGTAACATTCATTTATCAACCCCAAGGGGCATAAAGAAATCAACATGGCCTCACTTTGCTGAGGTTCTTTGACTTTTAGATTATTTTCCTGTCTTGGGCTCCGCCACGACCCAATCCAGTAAGACCAGACTATGACTGGTTCCTCCTCCCCCTGGGCTGTTACAGACAAGGCACACTGATGAGTCTTGTGCAGAATGTATTTATTTAGCTTTTGTTAACCAGGTAAGTACACTAGACAAGACATTTGCCTGTTTTCAGGTACGACGTGGGAGAGTACAGGAAATACGACATTACAACATGATACACTTTGGGCAGTTACATAGAGTCAGGGAAAACAGAAGCATCACATAATCAGCAGGTACACACAAATGGTCTGAACATATACATCAGATAAATGAGGCTACGAGCAGCGCCTTATATACAAATCATAAACATTTTAAATCCATTATATACATTATAAGTCCCCATAAAGAGGAGGCAAAGTCCAGGCATTACGCAATACGTAAGGTGTATAAATCGTGTACAGGACAGAATCCATGCAGGCAGGCAAAACAATAGGTGGGATGTTCAGTGTGGGACCTAGTGAGATTATGGAGGCTTGGGGCAACTACACACTGAGGAGAGCTTCAAGTGTTTCCATAGGGAGGTTCTGAGGCAAGCCTGGGAGGGGGAAGAGCGCACCTGCGCAGGAAGGGAGTTCCATAGTCTGGGGCACAAGATGCAAAATCTCTGTCCCCCATTTGAGTGTGACAGGCAGGAATCCTTAGAACAGCAGGGCCCTGAGATCAGGGGGAGTACGAGGAGGAGGCAGTCAGCATGAGGAGCTCTGCCAATCCAGGTGGGATGCCGGTGCCAAGGACCTTATCTGTGAAGCAGCCCAGGACAAAGTTTAGGTGACTGGATGGGGAGAGCCAGCTGAGCTTACTATACAGGTCACAGTGGTGGGTGATTCGAGGGGCATCAGGTGCAAAACAGCAAATGTTATTGTAGGCGATGGTCCACCTGGCTAGGTGGGCTTTAGGGGACAAAGCAAACAGGAAGAGCCCATAACAGAGGGAGGGGAGAAACACGCCTCTAGCCAGCGCAAGGCAAGCAGCGGGAGTGAGATTGCTCTTTGCACGATGGGCCAGACCCAGTTTGCAGCTGACAGCTCTGCAAACACTAAGGATATGGAGTCCAAGGTCAAGCTGAGGGTCAAGCGTCACCCCAAAGTATTTGATGGAGTCGGTGATGAGAACAGGAGCACCATCAAGACCAGTGATACACAAAGGAGTTGGGGAGGCTTTTATCTTGGCCAGGGACCCAAAGAGCATGGCCTGGGTTTTTTTGAGGTTGAGGACAAGCTTGTGGGACATTATCCAAGATTGGACACTCCTAAAGTCCTCGCTGAACTGGTGGTTTATGACCCCAGTGTCTCAGGAGTGGGTGAGGATGACCAGGTCATCTGCATATAGAATGGACCTAGAGAATGAAACACATGTCTGTGTCTTCTGTTTTCAGCCTTTGCAGAGTGTGTGAGGCCATTTGGCACCATGCATTCTATGTGTAATTTTACATTTCTTTGAAATCTGATTTTATTGGCAATGTCCGTGCTGAGGTTCTTTGACTTTTAGACTGCCTCGTGCCTCATGATCCACTGGGTTAGATTAACTCACATTACTAAATGTCTTGGATCAAGCAAGCAATCTGACTGATCAATCTGATTGCTGGACATGTTGCAAGACTTCCTACTGGTGGAGCTGGTGGGGGATCCCACATGGCAGGACACCATTTTCGACTTGCTGCTCATCAACTCAGAAATGGTGGGGGAGTGGCAGTCAAGGTAACGTTGGCATCCAGTAATCACAATTCTGTGTGGTCTCAGCTGGAGATGGGGTATACTCATCCTTCGAGAACACTTCCATACATGTGACACCCAATAACACTCCTGAAATTTGCACCCTGGTAACCCTGCTGTATTTTGTACCCTGCAACTCTGTTGAACTTCACAACCTGCAATGCTCTTAAAATATTTTTCAACACGACCCCTTTGAAAATTGGTACCCCACATGCCTCCTGAAACTGGTGCCCCATACCCCTCTTAATATTTAGGGAGGGTGTGGGGCCTCAATTCTTAGAGGGCTGCACATTTCTGGAGGGGTTTGGGATGCAAATATAGAAGGGGAGCAGGGTGCGAATTTATGGTGATATAGGACGCAGATTTTGGGAGCATTGCAAGATGCAAATTCTGAGTCAGGTGTGGGTTGTAAATATCAGGATGGGTGTGCATGTAAATTCTGGTAAGGGAGCAAGGCACAATTTTAGGGATTTGTACAGGACATACATTTCTGAAGGGATGTGGGGTGCACATTTTGGGAGAGGAGCCAGGCACAAATTTCAAAAGGGGAGTAGGTCAAAGATTTGAGGAGAGGGAGGGTCATACATTTTGGAAGAGGAATGGGGATGTAAATTTTGGAACGGGGTGCGGGTGTAGACATACATTTTTGGAACGGCGCAAGTCACAAATGTGGAGATGCAAATTTTGGGATGAGTGTGTATGGGGTGCTAATTTCAGAAGTGGTGCATGACACAAACTGTAGGAGGGATGCAGAGCACAGATTTTTGGAAAGCTGCAGATTACAAATTTCAAGAGGTTGGGGGGATACAGATTTCGAGAGGGGAACACATCCCAAGCTTCAGGAGGAAGATGGATACACATTTCAGAAGGGGTGCAAGTTACACACTTTAGGATGAATGGATGCAAATTTCAGGAGAAGAGGGGCACAAATTTATAAGTGATAGGAAGTAAATTTTGAGATGGATATGGGGTAGTCTTCATGAAGATATGGGAGCAGGACTCAATATTTGGCGGCGGAGCAAGGCAAAAATGTCAGGAAGGGTGAAGGATGGAAAATTTGGGATGGGAGTTGGTTATAAATTTCAGGAGAGATGTGGGTCACAAATTTCAGGAGGTGTGGGGTTGCACATTTTGAGAATGGTATTGGGGCTATTTTCAGGCAGTTTTGCTGGCAAATTGGAAAGGGGTAGGAGTACAAGATTCCACAGGAATGTGGACATTAATTTTATGAGGGGTGCAGAGATCAAATTTCAGAATAGGTGTCTGGCACCAACTGTATGGAAGAGTGAGTTTCAGAATGTAAAATTCAACAGGGGTGCAGTGCACAAAGTTCAGGAGGGATGTGTGCAGACATTTTGGAAGGGGTGTGATTTGTGGAAAAATGTGGGGTAAACAGTTTTGAAGAGATGCAGGGTCCAAAAGAAAGGGGGCAAAAGGGCAGAAATTGGGAGGATTTTGGAAACACATTTTAGAAGGACTGTGCAGCAACCATTTTGGGAGGGATATGAACTGCCAAATTCAGGAGGGGTGTGGGGTTCAAAATATGGCAGGACCACAAAGCAAGAATTTTGGGATGCATGGGGGCAAATATTAGAAGTGATGCAGGCTTAATTTTTCTGGAGAGGCATAGGGCACAAAGTTCAGGTGAGGTGAAAAGTGTAACTTTTGTGATTGGTGGTGGCACGTCTGTTTGAACTAGTATTCAGAAAGTTCTGCTGGCATTTGCCTTTACTGAGATCACATGACATCAGCAGCAGCTTTTCACTGAATCCATCCAGCTCATTTTAACTGGCAGTGAACTCAGGGTTCCAAAAAGGCTTGTGACTTTTAAATTAAGAAATGCAGAACTCTGATGTTTAGCACAATACAATGCATTTATTTAGTTACTTTGTTAATCAGGTGAGTACACTGAGCCAAAGGCCCCTTTTAAGAAACGACCCAGGCCATTATATTTGTGGCAAAAGTTGTTACAAATAGACAAATAAGTACATTAAATGCACATAAGTAAAACATACATAAAATACATAAATTACAAAACAACATTAATAACAATTACAACAAATTTGTTGTTGAAAATGGGATTTTAACATCACCTTAAAATGTGTATGGTTGGTATACTGGTTGTGAAGGAACTGTATGTGTACAAACACAGCACCAGCTTTCTGTGTAATGTAAAGTAATGAATGTTATTTCAGATGCCATCCACCGGAGCCTTTAAATGTGAGGTTTAAAAGCCCCAGTGGATGGCATGTGAAATAACATATCAGTCCCTGGGGCTTCTCACCATCCCTGATCTGAAGCTAAATATAATGTAGCTGACAGTTATCGGAACCCTTTTAGTAACAAGAACAAAAATGGTAATTGACTACATTGTGCTTCCTATACATAAAAGTGCCAGTGTGTCTTAATGCAGTCCTTCTCAATGCTGTGACAGCATGTCCTGTCCCCCAACCAGGGCCTTGGGCTCACACCCAGTGGTGATGCTGCAGCGGAGTGGGACAGCAGGTGCTGCCATGTTTACTCACACATACTTATTAGCTTTTATTGACCAGTTGAGTAAACTAGACACATTAGTGCCTATTTTCAGGTACGATCTGGGAGGTTACATGACATGCAATACAGTACATGTTAAAAGACAAAACAATAGGTTAAAAAATCATTGACAAAAGAGGTACAAGATGGTTTCAATAACTAGTGAGCAGTTGAGGGAAAGAAACAGGCCCGTTCATTCTAGAATATCAAGAATGAGTAAGAATTAGTGCAAATATTCGGCAAATGAAGTTACAATATCACAGGCAGTAGAAAAACAGCTGGCATGGTATATATGATATATTAGCGTGTGAGGTAAAGTGCAGGCACAGCTTGAGTTCGCATTTAGGTAGTCCCACAGGGATGCTGGAGGTGCCCTCCATCAGATGAGGCCTTAAGCCACGGTCTTTGCTTCCTGTCTCAGGTGGCTGACTGGATAGCCAGCCCAGTGGCACACAGGGTAGAGGTGCTGGACGCCACACCTTGCGCCACACCAGTGACCCGGGTTCAAGTCATCGGGGGTTGGCGGGGGGGGGGAGAGAGGCTGTTGAGTGGGCTGCTGGCAGGCAGCTCTCCTCCTCCTCGGGAGGGTGTAGGAGGTCCTCTTGGTGCTTGGTTCCCACCCAGTGGAGGCTGGGTGGCAGTGCCGCCTCCGAGACGTTTGGTGCTAGACCACGGGGAGGGTAGATGGGGCTGATCTGGAGCTGTGACGCGCATGTGCACCTCCACATATGCAACACTATTTCCGGGGCCCCGGGCAAAACTGAGGGGGAGAAAACACAGGTGGAAAAATCGGGGGTCGCCGCATGATGAAGCATCGGGACCGGCTTGGGAGATCTGCCAGGACAAACACGGCGCATAGAGGACCCCGAAAGACCTCGAGGCAGGTAAGGGTGGCAGAGGACAGCAGTGATCCATCGCAGCAGATAAAGAATGTTGAAAAAAAAAAAAGGTGGCTGACTGGATAGAAGTCAGGTCACATGGTGCAGTTTGAATAGCCTAGAGGAGAATCCTCATAGCTGTCAACATTTTCTCTTTCCATAAAACAGGCTAATCCTAGTGTCTATGGCTCTGCATGAATTTTGTTCACTCTTTATGGGCTTCTCCATTTATCTGTATACAAGTATCCTGAGAGACTGAGTGTGCATGTGTGTGTGTGTGTGTGTGTGCGCAAGGTGCTACATAAAACTAAATTCCATTCTGTTCTTCTCTATGATCAAGGCCTGTTACTACGATAAAACAGTCATGCACCAAGAACATCCAAAGACCTTGTTAAAAGGAATGCCCCTGGGGCAACCCCATTGGCCTTCCGACCCAGGTTCACATCCCGAGTCTAGGGTCTTAGCTGAGGCTCAGCACAGTCCTCAAGAGATGTGGGATACATCTGGGAAGGGAGTGCAGTAATCCTCTCTAAGTGACTGACCCTTGGTGGTCCAGGGGAGGCGAGTCACACAGATGGTACTGGCCCTCCAGGAACTGCTTCCCTCAGCATCAGCTGGGGAGTTGGCATGGGTTGCAATGCTTCCCATAACCTGTACTGTCCACCTGATGAAATCATGAAATATTGACTTTGTGAATTAATATAGCTTTGCCACTATATGCATGAATAAAGTTACATAATACATTACATCAGTCCATTCCTCCATATGATCTGTCACATTATTCATCCTGCCACCTTACTGCCATCTGTCATCCAGGAGCTTGTTACCAAAATGGTGCTTCCGGTTTTTGACTATGCGGATGTGGTCTACAGCACTGCCCCCCTCCTCTTTCCTTACCAGACTGGACACCCTCTGCAATACCTTTTATCACTCTGCTACCAACCTTCCCCCTCATCCTCGCCACTGTTCCCTTCTACTCCTCCCCATCCATCCTCCCTCCACTCTCATGCTGCCAGTCCCACTGTGCCTCCTTAATCTCCACATTTGTACCCACACCCACTAGCTCTACAACCTCAGACTCTGCTCCTCCCCCACTTACACAAGGATTATCCAGTTACCACCCCTTTACCATCAGTTCCTGTCCCCTCCCAGCTAACAAGATCAGCCTTCTCTGCTGTCATCACTGTTGCTACTGCATCTTTGGCCTCAAGCACAGAAACCATCGCCCACTGACCTACATCTCCCCCACCTCCCCAAATAAATCTTACCACCTCTCTCAAAGGCATCTCTGTTTCTTACTTCTCCTTCTACTACTCTCAGGTTCCATATACCCTAACCCAGGACCCCCACTTTGGGACTCAGACAACCCTGCCTCACCTCCACTGGATGTAAACACAATTAAGATTGTCCACTTAAACATCCAGAGCCTTTTGGCAAAAAAGACCTCCTTTGAATCCTGGATCTCAGCCAACAACTTTGACATTATTGCCCTGACAAAGACCTAGCTCTCTGATAAAATCCCCTCTAGTGAAATTCTCCTCAAGGGTTACTCTATCTCCAGAAGAGACAGGATTGGGAAAAGGAGTGGAGGCTGCCTATTCTACATTTCCAGTCATCTCACATTCCTTGAACTCAATAATCCCATAAGCACCCCAACTCTTGAAGCACTCACTATCAGCCTGATCCTCACCAACAGCAAAACAATCATGCTAACCATAACCTGTCTTCCACTCTGCACCCCAGCAGTGAGCTTGAATCCTTATTTGATCTTAAACACTTACTCCCCAGGGGCAGGGAATGGATTATCCTTGGTGATTTCAACCAAAACTGGCTTACAAACCAAGCCAATGTGGCCAGAGAGGCCATCGCCGGACTCGGACTCCACCAAATCATCTCAACAATCACCTGAACACACTGTAACTCGTGTTACGAATCCATCCTGGACTGGTTCATTTCACCAACCCCAGCCAGGTGGTGGAATCAGGTGTGCTCCCTGACTCCATTAGTGACCACAATGCAGTCTTCTACAATTGGTCTGCCAAAGCCCCCAAAGACTGAACCTAAATACATCTTCTCCAGACACCTAAAAAACTTAACATGGATGCATTTGTCAGTGCCATCTCCACAACCAACTGGTCCTTTACACATAACATCATTAACATAGATAATGCCCTAGAGACCTTTAGTTCAACCTTTCTGTCCATCTACAACAGCACCGTCCCCCTATAAAAAACTCTGAGTGAGAAACAAAAGGTCCGACTGGATCACCCCTGATGTGCTAAACCTCATACCTAAGAGGGACAAGGCCTGGTCCACCCACAGAAAATTAAAACTCCCCAACCTCCAGTAGGAATACAAGACCCTCAGGAACAAATGCAAATCAGCTGTCCACTCCGCTAAAATAGAATATCTCCAGGACAAACAATCACACTGCCTTGGGAATTCTAAACTTACGTGGAAAACCATTAATGAACTCCTAGGAAAGGGATTTATTGATGAGCAAATCGCCTTTCTTAAGGATGGTCAACTCATCCAGGACCTGAAGGAAGCTGCAAACCTGTTCAACTCCTACTTTGGGGAACTAGAAAAATACAAACCCACAATACATCATACAAACAAGTTAACCCCACGTTTAACCTCAGACCCCCCAAAAATCCCCTTCTGCCCAAGTTTCCAATTTTGTTCTCTCTCTCTCCCACTCAGGTCATTAACTACATTGAAAAGAATGACCCCAAACCCAGCCTAGGGGCAGATGCCATTAACTACCACATCCTAAGGCTTGTTTGTGAACACACTGCATTGCCCTTAACCAATATCCTCAATCACTCACTTTGCACTCAACAAATTGAATACTGCCACCATCAAACCCATCCATAAACCTGGCTCAAAAAAATGAGGTTGGCAATTACAGGCCAATTTCACTACTGGCTCCTCTTTCCAAAATCATAGAAAAGATGGGCCTGGATCAAACCAGGAAATTCCTTGAAACTCATAACCTACCCACAGAATCCCAGCATGGCTTCAGATCTGGCCACAACACAGAAACTGCCCTAGTCAAGCTCACTAATTTCTTCAACAAGGCCAGTGATGAAGGCCTCTTCACTGGCACAGTATTTGTGGACCTCACCAAGGCCTTCAGTCTTGATGACCATCACCTACTCATCCAGATACTATCCCACCTCCTCTTCTCTGATGAAGTTCTAAACTGGTTCTGAAAATACCTCAGTAATAGATCTCACTCCACCATTATCAAAGGACAGAACTCTGATAACTGTCCTATTAAATATGGAGTCCCTCAAGGCTCCATCCTTGGCCCCCTTCTCTTTTCCCTCACCATAAAGTCCCTCCCAGTAATCTGCAATCACACAGAATTAATCCTTTATGCAGACGATGCAGCCCTTTTCTGCAAAGACAAGTGTCCCAAATCCCTCCATGACAAACTCCAGTACAACTTCAGTAAACTTCACTCCTGGTTCGCATCCCAAGGACTCACCTTTAATGCCAAAAAAACCCCAGAGTCCATGGTTTTCTCTGGCTCCAGGAAAAACAACTTTTTCAACTTCATACTCACTGATAACGGTTCTAGGTGACAACATCACCAACAAAAACATCGCGGCACAGTACGCCACAACCATTACATTGGCAGTCAATTTCAAAGTCAGTAAAAACACAGACCGCGGAAACACCGTAACAACACATAAAACAAAACAAAATAACAGCAGGATTTCTTTTAGTCAGGTTTGGGAGATAGGGAACCAAACCCTGGTCCCCAGGTCTCCCCTGCTGCAGGAGCTGATGCTTTGCCACTCTGCCACAGGAGCGGCTCGGCCAGGCACCACAACTCCTGCTCCCTTATCACTCCCCACTACTGCTTTCCCCTCACCACCCCCACATACAAGAACAGGGTAGGTGGAACATCGTAACGATGTTATGCCCCTGTCGCTGTAATACTGCATGACAAACTGAGCCGTGATATTATTGCAGTGATGTTATTCCCACAATATTGACAGTGGATATCCTGATAATGATGACAACAACATCGAAAGAGTCACAGATTATAGACACCTTGGTATATACTTAGACAGCCACCTTACGTACAAAATTCACCAAAGGCTCTGGATGTTATATAGAGTTAACCAGTTCCTCATTCCCAGCACCAGGGCACTAGTCACCAACAACTTCCTGCTCCCACTTCTGGACTACGAATCCACAGTCCACTATCTACTCATCCTCCACTTGCCAAAAGACCCTCCTCAGACTAAAAGTCACCTACCATAACATCATCAGATTCATCACAGGATTTCCCAGATGGACACACCTCTGCGACCTATACAAGGCTGAAAATTGGCTCCCCTTCGAAGACAGATTTCACTACAACATCCTGACATGCTTCTTTAAAATGCACCAGGGACTGGTGCCAAATTCCATCACTTCTGACTTCCAAAGGCCCACCAGCACTCGCACCACAAGATCCTCCTCCCTCAGCTCCTACCAAGTTCCTTTGTGCCACACTACTCAAGGACTCCACTCCCTTGCCACCAGGGAGGGACACAAGGCTGTTTAACAGCCCCCCTCGCTCTGTCTACATCTCTCAAAATATTGAAATCTCACCTCAAACATCACTTCTTAGTTAACTCTGCCTGCTCCTGTCAATAACAATTTGGACACCCCTTTAAATATTCTCTACCCCCTACTCTCCCCCTCATGCGTTTACTACTTCCCTTCCCTCCCCTCCCACATGCACAGCTGGCACGCAAGAGTGCTCCCCCTTGCACATGCTTACTCTACTCCCTCTCCAATCTTATCTAGATTCTCCTCACTTCCCAATTTTAATCTCTTATCTAATCATACCTACTCTTACACTTGCCTCAGCTGGTCCATCTGACCACTGCAAAACATTGAAATATTTATTGCATGTGGCATTATTTTCTGTGTTTTGTATTCTCTTTGTACCGTGTCCACTGTAAAATGTTGTAATATGTACAGCAGTTTTCTGTATTTCGTATCCTGTATGTACCACTGCTTGATTATGCACCCTTGACTGGATGCATGTGAAAATGGGCAGTTTTGCTCACATGCCTTTCCAGGATAAAAAATAAAACCAAACCAAACTGAAATCCTGCTCTCTTACTTATCCACACTCCTGTCTCCCATTCCTTCTGCCTCGTACTCCCGCCGCTCCAGGGATCCTCGCACCTTCTGCCTTCCCCATGCTCACTTCTCTCCTTGGCACTCAGCCTTCTTCTATTGTCTTTCCTGCCTCTGGAACCTACTCCCATCCTCTGTCCTTCTCTCCCCCTTCCCTCTCTCCTTTAGGCACCAGTTAAAACTTCTTCCCTCTCCATCCTGCTCTTGTCATTCCCTTCCCCGATCCTTCCCTGTTTTACTATGAGAAATTGTTTGATTCTATTTTATTGTTTTACTATACTGTGTTAAATCATACTCCGCTTTTACTTTATTTTGTACTTATCATAATACTGTGTATACTTTTATTTTTGTATTTTCTGTTCCCCCTCCCCCGGGTCGCACCTGGAAAGGAGCCTTTACTCAGTGTGCCTCTCCCGGTTACCATTTTTCAAATAAATCAATCTATTTGCTGTAAATTTCAAATAAATAACTAAATAAATATATACATACATAAATAAGATCAGAAGGCTATGCCCATTGCATGCTAGTTCATTTTAGTCCCAGGAAAAGTGACACCACACAATGTGATTTCCAAAACTGTTGAGAATGCTGATGAAAACCTGGATAGCCATACTTAAAGAAGCACTCCTTTAGTGATTTAAAATCTACTAAAATCCTAAAGCAGATTCAAAATGGGGGAAAAGGGCATTTAACACAACAGGAAAAAAGGGAAATCTAAAATAAAATTTACAAGTTCAAAATTTTAACTGTAACATGCACTGCTGCTTTAACATATTGAAAAGAGTTTCTGTATTCATTTGCATCTTTGGTATGAACATATGGTGACAGTCATCATCATGATGAACTGTGACACACCACCAGAAGCGCTGGTATCAGTAAATATCAGAAAAGCTGTATTCATCTGAATGTGGCTTTTCTTACAGATACTGGGATACTGACTTGCCAGGTGGCACATGGCTAGCACCTTGTACCATGTAAGCCTAGTTCAGCTATTTGCATGTCTGGCCATTCATCCATCCATCTGTCCATGCATGCATCCAGTCATCTCAACCTGATTTTTCCCATCATGAATACAATATATTAAATGCTACATGTGTAGCTTAATAAGAAGAAATGGATTCCAGTGCACATGGGAAGTTCCTTTCCTGCCCCTTGGGGATGCTGCGAACTTAATCAGAATTCCTATAAGTTGATCTCATTCTTCCGAATGAGGCAACTTTGATTTGTGGGAAGTTGCCAATATGCTGGCCTTGCTCTTCTGCACTTTGTGGTTAACATATAGGCCAGGCTGGCAAAGATCTGAACAACACAAATACAGTGGTGCAGGCTGTAAGATGTTGTTACAAACCATCTCTGTCTCTCAGTATTACCCAAATATCAGTAAATAACACATTATCAGGCTACAGAAGCTTAGCGGAGATCCAACGAATGTCATATAAACTTACCATAATGTCCAGCCCAGCCCAGTGAGGGTATGTGTACTATACAGGTGCAACATGGTTTCCTACACAAGCCCATTTTTGTATAAAAATAGCCGCCACCACCACCACTTACTGAGAGGGAACCAAATTTTCCCTGTACCAACACCAGACTATTTGCAAACAGAACAGGAATGGGCATCTTCTAGTAACCTGCATCAGATAAAGAGAGGAGGTACTCTAATACCAACTTCACCGGGCAGGTGAATGGGTCCAGATGCCGAGCGGTGGCCCAGACACAGAACCGCTTCCATTTCATAGCATAGGTTGCCCAAGTGGAGCGTTTTCTGGCTGCCACAAGGGTATCTGCCACCCTGGGGAAACTCCGAATCTGGAGACAGCTAGATCTGCAGAAGCCATGCTTGGAGATGCAGAGATCTGAGATCTGGCTGGACCAGGGTTCTCTGTTCCTGTAAGAGGAGGTACTCTGATACCAACTTCACCGTGTAGGGACAGGGAAACTGAAGGTTTCACTGCCAGTTGCTGAAGCCATGAAAACCAAATCTGATGTGGCCAGAAAGATGCCACTAGGATCATCTTTGTACCCTCTGAATGCATCTGGAGGAGGACTCGCTGAAGCAGGGGGAAGGGAGGGAACACATAAAGGAACCTCCCTGTCCAGGACAGAGACAATGCATCTCGCCAGCGAACACCAGGCCTTGGATCTAGCGAGCAAAAATGTAGTTTTGCATTCGATGGGGGAGGCAAATAGATCCAGTTCTGGATGACCCCATCTGTCAAAAAAATCTTCTGCCACTGAGGGATGAAGCTCCCACTCATGGGCCCTGGACCGAGACTGACTTAGGCTGTCAGCCAGGGTGTTTTGGATGCCCAGGACATGGACTGCTGATAAGTCCAGGTGATGGTTCACTGCCCATGTCCACACTTGCATGACTTTCCTGCAGAGGGGACAGGAATGAGTCCCCCATTGCTTGTTGATGTAAAATACCACCGACATGTTGTCAGTCTGTATTAACAGGAGTCCAGACAGCAGAACTGTGTGAAAGGCCTGAAGGGCATACAGAACTGCCCTCATCTCCAAAATGTTGATATGGAGATGGAGCTCTTTCTGATCCCAGGATCCTTGAGTCTGGCGAGCTCCCAGGTGAGCTCCCCAACCTTGGCCTGATGCATCTGTAGCCAGGATCTGTTTGGGGGGGGGTTCCTTCCAAAGACAAATTCCTCTGGAACGGTTGGAGGAATTCAACCACCATGTCAGGGCTTGCATGAGGGGTTGGACATCAGGACTGGCTGGTCCAGGTCATCTGATCATTGATCCCACTGAACTCTCAGGTTCCACTGGATCACTCTCATGTATAATCAGGCCAGAGGGACCATGGCGATGGCAGCTGCCATGTGTCCCAAGAGTCTGAGGACAGCCCTGGCCGGAACTTGACAGGCAGAGAAGAGCTGTCGAGTGTGTGTCTGAAGATGCTCTGCTCTGTCCAGGGAGAGGAAGGCTTTGCCTTTGGCTGTGTCCAAAATTGGCCCTATGTATTGTGGCCGCTGACTTGGCCAAGGGGAGGACTTGGGGAGATTTAAGGTGACCCCTGGGTCCTGAAATAGGTAGAAGGTGGCCTGCATGGTGCCCAGTAGCCGGTCTCTGGTGAGAGCGATTAGGAGCCAGTCATCGAAGTAGGGGAAGATGTAATGCCCCTGCCTCCTGACAGCTGTGGCCACTACTGCAAGGCATTTGGTAACAACTCTGGGTGCTGAGGACAGGCTGAAAGGTGGAGCCCTGAACTGGTAGTGATGTCCCTGGAAGCAGAAGCGAAGAAACTTCCTGTGTGTTTGGAAAACCGGAATGTGGAGGTATGCGTCCTGCATGTTCAGGGAGCATAACCAATCCCCTTGATGGAGCAGAGGAAGCAGACCTATCAGGGTGACCATCCTAAATTTTTTGTATTCAATGTACTGATTCAGGTGGCTGAGATCTAGGATCAGGCGCAGGTCTCCTGTTTTTTTTTTGGCACTAGGAAGACATGGGAATAAAACCCTTTCCCTGTTTTGCCAGGAGGACAGATTCTGTGGCCCTTTTGTGTAGAAGAGCCTGGATTTCCTCTGGTATGAGAGCGCTGTGGGCCAGAGAATAATGGGATCGAACTGAAGGGTTGTCTGGAGAAACCTCAGTGAACTCAAGAATGTGCCCTCTCTTGATAAGTTGCAGAACCCATTGATCTATGGTTATCCAACACCACCCTTCTATGTGCAAGGAAAACTGCCCCCCCCCACAACGCCTCCCCCTAAGGTCTCAGCCGGGGAGCGGGGTCAGGCAACGAGTCAGGCTGAGGAGCTGTGGAAAGGGAGCGCAGGCTGGGAGGGGGCTGAGGGGCTGAATCTCCAGAAGCAGGAGTGAAGGCCTTTCGCTTAAAACCTGCTCTCTGCTGTTGCCCTATTGGTTGTTGTCTAGCATTCCTTGGAAAGGACTGCTTGGAATGCTGTTTAGGTTGAGATTTGTACATGGTATGTACAGAACTAATGACTTTTCCAGATTCCTGTAAGCAGGTCATGATATTCTGTGAATCCTCACCGAACAGGACTGGCCCTCTAAAGGGGGTGTCCATAATCTTGGAATGATGTCCAGGGCCGGATACTCTCAGTCAGGAATACCAGCGGATACAAACTGCAGAAACAGCGGCCCTCCCCTCTGAGTTCACGGTATCATAGGATGCCCTGAGGACATGATTACTGACGTCCGAGCCTGACTTCAGAATAGCCATCAGCTCTGCCCTCCCTGGGCAATCTGGCATGGCTTGTGCAACCTCCTTTATCTTGTCCCACAAGGCATTCTGGTATTGAACCATGTGGGCAAAGAAGTTTTGGGAGTATATGGCACACATGGCCGATGAGTATACCTTCCTCGCCAGATAGTCAAACTGCTTTGAGTTTTTAATCTGGTGGTTGCATACTGAGGTCCAGTCGAGGGCAGCACTAATTATGACTGAATCTGCCCCAGTTGTTCCCCATAGAAAGGGTCTTCCCTGGGTATGGTATACAGCCAGTCCAATTTCTTAGACATTGCCGGTGTAGAAAAGAGGCACTTCCAAGTAATCTTGTTGATATCCTTGTAGGACTCAACCATAGGAGGGACAATCATAGGAAGCTGTCCTTTTTCCTGAGAAAGGTGAACAGTCGCTTTCACTCTGGGTCCAACTCTTCTGTGTCTAAGCTGTTTAGTTGTTGGATGTGACGCATCACATCCATAAATGTTGGATCATCAGGCAGGGAATGAGGGACATCTTTGCCACCCTCAGGCTCTGACAGCCGGTCAGGGTCCCTCTGGCTGAAAGAAGGGGAGGAGTAAGGCAACTGTAGATGCTTATGCGGCCGGCCTTGAAGTGGAGGGGTGATGTCCCTATCGGGCATCGGGGCAGGTCTCCGAAGAGGAGGAGGAGTAGGTGGGTAGACTGGAGGCTTGTCCGGAGGTAGCCCCTGGGGAACTGGTTGGACAGGTGCACTGGGTGCCTCTTTATCTTTAAAATAAGCCACCATGCTACAAACAGCCTCTTCAGAACCTGCAAAGGATTTTGCGGCAAAGTCGGTGTGTCCGGCGTTAGGGGCAGGGTAGGCTTAAAGAAAAAAATTACTCACCTTAATAATGTTGTTTCTTCTAATGGAGTCTTGCTATATTATAGACATTAGCAGTTTGTTCCAGCTCTAGAACTGCCCCGGAGTGAAATGGTTAAAACCATTCCAAAATAGAATTTTGGCACGAGAGCAGCTCTATCTGTGTCATTTCAGACTTGAACTGTCAGATCTTTACAAGCCAAACTCACTAAGGTCTGTGTGGAAGCTGTAACCTACACTAGCCAAATGGCTACCTAAATAATAACAACCATTGATGGTCCCAACACCCAAGACTCAAGTCAGGGGACCAGAAATACTAACACCATTCTAATAATATGAAAATGGAACATAAGTATAATAAAACACACACACGCGTACACACACACACCCCCAAAGTCCCAAAGGGGACAAAATGCTAACAGGACATAAGTACTGCCCACACTAAGTTGCCCGCACCCCACCAAGTAGAGGTTCTGAGAGGGGCAGGTTGGGGGGGAGGTCTATAATATAGCAAGACTCCATTAGAAGAAACAACATTACTAAGGTGAGTAATTTTTTCTTCAAACAACATGAAGTCTTGCTATATTATAGACATTAGCAGAATACACAGCAGTACCTCCATGGAGGAGGGGCAGAACCTACTTAGGAATAGGCTCTGAAGAACAGCTGTGCTAAAGCTAGCATCTCTCCTGGCCTGGACATCCAGGGAGTAATGCTTGTAAAAGTGTGTACCGTTTTCCAAGTAGCAGCCTGGCAAATCTCTAATAAAGGGATATCTCTGGCAGCAGCTAGAGATGCAGCTGTACCCCTGGTAGAATGAGCTCTCAAACTGGGGGGGGGGGGGGCTCTACCCACTTTCTGATAACAAAATTGGATACAAGAGACAATCCACCTGGCTATTGATCTCTTAGTGGCAGGTTTGCCTTTCCCAACTTCACCATAGGTAAGGAAAAGTTGGAGGGATTCGAACCTGTGACCTTTGGTCTTAACATCCAGGCTGTGCAACCTTCTCTCACCCGAAGAGGAGTGATCAGTGAAAAATACTGGAAGGGAGATAGATTGATTAAGATGGAATCTGAAACCACCTTAGGCAAAAATTTCCTATTAGTCCTAAGGACTACCTTATCCCTGTGGAAAGAAATAAAGTCAGTCTCCACTGACAAGGCTTGCAATTCTTATGCGTCTGGCAGAAGTGATAGCCACTAGAAAACAGTTTTCCAAGTTAGGTACTTAAGCTCTGCAGAAGACAGAGGTTCAAAGGGGTTGCATTAACTGGGTAATGCAAACATTAAGGTCCCAAGCAGGGCTGGTTCCTGAAAGGAGGATTAGTATGGAGTAATCCTTAAAAACTTGGAAAACACAGGATGAGAGGAAAGAGGGGATGACTTTCCTGCTGACACAAAAGCAGACACAGCTGGCAAATGAACTCTCAGAGTAGCTGGTCTGAGACCCAAGGAATTAAGATGTACCATGTAATCTAACAAAATGGGCAATTCAGCAGATTCTGGGGAAATATTTTTCCCAGCACACCAAATGGAAAACCTTTTCCATTTAGAACTATAAGTAGTTTAGTGGAAGGCTTCGAAGCCTTTAGGATCTCAAGAACACCCTTGAGAGAGGTGTAAATCAGCAACTTAACTCCTCAAGAGCCAGGCCTTGAGGTTGAGGGATTTGAGGTCCGGATACCAAACCCTTCCCTGGGCACAAGTCAACAGATTGTGATTCCTGGGGAGGCACAGGGGAAGATGGACTGTCAGAGACAGAAGGAGTGGGTACCAGGGCTGCCTGGCCCAATCCGGGGCAATCAGAATCACCCTGCAAGGCTGAGATCTGATTTTGACTAGTACTTTGAATAGGAGAGGAAAGGGGAAAGCATAGAGGAACTTCCCTCCCAATCCAGAAGAAGGCATCCAGGGGAACTGAGCCCAGCACTGGAGGCCTGCAACAGAACAGAGGAAGTTTGTGCTTGTCTGGGGCTGCAAAAAGATCTATCTGAGGGATGCCCTACCTGGCAAAAACTATCCCCAGCACTTGAGGATCCAGGGACCATTCGTGATGGCCCTGGGAAATCCTGCTGAGGGCATCCGCTAGGACATTGTCCTTTCCTGGAAGATGAACTGCTATGAGGGAAATGTTCAGGGAATAGGCCAGAGACCACAACTTTATTGCCTCAGTGCACAAGGCCGAAGACCGAGTGCCCCCCTGTTTGTTGATGTACCACATTGTTGTGGTGTTGTCTGTTCTGACTTGTATCACCTTGTCACTTGAAGAGCTAAAAAGACAGCTCTGAGTTCCAGAAAATTGATGTGGAGCAGAGATTCCTGGGGGTACCAAACTCCCTGAGTGGAAAGGTCGCCCATGTGGGCCCCCCAACCCAGAAGGGAAGCATCTGTAGTGAGAGTCAAAGTCATGAGAAGGGGAAATGAAGGGGACCCCCGCTCTTAAATTGCTCTGATCCTGCCACCACTGGAGAGCTAGGATCAAGGTTCGAATCACTGGGACCAACTTTGAAAGGGGTCTCTTCTGAGACCAAAAGGTTCTCAAGTGAAACTGAATGTCTCTCATCTGAAATCTGGCTCCCTGCACAACAGCTGTGGATGCAGCCATGTGCCCTAGGAGCTGCAGAAAGTGTCTTGCTGGTCGGAGACCTGCAGAGTGAAGGAAGAGGCCAGAGCCACTAAATTCCTTACCCTTTCTGGGGAAGAAAGGCTCTGGCTAGCTTTTGTGTCCAATTCTGCCCCTATAAAGGTGAGTACCTGGACTGGTTCCAGAACCGACTTTGGTAGGTTTAGCAGAAAACCCAGGGAGGTGAGAAGCTGCCGTGACCTGCAGGTGAGATTTTACCTGTTCTGAGGACTGGCCTACAATGAGACAGTCGTCTAGATAGGAAAAACAGCAATCCTCTGCCTCCTTAAGTGGGCCACTGCCACTGCTAGACACTTTGTGAATACCCTTGGAGCAGAGGTAAGGCCAAGGGCATTGCTCTGAACTGGTAATGACCTGAGGGCAGTTCGAATCTGAGGTACTTTCGATGGGATCTTCTGATTAGGACATGGAAATAGGCATCCTTGGAGGTCCAGGGAGGCTAGCCAGTCCCCTGGCCTTAGGGAAGGTAAAATCATTGCCAGAGTTACCATTTTGAACTTTGGTTTCAAAAGATGCTTGTTCAGATATCTGAGATCTAAAATGGCCGCCATTCTCCTGTCTTTTGGGGTAAGGAAGTATCTGGAATACAGACCCTGCCCTGATGCAGGGGAGGAACCCTTCTACTGCTCTGAGAGCTAACAGGGATGAGACCTCTGTTTCCAGAGCGAGGGTCTCTGAAGCACTTGTAGTAGAAAAAGTCTGCTTCTCAACTTGGGAAACTTTTGAAGCTGAGAACCAGACCCTGGCTTACTACTTCCAGAACCCACTTGTCTGAGGTTAAAGAAGCCCATTCTGACTGAAGAAGCCAGCCTGCCCCCACTGGTACAGGAGAATGGGCCCTGGGCACTCCCTATCAAGGGTGCCCTGTTTATGAGAGCTTTGGGCTGGGGGTGGGAGCAGGTCTGCCACCCTCGTCTGCCCCTGCCTCTGAAGAAGCCCCTCTGAGCAAAGGCAGAGGAGGCCTGAGTCTGGTAGAAAGGCCTGTGAAAAGGCCTACCCTACCCCTGGGGGCATGCCTTTGAGGAGTGGCTTGCCGCCCTTAGCCTGGGCACCTTGTAAGTAGTCCCATATTCATCCATCTTCTTCATGTAATTCTCTGTCTGCTCTCCAAACAGAGAATTTCCCACCAGGAAAATCCATAGCCTTAGTCTGAGTATCCTGTGACAAACTAGTACACCTGAGCCAGGCCAACCTATCAAAAGCTACAGATGTGGCCATGACCCTAGAGGAAACATCATTAACATCCACAGCAGCATGAAACTGAACCTTAGAGGCTTCAATGCCATCAGCAGCCACCTGTTCTAGTTCACTAGCCAGCTGGCCATGGGCCTGCTTGGCCAATTGCATAACAGTATCCCATCTAGATTTCTGATACCTAGCTACATAAGCCATATAATTTGCTTGCCTGAGTCCCAGAGAGGCTGCCATATACTGTTTTTTTTTGCCATGGCATCAATCTTCCTGGAATCCTTGTCAGGAGGATGTGAAGCCAAGGAATATTAGCTTTTATCACAGGCAGCAGCCTGAACTACTCCAACATGACTGCATTGCTGAGAAAGGAATTCTGTATCAGGGCCTGACAATGTATACCTTCTATCCATCTTTTTATCTACAGGAGGCACAGAATTAGGAGCTTTTAAAATTTTAATTGTTTGTTTCCTAAAAGACTTATGTAAAGGAATAGTCAATCTCCTAGACTCTGGAATATCCATCATTTCTACAAAATCAGGCTCCTCTTGCTCATCCACAGCCTCTTCTAAAGGAAGCTGGAGGGTTTCAGTAACTTTTTTATAAAACATAAAATGAGATGGGGACTCAGACAGCATAGGGGGAGATTCTAAAGGTCTGTCTGGGGAGATGTCCGGTTCAATGGGCACACCCAGACCGTCCCAGCCACATTCATACTGTTCATAATCCTCCTCCCCTCCTCTGGTTCATAACATTCCTCAATATCATAATCCTGAACCACTGGGACCGGACGAACCAACCTTTTACCAGATAGTGGTGGTTCGGACGGACCCTGAGACAGTGACTGGACAATCTCTATGGCTTTTCTATCTCTGCAGCAGTTGGAGAAGAATTTTGACTCCAGACCTGCTGATTTTCTTGTTTTCTTTACTGGAATTGGTTCCTCAGAACCAGCTTTTCTTTGCCGAGGAAGTCTGGCCCTGGTCGGGCACTCCCTCTGGTTCGGTTGGCACCGAACCGGGCTGGCCATCCGGGTGGCGGACTTTTTGGTCTCCTGCCCCGGAGCCTGCCCAATCTTTTTCCAGGGTGGCTGCAGGAAATTCTTACATACCTGGCAGTCTGACTGGAGGTGGTCAAACCCCAGACAATAAACACATGTGGGTGTGGGTCAGCCTTGGCAAAGACTTCCCCACAAACATCACAGTGTTGAAACCCAGTGGGCCCGGTTTTTCTTTTGGGTTTCTCAGACATAATGCCAGCCTAACCAAAAACTTGCCCTTTTAACGGCAGTGCAGAAGACACCCTTATCGGTTCCTAACCGTAATACTGGTATTGGAAAAACGAATAAACTGCTTTTTAGAACCGATAAGAACCGGGAACCGCAGACTCTAAAATAGTAACTTTTAGTTTTAAATGAGTTTTAAACCCACTGATCGGTTCAAAACCGAACCGATAACTTACAAGTTCCACACAGACAAAACCTTCATTTACTTACGGTTACCACAGATAGAGCTTGAACTGAACGGTTTTGGGTTAAATAAAACTATTTTTGTCAATCCAACCGAAAACACTTTTAAACCGAGAAATGAACCGAAGCAGAAGGAGAAATCTCCGGAGCAACTGTTCACTGAGGCGGAGTAAGAATCTGACAGTTCAAGTTTGAAATAACACAGATAGAGCTGCTCTCGTGCCAAAATTCTATTTTGGAATGGTTTTAACCATTTCACTCCGGGGCAGTTCTAGAGCTGGAACAAACTGCTAATGTCTATAATATAGCAAGACTTCATGTTGTTTGAAAGGCCCCGTCGTCTGGTCATCAGGTTGGGATAGCTTGGGCGTTGGGGTAGGCAGGTCCAAGGCATCTGGCATCAGACCCAGAGGGGTGGAACCGTCTGGCATCAGATGAACTGGACCCAGCGTTTGATCACTGGGCATTGGCTGAGAAGGGGCTTCAGGCCCTGCCGATGACTTCAGAGTATCTGCCAAAGGGGTCACCCGAGGAGGCACCGGGTAAGCCAGTGTCAAGTGGACTGGCATATGCTGAAGCCGGGCTGAAGACTCAGCCAGCAGCCACCTGGGTGAAGTCACCTGAATAGAAAAGCTAGCTCCCATGCAGGATGGATGACCTTCTTTCCCGGAGGAGGAGGGCAACAATCCTGGATGTCACCTGGTAGCATCAGCCCCTGACATCGGGGTGCACTCGGTACAACCCTGGCCAGGAAAGCAACAGGCAAAGGCTTGTAGCCCACAGAGCTACCGGCCGAGCCACTTGGCTTAGAGCCCGCAGGAATGATGGGCCTAAGCTTAAGAGGCTGGGGATTGGGGGACGACTTCCCACACCCCAAAGAACCATCTCCTGCTACAGAGATAAGGGAGGGAGGTTTGGCCACCAGAAGCTTGGAGGGTGAAAGGGTAACCCCGGTGGTGGAGGTCGACCCCCTGAAGGGGGATGAGCCTGAGGCTTGTTGATGAATTCGTTGGAGACTAAGAGCGGTCTTCTGCCCGGGAGCTCTCCTCATGTTTTTTCCAGTGCTTATGTTTGCCACTCAGTTTCTTCCCTTTATGAGAAGAAGAAGATGTGGAGGCGCCAGAGGCCAGAGAGGATGAAGAACTCTTCCGGCAAGGCTCCTTCTCCATTTCAGATAGCTTCTTAAAAAGCAGGAAGGCTTCAAGGGTCTTCTGGCAGTGAAGCCTGGTGTGTTGGTTAAAATCTTGGCAATCTTGACAGGCCTCAGTGTTGTGGTCCAGGTCTAGGCAGAAAAGGCAGGCCGAATGACTGTCCTTATGGGGAATCTGTTTGCCGCATGCACACTTGGATTGCTGCCTCTTGATTGAGGAGTATGGAGAAGAAGACGACATGCAAGAAATTGCTGAAGAAATCACTGGTTTGGGATAAAATAACAAAACCTGGGTTAACACGAAGACAATGGCGGTCGACAAGCTGAAGGAGTCCGCGGAGGCCCAACTTGCGCAGTTGACGGCAGGAAAAGAGCTGGGGATGGGCTGGGGCACCGCCCCTTTTATACCATATGACATGTCAGGGGTGGGCTGACGTCGGGCAGTCCCCTGCTGGGTTTTGCTAGTTAGAAGTTTTCTGTGGGGTCCTGGTGCCTGCCGGCTACAGCCCTAAAGGTGTTACCTGCTGCAAGAGTCCCCTCAAAGTAAAATCTACAGATTACACAGGGGTAATAGAAACATAGAAACATAGAAGTTGACGGCAGATAAGGACCGCAAGGCCCATCCAGTCTGCCCATTTCTTTTTCTACCTTATAAATGTGCCATCGGCCTTTGCTATGTCAGTGACCTATCTATTCATAGTCATTTGTATTGCTCCCTTATGCCTATCCCATGCCTGTTTGAAGCCCTGCACTGTATTCATAGCCACTACTTCTTGTGGTAAGCCATTCCATGCATCTACCACCCTTTCTGTGAAAAAGAATTCCTCACATCTCCCCTTAATCGGCCTCCCTCTAATCTCATGCTGTGTCCTCTTGTCCTGCTATTTTTCTTATATTTAAACATGTTAGACTCTTTCACCTTGTTTATGCCCTTAAGGTGTTTAAATGTCTCGATCATATCACCTCTCTCCCTCCTTTGCTCAAGGGTATACATATTGAGCTCCGTTAATCTGTCCTCATATGTCTTCTGATGCAGTCCCTGCACCATTTTGGTTGCCCTTCTCTGGACTGCCTCAATTTGCTTAATGATTTAAAAAAATGTCATAAGGGTGGGAACTCTGTGTGGAAGTCTAGCTGCCAATGTGGTAGAACGTATGCATAGTTGCCCTCAGCAGTTCTAAAGAAAAAGACTGCTAGCAGGCTATGGTGCCAGCCTCTTTTAAGCACAGGCATAAAATTGAAAAAACATAATTTAGCATATGTTTTCAGCAATTCTCCCCACTTTCTGTTTACTGAGAACATCCGCATAAAAATATGATTTTTGCCTTTTACGGTTCTGCTGCATGTGCTGGTTTACCTACATACCTGCAATCATGATCCTCTGCTTGTGACACCAACATATGTTGCCTGGGAAAGGATTCTGACGCTGAACAGCCAGAGAGGATAATGACCTCATAGTGTAAACAAGCAGCAAATGAAGTTTCAGGAACAAATATCTGGCTTTCAGATAAATATTCTTAGTGTTATAACAAGAAAGTAGGGATGCGAATGACAAGCAATATATGAAGTATAAGCTGGGCTGTGTCTGTTACACTTTTCACAGTCTCCCCTGTAGTGTTGGGGACCCTCTGCATGCCAGCTTTCAATTAAATCATGCTTTTAGGGATGTCATGGTTCCTTGTAAAAACAACATATTTAATCAAAGAAAAGCACTATAAGTGTGCCTGTCCCCTTATCAGGTTTTTACTTCAGTTCAGGAGGGTTTATTTCGGGAGCTTCTTTTGGCCAGTTCAAATTCCAGTCTGCTCCCTGGCTGCTGTCTACAGCAGCATTCCACTCATGTAATAACAAGCCACAGACTTGTTTCTAAAGCAACACAATTTCATAACATCAAAACAACCTGGCTAGCCTATTTTCATTTGGAGTTGGGGAAAGGACTTCCAAGGCTTGCTTTGTTTTTGATGTACTTTCTGATTGCTGTGTAGTTTGAGTAACCTGAAATCAGATTTTACAATTAGTATAACAATAGAATGCCCGGGCTTTTAGCCTAATTAAAAACAATAGGTGTTGAAGGGGAAGGAAACATATCTAGATTGCCTTTCATATTGCGTGCAGATTAGCTGTCAGGCACAGGTGATATTTTGAGTTAGAAAAACACATGCACAAGGACTTACTGGCATTGATTGGGGGAAGGGGCCTGGTCTGTTTGTAGGCTGGTTTCCTCTTGGAAGGGAAAGGAAAAGAAGCGGCAGGGGGTGGGCAGCTAGGACTATGAGATGCCTTAGTACTGATGAGACAGTGTTCCTACTCTGGGATTCTGGCCAGCGTGGGCTGCGCGTGTTGTGAGGGCTGCCTACAGCTGCAGTGCTGTTCCAAGCAGGTGATGTCACACACTGATGATGGGACAGTGAATCAAAGAAATGGATGAGAGCTGACTTCAGGACTTTGGTACCAGAGGTCCTCAAAGCAATTCTAGTGCACATGTATGGGCTTTATGAGTTGGGGGGCCACTAATCTTGTTCTAATCAATAAACTATTTACTACTACACTAATCTTGTTGGGGGAGAGACCCTCAAAACCTAGGGTCATTAATGGAGGATGGAACTAGGGAGATATACCGAGATTTAAAGGGGAACAAAATGTTGCTGGGTCACTCAAATTCTGAAAGCACATGAAAAGGTCTTTTAAACAAGGCACTGGGCTTACCTGTTGGTGGCAGGAGTCCTGAAATACAAACCTCAAAATTATCTGTAAACTAAATCAAAGCAGCAGTAATTTCATGAATCTTGACAAAGTGATGTCACTAAAGGTCAAGCTGTAATTAACAACATACAGCTTGCCCATCAGTGACATCACTTTCTCTCTCAGGAGTCCATAAAATGGCTGCTACCTCGATTTAAGTTATAGATGATTTAGATATTTATATTTCAGGACTCCCAACACTTAAAAGTATACTCAGTACCTCATTTCAAAGGACTTTTCATGGGCTTTCAGAACTGGAGTGATGTGCAACATTTCCTTTAAAAACATGCAGCTTAATTACTTTAATCTCTCCCTGCTTAACCTCTCTGTAATCTTTCTCCAATCTATCTCTATGTTCTATGAAGTTACTTATGGGCTGAAACGGGGAGCAATATGCCATTCCCTTTATATTCCGGACTGTACAAGGCTTTGCGATACAGCTTGTATGAAAGGCACACGTGGTCCGCCATTTAGCCAAGATATGTTGTCATACGTGCGGCCTAGTTTTGGGAGTAGGATCGGATCGTTTAGAGCAGGCAGCAAGGCTAACACAGTGCTGACAATGGCAGTGCTTCCCACCCCCCCATGGGTGGTACCACTGTAGAGCACTACAGTGGCCCCTGTGGCGGGCCAAGGAGCTTACTCCCCTTCAGGGGCACTGTAGTGGCATCTGAAGCCACTAGACTGCTAGTGTAGCACCATCTAGAGGGTGGAGGGAGGACAGCATAAAACCGAAAGAAAAAGACCATGAGGCTGTCACAGTGACCTCTGAGGAAAAACGTGGGCTTCATGCCAAGGGTCCCCCGTCCAATAGCTGATGGTGTGATAGAGGCTGATGGGGCTGATGGCTGGGTGGTTGTCCTGGCCTGATGAGGAAATCAAGTTGGTGGGGGGAAATGTATATGGCAGTAAAATAGAAAAACACTATATATAAAAACAAAACCAAATTCTCTTCTATTCCTTCCTAAAGATGTGAAAGCAAAAATATGAGCAAAATGCATGGACTATATGAAATTATATATATATATATATATATATATATATATATATATATATATATATATATATATATATATATATATATATATATATATATATATATATATGTGTGTGTGTGTGTGTATAAATAGGGACATACAATGGTGAGCTGTCAGATAAATGATTTATCTACAAAGTGCTGTTTGACCTTGGCTAACCTCACCCCGGTGGCGCAAGCCACGAGTGAGGTATGCCTGAGGTCAAACAGCACAAGTGTAGATAAATCATTTATCTGACAGCTCACCATTGTATATTTCATTTATGCAATATGGATGCTTTCTAACAGTGCAGGAACATTTGGTTTTGACTGTTTATCTTTATTTTAAATTATAATTTCTGGGAGTTTTGGTTAACTTTCCTAGAGTATGTCTGCCTAGCATAGTGGTTGCTATTAAATGAAACACCACTCATTTTGTAGAAAACTTCATGCTGAACAAATGTCATGTTCACAGTACTATGCTACCTTTTTCATTTTAAAGCTATTCACATTTGTTTGTCAAAAAAGGGAAAAGAATATAGAATTGTATGCTGTTTTTTGCTAATTATAAAAAAAAACCTAAAAGGTATCTATAAATGAAACACCACTCATTTTGTAGATATTTTTGTGCTGAACATTTTTCGTGCTCACAGTACCATGCTATAATTTTTTTGTTTTAAAGTTATTCACATTTGTTTGTCAAAAAAGTGAACAACAAATTACATTTTCTTCTGCTTTTTTGCTAATTGTAAAAAATCTATAAGGTATCTATGCATGAAACACCACTCATTTTGTAGACAATTTTGTGCTGAACAATTTTCGTGCTCACAGTACCATGCTATCTTTTTTTCTTTCAAAGTTATTCCCATTTGAATATGGTTAGTACTGCTTCTGAGGCCGTACATTCTAAATGAATTCTAAAGAGATTTGTGACATAGTAACTGTGTGTATAAGTGGTCACTGTATGTATAAATTTATTTATACATACAGTGACTCAGATAAACGCATTTATCACACTGAATATATGTCCACCCCATTGCATAAATATATATATGTGTATGTGTGTCTATCTATCTATCTATCGTTCTGCCATGGTTGCATGACTGATTCCCCTTCCCCACCCTACCTTCAGTGGAAGCCAGTCTGAGAACTGGGTCAAAGTGGAGTCCAAGGCTCTAGACCTACTGCAGTGGGGTCTTTCAGTGTTTCATGTGTAATGAGAAAATACAAAAAATCTCCTTTAAAATAATTGTATGAAGTGCTGTGCTGTTTCCTAGGGCCATATTTCTTCAATTTATGCAGATATTCATTTACAGTGTCCTATTTTAAGAACAGGACATTTAGCCAAAATGTTTTCCTCATTCAGTGTTGCTGCAGTGCCTGGTATGGCCAGGTTTCTTTTAACTGAGAGAGCCTGTGTATGAATCCTACTGTCCCCAATGTTTCCAGTATATCCGCCACCTCCCCCTTCTTCTACCTGCATGGTCACAAGGGGTGTTAACGAGATGTCTCCGCTGAGCGACTGATACAGGGTAGTACAATCAAATGTGAAGTAATATAAAATGAAAAGTAAAATATGACTGTAAGAAAATATGGCTGTAATATATTGCCTTCTGGTTTAAATTATTCATTCTATACATTATTTTTTGTAGGTTGCATTTTCCTGTTTTGGGGTTTAACACCCCACCCACACACTGCCTATCAGCACGTCGGTCCTCTCGGGTACCACCACAGTGCTTTGTGCAGGAAGTGCCAACACACATTGCAATACTTTATTGGTCTCTGCCACAAGGGTCACAGCAAGAGTGGTGTGATGGTACCACCCTCTCAGCAGCACTGCTCTCTCAGTCTGTCCTGCCCGATACATTGGGGTTCGGGGCTGGTTCCTAAACATGGAGTGCCTAGAAGGAAGCACAAAGCAGTACTGCAGGGGCTTCTGGGCTGCTTAGAAAGGAGGCAGTGTAGTTTAGTTGTTAGAGCTCTGTCTGGGAATCAAGAGATCACAGGTTCAAAACCCTCTAGAGACAAATACTCAGTGTGTGAAATTGGGCAAGTCACTTCACCTCAGTGCTTGAGTCAGCCCAGTTTAGGAAATGGGTAGAAGTAGGATCCCACTGAAAACAAGACATTAAGCCAATTCTCAAAGGGTTACGCCTGGCGGAAACTGACTTTCACCCAAAAAAATGGTGCCAGCTGCAGTTTACGCCAGGAGTTGCAACATTCGGTATTCTGCAAAGCAGCCTGTGACCAAGTGGACTTACGCCACCAGTTACGCCATAAACCCCCTGCAACATGGTGATAGAGGGTTTACAGCAGCAGTTGTATTTTATTCTGGAAGGGCAGCCTCCACGTCCCCAATTTTGCTATTCTCGAACAACCCCCAGAGGACATCCGCCAAAGTAGTTACACCAGCTAATAGCTGGTGCAAGTGTACTTTGCGTCCACTGGGGGTTGTGTAATGTACAGCCAGCCCCAATCCCCCCCAAGCAGTGGAATAATCCCGGCAGTAGGGCTTTAGAACTCCCCATGCCCCCAAAACATGTATGGTGAAATGCCCCGCAGGGAAATCCATGCCCCGATCCCCCTATATATGTGAAAAATGCCCCACATGGCTAGAGGACCCCCCCAAGCCCCGATCCCCATACCCCAAGTCTGAGCAGTAATACAAACTGCCAAAAACAAAGATCATCGTAATCCCTGGTAGTCTAGTGGTCCCCCTTCCCCTCCACCTGGCAGTGCCAGACCAACCCGCACCCCCTGACATTTTTCCCAGCCGGCAACTAGCATGGTCTACCTCTCACTACCCCGGCCAGCCACTGACTGAGCTCCGTATGAGTGTGTACTACTGTAAATAGTATGCACTCAATGAGTGACAGTTCATTCATTAAGCGCGTACTATTTACAGTAGTACATGCTCATATAGAGTTCAGTCGGCAGCTGGCCTCGATGGTGAGAGGAGGACCATGCCAGTCGCCAGCTGGGCTGGGTGCGGGGTGGTCTGGTACTGCCGGGTGGGGGGACCACTAGACAACCAGGGATTATGGGGATCTTTGTTTTTGGCAGTTTATATTACTGCTCAGACTTGGGGTATGGGGATCGGGGCGCCCTAGTTCCCTGCAGGACATTATTCACTTCTATCGGGGATCAGGGCATGGGGAATTAGCCCTGTGGGGCAATATTTATATATATCAGGGATTGGGGCATTGAGCGCGATATCCTGCAGGGCAAATCTTGCATGTATCAGAGGATCGGGAATGGGGGTCCTAGCCCTGTGGGGATTTTGCAATGTACTTTGGGGATCGCGGCTTGGGGGCAGCACTTGTGCTGACATTGCCGCAGGCTTGCAGTAACCTGTACGGATACGCCGTCCGTTTGTTGTACCGGTCAGGGTGCCGCAAGTTGTGGAACTTAGATGCAGGGACCTTGGCTGATAGAGAATCGGGTGCAGGGTCCTTGGCGCAAGGGCATTTGGCGCAAGTCGCCTTTGGCACGACTTGCGCCAGCCCTTCTAGAATCGGGCCCATTGTGTATATGCTGGGCTATCCTGGGTAACTACACTTCAGAACAAAATTAAAAAATAAAATGAAAAACAAATTTGAGTTTAAAATACTTTTTTCACATAAAATACAGATGGCACTGCCTTCTGACTTAATATCCAGCCTTCTCATGTACCCTTTTATTACCTCTGTGCAGGACTGTGGTCATTACAAAGATGGGACTGGGAATCTTTATAGAAAAAATCTTAAAAACAGTCATATAACAGAACCTAGGACTTTACTCGGGTGACAGGTAGCTACTATAGGAGCTCCTCAGTGAGGCAGTGAGTCCATGACAAACAGGCAGACTCCAATTGGGTGCCAGGGTGCTCGAGCACAAACAAAACTGATTTACACACAATGTCCTGAGGTCAGCCTGCAAAAATAGATTACTAGGGAACCTGCTCATAGGAAACCGATGCCTCCTGGCACTGAGCACCCTCAAAGGTCTGTAAAAGCTGGCACTACGCAATGGGAGTCTGCAGTGAGCACACACTGGCAAGTCATGAGAAGCAGTGTTGCCTGATAATTGCAGTCCTAGTGTGGGGTTCTCAGAGGCTGTCTCTGTTATACATTACCATAGATAACTAGGCAATTTGCCCAGGGGCTAGAGAGTATGGAAAAAATGTATAGTCAAGGAAATTCCACAATTATAATGGAAGAAAAAACACTGCTTCTTTGTTGCTATAAGCATCCCTTTATCTTAACTTTTTTAAGTCCAAGTTCCCATTCAGTGAGTCAGACACTTGCTCTATATACTTTTTTTTTTAATTCTGGAACACACTGCTTGGTTGCTATAACACTTTTCAAAACAGTTTACTCCAAATGTAAATGTTCGTTTTTTTGCAGTACTGTGTAAGCTCGGCAGACAGTCCTTTATTTGGACATTTTGACTGGAATGTTTGGGGTACAGCAAAGGCCAGTGATAGTCTGCCTTAAATCTATCACACCGAAGGCATACAGCTCCAGCACCACTTTGCCTTTTTAAGCATGTTATTTATGCCTGTTCTCCCTGCTTGGGCAGACATACTGCCTCTACTAATTGCTGGGAATCAAACTTGGGACTCTGAATCCTGAAAGCAGCAGACAAGTGCTCCAACCATTCAACCAAAGGGAAATTCTTCTAGCTACAAGATTAGAGGGCTCCTTTGACTGCCCTCATCACCACGTGCAACATGTTCTGCTGTTGTGTCAGTGAACCGAGGTCAGGACCAAGCCCAGGATGCAGCGTCTGGAGGCAAGCCAGTGCGCTACAGCTGAGAAGGATGGTGTCTGGCACCCGGCGTCAAAATGAAGTCTGCAGTGGGACAGGGGAGCTTGCTCCCTCTGTGGATGTCACTGCATACAAATGAGGTCATCAACAGACTCTGCCCATGCCAGGGGTGGAGGATGAACAAGGGAGAAAACCCAGGGGAAATCCCACGTCCCATCTACATGATGGCTGGGCTCTTGGCTCCCTGGGGTCCTAATGCCACCAACACTGGATCCTGTTAGGGGGGAAAGGTCCTGCCCCTGGAGCCCCAACTCACTGAGGGGAAAATGTGGGAGCCATCAGTTGGCAGCTGGACCCAGAGGAACTGGGACATACTAAGCCTGAACAGGCTACATCTATGGGACCAACCGCGCCATTCTTCCGACGCGGTTTTGACCAGATACCATCCTGGACAATGTGGCCAAGGAAGAATAAAGCTTTATGGAAAAAAAGGGCGCCTTTGACGTTATGCACTGCAATGTTAATTACTACCACCAGCGGTCTCTGCTGTTACAATAACTCTGCACTGTAGGACTATTGTAGTAGCTCACAGCTAGATGACCCTTGCTTTTCACAGGCTGTCATTTGTTGTATTCAGCAAAGTACCTAACACATCCTGAATTAGCTGTCTGCGTAGTGTGTATCAAACATTTTTATCAGCTTGCAGTTTTCTTTAAACGTCACTCTTGTAACTGTTCTACTTAATTTATGTTGGCCTTTAATTTCCTTGTTATCCCTTAAATCCCCTCACTAAGCATTCCTTTACTACTGCCTGCAGTCTTTCCAACTGGAAAGGGCTATGAATAGAGAGGGACACATTTTCATGCAATATCTTCTCTAACACTTTTTATACAGATTTGTCTGTGCCTATGATGGTAAACCTCTTCTGGCCTGCCTATACTCTCCCACATAATCCACACTTTCACTGTAGTCCTCTGTGATTTGCTACCCAGTGACGGGACCCCCAATTTGGGGAGAGATCACATCCAGGGTTGGGGGGGGGGATGGGCTCAGGTGGAAAGTGATAGTCTTCGTTTCTGTGTCAAGCCTCTTTTTTCCTGTTCTGTGTATCCAGAAGTTTTCAACATAGGGTGGTCTCTTGCAGCTCTGACGGGCATGATCCCATCTCCTCAACCACCTGACCACCAGCACTGCAACCCCCCCATCGCATCCACAACTTTCCTTGGACCACCCCAGGGGCTGCTCTGGGAGCATCTCTGCCACTTGTAAGGAGAGGCTCTGACCACCAGAAAAAAAAATACAGGGGAGCCAACAGAAATCAAGTAAACAAGATCCTTTTTTTTTTGGTTTTTACTTTACCTCCCCCTCCCAGTAACCACAGTGTGCTCTTCAGCCATGGGAGCCTCCCAGCTCCACCCAGTGTTTCTCAGCCACTTACCCGTCCACTTCCTTTTATCATAAACATATTTATTATTTGCTAAGTTCTGTTGACCAGGTAGGCTCACTGAGACTGAGTCCTTTTTTCAGGGGTGACCCAGAATTAATTACATGTGTGTAAGCACCGCACAGTAATGACAAAACAGGAGGTTATGAAGAAAAATTACTCACCTTAGTAATTGTGTTTCTTCTAATGGAGTCTTGCTGTATTCTGACAAGTTGCAGTTAGCTCCAGCTCTTGAACTGCCCCGGAGAGTGAAAGGTTAAAATTCTATGCCAGGCATAGAACGTTGGGCTCGAGCTCGGTTGAAAACTCTGTTTCCTTTTGAAACCCAATCGTCAGATTTTTACGAGCTAAAACTCACTGGCCCAGATATTTCAAAGGAGTTTGCTCCATAGCAGCAGGGTTCGCATGTAAATCCCACATTGCGCCATTCTGCGATATTCAGCAGGAGGCAGTTGCTCCACTGGCAACAGGTTGCGCAAAAGAGCAATGCAAATGAATGCATGCTCAACAGGAGGGGGAGGAACCATGCATAACCTGCGCAACCTGATATTCAGTCGGGTTGTGCAGAGTTGTACATGCGCAACCCCCAACCTGCGCCTGCACAACCTTGAGCCAAAAAAAAAAGGATCAAGTTGAGGGCCACCCACAGGTGAGCTGCTGTATTGCAGGGCACAACACAGCAGCTGCCACCCCTGGCTGGCCCCCAACTCGGTCCCTGTGTTTCACCGCTTCGATCGCTGGCATCACAGTTATTCACACGCCCTTACACGCGATCGCTGGCAGTACACGCACAGTGAATCCTCACGGCTTCATTTCACCATCGCCGGCAGCAAGACATGAACCCCCCACACACACAATATCTTTCACATGACGCCCAGGCAGAACTCCGTATGAATTCTTTCTTTAGTAAACGCCGATCGCTGACGTAACTGGTTTCCACCGACACCAGGAAACCAGTGATCAGAAGCTGATCGCTGGCAGAACAACAAAGACACTTAAACATTTCTGGCAGCCCAGTGTCTTCATTTGCTCGACGAAGTTTTCTCCACCCCGCCTCCCCGAATGATCGACAAATCTGACTGGAACACGGTATGGGCTGCACGCCATTGGCTGTAGCTCTGCAACACTGGGCATGCAGCCCCACCGACAGTCAGTCGGCGGGAGGCGGGCAGCAGGCGGTGGGATGCTGTCGCCACCGGCCGCGGGGAGCGGTGGAGGCTTCGTGGGTGGGTGGGGGGACACTGGACACCAGGGAGATGTTTGGGGGGTTGTGTTAGACATTCTGCCACGATCGGGCTTTACGTCCACTGGACCACCAGGGGAGTTATTCCGGGTTGGGGGAGGTTATATCTCTGCCCGTGATCGGGCACACTGGGGGTCATACAGGTTCTGCCCGGCGACCGGGCACTGGGGGTCATACAGGTTCTGCCCGCGACGCTGTGGGAGATGTGTGTGGGGGGGCATGTACATGTTCTGCCCGCGATCGGGCTGTGGGAGATGTGTGTGGGGGGTGACATGTACGTGTTCTGCCCGCGATCGGGCTGTGGGAGATGTGTGTGGGGGTGTCATGTAACTGTGATGCCCGCGATCGGGCTGCATTGTGCGTCGGTCCCCGACGGCTGCTGCCTGGCAGGGTGGCCAGGAGCAAGTCCTCGGGGATCGGCGCAGCTACATGCAAATGGCATGCAAATGGGGCCATAAATAGATGCAAATGGCCCCCCCTGCGCCTTGCATAAATTATGGCCCCATTTGCATGTCACCTTTTGAATATCGGAAATTTGCGCATGGCACAATGGTACTTGCGTCACCGCAAGTTTAATGCTCAACTCTGGCAACTTGCGGTAGCGCAAGTTCCACTGCGCCATGTGCAAGTGCTGTGGCTCGGGGGTGATATTCAAAGGAGTTGCTCAACAGCGCAACTCCTTTGAATATCACCCCGGCCACACCCCTCCGCAACTATTTTGAACGGCGCAGGGGCTTGCGCCTCAGACTGGCGCAGTTTGAATATCTGGGCCACTGACTAATAATAATAATAATGTGAAAATTGTAAACTCCTAGTAGGCAACTGGCGAGACAGACTTTGGATTCCCTAAAAGACTCAAGTCAGGAAACGCAAGGAACAAAAATCAGGCAATAAGAACTAAAAATTCTTCATTAAACAACACAAAGCACCCAACATAACAGAAGTGGGCTAAAGACACCCCTGGGGTGCAACACTGCACCTGCCCACCCACTTCCCAAAAACAGGTTCTGAGAGGGGAAGGCGGTCAGAATACAGCAAGACAATTAGAAGAAACACAATTACTAAGGTGAGTAATTTTTTTCTTCAAACAACATGAAGTCTTGCTGTATTCTGACAAGCTGCAGACTACCAAGCAGTACCTCCAAGGAGGAGGGACAGAACCTACTTTGGGAATAGGCTCTGAAGTACTGCTGTGCCAAACCTAGCATCACTCATAGCCTGGATATCCAGAAAGTAATGCTTGGTGAAGGTATGAACTGTTTTCCAGGTGGCTGCTTGACAGATTTATAACAAGGGGATATCCCTAGCTGCAGCCAGAGATGCAGCTGTACCTCTAGTGTAATGAGTCCTCAGGCCTGAGGGAGCAGTTTTTCCCAGTTTTTCATAGCAAAATTGAATACAGGACACAATCCACCTGGCAATGGTTCTCATGGTGGCAGGTTTTCCCTTACCTACTTCCCCATAAGTGAGGAACAACTGGAGGGAGTTACACCTGTGATCCTTTGTATGCTCTATGTAGTAACTAAGGGCCCTTTTAACATCTAAACTGTGTAGCCTCCGTTCCCCTGAGGAGATGTGATCAGTGAAGAACACATGAAGAGACACAGATTTGGTTTAAGTGGAAATCAGAAACCACTTTAGGTAGGAACCTTCTACTGGTTCTAAGGACCACCTTATCCCTATGGAAAGAAATGAAGTCAGGCTCCACTGACAGGGCTTGCAATTCACTGATACGTCTGGCAGAAGTAACAGCAACCAAAAACACAGTTTTCCAAGTCAAGTACTTGAGCTCTGTTGAGGACATAGGTTCGAAGGGGGGTTGCATCAGCTGAGCAATACATATATTCAAATCCCAGGCAGGAGCAGGGTCCCTAAAAGGGGGATTGGTATGAAGCAACCCTTTGAAAAATTTACAGAATACAGGGTAAGATGACAGAGAGGAAGACTTCCCCACTGACAGGAAAGCAGAGATAGCTGATAAATGCACTTTGAGGGTAGCTGATTTGAGGCCTAGGCTATTAAGGTAAACCATGTAATCCAGAAGTGTGGACGACTCAGCAGTGTCTGAAGAAATGTGCTTCATGGAACACCAAATACTGAACCTTTTCCATTTGGAGTTGTAAGTTTTACTGGTGGCAGGCTTTCGAGAAGCCTTGAGGATATCCAGAACCCCTTGGGACAGATGTAAATCTGCATACTCTAACTCTTCAAGAGCCATGCCTTGAGATTGAGTGACTAGAGATTGGGGTAACAAATCCTCCCCTGAGGGGAGGCTAGCAGATTGTAATTCCTGGGAAGAGACAGGGGAAGATGGACTGCTAAGGACAGCAACAGTGGGTACCAAGGCTGCCTGGCCGAGTCTGGAGCAATCAGAATCACTTTGCATCGTTGTGACCTTACCCTGACTAGAACCTTGAACAACAGAGGAAAAGGAGGGAAGGCATAAAGAAACTTCCCTTCCCAGTTCAAAATCAGAGCATCCAAAGGGACTGAACCCAAGACTGGGGGTCTGCAACAGAACAGAGGAAGTTGGTGATTGTCTGGGGCTGCAAAGAAATCTATCTCCGGAATGCCCTACCTTGAGAAAATCACCTTCAACACCAAAGGGTCCAGAGACCATACGTGATGGTCCTGGAAAATCCTGCTCAATGCATCTGCTATCACATTGTCCTTTCCTGGGAGATGGACCACTATTACCGAGGTCTGCAGGGAATATGCCAGGGACCATACTTTCATGGCCTCCATGCACCAGGCCATGGACCGAGTGCCTCCCTGCTTGTTGATATACCACATGGTGGTAGTGTTGTCTGTCCTGACCCAAACCACCTTGTTCTGTATGACTGAGAGAAAGCTTGTAGGGCAAGAAGTACTGCCCTGAGCTCCAGGAGGTTGATGTGAAGAAGGGATTCCTGAGGGGACCACAGCTTAGGAAATGGGTAAAAGTAGGGGCCCCTGGGCTGTGAGAGCCCCCAGATGGGCTCCCCACCCCAAAAGGGAAGCATCTGTGGTGAGAACCACGGAGTGAGTCTGAGAGACAAATGGAACACCTTGCCTCAGATTGCTCAGGTCCTGCCACCACTGAAGGGACTGAAATGAAAATTACATACCTACCGTAATTCTTGATCTTCTTGGACGAGTCTCCACCACTCATTCACACTACTGGGATCTGCGCCGGAGGCACTAGGACCCATCGGGAGCAAACTTTTTGCTGGAGTGTCGACACCAGAGATGGTGCCGCGAGGCACGGCGCCGTGAGCACTAGCTCGCGTGGCAATGACTATCTCAGCGTCGACCCTCCAACCGCCTCAGTACCTTTTTTACCAAGGAGGTGCAGCGCAACTAATGTAAAGAGTAACCTAACCTTAAGACTGGACATAAGATAGTCCGGGCGACCCGTGTAAGAAGGGTCAACAAAGAAGTCTTCACGGCCTAAAGATTTGAGGGAGTGAAGACCAACACAGCGGTGAGCTCGGGGGATGGAGGGTGGGCGTGTGAATGAGTGGTGGAGACTCGTCCAAGAAGATCAAGAATTACGGTAGGTATGTAATTTTCATATCTTCCTCGACATAAGTCTCCACCACTCATTCACACTATTGGGAGAGTACCGAGCTAATAATCCCCCGAGAGGGCAGCAGGAAGACCAAGAGCTCACGTTTCTAGGACAGAAGTCCATTAAGGATAGTTCTGACGAAGGTGGAATGTTGCCTGGCATGAACATCCAGTGCATAATGCTTAACGAAGGTATGCACCAAGCTCCAGGTGGCGGCATTGCAGATGTCTGCAATCGGCACATTGCAAATTTCCGCTAGGGATGCCGTGACCGCTCTGGTAGAGTGAGCGTAAACCCTACCTTCCAATTTAACCTGTGCCATGGAATAGCAATGTCGAAGACATGCCACTAGCCATGATGAGATGCATCTGATAGCGACAGGTTGACCCAGCCGGGTCTCGCTGAAGTAAACAAACAGTTGTTGGGCTTTGCGAAAATCCTTGGTTCTATCTAGATAGAAACGTGAAGGCTCTTTTAACATCCAAGGAATGAAGAGATCGTTCTCTCCATTTTGGAAGTCCACAAAGTAAGAGGGAAGGACCAAAGGTTGGTTTAGATGGAATTCCGACACAACCTTGGGAAGAAATTTAGGATGAGTGCGAAGAACTACTTTGTCCTTATGGAACACAGTATACGGAGGGTCCGTCACCAGGGCATGTATCTCAGAGACCCTGCGGGCTGAGGTAATGGCCACTAGGAAGGCCGTCTTCCAGATGAGAAATTTTAGCTCACAGGTAGCCAGAGGTTCGAAAGGTTTCCGAGTAAGCATGTCTAGCACAAGGTTAATGTCCCAGGCTGCAACCGGACGTCTTATAGGGTGTCTGGTATGTAGAATTCCTTTAAGAAATCTCTTAACCATAGGTAACTGAGCCAGAGACAAAGAAGAAACTGGCTCATGATACGCTGAAATGGCACTAAGGTGAACTTTGACTGTAGAGTACTGAAGACCTGAATTTGAGAGGTCCAAAAGGTACTCCAAAACCTTGTCTGGTGGACAGGAAAAGGGATTCCAAGAGGACTCTGCACACCAGAGCGAAAAACGCTTCCACTTAGATGTGTAAGTTTTCTGAGTAGCTGGCTTCCGAGCAGCCAGAAGAATGTCTGAAACTCTTCGAGAGACATTGAACCGGTTCACTTCTACCTCTTCAGGAGCCAAGCGTGAAGGTGAAGCGATCTCAGGTTGGGATGGACCACCGGACCCTGAGTCAACAGGTTCATCTGCAGGGGGAGTGGTCTCGGAGGGACTGCCAACATATTGTTGAGTAGTGGAAACCATAGTTGTCGAGGCCAAGAGGGAGCAATGAGAATCATCTTGGTCCCCTGGGACTCGAATTTGAGAAGTACTCTCTGAATTAGAGGAAGAGGCGGAAAGGCGTAAAGAAAGCATTTTGTCCACCGCAGCCTGAACGCATCCTGACAGAAAATGCCAGGCCCTGGATTTCTGGAGCAGAAGAGAGGCAGTTTTGCATTGAGTGGGGATGCAAAAAGGTCCAGGTCTGGAGTTCCCACTCTTCTAATAGTGACTGAACTATGGTTGAGTCGAGACCACTCATGAGGATCTGCCTCTGTTCTGCTGAGATGGTCCGCCAAGTCGTTTTGTACACCTGGCAGGTAGACCGCTTGAATTAGAGATTTGTGTTCCAAGCACCATTCCCACACCCTCATCGCTTCCCTGCATAAGGGGTAAGAGTGAGCACCGCCTCTGCTTGTTGATGTAATACATCACAGCTTTGTTGTCCGCTTGAAGGAGAATGTTCTTGTGACAGAGGATGTCCTTCAAAGCCCGGACCGTATAAGGACGGCTCTCATCTCTAGGACATTTATGTGAAGCTGGGCCCGAGTTAAGTCCATACACCTTGGAGTGTGGAGAGAGCGACAATGAGCTCCCCATCCCGTTAGCGATGTGTCTGTGGTGATGGAGATTTGATGATCCAGAGGAGCAAAGGGAAATCCTTCCAGGAGATTGCTCTCTTGAGACCACCAGGTGAGAGACCTCTGTAAGGGTTCTGTCACCTTGATGGGATAAGACTGTGGGTGAGTGGTTGGGGACCACTGAGCACTGAGCATCCATTGGGTGGTTCTCATGTGTAGCCGAGCTAGGGGTACAGTGAACACTGAGGATGCCATGAGGCCTAACATACGTTGCATTGAGAGAGCTGTAACTGATCTGTTCTCTCCAATGTAACAGGCCATCTGAAGGATATCGAGCCTTCTGTCCTCTGGAAGGAAAGCCTTCGAGCAAGAGGTGTCCAGTAGAGTCCCTATGAAAAGGAGTCTCTGGGAGGGCTGCAACTGTGACTTCTTTAGATTCAGCAGAACTCCCATGGACGTAAGAAGGCGAGAGGCCGTCTGAATGGCTTCCAGGGTCCCCTGTCTGGAAGGGCTTGCTAGGAGCCAGTCGTCCAGGTAGGGAAACACTCGGATTCCGAGCTTCCTGAGATGCATTGTGAGAACTGCACAACACTTTGTAAAGACTCGCGGCGCTGAGGATAGCCCAAAGGGCAGGACTCTGAACTGATAGTGTTGACCCAGAGCCACAAACCTCAGGAATTTGTGATGCCTCCGGTGAATAGGAATGTGCTGGTAAGTGTCCTGCATGTCCAGGGAGGCTAGCCAGTCGTGTTGATGAAGCAAAGGTAACAGGGTTCCTAGAGAAATCATTTTGAATTTCTCCCTGGGGAGAAATTTGTTTAGCTTTCTGAGGTCTAGAATGGGGCGCATACCCCCAGACTTCTTTGGAACCAGAAAGTAGTGGGAGTAGAACCCTGTGTTTCGCTGATGCAGAGGCACCAGTTCTACTGCCCTGTTGTTCAGAAGGCCCTGGATCTCGCGAGCAGAAGGTCTGACTGAAGGATTGACAGCCTGGGTTGTCGCTTTGGGAGGACGATTCAGAGGGGTCTCCAGAAAATTGAGAGAATACCCCTCGCGAATTATCTGAAGGACCTATTTGTCTGAGGTTATGGACTTCCACTGGTTGTAGAAGTACATCAGACGACCTCCCACCAGAGAGGAAAAGTCCACCTCGGGCAGTGGAGATGGAATTTGGGCCGGCAACTCATAAGGTAGCACTGGGCGCTTTGGGCCCTTGCGCTTTCTGTTGCGTCTTCTTTTGAGGTTGGGCAGGTTGGTTCTTATGGAAACTTCCTCTGCCCGCCTCAAAAAGGACTGACGATTATGAAACTGCGCTACTCTATGCCCTCAAGAGGTAGGAGGGGTCGAGCCAGCATAATGGCCGACCTAGTCTTCTGAGTAGCCTCAGAGCTTGGTTCACCTGAGGACCAAAAAGATACGAGCCAAAGGCAACGCCATCACCTGCTGCTGTGCATCATTTTTGAAGCCAGTACGCAGCCAGGAGTGACAGCGGTACAAATACCAGCGGCTGCTGAACAAGAAGCAGTGTCGAAAGCATCCATGGCTGCTTTGACCTGTTGGTTATTAGATTCAATACCTCTGTAATGGTCAGAAGAAGCTCTGGCTTAGAGTCCAGTCCGAAGAGCTTCAACCATTTGTTTGATAGAGTGCCACAGGATATACTCATACTGAGAAAAATAGCCCTGGTAACTGGCAATACGCATACTTAGAGTGGATGCAGCAAAGACTCTCTTACCTAATGTATCAATCTTACGAGACTCTTTGTTAATAGGTCGAGCTGTAGTAGCTTGAGGAAGAACGACTTTATCATTCTCTGCCAGGACTACAATAGGATCCGCAAAGGCTTGAGGTGCCAAAATGGGACGATCCTTGGGGGCTGAATATTTCCTATCAATGGATTTAGCCACCAAGGGTAAGAGCAGGATTATTCCATACCATTTGAGACAGCGCTCAAGGAAGGCTGAATCGGAGGAGTCAAATCAGTAGGGATCTCCAAGCATGAAGATATTGGAGTCTTAACCGCTTCCCAGGATCGATGTCTGTAGTCTGAGAGAAGAGTGGCCAGGTTCTTCAACAGAGACTTAAAGGACAGGTCCTCGACCACAGGCTCTGTAGCAGTGAAAGATCCTGCTTCGTCCACTTCATCACCCAACCGAAGGTCTGGGTCAGGCTCAATGTCATCTCCTGATAGTCCAGGGAGGACTGTTTGGACAGGAAAGGAGTGAAATACAGGAGAGGAAGGAAGAACTGAGAGGAAAGAGGAGTTCTCGAGAGCTCCCGGCACCGAGGAGGCAAACGGGACCGAAAACGGTGCCGAAGAACAGCGCGGCGCCGAGGACGGCGCCGAGAAGCCCCGCAACACTGCAGACGGCGCCGAGAAGGCACACGGCACTGCAGAAGGCACCGAGAAGCTCCGCGATGCCGCGGACAGCGCCGACAAGTCCCGCAACGCCGAAAATGGCGCCGACAAGCCCCGCGACACCGCGGACAGCGCCAAAGGCACCGAAAGCATTCCAGGACCCTGAAAAATATGGTTAGAAGGGAAAATAGCAGGAGGTAAGGGCATCGGTGTGGCCCCCTGCGCCGCAGCCATGTGAGGGGGGAAACACCTAAGCGCGGAGTCGTCTGCACCGAAGAAGGTGCCGCGCGACCAGGAAAGTCCAATCGCCCTACCTGGTCGTCCGACAAGCCCGAGGGCCCGCAGGCAACCGAGCCAGGTAGCAGAACCAACCTCCGAGCCCATTGCTCCATAAGAGCGGCCCACTGATGAAACTGCTCATCTGAAGACCTACCTATAGGCAGGGTAGGACTCCGATGCCGAAGACAGCGGCTACCGGAAGCAGAAGTTGGCGACTCCGAAGGAGGAGACCGGCATCTAGCCACGACAACAGAGCGTCGACGAGCAGACATATCAGAGGGTGACCTCGAGTGATGCCTTCTCTTTTTAGACCTGTGGGCCGAAGAAGAGCTCGAGGCCGAATGGTGCCGAGAATGCAACCGTTTGTTTTTATGCCTCCGGGGGGACCGCCCATCCCCCCAGGCATTGGACTGACCATTGTCGGACCCCCCTTCAGGAGAAGGAGGCGGACCGGACCCAGCCCGACTAACTGAACAGCTTTCATACGAAGTCTCCCTACCATCACCTGACCTGCTCATGGTCGACTCCGTCAAGTAGGCTGAGACTTCTTTATTGTATATTAAAATAGAATAAACTTAAGCGATACTATATCGAGATAATACTACAAAAAAATAAACTGAAAACTATGCTGCTAGTTTGAAGTTTGACTCCCGACAGGCGAGCGACGTCGTTACTGAAGCGCACTCGACGGTGGGAAAAAAGGAACTGAGGCGGTTGGAGGGTCGACGCCAAGATAGTCATTGCCACGTGAGCTAGTGCTCGCGGCGCCGTGCCTCGCGGCGCCATCTCTGGTGTCGACCCTCCAGCAAAAAGTTTGCTCCCGATGGGTCCTAGTGCCTCCGGCGCAGATCCCAATAGTGTGAATGAGTGGTGGAGACTTATGTCCAGGAAGATTTAAGGTCTGAGTAACAGGAACTAGCTCGGTAAGAGGATCTTTCCTTTGGAACCAAAAAGTTCTCAGATGGAACTGAATGTCCCTCATCTGAAACCTAGCCCCTTGGACCACTGCTGTGGAAGCTGCCATGTGGCCCAAAAGCTGCAGAAAATGTCTTGCTGGTTGAGAAACCAGAGGGAGAAAGGAAGAGGCCAGCTGAGAGATGGCTTTTGCCCTTTCCAAAGGAAGGAAGGCTTTTGTTTTGAGGGTGTCCAGTTCTGCTCCTATAAAAGTGAGGAGCTGTACTGGTTCGAGGACTGACTTGGGAAGATTAAGAAGGAACCCCAGGGAAATGAGAACTTGCTGGGTGACTTGCAGATCTGACTTGACTTGGTCTGGAGACTGACCCACAAGAAGCCAGTCATCCAGGTATGGAAAAATAGAAATCCTTTTTCTTCTTAGAAAGGCCACCACTACTGCTAGGCACTTTGTAAACACCCTTGGAGCTGAAGTTAGACTGAAGGGCATTGCTCTGAACTGATAATGGCCTGAGGGCAATTCGAACCTGAGGTACTTTCTGTGGGAGCACCTGATGGGAATGTGAAAATAGGCATCCTTGAGGTCCAGTGAGGCTAGTCAGTCCCCTGGCCTCAAAGAGGGAAGAATTGTTCCCAGAGTCACCATTCTGAATTTTGGCTTTATTAGGTGCTTGTTTAGGTATCTTAGATCTAGGATGAATTGCCACTCCCCTGTCTTTTTTGGGGTAAGGAAGTACCTGGAGTACAGACCTTTGCCCCTGTCTGGAGTAGGAACTCTCTCTATGGCCTTTAAAGCCAGTAGAGACAAAACCTCTGCCTCTAGAGCAAGGGTTTCTGAAACATTTGCAGGTGGAAAGCATCTGGGTCTCAGTTTCGGAAAACTTTTGAAACTGAGAACCAGCCCCTGGCTTACAACCTCCAGGACCCACTTGTCTGAGGTAACAAACATCCAGTCCTGTACAAAGTAAACCAGCCTGCCTCCTACTGGAATGGGGGAGTCGACCCGGCTGACACATCAGGGTGCCTGCTTGGCAGAAGCCTTAGGCTGAGGGGGTGGATGCAGCCCTTCTCATCCCCCTTCTGCCTCTCCCTCTGAAGAACCCCCTCTGAGAAAAGGAAGAAGAGGCCTGCGCCTGGTAGATAGGCCTGTGAAAGGCCTGCCCCTGCCCCAGCTTGCTGCCTCTGAGGAGTTGCCTGCCTCTCCTTGGCCTGCACTCCTATAAGTGGTCCTGTACTCATCCATTTTTTCTTTCATGTACCTCTGTCTGCTCCCAAACAGAGAATTACCCACTACAGGGAAATCCATGGCCTTAGCCTGGGTGTCCTGCGAAAGGCTAGTACATCTGAGCCAAGCCATTCTCCGAAGAGCCACAGATGTAACCATGACTCCTGATGACACATCACTGGAGTCCGCAGCAGCATGAAACTGCACCTTTAATGCCTCAATCCCATCAGCAGCCACCCCCTCCAGCTCCTTGGCTAGCTGGGGGGGAGGCCTGTTTAGTCAGTGCCAGTACAGTGTCCCACCTGGACTTCTGGTACCTGGCTGTTAGGCCATATAATGAGCCTGCCTATGTCCCAAAGATGATGCCAAGTACTGTTTCTTTGCCATGGTATCTATCTTCCTGGAATCTTCGTCTGGGAGGTGTGAAGCCAAGGAGATGTTTGCCTTGTCACAGGCAGCAGCCTGCACTACCCCAACATGGCTGCATTGTTGGTAAAGAAATTCCGTATCCAAGCCTGACAAGGTGTACCTCTTGTCCATTCTCTTGTCAACAGGAGGTACAGAGTTGGGAGACCTAAGAATTTTTTGTGTCTTTTCCCAAATGACTTATGAAGAGGAACAGACAGTCTCTTAGAATCTGGGATGTCCATCATCTCTATGTAGTCATGCTCCTCTTGATCCTCTATAGCCTCCTCAATAGGAAGCTGGAAGGTTTGAGACACTTTTCTGTAGAACAGAAAGTGGGAAGGGGACTCAGAAAGCCTAGGAGGGGAAACACCAGAAGGTCTGTCTGGGTAGATGTCCGGTTCCACAGGCACATCCAGACTTTCACCGTTGTAATCATCCTCTTCAAAATCCCCCTCCTCATCAAACTCCAGTTCGTAAACATCTTCAGGGGAATAATCCTGAACCAGTGGAACTGACCGCACCGAACCCCTGCCAGAAGGCGACGGATCGGTCGGAACTGGACAAAGTGATTCCACAATCCGAATCGCTTTGGCTATTTCTTCGGCGGTTGGAGCATGCAGCTCTGGATCCGAACCGGCCGATTTATCCTTTTGTTTTCTTTTTGTAGGAACCAATCCCTCAGGATCAGCTCTCCTCTTGCCCGAAGAAGTAACACCCTGGTCAGAGGGCACTCCTTCTGGTTTGGTAGGAACCGGGCTGGCCTTCTGGGTCAGCGGATTTCTCGGCCTCCTTGTCCCTAGGTCTACCTAACCTTTTCTCCAGGGTAGACTTAGGGAAATTCTTACAAATTTGGCAGTCTGAATCGAGGTGGTCAAACCCCAGACAGTAAACACAGGTGGTGTGGGGATCGGCCTTGGCAAAGACCTCCCCACACACACTGCAGTGTTGAAACCCAGAGGCCCCATTTTTTTTCCTTGGGTTTCTCAGACATGGCCAACCTAACCAACTTACCCTTTATATGGCAACCCCCAGGCAAGACTCCCCTATCGGTTTCTCACGGTGTCACGGGTGATGGAAAAAACCACTAAACTTAAGTTTTTTTTTTAAACTGATACAGACCGGTAACCACACACTAACTTTTTCTTTTTTAAGATCTCCAGGCAAAGTTCAAACTGAGGGCAGCGAGCACTAAGACTTATCCTTGCAGATAACGGTGTAAGTGATCCAACACCACTGGTGTCAATAATTACTACAAGATCGGTTCAGCCGAACTGATTGGAAAAAATTTTACAATTTCCATACAACAGCTACTAACTAAGTACTTACGGTACCACAGACAGAGTCTCGAACTGAAAAACGGAATGAAAATCGGACTAAAACCGAAACTTTAACCGCGATAGAACCAAGCAGAAGGAGAAATCTCCGGAGCGACTGTTCAGTGTGACGGAGTAAAGAATCTGAGGGTTGGGTTTCAAAATGACACAGACAGAGTTTTCAACCAAGCTCGAGACCAATGTTCTATGCCTGGCATAGAATTTTAACCCTTCACTCTCCGGGGCAGTTCAAGAGCTGGAGCTAACTGCAACTTGTCAGAATACAGCAAGACTTCATGTTGTTTGAACAGTACGAGCTATGACAGTAACACCATCAATATAAACACAGGGTCACATGATTAAGAAAGCACTGGAACATATACAGCTATGGGCTCACATACAGACAGGTCATAGGTTATTAGGATATAGTACAGCGGCTACATTTAGATCCGCAACAATAAGAAAGTGGAGTCTTGGAAGGTTACTGGGAGGGCACTCCACTGGAGGGGGCAGAGAAGGCAAAGGATCTCCTACCCACACAAGACCTTATTCTCTGCATTTCAAGTAGGGCACTAAAGAAGGACCAAGTGTACTCCTAGGAGGTTTGATTGCCTGTACATCTCTGAGGCCAGGAGTGGTTAGCACCTTTAACTATTTTGAATGCAAGGCAGAGAAGGGGGTAGCTGATTCTCCCTTCAAAGGTGGGAAAATTTAAAGAGTGGAGGGCATCACAATGGTGCTCCCTTGATGGGGCAACAGCAGCAAACTGACCAGTTTTGTCATACAGAACCATTAGCTTCAGCAAACTGACCAGTTTTGTCATACAGAACCATTAGCTTATTTACTTCAGAGCATCTTAGGGACTGCAGAATTGGTGCAACATACATTAAGACTGGGAGCAGTGTTCTGATGACAATGGCATGCCATGAATCCTTAGACAGATGATTATTCAGACGATACAGTAACCAGTTTTGTGGTGTAAGGACTTTGAGATGTGATTAACATGGTGCTTAAGGAGCCTTCCTGGTCCAGCTGCACTCCAAGATATTGAGTCCACCACCTCAACTGGAACACTAGTGGATATGGCAGTAAATAACAAGTGTTGTCTAGGAGTATCAAGATGCCGTGTGTTGAACAGTATGGCGTTGGTTTTCTCTGTGTTTAGGACTAGCTTGTTGCTAGCGATCATTTTTCTAGTTCCCAAAAATCATTTGCAAGTAGACTACTGATCTGTGCAACATCATCAGAGCATCTATATACCATGTCGTCATCCACATTAAACAACACATGAGCTCCACCACAGTTGCCAAGCAAATCATTAACAAACAGGAAAATCAACAAAGGACCCAGAATGGAGCCTTGGTGGACACCATCTGTTATGGGCTTCCACATAGATAGGAAAATTACGTACCTACCGTAATTCTTGATCTTCTCTTGTATCTTCACCATTCATTACTTCCTGGGTGTAAGCCGGGCGGGCTATCCGCCACGCGGAGCTTTTTTTTTTTTTTTGGGAAATGTTTGACCGTCTACCGAGAGTGACGTCACAGGCCATGCGAGGGGTGGCCGCAGTAGCGACTCACTCCTCCTCCAACTCAGTTCTGTGAGTCGGAGAGCAAAAATGAAAGCAGAAAATATAGATAGCAGGCAAGATAGCCGAGGATAGCAAAGCAAGGAAGAATGAACTGAAAAGGAATAAGCCGATGGAGGAAGGACAGAGGAGATAGAACATCCCTAGCCTAGGGAGTGCAGGGCCTCCTTACCTGGGCGACTCTAGGAGGAGAGATGAGTAAGGAAATGAGAAAATAGAAGAAGAAGAAGAAAGAGAAGAGAGATGGGATGTTGAAGGGACCAGAATGCCCAACGAGCATAGTTAGCTTGTAGCTGAAGGCTCACTAAAGGAAGCAAGAATCCCGGAGATAGAGCTGAAGAGAAGGTTCACCAACCCGCTAGACAGACTCAGGAGGCATAGTCCTCATCTTCAACATGCCATTGTTCTTGACACCACCTCGGGCTCCTGGCCGGAAGGCCTTAACTGGAGGGCAGCCGAGGAGGAAGAAAAAAACCCAGCAGCATGAGAGCGCTGCTCAGGGTTTAGAAATGGAAATGTAAGCCTTTCAGGCGTTCCAAGATAAACGGGACTCAGACTGACTGGCTAAGGCCGCCAAGGCTTAGGCTGGCTAAGATTGGATATGGTCAGCAGAGCTCTACTGTAAAAATTGTCCAGGAGGACACTTAAAGGGAGAAACCACTTAGCAAACCAGCGAGAAGGATAGCCTACCTTCTCATTTGCCTTCTTGTTTGATTTCTCCTATTCCCTTTTTTTTTTTTTTACAGATAACTAACTAGATGCATGACCCAGATACCAAGATGCCTATAGCAGTCGGAGAGAGTTCCCTCAGCATTTTTTTTTTTTTTTTTTTTAGAAGAGAAAGGAACAGACGTACTCGTTCCTCTGCTCTGCAAGGCAAGAATAGAGGGGGATTAGATTTCAGGGCAACTACCTGAACACGGGATTGCAGGATCAAAACTGAATAGCCTGAGCCAGGCCAAACAACCCCAGAGGTATCTTGCCATAAGAATAGCAAGAGATAGTTGTGCAGTCTGATCGCCAATGCAATCCGCGAGATGGCCCATGAATCTTAGAGTAAATAATTTTTGTGGATTTTAAACCCCCCAAGAAGATTTTTTTTTTTTTTTTTTTTTTTTTTTTTTGGAAAATGAAGCAATTTTCCCTATATTTTATATAATGCAGAGAGAGGAAGGAGACGGGAGGTGGAGAAGCCACAGGAAGAGGCCACTGAGGGGATGGTGGGCGGGCGTAAGTAATGAATGGTGAAGATACAAGAGAAGATCAAGAATTACGGTAGGTACGTAATTTTCCTATCTTCCCTTGTCAATCTTCACCATTCATTACTCCTGGGTGAGTATCACTTCTTCTCCCAGGAGGGGAAGAGGCCACCCCTGAGGGAACAAGACCCCAGCCTCTGCTGGTGAGAAACAGAAGGAGAAGACCCTGGCTTATTCAGAAAGCCTAAGTGGGAGAAGAGCTAGGAGGTGCCTCCGAGGACGAGGAGACGGAGGAGCCCTGTAAAAGTCTCCTAGCTCTGGATGAGAAAAGACGGTTCCCCGGAAGGCGGAGCGCATCACCCTACGCCGCCAGGGTGACAACCTGAGAGACGGCTATGCCGGCCCGCCTGATGCAGATCGCTGTCCCCGCAAGCCTGGAAGCCACCTCACGCCATAAGATGCCCTTGCTTGTGTCTTGCCAGCTCCAGGCCTACCGAGAGGGCAACGGCTTGTCTGGTTTGCTCCGTGTCAGGCATAGATGCCAGCAGCTGGGACATCATCGACCACAGATGCCGTTGTAGGCAGCGTGGTGAGCCTGATGTGATGCAATACATGCACTCGCACGCGAAGAAGAGAACACTCTTCACCCCCAACGGTCGAACTGGAGAGAGTCCGAATCCGGTGGGCGGTCGTGCGCCAGGCAACGGCGCCCAGAAGGAGTATCCAGGTATACCAAACCTGAGGACGGGTTGGGAAGGGAACCTAGAGACTCAGAGGGGGCACAATACCTACGCTGGCAGTCCGCTGGGGCTGGGGAAGAAACGGCAGGGAACTGCCAGGACCGGATAGACGCCTCCTGGAAGGGGATAGGCCAGGAAGGTACCACTAGATGCTGGGCACTGAATTCACCAAGGAATTCACGCGTCACCCGTTCGGTATTGTCTCTCCGAACGTAGGAAATCCGAAGATCCCTCACCATCCTCGAGAGGAAACGCTGATATTCTGTGAAATCAGCATCGGAGGACAGATGAGCAGGGGGTTCCTCTCCCTCAGAGGAGGGAGACGAGGATGATGGGGAACTGGAATGTCCAGAGGATCTGCGTGGTGGGGAGAGTCGAAAGACCCGCTCATGCATGTAACTCAACATATGAGGGAAGGCGCTCAGAGAACCCTTGAACTGCTCCCAGGATAACGGACCCGTAGGGACCGACATGGCCTGGGAGCGGGGTGGTGAAGGCAGAGATGGGAGAGGGCACCTCCGGGAGGCAACTGCTTCTGCGAGGGCTCTGGAACCGGGAAGGGAGCTCTAGTAGGAGGGATCCCGGATATCAAACCAGGCCGCAGAACGGAACTCTGGGAAGCGGAACCTGAAGAGCCCTGGGGAGAAACTCCCCGTGACGACGCCGGACTGCATGGATCCAGAAGGGCAGTCCACACAACGCCGCAGAGGACACCCTAGAACCCTGGGGAGGGGCGGGCCGCGCCACGGCTCCTGGCCACCCCCTGAGGTGGCCAAAGAAGACCGAGCAGCAGGACGCCTGCCCCTCAACCCCTCGGATCCGAGGGCCCTCCTCCCCGACTGCAATGTTCCCCTAACCCCAGAGGAGGTAACAGCACCCGGGGTAGCTGTCACCGGACCTCCAGAGAGGGCCCCCCTCCGTCACCCCCACGCCTGCCCCGGGACTCTCGGCCACCCCAGCCGAGGAACCCCAGGAAGCACGACGCAGGGGACAGAGGGAGGGCCCGCTGCGCCGCCTGGTACCCCTAGCCACCGAGGACCCAGATTCAAGAATGGGGATGCCAGGATGGGTCCACATCTGAGTCATCATCCTCCGAGGAGGAGACCAGACAGGACCTCGATGCTGGCCACCCAGGGGTCCCGAGGCCACGGGCCGCAGAACGCCCCGGTACCGAGAAGTGCGACACCGCCGCCTCAGCACGCCGGGCAGCATGAAGGCCCAACCCCACACCCCCAGCGGCTCCGCAGACCTGCACCGCCCGGAGGAGGGGAAGAGCACCGACGCCGCCGGGCGGCGCCGGGAGGCGAAGGGCACTGCCGGGTGGCGCCCGCTTAGGCTCATCGGCACCGCGAACGGCGCTAAGGCCAAAACGAGCCGCTTAACGGCGCCGCTTGATCACCGGCGCCGAACGGCGCCGATCTCAAGCGGCGCCGCTGAACGCGCATTACGACACCGGCACCGCCGAAGCGGCGCTGGATCTGAAACGGCGCTGAACGGGCGCCGCTGACACCGCACCGCGAACGGCGCTGGGATCCAAAACGGCGCCGCGAGGCGACGTCGAGGGTCCACCCGAGCCGGGCCCAGCCATGGGCCTCGACACGGGGGGAGCCTGCACCTCCGAAGAGGTGACTGCCGAGGCGGTGTCAGCGCATGCCCCGAGGGGGCTACGACGCCCCCAACACCGCGGAAGGGCCTCCCTCGCAAGAAGGGAAGAGGAGACCTCCTCCTCGGACCGATAGGCCCGGAGGGGACCGGGGAAAGGCCTAAGGATCGCCCGAGATTCCGCGAGCCCTGCATCCCGAAGTCGGCGGGCCTTGCCGGTTGTAGCCGCGACTTCGAGGACGCCACGTCCATCGAGAAACAAGCGCCGCATTAATCCATATATGGTTGGGTCCCAGGCAACGAAGACAGACGCTGTGCCGGTCCGAGACGGAGAAATGCCGCCGCAGGAGCACCGACGCATAGGGGCACGCCGCTCTTAGAAGAACGTTTCACCCAGAACCGACATAACGCGAAATAAACAAGATTAAACATAGTCGGAAATACACCCGCGCCGTATAAGGAAAGAAAAAGGAACAGTCTTACCGTGAGGGCGCCGAGTGTAGAAAAGGAGTCGGATACATTCTTTCGTTAGCTACCGCGAACAGGTGCTGCCTCACGAGCGGGAGAAACAGAACTGAGTTGGAGGAGGAGTCGGTCGCTACTAACGCCACCTCGCGCATGACGCATGACGCCACTCTGAGGGCGGGCCGCTTAGGCAACTTTAAAAAAAAAAAAAAGTTTCCGCGGTCGGGTGCGCCGCCCGCTTACACCCAGGAAGTAATGAATGGTGAAGATTGACAAGGGAAGATCGTACTTTTCATTTACAGTAATCTGCTGAGATGTACTCACCAGGCAATGGGAGAACCACTGAGAAGATAGGCTATCAAGACCAAACAGCTTTAACTTAACTAACAGGAGGCTTTGTCCCACCAAATCAAAGGCTTTAGTAAGGTCTATAAATAGAGCACCTGTCGCTAGCCCTTTGTCCATAGCTCTGAGTAAATCAGTCTATAGCATGACCAATGTGGTCGGTGCCACGATTTATCTGAAAGCCATGCTGCTTGTATGTCAGCAATTGGCACTGTTCCAAATACTCTTCCTAATGATTATAAACTAAGCTTTCATGGCTCTTGCACAGGTAACCAAGCAAGGATATGGGGCGGTAGTTTTCTATTGGATCCCTTGGACACCCCCCGCACTGGAACTACACACTTTCCAGCTTTCAGGAACTCTCCCTTAAATTAAAGATTTGTTAAGCAGCATTGCTATAGTGGAGGGTGGCAATAACAAGGGCAGCAGCAGTCTTTTGGAGCTTCAGATTGAGTTTGTCAAGGCCAGCTGAGCCTTTGGCCCTTAATCACTTTAGGAAGGGCAGCATCTCTTTACTTTTTATCACATGGAAATGGAACTCTGAGTTTTGGCACTCATTTACTGACTGACCTGGAGAGAGAAGAGAAAGCCCAAGGAAGGGGGTGTCAGAATCTGTCTAGATCCATAAAAAAAGTTATTAAAAGGCATCTGCAGTAGCCACAGGGTCTCGGTAGGTCTTACCATTAGACAAAAATATCACAATCCCCTGAGCTGGCATGACCTTTTAGGAGCGTATTAATGTGTGCCCAGAACCGCTTGGGATCAAGTAAGTTTTTGTCCTGCATGTGCCATAAGTATTTCCTTTTGGCAATTTCAGGTCCCTTTCACAAGCATTCCTGAGTTCCCTGCATATGTTCCAATCAGATGCAAGACTTGAGTTTTTAAAGATCCCCAAGCCTTATCTCTAGTCTTCATAGACTTCCTAAGGGTGTGGTTTAGCCACTTTGATTGCTGGCCTTTAACCCTCAACTGCTTAAATGGGGCATGGGCATTGGCCGCAGAACTGAAGCTACCCACAAAGAAATGCAGGACAGAATATGCATCAGGAAGGGTTTAATTGTGGCCCATTGGATGTCTGATAATGTAGACAGAAAGGGTGCTTCCATTAAATTTGGAGTAATCACTGGCCATGAAAACCCTGGGATGAGGTTTGGGAAAGACATTATTCCGCACACAGAAGATAGGGGAGTGGTCACTGAGGGATTTGGCAAATATGCCTACAGCTCTGATCTGATCTAGTTTGGAGACAAGGACCTTGTCAAGTAGAGTATGGTTACCTGTTCTGTTGTTCATTCGAGTCAGTTCTATGATAATTTGGGTAAGCTGGGCCTCCAGAAGGACTGCTTATTGCCCACCCCCTAACACAAAGACCCAGTTAATATTGAAGCCCCCCTGAGTACTATTAACTCACCTTGAGGCAATTCAGAGAGAGCCTCAGTGAGGGAAGCAAGGGTAGAGATTGCCACCCATGGAGGGTTACATACACGACCCACATACAGTAGCTTCATACCCCCGAGGAGTAGTTTAATTAGAGCCTCACTATCTGAATTTTCTAGGCCAGGGACAGTTACCAGTGTGGAATGGAGGGAAGATCTGACATAAAGAAGGAAGCCTCCCCCTTTCTTATGAATCTTATCCCACCTAAAGGTGGAGTACATTGGTAACTCTACCTCACGGGGGAGAATGGATGGTTTAGCCAGGTCTCAGTGATGGCAACTACGTCAGGGGCATACAGGTCAACCCAACCTTCTAGCCCTTGGATCTTGGGCCTGAGACTACTTATATTCTTTGGGCAGGGTCAACTCCCCACAGGAACACCACATTTGCAGGAGTTGGTGGACAGTCAGATCATCGGGGCCCAAGTGCCGACATAGTCCTGCACACCTGCAGGGTCTTTTTCCCACTTTTCTTGCCAGCTCCATAAAATGCTGACACTGTGGGTACAATGATATGTACATATGCAATATGTGTCAGCATGCATTGAGCCCACTGGCATCCCTTCTCCCTATGGTCCAGCTCCTACTTGCACCACCACCTGTGGTCACCTAGATAGGGGTATCATAGCGAAGTCTGGGAACCCTCCTTCCCCAAGAAGGAGAACATCCTCCAGGATGCTTGATCCTCCTCCTTCTCCAGCCGGTCCTCTGATGCCTTGGGCATGTACCTGAACCTGGATCACTGTTCTCATGAGTAGTAGCGTTACCGCTGCATGGACGGGTTGGCTGAAGTATGCAAGTACACAAGATTCTAACAAACTTGGAAGTTCAAGCCACTCCATTCTTTATTGCTATGGATATGGATATCCCATATGTTGCAAAATAATGGAAAAATTATTAAACTTTTGATTGATGAGGAAATTAAAGTGTTAAAGCTGCAGGACATCTCTCAGCGCGGTTTCAAAAAAAGGTCTCTCCTATAATACCAACCTGATAACCGTTTACGAGAAAGTCAGTAAAAGCCTCGACAAAGGCTCTCCATACGAGGTGATCATGCTGGACCTAAGCAAGGCCTTTGATAAAGTCCCCCATGACCTTTTGGTGAACAAGTTGTTAAGGATGGGCTTAAACACTCACATTATCATATGTATTAGCAACTGGCTCCCTAGCAAAGCCCAGAGAGTCAGAGTGAATGGAGTCCTATTCAGGAATGGTGACATATGTAGTGGGGTGCTCCAGGGATCTGTGCTGGGTCCAGTACTGTTCGGCCTGTTTGTTACTGACATGGGTGCTGGTGTTGGAAGCTACCTGACCAAGTTTGCTATTGACACCAAAAATGGGGAGCAGAGTAGACAGTCCTGATATATGTGCACTCTACAAAATGATTTAAACACAATACAAAAATGGGCAGACATAAACAAAATGTAATTCAACCGAAAACAATGTACACTGTTGCAGTTCGGAAGGAAAAGGAACAAGCCAAAATATAAATATTCTATGAATGGTATCGCTTTAAAATCCATATTTAAGGAGTGTGAATTGAGGATTATAATTAATAACATCTTTCCCCCTCTGGCCATTGTACCTTAGTTGCTAGGAAAGCAAACTACTTAATCCGTGCAATAAGACACTCATTTGTGACAAGACGACCCCAAGGCATTATCCAGACATATAAAACTTTTGCAATTCCGCATCTGGATTATGGTTTCCCCTTCTAATGCCCTCATATAAGGAAGAATATAAACTATCTTGATAGACCCCAGAGAAGATTAATGAAAATGTTAATGGGCTATAGTGACATGGACTATGCAAATAGACTTAATAGATTGAGGCTGTTTAGCTTACAGGCTAGGAGACAGAGAGGTGATCTCTTATTTCTGTATAATATATTCATGAACAAGGACCTAATGAAAGAACTAGGTATTAAGAAAAAATTACTCACCTTAGTAATTGCTTTTCTTCTCATGGAGTCTTGCTATATTATGACTATATGCAGTCAGCCACTGCAGCTGAACTGCCCTGGAGAGGAAAGAGTTAACTCCAGAGAGTCTGGAGTTCCACAGCGCGAGGGCGCTATACCAAAGCTCTATCTGGCCAGTTTCAAATGAAACTGTCAGATCTTTACGAAGCTAACACTAAGCAACAAGTCTGTGTGGAAAGCTCTACACTAGCCAAGTGGCTACCTACTAGTAGGAATAACAACAATATAAACAACAATATAAACAGCAATAATAATAATAACAATGAATAATAGTATTATTAGTTTCTCCCTAACAAGCACTATTAGACCCCCTTCCCCAAGACTCAAGTCCAGGAAGGGGCCAACATATTACTTAAAACAGAAATACCTAATTCCCTAACCCTAAATAAAGGGGTGAAGGAAGAACTAAAATGGCATGACACAGTGCTTGCACTAATTTGCCACCCCTACCCAAGTAGAAGTTCTGAGAGGGCAGGAGGGAGGTGGTCATAATATAGCAAGACTCCATGAGAAGAAAAGCAATTACTAAGGTGAGTAATTTTTCTTCAAACACCATGAAGTCTTGCTATATTATGACTATATGCAGATTACACAGCAGTACCTCCATGGAGGAGGGTCAGAACCTACTTAGGAAATAGGCTCTGAAGCACAGCTGTGCCAAACGAGCATCTCTCCTGGACTGAATATCCAGGGAATAATGCTTGTAAAAGTGTGAACTGTTTTCCAAGTAGCAGCTTGACAGATTTCCAGAATGGGAATATCTCTAGCAGCCGCTAGAGATGCAGCTGTACCCCTGAGGAGTGAGCCTCAGTCCTGAGGGGGTTCTCTCACCTAGTTTTTGATAACAAAATTGATACAAGAGACAATCCACCTTGCAATTGTCCTCTTAGTGGCAGGTTTCCCTTGCCAACCCTCGCCATAGGTAAGGAAGAGTTGGAGGATTCGAACCTGTGACCCTTGGTGCTGCTCCAAATAGTAGCTTAAGGCTCTTTGACGTCCAAGCTGTGCAGACTCCTCTCACCTGAGGAAGAATGCTCAGTGAAAATACTGGAAGAGAGATGGATTGGTTCAGGTGGAAATCTGAAACCACTTTAGGCAAAAACTTTCTGTTAGTCCTGAGGACTCACTCATCTCTGTGGAAAGAGATAAAATCTTCTTCCACTGACAGGGCCTGTAGTTCACTATGCGTCTGGCAGAAGTGATAGCCACTAGGAAAACAGTTTTCCAAGTCAGAAACTTGAGCTCTGCTGAGGACAGAGGCTCAAAGCGGGTTGCATTAACTGAGCAATGCAAACATTCAGGTCCCAAGCGGAGCTGGTTCTCAAAAAAGGAGGGTTGGTGTGAAGTAACCCTTTAAAAACTTGGAAAGCACAGGTGAGAAGAAAGGAAGCAGGCTTCCCTGCTGACAGAAAAGCAGAGACAGCTGCCAGATGAACCTTTAAGGTAGCTGGCCTAAGGCCTAAGGAATTTAAATGGACCAAATAGTCCAGTAAAATGGGCAGATCAGCAGATTCTGGGATAATCTGCTACTCAGAGCACCAGATGGAAAACCTTTTCCACTTAGAATTGTAAGTGGCCCTAGTGGAAGGCTTCCTTGAAGCCTTTAAAATATCCAAAACACCTTGAGAAAGGTGTAAGTCAGCAAATTCTAACTCCTCAAGAGCCATGCCTTGAGATGGAGGGATTTGAGGTCCGGATACCACACTCTCCCCTGTGCACAGGCCAGTAAGTCGTGGACTCTGGGCAAGCTCAGGGCAGGGTGGACTGTCAAGGACAGAAGCAGTGGGTACCAGGGCTGTCTGGCCCAATCTGAAGCAATCAGAATCACCTTGCAGGGCTGAGATCTGATTTTTACTAGTACCCTGAAAAGAAGGGGAAAGGGGGGAAAGGCATACAGGAACTTCCCTTTCCAATCCAACTGAAAGGCGTCCAGGGGGACTGATCCCAGCACTGGAGGCCTGCAACAAAACAGAGGAAGTTGGTGGTTGTCTGGGGCTGCGAAAAGATCTATCTGAGGGGTGCCCCATCTGGCAAAGACTGACCCCAGCACCTGAGGATTCAGAGCCCATTCGTGATGGCCCTGAGAAATCCTGCTGAGGGCATCCGCCAGGACATTGTCCTTCCCTGGAAGGTGAACTGCTATCAGGAGGTGTTCAGGAGTAAGCCAGAGACCACAACTTCATTGCTCGTGCACAAGGCTGATGACCAAGTGCCCCTTGCTTGTTGATGTACCACATTGTTGTGGTGTTGTCTGTCCTGACTTGAACTACTTTGTTCTGGACAGAAGCTGAAAACGCCTGAAGAGCTAAAGGACAGCTCTGAGTTCCAAAAGATTGATGTGGAGCAGAGATTCCTGGGGAGACCACACTCCCTGAGTGGACAGGTCGCCCAAGTGAGCTCCCCAACCTAACAGGGAAGCATCCGTGGTGAGGGTGAGGGAGTGGGAAACAGGAATGAAAGGAACCCCTTGTTTTAGATTGCTTTGATCCTGCCACCAGTCTAAGGCCAGGATCAGGGTTTGGGTCACTGTAACCAATTTGGAAAGGGGGTTCCTCCTTTGAGACCAATAGGCCCTCAAATGGAACTGAATGTCCCTCATCTGGAATCTTGCTCCTGCACTACAGCTGTGGAAGCAGCCATGTGCCCTAGAAGTTGCAGAAAATGCCTTGCTGGTCGAGAGACCCGCAGGGTAAAGGAGGATGCCAGGGCAATGAGTCTGTCTACCCTTTCCGAGGGGAGAAATGCCCTGGCTAACTTTGTGTTCAATTCTGCACCTATGAAAGTTAGTACCTGAACTGGTTCGAGAACTTGACTTTGGTAAATTCAGCAGGAATCCCAGGGAAGTGAGAAGCTGCTGGGTGACTTGCAAGTGGATTTTACCTGATCTGGGGACTGACCCACTATGAGCCAGTCATCCAGGTAGGGAAACACAGCAATCCTTGCCTTCTTAAATGAGCCACTACCACAGCTAGACATTTCGTGAATACCCTTGGGCGCAGAGGTAAGGCTCAAGGGCATTGTCTCTGAACTGGTAGTGGCCTGAGGGTAGTTCGAACCTGAGGTACTTTCGTGAGAAGGCCTGATCAGAACATGAAAATAGGTATCCTTGAGGTCCAGGGAAGCTAACCAGTCCCCTGGCCTCAGGGAGGGCAAATCATTGTCAGAGTTAACATTTTGAACTTTGGTTTCAAAAGATGCTTGTTCAGGTACCTTAAATCTAAAATGGGCTGCCATTCTCCTGTCTTTTGGGGCAAGAAAGTATCTTGAGTACAGCCCTTGCCCTGATGGCAAGGAGGGACCTTTCTACTGCTTTGCAGTCCAAAAGAGAAGAAACCTCTGCTTCCAAAGCAAGGGCTTCTGAAGGATTTGCAGGTGGAAAATGTCTGGCTCTCATCTTCGGAAACTGTTTGAAGCTGAGAACCAGACCCTGGCCTATTACCTCCAGAACCCACCTGTCTGAAGTTAGGGACACCCAGTTCTGGCTGAAATAAACCAACCTGCCCCCCACTGGTACAGGAGAATCGGCCCTGGGCACCCCATCAGGGTGCCTGCTTGGCAGTAGCCTTAGGCTGAGGGGAGGGGGATGGTTTACTTGTGCCCCGTCTACCTCTGCCTCTAAAGAAACCCCTCTGTGCAAATGCAGAGGAGGCCTGAAATTGGTAAAAAGGCCTGTGGAAAGGCCTGCCCCTACCTCTGGGAGCGTGCCTCTGTGGAGTGGCATGCCTCTCCTTAGCCTGGGCACTTTTGTAGGTAGTTCTGTATTCATCCATCTTTTCATATAGTTTTCTGTTTGTTCCCAAACAGAGAATTACCCACAACAGGAAAATCCATAGCCTTTGACTGAGTATCTTGGGACAGATTAGTGCATCTGAGCCATGCCAACTCTACGGAAAGCTACAGAAGTGGCCATGACCCTAGAGGAAACATCATTAACATCAACAGCAGTATGAAATTGAACTTTAGAGGCTTCAATGCCATCAGCAGCCACCTGTTCCAACTCACTAGCCAGCTGGCCATGGGCCTGCTTGGCTAACTGCAATACTGTGTCCCACCTAGATTTCTCATATCTAGCCACATAAGCCATATAATTTGCCTGCCTGAGTCCCAAAGAAGCTACCATATACTGTTTTTTCACCATGGCATCAATCTTCCTGGAATCCTTATCAGGAGGATGTGAGGCCAGAGGAATATTAGCCTTGTCACAGGCTGCAGCTTGTACCACACCTACATGACTACACTGCTCAGTGAGGAAGTCTGTATCAGAGCCTGACAAGGTATATCTTCTGTCCATTTTTTTATCTACAGGAGGGACAGAATGAGGATTTTTTAAATCTTTGTTGTTTGTTTCCTAAATGACTTATGCAAAGGAATAGACAACCTCCTAGACTCTGGTATATCCATCATTTCTACATAATCAGGCTCCTCTTGCTATCCACAGCTTCCTCTAAAGGAAGCTGGAGGGTTTCTGCAACCTTTTGTAAAACATAAAATGAGAAGGGACTCAGACAGAATAGGAGGAGATTCTAAAGGTCTGTCTGGAGAAATGTCTGGTCTAATGGGCACGCCCAGACCCTCCCAGCCACACATGTAATGATCAAATTCGCCTTCCTCTCCTGTGGTTCATAAAATTCTCAACATCATACTCCTGAACCACTGGCACTGAACGAACCAACCTTTTACCAACTGTAGGTGGTTCGGCAGGACCCTGAGACAGTGACTGGACAATCTGTATGGCTTTAGCTATTTCTGCAGCAGTTGGAGAGACAATTTTGGACTCCAAACCTACTGATTTCTTTGTCTTTTTCACTGAGACTGGTTCCCCTGAACCAGCCTTCCTTTTGCCCGAGGAAGTCTCGCCCTGGTCAGAGGGCACTCCCTCTGGTCCAGTGGGTACTGGACCGGGCTGGCCATCCGGGTCAGCGGACTTCTTGGCCTCTCGTTCCCTGAGCCGGCCTAATCTCTTTTCCAGGGTGGCTGCAGGGAAATTTTTACACACCTGGCAGTCTGACAGGAGGTGGTCAGCCCCCAGACAATAAACACAAGTGGTGTGTGGGTCAGCCTTGGCAAAGGCTTCCCCACAGACATCACAGTGTTGAAACCCAGTGGTTTTTCTTTGGGTTTCTCAGACATAATGCCAGCCTAACCAAAAATCCTGCTCTTTGATGGCAGTGCCAGGCAAGACACCCTTTATCGGTTCCTAACTCGTGTCACGGTATTTGAAAATACCTATTTTAAAAGCAAGGTTTTTAGAACCGATAAAGAACTGGAACCACACTTAAAAGCCCAACCACACTTTTAAAACGTTAAATTGTTAAACCGATCGGTTCAAAACCAAACCGATAATTGAATTTCCACACAGACTTTAAATTTTCTACTTACGGTTTACCAGATAGAGCTTTTAACCGAAATGTGGTAAAATAAATATTTTTGCCGTTCAAATGAACTCAAATACTCGCTTGAACCGAGAAATGAACCGATGTGAAGGAGCTGATCTCCGAGCGACTGTTCAGTGAAGCGGAGTAAGAATCTGACAGTTTCATTTGAAACTGGCCAGATAGAGCTTTGGTATAGCGCCCTCGCGCTGTGGAACTCCAGACTCTCTGGAGTTAACTCTTTCCTCTCCGGGGCAGTTCAGCTGCAGTGGCTGACTGCATATAGTCATAATATAGCAAGACTTCATGGTGTTTGAAGCTAAATGAGAGAACCCCACAGTTAAGATCCCACAACAAACAACTTATAGTACATAGGGCTAAAACGAATAAAAGGGCAAACTTTTTCACCATAAGAACAGCCCACCAGTGGAATTCTTTACCACGTTTCTTAGTAAGTATCCAGTCTATGGATAGTTTTAAACGTGAGTTAGATAAATATATTATCCATTCAAGATTCTTACAATAACCCACCTAGTGGTGGGGGACAATCTCAATGGGCCTCGGCCTTCTTTTGTCTTATTATACCAAGATTAAAATGAACGCAGGTTATCTGTCCCATAAAGTTGACCTGCTACCAATGATTACTGCGGACATGATATCACAATATGTTGCTGCAGATGTGGCTGCAATTGCCACAATCTGAGGACTATAATCTTGCCTTTGCTAGTGAATAAACATCAGGAGAAGATGAACCCGAAGGCACAAAGTTCCTGATTTCATGCAAAATGTACTCGGAAATGTCCTTAGTCTTTTTTTTTTTTTTTAATTCTATTTTTTTCTCCTTCTCTTTTTTAATCCCACTGAACTCGCTCCAGCGACCACCCTTCCAGGACTCTACCTCCCCGCGTGACCCCGACTGAACTCCTCTCCCCCCAGCACCAGGCATCCCCGGGTCTACCCATCCAGGGTGCTCTTTCTTGTAGGGTTGAGACCGGGCCGGGAGGAGGAGACAGCCGTAACTGTCTATGGGAGTGTAGTCCTTGGGTGGGAGGCGCCATCGCCTACCGGTGGGAGGAGGGAGGTATTTTTTCTTAATTTACGCCCCCTGTGGAGCACAGCTGCCAAGGCAACGTACGCTGCGGCTCCACCCCCTGGCATACACCATGACGCTCTTTCGACTACCCCCCAGCCTCCGCCAGAGGTCTCTCATTGAGCGGTCGTTCCCCTAGCCCTCCTCAGGGAAGAGAGAGCAGTCCTCCAGATGCTCAATCTCTCCCCCCACACTAACTCGCGACCACCCAGGTCCATTCCCGAACCCGGGTCATCGGTGTGCTGCAAGGTGTGGCATCCAGTGCCTCAACCTTCAGTGCCACCGGGCCGGCGAAGTCCTTAGTCTAGCTTATCTGCCCTCAAGGGCATTTTTCATTTATAACCTTCCTATCTTCACCTAGAACACCCTGTTGGATAGTTCCTTCCTAATTATGTTTCTTTTCTCCCCCCCCCCCATTTTAGCCATAACTGCAATCTGCATCACCTTCTATTGTCTGCTGCCTTACCAATATTTATTGTTGCACTATGTTGTTTCCCATTATATCTGTCACCTTGTTAACTGCTGTTTACTCCAGTGTGAGTGCACAATGTCCTTTCTGATTGTATGCTACGTTTACCGTTTTGTATTTACTTTTACTGTTCAGCATTACCTGTAACTACTGTACTGTACAAGATGTTCCTGCACTGATGTAATGTACTTGTCTTACCACTCTTTTTGTACTCTCCCGGGTCGTGCCTGAAAATAGTCATTGTTTGGCTAGTATACTCACCCGGTTAACAAAAACTAACTAAATAAATAAATAATAAGCAGAGAGTAACAGAAATGGACAGATCATGTTCCACTGAAAAAACAAACAAACAAACAAGGAGAAGCAGAATTTCTAACATTTTCACTGCAAAACCATAAATCCCACCAGTTTTGGGGGGGTTGGGGTTGACTGCCTAGTAGAAAACATTCTGCCATCTAAGTGCAATTTTGGACAGGTTCATTTCCAAGTAAAGTCATCTGGCATGTTCTAAAATCCAGTATACCTCGCAGTATACAAACAACACATACGTAAAACAATCATTGACAATTAATTAATTAAAGGGGAACAGTCAGCACTAAGAGCTCCACACCCAAGTGTGGGGCTGGTCCCAATTTGCATATTGTGTGGAAGCACTTTTTTTTTTTTAACTTACCATTTACTGTAGTAGAGTAGCTTGTATCAGACAAATTTTGCTCGATTCTAGGCTGACATCTTCTTTTACTACAAATCTCAGCATCCCCATCAGCTAACATAAAAGAGCAGTAGCCAGCAGCGGGAGATTCAACAGCCTGCCGTGTTATGTTAAGCGTTTACATAAGACATGATCATTTGTTTGCTGGACCTGGTGTCCTCCCTGGGTAAGTATAGTCACAGAAGACTGCACTTAGCCCTTAGAGAAAAGCAGACCCAGAAAACATGTGATTGGAGATTATAAAAGCTCTAACATGCAGTGTAGGCTATTGAATCTCCTACTGCTGCAGTCTTGTTCTGATGTCAGCTGCAGAGGATTCTGGAATTTGTAGTTACAGAAAATGTCAGCCTGGAAGTAAGCAAAATTAGTCTGATGCAATCTACTATACTACAGCAAACAGTAAATAAAAAAAATGTTTTGCACAAAAAGTGCAAATTGGGACTAGCCCCACACTTAGGTGTGAGGCAGTTAGCATCCGTTCACTATTCCTCTTTAAACAGTTATACACATAAGGTCAACTGTTCCTCTTTAAACAGCTATACAAATATGTCATGGTACATTATTACTGCAGGAATTCATTTACATACATATTTGTTTTTAGCCCGGTCGTAAGCTTTGTATTGCTGGGGTTGTGCACAAGTGAGATGGTGGTGCTTTCCAGACTGAAAGTAAAAGTGGAGTTCCTGAATTCTAAGTTATAGATGTATGAAGGAAATAGATGTTTATTAAACTTGCACATGAAATAATTATAATATAATTTAAAAAACCTGAACTGTGAAAACTGGCAGCTCCAGGCAAAGTTCAAACTGAGGGCAGCGAGCACTATGACTTATATTGAACAGCATAAACACTTTCTCCTTGCAGATAACGGTGTAAGCGATCCAACACCACTGGTGTCAATAAAAGTGGATGACAGTGCTAACAGAGGCGCAGAAATTTGAGGAGACATGGAACACATTTAGACATAAAGACTCCCTAAATTTACTCACATCATAAAATTGTGGATGCGAAGTCCCTCCACATGAACATCTCGTGACAGAAAAAGTTGCTTGGCTTCATAGAGACAGACTGCACAGCTATGATGCATTGGCACAAGCTGATGTCATGTTGGCATGGGGGGGGAGTCATTATACAATAAGAGAAGCCCCTCTGTGCGTTTTGTATAAAAAAAAAAATCTAGACCCAACCAGTGCTGATATAAGTGGGGGATATAATGATGGTGATCACTAAAGGTCAGATGAGCATTCCACCTCCATGGTATTTAGTAATGGTTCCTGGCAGACCAAAAGGTGAAGAAAGCTATGGCAAGAAAGAAAATTTATAGACAAATGTACTGTACGGAGGTTGCCTCCCAGATTGTTTCTGTACCTATTTTAGGACACTGTGCCCTGACACAGGATACATCTGCCATTCTTGATTTATAAACCACAGTAATTTCTGGATTTGATGCAGAGTTAGCCAGAATGTATAGAAGCACTGGATGGCTACAGACTAAGGTCTCTCACTCCCACATAATGTTTCATCTAGAGGTCCAAATCAGAAGGGGCATATCTCCCACTTCCTGTAGTTTACACACTCACCCCTAACTTAAATGCCTACCTAACCCAAAACATAAACATCCATCCCAAACTCACATTCTCAAGTTACACCCTGAAGTCAACCTATCCATCAAGCCTCAGTTTACACCATGCCCCTTAAACTGCACCCACACCCAACTTGCACTCCTAACTTCATCTTGATTTCAACCCCCAACTTATACTATCACCCTCATTTTAAACTCTCACTGCAATACATATGCCACCAACCTAGCTACTGACCCCAGCTTACACCCTCACATGCAGTACATATGCAGCCATTACTTATAACATACCCACCCATCCCTAACTTAAACTCCCACCCATGACTCATGCGCACGCCTTAACTTACTCTCCCATCCACAGCTTATACCCTGCCACCCACTTGCATCCCCACTTTTATATCTCCCCATGTTACAACTACACCCCCACTTATATATCCACCCTTAATTTATGACACCCTGTCATAGAGGCATAGGTCAGGAAGCATAGGCAACCCAGGAGAAGTTACAAAATTTGAAAATAACGTTTTATTATCCGTAACAACAAAATAAAAAAATAAAGATGTACAGGATAGGTCTTCACTAAGGCAGTGCAAACAAAAATCCTTCCTCTGAGTTTCTCTCTAAAATCTCAACCTCTCTCTCTCCAACAAAACACTGCTCTCTTTATGAAATGTCTTTGCCTGGCAGTTTAAACTCTGCATCCTGTTCTTGTAAGTTTCATCTCCTGTTTTTCACAAAATGCAATAAGACTTTTTTCATTGACCTTCCTGGGACCACCCTGAAGGGTACACAAGTCTTCCCAACATGTGTAACCAATTAGACATCCTGTTCCAGGGCTGATTTCCTGCTGATAGTTCTGTTAACAAGCTTGTGAAGGTCAAAATACATCTCAAGGTTAATCCCGTGTTCCAAACTGTTAACTTTTCTAACAAACACCAGTAGCTGTCTGCATTCATTTCAAGAATACAATTACATACATTTGAAAATCAGGGGGTCCCAGTTTCACATACAGACTCACATATATCTTTTCACTACAGAGAAGTGAAGAGAGAGAGAGAGAAAGAAAGAAAGAAGGAAGGAAGGAAAGAAAGAACAGAAACAGCAAGTGATGAAAGGGAGATAACACTGGGAAATTTTGGGACCATCGGAGTAGCCAGTTCCTAGGTACCACAAGGAAAATTTGATTATGCAGTTAGACAGGCAAGAGACAGACAAGTGGCAGAACAGGAGAGGAGAGAGAGATCCTTGCTTTCAACTCTCTCTGTATATTACAAATGAGACAGGGTCTTATCCAACCCTGTCACACACCCACAACTTACATATCCTCTCAAATGTATTCAGTCACTCTGACGTATATTCTCCTGCCCAGCTTTCACTCCTATGTGTACCCCAAACTCATACTCAAAGCTGTCTTCCTTTCTTGTGGTCTGTACTCATGCTTAAGCAAGAATCAAAGCCTTTCTTTTGAATAATTTTAGCTACATTCCTGACTGAGACTCATCAAGAGGGATTTGTTTTGGATTAATTCAGTCTTCAAAGCAAAAGATTTAAAAAAACACACACAGAACAGCTCTTGTTACAGCACATTGAAACTTTTAAAGCAATAATTAATTGCATCTGGTGAACTTAAAAACAAGCAGTTGTCTTCATACTGTATGTATCATGCCAGGTCTCAGTTTTGATTCATTTTAAAACTTTGTATGTCAATGTTAATAAATACAGTATGAAACAGTAATGATGTTTGGCCAGCCAGTGGCCTGCTCAGCATGGGATACGAATCTCCTGTAGTTTAGCAGTATGTGTGAGGATCTGTTGGTAGAACTTGTGCCAAACATTAACATTATCTAAATGTTATATAATTAGAAGCACTGGACTTGTCTTCTGTACATTTGCTCCTAACACATACACTGATATTCAAAGCTTACTTCCGATCTTTTGACAATGGAGATGTGGTGTATTGGAATATCCTCTCCCCCACCCCCTTGTGTAAGCATCTGAATGCATTCCATAATGTCATGGCTTGCTTTACTTTGTGATGGACTTATGTTCTGATTGCCCTAGAATGTTTAGTCTTTAGTTGCCCCCACCCATTCTGCCCCCGATTGGTTGGGCTGCATTTTGGCAAGTACCTTTTAACACTCTGGCTTTCTGCTCGGTACATTACCTTTTTTAGGCTGTTTAAATGACTAAAGCAGCTGAAATAACTTAAAATGTTTATATCAGACTTTTATTACTTGTAATAACTCTGGCTCCCAGAAGCAACAGGAGCAGAAGGTGCCTAAGGCCGATGTTGGCTTTATGAAACAGCTCTTTCGATTTCCACCAGTGTAGCACATGTACAATTTGTACCTTGGCAGATAATCTTTAAGCACATAAAGGTACGTACAGTACACTGGCTACATTTATTCATTAGGGACTACTTAGCAGGCTACCAAGTTATGTATGCAGCTTAATAGATGCAAAAATCAAAGTGCTTATATGTAAAGATTCTTTAATTGGGATAGGATGTTAAAGCAGGTTCCTTCTGCCCATCTCTGGTGATTATCCAGGTAGGACTAAATTATCCCACCTCACTTTTCAAAAAGAAAAGAAGGTGACTCAGATGGTTTAGTCAACAGTCTCTCTTTCAAAAAGGAACATTTTGTAAGTATCTATGAATCTGCATGTGCTTGTTAAAGAGATATTTCGGTCCCCAGCACACAATTCACAGCTGGCATCAGCAGAACTGAGTTACATAAAATTCCACTAAATTTAAGTTTCAGGACCTCCCATTGTTATTACCAAAGACATTTTCATTAAAACAGGATCATTTCCCATTAGACTTCCTGGGCCTAATTCACCAAAGTCCTGCGAATGCTGCAAGCCCCAGGTGTACCGAGCATATGTCACACCAGGCTTGCAGCATTCACTGACTGGCAACTGGACTTCTTGGTCCTATGTGCCGACTGCCACAAGTTAGACCACGTTTTCTTTAGCTTACGGCAGTCTTGAGTACCCTTTTCACAGTATAATAAGTCAGGAAAGTGTTGCAAGTGGGCCCCAATCATCTTCTTGAATTAGGGCGCAGTTTGCAGTAAGCGTGTTTAAGCAGTTGCACTAAAAACGGTTTGACGCAGGTTTTCATGCAAGCCCTGCGTCACCCTTTGTGAATCGAGCACCATCTGTTCCAGTAGTTTTTACCTGTCATTAAGACATAATTCTGTGGTTGTGACATCGCTACCGGTTGTCATGGAAAATATTCTGTGGTCACAAGAAGAGGATTAGGACTCTAAGGCAGAATAAGCATCAGGAACAGATGATGACTAAGGAACACAGAGCCTGATACATACATATTCTTGCACATATCTTCAGTAATAAAGAATGAAATATACAAAAATTCTAATTATGGGGGGATCTTAGGAGACGCGGCTCCTGCTGGTACCAACTGTAAATTCCCTTTAAGTGACTAGTTATTGCCATGTTTGTCTGCATAAAGTCCCTACATTACTGAAATGTAATGAGCTGCATTATAAAGTGCTTCGAGACGCAATGTGTTTGAAATATTCTATTCTGTTTTATTCCATTTTATGGTATTTTTATACTCTTGTTCTAGATATTAGAAAATTCCAGACTCTTGCAAGATGACTATCATCTGCTTCTGTTCCTGATGTTCAAGAGTCTGAATGAGGATAGAAAATATGCTTTAGCTTTCAGTGTACCTTCTTCCTGGATTGGCCTTCTCCCTACAGATACCAAAAAATACTCAACCGACTCATTCCCGAAGGTTCTAGATTATTTCTATCAAGATGTATGGACCTGATATCATGGCGTAGTTAATTACATCACTGCATGTAAACATGTCACTCTGTGTAATGCAGAAGATTGCCTGAAACTGTTATCATGAAACAATGACTAGAAACGTATCATTGTGATTGGCTGATAGCATTTGAAAGAGATATGTTAGCAGCTGGAAAACCTCCTGCACATAAAGCAATTAGAATTTAAATTATCCAAAAACATTAATTAAAAAAATAACATTTTAGTTTCATAATAGCATTAAAACACTCCAGAAAATAGATTGCCTTTGTTAATCTACCTCTTGCAACATAAAGCACTTAATTTGTACATCATGACCTCCAGAGGGCTAAATTAGCTCACAATATTTATTTATTTATTTATTAAATTTTGGTGACAGGGTAGGCCCACTGGGCCCCGAAGGTCCCTTTTTCAGGGGCGACCCGGGATAACAATACTAGTAATATACAGAAAGAGCAAAACAAAAAGAGAACATTTGTATACATTGTTTGTTACAACATGTGGAAGTTCAAGGACACAGCGGGTACAGGCATGGTTATCATCATGACACAGTTTGAGTAGGTAATTCTCAGTATGTGGTTTAATTCAGAAGGAAGCATTTGACCCCAGGCAATGAGAGCAATAGGTAGGCATTTCCTAGTAGAAGGTGTGGTGGGAGGAGGGGAGTGCCTATGGAGCCTTATGAGCCATGGCAGTGGCATGAGCCTGAGGTCAGCATATGGGACTTGAGCCTGGTGCGGAAGGTAATGAGTGAGGGGGCGTCTTGGACAGAGGGGGTTGTTCCATAGGCAAGGTGCTTGGGAGGAAAGGACCTAACGCCAGCGTTTGTCCTTACCCTAGGGACTTCTAATAGTGTTCTTGCTGAGGTCCTTAGGTTCCTTGGGTTAAGCTTGAGAGTTATGGTTTTGGCAATACTAGGCGGAGCATGGGGTGAGAGAAGCTTGTAGGCCTGGACAAGCAGGGAAATTGGAGGCGAGCAACCAATGAAGGCCAGCTGACCTGGGCTAGAGTGTTGCAGTGGTGACATCATGGGTGGTCTTGAGTGGCAAAACGAGCAATTTTATTGTACAGGGTTTGCATCCTGGTTATCTCTTGCTTTCCCATACCCTGTGTTATCGGGGCCGCAAAGGTCAGAGTGGGAAGCAGGACACTAGTGGCAATGGAGAGCCTGGCCTCAGGGATGAGCTGGTCCCTGAGTCGGTACAAGGTGCCGAGTTTGCGATGCAGGGTCCTTGTGACCTGGTCTACATGTTCCTTGTAAGTGATGTTCTGGTTCAGCGTAAGGCCTAGGTATTTAAGGAAGGGAACTACATTGATGTATTTGCCAGAGAGTGTGGTTAAGCGGAGGAGGGAGGACCTGTCAAGTCCTAGGGATCTTGGGCCGAATAGCATTGCCTTGGTCTTGTCAGGATTGAGTACCATTCTGTTCTCGCATAGCCAAGTCTCGAGGGATGTAAGATCCTTTTGGAGGATAGGGCCTTGAGTAGCTACATCACTCATGGGACGGTAAATGACAGTGTCATCTGCATACTGTATGACCGAACTCTCCCCACAGAAGGAGCTTAGTTCATTAGTGAACAGGGAAAATAGTAGGGGGCCTAGTATAGATCCCTGAGGTACACCCTGATTTAGGGGTAGCAGATCAGATGTGACGTTTTTCCATATGACCCTCTGAGCCCTTCCTGATAAGTAGCTTCCGAACCACTTGAGGGCATGGGTGTCAAGGCCAATATTTTGCAGCTTTTGTAGCAGCAGGTTGTGGTCGATGAGGTCAAAAGCCTTGGATAAGTCGATAAAGACTGCCCCAGTGGGTATCCCTTTGTCAACTGCCCTAAGAACTTCATCCGAGAAGTTGATGAGGGCAGTATCAGTTCCATGGTTTGGTCTGAATCCGTGTTGGGAGGGGGCAAGGAGCAGGTGTGCTTCTAGGTAGTCTCTGAGTTGGTTGTAAACTATCCTTTCTTGCACCTTGGCAAGTGAGCAGAGGAGGGAGATAGGCCTATAGTTATTTAGTTTATCCCTAGGCCCCCTTTGTGGATAGGTACGACAATAGCGTGTTTCCACTGGTCGGGGACAGCTCCTTCCCTTAGTGATCTGTTGAGCATAGTTATAGGCCAGGATAAGGAGGACACGCCTGCCTTGAGAAGCCGGGGGCTGATCCCGTCAGGTCCACCTGACCCTTTGGGTTTCAAGTTCCTTAGGAGGGTGAGGACTTCTGTCCGTTTGGCCAGTCTCAGGTGAAAGAGGGGACGCTCCGTGTGAGTTGCTTCAGCTGAGGCTGAAGTGGAGGTTGGAGGGGGCTGGCATGTCTTATAGGCCTCTAGGTCTGAGAAGTGCCTGTTGAGGGCAGCAGATATTTGAGAAGAGTCAGTTGAGAGCTGACCGTTGATCTCCATGGGGCAGGATTCAGGCTTTTTACTCCCCTTGATAAGATTGTTAACATGGTTCCAGAATTGCTTAGGGTTGCCCAGGCTGGATTTCTGGAGGTGTGTTAGGTACTCTCGCTTAGCAAGTTTAATGGCTCTCTTGGCTTTGTTTTTTAGGGCTTTGTAATCCGCGAGATTTGCCGATGAGGAGGAGAGTCTAAACTTTTTCCAGGCTTTGTCCCGAGAGGCCATGAGGACTTTAAAGGAGGGAGTGATCCACTTGAAGCAGCTGCCTTTTACCCTCAGTCTCTTAATAGGAGCGAGGAGATTGGCAGCTGTGTTGAGTTCGCCCTGGAAGTATGACAAGGCCTCAGAAAGAGTTGGGAGAGTATTTATGGGGCTCCAGTCCCGGCTACTTAGATAGTTATTGAATTGCAGCTCTGAGAAACTGGAGTAGTCACGGGCGGAGAGGATTCTTGGCTGGACCTTTGGTGGTTTGTTTTCCATGTACAGAAAATCGGGAATGGTCACTCAGGGAGTCTGCCATTGTGCCCGCACACTGTATGTTAGAGGGATTTGACACCAAGGCCCAGTCGAGGGTGGTGTGGTTCCCGGTTTTGTAGTTCAGTCTGGTCGGTACAGAGATGACCTGCGTCAGACCTGCTTCTTGAGTCAAGGACATCACTGCCTGGTCAGGGTCCTGAGTCCAATTTATGTTGAAGTCGCCCAGGATAACCTGCTCCGTAGCTGCCTTGCCAGCGAGCAAGTTAGTGATGGCCTCCAGGGACTGGATGGCTGTTTTTGGTGAGTGGTAGACACATCCGATTATAAGTTGTTTGGCTTGTTCTAGGGTTATACGGATGTATATACTCTCTCCCTCGGCAGTGAGATTGGTCTCAAGGGTTAGGGGCGATGCCGAAAGTTCAACCTTTGTGTAGATTAGAACCCCTCCCCCTTTTTTGGATACTCGGTCCGTACGGAAGCTATTGTAACCTGGAACTTGTATCTCGTGGTCCAGGATGTGGGCTTTTAACCAGGTTTCCGAGATGGCTAGGATATCTGGTTTGCAGAGATCCATCCAGGCTTGGACTTCATTTATTTTAGGTCTGAGGCTGCATATGTTCATGTGTGCAATCTTCAGACCCTTGGTAGCTGCCCAGTGAGGGTCCAAGGGGGATGCAACCAAGGTATTGGTGGTATTCGGGCCAGGGTTGGGTTGGATATCCCTGGACAGGAGTAGTAGCCCTGCTAGAAACCTGAGAAGACTAGTGATGGTTTTGGAGATGTGGTGTCTTCGACGGGTCCCGCTCACATAGTATAGCAGGTCATAGCAAACTCCCTTTTTTACCATCTCATGCCCATTTAAGTGAGTAGCCAAAGCTGAGATAGGGTAGCTGCTATATAAGTTGGGGGGGGGGCTTGTGAAGATTGCTCACTGGTTCAGGGTGGCATGGGTCAATGAGCCTATCTACCCAGAGTAGGGTCAGTGAGTAGACTATGGCAAGGAATATGCCCCTGTTAGGTGGAGGGACACCTTGGTTGCGAGCACAAGGGGGTGAAAGGGAGGTGATACATGCTTTACCAGGCATGATTTAGTGATATCTGCACCGTATCGGATGGGGTTTGGTGCTCTGAGGTTACCTGACTTAGGTCAGTACGGAGAGTAGCGGACTCTGGGCTTTGAGTTAACCTGCAAGCTGAGCAGTCTAGTGTTGAGGTTTCTAGTTTGGCAGCAATAACCCAACTGCTGGTTGAGATTTAAGTGAGCAGTAATTCATGACAGGATATATGTTATCATGGGATAATGCCACCACCTCTGGTGTAATGGGGCCCAAGTCTCCAGGCTGAGTGTCGTCAACCACCAGAGAAATTGTGTTTTTTCGAATGATAACATGCGCCCTGGAATATATTACTGCTATTATCAAATACATCAAATTTGTAAGAAAAGGCATTTTTTAACTGAAAATGTGAACTGTGACATTAAACATGTTCAAATCACTGTATGGGAGAGAGCTGTAAATCTGACGCACCCTTGCACAGCTTTACTTCTAGTTTTATGCTTAAGGTTTACTGTGGAATCACCACAGCTTTGAAAGTCTGTTACCCAGTCAGATGTTTGGATTTATCTTACCCATTTGATAATGCTTGACATCACCTCTTAACAAGACACCTTTCCAAAAGAGGATTTCAACTTGGTATTTTCTGGTCAAAATTTCTAAATAAAATGAATAAATACAGTACTGCACGAGGGTTATGAGTCCGGCTGCAAGTCTGAATCCCAGTGCTCTTCACTGGCTTGGGATTCATTTCATTTTTGTTGACTGGGAAAGGAGGGCTAAGCAATTCTGCCTATTTTTAGTCTCGTCCAGGGTCTGGGGTGGGGAGAGATACATATAGAAACCAACTGAAATTAAACCAGATTAAGCTGTTGGTGGTATTTTTAGTGAATGGGGGAAAGTTGGCCAAGACACGGGAAAAATTCCCCTACTCTTTTCGAGACGTGCCACAGGATCTTTACCGTCCACCTGAACAACCACCACAACAGACAGATCCTTGGTTTAATATCTTATGCAAAAGATGGCACCTCAGGAGTACAGTAACCCCCTCACGACAGAGCCAAGATTGGGATTTTACCCCAAGTTTCTGGTGTGGGGCTAGAATCCACAGCTTTCTGATCTTCCTGCCTCAAAGGTGAGCGTGCAACCTGCTGAGTCATTGACACTGCTTTTAACGTGAGTTTCTGGATCTCAGTGCACCAGGCAGGTGTTAACTAAACCATCTGTGTTGGTGGGCATGTTCCAAACTTACTAAACATGTGTACACATGCCCAGCTGTGCAGCGTCTCCTTAATGGCCAGATCTATCGACCAAGATGATTCAGGGCATGGGGGGGGGGGAGGCCCTATGAGGAGAGACTGGAAGAGCTTGGGCTGTACACATTGGAGGAGTGGAGAGAGGAGAGACAGGGGAGACATGATAGGGGTCTTCAAATATGTAAAGGAATAACCAAAGGTGGAACCAAGGAGCTGTTCAGGCTAAAGAAGGGGAAACAAACCAGGGACCTGAGTGGAAGCTGGAGGGGAAATTACAGGGGGAACGTAGGAGAGGGTGGTGGAACAATGGAATGTGCTGCCTGGGAGGCTGGTGGAGGAGGCATAGTGGAGGGCTTCAAGAAGGGGTGGGACAGGCACAAAGGGAAGCTAAAGCCAAAGGAGACCCTTCAGGGGCTGGGAGGGTGGGAAAGTGAGCACCCACTAGGTGGCTGGCTACCGAGTAGACATGACAGACCATTAGGCCTATTCTGCTGGCATTTAGTATGTTAGATCAGCCTTAGTTTGGTGTTGTTCCATTGTTTAATTGGACAGTCCTGCATTCCTAGTTGCTCCCTGCAGTGGTATCCTTCTTGAGAAAGGCAGTGGGTTTTAAGCATTGTTTCTTTCTCTGTTTACCTTTATGTACCTGGCCCCACTCTCCTCCCCTCCTACTCCCTCTGCAGTTCTGACACCTGCTCTTTCATTCAAAATCCTCTACTGGTCAAGCTGCTTTCTCCTTCCACTTCCCCAAAACTTTGGAGCATCCTCCCTGTTGCTATTCACAGTGCTTCCTCTTCCAATCACTAATACCCATACTCCGTGACTTCACTTCTTATTCATGCAGTTGCTGCTGATTCTTGGCTAATCTCACTGTTCCTCCCTTCATACTACTCCCTTCCCCTACTGTCCTGGATTATTGGTCCATGTCTCTCTCTGACCAGTCCCCCATTGTGCCTTCAATCTCCCTTCCATCCCTAAATTGGACCACACAACCCCCATCCTCCATGACCTATGCTGACCTCCGATCTCACAAAGTATATAAAACATAACTTGCCTCCTTACCTTTAAATACCTCCCTCTACCTGCTCTACCTACCTTGGTACTTCTTATGTTCCCGTTTCACTCAGCTAGCAACAATCTCTTCTCTACCCATACCTCTCATCCTTGTCACACAAATGTGGAACACAGTGTGGGGAAGAGAAGCAAAATATGGGATGCATTATCTATCTTAGTGAGAAGCTCAGAACACTTTGTGAAAATGGGCTTCATGTTCATGACGTCTGTTGCTGACTGAGAAAGAATGAATATGATGTTTTTCTTAAAAAATTCAGCATACAGTTTGGGACAGCACCTACTACAAGAGGGACAGCAGGACTTGGATGGATAAAATGAAGAACATCTCTTCTAGTGTGAGGCAGTTGAGAGGTCTGGCTCCATCTAAACCCCTAACCTTTCCTACTGCCGGAGGCCAAGTTGCATTATGCTATGCCCTTGTGCTTTAGAACTGCCCAGCATTTGAACATTTCTCAACCAAATCCCTTCCTCACTTCATATTCCAACTGAGGACATATCTCATTACCTTTTTCTTTTAACTATTGAGCTCACCTATTCATCCACCTGTGGCAGCCCACAGTTTGCCTTGGATGAGCCAATGCCTTGAAAATCTGAATACTAGATTTATGCACCGTACAATTTATTTTTAAATTTGTACAGTTACTGGAGTCACGTGATGACTAGAGCGGGGTGAGGAGATTTCTCTTGGTGCTCCGGTTTCAAATTGGTAAATCCAGCTAATTTTATACTAAAAGGGTTTTATTTTACAAACCTTACACCCTTCAATTACTGGACATTCAATGAAAGTCATTGGAGGATTTGCTATTTTTGAATGTAATGGAGGTCAATATGAAAACTGCTCCTCCGAAACATACCCCGCCACCTACACCCAACAGAGCCGGCAGTCCTAAAAGATCTAAACAAGCTCCTCTGAAAGGAAATATGCCTAACTCTGGTTCTTCGCCTTTAACTGAAGAAAAATTTCTACTTGAAATAAATCCTCTGAAAGAAGCAATAATGACACTTTTGTATGACTCAAAAGCGATGAGCCAAAACAGAGGAATTAAGCAAGCATGCGGGAGATGCTGAGTCACAAATCTCATCGCTAGATGATTAGAAAAAAAGAACAGACCTGGAGATTCTGAACCTCAGACACAAAATCTCGAAATTAGAAACCAAACTTGAAGATTTGGAGGGCAGAAGCAGACGTAATAACGTTGTAGTTTTTGGTCTGCCGAAAAAGCGGAAGGTAAAGATGGGACTCACTTCGCTCAAGTACTTTTCGAATATTTGGCCTGAGTTTCACCTAATAGGCAAAACTACATAATAAAACCGACCATGCCATAAGACCATCTCCGAATCCTGGAGAATGTCTCAGACTTTTTATTGTAAAATTTTTAAACTATCTGGATAAACAGCACATTTTAAATAAAATAAAACTGACTGAACATGTTTCCTGGGAAGGAAGAAAGCACCACATCACCCAGGACTTGCCTCATGTGGTACGATGCCAAAGAAGAGATTTTGCTCCTCTCGTCCATAAACTCACTCTTGCTGGAATCAAGTTTAAGATGTTATACCCAACTAAGCTCTCTATTACTAAAAATGGCAATACCTTTGTGTTTGACTTCCTTGATCAGGTGAGGAAGTCCTTAGTCAATCTCTTCCCGGAGCTATTTGCAAAAGGCTGAGTCTGATCTGCATAGATCCCGGTGGTGATGATCTCTGGAAGAAATGCCCCTCCCTTAGATGGACTTTGGTTTCTGAAATCAGCTTCTTTTCTTGTTTAGATTAATACACTGTGTGTCACATGTGGTTAGCTTTGATAAGATTAACGTTTGTCTGGTAATCCTATTATGCTTTTTTTCCTTTCTTTCTTTTATGGAACTGCTTAAGCTTTGCCGATTATACCAAATGCATTTTTTGTGTGTTTACACATAGCCAACCTTAACTTTCTAGGTTAATCTTTTGCTCCCATTCTAAATTTCTATGATTGATTTTTATTTTTTTCATTCATTCTGTAAACCATTGCCATTTTTATGACACATGCACTTTTGGGTATATTTAAATAATAGTCCATGGGTTGAATAATTCATAACCAAGCACATGTCTCCAAGGCAGAGATCTGGGTGAGGTAAATCACCTCCTACTTATTATATGCTCACCACTATTATGCGACATTCAAGTACATCTGGCTTTACCGTTTATTAAAAAACATTTTTTTTTAAGATCATTCAAAGCTGTTTGGGGGCTCCTTGGGAGGGTACTATTTTGTTCATTTGTCAACCATTATAGGATTGTTTTTGTTTGGGGATTTTACTGGTTAGAGTGGTAGTTTCCTGTTAAGTAAACCAGTCCAATTCAGACTAAATCCCTTTGACTTGACTCGGAGTAGCATATTGGGTTTTGTTTTCACTCTAAATTCCACTTATTAGGATGAACTCTAAGATCTGAGATTTGACGTTAAATCTGATTTCGCAATGTGAACAAGCTGCACCTCTTCATGCTATTGAGCTATTTTTCGGCTCCTTTTACTTTTACCGAGGGAAGACAACCTTTTTTGTTGAAGTTATGATACTTGCTTTGATATCAAAGCCGTGTTTATTCTCGGTTGGGTTTATAGTCCTTGTTACTTCTGGATATGTGCTGTTTCATCCCCTAATTACTTATGTAAGTAGGGGATTAGAACATAGTTAATATCTTTTGATTTTAATTCTATATAACTGTTAACAGACTTCGTCATGTTTGATTACCATGGAGTATAGCTCGTAGTTGATATCTCTTATTTTAAGCAACCCTTTTGCCTTTGATATCTTGCTGAACCAACTGAGAAACTGCCGTGACAGAATATCACGGTCCTAATTTTTGGAGTAGGTCAGTCTTTGGACCAGGGGAGTTTATTTTTAGAGAGACTTTTTCTAGCTTACATGGTTATAAAATCCTTGTTATCATTTCTCTCTTAAGGTCTGTAGTTTTAGATGTATTTAGATGGGGTTTTGTTTTATAGGTGTGGGCTGGGCCAGGACATGAAGGTTGAACTTATCCTCAATTTCTGTTTACATGTATCTATGCTTATTTGTATTTCATTGGGTGAAATAATAATCTTCTGTATACAAGTCGGTGTTAAGGGATGTACAATTAAGAAGACTTACCTAACTTTTGTTAACCACTTTTTAAGACAAAAGCACCCTCAATAACTTTAATTTGATATCATTTCTCTCTTGGCTTCGGTTATTGTGTAATGGCCAACATTAAATATGCTTCGTGGAATGTAAAAGGATACATTCTAAATCTAAAAGGCTGCAAATTTTAAACCATGCTTTTTCCTTAAGTTGTAAAATATTGGGCCGGATTTTCAAATGGTGGCATAGGGCTTGCATCCAGCCCTGTGCCACGGAACTTAGGATTTGGTGGTGCACCAAATCACTTTGCTGCAACTGTGCCCGAATTTCCAATCTCGGGCACATTAGCGACAGTAACCATGATTTACGGCTGCTTGCGCCACTGGTTCGGCGCAAGCTTCATAGCTTAGCCCTTAGGGAGTGTCACAGCCTAGAACAAATAACTGTGCTCTAAGGTCCTGCATCCATTGTGGAACACTGAAGATCACACTTCTCGACCAGTATGTACCGCAAGCTCTGTGCGCCCTATGTTCGGCGCACCGGGGGCTTACGGCTTCTTTATGTGTCGAAAATCCAGTCCCTTATTTCTCCAAGAAACACATCCTATCTCCTCAGAAATTCGTTTCCTGAAAAAACTGGATTATGACAAAGTTTTGGGGGCTGGCAACACCACCTCCAAAAAGGGGGTAGTCCTTTTGTTCAGTAAATCAGTTAATTTTTTACAGTCTCAAATTAATGCTGACCAGGATGGTAGATATATACTAGTGGTGGGTTTACTCAATAACACAAAATTATTCTTGGTTCTATTTATGGACCTAATGCTGAAACTGCAGCCTGTCTGATGTGGCTTACATCTTTATTATCTCAATTTTCTTCATATCACATGAACTTAGGTAGTGATTGGAACTTGCAGCCAGATCCACTTTGGGATATATCTACCAATGCTGGGGTAAGGTTTAATGTAGATAACAAGGCACTAAAGGAATTTTTAGATCTCTTCAATCTAGTTGATCCCTGGAGATTATTAAACTCCAATTCCAAAAAATATTCTTTTTTTTCACCTGTGCACAATTCTTATTTAAGAATTGATTATTTTTTAATTAGCAAGCCTTTAATATCTGGTCTAATTGACTCTCAAATTTCTGCAACAACCTTATTGGATCATTCACTAGTATGGCTGCTTCATGCTTTAGATTCATTTACCAACCAATCTATTTGGCGCCTTAACAATCAGCTTCTAAAAGATGAGTTTAACATTACTCACATTAATCAACTAATTCTTAATTTTATGGAGTCCAACCTCTCATCAACATCAAAATCAGATATTGCGAGGTCTGCTTTTAAGCGCTACATAGAAGGTGAATTTATCAGGTTGTTTGTAAAACGGAAAAAATAAAATCAGGCCAGAATAGAATCCTTGTTAAATAAAACAGAATTATTAAAGAATCAAAATGCCACTTCTCATTCGGTATAAACACTCCTACAATTAAAGAAATACAAAGATGAATACTTTGCTCTAACTAAAGAAAAAGCTGAATTTATTATACCACAAACTGAAGCAAAATATATTGATTTACGTGAAAAATCAAGTAAGCTATTAGTCAATAAACTTAAAAATTTGGAGGTCTCCAAAAATATTGTTTCTATCATTTCAGAAAAGGATAACTCAATAAAGACTAAACAAAAAGAAATCCTAGCAGAATTTGTAGGTTTTTATGCACGTTTATATGGCCCTATTCCTAACTTTCCAACCCAGTCTGACTTTGAGTTATACTTAAAGAACTTTAATTGCCCTCAACATAATCCATCTTTAGCTAAATATCTAACTAAACCTATTCACAAACAAGAAATATCTGATTTGATTAACTGATATTAAGGACTGAATCCAGCACACCTAGAAATATAACTTGTTTCATCAAAAATTCAACAGTGATAATGGTTCTCTGTAACAAATTGAATAAAAACAAATGACACAAAGCTATGAAGCATTACTAACAGTCCCAGGCAAGTATTCTGTTTCCAAAAATAATTTTATAATGGTCTGTTTTGTTGGTGGTTCAATGGAGCACTACAACCTGGTTATCCATCATAAATCCATGGAACTCTGGCAGCAGATATGTAGAAGACTATTTCATTAGGACTTTGAACCCAACCACTTTTGTAAATTATTGTTGGTAATTAATGCCAACCATAAAGTAATGTGTAAGTTATCAAAAACAAGCATAATGAGAAAACAAGAGAGTTCCCAAGCTAATCCTTCACCTTCCTGAATAAGACAATTAGCTCATTAAAGTTTTTCCTCCTTGGTAGAAAGTCAAAAACCGGTATTCTTGATTTTGCTCTTTGCAGCTTATGTAAAATTCTTTCCCATCACCTCCCCCATTCTATTTGCCATTCCTATGCCTCAAAGGTTAGGATCTCACACAGAGACACCCCACTGATGGAAGCAGGAGTCAGAGCCCTGCTAGTGCTGTAAAGGGGGGGGTTTAGATCAGGTACTACAATAAATCTTTTCTCCTGTATATTTATGTTCCTTTTTGTCATTTTAGGGAGTTGGGGAGTGTTAAAGTATGTATGTGTGTGTGTGCGTAAAAAAGATTCTTCCCAACACAAACACATAGTGAAAAGTTTTTCTGTGTCATCTCTGGTCTGTCTCCCCAGCATGTTTGATTTCTGGCAAAAACATAAAAAAAAACATGTTCTTTCATTCCTGAAATAAAATATGGGATTTTTAAGGTTCTAAAGGTTACTGCTCTCATCCTTCGCCCACCATGGGAAAATTAAATATCTTGGTACGGAGCTGTGCTGTTTACCATCAGAAACATATGAAAGCAACGGTCGTAATACATCCACAGTAAAATTTAGCATGTACATTAAACAGGTGACCTTAATGGAAAATATTTCATTTTTGCTTCACCCAGGCCCCCTACAGCCCCACTCCTTCAGGCTTCCACGCTCGTCCCCTCTGCCTGTCAGACTCAACCCCACTGCTGTCACTTGCCTCCAGTCTCCCTCAGATCCTCTGACACCCCTCATGTTCTGGCTTATTCCTGTTGGGGGCCCCCTGCTGCCACCAGGGAAGAGGCTTCCCTAACATCGGGGGTAATGATTGGGGGTAAGGATGATGCAGTGGGCAGTCAGTGGTGTGGGGGGGAACTCACATAGGGCTGTCATCCAGTACTCCATTATGGCCCATTTTCACATTTTCTCCTTTCCCTCTGCTCCCCCACATGATGGTTGCATGTTGTGACATCCTGGAAAGGGCACACAGCAACATGTGGTTACCCATGCTGCCAAGTGCACCTCCTCCAGCCTACCACCAGGAGCCACTCGAGGAGTGATGCAGGCCATACCTTCCCTCCCAGGGAGGAGAGTATCTGAGTAGACACTCCTAACCCTCCCTGCTGGTCTGTGCTCCAGTCATCATGGATGTGGGGCATGAACCTGGGTCACCAGTGTGCTGAGCGGGCACATCACCGCTCGGCATCATGGAGCTGGTCAGAGAAGATTTTTTAAAACTGTGTGTGATGACCATCTTTACTGACATGAGTACTTAATTACATAACTAGTTGTGGGGAAGGCTAGCAGGATGCTGGGGTGTATAGGGAGGGGTATCACCTGCAGAAAGAGGAAGGTAGTGTTACCCCCGTATAGACTGATGGTAAGGCCTAACTTCAAGTACCATGTCCAGTTCTGGAGGCACCACCTCTGGAAGGACATTGATAGAGTGGAGGCAGTACAAAGGAGGGCTACTAAAATGATGCAGGGCCTACATCAAAAGCCCTCTGAGGAAAGACTCAAGGAACTAAATATGTACTCTCTAGAGGAAAGGAGGGATATGATAGAAATGTTCAAATACCTCACAGGTATTAGTAAGGTACAGGAAGGTAGCATTTTTAACAGAAAAAGATGCTCAAGGAAAAGGGGTCAGGCTACGGAGCTGAAGGAGAGGCTCAGAGGAGATGTGAGGAAATACTTCTTCACAGAGAGGGTGGTGGATGCCTGAAACAGCCTCCCAGCAGAGGTGGTGGATGTTAAAATGGTAACAGGATTCAAGTATGCATGGGATAGACACAAGGGGACCTTAGAAGTAAGGCAAGGGGAGCAGAAGACTGGAGATCAAGTAGGGTCTGCAGTAGCACAGGAGACAGGGAATATAGGGCAGATTAGGTGGGCCAAGAGGTTCTTATCTGCTGACAACTTCTATGTTTCTAGTTATAACATCCGTTTTAAAATATTTGAGAAAACTAAAAAAAAAAATTCTGGATGGCTGCAGATTTAGGTACGTGGACCCTTTACCCCTGCCACTGGTCCACTGGGTACAATCCATTTAGATTAATATCTTACTCCGGTTTCTATATTTGTTTCAAAATATCCCCATATTCCCGCTGACAAAAGATATCCAAAAGTGGGATAAAACTGTAGCACGTTTTCTCTGACAGGGTGACAGACCTAGAGTGGTGTATAGAAAGTTACACTTATCCAAGGGTAGCAAAGAATAATAATAATAAAAATAAAATACAAAGGGGGGGTGGCCTACCGAACCTCACTCTGTATGCCACTGCTGCCCTTCCCCATTATACCTGTCATTGGTTTCTTTCCCCTAAGAAGGTCCCCCAGTGGGTACAGATTAAAAGAGGCATGGCAACAGTCCCGCTTGATGCTTTGGCCCTATTCCAGCCCTCACAGCTTGACCCCCCCTCAGGAGATATTGTATTTCACCGTGAATATAAGGCAGGCTTGAAAGTTCAATATGGAGTTGCCCATAAATAGGATGGGGGTCAAGTGGCTGGAGATTCCAGCTCTAGTCCCCCAATTTCTCCCAGCCAAATGGGATCACAGGTTTCATTCCTGGATTCGATTTGGACTGGTATACACCTATCAATTATATAGAAATGGTGTATTTCTGTCCTCTGACCAACTGAAATCGGACTAACCACTGCCAGACAGGATTAGTATAGATACCTTCAGACCTGACACTATCATGAGCAGACTTTGGGGCTTCAGGTGGATCCGAGTTTGCTCCCACCAATTTTTTCTTTTTTAATACACATACCAACCTCTACTGATGAGGCCCATTTTGTCTCTAGGTGCTATCAAGCTCTCTTGAACACATCAACGAACCTGATGCAGGCCTTACAAACTAAGTGAGAGTCAAGAGATTCAGGTGACCTTTACCCCTGAACAATGGTCGAAGATATGGCTTGGACAACATAAGGTAACCTGTTCCTACATCTGGAGAGAATTTTGCTGGAAGATAGCTAGCAGATATTTCCGAACTCCCCAAATCACAGCTAACTTTTCCACCTCACACTTCCCCAGTTGCTAGAGACAGTGTGGATGCCCTCTGGCCATGCATACACACATCTTCTGGTCCTACCCTGCTCTCACTGCTTTTTGGGACACAGTGAGTAAGGTGCTGCAGTATTTGATATCTGATTTAGATCCATTAATGCCAGAGAAGGCACTTCTGCTGCACTTCCCGACACAGTTAAAACAAAAACATCTCATATATCTAACTGGCATTCTCCTAGCAGCAGCTAAAAAAGCCATTATTAAATTGTGGTTGCAGCAAGCCCTACCTCAGGCTTTCACCTGGGAGGATATTACTTACCATATCTATCGGATGTAATGTATGATGGCACAACTACAAAAAGTCCTCCTGGTGCTGGAGAATAGGTGGACAGCGTGGCTCTTATATGTGTCAAACCATGGAAAGAATATTATTCCCTAGATGAAGGTATCCTCACACTGGAGGGGGAAGGGATTCTGTTAAAATGCCTTTTGGGCAGTCCCTCAGAGTACTATAGGATGTGGCAAGATAGCATCATTATTCACCCTTTGGAATGAAATTACATAGGTTGAATGCAGGCTACTCTCTTCTGTTTTCATTACATGACATGTAACAGGCTATAGACAAACCTTTTAAATGATGTACCCATGCAGTCCCCTTGGGTTACTAGAATCCAATCAGGTTAGCATTAGGAAGGTAGAGAGCTCATTAGGAGCTCTGAGTAGATGACATCACTGCTTGCTCAGCTAGCTTGAGTGAGGAATGGATTATGTCATTTGGAATTCTCGCAGCAGCATAAGCCACTTTGGAATCAGCTGCTCTGGGGAGTTTTAGAATGTTCAGATGGTACAGTAGTGAGTCTGTAGTTGGAGCTCAGTAGTTATAATAATAATAATAAGTTTATTTGTATAGCGCCTTTCAGCATACCAAGGCGCTGAACATATTAAAACCACAGCATCAGATATAGATCAATAATACATATAAATAAAATCATATCATATTAACATCAAATATTAAAATCAATTAATAAATACAAATAAAATTTCAGCAGAATAAATTTACTTAAGCATCCAAGAAGGCCATTTGCCACAAATAGGTTTTCAAGTTCTTCTTGAATTCCTCCACGGAGGTGCACTTCTGTGGAATAGAGAGGAGCTCTGTAATGGGGTTCCTGCCGATCAGCCCAGTGGGTGACTGGGTGAAGGACCTTGGCCGTATTTCTCCCCCTAGTTTGGGGAACAGCATCAGTGTCAACTAAAGTGGTGGAGACCATTTGCCTGAATAGATCATGCTTCAGTGGTGCCAAGGGGCAATTCCCTGAAGATCCCAATGTGTTTCAGCTGTCGAAAGAAAAGGTGTGCAGTTTGAACCATGTGACAAAGCTACCTGGAAGGAGAGAGGTTTTTCCTTCAAGTTTTCCATGTCTGTAAAAGAAAGCAACCAAGCTGTAAGTACAGATTCATGGGACTGTGTTCTTGGGGGTTGGTCTGAGGTGTATGTACCCACAGATAAGGCTAGAGTGCACCTGTCAGGACCCCTGTTTCACCACAACAATGTGCTGAATGTCTTCAGTTTAAAGTGTTGGAGTCCTTTAGCATTTCGTGGGAAATGAAGGACCCAGTTTGGTGCAACCCAGAAGGAAGGGCAGAGACTGAGCATGGGGTAGGGTTGGGCATAACCCCAGTTTGATTACCTGGTCAGAGCTAACTGATTCACATATGGGCACCAGGTTACTCGGGGGATGTAACAGATGTCATTGCTCCAGTGAAAGGTCTTTTAAAGTGTGTGGCAACTCCCTCAAGAAATTACACTTTGTTGGAAGTAGGAAATGTGTGTTTTAAAGTGTGTGACAACTCCCGCAAGAATTACACTTTAATGGAAGTAAATGTCCAAGGTGCCTAGAGTATAGGAATGGACAGTTTGAACTATGTGGAAGAGAATGTTTGTGGAAACTTGCCCTAACAGTGTTGTTCTGGAAGAAAAGAGTTCTGTTTTTTTCTGTGACTATACAATACCAAATCTGAGGGACAGCCCTGTTTCTGAATCGTTTTACCAGCATGTTGTCAGAATAAAGTAATACTTCACAATCCCAATTCCTGTTTGGCCATTAGAGCGCTGCTTCCCAAGTGAAATGTTATTGGGGCCCCTGTGGTGATAGTCTTTTTATTTTATTTATTTTTTTTATTTTATTTAAACAGCAGTTTGGAAAACCTTTGAGCCATAGGCTCATTTACAAAGGTACCTTGTCACAGTAAGACAAACGAAAATACACAGTATAACAGTACAACACATAAGTATAACAGTAACTTAAGACATAGATACAAACAAGCAGGTACAGGTAGGATTGATGCAAACAATACCAGAGTTATGTTGTCCTTAGCAGCTTAGTAATAAGCTTTGTCATAAGTATTGAGTACGGCTTTGACTAGTGGCAATTACAGCATCGGGTGTTAATAAGGTGGATACGTAATGAAGTTTTGAAGCATGATATAGTTGGAGCTTCGGAGATGGAGGGGGGCAGTGTGTTGAACCAGGAGGGGGCCCTAAAGCTGAAGGCTCTTTGGCCGTGAGAGGTCCTAGCTCTAGGGATAACAAGAGAGGTTTTCCCAGAGGTCCGAGTATGAACTAGTGGGACAGAGCGGTATGGTGGTGGTCAATCCTGGTGGGGATAGCCCAAGGAGGGTCTTTTTTGTAAGGGTACAGGTCAGATATTTGAGGCGCTCGTCGAGATCAAGTACCAAGCTTTAGCGTACAGTGAACAGGTGTGTGTCAGCCTAGGTGCTCCAGTAATTAACCTGCAGGCCTTATTCAGAGTAGTGCAATTTTATGGAGTGCGGTCTGATCAGCAGCACCATACACCGGCAGTCCATAGTCCACTAGGGACAGGATAGAGGAGGTGATCTGCAGTCAAGAGCCTCCGGGGAGGCAGTGTTTATACGGTGTAAGATGCCCAATCGGATATTAGTGGCAGTGGCTAGGGCAGCGATGTGTCCATGGAAGGAGAGGAGAGGTCAAAATGGATCCCTAGGTATTTATAGGAGCAAACTTGTCGAGTGGAAAGAGGACCCAGAGTGAATGAGGAGTTTGAAGTTGCAGGACTTGTTTTGGGGATGAGTGAAGAACATGGTTTTTGGTTTTTTAAGATTATCACCAATCTATGTTCCTTGAACCAGCCCTCGGCTTCAGTGAAGGACTTCTGCAGCGAGTCCTGGAGGGCAATAGGGTTACGACTTGAGGCAAAGATGACTGCATCATCAGTGTACAATAGAATGTTCCCCGAGCAAGAGCGTGGAAGGGTGTTAAGGTAAAGGGAGAATAGTAAGGGGCCCAGAATGGGGTCTTAGATCTGGAATACGCCTAGCACCTCTCCCCAGAATCCAGAATAAATACAAATGTTATTTTGTACCCTAAACCCCTGACCCCTTTAGACTGCCAAGCCGGCAATCACCTCAACGCCAGGGGTGATGCCTTTTTGTTTATGCCATCTGGTGGCCTGTTTGCCCTGTTTGTGGAACAAGTTGGGGGTTCCGGTTGCCAGACGCTGCTGGTGGCTGGGGCATGGGCTTACATTGCGATCAGACATGACTTCAGTAAATTCCTGTAATGCAACACTACTCTGTAATGGCATAATGGATGTACCTTGAGAAAATCAATAAAATTACAAGTTATAAAAAAAATACATACTGAGGATGAATCTAAGGATGTCAGAAATATATTTTTTGCTAAAAAGCTACAGGATAATGATATTTTTTGCTGACTAATAAATACTGCTGCTTTAAATCATAGTTGTTAAACACAATTAAACTAACTCAAAAAGTCAGGCATACATATAATTATGCCCAACAAAGTACACATTATATATATGCAAACTCGAGAGGGCTGGACAGTGGACTTAATTAAGTGTTTTTTTCTCTTTTAGATATTTCCTGAAAAAAACCTAAGGTTGACACGTAGATTTTTAACTTTATTTTCAGTGTACATTTAATATAACCATTTTGTAACCTATGGATCATCAAAATAATAGTACTGAAAACGATTGAAAAAAATCCTTGTAATACATAGCACAGAACACTCCACTCCCAATAATACTACACTTCACTACCGATAATACTATTGTTCCAACAAACGATAGTATTATCATTGCAGCGCCACAGCGCAAGCACACCCTGCAACCTCGCACCCACCACGAGCCACCTTCTTCACCACTCAGCTGGAATAATTTAAAAAATTGATCCACAGGAAACGAGCACACGCAACTATTCGTCGATATAGTCTCTCACTAAAAACACAACAATGGCTCTATCAAAGCCACAAACGCTTACTGAAACCACACTACAATTTATCTGTGACCAGGAAAATCAAAACACGTTAAAAAAAACAGCCTTCGATTTAAAACTTCTGAACAACTACCTGACGAACATAGGTGAGTCACGGTCTCTAGAAAGCATTAAAACAGAACAACTAGACAGTATCTTAGCCGACTTCGTATTTCAATTAAAAAAGCAGGATGGCACAGAGTACGAACCGAGCACAATCAGAGGAATACTAGGCAGCATAGATCGACATTTAATAAAACATAATTACCCAGACTCAATCTTCCAAAGCGCCACAGTCACTTTTAAACAGACCCACAGCACACTCGTAGCCAAACAAAAGTACCTGAAGAAACTTGGCATGGGGAATTGACCAAAGCAAGCCCAGACACTAACAGAAACAGAAATTAACCAGTTGTACAGCATGGGCACCCTCGCTCTCAACACACCCACAGCTCTCCTACATCTTCTGTTTTTTAACATAGGCCTACACTTTGCACTCCGAACAAACGAACAGTATCAACTGTGCTGGGGTGACATTGTCCCAGGCAGAGACACAGAGGGCAAAGAATATTTACAATATCATGAGCGAGCCACCAAAACAAGAACAGGAGCAAATATCCGAGACATCAGACCAGTGGCACCCAGTCTCTACCAAAACACACAGTGCCCAGAACGAGATGTTGTAGCTGCTTACCATACATATGTTACCAAGAGACCCCCAGCAATGAACAAACCAGAAGCCCCCTTTTACCTCGCTCCAAATCTAAAGCTCAAACCCTCAAGCCACTGGTACAGGGCAATGACAATAGGCGAAAACAAGATCTGAGGTATAATGAAGCTTCTACAGCAAACAGCAGGTCTTCCCCCAGGAAAAAGAATTACAAATCATTCTACAAGAAAAACTGCGATACAGACACTCATTGATTCCAACATACCACCAACTGATGTCGCTCAGCTCCCTTGGCATAAAAATATTCAAAGTATAAATAATTACACTACCTTGTCCGAAACAAAGCAAAAGAAAATTTGTTCAATCCTGTCATTTGAGTAGCCTTCCACCTCCCGAGCCCAGCAACAAGCCACATCTCCAAAATCCACCTCAGAACCGACTACCGCTGCACAGACAGTCACACAGGAAATGACAGCAGCTCACATTCCCACCAATAAAAGTGCCCAATTTTCTCGAACGTCCGGCAACATATTCGGCTCCCACTGCAACTTTTTTGGCAACGTTGCGATCAATATTCAGAAGTCTCCTCAGCCCAAAAAGAGAAGATATGTGATGTACTCAGACTCGGAGTCTGAGTAAAAACCACAAACTTTACTCCGTTGAGTTACTTGTTCCTCTGCCACAATCAATAGCTATTTATTTAAAAAAAAAATGTAAACGTTATATGTTCCACATTTTACTATGAACTTTTAGCTGTTACTCTTATCAACTGTTACTGTTACGAACTCTTCCTGATGACATCTTCAAGCAACTTCCTGATGCAGCGTTCAAGTCATCACTCAGCCTACAGCTTACAGGTAAGAACTTGCCACCTTCCTGCATCCATATATTACAAAAAATTAAAAATATGTTACAGTGAATTACTCGTCTCAAATTTCATCTCGAGGTTCTGGGGACATAGAAACCTCTCGAGCTTCGCTCTCGAGGTTATCTATCTCCCCAGAACCTCTCGATGAAATTACAGCTTTGTAATTCCCTGTAACCTATCTATTATTCTATTTGTTTAGATAGGTCAGTGACAGTATTAGGTAATACAGGAGACAACATCATTCATCACATCAACATAGGCAGATCACTCAAGTTTGGAGACTGAATCAGCCCAGGCAGGCATAGTCCCTGGTGTAGGTAAATACAATGCACCCACTGAATCACACACAAATACCTGCACACATGTACGCACACACACACACACACACGCGCAAACACATATGCACATAGCTTACGAGGCTTTATCTCTCCAAGTGTAGATCTGTTAAAGTTCCAGTTACTCCATGCAGCCATGGATCACCACAATCTTGCAATATGGCGCTGAACTAAATATTTCTGTACAAAATGTTTTCATCTGCATTAGTTTTTAAAGAGGCAGTGTACTGCCGGAAATTAATATTAACTTTCAGTAGTGGTGAACTATTGCTTCTTATATCTGAAGCATTTTTTTCTTTTCCTTTTTGCTGATTAGATTTTTTCCCTGACAAGACTTGGTGTGATGTGTAGATCAGTACTGCACCTGGAGGCTGACACAGCTAGTTCTAGTTCTGCTCATACACCATCAGCCCCATATAACCTGATCGTTTGTGACATCACAACTGTCCAAGAACAGACAATCACCTGCTGCATAATCGGGCACTTGTGATGTCACAATGACTGAGCTCACAGTACTGATGAGGTATTCAGAGGAACAGAACTAGATATGTCAGTCTCCAGATAAGGTACTGCTCTTAGTACCTCACCTACTACCATCAGAAAGTACACCTTCAAATGAGCAAATGGAAAAAGAAAAATACTCAAGAAATAAAAAGTAACAGCTGACTGCTATTTTTGATGCTACTAGCTCGTTAAGAAGTATCGATAACCTTCTATGGAGGTATCACTACAAGATACCGAAACTCACAATGTCAACATCCACCAGCCTGAAACCAATATCCCGACACACGGAATCCCTACTGTCGAAAATTGCCCACAGCAGAGTTGAGAATCAAATATAAGGGGGTGCAGGGGGCAAAGCCCCCTGAAACATGGTAATAACCTCTGCCGTGGGCAATTCTCGACAATCAGAATTCCATGTGTCGGGATGTAGGTTTCGGGCTGGTAGATGTCAACATTGCGGGTTTCGATTTTCAACAGTATAAACGTCCAATACACTCACAGACAACTGACATGCATGCACGTTATCCTGTTGTCTCCCCCACTTTCCTGAGCATTAAATATGGTATATTGATTGACACTAGCTTCTCCAAAGCTAGAAAGATGTTAATTATGCCAAAAGTTGTTTCAGGACCTGCACAAAAAGTCAGTTATAGCTCATGCCTTTTTTAAATGTGTGACAGTAAAAGTTGGGCATTGATTGCTATTAAACTCACAATATTCTATTTTATTTTTTTTACTCCTCTCCTGCCCCTCCGACCGGCCACTCCTTCGGGCTGCCAGTGGTCACCCCCTGCCCACCATGTCATCCCCTCCTTCACCACTGTTGCTGTCCCCCCCCTCTTGTGTCATGCCCCAGTCAATCTGACGTATCCCTTTGCCGGGGGGGGGCCCTCCTGGGGCCGAGAGGGGAGATGGGTTCCGGTACTATATCGGGGGCATGACAGGGGATCGGCCTGGAAGGCTGGCTGCCAGGGCTGCGTGGTGGGAGTGGAACCAGACGACTGACATATGGTCAGCTGAGCAGGCAATTTTTTTCTGTTTTCACCCTGACCCTCTCCCTCCCATGTAGTGGGTGCATGCTTGCAGCATCCTGGGAAGGAGATGCACGGTGGTGCATGGTCACCCACGCCACAAGTGCGCTTTTATGGGAGAGTCACCAGGAGCTGCCAGAGTGGCAGTGTGGGTTGCACCCTCCCTCCCAGGCATGACAGCATCTGAGCAATCGCCCGTAACTCTCCCCACCAGTCTCTGCTGCTGTTGTCCCAGGTGGAGGTGAACCTGGGTTGCCAGCATGCCGAGCGATCTCCCATTGCTCGGGGCCATGGAGCCGGCTCAACAATATTTAATGTATTACTTTAGTGTTGATTACCCCTCTAATGCTGCACCAACTGAACAAAAATTCTTCACCATTGCTTGCTGGCCATTCTCAATTTTTATTGTACCTATACAGCAGAGCTATGCCAAAGACTTTAAGGGCCCCCACGCAAAATATTTTGTGGGGCCCTATCTGTCCTGCTGCGCCTCTGCAGGTGTCTGTGTTGTCCCCCTTGCAGGATTAAGGAACTGAGCAGTGTAATTTGTCTCTGCTCCCCCTGGTGACACGAAAACCAAGATTATATGTTTTGAGTAGTGGGCCCTATTGCTTCTTTGTTCTGTACACCCACTCCACTCCTTGAAACTGGAGTTGTACTCCGCAGCACAGACCCCACAGCTGCCACTGCTGACACACCCAGTTTCAAAGGGTAAGCAACATAGAAACAATGTACAAACAGAAAGCTACAAGTTTGTCTCTGACAATAAAAGATTTTAATGCTGATCTCTATGGCAGTGGGTTCCCAGATAGTGTAAGCCCTTCTGCAACTGCCTCTCTTGCACCCCCCTGGTCACAGCCTTGCTGTAAAGGATAAACACATGCCATGTATTTGATTCGATGCCATAAATAAAACGTTTACAATGTCGTAAGAATAGTTTTTGCTGGAGTAAGTGATACAGTGATCGAAGCAGTTAGCTGTGCCCTTACACAGAGAGAGGGAGTACTCTCTAGCTCTCAAACGTGCCTTGGCTTATCTGGTACAAGGCGGCTAGGAGCACTGATAACCACATTCCTTTTCTATATGTGCACTGAAGCAGGTCACTTTTTGATAAGGCTGCATGCCTCCCTTGGGTACAGTAATGTTGCTCTTTGTCTGCAGTAATGAATTCTGAAAGTCTGGCCCAGTTTTCGACAAATTCCACGAACAGATTCTTCTAGCCCGCTTACTTACTGCTTTACACCTTGGCACGAACTCTGAAGTGGGGTTACATTTTAGCAGCCAGCCCAAATATAGAAAAGATTTTGAAGGCCCTTAACAAACTCCCTTAGTCTTTGGATCTAGTACAGAAAGAAAGAAGACTGGATAAATATAGCCGGCCATAAATCCATCAATCTTTTGTTTTTGGTTCTTTATAATATTTTTATCCAGGATAACCATGCTGAGATACAACAGCCGCATGTTCAGTGAGGTTTCACTTCTGTGACCTGTATTTACAACTGGCTGGACTGAAGCACTGGGAAGTGATGTCACTTGCCCAAGGTTACATGAAGCTCTGGTTGGATTTGAACCTGGATCTCTTGGTTCACTGTTCTGCACTCTGTTAGGTTACACTCACATGTTAAATTGGGCAGGAGCCCACAGGGACTCAGTTCTACCACCTCTTAAAAAAACTGTATGACAGTTCCACCACCTAGAAATCTAAATATAGGAGCTCCCTCACCTAAACATTTCCAATTTAACCACTGGACTTACACTGCCTTCAACCTTTACCTTAACACTAGCTTAGTATATATGGATTTGAAGAGAATACTGTACCATACTAACCTCCCCCAGCAAAAAAAAAAAAAAAGAAACAAAACTTTGAGTTATTTCATGGGTCTTAGGATCCATGGATTTAAAAATGAATCATTATTTGAGCACAACACCCTTTCAAGGCAACTCCAGTAAGGAGAATAGGAACAGACAGGAACTCCATTGCTGAGGTTGCCTTGACATGGTGCTGTGTCACCAATGATTCATTTTGAATCCATGGGATCAAAAGAACCCTGAAATGACCGGTGGTTACAGTAATAAGTAGCTGATCTTTATTGCTTTATACAGATAGACAGGGACAGCCAACCCTCTTCTGGTTCTAACACAAATCCCTACTAAATAGAACCTGGAAAGCTTCTGAAAAGGCCTTGACTTCAAACAAAATCGTGATCACAGTAATTTGCATAAATGTGCATTAAACGTATATGGTAATTTTATATTAGTTGCTCATTTGCTTTTTCAACCCACTCAGATGGATTCTTCTTTTTCCCCATGTAGCTTTTTGCCCCTGAACTGGAGATCTTTACTCTTCTGTTCCAGGTCTCGGAAGCCCTCCCAGCCTTGACTTCCACTCATCCCACTGCTATGGTCAGTGGGGAGCCATGTGACGTGAGGCCTGAGAGAGTGCCAGAAATCGTCATACAGAAGGCTCACTGGAAATACGGTATTCCATTTTTTCCCATCCACCACTCCTGCGGTACCAGGCGGTGCCCTGACAGGGTTCAGACACTGACAGTGTCCTGTGGAGACAAGCTCCCTGGCCCACTGGAGGCATTGCTGTGGTGGTAGGACCTGGTGCCACCCCCCCCCACTAGAGTGCTGACTCAGGCTCCCCCGCCACCCAGTCAGCTTCTGAGGTTACTCGTAAGCTACAGTCACCAACATGGGAGTGCCAGGTGCTATCCACGGGCCACTTGGTGGCCCTTCCTCAAACTGTTTTTAAGAGGAAGATCCTTTCTGGTTGAAATTTCAGACCAGAAAGGTAGGTTCTTGGGAGTTCTTTCATTTTTTTTTTTTTAGAGCCAATTCTTCCCAGTCCTATTTAAGGAGCCGGGTTTTCTGACGCACCAGTGTGCTGTGGACATATTATGGGGAACTTCAAGCTTCAGTATATGAAAAGGAAACCATTCAGATTTATTAATGCACAAGCCCTGTAGGTGTGAGGGTGTTAATATGCATTACATTTACTGTCATGTTTCTATAGATCTCTGGTCACTGTTGGGTAATTAGTTTACTAGTGCTTTCCAGAAAGAATAATTTCCATTTCTCACTGCAGCAAGTGGCGTAACTGTGTATTACCTCTTTAATACAATACATCTGTAATATGCGGATATTTAAAATAATGCCATCAAAAAGCATCTAAAAAATTCCGTAATACAACAGTAGAAATCCCGTAATACTGTCATTTAACTTCCATAATACTATAGTTCAGAGCCAATAATACTGTCAATCCGAGCTCTGAACAGTAGTACTACAACAGCAACACAGCACCACGAGCCGATGACTTCCTCGTGCTCACTGGGAGCTGGCTTTTACTGTAACTGTCACGTACAGTAAAAACCAACTCACCGCTGACCACCACTAATGATAACAGAGAATAACAGCTGCGATAAGGAGGGTCAGGGCAAGAACTGTCCTGCCATGTGCAGCCCCTCTCAGCCTTTCAGTTGTGGTGGTACTGGCAGTCAATGTAGTAAACCAGCTCACGGAGACAGGTGTGGCAACCATATTGTGACACCATTACAGCGAACACGTCGATGCCGACAACATCGTCAGTTCGCTGTAATGGTCTGCCTGAGATCCCGGCACTCTGTCTCTCGGTCCTGCACCCCCTTCCCGAATCAGCTCTGACTCAGAGTTGGAATCCATTAGATCAGTGGGTTGGGGGGGGGCAATGGAAAAATGACCGAGGTCGCTTGCCGGAATTATGTCGACCACAACTTGCGGTCAACATAATTCTGTCGCTGTGATGTTGGTTGACAACATAGTTGTTGAACTGGCATCGTAGAGTCATGGAGACATAGGGAGACTGGCATTTTTATGTCTCTCTCTGCCTTTCAGCTGACTTCTTGAATCACTGTAGGTGCCTCCTAACAGGTAGATCCATGACATAGGAAGCGGGCCTTCAGTCACATTGCATGCAGTTGGATGAGGCTTTTAGCAGGGTAAACTGGCAAGCTCTGGTAGAAATAACCCCCACAGAAGCCCTCTCCTTATCTGGGGTGCTGTGAAGGTGCAGGGAAAGGATGAGCTTCCTCTATGGAGCCCCTCTGGACCTTTGTACAGTGGCAGAGCTAGCCATGAAACGGCAGCTCACAGAGCCAGGGTGACTGACTTTTTAAAACGTATCTCTGCCTTTCATCTAAATAGTGCAGCCCCTCAATGCAGCTGACTACTCAAAAGTCCTTGGATCCATGATATTAGAAAAAATAACAGACAGAGAACTGTGATTACTCGGCTATAACACCATCTCGAGGTTCTGGGGACATTCTGGAACCTCTCAAACTTCACCTTCAGGGTCCACATGTCCCCACAACCTCTCGATGGTATTATAGCCTCATAATACATAGAGCCTTATCTATTATTCTGTTCTTAGTCTGAGTCTACTGTCCTTATCAAAGTTTATGTATTTCCTTTATTTTAATCTGAGTTTACTGCCCTTATCAACTTTGCATATTTCCTTTATACAGAAGGTTATTCTTTTGCATTCTGTATTTAATTCCCTTTACATTTACACTGACTGCCGAATCACCTTGCTCATTGTGTAGGCCTGTAAATATGAGAATAAGATTCTTGCATATTGCTAGGTTCTCTTCCGGTAAAACATACGAACATACAAAATTTGCCAGCAGATAAAGGCCTAGAGGTCTATCAAGTCTGCTCGAATGTGCAGCTAGCATCCCTTATTCTGCAGCTGCCCTCCTTCCACCCTTCCCCTTCATTAACCCTCCCCCTTGTCCTGTCCCATCCTCGTTTGAAGCAGTCCACTGTTCTACTGCATACCACTTCAGCAGGTAACGCATTCCACCCAGCCACCACCCTCTCTGTAAAAAAGTGTCTCCTCATCTCCCTCCTGAACCTTCCTCGCTCCAGTCTCATATCATGGCCCCTGGTGGCCCTCCCCTTCCTTACTTTGAACAACCCCTCTGTACCCGTCTTCTTTATTCCTTTCATGTATTTAAAGGTTTCAATCATGTCACCCCTGTCTCTCCTCTCCTCTCCTCCAGTGAGTACATATTCAACTCCTTCAACCTCCTCTCGTATGATAAGTCCCCCAGCCCCTTGATCATCTTTGTCGCTCTGTGCTGCACTCCCTCCAGTAACTTAATGTCCCTCTTCAGATACGGACGCCAGTACTACACGCAGTACTCCAGGTGTGGTCTAACTAATGACCTATACAGTGGCAGAATCACCTCCTCCTCCTCAAGGATATACCTTGCAATACAACCCAGCATTTTGTTGGCCTTTGCAGCTGCCTTCCTACATTGTGCCGAGTTGTTCATTGACCCTGTAATGAGCACCCAGATCCTTCTCCTCCTCTGTCTGGGCTAGCTGCACTCCCCTAGCTGGTAACTCCTCCTTGGGTTCTTCATCCCAAAATGCAGCACCTTGCACTTTTGGCATTAAAGCCCAGTTGCCAGGTGTCTGACCAGGTTTCAAGCTTTGCCAGATCATCCTGCAACCCCTGCCATCCCCCTAGGTCATCCACCACCGCGCCTACCTTGGTATCATCAGCAAACAGACTGATCTTGCTCTTGATGTCCCATGATATGTCTGCAATGAATATACCAAACAACACTGGGCCCAACACTGAGCCCTGTGGAACACCACTCGTCACTGCCCTTGGGTGCGAGAGCTCCCCACCCACCACCACCCTCTGTTGTCTTCCCTGCAGCCAGTTTCCTACCCATCTCACCAGCTTTGCACCCACCCCTGTGCCTACTAACTTCCTTCCCAGCCTTCCATGTGGCACTGAGTCAAATGCCTTACTGAAGTCCAGATACAGGACATCCACTGCATGGCCCCTGTCCAGTTGCCTAGTTACCCAGTCATAGAACTCGACCAGGTTGGTTTGGCAGGATCTGCCACATATGAAGCCATGCTGTCTGCTGTCCTGTAGTCTTTTGGCCTCTAGGAGAGCCACCAGCCTCTCCTTCAGGATAGTCTCCATTAGCTTACCCACGATGGATGTGAGGCTCACTGGTCTGTAGTTTCCTGGTTCATCCTTGGGGCCACTCTTGTGGAGGGGCACCACATGAGCCATCCTCCAGTCCTGAGGTACACACCCCGAATGTAGTGAGGCATTAAGTAGGTCTGCCAAAGGTCCTGCAAGGACCTCTGCCAGCTCCTTCAGTACCCTGGGGTGGATGCCATCTGGGCCTGGCGCCTTGTCCACCCTCAGTGCCTTCAAACCCTCTCGAACTCTTTCAAAAAAAAACAGTTTCAATACGTGTAATAAACTGTGTCTATTTTTATTTCTTTATTTTTACGTTTGTTTACCCAGGATAGCCTAGCTAAGATGCAACATCTTGTTTCCACGGAGTCCCGCTGTTAACCTTTCCTGCTGCTGGGCAGACTGGAGCAGTGAGAGGTTAAGTCACTTGCCCAAGGACACACAGTGAGTATTTGGCTCTGGTGGGGTTTGAATGTGCAATCTCCCACTTCCCAAGCCGATGCACTGACCATTAGACCACAATGTTTCCTACTCTAGACAGAGTGAGAATTATTTTCTTAGTTTCTGAAATGTCTTATAATGAAAACTGAACCTTTGTAAATGATGCCAAACTTCGAAGTTTGGGTGACCAAAGCCCTTTATTTCTGCACATGACAAATACAGCATGGGTAATCGCAGTGCAAGTTTCCCCATACAGCTCTTTTAATGGACCATAGTTAGGTGGACCAGCTCCAGGGGGTATGAGGTTAGGTGAGACTCCACTGTGCCCATTTAATGTTTGGATGGTTATGTGACATGGAAGACTAGGGCACCAGTTAGTGCCACTGATGACAGTTGTTTGCCATCTGGACAGGCCAGACTGGATTATCTGAGGTTATGTGAGACTCACGTGCGTCACATGGCTCTGCAAATTGCAATAATTATGCCATTTTGTGGCAGATCCCCTACTTTTTGGCTACTTGTGGGAATACATTTCCTGTAACCGTCTGTAAATGATGCAGAGGACAGACTAATACACATCTATGGGTGCCGAAGTAATGCAAGTGCTTAACAAAAGCAGAGTTGGGGCATTTTAATGAAAAGTCTAGAAATTCCAAGAGTTAGACTTTTCAGAGGAGAGAGGGAGTCTTCAGTCCCACTGCAGAAGAAACTGAATTAAGACCCCATAACTCTTTTCACATAGGTCACCAAGCCACCATCGGATAACAGCTCATAGCCAACGCTAATCTGGATCAACGTCTTGTCTCGCACTTAGTAAGACATTTACAAACAGCACATTAGTCCCCAAGTGATTACAGGGTGTGGTAGAACCAGAAAGGGCAATGTGACAGGGCAGGGGCTGGCATCCTGGCCGTGATGGTGTAACAGCCAGATTTTTGTTTTTGAACAGAGGTTTTGACTCCAGACCGGATACTATACAAACAATTTACTCTAAGTTCCCTTTATGAGGGCAAGCATGGGCCAAAATGTGTTTTGTTTTATTGTTGCTCAGCTATGGAACTCTTTACTGCCTCAATTAAGGAAGATAAAGACCCATGATGTTTTCAAATCTCAGGTTCCGGAATTATTAGGTAGCTCATATTGTAACTATAATTGAATTGATACAGTTTTGTGTAACTCCTTGGTTTATTGTTGTACAAATGTTACCATTCTTAGATTCAAGCAATCAATCAATCAATCATCTTTATTTAACCAGGTGGAGCACCATTGAGAGAACTCATTTACGAAGTAGACCTGGCAGCGACACAGCGCTGGTCAATACAAACACAATACACAGAGAGTCAAATAAAACAGAGCATAAAATAACAATGTGACACTTCATGCCTACGGTACAAGATGTAGACCGGTAGGAGATATTTACAATATATACATGAGCCCAAGATGCAGAATTCTTGGGAAGAACACATAATACAGGAGTACCTGGCAATGACGCAAATGCAGCTCCTGGGAGTACTGGGGGGAGAGCGACGGAGGCAGCAGTGAGGAAGGGATAGGAACCCTGGGGGAAGGGGAAGGAGAATGTGAATGGGGCCTTAATTATAATAGAGGGATAACTGTTAAAAGAAGGGGGGAGGAGGCTTATATATGAAAGCAGTGCTTAGCTTGGAGATTACTACCCAGGTTGCTCTTGTAAACACAATTATCCCAGCAAGCTTATTTGGTTAATAAAATCGATAACACCTAATGTATTTGTAATTTTGGCCAGGAAAGGCACACTGCACTGTGTTGGTTCATTGGGGGAGGGGAAGGGGGATCATATGAACCTGTTTTATTGACAGGGAGCGTGACCATGACACCAGGAAAATTCATCTATTCTTCTTTTATAAGTACCATAGTATCCTTCAGTTCCATTTGGACAGTGAGCAGAGATGGACAGAGGGGACCTTGGTTTACATCACATCTGCAGAATAGCACCTCAGCAGTCCAGCACTCTCCTCGTACTGGACTACAGTGTCAATTATGGGTATATTATTACAAAGTATTTGCTATGGGGCTAGAACACACAACCTTTTGATCTTCCAACCCCAGTGACAAGCCTGCTACCTACCGAGCTACTAACAATTATTCTGCTGTTGTATCTGCACCACTAACATAAACTCCCGGGAGTGTCACATCTACAGAAGTCATCTTGTAGTCTTGCTTTGACAGTTCTTGGCAGGGAGGTCTATGGAGGGGAAATGCAAACCCTCACTTTTAATTAAAATCCCAAGTTTAGCACTGCACTGGGAACAGTACATGGGCTGGGATTTATAGTAATATGCCCTGCTGGTAAATGGATAGCATTTGTAAGTTATATGAAAGCTGATGAAATTAATCTGGCATCCTGGCAAATGTTAACACTGGCGGCTACTAGCATTCAGTACCTAAAAATGTACCCTCCCTTTTTACAGGTCTGAAATGCAGCATATCGAAATACATGCCTTCACATCCAGTGAATACAATTCTTTGAACCTCTGCCCAACACTGAGTGGAAAATGTTTTCCACTGAAACAAAAAGAGGAAGCTGGTTTGAATAAAAGAATCAACGGGATTCCTGACAGCTTGTTGGAAACTATTTTTTTTAATGTGGGTTACACTGCCATGAATTCCTATCAGAAGTGCCCCCTTCCCCTTCATACACACAAGACTGGGCATTCATGGGAAATAACACTGCGTGAAGGGAAGGGTTTCCCTAGTTATGCTTTACCTAATTCTCCTAAGGGCTTTGCTTTCATCTCTTGACAATATGGCCTAAGAAAAATTAAGCTACAGGGAAGGGTGTTTCCTCCCTTCTCAATGTGCTTCTCTATTCCACATGACCTGGTTCTTTCCAAAATTCGATATGCTCACAAACTACAGTAGTCTCACCAAAGTGTGGAATGAAATCAGGAAACCCTAATGTAGCATCAGTAAGGGACAACAAAAACCTGAACACAGGTCCCTCTCTTTCAAAAAATCTAAAAACAAACCAACAGTATCTACAGTAACAAAGGTTATATTATATGATATCACTCAAGGTGTTTGTTGGAAGTTTTATGCTTCAAGACACCTAGCTACTGTACTGTAAACTGAGCTCTCACTTGCTTTGCAGGCATTCAAGATATCAGACCTAATAACAGAGCTAACTTGTAAATCCCAAAAAGACAACAGCAAGTCAGGTCATTCTAAATCACTTAACGTGAGTTCAGCCAATCGGTGCACAGAGCTACTGTATCTCTCGTACCGTGTACAGTGGTCTCTAGTACAGGAGCGTTAGGAGTGAAGCATTCCACTTCACAAACAGGGCAAGGGCAGCTTCATTTAACTTCTGAAATGTAAAAGAAATTTTCTTAAAACTTACTATAAATCAGTCTAGCAGACTCAACTGAAGTTAAAAGGGTCGCAGTGGAGTGTCTCTTTATTATAAGACACCCCTCTCTTGAGGTTTAGGCAGTCGGCACTGCTCAGCTACACGGTCCTCTCGGCCAAACCTCACACTCAGAGTCTCGTATACCATTAGAGACACTCCTCAGAGGACCTGTTAACTTACAGCATTGACCAGCTTAGAGGCTATGCCGTGAAAGTCTCTAAACTGGAAAATCAGGTTCTGTATGTCAGCAGTGTTATATGTACAAGCCCAGAGTCAAACCGCACTTCAAATAGAAACATCTTAATAGCCTTTATATTATCATTACTTTGTGGGATCTATTTATCAAGTCAGAAGGGACACTTGTAGGTTTATCTAGCGTCCACTCCGATTCGGGGCACTAGTATGTATGCTGTGCAACTTGTATTGACTACTTCCAGTCGCTTCATATGAAATCTGAACCATCCATTGCTTAACCTGACACAAAATGGCCACCCAGGTAAGAATGAGTTAAGTTTTAGGGATTACCCACCGCCCTACTAACCAGGATATACTGGGATTCCACTGGTAAGCAAGCATTTGTCTAGGCTTACTTTGAAACCTGGAAAAGCACAGAGACTAAGCATCCCCACCAATTGGACTTTATTTGGTTGCTCAAGTGCACAGTGCATCTTATATTTAGAAAAATAATAAAATAAGTAACCAGCAGATCAGCAGCTAGATGAGCCCCGGGGCTTCAAGGTGAAAACTTCTTTATCAGGGAGCGCGGGTACCAACTCTGGTGGACAGCTTGTAGGAGGTCCAAAGTACTGACGTCAAACTGATGTAATTAATTAAGAGACATATTGCTCAATCAGTAACGAACTGCAAAAGTGTATGGCCCCTTGTAATTTCCAGAAGTCCAATTCAAAGCCATGGAACCGTATATAAACCACTGCCAATGAGAGATGTACCTCACACTGAATATTTATCACAAAAATGCAGTGTATCGGTAGCGAAGGACCGAGATGCAGCACATTGGTGCTCACTCAAAAATTCAGGGCTCACCTGTGGCATATTACTGTCACATACCTGTAGATCAGTTTTACTAATGATGTCATGGTAAGGTGAGTTACTACAGTGTGGAGCCAATGGAACATGATAGAAGATGAAATTACCATTATGGAAGTGCAACACTAATCTTAAAGTAATGTACTTAAAATGGTAACTTGACCCTGACACCAGGAAGTCGTATTGTGTATATCACAGTGAGAATCAGGCACCAGCCACCTATATCAACTGAACTATATGCATGATATGCAGATTAATGCAATAAAATACAAGGACGGCAAAGCAGAGATTCTGCACAGTAGCGCTAGAAAAGATTAGTAACCCTAGCCAGGAGAACATTATCTGCCCCCCCCCTCCAATTTTTTATTTATTTATTTTTATTTGCAAAATGTTTCGCCAGGAAGGACAACATGAGCTGAAAAAAACAGCTTGTTTCCAGAAGCTTCCTGGGGGAGGGAGGGTTACAGAAGTTGGGAGAGCTTACAAAATACTTATACAAAGTAATAAAAATGTACAATAACTGTTATATATAGTGATGCCTGATGCATAGCATGTTAGTGCACACAGAAGATAGCTCAGCTATCACAATGAAGTGCTAGAGGATGAGGATATACACAAGTAGATTAAGTGCCAATGCAAGCCCAAGGGGGCTAGTATGTGAAAACGAGAGGGTATAGTGGGTTGAGAAATGGGGTAAGAAGAGAGTGAGGCAGGCAAGGGTATAGAGGAGAGAGCAGCTGCAAAACAAATAAAGATAAATAAGAAACAGACTCAGTAAGTAACAACCATAGGATATACCTATAGTTATTGTGGAGAACAATAGTTATTTTTTATACACACACACACACACATATATATATATAGATCTATATATCTATCTATATTTATATACACACACACACACACACACATGTATATATATATAGAGAAAGAGAGAGAATATATATATATATATATATATATATATTTATTTATTTATTTATATATAGTGAGAGATAGGTAATATTAAAAAAATGAAACAATAGCCAGCCTGATGGCGCTGAGGGCTGAGGTGCTGGATGCCTTACCTCGCACTACGCTGGCGACCCGTGTTCGGGGACGAGCACAGGCCGCCGGGGGTCAGCAGGGGAGGAGAAGGATTGAGCGTCTGATGGACTGTTCTCCTTCTCTGGGGGGGTCGTCAGTGGTCGGTGCTCGTTTGCCCCCCGGCAGAGGCTGGAGGACAGGACACCGTGCTGCAGTACAGGGAGTTGGGGCAGACGCTTGGAGGGAGCACGTGTGGACGCGTGCGTGCTTCCCTCTACTAGCATCATTGCATGCCCCCCGGCTCCTGAGAGAACACCAGGAAAAAGCACTGCCGCAGCACAATGGTGGAGGGTGCCTCGCAGGCTCTGCTCCCGGCCAGCCACAGTGCTGGCCCACTGGATCTGGGCTTTGGTGGGGGTTGGGGAACCCCACTGACCCCACCGGGGGAGCAGGCCCTGGGAGCTTGGATTGGCGCCGGATGGTGGACACTGGGGCTGGGGTCACCCTCCGGAGCACAGCCAGCAGAGGAGGAAAAGGTAATAACAAAAAAAGTGTAACAATTGCAAGGTGAAAATCATTACCAAAGATAAAATTTGGAAAATTAATCCCCAAAAAAATACTAGTTAATACAATCTCAGAAATCCAAAACATACATATATATGAAAATAGAGAAAAGATATTGGGCCAACTCAATATCAAATATCATCAACAGTGCATAATAAAGTCATTTGTCAAGGCACAATCAGATATAAATGGGACACGTTCTATATATGAAATATCTCAATATAATAAAATTAAAATCAACAGATATACATGTGGTGATGGAAAGAGTGAAAGGAACAAAAGGATGGTGCGCTGACACTGCTGCGCATGCCCAGTGTCATGGCTCGACTTTCAAACCTAGATTTAACCACAATACAGCACTTGTTTCTTAAAAGAAGCCACTTTAGTAAGTTCACCTCACTGTCTAGTTTGTAAAAATATATTTACTGGATACAGCTTCAATTTTGCCACACTCATCCATGGATGAGCTTACCCGGCGCTTTGGTGCCATGTGGAGAAGTTAATGCACCAGTGAATGTGCTTTAGCACTGGGCAGCCTGAGATACGGGTGAGTTACCAGGATCGTTAACTTTCATTGCAATCTTTACAACAATGTTATTTCATGACATCCTTTCAGCATATCACAGTAAATGGCCACGTAGAGGGCTGCAGGCACCTTTTTTAATAGGGGGAAAAAAGTCAGACAAAAACTGAAGAGCTGTTCTTGGGCTGTCAGACTGTGACTGTCACCGTTCATAAATGCCCCCTCATTAATTAAGTGGCATATACTGCACTTGGGAGAGATTGAGGAGGAGTTATCTGAGTCTGTAAAAAAGACTTCCTGGTTGCTCATTACAACACCAGAAAGGAATGTATGTGTGAGTCACATGGGAAAACTCATGGGCCTTAACTGGCTGAACTCTCATAGCTCAGTTGGTTAAGAAATAGAAATTACGTACCTACCGTAATTATGATCTTTCTCTGTATCTTCACCATTCATCACAGATGGGTACTGGCCGGAGATCAGGACCCCGCGGGAGCCTTTTTTTTTAAAGCATAGGCGGAGCCGACGCAGCATCAGCGCCGCCCTCGAGGCTGACGTACTACGTGGCGCTCGAGGATTAGCCGTTAAGCTGTGTCGACTCTGCCTGCCTACCAGTTCTGAGTCGCCGGAGAGGTAAGAGGAAGGGATGGAGGGTGGGACAAGAGAGTCCAAGGGAAAGAAAAAGGAAGAGAAAACTGAACTAAAAGGAGAAATAACGACTGAGAGGACAGCATAGAGGAAGTAAAACTAAGGGGATTGGGTAGGAGCCCCAATCTCTGGAAAAGGAAGGGGGGGGAGAGAATTTAGGAGAGAGTGAGAGGTAACAAGGATCCAGGACCCTTGTCCGTCACCAGACTGTATAGGAACTGCAAGGAGTGGCAAAGCTCACTTGCCAGAATTCAAGGCACAGAATAACTGGCAATACCCCAAAGCAGAGTCGGCTATTCTGGAGAAGGACAGGGTACAGGGACTCAGTACTCTCTCTGTAAAGATATTTGGTGAAAAAAAGGGTTCTTTTTTAATTTTAAATAGATGGATAACAGAAGGAGGGCAACCACCAGTTCTCACCCCGTAGGGGTGAGGATAAGTAGTAGAGAAGAAGTGCCACTCGAACTGTACCCCTTTGGGAAGAAAATTACCCCCCTGTGTGTCCCAACTTTACCCCGCTCAAAAAGGGGGGTAGGCACAGAGGAGGGGATCCAGAGACTGGAGCCCCAGGGGGATGGCGGGCAGGATTGGGATGAATGGTGAAGATACACAGAAAGATCATAATTATGGTAGGTACGTAATTTCTGTATCTTATCTGTGTCAATCTTCACCATTCATCACAGATGGGTGAGTACCAAGCCCCCTGAAGGGGGATGATTAATTGCACCCTAAGGGACAGTGTTCCTTAGCCCTCAGTGGGTGACACACTAAGGGGGGGAACCTTCCGGGCCTGAGGAGGCCCGAGAGTGGGGAGAGTGAGGCGGGTCCCCGGAGGGAAGGAATTTGCCCGACAAGCGTCATCTCGCCCTACGGGAAAAGAGATAGGTTCCCTGGTGAGCGGAGCAAATCACCCTACGCCGGGCCAAGGGTGACAACCGGGAAAGGCGAAGCCACGCCGATCTCCTGGTGCAGATCGCTGTCCCTACTACCCTGGTAGCTACCTCATTGGCATCGTAAGATGCCCTTGCTTGGTGCCTTGCTAGCTCCAGGCCACGTGCAGAGAGTGCGATGGCTTGCCTGGTTTGCTCCGAGTCAGGCAAAGCAGCTAGGATCTGACCTAGCGCTGACCACAAGAACCTGTTGTAGGCTGCATAGTGGGCCTGATGAGTGGAGATGGAGAGAAGCAACCGTGCCGAGTAGAAAGTCCTCCTCCCCCAGAAATCAAAATCCGAAGAGTCCTGATCTGGGGGCCGGTCACGGTGGAGGGCGCGAAGCCCATCAGGAGTGTCCAGGTGCGTCAATCCGGACTGTGGATGAGGCATATAACATGGAGACTCTGGGGGAGCGCAATATCTCTGGCTGAGGTCCCCAGGGGCAGGAACTCCGGAGAAGGGCCTCTGCCAGAAACGCATGGACGCCTCCCGAAAGGGAACAGGCCAGGGCGGCACCACAAGGGTGGCCGCACCGAAATCACCTAGAATGGCGTGCGCCGCATGCTCAGGATTGCTCATGGAGAGGGGAGAGAGGTGAAGGTCCTCCAGCATCCTCACAAGGAAACGCTGATACTCGGAGAGATCAGCGGCAGGAGAGATATGGACAGACGGTTCCTCTCCCCCTGAAGAGGGGGATGAGGAGCTGGAGGTCACCATGCGCCTTGAGAGTGGCTGCTTGGGGGGAGGTTGAAAAACCTGGCTGTCCATGGCCCTAACGTAGGCAGGGAACCGAGCAGCCACTGCTCTGAACTGTTCCCAGGTGAGAGGACTACTAGGACCAAGAATACCTGGGAACGCTGGAGAAGGCGGCAGAGGGAGGGGCAGAGCCGAGAGAGGAAGTCGGCTGACCTCTGCCAGGGCTAGGGAGCGGACCATGGACCCCCGCGGAGGGTGTCCTGGAAGACTCCGCAGCTGACAGCTGTACAACCACGTTGGTACTGCCTAGGCTGCACCCAGAAGAATCCCCCAAGTGAGGCGACCGGGGCTGTATAGGTCCAGAAGGACGGTCCCCTGCCTCCAAAGAATGGGACTCCCTCAAGGAACCAGAAGGGGAAGGGCGGAAGTCCGCGCTTCGGCTTCGTCCAGGGCCCGGGTGGGTCCCAGAGAAAGGTCGACGCACCGACCCCACACCCCTCGACCCCTCAGAGTCCGAGAGAGTCCTAGTCCTCAAAAGGGCCAGCCTAGGAAGCTGGCAGCTCTGGGCTGCCCCCGAAAGGGAGACCCAGGGAGCAGCACCCTCCCCTCCTGTGGGCTTCCCGATAGGCCCCAAAGTTGGGCGATCGAGACACACCACTGGAGGGGGTACCACCGCCGAGGGGTCAAGGAACCCCCCAAGGCCAGGTTGCATGGCAATGGTGGCACGCACCACAGCCTGCTGGTCAGTACCACTGACCCTAACCTCAGGGGAACCAGACACACCTCAGAAGGGGGCTGACTGAGACCCATCGTGGAGACCACCGGCTCGTCCTCTTCTGCAGACAACCCCGAAGGGTGTGACTGCCCGCTCGACTCTGAGCCCGACTCCGACTCCGAAGAGGTAGAGTCTGAGGCCCTAAGCCAGACGGTAGGAGGGCGAGGGAGGGCGACCTTACCAAAGGGCCCAGAAGTCCAAGCAGTGGCCAAGGCGGCACCTGCACACTCCACAGCCCCGAAAGCGGCGCTGGCAGAAGGCGGCAGGGCAGCACGGGCCAAAGGTCCCGAACTAGGGCCAGCTGCGGCACCGTCAAGTCCACCGGCACCAGGGGCGGTACCAGTAACAGAGACAGCGCCGACAGAAACCCCAGCCACAGCCTCGGCACCGATGCCGCCGCCAGGCCCTTCGGCACCGCGAGCGGCACCGAGGACCAAAGTGGCGCCGACGACCCTGAGGGTGGACTCGGCACTGAACACGGCACCGCCAGACCCCTCGGCGCCGTGAGCGGCACCGAGAGCACCAAAGGCGCCGAGGACGGCACCGACGGACGACTCCGAAGGCCCCACAGTGCTGTGCTCAACCTCGGCACCGAGGATGGCGCCGAGGCGAGACATGGCGAAAGGTGACACCAATTCCAGGGTCACAGTGCCGCGAGCAGGGTCAGCACCGCGAGCGAGTGCCGACAAGGCCCACGCGCCGAAAGAGCGAATCGGCGCGCTGTCGGTGCCGACAGGACCCACGGCACCACAAACGGCGCCAACGGCACCGAGCGATGACGTCGAGGACGGCATCGACCTGGGCCTTCCGGACCGTGGGAGTGACACCGGGGGAGCCTTCACCCCCGAAGGGGTGATTGCCATAGGGGCGCCTCCCGCCCGCTCCCGGGAGGAAGCGGAACGGGCCTCCTGCGCCGCGGAAGGAGCCTCTGCCAAGGCTAGGCTACAAGAGGCTGAGGCTCCCTCCTCCTCGGTCCGTATAGAACCGGGAGGGGAACCGGAGGAAAGGCCGAGAGAGTGCGGCTTGGCCCGACGAGTGCGAGACCTACCCCCGAAAGTCGGCGGAGCTCACCCTACTTTAAATGCACGCTGTTCGAGGACGCGGCGGTCCATGGAGAAGCAGGCGTCGCACGAATCCATGTCGTGAAGCGGGCCAAGACACAAGCGACACCAAAAACAGACTCGACGTTGCTTAACTGTAAAATAAATGGAAAGATCTTACCAGCGAAGTTGAGTAGGGCAGACTAGAACTAGCAGGAACCGACGGACTGTCGACGACAAAAGGCCAAGGCCTAAAACTTTGAAAAACTCTTCACAGGCTTCCCACGAGGCGACCTCGGCGGGGGAGGCGAAGCTGGTAGGCAGGCGAATCGACACAGCAACGGCTAATCCTCGGCGCCCGTGATACCGTCGGCCTCGAGGGCAGCGCGATAAGCAGGCCGGCTCCGCCTATCCTTTTTAAAAAAAAAAAAGGCTCCTGCGGGGTCCTGATCTCCGGCCAGTACCCATCTGTGATGAATGGTGAAGATTGACACAGATAAGATCTAAAGCACAGTTTGTTGAGGTCCTGAGTTCAAATCCCAGTGAGAGTCACACTTTTCCTATCATTTTTACAATTGGATTTCCTCATTAACTAAAGATTTTTTGGGGGGAGGGGGAAGACAGTATAGCCTAGAGAGGTTAAAGCTCTGAGCTGTGAACCTGGAGTCAAACTCCCTGTGCTCCAGGAATGCACCTGGAAATAAGCTTTGACTCAGTGTGCCTTTCCAGGTCAAGAACTCTAATTTTTTTTTTCTAATTATCAATCTTTTTTTCATCTCTGCTCTCCAGCCAGTATATTGCTTAATGAGCTGCTGACATGTATTTTCCCTTTGGGCAGGCAACTCATGGAAATACTCTCTCTGCCCCAGGACATAACTGAGCCCCATAAATGATTTTTTTAGATTGTCATTACTGTTATATTTACCTAAAAAAGAACTGCAATACCCCTTCCATATTCAAAGCAAGCCGTTGAACGCCCATCACAGCCCTGCCCAAAAAAACACGTTTTGACAACATGAAATAGGGAAGGGGCTGCAAGCTACAGATACCATTATAATGCTATCAGGAGCAACGGTGGCCTTGACATGTACCTTTTATGTATTACAGGCACTTATACATGTTAAGAGGGATAGTATTACATGTACTACTCCTCCTTAGCATGTATAAGTGCAAACAATGAGTAAAGGTCATATGTAAAGGCCACCGCTGCCCCCGATAGCATTATAATTGGAAGGCTACAGCCTGTAGTTCAAGGGGGCGGTGCAACTGGCCATACCCTTGACCGGCCTATTTAAGCGCTGCTCTCCTCACTTCACACTTATTTTTCCTTGCAGCCAGAGGCTCTGTCAGTCTGTCTTCCCTGTTAGGGCCTACTGGGGCTTTGCCCCTCGTGTGCATGCTTGGACTCTGCTTGGCTTGTGCTGGACTTCTGTTTTTCTGTTCTACTTCTTTTGGTTTGTATTGCTGGCCTCCAGCTGCTCCGTGCTTCTGTGTGTGCTGATTTCCTTCCTGCTGCCCTTGTGTTTGTCTTGTTTGTTTCTTTTGGGCTTTCTAGTTTTTTAGCGCCCTGTGTATACATTGTTACTTGTGCTTCATGTTACACACTGTGTTTCCTTGCCTTAAGCTGCGCTGTGCCTGTAACCCCAGGCTGCATTTCTCACCTGTTATTGCAGGCCTCTGTTCACTGCATTGTTTTCTGTATACTTTAGCTCAACCTGCTTTTCTGCCTAACAATCTTCAGTTCCTGCAATTGTTATTGTATGTTTCAGCCCTCCTACTGTACTGGCTTTGCAGCCTCCTCCTACCTAACCGGCTTCACAGCCTCCTCCTCTCCAACCATCGGCCCCGGTCTTCACCCAGCCTCACCATTCTCTGACTTATAATATACAATTCAATTCACTCCAATTTGGCTTCCTAATGGACTTGGTTGGCTTGCATTCCTGTGGTTGACAAATGCTGTTTGCCTTACCTAGACCCACGAGAGGGTCCATATTGCTCAGCCTGACCTATGTACAGGTCTCTCCCTGTCAGCTCTCATCCAGTCAAGACCCACGAGAGGGTCCACACTGTTCAGTCTGACCTACATACAGGTCTCCCCAGGTCTGCTGTCATCCATCACGACCCACGTGCAGGTCCCATGCTCATTACAACTCATTCCTCCATATTTTGGAGACATGCCGGCCATATCCATTACTTCCAGGACTCAGGGCTAGCCTTGTGGCCGACAGTCTCTCTCTGCACCCTGAAGTCCACATCTTCAGCATGCGAAGCTTGGGGCGAGGTCCTTCTCACCTGGCCCATAGTTGGGGATGTCCTCACTCCAGGTGACTCTTCAATCATTAACCATACTGACGGATGCCTCTCAATGTAGCATTTAAGGCTTCAGCGGCGAAGGGCTGGGACTCTCATAGGAAGGGCCCCATTGGCTTCCTGAATGGGTTCAGAGGCACCCTTTCAAGCTATTCTCCCTACAACTGCCTCTGGTTCACCTGGTATGTTCTAAGATCGGTAGGCCAGCTGAGCCCCTCGGCAGTCGTTACTCTCCTCCTCCCGCTTTGGTTGCCCGTTGTTGTAGAGTTCGCTCACAACCTTCCACGGCGATCCTGTTAGGGGGACAGAGGGAGAGTGTTCTCCGAAATTGCAGTTCCCCTGGATTGGTCTACTAAATTGTAGTAGCAGAGCCGTCACTAAACAAAACTGTCCCAAAGCCTAAAGGGAAGGTGACCTAGGCCTTGGGCCCCCCGAGGTTTCCTCCTCAAAGTAGTTTTTCTTCCCCTCCTTGCTAATGGTCATAATACTAGATAGGCATAGTTGTAGTCCCTAGATCACTTAGGTTTCTGCTGTTGGATGGAGTTAGGTGGCTGCCCCATAATTGTCCCTTCTCCCCCTTTGGCTCTTTTTCTCTCTCTCTCTCTCTCTCTCTCTCTCCCCTTACGAAGCCAGGCCTCAATGCTTTACAGTCAGACTTCCAAGTGGGTCATTATTCACCTGTTGTTTCCTGCCTACTCTACTCAAACAATACAACCAACTGACCCCATGCTACCAACCGAATCCATACTGCCAACCAACATATGTACAAGTCTTCAACACTGATAAGTGTTCACTACCTTATATGCTTTACTCGACACTCTTTTTTGAGCTTCTTCCTAAGGTACCTTTAGCCAAGGGAATCACTCCCGTAGCACCTTAAGGGATGGAACCCTCCCCTTGGGTTCCTTGCCTTCGTACACCCCGACAGGGTGGTATATCCCATGGATAGAGAGGCGAACAGCCAAAGATCATCTGCGTTACACAAGCACGAAACCAGCTGGACAGGCACACTGAACTGGAAGGCTACAGCCTGTAGTTCAAGGGGGCGGTGCAACTGGCCACACCTTATTTAAAGGCTGCTCTTCTCACTCCACACACAAGCATTTTTCCTTGCCCCTTCATCCACCCCTCCTCCTACAGTGGCATGCCTCTCTCCTGCGGGCTTCTTCCTAAGGTACCTTTAGATAAGGGAATCACTCCTGTGGCACCTCAAGGAGTGGAACCCTCCCCTAGGGTTCCTTGCCTTCATACCCCTAAAGGGTGGTTTATCCCACAGATAGAGAGATGAACAACCAAAGATTATTTACATTATACAAGCATGAAACCAGTTGCACAGGCACACTGAACCCTATCTATAGCCCTGTAGCCCCTTTCTCAATTTGAGTCATCAAAACGTGTTTTTTCTGGGTGGGGCTGCGGCAGGTGCTTGGCAGCTGGCTTTGAATATGGAAGGGATATTTCAGTTCTTAGGTAAATATAACAATAATGACTTGCTAAAAAATGTTTTGGGTGACTCAGTTAGGTTCTAGGACAGGCAGCTCCTTGCAACGAGTTGCCTGCCCTAAGGTCTCAGCTGCTCTAACTTGCTGTACAGACCTATTTTTTGTTCTTGCAACTCATTGCTACCAGTGTTTGTAATTATTCTCTATGCATCCTGATTTTTGACAAGTTATAAACTGCCCATTATTACCTAAGGACTTGTACATGACTGCCCCATGTCCTTTCTCTTACTACTGTATGCTGTTGGTCTCTGTTGTTAAGCCACATCTGTGTGCGTCCTTTTTTTGTTTGTTTGTCTTCCAACTGCACACAACCCCTGCACTCACATTGAACATATCAGCCCTCAGACTGTAGCTACCACCAGCACCCTCTGTATAATTCTGGCTAAGAACTTCCCTTGGGTACACTTTTCACCTTGTACCTGAGAACACACCTGGAAAGTCTCCGTGTGTCTCTTCAAAGATGGGTGACTCCTTTCTGCTTCTTGGATATGAAAATGAGGTGCTCTTGGATCTTTCTTACAAAAATAATTCTGTTTATTCAGGCACAAGAAGCTACCATACTCATTGAATAGTCCCGGGGCCAGGCTGTAATCCTTGTGTGATGGGGCTTTCGAGGTTCCAACCCCAGTGATTTGGAACACTCCCAAAAGCCTTGTGGGAGTCTCTATCAGTGGAAGCCTTTAAGAGAGGTCTGAAATTCTATGCCTTCAACGAGGCATTTGGTACCTGTGAAATATCCCCTGATGCTTAGCTATACCTGCCACTGATGTTTTTTTACCTGCATATATTTATTGATAATTATATTTTGGTGTTCCTATTGTTTTATTGTCTGTGTACTTTACTTTATGTATCTATAAGGCACCCTGAGCCTCCAGGGAAGGGTGTCATCCTAAATAAGCTCTGATACTACTACTTGTTTGGTTTTGCTCTACTTCATCTTGCCATTTTCTTTGTTAAATGTCTTGTTGTATATGCTTTATTATTGCACAATACTTCTGTGTACATTTATATGCTTGACCCCTGGCTGAGGGGTAGGCAGCAAAGGGTGGTGGTGGGGGGGGTGGAACTCTCATCACCAAGGGACGTTATGAGTGGGGTGCCCCAGGGTTCAGTACTGGGATTGGTGCTGTTTGGGATATTCATAGCTGATATCTCAAACGGGATCCGAAGTTGGATCAGTCTGTTCGCAGACGATACTAAGATCGGTGCAGTGGTAGATGACATAGAGGGGTGGAGGGGGCTGCAGGAAGACCTGACCAAACTACAGGAATGTTCGGAGAAATGGCAGTTGGGGTACAACGCCAAGAAGTGCAAGGTACTGCACTTTGGAGCAAGGAACCAGGGGATGAAATATCAGTTGGGAGGGGTACAGCTGGAAAGAACAGTGGAGGAAAAGGATCTAGGGGTACTAATAACAAGGAGTATGAACCATTCAGCTCAGTGCAGGAAGGTGGCTGCAAAGGCAAACAAGATGCTGGGGTGCATAGCGAGGGGAATCTCCTCCAGGCACAGAGAGGTGATCCTTCCCCTGTACAGGTCACTGGTCAGGCAGCACCTGGAATACTGTGTGCAGTACTGGCGTCCTTTCCTGAAGAGGGACATCAGATTGCTGGAGGGGGGTGCAGCATAGGGCAACGAAGATGATACAGGGACTTGTCAGAAAATCCTACAAGGAGAGGCTGGGAGAGCTGCAAATGTATTCCCTGGAAGAGAGGAGGGATGGGGGGATATGATTGAAACCTTTAAGTACCTAAGTGGATTTAACAGGATTAATACAGAAGGGAGTCTTCACATCAGAAGGGGGAGGGATACAAGAGGGCATCAGCTGAGATTGGAAGGGGGGGTTGATTCAGGGGAGAAATCAGGAGACACTTTTTCACAGACAGGGTGGTAGATAACTGGAACACTCTGCCCGAGGAGGTGGTATCGTGTAGAACAGTGAGAAGATTTAAGAGAGGGTGGGACAGAGTGGGGTGGTGGTTATGAGGAGGGGAGGGTGGGGCAACTGAAAGTTGAAGGGCTAGCTGCACAATCGAGCAGACTTGATAGAATGTGAGACCTGTTTCTGTTGGCATTTTGTATGTTTGCATGTTCGTAGGTACCCTTCCCCTATGCTTCATGTCCCCTCTCCCCACAACACACATTAAAACAAGCACATTGCTCAGTGTGTCTTGCAGGCCAAAACTTGTAAATAAATAACTTATCAAGTTTTCCACAGTGATCTATGTCCCCTGCCTTCATCAGCTGAAAAAAATGCACATGTGCTGATCTTACCCACATTCTGTTGGGGCCACAATTTGACCCATTCCCCCCAAGCTGAGAGGTTAAAACCAGTTAAGATGATTATTTACTTGTTTTCAACCATTATATATGTATTTAACATTTTGAATTGCATTATTGACAAGGACAGTATTATTTCTTTTCATAATTCAATCTTATGGGCTCCTGACGTAACCTCTCCTTGGTGGACCCAGTCACATCCCATGGCATTTCTCTCACTTATCTGCATGGGCTTTCAACCCCACAAGCTTGCCCTCACTGTGACGTGGTCCAGCCATGCCGAAACCAACTCAAGGCAGAGGTTCCTTGCGTGACCCCGAAGAAAGTAATAGTCGGGGTCAAGGTCCATGTGCGCAGAGGTTCATAGTGCATGTAGCCATTTTCCCCCACAGTCCCTGCCCACAGAATGCTGGCACACAAGGAGGCTAAGTGGACATTATTACAAGACATTCATGCAGGCCCTGGCCAACGCCCTTCCTCCTCCACTTTACTCTGCCTACTGCACTGCCACCCTGTGTCACCCAGCCCTCTCACCCCAGAGGAAGACAGCGTTCTCTGGAACACTCAATCTTCCTCCTCCTGGCCAGCTCATGGTGGCCTGATCTCATTCCCAAACTTGGGTCATCAACGGTATTGCTACAGTTACACTGACGAGCTGCCTAGTATTAATCTGTTTAGTAAAAATATTGGATTCTTAAGCAGTGGCAGTAACCTCACCTCAGGTCTGGCCAGTGACATCTTATCGTTAGGTTCATGCTACATAATCGAATGCTTCCCTACAAAAATCACCTCTGCTAATAATACTGGTGGTCCGAGTTAAACAGCCACCTTGCAGGTCATTACTGCATTTCAGTCAGAATTTACACAGAATCAAAGTCTTATCTCTTACCATATAGAGCAACTCTGATCTGGGATTGTGTTGGCAAAGAGCACTTCTAAAGTGAGGTGTGTGGTATGTGGTGTATCCTGCACTGGCTCCAAATAAAATATTGGCACTTATGGAAACACTCTGAGCAGCTTCTTTTTACTTCAAGCGGTGGTGAGTGTGGGATTGTCTTTTTGGATGTGGATCTTTTCTAAAGTAAGCGGCCTGAGACTGCGAGACATTGCTTACTCTGACAAAGTCTGCATCTGAATCTTACGTGTGGTAATGTTTACAGTATTCGCTACAGTCATTGGACAAATGTACCATGGTTCACTCCAAAGACAACTTCTTTTATTGCAGGAAAGACACCAACACATAAAACTCATTATTACCCGGAGAAGCTTTTTAAAGCCCAAGCTTTCCACTGCTTAACCTTAATACAAAATGGTCGCCCAGCCATAATTAAGCTGTTTTGTCCCGATTTCTTTAAATTGATTTCATTGATTTAATTGACATTACAGAGCATTTTAAGACCATGAGCTCGCAATTAAAAGCCTACGAATAACCTTTAATTCCTTTTCCGATTAAATAATGATGCAACCTTAATTTAAATTAAGATATAGTTTTGCTTTCAACCACCTCACCGGGCAGTGAATTCCAAATTTTAATTCACTCTGTTGTTAATCCAATATCTCCTCTTATTTGTATTTGTTCTTTCTTTAATCCATTGATGGTTATGTGCCCTTGTATTGTGACTATGATCCCTCTGCTCCAGATCCATACTATTCCAAAGAAAAGAGTCTGTATGGGCCTGATATATCAGACACATATCCCCCCTCATCCTTCGATACTCCAGTGAATATAGTCCCAATGAATTTAACCTTTAATCATAACTCTGTCCCTCCAATCCTCTAATCGTCTTTGTGATCTTCCTCTGAACTCTCTCCAGTGTTCCCACATCCTGTCTTTTGTAAGGTGCCCAGAACTGCACACAATACTCCAAGTGGGGCCTCACAAGTGCAGTATACAAAGGGATTACGACTTCCCTTTCTTTACTATTAATATGTTTTTTTATACAATGTACAATATCACTAGATTTTTTTACGATCTTATTACAGTGTGCACTGAAATCCAGGTTGTTACTGATATTAATGCCCAGATCTCTCTCATCATGAGACCTTTAATACTGTACCTCCCAAGTTATATTTAGAGTTTATTAGTTTTACCGAAATGCATAACACAGCATTTATCTGTATTAAATACAGATTGTTTTTGGGAGGCCCATATTTCCAGGTTATTAAGGGCTGATTGCAAGATATTATGTTCTGCCATATTATTCACTGGACTCCCTAGCCTAGTATCGTCAGCAAATTTGTCTAACCAAACCTCCTTGTCGGCCTGCACTGTTGATATATAAAGGTTAAAAAGGCAAGGTCCCAACACAGATCCCTGGGGGACACCACTAGTCACACAGGATTTGGCTGAGAATTCCCCCCTCACGCATACCTTCTGGCTTCTATTTGCCAGCCAAGCCTTAATCCATAGTGCAGTCCAATTTGGAAGTTCCAACTCTAAGATAACTAACAAGTTCCACGTGAGGGACTTTATCAAAGGCATTCAAATTTGAGAAAATCCCCATTGGTAATACAGCTGACAATTTTTGCAATCAGTTTTACAGTAGAGATATATATATATATATATATATATATATATATATATAAAACAATTCAGCAATTACATTTGTGTAACAAAAATAGAGGCCATACAACTTTACATTACTTTAAAGGCCACTGATTTATGTTTTTTACCAGAAGAAATAGTAAACACACTGCATATGGACTGTTTGCATTTCAGTAAAAACAAAGAATTTCATAGACTTTGGTATTTTATACCAGAACAGTACATCTACACAACATAAAGTTTTCTATAAATTATTTCATGTACTATTTTCATTAAGTGTTTTTTTAATTTGCCAGATATTAAGCTTTCTTTCAAAAACTGCAAAATATTAAGCTTTCTTCATTATGAATATTTGTACACATAATAAAAGCTCACCAGTACGATCCCAGTAAAAATTCAGATATTAGACAAGCAAGTACTGGTGCAATCTCAGAATTACAACTTTTGAAATCAGAATTTAATTGATTCAATCATTGGCAGTCAGTGACCCTGTGACCCCCTAGGACTCTATATGCATAAGCAACCTGACTGGTTATTGTTACAAACTGAGGAATAAGCTTAGCAGATGGATGCTGCCGACAGATCTGAAATCGTAATTCACATTACTAACAGGGGGTCAGCAAGCTGCTTATATTTTCTGTCGGGCTGCCAAACATGTATCAGAAAACCAGATATGAACGATGCATAAACCTTCTGGTGGAGAGTTACGGCCACACCAACTGAGCAAATATTAGTCAATGACGAAAACAGTATCTGCACTAAAGGACAAAACAACAGTTTGCTCTGCACACAACATCCAGGTCACTGCAACTGAACAAATGTGGCAGAGTTGTAGATAACATCCCCTTACTAATCAATAATGGGGGAAACATCGGATTCAAATTTACTACTGATGTATTCCAAATGTATATTTTATATCTTTTAAACACTCGTAAGAGGGGAGATAGGGAAAGAGGTTGATTTTAGCATCATAACTAGAAATGGAAAGGGCATTTTTTAAATACATTTTATTTTTTAATAAAAATAAAGTCATATATGGCACATGAATGAAGACCATGTTTTGCAGTATGGAATGTGTTTTTAGACCTGTATAGGCACTGTGCACTTTTGGATTTCCTTTAGATTTTCTTAAATAAACGTTAATCCTGATTAATAAATAACTGTTCAGGAAGAATGTCTTGCTCTCCAATCACTGCTCTTTTCAGGTGAGTCTGTGAGTGCTTTACCTCGCCCATTCTGAATGCTTCAATTTTTTTTTTCAATTCTGTTTGTCGCTCCGGTTCAGGCAGGGGTGTACTCCTTGTTCATCCCTTGGGCTGCCTATCCAGCATCCTCCCAAGGCAGCCCAGACTGGGTGGCCCACAGCTTGCCCCCTGGGGTGGGGCTCCCCAGAGGGTAGGGGAAGAGACTGAGATCAACCAGAGGCCCCAACTGAGGCTTACACCTGGGGCATCATTCAGGAGGGTGCCCTTGCAGCGTCATCCTGTTGCTGTCCTCGAGAGTTTTCTACTTTCTACTCCCCCGGAGGTGCTGACACGCAATGACATCAGCGCGTGGGTGTGCATGCTCCCAGGCATGTCCCACAGATGTCCAATGTGCCTCCATCCCTACAGTACGTGGTCTTGACCAGTGTACATTCAGTCTCCACTGGGTGTCATTCGTGCACTGGGAGCTCACGGCCCCCCCCACCCTGGAGGCAGAGAGCTGTCCATAGGCTGCTCTTTCAACCTCCCTCCAGCAGGCTGGCCTGAATGTTTCCATGTTTACTAGTCACGTATTTATTTATTTAGTTATTATTTACAATTTGGTGACCAGGAAAGGCACACTGAGCTGAAGTTCATTTCCAGGAGCAACCAGATGGAGTGGGTGGGGGAATACAGCAAACAAACAATACAGTGGCTGCACTAACTTTTTAATACTTAAGAACATACAAACATATGAAAGAGCCAGCAGAATAAGGCTATTAGATCTATTGAGTCTGGTCATACTGCAGGGTCCACAGCTTGAGCTACTGGCCCTGACTCCACCCCACCTACCTAATTGTTCATATTTGCCCTTCATTTGGAAAAAGGACAGTGTAGATAAGTACATCTGTACAGTCTGTGGGCAGATTCCTCCCACATTCTTATCACAGCTTCTATCCTTTTTTTTTTTTTTTTAAACCAGGTGAGACACACTAAGCTGAAAGCTTATTTACAGGTGCAACCTGGGAGCACGAGGAAGTTAAGTGACTTGCTCAGAGTCATACAGTACGCAAGTGGGGGCTGTGGGATTCAAACCCAGGTCTCCACCAGGTTTGCAGATCAGAGCCTTAAACCACTGTGCTAGACTGCCTCCTACACTCATGGATCCTGCAATGTCCTAGAGATTTGTGCTTGCAGTCCTGAGTTCTACAGGGGGTATCAGCTGCGCAAGCTGTGCAAAATGTGTTTATGTGCTTCTGGATAGTGCAGCTAGGGAATGGAGAATGTCTTGATCAAATAACTTCCAAGGCATATAAGCAATGCAGTTCATGAGGAGGCCCTGCAGCACAGGGTCTTTACACAGAGATTTAACATGTTACAGAACTTCATAAAATGTACAGCGGCAGATGCATCAGGCAGTGGAAGATATACAGTACAGTGGAAGATAGACTGACACATTTGATGAGATATGAATCATTCACTATAATAAGTGTCCCAACTATCCACACAGGAGTACGCGGGCTCATAATGGTCCTATCTTTAAATTGAGACCCCCTTCCCATTATAAGTCAATGGCAGTGATGTGTGAGCTACCGGGGCTCACTTCAGAGCTACCGGAGCCGAGCCCTGGCAAGCCCCCCTGTAATGCCCCACCCAACAAGACTGCGGTCCTGCACAGATTTATATTCCTAGCTACATGGGACTGAATCCGCTCCCCGCAAAGGGATAAAGTTCCACCCACAAAGGACTGCATTCCCACCCACACAGCTTCACAGTCCACCCACATAGGATTACAGACTCACCCACACAGAAATACAGTCCTGCCCTCACTGGAGTGTACTTCTACCCTAGAGGCTTGCAGTTCACCCATACAGGATTACAGTCTCACATACTTTGGATTACAGTCCCACCCACACAGGACTGCAGTCCCATCTATAGAAACTTGCAATCTATACTCGACAAGGGCTTACAGTCCTGCTTACATAAGGCTACTGGTTTTAAAGTTTGCTAAAATAATTTTAAAATGATAAGCTAAATATATATATATAAAAAATGTTACAAATTTTAGCCAGGAAAGACACACTAAGCAATGAATGGCTTGTTTCCAGAAGCATCCTGGGAGCACAGGGAAGTTAAGTGACTTGCTCATGGTCACACAGTATGCAAGTAGGGGCTGTGGGATTCAAACCCAGTTCTCCAGATTTACAGCTCAGTGCTCTTAACCACTATACCGTACTGCTTCCCGGATATAAATATATATATATATATACACACTGTATATAAACATTCTTGCCCTTTGGGTGAGTGAGATAAACATTTTGGGGCAGGGCCATTTTTCATTTATTAATTACACTGTGACAAGAGGTGATGCTAACAGATCTACAGGGATTCTTGCATTTTACAGGAAAATAGAATAATCTATAAATTGTCACAAAATACTATTATTTCAGGAGAAGTCCAAAAGAAAACTGTTGCCCTATGCCCCATGCCCCACTTGTTTATGTGGGAAAATTCAGGTTCTGTAGGAAAAAAAAAGGAATTTGCAGGGAAAAATAATATAAATCACCCTGAAGTGACAGGAAAACTAAAATCTGTATACAAATTTGCATAGGAACCCTGTTTGTTGCCCTGATTTGACATTGTTTCCCCAACAGTTGTATACCCCGATGCACTGTTAAAAGTACAGGAGAAGATCGGCCAGGTGGCGCTGAGGGTTGAGGCGCTGGACACAACACCTCGCTATATGCTGGCGACCTGGGTTCGGGAACGGACTTGGGTCACCGGGGGTCGGCAGGGGCGGAGAGGGATTGAGCGTCCATGGACTGCTCTCCCTCTCCAGGGGAGGAGGCACTAGTTGTCGGTGCACTAGCAACCTCTGGCGGAGGCTAGGGGCAGTGCACTAGCACTGCATAGAAGGGGGTGAGCTTGGGGCACGGTGCTGGAGGGAGCACGTGTGGACACGTGCACACTCCCGCCATTGGTGTCACTGCACGCCCCAGTTCACGCCAGGCCGGAAAATCATGGTGCTCGGTCACGGCGGCTTGATGGCTGTCTGAGGGGACGCCTGGTCTCAGGGACACCATCTCCCAATACTGGATCCTGTGTCAGTGGGCAGTGAGGGAGACTCCCTGCTGCCCCGCCACAGGGAGCAAGCTGCGGGGGCTTCACTGGGGGCCAGGCAGGACTGGACAGCGGCCAGAGATGGACAGATGCTGGGGCGTGAAAGCAGACCGAAGGGCCAACCAGGTAAAAAGGCTAAACAAAAAAAAAAAAACAGGAGAAAAATTACTGCAGCACCCTGTTCTACACATTTGTACATTATTTAGCTTAAGCGTACTACCACACAAATCATATTATAATTAAAATGTATATATCTACTTTGTTTCATTAGATGATCCTCTGTACCATACTTATCACTGTTCTGACTTGTATGTCTGATTGTGTTACATTGATGTGGAACCTTTGTAAATGAGCTTCTAGCTCAAAGGTATTGTGATCAGAGAATAAAATAAACAATTAAACAAATAATGTCGGAAGTCAGGAAAAATATAGTGAGCTGGGTTCTGAAAGGGCATCTGGGATTTGTGGTACCATTTTAACGCAACTGCACAACTTATGACAAAAAGCTAGACCACATGAAACGTGGTGACTTTTTTGATACGACAGAGAAATTCCACATGTATTCTTTTTTGACCCAAGCTGCCATAAAGCCTCGATGCTACTGCAAATGTGTTAAAAAGTTTGAAAATAGTACTCAAATGTTCTGGTGCATTCTGGATAACGCAGACACACGCCAAAAATGGGAACCGTGCCTGCGCCATCAGTTCTGAAAATCCAGCTTTGTGTTCCCCTCAAAAATCAACATGCATGGCATGGAGTACTGTAACCTGCTGTACCTGCTTCACAGCACCCATGAGCCCAGGAATGGTTATATCTGTCTGGAAGCTATTTTTAGAAGCAAGGTTTCTAAATATACTGATACTTTTTGTGCAGGACTCCTTCCACTTTTACGCATCAATCTAAACATATTGCCATCTGTGGTTTGCCATGTGGCCCCTTCCCCACTAGGATAACAGCATTTGCAGGAAGTTTGCACTTAGATGCATTCCATTTCCCTTCAACTGTGCAAGATGTGGGATGGAGGAGAGAGAGTTCGTTAGTATCAGCTTTTCTACACTAAAAGTAGAACCCTGTCGAGCTGGCCCTGTGGCCCTGAGGGTTGAGGCGCTGGACGCCACACCTCACACCACACTGGCGACCCGGGTTCGGGTACGAGCCCGGGTCATCAGGGGTGAGAGCCGATTGAGCATCTGTAGACTGCTCTCCTTTCTCTGGGGAGGGATACAGGGATTGCAATAGCATCCCCCGGTGGAGACCGATGGACATGCGCACATCTGGGCACTAAAGTAGAGGGGGAAGGGCGGAGTTGCAGTGGATGTTGTGACGTCATTGCACGACTGAACTCCGGGGAGGGTGGAACGAGGGATGTAACAAAAATAGAAACACCCTCCTCTGGCGGATTGGCAAAGGCACCACCAGGCACCACCACCTGCATCACATTCCCAGTGCTGGGCAACTCACTCTCCCCATCCCTCACACTCCAGCTGGCACTCACCATCGTAAATAGAGCACTCTGGGAGGATAGGCCGATCCTTCCCCGGGGGAGTAGCTGGTTGGAGTAAGGGGGGCAGATGAGGTTGTCACAGAGGGAGGTACAGCCGGTTAGGGGGATGCCGGAGACAATTCCTCCAGTAGGGGAGAAAAAATAGAGTCTACAAAAAAAAAAATTGTAGATTCCTGTCTAGTTTTGTATAATAACCCTTAACATTTCTGTTCATGTGGCACCAAGTTTGCTACTCCACTTAGGAGATTTTTGTACTCTGAATCTCATGACATAATGTTCTAAAAAGTACAGGCTTATCTTGGGCTTGAAGCACATTAGGTCCTACATGAATCCACAGAGACAAGTAGTTACACACTGTTCCTCTTAACTGCCTCCCCAGATGGACTTGAAAAATCCTTAGATCCCTTACCTTCTGAGTGCGCCAACCAATACATTTTTTAATTATCAATAAAATGGTTATAGAAACATAGACAATATCGGCAAAAAAAGATACCACACACATGATCGCGCTCCATGACTGGCAGATGGCAGAGGGGGTGAGTGGAGGACTGTGCCAACCACCGCTCTGGTCCCGTCTTACTAGTGAGTGGCAAATGGCATGAGGGGGATGTGGGGTGGGGGACCTCGGTGATTGGGGAGTTGACAATCAGTGGGGGGGGTGCACTACACTATCACAGATAGGATTAACAGTAGGATGGGTGATCGGGGGTACAGGGACTACTGACTACCAAGGATAGGACTATTAACAGAAGGATGAGTGATCGGGGGGGTAGAGGAAACATTAGAGATATGTATATCTAACATGGTATGGGTGATCAGGAGATGGGGGGCCGACAGACCACTAGGGATATGTATATCGTACACAGCATGGGTGATCAGAGGTTGGGGACCATTGGACCACCAAGGATATGTATATCTAACACAGCATGGGTGATTGGGGGTCCACTAGATTGCCATGGATATGTATTTCTAACAAGACATGGGTGATTGGGGGGGGTCCACTAGACCACCAGGGATATACATTTCTAACACAGCATGGGTGATCAGGGATGGGCGGAGTGCTTGACACATGGGTGGGTGGCTGTAGTACAGCTGCCCTGCCTTGGGGAGTAGGGACGCAGCCATAGTGCCATGATGAGATGTGACTTTCAGTGGCAGTAAACAGGGCTGCTACAGGGGCTGCTTAGCACTGCCGTAAATCTTTGAATAAACTACTACACCAGAATGCATGATGGATCCGCTCACTTGCATAGGTGCAGCAGTATGCTTAGTGCGATCCTGCTGCCGGGTTTGGGCAGCACTCTGAAAGTGCTAGCACAAACCCAGGTTAGCGCCACTGCTAACCCCATTTGCACTGGTGATACATTTTTGAATATGGTGCCCAAAATTTCTAGATTTTATTTTTCAGACACTCAAACCCCTACCCAAAGCTGAAGGATTTTCCTGCACATGCACCTGCTTCTATCCATGACAGGACAGATGGCCAAGTCTGTGCAGTTACTGTGTGGTAATCACCCAGAAGCACAACCAATCAGAAGGTTGCAACTAAGCCAATATATATATATATATATATATATATATATATATACACACACACATATATACAAAATCATACATGCCCCACAATGCAAAGCATCATGGGTTGCATATGCAAATCACCACAGAATATTATGCTGGTTCAACTTTAAGCAGAAATGCATGGTGCCGAAAGGCCTCTCACACAGTTTGCAAAGGGTGCCAACAGAAAACATATACACGTTTCATCCTACCAGGACTCATCAGTATGCCTCATCTGTTTGACACCCCACTGGAATGAACCAGCTACCCTAAGATGGTCTATCTGGGTTATGTTGTGGTGAACCCAATTAAAACAAAAAACAATTTAAAAGACAAAGAACCTCTGTGCGCAAGCACTGAGGCAATGGTTACCCCAAAGGTCATCTGGCTGGGAAGCCAAGTTTCAAAGAAATACAAAATCACAGATGCCCCCACAATGCAAAGTATCATGGGCTGCTTATGCAAATCACCTCAGATTATTATGGTGGTTCAACTTTAAGCAGAAATGCATGGTGCCGAAAGGCCTCTCACACAGTTTCTTTGTCCTTTGGGGTGTTTGTTGTTTTAACTGGGTTTACCACAGTGTAACCCAGATAAATCATCTTAGGGTAGCTGGTTCATTCCACTGGGGTGTCAAACAGACGAGGCATACTGATGAGTCCTGGTAGGACGAAACACGTGTCTATGTCTTCTGTTGGCACCCTTTGCAAACTGTGTGAGAGGCCTTTCAGCACCATGTATTTCTGCTTAAAGTTGAACCAGCATAATGTTCTGTGGTGATTTGCATATGCAGCCCATGATGCCTTGCATTGCGGGGGCATGTGTGATTTTGTATTTCTTTGAAACTTGGCTTCCCGGTCAAATGCCCTTTGGGGTAACCATTGCCTCAGTGCTTGCACACAGAGTTCTTTATCTTATATAAGATTTTTTAATACATTTAGTGCTTGTGAAAACTGCCACTTTAAAAGCGCTGAAGTCCTATGTTTATGTCCTTGACAGACAGTGAGAGAGCAAGCTTCCCCACATGAGCCTGCCAGTGTGCCCAAGTACCATGGTTGAATCACCCTGTATGTGAAAGGGTACTTTAGATTCCTTGGTCCCTTATGTGAGAATGCCAGCAAGGGAGCTGATTAGTGCCAGTAGTGCTGGTTTTGTGATGTGGACACCTGTTCATTAGGAACTAGATTGAGACCATCCAAACTCGTTTTACACAGGCCACCAACCAGCCATCAGACAATAACTGCATTGGGACACTACTGACCTGGGCCAGGTTTGAACCAGTGACCTGGAGGTGAAATCACTGCCAATATACTATGGACTTCATGTGTATGATGTGCAGGTTTGCTGCAATTCCCACGGACACTGAATCTGCCTTGGCATGCTTCTTCGAGACACAGGTACAATGGCTGCAAAAGGTTAGCGGTCACAATGCAGCATTGCATCTTGGTGTTCAAGGGAGTGGTACGGCAGAGATCTCCAGGAAAAACACTGCACATTCATGATGGATGGGGGAGACCAACCCCTCCCCCCAACCTAAACTAACATGTCTGAGTTAATACTGTAATTCCCCTGCCTTGGCATACAGGGCTTGGTTGGGCAAAGGGGCTTGGGAAAGGGATAGTGTTACTTGGATGGGGGACCAGACAGTAAGAGAAAAAATAAAACAACAAAAATTTGAAAAATAGCCCTACCTCCACGTAATGAAAAGAGTTGCACCACTGCAAGCATCTCAGTGAGACAGATTCCAAGGGGAAAAAAACACAAAAAATCCTAACAAAAATCACAATCCTTTTTTTTTTTTTTTTTTTGCAGGTTATTTATTCTGGATCACCAAACGTAATAGCAACATTCTCATTTTCAGTGAATTTGTGCTTCTACACATTTTGTTGTCACATAGATTTTGTTTTCCTCACTCCAGTTGTCATTAGGAATATACCTTGTAATCAGAAATATAGGAAAACAAAAAAGTGGCACTTAGGAACACACCGCTATGGCATGTTACATGCACCACAATTTTATTAAAATGTAAATCCAAAGAAAGCGGGGACAAGAAAACTACAGCCCAGCTCTTCACCTCTATCCCATGAGGCTTTGTCAGGGAGAGGGCTATACCTTGTAATCGGGAATATATCCTGTTCAGGTGATTCCTTCAGCCACGGCATTGTAGCATGCACCTGCGGAAGGAGGCAAGCTCCCTGGCCCACCTGCAGGGGTTGCTGCAATCCAGAACCAGTCGCCAGCCTTCCCAGGCCAAGGTGACAGCCTCCAGAAGCGACGACTGGAGTCTGTTCCTGAACTCTGCTTTGTCTGCACAGCAACACAAAGTGCTACTGCTGGGCTGTTGTGGCAGCCTCTGCTTTTGCCCATTTTAACAGATGGGAGGACTGAAGCACTAGGAGGTCAAATAGCTAGCTCAGGGTCACACAGTGATCCAGCAGGTCTGCTGTGATATGAAGCAGGCATCTCCCCTCATGGTACTTCCCCTATCTGTTTAAACTACACAGCCTCCTCCTGGACATGTTAAACCCCACCCACCCTGCATGGGCTCCAACTCCCATTTGATCTCCTAACCACAGGGTGCACTAACCAAATACGCAACAGATACTGCCTAGTTACAATCATCCATTTCACGTCTGCAAGGGGGAACATTTTTTTATTTTCACTTTATTTACCCAGAATAGCCAAGCTGAGATGCAACATTTTGTTATCTGTAGGGTCTTACTTCTACCTGTTTCTACCCATTTCCTCAGCTGGGTGGACTGGTATAGCCCCAGCTGAGATGCAATATCTAGTTTTCAGTGGGATCCTGTGTGCTGAAGCATTGAGAGGTTAAGTGATTTGTTCAGAGTCACACGGTACGTAACTGCAATGGGATTTGAACTTGGATCCCTTGGAGTTCCCAAACCTGCATGCTAGCTACTAGATCACATAGTAAATATGTAGTCCTCTTCCCCATATTTTGCAGGGCATTATTTGTGATTTTCTCTTTTGGGGGAAGAAGAATTTTCAACCAACACCCCGCCAACACAACCTAAAACTTCCCTGCCAAGCACCCACCTGCCCATAGCCTATCTATAATACATGTGAGGAATTAACGGCTACCAATGTCAGCTTTAATAGCCTGTACTTATTTTATTCTAGTATTGCAGTCTTTCAGGGAGGCTATAAATATTTGGGCTCTGAATCACTGTGCTAAATTGGGTGCTGCAGTGTGTTGGATTCTGCTGCCCACCAAGTGAGCTGAAGGCACATTCAGAAATCTCCTTCTTCAGCTATGGGCTGTAAACTTCAATCTGTGACTGTGCAGTCACTGAAATCTCTGCTGATGTTCTCATATGGCAGTTTAAAAAAATATGTATTTTCCTAACCATAACAGGGGTGGTAGTCACCTACTGCCCTTTTCCTACTAAAGAGATTTCAGTGCTAAATCACACCATACTTAAGGACAGGGATGTTTTAATCATATCTGGCTTGCCACTTTCTTCAGCAGGTGAAGAAAAAAGGCACACATGACATCAGGCATGGCAAACCTGTTGCTCGTTTGTTTCTGCATTTGCAATTGAAACAGTAAGAGGTAAAACAACTCAGAAGCAGGTTAGCTTGCAGCAGCTTGGGAACAGATTGAAAAAGTTTCCATACAGACCTACCAATTTCATTAAGTAGATCGTCTTGGAGACTCTGCTTAATAATATTTCACAGAGGTAATTAAACAAAGTTGTGGTGGACACTTGTGTCCGAGTCATGCAGAAGGCACCTTGGTCATTCCCCAAGGGGTGTTCCCTACTGAAAGTCCCCTTACCTGATAGATCATGACTTTGAAATTCCTTCTTCTCAGCAGCTCTGATTCATTGGTCTCCAGCTTCTTGATCTGCCCTGCCTGCTTCTCCAGGTTCTGCCGGACAGTCTTCACATTGACGCTAACTTTGCGCACCTTCTCCAGCATCTTGTTGACACTGTTGCTGGTGGTGGTGTGTGATTTGGTCAGCTTGGTCAACTCACTCTGGATGCTGGTCACAGCATTTTCCATCTCCTTCTGCCTGTGTTCCAGCTGCGACTGGGTGTTTTGGATTTGGTCGACTGCCCCAATGATTTTGTCCAGGAGGGTCAGCACTGTCACGCCACTGATCTGGTCCGATCGGGTGGGCTCCTCTTCGCCTGCCAACTGATCATCACTAATCAACTGCTCTTCCGAGGACTCAGAGACACTTGGGTGTTCAATGATCTGTAAAGTAGTATCCGTCATGGTTGACTGATCCCGGACTGGTAAACCTGGAGAAGTAACTTGAAAAAGAAATCGTATAGGACTGCCCAAGCTAACTCTCTGTCCAGGGATTCAAGCCAGAGCTGGAGTGTATAGTGTAGTGTCTCTGCGTGTGTGCTTCAAATCAAATGGCACAGCTCTGCAGAACCGTCCAGTGAAGCTACCCTGCAAATTTTCCAGGCTCTCAGGCCATTGGTTAACTCCACCTCGGCTATATAAAACAGCCTGCCAACCTCTGGAGCGACCCACCCTTTCTGAAATGATTGAAATAGTTGGAGGGGAGGCGATGACTTTTGCATGCAAGCACAGGCAGAGAGCTAACTGAGGAATGTAAAGTTACAACTCAAATAACTTGTTGCGTTTCTTTCCTTCTTTACACAGGTTTCAGGGCATTTTACATAAACTATGAGACATTAACTCTTCTGCTCCCTCTACACTAGATGCTGAAACTATTGATGTGGGTAGATCTGGAAGCAATTGCAGGGTGGAAAACATTTGCAGCCAACATAAAAGGAAACGCTGAATCTCAACAACCAGCTATCTAGTTACCTCAGCGTTTTCTGTCTGAAAGGGCTTCTGTTGCTAGCCAGTGTGAAAGTATTCTTAGTGGAAACAGAGCCATGTATCACACTACAAATGACTGCTTTAACTCTTTCTGTGGATTAGATCAGAAGACCTTACAGTTAGCAGAAACAGATCAGGAGCAGACAACTTTCTTAATAAACTTATATGTAATGTTGTATTTTTTTTTCCTTAAAAGGGCATCTACCTTGTTGTGCAATCTATGCTAAGTAATATATCTGGAACATGAAGGTGGAAAATGAACAGAAATACACTGTAGTCTGCCACTTGTGAGATAAGTTCTTTCCACATAAAATTAAAGCTAATCATACGTCTAATTATTAATTATTCATTACCTCAGCTAGCATGGTGATTGGCTACTGTGTTGGTCTGAAATCTCTCAGAAGTAACCGGCACGGCAGCCACTCAGCTCTTCCCGCTACACACCGCCATGAAAACTGCACCCCAAAACAAGAGTTTAAAAAGTCATTATTGCAATTAGACTTATAATGACCTCAGAGCTGGTCATTTCCTTTCGATTAACGACTGGCTGGGTGGGGGTGGCCAGAGGCGCACCCTTTCCCCCAGCTGGTTGTTAATCAAAAGGAAATGACCGGCTCTCGTCATTATTACGCAAAGAATGCAACTGAGAGCTGGACCACTGGTGCAGCTCTAGCACCACTGCTTGTGGTGCTGATGACCCGGGTTCAGGAGCAAGACTGATGCATCAGAGGGTTGGCCGAGCAAAGGTTGGATGAGCATCCAAGGGACAGCTCTCCACCTCGGGGGGGGGGGCATTCATGGAGCCCAGCAACTGGATGACACCCAGTGAGGGCTGGATTCACTACCAGCCAGGGACCACATACTGAGGGGGAAGGCAGTGGTTGATGTCTAAGGGGCATGCATCTATGCTTTGGGGGAACACTGACACAAGGAAAACCCTGTGCGGCACAGCTTTGTGACGCCTCTGACTCCCGTCCAGAATAATGTTGCAGCAGTCTCGGGCCACACTTGGTTGATCTTGGTCTCTCCCTCGGCAACCCTGATGTGGGGGGGGGGTAAGCTATGGGCCCATTCTGAGGTGGCTGTTAGGGAATGCCGGCCATGGGGCGATAGACTGAGTCAGGGCACTACTACCCTGCCCTGCAGCAGACAGCATAAAAATAGTTGACCAAAAAAAAAGGAATACAACTGAGCTCCCTCCTACCCATCTCTGGTGCTCTCCAGATGGAGGATAAGAACCCCATGGCACTTTTTGCAATAGTAGGGCTACATCCACTGTCTAGGCCACCAGTTCCTCTCAGTAATGCCAGTTCTAGTGCTATACTGTGATGCTGTGTGTACGCTGTTGCTCACAAAATGGCTGTTGTGTCAGTCTCCGTTCAGTTCCCTGCATAATCGCCTCCCAGACTCCGCCCCACCCAAGTCCAATTAATAAATGAAAACATCACAGTTCCATTTCTTTCTTTGCAAAAAGACTATGTCTTTACTTACATTTAGGTACATTATTAACATCAACAGTATAATCACAGCACATTCAAAACTCTTTATGAACATTGCATAAGTGGCCCGGGGCAGCAGGTAAATTCATGTTTCCATAAACTAGAACTGATAATGCAGGTCGGCTATAGTCGCAAGGGCCATGTGACATGAGCTGGATCACACCTGTCCTGCTGGAAACTGGGTCCTGAAGAGCAGTAACCCAGTGTGGTGCCTGCACTTGGCCTCCCTGACCTGTATGGGCCCACCACCCTCAGCCACCTGACATCGAGCCCAGTGGCCTGCTCACTCCAGGCATACAAACACAGTCACATCCTGTGTCCCATACAGAACAATCCCAGGGCTTCCAATGGACCAACTGGTCCGTCACTTGGAATGCGTGAATTTTACCTGGATACTGTATAATGTTGCGAAAGGCTACGAAGAGTAACATCCCCATAAGTGAGTGGGTGGGTGGGTGAGTGGGTGGGTGGGTAACAAAATGAGGGCAGTTCAGGTCAAAGAGGTTCTTCACCTCCTGACCTGGCCTTAAATTACTATGCAAGCTACCTCCCTGTGAGACTGGTCCAGTCATTCCTGTTGGGGAAGGGGTACCAGTACCACGGATTGGCTTCCATAGGTGCTCCCCTCTGTGAAATCCAAGCCAAAGTCCTTAATCCTGCCTCCCCTCGGCTGAGCTGCTGTTGCCACCATGTCGCATTTTATGATACAGTTTTGCATAGATACTGTGCTTCTGTTTATCTTTTTGTTTGCTTGCATGCATATGCAACACAGACATTATATTATTACTGTAGTGTAGGGCTGCGTAGCTGTGCACTGTATAAGCCAATGGAACTCTCTCCCCTTAACTATTCTGGAACTCTCTCTCCCTTTAACTGTCCACCAGGCTCCCTCGTGCATCACCTTTAAGAAAGAGCTTCACAACTACCTCATCTCCTCCAACAAATGCTCTTGCTTCAAACCCCCTTAGCCCCTCCTCCTTACTTACCCTATCATCACCCCTTCCCCCTTACCGCCTAAAGACTTTCTCTCAACCCACAGCACTTATTGACTAATTATACTAAATATACTAAATGTTCTGTAGTTTGGTATTGTTCTAATCTACCTTAGCCTACCTGTTAGTCACTTGTTTCTCAACTATACTCTTGTACCCACATCTGAACGTTAATCTGCTGAACAATTTTGCCTTACCACTGTCAATGTAACAAATAATTTTGTTCCTGGATGTTATTCCTCTGTATCACCATTGCTGACATCTTATTGTACTGTTTACTGTTTTTGTACTGTACCCTCCTGGGTCGTGCCTGAAAACAATCATTTCCATGGCTAGTGCACCTACACGGTAAACAAAAGCTAAATAAAATAAACAGAATGGATGTAGAGATGTAGGAGGCTTGCCTCTCAAAGCTAATGCTGAGAAGGCTGAAGATAACAGTGTTCATCTGGCTGATGGATGTAAACCCTTTTGTAGTTCAAAGGAAAAAAGCTCCATCGATCACACTGCTTTTCTGCAGATTAGCCAACTAGCTGACATCATCGGCCTTTGAAGGTAAACATCAAGCTTCACACTGTGTGCGCGTGTGTGTGTGTGTGTGTGTGTGTGCACGTGCGCTTCCCCCTAGATACAGACAGGATGCCTCTATCTGAAAGCACTAAACAGAGTTGGGGAAAAAACAACCTGCAGAATGCAAATGTAATAGCTTCAAATATGTCAACAGCAAATCAAAGAAAGCATCAGCAATAGGTGATTTAAATTATATATTGTTTATTTTCCTGATACCAGCTGGATAACTTAAAAAAATGTGAGAGTTAGACATAATTCAGTTTATAGTTCCTATAACTTTGCAATCCTTTTTCTTCATATGGACTTTATCTTCCTGTCCCTCCCCACGGGGCTCCCCTCTGCTGTCGAACCCCAGCCTCTTCAACCCACCTCTAAGACTCACCCCATCTACTTCTTACCTCATTGTGTAAGTGGGTGCCATGGATGGTGGTGATGCGGTGACTTCAAAGTCGCAGCATCATCCAACAGGCAGGAGTTCTTTTCTGCCCGTTATGCCCAGCAGCGTGCAACAGTGCATATGTAGACTGTAAAGACGGTGCACGCTTTCAACGCCCACCTCCAACTTTCAAGTCTAGTGACTGCTGCTGTGCCATCTGCCCTCCACTAGGCGGCAGTCAAGCAGTAGTACACACTGTCCCCCTACCCTGAAAGAGGAGATCTGTTGATGGAAACTAAATTTTCCATCCCGTGCCTGCCCCTGACCAACCTTGGTCCCTTCTTGAACCCGGGTCACCGGTGTGGTGGGAGGTGAGGCATCCAGTGCCTTAGCCCTCCCGACTACTGGCCCATTTACAAGTTTAACATAGCTCAGATTTCCTTAAATAATACTGTCTGTGATCACAGTGCCACATTATGGCCACCCCCCCTCCCCCCACAGGGGACACTGATACTGCAGGTGCAGCATCAACCTACTCTGGTCTGGAAGCGCCGCCTCTAGAGGTCGTTCCTGACCTGCCTGTCCCCTTCATGCAGACTCCCATAAGTGTTCTTGAACCTGATTCAACAGCATGGCTGTGCTCAGAGTTTTTTTTTCCATATTTCTTTTTGCCCCCAAACGAACAACCCTGCTCCTTTATTCAGGTATCTCGAAGCCCTCCCAGCCCTGACTGCTACTCCCACCCCACCCCCATTGTTGTGGACAGCAGGGATCCACAAGACGCAGAGCCCGAGAAAGTGACTGTCATACAGATGGCTCGAGGAATATGGGTTTCTAATGTTTTCTCACAGCTCATCAACCAAGGACTGACTTAGCCGGAGGCACTGCTTTTTTATCACTGTATTACTAGCCATGCTGGAGCCTGACAAGTATGTCGCTTGGCATCTTTCATCTTGATTGTGCTTCACGTTTCTCTTCTGCACAGCTGCTACAACACAAAAATGTAAAGGATGAGAGATGAAGTCAAAACATCTGCTATAAAGTACTGGAGTCTGGACTTACTGCATACATCCTGCCAGTTACTTGACTATGGGAAATCTCCTTTTCCAGCCATATAAGGTGTCATTGCACTTGTGTGTTGGGGGAGGGGGTGAGAGGCACAAAAAAACCCATGGCCTGTTTTCCAAATTATTTGCATGTATCAGCCATGGCTCAGTTGGGTGCGTCCTTTCCTCAAGATCAGAAGGTTATGAGTTTAAGTCTCACACCTAAGACTCATGCTCATACTGAACACTGACATTACAATGTGGTGCTGGGGTGCTTCCAGTTGGAGGTGCCATCCTTCAGATGTAATGTTAATCTGGACACTTCAGGTGACTGTACAGACGTAAGTAAAAGATTCCATAACAGTACATGATCAAGTAAAAAAAAAAAAAAAGCTTGTATTACCTTAATGGGAAAGGGAAACTGTCTAACCAGGAAAGGCACACTAAGCCGAAGCTTGTTTCCAGGTGCAACCTAGGAGCACAAAGAAGTTAAGTGACTTGTTCTGGGTCACACTGTATGCAAGTGGGGGCTGATGGGATTCAAACCCAGGTTTGCAGCTCAATGCCCTTAACCACTATGCTACACTACCTTTTGAGCATAGCTTAATGAGAAAAAATTTAAATCACTGAAGGTACAGTTTTCTTTTTCTATGATTTATGCTCCTCTTCCTCCAGCTGCACCCTTCCAACCGACCCTCCAGCCCAGTCACCTGGCTCCTCTGGGACTTACCTTAAACTGGCATCCTCTGCCATAGGACTTGTGGCACGTGCCCAGCCATCGGTGCAGAGCCTGCTGGTGGGGGGGTCAGTCTTCATCCTGCTTCCGGAGGTTCTTTTTCTGCCAGTTTTTCTCCCTCTTACTGTCCCTGTGACCTCGGCTATTAGCGGTCATGCATGAGTGTGGAGGCGAGCATGTGCGCCGGCACTAACAACAGCCCTGATTCACCCACCTGGCTTAGCGCCAGACCCCCCCCTAGTGCCCAACACTACCATAAAGCCTCCCCTCAGTAGCAGCCAAGAGCCGGGGAGGCCTACTTCCCCAATCTGGAATAGGAGAGCTGCCTGATGGCCTCTCTCCATTCCCAGCCCTCCCCCAGCCAACCCCTGGCAACTCATGCTCATTCCTGAACACGGGTCGCCGATGTGGTGAGAGGCAAGTCATCCGACGCCTCAGCCATCTGCACCACTGGGCGGTGAAGGTACAGTTTAAGGTTCATGGAAATGTAAAAAAATGGATCTTAAACAGCAGGAAGCTTCTAAAATAAATGGCTTAAAAGTTAATACTTTCATATTTACAAAACACAGTTTTTTACATAAAGGGTTTTATTTAGATCCTGTTAAATATGCATCACTGTGAGGAGGTCTCAATATTGTTTTTGAAAATAGGAACATTATAAACTGCTGCTAATTAGACCAGAACAAATAAATAAATTGATCCTGGATTTTTCTAAGCATTTTTTTTTTTTAACTTTAAGTTTTTACTGAGACAACAGGGTGTACAAAGATAAAACATGGACAGTACATCGCGACAGGGAAGAATGAATAGCACAAGGACTTTAGGAATTAAGCAACTATCCATCATAATTAACAGCACAGCAAGCAGCAATAGGTCAGCAATAAATTAACAATCCTCAGCAGACAGGGTAAGCCAAAGAATTAACCATCCCCAGTATAGTCTGTGTGTCCAAAATAAGGCAAAGATTGCAGTGCAAAAGAAGGATCAATACTGAACAGATACAGTGTCCAACCCTGCCATCTCATACAGAATTGTTCCAGTCAGCTGTGGATGGAGGCTGTCAAACATTCCATTTGGTAAATTTTTAAGACTATAGACACCACTAGGTGGCAACTGTCAATGCCGACGGCTGCATCCACAACTGAGGAATGGCTTTTCTGGCTGCCAGAATACATGTTTAATCAGTGCTCAATCACTTAAGTGAGTGCCAGTAGGGGGGATGGAAAGAAGTATCATTGTAGGTTCATAAATAACATGGCCATTCCTTCCAAAATGGTGGCAACAGTGGGCATGCCCAATACACATGAGCATGGTTGGCCTGAGACTCACCACAATGATGCCAACACTGTCCATACACCAAGGGGAGAAGCTGAGCCAAGACCATAGGGGTATGAAAAACCTGCAGCAGCATTTCCATGTGAACTCCTCCCATCTAGTGGACAAAGTTACCTTCAAAGCTAGGACGGCATGGCAAAGCCATGTGCAAGGGACAGACACATCAATGCCCAGTTCTGAGTTCCATTTCAGCAATACAATTTGGCTGGGTCTCCGAGCAGGTCTCGCAGCGCCCGATAAAAATTCCCCACCGCATGTCCTCAGTGTGGGCCCTGAACAGCCGCAATAAAACAAAGTCAGAAGTAAGGGGGCAGGGTCTGGCAGTTTGGTCCTCTCAGGTATTTTATGTAAGAGGTAAGTATGGACTTGCAGGTATTGCAAATGATCTCATCCAGTGAGGCTGTTTGTTGTTTGTAGGCACACATAGTGAAGGACTCCTCAAGACTCAAGGAACTGGAATATATGAGTCCAGCCCAGGATTCTCCAGCAAGAGAAAGCTTGATCTAATTGGGTGTACGGTGATATGAGCGAGTATTATTGAGCAGCTCAATATGAGCAACTCAATAATACCGTCAGACATGCGCAAGTGTACAAAATATCAAGAGTCTTGTATAGCGAGTATAGCAATGAGCCACACCTCCGCCACAGCAGGATATAGGGAAGGTATTGGCCAATCCCTGCTGAATTGGCTGTTTGGTGTAGTGGCTAGAGCCACCACCTATGAAACCGAAGGACCTGGGTTTAAGACCTGGTGCAGGACAAATTATTTTTAATCCAGTATCTCAATTCTTTCAAAGTCTGCCCCCGAGTTGGTACTTATTTAGTTGGGGGTGCAGAGCGGCTTCCCCCTGAAATGGGGGGTGCGGGGGGGGTGTAGCACCCTGCATAAAAATTCATTTTTTATTGCATTGGGTGAAAAAGTGAGCAACTGTTGCTGTTTGCGGTGGCTGATGATGTTTTAATCGCCCTTTTGATGTCAGGCACTCTTTGGTTTGTGGTTTGTGTTCCGCAAGATAAGGGAATCGCTTTTGTTACATAAAACCATCTAACTGAGAGGGCAGAATGTCCTTGTCGGAGGCCAATGTCCTACAGATGTAAAAGATTAAATGTAGTTGTGGCGAATTCTGCAATTTAAACTACACCGAGAAAGTGTTAGCAGTGAAGGTAGTTAAATCAGGTAAATGTAGCCTCAAATGCGAGGTTGGGGAGAGAAAGAGATGGAGCCAGGGCATTTTTGTTTTTGAGCAATATTTTTTAATTTTTCCAGCTTACATTTGTTAATTATGATAAAAAATTACATAGCTGTTGTTCTTGGGACTACTGGATTCAAAGGCTCCAGTTCACATTAACCTCCTGTGACATGATAAATGGTAAATATTCCTACAAAACTGAATCAAAGGTTAAAAAAAAACAGTTTTGATAATAATAAGAGAAGAATCCTGATGATCAACATCTTCTTTTGTAATGGGCGCAGAAATAATTTCCTGTCCTCTTTAATAATATATAGAAATACTAGGAATTTGCCATCAAGACGTGAACCATTGTAGAACTTTAGATTTGTTACCCTCTCCCCCGCCAGTTAAACAGATGAGTATAGCTTAATAGCTGACCAGTGTTCCAACTCCAACGCTCAACTCAGGCATTCAAGCTGAATAACTGCTCAGGCCAAATCTGATATAAACATTTCCATGTCTAAAGAGCGGGAAAAAAACAGTGTCGACCATATGAGCGAACACAGATAAGCACGAGCAAATACAGCGAATATCAAAAACAGCGAACGTCAAAACAGCGACTTCAGTATCTAACACACTCATATAACGCTACACTATATTTTCGAGGGGCTGTGCCCCCTTCACCCCCAAACCCACCTTACTAGCAATAACCATCTCTGAGACCGCACTAATTATTATTGCAGGGTAAATACTGTCCCAACACAAGTCGCCCTCGCTGACATTACATTCGTTATTAAGCACAAGTCGCTAAAATGACATACGCTATTCTTCTGTCGCTCAAACTGAGTCACTCGAATGCATTCGCTCATTTGACGTAATACCGGTATAAACTTATGAGGGCTAAGGTCTACAGACTCACTCTGCTTTTCATGTTAGTGAACTGGCCTGTAAAGGTGACACAGAGCAGTACTAATCTTCAGTCTCAGATCCCAAGACGCTCCATGTTGCAACGTACAACATTAGGGTGCTGGAATTTCCATGGCCCCCTGGAGCAAGCTCAAGGATCGATCAGACAAATAATTTTTTGATGATCCTGAAAATTAGAGCTGTGACTTTTATTTGCACCATGACTACAGCGGTTTTGACCAATTGTTGCTAAAAACTGGCTGCACGGGCTCAATGCAATGCAAATATGGTTGCCATAATAGATAAAAAGTATGTCGTTTTAAATAGGGATTGGATGAGTGTGCGTGAAGAGTTAAAACCTGAAAATGCTGTTTTTAATGAGACTGTACGGTCAGGATTTTTTCAAGGTGCTGCAATGTGGCATTGGTATAGTGCTGGCAAACTCCAGCAAAATTACGTAAGGTCTCATTTAGAAGAAAAACAGCATTTATGGCAGATGTAACTGCTCTGCAGCCAGTTGTGAGAAAGGTTGCAGAAGGTGGACATATTGTAATGTTTACCATCAGACATGTCGATAGTCTGTAGCATTTTCAAAGCAAATCCAGAAGTGGTGTAATCTGAATTTCTGCAGCACTTTGGGGTGTCTTCCAGCAAGTCATATCCAATGTTTCTCAGTCGTGACTACCATCTTGGGCTCTATCTCATGCTTTGGTTTTGTACTTTTGCACTGAAATATTGCTGCAAGCACCACAAAAGGTACCTGCCTGAGAAAAGCACAGCTTGGTATGTTGAAATTTTAAACTGTAATAGGCAAGGTTTATGCAATTCCTCTCACTGCCAATATGCACCATGATGTTCCTGTGTATTCCACTAGATGGCTGTCTCGTGTGATCCCTTCATCCTGTGTCTGCCAAGTGTTTTCAGTTAAATAGCTTGGAAACTTTTTGGGATCAAGTCAACATATGTATTGTACAAATATTTACAGATATTACAGTACACAAACATCCAGGGCCTCACAGGTTCCTCCATCAAGAAGATGACAAAGGGACCTGTGTGATCCTAGAATCTTGTGCACTGTAACATCTTTTTGCTATCTATCTGTCTGTCTCTCTCTCTATCCATCCATCTATCCTCACAGTTATTGTGTGTGTGTGTGTATGTGTGTGTGTGTGTATGTATATATATATACATATTTGTGTGTGTGTATATATATATATATATACACATATATTTATTTATTTAGTTAAGTCTTTGTTAACCGGGTAAGTACACTGGTCCAGGGGACTGTTTTCAGGCATGACCCAGGCCATAGCAAATACAGCAGGAGAAAATGTATAATACGAGTCCATAAACAAGTGCATATACAGACAGAGTAGGTACAACAGGAGAACGCGAGTAATGGTGGCGGTACAAATTCAATCTAACAATCAGCACATCAGGAAAACTTAGAAACAATAAAACTAACTGTGCACTATTTACAGCAAGATTGGTGACAAGAACAAGTAAGTGCAAAAACAGAGGAAACACGTAAGATACTGATTGGGGGGAGTACATGGACAAGTATTGAGGAAGATTTAGACAGATCACAAAGGTGGTTGAAAGTACACATTGGGATGGCCAAACCATCTAAACTGGAGTTGAACTGGAGTGGGCAGTGAGAGAATGGGGGAAGGGTTAGCCAGGTGAGCAACATCACTTGGCTTCATCAAGCAGCCAGGATTTAAGGCACAATTTGAAGATAGTGTGAGCGTCCAAGGAACAGATGGGCGCAGGGAGACTGCCCCACAGAGTGGGAGCAGCTACAGATAATGCTTTACCACCCATGGCCGAGTAGACTTTGGGGATGTCCGGGGGGTGACTGAGGCTGTACGCAGACATCTCAAAGGAGTTCTGGTGTTAAGGAGGGACATATAAGGGGAACCATTGCCAAGCCTGATGGCACTGTCCAGAATGCAGTCAAGTGCATAGCGAAATCTTTGGCTCAGAGGGAGCCAACCTAGTGACTGGCAGAGGTGGCAGTGGTGGATATATATATATATATATATATATATATAATGTGTGTGTGTGTGTGTGTTGCATGTGTCTGTGTTACTATAAGGGATATGAAGGGGGGAGCTGTGTGATTTCTGATTTATTTATACAAGTGCTGTTTGACCTCAGGTAACCTCATGGGTGGCACAAGCCATGAGTGAGGTGGCCAATGTCAAATGGCAGTACAAGATAAATCAGGGATCACATAAGCTCTTCCCTGCATGTTCCGGTTATGCAACAGGGTAGGAGCTTGTGTGACAGGTTATTTTTTTAAGTGTTTGTAGCTTTTTTAATTGCTTTGTGGTTGCTTTATTAGTTTCACTGGTCGGGAGACAGGCAGTGGCAAACTGGCATACGGGGGTGGGCAAAGAGTAAACTAAATTCATAGCAAAAAAGTTAAAACAAAAAATAAATTCAGTTGTTTGGGCTTTGCTTGGGGTTGATAAAATGTGAAGTGGGGAAGATTACAGCTCGGAATGCTTTTCTGTTTTTATACTGTACATGAGTGTTTGCATTGTAGCGGAGTAGCAGGGAAGGAGAGACTGCATTGTGGGAGGCAAGAATACAATAATATGTAGGCAGTAGTGCCAGAAGCCTGTCAGGCAGGGTTTACTGTATGTATAATTCAAAGATTTTAGATTTAAAAACAGATTTATATAATGACTTTTGTGTCCACACCTATTGCAGATATGTATGTGTTATATATATATATATATATATATATATATATATACATAGATACACAGATACATAGACAGTGTCGGCAGATAAGGGCCTATGGCCCACCCAGTCTGCCCATCTAAGTCTGTAAGTTCAGTTTATGTTTTCCAAGAAGTCTGTTGCCCCTTACCCCTGACCTCCAGAATTCCTTTATGTCTATCCCATGCATTCTTAAATCCCGTGATTGTTTCAGCCCCCATCACTTCCTCTGGCAGGGTGTTCCACTTGTCCACCACCCATTCTGTGAAGAAATTCCTCCTCACGTTTCCTCTGAATCGTCCTCCCTCCAACTTCATCCCATGCCCTCTAGTCCTGGAACATCTTTTTCGCTTAAAAATAGTGCATTCCTGCACCCTGTTCCTCCCTGTAAGATACTTGTATGTCTCTATCATATCCCCTCTCTCCCTCCTCTCCTCTAGGGAGTACATGTTCAGTGCCTTCAACCTGTCCTCATAGGACTTGTGATGCAATCCATGCACCATCTTTGTTGCCCTCCTCTGAACCTTCTCTACCCTGTCTATGTCCTTACGTAGGTAAGGTCTCCAGAACTGCACAGTGTACTCCAGGTACGGCCTCACTAGTGTCTTGTATAGTGGAATTATGACCTCCCTTTTCCTGCTGGTGATGCCCCTGCCTATGCATCCCAGCATCCTATTTGCTTTACCTGCTGCCTTGTCACACTGTTTCCCTGCCTTGAGGTCATCAGAGATGATAACTCCAAGATCCCTTTCCTGCTTCGTGTATGCTATATCCTCACCCCCCAACTGATATATTGTGCCAGGGTTTTTGTGCCCCATATGCATTATCTTGCACTTCCTTGCATTGAATTTCAACTGCCAAACCCCTGACCATTCTTCAAGTTTCTGCAGGTCCCTTCTCATTCTGTCTACACCTCTGGTGTTTCTACTCTGTTACAGAGCTTTGTGTCATGTAGAACAGTGAAATTCTGCCTTCTAGGTCCTGCGCAATGTCACTGATGAAGATATTGAATAGTACCGTCCCAGCACTGATCCCTGTGGTACCCCACTGGTCACTCTTCCCTCTGTGGAGTGACGGCCATTTACCACCACCCTCTGTGTCCTGCTGCCCAGCCAGTTACCTACCCACCGCACTACTGTCCTGCCCACACCCATATTCCCCAGTTTGTGTAATAGTCTTCTATGTGGCACAGTGTCAAAGGCCTTGCTGAAGTCCAGATAGGCCATGTCCACAGCTCTCCCCTGATCCACCTCCCTAGTCACCCAGTCAAAAAATTCAATGAGGTTGGTCTGACATGACCGTCCCCTGGTGAAACCATGCTGCCTTGGGTCCTGTAGTCCATTGACAACCAGATGTTCCACCAATCTATATAAATATATATAGTGAGAGACACACATACATATATATATATATACACACACACACACACACACACACACATACATACATATACTGTACACACAATAGGGTTGAGTGATAAATGAAGGAGATAAAACAGTGTATCATCCACTGCAGTTTGATATTTTTACCCTCTGCTCTACTGTGGTATCAGCCATTTACACACACAGGTCACTAATATCACCACTCTAGGCAGCTTTCCCCGCAGCATACAAGAAACACCTGTGCTGTTACCATAGACACAAATGCAGAACTACATGAGAGGTATCATTGCTGCCTGCAGCTAACTCAGCATTACAAAACACTCTCACCTATTCCCCCACACTCTAACTTCCACCTCATTACTGTGATGCTCTCAGCTTGACTGCAGCCAGAATTCTAAAGAGCACAGCTTCACAGAACAATCTGTTACTCACTGCTGCCTGCAGCTAACTTAATTATCACTAAAAACAGTCTCAGCTGTTCCTCACACACTCTGACTCTCAGCCCATTACCATTACTATGATTGACTGCAGCCAGACTTCTAAAGAATACATCTTCACAAAATAGTCTGTTCCTCACTCCTACCTAAAACTAACTCATTTAGCACTGCAAAACACACTCATCTGTTTCCTAGAGTTTGTAACACTGCCAGCCCATTCAGAAAAACACACACAGAATAAGCAAACACATAAACAGGAACAGAACACAAGACAACATAACAATACTTCTGAAACTCCTAGCCCTATTGTATAAATCGAATACATGATGTGCAGATCGTGTGCTATGGCAAATACTGTCACTCCTGCATCGTGAACTCTGGATCTCACTTGTGCCTTTGGCACTCGTGAGATATCCAGAGTACACTCTGCAAAAGTGACAATATTTGCCATATCACACTCCTGCCCATCACGTATCCCCTATATATTATGGATAAACCACTACAGAGTATGCGTTCGTGCTCTGATATAGCCACATCTTTGTGTGCATTGTGAGATTTGAGGTGCAGGCCAAGTGTGCGCAATCACCCAAGATGTGCATATATCAGAGCATGACAATACGCCCTGTAGTGGATTATCTGTCTTATAAAATGGCTGAAATTGTTTTTTTTTTTTGGGGGGGTGAAAAATAGAAAGAAGTGCAGCTGTGCGGTCATCGTGCGACGATGCACGGGCATGTAGTGTGTTTTCATCCAATCGGGAGACAGCATTTTTACTGATTTTTATCACCCATTTGATTATATAGTATGTATCTTCATTGAAAAAAATACATTAATGTGCAAGTTAGAGAAAGTGACAAATGTAAAAAAAATCTTATCTCAGGGTTTTTTGAACCCTAACTTTGTAGGCTCCCTGTACACAACCACTGTAAACCCCGTCAAACTGAATGCCAGAGAGCAATCCAGGTTTCAAACATATGTTTTAATACAAAGTATATGACATACTACAGTACAAGCAATACTATCAAACCCCAGTCTTTCATCAGGTGTGAGCTCCAGTACTTTGCGCAGTATTCCAGGTGTGGTCGCATCAGTGACCTGTACAACTGGAGGATCACCTAACTTCTACTGCTTATCCCCCTCTCTATGAAACCCAGCATCCTGTTTGCCTTGCGTACAGCTCTATTACAATGTGGTGTTGTTTTTAGGCTCTCTGATATCATGACCCCTAGATCCTTTTCCTCCATGGTGCTTTCCAGCACCCCGCCCCCTCCCCCCATTTCATATTGCACTCTTGGGTTCCTCTTCCCAATGTCCATCTTTTTTTTCTGCATTGAAGGCAAGCTGCCAGATGTTTGACCGGCTCTACAACCTTCCCAGATCCTCCCCGAGTTCCCTTATCCCTTCCTTCATGACCACCCTAGCCTATATCTTCGCGTCATTTGTAAAGAGACAGAGCTTGCCCTTGATGCCTTCCCCTATCTATGTCACAAAAGAATACACCGAAAAGGACCCGGGCCCAGCACTGACCCCTGAGTTACTCCAATTGTTACTTCCCTTACATCTGAAATCTCCCCATTAACTACTACCCTTTGTGCTCTTCCCCCTCGGCCAGTTCTCCACCCAAGTTGACAATTTTTCTCCCACCCTTAAGTCCATTATCCTTTTAACCAGCCTCCTGTGGGGGGCTATGTCAAATGCTTTGATGAAATCCAACTATACCACATCTATTGCAAGTCTTCTATCTGCAGCCATGGTCACCCAGTTGAAGAAGTCAACCAGATTTGTCTGGCAAGACCCTCCCATCATGAACCCATGTTGTCTGGGGTCCTGTATCCCATTTCCCTCCAGGAAGTCCACCAGTTCCTCCATATTATAGAAATTAAGCTGACTGGTCTATAGTTCCCTGGCTCATGGAGAGGGAAGAAGGGGTAGCATTATATGTGATGCAGAGTATGAAGGCTATAGAGAGAGAGAGAGATCAAGGATATGGGGAAAAGTGAGTGCACGGAGACAATGTGGTTGCAGATACAGTAGTATTGGAAGGAAGAAGGAACATCAGGATAGGGGTAGTATACAGGCCACCATCCCAAAAATGTGCCACCAGCTTGGGAATGAGATTAGAAGGGCTACAAAGTAAAGGGAGGTGCTGCTAATGGGGGAACTTCAACATGCCTGACATGCACTGGAGGATCAAGTCCAAGATGTCAACAGCTGGTAGAGGTTTTCCAGGAATCATTCCAAGTACAGCTGACAGAGGAGCGTACATGGGAGGCGGCCATCCTCGACTTAGTCCTACAAACAAGGACAGTATTGGGATGGTCACAGTGCTGGTCCCCCAGGAACCAGTGACCTCCAGAAAAGATCAAATGGTTTAACATCAAACTTGAAGCAGAGAGAAATCAATGCCTGACAAAAGCCCTGGATTTTAGGAAGGCTGATTCTGGTAGGTATGGGAGCTGTTACAGGAGAAACTACGTGGGGTAAAAGCATCAGAGGTGGTGGAAACAAAGTGGGATGTGATAACAAAATGGGATTACTAGAAGTCCCAAACCTCAATGTAGGGGTAATGAGGAAAAACAGGAGGAGCAAGACTATGATTCACAAGAGAAGTAGGGGTGGCTCTGACGGAAAATAGAAAGGCATTTAAAAAATACCAAAACCAGCCAAGCAGAAGGGTGGGGGGTAGAGTTTCTAAACAAGCTGGAAGAGGACAGTAGGGCATTTTGGAAGTCTAAGGCTGATGCAGAGTTGAAGATAGCTGAAGGAATGAAAAGAAATGAGTGTGAGGAGGATAAAGGAAAAGTAGACATCTTGAACAATTATTTCTGTTCAGTGTTCACAGTAAAGGAAAAGGGTCAGTTTCTGAACTGGCCCATCAGAGCAAAGGGGGAGTGGGGGGTCTCAATGAGGATCCAACTTTAGTGGCAAGGGTATTAGGGGACTTAAACGCATTGAAAATGAATGAGTCTATGGGCCCAGATGGGCTGGATCCACATGTGTTAAAACAAGTCAGGGCAGGTTCAAGTCGCTCCACTGGCAGAGCTCTTCAGTAGCTCACTGGAGACAGGGATCATTCCTAGGCAGTGGAGGGCAAATGCAGTTCTCCTGCACAAGAGTGGGAGTAGGGAAGAACCAAGGAACTACAGACCTGGCAGGCTGACATTGTTAACAGCTGGTAGAGGTTTTTCAGGAATCATTCCAAATACAGCTGATGAAGGAGCGTACATGGGAGGCAGCTGGGATGTACAGGGAGGGGCATCGCCAGCAGGAAAAGGGAGATCATAATTCCATTGTACAAGACATCAGTGAGGCCACACCTGGAGTAGTGTGTCCAGTTCTGGAGGCCTTACCTATGTAAGGATATAGACAGGGTGGAGACAGTTCAGAGGAGGGCAACCAAGATGGTACAGGGTTTGCATCACAAGTCCTATAAGGACAGGCTGAAGGACTTGAATATATACTCCCTGGAGCAGAAGAGAGAGAGAGGGGATATGATAGAGACATAAAAGTACCTCACTGAGGGAACAAGGTACAGGAAAATACTATTTTCCAGAGGGACAGATGTTCCAAGACTAGGGGTCATGGGATGAAATTGGAGGGAGGGAGATTCAGAGGTAACGTGAAGAAGTATTTCTTCACGGAAAGGGTGGTGGACAACTGGAACACCCTGCCAGAGGAGGTGGTAGGGGTTGAAACGATTACGGGATTCAAGAATATATGGGATAGGCATCGGGGGATCCTAGCAGTTGGGAGAAGGGGACAACCCAGTTCAAGAGAAGCTTGAAGAGGCAAAATAACATGTGCAATTGAGCAGACTAGGTGGGCCAAAGGCCCTTATATGCCGTCAGTATCTAGGTATCTATGTATCTATAGTGAGTAAACTGCTAGTGACCATAATAAGGGAGAGGCTGGTAAGTTTTCTAGAGATACAAGATGGCTGAAGTAGAGGATGGGTGCCAGCGAGCTCCGCTAAGCTCTAGCCATCCATGTGGTATATATCCCACTTTACTGTTGTTGATGTGGACAGGAAAACACGTGTTTTTCTATCTAAACAACTTTTGAGCATTTGAACTTTATTACCTGCTGGTTCTCAGTCTCCCTTACAGATCGAGAGCAAGCCGACTGGCATGCTGAAGGTTTTTCATAGGATGGCGGAGTTAAGGCAGATGAGAGCCATAAGCCATCCGGTTAGACACACCAGATAAACAAAGCTGCCAGAATTTCTAAGTAATCCAGATGCAGCTTTTACTTCTCTCCTGATGCACGTTAGGCAAGACTCTAGAACCTCCGAAGTCGAGGCAGCTATCACAACCACGTCGGCAGCAGGGGATTCAGAAAAGTCTCTTGGAGCCTGCTCATCATGATCCTACTCATTTTGTGAATGAAGTAAATAACAGCCCCAGACAAAAAAACTGCGCAAAGCAATGAGAAGAATATTCCGAGCTTTGATAGTGGAGGCCCCCAACCATCTGTAAAAGCTGCCACAAGCCAAGAAGTGGAAAAGTCTCAGTCAACAAGCAAGGCATTGTGTACACAAGAGGCATCATACCCTCTTTCACAACAGCAGAAGGTGGACCAACCACCTGAAATAACCGGAACGATGTGCAGTGAGACTGCCAAAGTCAACTTTTCTATTACAGCACCCTGAAAACAATAAGGGGAAAAAAAATATTGCCAACATTCAGCTCTGTTTTGGTGTGCTGGGTGATACAGTTTTGCTGAGAAGAAAGGGATTAACAAGGAGGGGAGGAGAGAAAATGGGAGTAGAAACTGTTTATATGCTAAACTGAAGGGGACTTAGCTATATTTTCTTAGGGCTCATGTTGGCTAGAATCAAGACGGAGCTCGGGTACAACCTCATACGCTCCAGAAAGGCACACACTGTGCCAGAGTTGTCTTTGCAGGTTTGGTAACAGGTGATGGTATCTTAGATATGATCATGCCTCTTTTTGGACAAGTCATTAAACTACTAAAAGGGGTAGGGCAGAGTAGTAACAGCATGGGGTGGGGGACGGGTTAGTGACAGCAAGGAGTAGGACATGGTGTGCTGCTTTTTTTTCTTGACTTTCCGTGTGTTGTTTTTCTTTAATTGAATAGTTGGGACAACAGTGCTGCAAAAAAAGTTCACAAAAAAAACAACTAGAAGAGTAGAAAGTCCAACCCTTCAGTGGGTAAATTAGTAAGGGGAACAATTTTAAAAATATGTTGGGGGTCTACCAGATTGTAGGGAACAGTGCAAATGGTTAAAGGCAGAGGAGGAGGGAGAGAGAAGCGCATTGATATCTTGGAAAGGTACAAAAAAGGCTGTTTACAAAGGGTGGCCATGGACATCATCCAGGCTTTCTTTTTCTATACTGTTATCGAATTTAAAAGTCTACGCTAAATTGTATGCTCTGGAATGTTAAGAGAGCCTGAGACAGATCCCAAAGTAAGGAGAATTATTCAAGATGCAAAAGCAATCAAGTAAACTGTCTTATGTTATAGGAAACCCATTTTATGGAGAATGGTCTTAAATACCTTACAAACTTATTTCAAGGTGTAGGAATTAATTTGCATTATAACAATGTGGCGAAGGAGTGGCAATAAACCATAAAAAAATCAGTAGGGGTAGAAATTCAGGACCTGTTAATAGATCCTTTAGGCAGATTTACTATATTAAAAATTAAGAATAATTTTTGTTTAGAACAAATCCAGAAAAAATGGTTTGATACCTTTTATTGGACCAACAAGGATGTTACAAAAAGAACAAATCGCTTTAGCATTCGGACCAACAAGTCCTTCTTCGGAAGCTTAATGACAGTCATTTAGAAAATCCCCATATTATTAACACTTAGAACATGCAGAAAAAAACAGAAATACAGAAGTGTGGCACATTGAATTTTTAATATGGGTATTTGAGGTGGGTGGTTATGTGGGTATAGTGCATGTGAATACTGTGGTGATACTGAGGTAAACTTATGTTTGGGTACATGACGTTATGGTGTCATAGTGGCTAGGACTCCAGACTCATAGTATAGTGGATATTTACTTCCTTCTGCTAGTTCTGTAGTTTGAGTATATACTGTTACATTTTTACATTCTGTACTTATTAGGATGCATTGTCTCATTTACTTGGGGGTTCATGATAGGTGTAATTCCTTTCTGGGTAACTATTGTAGTGATTGGTACAACTGATGGTGTATTAGGATTCGTGTACATATATTTCATTTTAAGTAGTTACTTTCCCTTGGGGATTAATTCCTAGGAATTTTTGTTTAGATTCCTTAGACTGTTTCTGTAAATGTATTATTTCTATTATACACTGACAATTTATTGAAATCTGTACATATCAGACTGCACAGTCTTAATTTATTGGGGGGTCCTTGACTAGTACTTCTTTGTATCTGGCACTTACACTGACAATTGATATTATCATGTATAAAATCTTGTTACAACACTGAAGGCCTTAAGGTTTCTGGAACATAATAACTGGTTGAGAATATGCTGGGAATACATCTCCAGCTAGTTGTACATTCATCAGTGTGATAACACTTACTCACTTTGAGTAAATATCACTTTAATCCTTCTATATGCCATGTAAATATAATGTCTGTTGTTGTAATATAATTTCTGTTGTTGTAATATTTGGGGCTTATTTTTTTTTATTTGCTAATATGTTACATTTTGACATGCAATTGTTTTATCCAGGGTAAGTTTCTTGTCATAGGCCGTATTCACAAACTAACAGAGTTCTGAGCAGAGTTGAAGCTGGCTTCTACTGGTGTGCTCGTACTTCACTCTTGAAGTATGTGTCTTTGGGAGGTTTTTTCACTTGACATATAATTTGGTGAGTAGAGAATCTCAGTGTTTAGTTATTCATTAAACTGATACATGGTATAATATATGTGGGTTGAACTCTCTGCCTGCTGTTATCTCTGAACAACCTTTGACCTTTAAGTTTGGTTCAGCTGAAATCACACTTAAGATATTCAAGCTCTCTGATGTCACTTTAATTATGTTTTGAATGCCTGTTTTAAACCAATGATAATTATTTCTGTTTTTTTCTGCATGTTTTAAGTGTTAATAATACGGGATTTTCATTTTGGGATTTTCTAAAGGACTGACATTAAGCTTCCGAAGAATGACTTGTTGGTCCAAAAGCTTAAGCTATTTGTTCATTTTGCAACATCGTTGTTGGTAGCCGGCCCGGTGGCGCTGAGGGTTGAGGCACTGGATGCCACACCTCGCGTCACGCCGGCGACCCGGGTTCGAGAATGAGCCCGGGATGTCGGGGGTCAGCAGGGGAGGACTGGGACTGAGCATCCGCAAACTGCTCTCCTGGTCCTAGGGTGGGCTGGGGAATTTCACCGTGCTGTAGCGGCCCCTGGGGACGCCTGGGAGCACTACTTACTGGAGGGGCAGTGCGGCGGACTTCAGCACATTGTGCCTGGATGTCATTGTACGTCTGCGCTCCAAGGGCCAACTGGAGGAAAATGGCTGGGCGCAACCGTGCAGCTTGATGGCCGCGCTCCGAGCTGCCTGGAGGACTTTGGCAGAACCCTGTCGGGGAGGGTCCTTGGGTGTCCTGGCTGGCTGTGGCAGAGGAGTAGCCCTACAGCAGGATGGCAAGACGGCCGTCCTGGATCCTCCTGGGTGCAGTTTGAGCTACCCAGATCTCTGGGCGGGCGGAGCCGGTGGCTGGATACCCCAAGCCAGAGAGTGCCACAGCAGGAGAAAAGTATAATATAAAAAAAACAAAAAAACATCCTTGTTGGTCCAATAAAAGGTATCAATGGATTTATTCTTACTAGGACCAATATGGCATTAAACATTTTTGTTTAGTAAATAAATATGGTCCTAATGAAGACTATACAGAATTTTACGTAAATCTATTCATGAATATCACTCAGTTCCTATCTCCGTATATTGTGGGGGAAGACTTAAATATCACGTTAGGAGATTTAGGGCGCACATCAAGAAAGAAATTGAAAGAAAAATTGGCTAGCATAATTTCAGGGTTTTTGGATGAATTAGCACTAAGACATCCTTTTCCCACTAAGTATCCCTCTCTTTAAGAAATTTTCTTTTTTCACTCACCAGTGCATAATTCATATTCACACACACATTCTTTTTTTGTTTCAGAAATGCTTTTACATATTATTGAGAGCATTAAATATGATGCTATTAAAGTTTCTGACTATGCTCCTGTGCATATGTTGATGCAACCCTCAACTATTAGTATGGATTTTTCTTGAAGGCTAGACCCACTAATAGTGAGAGATAATAATTTTATAGATAAAATTTCCTACAAAATTCTGTTGTTTTGGGATAGGAACACTAAAACAGTTTCTTCACTGCGTATGATCTGGTATGGTTTTACACTCATCTCAGGGGCATTTTTTTATCTGATTCCTCCTTTGTTTTTGTTTTTTTCTATATGTAGTTTTATTGTGTTTTTCCTTTTTTTCTCCCTGTAATCCAGCCCCCTACCTCAGACGCATGCACACACATGGAGGTGTATATACGACACGTCTCAAGGTACCCACCTGCTATGTGTCACCCTCACCGCCTATGCTGACCAAAGGGCCTCCACCCGGTGGCAGCGGGACTATGGGGGAGTGATGACCACCCTCTGGAGAGGAGTATTGCCTTCCGGCTGCTCAATCTTGCTCCAGTCCCCCCGTGCTGGCTCCCCAAGGGCCCGAGTCTATTCCCGAACCCGAGTCACCGGCATGGCTCAAGGTAAGGTGTCCAGCGTCTCAGCCCTCAGCGCCACCAGGCCTCTCACACCTCCTTTTAGTGAAAGGAAAAAAAAAATGAAATTATTAGAGACAAAATGCAGCACTAAAACACACATTATCGGGTAATCAGGATGATCTAGTAGAAATTCTGCATTTGCAAGAACAATATAATAAAGAGGCAGAAGATCAGCTGCAGAGGGCCATAACAAGGGTTAAATGAAAATATTATTTTTTCAGTACAAACCACACAAACTTCTGGCATATTAGTTGAAATATGAACACAATTATAATTTCTGCTATACAGGACCAGAATATTCAGCATAATCAAAAACCAGAGAGCATTTCCACAATCTTTGAAGATTTTTTATAGAACATTACATACATCTGATATTAAGTCCACAAATGATGACATTAGTCAATATCTAGATCATAGCCAGTTTCCAAAACTAACCAAAGAGGAAGTTCACTTTATTAAAATAAAGAGATTTTCCTTGATGAAATAGTGGGGGCAATAGGGGACCTCCTGAATGGGAAAGCCCCAGGCCCCGATGGATTCAACAATGAATTTTTTTAAAAGTCAGACAAACTGTGTTGCTCCAAATTATAGCTGCTTTTCCACCATGTACAAATTACTGAGGCATGGCCACCCTCCTTTAATGATGCTACAATTTCACTCACTCAAAAAAAAAAGAATAGGGAACTGGAGCTATATGGTTCATACCGTCCTGTTTCTCTGTTAAACAGGGACTATAAGATCCTTACAAAAACACTAGCAAAAAGACTATCTTTTAACAGATAATAAAATTATGGGTCATGATCAATCAGGCTTCGTTCCAAGTAGAAGACTTACTAGTAATATTACAAGGGCACTAAACATCCCTGAGTGAGCTTCAATGGAAGACACGGTATTGCGAACACTCAGTGCCAAAAAAGACTTTTGACAGAGTACATTGGTGATATTTAAAGACAGTTTTAACCAAATTTGTTTTTTCAGGCTAATTTAACAAATGGACCGATATGCTCTATAATGAGCCAACTGCTAGAGTTAAGATTAACTTCAATATTTTGAAGCAATTTCACCTGCTAAGGGGTACCAGGCAGGGCTTTACCTTACTGCCTCTACTCTCTGCATTATATACAGAGCCTCTAGCTACGGTGATTCAAAGTAGTAACAATACAGAAGGAGTGATTATAAATGGGGAGAAATACTCTATATTACTTTATGTAGACAACATCTTATTGTACACAATGTATGTAGGTCCCAGATTATACCAATGAATTTGTTACATGGGACCTACTGTGCAAATAACAGATCTAAAGTGAAAACAGCATGTTTATTTAGCATTTGCCTACGTCACGACGTGTTATTTTGCACTTGCCTAAGTCATACTGAAAGGGATCTGTCAGTCATTTTGGTGACATCAGATTCTAGCCATTCCTGTCATAAATCAGCTGCCTGTGTTCCTTGCTCTGAAACAAAACCCCCCTCCCGCCACCATCTTTTTTCCTGCTTTGGGTGGCAGTTTGAAAAAGTTTGTTTGCCTCCTGTCCCGATCTTCAATTTTTTAAGATGTGGCCACTTTACGATATGTTTACCAAGCTGCCAATCTGTCTTTTGAACTTTATTTTTTATGCCCAGCATGCTGCTGGCATCCCTGCTGTTGCTCACTCGCTCCCAGCATGCCACCGGCTCAATGTTCTTCTTCACCCATTGCCTTCCGAATCGGCGAGCAGTCTTTCATTTCACAATGTATGGCTAAAAGAAGACTAAAAGGTAAATGAAAAACAAAATAACACACAGAACTTACAAAAAAAACACTATCTGCTACCCTGGGAGAGGGAGGGAGGGTTAAAACTTCATGGAGGGGGGCAGTGCTTGTCTGTGAATTGAACCTACTTCTACAGTATTTTTGGTGGTTATAAGGGGATCCAACCTGTGGAAGTTTCTCAAAAATCAGCACACAGATACAAAAAATTAGGACCTACATACATTTGTATACACAGAGCATACAACGATCTATGTTAAAATATGGCATTTATTTCTATTCTTGAGGGGGCAGGACTTCCATAACTCACTTGTGGCTTTGCACTTGTGAGTTATAGTCCATCCCATTCATGGAAATAAATGCCATATTTTTCTAACACCACAATTACTGCGTGCCCCAATAATGCAAAGCATCATGGGAAGCATATGCAAATCCCCAAGAGAGAATTTGGACTGGCTCAACTTTAAGCAGAATTGCATGGTGTTGGAAGGCCTCACAGTGCAATCAGCAAAGGCTAAGAACAGCGGACACATACACATGTATTTTGGGCTCCCCATGACCCAAACAAATAACATCCCCCTTGAGGGGTGGCTCCCTGGGATAAGACACAGCTGTGGCACACTGATGAGTCCAAATGAGGATGAAACACGTGTATGTGTCTGCTGTTCTTAGCCTTTGCTGATTGCACTGTGAGGCCTTCCAGCACCATGCAATTCTGCTTAAAGTTGAGACAGTCCAAATTCTCTCATGAGGATTTGCATATGTTTCCCATGATGCTCTGCATTATTGGAGTATGTGCAATTGTGTTTTCTTTAAAATTTGACTGTATGGCCAATATTCTCCGGGATAACCCATGCCTCAGGGCATTTGCTCTGGGGTTCTTTTGTAGTACTGTATATTTTAACACAGATCACTGTATATCCTCAATATACCTCTTTTTTAATTGATTGTTTTATTGACCATTTAAGAAACATGAGAGACACAAACATATCATCATCATAACTCCTCTATATATCTGCATAATACTACAAAATCTATTCCAAACCTTCTCTCAACAATTGAAGATTTTAGTATAGTTTCAGGTTACAAAGTACTCTGATCAAAATGCTACGCTAAATCATTAGATGCCACCCAAAACTCGATCAGATTGCCTCACTCCTCAGTAGGACCTTTTTAGGAGAAGATACAATATCTGGGTGTCTTGATTCACAAAGACATCAAGAAATTGTTCTGAATGTTGGTCCTTTAATGTGAAAAATCTGTCAAGATCTTGATGGATGATCTCACCTTCTACTCTCTCTTTAAGGAAGAGACTATATTATTAGAATGAACATTCTCCCTGGAATTATATTTTATTTCCAAACTCTACCTATCAATTTAAAAAACTCAACTCTTTGCAGATTTTGAGAAAAAGCTCCAGAAATGTCTTTGGATTTAGAAAAGACCGAGACTGTGCTTGGGAAAATTGTATTATTCACACGAGGAGGGAGCTCTGAACCTTCCAAATCTGTATTGGTACTACTTGGCTTCTCAAGTGTAACCACCATACTGTTGCTTCATCTATTTGGAATCACCCTCATCATCGCCCTCTATCAAGGTGCAGCTTTTACCCTGCAAGAATTTAATACCATATTTAGAATTAGATTTGTTTTAGAAAAAGTCCTCATCAAAATTGCTCTGGGGCAAAGGCATGGCAATGGATAAATTCACGGCTAGGTGTAAAAAGTAAACTGGCCTCTCTCCACTGTTTTGTAATCCCCACTTACCATTACTGGTCATTCCTAAATCTTGGATGAGATAGAATTTTATGATTTTGAAGGATTTATACAGGCTAAGTGTTTTCTCTTGTTTGAACAATTTTTTGAGATATTGGGTCTCCAGTCAGGTAACTTGATGAAGTACTTCCATCTCAGGGAAATTGCTAAAAAATGTACAGGAAATTTGGAAGAACCCTCTGGGACACCTATAGAGGTTTTATTTGAGCAATTCACTATTTCTCAACAAATAACTGGAAAAATGTACACGTATCTATATATATGTATATGATATATATATATATATGAAATATATGAGAGGAGATGATGGTACACTTAATGTCTCCAAAGAATGCATGGGAAAGAGATACGAGTATAAACTTTACAACTTTACTGAGGTTCAATTGACTAAGGTCCTTTCATCTTTTTCATCAGTATCCCAGAAACATAGAAACATAGAAGTTGACGGCAGATAAGGACCGCAAGGCCCATCCAGTCTGCCCATTTCTTTTTCCACCTTATAAATGTGCCATCGGCCTTTGCTCTGTCAGTGACCTATCTATTCATAGTCATTTGTATTGCTCCCTTATGCCTATCCCATGCCTGTTTGAAGCCCTGCACTGTATTCATAGCCACCACTTCTTGTGGTAAGCCATTCCATGCATCTACCACCCTTTCTGTGAAAAGAATTTCCTCACATTCCCCTTAATCGCCTCCTCTAATCTCATGCTGTGTCCTCTTGTCCTGCTATTTTTCTTATATTTAAACATGTTAGACTCTTTCACCTTGTTTATGCCCTTAAGGTGTTTAAATGTCTCGATCATATCACCTCTCTCCTCCTTTGCTCAAGGGTATACATATTGAGCTCGTTAATCTGTCCTTATATGTCTTCTGATGCAGTCCCTGCACCATTTTGGTTGCCTTCTCTGGACTGCCTCAATTTGGTTAATGTCCTTGTGAAGGTGTGGCCTCAATACTGCACGCAGTACTCCAGATGGGGCCTAACCAATGTCTTGTACAGAGGTTATTACCTCCCTCTTACGACTTGTGATACCCTACTAATACACCTAACACCCCTAGCCTTACCTACTGCTTTAGAGGTCTGCTTGGATGATTTTAGGTCATCAGTGATGATGATGCCCAAGTCTCTTTCTTCCTTTGTGACTGCTAGCAACTCCCCTCCCAGCCTATAAGTGGCTTCAGGGGTTCTCTTCCCTATGTGCATGATTTTGCACTTCTTTGCATTAAATCCCAGTTGCCACTCTTCTGACCATTCTGCTAGTTTATCCAGATCTCTTCTCATTCTGCCCACCCCATCTGGATCATCTACTCTGTTGCAGATCTTGGTGTCATCTGCAAACAGACAAGCCTTACCCTCTAGTCCATCTGCTGAGGTCACTAATGAAGATGTTGAATAGGACTGGCCCCAGGACTGATCCCTAAGGTACCCACTTGTGACTTGCATCTCTTCTGACTGTATACCATTTACCACCACTCTCTGTTTTCTGCCAGTCAACCAGTTTGCCACCCAGTTGACCAACTTCTGACCCACCCAGCCTACCTAGCTTATTTATCAATCTTCTATGTGGAACAGTGTCAAAAGCTTTGCTGAAGTGGGTAAGCGACATCAACTGCTCCCCTTGGTCCACCACTCTGGTTACCCAGTCAAAGAAATCTATGAGATTAGTTTGACAGGACCTTCCTTTTGTAAACCCATGCTGTCTTGGATCCTGTGCCCCTATGGATTCCAGGTGTTGCACTATCCTTTCCTTAGGTGCCTCCATAATCTTGCCCACTACTGAGGTAAGACTGACCGGGTCTGTAGTTCCCGCGCTCCTCCCTGCTACCACTCTTGTGGAGTGGGATCACATGAGCCTTTCTCCAGTCTTCTGGGACCTCTCCTGTGCTCTGAGACTCACTAAACAATTCTGCTAATGGCTCTGCTAGTTCCTCCTTTAGCTCCTTAAGTACCCTGGGATGTATGCCATCAGGTCCCATTGCCTTATACCCTGAGCTTGCTAAGCTCTTGTAGGACCCTTTCTTTTGTGAGGGAGTAGTGCTCACCCCACTCCCCGTGTCCATGATGCTGAGCTGTGGGCCCTGCCCTACCTTCTCTTCAGTAAATACTGAGCAAAAGTATCTATTTAGGATAGATGCCTTACAGGGTCCTCCTCCTCACATGCTCCCTTTTCTCCATTAAGCTTAGCAATACCCCCTCTGGACTTTCTCCTTTCACTAATGTATCTATAGAAAGTCTTGTCACCTTCTTTTACTGTTCGTGCTAGTGTTTCCTCAGTTTGGGACTTTGCCTGCCTTACTGCCTTACCTGCTTCCCTTAGGGCAGTTTGGTATGCCTCCCTATCTTCATCCCGCTGTGTTCCCTTATATTTTCTGAAGGCCAGCCTTTTGGCTCTGACCTTTTCTGCTACTATATTTGAGAACCAAAGTGGTTTCCTTCTTCTTTTGCACTTCCTTTTCTGTCTAACACAATGGGATGTTGTTTCAAGTATTGTATCCTTAATGCTTGCCCACTTTGCCTGTACCTCCTCACCTGTGTTTCTTTTTGCCAGGGCTAGCTTAACTCTGTTGGCCATCTTATCAAAGTCAGCTCCTCTGAAGTCCCATATTTTTGCCTTGGAATGGGATGATTTAGATGTAGTAGCCAAATTGAACCATACCATGTGATGGTCACTGGCCCCCAGGTGACCTTCTACCTGGAGATCTGTGATCCTTCTTTGTTAGTCAGTACTAGATCTAGGATAGCCCTGTCTCTTGTGGGTTGCTGTACCAGTTGTTTGAGGCCCTCCCCCTGCAGGGAATCCACTATGAGTCTAGTTCTGGCAGATGTTCCTGCTGGTATTGACCAATCTGTATCTGGCATGTTGAAGTCTCCATTATCAGAACCTCCCTTTAGCTGTCATGTTTTTGTATCTTCTAACAGTAATGTGTCTATGTCCTCCCTCTGGTCTGGGGGCCTGTAGACAACCCCAGTTCTTATGGCTGTCCCATTACCTGTTTCCAGGGTGACCCACAGTTCTTCTGGCTCCTTATGTGTATTCTGAATTTCTGTAGCTTTGATATTTTCATTAACATACAGGGCCACCCCTCCCCCCCTTTTTGCACCTCGGTCTCTTCTGAACAATACATATCCAGGTACTGAAGTCTCCCAAGTGTGGTTACTGGTAAACCACGTCTCACTAATTGCTACCATGTCCAGTTTAGCCTCTGACATTATTGCCTGTAGGTCTGGGATCTTATTTCCCAGGCTGTGAGCATTTGTGTACATGATTTTCCATTGGCCAGATTTTGGTGTGTTAGTTGTTGGGTGAAGTTTGGCATTACCCCTGTGCATCGTGTGGGAGACAAACCTTTTTCTTACCTGGTGATGCAAATGAATGGCAAACACGCTTGAATTCCTGTTTGACCACTAGTTGAGGGGAGGGGTGTTCTTCCCATTCGACGATGGGGTGCTGCACCTCTCCCCATTTGCTAGTTTAAATATTCTGCAAAGACGTCAAACTTCTGCCCCAATGCACTGACTCCTCTTTAGTCAGATGCAGTCCATCAAATTTAAAGAACTTTCGCTCCCAGAACTGTTGCCAGTTCCTACAAATCTGTGTCCTTTCCCTGGCACCAGTCCTTGAGCCACGTGTTTAGCTCCCCTATCTCCCCTTCTCTGACCTTCCGTCCATCTGCTCCTCTTCTCCCAGACTGGCAGGATCTCGAGAAGGAGATGCCGGACTAAATAAATGATAGTTTGTCACCCAGCCTAGTCAGGTGTTCCTTGGTCTCACAACTGACCGGCTGGCGAGATCATTAGTCCCTATGTGTACTAGGACATCAATGTTTTCTCCTGCTTTGTGAACAATTTTAGTAATGCGGTCGTGTCTCTCCATGCTGATGTACCTGGGAGACATCTGACCATCACCCTGGCTGGAGATGGGTATCAACTCCCGAATCATGGAGTCTCCTATGATCAGAAGTTTTTGGATTTCCTTTGTGCTTGTTTAGTTTTGGTTCCTGATTTGGGTGAGTATTGTTGTGCTAGCTCCTGTGCACGTAGTGTCCTGCTCTGCAGTGTCTTCTGCCTCTTTATTTGATTTCAGAGATAGAGGCAGATACCTGTTTGTAGTGTTTATATGGTTTTGGAGGTAATGTGTTGGAGAGCAGAGAGTGATGGGGCACCTGATTTGCTCCTCCTAACCACCTGCCAACCTCCTGGACCAACTACCCTCTGCGGTCGAGGTTTTTCTGTTGGATGCTGGGGAAATGGCGGTGGTTCTTATAATGTATTTCTCTTCAATATGAAATTTGAGGCGTGCAATCTCTGCCCATGCTGCCCGGAGCTGAGACCTAAGATCTCCAAAGGCCCAGCATGTAGGACAGTGTTCTAAATCCTGTAAGACTGTCCTTCTGAAAATTGTTCCACAGTACCTGCAGAATAACATACAAAAGAGCTCCTGACACAGTTCAGATTGCAGCCCTTGACTGGGCGTGCTCCCAGATTCCTGGTGGCGTGGTATTTCTTCTCTGCTGTCACCCGCCTCCTCATCTCACCTCGCTGAAGCAGAAGCCCTTACACTGAAGGACCTGCAGCCCTTGGCTGGGTGTACTCCCAGACTCCTGGTGGTGCAGCATTTCTCCTCTGCTGCTGCCCACCTCCTCATCTCACCCTGCTGAAGCAGAAGCCCTTATGCAGAAAGACCTGCAGCTCTTCACTGCGTGTGCTCCCAGACTCCTGGCGGCGTGGCATTTCTCCTGTGCTGCCACCCGACTCCTCCTCTCACCCCGTTGAAGCAGAAGCTCTTAAGCTGAAGGTACGGACCCGAGAGCTGTTTGTAAGACTTACTGAAATTGATTCTGGGCACCTTTTCCACAGCAGTCCTCCGACTGGTTACCTGCTTAGGTGGTATCTGCGGATTGGTCTGCAGCTGCCGAAACAGACATTTGGATTGGTGGCTTTTCAGCTTGCTCTGCTCGGTTTTGGCTTGGCTTCTCTCTTCTGGAGGGTTTCGTAGCTTGAATCCAACTCACTTGAGGGACATTTTTCATTTAAAACCTTATTTTTTCTATTAGGGATACGATATTTAAAGTGTATATCACTGTATGTACTAAGATTGCTAATGTTCTTGCATTTTCCCTCTGCTGCTTCAAACCTTTCATTTTTTACATGCTGCTGAATTTATCAAAAGTTTTTAGCCTGTATTTATGACCTGACTACTGCTATAACTTTCTTATTTCCCTCTATTTTCAGCTTGATTCTTGGTAACCGCTGCCTGATAGCCTCCCCCCAGCCTAGATAACTAGCCCTACCCCCTCCCTCCTTTTCAACCTTGCTTTTGTTTCTGAAGCCAAATTCTTTTCCCCCACCGATCAACCATTTTCACCTTAATTGCACTCCTCCATGACCTGGCTAGTCGATTTGTCCCTCCTCCTTCTGTCCCTCCCTTTGTCCTAGCTCCTTTGCCAACCTACACCCACCAATCAAACTCACCCCTACTTATTTCGTTATTTTTCCCCTAGGACCTGCAGCCCTTGACTGGACGTGCTCCCAGACTCCTGGCGGGATGGAATTTCTCCTCTGCTGCTGCTCGCCTCCTCATCTCACCCTGCTGAAGCAGAAGCCCTTACGCTGAAGGTACGAACCTAAGAGCTGTTTGCAGAAGCCCTTATCAGTGGATTGGTCTGCAGCTGCCAAAACAGACATTTGGATCGACTGCTTTTCAGCTCGCTGTGCTCAGTCTCGGCATGGCTTCTCTCTCTTCTGGAGGGTTTCATAGCTTGAATCCAGCTCACCGAGAGACATTTTTCGCCCTTCCCTGTACCCCCTCCTCCGGCTTTTATTAAACACGCGTTGGCTCCTCCCCCTAAAATTCTAGACTGCCCCAATTGGCTGTTTGCCTCCTTAGCTCCCTGTGCTACAATTTATACTTCTTAAGCTTCCACCCACATCGTAGGCCATATTTCCCTACTGCCTATTAGCCTATTTTCATTATGTTGCACCTGGAAAAATCACAATGGCATTAGCCCTGGAATTAAGTGGGCACTCCATTACCCTGTTTCTACTACCTACCGCCCTGTTGCTAGTTACCCTCTCCATGATCACAACTACCCCCTGTTACAATACTACTGCCCCCCCAATATGACTTCCACTTCTCTAATCTCCTCATTCGATCGTCAGTAGGCAGTGATCTTACTCCTTTAGTAACCCCCAAGGGGATTATCTACCTCGTTGTTGTTTTTATAAAGAAACACTCCCTTGGCCCCTTTCTCACTTCCCTTTTACACATTACAAACTATGGTTTCTTATTATCATGGCTCTACTACTTTCTGGTGATGCCGAGTCAAATCCGGGCCCCTCGACTGGCTTCCCTCATTCGGATGCTTCGCTAAAAACTATCAAAGAGCTATGTTTGGCACATCTCAACATAAGAAGCCTAGTACACAACTTACCGGACCTAGAGGCTTGGGTGGCCCTTTACAATCCTGACATTCTCTGCTTATCAGAGACATGGCTTAAACCCTCCATACCAGACTCCTTATGCGCCCTGCCAAATTATAATTTACTAAGGAGAGATAGGCTCTCATCCAAGTGGGGAGGTAAGGTTGCCATTTATTTCAAAGATAATCTAAACCTCTCCATTGTCTCTACTCCAGGCCTGTCCCACTGTGAATCGCTCACACTCTCCTTATACTGGGGGCAAAAAAAACTACACATAGTGTGTGCATATAACCCTCCCAAAGGTGGACATAAAGGACTTGAGAAACTTCTTGAACAAATGTCCCAGCTCATAAGTCGAAATGAAGTGCTCATTTTAGGGGATATTAATCTTAATTGGTTGGGGAAGAATCAAAGCACCTTTCTCTACCTACTGCAACAACTTATAACTGAACCTACAAGGGTCACCTCACATGCTAACTCAAGCACTCAGACTGACTGGGTACTAACAAATCATCTTGAGCATACCCGTATTGCTGGCACTTTAGCTAATGCAATAACTGATCACTCTCCAGATTTCTGCATCTGGATCCTGACGGGTTACTCCTCCCCCTCCACCACGTTACATCACTTTTAGGAACTATGCAAATCTTGACCAAACCAATTTTCTTCTGGATGCTTCACTCATAGACTGGTCCAGTCTTTACCGAGCAACTGATGCTCAATCTGCTCTTACCATCTTTCTTAAAAACTTCTCTGCTTTTCAGGATACATATGCTCCCTTATCACTCGTCATGTTAAGGGCAAGCAGACAAAGTGGCTAAAAAAAGATCTGCTTTCAACACTCAGAAAGAGAGATAAGAGCTGGTGTTGTTTCAAGTCCTCTAGCTTCCAGGCAGATTTTGACCACTACAGGACCAAACGGAATGTATGTAGAAAGCAGATAAGAACTGTAAAAAGCTCATACCGCAAGGGACTATTAAACAGTGCTGCTGGGGGATACTAGAAAATTCTGAGCTCAAGTGAAACCTTTTATGGACTCCACTCACTCCTCAACCCCTAATGACATGGTCCTAAATGGTATAAACTGTAATGATCCCCGCAGCATTGCTAGCTTTTTTAACCAGCAGTTCTCTAATCTTACCAAATACATTTCCTCCTTCTCCTCCACTCCGCCACAAAATCCTCACCCATCCACCTGCCCAGAAAAAAAAATGTCTCTGTTTTACTTTAAGGCCATATCAAGAACAGATGTCCTAAAACTCTTAAACAAAATCTCAGACAGTACCAGCACAGGCTCCAATCGCCTTGAACCACGGCTCCTAAAACTTGCAGCTCCTTTTATTGCCTCCCTACTGGCCAGGATCTTCACCCTCTCCCTATGTCACAGCTCCATCCCAGACATCTGGAAGATAGCCACGGTCACACCAGTCTTTAAAAAAGGTGATCCCAACGATCCTTCAAACTCTTGGCCCATTGCCCTTCTATCTGTCCTCAGCAAAATTCTACAGAAGTTAGTTGCCGTACAAACAATTGACTTCCTGCTCAAATATAACCTCCTCTTGATTAACCAACATGGTTTTCGTAAGGAGCACAGCACCACTACAGCCTTGCTCAAATTCACCACTGACTCCCTCTCTGCCATGGACTCTGGTCTCCTCACAGGGGCAGTGTTTACTGATATGACTAAAGCCTTTGATCTTGTTGATCATCCCATACTCCTTGACATGCTTCACTCGCTAGATTTCTCACCAGCTACGGTAGCCTGGTTCTCAAATTACCTGTCGAATAGGGTCCAAGTCGTTAAGTACAATACTGCTCTCTCAGATGAGGCAACTACCAATGTTGGGGTTCCCCAGGGCTCCATCCTGGGCCCCCTTCTCTTTTCTAAATTTATAAATAATATCACTACTTGTGTTTCATCCTGCTCCTCCCTTCTCTACGCAGATGATATAGTCCTGTACTCGAGCTCAAAAAGTGTTTTTGAAATAAACACCAACCTTTCATTGGACTTTATCAATGTCCAGACCTGGCTCACTGACAACACACTGGTTCTCAATGAAAGTAAAGCACAGGCTATGTTATTTGGATCTGCTCCTGAACTCAAACTCTCCCAAGCTAACTTCAAGGTATCTAGCGCTACTGACTTGCCAATTAGTACTGTCTCTTCCTTCAAATACCTAGGTGTCACTTTGGATCAATCCCTTGATTTTTACCTCCACGTGCAATATACTTGCAAATCCAGAGATTTGAAACTTGACATAACATATAAGACTAGTTATGTTCTAAACCCTTCAGCTAGGCTGGCCATTGCACGGGGTGTCCTGCGTCCCTCCCTGACCTATGGGGTATCAACTTATGCTGCCATGCAAAAGTCTACATTACATAGATGGGATGTTGCTTATAACATTTGTCGTTATGCCTCATCTCCGCGGCTAAAGCACCACTGCCAGCTCTACTCTGACTTAGGGTGGCTATCCCCCTCAGCAGTCAGACTACACTCCTTGGGCTCTCTGGTTGATAGCTTCATGAGGTCACAAACTCCTGCAGCGGTTGCTGCCTTACTGCTTCCCCAGTCATTCCCATATGGACTCTGCTCAGCTGAGAAATCCCTTCTCCATGTCCCAAGATGTAAAACCTCAAAAGGTTCCAGTGCCTTCTCCCACTTTGCCTCAATGTTCTGAAACTCTCTACCTTCAGCCATCCGCCAGTCTCCATCTCATTCCACTTTCAAAAAAGACCTCCGAAAATTCTTATCCCTCTCTGTTATCTGCTCCTGCTTTATACCACCTTAATTTCTTTTTTTATGACTCCATCAGCTGTTTCCTCCTTTCTCTTTGCTAACTTTACTCCTGTTTCTCACCTATGCTTCAATCCTCACTCCCATGCTTACTCCTCTAGCCAATGGTAGCCTCCTGGCCAGGGTACTGACTTAAATGCAGCACTGCACCCTGGGATATCCTTATTTCCTCTCACTAATACCTATTTGCTTCTTAATATGCCATTATACTTTCACCCTGGAGGCACTGATTTTTCTCCTCTATGTGACCATGCTCTGTATATTACTGTTAGTTACTTATTTTGTTTTATATTAATTGTTTAAATAGTGTTTTTGAACTATCATGTTATGTGTCGCTTTATTCTTTTATTGACAACTTATTGTTCTTTCTTTGAAATGGCCACTCAAACATGTGTACTCTCTCAAAACATGCTGTATTTAAATTGCTTCTTGTACATTTCTACCATGGTCCATGTTTGTTGAATATTCCTTGTTTTCTGTATATGCCTTACAGTTATGTAACTGTTTCAAACTGTCTCTTTTTGCCCTGTCATTGTTTATTGCTATAATGCTGTATTTTGACATTGTATTCTCCCAGGTCGTGCCTGAAAATAGTCATTTTTTTGGCTAGTGCACCCACCTGGTAAACAAATACTAAATAAATTAAATAAACTTTGAAAAAAAAATAATATTCCGGCATGACTGTAGCTTATATTTCATATTTTATTCTGTAATTCTCACTCTTATTTCCTTATTACTAAGGGTATTTGCATGAATACTGTGTCTCTGCCTTTTAGCTCTGGCTGCCTGCCTACACCTGACATCATAATTCTTTTTATGACATCAAAATATGTTGCTGTGGTGATAATTATGATGTCACAAACTGGGGGTTATGATGTTATGTGTAGAGAAACAGCCAGAGTAGATACAGTCTAGGGCATAGGGATCTTGTTTTCATGCAACTGTTTTCAGTAATAAAGAAAACAGGGACTTAATTACTGAAAATAAAGTAATAAAGAAATTAGAATGGAGCTGAATATAAATCTTGCTTTTTCAAAGTTTTCCTAATGTTATCAGTGGCACTTTAAACAAATGCAATTTAATATTGTTCACAAAGATTATTATACTCTGGAAAGATTAAACAAATGTAATTATTCTAATGTTGTCCGAGATGTCGAACTGCTAAATGTACTGTATTATGTGTGTGCACAGCATGTCTTATACTAACAGTATATCTGCAAAAAATGTTACAATTAACTTTCAGTGTTATAGGCATCAAGTCCCCATTTGACCCAGGAATTGCTCTCTTAGGGTGTATGAATAACTTGGATCTGTCTGAGGAGAAGGAGGGGTTAGCTCATCTGGAATTTATAAATGTGAAAAAGTTAATTCTCCAATACTGGTAGGGCTCAAACCACCGGTATATGAGAATTTTTTAAATCTAATGATTGAATCCTCAAAAATTGAAAGAGCTCCCTATAACATGTCTGAAGAACTTGATAAATGTAAAGCCTTTTGGTCACCCTTTTTGGGAATTTTGAAGATGTGAATAACAAAGATAATTACTAGATTATTTCTCTTTCTTCCTTTACTCTTCTTATATCTTTGTCTTTATCCTAGGAGAGACACCTACGGACCACCTATCAAAATACAGGTTACTCACCTGTAACAGGAGTTCTAGGAATGGAATATGTTGTTCATCCACACTCATTGGCAGTATCCTTGCCGCTTTAAATCTTGCCGGAAGGTCTTCAAGCTTGCTCCTCCCACCCACCCGGGTGGTATAACTCTCGGCTCCGCCCCCTAGACGCCAGATCTGGCCCGCTTGGAAGCTCAGGCCAGCGTCAGTCGAGTAGTCGTGGATGAACAACATATACCATTCCTAGAACTCCTGTTACAGGTGAGTAACCTGTATTTCTAGGGACATGGATATGTTGTTCATCCACACTCATTGGCAGACTCCTAGCAGTTCTCCGGGAGGAGGGAGGCAAGACGCACACCCCCATATACTTACTTGGGAAAGAGAGACTGGAGAACCGAGGCCCCAAAACCAGCATCCCGGCGTGACTCAAGGTCGATGTGGTAGTGGGTAATGAAGGTGTTTGCTGACTTCCAGGTAGCAGCCCTGCAGATTTCCTGGATAGGGACGTCCCTGGAAGCAGCCACCGTGCAGCAGTATGGCGGGTAGAATGAGCTCTTATCCCTCTGGGAGGCTCCATGCCGCGTAACTTATAAGAGATCTATGCAGGAGGTTACCCACCTGCTTATCGTCCGCTTGGCTGCAGGTCTGCCAGATGCGGCTTCAGCGTAGGTGACAAACAGCTGGCGAACCTCTCCCGATTTCAGCCGTGGCGCTCCTTATAATAAGCGAGCGCCTCTAGGGTCCAGAGTATGGAGCCTATATTCGGCCTCGAGGTGTGATTGGGGTAGAACACCGCAGAGTCAACACCTGGTTAAGGTGAAACTCCGACACCACCTTCTCGGAAGGAATTTCGGTGGGGCGAGGACAACCTGTCCCTGTGGAAGACCAGGTAAGGAGACTGATGGAAGCGCCTGGAGCCTCCCATCCTTCTGGCTGACGTGATAGCCACCAAGAAGGCGGTCTTCCACGACAGGTGAGAGAGAGCACACCTGTGCATAGGTTCGAATGGCTTGCCCATGAGCTTTGCCAGTACCAGCAGTAGATCCCACGGAGGTGGGGGTTCCCACACTGGAGGGGAAATGTGATCAAGGCCTTTGAAAAAGCGCCAGACCACCTTCTCCTGCGCCACCGACTGCTTCCCGGCCCGCGCCCGGTAAGCAGAGATGGCTGCCAGGTGCACCCTTAGGGTCGTCGACCTAAGCCCTTGACTAGAAAGGGACCATAAATAGTCCAAGATGCTTGCCAAGGAACAGGAGGAAGGGTCCAAGCCCTTGTCTGACACCAAATGGAAAACCTTTTCCATTTGAAGGCATAACATTTTTCTGGTCGACTCCACGGGACGCCTCAACTACATTGAGGACCTCGCGGAAAGACCCAAAGCCTGGAACTCTAGCCGCCAGGAACCAGGCCGTCAGGTGCAGGGATTGAAGGTCCGGATGGAACACCTTCCCTGATTGACTGAGAGCAGGTCCGGGCGAGCTGGAAGCTGCCGCTGGAGTCCTGGAGCTGAGACTGAGGAGATCTGGGTACCAGAACTGGCGAGGCCAGTCTGGGGCTATCAGAATCACCTGCGCCTTGTCCTCCCTCGCCTTGAGAAGCACCTTGTGGATCAAGGGAAATGGGGAAAGGCGAAGAGGCCCGGGGTCCACTGCCTCGAGAAGGCATCCCCTGCAGCAGCCCCGGCTGAGGGGGCGGGCATGGAACAGACTCAGCTCGCTCTCCATGGAGGCAAACAGGTCCACCTGAGGTGTGCCCCAAAGGGAGAACAGATGCTGTACTACCTCCGCAGGAGAGACCACTGTGGGATGCAGCCCCTATCCGGCTCAGGGCATCGGCCAGGGTGTTGGAGGCTCCTGCTACGTGAATGGCTAGGGAGATCCGCCTCCAGGCTGCGCAGCAAGGACCAAATGCGGAGAGCTTCTGCATAGAAGCATGGAGCGCGTCCGCCCTGGCGGTTTAGATAGTACATGGTCGTGGTATTGTCCGCCTGGACTCGGACCACTTGACCCCGGAGGAACGGAGCAAAGGCGGTGAGAGCTAGCGGACCGCCGAGCTCCAGCAGGTTGATGTGGCATCGGGACTCCCGGGACCAGAGGCCATGAGCCCGGTGTTCCCCAGATGGGCACCCCAACCCATCAGAGAGGCATCGGTCGACAGAGAGACCGCCTGCTCGGGCGGATCTAACGGATGCCCTCCTGCAAATGATCTGGAACGGTCCACCACTGGAGAGCTGCCCACATCCCCCTGTGTCACCGACACAAGCTGGTCCAAGGATCGCAGCTGCCAGACCACTGGCTGGCCAGTCCCCACTGAAGGGACGATGTTCCAGCGGGCCCAACGGACCACGCTGGTACAGGCCGCCATGAGACCCAGGAGGCGAGGGAGTCCCGGCAGGGCGAATTGCCCAACCAGAAATGATCGGGCAAAGGAGGAAAGAACCTCGGCCCTGTCCACCGGAGCCGCGCCTGGCTCAAGAGAGTCAGCTGCGCCCGATGAATAAAATCACCTGCTTCGCTCGAGTTCGACTTGGCCTCGCTTGATAAGGAGGCCCAGTTGAGAGCAGACCTGGAGGGCCAGATCTCTGGACCACTCCGCCTCCTTCCTGGAGGGAGCTGCTATCAGCCAGTCGTCCAGGTAAGGGTACACCGACCCCTCGGGCGCCGAGAGGGAATGCTGTCACCACTGCCATGCATTTGGTGAAGACCCTGGGAGCTGGAGACAAGCCGAGGGCATGGCTTGAACTCGAAGAGATCCTTCCGCCGGAAGCGAAGGAATCTCTGGTGAGACGGACTGATAGGGACGTGAAAAACGCCCCTGCAAGTCCAGAGAGCAGAACCACACGCCTGCTCCAAGGATGGTATTATCTGAGCCAGAGTGACCATCCTGAAGGTTCGAGACCTTGGAACTTGTTTAGGTCGTGTAGGCTTCAGAATGGGGCCCAGCCTCCGTCTGCTTCTTGAACCAGGAAGTACCTGACACAAACCCTGGGTCTGAAGGAGGGTCCACTACCTCTCTTACCACCTCCTTCTGGAGGAGGAGAGCGATGTCGGCTCGACGAGCCGCCAGTGAGGCTGGGGATCCCGAAGCCCCCCGAGGGGCGACGGCTCTGAAGGGTGGTGCCTGCTCGAATTCCAGAGACAGGCCTCTTCCACCACCTCTCAAGACCCACCTGTCCGTGGCAGAGTGACCAGGCGGAACGAAGTGCCGGAGCCGCCTCTCAAGGGGACCTAGGGTAAGGTGATGGGGATGGGGGGGCCACCCTTCAGCCCGTCACTGGGCAGACTTGGAGGAGGGACCGCCAGGGACCTCCTGGCCCTCTTTCCTCCCTGCCTCCTGTTAGAGGAAGCCGGGTGTTGGGTTTGGGATGCCAAGGCGGGCCTGCTGGCCCTGACGTGCTGGGCCGGGCGCCGAGGGGCACAGAAGGACGAAAGGGCTTAGGCTGTGGTTCGGCCTTTGTCCTTCTGAGCGGAAGAGACCGAGTCCAAGGTGGCATTGGCTTCTCGATCCTCTGCAGGTGACCTTCCACCCCAGGGTCAAGAGGTCAGTCCCCAAAAAGGAACATCCGCCAACTTGTGCTGGGTATCCGAGTAAAGGTGGATATCCTCAGCCAAGCTCTCACGACGATAGCCACTGCCGCCACCGATCTGGCACATGAGTCCCCTACATCCAAAGCAGTCTGGAGCTGCTGTTTGGCCACTGCCCTGCCCTGGTCCCGCACCTGCTTAACCGTAGTCTGCAGATCGGCGGAAGATGAGGGATGACCTCATCCAGGGAGCCCAACAGGGCATGAGAAAATGTGCCATGAGGACGGCCGAACTGACCCGACTAAGGCCGAGAGAGGACGAGCGAGACTTTTCGCCCGACATAGTCCAATTTCTTGGACTCCTTGTCAGGAGGTTTGTCCACATCCCTGGCGCGCTGCGGCTGGAAAACGCTGTCGGTAACCAACCCTCAGCAGAGGGGTGTTCAAAAACCGGACAAGGAACCGTAGGACCGCGATACTTCCTGGCCATCCTGGCCAAGGCGAGGGCAGGAAGCAGGCGCTGCCAAAGTTCCAGTGCCGACCCACTATGGCCTCGGCCACCGAAAGGCCTCCTGAGAATCCTCGTCCAGAATCTCCGTGAGGGGATACCTGGCCCTGCTTGGAAACGGGTTCGAGCTCCATCCCGTAGACTCCTAGATGAGCCGAAGCAGTCCTAGGGAAGGACGACGGGCTATCGCCCATTGACTGACCTTCCTGAAGACTCCAAGTCCAGTCGCTTGGAGAAGAAGGAGGAATCATCTTCGACTCGAAGAGTCCTCGAAGAGCTGCCTCTGGCCTGAGCCACCTCTTCACCTGCCGAGGTCGGTCGGGAGTGAGGGTAATTCATTAAACATGGGGTAAACCTTAGCCGATCGAGAATCCTTGGTCGGAGCCCCAATTGGTGGCTGTGGAGGCGGAGGTTCCACCGGAATCGGTGGAGCAGCTGGTTTTGGCCGAACAACCGGCCTGGGTATAGGCTCCTCGGACAAGTCGAGGGGTTGTGTCGGCCGTTCCGGTGACAGCCACTTAATGGCCGGGGAAGGCGCCGGAGTCGGCTTATTCCCGCCAGAGTGAGCTGACGAACATAAGGTCCTCGGGACCGCCGACGTAATTTACGCTGCTTCCTCATCCTCGAGAGGAGGATGAGGACGAGCAGCGACGCCGCTTTACCGGCGTGCGAGATCCAGACCGCCTATGACGGTGGGATCGCTGACCGCCAAGAGGTCCAGACCGAGACCGAGAGTCCCGGAATTTCCGGGTCGGTGCGGAGGTGTCGGCCGGAACCGCACTCCTTCGCCCGGAAGGTCCATCCGAGGGCTCGGAACCGAGGCACAGGCGAGCCTACGGATCCTCAACTCCTCCTGGGCAACTGGAGAGAGGGGAATCTCGGAAGCTGCCAAAGGCGACAGCCTGGTTCAATGGGCTCGAGAAAAATCTCGACTTCATCAGTGGGAGTCTCGGTCAACTGACCTGACGGGACACCGTGAGGCCAGTGGGTCAAGCCGAGCGGTCGACCGGGCCGACGGCCCGGGAGGGGACCTTCCCTCCCAAGAGCGCCGACGGAGGGATCTTACCCTTGTCCTCTTTTTGGACCGAGAATAAGGTCCAGCAGACGCGAGGCCCTTCTCCTTTAGTGGAGAGGGACAGACAAAGCCCTAAAGGAAGCCGTAGGAAGAACCCAGAGAGAGAGGATAAATGTCATGTCGTAGGAAGATACGGCCCGCTACCGCCTCCTCTTCGAGGGCGACATCCGCCGAGCTGATCCGCCGAAACTTCCGGCCATGGACACCGCCAACCGGGCCTCCTTGGACTTCACCGAGGGAACGCTTCGGGACGGCCCAGTTGCAATCGGGCAGCACGGTCTTCGAGGACGAGGTCGGTAAAGATGAGCACAGGTCGCAAGCTCCGCGGGTCGCTCAAGGCCTAAGCAGTAGACACACGTGAGTGTGGATCCGTCCGAGACATCTTCTGCCCGCATGGGCATCTCCGAATCCGGGAGTCGATTTGTCCATCGCAGCCGCGAGGGATAGAAGACTGAAGTCTTTTTGCAAAATTTTATTTTTAAATCCGCAAACGGAGAAATAGGAACCAGTCGCAAACGCAGAGCGTTAAGGAGGGAACCTGAGCTTCCAAGCGGTAAGGAAGATCTGGCGTCATGGGGCGGAGCCGAGAGTTATACCACCCGTGTGGGTGGGAGGAGCAAGCTTGAAGACCTTCCGGCAAGATTTAAAGCGGCAAGGATACTGCCAATGAGTGTGGATGAACAACATATCCATGTCCCTAGAAAGGTGGGTTATGATGAATGTGCTTATCATAGTATAAAAAGTGGAGGCAGCTCTTACAATTTCAGGATTTGTCCTGGACTTTTGTACAGTGATGATACACACCTCTGACCCCCCCCCCCCCCGAAAAAAGTTTTTTGGAGACAAACTTCAGGACAAGAGATAACATAAATTCATGGGGGATGGTGGTGTCAGACAGACCTGATAATTTTTTTTCTGATTGGGTGATGAAGGCAGTAGACAAGGGGCAGGCTGTAGAAACACAGTACTTTAATTTTGATAAAGCCTTTGATTCCATCCCACATGAATAGTTGGTAAAGAAGATGCATAGCTGGGGGTTGGGGACAAAGACACACAGCGGGTAGCATATTGGTTGAGTGGCATAACCCAGAGGGTGGTACTTAGTGGGGAATACTCAGGGTTCAGGGGTTTCCCTACTGGTGTGCTACAGGGATCAGTGTTGGCCCAGTCCTCTTTAACACCTTCATCTGCAATATCAAGGTAGGGATACAGGGAAAGATATGCCTTTTTGTGGATAATACAAAGATGTGTGTCTAGGTGGATAGTGAGGATGGAGGTCAGAACAATGAAGGGAGATCTGAGAAGATTAGAGAAGTGGTCAAAGGTATAACAGTTAAAATTTAAAGGGAAATACTGGAAAAGGCACAGCTTTACCCAGGCACTACAAAAATGCCTAATTAGTGCTTTCAAACAGTAATTTTTTTTTAATTCCATCTACTTGATTTTTTAGTGATTTAAACAGTGGCCTTCTACTTTCACTTTCTATTGCTGGCAGCCACCATTTCATGAGTAGCAGTTTGCTTCCTGAGCTCACTTTATGCTAATATGTCCTACCAACCAATAGCAGAGGTCAGACAGGCATATTAGCATACAGTGAGCTCAGGAATCTCACTACTGCTCATGAGATGGTGGTTGCCAGCAACAGAAAGTGGAAGTTGTGAGTAGCTGTTTTAAATCATTAAAAAAAAGTTGTTACTGTCTGATAGCACCAACTGAGAGTTTCTGTAGTGTCTGAGGAAAGCTGAGTCTTTTCCAGTGTTTCCCTTTAATGCCAAGAAGTGTAAGGTGATGCACACAGGGGTACTGAATGGGGCAGGCAGTATTGGAAAGCACAACAGAGGAGGGGGACGTGGGGTAATAATTTGATGCAGTCTGAAGCCAGCAGTGCAATGAAACAGAAACATAAAGAACATAGAATTTGATGGCAGAAAATGACTGCTTGGCTCACCCAGTTTGCCAAGGTGTTCTCTGTCTATTCTGTCTTCGGTAACACTCCCACCTCCCTGCCCCCTAACATACCCTTTCATCTATCATATGAAGGCATGAAGCCCCTCACTATTACAGCCTATACCACTTCTGCTAGCAGCCTATTCCAGGCATCTACCACCCCTTCAGTGAAAAAATATTTACATCACTTTTAAATTTTCCTCCCTCCAGCTTCATTGCATGCCCCTTGGTCCTAGTGTTTGTTCTCATTTGAAAGAAACACTCCACATACACTCTGTTCACCCCATTTAGATACTTGTAAAGTCTCTAGTGTGTCACCTCATTCCTTCCTTTCTTCCAGGGCGCACAAGTTGAGATTTCTCTGTCTCCCCTTGTAGGGTTGCTCACGTAAACCCTGTACCATTTTAGCCGCCCTCCTCTGGACCACCTTGTCTTTGTCCTTTCTAAGGTGTGGTCTTCAAAACTGAACATAGTACTCCAGGTGTAGCTGTGCCAAAGAGTGATATTACGGCATCACCACCCCCCCCTTGCTGGAGATACCCCTCCCTATCTACCCCAACATCCCACTAGCCCTACCCACTGCCTTGTCACACTGCCTGACCATCTGGAGGTCCTAAGATATGATAATTCCTAAGGTCCCTTTCCTGTTAAGTGACTAGTAGTATGTACCCCCCATCCTATACTCAGCACAGGAGTTCGTATGCCCCAGTTGTATGATTTTGCACTTTTTGGGGCTGAATCCCAACTGGCATGCTTTTGACCATTCCTCAAGTTTACCAACATTTTTGTGCATTCTCTCCTCTCTTCCTGATTGTCCATCCTATTGCAGATTTTGGTATCATCTGCAAAAAGGCATACCTTCCCTTCTAGTTCTTCTGCAGTGTCCCTTATGAAGACATTGTAGAGGACTTGTCCCAGAACTCAGCCCTGTAGTACTCATTTGGTCACTCTCCTCTCCTCAGAATGAGTGCCATTAACCACCACCCTCTGCATCTTATCTGTTTCCCAGTTTCTAACCCAATTTACCACTTTGCATCCCACTCCTAGGCTGGTAAACTTCCTAATCAACCTGTATGGCACCATGTCAAAGGCCTTGCTGAAGTTCAGATAGGCAACATCCACTACACTCCCCTGATCAATTTCTCTGGTCACTCAGTCAAAGAGATCTATTAGATTACTTTATGACTCCCCTCCCCCATGAAACTGTGCTGGCTGTGGTGCTGCAGACCACTGGGTTCAAGATACTGTACCAGTCTTCCTTTCAGTAGAGTTTCCATTAATTTCCCCACCAGTGAAGTTGCCGTTCACAGCACTGTGGGCTCCCTCGTTGACTACGGCCTACCTATATATGGCTCTGCCTCTGACACTGCCCTCCGGTGCTTAAAAACTGCCTTAAACAAACCTGCTGGCTAACCATTGGGGCATCTAGGCTGACTCACACCTGTGACCTGTATACCACTGCACAATGGCTCCCGCTTAATGGTCAACTTAAATTCCAAACCTGCCTTCTGGCAAAAAAAGCCAGCCTTGGAACACTCCCGCCCGGGGTTACTCAACTCCTGATGCCTTGCACTAACCAGTGGCACACACGTAACTCTGAACGTCAGACCTTCATTACACCCAGATGTCATAGTTCCCAAGGCCAAAGGTCTTTTGCACACCGCACCCTGCTTTGGTTCAAACTCCATTCAGGAAGACCTGGTGCATATGCCTAAGTTGGGTACTTTCAAAGTCCAACTCAAGCAACGCCTGCTAAATGACACCCATTGCGACTGCCATCCTTAACGCCAGCCGCCCTCTTCACCCCCCTACTATCTTGCTCCTCCCTAATCCTTCCCTCCCTCCCTCCCTGGCCTCCCTCCCCCACCTGCTGCCCTCATACTTCTCCCTTCCCCCTCCAAGCTTAATTGGTCGCAATATTGCTCGCTCATGTTTTGGCACTTGGGGCTCCTCCCCTCAACATCTTGTTTCCATTCCACTCCTAGAACCCTATTTTCTGCAGACAAATGACTGGTTTCACTGTCAGGCATCTCATACCCCTAAGTGTGTTAGTTAGCCTCCGTTCCCTTATCCTAACCTCCTGTGTAACATGTACTACTCTGGTGTATCTGTTGTATCTACTTCCACTGTAACTGTACTACTCTGTTTGTTTTGTGATCATGACGTGGAACCTATGTAAAGAGCTCTGAGCTCAAGTGGTGTTATCCGAGACATTAATAATAAATAAATAATAAATAGTTTCCAGTCTCTTCTCTGCTGCCTATGCATAGGAACCATGTCAGCCCTCTCCAGTCCTCCAGAACCACACTTATTTCAAGTAAGCTGCTGAACAAGGCTATCAGTGGGGCAGGTAGCACCCCCCCCTTTAATTCTTTTAGTACCCTGGGATGAATCCCATCCAGACCATAGCCTTGTCCACCTTCAGTGCTGCAAGTCCTTCTAGGACTCTTTTCTCGGGAAACAGACTTGTATCCAGCTCCCCCCATTCCTGTTTCTACCTGGTAGCCCATACCCTCCTCCTGCCACAGTGAAGACTATACAAAGGTATCTGTTTATGATGTCTGCATCTTCTTGGTCCCCTTCTGCCCTTCTTATCCTTACTATCCCTCCCCTTACCTTTCTCTTCTCACCTATGTACCTGAAGGCAGTTTTACCTCCTTTAGCAACCCCTTTTGCAATACTTTCCTCCTATGTTTTCACCTTTACTCCTCTCGCTGCCTTGCCTGCTTACTTTTGCTTTACTAGGCATACCTTCCTCTCCTGCTCCCCCCTCTGTGTTTCTTAACACCTTTTGAATATGCAGAACTCTCCCTAACAAGTGCAAATCGGCAGTAACAAAAGCTAAAATTGATTTCCTACATGATAAACAACTTGGGGATTCCTCGTGCCCCTGTCAGATGTGGGGTACCCTCAACTCGCTATTCGGTAAAACAAAACATTCTGAGCCCATCACCTTATTCCATGGTGATAGACAAGTCAACAACCCAACTGAAGTGGCAAACATCTTTAACTCTTTTTTTGGCGACCTTGAAAAGTACAAATCTTCCCCCTCCTCCCCAGGTCAACCTGTCCCCCCTCTCACCCCCTCTGCCCCAACACTACGCACAGGCCCCTCCCCAAATTCTACTTTAAGGCCCTGAAACCGGCTGACATCATCAAGCTAATGCATAGGAACAACCCAAAACCCAGCAAAGGTGCCGACTGTATAGACTACAAAATTCTTAATTTGTCCATTGATGCCCTCGCGGTCCCCATCACCAATATGTTCAACTGCTCCCTCTGTTCTGGTTCTTTCCCTAATACCTGGAAAATCATCACCATTAAACCATTATTAAAGTCTGGGTCCAGAATCAATGTCAGTAACTACCGCCGCATTTCCCTCCTTGTCCCCTTTCAAAAATTATTGAGAAAGTTGTTCACGTTCAACTCACCACCTACCTTGAATCCTACAACTTACTCTCTAGTGCCCAGCATGGGTTCAGACCTGGACACAGCACTGAAACAGCCCTGGTCAGGTTCGCAGAGGACATCCTCAAGGCCAACAACAAAGGCTTTTACACTGGGTCTGTCTTTGTGGACTTAACCAAGGCGTTCGACCTTGTGGACAACCTCCTCCTCCTCCTTAACACCCTTAGAAGTCTACACCTCTTAGATAATGCAGTTAATTGGGTTGGAAACTACCTTTCCAGGAAATCCCATCAAACCTCCATCAAAGGTCACCTCTCTGCCAAATGCCCTATTAAATATGGGGTTCCCCAGGATTCTATCCTTGGCTCTCTTCTTTTCTCACTTTTTATAAATATTCTTCCCTCTACCTGCCAAGCTACACAACTTGTTCTATACGCCTCTTCTGCAGTGACAAAAACCCTGCCTCTATGTTCCACAATCTGCAGTCAGATTTCAGTAAGCTGCACTCTTGGTTCCCTGGGAATGGCATGGTCCTCAATTCCAAGAAGACCAAGTTCATGATCTTCTCAGGACCAAGGAAAGCCCCAGTCACTGGCCTTACACTTCTCGACAACTCTGGAAGCCCCATCGAACAGGTGTCAGAATTCAAATACCTTGGTCTCTTCTTGGACCCCCACCTCTCCTTCAATGTTTATATTAATAACCTCATTAAGAAGATCCATCTGAGGCTCGGTCTTCTCTACAGGATTAGAAGGTTTCTGATCCCCGCTTCCAGACTCTGCCTAACTAGCTCTCTTCCCCTCCCTCTTCTAGACTATGGATCCATCGTCTTCTCCCCCACTACCTCCTCGCTCTTCTTCTCTAAACTTTGAACTACTTACAACAGCATAGCTCGTTTCGTCACCAGTCTCCCCTGGAAAACTCACCACTGCACCCTCTACTCCTCCTCCATCAGTTGGCCCACCCTTGAAGAAAGGTTTAATCTAAAAATGCTCTCCTTCCTCCACAAGATTTACCTCAGATTGAGGCTGCCCAGCGTCAACTCCTTCTTCCCATTCTCAGCTCTAGGGAGGTCAACCAGAGGTGCCTCCAGCATGGTTTCTGACACCTTTCTACCAGACCAAACAGGCTCAGAACGCAATCTGCTTCAAGGGCACAAAACTGTACAACAAACTACCCCAATAATCCAGGCTTGCAGGTCCATCAAAACTTTAAACTCCTCCCTCAAGGCGCACATCCTCAGCTCGTCCATCTGCGATTGCACTGGCCGGCCTTCATGCTAATCCCGGCCTCCACCTCCCTGCTTCGCCCCCCTCTACTCCTCTGTCCCCTCCTTCATCCCCCTCCCCCACCAAACGAGTCTCACCCTATCTGTCCCTTAAATACCCAACCCTGACTGTCCCCACCTTTTCCCTCCTGGCATGAATCCTACATTGACAAAAGACTCTTAAATGTTACCAACCCCTGAGGACTCGCACTTTATCTGTACTGAGCATTTCTGGGGTTATGCCCCACTAGTTACCCTTCTTTCTACACATTTTTTTTCCTCTTTGATCCCAAAGTATGCATTTTTTCTTACTCCCAAATGCTATGAATAGCCTGTAAACTTTTTTGCTTCAGTTTACCATTTTATTGAAATGCATTTCTACCCTTGCATTCTTCTTGTAATTTCTTGACTGTTTGTCCTTTACCATTCTCTGTAATTCTCACACTGAACGTCTGTGAAAACAGGCATTTTTGTTCACATACCCTCCAGTATACAAATAAAACTGAATTGAATACAGCCCTTTTTTTTTTACTACCCTTGTTACTTCCTTGGAGAACTATAACGGTCTCATTTTCCCTCTGCATTTGTTCATGTCCTTCACACATAGGTTGATTACTTTTGTTATACCCTCTCTTATTTCTCCCCACTGTGCCTCTACCTCTTCGTGGCCATCCCACCACCCTTTTAGGCAGTTTCTGAGGCAGTCTCCCATTTCTGTAAAATTCACCCTCCTAAAGTCCAGAACCCTTGTCCTCTAGTGTCTTGTGGTCCTACAGCCCCCACTTGCATACTGTGTGATCTGAGCAAGTCACTTAACTACTTTGTGCTCCCAGGTCGCACCTGGAAACAATCTTTGGCTTAGTCTGCCCTTTTCTGGTTAAACAATTTCCCCTTTCCCTTTCTTGTGGTTTGCCTGTACTCATGTTTTGCTACTGAATCACACTGTATGGTGATCACTGGTACCCGGGGGACTGCCCACTATGTCATCTGCAATGATGTTCCTGTTTGTAAGCACCAGGTCCAGTACTGCTCCATCTCTAGTGGGGTTTTTTGACTAGCTGCCTGAGAAAAGCCTCTTAAAAGATCCCAAGGATGGCCCTACTCCCTGCCAAATCTGCAGCTGGAAGGCTCCACTCGACATCGGACAAACTGAAGTCACCAACTAGAAGCACCTCCCCTTCACCTGTCATTCTGATGATGATTTCCCCAAATGTCTTATCCATCTCCTCACTCTATGCTGGAGGTCTCTACACTACCCCGGTATGGAGAGCGACCCCAGAGTTTGACTCCAGGGTGACCCACAGCAATTCTAGCCCCTTGTTTTCCACTTGGTGTCCCAGCACCTCTGTGTTCTTGATACCCTCCTTCACATGTAATACAAACCTTCCCTTCCTCCTCCCACCCTGTCCCTTCTGAACAGAGAGTAGTTAGGTATGGCCATGCCCCAGCTGTGGTGCTCCATAAACCATGACTCAGTTCTGGCCTTTAAATCCAGGATAGCCTCAACTATAATGGTTTCCAGGTCTGGAATTTCATTTTCAATGCTCCCAGTGCTAGTACAAATGACTCTCCACACCTTCCCCCCATGTGCGCTAGCCCGCTTCCCCCCTCTATTTCTGCCTGTGTTGTTCTCTGAATCCCCCACTGACTCACATTTTCCCTTTTTAATTACACCACTCCTGTTCTCCTTCAATCCTCTATTCTCCCCGACCTAAGATATAGTCCCCTTTTCTTCTTTTCTGTTGCTGCCCTTGCCTTTCTGCTTCTCCACTCTTGGAGAGTTTTCTCCCCTGGGGCCCTTCCTCCCTGACACTTTCCCATTCAGGAGGGAGAATTTTTGCCTCCCTTGGGTTTATGGCCTCACCCCATGACTACTTTAAATGCTCATCTAAGAAGCATTTGAACCTGCCATAAAGAACTGTGGTTCCCTTCCTAGAAGGATGCAGGCCATCTCCCCTGTGGAGTCCTGCATCCTCCCAGGTTGGTCCCCAATGCATCCACATCCTTCCTCCATGCATCATGCCTTCGACCATTCATAAAAATCCCTGGTGTGGAGTTTCCTTGCCGCTCCCCAGCTGTACACAGGCAGCATCTCGGAAAATGCCACCGTGCATGCTACCCGCTTGAGGCCCCTCCCCAGCTCCATGATATTTCTATTCACTACTCCTACCATTCCCCATGATAGGTCATTTGTTCCAATATGGACAATGATGTCCAGCTCCCTCCCAGTGCCAGCCACCCTAGCAATCCTCAGGATCCGCTCTTCTTCCTTCCCAGCCAGTGCACCCCATAGGAACATCACCTCCCTATTCTTATCCCCCCTCTCAGTTTCATTCCCCTCACAACTGAGTCCCTCAGTGACATCTGCTTCCTCTTTGACTAAAGCCCTTTTCCTCTCTCCTTGGGGCTGATGCACCCCTCAGGCACCTCACCGCCTTATCCCTACCCCCTGCTCCCAACTCTATCCCCCTTACAACTGTGTTCCCCAGTAACATTTTCTTCCTCTTTGACTGAGGTACTTTCCTTCCTTCCTTCCTTGAGGCCTCCACTTCTGAGGACCCCCACCTCCTCCCTTTCCACTGCGATGGGTACCTCTTCTTTTCTGTTCTGTTCCATTCCACCAGTACAGAAAAAGTGTTCTGCTGTGGTATAGGTGGAAGAGTGTGCACCCTGCGTCCCACCCCCACTCTCCTGGAGCCCACCAAGTTCCATCTGTTCTATCTCTGTCTAGGTATGCTGAAAACAGCCTCCCTTCCCATTAATTTTTATTAATGCACTACATCATCAGTGCATATCTAAGTTCACAACAAAGAACTTATAACAGTATGTACTATTCTGAAAGTTAAGATACTGTAACAATATTCACCTTTTAGTCCCTTTGTAAGTTATACTACCAGTTACCCGTTTATATCTCATGGTATTTTAACCCCACTGTTTACTTACAATGTTCGATGCACTGATGCTGGATGATACACTCCCAACTTTTGAACACACCTCTTAATTTACATTTACAAAATTAAATTAAATATTAGGCTTTTGTAGAGAAACACACTTAGGGTGCTACACAGCGGTGGGATGGGCAAACAGGATGCGGTTGTTGTAAGGGAAGAGGGATCCGCAGCCGGAGAAGAGAGATGATTCTGTCACTGTATATGTCAATGTTTCATCCTCAGCTGGAGTACTGGTGCAGTTTTGGAGATGGCATTGGAGGAAGGAAAAGGATGGCATGGAGGCAGAGGAGAAGAGGGTAAAAAAGATGAAACGGGGACAAAAGGAAAGGGCTTATGAGGACAGGATTGAGGATCTAGACATGTACATACTGGAGGTGGGGGATATGGTTGAGACATACAAATACCTCCATTGGGTAAACAAGGTAGATAGCAGAGAATTGTACAAGCTGAGTGGGAATGTAATCACCAGGGGTATATCCATGAAGCTGATAGGGGGATAGTCTGGAGGGATGACAGAAAGCATTTTTCCATGGAAAGGGTAGTAGATGAGTAGAATAAGATACGGAAAGAGGTGGGCTGTGCAATACTGGTGGGATTCAAACATGGGTGAGACATATACATGGGCCTGATAAAGACATTATCGAAAGGGGAAGGGGGAAGGAGGAGTGAACAGCTACTAGGGGTCTAAAATTCTACATTAGAAAGATAGGACTGGGCAGACATGATGGGCCTTTTCGTGCTAGCCACTTCTATGTTCTCTGGTCACACACATTGGGGTCTATTCACTAATGGATCAGAGAGACTACATGCTGCATAACTGTGGTGCGTAGGCAATCCTATGCCTTAAAGCCACACAGTGGGGCCTACTGGACCAACAGCAGCATTCACAACAGGTGCCCGTGCCTTGTGCACAGGATTCCTCAGCTGCCCACGTGGCACAGTGCCAGGGGTGGTCTGGGGGCGTGCTGACACGCTGCGCCATTCACTAAGGCATGGAGTGCCATGTGTAGGGGCACAAACTATGGCACGAGGGACACTGGCATATCCCATGCATGCCTCTTGCAGATGCCACCCACCGACCATGATGGAGATCGGGGTCACCTTTCTAGTACTGCCTCAGCCCACTGGGCAGTTGGTGGGGCTGGGGGCAGCCATTTGGGTGAGTGCCCGTGCATTAAAAAACTCCAGACCCATGTGTTCCCACCCCCCAAAGAGCAGGGAATCCACTCCGGGACCCAGAACGAGTATTCAGTTGGATGCCTGCCTGTTTCCACTGCTCTGCACCTGCCTGCCCCCTGTGATCCTGCGCACTGGGTCGGCCGGGGTTGTGGACAAGTGACTGGCAATCGTGAATGCTGGCCAGTGCATGCATGTCTGTGGGTGCAGGGCTCCGTGGGCTGTTTCTGTGCTTTTCCAATGTATCCTGCGCCTTCGTAAATAGGAGCCATAATGAATAAATTAAACATCTGATGTGGTACTGTGCTGCTTACTATCAGAAATATGTGCTAGCACCCTCGTAATATAGTCATAATATGAATCCAGTATGAAAAGTCAAAACGCAACTTTGAGGGAAAGGATTTCTAAAAATTGCTAGCGGCAGCCATCTTTGATGACTTGAGTCATTAATTATAAAGTTAGTACACTAAGAAGAAGCAGAAGAATCAGCATTTATATAGCGCTTTTCATACACAGTATCCCAAAGCGCTTTACAAGCAATGTTAGACTGGTAGTGAAGTGACTGAATGTGTGGTGGCAGCCATATAGCACATCATCACCCACACACAGCCTGGATAATTGCATGAACCGGTTTATGGGAAGGGGAATGTTGGCCAGGACACTGGGAATGCTCCCTGCTCTTTGCAAAGAGTGCCCTGGGTTCTTTTACTTCCACCTGGACACCCACCAGGATGGGCAGAAGGGACCTCGGTTTAACGTCTCATCCGAAGGACGGCACACCCCAGCAGTACAGTGCCCCCAATACTGCACTCGGATGCCAGCGATTTTTAGGTGCAAGTCCAATCCCGGTGTGGGACGAGAACCCACGACCTTCTGGTCCAGAGGCGGATGTGCTACCAACTGAGCCACACTGACACCAGTAATAAAAACAGTTTTAAAAAACTTTCAGAGAAATAAATATACTGACAAATGTAATTATGGTAGTTTAGCAATACTAAAAAAGTAGATGATTACATTTTCTGTGGCCTAACAAATATTGCTGCTTTAATACCGTGGCCATCCCGGAATAACTTGGAATTCAGCTTGCACAGTCAGTGCCAGGATTTCTGGTTTCGGTAAATTTGGTATCGGTTGGTTGTGCAGTTTAAAAGTGCTAGAATGTTGAAACTGCATAATAATATGTTTTTTTAAGACCTTTCTTGTTTGCTTACTGATAGCATAAAAATGACCTGAGTGGTCACGTGAAACTTTCATGTTTGTTAGAGTTTGCCCACGGGTGATTCCTTCACTGGTGACTTTACAGAGAAATTTGTAGATTTAAAATTATTAAGAAAATAAAATGCCCTCGCCACACATGCGCAGTTAATTTTTTCACAAATTTTCATAACTGGATTTTAACTTATTTTATTTATTTACTGAATTTTGATGACCGGGTAGGGCCACTGGGCCCCGGAGGTACCTTTCTCAGGGGCGACCCGGGAATTACAGGACTGGTAGGATACACAATTAGTACAGATATAGCTTATGGCATGCGACATGTTAACATATATATATATATATATAGCGATGATATATTACATAGCAGGTGACACTGATTAATGAAGTGAAACAATACAGGAGACCCGGAGCCAGAACTTAACTGATGTCCATCACTTTTGGGACACAGAATCCACTTTTGTGTAATAAGACTCATGGTTTCATGAGCCTTAGCGATCATGTGAGGAAAACAAGAGAAACATTTGCACATCAGAAACACAAAAATGTTAGAAGTCAAAGGGGAACTGTCAGCTCCCCGTCAACATGCAGTGGAACCTAGAAGTCCAGGTCCTGATTAAGCAAAGCCGTTAAACAAATTTGTTTTTTTTTGTTGTTCTTTTTCTGATCCCCCATCTGACTGGCCCCCTTCTGCCAGTCACCCTAGCCCTGTCACCCCTGCGTCCTCCAGGTCTTACCTCTTCGTGTCTTCTACTAGGCTACCCCCCAGGCAGGATCGGTGAGGTTCCCCAAGTCCCACCATTGAACAGGATCTGGTGTGCTGGACAGGGTCTGGATATCTTGGTGCGGAGCTGCATGTGACCGGTTTCATCCTGCCGGTCAGGAGATTTTTTCCTTTATCTCCCCTGGAGGCATGGACATGCAATGCCACCAGGACACATCGCATGCTTCCACAAGACGTGCATTGACAGGTACTGCACCTCCAGGCACTTCCGGCAGCCCTGGACTGCCTTCTCCCTAGCTTTCACTAGGGGACAGGAACATGCTGGGCACACAGCGTCCTCCCCACTTCCGGAGGAAGAGAGCCGTCCCATGGTTGCTTGATCCTCCTCCCTCCAGCCGATTCTCCAAAAGCCCTGAGTTCACTTCCAAACCCGGTTCGTCGGTGTCGCAAGCACTAGTGCTACCGCTGTGCTGGTGGGCCAGCAGAAATAAAAGAATTTAAAAAGATTTGCAAGTCAGATATCTTACTTCCTATCTGGTCAATCCTGTGTCCCCCTTGCCCAACATACCACCGAACTAACTGTTCCAGAATCTCCTGAGACCAGACATGTGATGATATGAGCAATGGGCTAAGCTGCAGGGGAATTCTATGTGTATAATAGTTAATTAAGTAAATACTCTGCAACAGTGTATTTTCAGGCTTAATCTGACTCAGCTCAATCAGTACCGATGGACTGAGCACGAAAATGAATATGTTTCTTTGTATACCACACTTACCAATTGTTTATTCTAATACATGCATGTATTCCAAAAGACATCACAGCTGCAAGCTTTCTTTCTTACCATAACATCCCATTACTGTTTTCTAACAATACTTTGAAACAATTTAAGTTCAGTTAGGATTTTACTATATGTTCAAAAGACACACTTTTTTTCGCAGTGGAACCAGCTACCCTCCTCCCTCCCCTCCACAACCATTAGACCCCAGCAAAAACTCCTCCCCCTGCTCCTGCCAACCCTCTTCTAGACCCTTCCTTCCTTCCCCTTGCCTGGTTTTTGACCACCCCTTACCTCTCCCTCCCCCTTACCCCCAGCAACCTTGTTGAAGTTTATCAACCTGTTCTAACTTCTCCTTTCAGCACCAGCTCAGCCTCCCTTCCCCTGGCACTAGGCACTTTTTTTTTTTTTTTTTTAACCAGGAGAGACACACTTAGCTGAAAGCGTGTTTCCAGGTGTGACCTGGGAGTACAAGGTAGTTAACCCATTGTACCCATTAGCGCCACATAGCACAGAACCATCCATTGCTTAACCTGACCCAAAATGGCGGCATCAGATAGACCGAGTTAAGTGACTTGCTCAGGGTCACACAGTATGCAAGTGGGGGGGGGGGGGCGCTGTGGGATTCAAACCCAGGTCTCCAGGTTTGCAGCTCAGAGCCTTAAACCACTGCACTATACTGCCTTCTTTTTGAGTTTGTCCAGTTTGCACAGATGATTTACATGCTCATTTACTTGTCTTCCACATGCAGTGTTTTGTCATTTTGTCTGTACTGCACTCAACTTATGCTTTTAAGTCACTGTCATTGTAACCACGTCACCTGACTGGCTGTATTTTTTTGTAACTATGCTTCTCCCTTCCTCCTTCCTGGGTCGCACCTGGAAACGAGCCTTGGCTCAGTGTGCCTCTCCTGGTTACCAGTCTTTAAGTAAATAAATAATGAGATCTGCCCTTCAACCTTTTCCCCTCCAGTAAGTTATAAAAAAGACTTCTGCTGCTAATTATGCCAACAGCTAATTATAGGCTACATGCTAAATTCTGTGCAGTGACATGCCAGCCACACATCCAAACAGACGGACTAAAGTTCCAGTTCGAAAGTCCAGCTACAACTAGTCTTTAATTTCCTCTCTCGAGGAGTCATTAAGAGTGTATGTCATATAATTAAACAGTGAAATAATTTGTGATGTGAACCAAAGAACAAATGGAAGTTACAGAATCTTAATTAGATGTTTGACAATTTCACTTTTTTTGAACTTTATGTTTATAAATTTTTCTGTGTAAGCAGACAAATTAACATCCACACCTCATCAATGGGAACAGAAAATGGAACATAGTTTCTACAGAAATTTGATAAGCACAAAATGTATATAACGTTTAGTCATGATACAGTAATTAATTGAAACTTTGTTATGATGTTCTCAGTGAAGGAAGTGCAGTGCACCTGGTCAGTGGTGCAGAGTTCCCAGTCAGAAAAGCTTTTTTCTGTTATTTTGTAACCACCAAGTTTCAGTTCATCACTGCATCATGACTGTACTTTATACTGTCATGTAATCTCAGTAAAACATTTCAAGTTCTGACTTCGAATAATGGTGCCTGGCTGATTTATATACATCTCCTATACATTCCTGTCTGAGTGCATGTCATGTTTTGTCTGTGCATTACACTGAGGTGGCCATCTGTATATTTGCACGAAGTGCCATTACCACGAGCACACACTGTCTTTCCGTTTGGCGGTATTAGTCAGCAAACAGGCACTTAGTGTTGGCCCAGACAGAATTAGGATGGGCCCTGCCCTCCAGACCCTTTCTATGCCACAGCAGCTCAGGAGATCCAAGGCCTGCATCCCACTGCAGCCACAGTGACTTACTGTATAACCCTGAGCAAGTCAATTGACCTTTATTTATTTATGACTTTCATAACCAGGCAGGTGCACTGATCCCAGGGATCGTTTTCAGGCATGACCCGTGCCACAATAATGGCACAGGAGTAACTTTAAACAAAGTACATTGAACAGTGAATCAGTTTATGATGCCAAAAGAAAATACAACAGTATTCAAAATACAAAGTAGTAAAATTCATTACAGTAGATATACAGCGTTCAGGAGGGGGACCTTCCCCCCTCCATAGTGATACGCAGTTATAGCTGTAATACCTAAGCCCTAGAAAGATACTCAACACCCGGCATCTTACAGGCCTATATTGATGCTGAACTACGATTACTAGCTATACATGACCGTCTTGGCCCACAGACTGGAAAACCTCCTTCCAGCACTGATTAATTCAGACCAAGTAGGATTCATTAAGAGCCGACAAGCCCAGGACGCGGTGAGATGCACATTTCTGCTGGTGGACCACGCATCCACACACAAGATCCCCCTGGTCCTGCTGGGGCTAGATGCAGAGAAGGCTTTCGACAGGGTTGCCTGGACTTTTTTTTATGGGCAACCCTGTCGAAAGTCGGGATGCAGGAGACACTTAATAAACAACTGAAGAACATTTCTCGACAACCATTGGCATACCTGAGACTAGATGGCACTCTGTCAGACCCTATCACACTGGTCCGGGGAACGAGGCTGGGGTGTCCTCTATCACCTTTATTTGCCCTATTGGAACCCCTAGCTGAGGCCATATGGACACACCCAAATGTAACTGGGCTACAAGTCGGGGAACAGGAACACATCATCTCCCTATTCGCAGACGACATCCTATTGACACTGTCCTCGCCGGAACAAAGCATCCCAGCAGTATGGGACCAAATTAAAATCTATGGACAGCTGGTGGGCTATAAAATAAACGATCAAAAGACCAAGGTACTGACCTATAATTATACCCCTTCAGCAGTCCTAAAAACTGCATATCCCTTTAAGTGGAACAATTTTGCAATCCAATACCTAGGGATAAAACTTGCCAGGAAACTGACAGTAACAGATGTACTGAATTATGAGCCCTTAACTCAGAAGCTAACAGAGGACCTCTACAAATGGTCAGGACTACTCCTGAGTTTTTTAAGCAGAACAGAGACAATACAGCAGAATGTGCTTCCCCGCATTCTATTATTACAAACACTCCCGACCACACCTGACAGAACTTACTTTCAAATCTGGGATAGGTTAATATCTAGATTTATATGGAGAGGGCACCCACCTCGAGTTAGATACACAATCCTGCAATTACATAGAGATGTAGGGGGATTAAACTTACCCAGTTTTAAGCAGCATGCACTGGCCACTCAGATCTGAATGGCACTAAATTGACTAAACCCACAGTATACGGCACACTGGAAACAGACTGAACTGGTCATCAGTGACTCACATGATCTGATGAGCTGTCTATTTGGTAACTCACCCCAATGTATCCCTCTAAGTGAGTTGCCCCCATACACAGGGGTAGCCTACCGGGGATGGCTCCAGATGAGGCACAAATATTTAACTTCTATAGAGGAACTCTATTTAGAGGCTCTACAACATGATCCTAAACTGCCTCCTAACCAGACAGAAGGTAGAGCACTAAAGCGCTGGCAACACCACGGTCTAGTTTTCATATCACAAATAATAGCCCCGATGGGCATACAATCCTTTGCCACCTTACAGAGGATGTTTGGTCTCCTGAAAAATTTATTTTATTCTTACCTATAACTAAAAAAATACCTGCAACCCTCTGAGGATTCCCTGGCAAATATAGTGGAAAAACCCTCATTACTGATAACACTAATCCAATCCCACATAAGAGGTGCACCTGTGCAACACCTAATAAGTTGTGTTTACACAGCACTGAAACAGCACCCAACCGACTCTACAGAACAAATACGAATCAAATGGGAGCAGGAACTACAAACTAATATACCTTCGCAAGAATGACAGATTTCTGCCCTCTCAACATATAAAATCTCAAGCTCACCAGACTGGAAGGAATATGCATGGAAGCTTCAAATGCATTTTTTCTGCACACCTGATTTAGTAGGTAAATATGACAAGGCAGGGACGGGAGGGTGCTGGAGGAGACGTGGAAGTTTGCAGGCAGGCCAAACCCATATTTTGTGGGAATTTAGAATCTTCAGTCCATACTGGAGAGAGGCCATACAATAGCTTGGGGTTCTTTGTCTTTTAACTTGTTTTTTGTTTTAATTGGGTTCACCACAACATAACCTAGATAGACCATCTTAGCGTAGCTGGTTCATTCCACTGGGGTGTCAAACAGACAAGGCACACTGATGAGTCCTGGTAGGGTGAAACACGTGTCTGTGTCTTCTGTTGGCACCTTTTGCAAACTGTGTGAGAGGCTTTTCGGCACCATGCATTTCTGCTTAAAGTTGAACCAGCATAATATTCTGTGGTGATTTGCATATGCAGTCCATGATGGTTTGCATTATGGGGCATGTGTGATTTTGTATTTCTTTGAAACTTGGCTTCCCGGCCAATGCCCTTTGGGGTAACCACTGCCTCAGTGTTTGCGCGCTGAGGTTGTCTTTTAATTTGTTTTTTGTTTTAATTAGGTTCACCACAAAATAACCCAGATTAACCATCTTAGGGTAGCTGGTTCATTCCACTGGGGGTGTCAAACAGATGAGGTGCACTGATGAGTCCTGGTAGGATGAAACACATGTCTGTGTTTTCTGTTGGCACTCTTTGCAAACTGTGTGAGAGGCCTTTCCGCACCATGCATTTCTGCTTAAAGGTGAACCAGCATAATATTCTGTGGTGATCTGCATAGGGGCATGTGTGATTCAATATATTTGACTGCCCAGACCTGCTTGTGCCTCCATTCATTATTACGCTTACTCCCCCTGAAGGGATCAGAACTGATAAATCTACATGTAGACAGGTTGCTGTCTTGATCTTAGTGGCCTTAACAGTGGTGACATGCCTATGGCATACTACAACCATTCCTGCAAAAGAGAAGTGGAACTCCCTAGCTAGAGAAATGCATGCCTTAGAGGGACCGTCAGTGAGAATGCTAAACCGCACAAGAGCATTCGAAACAAAATGGCAGAAGTGGGAAGGGCACCAATTGGAGCACTATCCTGATTTTGTCCCATAAAGTGACCAGAGATGGTGAGATAAATAACTGACTTGAAGGATTGGAAGTATAAGTTTAAATAATGACCTTTGCCTGTTAATATCAATAATGTCATCCACTCATCTTCATATGAATACTTATAAGGAACCTAGAAACATTAAGTAAAAACTGACTATCTGACCCATCTGATTTAGGGAAATTTAGCAGAATTAATTTAAGTGATAAACTTTTAAACTTAGAAATGCCTGTTTGTGTACGTTTTTATAGTTTGTTTTAGCTCTTATTTAACTTTCAGTTATGATTATAGTATCAATAATGAATAAAGTGCATAAAGGAAATAAGAGAAATATACAGAATGTATGGATAACTGAATGTTATGAAAATACTAAGTTGAATCTGAGTGTAATTGTATACTGAGACAGAAAACTTTTGATTCATTGGGTGTTCTATGATTTGTAATATGTGAAATTGATTTAAAATTGAAATAAAGACAAAATTATATATAAAATAAAGTAGAAGTACAGCAAGACAAGGTGTCAGTTTCCGCTGCAGACAAAACAAGCAACATACAATAAGAGTAACTGGACTAACAAGAATAAGTTCAGGTGAGAAGAAACCACCGAAGTACCAAAAGTGCAGTGCAGTAGAGGGGAGGAGGGGTAGGCAGGAGAGGGAGGGATTGGTGAATATAACACAATAAGGGAAAGTTGAACTAGGATAAACTCATGGAGGTAAGAGGTGGGGGGATGGGGACTAGCCAGTTAAGCAACGGCAGCGGGACTGAGCCAGGAGCCAATCTTTGAGGTGGGATTTGAACATGCGGTGGGTGTCCAGGGAGCAGATCTCAGCAGTCAGCCCATTCTACAGTGAAGGGGCTGCAGCCAACAGGGCTCTCCTGTCCATATTGCTAGATACCCTAGGAACTTTAAGAAGGGGGATGTTATTGGAGCGAAGACAATGGTGTAGTGTTCGGACTTTGAGGAGCGCTGCAAGGGGTGACTCCTGGCCAGTTCGGATGGCATTATCAACCATGCAGCGGAGAGCAAAGTCATAGCAGCCTTGTAGTGGGAGCCATCCAAGTGACTGGTAGAGGACACAGTGCTGGGTGGAAAAGAGGGCCAGTAAGGCAAAGCGACAGGCACTATTGTAGGCAGTTGAAAGTTTGGCCATGAGGGTTGCAGATGACCTAGCATAGATGGTGGAACAGTAGTCGAGTACAGGGAGTAGGTTACCCAGGACAATGCCATGTCGGGCCTCAGGGGTGAGGTAGTGCCTGAATCTGTAGGCAGCACCCAGCTTTTGGTGTATCCTGCGAACCACTGAGTTGATATGCTCAGAGAAGGAGAGAGAGGGAGGGAGGGCTAGAGCAAGACACCTAGGTATTTGAAGGTATCGACATGTTCAAGGACCTAGCCTTCAGGGGAGACAATGTTGAGAGAGGATGGGCATTTGGACTTGACTAGGAAGGACTTGGATCTGAACAGCATGGATTTAGTTTTCTTGACATTTACCAGGAGGAGGTTGGTTGCAAATCAGTTGTGTGCAGCTGCTTAGTTAAGGGTGAGAACTGAGGAAATGCAGGCGAGGAATTTATTGCTGACGAAAAGGACAAGGTCATCAGCATAGAGGAGGGAGTTACAGCTGAGACTGTCCGAGGGAAGGGAGTTTATAAATAAGGAGAACAGAAGGTGGCCCAGAATGGAGACCTGAGGGACACCAGTTGAGACAGGCAGGGTAGGGAAGCAAGCAGGACCAACACACACATATTGGGAGTGATCAGAGAGGTAGCTTCTGAAGCAGTTAAATACCTCACGTGAACAGCCAAGGAGACATAGCTTGGAGAGGAGGAGGGCATGGTTGACCATGTCAAAGACCTTGGAGAGGTCAACAAAAATGGCACCGGTGGCATTTCCTTGGTCACAGAAACATAGACTTTGATGGCAGATAAGGACCACTTGGCCCACCTAGTCTGCCCACTTCCCTACCTACAGGATAAGCTGCAGATCCTAATTAACCAACAGCCTATTTCTTCTTACCCCCCCACAAGAATTGCCTTATGCCTGTCCCATGTATTCTTGAATTCTTCCAGAGTTTTAGACCCCACAACCTCCTCAGGAAGGATGTTCCATGCACCCACCACCCTCTCTGTGAAAAAATACTTCCTCACATTGCCCCTGAACTGCCCCTTCATCTTTAAATTGTGTCCCCTTGTTCTTGCACATCTCTTTTTCTGAAAGATGCTACCCTCTTGAACTTTGTTGATTCCACTGAGGTACTTAAAAGTTTCTATCATGTCTCCCCTCTCCATCCTTTCCTCAAGGGTATACATATTAAGCTCCTTTAGTCTCTCCTCGTAAGGCTTCTCTTGCAGACCCTGCACCATTTTAGTTGCCCTCCTTTGGACTGCCTCTATCCTGCCTATGTCCTTGCAGAGATGGGCTCTCCAGAACTGGACGCAGTACTCCAAATGGGGCCTCACCACCTGTCTGTACAGAGGGATAACAACTTCCTGTTTTCTGCTGCTGATGCCTCTCCCTATACATCCCAGTATACCCCCAGCCCTCCCTACTGCCTTCTCACAATGCTTGCTAACCTTAAGGTCATCTGATATGATTACCCCCAGGTCCCTTTCCATTTTTGTTATTGTTACTACCCCCCCATTGAGTAATCTTCCCCTAGGTTTGTTTCCCAGATGCATTATTTTGCACTTCTTTGCATTGAATCCAAGCTGCCATACTTCTGACCATTCCTCCAACCTTGCTAAGTCCCTTCTCATCCTTTCCACGCCTCGTGTATCAACCCTGTTTCAGATGTTTGTGTCATCTGCAAAGAGGCATACTTTTCCTTCCAGTCCCTCTCCAATGTCACTTATAAAGACATTAAAAAGGACTGGACCTAGTACTGAACCCTGCGGTACCCCACTAGTAACCCCAATTTCTTCAGAGTGAACCTCATTTACAATTACCTTTTGTGTCCTGTTGTCCAGCCAATGTTTTACCCAGGCTACCACCCTGGGACCCACTCCCAGGCTGGTTAATTTGACAATTAATCTTTTGTGTGGGACTGTGTCAAATGCCTTGTTAAAGTCTAGGTAGGCCATGTTCACAGCCCCTCCCTGGTCTACTACTTTGGTCACCCAGTCAAAGAAATCAAATTTAGGGCCATGCCCATAGTTAAGTGGGGGAAGAACTACTCCCCCACACCCTATTTTAACCAGCAGGCTGCGCACCACCCTGCTTAGAGCAAGTCGCACTCACTAGTTGCGTCGCTGGTGTTTGACTGCTCTTTCCTCATTTCTCCGTTCACCCACCTCCCCCTCTTCTCGTGCCTTTTCTATTCTCGTCTGTTACTGTGCCCCTCCTTCATTGTTTGTTGTTTCTTCCTCTTGTTTTTCTTTGGGGGGGTTTCTCCCACTGGTCCGCTCTACTTTCTTGTTTTTCGTCTGCTGCTCTAAGTGTTCCCTCCCTTCCACTGTCTGCCTTCTTCTCTGTATACCTGCATTCTGCCCCTACACCACCTTTTCCAAGCAGCCGTCACCATGCTACCACCAAGTACTACCCTGCATTGCTGCTGTATAAGGAGTCCAAACCACTCATTTCACCAATATGCTCTCTCTACTGCGCGAGCTACTCAATTCAGACCTGGGCTTCTGTTCACATTTTGTTGAAGATACTGCGCTACCTCCGCCATTACCATCGCGTCTGGACCTCTCAGCTCAGTTAGCTGTCTCCAATTAGACCTCTCGCTTCCATTTGAACTACGCGCCAACGTGCAGGTACCTAGTTCGGAACCAAGTTTCTTAGTATATGTGTTCCCTCATGTTATACTCTACATGTCTCAGTGCTTCACTGTCTGGGCTAAAGTCAATGCATTTGCAGGGTGTTTATCGCAGCACTGCTAGCTTTACCTGCCATCTAGCTCTTTCAGCTGGTTCTTTCTTTGAATGTACACATACTGTAGCCCACTGCTGGTACTGCAGGTACCTTTTCACATTCTCTGAAGACTTTTAAGAGCCTGCCGGGGTCAGCTACTCTGCAAGATTCAGGTTGCAAGCAAGCCGTCCATACCAAGCTCAATAATCTCATTTTACTATTCAGCTTGCCCCAACACTGTTCAGACTATATTGTACAATCCCCTCCTGTGGTCATATGGGAGCATTTACTGGCACTGTCTTGTGCTTTCCTTCTTCTGGAAGCTCATTTCTCTTCCTGTTACAAACGAACCATGTCCAGATTGCAAGTTCTAATTCAACCATTAGCGCTATTCCTTGGACTTCTGTTCTCATGAACATTTTATACTCCTGGACTGGATGCTTGAACTAGTACAAGCCCTTGGCGTACAGCTCTGTGAAGCTAGCTTGCCCTAGCTAATTACACGCCGCGATCATGGGATAAGATAACAAGAATCTACTCCATCCTGCTTCAGTTCATATAGCCCTGGCTGCCTCCTGTACTGACTCACCACGTGGATAGACTTATCCTTGTAGGATTGCTGCTACCATATTCTACCGTTTGCTTCTAACTCATACTTCCTCCTGCTAATGTCACACCATGGTACTCCATGCCATGCGCCGTTACATTGCTTCTTCGGCTCCGCACCATCAGCTGTCCAGGCCATTCCCATTTCAGTATATTGCATCTATTACATATGGCAGACCTCCCCTAATACCTCTTGCTGCCTGCCCTGCTCGTTCTCAGCTTCTGCCTCTGGGGTACCTAGCCTCAGGCCACCCTTCATGGCACTGCTACAGTCATCTAGCCTACGTGGGGTCTAGATGGACTCCCTCTTCCTTCGCCGACCTACGTGGGGTCTGGCTATACAGCGGCCACATTGGAGCTTTGCCTGCTATTGCTTTCTTACCTATCAACTGACCTCGCATGGTCTAGCTGTATGCTAGCCTTCTTCGTTTCACTGCCTACTTCTATTACTCACCGACTGACTTGCACAATCTGCCATAACTCCTACAATCCATCGGCTGACCTATACGTGGTCTGGCCGCACTGCCTTATCTCACTGGCCAGCTCCCCTTCATTCTCATGGATGCTTCCTACAGAGCTGCTTTTTAGACTTACCATTCCACATATGCTTCTGCCTTCCACTGGATTATTCTGGGGTACATCAAGATATTCGCCTCCATTCTCTTGGATGCTCCTCGTCATGCTATTTCAACTTCCTTGGAGTTACTACTACCATCTCCGCCAGGACTCCCTACTAATCTTTATTCCATCTGCCTTCCTTGGTCGAACTGCTGCCTAAAATAATGAGTTACTACAGTTTCATGATGCTTATTACCTCTTGTCGAGTTGCCAACTCTTCAGCCAAGGTCTCTTCATTGCAATCCTTACCATCCTCGATCTTCAGGATGCAACAGTCTACAGTACCGTTCTGCTCTCATAAGTCTGCCTTGACACTACAGTACTACCCCGCGCTAAACTGATTCGGGAAATGACACTGACAACAGTCTACAGCACCGTTCTGTTCTTATCAGTCTGCCTCAAATTACGGTACTACTCTGCACTAAGCTGACCCAGAATATGCCACCATTACAATACCATTTACAATTTATTCCTTACTACTTCGCTGCTTTTCTGCATTGCATACAGTTCCACATGTCCATTACATTCTCTACCACTACTCTACAGCCTGCCTCGACCCACAAGGCCAGAGGTTTGCCTACCTACCGCAGCATCAGCCAGCCCTAGGAGCTCCTTTACTATGGACTCACTTCTGAATCGTCTAGCCATTGTCATCTATTATTTGGATGCTTCTGCCCTGCCGCTTCAGTCACGTGATATCAATACTACTACACTCTTACCAAGACACTTAGTTGTGCTTATTTAGCAGACGTTCACTATCCTAATTTACGCTCTACAGCTTCATGGACCCTGTGACAATGCCATTTCGTTTTGACTCGGTCTCTTCAGTTATCATCATCTATACCTCATACACTTGACCTTAGGACTAGTCAGAATATTCTTCCCAAATCAATCCTAGCCATGGTACCATTCTGGCTTTGAAACGTGGACATCAACATTGTTATGCAACCATTGCATCCATACGTAGCTCTTCAATTCCTGTGCCATTTCCATTCCTCATACTCCTCACTGTATACCATTCATAAGCTATGCAAGCCTATGTTCCTGCTACTGTGTCTGCATCATGCAGCTTTACTTACTACTATAACTCACCTATGTACTGGTTTACTTCTTTACATTACTTGTACTTACTATCTGCTTCGCCCTTACAGGGCCTAGAGGTTATCACGACCAACTCCTCATTTTACAACCTACTTTGTTCCTCATGGGCTGCAACTACATCTGATTTTGTTACCTATTAGCACTACGATCTCTACCTGCTTCCCGTACTGCTGCTTCTCTCCGACTGGAAGTTATACTGCTCCGTCCTCCCCTTCACATAGCAGACGCCAGTTTTGTGCTTCATCGCCACGGATTTCACTTGCAAGCTTGCCTAGCGGAACTTGACTCAACAGTCCTTCTTCTGGACGTGGATGCTGACCCTTCAATTCCTGATTTCCTTTGAGAAGTCATCCTCACCTGCTGGAGTGCTTCACCGCTGTAACTTGTCGCTTCAACTTCATATCGACCATGGATTCCTCTCTATCATTCTGACCTTCTCATGGACTCTTGAACTTGGAGTTCGCCAGGAGGATGCCTGCCCTGTTCAACTGATGTGTCATGACTCACTACTACTTCAGTTCTCCATTTCTCTGGATAGGGTTCTACAACTTGGGGTTTTGATTAGCCGTTAAATTTAATTTATTTAGGATTGCTCTCCTTTAGCATGCCCAGGATGGGTAGGTCAGTAGCCATGGGTCCTCAGAGGTTTGCCCCAAGGGGGGTTTTCTTCTCCTGCATGCTACTGGTCACACTCACCGGAGTTGGAGGGGGTGATCATACTGCTTCTCATTTTCTTGGGGGTGTCATCCTACTCGACTCCTTTGACAGTCGGATACAGAACAATCGTTGATATCATTATTTTTTCGGGGGTTTCATAATACTGGACTAAGCATCCTTCAAACGGTGGGATACGGAGAAAGGCCAAAACTATCTAATCATGACAAATGACATCAGTTCATGCATCTAAGCACCTTGCATATATCCAGTTCATATGTACTATAATCACTGACTTGCTCATGTCTACACTAAGTACCTAAGCATGAATCATTTCATACTACTAGTACCTTGCAAGCATTATCCTACTTACTGGTCTGGCCTCTGTATTCAAGCACAACCTACAGCATCCAACTACAGTATATAACATAAGCACTGAGCTCTGAACCACAGTTAAATTTAGGGCCATGCCATAGTTAAGTGGGGGAAGAGCTCCTCCCCCACACCCTATTTTAACCAGTAGGCTGCGAACCGCTGTGCTTAGAGCGAGTCACACCCCCCACCATCCTCCCCTGACACCTCCTCCTTCTGCAACACTCTTATCCCACCGGGGGGGTCTCATAATACTGGACTAAGCATCCTTCATACGGTGGGATACAGAGAAAGGCCAAAACTATCTAATCATAACAAATGACTTATCAGTTCATGCATCTAAGCATCTTGCATATATCCAGTTCATATGTACTATAATCACTGACTTGCTCATGTCTATGCTAAGTACCTAAGCACGAATCATTTCATACTACTAGTACCTTGCAAGCATTATCCTACTTACTGGTCTGGCCTCTGTATCCAAGCACAATCTACAGCATCCAACTACAGTACGTAACATAAGCACTGAGCTCTGAACCACAGTTAATTAGATTCGTCTGACATGACCTTCCCGCTGAGAACCCATGCTGCCTTGGGTCCTCTGCCCCACTGGCCTATAGGTACTCAACAATTCTTTCCTTCAGAAGTGCTTCCATCACTTTCCCTTCCACAGAGGTCACACTGACAGGTCTGTAGTTTCCTGCCTCTGTCTTGGACTCACTTTTGTGAAGGAGAATCACATTCGACTTCCTCCAGTCCTCGGGTACCACACCATCCTCCCATGATCTGTTAAAAAGTGTAGTCAGTGCTTTCACTAGTTCTCCCCTTAATTCTTTTAGAATTCTGGGGTAAATTCTATCAGGCCCCACTGCCTTGTCCACCTTCAGTTTTAGGAGTTCTTCAGAACCCTTTCTTCTGTGAAAGGACTGGGATCGACTTCATCAAGAGTGCTTCTGTTAATTGGATTAGGCACCTCTCATCCTCTTTTGTGAATACTGAGCAGAAATATTCATTCAGTATCCCTGCTTTTTCACTGTCCCTCTCTGCCCACCCACCATCCATTCTATTCAGCCTCATTATCCCTCCCTTTGTCTTTCTATGCTTCCTGATGTACCTATAAAAGGTTTTATCCCCCTTCTTAACTGAGTTGGCTATCTTTTCCTCAGTTTGGGCCTTCACTATTCTGACTTCCCTCCCTGCTTCCTTCTGCCTTAACTGGTACAGTTCTCTGTCCTGCTCCTTCTGTGTTTCCTTATACTTCCTGAATGGTATCTTTTCTCCTGACTTTCACCGCCACCCTTTTGAGAACCATAGCAGTTTTCTTTTCATTTGATTTGTTTGTTTGCTTCACACAAGGCTTGTTGCCTCTGTGATGGCAGTTTTGATGTTTCCCACTGTTGCTCCACCCCTCCTTCTAGCCTGTTTGCTAGTACTTTTCTAAGGCACTCTCCCATCTTGCCAAAGTCAGCCTTCCTGAAGTCCAGTACCCTCACTTCTGTATGGCTTGACTCTGTAGCTGAGTTTATCGTGAACCACACTGTTTGATGGTCACTTGTTCCTAGATGGCAACCCACTTCTAGATCTGAGATCCTCTCTCTCACTGTCCCCATTTGAGAGTACGAAGTCTAAGAATGCTCCCTCACGAGTGGGTTCCGAAACTAGCTGTCTGAGGCATGCCACCTGTAGGGCATCGAGAATGGCCCTGCTCTTGGATGTGGCTGCAGCAAATGTGCTCCAGTTAACATCTGGCATATTCAGGTCTCCCATCAACAGTATCTCTCCTTTCTCTCTCTGCCAGCCTAAGAATGCCTTCTTTCAAATTCTAGTCCATTCCCTCCCCCTGACATGGGGGTCTGTATACAACCCCTGTGCCGATTGTGGTACCATTTCCAGTCTCTAAAGTGACCCACAGTGCCTCTTCTCCTCCCTGTTTACTCTTTTGTTCAGTTGCTTTTATCCCTTTCTTTACATAGAGAGCTACTCCTCCCCCTCTTCTCCCCTTCCTGACTCTCCTGTAGGTTATGTACCCTGGTATGTTAAAGTCCCAGTCATGGTTCTCTGTGTACCATATTTCTGTGACTGCTACAATATCCAGGCATCCCTCTTCCATCAAGGCCACCAGTTCAGGGAGCCTGTTGCCCAGACTACAGCCACTGGTACTCGTTACCCTCCATTTCCTGATGGCCTTACTCCTTTTTGCCCCATCCATGTCCTTACTGTCTTTGTCACGTTCTCCATTTACTCCTGCCCTTCTCCCTATCAACATCTCTATCTTGGTGTTTACTTCACTTACTACCCTGACTTTTTTTGGGGGGGGCTAGGATTTCCCTGCTCCTTTCCAGTGCCTCCCCCTTGGCTAGTTTAAATGCTTGCCAATGAAGCATTTAAACCTATCACCCAGAATCCTGGTTCCCCTTCTGGACAGATGCAGCCCATCATGCCAGTATTGGCCTGCATCACTCCAGGTGGACCCCCAGTCCCCAATGAAGCAAAATCCCTGAGCTCTGCACCAGTTTTTCAACCACTGATTAAATCCCATGGTGTGGAGCACCCTAGCATCACCTACGCCATAGACAGGCAGCACCTCCGAGAAGGTTACCATGCATGCTACTTGTCTAAGGCCCTCCCCAACTCCACAAACTCTTCCTGCACTGCTCTGATCCCTTTCTTAGCCAGGTCATTTGTCCCTAGGTGGACAATGACATCCAGCTCCTCCCTGTGCTGTTGCTCAGCGATCCTGAGGATTCGCTCCCTGTCCCTCCAAGCCATGGCGCCAGGCAGGCACCTTACCTCCCTCTCCCCTTCCTCCCCCAGTTCTACCTTCTTAACAATGGAGTCCCCTACCAGGAGTTGTTTCCTTCCTCTGTGGGGTCCCATGCCACCCTCCTGTGGGTCTCCCTTGTGGAAGTTCCCAGCATCCTCCTTGGTCTCCACTGTGGGTGCCTCCATAGAGGAACCACACTTTGCCAGAATGGCATAGGAATTATGGAGAGGTACAACTGGAGAGATGCGCCTCTGTTCCACCACCTTCACCCTCCCTGAGCCTACTGTGGTCCAACCACTCCTCCTTCTTGGCAACCTCTGAGGCAACGGCAGTGGCCCTGGTGGTCCCTGGATGGAAGAGGAGGTCCCACAAATCCTGGCCAACTCAGCCTGGAGATGAGCAACCTCCTCCCTCAGCCCAGAGAGGTGCATGCAGATGGGACAACACCGCATCCTCCAGAATGTCTCCCGGAAGACTGCTGCTCAACAGCCACTGCACTACACCACTCCCATCATGTCTTACTTCTGGCCCCTTCACTGTTGTTTGGAATCCTTACTCTTTTCTCTGTTTTTTTTTTCTTTTCTCTCTACTTACTTACTGCCTCTGTGCCCTTTAAGCTCCTGATCATCCTGTTCTGAGACAAGAAGATCCTATCTCAGCAGACCCCTTACTTGCTGAGAGGCAGACCTCAGCAGCTCGGGGGGGGGGCGGAGAGCTACTCTTGCCCTTCTAGGATGGTGAGTCTTTAGTGGCTCTGTGTTCACTCACTTCCTGCTCCCAAACAGGAAGTTCCTGTTGTCAGTCAAATCCTGTGCCTATAAAAGTAGAACTAGCTTTGGGTGGGAGGGAAGGAGGGCAATATAGTCCCAGTAGAGAAGTCCAGTCACACAGCACTCCTTCCTCCTGGTGTTCTCTGCCAAGTCTCTGACAGAATCTATCTAGGGCAGTGTTTAAATCTAGCTTCCTTCTAGTCAAGTCACTCCCCCTGCTTTATAGATCTTTCTATATGTAATTAAATTGCACAGATAACAATCCCCTTCAGCCACCGGACATTTACACCTAGAAAACTTCTCAGTTATCTGAGATAACTGTTCAGATAACCATTCACTTCAGCTAACAGACAAACACACTTTTTTTTTTTTACCCTAAATTAAAAGGTCCCAGAAGAAGAGTTCTACTTCTTTAGTCCCAGTAGAGAAGTCCAGTCACACAGCACTCCTTCCTCCTGGTGTTCTCTGCCAAGCCTGGTGGTCCATGTTCATAAGGATGTGGTCAGTCAGCAGTGCAAGGGCAGTAGAGGTACTATGGTTCTTGCAAAAGCCATGTTGCTGGCTACACAAGAGGTTATATTTGTCTACTTGCTCGGTAAGCGGATGGTGGATAACTTCCTCGAGTAGCTTACTAAGGCGGGGGAGGATGGAGATAGGCCGATAGTTGTCCATGGATTTTGGGTCACCAGCTTTGAAAATGGGAACTACTTTTGCAGTCTTTCAGAGGTCAGGCATGGAGGAGGTGGAAAGGGCAAGGTTAAAAATAAAAGTAAAGGGTTCAACGATGGCAGCAGGAGATCAGCCTGAGGAAGAGTGTGGAGAGGCCATCAGACCCAGGGGAGCCATAGTTTGGGAGGTAACTGAGGAGCTTAGAAGTATCGGTAGTTGAGACAGCTTTAAAGTAGAAAGGGGGGGATTGGGGGAGGGGGATAGGGCCAGAAGAGGTCGTCTGGGGGTTTGGGTGGTAGACCGAGCTGCTAGGCTGGCCACCCAGGAGCCTGCTTAGAAACATGGATAGGTCAGTTAATTTATTGTTGAAGGCCCGGGCGACCTCCAGAGGGTCTGTGATGAGGCCAGCGGGGTAGTTCAACTGCAGGGCTGTCTTACTAGAGCAATCCTCCCAGCTATAAAGCTTGGTAAAAGAATTAGAGAAAAAGCAAGGGGGGTGCCGAGCTCACTAAGGCTTACTAACCCTCAAACAAACCAAAATACAAGGTGCAGAGATATCAGGGAACACACTGCAGTCACAAACTGCCAGATGGCAGCGTTATCTGTAGTCTGACGAAAGTACTGGAGACAACCGTTTGGAGCCTAGACAGGTAGTTTTGTACTTGCAGAAACAATGTATTTATCTGTTGTTAGGCTCCAAAGTTAAGACAGTGTTAATGGCTATCATCTTGACTTTTATATTTCTATTTCCAATGATAATGGACCATTAAGGTATTTAAACCTGATATCTATACTTCTTGCCATATCCGGGAGAAGGCATAAGGATTGTGCTGAGTAGGTGTGGCCTACCTGGATTTCAGTAAGGCTTTTGACACTGTTCCACACAGAAGACTGGCAAACAAGCTGGGCATCCTGGGACTGGGTCCAACGATAGTAACATGGGTAAGAAGTTGGTTAAGTAATAGAACTCAGAGGGTGGTGGTGAATGGAGTTCACTTGGAAGAAGGTAAGGTAACCAGTGGGATGCCTCGGGGTCAGTGCTGGGACCAGTCCTCTTCAACATCTTTATTAGCAACATCGCAGAGGGTCTGGAAGGAAATGTATGCCTGTTCGCGGATGACACAAAAATCTACAACAGAGTGGACATACCGGGGGATGAGGGAAGATCTGAAAAAGCTGGAAGACTGGTCAAGGGTTTGGCAACTGGGCTTCAATGCCAGAAAGTGCACAATTATGCACATGGGGAACAGAAACCCAAGGTTAATGCATCATTTTTTTGGGGGGGGGGGTGTTATCAACCACAAAACAGGAAAGGGATCTGGGGGTCATCATATCTGATAGCCTGAAGGTAGCAAAGCAGGGTGATAAGGCAGTGGGAAAGGCTAGTAGAATGTTGGGGTGCAAAGGAAGGGGTAACACCAGCAGAAAGAGGGAGGTAGTGTTACCCCTGTATAAATCCATGGTGAGGCCCCAGCTGGAATACTGTATCCAGTTCTGGAGGCCCCATCTCAGGAAAGACAGATTGGGTGGAGCAGTACAGAGAAGGGCAACCAAATGGTGCATGACCTGCATCAGAAGCCCTACAAGAAAAGACTCAGGGAGTTAAATATGTACTCTCTAGAGGAAAGAAGGGAAAGGGGAGACATGATAGAAACATCCAGATACCTCAAAGGTATCAATAAGGTACATGAAGGTGTCATTTTGCACAGAAAGAAATGCTCAAGGACAAGGAGGCATGCAATGAAGCTGGGGGGGGGAATACTCAGAGGGGATGTGAGGAAATATTTCTTCAGAGAAAGGGTGGCGGACAGCTGAAACAGACTCCCAGCAGAAGTGGTGTGTACTGAAATGGTAACAGGTTTCAAACACGCATGGAATAGACAAAGGGGGATCTTAGTAATAGGCTGGGGGGTAAGGCTGGAGATCAATTAGGGTCTACGGTAGCACAGTGGGTAGGGACCTTAGGGCAGACGAGATGGGCTGGGAGGTCCTTTTCTGCCGACAGCTTCTACGTTTTGATGTTTCTATAACCAAGTGGGCACACACTGGTGGGGTGTGTAACCACTCTGTTCTAGCAGCTGGATGTTGTAACTAGGAATATGAGAGTCAAGCAGATAGCTGTTAATACTGTCCGTTACACTGGATTAGGCAATTAGCCATGAACTATATTAACTGATGCCTGTTTCCAGCACTTTTGTCACACTGCAAATGGATGCTGAAGAATAAAATCAAGATCAGGGTAAGAAGTGTCTGTACGCCCTCTGATTCTTTATCCTTCAAGTCTGGGCAGACTGGATGGGCCTTGTGGTCCTTATCTGCCATCAACTTCTATGTTTCTATGTTTCAAGTGTGCTGATGTAATTCAGCCATCTTACAGTCTGTGATGGCTTGGTAAAAGCAAGTTCTGTACTTGATCATTTAATAGTGTTGTTTTTAATGTTTTAGCATAATGTGAAGTATGTGAAGAATAGAATGTGAGGCTGAATAGAATGAACGGTGGGTGGGCAGAGGGGGACAGCGAAAAAGCAGGGATACTGAATGAATATTTCTACTCAGTATTCACAAAAGAGGAGGGGGAAGTGCCTAATCCAATTAACAGAAGCACTCTTGATGGGGGGGGTCGATCCCAGTCCTTTCACAGAAGAAAGGGTTCTGCAAGAACTCCTAAAACTGAAGGTGGACAAAGCAATGGGTCCTGATGGAATTCACCCAGAATTCTAAAAGAATTAAGGAGGAACTAGTGAAACCACTGGCTACTCTTTTAATAAATCATGGGAGGATGGACCAGAGGACTGGAGGAAGGCGGATGTGATTCCCTTCACAAAAGTGGGACCAAGACAGAGGCAGGAAACTACAGACCTGTCAGTCTGACCTCTGTGGTAGGGAAAGTGATGGAGTCACTTGAAGGAAAGAATAGCTGAGTACCTAGAGGCCAGTGGAGCACAGGACCCAAGGCAGCATGGGTTCACAGCGGGAAGGTCATGTCAGATGAATCTAATAGATTTCTTTGACTGGGTGACCAAAGTAGTAGACCAGGGAGGGGCTGTGGACATGGCCTACCTAGACTTTAGCAGGGCATTTGACACAGTCCCACACAAAAGATTAATAGTCAAATTAACCAGCCTGGTAGCCTGGGTAAAACATTGGCTGCACAACAGGACACAGAAGGTAATTGTAAATGGAGTCCACTCTGAAGAAAGAGGGGTTACTAGTGGGGTACCACAGGGTTCAGTATTGGGTCCAGTCCTTTTTAATGTCTTCATCAGTGACATTGCAGAGGGACTGGAAGGAAAAGTATGCCTTTTTGCAGATGACACAAAGATCTGCAACAGGGTTGATACACAAGGAGGCGGAAAGGATGAAAAGGACTGGCAAGGTTGGAGAAATGGTCAGAAGTTGGCAGCTAGGATTCACGCAAAGAAGTGCAAAATAATGCACCTGGGAAACAAGAACCCAAGGGAAGAATACACAATGGGTGGAGAGGTAGTAACAACAACAAAAGGAAAGGGACCCGGGGTAATCATTCAGATGACCTTAAGGTTAGCAAGCAATGTGAGAAGGCAGTAGAGAGACTGGGGGTATACTGGGATGTATAGGAGAGGCATCAGCAGCAGAAAACAGAAGTTGTTATCCCTCTGTACAGACAGTTGGTGAGACCCCATCTGGAGTACTGTGTCCAGTTCTGAAGACCCCATCTCCGCAAGGACATAGACAGGATAGAGGTAGTCCAGAGGAGGGCAACTAAAATGGTGCAGGGTCTGCAAGAGAAGTCGATGAGGAGAGACTAAGGAGCTTAATATGTATACCCTTGAGGAAAGAAGGGAGAGGGGACATGATAGAAACTTTTAAGTACCTCAGTGGAATCAACAAAGTCCAAGAGGGTAGCATCTTTCAGAAAAAGAGACTTACAAGAACAAGGGGACACAATTTAAAGATAGAAGGAGGACGTTCAGGGCAATGTGAGGAAGTATTATTTCACAGAGAGGGTAGTGGATGCATGGAACAGCCTTCCTGAGGAGGTTGTGGGGTCTAAAACTGTGGGAGAATTCAAGAATGCATGGGACAGGCATAAGGCAATTCTTGTGGGGGGGTAGGAAGAAATAGGCTGTTGGTTAACTAGGATCTGCGGCCTACCTGTAGGTAGGGAAATGGGCAGACTAGATGGGCCTAGCGGTCCTTATCTGCCGTCAAAGTCTATGTTTCTCTGTTTATATATGTTCTGTACTTCGATATTCAACAGTTTAAAGCATTTTCTGTACTATCATCAGTAAACTAATGTTTTTTTTTACCATGACGTGATGAAGAAAAAGCAGGAGGAAGAGGAGAAGAATTAGCATTTATATAGATAGCACTTTTTTTTTTAAATTTAAATTTTACTCCCATAATCTCCCTGAGGCGGCCCCCATCCTACTGACCCCCCCCCCAGCCCTGTCACCCGGCTCCTCCAGGATCTTACCGTAGCCGTCTGTGGCTTGGAACAACTTCTCAGCCACCAGTGCGGAGCCAGTTTGGGGGGGGGGGAGGCAGTCGCCATCCTCTCGCCGCAAGGTGTTTTCCTCCCGTTTTCTCCCCGGACCCATGCACGTGCAATGAGCAGGGCAACTGCCCACGCCTCAGCGTAGGCAGTCTTATGCCTTGTGCGTGGGTCCACCCCATTCTGAGCAGTGCACCTGTGCTGACCCACAGCCTCCGCTGGGTGTCAGTCTACAGCAAGCTACGTTGTCCCTCCTCCCCCGAGGAAGGAGAGCTGTTGTTGGACTCTCAATCCTTCCTCACTCCGGCCAACCCGTGAAGGACCCGAGTCCGTTCCTGAACCCAGGTCGCCGGTGTGGCGTACAGCGCCTCAACCCTAGGTGCCACCAGGCTGGCCACATAGATAGCACTTTTGTATATAATGTTTCCCAAAGCACTTTACAAGCAATGAGAGTTTGGTAGTGAAATAATTGTAAATGTGCTTATGGTATGAGCCCAATCCTGATGCGAGACAAGAACCCCATGCCCATCTGGCCCCAAGCCATGCTGACACCTGATATACATTGGAGCAGAAGTCACTGATTCCAAGCACCGTCTGTTGACAAATTCACAGTGCACAACAGAGTTAAAGTGCTTCTTTTAAAAAGGTGTTTCCAAGTACTTGTGCAAACAAATCTCACTCTTCAGAAAAGCTGGTAGTTAGGCTGCCTCACCATGCACAAATGTTCCGACGTGTTTCGTAATCAGTAGGTTACTTTATCAAGGGTGGTGGGCCCTGCTCCCACAATGCCTTCATACCTGTGCCTTAAAGGGGCAATGCCTCCTAGTTTTTGTGGTTGTTCTTATGTAGGGAAAAGTACAAGACAAATGAAACTAAGAATCGGAGAACATTTGTGCTCCATTCAGAATGAGGATCATGATAATGCTCCAGCTGTTCATATTCAAAAGAGTACTACTAAACTGAACACTGAATTTCGGTTCTGGGGAGAAAACCAGAGGAAAACACCTTGTGGCGGCAGGATAGCGACCACCCCCCACAGGCTCTGCAACATTTCGAACAATGAACATTGGTATTGAAAGGGTACCTAAGCTCCATAGTAATAGGATTATGATCTGTATCTCAGGAAAAGGGAGAGCTGCTGGATTTGAGAACTGGGAGTCACCAGGTGGACAGGATAAAATGGCAGATTTGAAATCAGCCCCTTTCATGGGTAGATAAAACATTTGCCTTGAAGTTAATGTGATCGTGTTGACCTTGTCTTTTTTCCCCTTTTCACTCTTTTCATGTTGCTGATCAGAATGAGAACTCGGTGGGACATCTGACATTTCATAATGTTCATGTTTTAACCTGTATTTAACCACGAGTTCTATAATGCACTATTTTGTTTGTACTGCACTCTTGCACTGTATGTTGATCGGTTAGTGCTGGTTTGGTGGCCCATTTTTGATTGCCCCTGGCCTTTATAGCCTTAAGCAAAATGTAGGAGGCACTGCCCCTTTAAGGTACAGGTATAAAGGCACTGTGGAAGCAGGGCCACCAACCTTGATAAAGTGACCTTCTGATTACAAAACATGTCAGAGTATTTGTGCACTGTGAGGCATCCTAGCTACCAGCTTTTTAAAGTGTGAGATTTATTTGCACAACTGCTTGGAAGCACCTTATTAAAAGAAGCATTTTAACTCTACTGTGTGCTGACAGTTTGTCAGCAGATGTGCTTGGAATCGGTGGACTGGATGCAGTTCCTTTTGGTCCATTGTCTCTGTTCTCATCAGTGCACCGGTCACTCCTGGGTGCAACTTTCCTTGTCACCTGATACGTATGCTGCTCATTGACATTTAAGGGTTTCAAATGTTTTTCTGTACCATAATGTTTGGAACATCTGTCACTGTGATTCAATGTAATCGGTAACAGCCCCTTTAAAGAATGTTTTTAGCTTATTTTAATGAAGCCCAAATGTTTCCATGAAAGTTAGAAGCTGGAAAAAATCTGTAGCACTCCACTGATTAAAAGGATATCCATGGAAATTCAGGGTTTGGCCTTTCTCCCAGGAAACCACTTTCCATGCAACTTATAGAAACAAGAAAGACAGGAACCAGATTTTTTTTTAAAACTTTTCATTTATATGCACTTTGGTTCCTGATAGTATGCCAGGAAACAAACAAAACTCTTACATATGGTAGTAAACAAAACAAAACAAAAATACAGAAAATAAGTCGTGGAAAATTATGCAATTTTCAAACCGATGATGGGGGAGAAAATCAGTTACTCTCAGAGGCACAGATAAATTTAATATTTAAACTTTCCCAAAATTGAAAATAAATTTACATTTGGCACTCAGCATAAACTGTGCATAAAACTAACATGAAATATATCCCCTCAGACCTCCACAAACCACTGGGGGACGAGTGTGTACCAGTTAGCTAACAAAAACAAATGTTGGCTGATGCCACCAAAAGCTGGTGCTGTGGTGAATTGGAGAAGTGTGAGAGGATTTATCGGCATTCCTGGGTTGAGAAAGGACATGCACAGACATATGGCTGCAAGAATATATTAACTAATGCTGACCCTCTTGTGCTACACCTACATAACCCTCAACAGGCACACACAATCCATGGAAAGACACACACCGACCCTCGAACAGACACACAGTGACCTACAGATCCACACTAACCCTTGGACAAACACACACTGGCCCTGGGCCAGACACACATGAAACCCCTGAGTAACAAACTCACTAGGACTCCTGGACAGAAACACATTATTTCTCAGAGTGACACACATGGACCCTCAGACAGACACATACGTATGACCCCGTTAAGTGACACAGAAGCATCCTGGATGGAGACAGACCACCTCACACACACACACACACACACACACACACACACACACACACTGACCCCTGGACACACACAGTAAGTCTCAAACACACACATCATCATGAGACAGACACAACTGCGAACCCCGAGTAACACAAACGGGCCCCTGGACAGACACACCGAGCCCCAGACAGACACGTTGAGCTTCAGAGTGACACAGCGAGTCTCCAACTGACGTTAATCATCAACGCTTGTAATTGTTCATGCCTGAACAGGCTGTTTACATTGTCCTTGGTACGTCTGAACGAAATCTCTCCAGATTTGCAAATCAAGAGATCCCGTGCCCGAATATATGCTTTCAAACATTTCATGAAATTCTGTCAAGAAACAGACAAAACATAAGTGGCTGAAAATTGCAAATTAGCATTAAAGTGCCTACCCAATTCTAACTATAACAGCACTGCAGCGCCACTATAATACAGAGTGTATGTATTTTGCAAGCCTGGGTGTTGAACTCAGAACTGAGGTGCAGAATAATGCTGAATTAAAAACTGTACACATAGAACACCAATGCTTTATATGTACCCCATCAAAGTAGAGAAAAAAAGAAAAAAGTACAGTATGCGCCAAATTACACGGACACGCTTGTAGCGGACGTCCGCTTCTAATGGACGAATCCCCATTGCCAACAGCCATTTACTACATGGCTCGATATAAAAGTCACTTGATTAAGCAGACCTTTAATTCCGCATTTAGCGGCCGACGAGTACCTCATCAACAGTTCCCTCGACATCTCTGAAGATGCCAATTAACAGTGTATTCAGCAGCCATTTTTTATGTTGCAGAGTCATTGTTGGTAAATCCATTGCCGCTGAAACAGAGCATGTGACAGAGGGAGAGGCCCATAAGAGAGACAGAGAGAGTGTGTGGTGCCGCAGGACAAAATTCTACTTGGTGTCTCCTCTCTCTGTGTCTCTCTATGTGGAGGGGTTTCCCTTTCTGCGTGATACCCCACTGTCATGGGAGACAATATGTCACTCGTTTGTGGATGCAGTCCTTCAAGTAACAGAGTGTAAGACAGAGACTTCCCACCCACCACACATGTCCACTGTTCTTCCTCTTGGAAATGCACTGGCACAGATGTCAGCACGAGCAACAGTGGCAGATGAGTGAGAGACCGGGCCATCACTCTGAATTCCTCTACTGTCAGTGACAAGACTGGGAGCCAGTGATAAGGAGTCAGCAGTGAGCAATCTAATGAGGCAGATGGCAGAGGTATGCGGTCAGAGGACATTTTTTTGGGGGGGGCCATAATTGCAACACTATCTGTCTCTCAGTGTTGTCTTATTTTGTCTCTTCCTCACTCTCAGCTATGACTCTGTTCTTGATTGTGCTCTTATCTACAATCAGCAGTACAAAGATACTTTTTTGCAGCCGAATTTACGTAATGGACGTCACTTGTAATGGACGCTTTACCACATGTCAAACCTGTCCGTTACAAGCGGTGCATACTGTAACACAAAACTACCTGCCCCTTGGCTTTCTGTGACATACCATGGGCTCTGCTTAGTATGGATTTACTATTCGGGATTCCATGGTATCCAGACAGAATAGCATGGTAATTATAGTGTGGCAAAATGCGCATCATCATGATAGCATGAGCAGTAACAGTGGCATGTATTTAATAGCAGGTTGCTTTTTAGTGCAGGTGCTGCGGCCTGCGAGATGTCATGTGAGTGTGACTTAGAGGTGGGTGACTGGTGTTGTTGGTGTGTTTCTCACTGCTACTGGGATTTTTTTTGTTTACTTTTGTCATGGCAGCTGGTTTTGGGTTGCAATGATCCTCCCAACGCCTACCCCCAAGTTGCGTCCCCCTGAAGTCTAGAACAGTAAATCCCCCCCAAAGACTTTCTCCCCCTAGTTGCGTCCCCCCAAGTTTAGACTAGTAAATTCCCCCAACCCCCAAGAGTAAATCGCCCTGCTCTTTACATTCTTTTCTGTGTCTTTTCTCGTTTCTACTCTTCTAGTGTGTGCAGAGTTGCATGGCAGCATTACCTCTTTTTCTGACTTTTGCTGTTTTTCTTTAATGTTATGTTGAACAGTGCTATTTTGTCCGTTCCGTTTTTGACCGCACTGTGTTGTAGTAGCTCTTCTGTACTGGACCCAGATTCCATCCTGGCCTGAATCACCAACCCTGAAAAAGATGTGGCTGAGACAGCCTTTATTTATTTATTTATTTATTTATTTATTTAAAAGTATCAACAGGAAGACATGCTTAGCAAATTGCTCATTTCCAAATGTGTTCTGAGGGAAGAGTACAGAGGCTCAAGTACAACAAAACAAGGGTATTACAGAATGTAAACGTACAGTACAGACAATAACATTGGTTACAAGGGATTATTTACACTAACATTGGTTACAGAGATTTCACGAGGACGTAAAGCAGTTATACAACAATTAGAAATATAATATAGATCACTAATTCACAGCACATTGTCAAATAATGATAAGTGCTTAACTGGACTATACACCCTAGTGGCATGGGAAGGTGGGGTGGTGATTAGACCACTAGGGCAGCTTGGAGTCAGTGGGTTTAGGCATAGTTGCATATTGGGGAGCTGAAAGAGCGCATGAGTGAGGAAAGGGAGTAGGATGAGGAAGCATTACGAATATTAGTAGGAAATGAATTCCAGAGTTCGGGCAAGCGATGGGAGAAGAAAGCCTGATTAGCTGAAGTGGACCTGTAAGATACGATGAGGTGCATATATTGCTACTCCTGAGGGGCGGGGGTGGGGGTGGGAGTAGGGACAGGAGGTTGGAAGGTAGTACACTGAGCCAGGTGCTTGCCAGTGAAATTAGTACAGTGAAACAAGCGCCGGTCAATGAGGCAGGGGAGAGCAAGAGATGATATAAGGAGCAGTGGTGAGTGCGGGGGGGGCAGTTTAGGACAAAGCGACAGAAAAAGTGGAAAAGAGTGTCCAGTCTGGAAAGGGTCTTTTTAGGGGCAGCACTGTAGACTACATCATCGTAGTTAAAAGTTGGACGGATCATTTTCAGTAGAATTTCTCTACGGGCTGGCAAGTGGCTGCATTCATGATTCTGTTACAGAGCACCTAGTTTGGGTAGCAATTTCTTGTGAATAGCATCTATGTGACCAGAGAAGTCAAGGTGTTTGTCAAGCCAGACCTCAAGGTATCTGAAGGAGGCAGAGTCTTCCAATGTAGACCCATCTAGAGTGTGGAAAGAGGGGGTGTAGGAGAGCCTAGAGAGTCTCGGCCTAGAGCCAAAAGTCATGAAGACTGTCTTCTTGGCATTTAGAAACAGTTGGTTGGTTCGTAACCACTGCTGGACATTACTGAAGTTCTGCTGCAAGGTGGACTCCACTAAAGGGGCGGAAGGACCGGAAACATACAGGACGGTGTCATCCACGGACATGTGAATGGATGCAGATGTACTGATTGAGGGGGGGGATCACTTAGGAAAATGGAGAAGAGAATCGGGCCAAGGACTGAGCCTTGTGGGACTCCGGTGTGGATGGGAAAGGGTGAGGAAAGAGAGTCCCTGATTCTGACTGATTGTGATCTGCCCATTAGGTAGGATCTGAACCAGTTAGTGGCAGAAGTGGACATCCCAGTGGCAGAGTGTTTGTCCAGAAGAAAGGTGTGGGAGACAGTGTCTTAAGGAAGGAAGAGGGGGAGCAACAAGTGGTGGTTGGGCAAGACATAGCATGCATGGAAGTAGGACCATCCCCTCCTATCAATTTGCTGAAGCAGGGAAAGGGGGTATTGTGCACCAGGTGTCTAGGTCTTTTATAAGCTGTTGAGTCACAGGATCATAATAAAACTTAATTGGCAAAGATTCACTGGGATAAGTACCCTCAAATATTTAAGTGCGGGGAGGTCCCAATGGAACTGAAACTGCTGCCTAATATGCCTACTAGGCATATAATGAAACTGGAGCACTTCAGTTTTAGAGATATTCAGCTTATAGCCTGTAAGATATCCAAAATCAGTAAGTGTGCTCCACAGACTAGGGAGAGATGTTTCCAGATTTTGCAAATAAATAAGCAAGTCATCTGTGCAGAGAGCTAGAGTTTGATGCCTGCCTCCTAAAAAAGGGTCCTTGTATCCCAGTGTGTAATCTAAGAGCTTGAGCCAAGGATTCTAAGTATACAGTGAATAACAAAGAGGATAGGGGCACCCCGATGGGTGCCATTATATACGGAAAAGGAATCTGAGATCTGACCACTGACCTTAAAATAAGCTTTCGGTTCATGATAAATGGATCAAAGAACCTTAATAAAGGGAAAGGGAAATTGCACAAGTTTCATGGTGGCATACAGAAAATTCCATACCACGTAGTCAAATGTCTTCTCAGCATCTAAACTTAGAAAAAAAATGGATAATTTGACTGGGTGGCATGGCGCAACACATGAACAGTACATTTTATATTATCTTGGGTTTGTCTTGTCAATGGTTTTGTCAGACTAACATCAAAGGTCTTGTCAGATTAACCCGATTTGTTTCTTTGACTGGATGACCAAGGAAGTAGACAAGGGCCATGCTTTGGATCTGCTGTACTTTGGCTTCAGCAAGGCTTTTGATTCCGTACCACACAAAAAGTTACTCATAAAGATGGAAGACCTGGCTGTAGCTAAAACTGTAGTGAACTGTGTGGGTAGTTGGCTAAAAGGGAGGCAGCAGAGGGTGGTGGTTAATGGGGGTTAAATCAGAGGAAAAGGAGGTTATGACCAGGGTTCCACAGGGATCTGTCGTGGGTCCAGTCCTCTTCAAAATGTTCATTAGTGACATTGTTGAGGGAATCCAAGGCAGGCTGTCTCTCTTCACAAATGAGACAACACTATGTGGGAGGGTGGCTAGTGATGAGGGAATAAGGGATATGAAGCGGGACCTACAAAATTAGAGAGATAGTCAAAGGTCTGGCAATTAAAATTCAATTTCAAAAAGCGCAAAGTAATGCACCTAGAAAAAAGGAACCCCAAGACGGAGTACTGGATGGATGGGGTGAGACTTAGCACTACAGAAAAGAAATGGGATCTAGGAGTTATCATCAGTAACTCCCTTAAACAAATGAGCCAGTGTAACAAGGCCTATAGCAAGGCTAACAGGATGCTGGGATGTATCAGGAGGGGTATTGACAACAAAAGAAAAGAGGTATTAATTTCCCCTATACAGATACCTGGTGAGGCCTCACCTGGAGTACTGTGCCCACCTCTGGAGCCCTCAAGTCAGAAAGGACAGGGATATATCGGAAACAGTGCAGTGGAGAGCAACAAAAATGATTCAGGGCCAGCAGGGCAGATCCTATGAGGAGCGCCTCAAGGCAATAAATATGTATTCACTGGAAACCGGAATGGAAAGGAGAGATATGACACAGACCTTCGAGTTCCTTAAAAGAATTAATATGGTAACCTGAGAGGAATTATTTACTCTGAATACCAATTCAAGGTCACATGGTCACGAGTGGAAATTAACAGGAGGGAGGTTCAGTAGGGACACAAGGAAGTATGTCTTTATGGAAAGGGTGATGGAACCTTGGAACAGTCTGTCAGCTGAGGTGGTAGGTGCAAACACAGTCAAACGGTTCAAGCAGACATGGGATAGAATGAAGGGAGTAGTGGTCACCTGGGGTGACAAGACCAGGGAGGAGAATGGAGATAGGACAGGGAGGGTCAGTACCCTGGAGGAATAATAGGTTCCAGGGAAGGTTGCAGGGATTATAGGGGATATGGGCAGACTGGATGGACCTCTGGTCCTGTTCTGCCATCATGTTCTATGCTTCTATGTTTGTCTAGCTGTGACAAACCCAGTCTGGTCTTCATCTATCTGCAATGGACAGATCCTGTCCAGGCACCTGGCCAATACAGTGGTAGATATATTGGCTACAAGAGGTGCAACTATTTTTTTTTTTTATTAGGTTTCAAAATAATGGAAATGGTGGCATGGTGCCAAGAGGTAGGCACCGGTTGCCCACTGTGCACTGCTTGGCAGACCCTCAGAAGGAAGGGGAAAGAAGGTCTTTAAATAGTTTAAAAATGTTCTGGTATAGTCATCCGGGCCAGGGCTCTAGTTAAGATGTCTAATAATACCATCTAGTTCCTCCTGGGTAACTGGTGCCATAAGGGTTAGAGCCACCTCTTCAAAGATTTGAGTTAGCCATAAGAGTGCGAGGTAATTTGTCATGGGAGTGGGGCCATTTTCCCTCATATACAGCTCAGAGTAATACTGTCTGAATGCCTGTAGGAGCTGGGTAGGGTCTGTAGTCAGTCATTCTATTCATAACTGGCTGTTTGATGTAACAGCACACCGTAGGGCCTAGTCTATGAAGTCTAAATGCCAGGACCTTGGGAGATCTTGAGCCTCCTTCACAGAAACACTGCTCTAAGTAAAAAAACTGCCGCCATCCTGAGATTCAGTATGTCTTGTATTTTCCTTTGCAGCTTCTGAATTTGTGGACCAAGCGAGCTATCATCCTGTGCATGTAAGTTTGAGTCGTGGTCAACTGGGCCTGTGGAGCCTGCAACTTTTCCTCTCGTTGCTTTTTAATAAAAGAAGTATGCCTGATAAGTTCTCCACTGAGAACTGTTTTTATGGTGTCCCATAAGATACTAGGAGAGGTTCCAGGGTTATGGTTGCGCTCCAAGATCTGAGTAATTTGATCAGTGCCACAAGTCTTAGACTCTGGGTAGTTTAGGACAGAATTATTAAAATGCAAAAGTCTAGTGCCTTTAGGAGGGCCCCACGTCAGAGTCAGTACGGGGGGGGCATGGTCTGATAAATAAATATGTAAAATAGGATTGTCCACCAGTCTCACATGCTTCAGCAAAAAGATTAAATAAATCTATACATGTGTAAATCTTGTGGGGATGGGAATATGTATATTGCATCTCGGAAGGGTTACGATACCTCCATATATCTGTCTAGCCACTCTCTTTAATAATGATTTTGCCCCTTTTTTATTTTTATTTGAATCTAGGATTACAAGAACCTTTGAGCCAAGGCTCTTTTACAAAGGTTCCAATTCAGCTGCAGAACAATACAACAAATCCAACAAAACAGGGCAATTAAAAAGGCAGAATAACAGGTTAACAATCAGTTACATGAAAATTAATGCATACAGTTCGGTTAAGAGAAAGTCAGCGGCAAGCAAGAGATAAAAATAGTGTTACAAGACATGGGAGGACACAGAACAGGAAGAGCTGCCAGAGGCATTGTCACACTGCACAGAGAAGTGCAGGTGGTAGGGGAGGGTGCAGGAGAGGAGGGAGGGAGGAGGGAGGGAGTGAAGGGAAAGTGGATGAATAAGGGAAGATAACAGAAGTGCTATATAGCGAGAGCTGCGGCAAGGAATGGATAGTTGTAAGGAGGCTGGTTAAGTGAGACAGTCGCAGGTGCTGGAGGCAGTGAAGAAAAGGCAGAGCCTGGATTTGAATGGGCCAAGCTTAGGTACGGAGGAGATCTCACTGCTGAGACTATTCAACCAGCTAGGGGCCATATGAGCAAATGATCGTTGTCCCTGAGAGGTATGGCCAAGGCCCCTGGAATTCTGCAGTTCTGCGGTTGCAGAATTTGCATCATGCCGCAGAATATATATAGAGCCGCAGAATTCATTGTTTTTAGTGAATTTTCATATAAATATACTGTTTTTCCATAGTGTCAGGCTTTCTTTCCCACCTCGTTTATCCTGAAGCCCCTCCTCTATGCTCAGCATATGATGTCATCGATGACATCACATCATAATTAGCCAATGACAGGACTGCATTCTGCCAGAGAAATGAATAAATAATGCCGCAGAAATCAGAAAATGCTGCCGCAGAAGTCAAGGAGCCCTGCCACAGAAATCAGAAAATTCTGCCGCAGAACACCAGGGGCCATGGGTATGGCAGTGAGGGATCTGCAGGAGTTGAGATTCAGAACCCCTAGTATAGTGAGAATTACTACTAGAGCAGAGGAGAGCTTGGACTCTGGGGGTGCAAGCCCCATGGTACTTTATGCAGTTAGAGAGTTGTAGCCAGCCTGTTTGAGCATACAGGTTACACGTATGGGTGAGACGATGAGATCCAGTGATAAGCCGACAAGCTTTGTTGAGGGACGTAGATATGCATCTGAGGGCAGTTGCAGTGGCAGAGACGTATATGATCAGGCCATAATCTATTATGGAGATAACTGAGCTTTGAACAGTGACCCTTAAGGCTTCTGTGGTAAGGTGTGTCCTGTGCCTGTAGAGTAGTCCAAGCCGAGTAGTCGCAGCTTTGGCAATGCTGTTGATGTGGGCACCATAGGACAGGTTACAGTCAAGAGAGATCCCAAGATATTTAAAGGATTGCACCTGTTCGAGGGCTGCTCCAAGACAGTTTGTGATAGTCAAGTGAAGTAACCTGTTCTTGTTGTGGGAGCTGCTGAAAATCATTGACTTGTTTTTTTTTATAATTTTGGACGAGTCTAGGTTTACTAAACCAGTTCTCAACTGAGGTGAAACCAAGCTGGAGATTGTTTTGCAGGGGGTTGTGGATTCTTATGGGTAGTGTGAATTACTGTGTCATATGCATAGAGGATGATTTGTTCAGAGCAAGATTGTGAGAGGCTATTCAGGAAGAGACTAAATAGAAGGGGACCTGATATGGATCTCTGGGGGACTCCAGAGTGGACAAGTCTTGCGTCGGAGAGGACACCTGCATTTTTACTTGTTGGGATCGGTTTTCCAGATAGCTTTTAAACCAGGCCATGGAGTAAAGAGAGAGCCCGGCATTAAAAGGCTGCTCAAGTAGCAGGTGATGGTGGACGGTGTCAAAAGCCTTAGTTAAATCGATAAAGACCGACCCGGCAAGGTGACCATTATTCAGAGAACTGTGGATGGCTCTGGTAAATTCCAGAAGGGCAGAAGTGGTGCTATGCCCTTTTTCTGAACCCATGTTGTTGAGTACACAAGATACTGTGTTTGTCCAGGTAATCAGTCAGTTGGTCTGCTGCTAAGTGCTCGATGGCCTTGGAGAGGGGAGGTAATACGGAGATCGGTCAATAGTTTCCATGGTGGGCCCCATCTCCACTTTTATGGACGGGAATAACAGTAGGGGATTTCCATCTGTCAGGGAACTGGCTGTGGCTGAGGGAGAGGTTGAAGATTTTAGTTAATGGTCCTATCACTTCATCGAGGGTGAGGGACAGCAGTTTGAGGTCAAGTGAGTCCCACTCTTTCTTGACTTGGCAATTGCTTTACTAATGTATTTGTGGGTTTCGTGTATCTTGACTGCTTTAAAGTAGAATGGTGGGTATTTGGAAGAGGGGGGAGATCTGGAAGGGTGAGTTGGAGAGTCAACTTCATAGAAAAAGTCAGGGGGGAGAACATTACTGAGGTCTGTGAAAGCAGTATTGAATGTATTTGTGATAGTCATAGGGGTCCAATGTAATAGTCCTATCAATGTCTAGCATAGTTGGGGAGGTTTTTGGCTGCTTTTCGGTTACTTCTTTTATACTGTCCCATAATGCTCTCCCATTACCCCAGGAATTAGTGAGAGCTTCCTTGTAGTAGGTGCTTTTTTTTTCCCAAACTTTATTTTCATTGATTTATAATATAAAATACACAAGTATCTACCCAATTAGGCAGGCATATAATAGCAACAGATGCATTACAAACAATGCTCGATCACAGTATTACAGTAAGGATTTTTAAAGCCCCTACAACTTTTACTCCACAAGGGGAATTTGCTAAATAACTAGTAATTACTCTTAAACAGAAGCCTAAATTGCCATTACTGTCATGAGCAGGGGATTTACCAATCATATCTTACATTATTATCCCATCTTTTACCCTATCAAGTAGGTTAAAAACCGTCGCCTTTCCACAACGATCAGTTAAACTGAAAATTCCCACGTTGCTCCTAGACACCCCTACAGCCCAATGCAACCAACTGACTCATATCTTGGGCACAAAAACCACAGAATTAAACAATCTAATAATAACAAAACAGTTACTAATATACCTTATAATCTTTTAAACTGTAGCGTGACCTGTAACATTTTCAACTTTGCTCATATGGAAGTACTCCGTAGTGACAAACGGTGACTGCCCTTAAAGAAAACTAGGTCATGCTGTTTGTCTATGATAGCATTATTTTAACTTTTTAAGTGTTATACTTATTTATCGGAGCAAGAAACCCCCAACCACCCAGGCCCTAAGGCCATTTGAACAGTACTCAGATCGTTTAAAAAAAAAAGTCCCAAACTGATATCAAAGTCTTATGATTGTAGATAGTGGTGGGTCTCAGTTCACGGTGTTGAGCTGAATTATCAGCCTCCTACATGAGGTCTCAACGATGCTCAATTTTACTCACTGTCCCCTGAATCACTGAGGATTGTCCTCCTTAGTTTGAAATTCCTTCTCAATATGCTACAACAATTTACTTGCTTCCACAGCATCTGCAAACTGGTAAGATTTTCCACCACAGAAGACCCTCCAACTAGCAGGTACCAACAGCCCATTTTGCACTCCCAACTGCCGCAGCTTCGATCGTATGCCATCAAAGCTTTTCCAACGTTGTCTAGTGGCGTAGCTTAAATGGGGAAATATATGTATTGCTTGGCCTTCCCAGTCTATAGGGCCTTTACTCTTTGCTTGTGCTATGTCAATATCTTTATTTTTAACCGACCCAAACACCACCAGTAATGTCCGAGGCTGGAGAGTGTTGGTAGCGGAATGTCGTCTTGCGCCACGTGAAGTTATTCTGTAGGCCTGAACTACGGTGAGTTCCTCTTGAATTTGCATAGTTTCTAAGAAAAATGATTGTAGAAAGCCGAGACAGTCCTCCATCTCTGCTCCCTCTGGTAGTCCTAGTATCCGAACATGGGTCGCCCTGGATAAATTCTCAAGATTTTCGAGTCTCCTCCTCAATATTGCATTTTCCTTCGTTAATCCAGCTGTGACTGTTAAAGCTGTGGATGCCGATTTAGTTGCCATTTTAGTCTCTTCCTCCAATTTGGTAATTTTAGTGTCCATGCTCTTAAATTGAGCTGAGAATTCTTTCATTTTCTGGTCTAGTTTTTGTATAGCTTTTAAAAGCGCTGCACTGAATGGTTGAAAGGAGGGCTGCTCTCCTGTCCCTGCACTGGAGTCTTTACAGGCATTCGGTTCTGGATCCTTTAGGCGGGCTCCTTCCCCACTCGCGTTCGCTTTATTTGTTCTACCCATTTCTTCCAATCTCTATCAGGTATCAGGAAAACAATAGATTGTCAGACTCAGTACACTTTCTAGATTCAGGTGGCAGCAACTGATTTCAGGTTATAAAGTATTTTTTTGGCAAAATAAGAAAATTAGGCTGTAGTAGCTGGAGCTCCCTCAGGAAGCTGCTGCTGTATGCTCGGTGGCAGGCCACGCCCCAGTAGGTGCTTTATTTAGTCAGATTGATTTTGTGCAGTGGTTTTCAGAGCACGTTTATAGTTCTGTTTGTCAGTTTGTGAGCCGTGGCTCGTACAAAGAAAGCCAGAGGTGGTCCCTTGATCTTAGTTGCGCCTATACTCAGCAGAGAGCCAAGGGTTGCAAAGGGCTTTGACTTTATGCTTTTTGAAGGGAGCATGGGAGTTGCAGGCTGCATTAAAGGTGTTTATGAAGTAGTCCAGGGCGGAGTTGACATCCGAAGCTTTGTAGATAGGAGTCCAATACTGCTGACTAAGGCAGGACTTGAGGAGGTGCAACTGTCTGCAGAGAAGGACTCTGCTAGTGATGACTGTTGGAGGGGGCTTGCAGAATTTGTCTGACCATTCGCAGATGACAGGGGAATGGTCACTAAGTGAATCCGGGAGGACGGAGATGTTGGAGATACGAGTTGGATGGCTGGCCAGAACCCAATCCAGGAGGGTGCTAGAGCCTGTTCTGTAGTTGTGTCTGGTTGGGAAGTCGGCCAACTGGGCAAGGTTTACTGAGGAGATGGCATCCTTGAGGCCCCCTGAATCAGGGGCAAGCCAGTTAATGTTAGAGTCACCTAGCAGGATTAACTCGGTGCCAGGAAGTTGTGTTCGGATGAAGTCCAGGACAGCATTGAGACCTTTCCCTTGCTCTTTTGGAGGGATGTACACTGAAGCAACTGTGAGGGCTTTGTTGTGGGCTCCTAGAAGGATTCTAATAGGAAGGATCTGTGCAGATGAATCTGAAGGGGGGTAGTTATGAGGTGACCCGAGAGAGTCTTTGAGGTATATTGCACAACCCCCTCCTCTTTTAGTCTTCCGATCCAACCTAAAGACGTTGTAGCCTGGCAGGGCAATTGCCAAGTCAGGGACTTTAGGTGTTAGCCAGGTTTTGACAACCACAAGGATGTCATGTTTGCACTGGTTTGAGAAAATCTGCAAGGCATCAAGCTTTGGGAGAAGGCTGCAGATGTTAAAGAGTCACAAGAGAGAGTGCCCAAAGCATTTCCCTTGGTTGGTTGAGCTAGAAGTTTTAGGGCCAGGGTTGGGGTGAATGTTGCCAGACAGCAGCAGCATGAGCTTCAGGGTACACAAACATAGCTCCCTTAGGGTGAGTTTCCGTGTCTGCTTCGTACAGGTAGGTATGCAGAGTTGCTGGCGCTGGGCCCAGTGCGAAGTCATGTGTGACAGAAGTGGCAGAGATGAGTGGGCCCATGACTCCCACTCAGGAGTACCCGGGTGTTGCCATCCATATTCAGCGGAGGGTGCAGGAGGTGAGTGAGGTTCAGAGTGCAAGGTGCCCGAGTGGTAATGGATAAAGTCAAATTGGCAGCTTGGGGGAGGTGGGGGTAACAGGCCCCAGGGAGGTAGAAGAGGGGAAATAATGATGAAAGAATAAAAAGTTGAGAAAGCATAATGAAGTGGATCATTATGCTCAGGCAGTAGAGGTTGGCAAGGCAAGGAAAGGGGGACAGGACAGATGCCCGAGATAAGGGGCTAAATATAAGGTGAGAGAAGTAAAAGGAGGGGGTGAGGCAGATATGTGAGAGGGATCTAGCGAGTGGTAAAGTACACAGGTGGTAGAGATACAGGGAGAGCAAGGAGAGAGAAAGTGGGCGGGGTTAGAGGAGGTCCTAGCAAGAAACCCTAAGGAGTTCAAGCAGGGAAGTGACTCAGAAGAGTGGAAGGAGCTAAGGTCTACGTAATTAAGGTCAGAGGTGGGGGGGGGAGGATGCAAATTTTCGTCAGTTTCCAATGTTTTTCTATGGGCGCTGAAGCCCAGGAAAGCACAGAGGCAGAGAATACAGCTGGACCAATAAGAGGCAAAAGCGTACAAAAGAAGTCCAATCAAAGAGGCTAGCAGTGAGCGTTGGCTAATGGGAGCTGCACACAGCTTTCTCAGTCGGGTCAGAAAATCCTACCCGGCTTTCTGGAGCTCCTTTGCAGGCTGGAGGAGAGGTGGTGTGGGTGGTTGGCTTCTCAAGCCGCGGCTGCTCGAGACAAGCCTGGTCAGGGGCTGGAATTCGGCTTCCTGGAGCTCCTTTAGGTGGAGAGGTGGTGTGGGTGGCTGGCTTCTCGAGCCATGGCCACTCCGGCAGTGGAGTCAAGCCCAGTCAGGGGCTGGAATCTGTCTTCCTGGAGCTCCTTGGCAGCCTGGAGAGGTGGTGTGGACGGCTGGCTTCTCAAGCCGAAGCCACTCTGGTGCTGGAGACAAGCCTGGTCAGGGTCTGGAATCTGGCTTCCTGGAGCTCCTTGGCAGGATGGAGAGGTGGTGTGGGTGGCTGGCTTCTCGAGCCGCGGCCACTCCAGCGGTGGAGACAAGCCCGGTCAGGGGCTGGAATCTGGCTTCCTGGAGCTCCTTGGCAGGCTGGAGAGGTGGTGTGGGTGGCTGGCTTTTCAAGCCATGGCCACTCCGGTGGTGGAGACAAAACCCGGTCAGGGTCTGGAATCCGGCTTCCTGGAGCTCCTTGGCAGGCTGGAGAGGTGGTGTGGGTGGCTGGCTTCTCGAGCAGTGGCCACTACGGCACTTTAGTTTCTCTAGTGGGAGAGGGTTAGTATCCCTTTTATCAAATATTAAATTATAATCACCCCCAAGAGAAGAATACCTCACCTATGTTTTAATATCATATTTAGCAGCGCCTGTAGCACTCAAGTGTCTGCTCCTGAAGGATATAAGTAATTTCCTTCCCCAGGTAAGTCCCTGATGCAACAGCCGGTCTCCCCTGAGGATCAGAATAGGTAGCGAAGCAGTGAAATAAGGTCTGCTTTGGGATGAGAATCACAACTTCCCAGCGTCTGCCATTCTTGTAGGAGGAGGCAATTACCTGTGAGAAATCCAATTTACAAAATTTCTGGTGTATGTAAGAACACAAAGGTAGGAAGAGTTTTCTTAATAGAAGAGAGACCTTTGGTTTTACTGGGCTGTTAAGGCCATTAATGTTTTGACTATACAGTGTTGTGGAGTGACTGGCCATCATCAGGAACCTTTACAGATAAAGGGTATAACATCTCAGTGAAGAACACCAAAAGAAAAAAAATCATCCAACCCCTAGGGGACAGCTGTGGGGAGAACTGTGCAGTCAGGTTACGTACTGGTGTTTACTGAGAAAGGGAGTAGAACCATACAGTCACACTGCAGCATCAGAGAAGGCATGAAATCATGGGGAACTACAAAAGGATGCTGATACAATCAATGAGACAGAAATACGGCCCAGGATTAACAAGGCTCTGGGAAACACACAACAGGGACCCAATAACAGTTGTTCACCCAACTGGAGCAACCAAGGACTGTACTTCCAAGGTAGGAGGGCTGCAAAACTAGCTCTCTAAAATCCTGTAAAGCCAACCAAGCTGGTAGGCCTGACCAGACAGGCAGGAGGAACTGTGAGTGCCAGTGGTACTGCAGGCGTCCTGAATGCAAACCCAAGAGTTAATGTAGTAGAGGGAGCTGGGCAGGGCAGATGGGTACATAGCCATAATTACATGGGAAACTACCATAAAACCAGACAAATAAGGGAGTCCCACTACCCCTGATTCCTACTATAATACTTATTCCAGCTGTACAGGGAACAGAATGTTCGTAATAATACAGTGCCAGAAAATTTCATATTTAATGCATAGGTACCTCTGAAAGTATACCTAGGTGAGGCGATACCAGGAGTTATTAAGTACTACCTTATCATGTAATCTCATTACCTCCCTCCAGGCCCTGGCCCCCCCAATGGCTCCATGGATGCTAAACCGTATCAAGCATAGATCATGTCTGCTGCTGGGGGGGTGGGTAATGTTCACACCTTCAATCTCCGACTGACATTAACTTTACTGGGCAAGACTCGTTACATCACTGTCATCTGACAGCCCAAATGCACTTTAGTGCTCAAAGAATGTGAGCTTGGCATGCTGAGAACAGCAAAAGCATCCCCCTAGATCCCAGAGAAGCCCGAGATGGTGAAGCGCCCCCTTCCGCCCACTTGCTGGCCGACCCAAAATGGCTTGAAATAAAGAGGGCTATAAAAGGTATAATATGCAGAGGTGTATACCATATGGCTAACAGAAGTGTAGACCTCAAACTGAAGTGTGGTGCCTTATGACAGACCAGCTGAAACCCTGGGCAGAAAGTAAGAAAAGTACAAAGAAACATCAGTCCACACTTAGGCTATCCCTTGTAACTGAGCTAGCCTGAATTTAAAGCTCTATACTAAAGCAATAAAAAAGGTAACCATGGAACAAGTCAAACAGTTTGGTAGATAGGCCAGCCTGCCGGCGCAGCAGTAGTGCTACCGCTGGCAATCCGGGTTCGGTAACTAGCCTAGGTCGCTGGAGGGACGGCTGGGGAAGGGGAAAACTGAGTGACCTAGGGAACACTCTCCTCCTCCGGGGAAGGGGAGTTGCCATGCCTGCTGCAATACTGCCACCTGGGTGACCCAGGGTGGAAGTGCAGTTAGAGATGCCACGAGGGAAGGGAGGACATCAGCTGGAGTCCAGAGCAGCAGCACGTCTCTGTGTGTGCATGCCTCCTTGGGCTCCCTTGCACGTTGTCATCCTCAAGGGAGTGGGAGCTTACTAAACTGAAAACCCCCATACATGAGGCCCTCCTGGATCAGTCCTGAGCCCTGGCATGACCGCTGCAGGAGTGCCGTGGTACAGAACCATCCCTCGGAACAGCCCCACCGTGAGGGGACAAACTCTTAGGGTTGATGGTCCACGGTTGGAGTGTGATCTCGTATCGGGGGGTGAAGCCATGGCCGGGTGATAAAATGTAAATTACAAAAAAAAAAAAACAGTTCCGCAGATCAGGAAACACATAGCTGGGTAGACTCAGTAATACAGGGGAAACAGTGTTCAAAGGGCAGTTCTAAATGCAGGGATGAAACAAAGTCCCACTGCCTTCCCGGTCCTCAATCCAGGCTGAAACAGTGAGCCCGGAGAGTCACAGGAAGAAAACGGAAAGAACCTGTAAGAGCAATTCAAGAGTTGGGTACATTCTGGAGTGTTTGCAACAAGGTTTTGATATCCTTTATGGTGGCAGCCGCTTGTACTTCATGTGCCTGGCGGGCAAAATCCATGGATCTGAACTATTGAGACTGAGGAACGAACTGCTGCAGTGGTTGGCCAAGGAGGTTTAGGTAGTGAAACTCCTTTTGTTTGCAGATCCTCAATTGCTTCTGCAATGGTTTCATGTAGGATAGGTCCCCGAGAGTGAATACCTGCAGCTTAGCAGGAAAAGGAATCTGGAAACTGAGCTTCTGGTTCCTAAGAGCTGCCAAAATTGGGCCATATTTTTTCCATTACTCTCATGACCTGGGGGAAATAATCATTGTCCACATAAACTTGTATACCTTCAAAAAGAGTTCCTTCGGCTACCACAAGCCTAGCAGAAGTTGTTGTTTAGTTGCATAGCTCTTAAACTGTAGGATTATGGAGTGAGCACGGTCTCTACTGACTGCTATGCAGCAGTGGCCCCAGAGCTCTATGGGCCCACTCAGTGCTGAGTGGAAAGTCTGGGGCAAGTCCAGCCTAGAGCAAAAGAAAATCTCTAGAAATGGGTGTAAGTTCGTCCCCTCTGATTTCTCCCACACTGCATAAATCCTCATGTTTTATTCACCTAGAGCGACCCTCCAAATTGTCGCATATGGTCTCTAGGACATATATCTTTTGAATGGCCTCCAGTAACAATCTGCCACTGCAGTCAGTCCTAGTGTCTATGTCAGAGATCGCAGTTTGTTTGTTGCTCTGCTGAAGACAGTTTTACGGTAGTGATCTCAGAATGGATTTCTGCCAGGTCTGCTTTTTTTTTTTGGAGTAGAACTCTCTAAGTTCATTTAAAAGTAAGTCCATCTTCTTCTTTTTAGGCATCGTCTCTGGGAGTGGGCCTACGTTTTTTGTGAAGGACACCATTACACTAGATGTGGAAGCCTCGTTCATGGATCTGTTTCCCATCCACTGGCATCCGCTTGTGGATCGTCCTTTTTCAGTGCTGAGCTCTTCCACATAAATCAAGTAGGCCCCCAGGGTGATTTTAAAGTTTGTTTTATGTTAGTTTGGCTGCAGTGTGGGCCTTTTACAGGGAGACTAGAGCACAGCTAAAAATCAGACTTCCACATCTTGTGCTGATGTTACCGAAAGTCCAATTGCTTCCTTCCTGATGTTTAATCCTTTTGAACATGATCGTATCACCATTTAAATATGGTGGATGCCCCCCTTTATTTTTAAAATAATCTAATTTCCACTTAGTTTCTTCTTCTTCTACTAGTGGGCCTCTTTCTATGTACTAAACTAGCAACTTTTTTTTTTTTTGGTCTGTCATTTTTCTGTCTTGGTCCCTGGTCTGCATCCTCGTCCAGGCATCCTGACTCCTCCAGCTGCTGTCCCGAGCGTCCAGACTCCTAGTTGGGCCCCTGCAGTGGGGTGGTGGAGAGCCCCCCCCCGCACTCTCCTACCCAAGTCCGGATCCAGTAGTCTGCAGCGACAACCCTCGGAAACCGGGCACCGCACTGAATGGCCATCAAGCCGCCATGACCAGTCGCCATTTTTCCCTGTTCAGCTCTCCCCTTGCAGCGGGCGCAATTACACACGGAAGGAGCGCACACGCTCGGCAAGACTCTCACGGTGCCGTGTCCCAACTCCGCCCTGTAGTTGCCTGTGCAACTTCATCGCCCCAGCCTATGCTAGGGACCACCAGCACACCAACACCTGCAAACCCCCACCCCAGAGAGGGAGAGCAGTCCATTGGACGCCAATCCTCTCCTCCCCTGCCAACCCCCGGCAGCTTGGGCTCGCTCCTGAACCCGGGTCACTGGAGTGGTGCGAGGTGTGGCGTCCAGCGCCTCAACCCTCAGCACCACCGGGCCAGTTCTAAAGTAGCAACTTTTAAACTAATATATTCCTGGCAATGCATTAAATAACAGAATGAAAAGTTAGTCCATTTTTCTTCCTCTGTGCAATTTTGTATTTGAAAAATGAAAAGAAAGTTAAAACAAATAAAAGAAACAGTGCCTAAATATTCTTACTTGGTGCTAGACACAAATGAAACCTCCAAAAACCTTTGTAGTGTAAACTGCCCAGTGCTCACATGTTTTGACATCATACAGAATCCTGCTAAACGGGACATAAAGGTTACATTCTGTGTTATCACTGTAAACAGTGGAAGTGTTCAATGCCACTGTTGGATCACTGCCCTTAAAATATGTAGCGCTTTCTGTTTTAACATGAAACACAACAATTGCTATGGTAGGTTTCCACAATGCTGCTAGGGTTGATCCTCAAAACAGTTTACAGTGTTATTTTACTTCTCTATGCTACACTGTAGTTCAATCACTTTGTTCAAACAGGATTTGTTCTGCATTTGAGTTATCTGAATGAAGTTTAGTCAAAGTGTATACATATTTTTTTGAAGTTTGGGGAACAAAGCATGAAGAATTTATAACACAGAGAATAAAGTATCGGTCGGTGTGTGTAGCAAGAAGTTTATACACACCCGAGGGGTTGGATGCTACTTAAACCCAAGAGCGTATGAATAGCATCTAACCTAGAGGTGTGTAAAACTTCTTATGCATTATCGATATTTTATTTTATATATTGCTGGGTTTCTTTTTCACCCTCAGCAATTATACAAATAAAGGGATGTTGCTGGTCATGTCCGGTTTCGCCGGTGCCCCTTTTTGTTGTTGTTTCGTCAGCAGCACTACAGTTAATGTTTTTTTTCTCTCTCTCTCTCTCTCTCTCTCTGTGTGGCAGCAGTTTGAATTGACTTACCGCTGAGTCTGAGAGTGGTGGTTCAGTCTCCCGAGAAAAGATGACGGTGGCCAGCAGTCCAAAGGAAGAGCAGAGGTTGAGGCGGGCACATGTGCAGAGTCAGGGAAACCGTGCACATGTTTGCCGTAATGAACACTCCTTCATTACGGCAAATTATGCCACGGTTTCCCTATGGAAAAAAGGGGAACCAGTTATTATGTGATAATTTATTACAACATAAATTATTACAAAAATATTCCACTCCCGAAGTTTCGAGTTATTTTTGGATACTAAACAGTAACAAGCTTTTATTGTTCAACACAAAAATGTTATTATAATACATTAAAAATAAAATCATGCCAAAAAAATAATTGTCATCTGTGTTTACACGTATTAAAATTAGGGTTGGCAACAACTCACAGTCCTTTATGCCAAAAATAATAAGAAAGAGAAGGTAGATGTAGAGGCAGTATCATAGTCTTATAAATAATGACAGTGAATACTAACATACTAAGATGCCAGCAGAGTAGGCCCAAAGGTCTAGCGGGTCTGCTCGAGAATCAGCACCTGGTAGATGCATCATTTACTGCCCCCCCTTAACCTCCATTGGGGTGCACCTCCAGGTCTGGCATTACTCAGTTTAGTCTTCCCCCTATACCTGTTGCAGTCCCTTTTGAAGCCCTCCACAGTATTCAATTTCACCAGTTCCACAGGCAGCGCATGCCAAGGCTCTACCACCCTCTCTGTGAAGTAGCGTTTCCTAATCTCCACCCTGAGCCTCCCGCCTACCAGCCTCAAGTGATGCCACCTGGTGACCCCTGCCTCCCTCAGCTGGAAAATCCTATGAGGGTGTGCCCTATTTACCCCTTTTAGATATTTAAAGACCTCAATCATATCCCCTCTGTCCCTCCTCTCCTCTCCTCTCATCCCGGGAGTACTAGTTGAGCTCCTTGAGTCTCTCCTCATAGGTCATTTCCCCCAGCCCCTGTATCATCCTGATCACCCTCCTCTGGACCCTTTCAAGGAATGTAATGTCCTTTATCAAGTGCGGTCACCAAAACTGCACACAGTATAAGAAAAACTGCCCCGATCTCTAATGGAAAAAAAAATCCATCAAATGACTATACAAGTCCAAAGAAGACTGCAGTATTCCACCCCATGCTATCCACCCCCATGCTCTCCACCCTTCTGTCACGACCCTTAGCAACCACTAAGCCCTTTACTCCTTCCCAGCAATGTTTGAGACCATTGGGGGCTATGTATAAAGGGGTGGGAGCTACACACCACAGGCATGTATCCTCCCCCATGCTGCTATGCACCCATGGGAGTTCCGCACAGGGGCTGCATTCACCAACACCGGCCACCGCGCGGCTCCCCTCCATGGCCATGCCCCGCTGGTGCAAAGGATCCCTGGGGGAGGCTGGGGGCAGAGCACTGGACCCTGGCAGGCAGTCAATCAGCTGCTCGACCCAGGCCCCAAACAGAGGATTACTTGCACCTGCAGGGCACCACGTTGACAGCTGGCGCGCTGTGCGCTGACTGCATGGGTGGGGGGGAAGACGGTGCCTAGTTAGTCACCCCCAGCCCTGCATGTGTGCCCTGAAGGCTGGGTTGTCCATTTTGGGGGGGGGGGTCCACGGATCCCCACCATCACTACCGCAGCTGCAACCTGAAGGGCATGTAACTGGTTTACGGCTGCCCTACTTTGGCGTAGCTGGCAGCCCCCCCGCGCACAGCACTCCGCACCTTAGCACATGCCGCAGAGTGTTGGCACGCCCTCTGCACTGCCCCCCTGCCCAGACCCATGCAGAGCTCCATGGCCAGTCAGAGGATCTAGTGAGTATGGGTCACGTATCTGTTTAGTGACAACCACGCGTGGGGTGCACTGGGTACAGGGTGGCTATGTGTCGCATTTACGTGGCACGTAGCCATTCCACACCTTCGTGCATAGGGCCCATTGACAGTTTTGGTACCCACCACATCAGCTGGCAGGTTGTTCTACAGCTCCATCACTCTTTCTGTAAAATAAAACTTTCTCACCTCACTCTCGAACTGCCCCCTTTCAGTTTTCACTAATGCCCCAGTGTTCTCGCTCAACTACTTATGCTAAACAGTTCCCCTCACAATTTACCTTGTTCATTCCTTTCAGGACTTGAAGGTCTAACAAATCTCCCCTCTCTCGTCTGGCCTCCAGTGAGTACCTGTTCAGTGCCTTGAGTCAATCTTCGTAAGGTCTGCCCTTCTGGCCCTAAATCATTCTGGCCACCCAATGTTGCACTGTCTCCAGCCTGTCCTTATCTTCCTTCAGGTGAGTACTCCAGAACTGGGCACAGTACTCTAGGTGAGGCCTCACCAGTGATCTATAGAGAGGTAGTAATATGTCTTTCTTTCTACTGCAGACCTTGTTACACTGCCTTGATCATTTTAGGGAGTCACTGATGATGGCCCCTTGGTCTCCTTCCTCAGAGGTCATGCCCAGCTTTATCTCCTTATACAGTACTCTGTCCTTGGGTTCTTGTTCCCTATATGCCTCACCTTGCACTTTTTGGCACTGAATTTCAACTGCCAAACTTCTGACCGCGTCTCTAGCCTTTGCAAGTCTCTCTGCATCTCCCTGACCCCCTCCTCACCATCTACTCTACCAGAGAGAGTAGTGTCATCTGTGAAGAGACACTTCTTCCCCTGTATTCCTTGTCCCATGTCGCTGATGAACATATAGAAAAGGACTAGACCCAGGACTGATCCTTGTGGCATCCCCCGCTTCTAATTCAACTCTGTTAACCACAACCCTCTGTTGTCTCCCTTACAACCATTTTCTCACCTAACTGTGCCCTTAACTGCACCCAGGTTCTCTAACTTCTTCAGCAACCTTCTGTGAGACACCAAGTCAAAAGCCTTGTTGAAACTGAAGTAAAGTAAATCCACAGCATGGCCCTTATCCACTATCCATGTCACCCAGTCAAAGAATACTGTCAGGTATGTCTGACAAGACCTCTCTGTCATGAACCTGTGCTGTTTAATATCCTGGAGTCCACTGCTCTCCAAGTAGTCCAGGTGTTCCTCTTTAACTAATGTCTCCATCGGTTTATCCACAAAAAAGGTAAGACTGACAGGCCTTTAGCTACCTGGTTGCTCCTTGCACCCCCCCTTATGGAGAAGGACTATGCCCACTACCAGTCTTTTGGAACTACTACCGTCTCAGCTGAGCTACTGAATAGCCCTTCCAGGAGTTCAGTTAGTTCCACTGCCAATTCCTTGAGCACCCTCGGATGTATCCCATCTGGCACCAGGGCCTTATCTATCTTTAGGGCCGCTAGCCCTTTCCGAACCCTTTCACTGGTAAATATTTGCTGCCTCATTTCAGGGATCCTCCTTATAGCCCCCTTAATGCCACTCTCTCGATCAGGACCTCTGTCGTCCCTTGAGAATACAAAGCAGAAGTAGTCATTAAGAACTGCTTTCTGCCAATTGGTTTCAATTACCCTATCTCCCTCTGTTAGCCTAACAATTCCTCCTCCCATCTTTCTTTTTTCACCTATTTATCTAAAGAACTGTTTTTCCTCTCCCTTGACCCCTCCACACTACACAGCTCTGTGTCTGTCTTTGCTTCTCTAACCGCCCTCTTGATTTCCCTTGTTCTCATTCAGTACTCTCTACATTCTCCCTTCCCTTGCTTCTCCATGTACCTGGTGAAGACCTTCTTTTTGCCCCCCAATGCTCCCCTGATCTTTCCAGATGACAATATTGGTCTGTTGTACATGTTTCTTTTGATTACTTTTCTCATACAAAACCTTGTTGCCTCATGAATGACCCCCTTGATTCCCCCCTACCTTCCCTCCACATTCATGATGCTATCCACTCCGACTAACTTGTCCTGGACCAGCTCCCTTATCCCACTGAAATCTGCCCTTCTGAAATCTAGGACTTCAGCCTTTGATGGAGCTTACTTGTCCTAAGGGCCAGGTCGAACCATACAGAGTTATGGTCGCTGGACCCTAGTGACACCCTGCCCTCACTTCTCCTACCACTTATGAGTTGGTGAGCACCACATCAAGAAACCTGCCTAGTGGGTTCCTTAACCAGCCCAGCAGGAAGTCCTGCAATATGTCCTGCAGGGCCTGACTTCTGGAACTCCTGGCTGCTGGAATAATCAACTCAATACTGTATTTGGCAGATTTAGATCTCTCACCACCACCACCACCTCCCCCATTGCCACCCCCCTTTCTAGTTCTGCCCATAGCTCCTTATCTCTCTCTCCTCCCCCTGTCCTGGAGGTCTATAGATCACCCCTATCCATTGTTTTTTGCCTGAGGATGCCGCGAGCAGAACCCACAGTGATTCTGTTTCCATCCTCCACTAGCTCTATGACCTCTTAGACATATAGGGCTGTGCCTCTTCCTTAACCTTCTTCTCTATCACATCTAAACATGGTGTAGCCTGGGACTGTCAGGTCCCAATAGTTATTCTCTGTGGCCCACGTTTCTGTGATGGCTAGTTGATTCATTGCAGTGTCTGCTACCATTACCTCATGATCACTAATTTTATTTCCCAGACTTCTGGAGTTAAGGCAGACCTCCTTCCATCTTACTCTTGATCCCCACCTGCTTTTTCCTATTCCTTTTCCCTTATTGTTCTCTTGTTTTGTTTTTCATGCTGAATGTAGGTTTTGTTAGCTCTCCCTCATTAGCCTTCTCCCTTAACCTAATCTGAACTTCGACCTCACTGTTACCCACCTTGCTACTACTAGTCCCCTGTTCAGGGGGAGCCCTAGCTAGGTTCCCCATCTGCTCCCTCTTCTCAGTGGTTCCTAGAGCCTCCATCTCCCCCACAGTCAGTTTAACTCCACAATACAAACGTCAGACTCCTGCCCCAGAGCACCAGTTCCCTCTCTTATCAGGTGAAGTCTATCACCCTTGAAGAATCTCCTGTCCTAGAAGCCCCCCTCCACCCCCAACATAGTGGTATCCTCCCTCCTGACAGTATCTCTTCAACCACCTATTACACCCCTCAGTCTCTTCCTTCTATATTCTATCATTCCCATTCCCCTTATTCCATATAGGGAGGATCTCAAAAAAAGGAAGGAAAGCCAAGTGCACCTTCAATCTGTTCCCCAGTCTCTTAAAGTTTTGCTTCACTATCTCCACAGGCTGGTCCACCAGATCTTTGGTACACAAGTGTACCAGTACCTCCAGCCCCCCTCCTCTCCCTTCTCTACCATCCTCCCTATCATAGGTGCCAGAATGGGGGGGCACTAGGGCCATGGCCCTACCACTTTTATAAGTGGCCCTATCAGTTTATGCAATCATGTTAATGTATTTAATAGGGGAGAATTTACCCCTGACATCCTTGGCCCTACCACGTTTCAAACCATTCTGGCACCAATGCTCCCTATTATGTATTGCAGATAGCTGATGCATCAGGAAAGCATCTGACCATTTCACTCCCCTTGACCCCTTCCCCCGCAAACCTCTCTACTCCCCTAATCACCGAGTCCCCAGTCACTCAGACTCTCTTTGCTGACTCCCTCCTGCTTACTCCCCCCCCCCGGTGCCACCAGGTTGTTCTGCCCATTGCCCCCAAGTGACTCAGCGTCCTCCACCTGACACCGTCAAGTACCTGAGTCACCTCCAGTGGTGCAAAGCAATTTGCTGTCTGGATTGTGTAGGACTGGTTGAACCCCTTGTGGTTGCCCCTGCCACCCTTCCTCACTACCCTCCAGCCCCTTGGGCCAGTGCACCTCTGGGGAAGTGGGGGTGAGGGGGGTGGACCCCAGCTGAGCCTGTGCCGCAACTGAGATATCTCATCTCTTATTGCTATCAGCTGAGCATGGAGCTCCACAAAGGTGCTGCAGATGGGGCACTACCCCTCCTCCAGGGCATAAATCTCGGAAAAGAGCACCTCATAGCCCTCACAATGGACTACCTCCCCACTTTATCTCATCTCCATACTGATCCTATGGTAACCCTAGACTGTTGTTAACAATTGCTTTCCTCTTTCTGCCTACTACTCTTAGACTAGAACCAAAAAGGCCTACCTTATATATGGAGTTCTGTTATATGTTATATGGAGTATTTCCTACACCTCTACCTCGTCGGATTCGAGAGTGCTAGTCCACAGAGCAATTCAAGGCATCTTTAAAAAGCTATTTATTTGAGAAAGTCTTTGATTAGGCCAACCCATTGTCTTTTAATTGTTTTTAAATGTATATTTATTTGTTGGTTGTTTTCTTGTATTGTATCTGCGCTTTGACAATTTTGAAAAGCGCTCTATAAATAAAATTTGATTTGATTTGATTAGAACCACAACACTATACCAAGAAAGCTGCTTCTTAGCAACAGCCATATTCTGGCTAAAAATGCCTCTGAAAAAGTTTATTTTAAACAACAAGAAATCAGCAGTCCAGAAAGCCCATTAAACAGTGACAAACAAAATCAGAGTACCACATAATTACCAGGCCACTACAACAACAATCCAGCAAATCCCAGTCACAAAGACAGCCCCACAAAAGGCACATACAAACGCCAAACTATATAAATAAAATTAAATTTGCACTATAAGTGATTCACCACACAACAAATGTGGTGACTGTCCTGCTCCCAATCAACACAAAAACACAAATCCAACACCTTTACATAGGCAACAATTCCCTCCTTCTCAACCCACCAACTGTATACAAGAGAAAACATTTAAAATTAGAAAAAAATGGAACATGTTCACTTAACTATGTTAACTTGGTTACTCACAGAGAATAAAATGACTAGGTTCAACATTTTAATTCACTTGGGATTGGAGGGTTTTCTGAAGGTTCTAATTTTTTACATAATTCTGAGTGCTGCCGCTGCCTGGAGAGCAGGAAAGAAGACTGCATGAAGCAAGTTCTTCCATAAGGCTGCAAGGTTTGCATGTCTGCTGTTTTGGGTGGGAGTGTATGTCCTATGACAAGGAGACACACTAGAAACTAGGGACTGGTAGATAGATGCAGTACTGAACATGTATATATTTATTTGTTTTTCGTTAACCAGGTAGGATGCACTAGGCAGACAGTTGCCTATTTTCAGGCACGCCCCAGGAGGTTACAAGGCAGGATAGTACAAGGTCAGTAAGAGACAGAATTTACAATTCAGTGGAATAGGATAAATACATAATGCACAATACAAAGGGTAGAATTAATTCAGATCAACTAACAGGTACCAAGCAATACAGGAATTCAGAAAACACAATCTCATGTAGCGGAGATCATACTAAAACATCAAGGGCCTAGATAGGCAGGTACTAAATTTAGGGTTACAGGGGTGGTATAAGGGAAGGGAGGTGAGGACACATGGTCTTATAGATGCCCTGGGTCTGAGAACCTGTCATGTATATACTGTAAGTGTGGGTGAATCTAAGATCATGATGGATTCTGTCAGTATTATCCACCATATCTACTATTACAACAGCAGGTACAAGATTCAGTGCAAATCAGTTACTAATAGGGATGCAATGAATTTAAACTTCAATGGCTAAGTCCCATGAAGTGCCCACTTTGCAAATTTTCCATAAAGTGGGCCCTTTGCGCTTCAAGGAAAACTCTGCATTCTGCTGAATACACCCCTCACAGGATAACCTTTCTAGGGAAAAATTATTCAGCAGTTCACAGATTTCTGCTGACAAATGATTCTGTAGAACACAAATGTTTTCATGTTAAGTGGCAACTTTATAAGGTAAGATAAGTTCACAAATTGTGGAAAACTTTGCAAATTTTCCGCATTTTGCACATTTCTAGTTATTAACAATACTGAGATTATTTTACATCAGTATTTTCAGTGGTACTTACTGACAGATGCCCATTCCAACATCAGAAGCAGAAAATTACCTTAGTCTGCATTCAGCTCACATAAGAGGACAAGAAGCCCCACTTGCAGATTATCACCCAGATCCAAAACGTTATGTCCAATGTTGCAACATCTGGAGCAGAGATATGAGCATCTAGAATCAACAATGTTCATACAAATTATTAACATCATTGAGTCAATACAGTTTGTTCAATGCATCAGTGTCTACAGCTAGAAAGCTTGTTCAAAGAGACAAAAGGGTCTATATAATTTGTTAGCATCTGGAGTTAGGATAGTTTGTTCGGTTTGCCTGCATCTAGAGCCAAGGGTTTTCAAGGTACCTATATCTGAAGTCAAGTTTGCTAAACTGATCAGCATCTAGAGCAAAGAATGTTGATTCAACTTACAGCATTTAGAGCCAAAACTGTTTGTACAATGCACACTGCATCTAGAGTTAAGACAGCTTGTTCAGTTTATCAGTGCTGTATTTTGGGCTCATACTGTTTGTTCAGCTCACCATCAACCAGAGCCCAGATCATTTGTTCAGTTTACCAGTATCTACAGCCAAGACAGTTTCTTCACCTTTTCAACATCTGGAGTCCAGATAGTTTGTTCAGCCTATTACCATTTAGAGATACTGCAAGCCTTTGTTCAACTCATCAACATCTGGAGTCCAGATAGTTTGTTCAGGCAATCAACATCTAGACCAAGACTGCTAGTTCAGCTCGCGGTATCAACATCTGGAGCCCAGATCATTTTTTCCCCCAGACTTTTCAGTACCTATTGTACATCCAAGAATGCTTTGTTCAACTTTACATCTAGAGCCCATATAGGCTGTTCAGCCTATCAGAATCTTGAACCAAGATAATTTATTCAACTTATCAACATCTGGAGTCCAGTTCACTTTCTAGCTTAGCAGCACCCACAGCCATAATGTTTTGCTCAATTTGCCAGCAGTTTTCAATGAGATGCCACAGTGGCACACCATGCAGCATTACTGTGGCTCATCTGGTAGCCCTCTTGCTTCTGGGGTGGAGGGTGAAGGTTTCAAGCTCCACTCTTGGCTTTGGGCGATATGTAATGCAGGCACTGCAGTGGTGGAGGTGGCGGTGGGTGGATTGGTCCACTGCTGAAGGAGCAGTTCTTCCAATGAGAAGGTAAACAAAGGTCCCATTTGCCAGTTCTGGTGGTTGCCAATGTGGAAATGTGTGATGCTTCACCTAGTAAAATAAAAATTGCCTGACTGAAATCTTCACTATTCAAAAAGAGCAGGTGTCAACACTAATGCTTCTCTTGACTTCATTTGCAGTTTGGAATCAAAACAAATAAGGCTTCATACAAGCTAATGTTTTGTCGGCTAACAAACTGCATTGAGGCATCTCTCAGAGTACTTATAAACTGTGATATTAAAGGGAGCAGTTAGCACTAACAACACCAGAGCCAGGTGTGGAACTGGTCTCAATCTGCACTTTGCATGCATTTTTTTTCTTACTGTTTACTGCAGTATAGCAGATCAGATCATATCATACTAATTCTGCTGACTTGCAAGCTGACATTTTCTGCAATATAGTGTAGAGGTTAGAGCACTAAGCTATGAACCAAAAGACGCCCATAGTCATGGACTGAATCCCACAACCACCAAAAGTACATTGCCCCTGAGCCAGTCGTTGCACATGTCAGATCACTTGATTTGCTCAGGGGCAACAGGAGGAAGTATTTTTTCATATAGAGGGTGGTGGACGCATGGAACAGCCGTCTTGAGGAGGTTGTGGGGTCAAAAACAATGAGGGAATTGAAGCATGCATGGAACAGACATAAGGCAATTCTAGTGGGGGGGGTAGGAGGGGTTCCATGTCAATACAGCGATTATTACAGGACGACTGCAATTTGGGCGAATTTATAACACCGACGATAATTACGGTGCTCGCATAGCCCAGCGTACGTGTTAACAGGCTACTGAAATATGGGCAGTCGTCTATGTGCGGTGAATATCACACATTTCAAATGTGCGGTGGCGCCTGCGACTGCTATCGTCAGTAGTTCTGAAATCACCTTTATCCGTCAGATCCACCGCTCACTCTGGGGGCTCTCACTGCGGGAGTTTACCCCCCCCAAAAGATTACAACTCCATGGCACTCCTGGATTGAGGGGTAGGCTATATGTCTGGTCGCCGGTCTGGCGAGTCGCTCAGTTAGCTTAATCGCACATACATGACATACGTGTAAATGTTTACTCGCTTGTAGTGTTCATTTGCCGATAGTGTTTTGTGCTGTATTGTATTTGCTCATTTGTAGTCGCTGTAATCTCCATGCTGTTTTCACGTGATACCAGTAGGAGGAAGTAGGCTGTTGGTTAACTAGGATCTGCAGCTTATCCAATAGGTAGGGAAATGGGCAGACTGGTGGGGCCAAGTGGTCCTTATCTGCTGTCAAAGTCTATGTTTCCACAAATCCCAGAATCCCCTACAGCTGACATCAGAGGAGGGCTGGAGCAGTGGGAGATTCAATAGCTTGCAGTGCATGTTAGAGTTTCTATAATCTCCCATCAGATGTTTGTCAGTCCTGCTGTTCTCCTGGGGCTAAGTACAGACCTCTGGGACTGTACTTAACCCAGGGAGGACAGCAGGACCAGCAAACAAAACATCATCGCTTATAAAAACTCTAATATGCACTGCAGACTATTGAATCTCCCACTGCTGCAGCCCTCCTCTGATGCTAGCTGCAGGGGATTCTGGGATTTTTAGTTGCAGAAAATGTCAGCTTAAAAGTCAACAGAATAAGTCTGATACTGTTTACTGCAGTAGACTGTAAGCAAACAAAAAAGTTGAACACAAAGTGCAAATCGGGACCAGCCCCGGACTTTGGTGTGGGGCTCTTTGTTCTGACTGTTTCCCTTTAAAGATCAACAAAATCGACTCAGAGTCCTCCAATGGATTTATTATGGAAAACTAAAACGTGTTTCCCCGACACCCAGAAGTCGAGTGATCATGCCAGAAGCCTGACAGTCAAAATCCTGACAATGGGATTTTGCACTATTTTTTCATGTTTCAGGACTGCACCCCATAATTAATATAACAAACTCCGCTGGGGGCAAATCCCACTGTCTGGATTTTGAGCATCGGGCTTCTAGCATTGAATTCCAGGTGTCAGGGGAAACACATTTTAGTAAAATGTAGTGCTACCCCTCCAACATCAGTCAAAGTTACTCAGCATCTGCTCCAAAGCAAAGTTTGCACCATTTTTTTGCCAACAGGCACACCTCTCAAAGATATGATTATGCACAGTGCTATGCATTCGACACATAAATTGACCCTTGGCCTACGAATACATACTGATGTTGCCCATAATGTTGCAGTGATTTAGAGTACATGAGACTAACTTTATAAAAACATTTTCTAACACTCAGTGTATAATACCTCATATCTGTATTCATATTATTCTTTAAGAAATGAGTAACATAAAACATACGATTACAAATTATCACAATGTGTGCAGTGTATATTGTGAAAGGTAGTAATATTTTTTTTTCTCTGGCCGGATCTGCTATCAGCCCACCACCCCTACCACCTTACCCCATCCCCTGTGACTGCTGCCTTCCCTGTAGTACACCCTGGATTACCCCCCCCAGGGTGGGGCCGTCAGCGAGCACCCTCCGTTACTCCCCTAATGGTGCCACGTGGTGATCCAGTGGCAGAGTGTTTCGACCAACTGCGTGGGACTTGGCAGGGGGCAGTGTTCATCCTCCATGCCTCAGTCGGTCGACTTTCTCCGTTAGTTGTCGGGAGGTGTGGTATGAAATGATGTGGATGCGCATATGTACCGACATCTGGCATACCTCCAAGGGGCCTGCATACCTTGGCTGTGATGCCGCCAGCTTCTGCCAGGGGTCAGTCAAGCACCAAGCGCTACAGCAGCCTCCCCCCCTTGAGGAGGAGAGCAGTCTATCAGATGCTCAAGCCTTCCCCCTCCCCCGGCTGGCCCTCTGACTCCCTAGGCTTGCATCCAAACCTATGTTGTCGGCGTTGCAGACAGAAATCCAACTGCCGCGCTCACGGACCAGCTGAAATGTAGTAATATGATCAAAACTCAATTGGCAGCTCTGCCAACAGTGTGATAGAAGGCCAAGGATTCAAATCCCACACCAGGGACATGGACTCATATCCAATTCTGACAATGCAGTGTGATTCTTGAGGAGTGCTGCACTGTTAGAGCTGCTGTACTTCATATGATATATTAAATTTAAGTCCTGTTTGCCCTGGATTGGTGGTTGTCCAAGGAAGCTAACTTTGAGTGCTGAATATGTTTGAATGTACATAGATTCAGGACATATATATAATCCTGCAGCATCGTAAGGGTTTTTTTAAAGTCCTACAACACTGTTTGAAAAATTTGGCAACTACCTCTGTGTCCTGGTCAGAAAGATAGAAACAAAGAATTTGATGGACGATAAGAACCACTTGGCCCACCCAGTGTGCCCATTTGTCCCTGCCCAATTTGTCATCACAGACCCTACTTGTCTTGTCCCTGTCCCTGCCGCTCACTCTCCCTCAATTAATATTCCTGCTTCATTCAACCATCCATGTCCACCCCAGCCTGGCTTGTCCCACTTCTTCCTAAGAAGTGTGCCTATTAACTACCCCTCCTCCATCATTATCATAATACTCTAGTACACCACAGCCATCGTCGTTATCTGTGGTTTAAGGCCACCTTTCCCCCCTAGTTTACAGAAACATCTCCTTCCTCTTCAGTATCTCTCCAACCAGCCTCCCCACATACGGCCTCTTCTCCCTGTTAGGTGAATATGCCAGCTGCATCCATAAATAAACTTTCTGCTGTTAAGCCCTTACGGTTATGTTTGGCTGTACAAATACATATTTTTTTGTACTTGTATAATATAGCAGCTGTGTTCCACTATGCTGATATACTGTATATATTTTCCCCCTTGTACATTATTGCATTATGTATACTTGTTACTGCTCTGTACTTTGTTGTCGCTATGACCAGGTCCACCTTGCAAATGAGCCTTGCTCAATGGTGCCCACCTGGATAAATAAAGATTTTGATTGATCTGATCTCCAGCGCCCTCTCCCACCTTGCTTCCCTACTAAGATTTCCTTGTGCCTATCCCATGCATACTAGACGTCCACTACTGTTTTGCCACCCCCCCCAACCTCCTCTGGAAGACTGCTCCAGGTATCCACTACTCTTTCAGTGAATAACGTTCCTCCTTGTTCTTGTGCATCTTTTCCTCGGAAAACTACTCCCCTCCTGTACCTTATATAAACCCGTGAGCTATTTATAGGTCTCTATCATGTCTCCCCTCTCCCTTTTCTCTTCCAAGGTGTGCAAATTGAGGTGCTTCAGTCTCTCCTCATAGGGCTTCTGATGCAGCTCCTGCACCATTTTAGTTGCCCCCCTCTGGACAGCTTCCATCCTGTCTGTGTCCTTCCAGAGATGTGGTCTCCAGGAGTGGATACAGTACTCCAGGTGGGGTCTCACTAGTGATCTATATGGAGACAACGCTACCTCCCTCCTTCTGGTGGCAATACCCCTCCCTATGCGCCCTAGCATCCACTTGCCCCACCTCCTGTCTTGTCACACTGTCTCACCACCTTAAGGTCATCATATATGATTACTCTAAGGTTCCTCTCCTGTTTGGTGACTGTCAATACCTCCTCCCAGTTGGTATTCTGCCTCTGGGTTTCTGTGCCCTAGGGGCATGGTTTTGCACTTTTTTGCATTAAACCCAGCTACCATGCCCCTGACCACTCCTGAAGTTCTCTCGGGTCTCTGCACATTCTATTCACCCCCTCCAAAGTGTATACCCTATTGCAGATTTTAGAACATTCTGGCCACCTGATTGGCTAAAAGACAAATATAAAAATATAATCTGGCCATAATTACACTCTTGTACTTGTTTAGCCTCTGTAACAGGTTTGGCTACAATATCAATGCGCCTCAAATGGAACCATGTTTTCTTCTGCTCCTATTAGATACAAAAATGCAATATTTTCTTATTCAAAGTCATACATATCCTTTTCTTAAAAAAAGAAATAAGTGGGACTCATAAGTGCAATAAGACACTTCAGGGTGTGGAATTATGGTCATCGACTGTACTTTCCTCTCGTATGCTTAAAAGCACTCGGCACCTAACAACACATTCAAGGTGTGTGATTACTGACCCCCAAAGTCACACCCTGGTGTGTCTTTTTGCATACAAAAAATATATACTATATGCAACTTTACCTAACTATGTGTGAGATGTTTTTGCTGCATAATGACTACTGCATACTATCAATACACTACCACTATCTAATGTACTTATTGGGTAATAATATAATTTGAGATATTCTGTGCATTGAATACACTAACAAATACCAGAATCTAACAGACAAAGCTGAACAACACACAAGGGTACAGCAAAGAACAAGCAGTCATCTTACAGTGAAGACAAACGAAGGGAGCAACGTCAGACCAACTATAAATCCGTTGACTGGTTTCCACTCTGAAGAAGGCTTCATCAGAACAAGATAAAATTGTCAACACACATCTACAGCATATACCAGATCTATGAAGTTTTTATCATATACAATAAAGGGCAAAATGAATCGGTTTAAAATCCAAACCTGTTGTAAGGGATCCTGTACTTGGGGATGATCCTTGCGTTGTGCCCTTGCCCTTACAGGTATAATGCAGATGTGTATGAAAGATCGCAGGGGTTTGAGACTTCAGGACTCTTGGCTTGTATGATGAGATTTTTTCCTAAAGGGTATATGTATATATTGCACTTTATTTCTGCATGTATATCATATAATTAGTGCTTTTTGCCAGTATGCACATAGTGTGCGTAGTAGTATTTTCAATTATTTTTATGTACTTTGCACTGTTCTGTTTTGCACATGTGCCCTCTTTTTTCTTTCCCTGCCCCGGGATGCCCCTGTAAATGAGCCTCAGCTCAGCAAGCCTTTCAGGGTCACCACTTTTCATAACAATAAAATAAATATGAACGTGGGATTATGAGTACAGAATGTGCAGGTGAAAAACTGTGTCCAGGCCCAGCTTGCCTTTTGTTAAAATTAGGCCAGGATTTAAAGAGAACATATTTTTATTTATATTTTATAATATAATTTTACATTTGGGCATGTGCAAAATCAGTTTGATCACCCCAGTGTACTGTTTTGAGTTCTTGCTTTGGGTGGGGTAGTGTAATCAAATGTGCATGAGCTCAGGAAAGGAGAGACGGCAACTTCTGCTGCATGGCTTCCCCTACGGGGGTGGGGTGCAACCACAGAACCAAAATACAGCTTCCTGATGGACGTACAGGCTGGGTGTGGGGTGAGGGTGCAAAGGCAGTCCTTACTGTGTCAGTGAGCTCCTCCATTTTACTTACCCCCCTAAAATATATCAAATCCTTCCATACCACTGTGGAGGGACCTGCTGCAGCAGTGGCTAAGCTGCAGGATGACCCTCAGAGGAACTAGAATAGTAATACAGGAGGCAGCATGGTAAGAAAGGATGGGGGTGGGGGTAATGAAAAAGAAAATAGAGAAGTAAAAAAAATACAATAAAAACAAAATAGAAAACGAAATCTCAGTAGCTGTGCACTGCCCCATGGGATTAGACATGTCTTGGTGGGTGTCATAAGGGCGCAGGATAAAGGGAAAAAAGACGAAATTTGACAGGTGTGCAAATAATTATGAATTTTAGCTGGCAGCTGGCATTTGTAAAAACTGTTTCTCTGACATGAAGAAATTTATCAATAACTCATGCCCTTTGAGGATCTGAACTGAAAGAATTATAAACTGTACCATTCCGAAAGAAACTCATAGTACTGAATCGAAGTTTACTACATCTGTTTGAACAACACTTACGTATGGTGTTATCGAACACTTGTTTTTTGTTCCTATACCAATGGACTTTGAATGTCTATTTAAACGTTTCAAATGTGGCTTCCACTCCAGGACTTCTTGGTTTCCTATTATAGGTTTATAGTCCATGGTCGTGCTGTAAAGGGAATCTGGAAAATATTGTTATAGTTGTCATTATATTTACAGGGGTACCCTTCTATGATTAACGAACAGTGATAAGTGTTTTATCCTATGTATAACAATTATCAGAGTTACGTCCTGTTTCTGTGCCTTGGAACCAAAGGCTGACACAATGGCTGTACTAATGTTGAAACTGAATAAAAAGAAAGTTCAAAAAACACTTGTTTATAGTGAAAGATTTTGCTATATATATCAGGAAATGGCAGCACTGCTGTCAACTGTCTAATCAGAAGGCAGGAAGACATCCCAACCCACCAGTTCAAAGTAATGTTACTGTTTTATCACTCCTCTTCATCTGACCTTCATCAACAAACGGACCATTAAGCAGTCCCCAGGCTTCCGTCCCTCCGTTATTTTATTTATGTCACAAACTTATGGGAAAACTAGATACTTCAATTTGTTAAAGCAGACTAGCAATAATTTAAAGGGAACGAGGCCCCCATATTCAGAGCCACCTGAAAGAGCCTTGCAGCCGGTAGCAATGCACGGCAAATAGCACACAGCCGGCTCCAAGTTATATTCAGATAGTTAACACACTCCGGTGGAGCACTCTGTCTGAATATGGGGCCATGCCAGCACAGCGCAAAGTGACTATGTGCTGCGCTGATATGGCCAATGACTGAATATGCCCACAGGGGAGCCCACTGAAGATAGCGCTGCACAAAACAGGAGAGACTAGATCCAGCCCTAGCATGGAAATGAGCCCGGTGAGCACGCAGGGTGCTAAAGGATCATGTGCATGCCCATTGTGGGACCACGTGCATGCCCATTGTGGGACCACGTGCATGCCCACTGTGGGACCACGTGCATGCCCACTGTGGGATCACGTGCATGCCCACTGTGGGACCATGTGCATGCCCACTGTGGGACCATGTGCATGCCCACTGTGGGACCATGTGCATGCCCATTGTGGGATCACGTGCATGCCCATTGTGGGACCACGTGCATGCCCATTGTGGGACCACGTGCATGCCCATTGTGGGACCATGTGCATGCCCATTGTGGGATCATGTGCATGCCCATTGTGGGACCATGTGCATGCCCATTGTGGGACCATGTGCATGCTGTGCAGTCTTTCAGTGCCCATGTTAGGCTCGGAAAATAAGGATTCCCTGGTGGCTAGTAACCCCCCCCTTCCCCCAATTGCCCATGTGTTCAAATCCTGCACAGTTCCCTGGTCAGTGTCACAGCGCAGATCAGGGTACTGTAAACTGTTTCTGGTACTCCGATCGATGTGTGATTGTCAGATGCTGGCTAGGCCAGGAGACAAGCCTAGGGTTGTGTTGGCTGCCATCATTGAGAGACATATCGGTGACCAGAGTGAGGGGGATGGGACGATGGAAGGTCCTCACTGGGTAGGAGATGGCACTCGGTCAGAGGGTGGGGGGGGGTCCCGCTAGACACCAGGGAAGTGGGTATGATTTAAAAACATGGGCGATCAAGAAGAGGGGATCCACTAACACCAGGGAAGTGTGCAGGACTTGAAAACATGGGCAATGGCCGGGGGAGGACCAGCCAGAGTGCCAGGTTAAGGCCAGGTTTCAGTGGTGGTAAACAGTGCCACAATGGTGGCTGTTTAGCACTGCCAAAGCATATGACCATACTGCTGCGCCCTCTTTATATGAGGGATCCCTAATTTGCATAGGCACAGTGGTATATGCTGTGTGACTACACTGCTGGTTTAGCACAGCACTCCGAGTGCCTCTAAAGCTGGCCCTGTCCTGAGCATTGGTACTATTTATGGTTACCGCGGCACTAACCCTGTTAGTGCCATGCTAAGTGTTTAACTAAGGAGGCCCATAAACCCTGTAGCTTACATTTTTTAATATAAATACAGTTGTAGGCATGTGTGAATTGTTTCATCACCTCAGTGTACTTACCGTTTGGAAATAGTCCTATTTTTTCCTTATTTAAGGCCCCACATAAATGCAGCCTTTTTCCTGCTCAGAGTTAATTTTTCAGTTACTTAGCAGTTCCAGAACTCAGTGACATCAGTTGAGCCGAATACTACAGTGATGCTGAACCCAGTGTCTTCAGTTCAGCTGATGTCCCTGGGTTCAAGAACTGCTATGTAGTTAAAAAAATGAATACTGACTGGGGGGAAAAATTGCATTAATAAGTGGTCCTAAATAAGGGAAAGAAATGACTATCTCAAAACGAACACATAAAACAATACACCAGGTCGATGAAGCACGATTTTACAAATGCCCAAGTTTAAAATGACAATAATGTGAGTAACAGGATTTATGTTTCTGTTAAGAAAAAACATTTTATTTCACTGACTTTGACAGTAGCAGGAATGCAAATTCAACAGTATGGCTATAGACTAGTAGTACCGTGGTTAGAAGATCCTAAAAAAATGTTCACTGGTTAACTTCTTTTGGCATCAAAAAGCCAACCTTCATCATTATCAACATCTTACGATAAATTCTTGTGTGTCCTTGACTGCTAATGTATAAGCCACAAAGTTACAGTAAGAAAGCAATAACCTATCAAGAGGGAATTTTAAGGCAGTATTTTTTAAGGTGGTTATTACTGCACACTTTAGACTGGTTGATCAGAGATGGCGAAATCCAAACCAGCAGCCCCTTTTCAGATTTTTGGAATATCCTAATCTGAAACCCAGTTCCAATATGACTGTTTCAGGCTTCAACTGCAAAGTTCGGATTTTAATCTCAGATTCTGGTATCCAAGTCCGACTGATTCGGAGTTAGAATTTTCTGCAACTAGATTCAAAAATCCTACCTTAAGGATCGGAATCTGATGTATCCAAAAATGAAAACTTGGGTCCAGTCCCCTCTCTTGTGAAGCAGAAGGCCCAGCTGAGATACTCAAACTTATTTATTTGTTATTTTGGACCAGGAAAGGCACACTGAGCTATGATAGCTTGTATCATGGTTCCATGGAGTAAGTTACACTGACCTGTTTTATGAACAGTGTGAATGTTGACCAGGGCACTGGGAAAAATCCCAAACTCTTACAATAGGTGCTATTGGGTCTTTTACTTCCACATGGATAGCTATCAGAGACTGGCAGAATGGATCTTGGTTTAACCTCTCATTTGAAGAACAGCACCTCAGCAGTGCAGCAGCACCCCCCTGATACTGCACCACAGCACCAGCATTGGGTATTAGCCCAAGTTCCCGGAGTGGGACTAGAACCTTCTGTTCATCTGGCTCCAGATTTGAACGGTCAACTTACTAAGCACCTGACAATGCTTTGGGAACTACCTGGGAATTGCCATAAGATCTGTCTGGAGTGGGTTATTGCACTTAGAAAATGACTTGTTTAGACAGAAAGATGTCTGAATGTGACATTTCATACTTTTAAAAGACCTACATATGAACATACGAATCAGCCAGCAGAAACAGGCCTCATAGTCGATCAACTCTGCTCGAATGTGCAGCTAGCATCCTTACACTGCAGCTGCCCCACTCCCTTCCCTCCTCACCATTATCCCTGCAGCTGCCCTACCCTCCCTTCCCTCCTCACCATTACCCCCACCCTGTCCCATCCCTCTTAAAACTGCCCACTGTCTTACAGGATAGCACCTCCTCCAGTAGTGTGTTCCATTTAGCCACCACTCTCTCTGTGAAAAAATGTCTCCTCATCTCTCTCTCTCTCTCTTAAATCTCCCTCCCTTCAGTCTGAGACCACGTTCCCTCATGTCCCCCCTCCTCAACTTAAATACTCCAACTGTACCCATCTTGTTTATCACCTTCAAGTATTTAAAGGTCTCAATCACATCCCCGATCCCTCCTCTCCTCCAGTGAGTACATATTTAACTCTCTTCTGTCCTCGTAGGTTTTATCCTCCAATCCCCGGATCATCTTCATTGCCCTTCGCTGTACTCTCTCCAGTAATCTAACATCCTTTTTCAGAAACGGGCACCAGTACTGCATGCAGTACTCCAGGTGTGGCCTGACCAGTTACCTGTACAGAGGCAGGATCACCTCCCTACTTCTAGTGGAGATTCTTCTCGCTATACACCTTAGCATCTTGTTGGCTTTGGCTGCCGCTTTCCTGCACTGAGCCAAGTTGTTCATATTCCCAGTTATAGCCACTCTTAGTTCCTTCTTCTCCTCTGTGGTGCCTAACTGAACCCCTCCCAATTGATTGCTCCTCCCGGGGTTCCTTGCTTCTAGGTGCAGTATCTTGCACTTCTTAGCACTGCACCCCAACTGCCACATTTCTGATCACTCCTCCAGCTTATTTAGGTCATCCTGTAGCTCCTGCCACTCTGCTATGTCGTCCACCACCACCCCAATCTTGGTATCATCAGAAAACAGACTGACCTTACTCCTGATGCCCTGTGAGATGTCTGCTTTGAATAGCCCAAACAGCACCGAGCCAGTACCAAGCCCTGTGGAACCTCACTTGTCACACCCCTTGGGGATGAGAGTTCCCCACCACCACCACCACCTGTTGCTGTCTCCCCTTCAGCCCATTCCTGATCAAGTTCACCATCTTTATCCCCACCCCCACATATTCCAATCCCCCAACAGTCCATGAGGCACCAAATCAAAGGCCTTGCTGAAGTCCAAATACAGGACAGCCACTGCATGGCCCTTGTCCAGTTCCCTCATCACCTAGTCGTAATACTAGACTAGGTTGGTCTGGCAGGATCCAGCTGAGACAAACCTTGCTGCTGGCTGTCCTGGAGTCCACTGTCCTCCAAAAATGTCACCAGCCTCTCTTTCAGGATTGTCTCCATTAGTTTCCCTACAATAGATGTGAGGATTATTGGTCTGCTTTTGTGGAGGGGCACCACATGAGCCATCCTTCAGTCCTGTGGTATGCCTCCTGTATCCAGGGATGTATTGAACAGGTCAGCCAGCAGCCCCGCCAGAACCTCTGCTAGCTCCTTCAGCACCCTGGGGTGAATGCAGTCTAGTCCTGGTGCCTTATCCACCTTCAGTGCCTTCAGACCCTCCAGGCTCCAGCATCCTGCTCTCCATAATTACCCTATCTGTCACCCTCTCCCCCCTTGCCCACCTTCCCCATCCCCCAAGTTATCTGCCTGTCCTTCTCCTTTATGAACACAGAAAAGAAGTACTCATTCAGTGCTTCTGCTTGCTCTGCCCCTGTCTCCACCCACCCCCTGTCTTTCCTAATCCTCACTATCTGGTCCTTGCAGTGCCATCTCTCCCTTATGTATCTGAAGAAGTCCTTCTCCCCGTCCTTGCTGCCCTGTGCCAATGTCAGCTCTCTGGAAGCCTTGACAGCCCTGACTAGCTTGGTTACCTCTCTGGACTTATATATGTACACTTCCCTGTCCTCCCCCCTTTCGGATTTCTTGAGCCTCCTAAATGCCTTTTTTTTTTGCCCTAACCCCTTCCAATTCAACCAGCTTGGTTTATTAGTCCATCCCTTCTTGCTCTGTATCTTGGTACATGACCTTGTAGCCTCCACCAGCTCCATTTTGCTAGTTTCCCATTTCTGGCTTGCATCCAAGTGTGGATGAATTCCTGCCACGTGCCTCTCCAAACTCCATCTTGTCAAAGTCAGCCCATCTGAAGTCAACCACCCTATTTACTATACGTATAGTTTCCCTGCACATGTTGAGTGTGAACCACACTGAGTGGTGGTCACTCCCAGACAGCAGGTCCTCTACCTCAAGTTCTTTTACAGCTTGCTTGTTAGACAGTACTAGGTCCAAGGTTTTTCCCAACCAACTCGGCTCATTTACCATCTATGTCAGGAAGCTGTCCTGGAATGTTTCCAGGAGGACCTGCTCCCTAGCACTCGAGGTGGCTGGGGTGCTTCAATCCACTCCAGGTAGATTGAAGTCCCCCACGATCACAGTGTACCCTTCACACAGACCCTCCTAATCTGCTCCACTAACTCCCTGTCCAAGTCCTCTGCTTGAGTTGGTGGCCTGTACACCACTCCCATCCTAAGTTACCTGTTTTCTGAGTCATGGAATTGCATCCATAATGCCTCTGTCCTACCCTCCTCCCCTGCACACCCTATCCCCTCCCTTACTTAAACTGCCACCCCTCCCCCTTTCCTCTATCCTCTCTGTAGATCCTATACCTGGGGATCATCAGATCCCAGTCCTAGTATTGGGTGGCCCAAGTAACCGTGATGGCAGCAATGTCCACCATCCCCACTGTAAAGAGAGCCTGTAACTCAGCTGTTTTGTTCTCCAGACTTCTTGCTTTCAGGGAGACCACCCTCCAATTTTTTCCCTTCCTTAACCCATTTCTCACCATCCTTACCCCCTCCCCACGACCCTTCCCTGATACCCTCCCTGCTAGCTTGGGAGGGGTAAGCTCAGCTCCCCTCTCCAGCGGCTCCACATCCCTTCTGCACACTCGCCACCCCCCACACCGAGTTTAAATCTACCTTAGTTGGTATGTATTCCCCCAGCCTCTTTTTCAATACCCCCTGCCCCACCTTACTCAAATGTAGCCTGTCCCTTGCGAACAGTTCACTGTTGTCCCAGATGTTATCCCAGCCTCTCACTTTCCCACACCCTTTGGTATGACACCACTCTCCCAGCCAAGTGTTGAACTCATCTAGCCTTAGTTTTCTCTCTGTGCTTACCCTGGGTACTGGGAGCACTTCTGAGAAGGCCACTGATCTCCCCGCCTCCTCACACAACTTCCCCAGTGCCTCGAACCTCTCCCTTACCAACTGCTAATTTTATTGATTGCCAGCTGTGCACTGAGACAAATCTAACCATAAGGTCACATGATGTGGTTCAGTTAATCACATTCTTCATTTTCTCACTGCTGTTTTATAAGTTGTGGTCTAAAACATAATATATAGCAGCAAAACTGTTACATGCCATTCCCAAAAATTAAAATATATTTGTTAGGTCTGGGTTTCCAAATGCATCCTCTGCTGTTCTATCTACTGTATCTATTTACTGTATCTATGTATCTAATGTATCTATCCTATCTAATATATTTATGTATCTATTTTTTTTTTTCCCCACAGAGGGAGGATTCTCCTTCCTCACATCCACCTTGGAATTTCAAAGCTGGTTGGTGCAGTGCACTGCTGCTACAAAATTTTAATCTTTTAATAGCCCTGCCCAAACATCAACACACTGTGTGGAAATGGATATCAAACTAGTTGGGAGAGAAGCCAAAAAGAGAAGGATAAACAGGACAAACAGCAGTTATTTTTGTCTCACATAAAATGAATTAAATATAGAATAATACATGGGAAAGTGTGCATAAAAAAACAGGCTCTGGTTATTACAAGACAGTTACAGTCACCAGCAAGCACAGTCACAGCTGGCACCAAGTGAGCTCAGTTGCACAACATTCTAATTAAATGTGCATTTTAAGACATTCTGCTATTGGTCATACTCGCCAACACTTGAGAAGGAGAAAAGAAGTAGGTTACAGCAAAGACTATTTTACTAACCTAGCCTCTGAAAATGAGAACATAATAAGCAGGAGGCAGTAAGTGCTGTAAATGCACATCAACCACCAGCACAACAAGAGATTAGGTGTCAGCATGGCTCAGTTGGCAGCTCATCTGCTCTGGGCCAAAGGGTAATGGCTTCTAGTCCTGCACTGAATTTGGGCTCATACCATAAATGATAGCACCTGAATGCAGTACTATGAGGATGCTGTACTGTTGGAGTGTGCCATCCTTCGAATGAGACTTTAAACCAAGGGTCCCATCTGCCTTTTTGGTGGTTGTTTAGGTGGCCGTTAAAGATCCCAAGGCACTTCTGGATTAGTCGGGGGATTTCCTTGGTATCCTGACTAAATTACCATTGTCGTAAAAACACAAAGACTCGCGTTCCTGTCCGTAAAAATAAATCATTGTTTTATTCAAATATACATATATGCACTATAATAAGTGTAGAAACACAAAATACAACAAAAGGTGCAACGTGCATGTGGAGTAGACATAACTGGGATTTGCCAACCCACGTGAACCTTGGTGCCTCGACGGTGTACCCTCTTCCTCAAGGGGTGCATTCACAAAACAACATCACCAACAGCTTAATCTCATTCAATTTCAGTTGCTTTGCATTTGTAACCCCCATCGAGATGAGGCTGAAAATAGTCAGTATTGCCTAGTTCTCTTTTCCTGGTCAAAAAAAAAAAAACAAACAAAAAATGAACACTGCTTCCTTTTTGGACAAATTGAGGTCAATGAGGTTTACAAACTGTTAACTGGTACTGATGCTGGTAAAAAGGCAAACTCAGACGTGCTGGAACCAAAACGAAGACAGCCACACATGTGATATCCCTTGGCTCCCTTACACGTACGATATATAAATCGTTACAGGTTCAGTACCCAAAGCTTGGAAAATGCAATAGTTACTCCTGTATTTAAAGCTGATGAAAGACAAACTACAGGCACAGCTCTGTGCTTGCAAAGCCCCAAGAAAAGTTAGAGGACAGACAACATTTTGCCTTCATTAATTTGGTTTCAGAGTTGGTTTCAGAGGGGTTCAGCACAACTCAAGCCTTGATCAAATTCACTACTAACATATTAGATGCAACCTATAGTGGAACCATATTTTTAGCTCTAACCAAGGCATTTCGCCCGGCTGATCACCTCAACGACTATTAATAATTAAGCATAAGTCATTTTGATTGAACCATTCTACTCTTTAAAGGACATGTCAACCATTACTTTTGCTAGTTCAATACCTTCAAAATGCAATAGCAGGGCACTGTACAATGCACAGCCCTACTGTACCGTACAGGCACATACCGTAAACTCCAATTTTTAAGACAGCTTCATTGCATTTGAAATTTGTGAACAATTACAGTCCTGTTGCCTTGGAAATCTGTACACATTTACAATCCTCTTTCAGATAGTGAGCCATTATACCAATAAAGAGACACCACCCCACAGCTAACACTATATGCCCATGGAACAGTGTTCGTATTCCATTAACTTTGTTCCCTTCAGGGACTTCTTTGTATTAATCGATACTGAACTTGAGTAACAAACTTCATAATGTTCTGCTTTTCTGTGGCAGTGGAATGCCTGTCTCTAAAATCGACTGGTGCTACATTATAATGATATTTGGTTTATGTGTAGTGCATTATTTAATGATGAGTTTTTATTTCTAAAAACCCAGCTGGGGTAGAGTAATGAAACTAGATGGTAGGTTCCCAATTAACTCATGTTTTGGCAGAAGAATTAGGGATAATTTCATTTTTTTTTTCAATTTTGTGGGGGTTATTAGTCTGTAAGAGTAATGAATTAAAACAATCATGAAGAACTATATGGATACATGGAAAGATATTTTTTTTCACACAGATTAACTACCATATCATTTAGTGTTTCTTGCCTTTAGTGCTTTGCATTTATTTTTTCTGGAAGTTTAGACTTAGTGAGTTTCATCTCCAGCATGTTCATTGAATTTTTAGGTTGCTTGTTCAGCTTGCAAAACAACAGACTGTGATATCATAAGCAGGCCACTGTATCTTCAGCTACGGAATAAGCATCACAGCAGATTAACTAAATGGGACAACAATCTTGCTTTTATGCAAACGACCTTAGCAGTAAAAAAAAAAAAAAAAAAAGGACTAGTTTGAAATTCAGTTTCTGTGGGGAAGTTATATAACAGGACGTTCCAGGTCATTCCATAAAATAGGCAACCTCTGTCTAGTGTGCTTACCTGGTTAACAAAAACGAACCAAGTTGTACTGTTGGAGACAACACTCTAATGTTCACTAGTCGGTCAAACCTGGACAGCATAATGGGTTGTCAGAGAATATTGTGGCAGTCTCACTTTTGTGTGTGGTTCTGTCGGTCACCATTGGAGTTTTTACTGTTCCTCTTCCTGTGGTTCTGTGACATTAGTCAGACCCTTTCTTGAACTGTCTAACGGCAGTCCCTTGCAGCAGAAGAGGAATAGCAGACACCCCAAAAGCACTACAAAGCAGATGTGTACCACAGCTACTGGGCTCCATGACACCATAGTAGATATATATATATATATAAAAATATATAAAAAAAATTGTGCTAATGCAGCTTCCCTACCAAACGGCCCACTTGCACTACATATTTCTTGTGTATGAGAGCAATCAAGGTCCACTACACTACTCTTAGATTTCATACCCCAGCTGCCCCAGACTTGCCACCTCTGGTGGTAACTGACACAGGCCTGTTATTACGTATTGGGATTGCTATTTCATAGTAGGACCGCTACGGTACAAGAAATCCCAGGCATCCTATCTGAACCCAAGGGTCTTGATATTTCTACCTCTCCAGCTATTATGACTTGCATCTTCTTATGGAACTCTAGCTTATTTGCACAGTGCTTTGGTGTATGAAATGCACCCTACAGATAAACAGGGAGCTGTAATGTAACAGCGCTAATTGTACATTTGTCACTGTTTGCACCTGTATTTGCAATACATTCCACTTGCCAAGGGTCAGTAAATTTATTTTTAGTTGAAGTCTAAAACCTTCATGAGTCAAAATCTGGAGTCATTCCAATTTTTGGGAAGTCAAAATATTTCCAGGATCCCACTGGTGGAAGTCAATATTCTAGGAAGGACCATTTTATGGATGTTAATTCAATATATAATGTATGGTAGAACTTTGCTACATGTAGAAATTTACCTTTTTATAACAACATTTTACCATTGATGTGACGTTTTGATGTTGTTAACTCATCGATGGTATGTCACATCGATGGGTTAACAACTGGGAATGGTCTGTGCATGCACGTGCCTTTTTTTTTTTTCTCATGAACCGACGGAGGGGCACAGCAGTGAGAGAATGACCCTGAACAGCTGTGGCGGTGACTAATATTTAAAAAGTAAGGAGCCGTCTTCATTTTTCTTGGGACCATACACAATAAAATATAATGTATGGTTCTTCTATTGGTAACCGGTTTTTGTTAACTGTCTTGAGGCTGCCATAGTGACATAAACCTCTCGATATGGTCGCCCTAGCAACCTCGACGGTTAATAAACCGGTTACCAATAGAGGACCATACATTATCCTATATATTAGTGGTGAAATACAATTTGATTCAGAAAAATACATCATTTCTGACTTCCATACCTACAATTTTGGAAATCATCTAATTTTTTGTTTTACATGTGGAAGTCAATGACCCCCTTTATTTTGGAAGTTTTTGTCTTATATTTGGAAGTCAAATACTCCAAAAAATGGAGTTAACTAAACCCCTGCTACTTGCATTTTTGCATTATGCACTGTTGCTGTATTTCAGAACTCCTGTAGATGAATGTATTCTTTCCTATGCCTTTCCTTACCCCCCTCCCCCAGTCACAACTAGAAATGAGTCTTCTGAGCGCTGCTCGTTTACCTGGTAAAAATATGTTTAAATAACTAAATAATAATAACAACCAATCTCCATAGGCGTCAGGCTCCTCCACAACACCATGCCTGCTGTGTGCATTCTGTTGTGCTAATGACAGTAACAACTGTTCACTATAGCCACTGAGCTCGACCACAACACACCAGCTGTAAGACATGTGTAATGGACTACCCTGTGCATAGCATCCTTGTCTGTCATGACTGAGCAGCAGTCTGTTGTAATCTTTAGTTGATTTCTACAGCCTTCCTACACAGCACACAGTTTTGATTCAATCCCTCAGTGTTTTTTTCCCCAGTTGCTTGCAACTGCTCAACCCTCCCTCAGACCCCTTCTACCATCTGCTTGTCTGCCATGGATGATCTGTGTCTGTGACATATTTTAAACTTTTCCAGGCCTGTTAAGCCCGCTCACCTTTGCTGACATCTGGCCCTCCACCCATGCCACTGACCTGCTCTCCACATTCACAGATAAGTTTCCAGAATGCCACTGAACATTGCTGCCACCATCATTGGAATACATACGTATGCTGCACAAACATGTTTTCTGATTTATAGGGATACCAACACCCCCACTATACTATCCAGGGTACCCTGTGATTCCCTTGGTAATCAGAAATTAGTTTCAGGTTTACCTGATAGTCTGTACTATCTTCATATGCTGTCAAGCTGCCCTATTTGTTCACCGCCCTCAGAGAAAAGTGCCTTTGTGAAGTATCCCTGGGTCCTGCTGGTGCACACATTCAACATCTCTGGCTGCTTGAGCTCGTCGATATCCCTAAGTATGCAGAAGACTGAACTATGTTCCTTCTCAGACTCCTTTTCTCTTGAGTGAACAGGTTAAGGGCCTCGAGCCTCTAACTAACCTGCAGAGAGAAAAGCAGAGGAAAGCAAGAGATTCTTCCTGACATATGCAAAAGCTAAAAACAAGCAACATGATTATCTGTTATTATTAATTTAGATTTTAGCCCATTAGCATAGCCTAATTCAGGTTACAAACCTATTTTTCAAGAGGCCAATTACAGCAGCAGAGCAGGTACATGAAGACTGCAGTTCAGGCGAAATGCAGACACAAGATAAAAAACATATTTACAAGATAAACTACTTATAAAATGGGAAGGAAAAAATCCTACTCTACCACTTGTGGAAACACATCACATGGCTATGCATTATTCCCCAATGACTGCACACCCGCACCTTTTTCATGTGCTTTTTTTCCCCTATATATTTATTTATTACTAGAATTACAAATACCTTTGAACCAAGGGTTCTTTTACAAAGGTTCTGCATCAGCAATGGGTGCAAGCAAAACAGTGGTAAGATACAATACAGGGTCAGGAGGTTAACATAGAAGTAAGCAAAGGTAAGATACAATACAGGTCAGGAGGTTAACATAGAAGTAAGCAGAGGTAAGATACAATACAGGTCAGGAGGTTAACATAGAAGTAAGCAGAGGTAAGATACAACACAGGTCAGGAAGTTAACTTAGTAGCAAAAGACAGTACATGTGTATAGACTAGCACAGTGGCAAATATCAATGCACATTTAACAACAGGGGGTGTGTCTATATATAGCAAGCCACAAATACAAATAAAAACCATCCTAGAGGTGACATAAGTGGAGCAACGGGTTGGGGATAAGAGGGGGAAAGGTGGGTAAAAGAGGGGTAGGCAGTCAAGGATTTGACGTTGTCGAAAGTGCAAGAACAGAAAGATAAATGCTAGGTAGTCTGGGGTGGAGCAACAAGAGATATGGTGATAGGGAGGGGGAGACAGGAGGAGAGGAGCGGGAGAGGGGTGGAATGGTAGGTGAGAGGGGGTAGAATGGTAGGTGGGGCTGGGAGAGAGACGGGAGTAGCAGGGGATTGAGGGGTGGAGAAAAGTGGGGAGGGCAGCAAGGGAGAAGAGGAGGGAGAGGTGAAACAAAGCTGCCAGCCTAGGCAGAGCAGTCACAACTGCTGAGGTCAGTGAAGTGCTGGCGGAGTTAACATTTGAATGGGCCAAGCTTGTTTTCAGCTGCAATTTCAGGGGGAAGGTTGTTTAGCAGCAGGGGTCCCTGGTGTGGAAAGCATATTGAGCCTGGTTGGTATGACAGAATGGAACAATAAATGTTGGTTTGAGGGAACTGCACGTAAAATGTGCAGTGACTGCGGGCAACATTAAGGCGTGAGTTGCAGGGTGTATGAGGTTAAGACAAATTTTCTTAGCCAGTAGGCAGGTCTGGTAGGCAAGTCTACTATTTAGGTTGAGCCAGTTGGATTGCTTGTAGAGATCACAGGTATTTGTATGCTTCCCTGCGCATATACAGTATATTAAGTTTTTGCCCACTTCATAAGTGCAATAACAGAATTTAGGATGCACGGTCACTCTCTGATATACACACTTCTTGGGTGTTCTGTTGGGTGAAGGCACTCAGCTTTCCCTCACACCTCACAATGCAACCGAGTGTGTGTATAAGACTGCAACCGCACACACTGTCGTGTGTTATCCTTTACATACACAATTACAATGAAGATTTGCAAATGAAAAAGAACAGAATTAACTCTGAGTTTCCAAGGGTGGAGAAGAACAGTATAAATGAAGAGCAGCAAACATAGGAATAGAGGATGACCGCATACTGGAAGACACAGGGACTTTGAAAATGTTGGAACAGTGCTTTTTTTTTTTTTTAAGGAACGCAGGATGACAACATTTTTAGTGCACTCAGATAAGGTATTCCAGATTGTTGGTTTTGCCATGACAAATTCCTTAGATCCATAGGATTTGTGTACTCATTGTTAGTGCACGAGTATTTTGTGATTAAGAGCAAAGTAGGTAACACTGATCCAGTCTGATGCAGATAGCATTTAAATCAGCGGGGTGGGTTCCTTGCATACACTTGAAAATAAAGGAGGCCCATTTACGGGCTCATTTAAGTTCCCGTCTCAAGGCAGCAGGAGTCCAAGATTGCTACAGAGTACAATGGTGTGTCATTTTGCCACAGACCAGCACAAATTTGCACATATTGTTGAATGCAACCATAATTTCCAATACAGTAATGGTGTTTAGCTCTTGTGTAGACTTCACTCCCATATATAAGGGCAGGGGTTAAGTTCTGGTGTAACAGGTGTTTCATGTTGTTTAAATTTATGCAGCTTTTGTTTTGGTACTGCAGGCCAAGTTATTGTTGAGCATTTCTGACAGTCCTGGAGATCTGTTCAGAGAAGGATCACCTGGAGGCCAGCAAAATTCCAAGGTATTTGAAGTGCTGCCGTATCACCAACGGATAGCCACCCAGAGGGGAGAATAGATTTTCACTAAAAAGCATAACTTTTGCATTAGAGTTATTTAGCAGGATACCATTTTTTGACATCCAGTGCTGTATTTTTTTGAAAACTCATTGTGACTGGCCACACAGGACGTCAAACGTATAACCATCCACCTTATTGGTAGGGTCCCCAGGGAAATCAGGAGCAGTACTAGCTGTATGGTACTTCATCTTCAGGTGCCTCAAATTTAGGAATCAGCTGGAGGTTACTAGGAGATCTCAGCCTAACAGCAGAAGAAGAAGAAGAAGAAGAATCAGCATTTATATAGCGCTTTTCATACACAGTATCCCAAAGCACTTTACAAGCAATACTAGACTGGTAGTGAAGTGACTGAATGTGTGGTGGTCGCCGTATCGCACATCATCACCCACACACAGCCTGGATAATTGCATGAACCGGTTTATGGGAAAGGGAATGTTGGCCAGGACACCGGGAATGTTCCCTGCTCTTTACTAAGAGTACCCTGGGTTCTTTTACTTCCACATGGCCACCCACCAGGATGGGCAGAAGGGACCTCGGTTTAATGTCTCATCCGAAGGACGGCACACCCCAGCAGTACAGCACTCCCCAATACTGCACTCGGATGCCAGCGATTTTTAGGTGCAAGTCCATCCCGGTGTGGGATGAGAACCCACGCCTTTCTGGTCCGGAGGCGGATGTGCTACCAACTGAGCCACGCTGACAGCTGAATTGTTCCCCATGTCACTGTTGTCCCCAACAAAACCAAGATTGCAACAACGTACAAGCATGTGCTACAAGAAGTGAGAGACAAGAACAACTTCCACATTGACATAATTATGAAGGGGTTCTGGGTTACCTAGCGACATTGTCATTTAAGGTCAGAAGGGACTCTAGGTCTATCAGGTGCACTCTCCCCCCCCCTACACACACTTCATAAGCAGGTTGTGTATGCAGGCATAATACTCCACAAGTATGTTGTGCAAGCATCTACTAAATTATAGATTCCTCACTCACCCTACCACCCATGGTACCTTCAGTGATACTCTTGGTAAGCAGATATTTGTCCAGACTTACCCTGAAGGCCTGCACTGTCATCGTGTCCACCGTCTCTGGTGGTAGGCTGTTCCATAGGTTTACCACCCTCTGGGAGAGGTTTGTGAACTGTGACTGTTACATTGTTATATCTACTTATCAAATTGTCAGTATGTTTGAGATACAGTATATATACAGCCCCCAGTTCATTCCTCTCCAACAAACTCCGTTTCTGATAACATACAGTAGAGCGTTACCAGAAGTGGCAATATATCATAACACTGTTCCTACATTTCAGAGCTCAGAACATTTTGCCTGAACAGGCTTAGAAAGCAGTGTTGTCTTTTGCCAGTGGGATGATGCTGCATAGCTAATTGACAGACTGGGATCCTTTACTCTACACCTATTTTCTATTTGGAGAGATTCACCTTGAGAACCAGGCCAGTCCTCTTCGGGTTCCTGTTTCCACTACAGCAGAATCACTCCAGAAGGAAACTGAACCGCTCTTGGACAGTTCACATCTGCAGCTGAATATGGAGCAGCACCCCCTATAAATAAAACTACAAATCCCACGATTCATTTTGAGTTTGCCTTTGTAGAACCTACAATACCCAAAATGCCTTCTTTCCTGTTCTGCTCTTAATGAAAACGGGAACCTCAAATTACTATATCATCATCATCATCATCAAATCTTTATTTATTCAGGCGAACATCATTGAGCAAGGCTCATTTACAAGATGGACCTGATAAGGTCAAGGTTCAATAGTTGATACACAGCAGATACATCATACACTTATATAAGACAGTTATACATACAGGGGAAAATAACGTTAATAAACAGTGATGTACAGTAAATTCACATGATAAAAAACGGTTACAGGAAAGTTAAGCTAATATTTACAGTATGTACAGTATATACATATCCCAGTGGGGGCATGGCAGACACTCAACATAATGTAATACTAGGATGGTGAAGGTATTACTGGGTGCCATAAGATGGGGTGTCTGTCTGGAAGGAATATGCCATATATGGTTTGAAGGAGATTTGTGAGATGACAATGCTAGCTCTAGTGGTAGCAATTGCATTTCTCTTGAAGAAGACTGTACAATGCTGTTTAAAGGATGCAAATGGAATGATATTGGACAGTTTTAGGGATTTTGTAGGGTGTTCCATGCTATAGCTAGAGAATAGCTGATTGCTGCCCTCTAGCCTGGTGTTGAATTTGGGCAATTTGAGCAGGATGATGTTGTTACTTCTTAGGGCATAGAAGACTAGGAGAGGTCTGGGTGAAGCAGTCCAGGATATAGTTTGGAAGTTTTTTTGACAACGCTCTGTAAATCCATAGTGCTGCATTTCTGTTCCTTCTGAGGTGAAGGAAACCCACCCAACTGCAGCATAAAGAGAGCAATGATGAGTATTAGATGGCAGATCTGTAATGAACCTTATTGCTCTATGATATAAGGTATCCAACTTGTGATGGTAGGAGATGGGGCAGTGACTATAAAGGAAGTCTGCATAGTCAACAACTGATAGAAAATGGCTTGGACTAACCTCATCTTTGAGTCTCTGTTTAGGAAGGGTTTTAATCTATAGAGAAGGCCAAGCCTTGGCTTTTAACAGTTCTTCTAAATGATGAGTGAAGTCAAGTCTGTTGTCAATCTACACACCTAGGTATTTGAAGTTTTCTACATACTCCAGATTTTCTCCAAGTATAGTGCATAGCTGGGGGAGAAAGATTGGAGAGGATGTGCTGGTGGCGCTTTGAATTGTGAACATCATTGCTTTAGTTTTCTTTGCATTTAACAGAAGCTTTTTCTCGAGTAGCTGATATTGTAGCAAGGAGAATTCTGTTTGTAGGATTTCTACAAGCAGCTGTAGTGAAGGGTTGCTGACATACAGAACAGTGTCATCAGCAAAGGCGTGTACAGAGGAATTGGTAAGGGTTGAATCAATGTTAGTTATAAATGGCAAAAGGATAGGACCCAGAATAGAACCTTGGGGACTCCTCTTGACAGTGGTTTTAATGGGGATGGGTCACCTTCAGCTTTTACCTGCTGTGAGACCTACGGTAGATAACATTTGAACCACTTAAGGGAGGATGGATCTAGGCCAATGGAGTACAGGGATGAAAGTAGTAGCTCGTGGTCCACAGTATCGAATGCTTTGCTCAGGTCCAGGAATACTGCACAGACATTATTCTTTTATCTAATTCGGATTGCCAGTCATTTGTGACCTTGGCTAGTGCAGTGATCGGGTATGCTTGGCCCTGAATCCAGATTGAGCTGGGTTTAGGAGGTTAGCATTGTCAAGATACTCCTTAACTGATTACTCACTAATTTCTCCAGCATCTTGGATAGCACTGGTAGAATGGAAATGGGCCTGTAATTATTAAGATCCATAGGGTCCCCTGAATTAGAAGGGGAACCACTTGGGCTGTCTTCCACAGTGTGAATAGAGCCAGAGTTTAGGATAGGTTAAAGAGGTGTGTTAGGGAGACTGCAAGTACATGGCATGCAATCTTTAGAAAGTAGGGGTCCAGAGTCTGCCCTCGCGCTTTTTGGTATCCAGTTGCCATAATAGATCCTCTACTTGTTTCAACAGTATAGATTTGAAGCTGAAGGAAGAGTCAACCTCTGATCACCAGTGTAATGGGAGCTTAATTGTTCCCTCAGCAGGTTAGCTGGAGAGGTGTCAAAGGCAAGGCCAGCCGTTGGAAGTGGTTATTGAAGCGTCCAGAAATTCCATTTTGCCAGTGATAGGGCCATAACTGCTGTGTAATTGAGTTGGAAGGGGGGTGTTAGCGTCCTGCCCCACCATACCCTTGATGGTGCCCCAAAACCTAGCAGGATTATGGTAGGAAGAGTCGAGTTCAGCCAAGTAGAAGGCAGCCTTTGCATCCCTAACTTTCTTGGTGCATCTATTCCTGACTTTCCTAATTGTTCACAAAGCAGGAGAAAACATTGATGTCCTAGTACACATAGGGACTAATGATCTCGCCAGCCGGTCAGTTGTGGAGACCAAGGAACACCTGACTAGGCTGGGTGACAAACTATCATCTATTTCGTCCGGCATCTCCTTCTCTGAGATCCTGCCAGTCTGGGAGAGGGGAGCAGATGGACAGAAGGTCAGAGAAGGGGAGATAGGGAGCTAAACACGTGGCTCAAGGACTGGTACCAGGAAAAGGACACAGATTTGTAGGAACTGGCATCAGTTCTGGGAGCGAAATTCTTTAAATTTGATGGACTGCATCTGACTAAAGAGGAAGTCAGTGCATTGGGGTAGAAGTTTGGCGTCTTTGCAGAATATTTAAACTAGCAAATGGGTAGAGGGTGCAGCTCTTATCGTCGAATGGGAAGAACACCCCTCCCCTCAGCTAGTGGTCAAACAGGAATTCAGCATGTTTGCTGCTCATTTGCATCACCAGGTAAGAAAAAGGTTTGTCTCCACAATACCCACAGGGGTAATGCCAAACTTCACCCAACAACCAACACACCAAAATCTGGCCAATGGAAAATCATGTACACAAATGCTCACAGCCTGGGAATAAGATCCCAGACCTGCAGGCAATAATGTCAGAGGCTAAACTGGACATAGTAGCAATTAGTGAGACGTGGTTTACCAGTAACCACACTTGGGAGACTTCAGTACCTGGCTATGTATTGTTCAGAAGAGACCGAGGTGCAAAAAGGGGAGGAGTGGCCCTGTATGTCAATGAAAATATCAAAGCTACAGAAATTCAGAATACACATAAGGAGCCAGAAGAACTGTGGGTCACCTGGAAACAGGAAATGGGACAGCCATAAGAACTGGGGTTGTCTACAGGCCCCAGACCAGAGGGAGGACATAGACACATTACTGTTAGAAGATATACAAAACATGACAGCTAAAGGGGAGGTTCTGATAATGGGAGACTCAACATGCCGGATACAGATTGGTCATACCAGCAGGAACATCTGCCAGAACTAGACTCATAGTGGTTCCCTGCAGGGGAGGGCCTCAAACAACTGGTACAGCAACCCACAAGAGACAGGGCTATCCTAGATCTAGTACTGACCAACAAAGAAGGGATCACAGATCTCCAGGTAGAAGGTCACCTGGGGCCAGTGACCATCACATGGTATGGTTCAATTTGGCTACTACATCTAAATCATCCCATTCCAAGGCAAAATATGGGACTTCAGAGGAGCTGACTTTGATAAGATGGCCAACAGAGTTAAGCTAGCCTCTGGCAAAAGAAACACAGGTGAGGGGGTACAGGCAAAGTGGGCAAGCATTAAGGATGCAATACTTGAAGCAACATCCCATTGTGTTAGACAGAAAGGAAGAGCAAAAGAAGAAGGAAACCACTTTGGTTCTCAAATACAGTAGCAGAAAAGGTCAGAGCCAAAAGCTGGCCTTCAGGAAATATAAGGGAACACAGCAGGATGAAGATAGGAGGCATACCAAACTGCCCTAAGGGAAGCAGGTAAGGCAGTAAGGCAGAAGTCCCAAACTGAGGAAACACTAGCATGAACAGTAAGAGGTGACAAGACTTTCTATAGATACATTAGTGAAAGGAGAAAGTCCAGAGGGGTATTGCTAAGCTTAATGGAGAAAAGGGAGCATGTGAGGAGGAGGACCCTGTAAAGGCATCTATCCTAAATAGATACTTTGCTCAGTATTTACTGAAGAGAAGGTAGGGCAGGGCCCACAGCTCAGCACTCATGGACACAGGGGAGGGAGGTGAGCACTACTCCCTTCACAAAAGAAAGGGTCCTACAAGAGCTACAAACTCGAGGTGGATAAGGCAATGGGACCTGATGGCATACATCCCAGGGTACTTAAGGAGCTAAAGGAGGAACTAGCAGAGCCATTAGCAGAATTGTTTAGTGAGTCTCTGAGCACAGGAGAGGTCCCAGAAGACTGGAGAAGGGTTTCATGTGATCCCGCTCCACAAGAGTGGTAGCAGGGAGGAGGCGGGAATCACAGACCAGTCAGTCTTACCTCAGTAGTGGGCAAGATTATGAGGCACTTAAGGAAAGGATAGTGCAACACCTGGAATCCATAGGGGCACAGGATCCAAGACAGCATGGGTTTACAAAGGAAGGTCCTGTCAAACTAATCTCATAGATTTCTTTGACTGGGTAAACAGAGTGGTGGACCAAGGGGGAGCAGTTGATGTCGCCTTACCTTGACTTCAGCAAAGCTTTTGACACTGTTCCACATAGAAGATTGATAAATAAGCTGGGTAGGCTCGGGTGGTCAGACGTTGGTCAACTGGGTGGCAAACTGGTTGACGGGCAGAAAACAGAGAGTGGTGGTAAATGGTATACAGTCAGAAGAGATGCAAGTCACAAGTGGGTACCTCAGGGATCAGTCCTGGGGCCAGTCCTCTTCAACATCTTCATTAGTGACCTTGCAGATGGACTAGAGGGTAAGGCTTGTCTGTTTGCAGATGACACCAAGATCTGCAACAGAGTAGATGATCCAGATGGGGTGGGCAGAATGAGAAGAGATCTGGATAAACTAGCAGAATGGTCAGAAGAGTGGCAACTGGGATTTAATGCAAAGAAGTGCAAAATCATGCACATAGGGAAGAGAAACCCTGAAGCCACCTATAGGCTGGGAGGGAGTTAGCAGTCACACAAAGGAAAAAAGAGACTTGGGCATCATCATCACTGATGACCTAAAATCATCCAAGCAGACCTCTAAAGCAGTAGGTAAGGCTAGGGGGTGTTAGGGTGTATTAGTAGGGGTATCACAAGTCGTAAGAGGGAGGTAATAATCCCTCTGTACAAGACACTGGTTAGGCCCCATCTGGAGTACTGCGTGCAGTATTGGAGGCCACACCTTCACAAGGACATTAACCAAATTGAGGCAGTCCAGAGAAGGGCAACCAAAATGGTGCAGGGACTGCATCAGAAGACATATGAGGACAGATTAACGGAGCTCAATATGTATACCCTTGAGCAAAGGAGGGAGAGAGGTGATATGATCGAGGCATTCAAACACCTTAAGGGCATAAACAAGGTGAAAGAGTCTAACATGTTTAAATATAAGAAAAATAGCAGGACAAGAGGACACAGCATGAGATTAGAGGAGGCCGATTAAGGGGAATGAGGAAATTCTTTTTCACAGAAAGGGTGGTGGATGCATGGAATGGCTTACCACAAGAAGTGGTGGCTATGAATACAGTGCAGGGCTTCAAACAGGCATGGGATAGGCGTAAGGGAGCAATACAAATGACTATGAATAGATAGGCCACTGACAGAGAAAAGGCCGATGGCACATTTATAAGGTAGAAAAAGAAATGGGCAGACTGGATGGGCCTTGTGGTCCTTATCTGCCGTCAACTTCTATGTTTCTATGTTTCTAAAGATCATCCAGTCATTTGCATTCTTGGTTTTTCTTGCCATTTTCCAGAGTTTGTCTCTCTCCAGCAGTGCAGCTTTGAGGTCAGCTGAAAACCAACGACAGGATTTGTTTTTTATTCGGATACTAGAGATTGGGGCATGGGTGTTAAGGGCATTTATTATAATGCTATTTAGCACCTGCTGAGCTTTTTCAACAGAATGGTATATTATACTATAGTATATTAAACTATAGTAATTATTGGTTAGTGTAAATAACAGATTAAAACTAAATGCTTTCAAATTCCATAATAGACAAGTGTGTATTATGACCCTTGTATTATGGAGTTGGTCACAGGTGTCTCCTGCCTTATGCTAGATTAACCATAGGGACATTGTGGAACTTTTACTTTCACAAGAAACTAAGAATAATTTTGCAACTTTGGTTTTAAAACCAATAATTATAAAAAATAAATTGAGGGCAGTAGAACTGCTTCCTTTTTGAAAAACCTACCCTCAGTATCCAGCCTGGTGGCGTTGAGGGCTCAGGCACTGCTGAGCACATTACCTCGTGACACACCAATGACCCGAGTTCAAGAACAAACTTGGGTCGCTGGGGGTCGACAGGGGAGGGTTGGCTGAAAGTGGATGTAGTGGTCGCTAGGCAGCTGTCCTCTTCCAACTTGGGTAGGCTTGCCGATTTGGCTCTGGGCTGCCACCAGCTGGAGGTCCGGGTCTGGTAGCAGCACTGAATACCCGAGTGGCAAACACAAGTGTTAAGGGGTTGGGAGAGAGCCGCAGGTTCCCCACACATGTGCACCTCCCTGCTCATCCCATGTCACCTTGGTGCACACAGGGGACAGAAAAGGGAACCAACGGCTGGCAGGCGCATCGCACACCTCCCCAGACCCGCACCACCACCTGGACACCTCAGTATATTCTGGATTTGTTCATGGGGATCCCTTCCCTCTGGCCCTGCCAAGGATAGGCAATCTGTGGGGGACCCTGCGAAGAGGTAATCCAGTGGCACAGAGTAGCCAGTGAACCCGAAGGGTAAAAAGCTATATGGAAAAACCCCACCCGTGTGTTGCTTTACAAACCCTTTGAGCTTCACTCTTATGGTTAAGCAAAACACACCATAGGTGTATTAAAAAAAACTTGCAATGTGCCACTGCCCATGTATTCTCTAATGTAATGTGTATGTAATAGGAACCGATACAAGTACAGAGAAAAAATATCAAAGAATAAAATTGATATTTTGGATCCGCGTTGCAAGATATCATATCATCTTGCATTATGAGGTACAGTATGAGACATACAGTGCCCCACGATTTCACAACTGATCTCTAACAATGCTGAATACATCACAGTGGAATACTAAACTAATCAGAAAGCAGCCTTCACATGCAGATGACATCACAATAGTCATGTGCAGCACTGAAGCCAGTAGTTAGAATGAAAGTAGAATCCTCATACAGACAGAAGGTTTAAAAGCTATAACAAGTGAGCTGATGTTATATAAATTGAATACACAATAGGCTGACTCAAATTATATGTTTTGTCATGACTTGCCAGTCAGCAGGACTTCTATAACTCACCTGTGGGTCCACCACTCATGAGTTATGGTCCTGCCCCCCCCCCCCAACTTGTGACAATAAACTGCACATCTTAAGTCAGCCTGTTGCATGTTCCATATCATGTGCACAGCAAAGTTGCACTCCAAATGGTCAGAAATGCTCCCTCAGTCTACAGTGTACATAGCACAGCTTGACACCACTTTAGTGCTGTTACACAAGAAATATGTGCGTTGCAACAGGGAAAAATATTTAAAGAGGACAGGAAATGTGTGCCAATTGGCATCAGTTAGCAATGTTTCTATTTACAGAAACCAAATGAACCATATTTAACTGCATTTGAATAAACACCAATACGAAAAACTGTTTTCAGTTGTTTTCTCTTTGTACACAACATTCTGCAAAGTTCTGTCCATGGAACCAGTAATTGCTCATCTGTCCCAACCTCATGAACCGGTTCCAACTGGACTTTAATAACATCCAGCTCTGGTTCTGAGAAAATCAGTTATCTCTCAATGCTAAGAAAAGAGTTTCTATGACTTTTGGCACCAGGCAGAGGCTTGCTAGTCTCCCCCCTTTCATACCTTTGATGGTGCAACCACTGAAGATATCTCCTCCTTCAAGTACCTCAGGGCCTGGCTGGATTGTCACCTTGATTTTTCTGTTCATGTGGATGCTACCCACAAGAAGCTCCATCCTAAGCTTGGGGTGCTATAAATAAATAAGAGAAGCACGCAGAGAAATCCTCACTAAGATGATTCTTCCCATTTTTCGACTATAGTGCTGCTCCAAAGTCCACTTTCGCTGGACTGGACCCACTCTTTCACGCCTTCCGTCACTTTACCCTTGACAAACCCCTGCATACACGCCTTTGTACTCTGTATTTGTCTTTCTCCCTACCCTCTCTCTTGATGCCAGGTGCTTTACCCACTGTGATTCCTTTATCCCTAAATACTGGCTTGGCTCTCTCCCCTTGTATCTTGCCTCCCCCCCTCTTCCTCTTATTCCCTTCCCAATGCTTCCTCTTGCTCTCCCTCAAATGAAATCTACTGCTGGCCAAGCTGCCTTCTCGTTCCGCTTCCCTGAACTATGGGGCTCTCTCCCCCCTTCCATTCGCTCTGCTCCTTCCTTTCCCACACTGAAATCTCTCCTCAGTGAATTCTCTATTCACTCCTGTAATTGCTTCTGCTATTGGGGTGGACTCCTATTCACCTGCAACACTGACACTAGCACTGCCACACTCCCCTAGTATCAGTAATTTCTCTGTTCTTTATTTTGTTGTGCTGCTTACAACTTCTGTCCACTCCACAAATTACTGTGGTGTTTGTGGTGCAATTTGACTAATTGTTTTCTCTTCTTTATAAATAGGGATGTACATATTGTATACTGAAATTTCTTTACTACATTTTAAATTATTTTATTGTATTTACATTCTTACGATGTAATATTGGTATGAATCTACTGTAGGAATGTCATTGCAAACTAGCTTTAGCTCAGTGACCTAACCCAAAATAGACTTGAATTTACGGTTTGGCAACTTACAGTATTCTGTAAGCCTTCCTGAACTTGTATATCTGATATACTTACTTCTCTGTATTATTGTATACATTGTATTTTGCATGCCCCCCCCTCCCCCGATGCAGCTGGAAATTAGCAGATTCCAAGTCAGTATGCCTTTCCTGGTAAAAAGAAAGAAAGAAAGAAATTTGAAGTTTTTACTATGTCACAGTCTGTGTACAGAATGCCAGGCATGAGCTCTTTGACCTATAAGAACCATACTTAGAGTACTGTATACAAACTGTGACATAACTCCAAAGCACTAGTTCCATGAAAAAAACTGTAACAGAATGCTGTCCATATAAACAAAACAATGCAAGTTTTTCACATTGCTTTTAATTCAAGTTCAGTTATACATGGATCATTTAGGGATATACAGTAACTATCATTTCTGAAAATAGGAACTTTATAAAACACCTATCAGTTTTAAATAATTTCCCTGTTCTCTTCAACTGCACTAAGTTGTATGCACTCAAGCTTTTGCTTCTGTACAGAAAGGGGTGTGGACATCCGTAACAGCGTGCCAGAAGAGGTGGTGGGGAACAAGAGAGCAGGGAGCTTCAGACATGCGTGGGATAGGAACATGGGAATACAGTAACAAGTAGAGGGAGGGACACCAGTGACCAAATAAGGTCCAGGGTGTAGAAACAGGGAAAACAGAGCAGACTAGATGGGCCTACTGGACCTTTTCTGCCAACAAATTTATATTTCTCGTTCCATGGCTTGCATGATAGCACCTCCCAGACCCATCAGAGACCTTCTCATGGACTTACCAGTTCGCCATCATTGTACAGGACGGCAGTAGTGGTGGGCTGCCTGCATGTCAGTCAGGTGTGGGACTGATGGGGGAGGCCAGCACATCAGAGCTTTTCCTCCCTGCTCCTAGTTTTCTTTCAGCCAGAGGGTGCTGGTGTGATATGGCAGACACACATACGTGCTTGGCATCTGTAAACTCCTACTGAACTGCCACTTGGGTTCAAAACAGTGTTGGCACAAATAAGGCCATTACAGTTCCACATGTGCCCCCTTTATGCTACTTTATGGCATGGTATCTGGTTATTGTTACTTCTGCTCTTAAGCGCTGTTGGTTTGTATACTGATTGTCTGCCTAATCTTGTTGTATCATTGTTGCATTGTTTACTGCTGTATGATGTAATTCTCATGGGTTCTGCCTGAAAACAGGCATTAATTTGTCTAGTGCACTTACCTGATTAACAAAAACTAAATAAATAAAATTGTTCTATCATCCTGCTATGTTATAACTTATCCTGAGACCCACTGTCTTCTACTAGGTGGCTTTCACTAGCGGAATGTAGCGTTCACCTTCCCCGAAGGAAGAGAGAAGTCCTTGGGATGTTCACTCCTTCCTCCTCCAGCCAGCCTACGAACGAACATAGGTAGTTCTCAAACACAGGTCGTTGCTGGCGTAGCGAGTGATAGTGCTACTGCTGTGCTTCCTGGTCATCCCTAAAGTTAATCTTAAACATACGGGTGGCTCCAAAGGGGGGGGGGGGACACCCCTCAAATATATCAGGCCACTCCTCTTTACCAATGACTTATTAACGATCCAAGTCCTGCTCATTAGGCCCACAGCTTCCTCTGCACTTTTCTATGATCAAGGGTGCCCCACAGCATCAGGGCTTCCAGATTAAGGACATTAGTCCTATAGCTCCAGAGTGATTTCGTTCCCTATAAATTACAATTTTCAATGCAGACCAGTTTTCCTGCAGTATTACTGGCCTATTCAGCAGGTCTCGCATTAGAAGGCCACAATAATGAATCTCTGAACAGTGGGTAAGGGGAGCCCTGTTGAGCAGCAAACATTTTTTAGTGCTAAAAGCAGCGGTTAAATTGGAAATGTTTAGCAAGTGGATCAGCACTCTACATGACTTGTAGGAGATAGAACTATCACCCCTAGGAGGTGGCATGGAACTCTCCACAGCATACCTCTCAACTGTCCCTGATTTTCAGCGATGTCCCTGATTTTGCCTCAGAAATTTCTTCTGTCCCTCCTAAATTTGGCATTTCTGTCACTGAAGAGTAGGGATTTGAATCACAAAATAATTCTAGCCATTGGTGTTACAGTATAGTTCTCATTAATAAAATACTATTCGCACTAAGAAGCATGTTGTACACAGCTTCTGGAACTAATATTATTATTTTTTCAGATATGTCCCTGATTTTGGTAATTTGTCCCTGATCATTTTAAGCCTTGTCCCAGATTTATGATGAGGGAGGTTAACAGGTATGCTCCACAGTACTCAATGGAGAAAGGCGTCAGAGGAAGTGGGACTGAATTAATATGCCGTACATCGTATAAGGAATAAAGTACACCCAGATTAATTATTAATCAAAACAAAAACACTTCTGATTTCTCCTTGCCCTCCCAACGCACACAAGACGCAACTCCGTCTCCAGCCATTCGCCATACTTCACACAACGCCGCAGCTCTGCGAAAATGAGGACAGACCGAAGCCTTTCAACGGCCAAGGCGGTCACGTGACTCCACTGCAGCATTCCGCGCCTGACAGTAGAGTCCACGAGCCCCATATTACTAACGAAGCGCCGCGCCCCCTACTCGTGGGAGCGCAGCCTGCGCGCGTAGCGCGTAACGGCGACGTGACGCGGGGGAAGGGCGGCCATCAGCTGATGTGTGAGAGCTCAAAAGGACAGGAGACCGGACAGGTGAGATAATGAATAATATGGTTATTATTTAAATGTTTAGAGCCTTTTTAACTTTGATATATCTGCTGGGCCACGACATCTCTCAAAGTGCTCGTTATTGTGCCTCGTTTTTTTGTTTTGAGGGAGTAGTTTTATTTTACAAGCCGGGCGATAAAGGCACGAACGTTGCTGTCATTCCTTGGTAAATAAGCCCCAGTAATTGTGTGTTCTCCATCTTATTGTTCAAAATCCATCATAAAATGGACATGGCAGTGGCAACTAGTGTATACCCGCTGGTGCTGCTTGTCTCATTCGGTGAGGAGAGTGAGCATTGCCATAAAGAATGGTCATTGGTTAAATTATGCATTTCGGTTTCTTGTTATGTCAGTAATTGTTTCTGTGTGACATGTGGGAAGAAAAAAATGATAATTTCGTAATTATGCTGGTGAATATTTTGTTGTTGTTTAATTTTGCATGTAGGTACGTTAATGTTGTTCGATTCTTCCATTCAAATGGATGTGATTGTTATATTGGACTGGCTATGGCGTTGCATTGCTAGTATCAATCGTGTAGGCGGCCCTCCCATATTCATCACTGAAACTAAATTGATTTAGTTATGTAAATATTTCTCAAAGAAAATTCAGAATGATGATCGTCTTAAAAATATGTACGTTGAATTCACAAAAGAGGAGGAGGGGGTTACCTAGTTCAATTGACAGAAGCACTCTGGATGGGGGTCGGTCGATCCCACTCCTTTCACAGAAGAAAGGGTTCTGAGAGAACTCCTAAAATTGAAGGTGGACAAAGCAATGGGGCCACATGGAATTCACTGCAGAATTCTAAAAGAATTAAGGGGAAAACTAGTGACAGCACTGGAGGGTTTAAAACATGGGTCAAATTGGACCCACTAGTGTAAAAAATGTGGGTCTAAAGAAGAACATACTGGGTCAAAACATAATCAGTGGCAGATTATGAACAGTTCCCATTCCCTTCCTCTAGATATTGTTATAGAGTAGGTGCATCAATTTGGACCCACTGGCAAAGGAAAGAGGGGTCAGTTTTGGAAATGATGCAATTTTTGCCCTTTTGGTGCATGTTAGCGCTGTCCCTGCACCACTGACTACCCTGTGTAACGAATCATGGGAGGATGGTTTTGTTCCTGCCCAGGGACTGGAGGAAGGCAGATGTGATTCCACTTCACAAACATGGGAGCAAGACAGAAGCAGGAAACTACAGACCTGTCAGTTTGACCTCTGTGGTAGGGAAAGTGATGGAACTGCTTTTGAAGGAAAGAATTGTTCAGTATCTAGAGGCCAGTGGGGCACAGAATTCAAGGCAGCATAGGTTCACAGCAGGAAGTTCATGTCAGACGAATCTAATCAAATTCTTTGACTGGGTGACCAAAGTAGTAGACCAGGGAGGGGCTGTGGACATGGCCTACCTATACTTTAGCAAGGCATCTGACACAGTCCCACACAAAAGATTAATAAACAAATTAACCAGCCTGTGAGTGGGTCCCAGGGTGGTAGCCTGGGTAAAACATTGGCTGGACAACAGGACACAGAAGGTAATTAGAACCGGAGTTCATTCTGAAGAAAGGGGGGTTACTAATGGGGTACCGCAGTGTTCAGTACTGGGTGCAGTCCTTTTTAATGTCTCTCTAGGTGACCTTACAGAGGGACTGGAAGGAAAAGTATGCCTCTTTGCAGATGACACAAAGATCTGCAACAGGGTTGATACACAGGGAGGCATGGAAAGGATGAGAAGGGACTTGGCAAGGTTGGAGGAATGGTCAGAAGTATGGCAGCTTGGATTCATTGCAAAGAGGTGCAAAATAATGCAGCTGGGAAACAAAACACAGGGAAGAGTACACAATGGGGGAGGTAGTAACAACAAAAAAAATGGAAAGGGACCTGGGGTAATCGTATCAGATGACCTTAGGTTGGTAAGCAGTGTGAGAAGGCAGTAGGGGGCTGGGGGTACTGGGATGTATAGGAAGAGGCGTCACCAGCAGAAAACAGGAAGTTGTTATCCCTCTGTACAGACAGTTGGTGAGACCCCATGTGGAATACTGCGTCCTGTTCTGGAGACCCCATCTCCGCAAGGACATAGAGTGGAGGCTGGCCAGAGGAGGGCAACCAAAATGGTGCAGGGTCTTCAGGAGAAGCCATATGAGGAGAGACTAAAGGAGCTTAATATGTATACCCTTGAGGAAAGGAGGGGGGACATGATAGAAACTTTTAAGTACCTCAGTGGAATCAACAAAGTCTAAGAGGGTAGCATCTTTGAGAAACAGAGATGTGCAAAAACAAGGGGACACAATTTGAAGATGCGGGGGGCGCTGCTCAGGGGCAATGTGAGGAAGTATTTTTTCACAAAGAGGATGGTGGACGCATGGAACAGCCTTCCTGAGGAGGTTGTGGGGTCTACAACTCTGCGAGAATTCAAGAATGCATGAGACAGACATAAGGCAATTCTTTGGGTGGGGTAGGAAGAAATAGGCTGTTGGTTAACTAGGATTTGCAGCTTATCCTGTAGGTAGGTAGGGAAATGGGCAGACTAGGTGGGTCAAGCGATCCTTATCTGCCATCAAAGTAAATTTTTTTTTTTTTTCCCGTTTTCAGTTCATTTTCAACTTTTCAGTAATAAAAGGTTACAGAATTTGGTGATGTTGCTGCTTTTTGCAGGCAGGCCCCTAACAAAGAAGCCAGTGAGGAAAACAAAAAAATGTAGTATACTGTAGCTACCTTTCTTTGAAACAGTCTGAAACCACATTTTGCAAACTTTCAAGTTTTCTACATAGGTTTATAGGAATTAGGACTTGTATTTTGGAAAAAAATATCTTATTTTGGAAGCCTAGAGTGCTGAGGACCAAAAAAGAATAAAGGCCTGTCCATTCTGTCTTGTTCCTACCTATTGACTCCAAAACATCAGTCAGTTACACCGGGCTCAGTTTTCCTGAACCACCCAAGACCACCTTGAATCTGTACCATTCCACCCTGAACCCTGCTAACATTTACCACATCTCTGGGGAAGTCATTTCAGCCCTTCATTATCTTTCCAGAACTTATTCCCTGTCAACTTATAGTTGCGTCCTATGGTGACAGTGATCCCTTTCATTGTAAACGGCTCTGTCTTGTCCACCTGACTAACCCCTTATAGAACCTTGTTCATTTCTATCATGCCTCCCCCCCTTCCCAGGAGTCTCCAGGAAGTACATAGTCAGGATTTTTAACTTTTCCTGTCCCCTTTCCTCCCCCTCTTCTCTGGACCATGTATACTTTTGACATTGTATTTCCCTTTTCTTACCCCAGGAGTCCTTTAGCATCAGTAACTTTTAGCACTTGGCTGGCTAGGTGCAATTGCCCCGGAGGTGTGTCTTTAAGAGATTTTTTTAATGAGCGTAGGGCCAGCCAATCAAAAGACAGGAGGGGGTGTGAACTGAGTGAGAGCTGTTGACTGCTTCAGAATTTTTCTCCGCTGGACTGAGCATATTGCCTCTGAGGTGTCTCCCAACTTTCCTTGTTGACAGCCTCCTAGTGCTTATCTGGGTAAAGGTTTTTCCTCATAAATAATTTCTTTTAGTGTGCTGAGTGACAACTTTTACATTTTTATTAGCGCTTTGCAATTTTTTTTATTTTTAGCGTGACGGCACTATTTAGACTTTTTTACCGCAACTATTTATTTTAAAGCCTGATTTTATCGCAGATGTTTATTTTCGACGGTTTCCTTAATTTTTGACTAATTTCTTGTGAGAACTCGGCTTAATTGGGGATAGTGCCTTGTTTTTACCTCAGACCTCATGAGGTTTACCAATGAGGTACCTGCAGTAGATTTCAAACTTAAATAGTGCCTGGGGGTTTCTCTCTAGATTGGCAATTTCGAGGAAACCTTTTTTGTTATATTACTGGACCTTGGTATCATCTGTGTCAGGACTGTCTGTAAGGGCCCAGCAGCCATCTGTGCCAGTTAAGTATGACTGGTTTTCTATTAAGATTGGCACTGGTATAGAATCCAGTTTTACAACCAAAAAAAAAAGGCACTAGTAATAGACAGAGTTTATTAACTGAGGTAGGACTGGCCAGTGGCATCGTGGGTCCAGAACTGGTTTGCTTTGCTTAAATTCGAGAAGAAAATGTATGCCACAGCTTCCCTGCTTTTCAGGCTTTCTTCTTACATGGCATTTACAGCCAAATGTCAGAAAGCCCTTTGGAAATCTGTCCAGGCTATCGCCCCCATCGGATCCGATTCTATGATGCAGGAGCTGGTGGATATGTCAAAAACTGCCCTGGAAGCTACTATGTACCAATTCCACATGGCAGATGACAATAATGATGCAGCCTCTAGGGTGATGGCCCATGCCATATCTCTGAGATGCTTTGCCTGGCTTAGAACAACCAGTCTGACCACAGACACTCGGAACAAGGCCATTGGATTTTCCCTGTGATCGAGATGTGTTGTTTGATTACAGAACCACTGAGTACATGAAAATGGTCTGAGTACAAGGCTTCCTGGCAGAGCCATTCATCCAAGCTTAAACCCGCCACACCTCAGAGATCCCGTCCCAGGAGCGGTAGGGGCAGAAGTTTTGTTCCCAGGTCTTACAGTCCCTATCCTCAATCTGATTTTTAGCTAGTACAGGGGGTCTTTCAGAGGCAGGGGCTGAAAGGGCCAAAAATGATCCACCTCTACCCAGCCATCTGCCTCTCAGTCTTAAGTCCTGATGTGAGTGTCCAGGTCACCTCCCCGTTTCCGGTTGGAGGCAGATTCTCTCACTATTCTTCAGCACTGGTCCCTCATCACATCGGACAAGTAGGTGCTGGAGATAGTGGAGAAGCGTCTGTCATTACAGTTAAAGCAGCTGCCAGACCTCAAGCGTACCCAGGTGTCAAGACTTCTGTTACCATCACAGATACTGCTGTTGGAAATGGAGGTACAAAACCTTCTGGCTTTACGAGCAGTGGAGAGAGTCCCCACCCATGAAAAGGGCAAGAGCCTCTACTCCAGGTATTTTTTGACACAAAAGAAAACTGGGGAGTGGTGACCTATCTTAGATCTCAGATATTTAAACAAACTTCTGAAAAAAACCAAATTCAAAATGGTCACACTGTCACTGGTCATACAGTTCTTAAAGCAGGGCGACTGGCTAGCCTCCCTCGACTTAAAGGACACCTACTTCCACATTCCCATAAGGAGATCTCACAGCAAGTTTCTCAGGTTCAGACTTCCTTTGGGTCACTATCAGTTCACTGCAGTGCCCTTCAATCTGTCTTCGGCCCCAAGAGTCTTTACCAGGTGTCTCGCAGTGATAGCAGCACATCTCAGGAGACTGGATGTCTCTGTCTACCCTTGTCTGGATGACTGGCTCATAGTAGCAAAGTCTCCTCGCCAAGTCAAGAAATCTCTTTCCCTCACAGAATGCACTCTGGAGTCTCTAGGTTTCCTGGTAAATCTCAAGAAGTCTCACCTGGAACCCACCCAGCTGCTCACCTTCGTAGGGGCCCAGCTGGACACTCGGAAAGGATATGCTTTCTTCCCACAGGAAAGAATTCAGAGTTTCCTTTCAGTGGCAGATTCTTTTGCCCAGGGACAGCCAAGACCAGCCAGACATTTCCTCAAACTTCTGGGACATGTGTTCTCTATGACTGCAGTAGTACCAGGGGTCAGGTACAGGATGAGACTCCTGCAAGCCTACCTCAGAGCTCGCTGGTCTCAGAGAAGCAACAAATTTTCAAAGTTAATACTGGTGTCAGAGCAGTTCCTCCAGAATTTGCTGTGGTGGAAGGACCCTGCAAATTTGCAGACAGGGGTTCCATTTCAAGCTCCTCTTCCCACAAAGGTGATCATCACAGATGCCTCCCTGTTGGGCTGGGGAGCTCATCTAGACTGTGCCTCAGTATGCTGCAACTGGACTCCCAAATAGTCACAGTTGCACCTAAATCTTTTGGAACTCGGAGCAGTCTTACTAGCTGTCAAAGCTTTCGCTCCCAGCATAGAAGGGCAGGTGGTTCAAATTCGAACGGACAGCATCACTGCAATGTTCTACATAAACAAGCAGGGTGGTACTAGATTAGGAATACTCTGGAAGCTCTGAAGCTCTGGGCTCTAGCATGTTCCCTGGGGGTCAGCCTCTCAGCTATTCACCTCCCAGGCAAACTCAGTACTCTGGCGGATGCTCTAAGCCGCATCACTCAAGGTCAGAGCGAATGGACACTGAACAAGCAAGTACTAGCCACAGTGTTCAGGCAGTGGGGTACACCAGATGTGGATCTGTTTGCCTCGCCTCTCAATTTTCAGCTTCCTCAGTACTGTTGCAGTCCCCCAGTTCCGGGAACACTTCCTCTGGATGCCCTGATCCTGAACTGGTCAGGGAGGTTCCTGTATGCATTTTCTCCCTTTCCCCTGATATTCAGGGTTTTGCTGAAACTCAGGCAGCAGCCTGCATCCATGATCCTAGTGGCTCCAGACTGAACAAATACCCGCCCAGGCAAGCCTGGTACCCTCTCCTTCTCTCAAAGTCCTGCAGCAGGCCCATTCACCAGCCTCGGACTCACTCCCTGCAGACCCTTCCTCAGATGGGAGTGCAGCACCCAGACATACACTCTCTTCACCTCTAGGCCTGGTTCTTGATGAGTTGGAGTGTCTGTCCTCACAATACTCTGAACAGGTCCTTAAGATACTGAGGATGGCTAAAAAACAAACAGTAAGAAGACTTATGCAGCCAAATGGAAAAGGTTTTCTCTCTGGTGCAAGAGCAAAAAAGGTTGAACCTCCATCAGCTTCAGACCCTCAGCTGCTAGACTATCTGGTACACCTACAGGTGTCAGGTTTGAAACCATCTTCACTCAAGCTACACCTGGTGGCAATTTTAGCCTACCTTTCGGTGGGAAAGAAGAAAGCGTTTTTTCCCCACAACATTTTTAAACAGTTTTTCAATGGCCTCTTGCACCTCCAGCCTCCAACCAGGGACCCTGTTCCTCCTTGGAGCCTGAACCTTTGCATAGATGGGCTCATGAATCCACCTTTTGAACCTATGTCCATGGCCCACATCAAGTTTGTAACTTGGAAGACTGTCTTCCTGGTAGCCATTACATTTGCCAGGAGGATTTCAGAGCTACACACCCTGTGCACTAAGCCGAATTAGATCATCCCTCACAACGATAAAGTTGAGCTCAGGACAAACAGGAAATTTCTGCTAAAGGTGGTTTCAAGTTTCACTTGAACCAGTCCAGTACTCTGCTTGTCTTCTTTACTGAGCCATCCACTCTGGGGCAGCAAAAGCTCCACAGCTTGGATGTCAAAAGAGCCATCTTTCACTACTTAGAGCATACTAAGCAGTCCAGAGGCTCTTCCATGCAGTTGTTCCTCACCTACGGGGATGTAGGAAGAGGAAGACCAGCTACCAAGAGAACTATTTCTCGTTGGTTGGTCTCTTGTATTAGATTCTGTTATGAGAAGGCTGGTCAACAACCTCTAGTGGGGCTCAGGGCCCATTCCACCAGGGGCACTGCAGCCTCGCTAGCAGCAGTAAGGGACATTCCCTTACCGAATGTCTGCAAAGCAGCTACCTGGAAATCTGTGCACACCTTTGTGAAACACTACAGTTTGGATGTGCACACCAGATCTGATGCCAAATATGGCAGGGCGGGTCTGCAGAGCCTCTTTCCTAAGTAGGTTCTCTGCCCATCTCCCACTTGGTACTGCTGGGTAGTCTGCAAAAAAGTTACTGATGCTAAAGGACTCCTGGGGTAAGAAGAAAAAAAAATACTCACCGCAGTAATCTTCTTTCTTCCAAGGGGTCCTTTAGCATTAGTAAGCTCCCACCCTTCCTCCCCTGTTCACCTGTCAGAGAAGGGCTCTTATGTCACCTTTTACCAAATTTGGAGTTTCTTATTGATGAGTTTTTAGCTCTTGTTGCTGTTGTTTCTGTTTCCACTTTTGTGGACATTTGCATGTTTTTTTGAATCCTGTTGCTTTTTTTTCGGGACATTTGCCCTTGTTTTTCCTTAAACATTTTGAAGCATTCCACAGCTTTCACTCAGCTCACACCCCCTCCTGTCTTTTGATTGGCTTGGCCCTACGCTCATTTAAATGTATCTTAAAGGCACACCTCCAGGGCAGTTGCACCTAGCCAGCTAAGTGCAAAAATGTTACTGATGCTAAAGGACCCCTTGAAAGAAAGAAGATTACTGTGGTGAGTAATTTTTTTCTTCTATGCCGGCTCAGTGGTGTGGTGGGTTGAGACGATGGATGCGACACCATCAGCCATGCCAGTGACCCACATTTGGAAGCAGACTCGAGTCAGGCAGGGGGAAGAGGAGCGAGTGTCTGACGACTGCTGTCCTGTCCCAGGGAAGGGGGAGATTGGCATGCCACTCCAGTACTGCCACTGCGTCATTGCATGCTGTCTGTTCAGGGTGAGAAAACAAGAAAACTTGGAGGTAGGGCACCATAAGCCCTGTTCGTCTGCTCTGGCCCGTGCCATCGCCCTGGGCCTTATAAGTATCTGGATGCGGACAGGGGGTTGGGGGAACAACCCACCCCCCTCTTGCTCCAGTTTGAGTTGGTGAGTTGCAGGGGAGACGGTGGTGAGTTGGAATGGTGAACAGAGGCTGACAGCTCTCCAGTCTGCTCCCTGGGTGAGAAAAACTATACAGAAAAATAAGATGGAATTTATAAGACAGTTATATCTGTCCAAGTGGGGCAGGTTTGGCCTGTTAGTACAGTGGCCAAGTAGCTATTTGCCATGCTGAATTCACAGGTTTGCATCTGCACCTGGCTCACTGCTGTTGTCCAGTGGAGGTGGATTTTGTTAGTTTTGTGTTATGGGTACTAAGGCCATATTATCCTGTCATATCTGGGGACCTGTTGTCCTCTGTTTCTACCTTCCTCATCCCTCTGGGTAGCTGCTATACGCTTGTTTCTATCCTTGATGTGTTTGAAACCATTTATGGTTTTGTCACCCACTACTTCTGCCATAGGAATATCACAGTATCATTGTTTTACAGTATATTGTGGTATTGGAAGTCATGGTATTGAAATTGTGGGTAATTTCCAATACCGTGATAACGTGGTTCATGGTATACCATAGTATTCAGACCTTACAACTAATTTTTTTGTATTTTCAGTGACAGTTTTTCCTTTCACGCCAACTCTTTCCCATGCAAGAGTTTGAGGAGGCTACTTTTTTGTACAAAAATGATTTTTTCTGTAATAACCGCAGTATAATGGTAACTGCGGTATTACATGTGACGGTTATCATACCATCAGAATTTCATACTGTGACATCCCTACTCTGCTGGCAGATGATTCCATGACTCAACTACTCTTTCTGTAACATAATACTTCTTACATTCTTTAAAATTTTCCCCCCGTTAACCTCCACTCATGTCCCCGTGTCCTAGCCTCTCTGTTCCTGTAAATAGCTTTTCACAGTTCACCTTGTTTATGCCTTTCAGGAACTTGAAGGTCACTATCATGTCCCCCTCTCTCCACTGGTTTTGAGAATATGTATTAAGTGCCTTTAGCCAATCTTGTAGAATCTGCACTCTTGGTCCTGAGACATCTTGGTCACCCCGCGTTGTACCATCTGTAGCCTGACCCTGTCCTTTTTCGGGTGGGGACTCCAGAACTGGGCACAGTACTCCAGGTGTGGCCTCACTGGTGACTTATACAGAGATAACAGTATGTCCTGTTTCCTACTGTTAAACCTTCTCCCAATGCACCCTAGCATTCTGTTAGACGTGCTGAAAACTTTGTTATATTGGCTGGTTTGTTTAAGGGAGTCGGTAAGGATGATTGCTAGGTATATTTCCTCTGATGTTGTGTCCAGCTGAACCCTTTCCATCGAGTACGCTTTTCTGGAGTTTTTATTCTCTAAATGCACCAGTAAGCACTTCTTGGCATTGAATTTCAGTTGCCAGTCTTTGCACCAGTTCTCCAGCCTTTGCATGTCTCTCTGCAATTCCCTTATTCCCTTCATGTTATCAGCGCTACTGCAGAGTTTACTGTCACCTATCATTAGACACGACCTACCCGCGACTCCTGTTTCTATATCACTGATGAACATATTGAAGAGGACTGGGCCCCTGGACGGATCCCTGTGGTACTCCACTGGTGACTGTCTTTCCACTGATCTTACTCCATTCACAACTCTCTGATGCCTCTATTCCAAGCAACTCCCTATCCAGCTTACTAGTTCCTTAGCTGTTCCCTGATCCCCCACTGTCTTCAGCAGTCTTCTGTGTGGCACTGAGTCGAATACCTTGCTGAAGTCGAAGTACAGTAGGTCTGCTGTGTGCCCTTTGTCAACTTCCCTGCTTACCCAGTCAAAGAATACTATCAACTTGATTTGACAAGACCTGTCTGCCACAAACCCATGCTGCTTACTATCTTGAAACCCATTTTTCTCCAGGTATTTCACTAGTTCCTCTTTTACTAGTGTCCTCATCGGTTTTCTTACCATGTAGATAAGACTGATATTTCTGTAGTTTCCGAGCTGCTCCTTCTCTGCTCTTCTTTGCTTCATGAGCTGTGTTTCCACTACATCATTAAACTGTTTTGCAAGTTACCTAAGTGAAAGGATGCAATGTGTTGAAATTGGATGGACAGTTTCCAACTTGCTAGTACACAGGTTGGGTCCCACAAGGCTTCATGGCCGTTACTTTTTTCTTCATTTGTAAATAACTTATTGTTTTCTGTCTCCTACTGTAACATAAGGCCGTGACCTTGCCCTCTACTATAGTGCAGGAGTACTGTTGACCTCTACACCTCACTAAATCAAGACTTTGCTGAAATCCAGTTCTTGCTTCTTCAAAACAAATTTATCCTAAACCTTAAGAAGGCACAGGCATTGCTATTTGGATCTACACCTAAATTCGCTGTAGTGACGGCACATAAATGGTCACATGTCTTGAGGATGGCTTACTCCTAGAGGTAGTCAGTTTAAGTACCGGGGGGGGGGGGGTGACCCTTGATCCCTTCCTCAAGTCCTCCCTTCATGTTGTCACAGTTTTGTAAATTGGTGAAGTCAAAATTGGGCCTAGCTTACAAGGTAAGACATGATTTGATCTGAAAGCCCAAACAGAAATAGCACATGCTATCCTCCTGCCCAGCATGGCTTTTGGTATTTTAGCTTACCTTTACGCTACCAAGTGCAACTTAGTTAAAAGGAATGTTACGTACAGCAACATTTGTCATTTTGCACTAGCTAGTAATCATCTTACTTATCACTGCCTGGGTTGTTGTTCCTTCACCACTGGCTACTTCATACTGTTGACTGGATACTCTGCTTGCTCTTATCTCCTTGTCTGAATTGGTGATACCTTCAGCCACTTTTGCTGCTAAATTTGCACAATGTTTTAAAACTCCAGTGCTGTCAGCGGTGTCGGCACACATAGAGGAGTGCACACCTCATCTCCTAATGGTGTTACCGGCAAAGTACAAACTGCAGAAAAACAAAAAAAGATGGTGCGTACACACCGAAGCTGGTATTGCACACGTGCTAACTTTATTTAATATAAGCTGCTGAAGAACCGCCCAGAACACAGACTGGGGTGTCAGTCTGTGCTCTGTGACACCCCAGTCTGTGCTCTGGGCAGCTCTTCAGCATCTTATATTAAATAGAGTTAGCACCTGTGTGCAATACCAGCTACAGTCTGCACTATTGATGTTTTTGTGCTGTCGCTGGCATACTTTGTACTGTATGCTATGTAAACTCACTGGTCTGAAATAGGCATTTGCTTGTCAAATGCAGTTTCCCAGTTAACAAAAACTAACTAAATCAACACTACTATCTTTCTTCCACTCCCAACTCTCCATAGAGTTTTTGTAAATAAAGGGGTGACCCCCATGACCTGTGGCTATAATCCCTTACCAGCTGTAATTGTCTTCTGCTGTTACCATGAACTTTCTTGTTCTGTAAATTATTTGTTTTTTTATTGTGTTCCGTTGGAACTAGCACTTGGTAAGCAATAACATATGAAATGGCATGCCTCAAGCTCAGTTGATTGCGCTTGATGTCCCCCCCCCCGGAGTGTGCTTATTGCTGTTATAAATTAATTTGTAAAATGAAGGCAGCAAAATTACAAAAATTAGACCTGCAATAGTTCTTTCCCCTGTGCCAGATTGGGCTGGATCCTGATGCTGGTTTTGTATTGCATTCAGTAAGATGTCCTGCTTTGGCTTCTGTACCTGTAGTTCTACACACAGCACTAAACAGTGTCTAGGTAATTGTGAGGGTATCTCTTTGTAACCGTATGGGCAGTTTAGTAGAGAAAAGGGAGTGGAGCTGCTGGCAAGAACAGATATGAAGTGTGGACTGAATGGTGTTTTAGAGCGGGGAGGGCAGTTAAAGGCCCTGTGCATACTGGTAGTCCATTTTAAAAAACAGTTTTAAACTCACCATGGATGTCCATCCACACTTGTGTGTATTTCTTGAGAACCGTGTTTAAGCACGGTTGCACCACATCCACAGTGTAGCCCTGTAATGGTTTAAGAAGCCCAGTACCAGCAGAGTCTCCCGCACACATCAGTGCTGTTTTAAGTAGAAACACAGATCAGTCTCCTGTCCACACTACCAGGTAAACCATGCTAGGTTTGAAAAACAGTGTTTGAAACTGGTTTTAAGACTAGATCCCTTTGCAAGGTGTAAACTCATTTTTTAACCACGGTTTCAAGCTGCGTTCAGTGCGGCCGCAAACCGTAATGAACTTAAAACATTTTAACAAGCCCAGTATGTACAGGGCCTACAGTAAGCTGTAGAACTATTTTTGGGTGAGGGTGGTAGAATACTGTAGCATCTCTGTGTATGTTTTAACAATGGCAGCCTGACACCCACCACCCTCTGGCCCTGTCCACACTAGCGTTCTTGTAACACTACCGGCAGTGTGTAACGTTATAAGAACTCTAAACACAGATTGTGTCTGCACTAAACATGCTTTTAAACTGTGTTTCAAAACTATATTTAAATTCTGTCGAAACAGGTTTCAGCTTGGTTTTGAAAATGGTTTGCAGCATGGCACGGGTAACTCACCCAAATGGATGGGCGTTCATACCATGCTGCAAGCTTCCTTGCCCTCCAAGTGCCCAGACTGGCATTCAGCAGTATCCCAGCAGTAAAGCAGACAAGTTTGCTGTTGCTATTGTTAATTTTTTTTCACCTTTTTTTTCTTAACAATCTACCCTCATTTGAGGGTTGACTTAAGTATCACACATTTACAAATGACAGAAAATAGTTCATGTAATATATAGAGGGGGGGATATAGTGCAAACATTTTATTGCAGAATGAGTCCAGGTGGCTCTTTTTACTAAAATCATTGCACCTTATGGGATTAAACTGAGAACTTGATCTTTCAGTACTTTTGTGAAATGTATGAAAAAGTGCATCTAAGATATGGACATTAAGCTGATTAATTCTTTGTTCATCTGTTGCTATTTCATTTATTCGAATGTTTCTATACTCCTTTTTTTTTTTTTTTTTTCTCTCTTTCACTTCTTTTGTAACTATTTTTCTCCCTGCCCTGCAGCTTCTTGCTGCTTTCCTGGCCAGTGTTTTTCCATTTTAATTTTCTGTATTGTTTAAGATTTATTTATTTTATTTAGTTTTTGTTGACCGGGTAAGTGCACTAGACAAATTCTTGCCTATTTTCAGGCACAACCCGGGGGGAGGGGAATACAGATGAATGCCAACAGACCTTGAACCAGATTAAGCTGTTGGTGGTATTTTTAGTGAATATTTAATGCAAATGTTGCGAACTGTGGTAAGTTCTCCCTAGAACAGAAGACATTTCTGGAATGGGAGTGCTAGCACGGAGCACGGTGTGCTATATGGTTTCCAGTACACACAACCTATTGGATGTCTGGACTGGTGACTACCATGTTTGAACACAGTTTCAACTTGATGTGGATACGCTTAACGCGGTAAGTGCTGTAACGCTTGTAAAACGTTACAGAATGCTAAACACCGGTGTGGACAGGGTGTCTGTTTAGTAGCTATCCACAAACCTGTCACTAGATACTATGAATGTATTTGACAGATATAACCATCTTGCCAAATATAAAATTATCCCAGATGTTAATGCTGTCAAGAAGCTCCATGCTGACCATCTTTTGTGTACAGCTTGCATGCTGAACAAAGAGCCTCTTATTTACTTTTTTGATTCAGACCCAGGCCCAGGGAACTGTGGTGTTCAGCTAGCTAACTGGAAATACACCTGCGGTTTATGGAAGCCTATAATAGCAAATGGGTGTGATTTAGTTCCTGTCCTGTAGTTTTGGAGTCGTCTCTTATAGTGTTGCCAGAATTTTTTGTGATAATTATCACTGAAAGCACAGTGGCTATTAAGATAAAGAATGCATTTACAGTATCTACCTTTTCTTTTTTTTTAAAGATGTTTAGCTGGACCTCCGTGTTGCCATTTTCCCCCTTAGTATTGTTCCTTACTGAGATCTTTCCTGGTTGATGGTGCCACTGTGTTCGGCTCTGTATGAAGATCAAAGCTTGAAGTGACACTTCTGCTGGACTGTTAGTGCAGGAAAGCAAGGAAAAAAATGCCACTACTCAGGGATTCTCTGCCATCAGGAAATCTTGGGGTACTACAGTGCATCCCACTTAAATGCATAGCCCGCATAAACACATAGACTTTCCAAGTCCCAATCCCCCCCCCCCATGCTTGCTATGTAAAATACCTTTTCAATGCATACTTTTTCGCTCAGTTTTGCTGTTCAAGTGTGGACTGACTGACCCAATTTTACGGACACTGTCTCTAGCTACTTTATTAATTAGGTCTTGATTGTCTGTTAATGGGCTGCCCTTTTAAACTGAGGTTTTAATCACCTGCTTCAGCCTTTAACCACCAAACCCAAGTCACAAAAGCACCCTCCCTCACACTGAAATCAAAGAAAAGAGCCCAAAAGAATCACAGAAGCACCCCCTTCACACAGGCACCAGACCAAAGAATGCCACAGCATGTCCCTCCTTCCGCTGATCAAATTCTGGTGGGTGACTTAAATGTCAACTAGCTCAGCCCCTCCTCCTCTACCCGAGACTCCTTTTCTGCAACAGACCTAACGCAACTAGTTACCCACCCTACCAGGACTAACCCCAAGAGAGGCTCCAGTACCCTGCTTGATGTGGTACTCACCAACCGCCTAATTGGATCCCCAATGTACAAGTCCTCCCAGACTCTCTCAGTGATCACTCCCCATTCTATTCCACTGGTCATCCTCAGTCCCCAAACCCATAGCACAGTCCACATGCGGGGCGTCTAATACCTGGTGGACTGATAAAACTTAAGGCGTCTGTCCCAAATTGACTGGTGTCCTATACAGACAGCGCCTGACATCGACACAGCTCTCTCCTTCTTTACCCGAACTTTTAATAATGCCTGTGATATCTTGCCCCAATGTTGACCCGCCGTTCTAAAGGCAGAATGCCCCTAGGTAACCCAGCTTTGATCCACCAACTCAAACATAGGGACAACCTGTAGACACGTGCCATTGAGACTGGCGGCCCAGTGACAGGCAGTTATATGCTGCCGCCGAAACAAGTGCACTCGGGCCATCAGAAAGGCCAAGTCTGAGCACTGTCGGTCCTCACTCACTGCCTCATGGGGAACCCCAGAACCTTCTGGGATAACATTAAACAGTTAAATGGGAGTGCACACCCCCACCACCCAGATCAACATTAATGGCGTGATCTCCTCAGACCCAGCCCTCACAACCAACCACCTCAACACCTCATTCACTGACCTTAGCCCTATCCTCCTACAAATTTTTTGACCCTCCTCCCCAGCACCTTCGTAAATCTTTCTCACCCTTATTTTCTCCTCCGCCGTGTTTCTGCCCAAGAACTTAGGCCGCACCTTGTCACTGCCCTCAAGAGTAATAGTACAGGCAGTGACACCCTGGATCCGTGTATCCTACGGCTGGTCTTAGACACAGTCCTTACCCCGATCACGTGCCTCATCAACCACTCTCTTTGCCTGGGGAAGGTTCCAACTGCCTGGAAAGTCGCCACTGTCACCCCTATCTTTAAAGGTGGTGATAGGACTGTGGCTGGAAACTATCGGCCATCTCCATTCTCTCTCCTCTCTCCAAGGCCTTGGAAAAAGTGGTGGCCTCTCAAATCTCTGACTACCTCTCCACCTACAATGTCCTATGTCCTAAGCAGCATGGCTTCTGGGCGGGCCACAGTACCAACACAGCCTCCTAGAGTTCTCCAACTTTCTCACTCCTCCTTAGACACTGGTTCTCTGGCTGGTGCGGTCTTCATTGACCTCTCTAAAGCTTTCGACACTGTCTCCCACCCCCTCCTTCTTGATGCCCTTAGTCTCTCTGGTTTTGCTGCTGGGCCTATCTCCTGGTGCACCAGTTATCTGTCTGACTGCTCACAGCGTGTACAAATTAATGGGACCTACTCAGACATCTGTCCCATCTTTTCTGGGGTTCCCCACGGCTCCATTCTGGGCCCCTTACTATTCTCCCTTTACCTTAACACCCTTCCACGCTCTTGCTCGGGAACATTCTATTATCGCTGATGATGCAGTCATCTTTGCCTCAATCGTAACCCTATTGCCTTCCAGGACTCGCTGCAGAAGTCCTTCGCTGAAACCGAGGCTGGTTCAAGGCTATAGATTGGTGATAAATCTTAAAAAACAAAACCATGTTCTTCACTCATCCTCAAAACAAGTCCTGCAACTTCAAACTCCTCATTCACTCTGGGTCCTCTTTCCCACTCGAACAAGTTTGCTCCTATAAATACCTAGGGATCCATTTTGCCCTCCCTCTCCTTCCATGGACACATGCTGCCCTAGCCACTGCCACTAATATCCGATTGGGCATCTTACATCGGTATAAACACTGCCTCCCCGGAGGCTCTTCGACTTGCATGTCACCTCCTCTATCCTGTCCCTAGTGGACTGTGGACTGCCGTGTATGGTGCTGCTGATCAGACCGCCTCCATAAAATTCGCACTACTCTGAATAAGGCCTGCAGGTTAATTACTGGGGCACCTAGGCTAACACACACCTGTCTACTGTACGCTAAAGCGCTGGTACTTGATCTTGGCGAGTGCCTCAAATATCTGACCTGTACCCTTACAAAAAAAGACCCTCCTTGGGCTATCCCCACCAGGATTGACCACCACCATACGCCGCTCTGTCCCACTAGTTCATACTCGGACCTCTGGGAAAACCTCTCTTGTTATCCCTAGAGCTAGGACCTCTCACGGCCAAAGAGCCTTCAGCTTTAGGGCCCCCTCCTGGTTCAACACACTGCCCCCCTCCATCTCCGAAGCTCCAACTATATCGTGCTTCAAAACTTCCTTACGTAACCACCTTATTAACACCGAGCTGTAATTGCCACTAGTCAAAGCCGTACTCAATACTTATGACAAAGCTTACTACTAAGCTGCTAAGGACAACATAACTCTGGTATTGTTTGCATCAATCCTACCTGTACCAGCTTGTTTGTATCTATGTCTTAAGTTACTGTTATACTGTGTATTTTCGTTTGTCTTACTGTGACAAGGTACCTTTGTAAATGAGCCTATGGCTCAAAGGTTTTCCAAACTGCTGTTTAAATAAATAGATAAATAAAATGTCACAGATGACTTTATTCCAGTCAAAGAAAGTAAGTGCTATTGGCATTACTTTTCCCTATCCAACTCACTGGCGCATACAGCAAGTTGAGCTCACCATTAAAAGAATACAAGATTGGATAAATGCATAGCCCCCATGGATACTTTTTGTTAGTCCCAGGAGTATGCATTTAAGGGGGCTGGATTGTAAAATACATTTTTGTTATTTATCTGATACTGCAGTGACCGTGGTTGGAGATGAGCATTAGAACAGCATAATACAAATTCTTTCACGGGGAGTGCTGATCATGAGCCATGCACACAGCCACGCTTCTCTGCACTGCAGCCCATGCCAGTGATCCCCGACCTCCTGAGCTGGTTGCTGCTCAGTTTACACGACCCCTCTGTGTGCCAGTGCAAGATGCGGTGGAGAGGGAGGAGGATGCTGAGAGGCATAGAGAGATACTGGGAAGTTACTTGTGCATCAGAGCCGGTGACGCATCCCATCTATATGGCTGCTTACACTTCTTACTTCGAAATGCATCCCCATAGTTGCTGCAGCTGAGGAAGAGAATCCACGACCGACTTACTGTATGTGATCGGGTAAGTATCCACATGGCCACATTTGCACCAAAAAAACACAAGTTCTTGAGTTGTTGCGGTGCAAATGCGGCCGTGTAAACTGTCCTGTGATGATGTTCCCATCAGCTCAGAATATTAAGTTTACTATACCGTACTATACTATACTAGGTGTATAAGACAGAAGGCGGCTTATAGCCCATATAATCTGTCTCCCGCATTAGCGGGGCCACTTACTCGAGGGTTTGCCTAGGTTTTTATCTATATTTAAAAATGTCAAGGGAGTCCATGCACCCCCACCCCCTCTGGCTGACAAAAAATACAGTGATGACCTTTGTGTCCTGCTTTTTGGTTTTGACGTCCGGTAGTCTGCATGCATGTATAGATGACTTCACAGTTGAGCTCAGTGATCTTCCTTGTAGTGAGCAGGGATCCAGATACTTTTGGGGTCTGGGTAGTATTTCCCCAAAAAAAAAACACAAATCAAAGTAAAACCCAAGATGGGTGTTAGTGAGATAAAAGACAGTACCTCCCAGTGAACGTCATTCTCTCACCACATGAACACTTGCAGAGTTCTGCACTGGTTATGGATTTATCCAATCTTGTATTCTTTTAATGGCAAGTGCAACTTGCGGGGAGTTAGGGAGCTGGAGAGGTCTTAGACAAGTAGCTTGCCCAGTGACTTTGACTGAGTTGCAGCCTGTCTGTGACGGAGAGGATTACCACACCTGGAGCTTTAACTCATGGCTGAAGGAATGATGCAGAGAGGAGGGGTTTAACTACATTGGGGACTGGGAACCCATCTGGGGGATAAGGCCCACTACAGGGGTGATGGATTGCATCCATCTGGAAGGGGAATTGCAGTCCTCATTGGTGGCTTAAATGTTATTTCGATGAACATTCAAACTAGCCAAGGGGGTGGGGGAAGGAATCTGGGAGGTAGAAACTGCTCCCTCCCCCCCACAGGCTGAAGTATAGAGTAAGAAGAACCCAAGGGGGGAGAGAAATCCCCTTGGGTGCAAATTAATAAAGGAAACAGGGTGGTAGAGACAAAAGGAGGAAGGAAATAGGATCATTAAAAAGAGAAGGGGGAAGGAGGGATGGCAAAAAGAGGGGTGAGCAACAAGCAGAGTGGAAACAGAATCTGGTAAGACCATGTGTTCAAATGCTCGAAGTCTAGGAAATAAGATTCTGGACCTAACGGCCATCATGGCAGAGGCCAGCATGGATACTGTGGCCATTATAGAGTCATGTTGCACAGGAAACCATGACTGAGACATGGCCATACCAGCCTGTACTCTGTTCAGAAAAGACTGGATGGGAAGGAAAGGAGTGTGTGTGGTGCTTTATGTGAGGGAATGCATGAAAGCGGCGGAGGTGCAGGTAATGCAGGTGGAGACAGAGGTACTGTGAGTAGGGATGTCACAATATCAAATTTTTAGTATCACGATAATTTTATCAGGATATAGTGATCATTATGATAATCAGCAGATTTGTAAAAAAAATGTTTTCCTCGTATAGCTGTTTGGACCCATTCGCCACAAGCTCCAGCCTTTGGGTGTCTGGGTGCCCCCAACCCCAGCCGCCACTCCCTCCCACTGCTTCACCAGAGGGGATTAACATGAGAGGTCCGAGGGCCCCTGTTTGCCGTTAAGTAAGTCGACTGGTGCACATACCTCCCCCCGCCCCCATTTCTTTTCCCCTGTCCTTTGGGCTGGCACATATGCAATGGTGCGGGTGTGTGACATAAAGATGTTGCACATACTCGGCCCTGCATCCAGCCAGTCAGAAGTCTATTATTGCTGCATCATCCACCCTCTGCTAGATGGTGACCAAGCAGTGGCTTATGCTGTCCCCCCCTCTCCCCAAAGAAGGAAAGCCATCAATGGATTCTCAGTGCCTCTTCATGCACTCAGCCCATGAGTGACCCAGATCAGTTCCTGAACCTGGTTTGCCAGCATGGTGCTCGGTGAGGTGCCCAGGCCCTCAACATTCTGTGCCACAGGGCTGGTGCTACATTTCTGATTTTAAGGAAAAATAGTAAAAATCTGATAGGAGGATAATGGGGAGTCTGGAATCATGGTTGTACCTGGAAAGGTACGAGCTGCCAGAGAAGCAAGCTGAGGTGCTTATCACTGTATATTGTGGCATATCATGCTGTATTATCGCAATGTGTCTTTTTTTTTTTTTTTTACAATGATAAATTATTGTCAGTGGCAATTATTATGATATATCATCATATTATGTTATTATGACATCTCTGTGAGTTACTCTGGTGACGGGGAATAGAGCCACTATTCACACTGGAGTGATCTACAGATCTCCAGTACAAGGGAAGGAATTATATAAGGTACTGGTGGAAGCCATAGGCAAGAGTTATCAGGAAAGGAAGACAGTCCTGTTTAACAGCTCACTGGAAACAGGAGTGGTCCTGAGGACTGGAGGAAGGCATATGTATTCTGCTACACAAAAGTAGTAGCAGGGAGGAGGGTGGCAATTGTAGGCCAGTCAACCTGACATCGGTGGTGGGAAAGTTAATGGAATCCCTGCTGATGGAAACAATTATGGAATGTCTTGAATCCAGTGGGTTACAAGGCCCGAGGCAGCATGAGTTCACAGGGTGGAGGTCATGTCAAATGAATCTTATAGATATCTTTGACTGGGTGACAAAGGATTTATATCAGGGTGGAGCAGTGGATGTGGCTTACCTAAATTTCAGTTAGGCTTTCAACACCATTCCACATGGGGGACTAGTAAGCAAGCTTGGTAGCTTAAGGCCCTGGACACACTACAGAACTGTTTCTGAAAACCGTTTTTAAAACCAGTTTAGCTAAACCATTTCAGTGCAGCCACACTATTCAGTAACCATTTTTGAAAATGGTTTAGTGTGGCCACACTGCTAGTGTTAAACCTGTTTTCCTTGTAACTATTTTGTGTTAAGTCCAACATAGAGAACTGTGCTTGCCTGGACACACTGCAGCTAAAACTGTTTTAGTTAAACCATTACAGCTTAAAACACTTTTACTCCTGGACAGACCTGTAAGTAAAACCATGCTAGCTCCAAAACGTTTTTAAAAATGGTTTTAAGACTAGGTATCTAGCAGGGTTTAAAAACACTTTTGTTAAAACGTTTTAAGGGGCTTGTAGTCTGTCTGCAAACAGTGCTAGGGGAATTTAAACCGTTTTAAGGCACTTAAACCGTTTTAAGTTCCCCAGTGTTTCCAGGGCCTAAGAGTGGGTCTAAATGTGATAAACTGGATAAGAAATGGGTTAGGAGATAGGTGACAGAGGATGGTGGTAAATGGAGTTCACTCTGAGGAAGGGTGAATGACTAGCAGGGTGCCTCAGGGATCAGTGCTGGGATGAGTCCTCTTTTATGTCTTTATAAATGACCTACAGAGGGCTGGAAGGGAAGAGTCTGCTTGTTTGTGGATGACACCAAAATTTGCAATAGGGCTGACTCTCGGGGCTGGGGTGGGGGTGAGGGTGGAAAGGATGAGCAGAGACCGGAGAACTCAAAGAGTGTTCAAGGGTATGACGGCTGGGTTTCAGTGTGAAAAAGTGCAGACTAATGCACTTGGAGCACAGAAACCCGGGAGCAGAGTACAAAATGGATGGAGTAGTATTGACGACCACCAAGTAGGAAAGCGACCTGGGGTAATCATATCAGATGACCTAAAGGTGGCCAGGCAGGGGGACAAGGCAGTCGGGAGGGCTAGTGGGGTGCTGGGGTGCATAGGAAGGGCTATCACCAGCAGAAAGAGGGAGGTGGTGTTGGCTTTGTATAGGTTGCTGGTACAACCCTACCTAGACGACTGTGTCCAGTTCTGGAGACCACATCTCAGGAAGGACATAGAGTGGAGGCAGTCCAGAGGAGGAGGAGGGCAACTAAAATGGTGCAGGGCCTCCATCAAAAGTCAGATAATGAGACTAAAGGACCTAGGTATGTACTTCTTGGAAGAGATGGGGGAGGGGGGTATGTGATAAAGACCTTTAAATACCTCATGGGGGTAACCAAGGTACTGGATTCCAGAAGAAAAGCTGCTTAAGAACATGGGGATATACTATGAAGTTGGAGGGGTTTATATTTAGGAGAGATGTGAGGAAGTATTTCTTCACAGAAAGAGTGGTCGATTCCAGGAGCAGCCTAATAGGGGAGGTGATGGGGTGAAAACAGTGGTGGGGTTCAAGAATTTATGGGATAGGCACAAGAGAATTATAGTGGAAAGGAAGGGGGGGGGATAGTTGTAGATCAAATATGGTCTGCGGTAATAATGTAGGTAGGGAAAATGGGCAGACTGGGTAGGCCAGGCAGTTCTTCTCACACTCTCTCATCGAAGTCTGTGTTATCTAAAATCGTCCCCCCCATCTGTTCCCTTCATCCTGAAGTACTTTAGGGTGTTGCCTGACTTCATTCGAGCCATACTGCTTGAGTAACTTAAAGAGCCCCTGACACCGTTGTGACAACTTTGTGAAAATGTAATGTTTAGCACAAGTGAGCTTATATTTAAATATTGTTTTTGTATTTCTCATTCTTTTTTATTACTAAGGACATTTGCATGTAAACAGGATCACTGCCCTATCTGTTCTGGCTGCTTGCTTGCATATGACATCACAGTTATGTTTATGACATCACAGTCTGTTGCTGTGGGGATAATTATGATGCCATAAACGGGGGATTATTTATTGATTTTATTTATTTATTTAAAAGTTGGTAACCAGAAAATGTGCCGTGACCAGAAGCTTGTTTCCAGGTGCAACCTGGATTATGATGTCATATGTAGGATAGCAGAAAGAGCAGATAAGGTCTAAGGGACAGTAAGCCTTTTTCATTCATCTGTTCTCAGTAATAAAGAAAAAAGGTAAATAATTATAGAAAATACATGGCATATAAACTGAACTATCTAAATTTTACATTTCTTTCACGTTTTTCTAACAGTGTCAGGGGCTCTTTAAGTCAGTCATATAAATATTGTAACATTTCGTTTGCAGTATCATTTCAGTTTTGTCTCGAATTGTGTTAGGGGAATACCTGAAACATGGATCTGTTGAACATATGTCTGTCATCTAGTAGTTTCAGTGGCAGACCACCGTAACCTGTTTTTGCATATCACTGGGGGGAAGTGAAAAGAACTCTTTAGAGTCTTAATTTACTAATGACCAGGTGGAAAATGGAGCCATGAAGAAACACATCTGTATAATGATACAGAGTCATTTCCAGGCTTGATTTCTTGTTTTCCAGCTACTGAAAGAGTTGGATAGCAGACCTGTGTCCGTTTTGTTGAACTTTGCTACTCAGTTGTAACTGACCACGTAATTGGATGCTGTTACGAAAAGCACGATGCATACATGTGCATATAACAAGAAAGCCTCAGTAGAGAAGTGATTTGGGCCTCTGTTTACAAGTGACACTGCCAGCATCTGCTTTCATAAGTATGATGTTTTAGCTATTACAATGTACTAGAGAATACAGTTTATTCATTTTCAGTGTTCCTTTCTAAAGTTTGCAAAACATCTTGGTAGTTTATCTGAAAAGTCTGTCTGAAATACATTTGCTTCTCCTCAGTTAACCTCAGTGCCTTAGTTTATGACATCATAGTGCATACCATAACAGTAATTAGGTGAGAATCAGATACATTTTGAAAGACTTGTTGAAACAAGTACTGTATTACCTGCAGTGTTTAGTAAACCAACAACAGGAAAAAGTAAAAGCCGGCCCGGTGGTGCTGAACACCACACCTCGCACCACGCCGGCGACCCGGGTTTGGGAATGGACTCGGGCTGCCGGGGGCTGGTAGGGGATAGGAAGCATTGAGCGTCCCAGGACTGCTCTCCTTCCTCTGGGGTGGGTGGGAATGACTCATCGCGCTGCAGTGGTGACTCGCGGAGGCCAGCCGCACTGCAGTGGCATGCCTAGAAAGGAAAGGGAGCATGGTGGGCATCAGCACGGACATGCTTAGCACCATTGCACGTCCGGCTCCCCTGGGGACGAGAAAAGCGGAAAATGGTGGGGCGACCTCAGTGGCTAATGGCCATGCCCTGCACCCCCGGACACGAGAGGCGCATTTGTCGGGGTGTGGCTGATGCTGTGCGATGGAGCGATTCCTGTGCCGGACCAGGTGCGGATGCCAGCTGCTGGAGGTCGTGAGGGCCCACTCTGCTAGGGAGAAAGTATTTGAATATTTAAAAAAAAAAAAAAAAAAAAGAAGCTGAAACTACTCTTTAAGTTTGTGATATGTTGCTGCGTGCTTGAACTAATATGGATTTGCATGTCTGTAGAGAGGTGGGTTTATTTAAAAAAAAAAAAAAAAAAAGTGTCCATTGACACCCGGTTTGCATTAACCTTGTAGTAGGGGTCATAGGACCCTTGGCTTGTGCTAGAGAGGACTACTGATTCAAAAAGCAGGCAGCTGAACGATGCATCATCCTTTTACCTGAACTTCCTAAAGTTACTTTCAAACAACATGAAGTCTTGCTATATTTTGGCATTATGCATTTAGCTCCAGCACTTGAACTGCTTCGGAGAGGAAAGAGTTAACTCTATGCCAGAGCATAGAACTTTGAGCTCGAGCTGGGTTCAAACCTATGTCTGCTGCACTTTGAAGTGTAACCATCAGATTCTCTACTCCGCCTAACTGAACAGTTGCTCCAGAGATTTCTCCTTCGCTCACAGTTCGGTCCAGTCTAAAAAAACGTCGGTTTTACCGATACTTTTCTCTGTTTTTTGATTCAGATCCCTGTCTGTGGTACAGTAAGTGCATAGATAGTGGACCGACTTAGAAACAATTTCTGTGGAAATTGTAAAATAGCTTTTCAACCAGTTCAGCTGAACTGGTTCCTGTATTAGAGTGTGCATTTGTCTTTCTTTCAGGATTTAGTGTGTGGTACTGGTCCTTATCGGTTTGAAAAAAACAAAAACAAAAATAAAGTGTTTTATCGTTTTTTTTCAGATACCCGTAACACTGTTAGAAACTGATAAGGGGGTCTTGCCTGGCTGTTGCCACAAAAAGGGTAAGTGTTAGCATGGCCTTGTCTGAGAAACCCAAGAGAAAAACCGGGCCCACTGGGTTTCTACACTACAGTGAGTGTGGGAAGGCCTTTGCTAAAGCCGATCTCCACACTGCCTGTGTTTACTGTTTAGGTTTTGACTACCTGGAGTCGGACTGCCAGATTTGTAAACATTTCCCTAAAACCACCCTGGATAAAAGATGGGGCAGGCTTAGGGAGAAGGAGGCAGAGAGGTCCGCTGACCCAGATGGCCAGCCTAGTTCGGTTTCGACCGAACTTGAGGGAGTGCCCACTGACCTGGGCGATACTCCCTCGGGAAAACGGAGAGCCGATCCTGAGGGATCGGTTCCAGTAAAAAAAGATAAATCGGCTGGTTCGGATCCAGAACCGCATCATTAGACTGCCGAAGAGATTGCCCGGGTGATTAGCATAGTTGAATCGCTCCGTCTGGTTCTGACTGATCCGACGCCTTTGGGCAGGCATTTGGTTCGGTCAGTTCCTCTGGTTCAGGATTATTCCCCTGAAGATTTTTATGAACCGGATTTGGAGGGGGATGAAGAAGAAGAAGATGATGAAGATGGTGGTGATGATGACGACGACGACGACGACGACCATCATCATCATCAACCCATAGAACCGGACATCTTCCCAGACAGGCCTTCTGGTGTTTCCCCTCCTAGGTTTTCTGAGTCCCCTTCCCACTTTATGTTTTACAGGAAAATGGCAGAAACCTTCCAGCTCCCTTTTGGAAGAAGCTGTCAAGGAGCAAGAGGAGCCTGACTATGTGGAGATGATGGACATCCCAGAGTCCAAGAGGTTGTCTGTTCCCCTTCACAAATCCTTTGGGAAACAGACACTTAAGTTGCTTAAAACTCCAAAGTCTTTACCTCCTGTGGACAGAAGAATGGACAAGAGATGCATGTTGTCAGGCTCAGGTATGGAGTACTTGTACCAGCAATGCAGCCATGTGGGGGTCGTGCAGACTGCAGCCTGTGATAAGGCTAACATACCCTTGGCTTCACCCCCAGATAAAGACTCCAGGAAGCTGGATGCCATGGCAAAGAAACAATACATGGCATCTTCTTTGGGACTCAGGCAGGCTAATTACATGGCCTACACAGCTAGGTACCAGAAATCCAGATGGGACACTGTACTGGAACTGGCTAAACAGGCCTCCCCCCAGCTGGCCAAGGGGCTGGAGGAAGTGGCTGCTGATGGGGTTGAGGCACCACAAATCCAATGTCATGCTTCTGTGGACTCCAGTGATGTGTCATCAAGAGTCATTGCTACATCTGTGGCTCTTCGGAGACTAGCTTGGCTCAGATGTACTAGCCTATCACAGGATACCCAGGCTAAGGCTATGGATTTTACTGTTGTCAATAATTCTGTTCAGGGAGTAGATAAAGAATTATATGAAAAAGATGGATGAGTACTGGACCACCTATAGGAGTGCACAGGCAACTCCTCAGAGGCAGCAAGCTAGGGGCAGGGGCAGGCCTTTTCACAGACCTTTCTACCAGGCACAGGCCTCCTCTCCTTTTTCCCAGAGGAGGTTCTTCAGCGGGAGAGGCAGAAGGGGGATGAGCAGGGCTGCATCCTCTTCTCAGCCTAAGGCTCCTGCCAAGCAGATACCTTGATGTGTCAGACAGGGTCAATTCCCCAATCCCTGTAGGAGGCAGGCTGGCTTACTATTCCCAGGACTGGAAATCTGTTATCTCAGACAAGTGGGTCCTGGCGGTAGTAAGCCAGGGACTGGCCCTCAGTTTCAAAAAATTTCCAAGGCTGAGGGTGAGGTCTTTTCCACCTGCAAACATCTCTAAAACCATTGCCCTGGAGACAGAGGTTTCGTCTCTGCTGGCTTTCAGAGCCATAGAGGAATTTCCTACAATTCACAGGGGCAAAGATATGTATTCCAGATACTTCTTTACCCAGAAAAGAAACAGGGGAGTGGCGGCCCATCCTAGAGTTAAGATACCTAAACAAGCATCTACTAAAGCCAAAGTTCAAAATGGTGACTCTGGGAATAATTCTTCCCTCTCTAAGGCTAGGGGACTGGCTAGCCTCCCTGGACCTAAAGGATGCCTACCTTCACATTCCCATCAGGTGCTCCCACAGAAAGTACCTCGGGTTCGAACTGCCTTCAGGCCATTTCCAGTTCAGAGCACTGCCCTTCGGTTTAACATCAGCTCCAAGGGTATTAGAAACATAGAAGTTGACGGCAGATAAGGACCGCAAGGCCCATCCAGTCTGCCCATTTCTTTTTCTACCTTATAAATGTGCCATCGGCCTTTGCTCTGTCAGTGGCCTATCTATTCATAGTCATTTGTATTGCTCCCTTATGCCTATCCCATGCCTGTTTGAAGCCCTGCACTGTATTCATAGCCACCACTTCTTGTGGTAAGCCATTCCATGCATCCACCACCCTTTCTGTGAAAAGAATTTCCTCACATTCCCCTTAATCGGCCTCCCTCTAATCTCATGCTGTGTCCTCTTGTCCTGCTATTTTTCTTATATTTAAACATGTTAGACTCTTTCACCTTGTTTATGCCCTTAAGGTGTTTGAATGCCTCGATCATATCCCCTCTCTCTCTCTCTCCTTTGCTCAAAGGTATACATATTGAGCTCCGTTAATCTGTCCTCATATGTCTTCTGATGCAGTCCCTGCACCATTTTGGTTGCCCTTCTCTGGACTGCCTCAATTTGGTTAATGTCCTTGTGAAGGTGTGGCCTCCAATACTGCACGCAGTACTCCAGATGGGGCCTAACCAGTGTCTTGTACAGAGGGATTATTACCTCCCTCTTACGACTTGTGATACCCCTACTAATACACCCTAACACCCCCCTAGCCTTACCTACTGCTTTAGAGGTCTGCTTGGATGATTTTAGGTCATCAGTGATGATGATGCCCAAGTCTCTTTCTTCCTTTGTGACTGCTAGCAACTCCCCTCCCAGTCTATAGGTGGCTTCAGGGTTTCTCTTCCCTATGTGCATGATTTTGCACTTCTTTGCATTAAATCCCAGTTGCCACTCTTCTGACCATTCCGCTAGTTTATCCAGATCTCTTCTCATTCTGCCCACCCCAAGCAGAAAGTATTCACAAAATAATTTGCCTAGCAGTAGTAGTGGCCTTTCTAAGGAGAAAAAAAATCTTCATATTTCCATACCAGGATGACTGGCTCATAGTGGGTCAGTCTCCAGACCAAGTCAAGTCAGTTTTACAAGTGACCCAGCAAGTTCTCACTTCTGTAGGATTCCTCCTCAATCTTCCCAAGTCGGTTCTCAAGCCATTACAACTCTTGACCTTCATAGGTGTAGAATTGGATACTGTCAAAGCAAGAGCATTTCTCTCCTTGGCAAGGGTAAGGGCCAGTATAGAGCTGGCCTCCTCTTTCCACCTGCTGGTGTCTCGACCAGCAAGGCATTTTCTTCAGCTTCTGGGCCACATGGCAGCCTCTATATTGTAGTGGTCCAAGGGGCCAGATTTCAGATGAGGGACATCCAGTTTCATTTGAGGGCTTTTTGGTCTCGGAAGAAAGATCCTCTAACCAAGCTTATTCCAGTGACTCAGACTCTGATCCAGACTTTCTAATGGTGGCAGGATCAGGACAACTTCAGGCAAGGAGTCCCATTCATCACTCAATCTCACTCTGTGGCTCTTACCATGGATGCTTCTCTTCTTGGGTGAGGAGCTCACCTGGGAACTCTCACAACTCGGGGAGTGTGGTCCACTCAGGAGTCTCTTCTCCACATCAATCTTCTGGAGCTCAGGGCAGTGTACCTTGCTTTGCAAGCCTTATCGGAATCAGTACAGAACAAGGTGGTTCAGGTCAGGACAGACACCACCACCACCATGTGGTACATGAACAAGCAGGGAGGCATTCGGTCTACGGACTTGTGCACGGAAGCCATGAAATTATAGTCTCTGGCTTATTCTCTACAGACCTCTCTGGTAGCTGTCCACTTTCCAGGGAAGGACAATGTGCTAGCAGATGCATTGAGCAGGATTTCCCAGAGACATCACGAATGGACCCTGAATCCCCTAGTGTTAAAAGTTATATTTTCAAGGTGGGGCACTCCAGAGATGGATCTCTTTGCAGACCCAGACAATCACCAATTTCTTCTCTTCTGTTTTAGACCCCCAGTCTTGGGTTCAGTCCCTCTGGATGCTCCGATTCTGGATTGGGAAGGGAAATGTCTGTATGCCTTCCCTCCTTTTCCTCTTCTGTTCAAGGTCCTGGTCAAGATAAGGTCACAATTTTGCCAAGTGATCCTGATTGCTCCAGATTGGGCCAGGCAGCCTTGGTATCCCCTGTTGCTGTCCCTCGCAATCCATCTTCCCCCATCTCTTCCCAGGAATCACAACCTGTTAATCTGCTCCCAGGGGAGGATTTGGTATCCCACCCTTCAGTCTCTCAATCTCAAAGCATGGCTCTTGAGGAGTTAAGAGTATGCAAATTTGCATCTGTCTCAAGGGATTCTGGACATTCTCAAAGCTTCTCGAAAGCCTGCCACCAGAAAGACTCATAACTCCAAATGGAAAAGATTCAGCAGAAACATATATCCCCAGATACTGCTTATTTGTCTACAGTCCTGGACTACATGGCTTATCTTAATGGTATAGATCTCAGACCAGCTGCTCTCAAAGTACCCTTGTCAGCTGTGTCTGCTTTTCTGTCAGTGGGAAAGCCCTCCTCACTGGCATCTCGTCCTGTTTTCTGTCAATTTTTCAAGGGATTGCTTCATACTAATCCCCCCCTTTAGGGATCCTACTCCTGCTTGGGACCTTAATGTTTGCACTGCTCAGCTTATGCAGCCCCCTTCCTTTGAGCCTTTGTTTTCAGCAGAGCTTAAGTACTTGACTTGAAAAACTATGTTCCTGGTAGCTATTACCTCTGCCAGACGTATCAGTGAATTGCAAGCTCTCAGTGGAGCCTGATTTTATTTCATTCCATAGAGATAAGGTGGTCCTCAGAACCAACAGGAGGTTCTTACCCAAATTGGTTTCAGATTTTCATCTGAACCAATCCATGTCTCTTTCTGTGTTCTTCACTGATCATTCTTCTTCAGGAGAGAGAAGATTACACAGTTTGGATGTTAAAAGGGTTCTTAACTACTACATGGAGTGTACTAAGGCACTCAGGTTTGACTCCTTCCTGTTCCTCACTTATGGGGAAATGGGAAAGGGCAAACCTGCTACTAAGAGAACTGTTACCAGGTGGATTGTCTCTTGTATACAATTCTGCTATGAAAAGCTAGGCAAAATACCCCCCTCAGGCCTGAGGGCTCATTCGACTAGAGATACAGCTGCTTCTCTGGCTGCTGCCAGAGATGTACCCATTTTAGAGTTTCGCAAAGCAGCCACCTGGAAAACAATCCATACATTCACCAAGCATTACTCTCTGGATGTCCAGGCTAGGAGTGATACTCAGTTTGGTACAGCAGAACTGCAGAGCTTATACCCAAAATAGGTTTGATTCCCTCCTCCATGGAGGTACTGCTTGGTAGTCTGCATAATGTCAGAATATAGCAAGACTTAATGTTGTTTGAAAAAAAAAAAAAAATACTCACCTTAGTAATTGCGTTTCCTTTAATGGAGTCCTGCTGTATTCTGACCTCCCTGCCTCCCCTCTCAGAACCTGTTTTTGGGGAAGTGGGATGGTAGACGCAGTGTTGCACCTCAAGGGTGTACTTAGCAGTCTCCCTTTTTAATCGGGGGGAGTGGGTTATGGTTATTATTTGATAATTGTTTTGTTCACTGCCTGGTTTTTGTTTTGAGTTTCTTGACCTGAGTCTTTTGGGGATCCAAAACATTTAGTTGCCTTTTGGCTAGTAAAATTGTTTTACAATTTTCACTTAGTGGGGGTAGTTAGTATTAGCGCGTAAGAATCTGATGGTTACACTTCAAATTGCAGCAGGCAGAGGTTTGAACCGAGCTCGAGCTCAACATTCTATGCTCTGGCATAGAGTTAACTCTTTCCTCTCTGGAGCAGTTAAAGTGCTGGGGCTAACTGTATAATGTCAGAATACAGCAAGACTCCATTAGAAGAAACACAGTTACTGAGGTGAGTATTTTTTTTTCTCATACATCACTTTCATACAAATGCCACATTATATTAGTTTGGGACGATTTCTAAGATTTTTGGTTGGACCATTGAAAATATACTAGATTCTTCAGTTTGCCAGTCAGAGGCCTGGTTACATTTGAAACTCAATAAATTTATTTGAATAACAGTACATATTCTTTTGCCAGCCAGTAGTGAACCCATTTTATAAAAGAGATATAAAAATAAGCTCTGCAGTTCTTTAGAGATTAGCAAACCTGTCCATCCCAGTTCTTGTGATATCTTGTAATTGTGTGTGTGTGGTTTTTCCCACATCCTTTTTTATCTTCCTCCATCCAGTCACCACCTTTCAGGTGTTTTCCAGCTTGCCATATGACATAACATGCTCCTCGATGTGCAAGCTAACTGATGCACCAGTTTGCCATTTTCTGCAGTTTCCCAAATTAACTTGTTTCTGCCTTCGATGCCTATTTTATGCACATTGTTTTACTGTTTACTGTTCTATTGCTTTGCATTCTTGATCGTTCATATTTTCCTATGTATTTTTATTGATTGTTTTTGCTGTTATTTTTTCTTTCCCTACCTCTTACCATACTCCCTCCCCATGTCTCATCTGTAATCGAGACTTGTATGTTTCTGTGTATTGGTAACTTGGTAAAATAATTTCAGAGAATAGCCCATTCCCCATCATTCAGAGCAATGGTTCACATTATACCGTGTTTTCAGGCATTTCAACTAATTTGGGTTTTTGGGATGAAGTTTCCTTCAGTGCCAACTCTCCTCCACGCGAGTTTGCAGAGACTTCTTTTTTTTGTACAACAATGACTACTTCCATTATATCGCTTAAGATAACCACGGTATTACATGTGAAGGTAATTCTGTAATGTCCAAAATTTTATACCATGACCTCCCAAGTAATCAGTAGAATTTATTGTTTATTACAAAATTAGTGACCGTGAAAGGCAAACTGAGCTAAGTCTCGTTTCCAGGTGCGACCTGAAGGAGAGGTACATGGGACAACAGAGACCAAAAAATACAAAAAAAGTTATTAATATAGTATAAAACCAAATTCCTTTCCCTCTTACTGGTATTAACTAAGGTCAGATGAAGGAATACAACTCCAGCACAAGCAGGTGTCATTCTTGGTCAACTTAGACACCCTGTGGTGACCAAAACTGATAATAATCTTACTGACCATTTGACCGCTAGAACACCATACGTATTGAGATCATGGAAATTTTTCAGATTAAGAAGAGAATAATTTGTAGCCATGTCTTATTCACCATTTGACCTCTAGAATACCATACCTGTTACAGTGCTGGACATTTTTCAGACTAAGGAGAGGAAAGTTTTGTAGCCGTGTTTATATCTGGAAAACCAAATTTGTTGGAAGACTGGGATACCTTTTATGTGGCCACCAACTGTATAATGATATTGCAGTACACACGCTTTTGAAGCCACACAGACTACCAATCCATTGCCTTTACAATTCAAGCTGCCTGCATCTGTAAACATAACTAACTTTTTAAATAAGTATGGATAGACTTTGAGACCCACAGCGGAGAATCATTTTCTTAAGGTTGAAAAAGAGGTTGTGATGCCCAAAGCCACAGGTGGAGGAATTATTACCCACCAGAAGTCACTTGTTTTCAAGCAGGGATAGTTTTTCAGTACAAGCTGAAAACTGTAGCCCAAATTTGTTCAGTTACACTATTTTAAATAATGGAGTGCACCAGCTAATCTTTAAAAAATTAAAAGCTAAAGCTGATCCAGTAGCATGGTGGGTTGAGGCACTGGAAGACACGTGAACTACTACTCCAGAGACCCGTGTTCAGGAAGAGACCAGGGTCACGTAGGGGCCACCTAAGAGACGGAGGATTGAGCATCTCATGACAGCTCTCCTTCCCTGAGGCGGGTGGGTTCCTTTGTGCCGCCATTTTACTGCCACGTGTCAGAGGCCTGACGGACGCGATGACAGCTGAATGGAGCAGGGTGTTGGCAGACACAGCACACATGCATGCTGGCACCCACGTGCACATCGCTGAAGGAGAAAAAGGTCTCTGCAAGCTCAGCACCCCTGTAGGTGCCATATGACCCTATAAGGCAGGCCATTTGCCTAAGAAGACTCCAAGTGGTGGTTAACCTGCAAGTCCTCGAGACATGTTGGGGATGGGGTGATGCTGCCAGGATCTGGGACATCAGGAGGGAAAAGGTATATGGAAAAATAAATAAAAAGGGACCACCTTGTGACCAAGCACTTCCATGATGTCACTAAGACTCCTTTTTTTGTACAAAAATAACTATTTTTGCAATATCTCTGTATTACGATAACCACAGTATTACATGTGATAGTTATACTGTCAAAATGTTATACTATGACATCCCTAGTTACAGAAACCCTTAGTAGTGGGCCATTAGAGCTTGCAATCTTGCAAGAGCTGCGGTGATGCAAGAGACAGACAGTAGGCGGTACATCACCCTGGGCTGGGCTGGAGGGAAGTTTAGGAGATTAAAAACAAAAACGGTAGCATCCAGGGAGATGGTCCATGCTTCTGAGTCACCCACCTCCCATTGTGCCAACAAGATCCTGTCCCGGCAAAGAAAGCATGGAAGCCCCTTTCAGTGAGCCCACAGTTTGGGGGGGGGGGGTCATGGAAGAGCCAGTACAGGAACAGAGTTTTCTAGGGCTAAGAAGCTTATTTAAGCAGTATACCATGAGAGGGTGTTGGTGATGCCAGGATTTACCCACGCCCTGGCCAAAACACCCCAGGGCGTAGGTAAATCCTGGCATCACCAACATTCTCGAGTGGCATATTGCGATTATACAATGGACATCTATATATTTTGTGTGTGAAAAATTAACAAAAAAAAAAGCTGGTTTAAATGTTTTCTTACTTTTTATTAGATTTGTTGTTACACTTGGTAAAATAGTGCTTTGTTGGTAGGTATGTGCATGTGCAGTGGTGTCAGCAAGCGGGCGAGGAGATAACCCTTAATGGTTACAGTTTGGGGAAAACCGAGACTCGAGGAAACCGTGGGTGTGAGACCAGTCATGTAAGCTGTAGTGCATGTTTAAAGGGAGCAAAAACAAAGCGAGGTAATTTTTGTTTTGGGATGTTTTCTACAGTGCGGCTGACAAACTGTAAAGGCAGGTTTCTGAAAGTGAAACGGAAAGAGAGCGCCCAGGAAAGAGCAAATTTTTTTTTTTTCCAAAAGCCAGAAAAAAAAAATTCCTGTGACTAGAGTTTTTTATGTTGAATTCATAGCTGAATTACATTTTTTGAAACTTGTGGTATTTTTCATATTGTTTACTCGGATGTCAACATAGTGGCTTTGTGGAGGTTTTGCCCTGTGACTGTCTGTTTTTGCCGGGTTTGTGTTCCTAATAGTCGCAGTGATTTCAAGGGGGCCCTTGATGCGGCTTACTGGCGACTGGCACCTGTTCCCGTGGGGCGATTGTAGATTTTACAGTGGGAGAGGGGTGTGAGTCAGCCAATCAGGATAGAGAATCTACATTCTGTTTTGTGGCCCATTGTATAATTTACTATATGCACTTTGAGCCTCTTTCTGGTAGCTTGGAAAAGTTGTTCTCAACGTTAGAACATTTAGAACTACTTTTCAAAGGTGCTACTGATTAGCTTCCAAGACTTTATTAATCAGCAGTAATTGAAACTGAAACCAGCCCAGCAATATCCCATCTAGACAAAATACTGACATTATGTCTAGATGACATATCAACCGACCAGCTCTGTTTTGAGGAAACCAGCAAATCTCACATTTTTTTTCATTTAGAAAGCTCACACTATATTATAAACAGCAACTCACTCTAATCCCCCCCAAAGTGCAGAACAAGCTGTTCCTCATGGTTTGGAGGGTCAGTGCTATCACAGAGCACTCAAGCTTTGATCTCGTGCTTTATGATATCAGATACCCTCCTTGGTGTCAGAATCAGCTTGTTCTTTCCATATCAGAAATTGCTCACGGCCTCAGTACCAAGTACCAGCACAGCCAGGAAAAGAAGAATAGAGGATTTCAGTGACTGGCTGAGGAAATGGTGCAGGGAGGAGATGTTCAACTGTATTGGGGACTGGGAGGAGACCTGGGCAAACAAAGCACTCTTTTCATCAGACAAGATACACCTCAGTAGGGAGGGTTTGAGGGTACTTGAGGACAAACTGGGGGAAATACATAACCACTACATTTAATTTAAACTACTGAGGGGGGGACAGTGGGTGTGCAGGCCCACAGACTCTGAGAGGAGGAGGTCAGTGAACCTCTCCTCCACAGTGATGGAAGAAGTCTGGAGGGAGGAAGTGGAAGGGGCAAGAACACAGTTGGCAAAGGGTGGAGGGGGTGAGGAACACATAACAAGGGTACATGGAGGGGTGCACACACAGGATAAATGTGAATAAAATGTGAATAGAAGAACAGAGGGAAGAGAAGGAAGGTCAGATTCTAGGTGGAGAGTGGTGTGTCTGAATGCACAGAGTCTTGGAAACAAGATGGAAGATCTGCAGGCACTGTTAGCGGACAGGAGGGTGGACATAGTTGCAGTAACCGAGACTTAGGCAACATCACACCATGACTGGGACCTTGCGATCCCTGGATATAAACTATACAGGAGGGACAGGGTAGTCAGGAAGGGGAAGGGTTTCCAGGATACGAGGCAGCATGGGTTCATGGGGGGGGGGGTCGTGTCAAACAAATCTGATTGACTTCTTTGACTCTGTCACTAAGACAGTAGACAGGGGCCAAGTGGTAGACATCCTCTGTGATTTCAGCAAGGCCTTTGACTCTGTGCCCCACAAAAGGTTGATCAGGAAGTTGGTGGATCTCGGGGTTGGGGAAAAGATGGCCAGATGTGTGGAAAAATGGCTGAAGGACAGAACCCAGAGGGTGGTTGTGGGGGGAGAGTTATCTGGACAGGTAACCAGTGGGGTCCTGCAGGGCTCAGTGTTGTTCAGTGTCTTCATCAACGACATTGGAGATGGCATTAAGGGCAAAATGTGCTTATTTGCGGACGATACCAAGCTCTGTGGGAGAGTGGACACAGCTGAAGGAATACAAGACCTACAGGCAGATCTGGAAAAGCTAGGGAGGTGGTCCAGGATCTGGCAGCTTGGCTTCAATGCCAAAAAATGCAAAGTTATGCATAGTGGAGCCAAGAATCCTAGGACAGAGTACTACCTGTGTGGAGTCAGAGTATCTGCATCAGAGGAGGAGAAGGATCTGGGTGTGATGATCACTAGTGACCTGAAGCACTCCACGCAGTGCAAGAAAGCAGCAGAAAAGGCAAACAAGATGCTGGGATGCATATCTAGGGGGATCAGCAGTAGGAGAGAAGAGATTATAAATCCCTTGAGCTCCGTTCTCTGGGTTTATTCAGCATCCCACACCTTGGGTGTGTATAAAATTCTCGTTATACACAGACTCCTAGATATTCCATAGGGAGTGGCATCGAGGCGTTCTTGCTGCCTATCTGCGCCTGCGCCGGTGCTTGTTTACTTTCACTTTTGTTGCCAGAGTCAGCAGTGATGTTGGAACTGAGTGCTGACACAGGAACTCAAGTCACAGAAAATGAGCGCCTTTCACTTTCTGTTTCTGTTTGTGCCCTTTCATTTTAATTAATTAGATCCTGTTACAGAAGCCCTGATTTGACCTTTGGAACAGTTTCTTCAGTACAAGAGCCATTGGCTCTTGTACTGCATCATTTGTTTTGGGAATCTTTCAAGGTTTGCTTTAACTGATATGTCAGAGAGACCTTGTGGACTTTCAAAAATTGTACAAATTGTTTTCAGCTCCTGGCAGGGCAGACTGTCATGAGCTCTGTTTTAAAGTGTTTAGCATAACTTTTATAGATCATATGTACTGCCATATTTTTACCCAGAAACCTCTTTTAAAGGGTAAACATTTTGAAAAGAAGCATGCCTTCTCAGTCTGCCTCTGTCACCTAAAAATAATATAATAATAAAAAAAAAATCTCTGAGGGTGGTCCCAACAATGATGGAAAGCACATATCTGAAGGGCTGTCTTCTCATGTACAGCAGCAAATAATGTAAAAGGTGACAAGAAAAAGAAAAAGATAAAGCTGTACAGCCATCAGAAAGGCTTGATAAAGAGAGGTCAGATATCAGGGTGTCTGAAAGGGGAACCCTGAGTCCAGTGAGGACAGAAATAAACAGAAAGAAGCCTTGGAGCAGGCACTGAAATTGTCTGTTAAAAGAAATTAAAAGAAAATGTCATTGCTGCTCTGCATACACAGAGAAAGGAGCAGGCAGATGATACAGAAAAAATGTCCTCATTAAAGGACATAACAAAATGTGTCAATTTTTCCACACACACTGTCCAGGCCATGGGTGGTGAAAAAGTAAAGGCTAAAAGGGTTGCATTCAGAAGATACGAGGAGATGCAGAGACAGAGAGAGAGAGAGAGAGAGAGAGAGAGAGAGAGAGACAGAGAGAGAGAGAGAGACAGAGAGACAGAGAGAGAGACAGAGAGAGAGACAGAGAGACAGAGAGAGAGATAGGGAGCGATTAGGAGAAACGGGAAGAAGGAAAGCAGTAAGGGATAGGCAAAGGGAATCACAGAGGTAAGGAAGGGGGAGGAGAAGGAGCTGTAGATCAAGTAGGGTCTGCGACAACATCCTGATTCAAGGGATAAACTAGAACAGTCCATCCAAAACATCTTCAAGGAAAACACAGGCATGGTACCCCACTACCACAATGTTTGGGGTGCCTTTAAATGCAACTGACAAGATGAGCTAACTAGGCTGGCAACGGCTACAAAAAAAAAAAAAAAGGAGAGAGAGCACTGTCCCATCCAGCTCCTTCTAGAAACCAGGAGGGCTGTCTCACCCAACGCACTGCCTGAGGATTGGCTCTGCCTCAACTCCTTGAGGCTTGTTACGGGAAACCATTAGAGAGCAGGCAGAGCATGCCATACTAAAATCATGAACAAAATACATAGACTAGGGACAGAAAGCGGGCAAGCTGCTAGCCATGAGTCTAAAGCAGGAAGAGGCAGCTAGAACAGTTAAAGGCATCCGTCTGGGCACAGTCACTCCCTCATCACCAAACCCAGAGACACTGCCTCAGCCTTGCTGATTACTACAAATTGCTCTACACAGAGGAAGCAATGGCCCCAGAACAGTTAATTGATAAGTTCTCAACATAGCCCAACACCCATGACTAACACAAGGGGAAACTACAGCACTTAGCTTGGACATATCCCCAGAGGAGATCCGGAGGGCAGTCAACAAACTACCCCTAAACAAAGCCCCAGGACCTGACGGGTTCTCAGACAACTTCTACAAGACTTTTGCCCACCTCCTGACTGGGGGGGGGGTGCAGTGGTGTGCTAAACCCGTGCAGACGTGTTAGCGCTGCGCAAACAGTTCGGGGAATATTTTACAGTTTTGCACACTGTACTTTCACATATGTTGCTGCCTGCAGTTGTACTGGGTCCACGCATTTGCTGGCGCACACATTGGCCACGTAGTTCACCTCTACCTACCTTCGCTTAGCTGTGCACTATGTTGCTGTTGTGGTTTGCACTTCCTGGTTGCCATATTCAGAGCTGTCTTATTCCAGGGCTAAGTTTGCCCTGCACTCCCAGCCCAGTTTGCCCTGCCTCATTGCCATGCTATATTCAGAAGCTGTTTGCCCTGGGCTATTCCTTTTGAATATGGCTTGCTTTGTGCTTCGGGCTAAATTTGCCCATGGGGCAGTGCTAATTTATTTTTATTTATTTCGTTTTTGTTGACCGGGTAAGTGCACTAGACAAATCCTGCTTATTTTTAGGCACGACCCGGTGGAGGGGGAATACAGATGAATGCCAACTGACCTTGAACCAGATTAAGCTGTTAGTGGTAATTTTAGTGAATGAGGGAAATTTGGCCAGACAGTGGGGAAATTCCCCTACTCTTTTCGATAAGTGCCATGGGATCTTTAACATCCACCTGAACTACCACCAATCCAGCCAGATGGGACCTCTGTTTAACTTCTCATCCGAAAGGCGGCACCTCAGAAGTGCAGCACCCCTCTCATGCTGCACTACAGTGTCAGTATTGGGATATTAACCCAAGTGCCAGATGTGGGAACTGAACCCACAGCCTTCTGATCTCCCAGCCTCAGAGGCGAGTGTGCTACCTACTGGGCCACTGTCATTTAGCCCCGGGGCAAAGTTTTGAATATCTGGCCCCTGTTCTTTAAGTACTGCTGGGGGAGTGCGCGTAGACATTTTCCTTTAAAGGGGGACAGGAAAATTGTGCTAGTGGCAGCAGTTAGTAATGTTCCGGTTTACAGCTGTGAAGTTCATACTTCCAAAGGACCATATTTACCTGTAACTGTACCTGAAAAAACACTGATATGGAAAACTGTTTTTCAGTTGTTTTCTTTTTTTTTTTAATTTATCTTTATTTCCATTTTACACCACACATTCCAGAGAACAATATAAATATATTTATCCACAAAATCAATTAGCAATCATCTAGTTTGATCAGACAGGGTAAATCTGTATTTAGTATAGGATGGCTGCTCATAGACTTGTATCTTAATATGAAGAATTTAGCTTAATATCTTATGTAGTAGTCATATTTCAATCCCCAGTCATGGCTCCATTCTTAATTTATTTTGCCTTCAAATTGGCGTATCCCCCTTCCCCCCCCCAATATCTCCACTCTAGACCTCCCCTTAGATACCCCACATGGAGGCGCCAGATGTCTTTATGCCAGTCTTTCTCAAGGACAGAAAGTGGGATCATAATTGGTACAATAGTTTATCCAGTCCTGCCATTTCTGCACAGAAAATATGTCTTTAGCTATTGACTCAATATTAAATCGTTTTGTAGCATAAATCTCTGACATAATCTTTTTCCAGTCTTGTATTGTTGGAATCTGGGTAGACATCCAGTGTCAAATGATTGCCTTTTTGGCTGCCATAATGCAGACCGGCAGGATAGAATCCTTCCAAGGAGGAGCATGGTCCGGAAAGATCCCCAACAGAAATTGTTCTACAGTAAGCTCAGTTGGTTCTTTGAAGATTATTGAAAGCTCTCCTTGAAGAAGCATAAAGGCATTAATTAAATAGGGGCATAGACAAAATATATGTCCCGAAGCTGCTTGCACCCACAGAGTCGCCAGCAGTATCCATATTTTTGGGGGAGGTATTTGGCAAGAGCTGCTGGGGCCCTAAAAAATCGTGAACGACACCTCCACGCAAATTCTCTCAAATGGGGAGACAGAATTGACTTAATTTCAGTCAGGGCCATGCTGATCCATGATTCCATGGAAATTTCAAGGTCTAGGTCTCTGTTCCACTTGTTTAGAATGGATTTTGTTGATTCTGGTCCTCCATTTCTAAGTTCTTTATATAGTATACCTATAGTATGTTATTCCATATTTCCTTTAGTTGATTCAATAAACAGTTTTAATAGGTTTGGGATCGGGGTGGGAATCATGGCTGAAATATTTTTGTTGTGAAGGATATGATTGCGGACTTGGAAGTAACGGAATAGGTTGGAGGATCGGAGTGAGAACTGAGATTGCAAGCTGTCAAAAGGAATAATGCCCTGAGGGGAGAGGAATTGGAAAAACATGAGAGTCAAAGGCCTCTCCACCGTGCAAAGGCTTGGTCTTGGAAGTTGGGAACAAATGTTTTGTCTTGAGATATAAGCTTGCAATATTCATAGACCTTTAAAAGTGGATCTTTCTTTCTCAGCCTTCTCCAAAGTTTATAGGGTTGGGATGTTATATTTGTTAAGTCCGAACGTGGAATAGACTTCTCATCTGAGGAGAAGAGGATTCTTTTAATGTCATAGGTCATTTAAATGGAACTCTGTGGTCTTCCAGGAGGAGCAGTAAGTCTCTGTTAACCACAGTACTGTATCAATGTTAGTAGAAAGGCTGCCTGTGCATATAAAGATAAGTCTGAGAGGGTGAGACCTCCCTGGGCTAGAGATAATTTTAGTATGAAAGCCCGATTCTCAGACCAGTTCTTACCCCACAAAACCCGATCAGACTGTCCCAAGATTTGAAGTAAAATTTAGAGGGGTAGATAGGGATCGTCTGCAGCAAATATAATATTTGAGGTTGTATGTTACTTCTAATGATTTCTGTCCTTCGATGTTAGGGAAGAAATCGTGATGCCCATCATTCTAGGTCAGTCTGGATCTGTATTGTCAGTAACCCCAGGTCTAGAGGAAGCTGAAGACCCAGATATGAGATTTTAATAGATAACCATTTAAAGGGAAAGGACTTTTTAAGTACCTGGGAGGGAGTAAAATTAAATGAGAGAATCTCTGTTTTGGCTAAGTTTAACTTAAAACCAGATATTTTTTCGAATTGGGTCAAAATTTTCCATGCGGCTGGGATAGATTGGAAAGGGGTGGTCAGAGTTAGCAGCACATCATCTGCAAGCATGTTGACCTTGTATTCCTGACGGCCAGTTAGTATTCGTCTACCTCAGGATTACTGTGAAGGGCGGTCGCCAAAGGCTCAATGGAAAGGCAGAAAGGTAAGGGGAGAGAGAGGACATCCCTGACAGGTTCCTCTGTCCAAAGAGATCGGGGAAAATATTGAACCATTCTTTCGAATGTATGCTCGGGGTGTTTTGTATAAGTTAGTTAAAGTTTTAATAAACGTGGGAAATTGGAATGCTTTCAGAGTATCCAAGAGAAAGGGCCATGATACTTAATCAAAAGCCTTCTCCACGTCTAGGCTTGTAAATACAGATGGAATTTGCTGAGTATTAACATATTCTTGTAAAATTAAGGTCCGTCGAATGTTATTAGATGTATTTCTATTTTTAATGAAGTCAGATTGATTAGAGTGGATGATTTGAGGCATAACAGTCTCTAGTCTGTATGCAATACGCTCATATAAATTGTATAGTCAACGTTAAGAATCAAAATCGGTCGGTATGAGCCCAGGTCTAAAAGGTCTTTGTGTGGTTTGGGAATGGGGTTATAATAGCATAGTCCCAGGATGGGGAGGTAGTTCTCCTGGGAAATGTGGTTAAATAGGGAACACATTTTAGGAATGAGGCCTTTTAAGAACCTTTTATACCACTCTGGGAGTAACCATCTGGACCTGGGCACTTACCTGATTTAAGATTTTTGATAATTGCTTCTATTTTAGCTCTGAGATGGGGCGGAAAGTGTTTTAGCTCAAGGGGAGTTAAAGTTGGGAGATTAACCCTTCTAAAAAGATTTAGCCAAAGGCTGTGGGTAGTGGGAGCCGAGGTAGAGTTGGAATAGTATTCTGAAAAGGCTCTTTTGATGCGTTTCTCAGAATGATGTGTTATGCCTGTCAAGGGATTTTTAAGTTTTAAAATGGTGGCAGATCTCTTTCGCTCCCTCAGCCTCTGAGGCGAGGTTCTTAGTACCTCTGGGACCTCCCTCGTCATAGACTGACTGAAATAATATGTTTGTTGTACTTTGTTGTCAGTTATCTTTTGTAGGTCTGCTTTAGTGTCTCTAATTAGCTTCTTGAAGGTCTCTGTCACCTTCTTGATATAATAGTTGGTAGGTAGACAGCAGATCTGATAGCCATTGATATTCCCTTTCTCGTTCTCTGTTTCTTAGCTGAGTATGCTATTATCTCCCCACAGATGGTAGCCTTCATCGCATCCCACTGTATAGATTCCAAAACATTCGGGTCAGCATTCTCCTGAAAAAAGAGGAGAAGCCACAGTGAAATAATTTCCTGAAATTCCCCGTCCCTCAAAACAGATGAATTAAGTTGCCAGAGAGTTTTCCTCGCCTCCCGTCCCATGTCCAGCTTTAATATCAAGGGGTGGTGATCTGCTAAAAGGTTTGGACCCAACTCAATGTCTTGTATAGTTGACAAATGTTCACATGTAGTCAAAAAGTAATCAAGTCTAGAATATGACTTAAATCTTGGGAAAAATACAGTAAGTATAGCCTGGTGAAGTTGGAAATATACATCTCCATACGTCCACCAAACCTAAATGGTCAAGAGAGTGTTTAAACTGTTTAGTTGTTGAGGTAAGTCGGCGTCTATGTGGGTTTGAGCAGTCTATATTCTGGGATAGTGTTAAATTGAGATCACCTTCCATGATCAGCTGGCCCTGGAGTAGGTCGAGGAGGGTGGTCAAAAATCCCCTGATCGTTGGAAATTTAGTATGTGGGGGAAAGTAAATATTGGCTAGTGTTACCTGCTTTCCAAATAGCAGACCCTTAATTATTATGTATCGTCCCTGAGCGTCTATATGCGTTTGTATTTCTATAGGCGTAGTTTGTGGAATTAAGATGGCTACCCCCCCATGTCTACCCCGGGGATGCGAGGAGGCCCCCACCCAGTATCTGGTTCCCCATTTTAGTTTAGCGTGTTCTGACTCTGAAAAATGAGTCGCCTGAAGAAAAAAAAGGTCAGAGGGATTCTTCTGTAAAAATTGCATTAAACGGGCTCTTTTTATGGGGTTGTGGAGACCATTTATGTTATATGACATAATTGTAACTGGGTTAATTGTCATCATCTCTCTAGGTTGTGATATACTAACCTGATTTTATTCTTTCCTTCCAGTCTAGAAAGCCTAACAGGGATCAACCATACCACTCCTCCCAACATAGCAATCTGGTTCCTGGAAAGAAACACCCTTCTGATTTTCATTTTGCAATTGGGTAAATAAGTATTTCTAAAATAACTCTCTACTCCTTGTGTGTGGTTATTTTCAACTTTCTCCTATCTCACCAAACTCCTAACTTGTGAACCATCACAATTAACTGTAACATGCAATGATATTTTAATAGCCAAATGGCCAACAACCTTTGGACCTGTAAGGCCTTGTTGCAATTTTGATATGCAAAGCCATTAACAAACCATGTAAGAAGCATGTATCAAAATTGTGACTTTTACAGTCAAATGTCAAACATATAATAACTGTGTGCAAGGTGACTCCACTTGTGAGGTGCTTTGGTATAGCTCCTCCTGTAACATCCTTTCCATGGTCCCAGTAGGGATAGGAAAGGGATGCAGGGCCCATGGTTCAAATCCCCAGGATAGGAAGCCAAGGGACAGTACTAGGGCCACGAAAGGAGTGATTAATACACGCTCCATGGGGGTCTGGATGTGCCAGGATTGTTGCGTTGTTTAACCTGCTTCTGTGGCACTCCAGCGGACAATAATATTTTAGGTCAGCCTTCTGAGGTATGATAAAAAACTCTATCTCTAAGGTAGCAGGTCGAGTTAAAGGTGACCTGTAAGGAAATACAGCAGCCGCTCCCATTCCACATACCTTAAAATGCTGCTGCGGGGTCTGGGGCTGCAGTGAACAATTTTTAATCAGTGTGTTTTGTAATAAAATGCAGAAACTTTAATGAACACAGCTTCCCCTACGGCAGGCATGAAAGGTCATGGGATTACTACTGTAGTGGCGTCGCTGCCACCACTGCTCTTATTATAGTAGCAGTGGGGCACAATATGCCCAATATGACTAGCCACGAGGCGTCTTCATGTAATGTCACTTACAGCAACCTTTGTTGCTGTAGTGACGTGCTGAACATGCGCTCCTGTAATGGCAATAATGCCGCACGCTGGCAGGCAGTGACGTCACTAAACAGTCATCATGACTCTGCGCTCCCGCCATCAAAGCCTGTGGCCTTCCGTGTTAGGCGAAGTTTGGCATTTTATTACAAACATGGATCAAGAATGCTACAACCCCGACTCCAGCAACATTCGAAACCATGTGAAACGAGCCGAATCTGACGTACAGTGCCTTTAAAACATGAAATGCATGGTGCGAAAGGCCTCTCACACAGTTTGCAAAGTGCCAGCAAAAACACAGACATGTGTTTCAAACTACCAGGACTCATCAGTATACCTCATCTGTTTGACACCCCAGTGGAATGAACCAGCTACCCTAAGATGATTTATCTGGGGTTATTTTGTGGTGAACCCTAATTAAAACAAAAACAAGTTAAAGAACAACCTCAAGCGCACAAACACTAGAGGCAGTGGTTACCCCAAAGGGCATTGGCGGGAAGCCAAGTTTCAAAGAAATACAAAATCACACATGCCCCATAATGCAAACCATCATGGGAGATATACAAATCACCACAAAATTATGCTGGTTCAACTTAAGCAAATGCATGGTGCGAAAAGCCTCTCACACAGTTTGTAAAGGGTGCCAACAGAAGACACAGACACGTGTTTCACCCTACCAGGACTCATCAGTGTGCCTTATCTGTTTGACACCCCAGTGGAATGAACCAGCTACGCTAAGATGGTCTATCTAGGTTATGTTGTGGTGAACCCAATTAAAACAAAAAACAAGTTAAAAGACAAAGAACCCCAAGCTCTTAAGTCCTCGGTGGGGCCCCTTCTTCTGTAAATAATCTCTAAATTATTACAAGGATCCAGTTTGCCTCTTAGATGAAGTGCTCCAGTATCTAAGATCTGTGGAAATGTCCTTGAGAGACCGGTGACAGGCAGATCTGGAAAAGCTAGGGAGGTGGTCCAGGATCTGGCAGCTTGCTTCAATGCCAAAAAATGCAAGTTATGCATGTGAGCCAAGAATCCTAGGACAGAGTACTACCTGTGTGGAGTCAGAGTATCTGCATCAGAGGAGGAGAAGGATCTGGGTGTGATGATCACTAGTGACCTGAAGCACTCCACGCGGTGCAAGAAAGCAGCAGAAAAGGCAAACAAGATGCTGGGATGCATATCTAGGGGATCAGCAGTAGGAGAGAAGAGATTATAAATCCCTTGAGCTTCGCTCTCTGGGTTTATTCAGCATCCCACACCTTGGGTGTGTATAAAATTCTCGTTATATACACAGACTCCTAGATATTCCATAGGGAGTAGCATCAGGCGTTCTTGCTGCCTATCTGCGCCTGCGCGCTTGCTTGTTGCTTCTTTCACTTTTGTTGCCAGGAGTCAGCAGTGATGTTGGAACTGAGTGCTGACACAGGAACTCAAGTCACAGAAAATGGAGCGCTTTCACTTTCTGTTTCTGTTTGTGCCCTTTCATTTTAATTAATTAGATCCTGTTACAGAAGCCCTGATTTGACCTTTGGAACAGTTTCTTCAGTACAAGAGCCATTGGCTCTTGTACTGCATCATTTGTTTTGGGAATCTTTCAAGGTTTGCTTTAACTGATATGTCAGAGAGACCTTGTGGACTTTCAAAAATTGTACAAATTGTTTTCAGCTCCTGGCAGGGCAGACTGTCATGAGCTCTGTTTTAAAGTGTTTAGCAAAACTTTTATAGATCATATGTACTGCCATATTTTTACCCAGAAACCTCTTTTAAAAGGGTAAACATTTTGAAAAGAAGCATGCCTTCTCAGTCTGCCTCTGTCACCTAAAAATAATATAATAATAAAAAAAAAATCTCTGAGGGTGGTCCCAACAATGATGGAAAGCACATATCTGAAGGGGCTGTCTTCTCATGTACAGCAGCAAATAATGTAAAAGGTGACAAGAAAAAGGAAAAGATAAAGCTGTACAGCCATCAGAAAGGCTTGATAAAGAGAGGTCAGATATCAGGGTGTCTGAAAGGGGAACCCTGAGTCCAGTGAGGACAGAAATAAACAGAAAGAAGCCTTGGAGCAGGCACTGGAAATTGTCTGTTAAAAAGAAATTAAAAGAAAATGTCATTGCTGCTCTGCATACACAGAGAAAGGAGCAGGCAGATGATACAGAAAAAATGTCCTCATTAAAGGACATAACAAAAATGTGTCAATTTTTCCACACACACTGTCCAGGCCATGGTGGTGAAAAAGTAAAGGCTAAAAGGGTTGCATTCAGAAGATACGAGGAGATGCAGAGACAGAGAGAGAGAGAGAGAGAGAGAGAGAGATGCAGAGAGAGAGAGAGACAGAGAGAGACAGAGAGAGACAGAGAGAGACAGAGAGAGACAGAGAGAGACAGAGAGAGAGATAGGGAGGCGATTAGGAGAAACGGGGAAGAAGGGAAAGCAGTAAGGGATAGGCACAAGGGAATCACAGAGGTAAGGAAGGGGGAGGAGAAGGAGCTGTAGATCAAGTAGGGTCTGCGACAACATCCTGATTCAAGGGATAAACTAGAACAGTCCATCCAAAACATCTTCAAGGAAAACACAGGCATGGTACCCCACTACCACAATGTTTGGGGTGCCTTTAAATGCACCTGCACAAGATGAGCTAATCTAGGCTGGCAACGGCTACAAAAAAAAAAAAAAAGGAGAGAGAGCGACGTCCCATCCAGCTCCTTCTAGAAATCAGGAGGGCTGTCTCACCCAACGCACTGCCTGAGGATTGGCTCTGCCTCAACTCCTTGAGGCTTGTTACGGGAAACCATTAGAGAGCAGGCAGAGCATGCCATACTAAAATCATGAACAAAATACATAGACTAGGGACAGAAAGCGGGCAAGCTGCTAGCCATGAGTCTAAAGCAGGAAGAGGCAGCTAGAACAGTTAAAGGCATCCGTCTGGGCACCACCACTCCCTCATCACCAAACCCAGAGACACTGCCTCAGCCTTCGCTGATTACTACAAATTGCTCTACACAGAGGAAGCAATGGCCCCAGAACAGTTAATTGATAAGTTCTCAACATAGCCCAACACCCATGACTAACACAAGGGAAACTACAGCACTTAGCTTGGACATATCCCCAGAGGAGATCCGAGGGCAGTCAACAAACTACCCTAAACAAAGCCCCAGGACCTGACGGGTTCTCAGACAACTTCTACAAGACTTTGCCCACCTCCTGACTGGGGTGCAGTGGTGTGCTAAACCCTGCAGACGTGTTAGCGCTAAGCAAAACAGTTCGGGAATATTTTACAGTTTTGCACACTGTACTTTCACATATGTTGCTGCCTGCAGTTGTACTGGGTCCACGACATTTGCTGGCGCACACATTGGCCACGTTAGTTCACCTCTACCTACCTGCCACAGCACTATGTTGCTGTTGTGGTTTGCACTTCCTGGTTGCCATATTCAGAGCTGTCTTATTCCAGGGCTAAGTTTGCCCTGCACTCCCAGCCAGTTTGCCCTGCCTCATTGCCATGCTATATTCAGAAGCTGTTTGCCCTGGGCTATTCCTTTTGAATATGGCTTGCTTTGTGCTTCGGCTAAATTTGCCCATGGGCAGTGCTAATTTATTTTATTTATTTCGTTTTGTTGACCGGGTAAGTGCACTAGACAAATCCTGCTTATTTTAGGCACGACCCGTGGAGGGGAATACAGATGAATGCCAACTGACCTTGAACCAGATTAAGCTGTTAGTGGTAATTTTAGTGAATGAGGGAAATTTGGCCAGACAGTGGGGAAATTCCCTACTCTTTCTGATAAGTGCCATGGGATCTTTAACATCCACCTGAACTACCACCAATCCAGCCAGATGGGACCTCTGTTTAACTTCTCATCCGAAAGACGGCACCTCAGAAGTGCAGCACCCTCTCATGCTGCACTACAGTGTCAGTATTGGGATATTAACCCAAGTGCCAGATGTGGGAACTGAACCCACAGCCTTCTGATCTCCAGCCTCAGAGGCGAGTGTGCTACCTACTGGGCCACTGTCATTTAGCCCCGGGCAAAGTTTTGAATATCTGGCCCCTGTTCTTTAAGTACTGCTGGGGAGCGAGACATTTTCCTTTAAAGGGGACAGGAAAATTGTGCTAGTGGCAGCAGTTAGTAATGTTCCGTTTACAGCTGTGAAGTTCATACTTCCAAAGGACCATATTTACTTGTAACTGTACCTGAAAAACACTGATATGGAAAACTGTTTTTCAGTTGTTTTCTTTTTTTTTTTTTTAATTTATCTTTATTTCCATTTTACACCACACATTCCAGAGAACAATATAAATATATTTATCCACAAAATCAATTAGCAATCATCTAGTTTGATCAGACAGGGTAAATCTGTATTTAGTATAGGATGGCTGCTCATAGACTTGTATCTTAATATGAAGAATTTAGCTTAATATCTTATGTAGTAGTCATATTTCAATCCCCAGTCATGGCTCCATTCTTAATTTATTTTGCCTTCAAATTGGCGTATCCCCTTCCCCCAATATCTCCACTCTAGACCTCCCTTAGATACCCACATGGAGGCGCCAGATGTCTTTATGCCAGTCTCTTTCAAGGACAGAAAGTGGGATCATAATTGGTACAATAGTTTATCCAGTCCTGCCATTTCTGCACAGAAAATATGTCTTTAGCTATTGACTCAATATTAAATCGTTTGTAGCATAAATCTCGACATAATCTTTTCCAGTCTTGTATTGTTGGAATCTGGTAGACATCCAGTGTCAAATGATTGCCTTTTGGCTGCCATAATGCAGACCGGCAGGATAGAATCCTTCCAAGGAGGAGCATGGTCCGGAAAGATCCCCAACAGAAATTGTTCTACAGTAAGCTCAGTTGGTTCTTTGAAGATTATTGAAAGCTCTCCTTGAAGAGAAGCATAAAGGGCATTAATTAAATAGGGGCATAGACAAAATATATGTCCCAAGAGGCGGCTTTGCACCCACAGAGTCGCCAACAGTATCCATATTTTTGGGGAGGTATTTGGCAAGAGCTGCTGGGGCCCTAAAAATCGAACGACACCTCCACGCAAATTCTCCAATGGGAGACAGAATTGACTTAATTTCAGTCAGGGCTATGCTGATCCATGATTCCATGGAAATTTCAAGGTCTAGGTCTCTGTTCCACTTGTTTAGAATGGATTTTGTTGATTCTGGTCCTCCATTTCTAAGTTCTTTATATAGTATACCTATAGTATGTTATTCCATATTTCTTTAGTTGATTCAATAAACAGTTTTAATAGGTTTGGGATCGGGTGGGAATCATGGCTGAAATATTTTTGTTGTGAAGGATATGATTGGACTTGGAAGTAACGGAATAGGTTGGAGGATCGGAGTGAGAACTGAGATTGCAAGCTGTCAAAGGAATAATGCCCTGAGGGAGAGGAATTGGAAAACATGAGAGTCAAAGGCCTCTCCACCGCAAAGGCTTGGTCTTGGAAGTTGGGAACAAATGTTTGTCTTGAGATATAAGCTTGCAATATTCATAGACCTTTAAAAGTGGATCTTTCTTTCTCAGCCTTCTCCAAAGTTTATAGGGTTGGGATGTTATATTTGTTAAGTCCGAACGTGGAATAGACTTCTCATCTGAGGAGAAGAGGATTCTTTTAATGTCATAGGTCATTTAAATGGAACTCTGTGGTCTTCCAGGAGGAGCAGTAAGTCTCTGTTAACCACAGTACTGTATCAATGTTCGTAGAAAGGCTGCCTGTGCATATAAAGATAAGTCTGAGAGGTGAGACCTCCCTGGGCTAGAGATAATTTTAGTATGGAAAGCCCGATTCTCAGACGGTTCTTACCCCACAAAAACCCGATCAGACTGTCCCAAGATTTGAAGTAAAATTTAGAGGGGTAGATAGGGATCGCCTGCAGCAAATATAATATTTGAGGTTGTATGTTACTTCTAATGATTTCTGTCCTTCATGTTAGGGAAGAAATCGTGATGCCCATCATTCTAGGTCAGTCTGGATCTGTATTGTCAGTAACCCCAGGTCTAGAGGAAGCTGAAGACCCAGATATGAGATTTAATAGATAACCATTTAAAGGGAAAGGACTTTTAAGTACCTGGGAGGGAGTAAAATTAAATGAGAGAATCTCTGTTTTGGCTAAGTTTAACTTAAACCAGATATTTTTCGAATTGGGTCAAAATTTTCCATGCGGCTGGGATAGATTGGAAAGGGTGGTCAGAGTTAGCAATCATCTTGCAAGCATGTTGACCTTGTATTCCTGACGGCCAGTTAGTATTCGCTCACCTCAGGATTACTGTGAAGGGCGGTCGCCAAAGGCTCAATGGAAAGGCAGAAAGGTAAGGAGAGAGAGGACATCCCTGACAGGTTCCTCTGTCCAAAGAGATCGGGAAAATATTGAACCATTCTTTCAATGTATGCTCGGGTGTTTTGTATAAGTTAGTTAAAGTTTTAATAAACGGGAAATTGAATGCTTTCAGAGTATCCAAGAGAAAGGGCCATGATATTTAATCAAAAGCCTTTCCACGCCTAGGCTTGTAAATACAGATGGAATTTGCTGAGTATTAACATATTCTTGTAAAATTAAGGTCCGTCGAATGTTATTAGATGTATTTCTATTTTTAATGAAGTCAGATTGATTAGAGTGGATGATTTGAGGCATAACAGTCTCTAGTCTGTATGCCAATACGCTCATATAAATTGTATAGTCAACGTTAAGAATCAAAATCGGTCGGTATGAGCCCAGGTCTAAAAGGTCTTTGTGTGGTTTGGGAATGGGGTTATAATAGCATAGTCCCAGGATGGGGAGGTAGTTCTCCTGGGAAATGTGGTTAAATAGGGAACACATTTTAGGAATGAGGCCTTTTAAGAACCTTTTATACCACTCTGGGGAGTAACCATCTGGACCTGGGCACTTACCTGATTTAAGATTTTTGATAATTGCTTCTATTTTAGCTCTGAGATGGGGCGGAAAGTGTTTTAGCTCAAGGGGAGTTAAAGTTGGGAGATTAACCCTTCTAAAAAGATTTAGCCAAAGGCTGTGGGTAGTGGGAGCCCGAGGAGTAGAGGTTGGAATAGTATTCTGAAAAGGCTCTTTTGATGCTTTCTCAGAATGATGTGTTATGCCTGTCAAGGGATTTTAAGTTTTAAAATGGTGGCAGATCTCTTTCGCTCCCTCAGCCTACGGGCGAGGTTCTTAGTACCTCTGGGACCTCCCTCGTATGTAGACTGACTGAAATAATATGTTTGTTGTACTTTGTTGTCAGTTATCTTTTGTAGGTCTGCTTTAGTGTCTCTAATTAGCTTCTTGAAGGTCTCTGTCACCTTCTTGATATAATAGTTGGTAGGTAGACAGCAGATCTGATAGCCATTGATATTCCCTTTCTCGCTCTCTGTTTCTTAGCTGAGTATGCTATTATCTCCCACAGATGGTAGCCTTCATCGCATCCCACTGTATAGATTCCAAAACATTCGGTCAGCATTCTCTGAAAAAGAGGAGAAGCCACAGTGAAATAATTTCCTGAAATTCCCGTCCTCAAAACAGATGAATTAAGTTGCCAGAGAGTTTTCCTTTCTCCCGTCCCATGTCCAGCTTTAATATCAAGGGGTGGTGATCTGCTAAAAGTTTTGGACCCAACTCAATGTCTTGTATAGTTGACAAATGTTCACATGTAGTCAAAAGTAATCAAGTCTAGAATATGACTTAAATCTTGGGAAAATACAGTAAGTATAGCCTGGTGAAGTTGGAAATATACATCCATACGCCCACCAAACCTAAATGGTCAAGAGAGTGTTTAAACTGTTTAGTTGTTGAGGTAAGTCACGCTATGTGGGTTTGAGCAGTCTATATTCTGGATAGTGTTAAATTGAGATCACCTTCCATGATCAGCTGGCCCTGGAGTAGGTCGAGGAGGGTGGTCAAAAACCCTGATCGTTGGAAATTTAGTATGTGGGGAAAGTAATATTGGCTAGTGTTACCTGCTTTCCAAATAGCAGACCCTTAATTATTATGTATCGTCCTGAGCCGCCTATATGCTTTGTATTTCTATAGGCGTAGTTTGTGGAATTAAGATGGCTACCCCCCATGTCTACCCCGGGATGCGAGGAGGCCCCACCCAGTATCTGGTTCCCATTTTAGTTTAGCGTGTTCTGACTCTGAAAAATGAGTCGCTTGAAGAAAAAAAAGGTCAGAGGGATTCTTCTGTAAAATTGCATTAAACGGCTCTTTTATGGGGTTGTGGAGACCATTTATGTTATATGACATAATTGTAACTGAGTTAATTGTCATCATCTCTCTAGGTTGTGATATACTAACCTGATTTTATCTTTCCTTCCAGTCTAGAGAAAGCCTAACAGGGATCAACCATACCACACTCCTCCCAACATAGCAATCTGGTTCCTGGAAAGAAACACCCTTCTGATTTTCATTTTGCAATTGGGTAAATAAAGTATTTCTAAAATAACTCTACCCTTGTGTGTGGTTATTTTCAACTTTCTCCTATCTCACCAAACTCCTAACTTGTGAACCATCACAATTAACTGTAACATGCAATGATATTTTAATAGCCAAATGGCCAACAACCTTTGGACCTGTAAGGCCTTTGTTGCAATTTTGATATGCAAAGCCATTAACAAACCATGTAAGAAGCATGTATCAAAATTGTGACTTTTACAGTCAAATGTCAAACATATAATAACTGTGTGCAAGGTGACTCCCACTTGTGAGGTGCTTTGGTATAGCTCCTCCTGTAACATCCTTTTCATGGTCCCAGTAGGGATAGGAAAGGGATGCAGGGCCCGTGGTTCAAATCCCCAGGATAGGAAGCCAAGGGACAGTACTAGGGCCACGAAAGGAGTGATTAATACACGCTCCATGGGGGTCTGGATGTGCCAGGATTGTTGCGTTGTTTAACCTGCTTCTGTGGCACTCCACCGGACAATAATATTTTAGGTCAGCCTTCTGAGGTATGATAAAAAACTCTATCTAAGGTAGCAGGTCGAGGTTAAAGGTGACCTGTAAGGAAATACTCGAGCTCACTCATTCCCACATACCTTAAAATGCTGCTGCGAGTCTGGGGCTGCAGTGAACTTAATTTTAATCCAGTGTGTTTTGTAACAAAATGCCGAACTTCGGGTTTAAGTCTTTTCTTTGACAAGAGAGTCATGGGATTTCTTAGTCGTTGGCATCATCGTTTACATTGGCTGGTCTTTATTATGTTTGCTATATGATAGATTGTCATACGTCACGGCAGCAACACTTTGTTGCTGTAAGTGACATTACATGTATGAAGACCCAGATAGTTTGCTATATTACATATCAGCACCGCCTGCTACTATAACAAGAGCAGTGGTGGTAGTTATCGTTACTAAATAGGAGTCTATCCCATGACTCTTGCCGGCGTCGGGAACCTGTGGCGCTCATGTTGTTCGGCCGAAAAGTTTTGGCATTTTATTGGGCAAAAACACACTGATGGGGTAATTAAGCTTCACTGCAGCCCCTGGACCCCGCAGCAGCATTTTAAGGTATGTGGGAATGGGGGAGCTTAGCTGCAGTATTTCACAGGTCACCTTTAAGAAATGCATGAAAGCCAAAGGCTCTCACACAGTTTGCAAAGCAAGAGGCCAACAGAAAACACAGACATGTGCTCTATCCTTACCAGGACTCATCAGGCATGCCCCATCTGTTTGACACCCCCAGTGGAAATGAACCAGCTACCCTTAAGATGATTTATCTGCTATTTTGTGGTGAACCTAATTAAAACAAAAACAAGTTAGAAAGACAACCCTACAGAGACAAATGACTGAGGCAGTGGTTACCTTAAAGGGCATTGGTCAGAAGCCAAGTTTCAAAGAAATAAAATCACACATGCCCCATAATGCAAACCATCATGGGCGTGTATATGCAAATCACTACAGAATATTATGCTGGTCTAACTTTTAAGCAGAAATGGCAGCCGAAAAGCCTCTCACATAAAGCTTAGAAAGGTGCCACAGAAGACATAGACACGTGTTTCATTCCTACCAGGGACTTATCAGTGTGTTTTATCTGTTTGACAATTCAGTGGAAATGAAACTAGTTACGCTTAAGATGGTCTATCTAGGTTATGTTGTGGTGAACCCAATTAAAACAAAAAAAGTTAAAAGACAAAGAACCCCAAGCTCTTAAGTCCTCGGTGGGCCCTTCTTCTGTAAATAATCTCTAAATTATTCAAGGATCCAGTTTTGCTCTTAGATGAAGTGCTCCAGTATCTAAGATCTGTGGAGGGAAATGTCCTTGAGAGACGGTGATCACCAGTAGTAGGGTAGGATGACTTTAGATCTGTAAAGCCTTACTTTTCCCTAGTGCAATGAGTCATACTGGTTTACATTCCCAGTCTGGCCAGCAGGGGAGGGGAGGGACGCGAGCTAAATCCTGTGTAAAAAGAGGAAAAGTCACTTCAGCATCTCCTCGTAATGCCTCTCTCTCCGACCCTCTCCAAACCAGTGTGTAAAGACCTGAGGAAGAGGGTTGTGTCCCTCTCCTAATATGTCAAGTACACATTCACCGAGCTGTCATCCTGGTTTATCAGCCGCCTCCTCATGTAGGTTGTGACAAAAATATCTTTCTCAGTGGCAAACGGAGCTCAGAGGGACCCATCCCCAGGGCAGGATACAAAAAGGGGAGCTCAGAAAGAAACAGACTGTCTAGGGAGTCAATGGGGGACAGGCCATAATCCTCGGAAAGAGGGTTGCTCCCGGTTTGGGAAATTCCCGCCATCTGGGAGTGCCTAGTGGTCCAAAGCACTAGGCCTAATTATTCTGAGAAATTTTAGGTTTTATTTGCCTGGACCACTGAAGGATGCCCGCTTCTCCCGCCCCTCCCGCCTCACCCCCAAATCCACATCTCTAGGATAGAGCTCAACCTAAGCTCCATTTAAAAGTACGAGAGGTACCTCTGGTATATTCATGGAGGCATGGTAGGATTCAGGAACTGCTGAAGCTATTGCAGGATAACCTGCCATCAATGACTCTGGAGGTTGGGATTGATTAGGCTGGTCCGCCGAGTTTGGCTGTTTCTTGGTGTTGTCAGATAGTCGCAGCAGTTTCTCTGTGAGTACGCCTGTGAGCTGGAGGTCAGAAATTGCTTCCATAGCTGTGTATACATCTGAATCCCAGATGGCAAGGTAACTACTAGTTTGGCTGGGTATGGTGTTGGAACCGTATGTTTTGGGCCGGAGAATTGGAAACAGGGGTTGTATGTTCAGCGAGATGTTGTATACAAGGGCGTAATCGTTGTCAAATAAAATTCTCTGTGGGCCCCACATTACTTTTCCTTTTGCCAAGCTTTGTTGAGTAAGGTCTCTTTGGCCTGGTAAGATAGAAAGCGCACTGAAGGATCGAGGTCTGGCTTCTGGGTGGGTAGGCTTGGGGCCTAATGCTCGATGGCCTCTTTCCAGATCAAGTTGGACATCTGGATCCAATTTCAGCACAAGGTGCAGAAAATAGTTCTGAAAGCCCTGGGATCATTACTTTCTTTCTCTCAGGAAGGCCAAAATACGAATATTACGCCTTCGCCCCTGTTCTCCTAATCCTCCTGTTTGATAGACATTGCTAGCTGTTCTGTTGCTAGAGAGTGAACTGTTTCTTCCAGTTCGTCTAGTCTGGTGGTATTCAGAGAGATTTGTTGATCTGCCTCTCGACTTTATTTTGTAGGCTTTTTATATCCTGACATATATCTCCTCAATTGACTCGGACCTCGCATACGAAAGTCTGTTCTCGCTTGTAGGATAGTTTTCTCTGGGCCTGGGATTAACTTTAAATGGGTCTCTCCGCCATCTGAGTCGGGCTTGTCTCCTTCATTGATTCAGCTCTGGGCTGGAATCTATTCCGGTATTGTTTAGCCATTTCGCTATAGATACAGACTTTGCCAGAAAGTAAGCAGAGCTAAGTTGACTCCTTGTTGTGTTTTAGTTTTAGTTGGCTGGTTTTATTCGTTTTTTTTTTGTTTTTAAATCTCTGGCGGGAGCTCCTCATGATGCGTCTTTACCGGGCATAACCAGAACCGAAGTCTTGTTTTCTTTTTCTGACAACATTCTGCACAGCTCATTTCATGGCACCGGTAGTTTGGAGTTTTTACTATGTCAAGGTTTGTGTACAGAATGCTAAATTATGAGCTGTTGACCTATCAGAACCTTGTTCAGAGTTCTTTGCACAAACCATAACATAGTTAAAACTCCAGAGCACAGGTTCCATGAAGGGAACTGCAACAAGTGCCCATAACAATAAAACAATGCAAAATATAAGGAATAATGTATGGGCACCTAACAGGCCTGCATTTCTATAGGAGCTGCGATACCAGCGTATTGACAGGTCCATACTGGTATCTCTAATTTGAGAGGCAGCATCAAGGCTAGTTGTGTATGGGCCCCCGTAGCATGGGAAACCTCCTAGATGCTAAATTACAACATCTAAGTTAAATTAGCTGGTCACATGCTGATGAGGTCATCAGACTTTTGTTATAAAATGCTTCCACTAGAGGGCTTCAGGTTGCGGAGATCTGGAGAATGGTCAGTATCTTCTGAGCAGCAGGAAGGAAGGAAGGAGGTGTGAGAGCTTACACATCTGAGTTACAGAAGTAAGGATATTGTATATAGAGGAAGAGAGGAAGTCAAGAAGAGGACTTGCCTGATTATTGAACTTTGTGCTTTCAAATGGTGTGAAGGATTTAACACCACAATTTATTTTTCTTGTAAATATCTGGATTTTTATCATTTCAAGAAATAAAATGATAATTGCTGACTTAAGCATTTTTATGCACTTTAAAAAACGGGTCTGCTGTCTGTTATTAGTGTGCACTCGTCCACCCAGTTAATGATGGAACATGTACAATAGGTTTTTAGAATGTGCACAACAACTTTAGAACATGCACAACAAAGTTTTTGAGCTGTTGAATTCCATGCACAATAAGCCCTAGCCATACTATCACTTTTATTCAGCTACAATTACGCATGGATGATTTAGGAGGATTAATATAATTTCTGAAAATAAGAAATTTAAACAGCTGCCAATTAGAAATGTTGTCCTGTCTTCTTTAATGACCACCAAGGGTGTGTTAAAGCACTTATGAAATGGTTATGATCTGAAAAGAAAAAAAGGCAGAATACCTTTTAAGGTAGGGAGCAGTACAGCCTTAAGTTTAGAAAACTAAACTGTGAATTTTGGTACCCAACAGACCTGGGTTTAAAACCCACAACCGCGACTTATCAATTACATGACCCTAAGCAAATCACTTAACTTCCGTGCTTTTTCATCACACCTGGAAATAAGCTTCACCAGAGTAACACCTGAAGTTCCTATCCCTGGCAAAGGTCCGTTTATTTTTTTAGACTGTAAGCGCACTTTGTTAGTAGAGTTTATAGAACTCTTATTACTTTTGCATTCCTAAGATACGGAATTAGTTTACATGGCCCTTGAACACACTGGTACTCTTCTTATGCATTGCTGGACCTACTGTTGACCTTGCTCCGGTCCCTTGCAATAACTACCTGATGCCTACTGCAGCTCTTGCCAATCTTGTATTCTTAGACTTTACTTAACTATTCCTTCCTTCTTCTACTAGAGGTTCTATCTTTCCTGCTGCCATGCTCTTGGTTTTAGTAAGCATAGCTTATTAGTTTCCTTTGCCAGAATTTTGTGTTGCTACTAGTGGGCCCGATTCACAAAGGGCGTGAGGTAGGTCACGCATGAAATGCACGCACCCTGCCTGCGGAGCTGCGCACCTGCTGACGGTGCATCGGTACCGGCATTCATAACGCCGGCCACCTGTCCGCTGCGCCCCGCCCCCAGGTGCGCAGGTCCATGCAGGGCGGCACAGGCAGAGTCATAGACAAGCCGGGCATCCAATCGGATGCCCTGCATGGGTCCGACAGTGGATCCCTGCGGCGGTGGGGCATCGTTGCAGCACCCCATGGATGTCTTAGGGCCAGTGGGTGGCAGGGATGCAGTGCAGCCGACCGCCACTGATGCGGTGCCCTGTCCTGAAGGGGGCATGCCTGACAACATGGGGTGGAGGGACATCCCCCGGCAACAGTGAAGGGAGATGGCACGCAGTGCCGCTGTAGTGGGTGGGTGGCAGCCATGACCTGGTGCCATTGTGAGGGTGTTGGGGTTGGGGTCGCCACACACACATCGCTGTGTGCAGGGGTGGGTGGCGTCAGGTGGCTGCGACCTGTGGCCATGGTGCTCTGCGCCCAGTCCTGTGGGGTGTGCATGGGGCGCATGGGTTTACAGCTGGGTCTCCCTGGCATACTCACGAACCCCTGCACACCCCCATGGCCAGCCTTCGCGCCTTAGTGGATGGCGTGTAGTGCCGGCCTGCCCCTCTCCTGCACCTGGCGCATTGCTCATTCGCGGCGGGGATTGGGCATGTATTTCCCATGCACCTCCTTCATGCATCCCGTAGGGGGACAGTTGGTGTGGGTGGCTATCACCTCTGACACGGGCGGCGTGTAGCCACTCCACACTATTCGCACAGGGCCCAGTGTTATTGTTCCCTACTGTTGTTTTACCTTTCCCTTGGCTTTTGTATTCACTGATGTATCTTACTGAACAGGATGCTTGCTTTGCATTTATTGTACTCTGTTACTCTATATGGACTCTAATTGTATTTTCTTTGTACTGTCCCAGGTCGTGCTTGAAAATAGGCATTTTCTATGTTTAGCGTACCTACCCAGTAACCAAAACAAATAAATGCAGTGAGTTACATTGCTGTATAGTCACGTAATCAGATTTCGCCAATCACAGTGCAGGATTTCTCTGTCCCATTTTATATGCACTTATTATTTTTACCCCAGTTTTTTTAAGCTTCTGTTTCTGTCTACCACGCCTGAACAAATAGCTTTTTCTACCGTGGATCCCCAAGCAGTTTGGTGGGCCATCTCAGACTATCCTGGAACAGTTATCTGCCAGAAGCACTACTATGATGAAACATTGACAAAATACATACAAATATTGTTTTCTAAATGTGGTATATATATGGTCTTTAGTAAAATAAAACATTAATCACCCCCAAGTTGTAAGACCTTTTATTGGTGTTCCAGCTAACTTGGACAAGCAAGAATGATTTACTCATCATTTATGTAAATTAATGTAAATTATACAAAGGCAAGAAAACTTCCTGTGCTCTGATTAGTCAATGCTGACTTTCAGCAGTGATATTATCTCAGTACAACATCAAACCTATTCAAAAGCAACTAAAATGTACTTTATACATTTTTCTTTTTTAAAACAAGCCATTTTATAATTGCAATAATGCAACCGTGGCTTGTGTCCTGGAGTTAACGACACTTCTCAGGTGTTGAGGCCTCAAACCATGCGAGGCATGAAGTTATCCCACCATGACACACTCCCCTGTTGTGCACTGTTGCTTAAATGACACTAAAAACCCATATGCAAAGCATCATGAAAGAATATGCAAATCGGCATGAAAGAACATGGACTGATTTTGTTTTAAAAGTGATGGGAAACAGTTTTTATATCTCTACATGCCCCCGTTTTCCCTTTAGTGTATGTCCAATATTCTGATATGTTTTGACCTTTTTGTTAAATTAACCGTTAGGCTGCCAGAATATTTAGAATGTATAAGTTTTAGGACATGTGTACACACTGGTGGCACAGCAAGAGTTAATTTAATTTTGTTGCCTTTGTACCAACCCTTCATGAACTCTTCTCTCCTCAGCAAGTGCTGCTTTCTTTCATATGCCTAAACATTCTTTGACATCAATAACTCATTCAGATGAATAGCAAGGAATGGTGTTACTGATGCCATAGAATGTCTTAGAAATATGAAAAGAAATAGCAGCTGGGGAGGAGAATGGGACTCTGTATATCTGAGGGCACACTGTAGCTAGATTATTTATCAAAATCAATCAATACATATTAGAATACATAACTGGCATGAGAAGGAGATGGAAGGCAATTAATTATGTAAAAATTATTTATCTCCTTTAATCAGAAGAGCATGGGGCCAAATGGCCCATCCACAATCTGCAAAGGCTGAAAACAGAAGACACAGGACACCTGTTTTGTCCTTCTCAGAATTTTTTTTTTGTGAGTAAAAGCGCTTCAAAACCAGAAGAATGCTGCTTCCCTTTACTGCAAAGTGTGCTCTTCTAGGTTGAGAACACTTTCATGTGATGAGGCGACTATTGGTCCTGTCTTTAAAATGTTTCTTTAGAAATGGTGAGTAAAACTGACTGGTGCTTATCTTATGTGGGGCACTGACCTTTAAAACTGTGACCTCATAAATTATGAGTTATGGGTGTCCCCTTTCAACAGGGGAGATATGTATATTGTGCACCTGCAGGCAGTTCCCAGACCATGCTCCCTATATGTTTCCAATTAACACTGATGTATAGGTACACACACATGCTTGGCTAGACACAGTGCAGTAATATCGCCTTCTGCTTCGCAGGCATCAGCTTGTTCACCAGGTCGACAGTGTTCTGAACTTGTACTCACACATGCCTTTCATTTCTTTCTTCCACAGTGCATGCAAGGAGAAAGGCTGAGAAAATTAAGCGTGCATTGAGACCCGGCTTCTCATTGTCCACCATGGGGGAGCTATTTCAAGTGAGGATGACTCTGGCACAGCTGTTTCTTCAGTCGGAGGCTGCATATTGCTGTGTCAGTGAGTTGGGAGAACTTGGCATGGTCCAGTTTCGGGATGTAAGTAGCCATGTCGTGCAGAAGAAAGGAAAGCAGTGCAAATAATACTCCTGGTATGAGCACACATAGCTAAATTAACCTGGGTGCCCAAATAGTGTACCTTCTCACCCTTAAAAATAGGCTTCACAGCAAAGCAAAACAACTAATGGAAGACAAAGATGTGGGCCAGGTGGCCCATAATGCTATCTGAGGAGTCCCATTGCCACTCTGGTGACCCAGTTTCACTTTTAATCCTCAACTAGCGAGCACTACTGTGGGCTGACAGGTGGTGGAAGGTGTAACTGCCAGGATTCTTTCCCTCTGGAGAGGGAGGATTGGCCACTGGCTGCCCCATATAACTCCAGGTATGGGCTTCAGTCAGCAGCTGTGCAGGTTCCATGTGAAAATAGCTATTGCATAATCGCGACGAGCAAATAGGTGAATATTTAATAGTGAGTGTTAATAATGCGACCTCACAGTTTAAGCGCCTTCAAGTATAGCGCTTCGTGTTAATCATGAGCAGTATGCTAGTGGTTTCCTTCCACCTAGCCACTGCTACCTGTCCCTCACCTACAGAACTTTGCCACTCCTTTCCCTTTGCACCCTCCATAGTCACAACATACTTCCTTGGAAAATCAAGCATCTGCACATTCTGAGTCAGCAGGTAGCTGGTGTCCTGCTGTCCGAGACTGGACAATTGTAAGTTTAATTTTAAAAGAAAGAGCAGCCACTAGTTGAGCAGTGCACCTTCAAATCAGGCAGCACAAAATCACTGGGAACAGTGGCATTTTAAAAGCCAGTGCTGTTGCTGTCTGTAGATCGTCACGAAACACTAACCGCTGTCAATAGTGAGTATTCACTGTCAATGGCAGAATGGAACAAACTGCCTGTTGCACTACGAGCCATCGTATTTTTCTGTTAAAGTGGTGGGTTCTGGTGGTTCTGCAGGATTTCTAACTGTACATACTCTTAGTGCCTTTTTAGGTAGGACCCTGCCTTCCAGCTCTGGATCAGCGTAAGTGCAGTGGCAGTCTCCAGGTGTACCAACCTTTCAGGTGCTGCAGTGAAGTAGCATGGGGTATGTTATTGATTTTGGGGGAGACATAGCGCCTGTTGCTGTCTGTAGATCACCAAATTCTAGCCGCTGTCAATAGTGAGTATTCAGTCTCAATGGCAGAATGGAAAAAATACCTGTTGCACTACGAGCCATCATATTTTTCTGTGTAATGGTTCTACTCAGCCGAGCATTGCTATTTCAATCAGGCGCTCTTTTGTAGGATGTATGGCAACCAGAATTGCTGTTTTGGTTCACTCACTTTTGTTAAGCGGTCGCTGTATTTATAATTAGATTAAGTATTCGCTAAAATGCACTTGCTATTATTCCATCACGATTATTATGGGATACTGCTGTGCATGTATCTGATGGATGGGGCAGTTACCAGAATCTTATTGTATCCTGCTGTCCTCTAATATTTGAAGGTGTGGGAACAGGTAGGGCTTCAAGCCAGATGACATTACCACACTGCACAGTCACATTCAGTCCAGCCTCAGGCTTGGCCTCTCTTTCTCTCCATCTCCATATTTGGCTCCGTTGCTGTGGGAAAGTCATTCTGGCCCAGCCATGGATGGCAAGCCACAGGATGTCAGGAAGCCAAATAAGTCCCATGAGATGTTTCCTAGCAGGAGTTTGGCATGTTGAGCAACCAAAAGATGCCGCTGGGGGTGCCCTTAAAGTAGGAGGAAAAAACAACAACTTAATGCTTGTAAATTTAAACTAGATGCAACAGGATAAAAAAATTGCATTTTCAGAAATTTTGCAGGTGCCATGAGCATCTTACCAGAAACACATAAGAATTAAATATATTAACCTTTGGATGAGAAACTGGGCAAAAGAAAGCAGCAATCAGTACATCAGAAATTGAGAGCTTTTTTTTTTTTAAACTTTGTTTATTGCATTTATAAGAAATTGGAGAGCTTTTGAAGGAAACATGACATGTCTGCAAATGACGGGCTGTACTTAAAAGCAGAAAAGTTACTAGAAGCTTGGGGTACAAAATAGAAAACTTTATCAAGAATAATTTAAACTGAGTATGCCGGGGCAAGGGACATGTTATCCTCAGCCAACCACAGAAAAGGTACCAGTAAAAGTAAAACCAAAAAGTTAAACAAAGAAATCAAGGTGGTCATATGTAAATGCCAAGAAGTTTGAACATTCTAAAAAAATAGCACAACTACTATACAGGAATAAAATAGGACTGGCTAGGATCATAGAACTATGGTGGGATATGGAGGCAGATTGGAATAAAAAATTTTAATAGTTATAAAATATATGGCAAAGAAATAGCAAGAAAGGAGCTAGAGTTTCTGACGGGAAGAATGCAGAGTGAGAGAATTAATTGAGAAATATCAAATGAATGCCCTGTTACAAGTGGAGTACCTCAGGGATCCATGCTGGGCTGTCTGCTCTTCAGCATATACGCCAGTGACTTAGTGAAGGAATGCCACAACACCATCAACAAATTTGTAGATGACACAAAAATAGGAGGTCTTGTTGAAAGTACAGACATAATATGTTGAGTGACTTATATAAACTGAAAACATGAGCCAATGATAATGGAATAGAATTCAGTATTAATAAATAATGTGGTTCTTCACTTTGGAAATAATAATCCACAACAAAAATACTTCATTAACGGAAATAGTAGTGCAAAGAAAGAGACTTGGGATATTTACAGATAACAAACTTAAACTCAGTGAACACTGTAAACAATAGCTAGCAAATTGGGATGCATCAGAAAACATTTGTGAACAAAAACATGACTGTAACGCGCCCACTCTTACAGAACAAATGTGCTCCCACATCTTGAACTATTGTTAGTAGGTCTGGAGTCCGCACTCAAGAGGGATCTAGCTACGTTAGAAAGAATATGCGAGGCCACTAAAATAATCCCAAATATAGCAAATAAAACCTGTAAGGAAAGGTTAGAATATACAGGACTACAACCTTTAGGGTGAAGAACAACACGTGGTGATCTACTACTAATGCATAAAATAGTAAGGGATGAGGAGCTGGTGACATAGATGGGTTATCAATTCAAACAGTTTAATCGTAATTCCATTGACACAGATATCAGTTACAAGTTAGCACAGCAGTGAAGGGTCCAAGAATAATGTCTTCACAATTCGAACTATAAGGAAGTGGAATGCGCTACTGGATGAAATAGTTGAAGCACTTACTGAAGCATCTTTCAAAAGAATATCGGATGAATTCATGATAGGATGGGAATTAAATGGATATAACCTCTGAGGAGTGGGGAACAGTTCAGATAGACAGTAGTCCTTAACTGTCTTATTTTTCCTAGTATTGTTTCTTGTATTTATTGAATGGGTCGGCCTCTGAGACTTGCACCCTTTTCAGGAGTGAGTTGGGATAAGTTACATACAGAAAATGACTTGTTTTTCAGATTGGTACATTAATGACATAGAAGATATAGTGGAGATGGTAGTTACAGTAGGTACAACAGTGAAAAATAAATGGCAAATTCTATACACAACTTAATGACAAAGTACAATGTGCAGTGTTACTGTACATTAAATGTAAATTTTAAAGAACTAATTCAAGGCCAACAGGGAAAGTAAGCAGGTGAGCTTCTGTTTGACATAGGTGAGGCGGTAGACTTAGCAGGAGCAGTTTGGTTTTGGGTTAGGTGCCCTTCAGGAGCCCCTTGAACCTGATAGGTACAGCATTCTTAGCTTGAGATAGGGAGTTTGTTCAGAGGAAAGATGCTTTGTGTGATGAGGACCGATACAAAATGCAGTTTGGGTCAGAGGAACCTCCAGGACTGGCTGTGCGGAGGAGCAGAGGTACCTTCTAGAGGGCTTCCAGACCAGTACTATCTGACACAGTCCAAAAATACAGTGCTCCTCTTAAAGACACAGACAAACAAGATAACTGAATTGTTGTTTTATTAAACTTTACGTGCAAGCACTCTGAAACTTAATAAAACAACAGTTCAGTTGATCCTGTTTCTGCCTGTGTCTTGTAAGAGGAACGCTGTATTTTTGGACCGTGTTTTAGACAGGCTGGCTGCCTTATTATAGGAACCCCCGACTGAGAGCAGGACTTCTCTCTGAAATCTCAATATATCCCGGAGATTCAGGATATAATTCGTTAGTGTCTTATAGGCCAGTCAGGTAGGGTAGTAGAGACGCTGTTCAAGAGGGAGGCCAGTGTAGAGAGGCAAGGATATTGCAGTGGTGTTCCTGATTTCCTACACTAGATGCAAACCTGCTGATTTTGTGATGCGTGCTTTTAAGCTTAATAAACTCATGGCATCTTTCATGGAGGAGATAACTGGGGGCTCCACAGTAGCGGAGCCAGGTTTGTAAGATTGGGAGCCAGGGGCCCATTCAGTCAATCATTGGCTCCACAATGGGCACTAAGCATTAAATAAAGATGGTGGTGGGCACCAGTACTCTCACTGAGGCAGCCAGGAGGGGGCCAGCCCCGCCTCTGGCTCCGCCCACTCCATACAGTAGTGTGGGGAGGAGGACACTAGTGGCCACAGACATATGGGCTTCAAGTTAGTAAGGTAGGGTTTGAGCCTGTAGAGCAGCCCCAGTTTTGGGAACAGGCCGATTTATACATTGTAAGTCAGTTGCAAGATTTCAGCCAATCAGCACTCTGAACCACTGTACCTGTTATCCCTCAGTACAGTGGTCTCATGCAGGAAGGTTGACAGTGGAGCATTCCACTTCAGAGTCAGAGGGAAGATGACTATGTTAACTTTTGCTGTTTATTAACAAAACAAAAAAAGACTTTTAAACATTATAAATCAATCACACTAGCTAACGTGAGTGATTTATATACATTTAATATTGCCTTCTAGGTGTGTTTGTTATAGTATAAGAGACTCCTTATGGAGGTTTGGGCAGTCAGAACTGCTCAACTTTGCTTTGCTTTCCTCGCTTCTAAACCTTACCTCAGAATGTTATACAGCAAGAGACCCTCTTGGAGTTGGTATTAAAGAGTAAGCAGTCATGTTATTGCTTCTGAGAGCCCTGGGGTTGGTCCAGAGGTGGTGAGATAGGTGAAAAATTGGTTGGAGGGAAGAAGGTAAAGGGTGGTTGTAAATGGAGTTCCATCAGGAAGGGTGACCACGGGTACCACAGTGTCGGTTCTGGGACTGATCCTGTTCAACATTTTATAGGACACATTGTGAAGGGCTTGAGGGAAGGTTTATCTATTCACAGACAATACAAAGCTGTGCAACAGGGTAGACACTTCAGAAGGGGTAGAGAAAATGAGCAGAGATTTGCACACAATTAGAGTGGTGGTCAAGAGTCGCAGTTGGGCTTTAATACTAAAAGTGCAAATTATGCACTTGAGGGGTAATCAAGAGGCGAGTACAGAGAAGTGTGGACAGGTACTGGAAGTGATAGAGCAGGAGAAGGACCTGGTACAACTCGATGTAATGATCTCAAGGTGGCAAAGCAATGCGAGAGGGCGGAGCGAGGGCAAGTAGAATGCTAGGATGCATAGGCAGGGTATTATGAGCAGGAGGAGGGAGGGAGGTGGTGATGCCCTTGTTCAAGCTGGTGAGGCCACACCTTGAATGTTCTGGAGAACATACCTTAGGAAAGATGAAACTAGGGTGGAGAGGGTCCAGAGGAGGGCAACAAAATGGTGCCGAGACTCTGCCACTTGACATAAGAGGAAGGGCCTAAGGACCTCAGCATGTATGCCCTGGAGCATGGGAGGGGCCATCATAGAGACCTTCAAGTACCAAAAGGGTATTAACATGGTTCCGGTTAGCAGAATAAGCGACTCTCAAAATTGGGAAACACTACTTCACTGAAAGGGTGGTGGACAGTTGGAATGCACTCCTGAGGAGGTGATGGGGGGTCAAGACTGTGACGGGATTCAAAGCTGCATGGGATAGGTACAAGGGAATTTTGGAGATGGGGATTACCAGGGACCTCTAGGGTCCTTGGGTAACATAGGTAGAAAACTTGAGCAGTCTCGTGGGCCTGGAGGTCCTTACCTACCATTATTTTTACGCTTCTGTGCAGTTTCTATGTTTCTGTTATATGAGACCTTTTTTTAATTGAAGCTTACATTTTCTCCATCTTTACAGCTGAACCTAGATGTGAATGTGTTCCAGCGTAAATTTGTGAATGAAGTCAGGAGGTGTGAAGAAATGGATCGAAAACTCAGTATGTGTTGACTTTACCCATGGGGCTGTTGTATGCCTCTGAATCTGCTGTGTAACTACTGGTGTGCTTTGCTGTCATTTTACTTAGGGATAAGTAAGCAAAACCTAAAGAAATGTTTGTCTGGGGTTAATGCATGCCAGGTGCGAGCAAGGCATGAGATAGTTGAGCTGAGTGCCTGGAAGTGCATTAAACCCAGGCATCCAACAACCTGGAGTGTATTATTGTACTTAGAAATGGGTAAACTGATAATCAATTTTAAAACATTCAACTTTTTTAATTGTTAAAAACAGGTGTTTTCTTTTGTTAAAAGTAACTTTTTGTTGGTTAAAAGTAACATTTTTTTTTTGGTTAAACATAAGTAGTAAAAGTAGTCCCTTCTCTCCTGTCAATTATCTGTCTCTCCACACATTCAGTAGATGGAATGTTTGTAAGCGTCTGCATAATTCCTTTGGCAGAATATTTACCCCTCACGCACAACAGAAAACCTCATATTGGAGCCAAGGTTTTTAATTTTATCTGTGGCAGGGTAGGCAGCAGATATCACTGGCAAGCTGGTAAGGATAGGAGGCAGATGTTTTCATGGTCATCGAAGAAACTGCAGAAATTAAACTGTAAATAGTACTTCATTTTTAATGTTTATTTGTGTAAGGAGGGATCATGTGAGAATTTTTTTATTTAAAGCAGCAGTGCAACGAAAAATGTTTTACACAGCTAGTGTTAAGCTACAGTTTAAAAAATGTTTGCATGCATGTCAGTTCTCGTTTCTAGGTACCTCTTATGCTCATACGATGAGGTTTTTGTCTTGAACCTAACCCTTGCCAGGTTTGCAGTGCTATTTCTAAGCCAAACTGGGTGGCCATCTTTATCTTGGGGAAGATGAATGAAAACATTAATAAAATACTCACTTTTGATGGAATTTGAATATTTTACCACTGAACAAAGCATGAAGATGTCTGGAGTCTTTACAGTGGGAAAAAGAGTAGGTTCATATTTTTGCTGAATTTTGTTGTGCTGTTTCTTTAAAGAGCAGGTTTCTAATACAAACAGCTGTCCCCGCCTCCAAGATATGTGGTACCTTCGTCTCTGGTCAAGACATTCTTCTGAAAATAAAAAAAATTTCTGGCTCTAATTCTCAAAATAAGGCTCGTAAAACAGCTCTGTGAAGCTGTTTGTTATTCAGAACATTGGCATGCCCCGATCCGAGCTGTGTCCCCATGCAGTCACACTTTGTGACCTCAGTACAAGAGTGGTACAGGGCTTGCTCTATATACTACAATGAGGCCTATTTTCACAAGCGCTTTTTATATTCGTAAGTGCTGAATCTGACAAAGAGGCACAGCTCAACTAACAAGACTTTGTTAGTTGAGCAGTGAAATGAAGTGGGCATTAATTATGTATGTGATTTGCCCAAATTCCTAATCTCACTGCCTGAACTTGTTCCAACATATGCATTTCGGGGATTAACATATGGGCATCAGAATTTATTCTGCCAATCAGGAAGAAGGACATTTTCAACACCTTTATAAAGTAAACTAAATAATGGTGTTGGGTTAGTCTAGCTAGTTCTGGATTTGGGAGGCTATACATTTTGGCCTTCCAGCATTCTCAGCCAGTTGTAATCAACACTCCGTTGTGAACTGGCTATCTGCTTATCCTTGAGGATTTGAAGTAGTCATTTCCTCAAAGCTATAGGAGAGGATTGATGGTTGCCTAGTAAATGTATGTAATCTGACCTTTGCATATGAGGCTCACTGGATATGTGCAGTAATTGCTGAGGTGAGCTGTTATTACGTGCTTGGGTAGTTTGAGAAGCCAGGATGAGAAACTTGCACCTCATTTTTAAATATAATTGGAAATTCAGGCATGTGAAGCAGTTACGTTTAATACTCAGAGAATTGTTTCATGTGTTTCTTTTAAATAGTCTTAGTTTTCATGTGATTTATGGTCTATATTGTTAATGTTGCCTTTTTCATGCGCAATATTTTTAAAATTACTTAGTTCTGTAATTTGGTGAAATCAGTTGAGCGGAAGTTCTGCATAGGAAAGCTTCAGTCTACACTGCCACCCAACTGATGACAGTGGGTTTTGAATGCGTAAAAAAGAAAATGTATTTATATACAATATATCTATCAGGTGGGAAAAAGGCAGCATTAACAGGGAACCTAAAACGAGGAGACCACAGTATTATTTCAAAGCAAATGCACTAAACAATGAATTGGTAGTATTAAACAGACTTTACACAAGAACATGATCTGTTTTACCTTTAAAGAGCAAGTTGGTAGTGTTTAGGTGCCGGTTTTCACTAGTTGATAATAAAATATTAGCCCAAACATTGTGTCTTGAGTGTGGTTTTGTGTGCTGTGGTGTATCTTGCAGGCTGGGAGTGGAGAAAACAGATGAAGAGAAACGGTGTGAAGCCAGAGTCTCAGTGACGTTACAGTACTCTGACTCGGCTTCCACGTGCTAGGCAGCAGCTGGCGCCCTGCCCTAGATTTGGAATAGGCAGGTGCGCATTCCCGTCATAGGTAGTGGATCAGTTGTTCTCCCATATTGGCTCATACTGTCAGTCTTGAAAGAAAGCCAGTAATCAAACAGTTGATCCCGCAGACTATCTCCTTTGCTAAAAAGGATCTATCTGGACTCTGGGAAGAAAAAACAGTCAACTGCAGGCGTGGCTTTTATCTGAATTATAATAGAGCTCACACTTTCACATTGAATTTAATCCTCTCAAAATGCACTTGTGTTCACCACAAAAAAAAAATGCCATTTTTCATATGATGTCCATGGATATTTTTCCACAGATGGGTAACAGTTGATAATGGCAATAGCTTGAAAGCTCACTCGAGCCAGTAACACTGCAGGGACTTACAGGGTACCTGCCATTCTGTGCCACATCGGTAACACATGTGCATGGGGGAGATTAAATTCAGTGTGAAATGGTATGGCTCACTGAGGTTCTGTCTTCACAGCCTTTCATCTGTTTTTTACTCCGCCTCCAGCTTGCAAGAAAAGTGCTTTAACAGCAGCTCCCAGTGCACCACAGCAATAAAAATCACACTCAGGATGTTGATTTGTGAAAAAATAAGCCTGATTTTGTTAGAGGAAATGGAGTTGAATCAAATAGAAAATAAATTTATAAAGGAAAGTGTACAGTGGTTGTATTTATTGAACCGCTTACATGCATTCAGATTGGGGGATAAAGGATATGCTGTGTTGTATTTATGGTTTTATGGTTTATCCTATTTTTGTATCTACTCCTAAGCCCAGTCTGTAACACAGACCCAGTGCTGCAGAGCAATCTTCGTATGGCAAGATGAGGCTGATAATAGACTTCCCTGTTTGCAAAATAAATAGTGGTTGCGACTCTACAGAAAGCTTTATTGTAGTGGGGGAAGAGACATTCGCTTTTCCCAGGTTGGTAAACCCCATCTAATTGTCATGATCCAGGCCCTGTGAACTTCGTGACGCCTTGACAGTTGGTTTAGGGTGCTGGGTTTCTTAATGATTTGGAACCTGCCTTCCCACAATGCACCATGATTGTAACATCCTGTTTACATACAGGAAATCACTAAGTTTCCATTTTTAAAAGCTTAAGTATGTTTCTGTTGCTCAGTTCTGGAGCCCCTATCTAAAAAGACAAAGGCTAGAGATAGTACAGCGAGGGTAAACTAGAATGATTCAGGGCCACCAGTGCAGATCCTATGGGGATCGGGCTTCACGCTCTAAACATGTACTCACAGGAGACCAGGAGGGAGAAGGGTGATAAGACAAGACCTTCAAGTTCTGATAGGAATGAACAACATAGATTTTGGGGAACAGTTCCGAGGACTGGTGAATCAAGAAAAAGAAGACCAGAGTAGAAGCTGGTATGAGGAGACTCAGAAAGGATTTGAGAAAGTTTTATATTACAGAGAGAGTCAGAGAGGGTTGAGCTGTGGAACAGCTTACCAGTAGAGGTGGTAGGTGCAAGAACAATTGATGGTTTCAGACATGACTGAGACCAAGTAAAAGCGCTTAATAGTTGCAGGGGGGGAAGGAGTAGGGCAGGGGGCAAGTGTAGGGGTAGATGAGGTAGTAACCTCGACTAGACATTAGGTCCCTGGGGTAGGATAGTGTAAAACAGGGAAGACTGGTGACCAGTGGTCTGTATCTGCCGACATTTTCTATTTTCCACTCAGATCCATGGAAATGTAATAAAACAACTGTTGCTTTTTCCAGGGTTTGTTGAGAAAGAAATCAGAAAGCGAATATCCAATCTTGGACACAGGAGAGAATCCTAAGTTCCCTTCCCGCGTGATACGATTGGACTTGGAGGTAAGATGTGGTTCTTTTGATACTGGGGTGGTTTTGTAATGGGAACTTTTTGCTTTTACGGACTGAGGGAAACCTTCAGAAATTGGTTCTTTTGCAACTTGTAAAGAGTAGAGTAATATTTTGTATTCTTTTTCTTTGCGACTTGTAAGAGTAGAGTAATATTTCATATTATGAATTTTTAAGAAGTATTTTTATTTCTTCTCATGTCCCAGTGCCTGTCTCGCTTAGGAGGTTCATGCCTGTCACACCTCAACCTCTCGCACCTCTTCCTGCACTCACCTGTCTCCATGCTTGCTGTAGAAAGCCCCACAGGCAGGGTCAGGGAATAGGGGATGTACCCTGACAGCTTCCATATCATCAGGCGATAAAGGCATGGGGCCCTGATATACTGAGGTCCATTGTCTACAAGTGTCAGTACCATTTCCACTTGTTCTACCATCCCTTTGGGATGCCAACCTCGGTGACACCAAGTACATGCACACATATAGAGTGTGTGGTTGCGCTGTGTCATTCAGCACCCCACCACCCCCTATCATATAGGCACATCCTGCCTGTAATGCCACCTGCCCACCGCGTGACTTCTGCCTGGTGGTGACAAGGTGGGAGCACAGTTGGGAGTGCCAAAATGGAGGGGGGTAGCCACATGACCAACACAGTGGGATACCCACAATAAAGGGTCTGGGATAAATGGTGAATAACCTGTATGACTTGAGAAGGTCGTGACTGAACTGGTGTTGCCATCGAGTGTCACTGGGGCAGAGAATCTGCTCTATGGGGGAGATACCATATTACTTATCTTAAGAGTAGTTGACTTTCTCTGTTGTCCTCTCAGCATTCTTCCTGTCAATAAACAGGTCCATGGGGGCACTGTTGAGCACCAAACATGGCGGCAGCTTGATTCTGTATTCCCAACCAGAAGCTCTTTGAAAGTTAAAATTTCTACTATTCCTGGCAGAGTTGAAACCCCAAATACTCTACAAGCGTATCTAAAAGGCTGGGAAGGAACACAATGGGTCCTAAAAGACCACAAACGTACGGGTACAGAATTTGATGCCTATCTTTCCTCACCACATAGTTCGAGAAGAGCAGGATCTGGGCCGCCTTCCCCAGTGGAGCTAAGGGTGAGTGAAGCCCGAACCCCAGATAATATGCCCTGCAAAAATACAGGCGACGTGGGGAAGAAACCAACAGCCGACTGGCTGTTGAAGCTCAATTTAATGAGCTAGATGAAAAGGTGTGGACCAGTGAAACCTAGATCAGTGACCTTAAAACTGAGGGAGAAACCCAGCGAAGCAGAAATGCTGACGTTTGTGCAGAATCTTAATTTTTAAGAACAAAAATAGAGACCTTAGAAAACGCAAGAGATGACCCAATGTGCGAATAGTGGTCTTTCCTCCTAGATTTAAGTACTAGCACCGAAATTGTATCTGCAGTGACTAGAATGATTTTTTCAGACCTGTCCTTGTTGCTTATAGACTCTGGAATTACTGTGCTCAGGATCTTTGCCATTCCCATGAGGCTCTGGGAACGTAGATCAGTGATCGCTATAGTGATCCTGTCTAGTTCTGATGGCCGATACTGCTACTATGAGCCACAAGACAGAGGAGACATGGAGTGGGGAGGAGGGCAGGGACATTAGCTCAAGCTGTGGACCCTGCAACACGAGCAGACTTTGATAGACCAAATGGCCTTCTTCTGCTGGCTTGTTCGTATGTTCGTGAGGTCTGGGAAGGTAGCAAGATAGCCTTTTTTTGGATATTTCATCACAATCGCAGACATGGAAGAAGCTGCGCACAACTCGCTAAGAAATTGCTCCTGAAACGGAATTGCAGCCCAGCTTTGTTTCCTGCAAAGCTCCAGATCAGACATGCTGCCAGGACCCATGTCCTGTTGGATTCTGAAGGAGCAGTTGGCCACTAAACTTATTGAGGCTCGAAGACATCTGAACAACAGGAGAAGGCTTTCAAATTGGATTCGACACTAATGACCAAGTTTGGTGAGGTACCACATGAATTTATCTCTTTTTTTTTTTTTTTTTTTTTTCTGCCGGTATACCCATAGAGGAAATTTCTATGACTTTAACTAATCGACTTTTATAATGGGACTACAGTTTGTTTTACTGCTTATTTTCCTTGAAATGCCATTTTGGTAGCTACAATTTAAAAGTTTTAATATATAAGCTCCTGCCTACTGAGGGAACATTAATAGACAGGGGTATAGCACACCATTCAGTTTGTGAACAAGTTGTATAAACCATAAATATCTTGTTTCCTATCAGTTAGCAGGTTTGACTCTAGAGGTAGGGGCAAGGCAGCTTGATTGAGCCAAGGCTATCTTTTTGAGTTTCCTGTTTTTGTTTTCTCATTAGGGTTTATCAGTCCTCCACATATGTATATATATATACAGATATATATATATATATGTATGTATATGTGTATATATATTACAATCCTGCCGGGGGTTGTGGAAATAATGGCAAATATCCAACACATTATGGAATAGGTGAGAGTGTTATATCCTACATTATTATCCAGCCATAAAGTTAACCCTGGGTAATTATGTAGTTGGACAGGCATATCTGAAGGCCGATATTCTAATTTTATTAAATACCTCACTGATATGTAACCTGTACTTTGATGCACTGTACAACAAATCTACTTTGCTGTAGTTATATTATATAATATGGTATATACTGTATTTCACATGATCAATAAAAGTTATAAAATAAAACCGTCCATGTATGCCCCTCACCCCACCCCTGATGCACATAATGGACCTGAAATGAGCAGTCAAAGCTCAGTGTGCCTTTCTTGGTCAAAAATTACAAATAAGAAAAAAAATGATTGGATTGCTGTCCAGGGTAGAGTATTAAACAGTTGGTGTAGCATAGCAAAATGCTATGGAAACGGGAAATGTTAACCATTTCCAGAAATGCATAGCTGTAGACTGCTAAACATTTTTTATCAGCAAGTCCATGGCACAAAGACACATAAATAAAACACAGTTTTATTTTAAATTTGCTAATCAGTCTGTGCTAAGTGCTGTGTATTTTCACACCGAACACTTTCTGGTGTTTTGGGCTTATTTAATACCTTGATGTCATTACCTAGAGCGTGCTATAGCGCAGTCCCACTCATGAAGCTGTTTGTGAGTACATTGCAGTGACAGCTGTACAGGCCATGACTACCTGCAGTTTATGCAGTCATCAAATGGCCCACCACCCTGGGATCTCTGTTCCAAAGCCAGCCACCCATAAGGAGCACAGTAAGCATACCTTAAGCTTTTCATGCTTCCCATTCAACTCCAAAGTATGGTTGTTGGGTTACCTGGCCAGAGGGCTGCTGACTAGCACCTGGTCCCCTAAGTGCCAAAAGGAGGAGAAAATAGGGTGTCCCAAGGATAGAGACTGCTGGAATGGCTTGTTATCAGGCTGGTAGCCTGGCTGGCGTTGTGTTGAACTGGGGCCTTGTGTACAGCTCTCTTACTTCTCGTTGGTGGTGGTGGTGGTGAGGGGTTGTTATAATTAGTCAGCACTGCTTTGACTCTGTTATTCACAGACGTAATTACCAGATGGCATTGTTCTGCATGGATTGTCTTTTGTCGATACAATAAATAGGTTTATATAAATTCAGTTGAAGTCAATAAAAGTGTAGAAGTCCATTGTCCCTTTGCAGGATTTGAATTGTTGATGATGTGCTGCTGTATCATGAGGGCTATTTAGTTCTGATGTTAATCCTGTAAAATGGGGTGGGGCATTGTTGTTAAAATCTTCCATGTAGTTAAACTGTAATGTATTTTTTATCAGTTCAGAAGTCACTTGTCACATGTCAGCTGGAATGTTCATTTTTACAGACTGCATAAATTTTGTCTTTGTGTGAGGCTGAGCATGTGATTTTTCCCCTCACTTCCCTACAACAGGCAACTTTTGAAAAGCTAGAAAATGAACTCAAAGAGATCAACACAAACCAGGAAGCCTTGAAGAGAAATTTCCTGGAGCTGGCAGAGCTGAAACACATACTGCGCAGCACTCAGCAGTTTTTCGATGAGGTCAGAATATTGCTCCTGTATTTAGCGTGAATGGCTGGCCATAGAGTTCACTTTGTGTTTGCTAAAACTATGTGTTTTTATGTTGCCAAACAGTGTCCTTTTAAGACATGAAGCTTTGTTTTTAAAACTTAGTTCCTTAGCATTTAGTTTCTTTTTTATTGGTACCTAGTAAGTATGTATGGTGGTTAATGTTTTATAATGCTATAGAGGTCAAATAGCTGATTGCAATCATTAACTCATTCAGACACTCAGCATGTTTATTTAAAGAGTGTACGATGTCATGGGAAAACTTTGAAAACCTAATATTTAGACTGATTTCAACGTATATATTTTTTATATTTACCTGCCTTCAAGGCATTTGCATGAAAACTGTCACTTGGCCTTCTTCTGCTCTGGCTACTTGTCTGCAAGTGATATAATCCTCTCCAGTGACACTGCAATTGTTTCTTATTTTTTTTTTTTTAATCTGCTTGTGTGCCTGCACCTATCTGGATCTGGCCCTGGCCCTTCTCCAGCCTCTGCCACGCTCCAACCCCATCACCTCGCCATCTACTGGGACTCCAACCTCCCATGTTGTCCAGTGGCTTGCTCTGCAGGAGGGCCGGGGTATACTGGGATGTATAGGAGAGGCATCAGCAGCAGAAAACAGGAAGTTGTTATCCCTCTGTACAGACAGTTGGTGAGACCTCATCTGGAATACTGTGTCCAGTTCTGGAGACCCCATCTCCGCAAGGACATAGACAGGATAGAGGCAGTCCAGAGGAGGGCAACTAAATGGTGCAGGGTCTGCAAGAGAAGCCGGAGAGGAGAGACTAAAGGAGCTTAATATATACTCTTGAGGAAAGAAGGGAGAGGGGGACATGATAGAAACTTTCAAGTACCTCAAGGGAATCAACAAAGTCCAAGAGGGTAGCATCTTTCAGAAAAAGAGACTTGCAAGAACAAGGGACACAATTTAAAGATAGAAGGAGGGGCGGTTCAGGGGCAATGTGAGGAAGTATTATTTCACAGAGAGGGTAGTGGATGCATGGAACAGCCTTCCTGAGGAAGTTGTGGGTCTAAAACTGTGGGAGAATTCAAGAATGCATGGGACAGACATAAGGCAATTCTTGTGGGGCAGGAAGATAAAGGCTGTTGGTTAACTAGGATCTGCGGCCTATCCTGTAGGTAGGGAAATGGGCAGACTAGATGGCCTAGCAGTCCTTATCTGCCCAAAGTCTATGTTTCTATGTGGGGCCCTTGGTTGTGAGCTAGAACCCTTGGGACAAATTATCTGATGCACAGGAGTGCCCAGCTCAGCGAGTGCAGGGCCTGCAGGTGTGGCTTGGCTTTCATGCCGCTCAGCTGCATTTCTTTCCACCTTAGCTTGCAGTCCCTCTGACGGTATCTCATACTGAGATGTTGTGTCAGATGTGCACGCCTGATGACGTTGGAGACATCTTCCCCTCCTTGATCCCTCTGCACCTCCCCTGTGGTCATCCAGGGAGTGGTATAGTAGCGGGACACTGGCAGCCTCCCACCTGGAGGAAAGAGCGCTTTCTTGGGCACTCAACTTCCTCTTCCTCGGCTGATCCCAGATGACCCAGGCTCACCAGAACCTAGGCCACTGGCGTGTAAGCGTAGCATTAACGCCAGTGCCAACAGGCTGGCCAGCATAATCATTACTATTGCAACCAGTTGTGATCTCACAGAGAGACTATCATGCCTCTTTATACAAGTGGGCAGAACAGATGAAGACCAGACAATAGAGATCCTCTTCCTTGAAAATTTCATCAGTAATGAGAGAATGGTAAGTATATAAAATATTTTCCCTATGATGTTGGAGACTTTTTGTGGCCAAATTCAGTTCTTCAGGAAACAGCTTTGTATCATACAAAATTAACATTATTACTGTGATTGGCATTTTGAAAAGCTTTAGTTAAACACAGGTATAATTTAGATCAATCCTCATTTTGCTGGTTCCAGTACCTAATTATTCACCCTAGACATAGCCTACCTATGCAAAAATATGGCTTGAATCCTACCCTCCAGACAACAGGTGAGTAGAGGGTACAGGAGGGAGTGCTGGGGCCCAAATATACTCTACATCATCTTACTACCTTTTCCACCTGTTTTTCCCCAGTATGTTGGCAGCAAGGTTCCACTGTACGGCCTGTGCATGCAGCTGCTTGCAACATGTGGAAATATGATTCTCTCTCTCAGCCATCCCATCCTGTACTTCCATCTCTGATTACCCAGGTGGCAATGCTGCAGTGGGAGAGCATCCTCTGCAATGCTGAATCCTCCCGCAACCCCTCACTGCCCCAGCGGCCTCCAGCAGCACAGGTTGATTACGAATCTGATTGCCAGAGTCGCAAGGCCGGCCACGCTGCTGCACCCAATGTTTGACTCATAATATAAAAAATAGTATTGATAAATAGAAGAAACGTTGTGCAGCGAGACCCTTAATAAATCCACCTCTGATGACAGTGGTGTAACCTGCTGGTTAGGGCCCGAAATCCCCAGTTCATCTCCCACCACAGTTACTAACTCTGTGACCTTAAGCAAGTCACGTGACCCCCTTGTGCCTCAGTCCACCAGGTGGTAAAATTGAGTAGAAGACCGAAGCCCTACTGAAAGCAAGACGTTGCATATCAGACGAAGTTATCATGGGCAAATACTTTTAACAAAGCAAATAGTTCTCTGTATATACAGTAGCGAAACACATTTAGTGCATCAGTTTAAGCCAGAAGCAGAGTGCTGTTCTCTGACATCAATAATTGTTAATCTAGTGTTAGTTTAAGTGACTTACTCTGAATGCTTCATCAAATCTACAGCTGCCATGAACTAACAGTTCCAAAGTACGTTTGTCTGAAATTAAAATGGCTTCTTCTTCCCTTGCAATGACGTGAACCTGTTAGTTGCATGAGTTGATATTCTCATCTGCAAAGGAATCTTGAACAAAGGCGTGGGTACTGTGTAATTAATTCATCTTCAAGTGCTGAATGTCAGACTGGGAGTGTACTGATTGGTCAGACGGATCCACCCAGCCTAAACACTGGAAACCTAATAACTTAATTTCAGACTGCAGAAAAGCACAATGTAGCAGCTGAAGTTAAATTACAGCCCCGTCATGAACCTGAAATATTGCAGATAAATGATAGCTAGGTGTATCGTAGATGGGTGTGGAAGCTTAATTATCTTTGAAATGCAAAGCAATCAACATTCTTATATTACAGTCCTGACTGTTGTGAACTGAAAGCTACATTTGGCTATGGGCCAGGTGTTTGATAAATGTAAGAAATATTTTGCATTGACATAGTCAAAAGCTAAGAAAGTAAAGCTGCTACTTTAATTTTAGTGAATGTTACAGGTATCCACCACATCCCATGCATAACAGACAAGCTCTTGTTTTACATATCCATTAAGTGACGGTTTAATGGTGTGGGTTTGTTGCCTGTATTTTGTGAAAGAAAAAAGTAAACCATGCAGTAGGTTGCAGGGAAAATTTGGCATCCTTGTTTTAAGGTTAATCATAATGTTCTGAATTTTTGTCCTCTCTGCCTTCGAATTGTCACTGAATAGCCTCCAAATGTCCAATAAATTTATTGAAATATATGTAATTCATTCAAAAGTCCAATGCAGGGGTGGCTTGCAGAATCTGAATTCGCCAAAAGACAATGCAAAGATAGCTTACAGAATCTAGTTTCCAATTACAATGTTTCGGGGAGGCAGAGCACTTATACTTAACTAAGATACCACAGACTGCAGTTTTATAAATAAAACATAGAAACTGTAAGTAGATAAGGACCGCCAGGCCCATCCAGTCTGCTCGAAAGCCCTGCGCTAGTTTCTGGCCTCAGACCCACCGCTTTCTCCCTCCTTCCCACCTCTGAGGTACCTAATGCCTGTCCCATGCATGTTTAAACCCTCCAATGTGCTCGCGCCACCACCTAATGTGTCAGTCTGTTCCACGTGTCCACCATCCTCTCTGTGAAGAGCAACTTCCACATTTCCTCAGCCTGCCACCTTCCAATTTCATATCATGCCCCTCATTCTTGTACATCTCTTATATTGAAGATGTCTCCCCACCGCACCTTGTTAATGCCCTTAAGGCACGCGGAATGTTCCTATCATGTCCCTCTGATCCTCCCTCCTCCACAGAGTACATATTGAGGTCTTTAGTCTCTCCTCATATGTTTTCTAGTGCAAGCCCTGTACCATCTTAGTCACCCTTCTCTGACTGCCTCCACCCTGTCAGTGTTCTTATGAAGGTGCGGCCTCCAGAATTGCACACAGTACTCTAGGTGAGGCCTCACAAGTATTTTGTACAATGGCATCACCACCTCCCACTAGTGCTACCTCTGCACCCCAGCATGCCACTGGCCCTCCCTGCCGCCTTTGTACTCTGCTTAGACACTTTTAGGTCATCAGAACTGATAACGCCCAGGTCCTTTCTTCCTTGGTGATAGTCAGCACCTCCCCATCCTGTAGCTCTCACCAGGGTTCCTCTTCCCAGGTGCATTATTTTGCACTCTTGAACTGAACCTTAGTTGCCACACTTCAGACCATTTTGCAAGCTTCTCCAGATCCCTCCTCATTCTCTCCCAGCCTGCAGAGTATCCACCCTGTTGCAGATCTCGGTGTCATCTGCAAGTGGGCAGACCTTTCCTCCAGTCCTACCACAGTGTCACTAATGAAGACATTAAATATGACTGGCCCAGGACTAATCCCTGAGGTACCCTGCTTGTCACCCCTCTCCCTGATTGGATCCCATTTACCACCACCCTCTGCTTCCTGTCCTTTAGCTGGTTCCTCACCCAGTTTACTGCCTGGTACCTCATACCCAGACTATTCATTTTGTTGACCAGCTTTTGTGTGGGACATTGTCGAGGCTTTGCTGAAATCAAGGTAGGCAGCGTCTGCCCCTCCCCCACCATTTACTCCTCCCTTGTCACCCAGTCAAAGAAATCAAGTCAAAGCCCTACACGGACTGGGCCCAGAGTACCTGAAAGAGCTCCCTGGTCCCCTACTGCCTGGTGATCGCTCTGCTCCAGCCAGCGAGGGGTTGCTAGAGATCCCTAGATGCGTTTAAGTCTCGGGGCCAGATCTTTTGTTCATGGCTCACACATTATGGAATTCTCACCTCGCGTTAACTGGGGAGTGCATGACTGTGGAAGCTAAGTCAGCTCTAAAGACCTATTTGTGGCACCAGGCTTATGATAGTGATTAGTTGGTTGTAACGGTATATTGATGTCTGTTTGATTTTAAGATTGTTTTATTCTGCTCTGTTTGATTTTTAACTTGTATGGCGCCTTGGCTTTTGAAAGGCACCTTAAAAATAAAAAATTACTATCACATTATTATTATTATTAAATTCATGTTGCCTCAGATCCTGGCACCACTGGATTCCAGAGTGCCATTATTCTTTCTTTAAGCAGTGCCTCCATGATATTACCCACTACTGAGGTGAGGCTGACCGCCTGTAGTTCCCTGCCTCCTCCCTACTACCACTTTGGTGTAGAGGGACTACATGTGCCCTTTTTCAGTCCTCTGGAACCACTCCTGTGTTGAGTGACTCCATGAACAATGCTGCAGGAGGCGCCGCTAGCTCTCTTCGAGGTCTCTTAATATCCTCGGGTGTATGCCATCTGGCTCCATTGCTTTGCCCACCTTCAGTTTTGTGAGCTCCTCCAGGACTTTCTCCACTGTGAATGGACTTGTGTTTACCTCTCCCCACCCCTTCATGTCTGTTACCCAGCTGTGGTCCCTGACCCTCCTCTCTTTAGTGAATACTGAACAGGCGTATTTGTTCAGTATTTTTGCCTTTCCATGTCTCCTTCCTTACACTCCCCTGTATTCCTTTGAGGCCTTACAGTCTCCCCGGTCTTCTTTGCTAATGTACCTATAGAATGCCCTGGCCCTTTCTTCACTGTCTCTGCTAATCTTCTTCAGTCTGCACCTTGCTCTTCTAACAGCTTTCCTGCTTCCCTTCGATTCTTTAGGTACACCTCCCTGTCCTTCTCCCCTGAGTCTCCTTATATTTCCTGAAACCTGCCCTTTTGGCCCTTACCTTGTCTGCTACCTCTCTCGAACCACAGTAGTTTCCTCTTCTCTTGTCCTTATTTATGAACCTGATGCATTGGCTCATCGCCTCCTCTGTGGGTCCCTTTAGTTGTTCCCACTGCTCCTCAGTTCCCTCCTGTCTCCCTTCTCGCCAATGCCCTTGATACAATCTCCATTTTAGAATAATCCACCCTCCTAAAATCTAAGACCTTTGGCTTCATGTGACTAGACTGTCTCAGTCCCTATGCTAAACACACTGTGTGATGGTCGCTGGTCCCAAGTTGACCTTCCACCTGGACGCTTGCGATTCTGTCCCCATTGGTCAGTATTAGGTCCAGAATTGCCCAGTATCTGGTGGGATCAATCACCAGCTGTCTTAAGACTGCCTGTGTAGGAATCCAGAATGTGTCTGCTCTGGTTGAAGTAGCTGCTGGGATGGCTTAGTCCATGTCTGGGATATTGAAATCACCCAGCAGTAATACTCACCTTCCGCTGCCATTGCATGAATTTGATCCACCTAGATCCCTATCCAGCTCCTCCCCTGTGCTGGAGGCCTGTAGATCACTCCTGCTTGGATTGCTATGCCATTGCTTGGCTCAGGGTGACCCACAGTGCCTCGGCCTCCCCATGTACCCAGTGCCTCCATTTTTTATACCCTTCCTAACGCATATGGCCACCTCCCCCTTTTAACCCCCATCCCTCCTGAACAGACCATACCCCGCACATTAACACTCCAGTCATGATTTGTGGTGTACTAGATCTGTTATTACTGCTATGTTCAGGTTCGTTTCTACTAACAATGCTTCCATGTCTGGGATTTTATTCCCAGGCTGCAAGCATTTGTAACCATGGCCTTCCATGTTTTGCTGTCTAACTGCTCTCACTCACGCCTTTGCTCCGCTGCTTTTTCCTCCCCCATTTTACCTTTTTGTGCTGCCTTCCTACCTCTGCCTTTCCCTCTTGTCTGATTTGATGATACTGTCTGCATTTTGCCTTTCTGCTCCTCATTCTGTGGGGTGGGCTGCTAGAGTCTCCCTGTTCTCATTGCCCCTCCCAGCTAGCTTAAACGCCGGCAAGAAAGCAATTAAACTGTTCATTTAGGACTACTTTCCCTTCCTGGACAGATGAAGCTGTCATACGAGTACAGGGCTACACCTTTCCAGGTAGGTCCCCAGTCCCTAATGAAGCCATGCCTCCCATAGCCAGACCTCCACCCCTCTTCTTGACAGTGCCTTAGCGATCTCTGGATCCTCCCCTCCCTCCCTCCAAGTTGTGCCTCCTGGGAGGCACTTGACCTCCTTCTCCCTGCTATCCTTGCCCAAATCAGTTCCCCAGACAATCGAGTCCCCATCAGTAGTAACTTCTTCTTCCCTGCCCCCCACTGGGTCTACCTTCAGGAGGACCTTGCATCCTCCGTGGTTGCAACCTTGGTCCTTTGCAGGACTGTCCCACTCCTCCAAGACAGTGTAGGAGTTCTTGAGCTCACTGGATGGGGGATGTGTCTCTGCCTCCGAACCTCCTTGAGCCCACTAGTCCATTCCGCTACCTGCCTGGGCAGCTGCTAGGCGTGAATCATTTTGTGATTGTACAGTCAGAGATATAATAAATCACATACAAATTAGTATAGTAATCCCTAATTATTGAGGCCCTGAGTATTGAGGCCTCGTCACAGGACAGGCGCCGAGTGTGCGGAGTGCACACTTTTTTTTTTTTTTTTTTTTTAAACAGAGCTTATTCTGCCTCGGAGTCCACCTTGCATCAGCCCCAGCCTACCTGCAATGGGCACATGCCTCCCCAAGGACTTACTAGCAGCAAGTCTCCAACAAACATCCCCACTTCAGCTCCTACCATTGTTACTGGCTAACTCTGTGACCTTAGATGAAGCATGGCGGGCCAGGAAGGGAAGGCCTGTCCTCTCCCATGTCAGTTTTAAGTGAGACTGTGTAAAAGTTGAAGAGAGCGTGTGACTATATTGACCCGAAACTGATAGAAAAACCTTAGAAAGTGACATGGCTGCCTTTATCACAAATACATTTGTGTTCTGCTGGCCAATCAGTACACTTCACCTTTTCAGGTTCTCAGCATAAATTGTGTTGGAAAATATACTGATATGAGCACTCAAGGAGCTGCGCAGGATCAGTGGGGATTTCATCTGTAGCTTGTGGTACAATAATTGCTGCAAATTATTCTTGGTCTAATAAGAGCTGCCTTGTAAGAAATGGCTGTATACTTTTGCCTAAGAACCTTCGCTTGCAGGGTTTTATTTAACTCTAAAATTGATTAGCATTTTGCTCATAAAAGTTCTAAATGTGAAAATGCATAGCACTTGCCTCATTGTGTTCAACAAACATAACACTTCTAGAAAACCTATATAAATGCTTTCTGTACAATTAATATTGTCCTAAGAAAAAAACTGCTAATCAATTATTTAAAACCCTGGTTTGTTACGCATATGAAGAGCATTCACAACACTAACATTTGCATGCCCTTTCTTCCTGTTAAAATAGTAGACAATGGGTTATGTGAGTGGCCAGTAAGAAGAGCCCTTAGAAATTTAAGAATATGTTTAAATACTGCAGCATAAATCCATAAATCTGTGAACTTGATATTGTTTTTACAAGGTTCAGCACAGTTTGAAAGGAGATTTTTCCTGTAGAAGCTGGTTTTTAAATAGTGGTTCCATTTCTGTTGTTGCTCCATCTTTATTGGTCTTTGGTTCACTCAGTGAGTGTTTTGACGTGCTTAGTTCTGGGGAGTACCAGTTTGTAACCCTGTATGTGGCTTATAGAAACAAAGAAACTGATGACAGAAGGCCAGTTGGTCTATACAGTCTGCACTTATCCTTGCCTCACGCATAAGACAGAGCCCCTTAGTGTCACTGCCTTCTTTTCTGTTTTATCCCCACCATTGCTCACCACTGAATCCATGTGTCTGTCCCACCTATGCTTGAACCCTACCACTGATTTTAGCGAGGCCACCCTCATTGGGCAATCCATTTCAACTGTTCACCACCCCTATGTAAAAAAAAAAAAAAAAAAAAAGTACTTTCTGACTGCCTTCTTAAACCTGCCCCTACCAGCTTCTTTCATTTTCCTGTAGTGTTTGTATTTGCACTGAAGGTGACCAGTGCACTGCTGTTCACTTTGGTTATGCCATGTAGGAACTTGATTGTTTCTATCATGTCCTCTACCCCACCCCACACACTCCTTCCTGGTTTCTAACAAGTACCGCTTTAAGGTCCGCTAGCTCTTTTGTTGTAGGCCTACTGTGCTGCCCTGAATCACCTTTGTGAACCTTCTCTTGACCCACATTATCCTAGCCCTATCCTTCTTCAGGTGAAGATTCCAGTATTGCACGCAGTAAGAGATCTGCAGAGGGGCAGTATCACCTCCTTGCACTTTACTGCTGATCTCCTGCCTATGCATCCCAACATTCTATTGGCCTTGCCTTCGCAGACTGTTGTAGGTAATCAGATATAATGACCCCAGCTCCCTCTTTTTCTTCATTGGCATTACCCTCTCCTCCCATCCTGCATTTCATGTTCTGAGTCTTTCATCCTGTATGCATGAATGTATGCTTCTGTGAATGGAACCGCATCTGTTATAGCTGAGACCACCACTCCAGCATCTCCAAATCCTCCAGTACCCTTATTCCTTCCTCTGTATCCACCCTCCTGCAGATTTTTGTGTCATCCATGAAGAGCCAAATCTTGTACTGATAGCTTCACCCATGTCACACATGAAGATGTTGAAAAGCACTGACCCCAAGACTGACACCTGCAGCACCCCACCAATGATGGCCTCACCTCTGAAAATTCCCCACTGAGCACCAGTCTCTGTGCCCCCAAAAAATCTTCTTAGCCAGTTTCCAACACAGGTAGCTACTTTAACCCTACACCCAGGTCAGTCAGTTTCTGAATTAGCTTCGTGTGGGATGGAGTGATACCTTACTAAGGTCCAGGTACAGTACATCAACTGCTTGGCCTGTGTCCACAGACAGCCTTTGTCACCGAATTGAAGAAGTTAGTCAGGTTCGTCTGGCAAGATCTTTTTGCTGCAAACACATGTTACTTAGGGTCCTATAACCCAATTAGTTCCAGGAACTCCACCAATGTTTCGTTAATAATGCAGTCCATCATTTTACCACTATTGAGGCCAAGCTGACTGGACAGTAGTTTTCTGGGTTATCCTACTGATGGTCTTGTGTAGTGGCAGCAAGTCGCTCACCCTTTAGTCCACTCTTGCTCCAGCAAACAATTGAAGAAGTCTGTCAGTGGTGATGACTGCACTTGGCCCATCTGTTTTAGCATCCTTGCATGCAGACTATTTGGGCCTGGAGATTTGTATACCAGTAGTGATCATAGCCCTTAATTACCTTCTCCTCCACTATACCTCCCATGTCGATGCCCCGACTGTCCTTCCTGACTGGACTTTATTCCCACTGTGGAAATAGCCTATTTCCTCCACCCTAAAGACAGAACAAAAGTACTCATTCGGTATGTCTGCTTTATACTTCTAATGCTTTCCCCTCCACCCCTTTTCCACCAGGCAGTCCCTTCTTTGTGTTTTCATTTCTCCTAGTGTAGGATTTCTCTCTGTATGTCCTTTCAACCACATTATTCTATTGTAGAATGCGAACACATTGTACCAACAATATAAGCGCTTAACAAGGACATAAACTGTGTTATATAATTCTGAAGTGGTTTTTAGTGCCAGCGTACATTTCAGAAACACCCCATGAATGTGTAATCGAGCCAGTAACAATTGAACAGTAACAGGATGTGAATAATAAGCCAGTAACAGCTGAACAGTAACGGAATGCGAACTGGTATTTCAACAACCACTTCTGCAGAAAATAGTGGCTCAAAAGTTAAATGCAGTTTTCCTTTAAACATTAATTTAGGAACAATACTGTGTCTCGTCCTTGGCAGTGCATGCTAAGATTGGATATATGACTTCCTAGTTCAAGTGGTGTTTGTTACTATTCACCCTGAGATGTCAGAATTATGTACTTGTACCATCTATTTTATGTTGCTAGCCATATACTAAATGTTGTTTTTCATTACATAAGAACACATTGTGTACTTTTGACTAGTTTGAAGTTAAATTAAGAAGAAAGTGCAGCACAAGCCATTTTAATTGTAAGGAATTTGCTGTTTCACAGTAGTTTACCTGCCCTACAGTATTCTGTTTTTCATAGCAACAAAACACAAAACTCAGTTATTCTGACTTTAGTTGGCACTTTCATTTTCTTAATGAAAGGTGCGATATTAACACCAGAGAATACAAACAGGAATTTAAATTCTTAGACCCATGCACACACACAAACACACTACAGTAAATTATACACAAAGATGAGACATGTTTAATATAATTTGTTTCTCCATGATTGTCTGTTAAAAGCAACATACCTTGTAATTTGTTTTTGGTTTTTTAGAAGCAGTAGCTCTGCAAAAAAAAACAGCCATTTCTTAAGGCAGCATAAAAATGCAAGGTGATATGAATAATGTTTAACCTTATTCCAGTCTTCTTTGTGTTTAAACATATAGCAAGAACAGTAAGAGCTGGAGAGGGTCTCATTGCATCGTTTTAACATAGAGCAACCTAGCATAAGGAACTGTTAAAGAAGACTGGAAAAGTAACAGTTAATGGCATGCATTCCTCTCCCTCCTTTTCCTTTCTTATCTTTTGTATTATTTATCTCCTGTCCTATATGTCTTTGTTTTGTTTAGTTGTTCTGAGGTTGAATCAAATTCTCTTTTCAAATCTTGTGAGTCAAAATATATGTGTACAAAGGGCTTGGTTTGTATGTATTTCCATTACTCACTGTAACATCTGCATTTATAGAACCAGAGCCACACCTAAACTTCCTTCAGCAGGACTACAGTATGTAGTGATGGCTCACACTCTGGTTTACAGTGCCTTCTAACCTATACCCAACATTCAGGTTCACATGCTTGTCTGACTAACCGAACGGAGATAGGTGTCTCCCTTTGGCCCCATTGTGACTGCACACAGTCTCACTCAACCTTCTGGTCTGGCCTGAGGCTATCACCTCAACCAGGGTTCTCACCTTGTGACTGCAAAGTGTGTCCACAATAAGAGGGGTTCTCTACCTTGGACTGCAAAGTGTGTCCACAGTAACAGGGGTTCTATACCTTGTGACTGCAAAGTGTGTTCACTGTAACAGGGGTTCAAACAACATGAAGTCTTGCTGTATTCTGACAATATGCACTTGGCCCCAGCACTTGAACTGCTCCGGAGAGGAAAGGTTAACTCTGTGCAGCAGCACAGAACATTGAGCTCGAGCTCGGTTTTCAAACCTCTGTCTCTGGTACATATCAGTGTAACCGCCAGATTCTTTACTCCGCTTAACTGAGAAGTTGTTCGAGATCTCTCCTTCGCTTTCAGTTCAGTAAAAGTAAAAAAAAAAAAAAAAAAAAGTATTCGGTTGTTTAACCGATTTATTGTTTTTCGTGTCAAGGCTCTGTCTGTGGTACAGGTAGTGTTGTAGATTGGTAGAGATATTATTTTTGTGGAAATTGTTTTTCTTCAGTTTCCTATCAGTTGGTCCGTTGAAACCGCCTTTGTTTGTGTTTGATTTTTCTGGGATTTAGTAATGGTATCCGTTCCTATTGATTTAAAAAACTGACTTTTCTGTTTTTTTTTTTTTTTTTTACACAGCCCGTGACACTGTTGGTAATCTATAGGGACTTTTACCTGGCTTGAAAGCTGTGAAGGGTAAATTGTTAGTGTGGCCATGCCTGAGAAACCCAAGAAAAAAACTGGTCCCACTCAGTTTCAACACTGTACTGAGTGTGGGAGGCCTTGTCAAGGCTGACCCCACCTCATCTGTGTTTATTGTTTGGGGTTTGACCACCTCAAACAGACTGCCAGATATGTAAGAATTTTCCTAAAACCACTCTGGATAAAGATTGAGTAGGTTGAAGGAAAAGGAGGCTGAGAGGTCCGCTGATCTGGATGGCCAGCCCGGTTCGGTTTCGGCCGAACCTGAGGAGGTGCTCACTGACCTGGGCGATACCTCCTCGGGCAAAAGGAGATCCAACTCTGAGGGGTCAGTTCCAGCTAAAGAAAAAGAAGTCATCCGTTAGGATCCAGTACCGCATACTCCAACTGCCGACTTAGATAGCCAAAGCGATCAGTATTGTCCAGTTGTTTCACCCGTTCCATCCAACCATCGCCGCCAGTTAGCAGTCGGTTCAGTCGGATCCAACTCCATCGGATTACAATCCAGATGCATATTACAGTGTGGAGTGGAGGAGACGAAGAGTATCCTGATGATGATGACGACGACGACAACGACTTTGCAGGCCTAGATGTGCCTATTGAACTGGACATCTCCCCAGACAGGCCTTCCAATGTCTCTCCTCCCAGGCTTTGAGTCCCTTCCCACTTTTGTTCTACAAAAGGCTGAAACTCTCCAGCTCCCAATGGTGGAAGCTGCTGAGGAGGAAGAAGAGCCTGATTTTGTTGACATGATGGACATCCCAGAGTCCAAGAGATTGTCTATCCCGCTTAATAAATCTTTGGGGAAACAGACACAAAAGATTTTGCAAACACTAACTCCTTACCTCCTGTGGATAAGAAAATGGACAGGAGGTACATGTTATCAGGGTCAGGTAAGGAGTTTTTATACAGTCATTGCAGCCATGTTGGGTAGTGCAGGCTGCAGCCTGTGACAGGGCTAATATTCCTTTGGCTCACACACCCCAGATAAAGACTCCAGGAAGGTGGATGCCATGGCCAAGAAACAATACTTGGCATCTTCTGCTGGGGCTCAGGCAGGCTAATTATATGGCCTACACAGCCAGATACCTGAAGACCAGGTGGGATACGGTTCTGAACTGGCCATCCGGGCTTCCCCAGCTGGCCAGAGAGCTGGAGGAGGTGGCTGCTGATGGAATTGAGGCATCCAAGGTACAATTCCATGCTGCTGTAGACTCCAATGATGTGGCATCGAGTGTCATGGCTACATCTGTGTCTCTCTCAGGAGACATGCTTGGCTCAGATGTACTAGCCTTTCCCAGGACACCCAGACTAAGGCTATGGATTTCCCTGTGGTGGGTAACTCTCTGTTTGGGGAGAAGACAGAGGCTACATGAAGAAAATGGACGAGTATAGGACACCTACAGGAGTGCACAGGCCGAGAAAGGCAAGTCACCCTCAAAAGCAGCAGTCTAGGGGCAGGGGTAGGCCCTTTCACAGGCCTTCCTACCAAGCCCAGGCTTCCTTTCTTTCCCACAGAGGGGTTCTTTTGAGGGAGAGGTAGGAGGGATGAGCAGGGCTGCATCCTCTTCCCAGTCCAGGCCTCCTGCAAGCAGACACCCTGATGTGTCAGCCCGGTCGACTCCCTATTACAGTAGGAGGCAGGCTGGCTTACTACTTCCAGGCCTGGAAGACTGTTACCTCAGACAAGTGGGTCCTGAGGTAGTGAGTCAGGGACTGGCTCTCAGTTTCAAAAAATTCCCCAAAATGAGGGTCAGATCCTTTCCACCTGCAACCATCTCAGAAACCATTGCTCTAGAGGCAGAGGTTTCTTCTACTGGCTCTCAGAGCTGTAGAGAAAGTTCCTACTCAACACAGAGGCAAAGGTCTGTACTCCAGATACTTTCTTACCCCAAAAAGATGGGAGTGGGACCCATCCTAGACTTAAGGCATTTGAACAAACATATCAGAAAACCAAAATTTTAATGGTGACTCTGGGAATAATTCTTCCCTTTCTAAGGCCAGGGATTGGCTAGCATCCCTGGACCACATTCCTATCAGGTGCTCCCACAGAAAGTACCTCAGGTCTGAGCTGCCCTCAGGCCATTATCAGTTCAGGGCCATGCACTTCGGCCTAACATCAGCTTCAAGGGTCTTTCTAAGTGCCTTGTAGTAGTAGTTGCCTTCCTCAGAAGGCAGGGTATATCTGTCTTCCCCTGCCTGGACAACTGGCTCATTATAGGTCAGTTCTCCGACCAGGTCAGGTCAGCTCTGGAAATCACTCAGAACCTGCTCAGCTCTCTGAGGTTCCTCCTCAATCTTCCCAAGTCAGTTCTTGAACCAGTACAACTCCTTACTTTTATAGGAGTGAATTAGATACTGTCCAGGCAAAGGCCTTCCTTCCAGTAGCAAGGGTAAAGGCCCTGCAGATCTCGCTTCCTCATTACACCCTCTGGTCTCTGGCCCAGCAAGCTGCTTTCTTCAACTCCTAGGCCACATGGCAGCTTCCACTGCAGTGGTACAAGGGCAAGGTTTCAGATGAGGGACATGTAGTTCCACTAAGGTCCTTTTTCTCAGAAAAGGATTCTTTCACCAAACTGGTTCCAGTGACTCAGACTCTGGTCTAAGCTCTCCAGTGGTGGCTAGATCAGGACAATCTCAGACAAGGTGTCCCATTCCTCAGTCAAGCTCCCTCAGTGGTCCTAACCACAGGTGCTTCTCTGCTAGGTTGGGGAGCCCATTTGGGAGCCCTCACGGCCCAGGGTGTTTTGTCTCCACAAGAGTCTCTCCTTCATATCAATCTTCTTGAACTCAGAGCAGTATTCCTAGCCCTTCGGACTTTCTCAGACTCGGTCAGAGGCAAAGTGGTGCAGGTCAGGACAGACAACACCACCACCACGATGTGGTACATCAACAAGCAAGGGGCATTCTGTCCACGGCCTTGTGCACAAAGGTCATGAAACTGTGGTCTCTAGCCTACTTTCCTTCAGGCTTCCTGTCAGCAGTTTATCTTCCAGGGAAGGACAATGTGCTAGCAGATGCTTTGAGCAGAATCTCCCAGAGCTATCAGAATTGTCTTTGGACCCTCTTATCCGAAAGTAATCTTCACCAGATGGGGCACTCCAAAGATGGATCTCTTTGCAGCCCGGACAATCACCAACTTCCCTGTTCTGTTGCAGACCTCAAGTCCTAGGGACTGTTCTTCGGGATGCTCTTATATTGATTGAGGGTCAGATTCCTCTGTGCCTTCCCCTCTTCCCGTGTTGTTCAGAGTTCTAGTCAAGATCAGATCTCCGTCCTGTACATTGATTCTAGTGGCTCCAGACTGGGCCAGACAACCTTGGTACCCTCTGCTGTTGTCCTTGGCAGTCTCTTCCCCTGTCTCTTCCCAAGAGACACAATCTCCCACCTCCTCTCAGGGAGAATTTGGTACCCAAGTCTCCAGTCTCTCAATCTCAAAGCCTGGCTCTTGAAGAGTTAGAAATGCAGACCTGCATCTTCTCAGGGAGTACTGATATTTTGAAGGTCTTTAGGAAACCTTCTACCAGGAAAACTTAAAATTCCAAATGGAGAAGATTCAGCATTTGGTGTTCTCAGAAGAGCATTCAGCCTGATATTGCAGACATTGCTACAGCCTTAGATTATATGGTTCACCTTAATGGCCTAGGCCTTAGGCCTGCAACTCTGAAGGTTCACCTAGCAGCTGTCTCTGCTTTCCTTTCAGCAGGGAAGGGCTCTTCTTGGCATCTCATCCTGTTTTCAGTAAGTTCTTCAAAGGTCTGGTTCACATCAACCTCCTTTAGAGAGCCTTCTCCGGCTTGGGATCTAAATGTCTGCATTGCTCAGCTTATACAGCCACCCTTTGAACCTCTGGCTTCGCCGAGCTTATAATGCGGACCTAGAAAACTGTGTTCCTGGTAGCTATCACTTCTGCCAGGTGGATTAGTGAATTGCAGGTCCTGTCAATTGAACCTGACTATCTCCTTCCATAGAGATAAGGTGGTCCTTAGAACAAATAGGAGGTTCTTACCTAAAGTGGTATCAGATTTTCATCTGAACTAATCTGTCTCTACTCTGTGTTTTTCACTGATTATTCTTCTTCAGGAGAAAAGATTACACAGTCTGATGTTAAAAGGGCACTTAGCTACTACATAGAGCATACTAAGGCACACAGAAATGACCGTCTTCAATTATTTCTCACTTATGGGGAGTGGGAAAAGGCAAGCCTGCTACTAAGTGAACCATTGCAGGTGGATTGTCTCTTGTATACAATTCTGTGCCAAGTTGGACAAAGAACTGCCCTCAGGCCTGAGGGCCCACTCAGCTAGGGGTATAGCTGCTTCTCTGGCTGCTGCCAGAGATATACCCTTGATAGAAGTCTGTAAGGCAGCCACCTGGCAAACAGTCCATACATTCACCAAGCATTACCTCTGGACATTCAGACTAGGAGAGATGCTAGGTTTGGTACAGCAGTACTGCAGAGCCTGTTCCCAAAGTAAGGTTCTGTGTCCTCTCCTCCTGGGGAATTGCTTGGTAGTTCAGATATTGTCAGAATACAGCAAGACTTTGTTTGAAGAAAAATTACTCACCATAGTAATGTTGTTTCTTCTAATGGAGACTTGCTGTATCCTGACCTCCCTCCCTGCCTCTCCTCTCAGAACCTAGTTTTTCCGACGTGGACTGGCATGTACAGTGTTGCACCTCAGGGGTGTACCTCGCACCCTCCTCTTCTGGGTGGGGTAGTTGTTTTATTACTGTTGCTTTTATATTTATGTATTTTTTCACTACCTTTTTCTTGGGTTCTCGACTTGAGTCTTTTAGCCCAAGTTTGTTGCCTTTGGCCTAAAGTTAAGCAATTTCCATAGCTATAGTTAGTTTCACGTAAGAATCTGACTCTTACATTGATATGTATCAGAGACAGAGGTTTGAAAACTGAGGTAGAGTTCAACGTTCTATGCTGATGCATAGAGTTAACCCTTTCTCTCCGGAGCAGTTCAAGTGCTGGGGCTAACTGCATGTTGTCAGAATACAGCAAGACTCCGTTAGAAGAAACAACATTACTATGGTGAGTAATTTTTCTCCTCTACCTTGTAACTGCAAAGTGTGTCCATGGTAACATGGGTTCTCTACCTTGTAACTGCAAAGTGTGTCCACAGTAATGGGGTTCTCTACCTTAGACTACAAAGTGTGTCCACAATAATGGGTTCTCTACCTTGGTACTGTAAAATGTGTCCACAGTAAGTTGGTGGGGACCACACTGTTTTTCATCTACTAGTTAAAATGATTTCTCTCCTTGTCTAAGTCCAGTCTTTGCGGCCTTCTTCCCATTTCCTTGAAATTTATCTCCTAGTGTGTTTTTAAGGTACAAAATAGCAGGTTCTTTCAGAGTTTTAATTAGGGCTCTAATGACCTCTGTAGCTCAGAGAAGCTTATTGGCACCCATATGTGGCCACGGTGGCTGCATGTGACAAGCATTACCCCAGCGGGTTGTCCGACTACACAGTTGGCAGCTGATGGTTAGTCTGAGCTATCAACTAAAATGTCTGTTGATTGTTGGTGACTAAGGGACCAGAAAGCTAAAACTGTGGTTCACCACAAACAGAATTTCAAGCATTGAGCAAAACTGTAGAACAAACAAAACTGCCCCAGAACTAATTTTTCATGCCATCTTTCAGGTGCTGGTTGTATTGGGGTCCTTGGCTTCTCATGTTTTTAGCTGGGATTTTATAGAATAAAGACTGGATTTTCCATGCCTGAGCAAGGCCTCTGTATTCCAGTGGAAACACAAACTTTTTGTTTTTTTGTTATTCTTGGTAACTGAGTAAGGCCCACTAGGCAAATGCCTGCTGGTGACCTGGTGGTGGTGGGGTGTTAAATGACTTGCTCAGAGTCCCGAGAGGATGCAAGTGGAGGTTGTGGGAATCAACCCTAGGTCAGCTGGACGCATTTCAAGCTCATTCACAGCTTGTTACTCTAACCTCTAGTTTATACTGCCAGCCCCACTTGCTTAGAGTCCTAATATGCAGCAGTGGAGGTATTTAATTCTGCCACTATTTGTTGCAGTTTTTCTGTTTTATGGTCACTTGCAGGGGTTTCTCACCGTCAGCCATCTTTAAGTGGGATCTATTCACATCTACCAGATGAACTGCAACAAAAGCACTCCATGAAACAGATGGTGCATTTCATCACGGATAACCAGTAGGAGCAAATGTTAAATAAACGCCGCTGTTTTTGCACTTAGATAGAAATTGGAGAGTGCTGCAGGCTACAGCTTGTGGCAATTTCTGGTGGCATTGCAGCTTTTGTTAGACATCTTGTCTGGGAAAGGCAAACTGAGCCGAGGCTCATTCCAGGTGTGATTGGGGAGCACTGAGGGATTAGCGACTTGGAGTGCACAGTATGTAAGTAGCAGTTGTGAGTTTCAAACTCTGATCTGCTTGATCACCAGTTTCACAGCTTGGTGCTTTAACTCCCAGGGCTATACTGCCTCTCCGCCCCCACCCCCGGACGCGGCAAGCCCTGTGGAAAATGCAAACCAAGATGTTAGCAGTCACATGGTTTTGAAACACACAGGAATAAGTATGGGTTTATGTGTATCGACAAGGTAAATGGGACCAAATGAAACACCTAGGCAATATTAGTTATGTGAGATTGTTGTAAACCTAATGGTCTGAAAAACTAATTTTAGTAGAGAACTACCCTTTAATGCAGCCACCTCATTAAAAAATTTAACCATTTTTACAAACTTATAGAATCTGCTTATCTTAATTAGGCTGCTAGAATATTTAGAACATATAGGTTCTTAGGATGTATACATGCTGGCAGCACAGCAAGGGTTAACTCAGTAGTAGTTTAAGTTGCTGGAAACCTGCTGCATAAGCTGCTTTATAAATCTAATGGGTGTAATTGGCTAGTCGGAATCCTCACAGACCCATCTTTACCTCGTAGTAATTTCATATAGGTTGAGGGAGTCACCAGGCTGTAGCACTATGGTCTGTTCTTTCTTTTACATTTAAAGGAAAACTGTCATTATTATGTGACATTTTGTATTGAAGCAAACACAGGCCACTGCACCTGTACAGATAATGGAGCCCCCCATGTCTGCCATACTTGCATGGATTTTTACAAGTTAAAATAATGTGTATGGCGTGAGAGAAAAGGGTAAGCTTTGCTGGGTGGGAGCACTAATAATGATAGCTTTCCTTGGAACATTTTAGTGACATTGCTTCAACTCACCAGACCATGAATCTCATTGTCTTACACCAGCCATGCTTGACCCTGCCATTTTCAAACTCATGTAGTGTTGTTATATAAAAAGTAGAAAATAAGTCTTTTTTTTTTTTTTTTTTTAAATCTGTACGGCAGCTTTAATAGCAGTTATGCTCTTTACAGCAGGGTGTGCCATGGGATAACAGAGCTCTTATGTTAACCTTCTCTGTTGGTTTCTGTGGTCACTTAACCACATGCAGTCAGTCATGTAATGCCAGCTGTGGAGCTTGGTATTGTGTTTTTTTTTTTGTTAGTCAGGAAACTCTGCACCAGTCACCATTTCCTTCTGTTCTGAATGGTGTAGACGTTTGAGCTCTGTTTTCACTGTGTTAGTACATAGTGCAGAACACTGCTTTTATAGTTTGTTTTGATTGTAAATTTTAAATCAAAAATATCCATTTAAAACACACATGCATGCAGCGTGCATACACATTGCCATGTTTATGCTAAAAACAATGGAGTTAAATCTTGATTTTGGGAAAAGAAGCTCAAGATTGAAAGGGCTCATAGGGCCTTAGCCCCAAGACCTCCGAACGACCAACAGCCGTGACAGGTGATCTTTAGATTACACAACTATCAAGACAGACAGGCCTTAATGTTGGCATTCAGAAATCAAAAGAACTAATATACGATGGCCATAAGCTAACGCTACATCAGGATATGTCTCTTAGAGTGCAAAAAAGAGGCAGCAACGGTGTTCATATGGATGGTTTAAGAAAACGAGGGCTGGAATTCTATATGATATACCCAGTGACAGGGCTGCAGCTATGAATCCTGGGGCCCGGACAAGACACTTGGAATGGGCCCCGCTTCCCAAACCAGCTAATGACAGAGGTAATGTCAGCCTCAGGAGGGCCCCTCCTGAGCTCGGGCCCGGCAACTTCCCACTTACCCCCATTACCGCGGCCCTGCCCAGCGACTATTAAAGTGGAAGGGCCACCTTCTCTTTCTGGGAGGCGGAAAAGCTGCAGGCTTTCATGGATGACTGAGATAGGAAAAATAAGAAAACGGAGGAATTGCCAACTGACCAGGAGATGGGAGAATTACGTGTTGCATGGTGGTTGATACCATGGTTAGCTAATACCAAGGAACAGACTATAAGGAAATAATAAAGCATATAAGTGAGGCTCAAGTTCTGTTTCGTATGGTTTTGAAAAATTTTATCATTTGCTCTTACATTCTTCCCCGCTGAACTGAACTAAGTAGACTTGCAGAGGCTGACTTTCAACGGAATCTTATTGTGGCCTGGTTGGAGCAGGGTGATTTCTGAGACCAGAACACTGCATTTGCGAATATAAGAAAGATGGCTTGTAAATAATAGACCGACCTCCCCTGATGTGGACTAGAGACGGAACTTTTTTCCTGACAAGGGCAGATGGCATCGGGGCTGAGGGATTATACAGGACTAAGGAAGCTGGACTGGGCCAAGAAAGATTGTTAACAGAACAGGCCGAGGAAATTTCATGATGAAATCAGCCAGAGACTTGTGAGTTGAAAAAGGAGTTATGCAGAATTGGGTCTCAAGGATCGAATGATTTATGGAGGGGTTCTTGACGAGGGAAATGGAGGAGAAAGAGATTCATGAATGAAGGAAAGCATGGATATAGCGTGGTAAGAAATGGAGAGACAAGTAGTTATAGGTTATAAAGTAAGCAGGAAATAAGAGTAAATAATGCTCGATATGGGGTAAGGGTAAGATAGATAGTTAATACACTATATGATGTAATCTTGTAGGAAATTAAGAGGCAGGAAAAGAGGAACCAAAAGATTTGAAGCACGCAGTAGAAAATTAAACTTAAGAGCGGAAGAAGTAGGCATAGAAGGGTTGAATATCATACTTAAAATAATGGTATGTGTCAAAAGGGGAAACAGTTGGGGTTGGGGTGGGGAAAGGGGGATTGTTTGTTTACTCGCAGAGACAGTTGGGGAGGGGTTAGAGTTGGTAGTATAGGTTTAAAGTTTATAGGTGTTATTAGTAATGTTAGTGTTTAAAATGGTCTGTGTACTGTATATTACAAGTGTAAAGAGCAGTCAAACCGATGCCTGGACATTTAAGGAATATGACATATGGGAGGATGGCTAGTGTAAATCAGGGACCTATCTATGGGACCAAAATAGTCTCATGGAATGTGAAGGGTTTTACGTCCCCTGCTAAGAGAGCGAAAATACTGATGGCTCTGAAACGAAAGAAAGTGTCAGTAGCTTTGCTTCAAGAAACTCACTTATCTAAATGTGAACATAAGAAATTGGTGAGAGGATGGGTTGGGGCAGTGACAGCTTAGGGTTTTAAAACATGGGTCAGATTAGACCCATAGGTGTAAAAATGGGTCAAATGAGAAACAACTGGGTCCAAACCTAATCGTAAGTAGAAATTTCACTAGTACAGAAGCTTAAATTTGTTGAGTGAAAATACTTTTCTATTGTTTAGTTTTCCATCTTTCAGCTATTGTTAGAGACAGGTGCACATTTGGACCCACTGTCCTGTGGAAAGTGGGTCATTTTGGGCAAGCTGCAACTTTTTCCCTTTTGCCCTATCTAGCGCTGTCTCTGGTTGGCTCACACGCAGTGGCATGTAGTAAAATTAAGAGGGTCGCAATTTAATAAATAATGAGTTTCCTTTAAGGTTCAACGGTGGTACGTGATCCCATGGAAGGAAGATATATTTTTGTGATGGGGAATTGGCAGGTAAGCAACTTACATTTGGTAATGTATATGCACCGCGGATAATAGGGCCTTTATCAGAAGTTACTTGATGTGTTAATTAAGGAACAATTCCTAACCTTATTTTTGGAGGAGACTTTAACTGCATGGCAGACCCCAAAATGGACTATCTGAGAAATGGGGATAGAGCAGACAAAGCGATACAGCAGTGGCTAGTTGGGCTAGCGGAACTGGGACTAATTGATGGGTGACGAACGGCTAACCCAGGACTGAAAGAATATACATTTTATTCCAGCCCACATAGTTCATGGTCACGGCTGGACTATATCTATATTTAGAGGAATTTATATCAGTATATCAAGGCAATGGACCATAGTCCAGTATTTCTATCGGATCATGCTATGGTGGAGATGGAGATAGAATTAACACAGGGAATGACCAGAGGGAGAGATGGAGGTTCCTCACTTATATGCTGTTCAGGAAGATTTCAGAGAATATATAAAAGAGCAGTGGAAATTCTATGAGGAGCAGAATAAGGGAACAGTAGAAGCTGAGAGCACATTCTGGGAAACAGGTAAAGCATACATGTGAGGAGTTATAATAGGGTTTACAGCTAAGAAAAAAAAGAACGGAGACAGAAACAGAGGGAGCTAGAGATTAGAATAAGAGATTTGGAAAAGAGATACTTAAAGGAGGAGGGAGGAGAAAAAAGAGAATTGAGGCTGGCAAGAGAAATGCTTAATGCAAATTTAGATAAGGAGGTTAACACTAGAACCCTCTTTGCAAAACAGAAGATATATGAATGGGGAATATGCCGGGCCCTCTGCTCCTTAGGTTAATGAAATGAGGAAAAGTAGCCATAGAATAATCCAAATTAAAGACAAGCTGGGGAGACTGTTAAAAGAAGAAAAGGAAATTAGTAACAGATTTGGGGAATATTATGAAAGTCTATACTGTGGAATGTAGAGGTAAAGAGGGGAAAGGGAAGATTTTCTCAGAGACCTTAAAATTCAGGTTGAATGAGGAACAAATGGAGAAATTAGGGGCAAAATCACTATAGCTGAGGTTAAGAAAGTGATAGGATGGCTAAAGAATGATAAGGCTGTTGGTCCCGACGGGTTTGAGAGGAATATTATAAATTATACAATGACAAGAAAATTCCCTGATTTGATTGGTCAATGTAGCTGAGACAGTGATGTTATTACATGATAACATCACTGTATAAAGGCCAGGCACACATGACCACATAACATACAAATCACACCTCCTGCCACAACTTACTGCCACTATGAGCCGTCACGCTGAACCCCCAAGTTACACCCCAGAAACATCAACTTTTCCACAACTAAGTCAGTCACAACAAATACTGGCTTCAATAATAAAAACAGAGCTCGCTTTTTTTTCTTTTTCTCTTGACGGCAGCAGTTTCACTAAACAGCAGAAACCGAAACGAATCATACGGATTTCCATGCCCCAACTGCAACTAGCCACAAGCATTGTTTCGCTCATTTTAAAATCGCTATACATTCACCCTCCTTCCAAAAATAAACTGCACCAAGCATTTTTTTTTTTTTTAATTTAAACGCACTCGAACACAGAGCGTAAGCTTCGGGCGCTGCAGTGCTCATGGTCCTACTCCTCGCCGCTTCTGTCAATTCAACGCTCCACCTTCATCATTTTCCTGAAGTGTTCTCCGGTACAAACAAGAAATACTAGAAAGTGTACTGAAAACCTCAAATACAGTTTCGTCCGACAGCCAATATGAAACCGGAACATCAAGTACATTGAGGGATAGAGGTCAAAGACTGGCAGAGCACACTGATGCGGTAACAGTTCCCCTAGTGGCAGAAACATATACTGGACTTTTTTTTTTTTAAAAACATGCCCTCCACCCACAAAAATTAAATAAAATGCATAAAAATTGTTTTTTTTTTTTCTCTATACTTAAATGGGACATTGTATATATGTAATAAGGCACTCCAGGGATGTGTGTTATGAGGTATGTCGCGTCACTCCTGGGGTGGTGAGCTTACTGGCTTCCCCTCGCGCTTCAACCCACCCCAAGAGTGACGTTATTACACGATAACACACACCCTGTCGTGCCTTATTGCTTAACTATTGAGGGAGGAAATTGCAGGTACCCTGTGTAACATCATGGCGGAGACTAGAGAGGGTCGAGGAATACCTAGAACATGTTGCCAGGCTCTTATTACAGTTATCCCTAAATCAGGCAAGGATTTAAAGGAATGCGGTCATTTAGACCCCATCTCTTCTGAATCAAGATTGTAAATAATGACAAACGTATAGCTGGGAGGTTGGAGGAAATGCTCTGCTGGTTAGTCCAGATCAGACAGGATTTGTGCAAGGGGACAATCGTACTCACAACCTAAGAAGGTTATTAAATGTGATCTGGTGGGTACTAAACATCCGGGCAGGCTTGCATTTTGTCAATGGACGCCTGAAAAGCGCTTGACAGAATTGAATGGGAATATCTCTTGCAAATTTTGCAGAGATATGGACGGGAGGATTTATAAATGGTAAGGGCTTTTACAAAGCCCTGAGCGCACAGGTTCTGATTAACGGAGTACCCACCACAGAATTTAAATTGCAGAGGGGACACGACAGGGGTGTCCATTATCACCCCTTTTGTTTGCTTTAGCAATAGAGCTGCTGGCAATTAAGATTAGAAATGATGGCCACATTCAGGAGTTAAGGGAAACAGGGAGGGAAACATGTTATTACGTTATATACGGATGATATTCTGCTGTTCCTCACCGAGCGGAGACATTGACTCCAAAAGTCTTATCAGTCACAGAACAATTTGCAGAATTCTCTGGTTATAAAATTAACCTTCAGATATCAGAGATTGTTTATGAAGTAAAAGAAAAGAAGCATGGGATTTAAAAGTAGTGAAAGAAAATTTATATATCTGGGCATAAAAAATAGGGAAACATTGGGGAACTATACAACGTAAAATGATAAGCCATTAATAAAGGAAATCATACAGGACCTCAGTAGATGGAAAGATTTGCCAATATCCTGGTTGGGAAGGATCAATCTATTAAAAATGAATGTGCTCCTAGAGTGTTATATATTATGCAGATGCTACCTTTTGGCCCAATGAAACAAAGCATAAAACAGTTAGAAAAAGTTTTTGCAGTCTTCATTTGAAGGGTAAACATCCAAGAATCAGTCTGAACAGACTAAAAGCGCCTGTAGCACAGGGGGACTTAATTTTCCAGATGTTATGGGATACTTCTTGACAACACAGTATAGATATATCCAAAATTGGGTAAACAGGGAAAAGTAGCTAGCTGGCTGGATTTAGAGGAAGAAGGATAATGGAAGGGTCTCGGATATCTGGGAGCAGAGGGCCTAAAAAGATATAACAGAATAAAAACGCCAATCCTATGGTTGTGGTGAGTCTGAAAGTGTGGGATAAAATTAGGAAAAGGCAAAGTACAGATAAGCCTGATACACTGTTGGTACCACTGGCAGGGAATCTGGAATTTCTTCTGGGATTGGAAGATGAGGATTTAAGTTGTGGCAAACTAAGGGATAAAATGTATGGCAAATCTAGCTACGGGAATGGTGTATATATATATACCTTTCAGGAATTGAAAAAGAGACTGACTCTCCCAGCCTCACACCTATGTAGATATTTCCGGGCAGGGACTACTATAAGCAACTAGTGGGTACCCAGGGTAACTCGGATCAGCTGTCTGAAACAGAAAGGAAATATTAGGAGCCCTTAAAGATGAAAAGGGACTTACAGGAGAGCAGTGAAAATAGACAGAAAATTCTTCCAAACATCTGCACAGGTGGCTTAAAAGTGGTGGGAAGAGGTATAGGAGATGACATTAGTGAAACTAACTGGCAACAAATGCTAGAGTCCCATAAAGGGCTGTTAGTCTGCAATAAATACAAGGAAGCACAATTTAAGTTTATACAAAGATTATATTATTCACCTGACATGGTACATAGATTTAGTCCTGGGATATCTCCAATGTGTAACAAATGCAAACAACACAGTGTACATATAAACATTACTATTGGGACTGCGCCATGATTGTGTCTTGCTGGAAAGATATTGTAAAGGAAATCACAGTTATGAAAGAGCAACCTATGGAATTCTCATATAACCATTATTACTGGTGTGGAAGGGAAGAAGAGGATGGGAATGGATTATGTACCCCAGATGGATTAGAATCCTTTTGGTAGTTGCTAGACAGGCAATTCAGAATGTTTGGACCTCAACTTGGGCCCCTACGTTAGAGCAATGGAAAGAGCTCACACTAAAAGTCCTTGCAGTACACAAATTAACACACTGTCTAAAAGAAGAAGAACATAGATTTAAAAGGGCCTGGGCTGAATATCTAGGCACATTGAATGTAAGGGACAGATTATTGTTAGAAGGTAGTGGCACAGTGTATTAAGAGTTTAGTGGGTAAGCAAAGGAGGGGAAGGATACTCTACATAGAGAAGTAAACTGAAAAAGAGATACACTTGTATAAATTATATTGAAATAAAGCAGACACAGACATAGACCAGATCAAATTTTAATTTTATTTTCAATACCAAAAGTCATTAGGTTATTGACTTTTGTTGTTGTTCTTCTTTTGATTTATAGTTTTGTTCCTGCTAGATAGTTATAGAATGTAGATAGTGGTAGACCTGGAAAACAAAAAGAGAAAATGACAGTATCTGTAAAATGGCATATATAGAGCAAGATGGAGTTGATCTTTCATGCTGCTATTATTGATGTATTAATCAAATGTAATGACTGTGATCGATTGTCAAGTAATGTCATATGATAACTGTCACCAATAAACATATTGAACAAAAAAACAATGGAGTTAATCTTCTTCCTGCCCCATGTTTTTATCAGAATGTGAGAGCACACGAACCAGTTTTGTCTTGCACCTTGCCTAGTCCTGCTTGTTGCTTGACTATACAGGTCACCGAGGAGAGCAACATGAGTTAGTCCTCCCTTCCTCTCTGGAGAGTGAACATATCACCTCTGCAGTGTACCTGCCTTCCATCGTCCCAGTGAGCAAGCGACTCAAGGTCATTCCTGAGGTTTGGTCCCCTGCTTGAGTTGGACATTGAATCACGGCCTGTACTGCTGAGGGTTGCTGTTTTAAAGAGTGGCTGCAGTCAACAGCAAACGTCCCGTAGAACTCCCTGCTACAAAAGATTGTCAACTAGATTTGAATTTGGAGCCACTTTGTTTCCTGATTATTGAAGTGAAATATCCGCGTTCAGTTGCTCCACACCTAAATGGGGACACACCCAATTTGCTCTTTCCATGCAGCAGTACATTTTTAACTTACTGTATTGTAGACAATTTCATATTTATCTGACTGATCCTGTGCTTCCCACAACCCAAAATTTCATGTAGCCGCCAGTCCAGGCAGCTTCCCGGAATCCAGAGTGGCTGATGTCATGGCCAGGGATCCACCAGAGGAGATTCACTTAGCTGTAGCAAAGGAATGTGCTGTGATCGGTGAAATCAGGTGGTGCAATGCCAAGGGCAGCCAGCCCATACAAATCAACCAGAACAAAAAGTTTTGCAAATGCACTCAAAGTACCATCTCAGCATAAATTGCAGATCCAGGCAAATGTAATAAATCGAAACGCTTTATTGAGCTATAAATAGGGGAGGAGGGGAGGATGGCCTTGCAAGAGGACCTGGAGGCTGTGGAAAGGCGGTCGGAAAATGGAAACTAAAATTCAATGCGGGAAGTGCAAGTTTCTGCACCTGGGAGTCAGAAATCCAGGCCAGGGTATACCCTGGGAGGAGACCTGATTTAAGTCACGGAGGGTGAGAGGGACCTGGGGTAGTGGTAGATGTCAAAATGAACAACTCTGAGACCTGTAGGAGGGCAGCGGCAAGGGCAAATAGGATGCTGGGATGCATTGCCAGGGGATTACCTCCAGAAAGGCAGAAGTGATCCTTCCGCTGTACAACTGCTTGGTTAGGCCACACCCCGAGTACTGTGTACAGTTTGGAGACCACATTTAAAGAGGGACATTACACTCCTAGAGAGGGTTCAAAGGAGGGCAAACCAAAATGATCTGGGGCCTGGGGAGAGGACCTATGAGGCTCAAGGAGTTCAACATAGTTCACCCTGGAGGAGAGGAGGGACAGGGGGACATGGATAGAGGTCTTAAGTACATGAAAGGGATCGATAAAGGAGGCCCAGTCAGGGTGCTCCAAAGGAAGGAGGGTGGGGCAACAAGAGGTCACTGGTGTAAGCTGGAAGGGAGCAGGCTCAGAGGTGAGAGGAGGAGATGTTATTTCACTGAAAGGGTGGTGGAGCTATGGAATGCACTGCCCAGGGAGCTGGTAGAGATGGAGACTGTGGACGGGTTTAAGAGGGATGGGACAGGTATGGGGAGGGTAAATCTGACCAGGCCCAATACAGGTGGAACATCTGGGGCTGGGGACAGTATAACCCAAGGGGGACACAACAATCAGCCCTAAGTGCGGGTGCTGAAAATAGAGCAGACTCGAGAGACCATTAGGCCTATTTTGCTGGCATTTTAGTATGTTAGTAAATAGCCAGACCAAAGGTCCACAGTTAGAGCTTACAACATGCCCCAGTGCTTCGACTCTGGACAAGTCTTCCTCAGAGGGTGGATCTTACTGGCCTGTGACCCCTAAATACTGGGTCCAATTAACAATTTATATCACATGGTCAATCAGAATAATACAAAAGAACACCATTTCTTTTAAAGCAGAAAATCAAAGTAATCCCCATTTATGTCAGTAGATGGAGCTGCTCAATGAGCGCTTCCCACATATTTTTATGAATAGCAACAAATATTTCAAATGTTTCAAATAACGTAATTAAACGTATTTTTTAATCTTTCAAAAGAATAAGGAAAAGAAAGACTCACTTAGCCCCAGCATGGTATTGAGCTGTTTATAGCATCCTTTTGATGCCATTCTACTGTCCTCCAGAGTCTAAGCACAGGTTTCACTACTTGTATTTAGTCTCAGGGGGGCAGTGAAACTGGCAACTGGCAAAACTGAGCTATAACTACCTCCAGCACTATATCAGGGCTAATGGAATTCATGCAGTTAATCCCTGCTTGGGACGCCAGCCACTTGGGATTCTGGGATGCCACTCAGGCTGGTGGCTGCATGAAATGTCGGGTCCAGGTAATAGCAGGATCAACCAGATGAATATGAAATACTCTGCAAAACAATAAGCTGAAAATTTACTTTTGCACTCGCGCAATTAGGGCAGTGCCACACGAGGTGTGGGGCAGTTGAACATGGTTCCCCAAGGACATCTACATGAAAATCGAATCTTGGTTCCTTACAGCTGTCTTACAGCTAATGGTGTTCTGTAGCTGAAGTCATAATGCTCAGCTTGTGACATCAGTCTGTTGCTGTGGAAATGATTGGGATGTCTCAGGCTGTTCATTATGATTTCCTCTCCAGAACAAGCTTCAGCAATAGCTGAACTGTGGGGACTCTGTTTTCATGTAAATACCCTTTGTAATAAAGCACGGGATTACTTTAATTTCATGGTTTTATAGAATATATTGTAGCGGAGTTCTGATGTTGGTAAATGGAACTTTTTAAACTGAGCCAGACGTTCTTTTCAAGTTATCACTGCTGCTGTATATCTGGTACTAAAGTGATTTGCCTAGTTTTACTAGTGCTTCTTCTGTGTAGAGCTTACTTTGGCAAAGCCTACCTAGTAGGTTTTATAATTTTATGGTGTCCCTGTTCTGGTGGGAATGGATTGGATTTTTGCCTTGAGGGGTGGTCCAGCCAGTCCTTTCCCTTCCAGTGCTGGCCCTGCCTCCACGCTGGCATACCCTCTGACATAGGCATGGGGAGGCACATGAACTGGCACCAGATTGTAGTCAGTTGTGACTTTTCTATGCAGGTTTCTTATGTTAAATGGCATTGGTAGGGTAATTAAGGCCAGTGCTTGATTAATAGTGGACTTGCTAATCGAGCACTGGTCTTAGTACTCTCCAGATGCTAAGTAACACAAAGAAATCAGCATAGAAAGGTTGCCCCATTGACTGTAATCGGTGAATGCTCACGTGCCTCGCTGTGCATATGTCTGAGCATATGTCTGGGTGGGGCCAGCACCGGAAGGGAAGGAATCTGCTGGATGGCTCTTCAAAATACAATTCTTCCCACCAGAACAGCGAGCACAGTAAAATTATTAAAACCTACTTGTTTGGTTTTCTCAAAGTAAGCTTCCTCATAGAGAAAGTATTTGCTATAACAAAAAAGAAAAAATTGGTTTAATAACCATCTCCTTTTGTTTTTCCGTATAATTTTGTTGGCGGGGTGGGGAACACACTTTTAGTTGTCAGTAAAGCATCATAATCTGGTTGTTTGAAATGACTCCCTCATTTCAAAAATTCACTGTTTTACAAAGCAAGCCCTTTCTTACACCTGGATCATCTGTTTTATGTTCTTTTTACTTTTTAAATCATCTTTTCTTCGTTTAAGGAATTCAGACATTGTCTGCTGCAACTTGACATGAACAAGTGATTTATTTTGTGGGCTCTTTTGCATTGTCTTTCAGCTGTGCTCTGTGTACATTTCATGGCTCTTTAGATGAAAGATTCTCCCTTTTAATACCTCTTACCTGGCTAGTGTTAAGAGTTATGACTCTAAATTCATCATTCCAGAAAATAAAATGCCACAGCCTTTTCGCTTTTTTGTAATAAAAATATTTTTATCTCATCTGTAATGTATATTTTATTTAGAAGTGAATGGACTCCAGAAATGGATGCTTACAAAGATTGCTATTTGAACTTTTGAATTATTAAATATCCTGTGAGCCCTGTTAGCTTAAAAAAAAATCTGTGTAGTAGCTGGCCAGTTATGTGGTCCTGTTTGCAGCCAATTTCAAATCCTTATGTTGTCAATTTGTTCACTCATTTTCATGTTCATTTCACGTATGCAGTTATCGCAGTGGTGGAAATTATTTTAAGAGGAAATACCAATATAGTCTACAGCTGAAAATCTGGACCCATACTATGACTATGATATACTGGAATTGGATTCGGAGACCAGTCCTTTAGCCCTCACATTTCTTAGCTGATTCACTGGAAGCAGGCAGGTCCTTGTATTAGTTTCTAGCCTCACAGTCTCAATTTTGAGAAAGCTGTATACCAAGCAGCAGAGTAGGTTGCATGCCTGTTTTTGCACCAGCTGATGGTCTTGTGGTTACAAACACTAGGATTGTTTGTTGTTCCTATGCAGAATTTGGCAGACCTTCTTTTTCTTAGTAGTATTTATTGCATTCTCCATTGGCTTAGAATGGAACTGATTCTGACTTGTAAAGTGTTCAAAACAAAACAGAAAAGGCAAATGCCAGTAAAGTAGTTAAACATTCTGTAATTAGCAGTTTGCCACATACATGGAGGTAAACCGTTTGTTTGGTTGTTAGAAAAGTTTTTTTTTTTTTTTTTATGGATGTCCCTTGAAGAAAGTATAGATAAATTGTACCCATTAATAAATGCTTCTAACTAGAACCCAGGCTTAGCTGTTTTCGCACTATTCAACTGGTTTTGCAGCAGAGCAGTTCTCCAATAATCTAGCTCAGCATCCAGAAACTGTAAAGGAGATTGACGTTGAAGAATTATCCGCTGACACCAGCTGCTGGAGAGCCATCCCAATTAACAGGACTGATTTGTCTGCAGAATTTTAGCAGTAGATGTTTTTGAGGTTAGTAGTAAGTGATTTCTACTATTGGGTTCTGGTATAGGTAAGTAGTATCACACAGCAGGGCTTGCAGTTATGCATTAATAACCAGATGCCCCAGGAGGGTGCCCTCGTGCTGTTAAACACTGGAGGTGTGGTTAATACAGCATAACAGTACATTTTTTTTTTGGTAGACTCTGTTTCTTCTCCTGGATGGGCAGGGATGCACCCCTATTCTGCGCCTGGACTGCTCTCCTAGCATCCTCCAAGCCACACAGCTGCGTGGCTTGTAGCTTGCCCACTACGGTGGGGCTCCCTCGGCAGTTGGAGGAGAAAGCGAGATCAATCAGAGGCTCCCAGCCGAGGCTTACGCCTGGGGGTGTCATTCAGGAGGCAGTCCAGGGGCTTCACGGAGCTCCATGACCAGGGGTGATTCCTTGGTTACTCCCAGGAGCACGGCTATTCAATGACATCAGCATGGGACAGGCGCTTCAGCACCCATCCCACAGACATCCCCAGATGCTCCCTGTACCAGGTAGTTCCAGCTGCTGGACACAGTCTCCATTGGGTGTCACTAGTATGCTAGGAAACCACAACCCTCCCCACCCCACAGGTGGAGAGCTGTTTCTGGGATGGTCATCCCAACCCCCAAGTCAACCCTCTGACTCACCATGCTTGCTTCCGAACACAGTTAGTCAGCACTCCAAGTGGTAGCGCTACTGTGGCGCCAGCAGACCAGCTGCATAACAGTACAATTTGGAGTGTGTTATTGTGCTTATAAAATGTTGGGACTACAGCAGAGTATCCTCCTGGCAGGCGGCAGCTGCCTCAGCTTGTTGTTATAAACTATTGATCTTCATCAAGATATCGCTCCATTGGCCCACACCTTTGGAACTGTAAGCCATCAGCCTTAGGATCACTCAGAAATGTTTGCTAGCTGGGATCAACTGAAGACGATATGCAACGTTGGTGCCTATAAAAGTGGGTGGCCCCTTGGGTTCTTAGTTCTTTTCCATCGTTGACCGCTCATTGGACCTGCAGAGAAGCAACGCCATTATTTCTTTAACATTTGTTATTTTCTAATTTAACTTATTGACGTTGTCCCTGTATGCTTCCATTGAAAGATACTTTATGTAGGTTTTGTACCTTTGGTTACCATTGCAAGATCTGCAAGGACGATGCTCATATGGTGTGTATTTGCTGTTTGGGTCTGTCCCCAATGTGGTGGCCTGAAAGATCTGCCAAGGATTTAACCAGGCCACATGGAGGTGATGAAAGCAGACCTTGAAACCTTAGTCGCCAACAAGGCCATGGAAACTCAAATCAGGACTGCAGGCTCCAAGCTGGTTTCTCCTCATATCTGACTGCCACTGGGAAGGATACACCCAGCCAGTCTGCAACACTGTTGCCACTATGGTCAGCAAGGAGAATGGAGAAACTAAAGAAAAGGAAAATCATCGTTGAAACCCTTCTCATCCAGCTATTAATGTAAGTACAGGGAAGAACCATGCTTCTCAGTTAGGTTGCGGTCTCCATTAAAAGAGGATAGTCCTTATCGTCATCCACTCTGGTGGCATTGACAGCAGCCCCCAACTGTGGGCTAGTCAGCAGGGTCGGAGCTTGGCTCTGGTGCTACTGTACCACCTACAGATAGTATGCTGCCTTCGTCATTAAATTCTGTTCCAGTGATAAAGGTAGTCACAAACCCTGAAACGGGCATTGTCTACTCCCAGGCTGTGCTGATGTCATTTCAGAAATGTTACATTGCCTTTTCCATCACTGCACGCATTGGTCCCTGTAGTCCCGTCGACAGGGCCTCACCTGTCAGTATCGCTGTCAAGACCGACTTAAAAGTATGCCTGTAGATGAACTTCGAGGATATTAGTTTCATCAGGCCACACCTATGGAATTATAAGCCTCCAGGTTATAGGATCACAATGGAAGCTTTTGCAAGCAGTCCACCAGGTGTCACTAGCTATGATGTCAGACATGGGCTTTCCCATATAAACATAGGCAGCCCATTCTCTCTTCGGTTCTTTTTGCTTTTCAAGTGATCTTCTACATGTATGTCTACTAAAGAGCCATCAAAATGGTTCAGCTGTTGCAGTGTGGCAGAAAATATATTCTGGAGACTCTCACAACGTCTTCCTGTGCTGCCTAGGCCTGGACCACAGTGTTCAGGCATGCCAGATCTGCAAGGGATCAATACAGCCACCAGTGATGCAGAAAAGGCAATCTAGAAAAGCACCTACCAAAGAAGCAGGTAGCCCGAATGGAGAAGGAGCTCCAGCAAAGAGCTCTGCCACATCGCTAGCACATTGCTCTTGATCCAAATCATCGAAATCCTGAGGGAAAAAACATCTGGGTCACTTGAGCACTGAGAGAGGGATAAAGAGAAAGACAAAGACTCCCGATTCACCATGTTGCCCCGTCATGTGGCTCTGACCATCTCCATGCCATTGACCACTTCAGTGGTGACATCACCAGCCGCTCGGACCATCGATATAGCTTCCAGGCAATGGCAGGCTACAGACACCACCAGGCCTAGTATGGCTGGTGTGTCGCTGTCAACACAGGGGACCTTGCCTGCCCTGTCAACTTCTCCCAGTGCTTCTGTCGATTACATGGGCGCCAATGTACACGTTGTCTTGTCGTCGTCTACGGACATCCTCAAATGGTTTTGCCTCCCCTACACCAGGAGCTCCGTTAATGGGGTCTGTTTTCAGACCTCTGCACTGATGCCTACCAGGGTTCTACCCTTTGAGCACCAATGGCTTCACCAACATGCTCCTTTGTCCCATTGACCAGATGGACGATAACATGGAATATAATCCTGACCTCATGATACAGGATGATGAGAAGGCTGGAGATTATGTGGAAAGTCTCTATATAAGGACTAGTTCCATAGTTTTCACCTGAGGACCCGTGGTTTACATCCCTAGGGCCCTCTTTTATAAGCATGATGCAGCAACTTCAAGCTGCTATGGGATTTGATTTGAAGGAGCAGGACACAACCAAGAAGAACCTGATTGACTTCCTGGAGCTACCTGACCCCCCAATTGTAATTCTGCCTCTCCTCCCTGCCCTGGAGGTGCCACCTTTAATGTGTGGCATAGGCCTAATGTAATTCCTGTCATAGCAAGAAAGGTAGATAAAATGTATATGGTCCCTTCAGGTAGGCTCTTTGCAGGCCAGCCTTAAGCTGACTCTGTGGTCATCAACGCTGTCCACTTACAGATTAAAGGCACCAAAACATCTTGGTTCTCTTCTTCCTGACAAGGAATCCAGGAGTCTAGATGTGATGGGCAAAAGGACCTATGCTTCTGCCTCTTTGGGCTTGAGAATTGCAAACTACCAGGCCCATATGGTCAAATGCCAGAACACACTCTGGAGGAAAGCTGAAGCAGCTGCTCGAGCTCTTCCAGATGGTGCACCAGAATAAAGAGCCTTAAGGCCTTAACAGTTGGGGCTGACGAGGCAAACACCTCCTATGCATGGCCTGTGACATTTGATTGCTTCAGCTAGGCAGCAGCCTCAGCTATATGTTTGAGAAGGTATTCTTGGTTAAGGGTGGCAGGCTTTGCAAATTGTGTTTAGCAGTCAGTTCTAAAAGCCCCTTTCAGAGGATATAAATTATTTGGTGCAGATGTGCAAGATATCCTCTCAATTTTGCAGGCCTCAGGCAGAACCCTCAAATTAGTCCATTCCCTCTATCACACCCAGCCAAGGAGCAGACAGAGGGTGCCTTTTCATCCGGCTGGTGTGAGACACCATACCACGACCAGACAGACGGGTAATGGTAACAAAGCAGGACCCCTGCCTGCTTCGCAGCCACTACAGGTGCCCATTAAAAGCCCCAAGAGGTGGTAGGCCAGAGCTGCAACTGGCTTAGCCTGACTCCTTTCACACACCCCAGCCACCATTGCCTCCAGGGGGTTGTTGGGGGTTGACTCTCCACTTGGACCAATGGAAGGAGCTGACACCAGATGCCTGTGTTCTGGAAATAATAGCTCAAGACATGCTCTGGGGCTTCTAGAGCTACCACCAGACCATCCACCAGTACCTACACATTATCCTCAACAGCACATTCCCTGCTTCTGGAGGAAACTCTCACCTTGCTCCAGAAAAGAGCAATGAAGCTGTACCCCTGGAACAGAGAAACACAGGATTCTATTCTCAGTACTTCCTAGTTCCAAATGGACAGGAATCTACAGCATATTTTGGATCCCAGGGACCTGAACCTTTTCACAGAATACAAAGGTTCAGGATGGTAGCATTTCAGGCCCGTGACCTCTACTGCATGTAGGGGATGGAATCTCTTCCTCGACATGAAGGATGCCTACCCGTATCAAAATCCAAAAATCTCATAGGAAATATTTAAGGTTCTAGGGCATGGATATGATGTTCTGTCCACACTTTTGGCAGTGTCCTTTCCCTTTAAGAACTTGCCGGAAAGTCTTCAAGCTGGCTCCTGCCACTCACCCGGTGGTAACTCCCTCAACCATGCCCCATGATGCCAGATCTTCCTTTCCACTGGAAGAAGCAGGTTCCTCCTTACCGCTCCGCATTGAGTAGGCCATCACGCTAAATCTTTGGATTTACTTCTTAAAACTTAAACTCTCATGAGTTTTGTCTTCAACTCAATCTCCGATCGTGACTGTTATGGGCGATAAGTCTGCTTCTGGGTTCCACAGGCCATGCGCAGAGAAAATGTCCAGGACCGACCCGCATGCCACATCGTCTACTGCCTGGGGCATGAGCACAATCCCCAGGCCTGTGACTTTGTCGCTCATTTCACCCTACTGTTCTGGAAGACTGTCTTGCCTGACTTAAACTGGGCCACCCGCGCAACGGACTCTGCCAGTCAAATCCAAGCATACCTGCCGGGTGGTCTCCGTGGGTCGCTGGATCCACTGAACAGCTTATGGCCTTTGAAGAGGAGGCATCCCAGGCCATGTCCCTCTCCTCTTTGGCTTCTGCCTTTGTGCTGCTTCAGCTGGGTGCAATTTGTGAGTTCCTTCAAAGAATTGTGCCAGTCTCTGCTGACCCTCGGTCAGGGACCCTCTGGGCACAAATCCAAATCCATGAAAGAGTCAAAAAGGAAAGATAGGACTTATCGTGATCGTGGGTCGGGAAGCGCTCTGTCGAGTCTGATTCGATGCTTCCTCTGGATTCAGCTTCAGTCAAATCCTTGGCTTTGTCCGCCAGCTCCACGGTAACCCCGTTGGCCTGTCGGCTGAGACACTGGTAGAGATCTTGGCCGAGATTTTTCTTGAGCCGACCGACCAGTTGTCGATTGAAGAGGCCGACACTCTTTTGTCCAGGACTCTGGTCCTGATGCAGACTGTTGGTGGGATGGATCAGTCTGCTGACCCACTGCCTCTGTGTTAGCCCGACACCCTCGACCTCGGCCGGTCCCCCATGCGGTTGAGGTCTTCTGTGGGTCGAGCCACTCCCACTGACGTCGGCACTCCGCTCTTGGCACAATGGGAAGCGGGCGCCTGCTTCTCTTCATCCTCATCCTCTGGTGAGGAGAGGCTTTGGTGCAGTGCATTGACGCTATGAGGATCTTGCATGGCAACAGTTGGTGCTTCAGCCAAGTCGACTCTGGCTTCATACCGTCATCACCAGGCTGTCACCGAAAACAACGACACTGTCTCCATCGATGGAGCCAACCAAATGGTCCCGGCTCAGCCAACCCTGGCGTCTCTGCTGATGGTGGTGGAACCACCGCCGACTGGCGCCTGACTAAGGAATCCGGCCGCCTAAGGGGCTTCCACATCGGCCGTCAGTCGCCATCACCTGTAACTGTCCACACGGAGGGTCAGTGGGGACTCGGTGGTTCACCACTCTTACCGACTCCTCAGAGTCCAAGGGTTCTTCCCTGCACTCCCATCCAGTCGACTTGGAATCTGTGGGGATCTCTCCAACAGGCAAGGCCCATCTTCCTTCATGGGCCTTCTCAGCTGATCTCTGAGTTAGCGGGTATGAAAATGGAGCCTGTCCCGAGCGGGCTTGTTACCGGTTGACCGAGATCCTCAACCTGGGAGACAATCGGAGGCTTTCCCGGTGGCAGAAGCCCTGGAGCTTTGGTAGTGCCCCGCTCATGCCCTGTGCCTTCTAGCCAGATGGCCTGCAAATACACGATACCTACCGCCTCCCTCTTGGGATTCACATAGCACCCCTCGCCCGAGAGGTTGGTGGCAGATTCTGTATTTAGGTGCTCTGGCATCCCAGGGATGTTGACAAGCCCTGATGAGTCCAAGAAGTTGGACCATGCAGCTAAGAAAGTCTATGCTGCTCCCTCACTTGGTCTCCACTAGAGGAGCTCGGCCCTCCTCATGGCCCACTTCTCCCATGCCCTGCTTGGCACCCTAGATGAGGTGCTTCCACATCTGCCTCATGGACCTTCAGACCATGGTCAAACAGGTCCGGCTCTAGGGCTGAGCTGTAGCCAAACAGCTTCAGAGGGCCATGGACATTGGGGACTTCTGTGCCTGCTCGATGTGGTGCCTCAGTGGCAGTGGGCGCAGGGGCTTGGCTGAGGTCTCCGGCTCACGGCGGACCTCAGCACAAGCCGGCAGATGTACTTTCCTGGGCACCAACCTGTTCAGGCCTGGGGTCAAGGCCACTTCACCTGTATCGAGTAGTTCAGAGCCACCTTGACTCTGACATCTGCCCAAAAGGACCCCAGGGGCTCCAAGCAGCAGCAGAAGAGGAAGCCCTTTGGTCCACCTCCACTCCTGTGGCCAAATCTGCCCATCCCCAGGCTGGCCAGCAGGCTCAGGCCTGGTGACCTCGACCCAAGTCGTGGCCTCAGACACCCGTAAGCCTGGAGGAGAGGTTCCAGTGGCGCTCACAGCCAGGCCCTCCTCCTCCTCTAAGCCTGCCCAGTGATGGGATATGGGCTGCCTCCCTCATGCCCGGTACACCTCCCTACTCGGCACATGGTGGCCTGCACCAGCATGGTCCATTGGGCCTGCTGGAAAATGTGCTCCTGCAGTGGGAACTGGCCAGCCAGTGGTCTCAGTGCAAGGGTCACTGACCAGCTGGTCACTGTGACCCAGCGGATGTGGGATGCCATCCAGTGGTGGTTAGTCCCAGCGCATCTGCAGGAAGGATCCCATTTATCTGCCCAAAGCCGACGGTCATCCTGACGACTGATGCCTCTCTCATGGGCTGGGGTGCCCATCTGGGGAACACAGAGTCCATGGGCTTTGGACCCCGAGGAGTCCTGATGCTACATCAACCTGCTGGAGCTCTGAGCAGTCTGGCTGGCACTGACTGCATTCGCACTCACATTCGGGTCAGGTGGTTCAGGTCCAGACTGACAACACCATGACCATGTACTTCCTCAACAAACCGGGTGGGATGCACTCTTGGCCTCTATGCAGGGAAGCTCTCCATGTGTGGACCCTTGCGCTCCAGCCCGGAGGTGGATCTAATAGCCATCCATGTGGCAGGGGCCCCAGTCAGCTGGTGGATGCTCTCAGCCGGGTGGGCGAGGTGTCTCACGAGTGGTTTCTTCACCCAGAGGTAGTTCACAGCCTGTTCTCCCAGTGGGCACCCTTGGGTGGACCGTTAGCCTCCAGGGAGAATGCAAAGCTGAGATTGTATTGTGCCCGCCCCTTCCAGCAGGGAATGCTGCAGGGGATGTCTTCTCGAGGCCCTGGACCCCAGCCTTTCTATGCCTTCCTCCACCCCTTGATCCACAAGATGCTGCTCAAAAGCCAGTAGGGACAAGGCACAGGTGATTCTGATGGCTCCAGACTGACCATGTCAGTTCTGGGACTCAATCCTCAGCCTCAGCAGCAGGCTCCCGAGGCATCTTCTCCTACTCCTGGACCTGCTTTCCATCAGTCTGGGGAAGGTACTCCACCCAGACCTTCAGTCCCTGCACCTGACAACCTGATTCCTGAACGGCTAGAGTTCTAGGCTTTGGGTCTCTCAAAGCGGTCTACACCTGCTGTGGAGGCATCTCTGAAGGAGTCAACCAGGAAGTGCTATGCCTTCAAATGGAAGAGATTCTCCATTTGGTGTCAGGGCAAGGTTGGACCCTTTGTCCTGTCCAGTGGCTAGCATTCTTGATTTATCTATGGTCCCTCTCTGTCAGGCCTTCGATCGACGACCCTTAAGGTGCACCTGGCAGACATCTCTGCTTACCGGACGCAGGCTAGTCAGCAGTCTGTGGGTACAGAGAAGGTGGTCTGTGCTTTTCAAGGGCCTTGACAACATTTCCTCCGCGTGAACCACCACCACCACCACCACTGGACTTGTTGCTGGTTTTGGCAAAGCTCATGTGCAAGTCATTCGAACTGATGTACATGTGTGATATGTCTCACCTGTCGTGGAAGACCGCCTTCCTGGTGGCTATCACGTCAGCCTGAAGGATCAGAGAGCTCCAGATGCTTTAGTTGGACCCTCACCTAGTCTTCCAGGGAACAAGGTTCTCCTGTGCCCAACCTGAAGTTCCTCCGAAGGTTGTGTCAGATTTTCACCTTAACCAGCTGATTAATATCCCAGTGTACTTCACCAGTCCACACCTCTGAGGCCAAGCACAGGCTCCGTGCAGGCCCTGCGGGAAGCACTCGCTTTCTACAAAGAGCGCATGGCTGGTGTCTGGGAGAGGTTCACTAGCTGTTTGTCACCTACACTGAAGCTGCACCTGGCAGACCTGCAACCAAGTGGACGATTAGCAGGTGGATAGTATCCTTCATTGACCTCTGCAATAGGTTGGCGGGTAGGAAGCCTCCCAGAGGGCTAAGGGCTCATTCCATATGCCATACTGCTGTATCGGTGGCTGCTTCCAGGGGCGTCCCTATCCAGGAAATCTGCAGGGCTGCTATCTGGAGGTCAGCATACACCTTCATTATCCATTACCACACTGACCTAGAGTCCTGCCGAGATGCTGGTTTTGGGGCCTCAGTTCTCCAATCTCTGTTCTCTATTTAGGAATATCTGCCTTGCCTCCCGGAGAACTGTTAGGAGTCTGCCAGAAGTGTGGATGGAACATCATTCATATCTACATCCCTAGAAAACAGGTTTCTCACCTGTAACAGTAGTTCTAGGAGTAATATGGATGTTCGTCCACACTGACTCACCCGACCTGCAATGACTTTTGCGCACACAACTGCTTCCAGCAAGCAAGATCTGGCATCATGGGGCAGAGCCGAGGGAGTTGCCACCGGTGGGTGGGAGGAGCCAACTTGAAGACTTTCCGGCAAATTCCTAAAGGAAAGGACACTGCCAGAGTGTGGATGAACATCATATACCACTCCTAGAACTACTGTGACAAGTAAGTAACCTGTTTTTCCTGTTTCAGGGGAACTGTTCCAGTTCAAAGTATTGCCCTTTGACTTGTCATCTGCACCATGGATCTTTACCAAATGCTTGTCTGTGGTGGCAACAGCCTTTTGCAGGATTCCTTTATGTATTCCTTACCTGGACAACTGGCTTTGAAAGCTCACTCCAGGAGCAACTCACACCCACTCTAGCTTAAACTAGGCAACTGTTTAATGCTCTGGGGATCACTGTCAGTGTGCCAAAGTCTATTCTGACTTCTTGCCAGCATCTGCAGTATATAGAGACTGTCTTGCATACAGCCATAGGCTCAGCATTTGTGCCTCTGGACAAGCTTGAGCATTTGATAGGAAAGGCCCAACTAGTTTATAACAGCCGATATGTCACAGCCAGAATGTTTCTTGCGTCTGGGCCTAATGGCAATGGCTATAGTTACAGTACCTCTAGCCAGGCTTCATATGAGGATCCCTCAGTGGATCTTGAGAGCCCATTGGGATCAACTCACACACAATTTGGAACAGAAGGTTCTAGTAACCCCTCCTGTATGCAAGGTGTTCCAGTGGTGGATGGAACACAGCAACTTGCTGAAGGGGTTCCTTTCTGATCCCTTCCCTCGTCAGATTTTAACAAATGTCTCAGGGATGCCCTGGAGGGCAAATGTAGGCCCCATCAGACGCAGGGTGTATGGACCAAAGTGGAGAGCACTCTGCATATACTATAAATGTTCTAAAGATGAGAACAGTTCTGTATGGCCCACAGGCCTTCCTGGCTCACCTGTCCCCTGTCCTTTCTTAGTACCAATGGACAGTGTCAGCGTGATGCACTACATCAGCAAGCAAGGGGAACTCACTCTTACCCCTATGCGCCATGCGAGAGCCATTTAGTATGGTATTGGACTCTAGAACTTGGTCTAGAACTGTCAGCAGTACATGTCCAGGCATCCAAAATGTCTTGGCAAATAGACTAAGCAGGTCACAGTCCAAAATGCATGAGTGGGAACTGTTGAACTTGGTAGTAGGCGACTTGATCAACAAATGGGGTCATTCAGAGTTGGACCTTTTGTTTCCCCACACAGTGCAAAACTGCGATGTTTCGACTCGCTTGTTCCAGGGCCTGGAGTTTTTGGCAAGATGCACTGTCCCTCTGTTGGAAGGAGATTCCTCTACACCTTCTCTCGCTCCCTAATTCAGAGGGTACTACTCAGACTTCAGATGGAGGGGCAACTCTAATCCTCATTGCTCCTCTCTGGCCTCCTCTATGGCCTTGACAGATCTGATTCCCCTTACTGCAGCAGCTGGTAGTGGAACCGCTAGTACCTCTTCCCTTATGCCAAGGACTTCTGTCACAAGAGCAGGGAACCCTGGTCCATCCAGACCTCAGATCGCTACATCTACATGCATGGCTTGTGAAAACATAGACATTATTAGTTGTGGGGTCTCCCAAAAAGTGGCTCATGTCTTGGTGGCTGCTAGAAAGCCTTCTACCCAATCTACTTATTCTGTGAAGTGGAAGCGGTTTGCTTTGTGGGCGTTCTCACCACTTGGACCCTTTACCTGTCCACTAAATCAGGTTCTAGACTATCTACTGTCCTTGTCCAATGCAGGCCTGCAGTACTCCTCTATTAAAGTACAATATACCTATTGAAGGATATATGGTGGCCCAGCTGGAGGTAACCTGTACATTTTAAGAGGCATTTTGCATTTTTCATGTTGCTTTAATGTTGTACAGACTAGTTCTATGTTTATTTTATCTGTTCTGTATTAAAATCAATATTGTACCCCTCTTTCCTTCCCAGGACACATCTGGAAACGAGCTTGTAGCTCAGTGTGCCTTTCTGGTGAAACTTTTCAAAATAAATAAATAAAAGCCGCTAGTCCGCTTGTGATCTGGATTTTGTGTTGGAAAACTTACTTTGACTCCTTTGAGACAGCCATGACTTGTGGCCTACACTTTCTTTCTTGAAAGCGTTGTTTTTAGTTACTATTACTTCTGCTCGAGGATTTCAGAGCTGCAGTCTCTAATGTGTGACCCTCCTTACTTGATTTTCCACAAAGACAGGGTGTCTTTATGTACTAATCGTAAGTTTTACGAAAGGTGGTGTCTCATTTTACTTTAACTCAAGCCAGCCACCTGCCTGTTTATTTCCTGAGCATGCCGATCCAGGAAAGCATTGCTCCATACTCTAGAGGCACATAGAGTACTGGTACTGAATACACTGCACGAAGAAATGCAGAAAGTCCTCACAGCTTTTTGTTTCATTTGCTCCTGGGAAAGAGGGTGCTCCAGTTTCCAAACTGTGCCTGTCCAAATGGTTGGCAAACTTTATTACTTTCGTTATAGGAAATATGGTAAAGTACTTCCTGCGGTTGTGCATGGCCACATCTTTTGCATGTTTTTAAAATGTTTCTGCTACTGAAATCTGTGCAGCTGCTACCTGGAGTACTGTCCATGCATTTACCAAACAATACAGTCTGGACGTAGCTTCAAGAAAGAGGTCTGGCTTTGGCCTAGCTGTGCTCAAGGCCTACTTTCTTGGCCTGTCAGCTTCTGCCACCCACACTGTTTATGGTCGGTACTGCTGCTTGGTACCTGTTCCATAGGTGTGGCCTGATGAAAGAGAGATCCTTGAAGAAAATATAACAGTTGTGTACTTACGGTAATGGTAGCTCTTTGAGAGACTTTCTTTCATCAGGCCATGCTGTCCCACCCTTAAACTCCCTATCTGATCCCTGAGAATCTGGGGAATGTTGTCTCCTTCTCCATGAGGATCTGTCTGCTGCTGTCTGCCTCACCTGGTTAGCAGAGTCCTAGGTCCTCTCCTGGTTCTGTACAGGAGGTCCTCTGAGCATGATCTCCAGCAGGGAACTGAGGAGGAAAGGCCACCCAGATTTAAATGGGAGAGCTGATGTCCGGCGTCATTGTGGGTGACCCCGTGGACTGCTTGCAAAAATTTCCATGTGGCCCTAGCACCTGGCATCTTATAGATCTTACTTGAGACACAGCTCTTGCAGCAGGTTACACCATTAGGACTGAAGCGGCAGGCATCAGGACCCCACGGAAAAATTCTAGCTAGCTGTCTTCAGCGGGGACCGCCTCGACGTCGGTCCCACCTCCGGCGTCAGGCGTGGTACAAAGGGCGGTCCGCCTAGATTCCCAGTTCTTTCCCGCCATCGACTTGCATGTCTCGACCGCCGGTTCCAGTCTAGCCTAGGACCAGCGTGGTTCAGAGCTTTCCTCCGGGAAATTCTTTTTCTTCAAGCAAGATTGTTGCTGATGTCCTCTCCGACCTCCGGTCATCCCTCCAAGTGTGCTTATGGAAACCGATCCCCTTCAAGGACCCCCACACGGCCTGTGTTAGGTGCCTGGGCCCAGACCACGCTACCCGGCCTGTCTGCTTTGCCAGGGCTTCAACAGCCGAACCAGGATCCGACGTCAGAAGGCCCTCCAGGCTTTTTGTTGGAGGAAAACTGAAGACCATGTCCTCCAAGGGGAATCTTCGTCCAAATCCCACAAGCATGCGGAGAAAAGAAGGAGAAGGCCCCTTCCAGGTCCCCTGCCCAGGGCTGGAGTCCCGCAGCCCGGTTCTCGTCCGACCGCTCTCCTTCCAGGCCAGCTCTCAGCCTCCCCCAGCTGCGGGTAAGAAAGCCTCCTTCTTCTCAGGCCAAGTCCGCCAGGCCGTCGTCGTCTTCCTCTTCCAGGGCCTTGGCGAAGTCCGGGAGCGCCACCACCACCATCATCATAAGTTGGGTTTCCGCCCTTGCCCCGACGTCCGGTCGCGTCTTCTGTGCCTCCTCGTAAAACTTTGGAGCTCACACCGTTGAAGAGACCTGTGGACCGGCCGGCCCGACCGCTGTCGGCTGTACGTCATTCCTCCCTGGAGTCGTGCTGCCAGACCATCCCAGTGGACACTGGTTGGGGACCGGCGTCCGTTCCGCCCTGAGAAGAGGGCTCCCACGCCTCCGACCGGCGTTGGTCAGGAGATGTTGACTGAGGAGGACTTAACAGCCCGAGGACCAGCCAGGCGACCCTGCCTCGCCAAACTCCCAGGGCCCCTCGCCTTTACCGAGGCCCCTGTGAGCCGGCGCTGACCCGACGCCCACCCGCGCCTGGGCCATCGTCTGGACTTTCTATAGCGGAAGTGAAGGCTCTTCACTTACTGGTGGGACACCATTAAAAGGGACATGGCCCCACCGCCCTCCTCCTCCTCCTCCCCTCCTCCTCCGTACCAGCCCCCTTCGCCTCGGGTCGGCAGGTCGCTTACCTCCCCGAGCCTGGATCCTCTCCCAGGGAAGATCAGAAAATGGAGACCTCTGTCGAATCCTCTTCTGGATCACCCAGCCCTAAGAGATCCAGGAGACACCGGCGTCATTGCCGACGGAGGACACGGATCAGTCTACTCTTCCTCTAAATCCCCATCTCCTCTGTCCATCCCTTCTCTGGACCCATGTGAGACACCGAGATCTCCTCTGGATGACCCTTCGTTCATGGATATTATCGACATATCCAGGAGAACATGGGATGGGATGCAGAAGAACTAGACCCGAAGGTTCGCCTTGCCAAATATCTTGGCAGAAGGACCCCAAGCCTGTGGTGGTACCACCCTTGGTGGACACTTTAGTGGGCGTCACCAAGGCACCGTGGGAGCGTTACATTCGCTCCGGCGGTGCCAAGAAGCTGATCGTCTGTACAAGGCTCCTGGGACGACCAGTACCTGACACAGCAGCCTCAGGCCGACTCTCTGGTCATCACAGCCTCACATGACCGGTCACAGAGGCCACAACATTTGAGCACCCTGCCACGGACCCAGAGTCCAAACAGTTGGGCGCACTGGGCAGGCGCACGTCCTTCCGCTACCTGCGCCGTCAGATCCTTGAACTACTTGACCCCGTGGTTCAATTCCAGAGCGCTTTGTGGGAACAGGGTCTGGAGGTGGCTGAAAAGCTTCCCAAAGGTGAGCAGGAGGAGATGCTTCAGCTCCTCCGATGCGGGTTCAGACATGGGACCCAAGTGCTTGAGCAGCGTCGACTCCGCACAGACTCATCGGCCCGAGCAGCAGCTTCGGCATATGCCTCCGGAGACACTCCTGGTTACGTGTCTCCGGCTTTACCGGATGTCCAGAAAAACATTATGGACGCTCCGTTCGAGGAGAAGTTTTATTTGGTAATCCTTCGAGAAGATCATTACCAAACTTCAAGAGGCCGGGAAGGCGGTGAGGTCGGTTCAAGCCATGTACCGACCCAAGCTTGGTTCCTTCTAGGAACCAAAGCCGCTGTGGGCGGACACAGAGGCAGCAGCCCCACTCCGCTACACATCAGAGGGGCTCCAGTTTCCGTAGAACCCAGGAAAAACAGCCCGCTAGCTGAGGTCATGCCCTCAGGCCGACCCAGCCAGCGGGCCCATCTGCCGCCACAGCCTGACTCCTTTCCGCCCCGCCCCTCAGGATCAACGGAAATCATGGTCGGGGGTCGCATTGCGAACTTCCTGCCGGGATGGCAGGCCATTACCACCGACAGGTGGGTTCTGCAGTTGGTCAGTCTAGGCCACTTTATAGAATTCGCAGAAAAGCCACCCTCGAGGCCTCCTTTGCTCTCCCGGTATCCGGTCAGCACAAAATTTGATCTGGCAAGAGGTTCTCGCTCCTAAGAAAAGGAGCGATAGAGTACGTCCCGGAGAACCAGAGAGGATGAGGATATTATTCCCACTTCTTCCTGGTTCCCAAGAAATCAGGGGACCTCCGTCCGATTCTGGACCTCAGCGACCTCAATGTGTCGGTCGCCTACAAAGATTCCGATGGTGACTCTTCCGGCCTTATCCCCATGCTGAAACAAGATGCCTTTAGCATCTCTAGACATGCAGGACGACACCTGCATATCCTCATAGCTCACGCGCACCAGAGGTTCCTGCGCTCTGAGTTGCTGACCACCACTTTCAGTTCCGAGCTCTTCCGTTCGGACTGTCATCCACACCAAGGGTCTTTACCAAGTGCATGGCAGTCGTGGCAGCATCTCTGAGGAGACAGGGCCACTATGTGTTCCCATACCTTGACGACTAGCTTCTCATGGCGCCCCAGAGAGGCGTTGTTCTCATGGTCCAGAGCACCCAGGACTTGTTCCAATCTCTGGGCATTCTCATAAATTACGAAGTCTCTCCTGGTACCGTCGCGAAACTGCAGTTTATAGGCGCAGTCCTGGACACTGTTCAGGGAAGAGCTTTTCTTCCGGACGACAGAGCGGAGCGCATCAGATCCCTCATAAGGGATTTGTCGTCGAACAAGATCGTACCTGCCAGGTCGGTCCTTCGCTTGCTCGGACACATGGCTGCGGCCATTCCTACTGTCCCTTCTCGCAAGGCTCCACATGCGGTAACCCAGTGGATGCTCAGGTGCAATGGGACCAAAGGCAAGACCACTTGCAGCATCCGGTCAGGATCACAAACTCAGTGATCCGAGACTGGCAGTGGTGGTTAGTCCCCGGTCGCTTCCAAGGGCGTCCCGCTTGTTACATAGAAACATAGAAGTTGACGGCAGATAAGGACCGCAAGGCCCATCCAGTCTGCCCATGTCCTCGGAGGTAACCCTCACCACGGATGCCTCAGGTCTTGGGTGGGGGTTCACCTGGACGGGTAAAGTCCCAGGGACGTGGACCCGTTGGAAGCTCATCTCCATATCAATGTCCTAGAGATGAGGGCGGTTCTCATGCCCTGCAGGCCTTTCAGTCAGTAATCCCACCGTACTCTCCTGCTTCAGACGGACAACACGGCAGTGATGTATTACCTCAACAAACAAGGAGGCGACACTCTTCACCCCTTTGCAGGGAGGCCATGAGGGTGTGGGATTGGGTAATTGGACACGGCGCAAATCTGATCACTGTGCATGTTCCCGGTGGACAACACAATTGCAGACGGCCTGAGTCGATCCCAGGCCAGAGTCCACCAGTGGAACTCCTTCAAGAGGTAGCAGAGGATCTGTTTCTTCGTTGGGAAATTCCACAACTAGACTTGTTCGCATCCCCATCCAACGCAAAACTGCCCAATGTTTGCCTCGCTAGATCCAGGGCCTGGTGTTTTCTGGCGAGACGCTTATCCCTCTCCTGGGCGAACAGATTCTCTCGCTTTCCCTCCCTTCCCGCTGATCCAGAGAGTTCTTCTCAAACTGCGCAGGGAGCACGCTCATGATCCTGGTGGCCCGTTCTGGCCCAGACAGATCTGGTTCCCTTGTTGGTGCAACTATCTCGGGAACCCCGCTCCCGTTGCCGCTCAGCTCCCACCTCCTGTCTCAGGAGAAAGGTTCATTAGTCCATCCGGATCTACGCCTCTGAACCTGCATGCTTGGCTCCTAGAGACATAGCCATCTTCGTCCACGGGTCTCACAAGAGGTTGCAGAGGTTCTTTCTGCAGCCAGAAAGCCAGCAACGATGTGACGAAGCCATGAAATGGCGCCATTTTTGTTTATGGTCACGAGCTCGTGATCTTTCCCTTTAGGTTGTCCTGTGGGAGTAGTGTTGGATTACCTCCTCTCCTTTTTCATTCAGGCCTAGCCTACTCCTCTATTAAGGTGCACCTCTGTGCCATTTCTGCCTATCACCTCGGTGGGACAGCCATTACAGTAGCTCAATTGGACGCCTCTCGAGAATTTCTTAGGGAGTGTTACCTTAGGCCTCCCATTAGGGACCCTTGCCTCCATGGGATCTGCTCTTTGTCCTGGAACAGCTCACGCTCCCTCCTTTTGAACCTGCCGTGGATTTAGCCACGTTTTCTGTCGTGGAAAACGTTATTTTTAGTTGCTGTTACTTCAGCAGAAGAATTTCTGAGCTTCACGCTCTTATGTGCAAAGAGCCTTATTTAGTTTTCCACCGGGACAGAGTATCCCTGAGGATGAATCCTAAGTTTTTACCTAAGGTGGTCTCTTCACTTCTAAACCAGGATATTGACCTTCGGTCTACTTCCGAGTTATTCAAATAGAGGAGAGGCTTTGCTCCACACCCTGGATGTTCACCGCAGCCTGAGGTATTACCTCAACAGAACTAAGCCCTCTCATAGTTCTGAACAGCTTTTGTTCCTTCTCTGAGAGAATGATGGGCCAATCAGTATCCAAACAGTCTCTGTCTTGCTGGCTTGTCCAGTGTATTTCCTACTGTTATGATATAAAACAAAAGCCCCTCCGGGCTCAGTCCGGGTCATTCTACTAGGGTGTGGCCACATCCTTAGCAGCACTTAAGCGTCTCCACCTCTGCTATTTGTGCTGCAGCCACTTGGAGCTCTGTGCATACCTTTATCAGGTATTATAGCCTGGACATCGCCTTTAGGCGAAGGGCTGGTTTCGCCTTGTGGTGCTACAGGGTCTCCTGTCCTAGGTTCAGGACCTGGAATGTACTTCCTATTTTCCGCCTCCCGGATTTTCTGGCAGTGTTACTGCTTGAGAATCAGTCTAATGGTGTAACCTGCTGCAAGAGCTGTGTCTACAGTAAGATAGTACAGTTACGTAAGAACTTACCGTAAAAGTAGATCTTCGAGAACAGCTCTTGCAGCAGGTACCTTCCGCCCACCTTCCCCTTGAGGAGGGGCATGGCTCAGTCTTCCTGAGCAGGGATTTATATCTTTCTGTCTTATGACGGCGATCCTCGGTCTCCCATTTCGATGTCAGCCTGCGCCGGAAGTCTCCGCAGGAGAACTGGGAATCTGGTGGGACCGCCTCTTGTACCACACGCCTGACGCCAGAGGCGGGACCGACGTCGGGGCAGTCTCCGCTGAAGATAGCTAGCTAGAATTTTTCCGTGGGGTCCTGACGCCTGCCGGCTTCAGTCCTAATGGTGTAACCTGCTGCAAGAGCTGCTCGAAGATCTACTGTTACGGTAAGTTCTTACGTAACTGTACTTTCTGTAGGTGTGGCATGATGAAAGAGATTTTCTTAAAGATCTACTGTTACAGTAAGTACATAGCTGTTCTTTCCTCCATTGCAGTTGCTGGCTTAGTCGACTGCCCATCATCATTCAGAAAGAAGAGGAATATAATCTTGATCTCCTGATTATGGAGGAGGATTTGGAGGATGGATGAGGGAAGAAGACCCCTATGAATGGGGTTTCCTTATAGCATTACACTCTCCTCTCCTCATGCAGTGAGGATTCTGTGCTTTCTAATCCCTGGTCTCCTCCTGAAGATCCTCTATTTCGGGATGTACTCAAGTAAATCCAGAATGTTGTGGGGTTTGAGGGTGAACAGGAAGAGTCCAGTAAAGAAATTTAATGGAGCTGTTGGAGGTTACAGTTGCACCTACTACTGTGGGCCTCCTGTCTATCCGCATTGGAGGGTGCTACCTTCCTGCTTGGTACAGGTCTAACAACCTGTCTGCAGTTCCTAGAACGGTTGATAAACAGTACCCTACTCTGTCTGTCAAGCCCTATTATTCTGCACAGCCAGAAACTGATTCTGTGGGAATCGTGGCTGCCCATGATCACCTAGGGCCCCTGGAGTGCTGAGTACTGTGCCTCCTGGCAAAGAATCCAGGAGACTGGATTTTATGGGCAAAAGAACATATGCCTCTCCATCCTTGGGCAAGAACTGCAAAATTATCAAGCTCATGTGATTATCAGCATATCCTGTGGAAATCTGTCATGACTACTATTCAGGTGCTGCCTGATAGCTCTCTACAGAAGCTGAGCTCCTTAAAGCCGCTGCAGCTGGTATTGATGCTGGTAATCTATTTTGTTCAGCATATGAGGCCTTTGATGTTTCTGCAGGCCTGCTGCCTGTGGCAGTTTGCTCAGAAGATGTTCCTGACAAAGGGTGGTTAGCTTTGCTTTTGATGTACAACAAGCCATACTGATTGGTCCTTTTAGGGGCTTCAGGTTATTTGGCTAGGTGTTGACAATGCAATTCGGAACATTCAGTCATCCAAAATTACTCTGAGGTCTATAAAATCCTTGACCCTGCAAAATACAAGAGGGTGTGGTCCAGGTTCCTCCACCATTGGTGGCATTTCAAGGCACCCAAAGGCACTGGCTCAGGTGGCCCTGCTGCCCACACCTTCTGATGCACCATTTTGATTGATTTTGACAGTGGCAGCGGTACAAGAGTCAACAGTGGATATCTATACTTTGACTTCAGCAAAGCCTTTGATTCTGTGCCCCATAAGAGTCTGATCCAAAAGCTGGAGGATCTGGTGGGTAGGAGAGAAACTGACTGGATGGGTAGCTAGCTGGCTGAAAGGCAGGGCCCGGGGTGGTGGTGGTGGGTGCTCATGTGCTAGAGATGTCACTATTGGGGTCCCACAGGACTCTGTACTTGGCTGGTGCTATTTAATATCATCATCAATGACATCTGAGAAGACATAAAGGGCAAGATTTGCTTGTTTGAGGACTACACCATGTTCTTTTTTTTTCTATATACATTTTATTCTCTGCGTGCCAGGGGCAGAGTTTTGTGCTTTGTATTGCCGGCCTCACAAGCCCAACTGCCACCAACCAACCCTGAGACCCCCACAGATTACCCCCACATGGCAGGCCTGTGAAGGAGCCCCGAGCCAATCCAAATCTGGGGAAGATGGAAGTGAGGACCGCGTGACTGTAGGGTCGCAGTGTCATAGAGTCTCTGGTTGCCTTTTCCTCTTTTTCGTGTCCTCCCACCCCTCTGACATTGAGCATGAGTGCGCATGTGAGGGCACCTGCATGCCATGCCTGCCTGCTGTTTGCCATCCCATCCTGTATCCCCTCATCCCTTACGAAAGGGCGATTGACAGGTGGGATGACAATCCCTCCCTCCCCAAGAAAGGAGAGCAGTCCTCTGCACTCTGGACCTCACTCACCCCTGCTGACCCCTGCAGCCCGGCCTGCTCCCAAACCTGGGTCGAGCATGGCAAAGGTGTGGCATCCAGTGCCTCAACCTCCAGCGCCACCAGGCTGGCTAACTACACCAAGTTCTGTGGGAAGGTGGATACAGCGGAAGGGTATGGGACCTAAGAGGAGATTGGCAACTTGGCTTTAATGCGAAAAGGTGTTAGCGTTTTGTACATTTGAACTAAAAAGCCTGAGGATTGAGTACAGCGGTGGGGTGGTAACCAAATCTAGTGAAGAAAAGACCTGGGGTGTTGATCACTAGTGACCTTAAGCACTAATCACTATGCAGGAAGGCAGCTGCAGAAGCAAACAGAATGTTGGGCTGCATGACCAGGCGGATCAGCAGCAGATGGGAGGAGGTCATGCTGCCATTATACAGGTCACTGGTGCGGCCGCACCTGGAGTACAGTGTGTGCAGTACTGGTGTCCATACCTAAGAAAGACATTAACCTGCTGGAGGTGGTCCAGAGGAGGGTGACATAAGATCGTTTAAGGTCAGCGGGGCAGCACATATGAGGAGAAACTGGGGGCCCTGAACACGTACTTCCTGGAGTAAAGGAGGGAGAGAGGGGACATGATGAGACTTAAGTATTTGAAGGACATAAGCAGGGTGGACAAAGAGTGCCTCTTCAGGCTCAGTGGAAATAAAAGCACAAGGGGCATTTCCTTAAGCTGGAGGGAGACCAGGAGGCATTTATTCACAGAGAGGATGGTGGCAGGGGTAGAATGGCTCCTGAAGAAGTAGTATCACCTGAAACTGTGGAAGGCTTCAAAGGTGATTGGACAGGGTAAAGGGCAAAGTAATGGCTGGGAAGGAGGGGTAAGAGATAGGGGGACGGAGTCCTTAGCTGCTGCATGGGACTGCAATACAAGCAGATTTGATAGACTGCAAGGTTTTATTCTGCTGGTACTTTTCATATGTTTGTATTTCCCTCCTTCACTGTTACCTCTTGGGGTACAAGTTGGGGAAGGATCTCCTTCTGTCAAAATGGAGGGAGATCCCATGGATGAGTGGGTCCTGGAAATAATAGAAAAGGGCATGCTCTGGAGTTGCTGTCTAATCCTCCAGTGAACTGTCCATCTCCTTATTATTATCTGCCAGGCCACTTGTCCCTTCTGAGAGAAGAACTGCAGACACTACAGTACTTGTAAAGAATGCAGTCGAACTCTCCTCCCTGGGAGGAACGGGGATTATATTCAAGGTACTTTCTGGTTCCCAAATTGACGAGAGACTCAGGCATGTGTTGGACCTCAGCGAGTTTTGAACAAATTCACTGAATACAGGAAGTTTCAAGTGGTGTCTTTTCAGGCTCTCATCCCCTGTGTGGTGCTGTGAACATGAAGGATGATTACCTTTGTATCAGAATCTGAAAATGCCACAGGCAGTACTTGCACTTTATGCTGGAGGACAGCTATTAGTTCCATGTATTGCCCTTTGATTTATCCTCAGCACAAAAGCATTTACCAACTGCTTTGCAGTTATGGCAGCAGCCCTCAGAAGGAAGGACTTTTGTCTTCCCTTATCTGGATGAGTGGCCTGTCCAGGAAGGTAGTTCATTATACAATATCCAGAACACAGGAATTGTTCAAGGACATGGGTCTTAGTCAGCGTACAAAATCCATCCTCCTTTTCCAATGTCTTGTATTGGTATAATGTGGACATGACGGTTGGCAGTGCTTTTCTGTCTACAGACAGGGCTGAGGCCATGGTTGCCCTGGCCCATCTGGTACACAGGAACCATTATGTATCTGCCTGGACAATGTGTCATCTCCTGGGACTTTTGGCAGCTGACATTGTAACAGTCCCCATGGCCCACCTCAATATGCAAATCTGACAATGGATACTTTGGGTACAGTGGGATCATTTGACAGATGAGCTGGAGCAGATGATTCTCGCCATGTCTCCCCTTTGAATGTCACTGCTGTGGTGGATGGAAACCCTGCACTTGTTGCAGGGAGTCCCAGTTTTCTTCCCCAACTCCAGTGCAGATGTTCACAATGGATGCCTCCTGATTAGGATGGCGTGGCCACCTGGGCCAGTTCCAGACCCAGGTGTTATGGACCAACCTGGACTCTGATCTCTACATCAATGTTCTGGAGATGAGGGCTGTTCTTCTTTGTCTCCATACATTCGCAGAACACCTCAGTCCAGATCCCTATTGATAACAACGGACAATGTCCGTGTGATGCACTACAACAACAACAAGCCAGGAAGCATTCACTCTTACCCCTGTGCAGGGAAACGAGAGTATGGTACTGGGCACTGTCTCATGGCTTTCATCTGATAGACATGTTTTCTCAGGGCACCAACACATCTGAGCAGACGGGCTAAGTCGGTCCCAGTCATGGGCACACAAGTGGGAAGTGCTGACCTCCATGATAAATTACCTCTTCGTAAGATGGGTTTGTCCAGAGTTGGACCTTTTCTTCCCCACTCAATGCAAAATTGCCCCATTTCTGTTTGCTCGTTCCAGGGCCTGGAGTTTCTGGTGAGACACATTGTCACTTTCCTGGAATGGAAGGTTCCTTTATGCATTACCTCTGATCCCTTTCATTCAGGAGGTTCTACTCAAACTGCAGGCAGAATGGGCCTCCCTAATACTGGAGGCTGCCTTCTGGCCTCACCAGATATGGTTTTCCCTGCTACAACATCTGAACAGTAGAGCCTCCTGTTCAGTTGTCCCTTGTCAAGGTCTGTTGTCACAGGACAGGGGCTCCTGGTCCATCTAGACCTGCAGTCCCTGCATCTGCTAGCATGGCTTATAGTTACTGCACATTTGAGATTTCTCCCCATGTGGCTGATGTCTTGCTGGCAGCTAGGAGCCTATCCACAGACACACCTGTTCGCTAGAGTGGAGCGTGTTTCCATACGGTGTGCTTCCCATTCTGAATACCCATTTACTTGCCCTATCAATACTGTACTGGCCTACCTGCTGTCTTTGACTCCGTGCTCCAGTACTCATCCATTAAGGTGCACATGGCTGCCATTTCACCTTTCCATGTTCCTAATAGTAGGCGCATGGTGGCACAGATAGAATTGTCCCATACATTCCTTAAGGGTATTCTACATGTGTCCCCTAATTTGTAAACCGGTTCCACCTTGGGACCTTTATTTTATCCTTGCAAATTGACTCTGGCTCTATTTGAGCCTGTAGCGACTGTGAGATGCACTTCCTTTCTTGGAAGACTCTCTTTTGGTTGCTATCACTTCTACCAGAGGATTTCTGAGCCTCAGGCTTTCTATGCATGATCTCCCTTACCTGATTTTTCATAAGGAGAGACTATCCTTGTGCACCAGTCCATGCTTTCTACACAGAGTGGTCTCTTGATTTCACACTGACTCAGACCATAAATCTTCTCATGTATTATCCTGAATATGCTAACAAAGGTGAGGCATTGCTCCATATGCTTAATGTCCACAAAACACTGCATTTCTGTCTCAATCGCATTGAAGACTGCCGACAGTCCTCTCAAGCGTTTTGTCTTGTTAAGTCCAGGAAAGATCACACACTTGCCACTAAACAATGCCTGTCTAAATGGCTGGCTTACTGTATTAAATTTTGTTATAGGATGTATGGTAAGGAACTTCTTGGTACTGTGTGTGTGGCCTCTACACATGGTATTGCCGTATCTCTTACCTGTTTTCAGAATGTTTTGTGGCTGACATTTGTGCTGCTGCACATAGAGCACTGTACATACTTTGGTGAAGCACAAACAGTCTGAGCGTCATCTCACATGAGCGTGCTGGACTTCATCTGGTTGTTCTGCAAGGTTATGTTGTCCTGACTGCATATTGGACTTGTCCATCCTTCCTTAGTACTGCTTTGGAATCACCCCAAAGGTGTTTGCCCAATGGAGGAAGATCCTCAATGAAAACAGAACAGTTATTCACTGCAACACTAGATGTTCGAAAAAATCTTTGCCATTGGGGAACAGTGCACCCACCTTCCTTACCTCTTAGTGAGGTATACATTAGAAGGATTATCCACTGCCTCATTGGGAGGTTTCCAGAAGTGTCGTATGTATTTCATTTTCCAGTCCCATGCTCCTTCTTGTGTGCCTGGTTCACTTATAACAAACACGGTTATAGCGGGCAAAAATGATTCCCAAACTAAATCAGTCAAATCCAATGCATTTTCTCTGGTTATACTGGACAGAAACATTGCTTATAATGGACACTATGAAGCTTTTATGGGCATTTGTTGTGCTTTTAGTTTGGGGGTGCAGAGCTGGTGAGGAGAGTTGGCAAATGTAGAATTGAGATGGAGGAGCTACAGAGATAACATTTCCTACCAAAATTCTACACAAGCTGCATAAACTTTATTAGTAAATTAAACTAAAACTAAATTATTTTATATTTCAATAAAACCCTTACAGTACACTTGCCTTTGTTCTTAATGTCATAGAACTCCAACATCCAGCCACTAGAGTTATCTTATTTCTGCAATAAACTTCCTTAAAATAACTCGTGTTCCCTGACAGTTAAATAACTTTAAATAAACACACACAATACAGAAACATATGCAAGGCAGGATTCTGGTAATCTGTGAAGTTTATAATAAGTTCTCGTTCCTCTTGAGCCCGTGCTCATATACATCAATACACCTTACACATAGGTTCCACCTCCCCGGGATATAATGGACACTGAATATAATGGACAAAGTTGTGTGCACAGATCGTCCTTTATAACAGGTTTGCACTGTACTGGTTTGAGCTTCTGGTTCCTCAGGGTAAGAGGCCCTCCAAGCTTATCTCTGGCTGGAAACTAAGGAGCTATGGAGCCACCATATCTTAGACATGCTCGGGCCTCCCCAGCTAACAAAAGTTTCCAGTGGCCCTGGTGCTGACGGCATACAGTTCAAAGGTATGGTCCAGTGGAGGAGTTTCTTGAAGATCTGCTGTTACAGTACTGTAGCTGTTCTTTCCTTTGACAGCTGCATTGCATAGTCACACGTGATTCAAAGTTTTATTTTCCTAAATTACTGGGGCCTGTGTTGGTTTGGACTAAACTGTAGAGAGGAAGGCACATTAAAATAAACAATAGATACTGAAAAATTGTGTAGCAGACGTCTGGCAGCAGGCTGTCTAAAACAAACCAGAACAAACTGCATAATTTAAGGAAGATAATTTCCACCCTGTATTAATGTTTACCATTGCCATTTTGCTATCATGCATGGCTACCTTCCTTTTAATTTGTCTGAAATTGTTTCAGAAACTATCTAACTTGCTTGGCTCTGTGGCTTTAGCTGTTTTGTATTGATTTATACAAACCTTTTATATGTTTATGTCTGTCTCTCTCTGTCTTGCTCTCTCTCTCTCATTTTGTGATCCATTATGTCACCTATTTTGTTCTACTGTTCTGGTTCCTGGTTCCCTGCATGCCACTAACTGGGTTCATTAGTTGTTAATTAATTTGTTAATTCAGGCTGAATTGCATCATCAGCAGATGGCGGATCCAGACTTGCTGGAAGAGTCGTCTCGTTGCTGGAGCCAAGTGAGATTGGACGGGCGCACCCCTTCGACTTGGGTAATCAGCAGTTTATTTATTTTAGCTGCCAAGACACGTTCTGTAATGTACTCTATTGCCCTATCAATGAATGTTTAATCTACTGTATACTCCTGCCAATGTACTGTATGTAATCATTGTCTGTAACTAATCCGGATTCGCTCTGAAAAAGGGACCTCTGGTCTCAGTGCACTTACCGGTTCCCAAAATATAAATAAGAAAGTTATGGCTATCTGTCCAGCAAAAGCAGGTCACTCGTTTTTGTCAGGCACATGCTATATAGAGTTTGCACAGTATTAATTTTTATTAATTATAACCGATGTTTGGAAAAGTAGCATATGGGAAAGAATGAGCCCCAGGTGAATTTGTGCTGCATAAGTTATTTTGTGCATTGCTGCCTTGCCCTCTATATTTAATAACCTCAGCTTTGTCTTATCTCACAATGCACAGAGCAGGCATATATCACAGTATAGCTGCATTGGGATCTGTTATTCTACTCACCCCTCTAACAGCCACTTAAAATCTGTATCACTTTTGTTACCTTTCCCTGGTATAAACATTATTTTAATATACGGACATATGAAAACTGTATCTACAGAACATAGAGAGTGCAATTCTGTCCACCTTAGTCACTTTGTTGAATGATTTTATTTTGCACTGAATATTAGTTTGTCACAACTGTTACGTACTGTACTTTGCATATTAGTTTGGTTGCACTATTGTTCTTGGCTCTGATTGTTGTGGCTGGCTCACTTGTTAATGTATCTTTTTTTTTCTTTGTTACACCTATTGTATTGTCCTTACCTTGTTCCACCAGGACACATCTGGAAGTGAGCTGCTACCAGCTCAGTATGTCGCTCCTGATAAAACTTTTGAAATAAATAAATATCAACTCCAAACTTTCCTTTAAAAAAAAATGAGTAATTTTCTAGCCCTAATGGTTTGAAGTTGGCCTTTTCTAAAGATAATTTCTTTGAAAAAAGATTTACTTTTGAACTGTTTGAGCTAGAAACTTCATGTTTTATAATGAAAGCTTGAGGTAGGCCAACATAATTTGATCAGTACAGTTTCCATGAATAAATAAGTATCTCTTACTATAAGAAATCAATAAATTTTTTTAAGTATCTCTTTATTTATTAGTATTTTTAAATCAAGCTTTTACTCGGCCCTTTTGTTGGTGGCCATCAGCCAATACCCCCCCTCAGTCAGCGTCTGTATCCCCAAGACTCACCTCAATATCCTCTGTGGATTGCTCCCCATGGTGGCGCCAGGAGGTGGAGGTCCTTCTCCCCCCCCCAGAGTACCCTCTTTGTGGTGGCAGTCCTGGGCAACAGCATGGGCCAGCGGTGGGTCGGACTTCAGACTCTCACCTTCCAGACAGTATCCTTGTTCCAAACCCCAGGAATCCCTCACTATGTACTAGTGCAATCAGCCTGAAGGGTTGAGCTGCCCCAGAGAGAGTGGAATGTATGTAAATTATGGAACTCAGAACGCATTTTTAAATCTCTGCCTCATGGTGGTGCTCTGTCCTGCTCCCCAACATCAGATTTATTTCTTTGCCTGAGAAGCAAGTCACCCTGAAGAGTTCTCTTCAGCTTGACTCCATTTTCGACTTTATTTTATACATTTTAAGTATTTCGTTTTATCTTTTTTATTCTCTGCTGTTTTATTTAGAATAACATAGCTTAACTTTTTCTTTTGTTTTGTTTTGCATTGTTTTCTCGGTTTCATCAGTGGTTCCAGGAACTGGAGAAAAACCTTTGTTTACATAGCGGTTTTTCTTTTGGACTGCATGTCTTTATTATTTTCTCTTACTTTACTCTATTTTACTTCATTTTAACTGTTAGTGCTTGGTTCCTGATTTTCAGGAACTGAGACCACTTTTCTGAATTTGCAGTTTTTCTGAGGAACATTTTCTTTAAAAAAAAAAATAAGTTTCTTTTGTTAGTGGTTCATTCATTTTAGGGGAACTGGGCCCCAAATTGCATTTTTTTTGGGGGGCTTTTTTATTTTTTTTTTTTAGGAGGTCTTTCTATGTTGGCATGTCAGACAGACCCAAAAACAGGACCTACAGGCTTCAAAATTGTGCAAAGTGCTACAGTCTCTTAGAAACAGACTGCCACGAGTTGTGTTTAAGATTGCCTAGGTCCTGATCACTAATTGACTGTGAGGCTTTGCACTAGGTTTGGCCCCAAAACTGTCAAGAAAAGGGCTAAAAAGTTAAAAATCACTGTAGCTTCTCCAGTCTGCGTCTACGTCACCAAAGCACACTGATGAGGGCCATTCTTCCATAGTAAACAGAGGAAAGGTCTGTTAAAGACACGTCTGATTCTTGGGTTCCTGAAAAGAAACTCAGAGGTAGTGAAGCATAAGAAACTCTCTGATTGGGTTGCAGAGTCGGTTCCTGCTAAAAGAAAACAAAAAGATACCTGTTGCTGCCCATCCTCCTCTTGAAGAAGGAAAGGGCTGTCCGGTGGACAGAGGCGAAAATACCCTCTATGGAGGGACATGACTAAGGCTTGGCAAATGTTTTCAGGCTTTTCAAGCCATGGGCTCACTCATGGGCATGTCGGTTCCTTTTCCAGTTCCTGCCTCCTCCCTGTTCCTGAGGACCAGTGAGTTGAATTTTGTTATGAGTAGGAGGAGGAGGAGGAGGAAGGGAACCCATTGAACCTGATGGTTCCCTCCTCGAGGGTCAGGAGGATTTGTTTCCTTCCATTATGCCTTCTTTAGGCAAATGGTAAATACCCTCAACCTATCCACCCAGGAAACTATGGAGGACGAGAAGAGGTGGGTTATTGGATATGATGGGGTTATCCCCAACCAAAAGGTTGTTTCTACCTGTTATAACTCCCCTCAAGACACCAACCTGCAGGTTGTTGCAGATCCCTACTTCCACTCCAGGGATTGACAAAAGATTGAGAAGACCAGCTGGACAAGTGTGATGCTGAGTGCCTCTACTCTCACCCAGGTCACGAAGGGGTGGTGCATGCAGCTGCCTATGACCAAGACTAAGGTTCCCTCTCACCCAGCCTCCAGACAAAGATTCTGGGAAGCTGGACAGTATGGGGGAAAGGTTTGCACCTCTGCCTCTCTGCTGTTGGGGCAGGTTGCCTATATGGCCTATACTGCCAAGTAGCAGAAAGCCCTCTGGAACTCTGTACTGGCCATGAGTGATAAGGCCTCAGCAGACCTGGCACAAGATTTGGCAGATACAGCCAAATCTACCCTTGATGCTACCAAATACCAGTTCCATATGGCAGTGGATACCAGTGACACTGCTTCTAGGGAAATAGCCCATGCCATATCTTTTTAAGGCCATATCTTTAAGGTGGTTTGCCTGGCTTAGGACCACTAACCTGTCCTGGGACACCCATGCAAAAGTCATGGATTTCGTTATGTGAGAACAATTTTTCATTTGGTGACAAGAAAGAGGCATACATGAAAAAGGTGGAAGAGTGAAAGCCACCTATAAATACAACACTGAGAAGGAAGGCCTCCACTTTCTATAGGCCTCATGGAAGGGGAGGTAGGGGTAGGTGTTATTTCCCATGCCTTCCTGCCCTCCGATTTCTCTTAGATGAGAGGTTTCTTTAGGGGCAGGGACAGAAGAGGCTCCAGATGGGCTGGTCCAGCTCCAGCACCGAGAAGGATCAGCCTAAACAGGACCTCTGACGAGGTTGGTCCAGGTGGCCCATCCATTGCCAGTGGGAGGAAGGCTGACTCACTTCTTCCAGGAATGGAAGAACATCACCACAGACAAGTGGGTTCTGGAAGTGGTGAGCCAGGGGCTCACACAGCAGTTCAAAAGATTTCCCAGGCTGCAAGTTTGCAGAAACTTCAAATCTCCACTCAACAGAAAGAATTTTGCTGAAGTTGGAAGTCAAAAGTTGCTGCAGGCAAAAGCAGCAGAAAGAGTTCCTCCCTCCCTCCCTCCTCCTTCCTGGTGGGAAAGGGCCTTTACTCAGGTACTTTCTCACCCACAGTAAAAATGGGGAGTGGCTTCCCATTTTGAATCTCAGGTTCCTGAACAAACATCTGAAAAAGGACAAGTTCAAAAGATTACCCTGGCTACGTGATACTTTCCTACAACAGAGAGACTGGATGGGATCCTTGGACCTGAAAGATGCATAATGTTCCTGGACATAAAGTCTCCACCACTCATTCACACTTATGGGATCTCGCCGGGCTCTAGGACCAGCGGAACAAACTTTTGCAGGAGGTTGGCGCCAGAGATTGAGCTGTGAGGAGCAGCGCCGCAAGCCTTGGCTCGTGTGGCAATGACTATCTGGGCTCGACCCCAACCGCCTCAGTTCCTTTTTCCCCACCATCGAGTGCGCTACAGTGGCGGCGTTGCTCGCCCTCCGGAGTTAAACTTCAAACTAGCAGCATAGTTTTCAGTTGCTTTTTATTTTGTTGTATTTCTTGAAATAAAGTACGGTTACTGTAATTTATTATAAGAAAGAAGTCTCAGCCTACATTGATGGAGTCAACCAAGAGCAGGTCAGGTGATGGTAGGGAGTCTTGACATAAGTTGTTCAGTCAGCCGGGCTGGGTCTGGCCGCCGCCCTCTCCGGGCGGGGGGTCTGACAGTGGACAGTCCAGTGCCGGGGAGGGTGGTCCCCTGGAAGCATAAAGAAAATGGTTGCACTCTTGGCACCGTTCGAGCCTCAAGCTCTTCTTGACCCATAGGTCCAGAAAGAAGGCATCACTCGAGTTGCCTTCTATGATATGTCTCTTGTCGACGGTCGGTCATTGGGGTCAGTTGCTGGTCTCCTCCGGGTCACCGGTTTCTGTCTCCGGTCTCCGACCTCTTCGACATCAAGTCCTTCCCGCCTTCTGGTAGGGGCTTCAGATGAGCAGTTTCATCAGTGAGCCACTCTGATGAAGCAATGGGCTTGGAGGTTGGTCCAGCTGTCTGGCCCGGTCACTCAGGGCCCTTGGATCCCGTCGGAGATCGGATAGGGTGGTTGGGCCTCCCTAGTTAGTGGCGCTTCGAGCTGTCGATCTGCGTCAGGTGTTCTCCTCACATGGCTGCGGCAAGAGGCCACACCGATGCCTCTTTCTTCTGCTTCTTTTCCTTCTTTTTGCCTCAAATCTTGGTTTTGGGGCCCTGCATTGGTTTGGTGCCGTTGGCATCAGGGGTCACTCGGCGTCGTGCATATGTTGCCTTCCTCAAGCGCCCGTTGGGATTGTCGGTAGCAGTCACCGACCGCCATCGCGGCTTTTGGCACTGTCGTGCTTGTCGGCGCCATCCTCTGCGGCATGCGGGCCGTGGCTCTGTCGATTGCCTACGCCTGAGCCAGGCAGCGCCGTGCTCTTCTTTGGCGCCTAGACTTGTGTGACGCCTTCCAGTCGCCAGGGCTCCTCGACTCCAACCCCTTTCCTCCTATTTTCCTTCTGATTTTCACTCCTTTCCTGTCCATACAGTCCCTCCTGGGCTATCAGGAGATGATATTGAGCCTGAACCAGACCTTAGGCTGGGTGATGATGTGGAAGGAGCAGGATCTAATCTTGCTGCAGAGCTTGTGGTTAAGGACCTGTCATTTAAGTCTCTGCTGAAAATTTGAATTCCATTCTTTCTCTCCAGACTATGGATATCGATCCTGGGAAGCTTTTAAGACTCCAGTACTTTCATGTTCGGACATCCCTATGGATTTACCTCCCGGTACAGCCCTCCTTTGAGGCAGCTTTCTCAAATGGTGTGGAATAATCCTGCTCTCATTCCTTCTGTGGCTAAGTCCATAGATAGGAAGTATGCTGCTTCCAAGGATCGACCATTTTGGCCTCCCAAGCCTTTATGGACCATATTGTAGTCTTGGCAGAGAATGATAAGGTTGTCCTTCCTCAGACTACTACAGCTCTACCTATAAACAAAGAATCTCGTAAGATAGATACTTTAGGTAAGAGAGTCTTTGCTGCCTCCACCCTGGGTATGAGTATTGCCAGCTACCAGGGCTATTTCTCTCAATATGAGTATATTCTTTGGCATTCACTCACACAGATGGTTGAAGCTCTACCAGAGTCTGACGCTAATTCAGAACTTCTTCAAACCATAACCAGGAGTATCGAGTCCAACAACCAACAGGTTAAAGCGGCTATGGATGCTTTCGATACTGCTTCCTGAGCGGCAGGCATTTGTACTGCCGTCATTCCTGGCTCACGTACTTCAGGCTTCATGAATGATGCCCAGCAACAGGTCATGGCGTTGCTCTTCAACGGTGTATATCTCTTTGATCCTCAAGTAGAACAAGCTCTAGAGCCACACAAAAGACCAGGTCTGCCATTATATTGGCTCAACCTGCTCCTTTCCTTCTCGGGAGGGGAGGGGAGTGTTGTTAAGCACCACTTTCACAACCATCAGTCCTTTGAGGCAAAGGCAGAGGAGGTTTAAAAAAACTAAGCCCTCAGCCTCAAAAGCAAAACAGAAAGCACAAGGGCCCAAAGTGCCCAGTGCTGCCTTATGAGTTTCTGGCCCAAGTCCCACCTCAGCTGCCCGGGGGTCATCTGACTCAATTCTACAACCAGTGGAAGTCCATATTATGGACAAGTGGGTCCTCCGGATAATCTGCGGGATATTCCTCAATCTTTCAGAGAACCCTCCGCATTGTACCCCACACGGCAGCCAAAACTGTCGATACTTCAGTCAGAACTACTCGCCTCCGAGATACAAGGCCTTCTGAACAACAGGGCAGTAGAAGTAGTTCCGCTGGATCAATGGAACACAGGGTTCTACTCCATTACTTTCTAGTTCCAAAAAACCGGGGCATGTGCCCCATTTTGGACCTCAGAAAATTGAACAAATTTCTTCCCAAAGAGAAATTCAGAATGATATCGCTAGGTACCCTGTTACCTTTGCTTCATCACGCGACTGGTTAGCCTCCCTGGACATGCAGGATGCTTACCAACATATTCCCTAATCACACAAGGCATCACAAACACCTAAGGTTCATGGCTTTGGGCCAGCATTATCAGTTCAGAGTCCTGCCCTTTGGGCTATCCTCGATGCCATGAAGTTTTTTACAAAGTGTTGTGCAATTCTCGCAGTGCATCTCAGAAAGATGGGAATACAAGTGTTCCCATATCTGACGACTGGCTTCTAGCAAGCCCTTCCAGGCAAGAACTCCTCGACGCCATAGCCGGCCTCAGACTTTCTCACGTCCATGGGAGTCCTACTAAATCTCAAGAAATCGCAGTTGCAGCCTCCCAGAAGCTCCTTTTCATAGGAACTCTTCTGGACACCTCCTATGTGAAAGCTTTTCTACCAGAGGACAGAAGGAGGCGATATCTTACAGATGGCCCGATGCATCAGAGAGAACAGCCTCGGTTCGATCTATCTCGATGCAACGGATGCTGGATCTCATTGGCATCCTCAGTGTTCACTGTACCCCAGCATGCCTCCACATGAGAACCTCTCAGTGGATGCTCAGTACTCGGTGGTCCCTAACCATTCACCCTCAGTCCTTTCTCATCAAGGTGACAGAACCTCTGAAGGTCACTCACCTGGTAGTATAGAGGACAACCTTCTGGAAGGGTATCCCTTTGCTCCCCATGATCATCAGATTTCCATTACCATGGATCGTCCCTGATGGGGTGGGGAGCTCACTGTCAGAATCTCCACACCAAGGTGCGTGGACTCAGGGCGAGTCCCAGCTTCACATAAATGCCTTAGAAATGAGGCTGTCCTTTATGCAGTCCGGGCTTTGAAGGACATTCTCTGTCGCAAGAACATTCTCCTTCAAGCCGGACAACAAAGCAGTGATGTACATCAACAAGCAGGCGGTGCTCACTCTTACCCTTTATGCAGGGAAGTGATGAGAGTGTGGGAATGGTGCTTAGAGCACAAGGCTCTAATTCAAGCGGTCTACCTGCCGAGTGCAGAACGAACTGGCAGACCGTCTCAGCAACACAGAGACAGATCCTCATGAATGGTCTCTTGACTCAACGGTAGTTCAGTCACTATTCGCAGAGTGGGGAACTCCTGACCTGGACCTTTTTGCATCCCCACTCAACACAAAACTGCTCTCTCTTCTGCTCCAGAAATCCAGGGCCTAGCATTTTCTGTCAGGATGTGTTCAGGCTGCAGTGGACAAAGCGCTTTCTATCGCCTTTCTGTCTCTTCCTCTAATTCAGAGGTACTTCTCAAGTTCGAGTCCCAGGGGACAAAATGATCCTCATTGCCCCTTCTGGCCTCGACAAATATGGTTTCCGTTACTCAACAGTATGTCAAAAGCCACTCTGATAGCGTTTCCCCTTCAGCGGAAATTTCTGACTCGAGACCTGTGGTCCATCCCAATCTGATTGCTTCACCCTCACGCTTGGCTCCTGAAGAGATGGAGGTGAACAGGTTCAATGTATCTTGCAGAGTTTCAGATATTCTTCTGGCTGTAGCGTAAGCCAGCCACTAAACCACAGCCAATTAGGCATTTCTCTTCTCTGGTGTGCAAAATCCTCTTTGAATCCTTTTCCTGCCCACCCAATAAAGTTCTAGAGTACCTTTTAGACCTTTCAAATTCAGGTCTGCAATACTCTACAGTCAGAGTTCACCTTTGTGCTATTTCAGCTTATCATGAGCCAGTACTTTCCTTGTCACTGGCTCAATTACCTATGGTTAAGAGGTTTCTTAGGAGGTCTGGTATGCAGAATTCTCTTATCAGATGTCCAGTCGCAGCCTGGAACATTAATCTTGTACTAGACATGTTCACTCGAAAGCCTTTCAAGCCTCTAGCTACCTGTGAGCTGAAATTTCTCACTTGGAAGCGCCTTCCTGGTGGCCATTACCTCGGCCCGCTGGGTCTCTGAGATACATGCCTTGGTCACAGACCCTTCAGTATACTGTTTCATAGAGACAAAGTAGTTCTTAGGACCCATCCTAAGTTTCTCTCTAAGCTTGTTTCAGAATTCCATCTAAACCAACCTTTGGTCCTTCCTACTTAACTGCGAACTTCCAAAATGAAGGAGGCGTCCTTTCATTCTTTTGCACATCAAAAGAGCTCTGTATTTCTACTTAGATAGAACAAAAGAAATTTGCAAAGCTCAACAACTGTTTTCCTTCAGCGAGATCCGGCTGGGTCAACCTGTAGCTATCAGATGCATTTCAACATGGCTGGTAGCATGCCTTCATCACTGTTATTTCATGGCGTAGGTTAAGCTGAAGGGCAGAGTGTATGCTCACTCTACTAGAGCGATCGTGGCATGCCTTGCGGAAATCTGCAACGTGCCCATTGCAGATATTTGCAGTGCGGCTACCTGGAGCTCAGTGCATACTTTAGTAAAGCACTATGCCCTGGATGTCCATGCAAGATGACTTATTTCATTTGGCAGAACCATCCTTAATGGACTTCTGTCCTAAATTTGTGAGGTCTTGGTCTCTCTGCCTCTCGGGGATTATTTGCTCGATACTTTCCATCAGGTGTGAATGAGTGGTGGAGACTTTATGTCCAGGAAGATATGGAAATTACGTACCTGCCGTAATTTTGATCTTCTTGGACGAAGTCTCCACCACTCATTCACACCTCCCCACCATCCCGAAGCTCACCTCTGTTGTTGGTCTGCACTCCCTCAATCTTTAGGCTGTGAAGACTTCTTTCTTAACTCTTCGTATATGGGTCTTCGGACTATCTTATGTCCAGTTTTGTTAGGCTATCCGTCTAGATTGGTTACGTTGCACCTCCTTGGGGAAAAAAGGTACTGGGGCGGTTGGAGGTTGACACCAAGATAGTCATTGCTGCATGAGCCAAGGCTGGTGGCACCGCTCCTCATGGCTCCATCTCTGGCGCCGACCCTCGTGCAAAAGTTTGCTCCGCTGGGTCCTAGCACCTCTGCCGTAGATCCAATCAGTGTGAATGAGTGGTGGAGACTTCGTCCAAGAAGATCAAGAATTACAGTAGGTACATAATTTCCATTTTCACATTCCAGTCAGGCCCAAACACAGGAAATACTTAAGGTTCAGGCTGGCATCTGGTCATTATCAGTTTGCAGCCCTCCTCTTTGGTCTTTTCTCTCAGGGTATTCATAAAGTGCTTGGCGTGGTGGCAGCACATCTCAGAAGACAGGGGTGTTGGTTTTCCCTACCTGGGTGGCTGGCTGCATGCATGAAAGTCCTGCAGGCAGGCCAGAGCCCTCTCCTACTGACACAGAGCACCTTGAGAGCCTGGGATTTCTCATGAATGATCAGAAGTCCCAAACAGAACCAGTCCAGGTCCTAGAGTTCATAGGAGCAGAACTGTTGCCTTCGGGAAGAACATTCCTGCCTTAGGACAGGATGGAAAGCCTAGTAAGCCTGGCAAAGTCCTTCTTCCTGGGCCAACCCAGATCAGCTAAGCACTTCCTTCAGCTCTTGGGTCATATGGCCTCCACTACAGCTTTGGTGGCAGGGCCAGATTTCAAATGCAAAACATCCAGTACCACTCAATGGCCCATTGGTCCCAAAGCGAGACCCTCTTTCAAGACTGGTGCCTGTGACAAAATCCTTCTTGAGCGCTCTGGACTGGTAGAAGGAAAAAGACATCCTCATGGAAGGAATGCCTTTTCAACAGCAGTTCCCCACAGTCTTTTTTTTAATTCTCTTTTCTTGCTTCTTCTAGGCGGCTGGTGGGGCTACCCGCTCTGCCCCAGGCAACCTCCTGCTGGCATCCCCCACTAGGCCCTCCCACAGCCAGTGATGCCCACAGCATTCCCCCCAGGCGGGAGTCTCCCTGGGGGAGCAGGGTGAGAGACCCGAGATCCTGATTACTTAAAACCCTTGGTTGGCCTAGGCGTCATTCTGGGAGACACCTGGACGTCATTGTGCATGCTGAGAAGGGATTTCCTGCTTTTCTTCCCTGTTCCCCAGAAATGCGAATGTGCAGTCCAGCACAGGCTGAGTGTGCACCCGCACACAGCCTGCAGACATCCGCCTCGCCTACAGCTCTGTCCGGTGGTGGCCAATTTTGATGTACACCCAGCCTCCACTGGGTGTCGCTGAAGGCTGGTGCCACATCCCTCCCTCCCCAGGAGAGGAGAGCAGTCTGTTGGATGCTCAATCCCCCCACCCCAGCCAAGCTTTGGCGACTTGAGCTCGTTCCCAAATTCGGGTCACCGGCATGGTAAGAGGTATGGCGATATGGCACCTCAGCCATCTACACCACTGGGCTAGCTACCCCACAGTCATCTTGATAACAGATGCCTCTTTCTAGGTTGGGGAGTCCACCAGGACAACCAAACAATAAGTGGTGTGGTCCCCTCTGGAGTCCAGAGAGCACATAAACCTCCTGGAACTAAGGGCAGTTTTCCTAGTCCTCGATCATTCGCCTTCCAGACAAAAGAGTCAGTCAGTTCAAATCAGGACAGACAACACCACCACTATGTATTACATCAACAAACAGGGCGCCCAGGATCCTCAATGCTGTGCACAGAGGCTATGAAGATCTGGAATCTGGCTTACTCTATGGAAGTGCAGCTGTCGACAGCCCACTTTCAGGGAAGGACAGTGTCTTGGTGAGGATTCCCTCAGCAGGATCAGCCAGGGGCATCATTAAGATGGTCTTTGAACAAACAGGTGCTGGCCACAATCTTCAGGAGATGGGGCACACGAGAAATAGATCTGTTTGCTTCCAGAGAGAATCACCAGCTCCCTCTCTTTGTTGCAGGCCCCAGCAGTGGGCTCAGTCCCCATAGATGCCCTGATCCTAGACTGGTTGGGAGGTTCCTGTATGCCTTTGCTCCATTCCATCTGCTTCTAAGAGTACTGCTGAAGTGAAGGAGTCCACCTTCAACCATGATATTGGTGGCCCCAGACTGGGCCAGGTAGGCCTGGTACTCCCCTCCTGGTCCTCTCCATCAAACAGCTCATTCATCTCCCACAGAGATATGACCTGCTGACTGTCTCAGAGCAGAATAACCTTTCTGAACCTCAAGCCATCGTCTCAAGGCCTGATTCTTGAGGAGTTAGACTACTTTGATTTTCACTTTCAGAGGAGGTCCTCAAGGTTTCTAGGAAGCCTGCTACTAGGAAGACATATGCTTCCAAATGGAAAGACTTTCCCTGTGGTGTGCTCCTAAGCAGTTCAGTCCTTTACAGGCAGACTTGCCCATACTTGGACCTCGTGGTTCACCTGCAGGCTTTAGGCCTCAGCCCTTAAAGTGCACAGGTTGTTGTTTCTGCTTTTGTTTCAGCAGGTAATGAGAAAATGGTAACTTCACATGCCATTTTAAAAAATTCTTTAAGGACTCCTACACCTGCATCCTCCTCTTAGAGAACCAGTCTCTTCCTGGATTTGAACCTGTGTATAGCCAAGCTCATGGAACCTCCTTTGTACCTTGGCTACTGCAGACTTGGAAATATATCACCTGTAAGTCTGTCTTCTTGGTGGCCATAACTTCTGCTGGGAGGGTGTGTGGAGCTGCAGGCCCCCTGTATAGACCCAAACTTCATTATCCTTCACAGGGCAAGACGGTCCTTAGGACTAGCAAAACATTCTTCCCCAAGGTGATGTCTGAGTTTCATTTGAACCAGTTCATCACTCTTCCAGTGTCTTTTTACAGCAAAGTTCAGCTGCAGGGAGCAGAAGCTCCATAGTCTGGACATTAAGAGGGCACTTAACTACTATCTGGACCACACTAAGGACCTCAGATCTCCACACCGCAGCTCTTCCTTACATACTGTGAAGTGAGCAAGGGCAGGCCAGCCTCCAGAGAACCATTGCTCACTGGATAGCCTCCTGCGTCCAGTTTTGCTATAGTAGAGCTGGCAAGCTGCGACCACAAGGCCTCAGGACACACTCTAATTGTAGCACTGCTGCCTCTGTAGCAACTACAAGGGACATTCCATTTGCTGGAAATTTGTGAAGCAGCTACCTGGAAAACTGTACACACCTTTACAAAGCACTGTTGCCTGGATGTGCAGTCCAAAGGGATGCCAGGTTTGGCACTGCTGTCTTGCAAAATATTTCCCTAAATAGGTTCTGTAGCCAGCCTCTCAAGATGCACCTTTCTAGTCTACTAGTAAGCATAGTAAGGGAATTCCTGGGGTTGAAGAAAAACATTGCCTTAGTAATTGCTCTTCCAAGGAATCCTCACTGTGCTTAAATCTCCACCCTGCCTCCTCCAGAACCTGGAAAAGGTTCTCCAAGAATCTGTGGATATTTGGCATTCATTTGTTTGAGCATTATCTATTGTTTGGTCTACAATCAGTTTTGTGTATTTTATTTTTAGTCTGCCATAGCTTGGCCTGTGAGCCAATCTTTACTTTTTTTTTTTTGGTAGTTTTCACTTAGGCACTATTAGGGCAGGTTTTAATTCTGGTCCCCCATCTGATGGCGCTCAATGACACCAGTATATATGTGTGTAGAGGCTCTGCATGCACTACACGCTGGACACCGAACTTCTTCCCTGCTGAGTTGTGTTGACAGACCTGCCACCATGCCTCTAGATGTTGGCAGTCTTGGAGCAGTACAGTTTAACTCCCTCTGGGAGAGGGTGTTGTCCTTGGAAGCTCAATCCTCTCCCACCACAGCTGACCCTGGCCGGTCTGAGCTCGTTCCTGAACTTGGGCTGCTGATGTGGCAGGATGTGAAGTATCCAGTGCCTTTGCCTTCCACGCCACTGGTCCTGGGCAGTTAAGTATCTTAATACAATTTTAAAGTGTAAAGATAACTGTTTAAAAGTATTCTGTTGATACAGAGTAAAACTGTGTCAGAATATTTTAAAGTATATTAATGTATATTTTGACTGCCATTTAAAAAAAACATTTTTGTTGTTTTATGGTTTTGTTTACGTGGCTAACATTCAGACCCAAAACATATTATTTAGCCAATTTACTTGTATGTACCCTAGTACATTTGCAAAGTACAACAGCTGCATTGCCAGAATGCTTTATTTAATGATCAGTAGTGCCATATACTCTTTGCTTTTGCAGCTTGCAAAAGCAAGGAAGATAATATTTGTATTCACACTAAAAGGGAAAGTATTGGCACAGTCATAGACTTGAGCAACAAAACCATAAGTTTCTTCTCCATGTCTGCTGTACACTCATATACTTAGGTAGCCGTGGCATTTTTCAAAATAAGTGTAAAAGTGTTTTAATAATTTGTGTTCCCAATCTCTTCTTTCTTAATCTAGCTTTGTAGCTGGTGTGATAAACCAGAACGAATACCTACATTTGAGCGAATGTTGTGGAGAGTGTGTCGAGGGAATGTGTTCCTGCGTCAGGCAGAAATTGAAAATCCACTGGAGGATCCAGTGACAGTGAGTAAAAGAAATTCTGCTTTTGTGAAACTGACTAATCTGCTTAAGGTAGTGAAATGATTTTTGAAGAAACACCAGCGACGGCCAAGTAATGGCAGTCACGTGCTGCTGACTCTGGTGTACTAATAGGTGGTTTAGAATAAAAATACTCTTAAAGTATGCCACATGGAAGAACTCGGGGCAAACTCTTTCATAGCCCTGAACTGAGGCATAAATAAAAAGGAAGGAATGTACAGAATACAGTAGGCCTCCAACGCAACAATCTGCAGTATGTAGTTCAGAACTAATGAGATGCTTGCTTAAAGTAGCAGTGCAATGAAAATGTTTTTTTCAAAAAGCTAGTTTTAGTTACTGTTAATAAAAATATAAGCATACCTGTCAAACTTACTTTTCTAGGTACCTCCTATACTACTACATGAGTTTTTTTTTTTTTTTTTTTTTTAGTTTTCATGATCCTAACCCTTGCCAGATCTGTAATGCTATTTTAAGCCAAACGTGGAGGCCTTCTTTCTTGAGAAAAAATTATTTAAACATTTATAAAATACTTAAAGTTTTGGTGGAACTAGAAAATGTTACCATTAAATAAAAGTGAAAGATGCCTGGGATCTTTTATAATGAAAAAAGATAGGGTGACATTTTTTCTAGGATCGTAGATATGTTGTTCATCCACATGCTTTGGCATGTCCCTTTCAATTTAAATCTTGCTGGAAGTCTTCAAGCTGGCTCCTCCCACCACCGGGTGGTATAACCCTCGGCTCCGCCCCATGATGCCAGATCTTCCTTTCTGCTGGAAGATTCAGGTTGCTTCCTTTGTGCTCCACGCAGTTGTAGGCCCTGGCTTCAAAACCTTTGGTTATTCGAAAATCCGTCTAGTTTGCATTAGTGATTGCGACTGCCTACCTTCGACTATGGAAGACAAGTCTTCCCCAGTTTTGCCAGTGTTCCTCTTGGCCAGAAGATGTGGGTGCACGTCCACACGGCGTCATCTGTTTGTCAATGTGTTGACCATGACACCTCGGAAGTGTGATTTTTGTCCGCATTTCATCCTAACGTCCTCAACGACCGTCTCACATGCCTGAAGTTGGGGAGGCCAGAAAAACTGAACCCTCCGGTGAAATCTAAGGAGGCTCAGTGGGCAGTTTCCATGGCTGCGGGATCCACTGAGCAATTGGAACATATGCAAGCCTTCGGAGGAGGAAGTGGCTCGGTCTGCAGGAAACTTCTTCGAACTTCTTTGTTCAGCTCAACCTGGCTCCACCTCTCGGGTTCCTTCCAAGAGCTGTGCCAGTCTCTCCTGACTAAGGGAGAGGGTCCAGTGGGCACGCACTCCTCTCGGTCCCATAAGCGGGAAAAGGACCCAGGATCGTCTTCGTCTCTGCGGAGGTGCCCTTGGGATAGGGAGAGATCTCTGTCCCAGGAACCGGCAGTCTCGACTTTGGTTGAAATTGCCTCTTGACGCTGGCTTCTAAGCTGCCATCTGGCCAGTCGACCAAAGTGTCGATCAATGCGTTGAAATTGTCATCGACCCGATCAACCCATTGTCGCTAACTCCAGTCGACTATTCTCTCGATAGGACTCCAATCCTCACTTTCACCAATGAGGAAACCCAGCCTGCCCGGACTTCCATCGAGAAGTGGTCCCAACCCTGGAAATCACCGGTCCACGCCAGTGTTTCCCAAGTAATAAATCGGCCTATCTGAAGGCCGAGGAAAATCCTAAGTGCTCTAAAGAGCAATGCCATCAGTTGTCTTTGTCCTTCTCGGGACAAGGAGAGCTCAGCCCGGAAAGTCCGGCGCTCACGAGGACCTCGTGGCAACAGCTGATTTTGACTGGGCACAAGCCGGCCCTGGCTTCTACCCGGCCATTACTTGGCTTTAGCCTCCTAGGCTGAAGCTGACTCGCCGGGCCGATCAGTTGGTTCCCCGCGCCAGCTGAGTGGTGAAAACTCCTGTTCGGCCAAAACTGGTCTCTCCACCGATAGTGGTGGAACCACCGCCCAAGCAGCCTGTGAGAGGGCTCCTTCTAAAGGCGATAGGCCAGACACTAGGCTTCCCAGGCGTCTTTGGTCACTGTCACCCCGGACCGCCCTCGGCAGATCGAGGGTGACCTGGGAAGATTGACCGTTGTATCCAGTTCTTCGGTTTTGGATGTGACCGCCAACATTCTCATCCCAGGGATGACGGCGGCCGGTGGGTTAGAGACAGAGGAAGGTCCTTCATCCTTTCAGGGCATTCTTCACCTCATCTCTGAGTCCACAGGGATGCCCCTGGAGCCAATCCAGAAAAAGGGAGTACCGCTCACGGACATCCCTCAAGAGAGGGATACCCCGACGGAGGCTTTCCTGTGGCCAAGGCCATTGTTGGCCGGCCTTAGAACTCTGGCAGTGCCTGCCTCTTGTCCAGCACCATCTGCCCGCATGGCCCGCAAGTATACGGTGCCCATGGGTCCCTACGGGTTCACAGAGCACCCTTCGCCGAGAGCCCAGTGACCGCCTCTGTGTTCAGGCATACTGGCAGTTCTGCAGACACTGACTGACCTCCGAGAAAGAGTCCAAACTCTTGGACCATTCAGCCAAGAAAGGTTTATGCGGCTTCTTCCTTGGGCTGTCATCAGGCAAGTTCGGCCGTGCGTCATGACACACCTATCCCATGCCCTCTTGGGGTCTTTGGATGAAGTCCTCCCACACCTCCCACAGACATGCAGACCACGGTCAAATAGGGTCCAGGATCAGGGCCAAGCTGTTGCCAAACAGCAGCTTCAGACAGCCCTGGACATTGGGGATTCTTGTGCCTGTTCGATGGCAGCCTGAGTTGCCTCTCGTCATAGAGCTTGGCTGAGACTCTCCTCCTTCCTGGCAGATACTCAGCACAAACTGGCTGATGTGCCTTTCCTGGGCACCGATCTTTGGCCCAGGTGTGACTGGTCATCTCCAGCGTATTGAGCAGTCCAGTGCCACCTTGGACACTACTTCTGCCAAGGTTCTTCGAGTAAGAACCAGCAGAAGAAGAAGAAGCCTTTGGCACTCTTCCCTGTGGCACAGCAGTCCTTTCAAGAAGGACAGCAGCAACAGCAGCAGCAGGCTCAAGCTTGGTGCCCCAGCTCAAGCCTGGGCCCCTCTAGGTCTGTGAAGGAGGCCGAGGTTCGGGTCCTGATCCTCCTCCTCCAAGCCTGCTGAGTGACAGGGTGGGGCTGCTCCCCTCTCCTGTCACGCCAGCTCTGGAGTCCTCCGTGGGGGCCAGCTCCGACACTTCCTTTCAGGCTGGTCCACTGTCACCCCGGACAGGTGGGTTCTCAAGTGGTCGGTCAGGGACTGCCTCTAGAATTCAAACAGTATCCTCCAAGTCGGGCCGCGCCCTTGGGAGGAAAGAGTATCCGCCAGACTCGGTTGGGTCTCTGAGATGACATTGCTCAGCTCCTCCTCAAGGAGGCAGTAGCTCCAGTGGCAGATCCTCCAGCAGACCCAGGCTTCATTTCCAGGTACTTCCTGGTGTCCAAGCAGACAGGCGCTGGCACTCATTCTAGATCTGCATGACCTGAATCAATATCTCAGGTCACGCACCTTTGGATGGTCACTCTGTCCCAGATCATACCATCCTTGGAGCAAAACGTGGTTCTGTTCACTGGATCTGCATGACGCATTTTTTCACGTTCCAATCCATCCATCTCATCAGTGGTTCCTCCACTTCAGAGTTGGAGGGACCCTGTCTGATTCGAGCCGTGCTGTTCAGCCTTTCATTGGCCCCACGGGTCTTCACCAGATGCATTGCAGTGGTGGCGGCTCATCTCCGGCATTCGGGGCAGGATGTATCTCTACCTCAGTGATTGGCTCCTAGCAGGTACCACCCAACAGAGGTGGAGAGGTTCAGGACCTGGCCCTCCAGATCTGCTCCCAACTCGGCCTCCTAATCAACAAGGCTAAGTCGGAACTCATGCCTTCCCAGGTGATGTGCTTCATCGGGGCATAGCTCGACTCTCGTCAAGCCAGAGCTCGGCTCCCAGCAGACAGGAAGGAGGTTCTCTCCTCCTTTGCTCAATCATTTCTGGTTGGGCATTCGCCCTGCCAGGACTTTCTGCACCTTCTGGGTTACATGGCAGCGTGCACCTCAGTGGTCCATTGGGCCGGTTGCACATGTGCCCCCTTCAGTGGGAACTGGCTGCCCAGTGGACTCGGTGCCATGGTCATTTCGACCAGCTGATCACTGTAACCCAGAAGTTGTGGGATGCTCTCCAATGGTGGACTGCCCCAGACTGGTTGCAGGAAGGGATCCCGTTTGTCCGCCCAAGCAGATGGCCATCCTCACAACTGATGACTCTCATGGGTGGGGAGCCACACCGGGACAAACTGGGCCATGGGTTCTGGACCCTCGAGTCTCGATACCACATCAACCTGTTGGAGCTCAGAGCAGTCAGACTGGCACTTTTCATCGGCTGGCTCCTCCGCTCCAGGGTCAAGTGGTTCAAGTCAGAGGACAATACCACGACCATGTACTACCTCATCAAACAGGGGCATGCACTCCCATCTGCTTTGCAAAGGGTGCTCCGCATCTTGACCCTCGTCAGCCATTTGGAGGCGGATCTCCTAGCCATCCATGTGGCAGGAACCTCAAACAATCTGGCGGATGCTCAGCCACTTAGGAGACATCCCATGAGTGGTCTCTCCATCCAGATTTAGCTTACAGCCTGTTGTCCCACTGGGGCAAACTGATGGTGAACCTGTTTGCCTCTAGGGAAAATACCAAGCTGGGGCTGTTTCATGCCCATCCCCTCAGCAGGGCTCGCTGCAGGGGATGCCTTCTTGAGCCGTGGACCCCAGGCCTCACTCGCTCTTCCCTCCATTTCCCTTGATCCACAGAGTGCTTCTCAAAGTGAGGAGGGACAAGGCAAAGGTGATCCTGGTAGCCCCAGACTGGCCACGCCAGTTATGGTATCCAGATCTCTTCATCCTCAGCGGCAGGCCTCCAGAGTTGCTTCTAGCATGCCCAGACCTGATATATTTCAGTCAGGGAAGGTATACCATCCAGACCTTCAATCCCTGCACCTCACAGCCTAGTACCTGAGCAGCTAGAGTTCCAGGCTTTGGGTCTTTCTGAGGATGTCCTCACCATGGTGGAGGCATCCAGAAGAATCGACCAGGAAATGTTATGCCTTCAAATGGAAAAGGTTTTCCATTTGGTGTCAGAACAAGGGCCTGGACCCTTTGTCCTGTCCGGTGGCTAACATTCTCGACTACTTGGTCTCTGTCAAAGGGGTCTTTAGTCATCGACCCTTAGGGTGCACCTGGCAGCCATCTCTGCTTACGGGCAGGCCGGTCAGCCAGTGTTGGTGCAGGAGACAGTGGTGGGTGCTTTTCAAAGGCCTGGATCACTGTTCCCTCCGGTGCATGAGCGTCCACCTCCGTGGGATCTACTGCTGGTACTGGCAGTGCTCATGGGCAAGCCATTCAAACCAATGCACAAGCGTGCATTGTCACGCTTGTCGTGGAAGATGGCCTCCTGGTGGCTATCATGTCTGTCAGAAGGACAGGGAGTTCAGGCGCTTGGTGGACTCCCTTATCTGGTCTTCCACAGGGACAAAGTTGTCCTGCACTCCACCGAAATTCCTTCCGAAGGTGGTGTCAGAGTTTAACCTTAACCAGGTGTTAACTCTGCAGATTTATTACCCTAATTACACCTTGAGGCTGAGTACAGGCTCCATGCTTTGAACCTGAGATGAGCTCTCTCCTATTACAAGGAGAGGACAGTGGAAATTCGTGGAGCGGTTCGCCAGCTGTTTGTCACCTACGCTGAAACTGCTTCTGGCAGACTCCAGCAAAACAGACTATTGCAAGGTGGATTACATCTTGCATCAGTCTGTGTTATGAGTTACGGGCATGGAGCCTCCCAAACAGATAAGGGCTCATTCTACCCACCATACCGCTGCTTCAGTGGCTGCTTCCAGGATATCCCTATCCAGGAAATCTTCCGGCTGCTACCTGGAAGTCGGCAAACACCTTCATTACCCATTACCACATCGACCTTGAGTCATGCCAGGATGCTGGTTTTGGGGCCTCAGTTCTCCAATCTCTGTTTCCTAAGTAGGGGTGTGCACCTTGCCTCCCTCCTTCTGGAGAACTGCTAGAGTCTGCCAAAGAGTGTGGATGAACAACATATCCATGATCCTAGAAAAACAGGTTACTCATCTGTAACGTAGTTCTAGGAGTGGTATATGTTGGTCATCCACACTCCACCGACCTCCCTGGCTGGGATGCACAACACCTGGCTTCCAGTGGGCAAGATTTAAAGTGGAAAGGGACATGCCAAAGAGTGAGGATGAACAACATATACCACTCCTAGAACTACTGTTACAGGTGAGTAACCTGTTTTTCCATTTCTTGCATTGCTGCTTTAAATATAACAAATATGGTAATACATTTACCAGGTTGGCCAAGGCTCAAAACCTATGAGTGATTATTCACAACGTATGTATAGTGCAGCTGTTTAATAATGATATGCAAATCCTTCCTGTCTTTGTTAATGAAGTATTGTGTGGTTTTCCATAGAAACTTATCTCATGGACATCATCATTCTGACAGTTGTTACGCTGAATGCTGCTTTGCATTCATGGTGACCCAACATTCTGTTCTTATTTTGTTTGGAAGAATAAATTTAAGAACTCGTGTAGAGAGTTCTGCCTTTTTTTTTTTTTTTTTAAATCCTCCTACCTTCATACCATAGAACTATTTGTTTAACTTTCTACATATTGTTGATCATGATAACTCACGCTTACCACGTGGACTGAGTCACTGAAAATACTGCTCTTTAGGTCCTCATACTCTGATAAGATATACCTAAATTTTTCTCAGTGGTCCTGCTTCCCACTGTTGAAATTTGTAAGAACATACATAAAGTACATTGATTATAACCTCTCAATGACCTGTGTGAGGACTGTTCCGTATAAAGCATATTACCTAAAACATAAACCCATGACTTGAGACACTGCTGTAGAAAACAGTGCTATTTCATTGGAAAGAATGTTGCTTGTTACCTATTCTGTAGTTCGTCACTTTTCGACTGGTAGACATATATTGACTTTATCTTTGATCTCTGTTATTTTTCATCTGTCTGCAGCGAAATTATCCATAATCAACTTCAGAGTCAGAAAACAGTTGTATCAGCTGGCTTGTCAGTGCAGCAGTAGCGCTACTGCTCGTGGTGCTGGTGACCCGGGTTTGGAAGTGGGCTTGAGTCATCATGAGCTGGCCAGGGGTAGGAGGATTGAGCATCCCAGAGGACACGCTCATCCTTTGGGGAGAGAAGTCTGAGTTCTGCTGCATTACTGCCACCTAGGTGACCCCCACAGGTAGCAGTGCTGGTGCAGCCTTGATGGGTGGGTGGCATGCCTCCTGACTGAGATGTCCACATGCTTGCATGCAGACGCCCACTCAGTCCCAGCCTGTGAGGTTCCCAGGAGGGAAACAAGGAAGAAACACCATTGGTTGCAGTAGGGTGATGCCTCTCTCTCTCTCTCTCTCTCTCATGCCCCACACCACCCACTGGACTGCCAACTGCAACCAAGCTAAACTCCTCCCAGGCTTGGGGAACCCAGGAGACTCCACCATGGGGGGTAAACTGGGGGCACTGCAAGGTCGAAGGCAAGTCCTAGGGACACTGGGTGATGGCTGGGAGAGAGAACAGCTAATAGAGGCAGATTGAGAACAGAAAGTGTAGTAAATTAAAAAAAAAAAAAAAGTTGCATCATACTACTGGGGCACTACATGGGTGTGCGGTGTGCCTTTGAAGTCTTACCTAGAATGTGCGGGAGGGGGTATGGGGAACATGAATGGAAGAAAAGAGTCATGGAGTCTCCTGCTACTTTAGCAAAGAAACTGAAGCTGTGTGAAAGAAAATATTCAGGAGTAGACAATGAGTTTGTCTTTCCTGCTGGTCACCATACAATGAAGTCCGTAGATTTTTGTTTTGTTTGTAAATGTATTTTTTGTTTTAAATAGTTCAGTTTGTAGTACCAGTGCCGCCTTATGTTTTGGTCTGGACCCCACAAAGCCTGTCTACATGACCTGAACCTGATCCTGCTTCCAGAGAGGCTAATAGTCCCCTGGACGTCCACTGAACTATTTCTTCACCTCACAAGTGTGTTCATACCCAGATAGTGCACCTAGGGTAGGTCTTGCAGCTCCATGGCCTCACCCTATGGGAGAGCCTGGACTAGTGGAGGTTAGGAAGGAGAGCCAAGGGGTCTAACCTCCCATCTAAGCATGCTGGTACGTTGTCACATTACATTTAGAAACTCCAGTCATGTCACACTGCTGTAGTATTAAAGAATTTTCTGATCTAGATACTGTTGCCAAGTTGCTGCCAAAATTACACTTAACAGTGTGCTCTTAGCTAGGAAGGGATCGTAACTGCAGCCAAACCACGGCCAGCTGATCTTCCAACTTCCTGATCTGCTGGCCCTACACGCACTCAGGTGTTTGTGACGTCTAACCAGGAAAGCACAGGGTGTGCCTCATACAAGTCTATGGGATATTTTTCCAATGCCTTTTTACATACGTTTAAGCAATCTTGGAGGCAAATGAAAAGCCAGCGCTCAAAATAGGACCCTTGTTGGTTGGGGTGGCTCATTTTCGTTGCTAAGGTTACATAACAAGCCATTGAAAAATGTCCCTATAGACTTGTAAGGTTCTATGCCCCCGCTGTCTCCCTGGTTAGACGCCACAAAACATCTGGGGCCGCACGGTGGCGCTTGAGGATTGAGGCGCTTGGACACCACTCGAGATTACATGCCGGGTGACCTGGTTCAGGAACGAGCCCGGTTGCTGGGGGTCGGCAGGGGAGGGAGAGGATTGAGCATCCGGGAACAGCTCTCCCTCCCGAAGGACAGGGTCCCAGTCGATGCTCGGGTTGCCCTCTGGGCGGAGGCCGAGATGCAGCAAGTGCTGATGACGCATAGAAGGAGCGGGGAGTGGTAGATGTCAGTAACATGCCTTGATGTCAGGCGCCCGCCACTCCCCAAGAAAACAGGAAAACACTCTTCAGCTCCGCGAGACTGAGCACGGAGCTTGCCTCGATCTGCAGCTGCTCGTCATGGCACCTCCTCCCACCAACGCTACTGACTGTTCGAGGTGTTGGGGCCCACCTCGCCCCCACCCATGGGGTAAACCGAGGCTACGTGGTGACGGAGGACTGTGCAGGCAGTGCAGACTGCAGAGGATGATTCTTGGTGTCTCCCAAGGAGACCGGAGCTGAGGGGCGGAGGAGGAATAAACATGAGAATTTAAAAAAAAAAAAAAAATCTGGGGCGTAACTGAGAAGTTGGAAGGATCACTGTCTGTGGGTTTGGCTGCAGTTGCAATCCCTTCCTAGCAAACAAGGATACGAGTTAGAATGTGAGTTTTGGCAGCAGTTGGCTACTGCTGCATAAGGTATTGGGCTATGAAGCCCAGGTATCTAGATCAGAAAATTCCTTTAATATTATTTTCAAATGGCTGCATTAAAGGGTTCTTTGTTTTAGAGAAGAATAGATTATATAAGAATGGGGCCTCTGCAAGGTGTCTCTCAAGGTATGAGAGAATCTGTGCCTGAGGTTTGGGTGAGAGGACCGTGGAGAGAAGCTGAGTGGTTCTGGCTGCCAAAACCTCACGAGGTCTCGTATACCATAAGAGAACCCTGCAAGGCCCTGTTAACTTATTATAAACCACTTGCGTTAGCTAGAGTGATAGTATATTTGTAAGTATTCTTTTATTTCAAGTTGAATGAGGCCTCCCTCCTCCTGACTGTGAAGTGGAATGCTCCACTCAGATGTTCAGTGTGACAAACCACTGTACTCAGTATAAGAGGTACAGTGGCTCTTATTTGAGTGGCTCGAATCACAGAAGTGATACTTGATGTATTTAACAAAAACACACATTTCAAATTACATGAACTCATCCTGTTTACAGGGGACTATGTGAAGAAGTCGTGTTTATTATCTTCTTTCAAGGTGACCAGTTGAAGAATAGAGTAAAAAATCTGTGAAGGGTAAGAACATTTATTGGATTTGTTGTCAGATGAAGTCACAACACACAACTTGTGGGTTTGTTTAAACTGAGTCTCTCTCACAAGAAACCAATCCATCTCTCACTGTGCCCGGAACTACTAACAGTAGAAGACGAATAGAACTTTGATCTTTGAAGATTTAATGATGAAAAACTATTGTCTTGGTGAATTCTGACCTGTGTCTCATTATACAGCATTATTTTGCAAGTTAAAACTGCACATGTAATACTCACTGGAAAACAGGAGTACCATAGTCCTTTTCTTCTTCCTTATACCGTTTTTTTCAGTCTGTTTTAAGGATTCAAGTCTAGTCCAGTAATTTATTTCTGTTTCCTAAGTTAGAATGTTGAATATATTTGTGGTGGTGCAGTTGAGAAAAGTTAGCTGCGATACAGCAGATTTGAGATGTACAAATATTGTATAAAATATTGAGTCTGCAATTAGAACCCAGGTCAGAAACTGGCCATATTCTTTCCTTATATCATGGTGTTTGGGTCAGTTGTGGACTGTTATTTAAAGGGGCACTGTTTTCATACACACACAAATTGGACCAGTTTACAGTGACTTAACAGAACTAAATTGTGCAATTTAATTGACGTTCTCAATAAGGATTAGTTTCTATTAAAGAGAACCTTTCTCAATGTTTTTTACTTTTAAAAACATGAAACAAGGAGCTCCCTTACCTCATGGGGACCTCCTGCAGGCTGTTTTCAGAGTTTGTTCTATAGTTCTCAAGGAAGGGAAGAGATTGTAATTTGCCCGAGGGGCTGGCTGCACAATCCCTTTCCACTTCCTGACTCTCTGATCCGCCTCCACGCTCTGACGTTCGAAGCATGGTGTGCGCTCCATTCCTTGAATGGTGCATTTTTTTTCAAAAGTATTTCCAATTGTAAATAGTGTTTGGTACATAGATACATAGACAGTGTCGCAGATAGAGCCTACCCTCACCCAGTCTGTCCATTTGAGCTTGTAAGTTTGCTTTATGTTTTCCTAGGAAGTCTGTTGCCCTAACCCCTGACCTCCAGAATTCCTTTATGTCTATCCCATGCATTCTAAATCCCGTGATTGTTTCAGCCCCCACCACTTCCTCTGGCAGGGTGTTCCACTTGTCCACCACCTGTTCTGTGAAGAAATGTTTCCTCTGAATCGCTCCTCCTCCAACTTCATCCCATGCCCTCTAGTCCTGGAACATCTTTTCACTTAAAAATAGTGTATTCCTGCACCCTGTTCCTCCCTGTAAGATACTTGTATGTCTCTATGATATCCCCTCTCCCTCCTCTCCTCCAGGGAGTACATATTCAGTTCCTTCAACCTGTCCTCATAGGACTTGTGATACAATCCATGTACCATCTTTGTTGCCCTCCTCTGAACCTTCTCTACCCCTATGTCCTTATGTAAGTAAGGTCTCCAGAACTGAACACTATACTCCAGGTGGGGCCTCACTAGTGTCTTGTATAGTGGAATTATGACCTTCCTTTTCCTGCTGGTGATGCCCCTGCCTATGCATCCCAGCATCCTATTTGCTTTACCTGCTGCCTTGTCGCATCTGATTCCCTACCTTGAGGTCACCAGAGATGATAACCCCAAGATCCTTTGCTTGGTGCATGCTATATCCGCCCCCAACTGATATATTGTGCCAGGGTTTTTGTGCCCATATGCATTATCTTGCACTTCTTTGCATTGAATTTCTACTGCCAAACCCCTGACCATTTTTCAAGTTTCTGCAGATCCTTTCTAACCCCAGGAATCACTCATTATGATTAAACTTAATGCAGTCAGCCTTCTGTGTTGAACTGCCCGAGAAATGGCATTTTATGCAAATTATGGAATTCTCAATTGGCTCATGCCACTTTCTAACTGCTGCCCTAGCAACTGTTGCACTCTGAGTGCTTCACATTCTTTACTCCGCCTGCCTAGTAAGGACGCCCTGGAGAGCTCTCCTTGGACTGTCTTCAGAATAAAGTTTATCTGTGGATAAGTACTAAATTTTAGTTTAATTTTCAATTGCTGCCTTAGAAACATTGTTTAGTATATTTTATTAGTGTTATAGTAGTTTTTGTCTTTATTCGTGGTTCCTTCACGGTTCCTTGGAACCGAGGGTTCTAAGGCTCATTTGGGAGGTTTTACTCAGTTTTGGTTTATTTTATACATTTAGCGATTGGTTCCTTGAACCGCTTTTTTTTGTTTAAATTTCTGTATTTTATCGGTTCCTATTTCTTCAGGAACTGAATAGCGATCGATTCCAGGAACCGTTGAAGGGAAGAGTTGAAGAACCTCCGGTTCCGGGTGTATTTTAAATAACGCTTTTTGTGAAGTAATCTTTTGTCCATCAATGTCAGAGGTCCATTTAGATAAACCTAAAACGCATGGACCCACAGGTTTTAAATGTTGTGAGTCTTGTGGCAACTTATAGCAAAAGCAGAGACAGACATTCTCTGTGTATTTCTTGTTTAGGTACAAGTCTATATTTGCTAGTTGATATCTGTAAGACCTTTGCCCTAAAACATTAAAGAAAAGGTCTTAAGATTTTAGAAGAGATGGCTTCTGTTTCTGCTTCTAGTGTGAGATAATTCTGCTTCTTCCTCTTCCCACAAAAAGGATGGACGGTAAGCCAAGGATTCTGACAAGAGTTCAGATAAATCTGAACAAGGTAAAACAAAAGAGCTTTGGAAACAAGCTCTGAACCTGTTCCATTAAAGAAAAGTGTAAAGAAAACATGTCGCTGCCCTCTGCTAAGGAGCTTCCAGCAGACAAACATATTATGCCCTCGGCAGAGGACATTACTAAGGCACTTCAAGTGCTACAAGCCCTGCAGGGGCAATCCCGTTCCTACACCGACTGCCCTGGTACCCTCCTACACCCCCAGCAAGACAGGGAATGCTGGAAGTGTTTGGGAGGAGGAGGAGGATTTTGAAGGGAACCTATAGATCCAGAGGTTTCCCTGAGCAAGAATTGGTCTCCTCCTTGAGGTCACCAGAGATGCCCTGAGGAATACTCCTCCCACTATGCCTTTGTCAAGAGCATGGTGGAAACTTGAATCTCCTCTTCAGAAAACAGAAGAGGATTTGGAGGAGGCAGATTTATGGACATGATAGGGTTAACCCCCACTAAATGTCTGCTTCTCTCCATGCATAAGTCTTTGAAAAAGGCTGCACTACAGATTTTAAAACTCCAACTTCTATCCCTGGTGTGGATAAGAAAGCTGACAAAGAAATATCAGCTGGACAGAGCTACAGCTGATTTTCTTTTACTCATCCTGATCCTGAGGAATTAGTACACGCTGCTGCTTGTGACAAGGCCAGGATCCCCTGGCTACCCATCCACCAGACAAAGACTCAAGAAAAATGGATGCTGTGGGGAAGAAAGGGTACATGGCTGCCTCTTTTATTAGTTAGGCAGGCCAATTACATGGCATATTCAGTGCAGTACCAAAAGCTCTATGGAACTCGGTTCTAGCTTTGACTGATAAGGTTCCAGGTGAAGTGGCTGTAGACTTGCAGGATACAGCAAGGGCTGCAACTTGGTGCTACCAAGTACCAAGTTCATATGGCAGTGGATGCCAGTGATACTGCATCCAAGTTAATGGCTTTGTCTGTTTCACTTTAGAGGTTCGCTTGGCTTAGAGCCACCAACCTGACTTTAGACACACAGGCTAACGCAATGGATTTTCCCCTGGAAAACAACTCTTTGTTTGGGGATAAGACAGAGGCATATGTGAAGACGGTGGAGGAATGTAAATCCACCCATCGGAGCAATTCCAAAGATAGGCCTTTCACCTTTACAGACCCCAGAGCAGGGAGGTAGGGGTAGGGGTTCTTACCCCAGACCTTTCTTTTCAAGTGCAGGCCTCTCAGCCTCAACAGCAGTCCAGAGGTTATTTTAGAGGAAGGGGCAGGAGAGCCATGAGAAGAATGGTCCCTGCACCACAGGTTCAGGCACAGCCCACACAGAACCCTTGACAGGCTAGTGCAGGTCACATCCCTGTTTCAGGACCACCAGTAGGTGGCAGACTGGCTCATTACCTTCACGCTTGGCATTCCATCACCACAGACAAATGGGTGTTGAGGTAGTGAGCCAGGGCCTGGCACTCGACTTCAAATCACTTCCAAAGCTAAGAACAAGAACCTTTGCTCCATCAACAACTGCACACAGTGTTCTGTTGGAGGCAGAGGTAAAAGCATCTACTGGCAATCAAACAGTAGAGGTAGTGCCTTTGCTAAGCAGGGCAAAGGTTTTATTCCAGGTACTTCCTCATAAGGAAGAAAAATGGGGATTGGCAACCTATTTTGGATCTAAGACTTCTGAAAAGTACATTTTGAAACCAAGGTTCAAATGGACACTCTATAATAATAATTCTCATTGCAAAGGAGACTGGCTAGCCTCCCTAGATTTAAGGGATGCTTATTTCCACATTCCCATCAGACCATCTCACAGAAAATTCTTGAGATTCAGGCTGGCGTCAGGCCATGATCAGTTTGCAGCTCTCCCTTTTGGGCTAACTGCACCAAGAGTTTTTACAAAGTGCCTATCAGTGGTGGTAGAGTTTTTGAGGAAGCGAGGGGTAACAGTCTTCCCTATCTGGACAACTGGTTAGTAGTAGGACAGTCCCTGCAGCATGCAGCATGGTCACTGGTACTAACAAAATCTACACTAGATCCCTGGATTTCTGATCAACGAACAGAAATATCAGCAGGTACTACTCAGGTGCTGGAGTTTATTGGAGCAGAATTAAACACCAGACAAGACAGGGTGACAAGCATTCTGTGGATTGCAAAATCCTTTGTGTCCGGAGACCCAAACCAGCCAGAGAATTTCTCAGGCTGCTGGGCCACATGGCATCTGCCACTGCAGTGGTAATGGGCTCCAGGTTTCAAATGAGAGATATTCAGTTCCATCTTAGACAGTACTGGTCTCAAAGGATGGATACTACGTCCAGACTGGTTCCAGACACCAAAAGCTTATTCCAAGCTTTACAATGGTGGCTGGACGAGCACAACCTAAGAGTGGTGTACCTTTATAAGAGAACACCCCTCAGTAATCCTCACAACAGATGCCTCACTTCTAGGTTTTGGGGCACACATGTTGGAGCACACAGCAAGTGGCACATGGTCCCCACAAGAGTCTCTGTTGCACATAAATCTCTTGGAGCTCAGGGCCATTTACCTGGCTCTAAAAACATTTGCTCCTTACCTGCAAAACAAGGTGGTGCAAGTCAGAACAGACAACACCACAACCATGTATTACATCAACAAGCAAGGAGGTACCAGGTCAGATCTACTGCACAGAAGCAATGAGACTGTGGTCCCTGGTATAATCCATGGGAGTATCCCTGTCAGCTATACACCTTCCAGGGAAGGACAATGTATTGGCAGACTCTCTCAGCAGGATAAATCAAGACCACCACTTGTGCCTGAATGCTCAGGTACTCAGTACAATTTTTCAGGAAATTGGGCATTCCAGAGGTTCCCCTATCCACCTGCCTAGGAGGCAAAACCTGTTAACCTTCTCGCAGGGCAGGATCCTGTACCCCAATCTCAAATCACTGAGACTCAAGGCATGGCTTTTGAAGACTTAGAATTTGCTAACCTTGACCTGTCGGAATAGGAGCTGACAGTTCTTAGGGGTTCCAGGAAGTCGTCTACTAAGAAGACATATTCCTCTAAGTGGTAAGTGGAAAATATTTTCTATATGGTGAACAGGTCAGAGTGTGACCCCTGTCAGGGCTGATTTGGCTGTTCTTCTAGATTATCTTACACATTTACATTTCTTAGGTCTGAAGCCTTCTACCCTCAAGGTCCACTTAGCTTCACTCTCTGCTTACCTGTCAGTTGGTAAGGAGAGGTCTATGGCCTCTCATCCAGTATTTTGAAATTTTTAAAGGCCTTAATCTTCTGCACCCTCCCTGAGGGAACCAGTTCCTGCCTGGAATCTAAATGTTTGCATTGCTAAACTCATGGACGCACCATTCAAACCCATGGCAACTGCAGATTTGAAGTATGTCACTTGAAACTGTTTTTCCTGGTTGCCATTACTTCAGCCAGAAGGATCAGTAAATTACAAGCCCTGTGCACAGATGTGGACTACATCTCATTCCACAGGGACAAGGTAGTCCTTAGGACTAATAGAAAATTTCTTCCCAAGGTGATGTCTGATTTTCACTTGAATCAGTCTATCACTCTCCCTGTCTTCTTTACAGACAACTCCAGTTCTCCAGAAAGGAGACTTCATTCCCTTGATGTCAAAAGGGCACTTAGCCACTACATTGACAGAACCAAGTCTTACAGGATAAATCAATCACAGCTCTTCCTCACATATGGTGAAGTTGGTGAGGAGAGAGCTGCAACAAAACGTACAATTGCTCGCTGGATAGTAGCATGTATACAGTTTTGTTATAGTAAGGTGGGTAAACAGGTTTTCTCTGGGCCTGAAGGCACACTCCACCAGGGCACAGCTGCTTCAGTGGCAGCTTCAAGAGAAATTCCACTACGGGAAATCTGCTAAGCAGCTACATGGAAATCAGTACACACCTTCACAAAGCATTATAGCTTCGACTTACAAGCCAGAGGTGATGCTAGGTTTGGTACAGCAGTACTGCAGACTCGTTTCCCAAACAGGTTTTCTGACCAACCTCCAAAGGTACTGCTGGTAGTCTGCATTAAGTTTAATCATAATGAGTGATTCCTGGGTTAGAAAAAATACTCACCATAGTAATCTTGTTTCTTCAACGGGATCACTCTATTATGGTTAAAACCCTCCTACCTCTCCTACTAGAACCTATAGAAGTTGCTCTGCATCCCTGCATTAGGGTGTTTTTCTTTCCTCATATATAGGCTAAGGTAGAGGCTCACTTTATTTAACCAGTTGGTGTCCAGGTGGTCTTAAAGTTTCTTAGGTTTGTTGGTTAAGGATGTTTTGACCTGAAAGGGCAAAAATGTTATTTAATGTTGTTAATCTTAGCTAGTGGGTCTTTTACCCAGTTAGGCTCTATAAGAATCTGAAGCACTCTGAGTGCAACAGTTGCTAGGGCAGCAGTTTGAAAGTGGCATGAGCCAATAGAGAATTCCATAATTTGCATAAAATTCCATTTCTCGGCAGTTCAACACAGGAGGCTGACTGCATTAAGTTTAATCATAATGAGTGATCCTTTGAAGAAACAAGATTACTATGGTGAGTATTTTTTCTTCTTATTCTGTCTACACCCTCTGGTGTGTCTACTCTGTTACAGAGCTTTGTGTCATCAGCAACTGAAATTATGCCTTCTAGGTCCCATGCACTTCCTGAAGATGTTGAATAGGACCATTCCAGCACTGACCCCTGTGGTACCCACTGGTCACTCTTCCTCTGTGGAGTGACAGCCATTTACCACCACCCACCTCTGTGTCCTGCCGCCCAGCCAGTTACCCTACCCACTGCACTACTGTCCTGCCCACACCCATATTCCCCAGTTTGTGTAATAGTCTCTATGTGGCACAGTGTCAAAGGCCTTGCCGAAGTCCAGACAGGCCATGTCCACTGCCCTCCTCTGATCCACCTCCTAGTCACCCGTCAAAAATTCAATCAGGTTGGTCTGACATGACCACCCCTGGTGAAACCATGCTGCCTTGGGTCCCGTAGTCCATTGACAACCAGATGTTCCATCAATCTCCTTCAGTAGTGCTTCCATGATCTTCCCACTACCGAGGTGAGGCTGACTGGTCTATAGTTCGCAAGTCCTCTTTGTTCCCACTTTTGTATAGGGGACTACATCTGCTGTCCCCAGTCTTTGGGTACCTCCTGTTTCCAGTGATCGGCTAAACAGGATTGCCAGAGGTTCAGCCACCACTCTCTGAGTTCTTTAGACCCTGGGGTGCACCCCATCTGGCCCCATTGCTTTATCAACTCTTATTACTTCCAATTTCTTCAGGACCTTTTCTCATGTAAAGGGACTTGTGTCAATTTCTGCACATTCCCACCCTTGTATTCACTTCAGACCCATTACCCTCCTCTTCCTCAGTAAAGACTGAGCAGAAATACCTGTTCAGTATGTCAGCTTTACTGTTATCCTCCACATGGCCCTTCCTCTTCAGTCTCACTATCCCTCCTTTGCCTTTCTTTTTTCACTTATGTACCTGTAAAGGTTTTGTCCCTCTACCCACTGATTTTGCAATGTGTTCTTCTGTCTGAGCTTTGGCTTCCCTTACTGACCTCCCTGCCTCCCTTTGCTTCTCCTGGTACTTCTCCCTGTCCCCTTCTGCCTGTGTCTTTTTGTATTGCCTGAATGCAATCTTTTTGGCTTTCACTTTCTGTGCTACCTCCTTGGAAAACCATAATGGCCTCCTCTTCCTTTTCCCTTGCTAAACCTGCTTAATGCATAATTCTTGTTGTTCTTGTAATCCCCATTTTAAATACTCGTCCACTGTACCTGTTGATGCCAGGGTTCAACTAACAAGAGAGGTTTTGGTGTTGAAAGTGCCGCCTTTTAGGATGGGACGTTAAACCAAGGCTTTGTCAGCCTGTTCTGGTGGTTATTTAGGTGGACACAAAAAATTCTGTGGCAGTTCTTGAAAAGAGTAGGGAATACACCGGTTTCCTGACTAAATTCCACATTTCACTGCCAATATCACTCTCCTTGCTTCTGTATCTCTCTCCACCGGGACAAGGCTGAAAACGGAAGGTATTTCCTAACCAGCATTTCCCAGTCAACAAGAACTGCACCAGTCAATCAACATCAATATGCTCTCTTTTGTCCCAGCCTGTTAACTGTGTGTCTCCTGAATAGGAATGTCACAATAACACAATATAATGATATGTTTCAGTGACAGTTTTTACAGTATTTGTTTTTACATGGTACATTATCGCAGCAGTGTGATATACCACGATATATCATGATAAAACTGTCTTGACTTTTCTCCTCCACTGCTCTGGCAGAGTGTGTTCTCACTCTTGGGCTTTACTGCAGCTGAGTGATGCATGGAATATTTGTTTGCTGTCAGTATAACATTCATTAATAAATATAATGACTTGGGACTTCACTGGAAATTCTTGTTCTTATAATTAACATATTAAAGCCAAATAGTTAAACAGTATTATAACATTTTGTTTGTCACCCCAGAAAAATCCTAGGTACCACATAAATTTATGTGTTCCAGTCTGATTGATAAATACATACGTAAATATGTAGGTGTTTATGGACAAAGTTACCTGTCTAGCATTGTCTAGGCTTCCAGCAGACCAGTCATTCTATAGTTTTACAATCATAGTGCACATTTGTGGGTGGAAACTGGTACCCTATTCTTTTGGTTTCAGGCATCTTCTGATTTCAGTTAATAGTATGATTTTCCAGTTTTTTTAATTATTTTCCTCATTTAAAAATATGATTTTTGGCTTTATCTGTCGCTTCTTCAACTGGTGGACATCTTCTGCATAATCCACAGTATTCCTGTCTGTGTCTCAGCTGGTGGCCAGTTTCTACATAACCCGCAGTGTCCTGATCTATGCCCCAGCTAGTGGAGAGGTGGACATTTTCTACATAGTCGACATAATGTTCCTATCTTGCCTCAGCTGGTGGCCAGTTTCTACATAACCCACAGTGTCCTGATCTATGCCCCAGCTAGTGGAGAGGTGGACATTTTCTACATAGTCGACATAATGTTCCTATCTTTGCCTCAGCTGGTTGCCAGTTTCTACATAACCCATAGTGTCCTGATCTATGCCCCAGCTAGTGGAGAGGTGGACATTTTCTACATAGTCGACATAATGTTCCTATCTTTGCCTCAGATGGTTGACAGTTTCTACATAGTCCACATAAGGTCCGTATCTCTGCCCCAGCTGGTGGACAGTTTCTACTTTTTATTTTTTTATTTTGCTCTTTTGGCCTTTTGCCAATGGCTGGGTGGGGGTAGGGTATCCCACATACCAGCTTGGTCCAAGCCTCACTGAGATCCAGCATCATGGGTCTCGTGCCAAGGAATTTTTTCATCCGTGTTTCATGGGAGGTGGGACTTGCAACAACATCAGTGTCACAAACACCCAGCATCTGTCCTGCCTCCCACCACAGTACAGGTACTGGTCTCTGCTGGCCCCTGGTCTTCTGCAGAGGTCAGTGGTGTGCTGGACACTCAACACCCCTCCCCTGGTGAAGGAGAGATGTCCCTGGAGCGCTTAATCCTTCTCCCCGGCTGGCCCTCAACTCCCAAATCCGTTCCTGAACCGGTTGTCGGCATGCGCATGGAAGCCTCTACCACTGCACCGCGGGCCACCTGGACAGTTTCTGCTCAGTCCACAGGGTCCTGATCTATGCCCAAAGCTGTTGGACAGTTTCTACATAGTCCACATGATGTCCCTATGTCTGCCCCTCCCCAGTAAACAGTGTCGGCATAGTGAAACAGTGCCCAGTCTCTGCTTCTGCTGGTGGACGGTTTCTACATATCTTACAATGACCCTATCTCTGCCGCACCTGATAGACCGCTTCTACATCATCTACACAATTTTCCTATCTCTGCCCCTGCTGGCAAACAATTTCGCTTAGTCTATACAGTGCCTCAATCTCTGCCCCAGCTGGTGGACAGTTTCTGCATAGTTCATGTCGCCTCACCAAATGTGTTTGGAAAGCTCATGGTGGTCCGATGAAGGAACTCGATGGGGAAAAAGGAAGTATAGTGCCCAGATTTGAAACACCTAGTGAAGCAACAATAACTGGTACGCTGTTGTTTATACTAATCGGATTAAGGAATACAATTTAGTATAACAGTTTAAAAAAAAAAAAAAAAGCCAGTGGCTAATCAGTCACCATAGTCATTTGCAGTTTACTATACGCATTCAAAGTTCATTAGAGCTTCCACTGACAATAACAAAATGTTGCTCCTTTTTCAGGTTCCTGCTTCCCTTTATCCATGCCCTGAGACCCTACAAGAAAGGAAAGAAATGCATATTGGGGTTAACACAAGGATCGATGAGACCTTCAAATGGTACCATTTTATTTTATCCCTCCCCATCACCTGACCCTTTCTTTGCGCCCTTTTTCCCTCCTGTGTTTTCTCTCCATATTCCCCATGGTTTGCACAGGTTGCTTGTATTTTTCAGGCAACACTGCAGCACCTTGAACTGTATTCAGGAACTGCCTTTTGTTGCTGCTTTTGAACCTTTGTACATTTTCTATATATTGTTTACCTTGATTGTTTTATAGTCTCCACATAATGCAACTGCATGTTTTCATTGTTTGCGTTCATAATATTGTCAAGTTTGCCTGCATTTCTTTTGTTCTTTCTCTCTCTAACCCCAAACTCCTGGTTGTACCTGGAAACAAACTTTGGCTCAGTTTGTCTTTTCTGGTCACCATTATATTTGTGTGCCAACAGCAAAATTTATTGTTACAGTTTGATTTTTTATTTTTATTTTTGAGAGAGAGAGAGAAAGAAGGAATTGGAAACTACATCTACTAGCCATTTCTGTTACTCAAGTGAGTCAAATCAGGACCGGCCTGGCAAGGGAATAAGCTAAAACTTCAAAATACTTATTTCAAATTGGCAAGCAAATCCAATAGAAAGAGTGTAGGAGAAATTGTTTCTCCAGTTTTATTTGTTCTAACCACTGAATAGTTTATTTCAGTTTTAGTATCATGAATGGTTGCTTCCAGCACTGTGCAGTATAACCTGTCTGTAGCTTTTCATCATGTTGAAGTGGGTCTCTGTGATTCGGTTATGGGTGGCTAATGACTGCAACTCTGGTGCTCCCCTGCAACTACAGACACATTCCATTCTTATTGCAGGTACTTAATCAAACTGAAGACCATAGGCAAAGGGTCCTACAAGCAGCAGCCAAAAATATCCGCGTGTGGTTTATCAAAGTACGCAAAATGAAGGCCATATACCACACACTGAACCTGTGTAACATTGACGTCACTCAGAAGTGTCTGATTGCTGAAGTCTGGTGCCCAGTGACAGACCTAGATTCCATTCAGTTTGCCCTCAGGAGAGGAACTGAGTACTAATTGTAAAGTCTGTCTCATTGCAGTTTATTTTTTAAATTTGTTTATCAGAGTTTTGCATAAAAAAACATTTAATAATACAGCACAACATGACATCCTTCATACAGCATACATTTCATTACACTCTGAACTAACATTACAGCATTTAGGTCAGGCATAAGTGTCCACTTCTGTAGCTTGGACAGTACTTGTACGGTGACATAGCATAGCTTGACACATGTAACACCATATTCTTGATCCAGTAGCAGGTACATATAAGTTCATCTTAGAAAACGTCAGTGCGTCGGGTTCTAGTACAATTTACTTTCCACCATACTTAATATTTGAATTACTGCTTTGCTGTGGCTAGTCTCCAGCCCTGATTATGGCTTGTTCCACAAGGGACAGGGATGATACAAATGCTTCCCACTGAGGCTCAGATTTTTCAGCCTAACCTTTGAGTGTGTGTGTCAGGTATTCCAGAGGCAGCACTTTTATGAGTTACATCCTCCACATCTGTTTGGTGGACTTTGCATGTGAAACCTAGATGTTCTGGAAACATTTCAAGCTGCTTGCCCTCACCCTTGACGAGGTGCTACTACCATTAACAAAAATCTTCAACCTCTTCCTCTCTTGGCCAGTTCCCTGACAGATGGAAATTACTTCTTTCACACCGGTCCAGAAGAGCAGGGACAGGGCCCTCCTGATGAACTATCGGCCTATCTCCATACTACCCCTGCTCTCCAAGTTCCATAGAGCATATAGTATTGGACCAGCTCACGAATACTTTGATAAACACGATGTCCTGTGTGCTCAACAGCACGGCTTTAGAAAAGGTCACAGTACCACCTCAGCCCTCTTTGAATTCACTTATGCAATCCATAGTTCCTTGGACAATAGCCTTCTTACAGGGGCGGTCTTCATTGATCTGATGAAGGCATTCGATACCTTCCATCATCATCTACTACTCTCTCAGCTACTAAATACCAGACTGTCCACTGAATCTACATCCTGGTTTAAGAGCTACCTGGAAAACCGCTCACAAAGAGTGAAAATAGCTGACTTTCTCTCTGATGCCAGACCAGTGCGCTCTGGAGTGCCACATGGGTCAATCCTTGGGCCTCTTCTCTTCAGCATCTTCCTAAATAGTCTTCCACAATCCTGTCCAGAGCAACTCCTCCTATACGCTGATGATGCTGTCATCCACTCCACCCACAAGGACCCCCACCTTCTGCAAAGCAAACTACAGCATGGCCTCTCCTCAGTTGAAAACTGGTTCTGTAAACATAAACTTGTCCTCAACTATAAAAAAATAAAGTCCATGCTCTTCTGCAGCTCACGAAACAAGCACCGGACTACCCTCACTATTGTAAACTGCCTAGGTGCAATCCTAGAACAAATGCAAACCTTCAAATACCTTGGAATCACTCTGGACAGTTGTCTATCCTATGGGGCTCACATTGACAATGTTGCCAAAGTGGCTAACACACGTATTGGCCTGCTTTACAGGCATAGGCAATGCTTAACTCTGGAAGCCTTAAGGATCGCAGTTCAGAGCTCGGTGATCTCAACTATTGACTATAGCCTCATCATCTACGGTTCCGCTTCCACCACCGCCCTCAAAGCGCATATCTGTTGCTTTGAACAAAGCTTGCTGACTCATCACTGGATCTCATCGTCTCACCCATACGGTGGCGGCCTACTCGCCCAAACTGGTTGGCTTCAACTCTCAAGCCACATCAAGTATCTAACATGTATAATGGCTAAAAACATTGATGGGCTTTGCCCCCCAGGAGTTCAAGCTCTGCTAAAACCTGCACAGAATCCCGCCTCACCAGAGGCTCTGAATCTCAATTACTGCATGTTCCAAGATGCCAGACCTCACAGGGACAAAGATCCTTTGCCTACAGTGCTCCGGCTGGCTAAATGGTCTCACCAGGGACATCATGCCCTTAGTACCACCTACTCTGTATGTACTCATGTGATGATAAACAACTGTAACCTGTTATCCTGTAATAATTAATGTCCTGCTTGTTTGTTCTCATCCTGACGTGGAACCTTTGTAAAAGAGCCTTGGCTCAAAAGTAATTGTAATCCTAGACTCTAGTAAATAAATAAATAAAAATAAATACATTTCCTAGCTATTAACAACATGATTCTAAGGATCCTGGGAGAGAGGTCCCACCCACCTGGCCTCTTGCTTCCAATCCAAACAGGAGGGACCAGGGTTCAGCCACCACTCTTAGCTTGAAGAGTTGTGACACAGATGCTGCTACTGTTTTAGACAAAAAGGGGTGTAGTTGTCACATGCCCAAAAATAGTGCATGTAATGCGTCTTCTGTATTGCATCTCATGTATTGGGGAGACACCCAGACTGAATTTTCTGACAGTATCTGGGGAATAGAGAGTCTCTGTAAAAATTTATACTAGTTTTCCTGTACTTGTTACAGACCAGTAAGTCCATGTGAGATTCACCAAGTTCTCCCATGCTTCTCAAGTATTTCACACTGCAGGTGCCTTTCCCATAAGGCCTTGACTTTGGGAGATGGAGCTGGTACTTCTCCTTCAGGCTGTGATAATCCTTAGCCAGGGCCCCTTCGAGTGAGTCCATGCTTTTAATATATAGGTTTCTGCCCCATGCAGTGGGATTCAAGTGGGTTTAATCTCCACATCTGATGCATCCATTTGTTAACCTGGAAATGTCGGGATCTGAGCGCCTGGGACACACCTAATTCATCTACTATCTACTGTAAAGTCTTGAGTCCCTGACTATTAGAGGTCCACCAAGCAGCCGGCCTGTGGCACGAGGCTAAAGTGCTGTAAGCATTCCACCTCTCACCATGACGGCTTAATAGTTTGTGAAGGAGCTTGGGTCGCTGGGTGGGTGTTAAAGAGAGGATTGAACAGCCACCTGGCAGCTCTTTCTCTTGTGCTGGTAGTGGTGTGGGCCTTCCTGTCTGGCTGCCACCAAATGGAGGCCTGGTATGGGAGGTAAATGTTGGTCAGGGATGGAGTGCACTGTGGTTCAGAAACATATGCACCTCCACATGTATGTGTACTGAGCCAAGGCTTGTTTCCAGGTGCAAAGAGGGTGTTACTGAGTGGCAGAAGTACAAATAACAAAACATCAGAGCAACAATATTACACAGAAATTAGAGTAACTAATGAGCAATTCCTATGTTCAGAAATAAAGTGCAGAGGAGGTCCAGCAGTGTATAAATTAGGAACAATTATAGAACAGGAGCAATAACCTGAAATGGAAAACAGTTCAGCTTCAAAATACCAGGAGGAGAGGAAAGAGTAGCAAGTGGGAGGGCTGGAGTTTCAGTTGGTGCTTGAAGGAACTGGGTGATGAGGAGGAGTGATGGAGTGAGGAAGCTTTGCTCCAGAGTGAAGGGATGGTGATAGGAGAAGGCAGATTGCCCAGCAGAGGAGCTAAAAGGAGGCAGCAAAAAGTGTGATGGTCCTTTGAATGGAGGGAGCATGAAGCAGTGGGAAGTTGGGATAGGAGAGAGGAGAGGTAAGAAGGAAGGAACCAAGTCATTATTTTGGAATGAAAGAGGCACAGTGAGCCTGGCGGCAAGAGGGCAAGGAAGAATGGCTGGGAATGATGCGGAAAATTAGCAGACCAGGGCTTTGTGACGTCCACCTGACACCTGGACCTGCTGTTCCATTCCAGTGAGTAAAACTTTCTGGATGAAGGTAATCGGGGAGGGGAGGAGAGCTGCCCATTTCTCCCTGGTCTTGCCATGTGGGTTCGGGAATCCACGGAGAAACAGACCCACTGTGAAGGGAGCTGCCCGATCTGGCTTAGGACAGATAACCTTTATTGAAGAAAAAAGAGGTCCCCAGGCATTTTACCTCATCTGCCTATTGCGGAACCCTTCATCCTCCAGTCCCGAAAAACTCTGGAGTAGCATGTACAAGGGCAGGTAGCATGCCATTCTTCTGGTCTTTTGTCAGCCTGCACATATTCCCTAAACCTCCAGCAGCATCCTCACTAGTACACCAAGTGACTCTTGTCTCCTATAAGCTCTCAGACTTGCTGGATTTAGGTATGCTGTGACTTGGTGATCCAGTCCCACCCCATCCAGGGACACCCAGTGGGCACCTTCTCACCAATCTGCCAGCAGTTGAGCATGCACTGCTAACTGGTACAGGGAAAAGTCCTGATACCTCAGTCCACCTGTTTTGTCTGACTTTTGAGCCTGTGTAGGCTGAGTCTAGGGTGATTTATTTATGTCTTGGAATTACAGCTTTGAGCTGGAAGCTGATTTATGTTGGTTCAAGATAAGAAACACCATACAAGTTAAACTGGAACAATGAAAGCAGTATAAGTGCAGTGTTACAAGGAAACATACGAAACAAACAGGTGGATACATATTAAACCAACATTTATTGAAGCAGTCAGAATATTGGACTTTGTCGGGGAGTCACAAAAGGGGTGGTAGGAAAGGGGTGTGGGTAACACATGAGAAATGTAGGAGGGATGGTGGGAAGTGAGGGGAGAGTGTAACATAAGTGCAATAGGTGGGGAGACAGGATAAACAAAGAAGGCAGGAGGGAGAAGTTAGGCTGAGTAGGCTGGTGAGGGGTGGAGAGGGAGTGCTGAGGGGAAGTAACGGGCAGTGGAGATGTGACTGGTAAGGTGAAGGTGGGGTTAGTCACAGTTGCTTTGAGAAGTAAGGTGTTGGCAGAGTTTCTCTTAAAGAGCCCCAGATAAAGTCTGAGCAAGCCTTTTCTAATGTATGTAGCATTTGGATAGGGTAAAACACCCTGGTAGCACATTCAGTTTAATTAGGTTTATTGTGCCCAGGCATGATGGGAGTAGACTTGCCTTCACTGCAGGTACCCTTGTATCGTTGCTCAGTGCTGGGTGCATAATGCAGGCTGTACATCGGGCCACTGATCTCCCCACTGTAATACCTACATACTTGATCTGTGAGGGAGCCACCAGATATCTGAGGTCCACCTCATTGGCAGTTTTGAGTTTCCATAAGTTCGGATTTCTGTTAATTTTATATCCTGAGAACCGTGCAAAGCTTTCAGTTCGAATTGACATCTCTGGATGGACTAGAAATAGAAGCACGTCATTGGATATGAGAAAAGTTTGTTGCTTCTCAATTACCATCACACACCAAAGGCTCTGTCACCAATGCAAAAACGAGTGGGCTGAGGGTCAGCCCTGTCTCGTTCCTCTGGCCAAGTCAAACTGCTCTGTGAGCTCTCCAGTGATAAGAACTGTTAGCCTTAGCTTTTATAGAGACGTTTTACCATTTCAGTAAAGGGCTCCCCAGTCCAAACAGTTCAAGCATCCAAACGAGTATTTCCAAAGGCCTTCTTGGTATCCAGGAGAGCACTCATGCGCCCCGACGCCAGAGGCCACCTCAACCACTCCCAGAAGTCACCTGACAGTTATGATAAATGATAAAAATACAGGGACAAAACAGAACAACTGTGACAGGGATAGAATTCTGCTGTGCAAAAAATTTACTTGCATTACAAAGCTACCCATGCAAAAACCTTCATGACTTGATCAGCAAAAGCCTTAGCTTAGCTTCCTGAGGAATGGGCAGTGTCCCTGAAGCTCTCGGCTCTTTGCTGATTATTTTGAGGTAAGCTTCTTCAATATAAATTAATAAATTTGTTTACTGCAGAATTCTATCCCAGTGTGAAGTTGTTCTGTTTGTTCCTGATGCTTTCTTTTGTGCATTGCTGCAAGGAATTAGCAATTTGTGTCACTGTGGGTTTGTTGTTCTGTTATGATGAGTGCCTATTTTTAACAAACATCATCTGGTCATCAGCCACAAGCAAAGGCAGCACCCTTCTAGCCTCCTAGCTGGTATTTTTGTAGTACTTGACATCACTATTAAGGAGGGATATCAGCGGTAGGCCGAGCATTCTGCCGGATCCCTGCCTTCCTCATAAATTAATGTAATTGTGGCTAAATTACAGGTAACAGCATCTCTCCACTTCCTTTGCTTCCACAAACATATGCATATGCTTCCACCCTGGGTCCTATATCCCCTATAAAACTTTATAGGCGTCCGTCTGCACTGCCTTGCCCTTTGCAGAAGTTGCAACAGCTTCTTTGAGTTCCTGAAGGAGGATTGGCTTCCCAAGTTCTTGACCTGTTCCTCAATGCGTCTATGGAGGTTCATGTTTTGTGTAAAGGTCTCCATTGCTTCCTCATGTGCTGCACTTTTCTCGATACAGCTTAGTGTATTACTCAACAAAGCTACCCTGTAGTTCCTTTGCCTGATCAGAGAGGACCCTTCTCTGTTCTGAAAGTGGCAGAGACATTCGATTTTTCTTTTTTTTTTTTTTTTTTTTTTTCCTGCCCCTAGCAGGTCTGGCCAGGAGGGACTATGCTTATTACCTTATTCATAGAAGTGCTGGTTATTTATTTATCTGGTAACCAGGTAGGTGCACTGATCAAAGGACAGTTTTTAGTCACGACCGGACCACAAGGTGGCAACAACACAATACATAAAAGTACATAGTATAAAGGAAGAGAACATACAGGGCAATAAACCCTCCCCCAAACATGGGGTGGTGAGGGAGGGAAAAAAATAATGTATAGTAGATAATTGGATTATACAATAACAATAGTAATAGGCTAAGGACAGTGTGTTTACAACAAAACAATACTGCCATTTTTACAGTCGTATCAACATTTGATTACATGATCATTTCCATATAAACATCCGGTACCAACAACCAAAAACTGTGCATCAGGTGCCAACAATCAAAGCTGTGCAGGTTCAGACAATCACATTTTCATGGTTTTCCTAGGGATCAGAGAGGATCAGAGGCAGGCACGAAGGTTGTAATAGTTGGGGGTGCTGGGGCAATAAGAAAACAGAGGTGAGACAGGAGGGGCAGGAAAGTAGAGGCAAGCAGTGATGCCTGCACATTATAGAGCATGGATGGTTTGCAGGCCCTAGTGTTGTTGTGGGGTGCAGTGACAAATGGCTGCAGTCAGGAGCCATGCTTTTAGATTCTGTTTGAAAGACAGGTGGGTGGAGGACAAGCGAATGGACGATGGGAGTTTGTTCCATAGGGAGGGTGTGGAGATGGAGAAAGCTCTGTTTCCTGGCAGTGGAGACACGTGGTCCTTCTAGCAGAGGGACTGTGGATACGTAAGAGTCCTTGAGACCACTCTGCCTGTCGGGAAGGATGAATAGGGGGACAGGTGTTGGTTTCTGGCGAGTGTGTCCACCAGGCAGCCCATTGCATAATCGAAATGACCTTGTAGAGGAGCCACCCCAGGACTGGTTGAGTGTGCAGTGATGGGTATAGTGGGGAGCTTGAAGGATGAATCGACGGATGAAGTTGTATGTTGTGTTAGCATATAACAGCTGCTGGCGCCTCCCCTAGTAAGCTTCCTATTCATAGCTCCCTGCTGCTCTAAGTGAGCTAAATGTTTCATCTGTAAGATCCCTAAATGCCCTGCGCCTAATTCTTCTGCTCAAGTCTCCTACTGTTGTAGCTGCTCCCTTCTGTTTGTGTTTGCAGCCATAAAGGGCCACCATGGCCCCTCTCATGAAGGCCTTCCCTGCCTCCCAGAATACAGGTTTGGAGGAGCCATGACCTCATGGGTGCTTACATAAAGTTGCCAGTGTTCTACCATATGTTCCTTGAACTGATAATTTTGCAGCATGTATGTCGTGAACCTCCAGCTACGCTTCTGATGTTGCATCTGTCTTGGTTTAGCAGTAAAAGCCTCGAGCATGCTCTGATGCCATTACCAAACTTATATTCACATGAGAGATTCTGGTACCATGCTCAAGGGTTCATAAGGTAGTCTGTGCATGATCAAGATTGGTGAGGATCAGAATAAAAGGTAAACTCCTTGGCACCTGTTAGCCTCCTCTATACATCAGTCAGATCTAACTTGGCTAGCCCCATCCCCATCTGCAAATAGCAGGTTCCAACTGGTTCCCACCTCCTGACCTGTCCATGTGCGGATCCAGTGCATAATTAAGTCACCAGCAAGGATCAGGTTTGGGAATTGTTTCTCTGGATTAATGCTAGAATCTGGTTGTAGAACACCAGATATGATCTGCTGGGGCATAAATATTTCCCAGTGTGACATGTTCCGCAGACCGATCTTGCCCTGCACAGAGACGCATTCTCTCATTGGAGGTGTCCGCCAGTATACTTTCTTTAGCAGAGGGCAGACTTCGTGTAGGAGTATTGCTAACCCCTTATGTTCATTAAAGGATGCAGCAAAGCATTGCCCCACCCATTCTCTGAGGAGCTTCCTATGTTCCCCCTCCATCACATAATTGTGGATGTGCGCCAGTCCAACTTTATGCTGATGATGCTATTCTATATAGATCTGATAAACACATCTCCATTCAATTAGGTCTTGGAAAAAGACTTTTGACAACTCAAAACTTGGTTTAGGCAAAATCTGTTGGTCCTCAATACCAAAAAAACTCAGTCAGTTCTGTTCCATCACACCCCTTTGCGAGTCCACCCAGCATCCCTTTGTAATTCATACCTCTAATGGAACAGCTGTTGAGGGAGCAGACTCCTTCAAATATCTGGGGATTACCCTGGACAATAAGCTAACCTTTGATGCTCACGCCCCAAAATAATTAAGTATACACACAAAAACTAGGCCTGCTCTATCAAATTGCCCCTTACCTGGTCTCCCAATCAGAGAACAATTGCAACAGCAACTCTTCTCCCTACTCTCTTCTAAGGAGCCCCTTTACTTCAGTCGGCAAAATTATCAAGCCCTGACCAAACTAAAACAATCCTATCACAGAATTGCAAGCTTTGTAGCAATGACCCAGCACACACGCACCACTGTGACGCCCTCAAGTCCTTAGGGTGGCTACCTTGAAGCAAAGCTTGACTTCCCCTACTCTGCACTACTTTCAAGCTCACCCACATTCCCTCCCCATCTGCTCTAAATAACTTGCTTACCTTAAAACCCATCCCTAGGTCACTGCGATCCTCCCACTACTAAGTCTCCCCAAGAAAGAGCAAAAATCCTTCCCTACATAGCGCCTCACAAACAGAATAACATCCCGATGGACTACTCTCCTGCTCATTCCTCCTCCAGTCAAACAATGCTTTAGCAAACTTTTCTTTCCTCACCCATATGCACCTGCTACTAACTCCACCCTATCACTTGTCCCTCTGTACCTCCTCATATCCCCTATACCTGATTCTGTATTTTCCTCCCCCATTCCAACACCACCATGTTACCTATCAGTTCGCAATATATCCCTTGCAACTCTTCTTTTATATATTTATTGTGGTTCATGATATTCCGTGTATTTATGTATATATGTATTTATGTATATGGGCCAGATATTCAAACTGTGCCAGGTTGTGGCGCAAGCTTGGGCACAACTCATCTTGGCTGCGCAGGGGTGTGGACTGGGCGATATTCATCGGATCGGGCCTCGGGTCCGGTGACAGGAAGCGATGCCAGCAGCAGAAACTCCACACAGAGTTTGCTCTTCGCATCCAATGCCGGTCGGTACCCCAGATCACTGACAGACTCCAGCTTCTTGATCTCCACTTTTCCGGGTCGAACCAGGTGACTCTCAAAATCTATCACTCAGTCCTCGGCCATCACCGCCGTCCAGCCCCGCTTTAAGCCAGTGCCTGAGAACTCATCAGCTAACCCAGCACCTTCTCACCCATCGCCAGATAACCTGATGCCAGATACTGACGCCTGCAGGACCGCAGTGGGCTAACCCTGCGTGCTCCAGACCTGATGTCCGTCACCCACTATGGAGGGCCCGATGCCAGGGCCTCGAATGTTCCTCCCTCGGTGTCCTCTTGTCTCTCTAATAGACATGGGGCTCTATTCAACTCATGTTGGAACACTATAAAGGGGGATCTCCTGCCTAGGGGCCCCAGTGCCTCCTTGCTCGGACTCCACTCCTTTGGGGCCCTTGGCCCCACCTACAGCCTACTCCTCTCCATCCAGGGAGCCTCGCCACTGAGAAGGGTCACTCCTCCTCTTGATCACTCAGATGAAGGGACCCTAAGGCGACACGGATGAAAAACGTTATTCTTCATCCAGGTCTTCTTCCAGACACCGGCACCACTCTTGTGGACGCGATCCCAGCATTCCTACACTTGTTCCCTTCCTCGACTCCAGCTGGAGCTTGTCCTCCTCATCTTGGTCTTTAGAAGGGTACTTCCTCCTCCTCATTCAGATACACATAAAGCTTCTCCTAGATCACCACTGGATGATCCCACATTCATGGATGATGCTAACATCCACTTCCTCAACCAGTGGGACACTGAGGACATGGATCCAGAGCGATGACGCCTGGCTCAGTTCCTTGGGATGAACGACCCTAAGCCCTTGGTCATCCCACCATTGGTGGCCCTTTTCCAGGACAGTACTAAGCTCACCTGGAAACATCCTCATCTGCTTCGATGGTTCCTAAGAATGCTGACTGGCTGTACAGATTCCCCAAAATGAGCCCTTCTTGGGGAGCAACCTAGGGCCGATTCAGTGGTGCAGACACATAGTAGGACCAAACAGCTCAGACAATAACTTCCCAGCCTCCTGACAAGGAGTCCAAGAGACTGCATCAGTTTGGCTGCAAGGACTATTCTGGCCACTTGCTCCATCCACCTGTTAAATTTTTTAGCACATATGGTCCAATATCAGAAATGCTTATGGAAAAGCTTTGGAATTGGCACAGGCTCAACCAGACTCCTCCCAAAACCCAAATTGCTGGACATCCTTCAGTCAGGCCTGGATGTAGAAATATGTCCTCCTCACACCCACAACTCTGCAGACACTGCTGCCAGGGCGGCTGCTACGGGAGTCCGCCTCCAAGGTATTCCTGGCTCAGTCTCAGGCTTCGCCAGGACCTCAAGAGGCTATCCTTGACTCTCCTTTCCAAGGCTCTGTTCTTTTGGGAAGACCCTGAAAAGATCATACGGGCCTCCAGGATTCCGGAAAGCTGCCCAGTTGGTCTAGAAGATAAGTTAGAACCAGCTCCTCCTAGATGCAAGCCTTTTCATCAGCCTAGTACAAAGGTCAGCAGCCCAGAGGGGCTGCCTTTAAGCATAAGGTCTCCCTCAGCCTTTAGGAACCTCTGGCCCAAGAATCACCAATGCCTCCTAGGTCTCCATGCCTACCCCTGGCGCCTCTGCCTGACCCCCATCCTCCGTGGAGCTCCTGGGGAGGTGGTGGGGTGTGGTTCTCCCTCTATCTTGAGGGATGAACCAAGATCACATCAGAGGCATGAATACTCCAACTGATAGAGAGAGAGAGAGAGAGAGGACATGCTGTGGAGTTTTTGAAATTGCCTCTAGACAACCCTCTGATTCCCTCCCATTACTCCCTGTCCCACGCCTCTAATCCAAGCAGAGTTTTGAGTGCTCCTGTCCAAAAAGGCCATAGAGCTCATACTGCTAAACCAAAGAAGGAAGCTTTACTCCCATTTCTTCTTGGTCTCCAAGAAGATGGGAGATCTTCACCCCATACTGGACCTCAGCCACCTGAACACCTCTGTGGAGTACAAGAGGCTCAGGATGGTGACTCTCCTAGGCCTGCTTCTCTGCTTCATCAAGGAGACTGGCTTAACATACTAGACATGCAAGACGATACCTCCACATCATGGTCCTCCTGGCCCACAGGAGGATTTGTGCTTCACCTTGCAAGGAACTCACATCAGTTCCGAAGCCTGCCCTTCAGCCTGTCCTTGCCTCATGTCTTCCCTAAGTGCCTAGCATTGGTGGCTGTGGCCCTCAGGAGATGGGGCCATTCACGCCTGTCCCTACCTGGGTGACTGGCTCCTTACAGCTCCTATAAGAGATCAGCTGCTAAAACCCTGGAAGACACCTTTACATTGTTCCATGAACTGGGGATCACTCTGAATCTCCCAGAATTGTCCCCATGGCTCAGCCAAAGGCCCCAGTATATTGAGCAGTCTTGGACACCACCCAAGGGAAAACCTTTCTCCCTCTCGACAGGGCAGATCGCCTCAGACTCAGGGTCAGAGGATTTCATCTCACCAAGTCCCTGCCTGGGCCTTTCTTCAGCTTCTGGGTCACATGGCAGCTGCCATTGCGACTGTTCCTTTGGTGCGGTTTACATGAGAGTCCCCAGTGGACTCTCAGTGTACACTGGGACCAACACACACATGACCTTGAACAACCAGTGAAGGTCATCAGGGCAGTGTCACAGTCCTTGTAACGGTGGCTAAACCCTTTCAATTTAGAATAAGGAGCTCCTTTCTGAGAGATACCCCTCAGCAGATCCTAAGGATGGATGCTTGACTAAGGGTGGGAGCCCATTTCTGGGACTGACAAATGCAGGGGCGTGGTCTCCTCAGAACAGACTCTCCATATCAACGCTCTTGGTGATGAGAGTAATCCTCTACGCTCAGCATGCATTTCAGCCAGATCTCCTTCCGACCCCTGTTGATACAGATGGACAATATGTCTGGTCTTTTATATCAACAAGCAAGGGGACTCACTCATACCCCTTCTGCAGGGAATCCATGAGTGTTTGGTTCTGGGCAGTGGAACACCGTCTGGTTCTTACTTCAGTTCATGTGCCAGGAGTCCAAAACACCTTGGCCAACAGCCTAAGCAGGTCTCTGTCCAAGGTCCATGAAAGGGAAGCTTTTACAGTCTGTAGTAGAGAGTCTCTGCGAGGGGTGGGGCATCCCAAACTAGACCTCTTTATGTCCCGTCCAACACAAAACTGCCCAGTTTCTGCTCGCGTAGAGGGCCTGGTGTTTTTGGCTAAAGCGCTGTTCCTCTGCTGGACAGCGAGGTTTCTGTATGCTTTCCTCCCTTTCCTCTACTACAGAGAGCCCTACTCAAGCTGCAGTCAGAGGGGCAGACATGACCCTGATTGCTGCCTTCTGGCCATGACAGATTTAGTTTCCTCGGCTCCAGCAATTGGCAGTGGAGCCCCATCCTCTGCCCTTGACCTTGCACTTGCTGTCCCAGGAGCAAGGCACCCTGGTTCATCTGGACCTCCGGTTGCTACACCTGCATGCATGGCTCCTGCAGACCTAGCTAGGGTCCGCTTTGGAGGTTTCCCTAGGGTAACTGATGTCTTGATGGCAGCTAGGAAACCTTCTACCAGAGCCACTTATGCTATAAAGTGGAAATGGTTCTGCCTGTGGGCCTTTGTCTGTAACCTCAACCCTTCTCCTGCCCAGTGAACTCCATCCTGGAGTATCTTCTCTCTGTCAGATTTCGGCTCAGCTACTCCTCTATCAAGGTGCATCTTTCTGCCATTTCTGCCTATCATGCACCTGTAGAGGGCAAGACCCTGCCCAGTTGGATCTGTCCCACACTTTTTTGCGGGCATTCTGCTCCTGAAACCTATTAGGGACCCTGTCCATCCATGGGACCTTTTGTTTTTGTTGAAAAACGTACTTGCCTCCCTTCAAACTGGCTGCAAGCTGTGAGCGCCACTTTCTGTTGTGGAAAGCATTATTTTTGCTTGCCATTACTTCTGCTAGGAGGATTTCGAGCTTCAGGCTCTGATGTGTAAAGAGCCTTATTTGGCTTTCCACAAAGTCTAATCATAAGTTCCTACCGAAAGTGGTGTCCAAGTTTACTCTTAATGAGGACATCCATTTACCCGCTTATTATCTAGAGTACTCCATTCAAGGGAGGCTCTGCTTTACACTCTGAACGTTCACAGGGTGCTTAGTTATTACATAGACTGCACCTGTCTGGTCAGGAAGTCTGACTAACTGTTTATGTCCTTTGTTCAAAACTGAAGGGGCCCCACATACCAAGCACAAGCAAACATTGTCTAAGTGGTTAGTTAACTGCGTTGTTTATTGTTATTGTAGGTACAACAAATCTTTACCAGACCAGGTTAAAGGTCACTCTACCAGGTGTGTTGCTGCCTCCTTCGCATCACTGAGAAATGTTTCTGCAGCGGACATTAGCAGCTGCTACTTGGAGTTCTGTCCATACATTCATCATGCATTATAGTTTGGGCAGTGCCTCTAGGCAGAGGACTGGCTTTGGCCTAGCTGTCTTCCAGGGCCCGCTCTTGTGAGAGCTTCTATTTCTATCCTTCTCCACCTCCCATCCGACCTGGGCTTATCCTTCTACTGCTTGGGACTCAACCTAATGGTGTAGCCTCCTGCAAGAGCTCTCAGACTTGAAGTAAGATAGTACAGTTACATAAGAACTTACCGTAACAGTAGCTCTTGAGAAGAGCTCTTGCAGCACATGCTGCTTTCTCCTCCTTCCTCTCGTCTTTTCTTCTCCTTGTTTCAAGGTTTACTAGAACCTCCTCTGGTCTCCATCTAGTACATGCTGGGTCTCCCATGGGAGAACTGAGGTGGGGCTGGGGACCATCCCTTTATAACATTGGCCGATGTCAGGGTGGTGTCCCGCTATATACTGCTATCTAGAAGTTTTCCGTGGGTCCTAGCAACTGGCAGGTTAGTCCCAACAGTGTAGCTCTGCTGCAAGAGCTCTTCTCAAGATCTACTGTTAAGGTAAGTTCTTACGTAACTACTTTTTTCCCCTGTAGTCCTGTGTCCATCTCCTTCTGGAGCCCCAGGGCACACCTCTGTCCCCACGCATCTACCTCTTACCTGCCATCCTCCACAATGCCCTGAATAGCCCTCTCGGTGGGGTCAGGGTGGAGGGGATATACCCGTGACAGTGTTCTTGTGGCAGGTGGTGAAGGTAAGGCCCGATCATATACAGACAGTGGGGCCATTTTGTCTGTTTTCATCCCTCTCGCACAGAACGCCAGCCATTAGAGATGTAAGTAATTGCACGCTATTACGTAGGCACAAAAGATGTAACACACATGGTGCGTATTGCAACGGTGTTGACCAGTTTTCTACCCACCCTATAGTGAGCTATTGCCTTGTAACACCATCTGTGGTCACCCAGGTAGTGCAGTTGTGGTGATTACACAGTCTCCCTCTCTGGAGAGGGAGAGTGTTCTCTGGTCCTCTGTATTGGTCACTGGTGAGCCACACTAGAGTACTGCATCCAGTTCTGGTCAGTACAGAGGAGGGCAAAAGATGATCAGCAGTTTTCATCTATATCTGCCCCCCACCATAGATGGCTATAGTGCCAACCATCCTACCGCACATCACAACTATGACATTTAGGTATGTCTTAGAGCTATCCCCTTGATTAGATGTTATTCACTTGGCTGGTGGAGGGTGGGCTGTCATAGAGGTGAAGTGCTTGCTGTCCAGGGATGGGGCATTTGGGTATGTCACTCTGCAGCAATGAAAGAAATGTAGCAGAGTCAGGGAGGCAACCACCACTTCTGGACCCTTATTGGCAAGGTTTGGGGCTGAGATGCCTCTCTGCAAGCGTGGGGTGGGGCGGGAGATGCACGGGCAAATGAGAAAGGAGAATGTGACCACAGGAAAAGAAATGTTGCCAGCTTGGTAGGCTACTGCAATTTCAATCTGCCTTCAAATCAAAGTGTTCTATTGTGAGACAGTGTCGCTAAACATTTTCACAAAGCAGCAATGTTCCTGAAAGGTGAGAGCCCTAAACATAGAACAGTTAAAACCGAAAAATTGAAAGAAACCTTAGTTTCCAGTTTCTTTTTCTTTTTATAGGAACACAGTGGATCTATTGTCCCATCCATCCTGAACAGGATGCAAACTAGCCAAACTCCGCCAACTTATAACAAAACCAATAAGTTCAATGCACGGCTTTCAAAATATTGTTGATGCTTATGGCATCGAACCTACAGAGAAATTAACCCAGGTATGAGCAAGGACACTATTTATTATTGTTCTAGGACATTAATCACATATTTAGCTTTATGTACTTTGTAGTCCTTTCTAAAAACAAAAGGCATCAAAGTTTAAACATTTTGTAAGTGCATTAATTTGTTAAAGCAACACTGCCAGTAGGGTTGTTTACTGATCCTGTGTGAAATGTTTTCCATATCTGACGACATCTTTTCTGGACTTGTGCCAAGCTGACCACTGCTTAACTGTTGATTACTGTGACTGCAAGGGTCAGTGCTCAGTGACTGGAGTGTAGTACCTGAACGGAGCTTTTACCTACTGAATGACTAGCTAGAAAGGGCTCTACCTTTCATTGATATTTGAGGACATTTAGATTGCATTGCACTGAACAGGTGCCATATTGCAGCAGTAGCACTGTGCACTGCTGTATGGGAGTTCAGAGTTTGGCAGTGCACTTGAAACTGCCTATCAGGCTGGCAGGAGGTTGGATTTGTAGAGAATGTTGCCCACTTGACATCTGTAGGATCGCCATTGGTCAGGTGGTTCATACTTATCCCCTGCTGGCTGATTGTGAAATGGTAGTCGGCAGCTCTAAATGGAGGGTTGGTGGAATTTATTTGCATTTCTCCCAGGCAAGGACGTGGCCAGTTGAACCTCCTTCTTTTTGAACTCTTGCGTCCACCACCATTAGGGGCTCAGGTGGCTACGGTAAAGACTTTTTATGGTGGTTGGGCTCTGGCGCCATGGATCCCACATATGGCAAGTTCCCAGGTCCAGTGCAAGCAAAGTTGTGTTTTGGGTAAGGCTGCAGTTTCTGTTGGCAAAAGCAGGAGGAGGGGACCAAACACCAGAGACAAAAAAAAAAAAAAAGTAAAAAGAAAGCTTTGTTTTGGAAGTCTTATATATCATTGTTTTGAAAACCTCTTGCCTAGATTTACGATTTAGAATTCTAGAGGTTTGTAGGCCTCTTTATTTCATACCATAAAGCAATCTGCCATGCTGTCTGATATCCTTTAGTTGGTGCCAGTGGAGGGAGGATGGCAGAGCATCCTATGGGATGCTTTCCACCTCGGTGTGGGAAGCCGACTGATCCTGCTGCATTAGCCCCTCTTGGGTTGGCCAGGAGGCGCAAGCCTGTCTGGGACAGCAGTGGAGGGAGAGGTATTGGCTTTGTGCATGCCTGTTGTATAGTGCGCTGCACGCCAACATCTGAGGGTCTCGGGATGGGGCAATAGGAGAAAGTCACTTGCCACAGCAGGATTAAAGCAGGGCATGTTCAGGCCCTGTGCTGCCCAACTGCCCGGCATGACAGACCTCTTCCCCAAGCCACCAAATCTCTGATCACCGAAGGATGGGCATTTCCTTGCTGGCCCTACCATGGAAGGGATCTTCATGGAGCAGGTGAGACGGGAGCTAACTGGAGTGTGGGATTGGGCTAAGCAGTGACCCAAAATGCAAATGTGGGCCATGTCAGGCAGAGGAGGATTCTATCTTGTTCCCTACCACTGTTGAAGACAAGGACACAGTCACTAGAGCTCAGTGTTGTGAATTCCTGTGGTATAATGAGGTCTTCCACTGCGTTGGAGTTACAAGACACCCTCTTTCCTGCTGGCGTATGCGCTGCACTGTTCTTTTAATAAGGCTTATGTCTAGCAGTCTACCACTAACAGCTTCTGGGGCAGATGCAGTACACTTGACAACAACCTGAGAGGTTGTCTCTACTGTGGTACGTGCACAGGAATAAATGTCTGCCATCACACGCCTAACCCCGACCTCGCCAGCATCTGCCACATGATTATGTCTTGAATGTTAGCCACAACACTGTCTGCTGCAGTGTGCAGTCTAGCAAGGCAGTTATATTTATCAGAGTCAGCACATCTCCAGTAAACGCTTGCAGCTCTTTCCTTATCTTTTCTATACAGGTAGTCGGGATATAGAACCAGCAGCTTACCTTTCTGGCTAGTTACAAATTCCAGAGACATGCTGCAGTGCTTCCTTCTTTCTTTCCTTCCTTCCTCCCTCCTCCCTAAACAGAAGTTGAACTGTGATTTAATGACCCACATCTGCTGCAATTGACCAATCAGATTGGGGGTCAAATGCACTGTGCAACAGAAGGAGAAATGGATGTTTAGAGTGCCAACATGCACATGCATAATTTTCCACATTGTACGTACTTTTTACTTATATTTCTGGGCAACGAGGTGCTATTTTGATTGGCACTATTAAGTATCTGTCGCCGCTTCAGTTTTCGCTGTTTTGTGGCCGCTATTCCATCACTATTGAGTCGTGATTTTAATGGGATACCCTTTCAAATCATGTTTAACCTCATTTGGTTAACCTTGGCTCTGCTGGACAAGAAGATGGGGTGCTGCACTGTTAAGGTCTCTTCTGCCCGTCTCCAGTGGCCATCCAGGTGGAAGTCAAAGATCTTATTGCACTTACTGTAAGAGATGAGGATTGTATCTAGTTGCCTGGCCAACATTACAACTGTCAAAAACTAAAAATATCCATGTAACTCTTTCTCCAGGATGCACCTGAAAATGAGCTTTCACAGCTCAGTGTGCCTTACCTGGTCCAAAAATTACAAATTTGGATTTATTTTGATCTCCTGTAATAGAGGAGCAGTACAGTTTGCTATCAGTCTCTTCCATCTATTTTTATACATGCGTAAACAGGAGAAAAATTTGGTGCTTGCCTTCCTTTTATTAGACTCTGCAGACAAATACTTGAAGCTGACTAGCAGCCATGTTTGCTTTTGCACCAAAGCACTTGTTCTAGGGACGTGGATGTGGTTCACTTATCCACACTTCAGGCAGTCTTCCTTTAAGAGCTGCTCTTGTCAGTCAGTCTTCAAGCTTAAGCTCCTCCCGCCACCCAAGTGATGTATCCTCGGCTCTGCCCCATGATGTCGGATTTTCCTTTCTACTGGAAGAATCAGATCTCCTCCTTTGCAGCTCTAGCGTGGTGTAGGCCCTAATTGTTTGCAGGTGTGCCATTGGGCTGTTTTGTGCCTGTCCCCTCAGTCTGGGACTTGATTTTCCACAGGGACAAGGTTGTTTCTTGCCCCCATGTGAAGTTCCTTCTGAAGGCTGTATCAGAGTTCCATTTAACCAGATGATTAGCTTACTAGTAAATTTTACCAACCCATCTTCGGAGGCCAACCGGAGGCTCCATACTTTGGACCTGCGCGAGCACTTTATAGAGAGCGTATGGCTGGAGTTCGAGTTCGCTCTCATCGCTCTTTGTCATATACACTGAAGCTGCATCTGACAGACCAGCAGCAAAGCGGATGATCGGCAGGTGGACTTCCCTGCATCGGTCTCTGCTATGGGTTGGTTGGTAGGGAGCCTCCCTTAGGGCTTAAGGATCATTCCACCAGATATACCTCTGCCTCAGTGGCTGCTTTCATGGATGTCCCCATACAGGAGATCTGTAGGGTGGCTACCTGGAAGTCAGCACACACTATCTTCCATTACAGCATCCACCTTGAGTCATGCTGGGATGCTGCTTCTGAGTCCTTGGTTTTCTAATCTTTGTTCGCAAATAGGGTGTGCGCCTTTGCCCTCCTTCCAGAGAACTTGATGGAAGTTCGCCAATGTGGATAAGTGAACCATATCCACGCCCCTAGAAAAATAGGTTACTCACCTGTAACTGTAGTTCTTACTGAGGAAGGCTCTTGCAGCAGGCCACACCGTAGGACTAAGCTGCCAGGCTCTAGGACCACACGGAAAACTTCTAGCTAGCAGTTCATCATGGGGACTGCCCACCGCTGATATTAGTCAGCTGGACGCCAGCTCTAGCCTATATAGGTGGGCAGTCCTCACACCTTCCTCAGTTCTTTTTCTGCCATCGACCCATGCACGCCGAACCTTAGCGGATGCCGCAGCTGCTGTTGACCGCCATTTCCGGCGCTTTCTGTGCTTTTTATTTTTTATTTTCTTCTGTGTCAAACATCAAATTTTGGTGCTTTCCTTGGCGTAGTTTGTCTTCCACCAGCGTCATCTTCTGACGCTCCTCAAAGTGTGCCTGCAGCAAGCATCCCTGAAAAGGACAACTACTCTGCATGTCTCATCTGCCTAGGCCCCAGCCATGACAATCAAGCTTCGTCAGTTTTGCCAGAAATTAAACCAGGCCACCGGAGATGTTCTTAAAAACTCTGTAGAGCCACCTTTTAAGCAGAAGTTGGTCATGATGGAGAAGGAGCTGTAGGCCAGGAGCTCTTAGGCCTCGCTGGCACAGTCCTCCAGGGCCTTTTCATCTTCTCGCAAGGAGAAATCCAGCAAGCATAAACACCAGGATAAACACTGGGACTAGGGCCCGATCAACTTCCTGTTCGCTGTCACTCCACAAACTGTCTACCATGACAGGGTTGTCCCCAGCAGGGGTCAGCACCTCCAGCCCCACCAGCCCTCTCTTCTTCTGGGCTCCTTGTGGCTCTGCTGCCCGCCTCTATTTCCATTTTGGTGGCTGCTCTTGGGCAGGAGACATTGTATCCTGCTCTCTAGCCCCTGACGCCAGGCTCATATCTTCCATGGGCTGTCAGCCAGGTGGGCTTGGCTGGTGTTGGTCTCTCGGGTGTCTGCTCCACAACTGTCACCCCCCCGCCCGCAGTCATGGCACTGCCGCCATTGGTTCCCACCACTGGGACTGACATCAGTCCTGCCAGGCAACGCCAGCAGGATACTGCCATCTCTTCCTCACCAGCATCGCCTCTGCCTTTGACTCGGGGTGTCTCCATCCCCTCAGGCACCATCTTCTCCAGTTGGGCTGGTGGATCTTTCCTCCAGGTGCTCCAGGCCATCGCCTGCTGGGCCGCTGCCAGTACTGATGCAGCCCCAGCCTGTGGGCTTGATTCACTTGTTTTCCCTGTCGAACCTGTGCTGCAGCCAACGCCTGCTAGGCCATCGCCAGCCCCTTAGCCATCCGGGTGGACCCACGCTGGGTACTCTTCGCCAGCTCCTCTGTCATCGTGTCCTTACCTGGCACCTTCTTCCTATTCCTGCTGTGTATTACATAACACCCCAGGTGGATTATAATGCCCTCTTTTTGGCATGGTGGTCCTTCATGCAAAAGCAGACCCCTGCTCCTCAGGGGCCGCCTCGCATCCCCTCCACTTTCCCCAGGACCCCCAGCCCTAGAACCCAGACTGGGCTGGTCCAGCGACCTCCACACATCGGGGTCCTCGGGCTCGACCTGATGTCAGTTCAGGTTCTAGAAGGGATAATTGTTGCCCCTGGCGCTCTGTTCCAGATAGTGATACTACTGAGAACTACTTCTATTCGTCAAAGTCTTCCTCCTCTCCTGGAGGATCTTCAGAGGGGATGACCAAGCTAAGGAGGTGCCATAGTCTCCCCGACAATCCATCCTTCATGGATGTCATGTGCCACATCCAGTTCATTATGGGCTGGGAGACAGAGGAGCAGGACCGGAGAGATGCCGTTTGGCCATCTATCTCTAGCAGCGAGATGCTGTCCCTGTGGTGTGCGCCTTTTGATTGACTTTTATGAGGATGTCACTAGGGCAGCCTGGAATCACCCTTCTACCACCTCTCCTCTGCCTAAGAAGGCGGGCCTCCTTTACCACACCCCGGCTGGCAAGTCCTTTTGGGGAGCCACCATAAGGCTGATTCAATGGTAGTAATGCAGCACATGACCATACTAAGAAACTCAAGCACCTTAGTTCCCTTCCCAGACCAGGAGTCCAGGCAGCTGGACCACCTTACCTTGGCAAACATATTTTTGCTTCTACCACTCTGGCTATCCATGCCATAAATTATCTGGCCCACATTGTCCAATACCAGAATAATCTTTGGGACTAAGTCAGGGACCTGGTACAGAACTTACCAGAGGACCCCACTAAGATGCAGCTCACCCAACTTATGAAGCTGGGCTCAGATGTTGGCAGCTATATCCTCCAGGCAGCTTATGATGCTGTAGATGCCCGGACGTGGCCAGCTGCTGGGGTCTGTCTTTGGTGCCATTCTTGCCTTGGGTATCTGGCTTTGCCTCGGGATGTGCAAGCCAGCATTTTGGAAGCCCCTTCCAGAGAGCGGTTCTTTTGGGGGATGTCCAGGATATAATTTCTACCCTGCAAGAGTCAGGCGGCCCTCAGTTGGTCCACTCGCCTATCACACCCAACCTAGAGCAGGCCAACGCCATTCCTTTCAAGAGGTCCTCCTCGCAAGCAGTCTCTGAACCAGCTTGCCAAGGGCTCGACAGACGTAGCCCCAGCGGCCCCTGCTGCTACTGCCACCAGAGCCCCAGGGCCCCCTGCTCTGCGCCCATCCCACCTCTTGACTCCTTAGCTGACCCCCCAGCTGTGGATATAACGGAGGTGGTCCGGGTCAATTCTTTCTCCACCTAGAGGGGTGGCGGGTGACCACAGACAACTGGATGTTCCAGATCATAGAACACGGTCATACTCTGGAGTTCCTGGACTGGCCACCAAAAATCCCTCCTGTTTACTCACATCCCCCCATGCACCTGTCTCTGGTTTGGGAGGAAATTCAGGCTGTTCTTCAAAATGAGCCATAGACCCCATCCCTCGGGTTCAATGAGGAAGGGTTTTTACGCCCACTTCTTCCTCGTCCCCAAAAGACCGAGGATCTTCCATCCGCCCTGGACCTAAGCCACCTGAACCTCTACATCGAAGTACAAATGCTTCAGAATGGTCACCCTCCATTGTCAGCAGTGCGACGGTTTACCCTGCTTGATATAAATGGCTCGGATGTGAAGTGTTTCCGGACCTTTCCTTCCAGACTTGGGCCCATAGAAAGCGCTTTGATGGGGTCCGACAGAAGTTAAGAGCCGCGTCCATTCACTCATTTTATTGCCAGCACGCCTAGGATCACATATGCTTGGAAGTCGTGGCACCATGGAGCCAAAGGACACTGTGAGATGGTTGGAGAGGACAGAGAAAGAATTTGCCACGCGAGATGGGCTACTTGTATGAGGAGGCGATTGGAGAGTCTGATGAGGACTAACTCAATTTAGTTGATGGTGGTAACTTCTTCTAATAGATACAGCTAACTGGGACAGTCGGGACTTTTGATAGTTCCTAGATCATTTCTACTGACTTTAACTTTTATTACCAAATCTTGTCTTATTGCACCCTAATGGTATAATAAGGTAGGAATCTTTGATCATTTATGGATGGCGCTTAGTGTGGGACACTTAGGTCCTAAGAATCATTTGTGGGTAATTTCCTCAGCTGCTTATACTTGTTGGGGAAGTGGTAAGTCCTGAAACTTGAGCTCAGTTTTGAAGTGTTGGCTTGCCTATTGCACCCGACTTGGACTTTAAATTAATCTGTTTGGGGATGTCTGGATTTCTCTGAAGTTAACGTTTTAGAATTTAGTGAACTCTGAGTAAACCATTTACAGAGATGGCTGGGTGCGGGTGCTTGAGGGAGCATGCTCATTTCTAATTTGTATTATACTGTGAATTGGACAAACAGCCGTCCATAGTGATTGCAGTTAAACATGGCTAAGTCAGTTCTACCTAAACTGGGATTTTCCAAAGCCATTGAGATGGTTGGCATTTAGATAACACTTTCTGTTAAGTAAGACCCATATGGAACCCTGTCTCCTATTGTAAAAGATTACAGGGGTTGCACAACTGTTTATCAACTGTATGATTAACTATACTGCTGTAATGCTGAATAAGCTATTTCTTTGTTACCCTGTATGAGGTATTTTGTACTGTTTACTTCAAAACAATAAACATAAAGTACAAAAAAAAAAGAATGGTCACCCTCCAGGGATGTTACCCTTTGCACCAGAAGGGACTAACTCTGCTCTTGGACATGCAGGATGCTTACCTGCACATCCAAGTCTTCGTGCCCATCATCGCTCCTCTGCTTCCACTTTAAGGGAGCCCACTTCCAATTCGGCCCTCCCTTGGTCTTTCTTAGCCCCTGGTATTTACCAAATGCCTGGCAGTGGTGGCAGCCGCTTTGATTAGTTCAGACTCTAGAATACACCTCTTGGCTCTTCCAGGCCTTGGGGATCACTGTAAATCTGTCAATCCTGCCTCTCTCCTTGCCAGCGCCTCCAATACATAGAGGCGATCCTGGACACCAGTCAGGGCAAGGCTTTTTGCCCGAGGACAGAGCAGAGCGACTGATGGAGCAGGCCCATCTGGCTTCCTCCAGCTGGCAGATCCCACCAGGGTTTTCCTATGCCTTCTGGGCCACATGGCAGTGGCAATGCCACGGTTGCCCTTGTCCGGTTGTTTCTGTCGTGGTGGCTGGATCCAGCCAACCTCCTTCAGTGTGTCTCTTTCAGCTCTCGATCCCCAGCAGATTCTCATGACAGACGCCCAGCCTGGGATGGGGTGCTCATCTGGCCGATCACTAGACCCAGGGCACTGGGACGGACGCGGGAGGAGGGTCTCATATCAGTGTCCTGGAGATGCAGGCAGTTCTTACGCCCTGCAGGCCTTACAGACTCATCTCCTTCCCAGTCCTCTGCTGGTGCAGATGGACAACATGTGTGCTGTATTACATCAACAACCAGAGGAGGGACCCATTCATACCCACTGTGTCAGGAGGCGATGAGAGTCTGGTATTGGGCCTTCAAGCACAGTCTGGAGCTCTTGGCGTACATGTTATAGGCATTCAGAACATCTTGACTGACAGTCTCAGCTGCTCCAGGTCATGGGCTCACAAGTGGGAGCTTCTAACCTCGGTGGTTGAAGATCTCAACGCAAAACTGCCGCTTTTCTTCTTTCTTGATCCCAGGCCTGAGTTTTCTGGCAAGATGCATAGGCCCTCTTCTGGAAATAGAGGTTTCTGTATGCCTTCCTCCCTTCCACTTCTGCATAGGGTTCTGCTGAAGCTCCAGTTGGAAGGGGCGGAGATGATCCTCATAGCCCCTTCTGCCCATGCCAGATTTGGTTCCCTTGCTGCAACATCAGGCAGTGGTACCTCTGGTGCCCTTACCCGTGCACCAGCTTTCTGTCCCAGGACGGGGCACCCTGGTCTATCTGGACCTGAAGTCCCTGCATCTCCATGTGTGGCTTCTGCGCATCTAGCTATTGCCAGCTTCGGGTATCCTCTAGGGTCGCAGATGTCCTGGCAGACCGCCAGGAAATCATCCAACAGGGCCTCTTATGCTGTGAAAAGGAAAGCTTCTCCATTTGGGCCACTGCTCGCCATTTCATTTTCATTTTTATTAAATGGGTTAGACCATTGAGAAAACTCATTTAAAATGGTGACCCGTAGCATTTACAGGAGGGAGGGACTTTGTCTTTCCATACCTGGGCAGCTGGCTTCTCAAAGCGCAGTTCCGAGAGCAACTGTTCAGCGACCTGGAGATCACTGTAAATCTGCTCAAATACTGGATATGGCTCAGGGTATGGCTTTCCTGCCTGAGGTCAAGGCGGACTGCATCATTGCTTAAGCCCAGCTGCTTTACAACAGCACATAGGCTTCGCCAGATCCTTCCTTGGCTCTTGGGCCTCATGGCCACGCCATCGCCACAGTTCCTCTGGCCAGGCCACACGTGAGGATTCACCAGTGGACAGCGAGGGTCCAGTGGGATCAGCGCACTGATTACCTAGAACTGGTCATGGTCTCTTCACCAGTGAAAAGGTGCTGCTTGTGGATGGAACCCAGCAACCTGTTGAAAAGGGTTCCTTTCCTCATTCCCTCTTCTTAGAAAATTCTAACCACAGATGCATTGGGGTTGGGCTGGGGGCTCATTTGGGTCTTCATCAGACTCCGGGGACATGGTTCAAAGTGGAGACCACACTTCACATCAACGTCCTGGGGATAAGGGCCATTCGATATGCCTTGCAAGCCTTCCAGACCCAGCTGTCCCTGGGCCACCCGTTGGTTCAGACAGACACCAGTGTAGTCCATTACATCAACAAGCAATGGGGACCCACTGGTAGCCTCTCTGTTGGGAAGCCATGAGGTCTGGTACTGGGCTGCAGAACACGTTCTAGAACTTCGGCCATCCATGTTCCAGGCATCCAAAAGTCCTGGTGGACAAGTTAAGCCTGTCACAGTCCAGGGTACATGAGTGGGAGCTGCTGACCTCGGTCGTAGAAGACCTGTTCGACAGGTGGGGTCATCCAGAGTTGGATCTTTTGCGTCCCCACTCAATGCAAAACTGCTGCATTTCTGCTCACTCACCCAGGGCCTGGAGTTTTCTGGCAAGACGATTGTTCCTCTCTTGGAAGGGAGGTTTCACCACGCTTTTCCTCCCTTCCGCTAATTCAAAGGGTGTTCATCAAACTTCATATGGAAGGGGTCACTATCATCCTCATTGCCCCCTTCTTGCCTCACCAAATCTGGTTTCCTGTACTGCAACAGTTGGCAGTGGAAGCTCCAGTGTCCCTAGCCCTGTGCACAGGCGTGCTCAATCAATCAAATCTTTGTTTATCCAGGCGGACCATTGAGCGAGGCTTATTTGCAAGATGGACCTGGTCATACAAAACCATAGTACAGTAACATGGTAAAACATAATGCAATATTATACAAAGAAGAAAAATATACATATGTACATCCACATTTGAGTTAAAGGGCCTTTACAACAGATAGGCTCATAAATAGGTACAGCCGGTATGTTCACTTAAAAAGAAAGAGAAAACAAGAAGAGGGATACCAGTTTAGGAAGATAATTACGGGGTTGGAATAGTTAACTGGCATATGTCAGGAAGGTGGAACTTGGCCATGGCTAAAGAGAGACAGAGAAGAAGGAGAGAAGCCGGTATTTTAGTAAGGAGAGAGAGAGAGAGGCAGGGCAGAGGCAGGTTGGACAGGTGGGATACTGGAAAATAGGTGAGCTAGTGATGTGGGAAACAATTGCAGGATTCCTTTACGGAGCGGTCCTACAGTGACTTGAAAATATTCAGGCTAACAGGATAGCTCTGCTTCAAGTTTGTTTGCATATTGTTCCACAAGGAAGAGCAACAGAAACTTATGGCAGCTCTGCCAAAACAAGATTTGACCTTAGGTAGTTGCAAGGCAATCGGAATAGCTTCTTAGACTATGGCGCCTATCACACTCGGTGGAATACAATCAGAGAAGTATTGGGGAGCTTGTTGGAAACCGCTCTGAATGCCCATACAGCTGCATTTGTTCCCCATAGTGAAGGTAAGTCCAGCCCACCCCAGTGTACAAGGAGCAATAGTGTGTGGAAAGTGGAAGGCCTGTTATGAACCTGATTGCTCTGTGGTATAGGGTGTCCAACTTAGCCAGGGCAGAGGCAGTACAATGGCTATAGAGAAGGTCCACGTAATCTATTAATGAAAGGAAAGTGACTTGAACCAACCGCAACTTAGCATCCCTAGTAAGGAAGTGGTTAATTCTGTAGAATAGGCCTAGTCCCTGTCTTAGTTTCTTCTGTAGTTCCTCAAAATGTTCAGAGAAGGAGAGTTTGTGATCGAGCCGTACACCCAGATATTTGAATTTTAGCACAAACTCCAGTCTTTCTCCATGTGCTGTGGTAATTGTGGGATAGCCCCAACGCAAGCGGGTTCGCTGCATAGGAGGAAAGGGAAAGAGCATCGCTTTTGGTTTTTTGCATTAAGCAGAAGCTTTTGCTTATGAGCTGGTATTGCAATAGGTTAAATTCAGCTTGGAGGTCTTCACAGGCTGCTTCCGCGTGAGGACGACTCAAAGTACTGTGTCGTCAGCAACAAGTGGATATTGTCCTTATTGATGCTGTCATCGATGTTAATATAAACATAAATAGGGGACCAAGGATAGACCCTTGAGGTACACCTCTCTGTAGGGGTTTAAGTGGTGAAAGATCACCTTCAGCTTTAACCTGCTGTTTCCGCTCCGCAAGGTAGTTGGCAAACCAGCACATAGAGTTAGAGTCCAGACCTAAGTTACATAGGGAGGAAAGAAGCAGGCTGTGATCGACAATGTCTAAGGCCTTACTTAGATTAAAAAAAGGCACAGACAAAGTTCCTTTTGTCAAGGAGCCAATCATTAGTCACTTTTGCTAAGGCAGTTATGGTGTTGTGCTTTGCTCTGAATCCAGACTGCACTGGGTTTAACAGACTCCTGGATTCAAGGTATGCCCTTAGCTGACCACTCACTATCTTTTCCAATAATTTAGACAGAATGGGGAGGAGGAAATCGATCTATAATTATTAAGGTCACAAGGGTCACCTGATTTGAGCAGAGGGATGACATGGGCTACTTTCCATTGTGAGGAGGCTCCTGTGATAGTGACAAGTTGAAGAGGTGCGTGATTGGCACTGCCAACACATGGTATGCACATTTCAGAAAGTAAGGCTTTATAGAGTCCAAACCTGCACCCTTCTTGATATCCAACTGCAGTAATAGATCTTCAACCTGGGCTGGCAGTATAGCCTAGAGGTTAGAGTAATGAGCTGTGAACAAGCTTGGTCCATCCAGCAGACTAGACCCAAGTGTGATTCTCACAACCTCCACTTGCGTGCTGTGTGACTCTGAGCAAGTCACTTAACCCTTAGTGCTCCCAGGTGGCCCCTGAAAATAGGCACTTGTGCCTAGTGGGCCTTACCCGTTACTAAAGACTAAAATAAAATAAATTAAAAAACTTTTTAGAGAGGCAGGCAGGAAGGAGAAAGGCCTCTTTGGTAGCAAGAGACTGTGAATCAATAATCCCTGCTGAGTGCGGATGGCATTAGCAGGGATGTGTCAAATGCTAGCCCAGTAGCTGCGAATTGATTATTGAGGGCTTCCAGTATCTCGATCGGTCTGAAATGGTGTTGCTACGGATATAATTTTTGTTGGGAGGAATTACCAGGTGAATGACCAGACATGTCCTTTATTGTTTTCCAAAATTTTGAAGGGTTCCTTGAGGCAGAATCTAGCTCAGGGCAATAGAAAGCGGCCTTAGCTGCTCTGACCAACTTGGCGACTTATTGCGTGTCCTCCTAAACTGACACCAATCCATGTCATTCTTGCTTCTACGTGCTTTTTCCAAAGTGTATCTCTTTCTAGCATAGAAGCTTTGAGCTCTGGTGAAAACCAGCGACAAGTGTTGCTCCTTACACGCACCTTTACCATGGGGGCATGCCTGTTTAAGGCAGCGGTTAGTATTTGTGAAGGATAGTATATACCTCATTAACCGTTTGGCTAGTAGAAATCCTGCCATCGCGAGGGAATGTTTCAATTCGCTGACATAGGCAAGCAAGTCGTTAAGGCTACGCTCTTGATTGAGAACTTTGCTACAAACTGATTGTGCACAGATGTAATACTGGATATGAAACAGTGATCGCTGATGTCAGAGAAAAATGTTCCGACATGGGAGAACAGGTGAAGTTTGCTAACCAAAATTTACATCTAAAAGGGTGCTGTTACTAGGGTTCTTTTTATTTGGGTGAGTGGGTTCGCCAGTGAGTTGCACCAGCCCCAAGACGTCACAGAACGATTTCAAGGGAGCAGAGGTTTTGATAACCAGGCTTAGTTCAGATCGCCAAGAATAGTAGTTTCCAGCATACTACGCCTCAGGGCAGTGCTTAGATGTGACAAGAGATGTGACCCCGCAGATGGGGCCTTTAGCAGCCTATTACACAGAGTGCGCAAGAAGGTGATAGTTCAAGCCTTTTGCTTTCCCAGGAACAGGGCACTCTGGTCCATCCGATCTCAGTCTCTACATCTTCATGCTTGGCTCATGAAGACATAGCCATGGCTAGATTCTGGGTGACCCCAAGGGTGGCTGATGTTCTGGTGGCTGGCAGGAAGCCCTTCACTGGGGCTACTTATTCCATGAAGTGGAAGCGCTTTGCTCTGTGGGTGACTGCCCACCAGCTGGACCCTTTCACTTGTCCAGTGAATCAGATTCTGGAGTACTTGTTATCCCTCTCAGACAATGGTCTGAAGTACTCCTCCATCAAGGTGCACTTGTTTGCTATTTCTGTGCCTGTTGATGGCCATACGATGGCACAACTAGAGGTGTCCTGTACCTTCCTGAAGGCATTCTCCCTCTCAAGCCCCCATTCGCAATCCTGTCCCGCCTTGGGACCTGAATTTTGTGTTCGAAAACTTACTTTGGCTCCTTTTGAGCCAGCTGTGTCTTGTGAATTATACTTTCTGTCATGGAAAGTGTTATTTTACTTGATATCACTTCTGCCCAAAGGATTTTGGAACTTCAGACTCCCATGTGTGAACAGCCATATTTGATTTTCCACAAAGGCAGGGTGTCTATGTACGAATCTAAGTTTCTTCCTAAGGTGGTGTCTGAGTTCACATTAAATCAAACTATCCACCTGCCTGTTTATTACCCAGAGCATGCCAGTCCAGGGAAGCATTGCTCCTCTACTTTGGATGTACATAGAATACGCAGATACTATGTTCATCACATGAAGCACTGCAGGAAGTCCTCGCAGCTGTTTTTCTTCGCTCCCTGGGAAAGAGGGCGTACCTGTTTCTAAACGATGCTCGCCAAAGTAGTTGCTAACTGTATTGTTTTTTATGATAGGAAATATGGTAAGGAACTTCCTGCACCTGTTCATAGCCATTCCACTAGGAGCATGGCTGCCTCTGTTGCTTGTTTCTGGAGCGTGTCAGCCACGAGATCTGTGCTGCTACCTGGAGTACTGTCACACCTGTACTAAGCACTACAGTCTGGACATTGCCTCAAGATGTCGAGCAGGTTTTGGCCTATCTGTGCTTCAGGGCCTTCTTTCTTAGGCTTGTGGTCTCCAACTGCCCAGACTGATTCTTTTGCTGTCAGAACTGCTTGGGACTTGTTCTACAAGTATGGTCTGCTGCAAGAGATACCATGAAGAAGATAGTACAGTTGCATAAGAACTTACTGTAACAGTAGTTCTTAGAGAGGATCTCTTGCAGCAGGCCATGCTGTCCCTCCATCCTTCCCCTTGACCTAGGAGAGTTCTCTCTGTTTGCCTTCCTTTCTCCTTGTTTGTGAGTCTTCTGTTGGTTGGAACCTCTGACTTCTCCTTGGTTCGCCAGCTGGGGATTTTCTGCTTATGTTCTCTAGCAGGAGAACTTAGGAGGGTGTGGGGCCACCCACGTATATGGTAAGGATGTCGTCAGCATGCGACCGTGTGGGTGGCCCCTTGGTAGACTGCTAGCTAGAAAAGTTTCCATGTGGTCCTAGTGCCTAGCTGCTGTAGTTCTATAAGTGTGGCCTGCTGCAAGAGACCTCTCAGAGATCTACTGTTACGGTAAGTTTTATGTAACTGTACTTACCTTGATTATTCTAAAATGGCTTTGGTGAGTTTCTTTGTTTCAGCAAATTATTAACCTTTACTTAAGTTATATGTTTCTATATATATGTTTACTGCATGTTGGATCTCATGAAAGATCTGAAGCACCTGTGAGATTTTTAGTGACCGTTAATTCTGACAGCTACCATTCTTTGGTGTAACCTACTTTCTTTAAACTGTAGTGTTTTTCTTCCCCAGCTCCATACACAATTATAACGTTTCCGTTCCTGTTTGCTGTGATGTTTGGTGATTTGGGCCATGGATTACTGATGACATTGTTTGCTGTGTGGCTGGTAGTTCGAGAAAGTCGTATTCTCTCACAGAAAAGTGATAATGAGGTATGCCATCACTCTTTCTAGCATTAAGAGAGACAAGTACTCATTTTAGCAGTGTGCTGATCCTAACTGGAGTTCCACATCTTAGCTTTTCGGTTTGCTGCTTATGGTCTCTATCTGTGCAAGTCCGTAGCAATGAAGTGGTGGATTTTAAAGAGCTAGTATGCTGCCTGAAATGGATATTTACTTTTAAAAGTAATCAGCTGTTACTTTTACTATCTGAACTACCTGTATGTTCCCTTAAAGCAGCAGTGTTACAAAAATGTTTTTCCAAAAGCTAGTTTCAGCTACAGTTAATAAAATGATAGCACACCTGTCAAATCTACTTTACTAGACACTTCCTATGCTGTGCACCTTGTTTTTGTTTTTAATTTTCTTGATCTCAATCCTTGCCAGGTCTGCCATGCCATTTCAAGAAAAAAAGTGATGGTTATCTTTTTTCTTGAGGGAAAAACACCATTAAAACATTTATAAAATACTCAAATTACGGTGGAACCAGAAAATGTTGCTCACCGAATAAAACTGGAAGACGCCTGGAATCTTTTATAATGAAAAAAGGCAGGATCAAATTGTTTGTCCAATTTTGTTGCAGTGATACTTTAATTAAACGTTCTACCTGACCGTACTAGGCGTGATGTGTGGAACAATAGTCTGTTACTTTAGCGCTACTAGCTCTTAAAGTAGCAGTGCAGTTTACATTTTTTTAATAATGTTTATTGCCAACTCAGAATTATAGAAGTATGACCGACCAATTAAAATAGTTTTTCTTTGTGCATCCAGTGTTGTATGGATACTGCTTTGTTACCTCTACTGTAGCATTTCTGAGTTGGAGGAAAGCCCACAGCAGCTCTAGTATCTTGACTAGCAGTCCCTGATGTGACATGCTGGGGAGTAGGTGGTTAAAATGATGTCGGGCAGCTGGTAGAGCAGCAGGTGGTGAAGAGAATGATTAACACGGCGGGGTGTAGCCAAATTCTTTTTCTTGAAGAAAAAAATTATGTAAGAAAACATTTATATGCTAGGGAATCGAGAATTTGTCGGCAGATAAGGACCGCTGGCCCATCTAGTCTGCCAGTTTTTCCCTACCTACAGTACCAGTTTGAATCAGAGAATAACACAAGTAAATGACAGTGGAAGAGTTGTATCTGTTGTCATCTGTAATTAATTCAGGGTCACGCTTGAAATAGGGACCTTGGTCTCAGTGTGCCGACCTGGTCATCAAAATCCTATACATACGTACATCAGTTTCAGTTTATTAGTTATACTGGAAAGGCATGTGAGCAAGACTTGCCTGTTTTACAAGCTCAGTTTTGAGTAACAAAACAAACATACATAAATGATTTTTGGGGGTGTCATTTTCTTCATTTACGCTAAGTTGCATTTCTCCTTGAAAAGCTTAATGTTGAGTTGCTTTTTGTCAAAAGCAGGCACAGAATTCTTGTTTAAATTTTTAGAACTCCCTAACCGAGAGAGAAGTGTCTATTTCTTTACATTTTATTCCATATCATTCTTGCTGCAAGGCTGTACATTTATTTCACTAAAACAAATCCCTTTCTATTTGTATGCATAGAAATAAATTCTTTGTTTCTGAAAAGTGTAAACTACGAAGGAAAACATTCAAAATGTAAGTTTTACTGAAAGTATATATAAAAAAACATAGCTTGGCCTCCTGAAGACAAAAGTGAATTTTTTCTGAGAACTATTTAAATTAAGTATCTGGTGAGTTGCTAGAGTAGCCCTGGTTTAGTGTGCACTGTAATGAAATGTATGCATGGCAGTTAAAGACAGTGCACATCATAGTTTAAAAAGCAGTGAAAAAGTCATTTAAAGAGCTGGTATAGTGGTTGAAACTATTATTAACTCTTAGAATTAGACAGCTGTTGCACTGTATAGCTGCAGTAATTAATTCAAACAACATGAAGTCTTACTGTATTCTGACTTATTGCAGTTAGCCCCAGCACTTGAACTGTTCCGGAGAGGAAATAGTTAAATTCTATGCAGGGCATAGAACACTGAGCTGGAGCTCTGTTCAAACCTCTGTGTGCTGCACTTTAAAGTGTAACCGCTGGATTCTTCGCTCCGCCTAATTGAACAGTCGCCCGGAGATTTCTCCTCTGCTCACGGTTCTCTGTTGGTTAAAGTCGTTAGTTTTACTGATAAATTATTTGTTTTTCGCTCAGATCCCTGTCTGTGGTACAGTAAGTACATAGGTAGTGGACTAGATTTGGAAAACTTGTGAAATTGTAAACTGTATAATTCAACTGGTTCAGCTGAACCGGCTGCTGCTGTAGAGTTTGTCTTATTGGAAAATTAGTGTGAGTACTGGTCCTTATCGGTTTAAAAACACACAAAAAAAGTGTTTTTCCAAGTACCTTTGACAGGGTTAGAAACCGATAAGGTGCCTTGCCTGGCTGAAGCCGAGTAAAGGGTAAGTTTTATGATTAAGTATGGCTACGTCTGAGAAACCCAAAAGAAAAACCGGGCCCACTGGGTTTCAACACTGCAGTGTGTGTGGGAGGCCTTTGCTAAGGCTGATCCCTACACTACTTGTAGTTATTGTCTGAGGTTTGACCACCTCGATTCGGACTGTAAAATCTGCAGAATTTCCTGAAGCCACCCTGGATAAAAGATTGGGCTGCTTAGGGAAAGGTCCGCTGACTTGGATGGCCAGCCCGGTTCGGTTCTGACCAAACCAGAAGGAGTGCCCTCTGACCAGGGCGAGACTCCTTCGGGCAAAGGAGAGCCTATTCGAGGATCGGGTCCATCAAAAGAAAAGATAAATTGTCTGGTTTGGAACCAGAACCACTCCATCCGACCGCCGAAGAAATTGCCCGAGCGATTCGCATAGTGGAATCGCTTCGCTCGGTTCCAACCGACCCAGCGCCTTCTGGCATGCTCAGTTTGGTTGGTTCCCTGGTTCAAGATTATACCCTGAAGGTTTTCATGAACTGGACCTGAGGGATGATGATTATGAAGGTGATGATGATGATGACGGAATAGAAGGTCTAGATGAGCCCATAGAACAGGACATCTCCCCAGACAGGCGCTCTGGTGTTTCCCTTCCTAGGCTTTTTGAGTCCCCTTCCCACTTTATGTTTTACAGGAAAGTGGCAGAAACCCTCCAGCTCCCTATGGAAGAAGCTGTTGAGGAACAAGAGGAGCCTGACTTTGTGGAGATGATGGACATCCCAGAGTCCAAAAGGTTGTCTATTCCTTCATAAGTCATTTGGGAAACAGACACAAAAGTTGTTATAAACTCCAAATTCCTTGACTCCTGTGAACAGATGGATGGGCAAGAGGTACATGCTGTCAGGCTCAGGTGCGGAGCACTTGTACCAGCAGTGCAGCCCTGTTAGTTATGCAGGCTGCAGCCTGTGATAGGGCTAACATTCCCTTGGCTTCACACCCCAGATAAATTCTCCAGGAAATTGGATGCCATGGCAAAAAAGCAGTACATGGCATCCTCTTTGGGGCTCGGCAGGTGAATTACATGGTTGTACAGCCAGGTACCAGAAGCCCAGGTGGGACACTGTACTGGCACTGGATAAGCAGGCTTCCCAGTTTGCTAAGGAGCTGAGGAGGTGGTTGCTGATGGAATTGAGGCATCAAAGATCCAGTTTCACGCTGTGGTGGACTCCAATGATGTGTCATCAAGAGTCATGGCTACATCTGTGGCTCTTCGGAGACTAGCTTGGCTCAGGTATACTTGCCTATCTCAGGATACCCAGGCTAAGGCTATGGATTTCCTAGAAGTTAATAATTCTCTGTTTGGGGAGCAGACAGAGAATTGTATGAAACAGATGGATGAATACAGGACCACCTATAGGAGTGCACAGGCCAAGGAAAGGCAGGCAACTCCTCAAAGGCGGAAGTAGGGGCAGGCCTTTTCATAGGCATTTCTACCAAGCACAGGCCTCAATCAGTCAGTCAATCAAATCTTTATTTATCCAGGCGATCACCATTGAGCAAGCTCATTTAAAAGGTGGACCTGCTGTTGGCAGGGAAAATTGTACAGTTACATATAAATATACATAATACAAAAGGAACAGCATGTGTACAATACTGATAGAGCAGAGTATTTACATTCCAAGTCACATGTACAAGAAAGATATACATAACACAACCCGAACATTATATATATATATATATATATAATATACAGTTCCACAGGAGCAGGATATGTATGGATGTCATATAAAACCATAGAAGAAAAAAGAAAGATTATTTATATTCCTGTCCAGCAGAAACACATTACAGGCCTGGATGGAAATTCCTAAGCTATGGAGGTGAGCATAACAGTGTGTAAGCCTTGGAGTAAATGTAGCAGAAGGGGTGGTGAATAAGAGGGATGCAGAGGGTGCTAAGGACAAGTGGGGCAGAGGAGGGAGTAGTAGTGACAAGGCTGATTTGGATAAGCAGTGCACTAGTGGTGAAGAAGAGAGGAACAATAGTCAAGCTGCTAGAGCGATAGAAGCAATTACAGATTTCAGCAACGCTTTGTCATAGAGGGTCTTAAAGAAGGCAGGACTGACAGGTGAGCTAAGTCTCAATGATTTTGTATCCTATTCCAGAGAGTAGGCAGGGCATAGCTTATGTGGCCCTTGCAAAGCAGTGTTGGCCCTTGGGACATTCAGAGAAATCTCGATTGACTTCTTAAGGCATAGTTCTTAATAGGACTAAGGGAGACAGTCAACAATGTATTGTGGGAGTTTGTTGGTGAGGGCTCGGACCGTCCATAGGGCTGCATTTCTATAAGCCTGTATTGAAGGAGGGCCACCCTACGACTGTATATAAAGAGCAGTGATGTGTGAGCACGGGAGGCCAGTTATAAATCTCAGTGCTGTATGACATAATACATCCAGTTTTGCAAGATATGAGGCAGGACAATGGCCATAAATGAAGTCAGCGTAGTCAATTAATTAATTAACAGACTTCCAGTCCTGGAAGTAATAAGCCAGCCTGCCTCCTACAGGAATGGGGAGTTGACCCAGGCCTCTCTCCTTTTCCCAGAAGGGGTTCTTCAGAGGGAGAGGCAGAAGGGGATGAGCAGGCTGCATCCACCTCTCAGCCTAAGGCTCCTGCTAACAGACACCCTGATGTGTCAGCCCGGTCGACTTCCCCATTCCTGTAGGAGGCAGGCTGGCTTACTACTTCAGGACTGAAGTCTGTTACCTCAGACAAGTGGGTCTTGGAGGTAGTAAGCCAGGGACTGGCTCTCAGCTTCAAAAGTTTCCAAAGCTGAGAGCCAGATCTTTTCCACCTACAAACATCTCCGAAACCATTGTCCTAGGGGCAGAGGTTTCATCTCTTCGGCCTTAAGGGCCATACAGAGAGTTTCTACAAACCACAGGGCAAAGGTTCTTCATACTTCCTTACCCCTAAGAAAACAGGGAGTGGCGGCCCATCCTAGACTTAAGATACCTGAACAAACATCTGTTAAAACCAAAGTTCAAAATGGTGACTCTGGGAATAATTCTTCCCTCTCTAAGGCCAGGGGACTGGCTAGCCTCCTTGTACCTAAAGGATGCCTACTTTCACATTCCCATCAGGTGCTCCCAAAAGAAAATACCTCGGGTTCAAACTGCCTTCAGGCCTTTACCAGTTCAAAGCAATGCCCTTCGCCTAACATCAGCTCCAAGGGTGTTCACAAAATGCCTAGCAGTAGTAGTGGCATTCCTAAGGAGAAAAATATCTCCATATTCCCATACTTGGACGACTGGCTCAGGGTCAGTCTCCAGGCCAAGTCAAGTCAGATTTGAAAGTGACCCAGCAAGTGCTTACTTCTCTAGGTTTTCTTCTTAATCTTCCCAAGTCAGTTCTCAAGCCAGTACAACTTTGACCTTCATAGGGGTAGAATTGGACACTGTCAAAGCAAGAGCATTTCTCCCTTGGTAAGGGTAAAGGCCATCATAGAGCTGGCTTCTTCCTTCCGCCTTCTGGTTTCTCGACCAGCAAAGCACTTCCTTCAGCTTCTGGGCCACATGGCAGCTTCCACTGCAGTGGTCCAAGGGGCCAGATTTCAGATGAGGGACATTCAGTTTCACCTGAGGGCCTTTTGGTCTCAGAGAAAGATCCTCTATCCAAACTTATTCCAGTGACTCAGACCCTGATTCAGGCTCTTCAATGGTGGCAGGATCAGGCAATCTCAGGCAAGGGGTCCCATTCATCACTTAGTCTCATTATGTGGTTCTAACCACAGATGCCTCTCTCCTGGGGTGGGGAGCTCACCTGGGGATTCTGACAGCCCATGGAGTGTGAGTCCGCTCAGGAGTCTCTTCTCCATATCAGTCTTCTGGAAATCATGGCAGTTTACCTGGTCCTGCAAGCCTTCTCACAATCAGTACAGAACAAGGTGGTTCAGGTCAGGACAGACACCACCACCACCACCATGTGGTATATCAACTAGCAGGAGGCACTCAGTGTGCGACCCTGTGCACGGAAGCCATGAAATTATGGTCCCTAGCGTTTTCTCTACAGACTTCTGTGGTAGCAGTCCACCTCCCAGGAAAGGACAATGTGCTAGCAGATGCATTGAGCAGGATATCCCAGGGCCATCACAATGGTCCCTGGCTCCCTAGTGTTAAAATAAATTTTTTCAAGGTGGGCACTCCAGAGATGGATCTCTTTGCAGCTCCAGACAGTCGCCAACTTCCTCTCTTCTGTTGCAGACCCCCAGTCTTGGGCTCAGTCCTCTGGATGCTCTGATTCTGGACTGGGAAGGAAATTTCTATATGCCTTCCTCCTTTTCCTCTGCTGTTCAAAGTTCTGGTCAAGATAAGATCACAGTCTTGCAAAGTAATCCTGATTGTTCCAGATTGTGCCAGGCAGCCTTGGTACTCCTGTTGCTGTCTCTAGCAGTCCATTGTCCCTTGTTCTTCTCAGGAATCACAACCTGTTAACCTCCTGTCAGGGAGGATCTGATATCCCAACCTGCGGTCCCTCAATCTCAAGGCATGGCTCTTAAAGAGTTAGAATATGCAGGTTTGCATCTCTCTCTCTCAAGGGGTTCTGGACATTCTGAAAGCCTCTTGAAAACCTTCCACCAGAAAAACTTATAATTCCAAATGGAAGAGATTCAGCATTAGGTGTTCCAAGAAGCATATAACCCCAGATACTGCTGACTTGTCTATAGTTCTGGACTATATGATGGCCTAGGCCTCAGACCAGCTACTCTGAATGTACCTTCTCAGCCGCTTTCTGCTTTTGTCAGTGGGAAAGCCTCCTGACTGGCATCTAATCCTTGTTTCTGTAAAATTTTCAAGGATTGCTTCTTATCAGTCCCCCTGTAGGGATCCTACCCCTGCCTGGGACCTTAATATTTGCCTTGCTCAGCTTATGCAACACCCTTTTGAGCCTTTGTCTTCAGCAGAGCTTAAGTACTTGACTTGGAAAACTGTGTTCCTGGTAGCTATTACCTCTGCCAGATGTATCAGTGAATTGCATGCTCTGTCAGTGGAGCCTGATTTTATCTCATTCCATAGAGATAAGGTGGTCCTTAGAATCAATAGAAGGTTCTCACTTAAAGTGGTTTCAGATTTTCATTTGAACCAGTCCATGTCTCTCCCTGTTTTTTTGCTGATCATTCTTCTTCAGGAGAGAGAAGATTACACAGTTTAGATGTTAAAGGGCCCTTAGCTACTACATTGAGCGTACTAAGCCACTAAGGTTTGATTCTTTCCAGTTGTTCCTCACTTATGGGGAAGTGGGGAGGCAACCCTGCCACTAAGAGAACTGTTGCCAGGTGGATTGTCTCTTGTATACAATTCTGCTTTGAAAAGCTAGGCAAAATACCACCCTCAGGCCTGAGGGCTCATTCGACTACAGGTACAGCTGCTTCTCTGCTGCTGCCAGGGATATTCCTTTGCTACAGATATGCAAAGCAACCACCTGGAAAACAGTCCATACATTCACAAGCATTACTTCTGGATATCCAGGCTAGGAGTGATGCTAGGTTTGGCACAGCAGTACTGCAGAGCCTGTTCCCAAAATAGGTTCGATTCCTCCTTCATGGAAGTACTGCTTGGTAGTCTGCATATATCAGAATACAACAAGACTTCATGTTGTTTGAAGAAAAAATTACTCACCTGAGTAATTGTTTTTCCTCTAATGAGTCTTGCTGTATTGTGACCTCCCTCCTCCTCCCTCTCAGAACCTGGTTTTGGGAAGTGGGCTGGCAGGACCAGTGTTGCATCTCAGGGTGCATTTGGGCACTCCCTCTTTTAGAGAGGAGTGGGTTATGTTTTGTTGTTTTGATAAGTCATGAGTTGTTCATACCTAGTTTTTGTTTTGGATTTCTGACTTGAGTCTTTTGAGGGATCCAAAATATTTAGTTGCCATTTGGCTAGTAAGTTTTACAATTTCCACATAGTGGGGTTAGTTAGTATTACATCGTAAGACTCTGATGGTTACACTTCAAAGTGCAGCAGACAGAGGTTTGAACCGAGCTCGAGCTCAACGTTCTATGCCCAGCTTAGAATTTAACTCTTTCCTCTCCGGAGCAGTTCAAGTGCTGGGGCTAACTGCAATAAGTCAGAATACAACAAGAGTCCATTAGAAGAAACACAATAACTAAGGTGAGTAATTTTTCTTTCATTTCTCTTTTCCCACTAAGGAGATTTTCTACCTTGCAGTTCTTAGTGTGATGTGTGGTACCATCCTCTACCAGGAGGCTGACGTATATGGTCCTTTTCTCTTCATAGCTCATCAGCAATGTGACCTCACTGACTGTGATATCACAACTGACTAAAAGAGCCAGCTACTTGTTGCTAGATCATCACTTGTGATGTCCCAGTCGGTGACATCACAAATTTGCTAAGGTATGAAGAGGAACAGAACAAGATATGCCAGTTTCCAGGTAAAGTACTGTTCTGCTTGTCATATACTATTGGGTGTCAAGCCTTCTAATGAGCAAGAGAAACAGAAAAAGTACATAAATAATATGTAGCAGCTGGCTACTTTTCAAACGTAATAGTATTTTCTGCCTGCTGTTTTAGTGCTTCTGGTTCTTTAAATGAGGCATTGGGCTTACCAGTTGCTGTCACTAGTCCAGAGATATCACAAAGTCTGCACTATAGTGATACTGCATTTCCACCGCACCTTGTATGGAACCCTGTGATGTCATTTAGGATGGAGCTGTGCCAAACAACGATGTGGTTAGCACAGCTATACTAATCGTGAAATCACAAGGTTCTATAAACGTAGTGTCAGTATGGCCCAGACTTAGTCATCAATATATCTGGACTGCTGCTAGCTACAGGTAAGCCCGTAAACTGAAGCTCTTCTGATGGGCTTTCAGATTGTGATGATACTGTTCATAAATGTTCCCCTTTAAGTAAACTGGCATGAAACCTCGTGTATATGAATGAGATCTCAGATTTTCAGTTGTTGGCCGACTATCTGCTAGATATGATTTTTGTGGAAGAAATGCAGTGCATCTTTCAAACTATCTTTTGCTTAAACCATAATTGTCCAACTTAGTTTTTAGAACTAATGTGTTTTCTTTTATTTTATGCTAGATGTTTAACACCATCTTCAGTGGCCGGTACATTATCTTGTTGATGGGGATTTTCTCAGTATACACGGGTCTCATTTACAATGACTGCTTTTCCAAGGCACTCAATTGTTTTGGGTCATCCTGGAGTGTCCGCCTAATGTTCCTAAACAAAAACTGGACGTAAGTATCTTCGCGTTTTGAGTCCAAAATCCTGCCTTGCTTGGGGTTTTATAACAATTTTGCTATTCAACTAAAGCATCTTAAAGAAATGTTAGAGGAAGAGATATTTGCTAAAGAGTAAAATCCTGTCTGCCAGTTGAAATTAAGTCGATGCTCAAAATACAGGAACCTGTTGAAAGAATCCCATTTGCTCTCTGGAATAAGCATATGTTTCCGGTAATGGAACGTTTGCATCGGGTTTGTTTTTAAATCACCATGTCAGAATTGTGTTTCAAGGCTGTCTAAACTATTATATGGTTTTACAGAGACACCATTCTTCATGACAACAGACTCCTCCAGGTTGACCCAGCTATACCAGGTGTTTTCAATGGACCATACCCTTTCGGCATAGACCCTGTAAGAGCCCTACTTTTATTTGTATGACTTGAATATTATATTTTATTGCAAGCAGGGAAAATGTTGGTGTTGCTGCTTCTTATTGTAGGTCTTTCTATTAGTCAAGTATTAATGAGCAACTGATCAGCTGGCCCTTTGACACAGTGGTAGCTACTTGCAATGCCGGTGACCCTGGTTGGGAATGAGCCTGGATCACTGGTGGTCAGCCGGGGTAGGAGGATTGAGTGCCCCACAGGATGCTCTTCTCTACTAGAGAGGGAGGGTTCCATTCTGGCTGCAGTACTGCCACCTGGAGACCACAGGTGGCAGTGCAGCAGGAGATGGCTGTGGCAGGAGGGACATTACAGACACCAGCGTGCAAATGCAAGCCTTGATATCCTGTACTCGGCGTCCCCAGGGACAGTAATGGGGAAGCATACAAACACAGAACCTCTGTGACAAAGATGGTCTCGAGAGCTGGGTCCTCTGCCTTGCCAGCACGAGCCCCACCTGACGACACTAGATGTTCAGGGGAACCCCACCCGACCCCACGTGGGTGCAAAGACAAGGCTCCATGAGCGTAGGTGGCTGTGGATGGGAGGTCGGAGGGTTGGGGCTGCTGTGGTCCCAAGAAGCAGAGGGCTGGTTTGGGGGGCAAAAATCATAAGTAGCAAAAACAAAAGCGAGAACAACTGACAGCATTGAGGAAGGCAACTCATGGCAAGGAGCTGCCTGCCCAAAGACCTAAATTAGCCCCTAATTACATTTCTTCTTACAAGATTCTTAAGTTGTTTAACTTACTGTGGCCATGATGTTACTTCCTAGTATAGATGAGTCACCAGCGCCCACTGCAGCTCAACACCAAACCTGCATTTTGATAATGTGAAATAGGGAAGGGCTTCAGTGCTGCTAAAAGCTTAGAGCCCGATCTGGAGCAATCCCAGCCATTGAATACTATTATTGTAAATTATAGGCAATTGTACATGTTAAGGGGTAGTATTAAATGATTTTGCTCTCCTTTAATATGTACAGTTGTCTGCAAAGCCATCACAGCTCGATTTTGCTGTATGCTTATTAATAGCCCTGCAGCCCTTCCTTCTTTTGCCATCAGAATGCATTTTTGGGAGCGGGCTGCAGCCGCACTGACGGATCATCTATACTAGGAAGTAACATTGTGGACATAGTAAGTTAAACAACTTAACATAGAAACATAGAATTTTCCAATAGGTAAGGGCCACTTGGCCCACCTAGTCTACCTATTTTTCCCTGCCTACAGTATCACCACAGATCCTACTTGATTTCTGGCTCACCCCCTTCCCTAAGATTCCCTTATGCCTGTCCCATGCATTTTTGAATCCCACTGTTTTGCTTCCACCACCTTCCCTGAAGGCTGTTCCAGGTGTCAACCACTCTTTCTGTGAAGAAGTATTTGCTCACATTTCTCCTGAATCTACCCCCTCCTGCTTCATATCATGTCCCTTGTTCTTCACCCTTGTTTCCTGAAAACTACTTCCCTCCTGTACCTTATTTACCCCAGTGAGGTATTTAAAGGTGTCTATTGTATCCACCCCTCCATCTCTCTCAGGGTGTACATATTTAGGTCCTTAAGTCGCTCCTTGTAGGGTTTCTGATGTGGGCCCTGCACCATTTTAGTTGCCCTCCTCTGGACTGCTTCCACTCTGTCTGTGAAAGGAGATGTGTCTCAGAACTGAACACAGTACTCTAGGTAGGGTCTTACCAGTGACCTACACAGAGGCAACGAATCCCTCTTCCTGCTGGTGATACCCCTTCCTGTGCACCCCACCATCCCACTAGCCCTCCCAACTGCCTTGTCACACTGTCTGGCTACATTTAGATCATCCCATATGATTACCTCCAAGTCTCTTTCCTGCTTGGTTGTCATTAGTACCACCCACCCATTTTGTACTCTGCCCGGTTTCTGTGCCTCAAGTGCATGATTTTTCTTTTACATTAAAGTGCAGTTGCCATACCCTATTGCAGATATTGTGCTAGCTGCAAAGCGGCAGACCTTATGTTCCAGATCCTCTGCAGTGTCACTTATAAAGACATTAAAGAGGACCTGTCCCTGGCCGGCCTGATGGCGCTGAGGGCTGATCGCTGGACACCTTACCTCGGACTGTGCCTGCGACCTATGTTCAGGAATGAGCATGGGCCACTGGGGATCGGCAGAGGAGGAGAAGGATTGAGCATCAATGGACTGCTCACCTTTTCTGGGAAGGGGGGTCCTCAGTCTGTGCTAAGCACCTGGCGGAGGATGGGACAGGCGCCACACTGCAGTATGGGGAGGAGTTGGGGCAGACACTTGAGGGAGCATGTGCGGACGCATGTGTGATCCCTCCAACGGCATCATTGCATGCCCCAGCTCCTCGGAGGACACCAAGAAAAGTGGTGCTGCTGCACAATGGTGGAGGGCACTTGCAGACTCCGCTCGGCCAGCCATGGCGCTGGCCCACTGGATCTGGACTCTGGCAGGGTTGGGGAGACCCTGCCCGGGGGCAAGCCCTGGAGTTCGGGTCAGCGCCAGATGGTGGGCGCGGGGACGGGACTGGGCGTGCTTCTGGCGGATAACCGCATAGGAGGAGTAAAAGTACTAACCACAAAAAGAGGACCTGTCCCAGCACTGATCACTGAGGCAGCTTACTGATCACCCTTCCTTCCTTGGAGTGAACTCCGTTACTACTGCCCTCTGCCACCTAGTCACTAACCAATTTCTTGCCCAGTTTACCACCTTTAGACCCACTCTAAGCTACCCTGCTTACTCACTGGTGTACTATGTGGAACTGTGTCGAATGTCTTACTGAAATCTACTTTGGCTATGTTCACTGCTCCACCCTGGTCTAGTTCCTTGCTCACCCAGTCAAAAAGTCTTTAAGATTCATTTGACATGCCCCCGCATGAATCCATGCTGAGTGTCTTGTAACCTGTTGGATTCAAGATATTCCACAGTCCTTTCCTTCAACAGTGATTCCTTTAAATTTCCCACTACCGATGTCAGGCTGTCAGTGGGACTACATCTGCCCTTCTCCAGACCTCTGGAACCACTCCTTTTTCCAATGAGCTGTTAAAATAGGACAGTCGAAGTTGTGGCCAGTACCTCTCTGAGCTTCCTCAGTACTCTTGGATGCACTCCATCTGGCTCCATTGCTTTCTCCACTTTCAGATTAGCAAGTCCCTTCAGGACTCTCTCCTCTGAAAATTGACTAATGTCCATCTCCCTCCCCTCCCATGCTGCTGTTACTTCTGATGTGTAACCACTTGCTATTTGGTTTGGTGGTGGTGGTGGGTTTCCATCCTGTTGTCTGCTGCGGGGTGCAGTCCATCCTTTTGTCTGCAAAGCTTGAGTCACTTCCTTCAAGGTCTGATAAAGGTGCGTGCCGTCTCCCAGAACATTCGGAGATGGGCGGATACAGGTCTGAAATCATACCTGATGGTCTGTAAGGTACAGAGAATCCTGATATCAACCTGGTGTTTCTTCAGTTCTTTGGTGGGAATAGTCCTGAGCAAAATACAACTTCACCAAGTTGTATGTCACATCCTTCTGCAGCCAGGCCCTTTTCAAACCTCTTCTTTATCCATATATGAGCTAAACTTAATCACCATGGATCAATGTTTTGTTTTAGATCCAGTTGTTTTGGGAGAAGACCACAGTGCATGCTGTCAATTCTAAAAGTCACCGTGGCAGGAAGAGAAAGCGCATCCTGCAGCAGGTCTGCCATAAAATCTGTAAACCTTGCCTGTCTCAAGCCCCTCCTGAAACCCTTGGAGCCTCAAACTGTCTCTTCAGCACCTACCCTCCAAGTCCAGGCACTTGTCACAAAGTGTTTGATTTTGTTCCACAAGCCCTCTCAGAGCACAGATTTGAGAAAAAATGTTTGTATCGGAATACACTGATGACATTGTGCAGTGTCATGTCCACAAACACTGCATACAATAATATAGAGGCTTAGAACTTTTAATAGTATGTGTTCTACTTTGCATATGAGGCAAAACCCTAAACCTCAGAGATGTAAGAATCCTTTAAGGGGAAAAATCAGTGGTTAATTTTGGTCCTGAGGAACACAGCTCCTTGCCATGAGTTGCCTGCCTTGAGGAATTAATGGTGTCTGCTGCTCTTTAAAGCACAGATCTTTCTCTAGGGTTGTAATGAGATTCAAGGGGAAAACCAGTACCTTATACCTTCTAGGAGCTGTAAACCAACCCCTGGAGTGCCTTAATTTATTACTGAAATGGGGCACTTGCAAATATTTGTAAAAGTGTTATCATGTATGCTGTTTCAATATTGCCTAATGTGATTTTCAGTATCCAGAAACATGTTTAAAATATAATATTCAGGCACAGTTTAGCTTGTATTTAATTATATATCTAATTAATTTTCTTATTCTTTCTTACTGGGATATTATTATCAAGAGGGCAATTTTAATCCTGAGTAATGCTGCTCTGGATGGTTTTTACCCTCTTTTAAATCCTAATTCTCTGTTTATGACATTACAATCTGCTGCTTGAAAAATTACATCACAAACAGGATAATGACTTTTCCGCAAAGGGATCAGCACGGGGATGAGGTGAAGGCTGAGAACAGAGATCCTGTTTGCATGCAGAATATTGCGAGATGAAAGTATTTCTAAAGGCGGTACTAAACTATTTTCTTCACCTCTAGATACCTTGCTGGTTTGTTTGTTTTTTGCCTTTGTGACTACTCTGAAAATCCCACCCTCAGCAGTTGCTGCTTTCTCTGTTTTATACTGCTGGAACATTCTGTGACATCATTAACACTGTTCCAGGCCATTCAGATGAACAGCATGGAATGATGTAACTGATGTCATGGAATGTCTTAGAAATATGAAAAGTGAGATTGTCACTGTTGAGGACAGTGGATCGTATGTAGATTTGAGAGTACCCCAAAGCTAGATTAGCTAGCTAGCTAGCTGTGTTTCTGTCTGTCTGTCTATCTACCTATCACCCACCCACCTGTCTGTCTGTCTATCACAAATTGGTTAAAGCATATCAGAATATGTAACTGGCATGGAAAGAAAAATGGGAGGGCAGCTAACTATGTAAAAATGATTTCCTATCACCTTTCATAAAATCTAAATTGTGTCTTAACATTATGGTTTAAAGCTATTTTTCCCAGAGTCTGGAGAATTTCTTTAAGACCAAATAAGTAAGGTAAGGCTGTGCATTCATTGGTGACTAATCTAACAGGCATGTTGGAAACGCCTAGTAAGTTGATGACTAGAGTGCTATATTTTTAGATGGCCTGGCTTTCTTCGTTTAGGTGCTTATCATTTTGTATACTAAGGTATTCCACCTAAGAAACAGTGCATGAAACACAAAAGCTTTGCTTCAACAGTTATTTCATTTATGTGTGTATATATTTTATTGCAAAAAGCGTAGTGCTCTAGTTATGGATAGAGCACAAAAGCGAAATGTGGCATTGGGGTTTCAACCTAACACCCCATCCCACCCTGCACACCAACTGACATCGGGGGTGCCTTGGGGTAATCAGCCCTAACACTCGCCTCATTCCACAAGTAAATAAGCTGAGATGGGTACAGTATAGGAGAATGGGGTGGCGTTAGGGCTGGCAACAAGAGCACACCCGAACCTGTTGGTGTGTGCAGAGTGGTGAATATTGGAGCTGAAAACGAATGGCGATCTTATGACCCCACCTCATGAACAAGAGCAGGAAAATGTTCAAATCCCACCAAAAGGTGAATTCGCCAGGTGATGGTGAAATCACCTTCGTGACGGAGTTGTATTAACAGAGTCATATTGTTCATGTGGTCCCCAAAAGGCCATGTTGAAAATTTGGGGTCAAAATGTCAAAAAATGGCTAAGTTATGCATGAAAGTTGAAACCTCATTGAAGTACATTTAACTTAGTTCTCATATTGTAGTCACCGTTCCAGAAGCAAGACATGTCTTTGATCAGAGAGTGGGTTTTGAACCTGGGACCTGTTCAGGTGAGTGAAGCTGTGCGGGGTGTACTGGAGGCTATGGGGTGTGGGTGCTGAGTAGAAGGTGGGGGTGGGGGCTGATCGATGAGGACTGTTTTTTTTTACAGGTTTGAAAATTTTTTTATTTATTTCAGGTTCTGTTTCAGATGGCAGGTTGGGAGGGTGCCACTATACACTGGGAATATAAACTTGAATAACGGAGACAGTAATTGGCTGGTGGGGGTGCCACTAGACACCAGGAAATATAAACTTAGATAACAGGGATGGCGATTGGCGAGTGGTGGGGGTGCCACTAGATACCAGGAAATCGGGAGCAGCGATCGGTGGGTGGGGTTGCCACTAGACACCAGGAATGCATTTATTTCTTTAAGGTAAAAGTGATCGGAAGGGTGGTGGGTGCCACTAGACACCAGGGCAACATCACACATTGCCAGGGATGGCAGTGGAGTGTGGGGGCAGCAAACACCAGGAAACTGCGGCTCACAGCTCACACTGCAACCAGCAGCACAAGTTCAGCAGAAGTCTAGAAATTCCACTGTTCTCATACAGAGAACGTGGAGGAAGCTAAGTTGGACACCCATGATTTTGGGTGCCCAGAAAAGGCATTTGTGGGTATTGTATTAAGAACAAACATACATCAGAATCTAGCTAAACAGGTCCCATTTAGCTAGGTTCTGATGTTTGTTTTAAATTCCCAGCATTTTATGTATTTTCCACGCTTGTTAGTTTGTGGAAATAGATCAACCAGATGACGGTTGGTATGGCACAAAAATATCTGGTGCCCTGCTAAGCAAGTGGCACAAAAGCAAAATGCACATTTGTGGCTGCAGAACATTATCTCAAAGACCCTACTGCGTAAGCGGGCTCGGAACCACTAAATTTTAAAGCCTTATAACTCCGGAACCTTTAAATATTTTTTCACCAGACCTGTCAAAGGCACTACCTTAGGACATGACACATGTCCCCTGCAAGTTTGGGGAAAAAATATATTCCATGTAGGCTGTAGGAGAGAGGAAAAAACTTGCATTAAGTATAGGAAAAAGTTTGATTTTTCCAAAACTGACAGCTACAGATCTCAGAATCTGCACAAGCTGTCACAAAAATTTCCACAGATCAAGTATGCAAATTGGATTTCAATAAATCACCCAGTCCTGACAACATACATCCAAGATTACTTAAGGAACTGGCTGAATCATTATCTACTTCTCTATCTATTATTGGCAACAAGATAATTAATGAAGGTATAGTCCCAGTAGATTGGACAACAGTAATTGTTGTACCCATATACAAAAAGGGCAGTAAAAATATAGTAGCCAATTATAGACCAATCAGTCTTACATCTGTAATCTGTAGAACTATAGAAAGTATATTAAAAGATGTCATACTAGAACAACTTAGTGATTTGAAAAAGCTTTTGACACATTGCCACACACAGGGTTGATTGAGAAACTTATCAAATTGAAGATAAAACCATCTATAATCCAATGGACAGTATCATGGCAGCAATAGAACACAGAGGGTTAGAGTTAATGGACATTTGTCCACAGATGGTAGTATGACCAGTGGGGTCCCTCAGGATCAGTTCTGGGACTGTTACTATTCAATTTGTATGTTTCCAACCTTCAGATATCCAGCAACAATGTCATATTAAAATTTGCTGATGAACTGAAATTGAGGTGGGTCAGTGCATACCAATGAAGGTAAATTTAAGTATGTCCAAGGACATAAAGGAAACTGTGCATTGGGCTGATCAGAGTGGTATGAAACTAAGCCTTAACAAATGCTTAGTAATGCATTGTGGAAAAATAATATAAAACAGGACTACTGGATTCATTACCATAAATTACAAATAGTGGTTGAAGCAAGACATTTGGGGGTACTGGTTTCTAATAGCATGAAACGTGATTTACTACTTTAGACATTTAGCAAGAAAGATAAACCATTTAACAACGTGTTAAATAATCCTTCACAGATAAATCAGTTGATATTATACTGCCATTATATAAAACATACTTGCGCCGCATTTAGATTACTGCACTCAAGTTTGGAGCCCATGGCTGAAGAAGGACATTTCCATATTGGAAAATTCACAGAGGCGATACACTAAGAATATTTCAAATCTTAGGAACAATCGAATATGCCAACAGGTTAAGTCATCTCAAATTATGGCCATTGCAAGTTAAAGAGAAAGAGGTGATCTCTTGACATTTTATAAATTATTGAAGGACACAGAGTTATCAAAAGATCTACAAATTAATTATAGAGGTAACGTCCATAACCTGAGAGAGCACAATAAGCAGATAAAAGGGAACGATCTAGAACCAATCTGAGACATAATTTCTATCTACAGTACCTAGAGTTATAAGGTCATGGAACAAATTACCATCAGAGATAGTAAATCAAACAGCTTTTCTAGGTTTTAAAACTAAACTTGATGTATATTTACCATCAATTTTCTGTAATATAATGGTCCACTGAGAAATGGGGATGGCAGTTATGGGCCACTGCTTTCTGCCCTTGTAACCCTTAGTATTACCCTTAGTATTATCAAGACCTTGCCTCCTAAACAACACATACAAAATGTCAACTCATTTAGTCAAGCAGAGCCAGAGATATTAATTTGCAAATTTGGGGTTTAACAATAAACAGGCTACTCAACCCTAACTATGGGGCACTACAAGGCCCCTATAATACTAAACAGGTAAACCTGCAGGACGTTATGGCAAGGATCGCATTTACAAATCACGACCGGGAAAGGTCCATGCACCTCTCTGGTTGAGATCCATAGACTTCAGGCTGAGTTGGCTAGGATTTGGGCAACCTCTTCCTTGCTAAGGAGCCACCTGGTCTGACAGTTACCTCAGAGTATGCCTGGGTGGAGGAGCGGCTGGACTGTGATGAACTCTGGAAGGGTGGTGGTGGGCCAGAAGCCTATTCCTCAGTCAGTACCATTACGTAATTCCTGTGCCATTGTTATGGGGTGGGAGTGTTGGGAGGAGGCTTCTGTGTTAGTGGCCAGGAAGGATGTTGGGATCCTCTGTAACTGAGACCCCAAGAAAGAGGGTAGAGGACCCCAGAGGAGGTGGAAGCAACTACTTATGGGGGACTCTTCTGTGAGGGGATAGGTTTGGGAATAGGAAGAGGGAGGGAGGTTAGGTGCCTCGCCTTGCCACAGCCTCTGGATGGATGAGAAGTGGATTCTGAGGATCTCTAGGTAGCAGGATGGGAGGCGGAGTGGATGTCATTATCCACCTGGGGACTGATAACCCAGCTAAGGACGGGCTGGGATAGTGCAGGGGATTTCAGAGAGCTAGGGAGAGGTCTTGAGCAGGTGGTGCATTCAGTGGCTTTGGCTGAGGTTGTTCACGAGATGGGGAGAGGATCTCCACAGGAGCTTCAACTCATGGTTGAAGGAATGGTGCAGTGAGGAGGGGTTCGGCCACACCTGGGGCTGGAGACCTACCAGCTAGAATAAGGGCCTATACAGGGATGATGGCCTGCATGCATCTGAAAGAGGAACTGCAGTCCTCAGCTGACGTTTAGCGTTACTCGATAAACATTTAAACAAGCTGGGAGGGGTGGCGGAAGAAATCAGGAGGCAGACACAGCTCCACCCAACAGGCTAAAGTAGGGAGAACTTGAGGGAGAGAATACCCCAGGGTGCAAATTAATAAAAGAAGCATGGTGGTAGAAATGAAGAATAGGAACGGGAGCATTAAAAGGAGATTGGGGGGTGGCAGAAAGGAAAAGAAGAGGAGTAACAAGCTGAGTTGTAACATTTGGAAGGCCATGTATGTGACTGCTGGAAGTCTAGGAATAAGATTCCAGACCTAGAGGCCATCATGCGGCGGAGGCTGACCTGAGATTGTGGCCAAGTCATGGTGCACCAAAACCATGACCGGGACCTGGCTGTACCAGGCTGTACTCTTATCAGCAAGGAGAGGAGGTGTGTGTTGCATTATGTGAAGGAAAGCATAAAGGCGACAGGGAATACAGAGAATGGTAGAGGTACTGTGGATCACCCTGGAGGAGGGAACTAAGCCAGTGTTTGCACTGGCGTTATATACAGATGTCATACACAGGAGGAGGAGGAGTTGGATAAGGTACTGGTGGAAGCAGTTGGCAAGATGGCAGAAAAGGGGAGGTGCTGCTGGTGGCGGACTTCACTCTGTCGGCTTAGACCGGAGTCTCCCAGCTATGGCATTAGTGAGCAGCAGGGACATCCTGGACTCCCTGCAAGGGTGGGGTTCCTCGGCAACTAGTCAGAAAATGCACCTCGTGATGGGGCAGTACTGGACTTTGTACTAACTATCAGGACAGTGCTGCACATGTCAAGCTGGGAGGGTACCTGTGGACCAGTGATCACGGCACAGTGTGGTTCAGTATAAAGATGGCTGCAGAATTGAACCACACAGGGTAAGGGTCCTGACTTTAGGAAGGCAGACTTTATAAAAATGGGTGAATGCCTGAGGGATTACCTGTCAAGGGGTGGATGACCTGGGTGGGGTGGAGGAACAGTGGGCAAACTAAAAGGGGGATAGTGAAGGTAACAAACCTCTGCATCGAACAAGTGAGTAAAAGCAAGAGGAAAAAAGAGACTGCTGTGGTTCTAAAGAGGTGTCTGAAAAGGTAAAGGCTAAAAGGTAGCATTCAGAAGGTATGGGAGACACAGAGGGAGGAGGACAGGGAGGAGTATGGAAATGGAGAAAAGCTGGGAAAGCAAGGAGTGATGGCTCAACCTGATGAAAGAATAGCCTAAGTAGTAACATAAGTGGACAGGACATTTTTGGGGTATGTAAGTGGAAAGAGGAAGATGTGGGGTGGGATTGTAAGGTTAAAAGGAAAGGAGGACTGTGCAAAATAGGGACCAGGAAAGAAAGACAACCTAAACAAATACTTTTAGTCTTTTTTGTTTTGTTTTGGTAACCGGTAGGCCCACTAGGCACAAGTGCCTGTTTTCAGGGGCGACCTAGGAGCACTGGGCAGTTAAGTGACTTGCTCAGAGTCGCACAGTATGCAAGTGGAGGTTGTGAGAATCAAACTCAGGGCTGGTCTGCTGGTTGTATCAAGCTCGTTCACACCTGTTCCTCTAACCTCTAGGCTATACTGCCAGTCCAATTTCTCAATCCAGTACTTTGTTCAGTGTTCACAGAGGAAAGAGGAAGGGAAGGGCCACATAAAATTAACAGTGCCACAAGGGTGGGGGCAGTAGTCCTTTTCGGGGAGAGAGTCCTGAAGGTACTACCAATCTGAAAGTGGCAAAACAATGGGGCCAGATGAGGTGCATCTAAGGGAATTGAGGGAGTGCAAGGAAGTACTTTGCTGCGCCTCTGACAGTCCTGTTTAACAGCTCACTGGTTTCAAGGACTAGAAGAGGGCAGATGTAGTCCCATTTCACAGAAGTGGTAGTAGGGAAGAGGCTGGCATTCATAGGCCAATCAACCAGACAACAGTGTTGGAAAAGTTAATAGAATCACTGCTGAAGGAAAGGATAGTGGAATATCTGGAATCCAGTAGGTTACAAGATCCAGGTTACAAGATCCAAGATTGCATGGATTCATGGGGGAGGGAGGACACGTCAAAGGAATCTGATAGATTTCATTGACTGGATGACCCAGGAATTGATTAGGGTGGAGCAGTGGATGTGGTGTACCTAGATTTTAGTAAAGCTTTTAACACTGTTCCACACAGATTAGTAATCTATCTGGGTAGCTAAGGAGGACCCAAAGGTTGCAAGCTGGGCAAGGTTGGTTGAGGATAGGCGACTGAGGGTGGTGATAAACGAGTTCACTTCGAGGAGGGGAGGGTGACCAGCGGGATGCCTCAGGGATCAGTGCTGGGACCTCTTTAATACCTTTATAAGTGACATTAGGAGGAGGTGGAGGAGAAATGCTGTCTCTTTGTGTATTACACAGAAATCTGCAGTAGGTAGACACTCGGGGGCAGTGGAAAGGATGAGCAGAGACCTGAGAGAACTTGAGGAGTGGCCAGGTATGACAGTAGGGTTTCAATGCAAGAAGGTGCAAAATAATGCTCTTGCAGCCCATCTACCCAGAGGCAAGTACAACATGGGTGGAGCGTTATTGACAACCACCAAACGGAGAGAGAGACCTGGGAAATCCTATCCGATGATATAAAGGTGACCAGGCAGTGCGACAAGGCAGTTGGGAGGGTTAGTGGGATGCTGGGCTGCATAGGGAGTGGTATTACCAACAGAGAGGAGATGGTGTTGCCTTTATGCAGATCACTGGTAAGACCCACCTAGAACACTAAGTTCAGTTCTGGACACCACATCTACGGAAGGGCACAGACAGAGTGGAGGCAGTCTAGAGGAGGGCAGCTAAAATGATGCAGGGTCTGCATCAAAAGCCTTATGAGGAGAGAGACTAAAGGAACTCGGTATGTGTACCGTGGAACAAAGGGGGAGATGACAGAGACCTTTAAAGATCTCACGGGGTAAATAAGGTACAGGAGGGAAGTATTTTTCAGAAAAAGGTGCTCAGCAACAAGGGACATGCTGTAATCTGGAGGTGGGTAGATCTGGGAGAGATGTGAGGGAGTAGTACTTCTTCACAAAAGAGTGGTGGATTCCTGGAACAACCTACCCACAGAAGTGTTGGGGCGTAAAACAGTGATAGAGTTCAGGAATGCATAGGATAGGCATAATGGAATCTTAGTGAAAAGGAAGGGGGAAGGGAGAAAGGTCTGAGATCAACTTAGGTCTGCGGTGATGCTGCAGTAGGAAAATGGGCAGACTGGATGGGCCAGACGGTCCTTATCTGCCAACAAATTCTGTTTCTGTATTTCTTCTAAAGGAGGAAGGGAGGGATTATAAGGAAGGAGCACAAATGGACCAGTCGAGTAGTATACAGACAGTACAAAAAATATGTATGCAATACAGAAATTATTCAATATATACAATAAGTCTTCATGTGCATGCTCTAATGATTGATTAACCACGTAACACTCCATATCATATTCCACAGCATTCTGCTAATCTGTTGGTTACACTCTTGCTTTCTGTCTTTTCTTTATTACCTCCTTAGTCTAGCTTCTAAATATGTGCATCCTAACAGGGCTGCTCAGAATCGGTTGATTCCAATTTTAGGATTTAGGGTTTTATTGAATCCTAATCAGATTCCGCTTTCAAATCCTAAAAGGACTTAAAATCAGATTTAGGATTTGAAATCCTGAATCTTAAATGCTGATGTGAAATAGGTTTTAGGATTCAGTTTAGGATTTAGGATTTCAGACTATAAATCAAAAATTTCAAAATCCAAAGCCAATTCCATTTGATGGATTCTGAGCAACCCTACATCCTAATGATTTGCCTTATGCGCTCATTCTCATTGCTGAACATGTTTGTATTTTAGCACCAAAATCTGTTCGTGGTATTGTACCTGTACTGCTGCAGTAACTGGTCCTCTCCCGGCCAGTGTGGAAACTAGATTTTATAATTAACCGTGACTCTCCTGGGTAAAACAACAGCTACAGCAACAAGCTGAAGCTAGAGACGATAGCTGTGGCGAGCTTGCAGAAGCTCTGAAGAATGAGCACCATGACTGCGAATGCCATCCCCAAGATGGCGACAGCACTGTGCATGTGTGACACTGTGCTTGGAGTTGCGTGGAATGGCATAATGCCATTCCCTAAGATGATGGTGCTAGTAGCGACGATGCACAGTTCTTGTGCTGACATGGAAGTGGCGGCCGGAAATAGGCTGGCTTACAGCTCTGAAAGTGAGCGACTGTGGCAGACCGCTTTTGCTTTTTGAGTTTCAGAAGGATGCTTCAAAAATCCAACAGGAAGTGTTCCACGATCACATTTTCAGAGCGAAAGGATCAAAATGGCTACAGGTCTCACCTACAGCCGTAAAATGAAATGTCATGAGCACATGGATTATAGTATTCTCTATAACTTTTGGAAAGCATGGGAGCTTGGCTGTGACTACCACTTGTGTGTCAAATCTATCATTCTAGACTGAATAAATTATAGATGGAAGATGGGTTTTAACAGCGTAGGAGAAAATTTAAAAGGGTAATAAAAGGCAAAGCACAAAGTAAAATCATATTTAAATCTGCAGTTTCATAGGTACGTACACCACATTGTAGGATACGTTGAAAAATGATTTTATAACATGTTGCATCTCAGTAGACCTTGATTATTGTACTAAAAGGAATTTTTTATTTGGGGCCAGTTTTTGCCTCTGCAGTGTTAAATTTTCATTACTGTTTCTTGTATTCAGTGGTTGCTCCTTGGAGACTAAGAATGACAAAATCCCACATACTTTGACTCTTACAGATTTGGAGCATCGCTACTAACAAGCTGACCTTTCTCAACTCCTTCAAAATGAAAATGTCGGTTATTCTTGGCATCATCCACATGCTGTTTGGTGTTATCCTGCCTTCTTAATCACATGTGAGTACTGAGGATTTTAAGTAGGACGTGCTAACTGCATTATAGATCATGAAAGCATCATGTGACATTCCCAGCCATCACAGCTCTTCAGTTGCTTGTGAGGTACTCTATTTTGTAAGAATGTTTCATGACTGGACCACTGTAATGGGCTTCTTGCTAACTGCCTATGTGGTCAGCATTCCAAATTTAAAAATAAATAACAGTAAGCGATCAATAATAATTTTATGGGTCCATTTGGAGGGCCTTTTATTGATCTAAGAGTGCTGCCTCTTGCGTCCTTAGTGTGACAGAACTGCTCACCTTAAATTACGAGTCGCCTTGTCCTAAAAATGCGTGCCCTGCAAGTGGACCTACAAACTCACAGAAGGTGGTAAGTATTTTTATATATACTTTCTGCACCTTGTTCTCCCTCGGTGACCCCTATCTGCTCGACCCACCCCAGCCCTGTCACCCAGTTCCTTCGGGATCTTACCTTTTGAGCCGCCCTGGCCACAGAATTGACTGCCCGGCCACTGGTGTGGAGCCTGTGGGAGGTCTATCTTCATCCTGCTGCCGCGAGATGTTTTCCTCCATTTTCTGCCAATTACTCCCCATTGCTGGGGTGCGATGCCTCAGCGTGCATACGTATGTGGAGGTGTACACATGCTGCAGAGTCCTGCAGCACCCACTCTTCCATTGGTGCCCTGTCCCATTCTGCCCTCAGGCCTCCACCTGGGGCAGTCATTCAGTGGGCAGCCAGTTCAAACAACATGAAGTCTTGCTGTATTCTGACCTATTGCAGTTAGCTCCAGCTCTTGAATTGCCCCGAGTGAAGGGTTAAATTCTATGCCAGGCATAGAACTTTGGGCTCGAGCTCGGTTGAAAACTCAGTCTGTGTCCTTTTGAAACCAAACCGTCAGATTCTTTACTCTGTCACTGAACAGTTGCTCCGGAGATTCCTCCTTCTGCGTGGTTCTATTGTGGTTAAATTTCGGTTTTAGTCCGATTTTCATTCCGCTTTCGTTCGAGACACTGTCTGTGGTACTGTAAGTACTTAGATTAGTAGCTGTTGTGTGGAAATTGTGAAATTTTCCGATCGGTTCGGCTGAACCGATCTTGTAGTAAGATCTTGAAAAGAAAAGTTAGTGTGTGTTTACGGTCCGTGACGGTTTAAAAAAAAATTTATTTTAGCTTTTTTTCCATCACCCGTGACATGGTGAGAAACCGATCGAGGAGTCTCCTTGTGCTATATAAAGGGTAAGTTGGTTAGGTTGGCCATGTCTGAGAAACCCAAGAAAAAATGGGCCCACTGGGTTTCAACACTGCAGTGTGTGTGGGAGGTCTTGCTAAGGCCGATCCCCACACCACCTGTGTTTACTGTCTGGGGTTTGACCACCTCGATTCAGGCGCCAGATTTGTAAGAATTTCCTAAGTCTGCCATGGAGAAAAGGTTAGGTAGACTTGGGGATAAGGAGGCTGAGAAATCCACTGACCCAGAAGGCCAGCCCGGTTCGGTTCCTACTGAACCAGTAGGAGTGCCCTCTGACCAGGGCGATACTTCTGCGGCAAGAGGAGAGCCAATCCTGAGGGATCGGTTCCTACAAAAGAAAACGAAAGGGGGCGCTGTGGAGCACACCTACCGACCAGACGTGACTCACATCGGCTCCTCACTCAGCTGACTTTTAAAACTGTAAAACTCCAATTTAAACTGAAAATGAGTTTTGTACCTTCTAACGGGTTCTATGAGTTGAGCCGCACTGTTTAATACCAATCCTGGATGATGGGACTTACAAATAAGGGACCCCAGAGCAGCAGTAAAATCGGGCCTTCTGAACCGGAGCAGCATGAAGATACAACACAACCTGCAGCCAAGAGCGAACCGCCATGGTCTGCACTACAAAAATCGATGCAGGCAATCGATACTGAAGTTGAATAGATTCTGACCAGGTTTGCTGACCAAGATAATAAAATAGAGGAAGCAGTTAAACTGCCTCCACAGCCAAATCAGTGGCGACTAAAGCGTTAACTACAACAAACAAGCTTATTCAGGAGAATAAACAGCTTCGCTACCATTTGGAGGCCCTCAAACAGTCAAAGGGCTCAGAATGTACGCATACAGTCTATTCGGATGTGTGCACATGCCTGGGAACTGCTAAATTTGTGCACACATCCGAATATGACAGCCGAAATGGCATCCGGAACTATTTTGTGCAATCGGGAGATCGCGTTAACAAGTGATGTGGTGAATGACAGCACTTTAAGCAGGAAGATGTTATTAACACGCTTAATTATAAATGACACACATCAATATAAATACTTTATAGCATTAAATTAAAGTGTAAAATGTTGAAAGTGCAAGTGCTAGTTTGCATAACTGTAGTCACTGGTGTAAAGTCAGTAATGCTTGCCTGCTTGCGGTTGCATTTGCTTCATGGTTTCAATTTTTTTCGAATCAGTAAAACCACCCAAAGTCTGTCTGCTCTCTGTCAATGTAGTGCTTAATCTTTGCTAACATACACCAGACTTCAGCAGTGGTAGGCACCTCAACCTCTGGATCATCTTCTTCGGTTTGACACCCATTCCAGCAACATTCTCCCCTTTTTTTTTTTTAATTCACCCACACAAGACACATCGACAGAAAACTCCGGCTGCTAGCCTTTCTTGTAACGCCAAGGACAAGCGCCTTTTCGAAAGCAGCTGCACTTTTTGCTCAAGAGTTAGAACCGTTCGTGTAAGCTTGTCCATTGTGACTTGCTACCGAATGGTTTACTGGCTGAATTTAATCTAGCAGCTGGTTAACCTTGATTAAGTTGATGTTTTACACCCGCTTACACCTGCTTACAACGACTGACTGAGGGGTATGCGAGTACAGTGAGTAAATTAGTCTGACAAGTAGCTGACAAGTAACTGACAATTGATGATGATTACCTCTAAAGCACTGCTGAACTACAAGATTACAGTTTGAAATGTGTGCACACAACTGAAAATCTATGTGCACAGAACCAAATTGTTTAACAGGAATTGAATAGAGAATGAAACGGGATAGTGTGATTTTGTGCACATATGAATGTGCACACATCCGAATGGCACACAAACGGAATGTACTGTAGTTAGTATACCGAGAATTGTGAGGGGACAGCCTTCTGTTTTTTCTCTGATTCTGTCTGCCAGATGCCTTGAGTTTGGGCTCAGGAGGTCAGAGAGAGCCTTGTCTGTACCTATAGCGCTTCCCCTCGCATAGCAGCAGCTCAGGGTGAATCACCCAAGACAGTTCTTCTGATACCGCCAGTCCAGCAATAGGATCAAGGCGATGCAGGTGGTGAGAGACACTGAAAAGCCGGGCGCTTTCTTGGAGCCTTGATTCACCTATTCCCAGACCTCTCATATGCAACCAGAACCAGATGCAAAAAGTTTGATGGGGTGAGAAAAGCTTTGCAGTCTCTGAGTAACCCACTTGCTGTTGTTGATGCCTGCCTGACTTGATTACACTGCGGAGGCACACTTTCCAATATACAGACCCAGAGGAAGCGGTAAGAAAGCTGCAGCTATTGCAATGGAGTTTAATCGAACAGCAACCAGGAGAATTCGGAATCAGATGAAGAGGTAGAGACTTGAGATGGACTAAATATTACAATTTGATTTGATACTAACCGCCAGAACGCTTAGTTGCGATTCTTAAGCTCCATGCTTGTTTTTGTTTAAACATATTCGTACTTTTACAATGCTATTGTTGGGAGTCATCTAGATGTTTGGTTAACTAGCTTTTGAATAGGAGGAGGGCCAGAAATGTTTTGGAAAATTGCTGTTCTATTTTATTTAGTGTGTTATCTCACATAATGTGTTATTCACAGCGATCAAGTGCATAACACAAATGAGACATGCAAAAGCCAATACTGTAAGGGCTCTTCTGAAGGATGCAGCTGGTGACCCTAAGAAATGTTGGTCTCGTATTAAACTTTCTTCGTTCTCAAAGCAAACTCACCTCAATAGTGACATGATACTGAAGGGAGTTCTCTGTAATGACCTCGGCACAATTGCCAATGCATGTAATACTCACTTCTCTGACCTCTCAGATATACCACTGCTTTCTCTCCCGATAACTTAATCTCTGGATCCCCACCCCAAAGAACACGACAATGATGCCTCCTTTCTACTTTAAAGCTATCTCAAGAAGGATGTCCTTAAACATCTCAATTCTGTATCAGACAGTACTGCTGTTGGGTCTGACTGCCTTGAACCTAAACTCTTAAAGCTAGCGGTCCTGCTTCAGTGCAGGACTGCAGTCCAGAATACTCCATTTGTCCCTGAGTGAAGGCGCGGTGCTCCATATATGGAAACTGGCCAGAGTCACGCCCATTTTTAAATTAGGGCGACAAAAAGATATAGCTTACTGGTGGCCAATAGCTATACTGTCAGTATTAAATAAAGTCCTTGAGAAGCTTGTCACAGCACAGATCTCAGAACACCTCTCTAAGTATAATCTCCTCCACACAAATCAGCATGGCTTCAGAAAAGGCACAGTACTCAAACTGCTTTATTACAGCTAACAAATGATGTTCTTCATGCCATGGATCAGGGTCATCAAACCGGTGCAGTATTTCTCGATCTGACGAAGCTTTGGCTCTTGTTAACCACCCTCTTCTGCTTGCTAATCTCCATACCCTGGGTTCTCGACTGGAGCTGTAACCTGGTTCCGTAGCTACCTATTGAACAGAACTCAAGCTGTAAAATTCAAACGGCCACCTCCAAAAAGCAGTCACTAATGTTGGTGTACGCATGGATCTATCCTTGGACCCTTCTGTTCTCGATCTTCATTAATAATATAGCACAAAACATATCCTCCTGTTCATCGTTGCATATGCCGATGACCTTGTTCTTTCACTAGCTCAGATAATGTTCAGTCTAGTAACCATAAACTCTCTATGGACCTCATTTATTATTCAGTCCTGGATCACCAGAAATAAGCTCGTTCTCAATGCCGGCAAGACCCAGGCTTATGCTCTTTGGGTCTTCTATTAAACTAAAACAGAGCAGGAACTTTTCTGGGTCTCCTGGGCTGATGGTGCCCCACTGGAGATGGTAACTTCCTTTAAATACCTGAGTGTCTTGCTTGATGAATCGCCAATTATGACACCCATATAACCTCCACATGTGAGGCTGTCAATGCCAAACTGGGTTTAGCCTACAAAACAAGCTTATTCTAATCCCTTCTGCAAAGCTGGCCACTGCTAGAGGAATCCTACTGCCTTCACTCATATGGATCTGTAATCTATACTAATGAGTCTAAGGCTACTCTTCAGAGGTAGGACACAACTTATAACAATATATGCTGATATGCATCTGCATCCTCCAGGTTAAGACATCACTGCCTACTGTATTCAGATCTAAACTGGCCTTCCCTATTGTACACTGGCTCCTCTCTCTTGGGAACCTTCTGCTCAGTATACTGCGGTCCAGTATGCCTACCTACACTGCCTCCATGCTGACCCTCAGCCCATCTCCTCGGCCTCCGATCTTCTGACCTTTCCTTGTTAGCATTCCCAGATGTAGAACTACCAAAGGAAATCCGGTTTCTCTCATGTAGCTCCCAGTTATTGGAATTCGCTGCCCTAGATGTATGCCTGCCCCTAGTCATGCTACATTTAAGAAGAGGCACCGCCCTCTTTGCCACACGTTCGATGCATCTGCTTCAACCCACCATAGATCTTGGCTCCCACTGCTTGTGTGCTTCAGCAGTTTCCTCCTGTCTTCTGTGGTGTGAGCTGGCACACTGCTCCTTCTGCTTCCCCACAAATTCTATCCTACCCTTTCTCCCATCCCTTTTCTTCTCTCCTTCTCTTGCTTGGCTATATTTCTGCATTACCTTTCTCCTACCTCCTCCCAAAGCGTTTTTCAGTCGGCTGGTTGTATGATGCTATTACACTGTAATGATACCCTGTTGCATTTCTGCACTTTAAATGTGATGTTACTATAACTGTTACTCATGGGCACTTACCTTCTATTTGTATACACACCTTCGTGCCTTGGTACCACTATTGTCTTAATCTTGTTCACTTCTGATATGTGATGTATTGTACATTTCTTGACACTATATGCCATGTACCTGTATCTCTCATGTTGTGACCTCCGGTCATGCCTGAAAATAGTCACTTTTGGTCTAGTGCACCTACCGGTTATCAAAAAGTAAATAAATAAAAACATCCTCCATGGGTCTATGAGACCCAGAGAGTGCATGAAATTTTGGATTGCCACTTAACTCGGAGTTCCAAGTTGCCGGTTTGACCAGACCTATCTAATTCGTACACAGGGCAATGTTCCAACTCCCAAGAATAATGGAGAAAGAATACCGGGGGTCTAAGTGTGACATCAAGTTGTGTATCTCTACCAATTCTAAACTTGTATAACACTGCCATGCTCTGAATTTCAGCATCCATGCCACATTCCAAATCTGTGTGTTCCAGCTACTTTCTAAGATTTGTCATTTCTGAATTCTACAGCTGCAACCTGGTGGCTTTCTGAATGTCATCCTGCAGAATTCTAAAATTGCACACATCTTTGTCATTTTGTTTTTGTTGGTTTCTTTCTCTCCCAACCGCCCCTTCCGCTGGCCTCCCCAGCCCCGTCACCCGGTGTCCACCGGACTCACCTTTGCTTCACAAGGTGCCGGCTGGCCAGGTGCGGTGCCTATGGGAGGTCAGCATCATCCCGCCAGTTGAGTTCCTTTTTCCTGTTTCTGCCCATATTCGGAGTGGAGAGAAGGTAATGACGCCAGTGGCGAGCGGCGTGTACTCACATCCGCCCCTACGTTGTAGGTCTGTTGCGCCAGCCACTGCCAGGGTCAGTCAAGCAGCAGACACTATCTCACTCTCCTGGGAGAGGAGAGCAGTCCTCCGGATGCTCGATCCTCTCCCTCCCGCCGATCCCCAACGGCCCACTCGCATCACGAACACGGGTCGCTGACGGGTGTGAGCAGGCGCACGGATGCCTCAGCCCTCCATGCCACTGGCCAGCTTATCTTTGGCATTTTTAAAGTCATGTTTGCCACTACCCAACCTCCTCCATCATCATCTTAAATACCTTGCACCTGCCAATTATGCAAATGCCCTGTAATCACACCGTGTTAGCTTTACATTTATAGCTGTTTACAACTGTAGTTTTATGTAATGTGGAGAAAACAGTCCTATAAGGTATCTTGCAGGGAAGGACTAGGCTGTGAGTGTCTGTTACGATATCAGAAACTCTTCACTAAAACTAGCTTTTTGAACGTGTCAAATTAGGGTTGCATAATGACTTATAACTTTTACACAAAGTAACTTGCTGTTCTCATTTTAGCATGAGTTGGATTGGGGTATCCAAATCCAAATTCTGAATTTATTGATGCTAGAAATTTTGGGTACTCCTCTTCAAGGGTATCCGTGATTTGAGCAAACGAATTTGGGTGAATCAAAAGAGAGACTGGAATATTGGCGACTGTGTCTTCAGAGCACTAGTAATGTGAGCGAATATGGTCATTACGCAGAGTCACCAGTGGGGAGCAGTAGTGTATTAGTTAGGATTAGAAGAGGCATTTTGTGTGGTTCTGAACAGTGCTGGCAGCGTAGCCTATAGGTTTAGGTCAGTGTCTGCATGTACTGTCGTCTGAGCAGAACTGGGTTCAGTTCCATGATGACTTTTCTTTTTTTTTTGTAGTGTTGCAGCCAACCTCTCCTACACCTTGTTATATTTTACATGCACCTCAGAAGAGTTGTGTCCCAACCCCAAAGTGGGAAGACTCTATCTTCCCATCCCATGTTTCTCCTGCCTCCGAGTTTGGCACCCTCGGAGTTGATTTATGCAAGCATTAATCATAGAAACATAGACTTTGACGGCAGATAAGGACCGCTTAGGCCCATCTAGTCTGCCCATTTCCCTACCTACAGGATAGGCCTAGATCCTAGTTAACAAACAGCCTATATCTTCCTGCCCCCACAAGAATTGCCTTTATGTCTGTCCCATGCATTCTTGAATTCTCCACAGTTTTAGGACCCTATAACTCCTCAGGAAGGCTGTTCCATGGCATCTATTACCTCTCTGTGAAATAATACTTCCTCACATTGCCCCTGGAACCGCCTCCTTCTATCTTTAAATTGTGTCCTCTTGTTCTTGCAAGTCTTTTTCTGAAAGATGCTACCCTCTTGGACTTTGTTGATTCCCTTGAGGTACTTGAAAGTTTCTATCATGTCCCCTCTCCCTTCTTTCCTCAAGGGTATACATATTAAGCTCCTTTAGTCTCTCCTCACGGCTTCTCTTGCAGACCCTGCACCATTTTAGTTGCCCTCCTCTGGACTGCCTCTATCCTGTCTATGTCCTTGCGGAGATGGGGTCTCCAGAACTGGACACAGTATTCCAGATGGGGTCTCACCAACTGTCTGTACAGAGAGATAACAACTTCCTGTTTTCTGCTGCTGATGCCTCTCCCTATACATCCCAGTATACCCCGGCCCTCCCTACTGCCTTCTCACATTGCTTGCTAACCTTAAGGTCATCTGATATGATTACCCCCAGGTCCCTTTCCTGTTTTGTTGTTGCCGGCCTGACATGGTTCTACTGTAGAATTAATCCATATGGGAGGGGGGTTGGGGCACGAGGCTACAGACCGAGCTCCAACTCACCCAGGTATAGATTAATTCTACAGTAGAACCATGTTGTGGAGTGGATTAATGCACTTGTAAGATGGCAAGTGCCAAAACAAGGAATTATGCTTCATAGCGATTGTAACATGACATCCTATATTAGCAAGTACAATAAAACACTGACACAGAGACAGACACAGGTAGTTGGAACACTGAATTCTGTATTGTGCTGAAGAGGCTGATTTTTAATATTGTCAGTACAATGGTGACCAGTCGTTCAGTTACTGATTACATGCAGATGTGATCAGCATTTCAGAATATGTGTTGATTTTGACTGAATTACTTATGTGAGCTGTGGATCATCTCAGATTTTCTGTTGTGTTTGCTGTTTGGGATTTTGCTGCTGTGCATGATGGGAAATGCATATATTTAAGTGCACAGGAGAGTTGAGTTCTAGTGGTGAATGTCAGAATTACAAGAGCAAGCATGGTTTATTGAGGAGCAACCATGGATTACTTGAGAATTAATCCATCGTTGCTCCATAGTCCACCTGTTGCCGTTCTCAGTCCATGTTACTTATTCTGCTTTGTTGTCTGTGTGCCATGTTACAAGTGGTGTGTGGGCGAAGCCCCACAAATAACATATGGCAGACAGAAGAGTCAGATGCCCCATTCCTAATTTTGTTCTCGTGCATTACTGCCGCCTCGCCTGGTTCGCTGTTTTGTGTAGGCGCCTGCCAAGTGAGTCCACTGTTTTTGGGTTCACTGTTGTTCCGTTCCTTTTGCCCTCGCTGTTTTGTTTTGCTCAAATCACATAGGACCCTTTTTAAGCTATACAACATTGCAGATGGGCAATCTGAGGGTACTTGGCAACAGAGACCTGTCAGTCTGGGCCTACTATTAGCAACTTCATTTTATGAGGTTTACAGTCAGCCAGATACTGTTCCAGACGCAGTACAGAGTGATAATCTCTCCAGGTGCAGCATACATCGTACATGGTGAACAAAGCCCAGGAGAGGACTGACTCCCTGAGGGACACCGCATTCGAGAATAGCCAGGTGTGACAGGAAGGGCCTAGTCATTAAAGACTGCTCCCATTGGTTAGCAAAGACTGAACTATGGCAACACAGCTTTAGACAAACATGCGTGTTCCTGGAGATTGCCGCTGAGGTTTGTATGGTCCGCTGTGTCAGATGCTTATAAATGATCAAGAAGGATCACTGCTGACACCTAATCCTGGTACTTTGTGAGGAAAATAGCATCACATACCCATACCAGAGCTATTACCATAGTATAGCTTTAGTAGAAACCAAAGACGGGGGCTCAGAAATGATTTCCAGCTGATCACCTTCACGGAAGCATTCACGATGCTTGCTATGGATACTGCAGAATCTGTCACCATAATCTTAATAAGTTGAATGTTGCTATAATTAAGGTACTTAATTTGCAGTTTGTTTTACTATACACCTCTTATACTGGGCGAACCGAATCCAGCATCAACAGCTTATGTCCTAGTTGGTCAAACACATTCAGAATAGATAAAATATAATGATTTTTTTATATAAACTACATTATAAACTAAAACTGTTTCCTTCTTTCAGCTACTTTAAGAAGCCTCTGAACATTTACCTTGGGTTCATTCCAGAGGTGATTTTCATGGCGCTCTTTTGCTACCTGATCATCCTGATCCTCTACAAGTGGTGTGCTTATGATGCCGAACATCAAAGGATGCCCAGCCTTCTGATTCATTTCATCAACATGTTCCTTTTCAGTTACAGTGATACAAATAACAAGATGCTTTATAAAGGACAGGTATGCCTCCTCCTAACATGAGTTCTTCTTATGTGGCTGATATTTTGGTTTAAGTTAACGCACTTCCTCTTGAGGTTAGCCTGTGGCATCTGCAGTAGCACTGATTCCCACCCCTGGCTGGAGGGTCCTGGGATCGCCCATGCTCTGACAGGAGGGTTGTTGACTTTCTGCTACTTTACCGCATCCTGTAGTGGCTGGTAGTAAGCGCTTGCAGCATGTGTGACTGCATGCTGCCTGCCCAAGTCCAGTCTGTAGGGTGTTGCATAGGTGGGACAGTCTGAAGGGAGGTAGGAGGGGCCATGGAGAACATTGACAGTTAAACCTCCTCCCAAAAAACATCTACAGGTCTCTTAAACATAGAAACATAGAAGTTGTCTGCAGATAAGGACCGCTAGGCCAGTAGGCCCTGTACATGAATGCGTCCTTGATGCTTAGAGTTTGCCTGCCCCCATTTGTCCCCTTCATCCTCACTGGGTGCTTTTCCTGCTAGTAGCATTGCTCCTCCCTCCCACACACTTCCATGATGGCATAGATTGGAAGCCTCGGTTGCGGCCATGGAGGAGGGAGGGAGCAATCAGAGTACATGGACAGATGGCTCAGGTGAGCCTGAAGTGAGACAGTAGATGACACAGATAAACGCAAAATATCCCATTTCTTAAGAAACCTTTCCTGACGGACAACAAAAGATAATTTTGCAGTGCTTTCTGTTTACTTCAGGGTGTTCTCATGGCAACAAGGAACAGAACAAACTGCGAGAGTATGAATGAAGCTATTGAGATAATATATATATATATATATTTTAGAAATAGCAGTTTAGAAATGACCCCAGTGGGTTAAATCTAAGGTAACTCATTTCTTCCCCTGTGACACCTGTGTAAATTGAAGACTTTATAAACCTACGGTTGTATTTTAATTATTGCTGTACTCTCCCCATTTTGTTGTACTCTCCCATTGTGTATTTGGAAACAAGGTGTTTCAGCTCAGTATGTCTTTCCTGGTGAATCTTTTGAACTAAATGTATGAATAAATATACATACATACATACGTAAATATTATGAAGGTTGCCCCTCTAGTCTGATGTAAGTTTAAACATAAAACTCCATTCAGTAGCTGAAACCAGTGATTCAAGTTGGTTACTGTTGTCCTCTGCTAATTAATCCTCAGTGCAAGTAGCCCAGCCGCATGCTGTATCTGCAGTCGATTTTGTATGTGGACACCCTGAGGCACTAGCTGAGCAGGCATTACAAACTCCACCATTTTACTGATTCTCTGTTCTAGCATTTGAAATAATTGAGCACTATTTATTTTATTCATGTGCACTTTACAGGAGTTAGTGGTGCATTGCACAAAGCTGTTACTTTCAAAAGACACACGTTAGAGAAAGTACTCATACTGTGCATGTGTCTGTAGTAATTAGTGCATTTCAGAACTCATCAGCGTGGCATCATTGGTGCTGCAAAGGATTATGCTTGCAGAGTTCAGCTCCGAGACTGATACCTGGCTTCACTGTTACGTTATGTTGTACTTTTCTTTAACAGCAAGGACTTCAGACCTTCTTGGTTATATTAGCACTGCTCTGTGTTCCATGGATGCTAGTTGTCAAACCTTTGATCCTATGGGCAGCAGTATTTGAGGAGGAAGCATCTGGTAGGTGATGATGACAACGTTTTTCCTGCTTTTATTTCCATGTCATTGTTACAAATGTCAGACTGGAGATGGACCAGTTGGATTACTCCATCAGTTGGCCCCATCTCACAGCAGAGCTAGCTCACTGATTTATAACAGAAAATGTCTTTTGTTCCCAAACTGTCACACTGTCTAACACTGCCATCAGCATGCATTTCTGTATTGTCTGTTGTCTTACTGACTACTTAATAACTAATTCTGTATCTAGTGGTCTTTGTTGTGGTCTAATTCACTTCACACTTGTTGAGTGTTGCTCTGGGCATTATCTGACATGGAACCTGCCAGAAAACTCAGCAGTGCTCAGGGTCATAGGGCTGTGTAGGAACGTAAAAGCCACCCATTTAAAGGGGAATACCATGTTCCTAAACTGACATGCTGAGACCAAGTGGTCCTGATTTAAGAAATTCACATGGTTAAATAGTTTTTCTTAAATGTTACTTTGAGTTGTATGCACTTTTGTATCTGGTTGATCCTGCGACCTCCTGCCCACCATGCCAGTTCACGCTATTATGTCACAAATGTAAGTGTAATTCAGGTACTTTACTACATATGCCCACTTATTCAACCATTATGGGTAGAAGTTAAACAACTTTTCTAAGAGGACCCTTCATTTCAAACTACATTCAACTAAATACTTGTATTTTAGGCCAGTTTGAAGAAAACACTCATTGGTCTAATAAACAGAAACACACTCTCCTCTAAATAGGTGCATCCATTAGGCATGGTATTTTGGAAATATTGGTTATTAGACTATTCAGGAATGGGAAAACAATCTGTTAGAGATTCTTAGATTAGGAAATTAGCATTGCATGTCAGAGACAACAACACTACCAGGTATTATAGAAAATGGGATTCTGTTGACAAATGTCTTCTGCACTGGCATACAGAGGTAGACTCTAAATAGTGTCAACTCACGTCTGCATTTATGGTTGAATCTCTTATGATGACTTCCTCACACCTGTAGTTAATATAAGTGGCATAGTGAGATATTAAATGGCCCTCGGGGATTTCTTTTTTCTTTTCTCTATTTTATGTTTCTTTTTCTTTTCATTCTCTAATTAGTTCATCTAATTTTAGAGTGTTATTTATTCAGTTTAGTAATTATTAGTAAATACAAATGTAAAGGTAAATTATAGTTATACACATATTGTAGGTGTGGTTTAACTATTTTATTTAAAGCTATTTATGTGATATGCCATATTTTTCTTGAAAATGTTTGAAATATGTAATGTATTAATATCTTTAAAACAATAACATTTTTATTGACAAAAAATATCTCAAGGACCGCATACCTGTGCCTCTGATGACGTGGTGAGGGACACAGCCCAGGGTCTTCAAGTACCTGCATATGTCTTGCAGTTAGTATTGCAGCACATTTCCATGTGAACGCTGCCTTGAGGAGCATGGTCATTGTGGGCAGTGTCTCTGCAAAATGCATTACAGTACTAATTATCAACTTCAAGATATATGCAGGTACTTGAAGACTCCATAGCTGCATCCTTGCATCACAGAGGCACAGCCTTGGGGTCCTTGGGAGATGGAAAGAAACGGTATGCTGTGAGTGGAGTTACATGACCAAGATATGAAAAAAACATACAATGTAAAGTAAGTGTACAAATAAATTATTTAACCATGGGACTTTCTTAATTGGGACCTCTAGGTTCCAGCTCATTAGTTTAGGGACATGAGTATTCCATGGTGAAGAATGAGGTTCAAGTGCTGCGCCTTTTCATTATACATTGTAACTAACGACATTGCAAGCATAAGAGCTGCACTAGCCACTTGGCAAGTTCAGGGTGGCTTACTGAGCTTGACAGAAGGTATGGAAAGGTGAAGCAGGCAGCCTGCAGGTTACGCATAGGGAAATAAAGCAACAGTATTTATTAGGCATCAAAAATATAATCATATAGGTTTATTCTTTTAGCTTTAATATATTTCTGACATGAGATTAATAATCATCAGTGTCTTTTGTTTCTCTGAGATGTTTTATAATTGCTTTTATTCCCAGTTTTGTAATTACTGACTCAGATCCTCAGATGGCTACCGTGACAGTTTTAAAATCCATTTCCTGAAGTAATTTTTGACTTTATGTACTGGATTTATACTGTGAATGTATTAGGAGACTGCTAGCACACAGTTTTGATTGTAAACTGTACAGCGCCGCACTGCACTGCACCAAAATGCTAAGTGTATTGACAGTGAGTATGGACAGAGAACAGGAACTAAAACCCCATGTCTCAGTTCTGGAGTGAAATGCAATGAAAAGCAAAATGCATAAATTGATATTGCCAAAATATATTATTTCTAACAAAAATATATGTGTTATGAAAGTGTTTCGCTAACAAACACTGCTGCTTTAAGTGACTTGTCGGGTTGAAATACAAGTTTTGGAGCCACAAGCCACCAGCACTTGTGAATGTAACAATTCACTAGCCTCCCAGACTGTTTGTTTTATGTGGCCCAGCTGGTGTACTTTTGAAATGTGAAATGTTGGCATCTCCAGTACAAGCCAGCAGGGCTAATTATAGCAACATTGTACTAGCCTGTTATAAAATCTACCAGTATTTGGCTAGTGGACGATGCCAGTTTTGACCCCTGTTTGCTCAAGGTCACACAATGAGTAAGTGTTTGTGGGATTCAAACCTGAATCTTCAGGTTCACCATTCTGCACTCTAATCACTACGCTGTATAATGCATTTTCAACTTTGAAAATTGTCCATCTTATTACATTTTTTCAGCCATCTACTTCATTGTGTTTTCTGTGTCTCTTTTTGTTTTATTTAGAGTTCTAAATTTAGAGGGTTAATAATTAGGTTTCAGTAAGGGATTCAACTTCCTTTGTAGCACCTCATCCATAATTAAGCCAGAGGTACAGTACACGGTATACAGCAAGAGACACTTCAGTGGGTAACTAATGGCTCTTTAACAGAAGGTGGGCAGAAAGGAGAATGCTTTGGATGTTGCCTAGTCACCATTAGGGGACCCTGGGCTTGACACTTCAGCCAATGCTTTTAACTTTATTTATTTGTAATTTTACCTGGAAAGGCACACAGAACTATTGTAACTCACTTCCATCTGTGGCCTGAGGGTGAGTTACAGGGACCTCCTGTTGTTACTGGGACAGATGTTGACCATGGCTGCTGGGGAGACACCCTTACTTTCTTTGATAAGCACCAGGGATCTGTAACTTCCACCTGGACTGCCAGGGATTGACAGAAGGGACCTCTGTTTTATGTCTCATCTGAAGGACTGCACCTCAGTAGTGTAGCATCCCTCTTGTACTGCACTGCAGTGTCATTCTCCAAGGATCAGTCTTCACCATTCATCACTCGTAGGGTATCAACCAAGGTGCAGGACTCCGCAGCAGCATATATGGTCAATAACCAGTGCCGCTCCCCAACCTCCTCAGTTCTGTTTTTCCACTATCGAGGCAGCATCGATTTCGTGGAGCTTCTACAGAAAATCTACATAGTTCTGTTCAGCAACCATTCAAAACTCGATGCTGTTTGTGTTTTCAATGCCAGTTGTTACTCCGGCACCGTTTTCCACCTTTTTCTTTCTTTCCCTTCAGTGCAGCGTCAAGTGCTTTTGCTGTTTATTTTTGCATTCTGTCAGCCGATCATGTCTGGTCTGGGCCCAAAAGTCCAGCAGGTACAAGGCAGGGATATCCCTATACATTGGTGCCCTGTAACAATTCCATGTCTGTAACGGAATGTCATGATTGCTGTTTTACCTGCCTGGGTCCGCACCATGATATGGACGTGTGCGGTGCCTATTTTCCTGTGGATTACTGCACTCTCCAGATCTGTGCGGCAATGTTGCAGAGGAACCCCTCCCCCTGTCTTCGGAGGAAGGTGCCGATCAGATATGCCAGGATCAGGTCCCTGGGCCTCTCCCTGTTCTGTATGTACTGAGGAGAAGCAGGCCTCAATTCCAGTCTCGCTGGGACTGGGGATCTGCATGAGGGGCCGGTGGACAGCTGACCTCTGGGGGTCGGGTTGAGCACCTCCAGTCCAGTGCCTCCTCAGAGGTCCGGACGTCCCTGGCAATGGTGTCGCTGTTACATGCTCGGCCTGCATCGGTGGACCCTCGGCAGAGCAGCCTGGTGCCGCTTGGCTCCTGGCACCACTCCCAGTGCCAGTGAGAAAGGTGACACTGCTATGGCTAGGTCCTCCTTCTGCCGGGCCACGGACGAGGGAGAGGAAGAGTCCAGGGGTCGCCTAATTGAGATCTCCGTGATCTTATCCTCCTATTCTGAGGATGACGATCAGAATGATCCCGACTGGCATCCCAACTCAGAGAGTCAACTGGACCTTTCTGGGCCTAGTTTTAGGCCTTGCAGCTTGGGGAGCCCTGGAGCTTCTTCCTGGTACAGGCCTCAATGCCGCCTCCTGTGTCCTGCAGCACTGCTCGTGACACTGGGACACCGCCAGTGCCGATTCCAGTACTGGAGGATGATGGTACAGGATCCGTGGCAGGTTAGTATCTGGTGCCGCTATTGGTGCCAGGTCAAATTTGGTGCCACGTTGGTGCAGCTGCCACGCAACCCTTGCCCCCAACCTCGGGCAGCCCAGCAGGACCTCCTGTTTGCAGAGAGAATCCTTGTTCAGAAACTTTTGAGCAGAAGTAAGGGTTCAGGAAGACTTCCCAATCTTCTTTTTCCCAGTGGGAGGGTGGCTGCTGTAATTTTTAGTTTCCTTGACTCTGCATTCCTTTCAGTATTTGAATCCCACCACGCCACTGGCTACGCCTTGCCTAGGTAGTTTTGTATGATAGCCAAGCAGATTCTATCTTTTAGGCACACAGTCTTTTCAGAAGCCTTCTGTTTAAATGTTAAATCACACAACCAGACCCCAGGCAGAGTTGATTAAAAATAAATAAATAAATAAAATCATGAAAGTGTACTTAACATAAAAGCAATACAGAAAAGTCTAAGTTTGGAAGAACTTTGAAATGCAGACAATAACAAAAGTAAAACTGGATGGTTTACAGAAAACACTAGATACTGTATTCTAAACTATACTTTGTTTTGATGTTAAAGTTCAGACAAGATTTCAAATGTCCTGGTAGAGATGACAGTTCATTAGGCAATACAATTTTGTAGCAACTCCTTGATCCAAGTCTGTGGATATCCTTTTAAAAGCTTCCAGGTGTTGTCCTTGTTGAAAAGTCTTGGTTTCCAAAATTCTGACTTAAAATCAGAATTTTCTGTTCAGTATGTGAAGAGTCTAATTTCCACACGCCCAGGTCTGGTTTTAAAGATTTTTCTAGGTCTACACATATACTTTCTGGTGTAAAAGTATATGCCAGTTGGACAGAATATTCTGCCTTCCAACTTAAACACTATTCAGCTGTCCTGCATTTGAAGTGTGTATCTGATGGTATACTGGAGGTTCATTTTAGGACACACCCACCTTATTTTTCTATGGGGTGGGTTAATGATTCCAGGACAATACAGATATTAGGCTTTGTCCTTGCTGGGGGAGTACAGCTTGGACTCCACGGTTATCCCTCCATGGCCCCGGCCTTTTACAGAGGCGTTACACAATGTCAGCACCATCCCTCTGCCATTTCTCCAGCTCTGAGGTACTGCCGGCACAGGTATTACACCCCACTGCGTCTCCTGGTGGCATGCCCCACCCTCTTCGGGAGTGGAGCTCCTTGACACCCTTCTGGGCATCATCGCCTAAGTCACGACTGCCCCCAGAGTATGATTTGGATGAGTTCAACTGCTGGGTAGAAGGGTTTTCTAGCATTGTACCCTTTGCTCTCTATCGTGTCACACTAGGCACACCAGGCCTATGCTAGGTACCTGTGAGTGATGCTGGGGCAACTCCTGGTGTCCATGCCTGACAGTGAGGCAACCTGTCGAGCCATTTGCCTTTCCACCCAGAGCCTGAGCTAGCAAGACACCAGTCAAGGGTATCTTACGACACCCATGAGGTAGCTTCAAGGCTGGTGGGAACCACAGTCTGCATTTGGTGGGTGGTAATGGCTTCGCTTCCGTGGTCGCCACCCTTAGCCTGGTATAGGGTGACTGCCTCATGGTTCTGGGGAGCTCTGGCTATTTCCCAAGATCAGGTGTGACTTGTCGGGTGTCTTCCTTCTCCCAGGTCACGGAGTGTCCTCCTGCCCCTGACCAGTTCTGGGTCCTGCCAGACCTGTAAAGGGCTCCCTCCTCTTGTGTTTCTCCCACAGGTGGCAGAGGGAAAATTTCCCTCAGGGTGTGCCAACATCATCAAGGGTGGGCGTGCTACTCACCCACCAGTGCTGAATAGTGAAGATTGAGCCTTGGAAGATATGAAAATGACGACTCACTGTAATTCTTGATCTTCCAGGGGAGTGGGATTGAGCAGCCGCTTACAGCTCTCCCTCCCTCCTGTGGTGGATGTCCGCTACCGGAGTTCCACTCCCACCGGTAGAGGTCCAGTGGGAAGCGAGGCAGGAGAGGGCGTGTGGCAATAGCCAGGGTGGAGGAAGGGGCTAAGTTGGTACCTGGCGTGCCTCCATGCACGCTAAGAAGAGTGTGTCTGCCAGGGTCCCAGGTCAGAATGAAAAGGAAAAAATCCATAAAAGTACATATACTGTATATAAAAAAGAAAAGGTTCATAACACATGCTGGGATACTCTTACAGCATGTGTGTCTGCCTTCTGTGGACGCTGTTTGCTTTCTAACAAAAAAAAAAAAGATTATTTCAGAGGAAAGCCTTCCTCCTCGCTTTCCTCACAGATGGAAAGAAAGAGAGAAGGGATGTCAGAGGCATCCTCTTAGCCTCGGAGTTTCCTCTCCCTTTGTTTTTGCTTTTGTCAGCTGGAGGAGCACTGTTGGCCTATTGGGCTGTTTTTCTTTCCTCTGTGGACAGAGTTCCACTGATGTGGTTTTAGGTACTTCAGTCTTTTACATAGTTACCCTCTCCATTTCAGTATTCTGCCTGGTCTTCTGGCCCTACAGGCTGTTTCACACTAGTCTTCAATTTAGCATCCTCCCACGGACTCGACTTAGAGAGGAAAACTCTTGTCTTCATGTTCGTTTCTGTCAGGATCTCTGTCTCGGTTTTGTTAGAGGTACTCTACCTTCTGCATATACGAACTGGTTTATTTCACTCTGCCTGTGTTGTCTTCAGATTTCACATGTCCGCATTTTCTCCACCTGTATTCTTGGGTAATATAGGACGATTGAACTTGGCCTCCTTGGGGAACCTTCAGCAGGCAAATTATGTGCTTATAAGGCTCAAACACTTCCTGTTGTTTTCTGTGGAGAAGTACTTTTTTCCTTACAACCCATCCTTGGCTGCGCTTTTCTTTCACAGTCTGCCTGTACTCCAGGTCGCAATTATTACGTAATACCTCCATTCGTGTCTTGGAATGGGAAAGCCTACTTCTGTCACACAGTCTTGTCCGAGTTCCAGGGATCCTCTGTGTTTCTCTTCCTCCCTCCCTCTTTCTCTCTCTCTCTCTCTATATATATATATATATATATATATATGTGTGTGTGTATATATAATCTGTCTTTCTGGCCTGCCCAGTGGCTCTGGTCATCCCTGACCGTTAGCCCTCCTGTACAGAGTTCTTTACCTCTTCTATGCTGGCTAGCCTTATTTTTGGTTTTACATCCTTTCCTTTTCCGTATCCCTTGGGCTACATTGCACCCCTTCTTATTTTCTCCTTCTACTTTCTTCCTTCCTGTGGACAGAACTGAGGAGGTTGGGGAGCTGGCTTCAGTTACTGGTCAGTCTGTGAGTGCCACATCAGGCGTCCGCCTCATGGGAGGTGCAGTCTTCATAATTGGCTCCTCCTCCAAAACCTTAAAGCTGTACGCCCCGCAGAGTCCTGCCTCTTTGGCTGGTACCCCACCAGTGATGAATGTTGAAGATATCCTGGAAGATCAAGAATTACGTGAGTACATAATTTTCATTTATGGGTACCAAGTACCTGGTTTGGGGCTAGAACAGTCAACATTCTGGCCCCAGCAGAAAGCTTGCTACCTACTGAGCCACAGAAAGGCTCCAGCAAATTGAGAGTATGGACCTAAGTAGCACATGGAGTTCAACATAGACAAGTGTAATGTGATGTGACTTAGGGCCAGGAACTGAGGCCAGTACAGCCTAAATAAGTGAGCAAATCAGAAATCAATGCACAAAACATATCTAGGAATACTAGTCAAGAATTTGTTGAAAGTGGTGCACACTGTGTGGCACAATCAAAGAAGCAATCAAATTTTTGTAATACATACACGAATACATACACAGAGGCATAGCAATGGAGGATAAAGAAGTACTGTTGCCACTGTACAGAGCTCTAGTGAGACCACATCTAGAATAAAGTGGAAGTTTCTGGGCACCACATTACCAGAATTACATAAAGGATGAACTCGAGAAGGTCCAGAGGAGGGCAACAAAAAGATAAAAGGCATAGAACGGATAACGATTGGACAAGGTGGGGATCGATCCTGTTTTCACTCAACTTGAAAAGCCTAAGATGCTGTCTACTGGAGAAATGTAAAATTATAGAAACATAGACGATGAGAGGAAAAAGACCATTGGTCCATCCAGTCTGCCCATATACCCTAACAAACCCGCCACCTGTTGTCCACACAGCTGCTCTAAGCCACACTATTCAAAGTATCCACCTCATGCTCTCCGCCCTACTGCTACTACCTTGAGCAATCACTAAGGTCTTCATTCACTTCTTTATCTGAGGTAAGGGACCAAGTGAAAAGCAGGACTTGTTTCAGTCATTAGGGCTAAGAGGGCACCAGTTCAGAAGCAGAGGTGCCAGGTTTAAGACTGAAGGAAACACTACTTCACTGAGATAGTGATGAGAATATGGAACAGCCTGCCTCAGGTGGTAGCGACCAACATCATAAAATTCTTCAACGGCAGACTCGACAGGCCGTGAGAGGTAAAGGTGTATTGGGAGATACAACAGCTAAGGAACATATGATTACTGAACAGTAATGCAGTCACTGACTTGTGGAGAGCAAACAAGATGTTCAGAGGTCTCCTTTCGCTTCTATGTGCGCATCTCACGTGAATAGTGGTAGTCGGCTCCTGCTATGCTAGTTTGTGCTGATATAGGCCCCTCACTTCCGACATGAGTTGTCAGCGCTCTCTGAAAGCACTAGGTCAGCAGAAAACCCTCCCAATAAAGTCTGTACATGACTAATGGCAAATGCCGATTGGCATTGGGGAGTTTAGAAAAGCAGATGGCATTACATTTGGATTGTTAGTCAACATTCTTGATTGTCAGATGATGCTCTTACATGCAGCTGCTCAATGGAATTGCTTCTTTTCTTTTGACTACCTATTAAATTTTGTTAGATTTGTTTGCAAAAAAAGTTTGTAATTGGGAGCAACCAGTGTTTCTGCAAGTTCTTATTCTAGCTATCAAACACAGACAGATGCACTTATGTTTTATCCTTGATCTCCGGTTCCTTAGCCTTCCTCCAGTTAGACACTTGAAGCAGCTGTATCCTGCCCAGCCTGAGGTCCTCCTGACCAGTTCCTCTGCTGGCCAGCACTCTCCCCAACTGCCCGACCACCCCGGCCCTGAAGTGGGACCGCCTTTTAACTCCCAAGTGCACTCTATAATCTAGAAGGGTCACCGGGAGTGGAAGAGAGTCAGAAATCGGCTAAATCAGACCCAGCAGAAGGCGGGTGGTTATCCATTGGCCCCACCTTCGCCTGTTCGGGTGCTGGGGTTTTTGCTTTGTTTCGTTCCTGGAGGTGCAGATGTGCAGTGGCGGCGGGGCACCTCACCCACCCGCAGGATGTCTGCCATCACCTCCATACCCCTGCATGTGGCTCCCACAAGTGATGATACCACCCGGCTTCCACTGGGAGTCGCTGAACACCGGGAAGCCCAGCCCACCCACCCCAGAAGAGGAGAGCAGTCCTCGGATGCTCAGTCCTCTCCTGCCCCTGCCGACCCCTAACAATCCAGCTCATTCCCGATCCCGGTCGCCAGCCAAGACGCAAATGTGGTATCTAGCGCCCAACCCTCAGCGCCACCGGACGGCACACTTATTATGTTGAATGAAGCCGTTTGACCCTTAATGGTACATGGAGCAACTGAGCAGTGCTAATGACAATAAAACTGAACTTTGCACTATTATAGGAACATGTTGTTCCATTAATTGCCAACAAGGTTTCTTGCAGTTGGCAAGAGGCGATCCTCCAATAAACATTATTTCTCCATTTTGGAGATGCAGTAGTAATAAAATACAGGATGGTTGATAAAGCAATATAGAAGTAGGATAACAACAAACTCCGAGGGTTGAAACGCTTCTTCTGTTAAGCCCAGTAGCTCTGGGCACTGTACCTTTCCTCTTCTGAATTTTTAGTGTTTAAATCCTGCCCCATGCCTCCAAAAGATCCACTTAAACCTGAAGACTTGATTCATTTCCACTACTGAGTGCAGGTTTCTTTCCTGGAGAAACGGAAAGATTTAAAGCAGTAGGCAATGAAAAGGTGTTTCAAAAACAGTGATTCAAACACCATGAAGTCTTGCTATAATTAGGACCATTGCAGTTAGCCCCTGGCTCTGAACTGCCCGCCTGGCTCTGAACTGCCCCGAGAGAAACAGTTAACCCAGAGAGATCTGAGTTCCACAGCGAGGGCGCTGTTCAAAGTTTCGTCTGGTCAGTTTCAAATGAAACTGCCAGATTCTTTACTCTGCTTTCACTGAACAGTCGCCCGAGATCAGCTCCTTAGCTCGGTTCGTTGGTTTATTCGGTTCATTTGAACCGCAAATGTTTTAAAATTACCGCGTTTCAGTTCAGAAGCTCTGTCTGGTAAACCGTAGGTACTAAAATTAAAGTCTGTGTGGAAGTTCATTATCGGTTCAGTCTGAACCGATCGGTTTGCTTATTTTGACTTTACTGACTTTAGAAGTGCGGTTCTCGGTTCTTATCGGTTCTAAAAACCTTTAATTTTGGGTTTTTTTCCAATACCGTGACACGTGTTAGGAACTGATAAGGGTGTCTTGGTCCTGGCACGGGCTGCTTAAAGGGCAAGTTTGTTGGTTAGGCTGGCATTATGTCTGAGAAACCCAAAAGAAAATCCAGGCTCACTGGGTTTCAACACTGTGATGTCTGTGGGGAAGCCTTGCCAAGGCTGACCCACACACCACTTGTGTCTATTGTCTGGGGCTGACCACCTCCTGTCAGACTGCCAGATGTGTAAAATTTCCCTGCAGCCACCCTGGAAAAGAGATTGGGCCGGCTCAGGGAACGAGGCCAAAAAGTCCGCTGACCCGATGTGGCTGTAGCCCGGGTCCAGCTCCTACTGACCAGGAGGGAAAAGTCTCTCTGACCAGGGCGTGACTTCCTCGCAAAGGAAGGCTGGTTCAGAAGAACCAGTCAAAGTAAAAAGACAAAGAAATCAGCAGGTCTGGAGTCCAATATTGTCTCCTACTGCTGCAGAGATAGCTAAAGCTATTCAGATTGTCCAGTTTTTGTCTCAGGGACTTGTCGAACTCCTGTAGTTGGGAAAAGGGGGGCCTGCTTCAGGTCCAGTGGTTCAGGATTATGATGTTGGGGATTTTTATGAACCACAGGAGGGGAGGAGGACCTTGATGAGTGTATTTGTGACTGGGAAAGTCTGGAAGTGCCCATAGAGCCGGACATTTCTCCAGACAGACCCTTTGAGTCTCCCCTTTGCTGTCTGAGTCCCTTCTCATTTCAGGTTTTATAAAAGGTGGCAGAAACCCTCCAGCTCCCTTTAGAGGAGGCTGTGGATGAGCAAGAGGAGCCTGATTATGTAGAAATGATGGATATTCCAGAGTCTAGAAGGTTGTCTATTCCTTTGCATAAGTAATTTAGGAAGCAAACAACGAAGATTTTAAAAATCCTCATTCTGTCCCTCCTGTAGATAAAAAATGGACAGAAGGTATACCTTATCAGGCCCTAATACAGACTTCCTCACTGAGCAGTGTAGTCATGTAGGTGTTGTTCAAGCTGCAGCCTGTGACAAGGCTAATATTCCCTGGCCTCACATCCTCCTGATAAAGATTCCAGGAAGATTGATGCCATGGCGAAAAGCAATATATGGCAGCTCTGTTGGGACTCAGACAGGCTAATTATATGGCTTGTGGCTAGATATCAGAAATCTAGGTGGGACACTATATTGTAGTTGGCCAAGCAGGCCCAGGGCCAGCTGGCTAGTGAGTTGGAACAGGTGGCTGCTGATGGCATTGAAGCTCTAAAGTTCAATTTCATACTGCTGTTGATGTTAATGATGTTTCTTCTAGGGTCATGGCCACTTCTGTAGCTCTCTCGTAGGTTGGCATGGCTCAGATGCACTAATCTGTCCCAAGATACCCAGTCAAAGGCTATAGATTTTCCTGTGATAGGAAATTCTCTGTTTGGGGATCAAACGAAAATTACATGAAAAAGATGGATGAATACAGAACTACCTACAAAAGTGCCCAAGCTAAGGAGAGGCATGCCACTCCTCAAAGGCATGCCCCCAGGGTAGGGGCAGGCCTTACCACAGGCCTTTTTACCAATTTCAGGCCTCTTCAGCCTTTGCACAGAGGGTTTTTTCAGAGGCAGAGGTAGACGGGGCACAGGCAGGTCAGCTCTTCTCCTCAGCCTAAAGCTGTTGTTGCCACAGACACCCTGACGGGGTGTCCAGGGCCGATTCTCCTGTACCGTGGGGGCAGGTTGGCTTATTTCAGCCAGAACTGGTTGTCCCTAACTTCGGACAAATGGGTTCTGGAAGTGAAGCCAAGGTCTGGTTCTCAGCTTCAAGCAGTTTCCAAAGATGAGAGCCAGACATTTTCCTCTCAAATCCTTCCAGAAGCCCTTGCTTTGGAAGCAGAGGTTTGCCCTTCTGGACTGCAAAGCAGTGGAGGGTTCCCCTGCCATCAGGGCAAGGGCTGTACTCGAGGTACTTCCTGACCCCAAAAAGACAGGAGATTACGGCCCATTCTAGATTTAAGATTCCTGAACAAGCACCTTTGAAACCAAAGTTCAAAATGTTAACTCGGCAATGATTTTTCTTCCTTAAGGCCAGGGACTGGCTAGCTTCCCTGGACCTCAAGGATGCCTATTTTCATATCTTAATCAGGCCTTCTCACCCAAAGTACCTCAGGTTCGAACTGCCTCTGGCCACTACCAGTTCAGAGCAATGCCCTTCGGTCTCACTTCTGCTCCAGGGGTTTTCACAAAATGTCTAGCTGTGGTAGTGGCCCTTTGAGAAGGCAAGGGTAGCTGTGTTTCCCTACTTGGACGACTGGCTCATAGTGGGTCAGTCCCTAGAGCAGGTAAATCCCACTTGCAAGTCACCCAGCAGCTTCTCATTTCTCTGGGATTCCTGCTGCACTTTCCAAAGTCAGCTCTCGAACCAGTTCAGGTACTAACTTTTATAGGTGCAGAGTTGAACACAAAGTCAGCCAGGGCATTTCTTCCCTCGGAAAGAGTGGACAGAATCATTGCCCTGGCATCTTCCTTTACCCTGCGGTCTCTCGACCAGCAAGGCACTTTCTGCAACTCCTAGGGCACATGGCTGCTTCCACAGCTGTCGTGCAAGGACAAGATTTCAGATGAGGGACATCCAGTTCCATTTGAGGTCCTACTGGTCTCAAAGGAAGGACCACCTTACCAAATTAGTCCCAGTGACCAAAACCCTGATCCTAGCCCTTCAGGGGTGGCAGGATCAAGCAACCTAACCCAGGGGGTCCCATTCTTACCGTTCTTCATTCCCTCACCCTCACCACGGATGCCTCCCTGTTAGGTGGGGGCTCACTGGCACCTTTCCACTCAAGGAGTGTGGTCCCCTCAGGAATCTCTGCTCCACATCAACCTGTTGGAACTCAGAGCTGTTTTCTTCGCCTCCAAGTTTTTTTCAGATACTGTCCAGAACAAGGTAGTCCAAGTCAGGACAGACAACACCACAACAATGTGGTACATCAAGCAAGGGGCACTCGTCATCAGCCCTGTGCAATCAAGCAATGAAGTTGTGGTCTCTGGCTTACTCCCTGAACACCTCCTGATAGCAGTTCACCTTCCAGGAAGGACAATGTCCTGGCGATGCCCCTCAGCAGGATTTCTCAGGGCCATCACGAATGGGCTCTGAATCCTCAGGTGCTGGGGCAGTCTTTGCCAGGTGGGCACCCCACAGATGGATCTTTCGCAGCCCCAGACAACCACCAACTTCCTCTGTTTTGTTGCAGGCCTCCAGTGCTGGGATCAGTCCCTCTGACGCCTTTTCAGTTGAATTGGGAAGGGAAGTTCCTGTATGCCTTCCCCTTCTCCTCTTCAGGGTACTGGTAAAGATCAGAACTCAGCCCTGCAAAGTGATTCTGATTGCTCCAGACTGGGCCAGGCAGCCCTGGTACCCTCTTCTCCTGTCCCTCACATTTCACCCTCCCCTGACCTTTCCCAGGACCCACGACCTACTGACCTGTGCACAGGGAGGAGAGTGGTATCCGGACCTCAATTCCCTCCACCTCAAGGCCTGGTTCTTGAGGAGCTAGAATTTGCTGATTTACACCTTTCTCTCAAGGTGTCTTGGATATTTTGAAGGTTTCTAGGAAGCCTTCCACTAGAGCCACTTATAATTCCAAGTGGAAGAGGTTTTCTTCTGGTGTTCTGAGAGGCAGATTGTACCAGAATCTGCTTGACTTGGCTATTTTATTGGACTACTTGGTCCACTTAAATTCACTAGGCTCAAACCAGCTACTTTGAGGGTTCATTTGGCAGCTGTTTCTGTTTTTGTTTCTGCAGGAAACCAGTTTCCCTCCTCTCACCCTGTGTTTTCCAAGTTTTTCAAGGGTTACTTCACACTAACCCTCCTTTCGGGAACCAGCTCCTGCCTGGGACCTGAATGTTTGCATTGCTCAGCTAATGCAACCCCTTGAGCCTCTATCTTCGGCAGATCTCAAGTTTTAACTTGAAGACTGTTTTTCTAGTGGCTATCACTTGCTAGGCGATAAGTGAATTACAAGCCTTGTCAGTAGAAAAGGATTTTATTTCTTTCCACAGAGATAAAGTGGTCCTCAGGACTAACAGAAAGTTTTACCTAAGGTGGTTTCAGATTTTAATCTTAACCAATCCATCTCTCTCCAGTATTTTTTACTGAGCATTCTTCCTCTGGTGAGAGGAGATTGCACAGTTTGGACGCCAAAAGAGCTCTTAGTTACTATTTGGAACGTACCAAGGGTCATAGGTTCGAATCCCTCCAACTCTTCCTTACCTATGGAGAAGTGGGTAAGGGAGATCAGCACTAGGAGGACAATCGCAAGATGGATTGTCTCTTGTATCCAGTTCTGTTACCAAAAACTAGGTAAAGAACCTCCTCAGGACTGAGGGCTCACTCCACCAGGGTAGTAGCTGCATCTCCAGCGGCCGCTAGAGATATTCCTATTTTAGAAATTTGTCAAGCTGCTACCTGGAAGACAGTCCACACTTTCACCAAGCATTATTCTCTGGACGTCCAGTCCAGGAGAGATGCTCGTTTGCACAGCTGTGCTTCAGAGCCTATTCCCTAAATAGGTTCTGGCCCTCCTCCATGGAGGTACCTGTATATATCTGTAATGGTCTCTAATTATAGCAAGATTTCATGGTGTTTGAAGAAAAATTACTCACCTTAGTAATTGCTTTTCTTCTCATGGAGTCTTACATATTAGGACAACCCCCTACCCCTCTCAGAATTCCTACTTGGGTATGGGGTTGGCAATTTGGTGCAAGCACTGTGTCATGCCATTTTAGCCCTTCTAGTATCCCCCTCTTGTTTCATTTGGGTTAGGGAACTAGGTAATTTGTTTTTGTTATGGTAGATGGCCCCTCTGGACTTGAGTCTTTTGGGGAGAGGGGCCTATTAGTGCTTGTCAGAGGTGATCCTAACAATAATAGGTATATTGTTTTTATTCTGTGTTTGTTGTTGTTGTGTTTTGTTGTTCTACTACTAGTAGGTAGCCAATGGCTAGTGTAGGGCTTTTCCACACAGACTTGCTATGTTAGTTTAGCTTCGTAAGAACCTGGCAGTTTCATTTGGAAACTGACCAGATAGAGCTTTGAACAGCGCCTCGCTCTGTGGAACTCAGATCTCTGAGTTAACTGTTTCTCTCCGGCAGTTCAGAGCCAGGGGCGGGCAGTTCAGAGCCAGGCTAACTGCAATGGTCCTAATATAGCAAGACTCCATGAGAAGAAAAGCAATTACTAAGGTGAGTAATTTTTTCTTTCCAGCTACAGTTACTGAGAAAATATTAGCATACCTGTTCACTCTGCCGGTCTCGCAGTTTCTATGCTGTGCAGTATATGTTTTTTTTTTTTTATCTTCTCAATCCTAACCCCTCTCACATTCTCAGTGTAGGCTGTAAACCAGATGACGTGGCCATGTTTTTGTTAGATTTTTGAGATCATTTAGGCAACGTTAAATGTTGCCTAAAGTAGAACATTTTACCAAAAAGAAATCTGGAAGATGTCTGGAACATTTCACAGTGAAGAAAAGTGGGCTTATGTTTTTATCATGTTTCACTGCACCGCTGCTGTAATATTTTACTAAACCCCATACCAGTGAGCAAAAGTACAACTACCTTTTAGTTTGGATTTTTAGTTGCAGAAGGCAGTGGGATCCAAGGGTTCATGCACTGACCTGGGAACTAGGAAATGCCATTTTAATCACAGATCTAGCTACAGACTCCAGCCCTGCTCTTCAGTACATTTGTTCATGTAGTCTTACTTGTTATTTGTTTTATAAATGAACCATGTAACCTATAACTTAAAATCTTCCTGGACTAAAAGTCTCCATCACTCATTCACACTAATGGGACTACGCTGGAGGCGCTAGGACCCTGCAGGAGTCAAAATGTTCAGTAGGGCCAGCACCGAGATAGGGCCGCGCATGTGCGGCACCGTGAGACTGCCTTGCGCCTGTATAGGTATCTCGGCATCGACCTCCAGCTACCTCTGTTCCTTTATTCCCACCGCTAGGCGCGCTTCAGTGATGATGACGCTTACCTGCAGAGTCAAGTCTTCGTCTGGCCTGTAGAACAGCAACTTATAGTATGTTCAGTATTTGGTTAATTACTTTTAGTGTTCTTTTGTATTTTAAAAAAAAAAGGAAGAAGAAGAAAAGACTAATTGAAGAAATTTTCAGCGTGCATCAACGGAGTCGACTTTAGATGGTAGTGGTGATGGTAGGGAGACTTTGCTTGAAAGCTGTTCTGGCAGTGGACTGTGTCCGTTCACCGCCTTTGCAGATGGGGATCTAAACACAGGCATTCCAGTGCTGGGTGGGGGATAGTCATGAAGCACAAAAGTAGTGATCCTGTTCCCGACCTTGTTCTGGGACCCGGGTCCACTCGACCTACAGTTTTTTTTCCCTTTGGTCAAAGAAGAAACAGTACCCGCTCGAGGTCAGCCTCTGGTATGTCTGTCGAGGATCACCGGTAGTGGAGGCAGTAGGCCTAACCTGGCTCGGTGGGATCCTCTGTGGCTCCTTTCTTAATGGGCATGATCTTCTACACCGGATCCCTCTCTGCTCTTTGATGGGGCTCCAGTGAGCAGTTTCATCACTGGGCCTCTTGTGGAGCAGTGGCAGGGCGGCCTGTTCTGGTTGCCCTTGCCAGTGGACCCGGTTTGAGCCTTTGGGCCTCGGAGCCGCTGTGGCTGCAGCCGGGTCGGTCAGGCCAGAATGTGCGTACGGTGCCCTCTCTGCTGCCAGCGCCATTGATGCCGACTCCATGTGCCTCCCCCACCTTGTTTCCTTGCAGGGCTGGCACAGGTACCACTTTCCTCCCCCTTCTTTCAGGTTTTGCAGGGCCAGCAGGGTGCCATTGCCGTGGATGACTCCAAATTCCTCAACACCGATCCGTGTGCAGTGTCTCATGATCTCCTGGCCTAGACCTGCTTTTTGGAGGTTCTTTTGGGGTAGAAGTGAACTTGATGAGTCTGACCCTGACCTGCTTTTGTCCAAAGACACAGCGGATGACTCATTTTATGGGCTGGAAGGCAGTCGTAAGATCTTTTTTTTCCAGTCTCTCCTCAAGCATATGGGATCCACCATAGCATTATAGCCATTTGCTCGTAGCACTGTTTGCCGCTTTATTTTCTATTTCTTCGCTGCTCTACAAGTTTTAATCCTGCTTTACTGTTTCCCTTGCCGAGTTAGTGCCTCTGACGCTGTTAGCGATTCTGTTTTTCGCTTGCTGCCGTTAGTGCACTTGTTCCACTGTACAAGAAACTGTGTTCTTGCTTTTGCGGTTCTGTTTGTGGGCTGGGAACCAAGTGTGTGGGAGAGTTGTGGAGGGTGTCACGAGGTTCTTGTTTTAGCTAAAACGCTGACTCCTGAGCCCTCACTGTCCCTTGATTTTTTTTTTTTTTTTTTTTTTGTCGCTGGACCTTCTATCGGTCTTTGCCCTGGGGGTGTTTGGGCATTGATTGGACTGATTGGGGATTGTGGAGATCAAGCAGCTCAGGGCCTGGTGGTTGCTACCCAGTGAGGTTCCTGATCATTGGCTGTGTTCCTGAGTGCCCCTTGGCGTGTTTGTGTATGACGCCAGGAGGATTATTGGGAGTTGTGATCCTGTGAACTAATTTGAAGAACTATTGGATACAGGGATATGAAGTCTTTTGCCAACTTTTGGAGTGCGGATGTGATTTTATATTTGCGACTGGGTGATCGTGGGCCTGGGCTTTAAAGCTGGTTGCAGGTTTCCTGAGGGGTCTCAGGTTAGTGTCACACACTGAGTGGGAGTGGGGGCGGTTGAGGGCCGGTCCATTATTGCCCTTCCCTAGACTCCTGGGGTAGCCAGCTGGAGGGCTGACTTAACCTCAAGTCAAAGTAGTGAGCCACTGACTTGCTGGGGTAATTTCCTCCTAAAACGTTGATAGGAACCTGCGGCCTGCTGGTGGCCTTTTTTTTTTTTTGATGTGGAACTGGAAGTCTGAGACTGAAGACTGGAATTACGCTTGTCCGCTGTTTCTCGGATGACACTGGGGCTGGTATACTGAACCTGTATCCTGAGTTTATATAAAGCTGTGTGGAAATATTTAAAGCCAGACGGACCTCTGCTGACTGCAAGTACTTTATGATTATTTATGTAGTTTATGGAAATGGTGTGAGCAGTAAGAGTGTTTGTAACATCTGTGAATCCACCTGTCTTCCTGAGATATGCAGAGATATTGTCTGGAGGGTGGTTTCTAAATTATTTCTTTGTTTATTTTATTATTATTATTTCAATGTTTGTTTATTTGTTGTACTATAAGCAGTGAGAGTGCTTAGTTTTAGTAGGCACCAGGTAGTGAGAGGACCTGGGTGCTGTATAATTGTTTTGGTTAGGTTAATTTGGTTGGCCTCAGGTAGTGAGAGGACCTGAGGGCTAAATAAATAAATGTGTTAGGGAGGTTTATGTATTCAGATGGTTTATTTTTATTTGGGTGGGTATAGATTACTAGCTGTGGGAAGTGTGAGGGAAGTTTAGGATAGGTTGTGATCCTTGGAGTGTTGTATATTGTTTACTATGTTGTAAATTGAGCAGCTAGATTTGTATTGTATTGTTACGCTTTGGGCCTGGGGTATGTGTTATTCTGTTACCCCCGGTCGCGCGCTATTCAGCCTCTGCTCTCCATGCTGTCCGCCTTTATTCCCTCCCTCCGTTGTCTTTTTCGATCTATCAACGTTGTCGGGCTTTGTGGTATTGCTCAAGGGGATGTGAACAGTAAGGCTGGAAGAGCGGGTGTCTCTATCGAATGTTAAGCTCAGAAGACGCCCTGGGCTAGTGCAGTCTAGAATGTGGGCCCATCTTGTCTAGTCTCCATACCCAAGGACACCATCACTCGGGATTGGCAGCGGTCGTGGCAGCCCAGGAGCTTGCCTAACTCAAGGTGTTGTGCAACGCCAGATTCGCCAAAAACAAGACTGTAGTTATTGCATATCTTGTTGGGATGGCAGATCTGGTGTGCATCACCGAGACCTGGCTGGATGATAATGCGGATCCCATATTAGAGGCCGCAATTTGGCTGGGTATGCGGTGATACACCCCCGAGATTGGACCGCTGGGGTGGGGTTACGATCTGTTTCAAGACCGAATTGGATTTCACCAGTGTTCCAGTTGAGGAGGCCAGATCATTTGAATGTGCTGTGGTAGCACGTGGGCTATAGGATAGCTCTCATCTACCGGCCCACCCAGAGATGGGAAGCAATTCCTTAAGGAAGTGGCGGACTTCATGATCGACATGGCATTTGAGTTGCCCAGGCTGATGGTCCTGGGTGACTTCAATGCCTGGATCGACAACGAACTCCTCGCAACTTGACAACACTTCCTCCAGTTGATGAATTCACTGGACCTACACAGGTGGTTACTACTGCGACCTATAAACGTGGCCATTCTCTTTGACCTGGTCTTCTCCTGGGATCGAGGCCTCTGACGTGGGGGTAGAACCAGTCGGATGGTCTGAGCACTACACGGTGCGATTCAATTTTGCACTCCTTCATAGGCCGACTCCTGTGGAGATGGTCAGGTACCGCCCTTTACAGGATGTTACTTCCGATGGTCTAGCAGCGGTGCTTGATCTATCAGAATTTCCCGTGGCAAGCAGTGATCCGAGGTTTTGTTTTTGCCTATAATAAGGCCATTACCGCCCTGGATTCTATTGTCTAGTACGCAGCGGCCCCTCTCCTTCGGGCCTTGGTCTCCGTGGTTTGATGGAGCCTTGAGGGAGTTGCGCGACTAGGACGCAGGTTAGAACGTTGGTGGTGGAAACCGCTCACATGCCGATCACCTTAGACTGCTAGAGCATTATCGGCTCTATCAGTCAGAAACTTCCTGTAAGAAGGCAGAGTTCCTGTCAGGGAAATAGCTGTCGCCAGAACCGACCAGCTCAGCTTCTTCAGAACTGTGGACAGGCTGTGCAACCCAGCCTGTCTGCAGGTCCAAGAGCTTTTTCACAATTGCAGTGTGAAGAGCTGCTCGGTCATTTGCTGATAAGGTGGCCGACATCAGGTTGAGATCTGTGCGACATTCTATGTGAGTTGTTGATGACTAAGGCTTGGCCACTATTCCTCCATTCGCCTGGAGTACCTTCTCGACCGGCCGGAAATCATGGATGTTATGCAAATTATCCAGGGGATGCACCCTACATGCTGTAGTTTAAATCTGGGCCCTGCATCCTTGATAATGGGTTGTGGTGATTCTGTCGGGTTCGTTCTGGCACAGATAGTCTGGTGCTCTGACTTGGTGAGTACCCTGCTCTTTGAAAGAAGCAGTGGTGACACCTTTGTTGAAGAAAGCATCATTGGACCCAGACTCTCTTGCAAACTCATAGGCCTATCTCTAACCTTCCTTTTGTGGGGAAGGTGATTGAGAAAGTAGTGGCTGCTCAGCTGGAGAACCATTTGACCATCCGTAGCATCTATGAACCTCTCCAATCCAGTTTCCGAAAGAGGCATAGTACTGAGACTGCGCTGGTTCGGTGCTGAATGATCTCCTGATGGCGAGAGACCAGAGAAAACGGTCCATTTTGGTACTTTTAGATCTGTCATCAGCTTTTGACACCATTGACCATGTGGTTCTGCTTGAGCTCCTGAGATTTATCTGTGGGCTCTGGTTTGATCCACAGACAGTTTACATCTTTTCTCACTGGAAGAACTCAGAGGGTGGTGTCGGGTTTTTTTTTCCTCTGATCCTACCTCTCTGCCTTGTGGGTTCCTCAGGGCTTACTGCTGTCCCCATGTTGTTTGATGTGTATATGCTTCCTCTTGGAGACATTGTAAACGGTATGGGCCGAGGTTTCATTGTTATGTTGATAATACCCAGCTGTACCTGTCTTTTGCGCCCGACCAGGAAGGAGCACTCTCGGTATTTAATGACTGCCTCATTGAAATCCAGGATTGATGAGGTCCAGCTGGCTGAAGTTGAACCCTGGGAAGACTGAGGTGATGGTTGTGGATCCAGGTCTCCAGATGGGGGTTGGGGACAGGTCGACTCGTTAGGTTTATTCCTGGAGACTCAACTCCTTCTTCTGAACAGATGCGACCTAGGGGTGATAATTGACACAGGGACACTCGAGCACAAGTGTCGGCTGTCGGTAAGTCATCTTTTATCATCTGAAAACATCGCTAGATCGAGCACCTTGTTCCATCCGGGACCTTCCTACACTGATCCATGCCTTTGTAACCTCACGCCTGGGTTATTGCATCTCGCTTACTTTGGGTTACCAGGGTTGATAGTCGCAGCTTGCAGCTGGTGCAGAATTCGCAGCCAGTTGTTGATGGGGATTCCTAGATCTTCCCATATCACGCCTGTGCTGCAGAAACTGCACTGGCTGTCGGTTCAGTGGAGGATCACCTTCAAAGTCGGTTTACTGACATAGAAAGCCCTACATAGACTGGGCCCTGACTACCTGAAAGAGCTTTTTATTCCTTATCGCCTTGAATCGACCACTCCGCCATCCAGTGAGGGGTTGCTTGGAGATTCCGAAGGTGGCCCGGCTTTCATGTTCGCTGCCCCTACTCTGGAATTCTACCCTGCTGGATTAGGGAGTGCATGACCGCTGGGGATTTAAACAGGCCTTAAAATCTTTTTTAGGAAAAGGCATACGGTGATGAAGATTGCAGATTTTGATTATACTGTGAATTTTAATGGATTATAAAATTTTTTATCTGTTTTATTTGTACTGCGCTTGACATTTGAAAGGCGCATTAAAATAAAGTGTATTATTATTATTATTATGATAATATTGTTATTACAGGCTTCATCTGTGGACCAAAGCAGACTTCATGCCTTGAGTTCCTACATTCCTCAGTATGAGTACACCCTGTGGAACATACTCGAATCAGTGGTCAGAACCTCACGGAATCTAACACTAGCATGGAGCAGCTGCATACTATTACTGGAGGCATATAGTCCAATATTCAGCAGCTGAAAGCTTCTATAGATGCCTACGACTGCCTATAGGCAGCTGCCACTGGCATTTGTAGAAGGTGACACTTTGGCCCAGAACATCAGGTTTCTTGACCGATACTCAGCAGGTAATTAACTTCCCTTGATGATGCTTATCTGTTCGCCCTCAGGTTGAGCTCTGGATGCCACTCAGAACACCAGGGCTGCCATTAGAACAGCCAGGTTGGCTCCTGCAGCCCCTCAGAGGGTCTGGAACGCCGACACTTTCAGAACAGACAGCTCTCATCTGTGCTGTCTTCACCATTCATCACAAATGGGTTCTGGCCGGAGGTCACACCATGTGGGAGCTCTTTTTTTTTTGGGGATGGGCGGAGTTGACACACCGGCACCTCCTCGAGGTCGACGCACTGCGTGGCGCTGGTTGGCCGTTAGTATCATCGATCCCACCTCCCACCAGTTCTTCGCCTCCCGCCGTAGAAGCTCGAACCTCATGAGGAGCTCCAAGCAACTATGGCTCACTGTTTGTGTCTTCAACGCCAAATGTTTTTACCTACTGGTTCCATTTCACCCTACTTGACGCCGCTATTGGTAAGACTGTTCCTTTATTATTTTTCAGTGACGCCAAGTCTGTTTTTGAATTGTTTTTCTGTTGATCACTTCTAGGTCGGAGGGCAAAAGTCACTAAAAGCAGGGTAGGCCCCTATGTGCAGCACGATAGCCGCAAGTACTCTGTTCAAACAATATGAAATCTTTGCTGTATTCTGACTTAATGCAGTCAGCCCCAACACTTGAACTGCCCTGAGAGTAAGGAGTTAAACTCTATGCAGGAGCATAGAACGCTGAGCTCGAGCTCGGTTTTCAAACCTCTGTCTGTGGTACTTCCCAGTGTAACCGTCAGAGTCTTACAAGCAACTAACTAGCTGAGTCTAATATACAATATATGTGTGTGGAAATTGTTTTAGTATAAGCCAAAAGGCAACAATCTGGGCTCAGAAGACTCAAGTTTTCCCAATTTGTCATAGTAGAATTGTATACAAGAAACTATCCACCTGGCAATAGTTCTTTTCATGGCAGGCTTACCTTTCCCCACCTCGCCACAGGTAAGAAACAATTGAAGACAGTCATTTCTATGAGCCTTAGTGTGCTCTATGTAATAGCTAAGAGCTCTTTAACATCCAAGCTGTGTAGCCTTCTTTCACCTGAAGAGTGGTCGGTGAAAACACAGGAAGAGACAGACTGGTTCAGATGAAAATCTGATACCACTTTGGGTTAGAACCTCCTATTGGTTCTTAGGACCACTATCCCTATGGAAGGATATGAAGTCAGGTTCCACTGACAAAGCCTGTAATTCACTAATCCTCCTGGCTGAAGTAATGGCTACCAGGAGCACAGTTTTCCAGGTCAAGTATTTCAGCTCAGCCAAAGCCATGGGTTCAAAGGGGGCTGCATTAGCTGTGCAATGCAGACATTAAGATCCCAAGCAGGGGTCGGTTCTCTAAATGGAGGGTTTGTATGAATCAGACCCTTGAAGAACTTTTTAAACACATGATGAGAGGCCAGGAAGAGCCCTTCCCTGCTAAAAGGAAAGCAGAAACTGCAGCTAGTGAACTCTGTAGAGTTACAGGCCCAAGGCTCTAGACCATTGAGGCGAAACCAGATAATCTAAGGCTGTGGAGATGCCTGTAGAATCAGGGACAATGTCTTTCTGAGAACACCAAATTGTAAACCTCTTCCATTTGGAATCATAAGTCTTTCTAGTAGATAGTTTCCGAAACCTTCAGGATACCCATGACTGCCGTTTTGGACCTCAGCGCCGTTCGTGGCACTGTATGGGTTCTGGTTGGCGCCTGTTTCTACTGTCAATGCCATTCATGGCACCGATAGCACTGACAGCACTGTGAGAGGTTCTGTGGCGCCATCTTGACTGCTTCGCCTCGGCACTGCTCCTGGCTCCGAGGCTAGGGACGGCACCATATCTAGCTCCAGGACCACTTGTGTACAGAATGAGGACACGGCACTGTGAGAGGTGTCACCTCTGCGCCACTCACGGCACTGAGGTAGTTGTCGGTGTCACTGTCGGCGCCTGTCTCTGACTCCAGTGCCATTCGTGGGCGCCGTGGCAGATATCTCTTCTTCGGGCACCATTTGCGTGCTGTGGGGGAGTTCAGTGCCAGCTCTGGTGCAGATACCTGGACTGGCGCCTCTTCTGTCCAGACAGGAGCGGCATCCTACACGGTCTGGCACCGACTCGGTCTCTACCTCTCTTCAGAGATGGACTCAGAGTCTGGTTCAGACCAGCTGTCTGACTCTTTGGAGTTGGCAGCCCATGTGGACACCCTGGTGGTTACCTCGGCTGACCGGAGCCAGCCTCCTCTGAGGAGCAGGCGCCAGCCCCGAATCTAGGGTCAGGGTTGCTGACCAGCAGGCGTAGTGCAGGCCACTTTTGCCCTGCAGCCTGAACTTGAAGGTTTTCTGCTCCTCAGTTGGTTTACCCCTCAGGTGGTGTGCCTGGATTGCCCAACTTTAGGCCGACCGGATCATCCACAGGAGGGGAGGAGGCCACCGGGTGGTCCCCAGGGTTGTCAGCCCCTAGGCCGGTGTTTGCGAGGAGGAGGGCTCTTCAGATTCCGAGGGTCGGGGTTCAATGGCAACCCTTTTCCGGGATCCACTCTGGTTCGGAAGGAGTTTTAACGTGACCCCACTCCTTCCTTTTCGGGTCCCTCGAGAGGGCCCTGGTCTTTGGAGGGAAGGTACCATCCTTTTGGATTTTCACGGTGTCAGTCTCCCTCACAGGGGATTCTTCAGGGCATGGCCTAGGCAGTTCCAGTGTGGTTGATCGCTGTCGGCTGTTGAGCTTCTCCGGAGCTCCTCCTTCCCTGAGGCTCCTGTGCACTCTCTTGGCTAGACACAGGACGGTGGTCTTCTGTTGCTGACTTAGCCCCACTCTCTGTCACTGCCTTTCCTGCTGTCCCAGGTATTGTGGCCCTAAGGGACCTCTCTCCTGGGAGCACCAGAGGTGTGGCTGCTCACTTCCTTACGATGTCAGGGCCATGGACGAGCGGGTGTTCCACCTCCCTGAGCAGCCAGCCTCTGGATCTCCAAGGTCTTCTGCTTCCTCATCCTCCTCCTCCTCTTCTGGAGGAGAGGAGCCTTCTGTCTACATCTCCTGCTGCTGTCTCGATGAGTATCAGCGCTTCCTCGTGGAGGATGATGGAAGATCTGCGTGTCACCCCACCCTCACAATCTGGAGCATTTGAGGCGTGCTTTCTTAGGTGGCAACTAGTGCCCACCCTTGTGGTGGCCATCTGGCCTGCTCCTTTCTAAGAGGCATCATTGTGGTTCTGGCAAAGACCTTTCCGAGTCCCAGCCCCTAGGGATCTGAGCCAGAGGTATTGTGACCCCCGGAGTCTCCAGGACATATGCCCCAAACTCAGTCAGACTGATGCAGCTGAACACTCCCAATGGGCTTTTCACCTCCACTGTGACCAGCCCCAGGTCAAGATTCTGTGGATTTTGACTTCTGTGGAAGGAGGACCTTCCACTTGGCATGGTTGCTTCTTTCAATTTCTGCTCATCAGGCCCACTGTGCTCTACCTAAGATAGGTTTCTGTGATCCAGACTAGGTCAACTCCTAGTCTCTATGCCTGATTTGGAGGTAACCAGACAAGCCATTGCACTCTGCACATGGCCTGGAGCCAGCAAGCCACAAGGAGGGCACTCTTATGCCAACAAGGTAGCTTCCAGGGTCGAGGGACAGTGATCTGTACTAGGCGGATGGCATGACTACGTCTTTCGGTTGTCACCCTTGGCCCAGCGTCAGGGTGATTTCCTCTGTGTCACCGGAGAACCCACCTTTCCCCCCACGGTGAGGCAGTGTCTATTGGGGCAACCTCCTCCCCTCTGGGGGTCCCTGCCCCACTCTCCCAGTCTCGGGCCTCGCAGGCCCATAAAGGTTCTCCTCTGTGTTTCCTCATTGGGAGCTAAGGGACTTAGTCCTTTAGGGTCTAGGGTCCCCTTTGCCGGGACTTCGATATCACCAAATGTGATGAACGGTGAAGATTGACACAGATATGATATGAAAATTACGTACCTACCCTAATTCCTGATGTTTCTGTGTATGTTCACCATTCATCATAAATCCAACTCCATCCCCTGGGGCCTCAGTCTCTGTGCCTCTCCTCTGTATGCCCACTTTTTCCCTCCCTTCTTTTCGCTGGTCAGGAGCTGGGTGACCTAGAATACAGGGGATTTTTTTACTTCCAACGGGGGCACGCCCTCATCGTTTTAGCTCACCCCTCTTTGGGGTGGGGCTGGTGGTTGCCCTCCTCTCTTCTCTCTTGAATGAATGAAACTTTATTTCTAGGACATGGATATGTTGTTCATCCACACTCATTGGCAGTATCCTTGCCGCTTTAAATCTTGCCGGAAGGTCTTCAAGCTTGCTCCTCCCACCCACCCGGTGGTATAACTCGCCTCGCCCATGACGCCAGATCTTCCTTACCGCTTGGAAGCTCAGGTTCCCTCCTTAACGCTTCCGCGCTTGTGACTGGTTCCTATTTCTCCGCTTATGGATTTAAAATAATATTTTGCAAAAGACTTCAGTTTCGATCCTTCGCGGCCGCGATGGATAAATCGACCGGATTTCGGAGATGCCCATGCGGGCAGAAGATGTCTCGGACGGATCCACACTCCACGTGTGTCTACTGTTTAGGCCTTGAGCACGACCCGCAGGCTTGCGACCTGTGCTCATCTTTCGCCCACGCCTCAAGACCGTGCTGCCCGATTGCAACTGGGCCCCGAGAAGCCGCTTCCCTCCGGTGAAGTCCAAGGAGGCCTGGGTTGGCGGTGTTCGCGCGGCGGTTCTCGGGGATCAGCTCGAGCGGATGGTCGCCTCAAGAGGAGGCGGCGGGCCGTATCTTCCTCGGCCGCGCATTTATCCCGCCTCTGGGTTCTTCCTACACGGCTCTTTAAGGAGCTTTGTCTGTCCTCTCCACTAAAGGAGAAGGGCTCAGCCTGCTGGACCTTTTTCGGTCCAAAAGAGGGACAAGGGGTAAGTCCCTCCGTCGACGCCTTGGGAGCGGAAAGGTCCTTTCCGGGCCGACTGTCCGGGTTCGTCGGTCGATCATTGCTTCGCCACTGGCCTCACGGTGTTCCCTGGCCAGGTCAGTTGACCGAGACTCCACTGATGAAGTCGAGATTTTCTCGACCCATTGGACGGGCTGTCTCTTTGCAGCCGAGACCTCTCCCTGTTCCCCGGAGGAGTTGAGGATCCTGCTGGCTCTGCTAGCCCGGTCTGGAGCCTCGGATGGACCTTCCCGTTACGGGCGGGCGTGTCTGGCCGACAGCTCCTCCCTGCACCGGAAATTCGGGACTCTCGGTCTCGTCTGACCTCTTGGCGTCCAGCTGTCTCACCGCCCTAGGTCGGCCTCGGCTCGCATGGTGTGCGGCGGGGCTGGCCCTCGCCCTCCTCCCTGATGAGGGAGGTCGGCGAATTACGCCGACGGTACGTAGGACCTTGGTGTTGCAACAGCCCTCTGGCCGGAATAAGCCGACCGCGCCTTCTCCGCCATTAGTGGCTGTCACCGAACTGCCGACATAACCCCGACTGTGCCCGAGGAGCCTATACCCAGGCCGGTTGTTCGCCAAAACCTAGTTGCTCCAATTATCTGCGGTGGAACCTCCGCCTCCACAGCCACTTATTGGGGCCCGACCATGATCTCGTCGGCCAAGGGTTTCACCCCATCGGTGTCAGTTACCCTCACTCCCGCACCGACCTCGCAGGTGAAGGGTGGTTCAGGCCTGAGGCAGTTTTCGAGGACTCTTCCAGTCCTAAGATGATTCCTTCTTTTCCAAGCCACTGACTTGGAGTCTCTGGAGGTCAGCCAATGGACTGACAGCCCGTCGTCCTTCCTAGGGCTGCTCTGGCTCATCTCGGAGTCTACCGGGATGGAGCCCTAACCTGCTTCCAAACGGGCCAGGTATCCCCACGGAGATTCTGACCGAGGGATTCTCCGACTTGAGGCTCTTCCGTGGCCGAGGCCATAGTGGGTCCAGCACTGAACTTGGTAGCGCTCTGCTTCCTGCCGCTGCGCCTCCTGCCAGATGGCCAGGAAGTATGGTCCCTACCGTTCCTTGGTCCGGTTTTTGAACACCTCTGCTGAGGGGTTGGTTACCGACAGCTGTCCGGCGGGCTGCAACGCCCAGGATGTGGACAAACCTCCTGACAAGGAGTCCAAGAAATTGGACTTTGTCGGCTAAAAGTCTACGCTTCTAGCCTTCGCCGGGCCAGGTCTGGCCGCCTCATGGCACATTTTTCTCATGCCCTGTTGGGTCTCCTATGAGGTCATTCTCATCTTCCCGCTGATCTGCAGACTACGGGGTTAAGCAGCGGTGCTGGGCAGGGCAGTAGGCCAAACAGCAGCTCCAGACTGTCGATGTAGGGACTCATTTGCCAGATCGGTGGCTGCCACAGTGGCGTGCGCCGCGGCTTGGCTGAGGATATCCATCTTACTCGGATACCCAGCCCAAGTTGGCTGGATGTCTTTTGGGACTGACCTCTGTCCTGGGGTGGAAGGTCACCTGCAGAGATCGAGAAGTCCAATGCTACCTGACCTGGGTCTCTTCCGTCAGAAGGGACAAAGGCCGCAACCACAGCCTAAGCCTTCGCTTCCCTGTGCCTCAGCGCCCGGCCCAGTCAACGCCAGGGGCCAGCAGGCTCGGCCTTGGCATCCAAACCCAAGGTCGGCTGCCTCTAACAGGAGGCAGGGAGGAAGGGGCCTAGGAGGTTCCTCGGCTCTGTCCTCCAGCGCTTGCTCAGTGACGGCTGTTGTGGCCCCCATCCCCGCCACGCTTACTCCCTGGGTCCTCCCTGGGGACGGCTCCGCACTGCTCTGGGCCTGGTCCGCTTTGTCACCACGGACAGGGGTCTTGAGGTGGTGGTAAGAGCCTGCCTCTGAATTCGGAGCAGGCACCACCCTTCAGGAGCCGCCGCCTCGGGGCTTCCGATCCCAGCCTCACTGGCGGCCTCGCCGAGCCGACATCGCCTCCTCCTCCAGAAGGAGGTGGTAAGAGAGGTGGACCCTCCTTCAGACCCAGGGTTTGTGTCCAGGTACTTCCTGGTTCCGAACGGACGGGGCTGGCTTCCATTCTCACCCACACGACTCTAAACAAGTTCCTAAGGTCTCGAACCTTCAGGATGGTCACTCTGGCTCAGATAATACCATCCTTGGAACGCGGTGGTTCTGTTCTGGACTTGCAGGGACGCGCTTTTTCACGCCCCTATCCGTCCGCCTCACCAGAGATTCCTCTCGCCTCGAGCGGAAGGATCTCTCTTCGAGTTCCAAGCCATGCCCTTCGGCTTGTCTCCAGCTCCCAGGGTCTTCACCAAATGCATGGCAGTGGTGACAGCATTCTCTCCGCGGGGCGCCGAGGGGTCCGTACCTTACCTGGGACGACTGGCTGATAGCAGCTCCTCCAGGAAGGAGTGGAGTGGTCCAGAGATCTGGCCTCCAGGTCTGTTTCTCAACTGGGCCTCCTTATCAACGAGGCCAAGTCGAACTCGAGCAAGCAGGTGATTCTATTCATCGGGCGCAGCTCGACTCTCTCTCGAGCCAGAGCGCTGCTCCGGCGGACAGGGCAGGTTCTTTCCTCCTTTGCCCGATCATTTTGGTTGGGCACCGCGCCTGCCCGGGACTTCCTGCGCGCCCTGGGTCTCATGGCGGCCTGTACCAGCGTGGTCCGCTGGAGCCCGCTGGAACATGCGTCCCTTCAGTGGGACTGGCCAGCCAGTGGTCACAACGCTGCCATCCCTTGGACCAGCTTCAGTCGGTGACACAGGGGATGTGGAATGCTCTCCAGTGGTGGACCGCTCCAGATCAATTGCAGGAGGGCATCCCGATCATCCGCCCTTGAGCCGACGGTCTCTCTGTCGACCGATGCCTCTCTCTGATGGGCTGAGAGTGCCATCTGGGGGAACACTGGGCTCATGGCCTCCTGGTCCCCGCAGGGAGTCCCTGGCCACATCAACCTGCTGGAGCCCGAGCAGTCCGCCTAGCTCTCACCGCCTTTGCTCCGCTCCTCCGGGGTCAAGTGGTCCGAGTCCAGACGGACAATACCACGACCATGTACTATCTAAACCGCCAGGCGGGACGCCGCTCCATGCTTCTATGCAAGGAAGCCTCCGCATTTGGTCACTGTGCGCAGCCTGGAGGCGGATCTCCCAGCTATCCACGTGGCAGGAGCCTCCAACACCCTGGCCGATGCCCTGAGCCGATAGGGGCTGCATCCCACGAGTGGTCTCTCCTGCCGAGGTAGTACAGCATCTGTTCTCCTTTGGGGCACACCTCAGGTGGACCTGTTTTCCACGGAGAACGCCGAGCTGAGTCTGTTCCATGCCCGCCCTCAGCAGGGCTCTCGCTGCAGGGGATGCCTTCTCGAGGCAATGGACCCCGGCCTCTTTTACGCCTTTCCCCCATTTCCCTTGATCCACAAGGTGCTTCTCAGGCGAGGAGGGACAAGGCGCAGGTGATTCTGATAGCCCCAGACTGGCCTCGCCAGTTCTGGTACCAGATCTCCTCAGTCTCAGCTCCAGGACTCACGCGCAGCTTCCAGCTCGCCTGACCTGCTCTCAGTCAATCAGGGAAGGTGTTCCATCCGGACCTTCAATCCCTGCACCTGACGGCCTGGTTCCTGAGCTGCTAGAGTTCCAGGCTTTGGGTCTTTCCGACGAGGTCCTCAATGTAGTTGAGGCGTCCCTGAGAGTCACCAGAAAATGCTATGCCTTCAAATGGAAAAAGTTTTCCATTTGTGTCAGGGCAAGGGCTGGACCCTTCCTCCTGTTCCTTGGCAAGCATCTTTGACTATTTATGGTCCCTTTCTAGTCAAGGGCTTAGGTCGACGTCACCCTAAGGGTGCACTTGGCAGCCATCTCTGCTTACGGGGCGCGGGCGAGAGCAGTCGATGGCGCAAGGAGAAGGTGGTCTGCGCTTTCAAAGGCCTTGATCACATTTCCTCCAGTGCGGGAACCCCACCTCCGTGGATCTACTGCTGGTAGTTGGCAAAGCTCATGGCAAGCCATTCGAACCTATGCACAGGTGTGCTCTCTCCTACCTGTGTGGAAGACCGCCTTCTTGGTGGCTATCACGCCAGCCAGAAGGATGGGAGAGCTCCAGGCGCTTCCATCGAGTCTCTTACCTGGTCTTCCACAGGGACAGAGGTTGTCCTGCGCCCACCGAAATTCCTTCCAAGGTGGTGTCGGAGTTTCACCTTAACCAGGTGTTGACTCTGCGGTGTTCTACCCCAATCACACCTCGGAGGCCGAATAGGCTCCATACTCTGGATCCTAGAGAGGCTGCCAGCTTGTTATAAGGGAGCGCACGGCTGAAATTCGGGAGAGGTTCGCCAGCTGTTTGTCACCTACGCTGAAGCCGCATCTGGCAGACCTGCAGCCAAGCGGACGATAAGCAGGTGGGTAACCTCCTGCATAGATCTCTGCTATAAGTTAGCGGGCATGGAGCCTCCCAGAGGATAAGAGCTCATTCTCACCCGCCATACTGCTGCAACGGTGGCTGCTTCCAGGGACGTCCCTATCCAGGAAATCTGCAGGGCTGCTACCTGGAAGTCAGCAACACCTTCATTACCCACTACCACATCGACCTTGAGTCACGCCGGCGATGCTGGTTTTGAAGCCCTCGGTTCTCCAGTCTCTCTTCCAAGTAAGTATATGGGGTGTGCGTTTGCCTCCTCCTCCCGAGAACTGCTAGGAGTCTGCCAATGAGTGTGGATGAACAACATATCCATGTCCCTAGAAATACAGGTTACTCACCTGTAACAGGAGTTCTAGGAATGGTATGATGTTGTTCATCCACACCTCCACCCGACCTCTTCGCTTGGGACGCACAACCTGAGCTTCCAGCGGGCCAGATCTAGCGCATGGGGCGGAGCCGAGAGTTATACCACCCGGTGGGTGGGAGGAGCAAGCTTGAAGACCTTCCGCAAGATTTAAAGGCAAGGATACTGCCAATGAGTGTGGATGAACAACATATACCATTCCTAGAACTCCTGTTACAGGTGAGTAACCTGTATTTATATATGGCTCTTTCTTAAAACCAAGGCGCCTTACAGTAATTTAAACAATAAATAATAAACACAAACAGAACACAACTCTTCCTCTATCCTCCTCTGCTCCTGTCCTTAGGGACTTATCCTCAATTTTAATTAAAAGAAACCTGTTGTTTCTCCCTTCCAGTTATGTGGTTTGGGGAGGGGACAACCCTGGATCCTGTCCCTTTTCTCCCAGAACAGCCTCTTCTGCTCATGCTGTAGTTTCTTGCCAGTGATTCTGAATTCTGGCAATTCAGCCTCCTGGCTACTCCTTTGCAGCTACTAATCCAGTCTGGAGACAGTCATCAGTCCAGGTATGTCCTCCCACCCTCCCATTTCTTGTTTTTCCCTCTCTCCTTCTCTTCCTTTTCTGATTCCAGAGATTGGGGTCCTTCCCAGTCCCCTTAGTTTTTCTACTCTCCTATCTGTTCTCTTCGCTGCTTTTCTCCTTTTAGTTTGAAACATAGAATTTGACCGCAGATAAGGACCGCATGGCCCACCTAGTCTGCTCATTTCCCTACCTAACGGATAAGCTGCAGATCCTAGTTAACCAGCAGCCTACTTCCTCCTACCCCAACTAGAATTGCCTTATGTCTGTCCCATGTATTCTTGAATTCCCCACTGTTTTGACTTTACGACCTCCTCAGAAAGGCTGTTCCATGCATCTATAACCCTCTCTGTGAAGAAATACTTCTCACATTACCTCTGAGCCGTCCCCTCTATCTTCAAATTGTGCCCTTGTTCTTGCACATCTTTTTCTGAAAGATGCTACCCTCCTGGACTTTGTTGATTCCTTGAGGTATTTGGAAAGTTTCTATCATGTCCCCCTTACCTCCTTTCCTCGAGGCTATACATCTTAAGCTCCTTTAGTCTTTCTTCATATGTCTTCTGGTGCAGATCCTGCACCATTTTGCTGCTTCCTCTGGACATCCTCCACCCTGTCTATGTCTTTGCGGAGATGGGGTCTCCAGAACTGTACACAGAACTCCAGATGTGGTCTTACCAACTGTCTGTACAGAGGGCCAGCAACTTCCTGTTTTCTACTGATGATGCCTCCCCTATGCATCCCAGTATCCCCAGCCCTCCTTACTGCCTTCTCACATTGCTGGCCCACCTTTAGGTTGTCTGATCTGACTCCCTCAGGTCCCTTTCCATTTTGTTGTTGTTAGTATCTCACCCCCATTGTGTACTCTCCTTCCTGTTTTTGTTTCCCAGGTGCATTACTTTGCACCTAGGAAACAAAACCTTGTATATCTTTTCCTTTGTCTGTCCTTGGACTTCCTTTGTCCCTTCCTCCCAACCCTTTCTTACTCTATGGCAACTCAGAACTGGCGGGGAGGGGGTGTCGGCGACACCTAGCGGACAACCTGTGGCTCACGAGTGCATCGGCCCTCGTCCGGTAGTTGACTCTGCCCATCCAAAAAGCTCCTTGCGGGTTGTGGACTCCAGCCAGAACCCATTTGTGATGAATGGTGAAGATATACAGAAAGATCAGGAATTACGGTAGGTACGTAATTTTATTATTAAGGTAGAGGCTTTAGGAGCCTTTAACAGGAACCAACTCCTCAGCCACAAAAGAAAATGCAGCAAAGGGCACATGGCCCTAAAAGCACCCAGTACCAACCTCTGAAGACCCGGCCCAGGTCCCACCTCAGCTGTCCGAGGTGGACACCCTACAGCGTTTAGGGGCATCTGAATCAGTTTTACAACCGTGGAAGTCCACTGGTTGTACACAAAAGATGAATGGGTTCTCAGGATTGTCTGAGAGCCATAGTCTTCCACTCGCAGAGATTTCCCCAGACCTTCCACCCAGACGGCAGTGCAGTCTGTCTGCCTCTCACTTAGACCTTCTTACTGCTAAGATATGGGGCCTCTTCAGGAACAGGCAGTAGAAGTTGTTCCGCGACAGAATGAACACAGGTTCTATTCCCATTACTTTCTGGTTCCAAGATAAGGCGGCATGCGCCCAATTCTTGACTTCAGTAAGTTAAACAAGTACCTGTTCAGGAAGAAGTTCACAAAAAAATTGTCATTCAAGTCTTCACTTACCTGGATGACTGGCTCCTAGCCAGCCCATCCAGACAGGAGAGATGGGAAGCAGTCGCTACAGCTTCTCAGTGCTAACTTCCACGGGGTGCTTCTGAACTTGAAAATCCCAGCTTCAGCTCCTTCCAGCAGCTCCTATTCATAGGAGCCCTGTTGACACCTCCAAGGCAAGGGCTTTCCTTCCAGAGGACAGGAAAAGTGACATTTCCAGATGGCATGCTACACCAGGGAGCAACTCTGTTCAGAGCCCTCTCGATGTAGTGGATGTTGGTCCTCATGTTATGTCCATCTCCACGGTGCCTCCAGCCCAGCTGAACATTTGGGGAGGGATTCTGAATCTGGGAAGATACCAGCTTCACCTTCTCAGCAGCTCCTCATCATAGGAGTCCTCCTGGATACCTCCAGGGTGAGGGTTTTCTTCCGGAGGACAGAGAAACAACATCTTCAGATGGCTCGCTCCAGCACGGAAAACAAGAAAAATTACTCACCATAGTAATGTTGTTTCTTCTAATGGAGTCTTGCTGTATTCAGATATAATGCAGTTAGCCCCAGCACTTGAACTGCCCGGAGGGAAAGAGTTAACTCTATGCAGAAGTATAGACGTTGAGCTTGAGCTCGGTTTTCAACCTCTGTCTGCAATACTTCCCAGTGTAACCGTCAGATTCTTATGAGCAAACTAACTAATAAACTATAGTAGGGAAATTGTTCAAACACATAGCCAAAGGGCAAAAGATTCTTTTGGGGCCCAAAAGACTCAAGTCGAGAACCCAAGAAGGAAAGGTAGTGACAATATTTAAGTATAAAACACCAGAAAAATAATAACATCTACCCCACCCGAGAGGGAGGGTACAAGGTACAACCCCTGAAGTGCAACATTGTACCTGCCAGCCCACTTCCCAAAACCAGGTTCTGAGAGGGGAGGGGGTCTGAATATGCAAGACTCCATTAGAAGAAACAACATTACTATGGTGAGTAATTTTCTTCAAACAACGTGAAGTCTTGCTGTATTCAGACGTAATGCAGACTACCAAGCAGTTCCCATGGAGGAGGGAATGCAGAACCTACTTTGGGAAGAGGCTCTGCAGTACTGTTGTACTCAAACCTAGCATCACCCTAGCCTGGATGTCCGGGAGTAATGCTTGGTGAAAGTATGTGCTGTTTTCCATGTGGCTGGTTTCAGATCTTTAACAAAGGTATATCTCTGGTCACGCAGCTAGAGAAGCAAACTGTACCCCTAGTTGAGTGAGCCTCAGGCCTGAAGGACGCTCAACCCAACTTGTCATAACAAAATTGTATACAAGAAACAATCCACCTGGCAATAGTTCTTTACTGGCAGGCTTACCTTTCCCACTTCACCGTAAGTGAGAAACAGTTGAAGAAAGTCATTTCTATGTGCCTTAGTATGCTCAATGTAGTAGCTAAGGCCCTCTTAACATCCAGACTGTGTAACCTTCTTTCACCTGAAGAATAATGGTCAGTGAAAAACACAGGGAGCTGATATAGACTGGTTCAGATGAAAATCTGATACCACTCTGGACAAGAACCTCCTATTGATTCTTAGGACCACTTTGTCCCTATGGAAGGAGATGAAGTCAGGTTCAACTGACAAAGCCTGTAACTCACTAATCCGCCTGGCAGAAGTAATAGCTACCAGGAACACCGTTTCCAGGTCAAGTACTTCAATTTGGACGAAGCCAGAGGTTCAAAGGTGGCTGCATTAGCTGAGCTATGCAGACATTAAGATAGCAAGTAGGAGGGGTCTCTAAAGGGAGGGTTAATGTGAACTAGACCTTTGAAAAACTTTCTGAAAACAGGATGAGATGCCAGGAAGAGCCCTTCCCTGCTGAGAGGAATGCAGAGACAGCTGCTAGATGAACCTTCAGAGTGGCAGGCCTCAGGTCTAGACCATTCATACGTAACTAGATAGTGTAAGGTTGAAGAAATGTCTGCAGAATCTGGCAGGATGCCTTTCTGAGAGCACCAAATACTGAACCTTTTCCATTTGGAGTTGTAAGTTTTTCTAGTGGAAGGTTTCCTGAGACCTTCAGAATATCCAGAACTCCCTGAGAAAGATGTAGTGCTGCATATTCTAACTCTTCAAGAGCCAGGCCTTGAGATTGAGAGACTGGAGATTGGGTACTAGATACTACTTCCAGGAGCCACTTGTCTGAGGTCACAGACTTCAGGCCTGGAAGTAGTAAGCCAACCTGCCTCCTACTGGAAATGGGGAGTCAACCCGGCTGACACATCAGGGTGTCTGCTTGGCAGGAGCCTTAGACTGAGAAGAGGGAGGAGGAGGAGGAGGAGAGCAGCCCTGCTCATCTCCCTCCTGCCCATCCCTCTGAAGAACCCCCTCTATGGGAAGAGAGAGGAGGCCTGGGCTTGGTAACAAAGGTCTTTGAAAGGGTCTGCCCTGCCCCTAGACTGCTGCTTGTGCGGAATGGCCTGCTTTTCCTTGGCCCATGCACTCCTGTACATGGTCCTGTATTCATCCATTTTCTTCATGTAAGCCTCTGTCTGCTCCCCAAACAGAGAGTTACCTACTACAGGAAAATCCATGGCCTTAGTCTGGGAATCCTGTGAAAGGCTAGTACATCTGAGCCAAGCATGTCTTCTGAGAGACACAGATGTAGCCATGACTTAGATGTCACATCATTGAGTCACAGCAGCATGAAATTGCATTTTGGATGCCTCGATTCCATCACCAGCCACCTCCTCCAGCTCCTTGGCTAGCTGGGGAGAGGCCTGTTTAGCCAGTTCCAGAACTGTATCCCATCTGGATTTCTGGTACCTGGCTGTGTAGGCTATATAGGTAGTCTGCCTGAGTCCCAAAGAGATGCCAATACTGTTTTTGGCCATGGCATCCACCTTCCTGGAGTCCTTATCCGGGGTGTGAAGCCAAAGGAATGTTAGCTCTGTCACAGGCTGCAGCCTGCACTACCCCAACATGGCTGCAATGCTTATAAAGGAACTCCACAGCCGAGCCTGATAATGAATACCTCCTGTCCGTTTCTCTTATCCACAGGAGGTAATGAATTAGGGTTTTGTAAAATGTTGTGTGTCTGTTTCCCAAGGATTTATGGAAGAGGGATAGACAGCCTTTGGACTCTGGGATGTCCATCATTTCCACAAAATCAGGCTCTTCATCTTCCTCTGCAGCTTCAACCAAGGGAAGCTGCAGGGTTTGTGCCACCTTTGTAGAACAAAAGTGTGAAGGGACTCAGAGAGCCTGGGAGGAGAGACACCCGAGGTCTGTCTGGGAGATGTCCATTTCAATGGGCACATCCAGACCCGCCCCCTCATCGTCATCATCGCTGGGATAGTCTTCATCTCCCTCCCTCCTCCTAATAAGCATCTGAATCATAATCTAGAGGAGTCGGATCCGATCGAACTGACCGCCTAACTGGCGTACCGGTTCGGATGAACTGGTCTAAGCGATTGAACAATACTAATCGCTTTGCTATTTCTTCCGAGTTGGAGAGTGAGATGCAGGATCCAAACTGGCAGACTTACGCTTCTTCCTGACGGAACCGACCCTTGGCTCGGTTTTCTTTGCCCGAGGAGGTATCACCTAGGTCAGTAGGCACTCCTCAGGTTCGGCTGCAACCGAACCGGGCTGGCCATCCGGATCTACTGACTTCTCAGCCTCTTTCCTTCAGCCTACTCAGTCATTTATCTAAAGTGGATTTAGGAAAGTTTTACAGATTTGGCAGTCTGACTTGAGGTGGTCAAACCCCAGATAGTAAACACAGGTGAGGTGGGGTCAGCCTTGCAAAGGCCTCCCCATGTTCAGTACAGTGTTGAAACCCAGTGGGACCAGTTTCTTCTTGGGTTTCTCTGGACATGGCCAACCTAACAAATTACCCTATTGCAGCTTTCAAGTCAGGTGATACAATAACTGATCGTTACAAACCGTATCACGGGCTTTTAAAATAACTGGCAAAAAACTCGGTTCTTTTGAAACTGGTAGGTACCGAACACCACTCTAATCCCAGAAATAATTTTAAACAGAATGGTCAGTTCCAAACCGGACCGACCGGAAAGAAACCAAAGAAAAGAACAATTTCCACTTTTTCACCAAAATAAAACAGTCACTACCTATCTACACACTGCCTGAAAATATGTGGTTTAAACGAACACTTTACTTTTACGGAACCGAGCAGAGGAAATCTCCGGAGCGATTTGAGGTGGAGTAAAGAATCTGACTGTTACCCTGAGAAGTACCTCAGACAGAGGTTTGAAAACCGAGCTCAAGCTCAATGTTCTATGCTTCTGCATAGAGTTAACTCTTTCTCTCCAGGGCAGTTCAAGTGCTAGGCTAACTGAATTATGTCTGAATACAGCAAGACTTCATGTTGTTTGAACTCTGTTCATGCCCTTTGATGCAGCGGATGCTGGGACTCATGGCATCATCCTAGCAATCAGTGGTCACTGACCACACACCAGCAATCCTTCCACACAAAGTGACAGAGCCTCAGACAAAATCACTTGCATGGTGGATGCAGAAAGACAAGCTTGTGCAAGGTCTATCCCTTACCCCACTGGAATCTCAGATCACCATCACCACAGATGCATCTTTGATTGATTGGGAGCTCACTGTCAAGACCTCCACACTCAAGTGTGGAGCCAGGAGGAGTCTCATCTTCACATAAATGTCTTGGAGATGAGAGCTGTTGTATTTGCTATTCGAGTCCTGAAGGATGTCCTCTGCCATGAAGTGATCCTCCTTCGGACAGACAACAAAGCTGTGATGTATTACATCAACAAGCAGGATGGAGTGCTCTCCTACCCTCTGTGCAGGAGGCCATGCGGATGAGAGTGGTGCCTTGAGACACGATGCATCAGTTCAAGCAGTCCCTGCCAGAATTCAAACGATTGCGGAATCACCTCAGCAGAACTGAGGCGGATCTCCACAAGAGTCGCTTACACTAGATGTTATGTAGCTCTAGTCGATTTAGTAGGGCAGTTCAGACCTGGACCTTTTGCATCCTCACTCAATGCAAAACTGCTCTATCCTGCTTCAGAAAGCCAGAGCCTATGTTTTCTGTCAGGATGCATTCAGACTGCTGTGGACAAGACACTTCCTGTACACATTCCTCCTCTTCCCTTAGTTCAGAGGGTGCTGCTCAAGTTGGAGGCAGGGCAGGATGATTCTTACCACCCCATACTGGCCTTGACAGATGTGATTTCCATTGATCAACATACTGTCAAAAGTTTCCTCAAGGCAACCCTCTGCGAACGGACTTTCTGACACAGGGACCTTTGGTCCATCCCATCCTCTGCTCCCTTCATCTCCTTGCTTGGCTTCTGAGGAGGTAGAAGTGGGCAGGTTTAAGGTTTCTCAGAGAATCGCAGAAATGCTGTTAGCTGCACATAAGCCTTCCACCAGGAAGACTTGTGCCTAAGTGTAAATGCTTCTCCATGTGGTGTGCAGAGTCCCGCCAGGACTCTTTCTGTTGCCCACTTAGTAAGGTGTTTGAGTGCCTCTTAGACCTCCGTTGAACGAGGTCTGCAGTACTCGCAGTGAAGGTACACCTCTGCACAATTTCAGTCCATCTTGAGCCAGTGCAGAACATGTCACTGGCTCAGTTACCATTAGTCAAGAGATTCATAAGATATCCTGCACATTAACCTCCAGTCAGGAGACCGGTAGCCGATGGGATATTAACCTGGTGCTAGAAATGCTCACCCATAAACCCTTTGACTTACAAGCTACCTGTGAATTGAAATTTCTGACCTGAAGACAACCTTCTTGAAGTGGCTGTCACTTTAGCTTGCAGGGTCTCAGAAATTCATGCTTTGGTCACAGACCCACCCTTATACCGTCTTTACAAAGAGAACAAGGTCCTACTCCGTACTAATCCTAAATTTCTACCCAAAGTGGTTTCGGACTTTCACCTTAACCAGCCCTTGCTTCTCCCTACTTACTTCACTAACTTCCAGAATGAAGGAGAGCTGCACTTCATTCTCTGGATGGTTCTGAGGGTTCTGCGATTTTACATCGACTAAAACGAGAGAGTTGCTAAATGCAATGTAGAGCAGAACCTTGGATTGCATTTTAAGTATGCTCACACTGTTGAGAAAAGAAAGCATTTTTATTTCAATAATTGTTGCATTTTTGTTTCTTTTATATATTGTGCAGTTCATTCACTCCAGAGGCTAGCCCAGCTGGGATGAAATATTTTGTTTACAGTGGGGTCCTGCATCTTCCCAGTTTTACAGTTGGGAGGAGTGAAACAGACGGAGGTGATATGGCTTGCTGAAGGTTTTGTGAGTCAGAGGCTTTTGGTGATATTTGAACCTGTTTCACAATCCAGTGTTCTGACCACTAGATCAAGACTGGCTCTCCTCAACTACTAAACCGCACTTCCTTAAAGCAAAAAATTTGAAGAAGTAAACATTGCTTATAGCAGTTTCACGCCCCCCTTCCATCCGCTTAAGTGAAATTTCAGGATATGACTGTGCAGGTTTTATTTATTTTGTTTCAGGACTATACCATTGAGCAGAAGGTAGTGTACAATGGTGTATTGCTCAGTAAGGATGTAACAGCAGCATTAGTTCTTGGTGTATGTTACAGAATAAATAAAAACATGCTCTTGATACATTATAGGGGTGTGGTAGTGCCCCTATAGTTAGCGTTTAAAAATACTGTTCTGGGGTAAAACTCAAGTTCAATACAAAAGCTTTCCCTGGATGGAATAATGTGAAATTCAGCAAGCACATAGTCAGTCCCTGGATCTCGGAATCCTTGGATTTTGGTAACGTTGAGCGGTTTCAAAGTTCTAGAAGGTTGAAAATATGTACAGATAGGTTTATTAAGACTTTTTTTTTTTGCTCACTAGTAACGCATGAAACCTGAAACTTCAGGTTACTTATATATACTGTGAGGTAAGGCAGTCCCTTTGCTAATTGTTTTGTTTTGAAAATGTGTACAATTTCATTAATAAAATAAATCTCCATTTTCATGCATGTCAATTTGCTTTTTATGAATTGTTCATAAGGTGATTTTCATAAAACTGGAGTGCATCATTTTTGAGTCGGAATCCATGTTCGTGAGATAAGACTTACGGTTTTGAGAGTCTTTGTGGTCACAGAAGTGGGTAAATAAGAGAAAGTGCAGTTGTAGGGTGTAAGATTGACATTGATTGTTTTTGTTTTCAATAGTTTTTAAAATATTGATGAAATTATGTTTTTCTGTGTCACCACTCATGGACCTGTTTTGTGAGACTCAAACCCACTTTCATGAAATACAGCCTCCACTTTTGTGAGTCTCGGAATGAGAAACAAGTCTAGATGACTTTGTAGGTAACATCTTGTTGGTGATAAAGTGGGTAAAACAAGAGAAACTTAGTACATCACAAAAATGAAAATTGATTGGAAGTGAAGTCTGAAAATTGTGTGGTCAGTAGTGTAAGGTATAAGATCATCACTACAAGTGTTCTTTGTTTAGGAAAACAACAGTTTTTAAAATATTAATTCAGTTAAGTTGTTGAGGGTCACAACAACAGACTTTGTTTTCTTCACTCATGAACCTGTTTTCATTAGTTACAAATGAGCTTTCATGGGATGCAAGTTCCACTTTGTGACACTTGATCTCAGAATGAAAATAAATTCCCAGGAGGTCACATTTTTTTAATTACGATCTGAGATTTAAATTGCTTAGCAGTGAATAATACTGCAAAAACAAAACATCTAATTGTCGTCTTGATTATTCTTGGTTGCAAGATATGTAATTTATTTATTTCATTTTGTTGACCGGTAAGTGCACTAGACAAATTCTACCTATTTTCAGGCATGACCGGGGAGGGGATACAGATGAATGCTAACTGACCTTGAACCGGATTAAGCTGTTGGTGGTTATTTTTAGTGAATATAGTGAGTAATACCACAGAAAGGAAGCATGTCCAGGAACACAAGTTCCAACCATGTGAGCTATAGCTCAATGGTTAGACCACCAGGACGATATTCCAGGGACCTGGGTTCAATTCCCAGTAGGTCACGTTATTTATTTCTAACTACAGTTTGTGAAAATAATCTAGATGTCTTTGTAGAGCCATGTGCAAAAGTAAGCTAGAGGTCTGGTGCTGTGTGTGCGTCGTGATGAAGCGGTTTCATGAGTGGCCCACTAAAGGTCTAGCAGAATGGGTGTGCCATGCAGCTGTTTTTGCAAGTGGGCCACAGGCCTCACTTGTGAACTCCGCTATATAGCTCTGTCTCTGGGTGTGTAGTGATGCAGCTGCTTCACAGAGTGGCCTGCAGGGTCACTCGTAAGGTGTCAGTGACCATGAAGATTTGTAAATTCCTCCACAGGTCTACTGCAGCATGTGTAATGATGCAGCTGTGCACCATACTCAAAGTCTGCTACTGTGGCTATCTATTTCAAAGAAAGGAAATCCTTGCAAAAAAAAAACAAACTATATTAATGCACACGTTAGGATATGTTATTAAAGCCACAAAAAGAAGGAATTACAGCGGTATGTTTTTGAACTCTGACTCCACCCACCACATACACGACCGTGAATCCCACCAAACTGAATGCCAAAGCACAACCCAGGTTTCAAACATATGTTTTAACAGCGTAAATAAATAACAAAGTACAAGACATGCAGTCCCCACCTCACCACCATAGTAGACACTGCACACCGTATGTCGTGTGACATGAGACCACAGGACAGAGACCTGCATCATGCAGGACGCTGGTGTGGGCTATTCGCAGTCAACTGCAGGTGGGATGGTGTGTGTGAGCAGTGCAGCTGCTTGGTGAGTAGTCCCTAGGTCCATGGAGTGAAGTCCGCTACCCAGGGTCCATGGAGTGAAGTCCGCTACCTAGGTCCATGGAGTGAAGTCCGCTACCTAGGTCCATGGAGTGAAGTCCGCTACCTAGGTCCATGGAGTGAAGTCCGCTACCTAGGTCCGTGGAGTGAAGTCCACTACCTAGCAGTCCATGGAGTGAGGTCCGCTAGCTAGTGGTCCATGGAGCAAAGTCCGCTACCAGTTTGGCACAATGTGTGTGGTAATGATGTAACCACTTTGTGAATGGCAAAGATGCACACTGTGGCCCAGGCAGTACATGTGAAACCAAAAAGCATTCCTTTCAGGAGTCGTTGGTCTTGATGGATTTAGGTTGACTCAAGTGGCTAAGCTTAGTGCCACGTCAAGGCAACTCAAGCAGCTGAGATCAGACTCCCCTGTCTAAGGTCCTGTTGCTTACAGTTCTGATTCAGATATAGTTTATCAGTCAGTTGATAATCACTTGTTCTGAGTCTGATTGTCTGATGAAACATACAGAGAACTAAGATGGTTACCAAGGATAGGACTGGAATTTGGGTCGAATGAAGAGTGCCTGGACACCTCAGAGAAGAGTAATAAAAATGTAGTTTAGATGCTGATAAAAATTGTATCTGCTGGATGAGTCATAGAAAGATTTGTCTGGGTTGACTTTGTTTCCTACTCGGATAAATATTTTCCCCATGTTGCTATTAACACACACACACACACACACACACACAAAAAATTTAATCCTCAACTTCACATTTTAGACCAGCTGCCTTAATATAGTAGTGTATGGTGGGCAGCTGTTCGCGCCGGAAATCCATGCCTGGAACAGCGTTGTTGTCTGCACTCGGTCGCGTCACGATCTTGTGCTGCACTGAGTACATCACGATTGCAACACAATAACAAGATCGACGCATTGCGCATACTTGATTAATGACGCCCATGGCAATGTGAAAGCAAGTTACGCGGCGGCAAACACCGGCAGTTTTTTTTGGCCATAGACTTGTTCTGGGGTTCACGGAGGTATGCTTATGGTTGCCCATACACTATAAAGATTGTGTATGAGCAACCGTACACAAACAAAACAGACCTCTCGAGCTGCGCTCTCGGTCTCTGGTTACCGCAGAAACCTCTCAATCACAACTGCCTTGTTGTGTATGCTTGCTGATACACAATCCTCTATGTATTCAATAGAGAGGAATAATCCAGCAGTCATTCCTGGTCTTTATAATGTGGATCATCATTTCCATCATACGAACTCTGAGTCACTACTACCAGTTTGGATGCAGTTTGTTGGAGCACAAGACTGAGCCATGGGTCCTAGGCTCAAATCCCACCGTAGCTACTGCTGGCTCACTGTGTGACCTTGAGCAAGTCATTATCTTTTCTTATACTCCCTGTTCCTCAGTAAAATTAGGTAGAAGTAACATACCATTGAAAATGAGATCCCGCCTTTCAGTGGGACTGTTCTGGATAGATGTGTTTTGAGATAATTGCAGCAGTCCTTAAACTTAGACTAAATGCTTACTTTCACAATAAGGCTTCCTTTAGCCAGTTATGAAACAATGATGTCTACTACATGGTGCCAGAATGTTGCCTGCTAAATGTGCAGAATTACTCTCTCTGAGTAAACATATGATGTCTAGTATGAAATCACTTCACAAGGCAATGAACTTTGACTACAACCTGCTACTAAGGGCTAGCTTTAGTCATTTTGTTTGTTTGTTTCTCCTAGTTATATACACAGAGGAGGAGACATGGGGTGTACATTCATTCATATTGTATTCAGATTGCCACTTTCTCATTTGGACTCAAGTGGTCTACAAACATGTTTAAAAACATTTAAAATATACAACATGACATGACAAATAATTACATTTATATACTAATTGACCAACTCAACTAAGTAAGAGAGAAAGCCTATGTGAATAAAATGTTTTAGCTCCCATTTAAATGCATTCAGTGTGGGTATCTCTTGCACCTGATGAGGGAGAGAGTTCTACAGGGTTGGGGCACGAAATAAAAGCTTGGGCCCAGATGTTTTAAGAGCAACCCTGGAAACCTCTAAAGTCTCTCATCAGCTGGCGAAGGGGCAGAAGGGACAGTAGGGTTGTAGGAGGTCTTGCAGGTTGCCAGGCCCCTAGTCATGTAGGGCCTCATGGGTCAGCAGACCGACCTTGAAGGAGAGCCACCACCTAACCTGCAGCCAGTGCAGAGAGAGCGCAGCACAGGTGTAGTATGACACAACCTAGATAAGCCAGTCAATAACCTGGCCGCCAGATTCTGCACTAGCTGCAGGTGGTGAAGATAAACCCCCAACAGTTCCAGGTAGAGGATGTTGTAGTAATCAAGGCACAAGGTCACAAAGGCATGGACTAGTGTTGGCAGATCACCCAGAAGTATCAGATGTTTGATCCTGGTGATGTTTCTCAGATGGTAAAATGAGGTCTGGACCACAGCCGACACCTGTGATTCAAGTGTCAGGCTGCAGTACAAAACAATGCTAAGATTCTTTACCCACTCAGAGGTGAGCAACTGGGAGTTCCTAGCCTCAACCCTGAGACTTGACCAGATTGCACCCTCACTCCCGGGTGACCAGATTCCACCGCCAGTTCTTCAGTCTTGTCTGGATTCAACCTCAACCAGTAAACCCTCATCCAGTCCTGGATCTCAGCAATGCAACAGTTTAATACCGAGACAGTTTCCTGCTCCTTGGGTGCAAAAGACATTTGTAGCTAAGTATCATCTGCATAGCAGTGGAAACTCAGCCCATACCATCTTATAATCTCCCCAGCAGAAGCATATACACCCTGAACAGCATGGGAGATGAAATCGAGCCTGTGGGACCTCACATGGCAGTGACAGAGGTGCTGAGTAAAAATCCCAGATACCACCCGCTGCATCCTGCCAGTGAGGAAAGATCGAAATCAGTTTAGGGCCTGTACCAGCCAGTTCACAACAAACCGAGGCACTCCATCAACACCCCATGGTCCACGGTGTCAAATGCTGCTGAGAGATCGAGTAGAATCAAGATGGAACGCCTTCCGATCCCTCACCGCCAGGAGATCATTTAGCATACAAGCAAGAACAGTCTTGGTACTGTGCCTTTTCTTGAAACCCGACTGAGAGAGTCATAGATGCTGTGAGTTGAGAAATAGGTCTCAGTTGAATGGCCACCACCTTCTCAATAACTTTACCCACAAAGGGAAGGTTAGAGACAGGTCTGTAGTTAGCCAGGCAGTCCGGGTCCAGTGAAGCTTTTTCAGGAGTAGCCTTATGACCACCTTCTTCAGCAGTACAGGAAAGATCCCTGTCACTAAGGAGCACTGAGCTATCCTTTTTAGGACCAGTCGATGACCTCAACACACCCCACTAGGAGGTGTGTTGGTCCCAGATCCAGCTACAGTTGGTTGGCCATAATTCCTGGATGACCTTCACAACATCCATGACTGCCAACTGGTCAAAGTCAGACCAGACAGACTGAATGCCTGCATCCTCAGGCCTGTCACTGCATGCCCCATTAGAGGCGCTAACCAGATCTCCAATCTGATGGAGGCAGTCTTATCTGCAAAGAACAGAGGAACTCATTGCACCTTGTTTGTGAAAAGCTCCCCAGACTGCAGACAGGCAGGATTTCATAGCCTATTTGGAAGAGCTGAACAGTCTGTTAGGTGCAGCAGCAATCTCCCTGAACAGGAATTCTGCCTTCTTACAGGAAATTGCCAATTGATAGTCTTTATAATGGAAATCAGTATAAGCTTATGCCCCAAACTGGACCTGCCATCGCCACTCCAACCCCTCATCCTCATCTCCCTAAGAGTCCCATCGAACCAGAGGTATCGCTAGTGTGAGGTGAGGGGTCGAACATGGCCAGGTGTAACAGAGTCGAGGGCCTCTGCAGTTACGCTATTCTAGGTCAGAACCAATTCCCCTGGCTCCTTGCATGCACTCATCAAATTTGAGTACATACTCATACATGTATACGTAGTCCCTCGTGCATACACAGACACATTCACAGAATGGTGTATTCAAGCCCAACACACATAGACATGTTTTCACATCAGGTAGGACAAATCGGGTAGCCAGGTGACCACCTACCACTAAAAATGGTTTGGCTACCAGATTTTGAAAGTTACTGGCCAACTGGCTATGTGTTCACAAAGTGATTTTTGAGCCCTTAAAATGATGGTCACTAAAATACTAATTTGGCTGTCAGATTTTGAAAGCTAGTGACCAAACTGGGAGGCAGTATAAGCGCAGTGGTTTAAGGCTCTGAGCTGCAAATCTGGAGACCTTGGTTTGAATCCCACAGCCCCACTTGCATACTATGTGACCCTGAGCAAGTTACTTAACTTCCCTGTGCTCCCAGGTTGCACCCGTAAACAAGCTTTCAACTTAGTGTGTCTCACCTGGTTAAACATCTGGGAAAAAAAAACTGACCACCAGCTGACAGACTGATTCTTCCCACTTGTTTCATATGTCCACAGATCCACATAAAACTTGCACATAAACAGACATGCTATTGCACTCACAGACACGCAGTCACATACTGCACATGGACTGCATGCACACAGTAATGTGCATGGGCATAGAAACATGGAAGGTGTTGGCATAAAAATGACTGGTAGGCTCATCTAGTCTGCCCTGTTTTCTCTGCCTAACACTACTCCATGGACCCTACTTGGTCACAGGTGTCCCTCCCTCCTTCCTTACCTTTGCTTATAATACCCATGCGCTTATCCCTTGCATATCTAAAGCTCTCCACTGTCTTTGCCCCTACCACCTCTTGTGGCAGACTGTTCCAGGCATCTACCACCCTTTCTGTGAAGAAGTAATTTCTCACATCCCTCCTAAAATCCCCTCCCCAAGTTTCATTGCATGCCACTGGGTATTGGTGTTCCTTCTCCTTTAAAGAGGCCCCCCTCCAACTTTGCTCACCTCTGTAAGGTACTTGTATGTCTCTGTCATGTCCCCTCTTGCTGTTCTCTCTTCCAGGGAGTACATGTTGTGCTATCGTAGTCTCTCCTCATACGGCTTCTTTTGCAAACCCTGCACCATTTTAGTAGCTTGCCTCTGGACTGCCTCCACTCCATTGACGTCTTTGTGGAGGTGCGGCCTCCAGAACTGGATGCAGTACTTCAAGTGGGGTCTTACTAGTGAGCAACAGAGAGGCAACACCACCTCTTTTCTCCCGTTAGAGATCCCCCTCCCTATGCATCCAAGCATCTGACTCGCCTTGCCAGCTGTCCTGTCGCACTGCCCTGCCACCTTGAGATTATCAGATATGATCACCCAGAGTCTCTTACTTGGTAACTGTAAGTACCCCCAGTCTTCTGCACCGTCCCTGGATTACCTTCCCACAGGTACATGACATTGCAACCAGCGGCCACTCCCTGGACCACTCCTCTAGTCTCTCCAGATCACTTTGCAATCTCTCCATCCCCTCCTGGGTGTCCACCCTGTTGCAGATTTTAGTGTCTTCTACAGAGAGACGTACCTTCCTCTCAGTTCCTCAGTAGTGTCACTTATGAAGACATTGGCAGGGACAGGGGCCAGTAGTGATCCTTGTGGTACTACACTGTTCACTCTCCTGTCCTCCAAGTGGCTGCCGTTTACTTCCACCCTCTGCCTCCTGTCTTTCAACCAGTTTGATACCCAGCACACCTCCTTCTTCCCCACCCCCAGGCTGCTAGGTTTCTTTATCAGTCTCCTGTGTGGTACAGTGTCAAAGGCCTTACTGAAGTCCAGCTAGACCACATCTACTGCCCTCCCTGGTCCACTTCCCTAGTTACCCAGTTAAAGAAATCTATGATATTTGTTTGACTGGACTTCCTTCCTGTGAATCTGTGCTGCAAGTGGTCCTGCTGCCCATATGTCTCCAGGTACTCCCATCAGTTTCTCCTTCAGCAGGGACTCCATTATCTTTTCCCACCACTGATGTGAGACTGACTCGTCTGTAATTGCTGGCATCCTCCTGCTGCTGCTTATGTGCAGAGGGACCACGTTGGTCCTTCTCCATTCCACTGGAACTACCCCAGTCTCCAGTGAGGTGCTAAATAATGTTGGCAGAGGGGTGACTAGGACCATGCTCAGTTCCTTAAGTACCTTTGAGTGGATCCAGTCCATCCCCATCGCCTTGTTTTCCTTTAGGGCCTCCAACCCAGGGCAGACTCTGCTTTCATTAAATGGACTTGTGTCCACAACCTCACCCCTGGTGCCTGTTAATATATGTCCCCCCTCCACAGTAAATACCGTGTAGATAGAGGTGTTACCAGAGATACATGTCCAAACATGGCCATTTTGCAGAACTGATTTAAGACCACGAGACTTGTCGCACAAAATTCAAAAATTATTTTCGTTTTCTAACAAAGGGATTATTTCAAAATTAGCCCTTCTGCAATAAGGAATAACTTTAAAAAGTTGCTAAACCAGTATCACGCATTTTAAAGAGCAACTATGCAGTAGAAGTATGCAAGTTTATGAACACAATTTCAGCTACTACAACTAATTAGATCATTTTTTTTAATTATCAGTTTTCCTTTTAGGGGTTATAAAACATCTTGGTACCTACATAACAACTTTTGACTGTAACCAGATGAGCTTCTAGTGTATTTATAATCATAATGCTAACAATAACAGCATATGTAAATATAAGCCCTTTATTTTAGTAGCTACTTGCTGTTAAATAACCCTGTTGGCTCCTCCCACAGAGCCCCTGGAGCTGGCTTATCATAACATTACAGCAGCAGTTAAAACAAGCATTCATCAATGCCAGATGTGTGCTTGCTGGCACTGGCATTGGTAGTGTAGGAGTTAGAGATGCATAATAGGAATGGCAGTGAAGTATTGAACTGAAGCCAACCCACCACCACCCTGCAGAGACTGACAGGCATTGGGGTGTGCCTTTGGGTCGTCGGGCATAACGATCATGCCATTTCACCACACCCTACCCTGCAGACACTGACAGGTGTCACGGTGTGCCTTGGGGTCTTTAGGCCTTATGCTCACCCCATTCTATAAAGAAATATGGTGAGATGGGTGCAGTATAGGAGAATGGGGTGAACTTTGGGGCCGAAGAGTCCAGGCACACCTCAATGCCTGTCACTGGCTGCAGGGTGTGGGTGGGGTGGAATGGCATGAGCATTACAGGCGACAATCCCAAGTCACATCCCTGATTCCTGTCGGTCTCTACAGGGTGGGGGCGTTGCTGTTGGAAACGTAGCGCCCGCTGAGGCGTTCATTTGGTATTTTCACTCCAAATATTCAGCATGGGTTTTGTGACCCCCACCATGAACAGTGGCAATATCAGTCTGTTAGCCGACAGCTGATTTTGCACAGCGATTATGCCATTTGGCACCACAGGTGCGAAAACACATTTTGAACAGGATGTGAAAATGACAGCTGTACTGTTCATGGGGAGGTGTAAAAAATGGCAATGTTGAAAATCTGGAGTAAATATAAAAAAAACTAGCAGGAATCACGAGTGTGCATAGAAATGCACAACACACACTAGTAATGTAATTATTATTTTTTTTACAGCAGATTGTCAACACACGGGCATTTTAGGACCTCCGCTAATGAACAGTGTCACTGTGATTTTCTTAATCTGTCCCGAACACTGATTTCCTACAGTGACCACACATTTCTGCGCCGGAAGTGCGAAAACACATTTCAGTCAGGGTGTGAAAAATGACAGCTGCACTGTTCATAAGGCGGTGTGGAAAAATGCCAGTGTTGAAAATCTGTACTGAAAATATTACAAATTATGAACTTACGAGGGTGCATGGAAACTACGCAATGCACGCTCAGTAACACAAGTCATTTTATTGACTTTTGTCACTAAATTTTCAACATAGCCATTTAAGACCTCTGCTCATGAACAGTGTCACTGTGATTTTCTTAATCTGTCCCAAACATTGATTTTGCACACAGACTGCACCATTGTGCTACTATGCACGAAAACACATTTTGGGCAAGATGTGAAAATGACAGCTGTACTGCTCATAAGGAGGTGTGGTAAATGGCAATGTTGTAAATCTGGAGTGAAAATAGTAAAATTCTCAAAGTTATGAGCATGTGTAGGAACTGCATAGCATGCAGCTCATAAAAGTCTTTTTTTTCCATCAAGTTTTCAGCATAGGGTTTTGGGGGCCTACCTTATGAACTGTGACACTGTCATTTTGTTACTCGGTCCCGAAAAGGTGGTTCCGCGCGGTGCTGCGAAATCACCTTCGGGACCGAATAACAAAATGACAGTGGCTGATTCATGAGGTGGAGTCCCAAGAACCCATGTTGAAAATTTGGTGAATAAATTCCCAAAATGGCAGAATATGCACCAAAGTTGAAACAAACTCCATTTGAGCCATTATACAGCTTACGGCATTTCTTCAGGTTGCGGTTGGCTTTGAAGAGTGAGACGTGTTCCCAGTTCACGCAAGATCTTGCACCGGCCTCCGGAGGTAAGTATGGGTATGGAGAGGTGGGGTATGCAGAGGTGGGCGCCCGTTGGGTTGAGGGGCAAGAGAGTCAACGAGGACTGTTTTCTTAAGTTCTAGGTTCTTTTTTATTATTTATTTATTTATTTAAGATGACATGGGACTTTTGCCATGCTGGGGTGGGCTTCCGCATGGCACCTGCAATAATGTTGGGGCGGGGGCAGTGGAGCTGATGGGGATTGGACACCCCGTGGTCTACAGACTTGCCCACGCTGGGGTGGGCTCTCAGCGTGGCACCAGGAAGTTCTTTGGGGGGCAGTAGAGCTGATAGGGGATTGGGCACCCTGCTGGTCACACAGTGCGCGGAGGTGAGGGAGTGCATGAGCACGCTGAGGTGGGCTCCCAGCATGTACAGGACGTTGGATTTTGCCACACTGGGGTGAGCTCCCAGCGTGGCTCTAGGAAGTTTGCTTTTGGGGGCAGTGGAGCCAGACGGTTGATTGGGCACCCCGCCAATCATACAGTGTGCTGGGGTGGAGGAGATGCATAAGCATGCTGGGGTGGGCTGCCAGCATGCTACCTAGGGTGTTCATGGGTGGGGAGATGAACTGTCTCTGACAGTTCAGATGCAATGCTGATGCATTGGCAGTATGCAAATTGCCTACACGCTACCACCGCTGATTGTAGCTGTGTTTTTCTCAGAACTGTGTGCTACTGCATCTGAATGGCTGTCATAGACAGCTTGGACATTCATTGATGCAGTGCAGCATGCTCTAAAAGGAGCAGGGCATTGGAAGTGGGGGAGAGCACACCTATGAAAACTACCGTATAGTAACTGTTTTTCTTACTGCGTGCGTGCAAGCAAACATAAAAATTGGGAGTACTAAGGAGGGTGGGATTGTAAATTGCTACGATGAGCCAGCTGCCCAATCCCATCCTGGAGTAAATGCCCCACCCTGTGCTCAGATGTTTTGTGATGGAATTGTTTGGACACACGACGACACCTCAAACAACTCAATAAGGAGCATCTTCAGCAACTTTTATTTTTATATTTAAGAGGTCCGTTTGGGTCAAATCAAAGTCATTGCTGAACTCATAAGGGCCTTGTTTGTGTGTGTGGTGGCTTTGATTTGACTCAATAGAGTACTAAAATATAAAAAAAGTATTAAAAGGTGGCTCTGTTGAGTTGTAGGAAGGCTGCCCTGTGCCTTCCAAACTGTGGTGACACATGAGCATAGGGCACTCGCTCCCAAGACGGGAAGGATCAGGCGGCTAACTCCACAGAGTTAGTTTATGATCTCATTTTCCTCCTAATGCCTGCATTTCTTTTATAAGTTTACTTCTGCGTTCATGTTAAACTAAGCCAGCTCCAAGTGCTTTGAAGGAGATATGAAAGTGAGCTTGATTGGTGCCCTTTATGTGACGGTAGGGTTTTACTAGGAATGTGCAGATACTAGTTGCTTGCAGAGTTTCAGATTACAGCACTACGATAAGGTGGTTATTCACAATTATACAATGGCAGAAAGAATCCTGGCTTCTGATAGGTCAGTTGGCCATCACAACAGGGATGTTAGCCTGGCATAACATCCCTGCTCATACTCATCATTCTTGGCGTCTGCTTTATTAGCATCTTCTCTTAAGAAACAAAAATATTTTACACACTAACAAAAACATTCTTTAAGATTATTTTTTATGATAAAACAAGGCATTGTATAATAGGAATAATGCCCTGCAGGTGGGTGTTATGCTGGGATAACATCCCTTCTCAGGTGTTGGTCGCCTTTGGCCAGTGGCCTCAAGCCCAACTCGACGAGGTGGATGTTATCCCAGCATAACACCACCCTGTCAGCATTATTCCTTTAATAGCTACTATCTACCACTTCTACAGACTGATCAAATAGTAACTGTCCAGTCTGATAATGGGCACGCCCACCTCTCAAAACCCTCCCTACAAAAGTGCATAGAGCCCCAGTCAACGATAACAGTGTTGGTGGTTGGTTCAGATGGGCTCACCCTGCCCCGACACATGTCCTGCAAGCATATTGTGGCAGGCGCAGCCCAACTTGCTGATCCGGGATGGGCCTTGGTGGAGGTAGGACTGCTACAAGAGTTTTTCTTCTTAGTTTCCTTCTAGGAAGGCAGTTTGACCTCATTGTTAGAGTGCATAGTTGTGAACCTAGAGACCCAAGTTTAAATCCCCACTAATGCTACTTTCTCACTGTGTGACCCTGAGCAAGTGACTTCTTTCCTTTGCTTAACCTCTCTTAATTTTCTCTCTGATCCAGTGCATCTCAAACGGTGAGGCCAGCCTCCCAGAGGAGGCCCCAACCTGTTCCAAGGGAGGGTCAAGCCAGCCTGACAATGTACTGTAACATTTACCAATTACTTAAATTTTGAGTCTTTGATGTTTTGTGTTGAGATGGAATGGCATGAATGTAAATTATGCAGTGTTGATACTTTTAACCATTTCGATTTATTTCTGGGGTACAGTGCAATGTATGTGTTATGTTTCTCCCTCACTACTTGAGCAGAAGCACACCCAGCCCTTACTGGGAATCAAACAGGGACCCTGAGTACCAAAGGGAGCAACGTTAACCATTCAGTTTAAGGGAAATTCTCGCTATTTGAGAGTGTAATATGCCTGGTTAACTTTCATGTACATGCTATCCCATAGACCACCACTAGATGGCTGGATTACTTCTACAACTACTCAGCAATGCCTTTGCTGTTCTTCGAGATTTCACTACTAGTGGGCATTATTTTGCACAGACTGCTTGTTCTAAGTATACACTACTCCCCACTTTCTTTTTTCTTTATACATTTTTTTTTGCGCCTGCTTCCACTGCCTTCCATCCGCCCGATCCACGGACCCCATGCCGCGGCTTTCCCATATCGGCCATCTTTCCGGGACCCCTGGATTACCCCAGGGCAGGCCTGGGCATCGAACCCCTTGAAGGGTGCCGCAGTCAGCGGGATAGGGTGAGAGTTGGCCTGGGATCTGATCGCAGCCACGGACAGGCATCACCAAGACAGTGGGCAGGCTGATTTTCTAGTTAGGCCCCAGGGCGGGGACATGCAGTGCCGTCCAGCGTCCACTCCACCCCTCAATGTGTTGAGCTCCGGTTGGTTTGGCAGGTCCTCCAACCTCCGCTAGGGGTCTCTCGTTCTCCAGGCACTAACCCATCCCTCCCCAGAGAAGGAGAGCAGTCCATGGGATGCTCCGTCCTGCCCCAACCCGACCATCCAGCTCCCGGGTCCATTCCCAAATCCAAGTCGCTGGCGTCCGCAAGTGGAAAACAACTGCTGTGCCCGTGAGGTCAGTCTCCCACTTTCTTTTAAGGGTGACATATCCCATTCTCGTCACCACTACCTGGGCAGATGTACCACCAGCCAGTGCTGGGAATCACTCCTGATAACCTTGAGTCCCAGAGATAGAAACGCTAACCATCAGCTAAAGGGAACTCCCTCCCAACTGGGAGGTTAAAAGTGGTCCATTGACTTGTAAATACATGTGATCCCATTGGCCACCACTAGATGGCAGGGTTGCTTTTACAACTGCTCAGTATTGCTTTTACTATTCACAGCTTTCTCTACTAGATGGCACTGTTTAGCACAGACAGTATGCTTAGGTATCTCTTTTCTTTGGAAATGCCAGGGATTATTTACATATCTTGGGCAGGCAGCTATCACAGAGTTTGAGAACTAATGCTGTAGTAATTCACTGTGCTGTTTAAATCTTCCAGTATACCTGAAATGACAGGAACAACTCTACCCTCCCTTTTCTGGATTGTAAAGCGCTTTGGGATGCAGTTTATATGGAAGGCGCTATATAAAACTAAATTCCTTTCTTTCTAACAGTGTGGATTAATCCAGAGTACTGCACTTGGTGGTTCCCAGCTCATGGAGTTGGTTCCAGAACCATCAAAGAGATTTAAACCATGTTACATACACCAGCCTCATACCTTGCTCCGGCTCCTGCAACCATCGTTCTTTATTTTCTGCTGAAGAGATCAGTTGTCTTCGGTTCTGCTCCACATCTTAGGGCTCTATATTTTCTTTACTGTATACCAGGGGTTCCAAATGGTTGCAGTAGCATGACCTCTGCCAGCCCCAGCCTGGAACATCAACTTAAGTTCGCCTGGCTCCACATATTCCACATATTAGCGGGACTTGTGACATCCTGCTCAAATGAACAGCGAGGGGCTTGGGTGGGTCCCTGAAGAAAGAATAGAATTGGATTTGATAACTGGATGGGGGCTTTGGGTGCTTATCTCGAGTGGGTGAAGGTGGATTGAGCAGTTGGTTGAAGTGTATGGGTGTTTATCTGTAGGGTGGGGTGGAATGAGCAACTAAGTGAGTGGTTAATGGGTTATTTATGGGGCAGGGTTGGAGGCTGAAGCTCCCTCCCTTGGAGTTCACCACTTTGATTTTGTTTACTTAAATCCTCACTGGTTGGGACATTCCGCTGGTGCAGGAGTAGCACGCACTTGTGATGCTGATGACCAGGGTTTGGGAATGAGCCGGAGCATCGAAGGGTCAGCGGGGGTGAGTAGGATGAGGGTGGAGCCCAACAAAGTGCGACTCCCAGCAGAGTCTTGAGAGTACAGCATGAGACCATGTTTATGGGTGGAGATTATAGCATATTCCTGTAGGGTGTGGTTGGGAATGTACACACCCTGCGCTGCCATCATCGCATGTCTGTGTCTCCAGGAGCAGCTATAAGAAGGAAAACCCCAGTGGCAGCTGTACAGTGACATCAGGGCCCGCACAGATGCCACTTCAGGCCCTCTCTAGGGATACCAGGGAATCTGGATCAGCATCTTGATCCTCTCCCTTGGGCAGGGAAGGACCCCACTCTGAGAGATAAGCCACAATCTCCTGGATTCCTGAGGGTCAAGTGGTTGAAGTCAGGACGGACAATACCATGACCATGTACTACCTCAACAAACAGAGGCGGCACACACTCCCCGTCTGCTATGCAGGGAGGCGTCCGGATCTGGACCCTCGTCAGCGGTTGGAGGCGGATCTCCTTGCCATCCATGTGGCAGGAGTCTCGAACCAACTGGCGGATGGTCTCAGCCGCATAGGCCAGACATGCTACAGTGGTCTCTCCATCCAGAGGTAGCTTACAATCTGTTTTCCCGTTGGGGCAAACCGTTGGTGGACCTGTTTGCCTCAGGGAGAACACCAAGCTGAGACTGTACCATGCCGCCCCCTCAGCAGGGCTCGCTGCAGGGATGCCTTCTCGAGGCCGTGGACCCCAGGCCTCCTGTACGCCTTCCTCCATTTCCCTTGATCCATAGGATGCTTCTCAAGGTGATTTTGGTAGCCCCAGATAGGCCCGCCAGTTCTGTTATCCAGATCTTCTCAGTCTCAGCTGCAGGGCCCGGAGCAGCTTTGTACATGCCCAGACCTGCTATCGTTGAACCAGGGAAGGTCTTCCATCCGGACCTTCAATCCTGCACCTCACAGCCTGGTACCTGGCGGCTAAGTTCTAGGCTCTGGGTCTTTCCGAGGATGTCTACACAGTGGTGGAGGCATCTCGTAGAGAATCGACCAGAAAATGTTATGCCTTCAAATGGAAAAGGTTTTCCATTTGGTGTCAGAGTAAGAGTCTGGACCCCTTTATCCTGCTCTGTGGCTAACGTTTTTAGACTACCTTTGGTCTCTCTCCAAGGGGGGTCTACAGTCATCGACTCTTAGGGTGCACCTGGCAGCTATTTCTGCTTACGGTAGCGGGCGGTCAGCCGACATTGGCATAGGAGACAGTGGTCGGGTGCTTTTTCAAAGACCTGGATCACATATCCCTCTGGTGTATGAACCTCCACCTCCGTGGGATCTCTTGCTGGTTTTGGCAAAGCTCATGGGCAAGTCATTTTAACCCATGCACAAGTGTGAGCTCTCACACTTGTCATGGAAAGATAGCCTTTCTGGTGGCTATCACGTCAGCCAGAAGGACAGGAACTCAGGCGCTTTCGGTGGACTCTGGTCTTTCACAGGGACAAAGTTGTCCTCGTCCCCAACCAAAATTCCTTCCAAAGGTGGTGTCAGACTTTCACCTTAACCAGGTGTTGACTCTGCTGGTATACTACCCTAACTACACCTCGGACGCTGAGTACAGGCTCCATACTCTGGACCTCAGATGTGCTCTCTCCTGTTATAAGGAGAGGACGCGGAAATTGGGAGAGGTTCACCAGCTGTTTGTCACCTACGCTGAAGCCGCTTCGGCAGACCTGCAGCTAAACGGACTATTGCAATATGGATTACATTATGCATAGGTCTGTGCTATGAGTTAGCGGGCAAGGAGCCTCCCAGAGGATAAGAGCTCATTCTACCGTCATACTGCTGCATCGGTGGCTGCTTACAGGGACATCTCTATCCAGGAGATCTGTCGGGCTGCTACCTGGAAGTCAGCAAACACCTTCATTACCACTACCACATCGACCTTGAGTCACGCTGGGATCCTGGTTTTGGGGCCTCTGTTCTCCAATCTCTGTTTCCCAAATAGGGGTGTCGCCTTGCCTCCCTACTCCCAGAGAACTGCTTGGAGTCTGCCAGAACAGGTTACTCACCTGTAACAGTAGTTCTAAGAGTGGTATATGTTGTTTATCCACATGCACCCACCCGACCTCCGACTTTAGGCACACCACCTTGCTTCCAGCGGGCTAAGATCTGGCGTCATGGGGCGGAGCCGAGGTATTTACCACCCGGGTTGGTGGGAGGAGCCAGCTTGAAGACTTTCGGTGAATTTAAAGGGAAAGGGACATGCCAGAGAGTGTGGATGAACAACATATACCACTCCTAGAACTACTGTTATAGGTGAGGTAAACTGTTCTTTCTGCCATCAACAGAGTCGTCCCTTTGGCGGTAGTGGTGACGGTAGGAGGAGGACTTGTTTGAAAGTTTTTATGGCAGAGGGTCTGTGTCTGGTCCACAGCCCTTAATTAATGGGGGTCCGACTATGGACAGTCCTGTGCTCTGGGAGAGACAGTCCACCAAAGCACAAATCTACCAGTTCTGGGGATCCGGCTCTGCTTAACCTCGAGCTCTTCTTCCTCATTGTGGGAAGAAGAATCGGTGCCCACTCGGGTTTCCTTTGCTACGTCTGCATGAGAATTGTTTCGTCGGGAGGGGCAATGGGCCTGAACCGACTTTGGTGGGTTCCTCTGGCCCTGCTCCTAACGACTGCATTCTCAACTCCAAGCTCCATCTCTGTCCTCGTTGGAGCTTGGTGGACAGTTTCACCCTCTGGGCAGATCATGTGGAGCAGGGGTTTGACTTTACAGTTTTCCTGGCTCTGTTCCTGATTTCGGGCCTCCGGGTGTTGGAGCCATTGGACCGGAGCCAGGTTGATTGGATCACGATGGGCAGATGTGCCCTCTTGGTGCCTTGCCATCGTGTTCACCCCTCATGCCTCTCCCCTCTCCCTTTTCCATGCAGGGGCGGCGTGGGCACCACCTTTTCCTTCTCTCCTTCTCAGGATTTCCATGGCATTTTCCTGCGGCCGTGACTTGGTGCCTTGGTCGGAGCCGTGCCTGGAGCCATGGCTCTGTGCTTGTGGTCGGTGCCGAGCCTCGGTACCTTGGTCGGGCGCTTGTGCCTCGTGCCTTGGACGACGCCATGGGTTGGTGCCATTGTCGTGGCGCTGCGGGTCAGCACCATCGCCTGTGCAACACCGTGGGTTCTGTTGTTTCTGCCATTGGTTGTCGGTTGCCCGTGAGTGTCTCAGGTGGTGCAGAGCACCCGCTGGTGGTTCCAAGCACCCATGTGGTGCTGAGCATCTGGCACGTGAGGTGCACTGGGGTGCCGGTGGCACCACGAGCTCATAGGTGCTCTTTTGGGTGCCATGGTGCCACTGGTGTCTTCAGGTGCCATTCTTGCCATGGGTGTCATGAATGCCATGGTACCATCAGTGTCGGGGGTGTCCTCGGGTGCCATTGCTACATGGGTGCTGAGGGTGCCTGCGGGTACTGCCGTGGGTGCCCTCGGGTATTGCTCCAGTTTGGCATAGGCACTGCTTGGTGCCCTCCTGTGCCACGAGTGATGCTGGTGCAGGGGTGCTATTGAGGTGCTGTATGGCAGAATTAGTGACACGTTTTCCTTTTCAGACTTCTTTTCCACAGAACTTGTGGCAGGGATGTTTCCATGAGAATGAAGTCCTGTTCTGCGGATAATTTTTTCCGCACATCTTAGTGAGTGGCGGTCTATGTGGGATCTTGTGTCATCCAGCAGTTTTCTGCTGATGGAACTCTGCTGTACTGCTCTGCCAGTGGAATCTCTCATTCTGCTCAGTACTTTCTTGGCTCCTACGTGGTACCAAGCTCCTCAACATACTTCCTGATGGCAGAGTCTGTGGTGGCTCTAACCTGATCTCTCTTAGAGGTCCTTCTGGGGTAGAAGTGCATCTAGATGGGTCTTTCCCTGTCCTTCTGTTCAGTAATACAGCGGACGACTCATTTTATATACTGAAGGGCATGTCCTCTTTATCATCAGAGTCCGTGATGGAAAATCTTTTCAGTGGTTCCTCAGTAATGGGGTCCACTATAGTATTTAGACTGCATCCGTGGACCTATACTTCTGCGTCTAGACTTTTTCAATCGTCAAGACAGTTACACTCTGTGGAACACCTAATTTAATGGTCGGATTCTGACTCTTCCACTCCTTTGATAGGGATATAGCCCTTGTGATATTGCCCTTCGGTGGATTCTTCGCACAGGTGGTTAACATATCTCCAGCTGTAATTATTAGTCCGGTCATGATTTCAGTATGGACGCTCAGGCTTCTTCTGCACTCAGATGAAGAACACCTTCGTCATTTTTATCAAGACAATCCTTGCAAAATAGCAGCCTGAAAGCCTTGTTAGGCTCAGACTAAAAAAAAATAAATAATTTTTATCACAGCACAGGGCCTAGCTGAAATTACTCGATACCCCTTTTGGATCTGGTCAGGTTCCCTCCAGTCTCTGAGGCCTTGCCTCCAGAGGTAAAGAGTACCTGACTTCTTCCCCTAGGGGAGTCCGATCTCAGTGTGGTATGGGTCATCTCTTTCTCTGAGAGATTTCTCTATTCAGAGATATTTCTCAGACCTAGCGACTGCCCAGTCTGTTAATTCCTTTCTTTTTATCAGGCTTTCTTCTCTTGAGCAGAGCCTTGCAGCAGCAGAAGCGACTCTCCACCGAGTCGGGACTCAGGTTCCTATTTCTTGCTTGCTTAACTTAACAGGCGATTTACTCCTTCTTGACAGAAGGTCAAGTAGGTCTTTTTCTGAGGTAGCTTCTCAAATATTCACACCTTCGGTTCCTGTGCACTGGTTCCATTTCAGTCGCTCACGAAGCTGTCCTCGCCAAGTGCATGATGGAGTTGTGATGTTTATTTTCAGCAAACAAACTAGAATCCTTTCCTGCTCCCTTCAGGAAGGCCACAGTGAGCAGTGCCTCACCGCATTGAGTCACTACCGCTTCAGTCACTTTCAACAAATGGGTTAGCCTTAACTTGGTCCTGCTGTGTCCCTCCTCGACACACAGCTGCCTCTATTTGCCTTAGAAATCCAGCCCTGTTTTTTCTGTCGAATGTTTTTTCCACAGTGGACACATCCTCCTGTACACTTTTTCCTTTCTTCCCTGAGTTCAGAAACTGCCACTACAGTTGTACACAGAGGGCAGGATGATTCCTTTGGAATATGCAGTGGGTAGGATCTCATTCTACTAGACCACCACAAGCGGCTTCTAAGTCGTGCTTGGCTTTCCATCAGGAAGGTGCCTGTGACTAAGTGGAGACCATTCTCCTTGATGGGCTAACCCCACCTCCCCCCTTGCTCACCACGTAAGGGGTTCAAGGTGCTCCTGGACCTGTTGTTTACAGGTCGGCCATACTTGATAGTGGGGGTTTCCATCTGCACTTCCGGTCTACCCTGAACCAATAGACTTTACCTCGACTCTTTTCAGTTCCTGAGGTCCCTTTACATTACATTAGTACATGTCTTTGACACTATTAATTTTGGTCCTAGACCAAATTGTGAGAGCCAGGTTCTTGCCGCTGTCCTAGAGTGGTTGCGGCTTCCTGGCAGACTCATTTGTGCCCATTGCAGTCGTCTGCAAAGTGGTGAGTTACAACTCGGCGCTTACCTTGTAAGCACTTCGTTCTAGATGCTCTTTACAAGACAGTTCTTTTTATTAGCAGGACAGTCCTTGGCTGTCCTTTCTGAGTGAACCCCATCTCCTACTACTCTACTCAGGGTTGTTGGTTTTGCTCGGTACTCTCACTAGTGTGAATGAGTGATGGAGTCTTAGTCCAGGAAGATATGGAAATTACGATTTACCGTAATTATTGATCTTCTTGGACAGTCTCTATCACTCATTCACACGCCCACCCACCATCCCTTGGGTTCACTCATTTTTTTCCTGGTCTTCATGGTCCTATGGTTCAGACTGTGAGGACATTATTCTTTGACCTTTCTGTAAAGGCCATCTGGGCCCTCTCAGGCCCAGAAACTCAGGATGAGTTATTCTTATTAGTTACGCTGCACCTCCTTGGTCGAAAAGGTACTGAGGCGGTTGGAGGGTCGACGCTGAGATAGCCTACACAGGCGTGAGCTAGTCTCGCAGTGCCGCTGCATGCTATGGGTCCTGTCTCGCGCTTGACCCTTCTGGAAAATTTTTAGGCTCCTGCTTGGTCCTAGTGCTCTGGCGCTATCCCACTAGTGTGAATGAGTGATGGAGACTGTCCAAGAAGATCAATAATTACGGTAAGTTCGTAATTTCCATTTTTTCACCTTTAATCTTTACTTTATTTAACTTTCGTATTGTTCCCTTGGGTTCCGTAACCTACTGCTTTATTTAAATTAAGTTTTACTTGTTTGTGGTTCATTTTTCCTGTCAGGAACTGAGCATTTGTTGGTTCCTTTTGTTTTGAGGAACTTATTTAACTTTTTATTGGTTCCAGGGAACCAACGTTTGGTCTTTCAGCATTTAAAAGTTTATTCCGATACCAATGGCAGAAGCTTAGAGACCAAAAGAAAAGACAGGACCTACTGGTTTTAAAAACTGTACTAGCTGTGGTCGCCTGGTTGCTAAAGCTGATAGGCATAGCCTCTGTATTTTTGCTAGGGTCCTAGCCACATTTTGCAAATTGTGCTGTGTGTAAAACCTGTGGCCCAAAACCATTAAGAAAAGGGCTGAACAATTAGAAGAAAATGGCTACTTCTGCTCCTCCTTCTAAATCCTCTGAAGAGGTGGCTCCTTCTACCTCTTCCTCCACTACTTTAAAAAATAAAGAGAGGTCTAAAGAGTCAGTGGATCCAAAATCCACGGATAACGGGCTCTGTCAAAGCTAAAAGACCTGTGGAACCAGCTAATGAGTCCGTTCCAGCCAAGAAAGAACAAAAGGAGAAACTTGTTGCTGCACCTCTGGCTGAGAAGACTAAGGAGCTCTCAGCAGACAAGCCTGCAGTGCCCACAGCAGAGGAGATTGCCAGGGCTTTACAGATCCTACAGGCACTTCAAGTGGTGGAACCAGTTCCCACACTAACCCCACCAGTTCCTGCCCAGGTGCAAATAGTTCAGGAACCTGCCTACATGTACCAAATACAAGAAGGGAAGGGGAGGAGGAGGAGGAGGAGGCGACCCTGTTGAGCCTGAGGTGTCCCCTGAACAGGAGTTTGGTTCCCCACTCAGGGTCCAGATGATTACACTTCACATTATTCTTTTATGAAGCAGATGGTGGACACCCTAAATCTGCCCATTCAGGAAACTGAAGAAGAGGAGGAGGAAGAGGCAGATTTTCTAGAGATGATGGGGTCAGTCCTCACAAAGAGACTGTTGCTCCTGTGCACAAGTCTCTGAGGAAACGGGTACTAAAAATCCTGAAATCCTTACCACCATCCCAGGGCTGAAAGGAAGATCGATTAAAAAAAAAAAAAAAAAAAAGTACCAGTTGGAAGGGGTGGTTCAAGCAGCAAGTTCAAGTTTATTGGCAGGAAAACTCCATTGACCATGCTTATTTACAAAGAGGTCCTGTTAGGACAAGGTGATAACAATGTACAGTACTCAAAATTGGCGATAGAACAGTTACATTAACTAGCATACAATAAATTTACAATAGAGACAGTCAAAATGGCATACAATACAGTTATATTGCAGAGGCAACAAGACATTCAATACAGCGAGCAGTATAATAATATGACTATACGTACTGATGTTCTGTCAGATACAGTAGGATAGGGAAAAGTTCTAACAGTAGCTAAAAGTAGAAGGGAATGGTTCAACGTATTAGTGCGTATTAAACTAGCTTTAGCAAAGCTGAATGTGCTAGCTAAGGTGGCAATGGCAAGTGTCCATAAGTGCCTTATTAAACCAGGATTTAAAGGAGTTTAAGGAAACAAGCTCTGATAGCTTGAGTGAGGCCTGTATTGTATTCCAGGCTGTCGGATGGCATGACTGATTGCAGCTTTACCATAGAGGGTATGGAATTTGGGGACATCTAGGCGGATGTATATGCTTTTCTGAGGGCATAGTGACTGCACGTTTAACAAAAAGGGAAGTAATGTAAGGTGAGAGCTTGTTGGTAGGGCTTTGAGGGACCCAGGTACCAGTGTGGAGCAGCCTCCTTGTGGCGTAGGGATGACCAGTTCACTGCTGAATAAAGGATGTGTAATGTGTTCTAAATGGTGCCTTGGTTATGAAGCCGATGGCACGGGTGATACAGGATGTCTAGTTTGTGTAGGTTGGATGCTAGCTACAATTGTAGAGAATGTCCACATAATCCAGCAGGGGAGGAAAGTGGCTTGCACAAGCCTTTCCTAAAGTCTGCAGGAATAAGGATTTATTCCTGTAGAAGAATCCCATCCTGTGATAAGGCCAGAATCCTCTGTCTTCCCATCCCCTGATAAAGATTCCAGAAAACTGGATGGTATGGGAAAAATGGTACTGTACCTGACAACTTCATTGCTAGTAAGGCAGGCCAGTAATGGCTTACACAGCATAATACCAGAAGGCCCTGTGGAACACTGTACTGGCACTAACAGATAAAATCCCAGGTGAGGCGGCAGTGGACCTGGCAGAGATGCCAGGACAGCACTGGATGCCACCAGTTATCAGTTCCACATGGCTGTGGATGTTAGTGACACAGCTGGCAAGGCTTATGACACCATTTCTATGAGGCGGTTCACTGGCTTAGGACAACTAACCTGACCCAAGATACACAAACAAAGGCCATGGATTTCCCTGTGAAGGTAACTCCTTTTGGGGACAAGACAGAGGCCTACATGAAGAAAGTGGAGGAGTATAAAGAGACTTTTAGAAATAATTCAGTTAAAGAGAGACCTCCATGTCCTACAGGTCCCAATAAAGAGGAAGCAGGGTAGGGCTCCTACTCCAGACCATTCTTTCACGCCCAGGCAACAACAGACTACCAGCAGCCCAAGGGCTACTTTAGGGGTAGAGTACCACTACTGTAATGCTTACTATAGAAGTTGTAACAACAATAACCATGTCTGTAACTTGCATAATCACTGGATGAAACTATGTAACCAACGTCCTTCTGTACTTTACCTTATAAGTTATTCCCAGGTCGCCCTGAAAAGGGACCTTCAGGATTCTGGGCCTATTCGGTCATCAAAATGTAATAAATAATTTAATTTAAGGCAGAAGGGCCATGAGAAGACCAGCACAAGTGCCTCAGACTCAGATCTAGCCAAAACAGAATCCCTGATGGCTAATACAGTCGCCTCCTCCTACCAGTAGGAGGCAGATTGTCTCACTCTCCAAGCTTGTCATGCCATCACCACAGACAAGTGGGTCTTGGAGGTAGTGAGCCAAGGGCTGTCTCTAAGTTTTAAATCCCTCCCCAAACTGAGAACCAGGCATTTTGCCTCAGCAACCTCTGTAGACAAATCCTTCTGGAAGCAGAGGTGGCAAACCTGCTAACCATCAGGGCAGTAGAACCCATGCCCCTACTACAGAGGGAAAAGGCTTCTACTCAAGATACTTCCTCACTCAAAAGGAAAACAAGGACTGGTGACCCATTCTGGATCTGTGACTTCTAAACAAACATGTCTCAAAACCAAATTTCAAAATGGTCACTTGGCCATGATGATCCCCACACTGCAGAAAGGGGATTGGCTGGCATCCTTATACCGCAGGGATGCTTACTTCCACATATCAGTAAAGCCAAGCCACAGAAAAATACTTAAGGTTCAGTCTCCTGTCGGGTCACTACCAATTCTCAGTCATGCCGTTCAGCCTAACTTCAACTCCCAGGGCATTCACAAAGTGTCTGGCTGTAGTGGTGGCACACTCAACTCATTACTTCCAGTAGCTTTGTATGACGTCCGAACTATCTGTTGTTTACCTGACACAGAATGGCCACCCAGGTAATAATGAGTTAAGAAGGCAGGAGTGGCAGTATTCCCATACTTGGATGACTGGCTTAGTCGTGGGTCAGTTCCTGCAACATGGCAAGGACTCTCTGACCCTAACAAGGCATACACTAGAGTCACTATGATTCCTGATAAATGTACAGAAGTCAAAAATGGAGCCAGTACAGCTTCTGACTTCATTGGAGCAGAATTGGAGACCCACCAGGAAGGGCATTTCTTCTACAGGACAGGGTGCACAGCATCTTGCAGTTAGCAGGATCATTTCAGTTGAACAGGCCAATGACTGCAAGAGAGTTCTTGTGGCTACTGGGCCACATGGCATCCTCCATAGCAGTGGTCCCAGGATCCAGGTTTCAGATGAGGGAAATACAGTTCCACTTAAGGGCTCACTGGTCCCAGAGAAGAGATTTCCTGGCCAACTGGTAACAGTCTCAGACACCCTCCTGCAGTGGTGGCTGGATCCAGAAAACCTCAGGGAAGGGCTCCTCCAAAAGGAGCATACCTCAGTGGTGCTCACCACAGATGCCTCTCTACTGGGGTGGAGAGGACATATGCTGGACCTAACTGCCAGCGGAACATGGTCACCTCAGGAATCTGCCCTGCACATAAATTAGTCTCATGGAGCTCAAGGGCAGTATACCTGGCTCTACAGGAATTTGCTACTCATTTAAAAGGAAAGGTGGTGCAGGTCAGGATAGACAGTACCACCACCATGTACTACATAAACAAGCAAGGGGAACCAGTTCCCCTTTGTGCACAGAGGCTATGAGAGCGTGAGGCCTGGCCTACTTATTACAAGTGTCTCTATCAGCTGTCCACCTTCCAGAAAGGACAATGTACTGGCAGACTCTCTCAGCAGAATCAGCCAGAACCATCACGAATGGTCCCTGAATGCACAAGTGCTCCTGTCGGTGTTCAGGAGGTGGGCACACCAGAGATGGCTTTCTGCCTCCTCAGACAATCACCAGCTGCCACAATTCTGTTGCAGACCCCACAGCAGGGGTACAGTTCCAATGGATACTTTAACACTGAATGGTCAGGCAGATTCCTCTATGCCTTCCTCCTTTCCCCTGTTGCTCAGGACTCTGATAAAATCCAGGTCACAGCCAGCAACAGTGATCCTGTTGGCTCCAGTTTGGGAAGGCAGCCATGGTACTACTACTGATGACCCTATCTGCCTCACAGCCAATCCACCTGCCCCAGAGGCACAATCTCCTCACATCCTCTCAGGGCACGATCTTGTATCCCAGTCTCAGAGCCCTGCAACTGAAGGCATCATCATGGCACTTGAAGACTTAGAATCCACAAACTTGAATCTCTCTGAAGAAGTTTTGACTGTGCTCCTGGGCTCCAGGAAGTCATCTACCAAGAAAACTTACTCCTCAAAGTGGAAGATGTTCCATCTGGTGCAAGGGAAGAGATGTGGGTCCTTCTGAGCCATCGCCTCGGTCCTGCTCGACTATATGACTCACCTGCACTCTTTCGGCCTCAGGCCCTCTACAGTGAAGGTCCATTTGGCTGCAGTCTCAGAATATGTATCAGCCTGTAAGGCTAGGTCTATGGCCTCTTACCCTGTTTTCAATAAATTCTTCAAGGGCCTCAACCACTTTCACCCTCCCTTGCCAAGCTCATGAAGCCCCTTTTTGAGCCTATGGCAACTGCAGATTTAAAGTATGTCACATGGAAAACTGTCTTCCTGGTTGCCATCACTTCAGCCAGAGGAATCTGTGAATTGCAGACCCTGTGCACTGACCAGGACTACATAGTCCACAGGGACAAAGTCGTACTTAGGACCAACAGGAAATTCCTTCCTGAAGTGGTCTCAGATTTTCATTTGACCCAGTCTATCACTTTACCTGTATTCTTTACTGAGGATTCCAGCTCATCTGAGCGGAAACTACATAGCCTGGATGTCAAGAGGGCTCTCAGCCACTACCTTGACAGGACCAAGACTCACAGGCCTGAGCATACCCGACTGTTCCTCACTTATGGGAAGTGGGTAGGTAAACCTGCATCAAAGTGAACCATTGCATGCTGGATTGTAGCTTGTATACAGTTCTGTTACAGTAAAGTGGGTAAACAAGCCCCCTGAGCCCTCATGGCATATTCTATCAGAGGTACAGCTGCATCAGTGGCAGCTGCAAGAGACATCCCACTGTTGGAAATCTGCAAAGCAGCTACATGGAAAACTGTGCGCACTTTTACTAAGCACTATAGTTTGGACATGCAGTTCAGAAGTGATGCCGTATTCAGCACAACAGTGCTGGCAGAACATATTCTCAAATAGGTTCTCTCCTAACCTCCAAAGGTACTGGTTGTTAGTCTGCATTTGTTTAATCATAATGAGTGATTCCTGGGGTTAGAAGAAAAATTACTCATCATAGTAATCGTGTTCTCTTCAAGGGATCACTCATTATGATTAAAGCTCCCAGGCCTCCCCTACCTGAACCTAGTAGAAGGAGCGATCTAGTTTCTGCATCCCTGCCAGCTTTAGAGACATGTTGTCCACAGCTGATGCTACAGTTCTTTACCAGTTGGTATTTGTTGTTGTCCCTACTTGAGGGATTTTGATGTTTTATGGGATGTGATTAAAAGGAGGGGTAATCTTTAGTATTAGATAGCTAGAGGGTCTTTACCCTGTTAGGCTACGTAAGACTCTGAAGCACTCAGAGTGCTGCAGTTACTAGGGCAGCAGTTTGAAATTGGCACGAGCCAATCAGAGTTCCATAATTTGCATAAATTCTATCTCTCGCAGCAGTACAATACAGAAGGCTGACTGCATTTGTTTAATCATAATGAGTGATACCCTGAAGGAACACATTTACTGTGGTGAGTAATTTTTTCTCTCTCTTTTCATGGGTGAACATGTTAAAGAGCAGCTGATGCCTTCAGGATAACTTAAAACATAATATTCGGACACAGCTCAGTTTATATTTTACATTAGTTCTGTATTTTCTCCCCATTATTTCTACTGACGCCATTTGCATGAAAACAAGATCTCTTCTCCTGAAGAGTTCATCTATTCCTGTTGCTTTCTTCACCTGAGGTCATAATGCACTGCTTGTGATATCACAGTTACCCCATGGCAGCAGATTTTGACGCCACGACTGAGGATTATGACGTGAAGTAGGAGTTAGCTATGAGGCAGATGAACTCTAACAGATAAAGATCATGTATTAATGCAGATTTCCTCTGTAATAAAAGATGGGAGGAGAATATATAGAATATATTTGTAATGCAAGCTGCATTGTACGAATTATTAAATTTTTCAAAGTTTTCTTTGCAGCGTCAGCAACTCTTTAAGGGCCTTCATTCTTTCCTCATAGCTTTTATTTTCCATTCTCCTGATCATTTTGGTGGTCCTGCGTTGGACCCCGCCTATTACCTTAGTGTCTTATTTGTAATGAGAAACCCAGAACTGCACACAGTGCTCAAGATGAGGCCTGACCAGGGCCTTGTAAAATAGTAGGATTAATTCCTTTGCTGTGCTGATCAACCCTCCTTTTAATGCACCCCAGCATTCTTGTAGCCTTCTTGACTGCAGCCACACACTGCTTGTCGTGCTTTATCCCTTTACCTGTTTGACCTCAGGTTCATTTCCTCCTCCCATACAGCAAGAGAGGAGCCCACACAGTGTACAGTATAGGTCCTACTTGATTCTTCTGCCCAAGTGTAGTATTTGCATTTGGTTACATTGAATCTAAGACTGCAGGTGTCCAAAACATTGCCCAGTTTATTCAGGTACTCCTGAAGTCAGCCCTCATCCTCAAAGGGTGCACCACCTGGCTAGCTTAGTTTCATCAGCAACCCTTTAGCTGTCTGCTAGAGACTCCAGCGTCAATCATTCATGAAAAGTTGAAAAGCAGTGGCCCAGCACTGATCCCTGAAGGGTACCCCTACATAATAGTGATCATCAGCATCGACCCTTGGCTTACAGTCTCGTCAGTTAGCAAGTTACCTTGTGTGTGCATTGTGTTTATTGCACTGGTGTGCTTTGACCAGAAGTTTATCATGCCTACAGTGTCAAAGCCTTGCTGAAATTCAAGTGTACTATTCTGTGGTCCTGCTTCTGTCCATCTCTCTGGTCACTCTACAAAGGAGGTGAGCAGATTGGTTTAGCACAATCTGTCCTCTGAACGCCATGCTGAGAGGGGTTGAAACCATGACCTGAATCAAGTGATCCACTATTCAGTCCTTGATAGAGGATTCCAGGACCATATCCAGCACCGATGTTGGACTGACTAGCCTATAGTTGTTCGGTCTACATCTGCACATGCCCCTTTAGGATGATAAGGACCACACTGGCCACATTACAGTCCTCAGGCACCTCACCTGTACAGGCAGTCTCATGGAAGATTACCACAGGTGTTTCCTTTAGCTCCACTATGATTCTGGGGAATCCCATCTGCCCTAGGAATTTACCTAGCTTGATCTTTATAATAGGTCGCCAGCTACCTCAGCAGGTGTGATGTCCTCTGGTTGCATCATGGTTATGCTTGATGTTATGGCCTGTCCCGATGAGAACCTGCCTCCCCCCACCTTTTGGTGAACACCAAAGTGAAGTATTCGTTCAGCATCTCAAACATTGCCTCTGACTCACTTACAGGCTCTACCCTTTCCTTTGTTTTCAGAGGGCCCAATCTTCTTCCTCACCTTTGTCTTTCCATTTATATTTTGGAAGAAGACTTAGATGTTACCTGTAACTTCTGCTGCTATCCTGGTTTACAGACCCTCTTTGGCTTTCTTAATTCTAATTTTGCAGTCCCTCAGGCTGCTGTGAACTCCTGTCTTACCTGTAGGCAACCTTTCTCTCTACAGCAGTTATAGACCTTTTTGTGCAATCACTTGCCTTCAGTCTCTCTTGAGCCAGGAGAGGCCACTTCTTGACCTCTTTCCTTGTACAGTTTACAGGGTTACTGACCTCCCAGCTGCTTCCAGCACCTTCTTCAACAAAACTCGCGACGTGGTCTACATTACTAGCTTAATGCAGCTTCTCCAGCCCCTTAGCCACCAGGTCCTGCATATTGACAAAGTCTGCCTTTCTGCAGTTCTGGGTCCTGGTGTCTAAAACTCAAATAGTCTTCCCTGTTGCCAGGAAAAGGTAACCAATTGTCACTGCTGCCAGCTGGTTCTTTGATGTTCACACTACAGATGATCCTGTCGTCATTGCTGAGAACAAAGTCAAGGATGGCTTTAAACCTAGTTCTTTGTTGGACATGACATCACATTGTGATGTAGACAATACAATACAATACAGTTTTATTTAGCATTTTTCATACAAAACTATCCCAAAACGCATTACATTGTTAAAAGGTACAGAAACATCAAAAGAAAATAGCTCTGTAAAATAAGAGAAATTAATCAAAGGAGAGAAGTGAGTAAAATCTGAATGATCAATATTATTTGTGCTACACACTGTGCTAAAGGGTGACTGAAAAATTAACAGATCAAAAGTATTTGTCAGTGCTGTTTTCAGAAAACATTTTAAAGAACCATTGCACAGAAAAAATAAAATGAAGCTGATTGTGGGTTCAGGATTCATAGGCAGTGTATGTGGGTTTTGAGGTTGGGTATAAACCGTGAATGGGAATCAGTGAGGCAGAGATGAGGAGGGAGGAGAGAGGCTTTTCCAGATATTAGGAGCAGAGATACTGAAGGGCTACCACCAGTTTTTGAGAGTGAGATGAGAGGGACTGAAAATAAGTCTTGAGCTGGAGGAACAGATGGAAGCAAATAGATCAGAGAAATGGGTAGTATCGTGACCATGACAAATTTTGAAAATAAGTTGGGTAGTTTTATATGAGACAATTGAAGTGGCAGAATAGCAGAGTAATATCCCAGTTCTGAAAACGGGTGAGCAGTTAAATGTTGGAACAGTTTTAAGAATAGAAGGGAGGGAGGGGCTTGGTAAGTACATACAGGAGGTAAAGTACAGTTACGTAAGAACTTAATCGTAACAGTAGATCTTGAGAGAAGCTCTTGCAGCAGGTTCCACAGTGAGGACTGATGCCACCTGGCGACGGTTCTGGCAACTTTTCTCTGGCAGTTCCAACGTGGGAACGCCTCGCTGGTGTCGGCTCCACTCCCGATGTCGCCTATATATAGGGAGGAGTTCCCACATGCTCCAGTTCTTTCCTGCCCCCATCAGGCAAAAACGACAGGCAATTGGTCACAGTTATGACTGTCAACAGACAACCCCTCAAAGAGGAAGAAAACTGGCCTGAACAGGACCTGATCCCTGGGGAGGAAGGCGGGAAATATATCTGCTACAAGAGCTCTCCAAGATCTACTGTTACGGTAAGTTCTTATGTAACTGTACTATCTTACTTCAAGAGGAAGCTCTTGCAGCAGGTTCCACAATGAGGACTGAGTCCCAAGCAGTAAACATATAACAACCTCTGGGGAAACAGTAAGAAAGAAGCAGCAGGATAGGGAAGATCCTCAGGAAACTATTCCTTGCAGAACTGCGAGGCCAAACCCTGCTCTGCGCCTGGAAATAATGTCGAGGTTGTAATGCCTGGATAAAGGTATGAACAGAACTCCAGGTAGCGGCAGCACAAATATCCACTGTCGGCACGCCATATGAAGGAAGTATAGCTCTAGTAGAATGAGCTTTAACCGCCCTGTGTCAACCTCCTTTGTGCTTCTCATAACAGAACAAAATACAATGAACCAACCAGCACGAAAGCATCTGCTTGGTGACTGGACGACTTACGGATCGTTGGGCTAAGGACAGGAACAGCTGATCAGACTTCCTGTCCCCTTGGTTCTAGTCAATAGCATCGGAGAGCCCTGTGGACGCCAAGGAATGAAGCAGGGTCTCCCCTATTAGAATGCTCCAGGTAATAAACTGGGAGGTGAACTGATTGATTCAAAGTGAGCTCCAACGACTTTAGGTAGAAACTTCGGATCAGTGCAAAGGTCAACCCTGTCCTTGTGGAAAACAAGGTTAGGGCTCTTTACACATTAAGGCTTGAAGCTGTGAAATGCGTTACAAGTAATGGCTACCAAGAATAAAGTCTTCCAGGAATGGAAACGAAGCTCGCCTCCATAGCCGGTTCAAATGGGAAGAGCACGCTTCCAGGACTAACAGGAGATCCAAGGGGATAGGGTCCCAGATGGGAGGTCTGATGTAAAGAATACCATGCAAAAAGCTTGGAAACCTCCATCTGAGCCACCGCTTTACCCGACACAGATAAATGGTAAGCGGAGATGGCAGCCAGGTGTACCTTGATGGAGGAATAACTGAGACCTTTCTCAGAGAGAGAGAAGCAGATATTCTAAGATCGAATTAACCGGACAGACCAACAGATCCACTCTTTGGCTGTGGCCCAAATAGAAAAGCTCCTCTTCATAGCGTGTGGCCCTGGTGGCAGGTTTCCAAGCCTCAACCAACACTTAGCGACCTGATCAGACACACGGAACCTGACCTTAGCTAGGTCATAAGGAGCCAGGTATGCAGGTGAAGAGAACGAGGTTCAGGTGTATCGGGACCCCTGTCCCGCGACAGGAGTAGAGAAGAGATAGGGAGAGGCATCGGAGACCTCACCGCTAGACACTGTAGTAAGGGAAACCAGATTTGATGCGCCAAGCGGAGCGATCAGGATAAGAGTGGACGGTTACCACTGAGCCTTGAGAAGGACCTTCTGTAAGAGCGGAAACAGGGGAAGGCATATAGAAACCTCCTGCTCCAGCAGAGGGACAACGCTGCTTGCCAAATACCTACAGACTCTGGACCTAGCGAGCAGAATTGGGCAGTTTTACATTGAATCGTGATGCGAAAAGGTCCACCTGGTGCCCCCATTGACGAAGATGTGATCTGCAACCTCTTGGAGCAACTCCCATTCGTGGACTTGCGATTTTGTCCTGCTGAGCATGTCGGCTAACACATTCTGGAGCCCAGGAACATGCACTGCCGCAGAAGCAGATGATGCTTGAGGGCCCAATCCCACACTCGCATGGCTTCCCTGCAAAGGGGTCAGAAAGCGCCTCTGTTTGTTGAAGTAGAACATCACCGAGGTGTTGTCTGTCTGCACCAGGAGATGGCCCGCGTAAGGACCGGGCCAGGGCTTGAAGGGCGAAAGCACCGCCTCATCTCTACGATGTTGATATGCAGATCTACTTCTGTGGAGGACCAGGAACCCTGGGTACGGTGAAACCCCAGGTGAGTGCCCCACACCTGGGACGATGCATCTGTGGTTAGACGGCACCTCTGGTTGGAAGGAGGCCCGCCAGCAAATTTGTGACAACATCCACCAGCCAAGCTCGTGGGCGGACTGGCTCTGATATCATGATCGCGGTGTCCAGACTGTCTAATGTCTGATCCCACTGGACCTCAAGGACCATTGAATGGTCCTCTTGCACAGGCGCCAGAGGAACCGAGACTGTGGCAGTGGCCGATGCCCCAACAGCCTGAGAAGGAGCCGAGCCCAGCACCCTTGAGGCTGAAGAGATCTGAGATGCCAGGACCTGAATATGACCCGCTCTGTTGGAGGAGAAAAACCTTCCGAGAGTGGTATCCAGAAGAGCTCCGATAAACTGGAGAATCTGGGCTAGGATCAAATGAGATTTGCCCCAGTTGATGGCGATTCCAGATGCTGAAACAGCGAGATGGAATCTGTGATAGTTTCCAACGACGAGACCTGAAGGGGCCAGGAGAAGCTAGTCGTCCAGATAAGGGAACACAAAGTGGTCATGACAGCCAGACACTTGGTGAAGACCCTTTGACTGAAGAGAGACCAAGTGAAGGACCAAACTAAAGTCCTTGTCCTCGAATCTGAACCTTAGAAATCTTGATGGTTCCTGGCGATAGAGGATGTGCAGGTAAGCATCCTGCATGTCCAGGATGCAAACCAGTCTCCCGCTGATAAGAGTGGAGGAGGGGAAGGAAACCATCCAGAATCTCTTGTAGGAAACCCACTGGTTTAGATCGCTGAGGTCCAGAATGGGCCTGAGATCTCCTGACTTTTTCGAACTAAGAAGAAGGGGAGAAGAACCTCTCTGCCTCATCCAGAGACACCGTTCGATGGCCTGCTTTTCCAGAAAGGATAGTATTTCCAGTCTGACCAGTGCTCTGTGTTCCCTGGGTAACGGGATGGGGTGGTGGTCTGTCCAGAGGGCTAGAGTCAAACTCTATGGAGTGCCCGAACTCCACGAGATCGAGTACCCACTGGTCGGAGGTGACCAGGCTCCATGCATCTGGCGTAGGAAATGCGACTTCCGACCGGCTCCTCTGGCTGAGTGGCCAAAGGAGGTTGGTAGCCTGGATAGTCAGGCGGTTGGTGGGGGAGGGGGCGGATTGCTGCTGAGTTGTCTAGAGGTGGAAGTCAAGCGCCTCTGGCTCCACCTCTATGACCGAATCTGCCTCACTGCACATGCTGCTAAAAGCGAGGCTGCTGTGGTTGATGTCCCCACGGCCACGAAAACTGGGCTTGCAAGCTCACCCGCTTCAGGCGGTACATGGACTGCATGGATCAGACAGCCCTACCAGAGTCCTGCAGCCTGGTGATAACATGCTCCATGTCCCGCAAAGAGCACGGAGCCTTTAAAGGAACATCCAGAATGCTGGTCTGCACGTCCGGATTGAACCCTGAGGTCGGCCGCCCTAGAGGAGGTGTCCGCAGAGTCATAGGTCGAGCGCAGAATGTGGGTACCCACATCTGGAGTCGGGTCCGTAACAGCTTGCCAGCTCTGCCCGGGCTGAGGGCAATTAAGCATGTTTCTGCACAATGTCCAACTTTGTTCCCAAAGGGCGTCTGGAATTAGACCATGTGTGTCAGGGAAGTTCAAGCACCTCATACTGCAGGTGGCAGCAGAGTACACCCTGCAGACCATAGAATCCAGCTGCTTAGATTCCCGATCAGGCGGCTGGGTGCTCAGGTACTTGGGCCTCTGCAATGATTATGAGCTGTCAAATCAGCAGAGAGTCTGCAGCAGGTGGTTCGGCAAGAAAAGGATGGTCCAAAGGAGCCCGGTAGAGCTGATGAGCCTCTCTTGGCACGGCAGTGGAGGAATGAGGGCGCTTCAAGTCACACAGGTGACATCCTGAAAGGTGTCGACTATGGAGAGATGACCACCGCTTGGGATCCTTTTGGCGGAGGTATTTAGCCAACCGCAAAACTCGGGGTCCAGGGCCTCAGTGTCCCAACCCATGTTGGCCTAGATGTGCCTCATAACCTCCATGAAGCTAGGGTCATCAGGAGGATTTGGGGAGACCTCTGTGTCCCCAGGTCTGGCTCCAAGTAGGCATCAGAAGACTAGGAGTCTGAGTCTATGAAGGAGTCTGGAGTGGAAGAGGAGAATGGCTGCGCCTCTTCTTCTGCGTCCCTGCCGGTGATGACGAGGGTGAGCAGAAGGAACTACAAGACCATGCCTCCTAGACTTTTTAGCGTGCTTGTTAGAGGGGTTCCCCATCCACCCCACTGTCTGGTTCAACATTTTCATGTCTGAACGGTACCAGCGTGAGGGGCACCCCGCTGGAAGGCTTTTTAACTGTATCCCACCAGTGGGAAAACAACCCTTCACCTGGGAGAGGTTCAACCTCGTGAACCTGGAGGTGGAGGAGCTCCCAGCCCGAACCCGCTGCCGTACCATTATCTGGGCGATTGGCCAGATCCGCACCCCTTATCGACCAGCCGCCGGACAAGGGGACATTGGGCCGGCATCAGCACCACTGGCGAACTGGGAGGAGGAGGTAGCTCAGAGCTGATGTCTGGCGGGTGTCCGGCGTGGGTCGAACTATGACTGGCGGCATAACCGACAGTGGACGGGAGCCGGGTCGGCCACTGGTGGAGGAGGGTCCGCGCCCGCTTTTCTTTAGGCGCCGACGGACGCCCTTGTGGGCATGAGCCTTAGGATGGTCAGCTTTGTGGCTAACATGTTTCTCGACCGAGCCGGTCAGAAGCTGGAGGCTGGTGTCATCTGAATCCCAGTGTTTTGGTGGCAAGGAGGAGGCCCTGCTGCCTGAAGTCCCAGAGGCCTGTTCTCGACTCCCGGAGTCGGGCCTTGGAAGAAGAGGCAGAACGAGAGGAGCACCTTACCTGGCCTGTCAATTTCTCAGCGGGCTGATGAACTTTTGTTGGCTGGAGGGTTCCAGCAGATTTTGAGGCAGAGGAGGACTTAAGGACCATGAGGCGTGCTTTTGCCCCGACGACCTGGACTTGAGCCCAAAGACCTAGGGTTTTGAGAGTGACCTTCCTCTGTCCCGTCCTGATGCTTGTGGAACTTGTGGGAAGGTGGCGGATTAGATTCCCCGAGGAGGAGGCCTGTTCCATGGCGGCAAGTTTTGTCTCCAGCGAGGTAGGCCATGAGCAATTTCTGATGCCGGATCCACATCTGCGAGTTGAAGGCCTGACAGTGCGAGCAGGCGCCGTGTCATAATCGCCCAGGCAGTAGAGACATGAGGAATGACCGCCCTTAGCGAATCTGTCACCCACAAGCACACTTATGTAAGTGAGAAGAGGACATAGAAACTCTTGATTTAATGGTAAAAACAAATTCTAGGTGGAGAAGAAGTGATCGGTACTGAGCCGTAACCGAGCGAATCTAACCCTGACCGATGGCGGGAAAGAACTGGGGAACTCCTCCTTATATAGGGTGACATCGTGGAGCCGACGAGGCGGGGCGCTCCACGCTAGTACCGCTAGAGAAAAGTTGCCGGAACTGCCGCCAGGTGGCGTCAGTCCTCATTGTGGGAACCTGCTGCAAGAGCTTCCTCTCAAGTAAGATCTGCAGTTATCAAGGCTAAAGCAGATGAAGGTATGAATAAAGGTTTCATCATAGGATTACTGAGGATGGATAGATAAGGGCAGTGTTGCAGAGATAATTGTAGATGGATTTGCAAACCATATACATATATTTATATATGGGGAGCAAAGGAGAGTTCTGGATTAAGGAGATACCAAAGTTTCTGATTCGAGGGTAAAGGAGAAGCAGAGAAGCAGGGTAAAGGAAAGTGACAGTAGAAGTGAAATTGTGGGAGAGAATACTTTTGACATGAAGGATGATCCGAGTCTCATGGGCATTAGGTTGAAAGAAACTAAGTTGGAGCCAGGAGCAAATATTTGGAAGACAGGAGGAAGGAAGCTAGGTCAGGATTAGAGAAGGGTTTGAAAGAAACATATAATAGGGTATCATTAGCATAGAAGTGATACCTTGGTTTAAGTGAGCGAGAATATGATGCAAGGGAGGGTAGTTTGAGAAGTGAACTAAGAACAGAGCCTTGAGGATTACTATAAGAGTAGAGGCCCGTGGTTGGGGTGGGTGGGGGAGATGAAGCAGGAACAGTTGTAGAGATGATAGCAAGAGACCAGGAAAGGAGAGCATCACAGATTTAGAGTACAGTGTTCAAGACGAAAGACTGATGAGGTGATCGCTTATTGAACCCTGGGCCTCAGGCTGCTATACCGACTGCTTCCTGTTATTGTTCCATATAAATGATTGATCTTGTTGCTTAAATGCATCAAACCTCGTGACTCTTGTTCACCGAATAACTCACAAGTGTTGATGTTTTATTAGTAAATAATTTTACAGTGTTTTTAGTGTATTTATTAAGCACAGTTGTGTTTATTAATGACTGCATGACTGATTTCCTACAGGATTAAATATTATGTAAACATCAGCTGTATTCTGGTTGCAATAAAGAGAAAACTACTCTACTACTAGTAAGTAGGATATGGTTAGAGTATAAGCCATCATCTGAGGCGATGACAAGATTATTGACAACCCGAATGAGGGCAGTCTCAGTGTTGTGGAAGTAGCAACAGCCAACTTGAAAGGTGTCAAGGAGATTGTTGATGGACAGGTGATTAGATAGATTTTCAAGGACCTTACTAATGGAGAGGTTGGAGATGAGGGCGGAGTTGGAGATGACGTCCACATCAAGGGAGGGACTTTTAAGAAGGGAATAGCTCTCTCTAGGGCATCAGAGTCAGTGCCACTAGAAATAGAGTGTTATTTGATAGCAGTTATGTATGTTGCTAGGGTAGGAAGGCAAGAGAGAATGGATGATCAATCATAGAAACACTCAAGGTTGATGGACTGAATGATTTCAGAGAGGTCTGAAATATAGATTGGGAAACAGAAAATATGAGAGGAGAGGAGGGTAGTAGTTTGGGGATGAAGGGAAGGGAACGAAAGAGGTGGAGGGGGGATGAAATGAGGTGTTGCAAAGATGTTCTCACAGATGGTGGCTATTTTGGTATAAAATAATTGGCAAAGTCTTCACATTTGGTGGTGAAAAGGAGACGGGAGGAGTTAGTGGATGGAAGACAGAAGGAGCATGCATTGCTTCTACATTTGTAAATAATAGTGTTTGGTTGCAAGATAGTGCCTCAGGCCAGCAGTGGAGGTTAGTCAGCCAATGAAGGCATCTTATTTGAGTCATGGTGAGGCCATGGTCAGTTTATTCATCGTAATCTGTGTATGTTGACTGTAGTGCATTATGTGAAATTATTTCATTACTTTTAAAACTGTACTTAATCTGTAGAGAGTTTCCAGTTCAGAAAGCCTGCAGTTCTTCAAAGGAACCATGTTTCATTTTTTTTTCTTCCTCATAGGGAACACACAACTTTGGTGGGATCGAGGTAGGAAATGGACCAACAGAAGAGGATGCTGAGATAATTCAACATGACCAACTATCGACTCATTCAGAAGACACAGAAGAAGTGAGTACCTGGTAACGCTCCAGACTGTAGTACTTGTGCAGCCTTGTCACATAGATGACTAAGAACTGGTTTTAGCCTTAGTTGCAAAGCTTTTATGGTGAGATGAAAACTTACTTAGCACTTCAAAATGTATTGTTCTGGTCTGCCCAGTGGCGCTTGAGGCGCTGGATGCCTTACATTGCGCCTCAGGAGCGACCTCCCAGATCATCGAAGTTGCTGCATAAGGGGAGGGAGGAGCGAGATTGAACAGCAGACAACAGCTCTCCCTCCTGGGGACAGAAGTCTGATGGGAAGTGTAGGCGGAGGGCCAGCAGTGATTGCCAGAAGTGGGCGGAAGGGTCGAGCCTATACCCGCATCCATGTCCACCTCCATGCGCATGTGTCTGCTGGGTCCTGGGTCAGTGGGTAAAGGGAAAAGCTGCAGAAACTACATATAGAAAGAAAAATGTCTTGTCCCATTTTCTGGTAAGAGAAAGCTATCTTCCAATCTCAAAGCAACAGCGTTGTAAGAATCAATGTTACATATCAGGCAGTAGATTTTGTCTCGTGGGGTATAGCTGTGGCTCTAGCTGCAACCCCATCCACATCATCGGTACAGGTCAGCAACTTGATACTGCAGAAACCGCTGTAAAACAGGCCTAAGGACACAGCACCAGGGAAGGTGCTTATGGGGGGTAGATTCAAGTGAGCCAGTATGAGCCTTGGTTTCTTGCAACTTTTTTTTTTACCCAGGGTAGCCCAGCCGAGATGCAACATCTCACTTCCAGTGGGGTCCTGCCTCTGCCTATTTCTGCAAGCTGGGTGGACTGGAGCACTGCGAGTTAAGTGACTGCCCAAGGTTGCACAATATTTTGCTCTAGCAAGGTCTGAACCTACAGTTTCCCAGCTTTAAAGCATGTCTTTAACCACTAGACCACACTGTCTCCTTGAACGTCCCTTAGATGCCACCTGGTTTGCCTGCTTGTCTATGCCTCACATCATTATCCTCTGCATGTGACATCACAACCAGCTGCTGTAGAAGTTATGATGTTGCAAGCAGAATAATAAGATGTCAGATGTAGGCAAGTAGTTCAAACTGGTGAAATCTATGGGACTATGATCTGTCTTCATATTGATGTCCTCTGGTATAACTAAAAGCGGAAATTAATGCAGCAGTGTGTGTTACTGTGAAAATTTTGGCCTGCATTTTTATTTTGTTTTAGATTGCCACTACCTCCTATCCTGTATTATACCCTTCTTTTTCCATTTTAAGTTTACTTTAGCACTTTTTCCCCGATTTGAAATAATGAGTGCTCCATGTAATAAGGCTTGTTCCAGTTTTCGAACTGTAGACCAGAGGGTCAGGAGTAGTGTCTTCTACATGCTAGTGCATTGTAGTCACAAGAAATATCATGATAACTCAGACCAAGCCATCTTAAACAGAGCGCCCTGTTATTATTTCACATGTAAAAAGTGCCAGCAGACTCAAAATGGGAAGAAGGAAGGGTATTTTATCAGACAGGAGATAAGGGCAGTTTAAATGGAATAAAAAGTATAGATCAAACGTTTCACCACCAACATGCACTGCTATTTTAAATATAGAAGATAACCTGTCCAAACTGAACTTGATGTGAGTGTTTTTCACTTCTTCCTGTGCTGTCACACTCTTTAAAGGATACCTAAACAGGAAAATTCATACAAAAAGAACCAGAATTACAATTACTAGGTCTTTAGATGGCAGCCCTAGCTAACCAGTGCTGACCTTAGTGTAGCACTGTGCTCCAGTGGAATATTATTTCATCAGGAAAAATACTGTAAGCAAACTGGCCTGTCCATTTGAAATTCACATACCCTGGCCATACAGTGGCTGCGGAGTCCGCGATTAATGTCATCGCTACAATACTGGCACTCCAGTAGTATCACTGTACCTCACTGATACAGTAGAAGTATTTATAGCACTTTGGGGCTGCACAGTGGCTTGGTGGGTAGTGCTTCACACTCCCAACCTGGCAGCCGAGTTCAGGAGTGGATTTGGGAGCCAGCCTCATGGTCCTTGGGGTAATCTGGGGAAGTGCTGCTGCACGCAGCGCTGTCAGACGGGAGGGGAAGGACTGGGTTCTGCTGCACTAGTGACCCTGGGGTTTGAGAGCTTGCCTCCTCTGCAGGGTATACGTGCTGGCCTAGCTTTTAGGGGTACTGTCTGGTGCCTTAGGGGTGGTGGGCGGGGATGGGAGAAATCCAGGAAAAAATGTGCACATGGGCCATCATGTATAATAGCACTGGTACTCCTTGGTAACACCCCATGTAGATCGTCATTTGGAGTGACAGCAAGAGGGAGGCAATGACAGGTAGGACTGGGAGGCTGGGGCAACACCTGATAAAAGGCATAGGTGGCGACTGGGAGGCACAAAGATAAACAAAATTATTATATATACTGTATATTTACTTTGTGACCACAAAATGGGTAGTGTCTTGCATTTCCTTGTTGGCAACCTGGGTTGGGGAACAGACTCAAAGCTGGGTCCAAGTGGCCATGGGTTGGGGTAGCACTGCCATGTGGCAGGGCTCCCTGCCACGGTGGTAAGGCAGCAGTTAACCCAGGTGCAGCAACCCCAGTGGTGGTCCAAGGAGCTGGACGTTTCCACAGGACATCGCTTGCATGCTTACGAGACTTTTGACATGGTTCAGTGCCCAATGGATGGTGGGTTGATTGCTGGTCTAGGGAGAAAGTGCCAGAAAATACATTCACCCCAAGTCGCCGTATGATGGTCATCAACACTTGGGCCTTGCTCAGCTGATCCACATCGCTCCAGTTGGTGGGGTAAGCTGCTGACAGGGCTAGGAGGTTGGCCGCCTGTCACCTGAAGTAGGCAAATGGTGGCAGATCAGGAACAAAAAGCTGTATATAAAGAAACTTGATTTAGCTTTATGTCTGACTGTAACACACACAGTAGATGTTTCAATGGTTAAATTTAAAAGATGGGATAAGGTGATATAAATACTTACACAGTACTGTACCATTGAGGTACAGTGCTACAGCTGAAGGCTGTAGCTCCAGTGACATCTTTGTGGCCATTTTAGGGCTGGTTAGAGTACAACTTTGGATGACCATGCTAGTTTGTTTGCATTTTTAAAGAAACAATAAAACAGAGTGCAACACAATTTTAAGGCCAGCATTGGTTAGGTAAGGCTTCCATCTTCTATGTACTATATATTTTTCCCTCCCTGTCGTCAACAGAGATGTACTGTGTTCCTGGGGATGTACCCTGTTCAAGCAGTTGCTATCGTGATGGACAGCAGGGACGTTTCCCCATCACTTTCTCCTCTTCCTTCTTTCTCCTGTTTGCTGTAAGACAGGCTCCACAGCATCAGCAATGCAGCATGCCCCTCTGGAAGAGTTGGCTCACTGGACTGCCCCAGGAGTCGCTACATGCCAGAACCTGCTGCAAACCCTCCTGACTATGGCAAGCTGTCCTCTTGCATCTGCTTGGCCTGGTCTGCAATACAACTGGAGTTCGTCACAAATTCCAGTTGTTTGCGCAGTGCAACATCAGGGTGGCTAAGGCTGCCATCTTAACAACCTGTTAATTTAAATTTGTTTTTCTATGAACTTGCTTGTTTAGAGATCCTTTAATTACTTCTCATAGTATACAGTTTGACTGCTGCTACTACTTAAAGCAGAAGTATTCATCTGTCAGCACAAAAATGTCACCATACTGTTTTTAACAGTAATGTATTCCTGACATTCTTAGAGATTTCTGCAGTAGTTTTTGCTTTTTTTTTAAACTTCCTCTATTGCCTCCTGGCACCCACTCCTTCATGCTTCCCTGGCACCCCTTCTACCTGCCATCACTCCTGTCATTGGTGGTTGTGCTTCACTGAGGTTCTGAGCTTTCGTCCTGGAGACCCCTCCCACTCTCAGGAGGAGGAGGAAGCCTAGAAACTGAAGCAGAAAAAGACCCACTGACTTGTGTAGTCTGCCCATCCTTCCCTCTAGTATGACACAAATGCTCTCTTGGTCACTCATCACCCCACACACACACATACACCCACACAGTGTTCTCCTCACCACTATCTTCACCAGCCTTAAGTAATGTTGTGCTGCAGGGGTGGCTGGAACAGTAGAATTAAAGTGCTACAAGGGCCAGTTGGCATGGGGGATGTGGGGACCATCATCCGATGTGCTAGAGTAGATTGCATTTCTGGTTTCTAGGGACATGGATATGATAGAAACATAAAAACATAGAAGTTGACGGCAGATAAGGACCACAGAGCCCATCCAGTCTGCCCATTTCTTTTTCTACCTTATAAATGTGCCATCGGCCTTTGCTCTGTCAGTGACCTATCTATTCATAGTCATTTGTATTGCTCCTTATGCCTATCCATGCCTGTTTGAAGCCCTGCACTGTATTCATAGCCACCACTTCTTGTGGTAAGCTATTCCATGCATCTACCACCTTTCTGTGAAAAGAATTTCCTCATTCCCCTTAATCGGCCTCCCTCTAATCTCATGCTGTGTCCTCTTGTCCTGCTATTTTTCTTATATTTAAACATGTTAGAACTCTTCGCCTTTGTTTATGCCCTTAAGGTGTTTAAATGTCTCGATCATATCACTCTCTCCCTCCCTTGCTCAAGGGTATACATATTGAGCTCCGTTAATCTGTCCTCATATGTCTTCTGATGCAGTCCCTGCACCATTTTGGTTGCCCTTCTCTGGACTGCCTCAATTTGGATTAATGTCCTTGTGAAGGTGTGGCCTCCAATACTGCACGCAGTACTCCAGATGGGGCCTAACCAATGTCTTGTACAGAGGGATTATTACCTCCCTCTTCGACTTGTGATACCCCTACTAATACACCCTAACACCCCCTAGCCTTACCTACTGCTTTAGAGGTCTGCTTGGATGATTTTAGGTCATCAGTGATGATGATGCCCAAGTCTCTTTCTTCCTTTGTGACTGCTAGCAACTCTCCTCCCAGCCTATAAGTGGCTTCAGGGTTTCTCTTCCCTCGTGCATGATTTTGCACTTCTTTGCATTAAATCCCAGTTGCCACTCTTCTGACCATTTTGCTAGTTTATCCAGATCTCTTCTCATTCTGCCCACCCCATCTGGATCATCTACTCTGTTGCAGATCTTGGTGTCATCTGCAAACAGACAAGCCTTACCCTCTAGTCCATCTCGAGGTCACTAGTGAAGATGTTGAATAGACTGGCCCCAGGACTGATCCCTGAGGTACCCCACTTGTGACTTGCATCTCTTCTGACTGTATACCATTTACCACCACTCTCTGTTTTCTGCCAGTCAACCAGTTTGCCACCCAGTTGACCAACTTCTGACCCACCCGAGCCTACCTAGCTTATTTATCAATCTTCTATGGAACAGTGTCAAAAGCTTTGCTGAAGTCAAGGTAGGCGACATCAACTGCTCCCCTTGGTCCACCACTCTGGTTACCCAGTCAAAATCTATGAGATTAGTTTGACAGGACCTTCCTTTGTAAACCCATGCTGTCTTGGATCCCAGCCCTATGGATTCAAGGTGTTCACTATCCTTTCCTTAAGGAGTGCCTCCATAATCTTGCCCACTACTGAGGTAAGACTGATTGGTCTGTAGTTCCTCGCCTCCTCCCTGCTACCACTCTTGTGGAGCGGGATCACATGAGCCCTTCTCCAGTCTTCTGGGACCTCTCCTGTGCTCAGAGACTCACTAAACAATTCTGCTAATGGCTCTGCTAGTTCCTCCTTTAGCTCCTTAAGTACCCTGGGATGTATGCCATCAGGTCCCATTGCCTTATCCACCTGAGCTTAGCAAGCTCTTGTGGGACCCTTTCTTTGTGAAGGGAGTAGTGCTCACCTCCCTCCCCGTGTCCATGATGCTGAGCTGTGGGCCTGCCCTACCTTCTCTTCAGTAAATACTGAGCAAAAGTATCTATTTAGGATAGATGCCTTTACAGGGTCCTCCTCCTCACATGCTCCCTTTTCTCCATTAAGCTTAGCAATACCCCTCTGGACTTTCTCCTTTCACTAATGTAGCTATAGAAAGTCTTGTCACCTTCTTTTTACTGTTCGTGCTAGTGTTTCCTCAGTTTGGGACTTTGCCTGCCTTACTGCCTTACCTGCTTCCCTTAGGGCAGTTTGGTATGCCTCCCATCTTCATCCCGCTGTGTTCCTTTATATTTCCTGAAGGCCAGCCTTTGGCTCTGACCTTTTCTGCTACTGTATTTGAGAACCAAAGTGGTTTCCTTCTTCTTTTGCACTTCCTTTTCTGTCTAACACAATGGGATGTTGCTTCAAGTATTGTATCCTTAATGCTTGCCCACTTTGCCTGTACCTCCTCACCTGTGTTTCTTTTTGCCAGGGCTAGCTTAACTCTGTTGGCCATCTTATCAAAGTCAGCTCCTCTGAAGTCCCATATTTTGCCTTGGAATGGGATGATTTAGATGTAGTAGCCAATTGAACCATACCACGTGATGGTCACTGGCCCCAGGTGACCTTCTACCTGGAGATCTGTGATCCCTTCTTTGTTAGTCAGTACTAGATCTAGGATAGCCCTGTCTCTTGTGGGTTGCTGTACCAGTTGTTTGAGGCCCTCCCTGCAGGGAATCCACTATGAGTCTAGTTCTGGCAGATGTTCCTGCTGTTATTGACCAATCTGTATCTGGCATGTTGAAGTCTCCCATTATCAGAACCTCCCTTTAGCTGTCATGTTTTGTATATCTTCTAACAGTAATGTGTCTATGTCCTCCCTCTGGTCTGGGGGCCTGTAGACCACCCAGTTCTTATGGCTGTCCCATTTCCTGTTTCCAGGGTGACCCACAGTTCTTCTGGCTCCTTATGTGTATTCTGAATTTCTGTAGCTTTGATATTTTCATTAACATACAGGGCCACTCCTCCCCTTTTTGCCTCGGTCTCTTCTGAACAATACATAGCCAGGTACTGAAGTCTCCCAAGTGTGGTTACTGGTAAACCACGTCTCACTAGTTGCTACTATGTCCAGTTTAGCCTCTGACATTATGCCTGCAGGTCTGGGATCTTATTTCCCAGGCTGTGAGCATTTGTGTACATGATTTTCCATTGGCCAGATTTTGGTGTGTTAGTTGTTGGGTAAAGTTTGGCATTACCCTGTGCATCGTATGGGAGACAAACCTTTTTCTTACCTGGTGATGCAAATGAGACGGCAAACACGCTGAATTCCTGTTTGACCACTAGCTGAGGGGAGGGTGTTCTTCCCATTCGACGTATGGGGTGCTGCACCCTCTCCCCATTTGCTAGTTTAAATATTCTGCAAAGACGTCAAACTTCTGCCCCAATGCACTGACTCCCTCTTTAGTCAGATGCAGTCCATCAAACTTAAGAACTTTTGCTCCCAGAACTGTTGCCAGTTCCTACAAATCTGTGTCCTTTTCCTGGCACCAGTCCTTGAGCCACGTGTTTAGCTCCCCATATGATGTACTATCCACACTTCTGGTAGTGCTCCTTTCCCTTTAAATCCTGCTGAAATGTTTTCAAGCTGGCTTCTTCCACCCTCCCAGGTGGTAACTCCCTCAACACCACCCGTAGCGTCAGATCTTTCTTTCTTCCTTCTGGAAGAAAAGGTTCCCTCCGTACTACTCTCTCTGCATTGAGTAGGCCCTTGCTTCAAACTTTTGAAAATGATTGTCTAAATGCAACTTCAAATTCTTCAAACTCTCAACATGGATGACTTTAAGTCAGCTCCAGGTTTCAAACAGTGAGATTGTGGGCAGAAGATGTCCCAAACAGACCCACACACCTCGTCGTCTACTCACGTAGGCCACAGACACAATCCCCAGGCATGTGGCCTGTGTTGCACTGTGGATCGCAGTGCTCTAGAAGAGTGGCGTACTAGGCTAATTTTAGGGCACCCTGATGAGCAGGACCCTCCGTTCAATCAAAACATCCATCACGATTGGTTTCGCAGCTGTGGGGTCCGCAGAACAAACTTGAAGAGTGGCGACTCAGGCCGTGGAGCACACCTCTTCAGCTTTGGCCTTTTGCTGCTTTCCTGTGGCACTACCTTCAGGGGGCATTCAAGGATTTGTGCCAGTCCCTTCCCACTTTGGGAAGGGCCCTCTAAGGGCATGAAATCTTGTAAGTCTTGAAAAAGAAACTAAAAAGAAATCTCGTCATCCGATCGTGGGATCGTGTGTGCTCTCGGGCCCCGGTTCTCGTGCTTCACTGGAGGTTTGACTACAGTCAATCCTCCGGTCCAGGCCATTGGATCCACAGTCTCCCCATGGGGCCAGTCAGTCGAGAAGTCCATGGACCAATCTGTTGAGATTTTTCTTGAGCGGTCCACCTGCTGTCGCAGGACGAGGTGGATACCTCACTTTCTAGGACTCCAGCCCTACCTGTTACATCTTAGGGTGGGTCGGACCAGCATGCTGATATGGTCACGAACCCTTGGGATCCCGTGACCCCAGAGGATACTCAGCTTTTGCTTGCTGTCTCTGAGTCTCGCTGTCAACATCCCCAGTGGTTGAGATCACTATCTCGAAGCCCAGAGTCGAGCAGCGACTCTGACATCAGCGCTCCTGCTCGGGATTCATAAAAGCGTGCCACCGCTATTCTTCTTCCTCCTCCTTGGATGAGGAGAAGCTCCACCATAAAATATGCCAGCACTACAAAGAGCTTCGTGGCATCAGCTCATGTAGGCCAAGGTTAAGCTGGTTCTGGACCCCCACCCTGGCTTTTCTGTGGCTGCCACCAGGGGCTCTCTGGTTCGGCCAGTTCCAGCTCGGCCTTCCGGCCTCTTCGACCATCCAGATAGAGCCGCACCTAAGCAGCCAAGGGAGGATCCCCCCAGGATGCCCGCACTACTCCAGGCTTCCTTGTTAGTTGCTCGGTCACCATGACTCTCTGACAGACCCCATAGGGTCAGGTCAGTGGGGACTCATGCTGTTGACTGCTTTTTGACGATGACTCTGGTCTGAGGGCTCCTCCTTGCACTCCTGGCCATTGGATGCCGAGTCGGGGAGGATTTGTCTACAGAGCATAGTCGCACTTCCTTTGGGGCCTGCTTTTACTCTCTAAATCTACAGGACTCCAGATGGAGCCCATCCAAAGACAGGCCAGGTACCCTTTGACCGAGATTCTACTGAGGTGACTCTGCTGGGGTAGCCTTCCTGGTCACGAAGCCATTCTTGTCCCTGCTCTAGAGCTTTGGCAGCACCCTGCCTCTCGCCCTGCACTGTCGGCATCAATGGCCCTCAGGTATCGGTCCCTACTGGTTCCCTGTTTGAGTTTCACCGAGCATCTGTCGGGCCGAGGGATCTGGTGGCCGACTCGGTCTTTCAGTGTGCTGGCAGCGTTGAGGACGTGGATAAGCCTCCCAACAAAGAATCCAAGAAATTGGATCACATGGCCAAAAGGTCTATGTGGCCTCTTCTCTTGGCCTTCGTCCAGGTGAGTTCTGCCCTTTTGATGGCTCTCTTCAGTCATGCTCTCTTAGGCACTCTCGATGAGGTGCTTCCCCAGCTGCTGGCGGACTTACAGACCACAGTCTAGCAGGTCCAGGACCAAGGCCAAGCACTGGCTATGCAGCAGCTCAGACAGCCATGGACATTGGTGATTCCTCGCCCGGTCCGTGGCGGCTGCAGTAACCATGTGCCTCAGGGCTAGGCTGTGGATCTCTACCTTTACAGCAGATACCCAACACAAGTTGGTGGATGTTCACTTCTTGGGCACCGACCTGTTGGGGCCAGGGGTTGAGGGCCACCTCACTAGGATTGAAGTCCAGTGCCACACTTGACTTGATTACCTCTGCCCAGTGGGATCCCAAGAGCTTCAGGATTCAGAGGAAGAAGCCCTTCGGGCCCTCTCTGCCCCTGCGATCAAGCAGTCTCAGCCCCATCTGGGCAGCAAGCACAGGCTTGGCGTCTTGACCCGAAGTCGGTTGCTTCGGTCATTTACAAACTAGGAGGTCGAGATCCCACTGCTTCTTCATCTGTTCCGCCTCCTTCTTTTCCAAGCATGCCCAGTGACAGGATGGGGTGACACCTCCATGCCTGTCCTGTCTCCCGGTCCTCCGTGGGAGCTGGCTCCACCACTTCCCTTCTGCCTGGTCTGCTGCCACCATAGACAGGTGGGTCCTTGAAGTGGTTGGTCAGGGTCTGTCTCTTGAGTTCAGGGCTTACCCACCTTGCTGAGCCCATGCCCCACGGGGAGGACATGGTGTCTGCAGATATGCTGTTTGCCCTTCAGGAAGATGTTGCCTAGCAACTCCAGAAGGAGGTAGTGGCTCAAGTCCCAGACCCTCCAGTAAGCCCAGGGTTTGTCTCCAGGTACTTCCTGGTTCCAAGCGGATGGGAGGCTGGTGCTCCATATTAGATCTGCACGACTTAAACAGGTTCCATTGGTCGCACCCTTCAGGATGGTCACTCTGTCTCAGATCATTCCATCCCTGGAGCAGCACATGTGGTTCTGCTCCTAGATCTTCATGACGCGTTCTTCCACATTCCCATCTGTCCAGCCTACCGCTGGTTCTGTTGGATCTTCCTGGACATAAAGTCTCCACCACCCATTCAAACTAATGGGATCTGCGCTGGAGGCACTAGGACCCAGCGGGAGCAAACTTTTTGCTAGAGGGTCAGGCAGAGATGGCGCCAGGAAGGATTGGCACTGCGGAGCCTCCACTTGTGTGGTAATGACTGTCCGGCGTCGACCTCCAACGCCTCAGTTCCTTTTTTTCCCCGCCTGTCAAGTGCACTTCAGTGATGACGTCGCCTCACCGCCAGGAGTCGAACTTCAAACTAGCAGCTTAGTTTTTCAGTTTTATTGTTTTGTAGTAATATCTCGAATAAGTATCACTTAGTTTATTTATTCTTATTTAAAGAAGAAGTCTCCGCCTACATTGACGGAGTTGACCATGAGCGGGTCAGGTGACAGTAGGAGACTTCGTGAAAGCTTGTTCAGTCAGCTGGGCTGGGTCCGGGTCCACCGCCTTCTCCGAAGGGGTCTGACAACGGACAGTCCAATGCCGAGTGGGTTGTCCCTCGGCATAAAAATGAGCAGTCGCACTCTCGGCACCATTCGGCCTCGAGCTCTTCTTGACCCACAGGTCAAACAGAGAAGGCATCACTCCAAGATCGCCCTCTGATATGTCTGCGTATAGCTGGTCCAGTTATTGGGGCTAGTTGTGGTCTCTCTTCCTTCGGGGTCACGGTTTCTGTTTCCGATAGCCGATGTCTTGACATTGGAGCCCTACCCGCCCTCTGGTAGGTCTTTAGATGAGCAGTTTCATCATTGGGTTACTCTTATGGAGCAATGGGCTCGGAGGTTGGTCCAGCTGCCTGCACGGTCACTCAGGGGCCTTCGGGCTTTGGGAGATCAGGCAGGCGGTTGAGCCTCCCTAGTCGCACGGTGCCGTCTTCGGTGCCGTCGACTTGTGCTTAGGTGTTTTCCCCTCACATGGCTGCAGCGCGAGGGCCACACAGCCTCTATCTCCTGGTATTCATCCTTCTTTCTCAAATCCTGTTTTTGGAATCTTGGGATGTTTTGGCGCCCTCAGCGTGATTGACTGCCGCTGGCGTCTTGGTTGATGCATCCATCGGCGCCATGTGGCTTCTCGGTGCTGTCTGCGGCCTCCGGCGCCCGTCCTGGCTTTCATCACTGTGTGGCCTCTTGGCCATGCAGCTCCTCGGTGCCGTGCTCTTCCTCGGCGCCGAGAATATTGTTGGGACATCATCCAGCCTTCAGGACTCTCCTCTTTTAATCCTTTTCCTTCCTTATTTCCTTCTGATTTTCACTCCTTTCCTGTTCATACAGTCCCTCCTGGACTGTCAGGAGATTACATTGAGCCTGACCCAGACCTTATGCTGGGTGATGATGTGGAAGGAACAGGATCTATTCCTGCTGCAGAGCCTGTGGTCGAGGACCTGTCTTAAGTCTCTGCTGAAAACTTGAATTCCACTCTTCTCTCCAAACTACAGATATCGATCCTGGGAAACTGTTAAGACTCCAATACTTCCATGTTCCGGAGATCCTTTGGATTTGACTCCTCCAGTACAGCCCTCCTTTGGGCGCTGTCTCAAATGGTGTGGTATAATCCTGCTCTCATTCCTTTGGTGCTAAGTCCATAGATAAGAAATATGCTGCCCCAACGATCGACCCATTTTGGCATCCCAAGCCTTTGTGGATCCTATTGTAGTCTTGGCAGAGAATGATAAGGTCATCCTTCACAGACTACTACTACAGCTCGAACTATAAACAAAGAATCTCGTAAGATAGGCACTTTAGGTAAGAGAGTCTTTGCTGCTTCCACCCTAGGTATGCGTGTTGCCAGCTACCAAAGCTATATCTCTCAATATGAGTATATTCTTTGGCATTCGCTCAAATAAATGGTTGAAGCTCTACGGAGTCGGACACTAATTCAGAGCTTCTTTAAACCATAACCAGGGTATTGAGTCCAACAACCAGCAGGTTAAAGCAGCTATGGATGCCTTGATACTGCCTCCTGAGCGTGAGCATTTGTACCACGTCATTCCTGGCTGCGCACTTCAGGTTTCACGAATGGCAGCCCAGCAACAGGTCATGGCGTTGTCTTTCGATGGTTGTGTGTATCTTCGGCTCTAGAGGCCACACAAAAGACTAGGTCAGCCATTAAATTGGCTCGATCTCCTCCCACTCCCTCTCGAGGGGTGTTAACAAACACCAGTTTCAAAACCGTCAGTCCTTTCGGGGCAAAGGCAGGGGAGGTTTTAATAAAAACAAAGCCCCTCAACCTCAAAGAAAATGCAACATAAGGCGCGAGGACCAAAGGGCCAGTGCGCCTTCTGAGTTGTTGGCCTAAGTCCCACCTCAGCTGCCCGAGGGACTCTTCCTCAGTGGGAGGGTCGTCTGACTCACTTCTACAATCAATGGAAGTCCATAACCTCAGACAAATTGGTCCTCCGGATAATCCATGAGGGTATTCCCTCAATCTTTAGAGACCCTCCGGATCATCCCCAGATGACAGCCCAGGCTGTCAGTACTTCAAGTCAGAACATCTCGCCTCCGAGATACAAGGCCTTCTGAACAACAGGGCAGTGGCAGTAGTTCCACTGGATCAGCGCAACACAGGGTCTGCTCCCATTACTTTCTGGTTCCAAAGAAAACCGGGCATGTGCCCATTTTGGACCTCAGAAAATTAAACAAATTTCTTCCCAAAGAGAAATTCAAAATGATATCGCTAGGAACCCTGTTACCTTTGCTTCATCAACACGACTGCTTAGCCTCCCTGGACATGCAGGATGCTTACCAATTATACATTTCTATTCACCCAAAGCATCACAAATACCTAAGGTTAGTGGCTTTGGGACAGCGTTATCAGTTCAAAAGTCCTGCCCTTGGGCTATCCTCGGCGCCAGCGTGTTTTACCAAGTGTTGTGCATTCGAGCCATCTCAGAAAAATCAGAATACAAGTGTTCCCATATCTGGACGATTGGCTTCTAGCAAGTCCTTCCAGGCAGGGAACTCTCAACGCCATAGCCACGGCTTCACACTTTCTCACATCCATGGGAGTCCTGCTAAACCTCAAATAATCACAGCTGCAGCCTCCCAGAGGCTCCTTTTCATAGGAACTCTTCTGGACACCTCCTGTGCGAAGCATTTCTTCCAGAGGACAGGAGGAGCAGTATCCTTCAGATGGCCCGATACATCAGAGAGAGCAGCTTGGTTTCAGCTCTCTCGATGCAATGGATGCCAGGACTGGAGTCGGCGGTTCCCAACTCCAGTGGTGTTCGCAGCACCAGGGATGGTGCCGCCCGTGTGGTGCCAACCTTGGCTCCGGGGCCATTAAATCGCTGGGGTGGAGTCTCGGTGCCAGGCTGAGTGTCATTCCCAATTCAGGTGCCATTCTTGGCACCGAGGGAGGAATCCGTAAGGCGTCAGGGCACGGTGCTAGGCGCTTTGCTATGCCGTGCATGTGCCGGGGCTGAAGGTGGTCCGCTCAGGGTCCAGGAACCAAGTTAGGGATCGAGGGTGATCTGGTATTGGCTCGGGTCTACCTCCTCGGAGGGGACTCTGGGTCTGATCCAGATTGGATCCCAGATTCTTCGGAATCCTCCAATCTCTCTGTGTCCAGCACCTCGGCCCCACTCAGCCTCCCTCTGGGGATCAGCCGTTGCCAGCAGGTTCTGGGGTCAGTGGTCCATGTGGCCGCTGCCGTGCAACCAGGGTCACTGCACGTCTGCTCCTTCGGCTGGGGCATCCTCTTCTCTGGTGTGTTTGGACAGTCCAAGTTTGGGACAGCCCGCGCACCCCAGGAAGGGGAGGTACTGTTCCCTGGGTGGATTCTTTGGCGTCTACCAAGAGTTGTCGGTTACCTAGGCTGGTGGCTATGAGGACAAGAACCCTCTCGGACTCTGAAGAGTTGAGAGTCAGGCTGTGGCGCAGCGCGCCCTCACGGGAGCCAGCGGGTTCTGGGAGGAGTTGCAGTGCAGACCTCGCTCTTCCCTGAAGCGTTCCTCAAGAAGGACTTCAACTTCAGAGGTCAGGGGCCGTCCATCTGGACTCACATGGTCCGGTCACCTCACAGGGGATTTCTTCCCAAGGGCACAGCTCTGGCCGTTCCGATCTGGTTGAGCGGCTGTTAGCTGCTGGGACCTTGGGTCACCCTCCTTGTGGGGAATTTCCTCTAGGCCTCCCTGCCCTGACAGAGGCCATTCTCCTGCTGCTGGAGCTTGTCCTCCATGCCTCTGCCTCCTTCCCGGCTATCCAGGCATTCCCAGTCCTAGGAGACCTCTCACCTGGGAACAGTTCAGAGGTTCAGCTGCACATTTCCTACCTACCTTAATGCCCTGGACCAGAGGTGTTCCACCATGCTCCCGTGCAGCCAGACTCTGAATCTCTGAGCTTGCCCGCTTCTCCATCCTCCTCCTCGGAGGAAGAGGTGTCTGTCCACATCTCCTCAGCATCTGGTCTTTCTTCATTATCAGCACTACCTCGCAAGGATGCTGGACGAGCTCCATCTTCACCGGTTCCTGTGAGCAATCCGTGCATGTGACTCGCGCCTTCTTAGGCGGAATACAGTGCAGCCAACCTGGTGCTTCCGTCTGGCCTGTTCCCTTCCGGGAAGCGTCACATCAGCTTTGGCTATGTCCCTTCTCCACTCTTCCAGCCCTGAGGGACCTGCACCAACGGTATGCACCCCCGTTCTCCAGGTACCTTGCCTCATCCCTCTTGGGCTGGACACCCCCTCTGGGCCTCGTGCCCCTCACCGTGACCAGACTCTGACTCTGGATCGATTTTTTTGGGGAAGGATTTTCTATTTGCACGGATCCTTCTTTCCATTGCTTCACATCAGGCCCACTTTCTTGCTCTGATAGGTTCTTGTGGTCCAGGCTAGGACAGGCTCCTAGCCTCAATGCCCTGTCTGGAGGAAACCAGGCAAGCCATTGCCCTCTCTGCTCAGGGCTTGGAGCTAGCATGGCACCAAGCAAGAGCATCTTATGATGCCAGTGAGGTAGCCTCCAGAGCTATAGGGACAGAGATCTGCATTAAGCGGATGGCATGGCTTGCTTATCCGGTTGTCACCCTTGGCCGCACGGCGTGGGGTGATTTCCGCCCCCACCCGAGAACCCACCTCTTCTCCTGCAGGGTGAGGTGGCGGCTTTTGGGCTGCTTTCCCTCCCCAGTGTGGGCTCCTGTCCTCACCTGGACCAGTCTCAGGCCTGTAAGGGTTCTCCTCCAGTGTCTCCCCACTGGAGGCTAAGAACTTAGTCCCTTAGGAAGTATTGGGCCCCTTCAGGGGCTCAGTATACTCAGTAGTGAGATGAGTTGTAAGACTGACACAGATAAGATATGAAAATTCGTGACCTACCATAATTATTGATCTTTCTGTGTATCTTCACCATTCATCACTAAATCCTGCCCACCTTCCCCTGGGACCTCAGTCTCTGGGCTCCCCTCCCACTGTGTGTCTCCCTGTTGTTTTCTCCTCTCCATTGCAGTCAGGAGGAAGGGGACCCTGGAGGCATGCGGAGGAGATTTTCCTGTAAAGGGTTCTTGTTTTTGGGTGGGGAGGTCCTCTCCCTTCATTAACCTTGTCTTCTCCTCACCTCCGTTTCTGGGTGGGGTGAAGGATCAGGGGACCCCCCTCCCCCCCACTTTTTCCCTTGGCCTGAAAACCCTTTGTTTTCCTTGTCCCAGTTTGGATATCCTTGGCTATCCTCCCTAACATTTTAGGTTCTCCCTTTATTTTGTGGGGGGAGAAGGAGAGCACTTTTATTCCTGACCCCTCTCTTTAAAGTTTTGGCCCTTCTCTGACTAATGCTGCTCATTCAGACCCAGGCTTCGCCTCCTGGCAGCTCTTAACCAAGTCAGATGGTCCAGACATTCTGGTCTGTCATCAATTGCTAAAAGCCCTGGGGTCCAGGACTGTCTTTAGTGCAGTCCTCTTCTCCCCTCCTCTTCCTTATCCCTCTATTTTCTTCTTCTTTCCTTCTTCCTTTCCAGAGATTGGGGCCCCTCCCTTTTCTCCAATTCCTCAAACCTAGCTTCTCCTTTGTGTCCTCCCTGTCGTTTATTTCTCCTTTTGGTTTTTATATCCTTTCCTTTCATCTATCCTTGGGCTCCCTTGCCCTACCCTCCTTCCCTTTCTTACACTCTCCGCATCTCAGAACTGAGGCTAGGGCAGAGTCGATGACAGATAATGGCCAACCTTGGCGCCACGTGGAGCGTCGGCCTTGAGGCGGTGCCCGGCTCTGTCGACTCCGCCCATAGAAAAAAGTCTCCTGTGGGGTCCTAGCTCTGGCACAGTACCCAGTAGTGATGGATGGGAAGATACACAGAAGATCAATAATTCACGGTAGATGCGTAATTTTCATTTTTGGTGGATGCCATTGGGTTCAGTTCCACATCTTCGGTTGATTTGAGCAAATACCTGGAGTGCAATTGCCATTCCCTGGGTGTATCTGTTGGTGACTCAACCAATCCACCTTGGTATTTAATTTACCTGCTAGGTGAGTGGCTGATATGGATTTGAGGTGTATCTGTGCCCATGGTATGAGCTTTGATGTCTTTGTAGCATTGCTTGGCTCCTGGTTCCCCTTGGTTGTTTATGTAGGACAATGTCACTTGGTTGTCCAACCTTATCATTTTGTCTCGGGCCTGCGTGGAGAAGTGTAGGAGGACCAGGTGTACTGCTCTCATTTCCAACACGTTTATTGTGAGTTTTGACTCTTTAATGCCCATCTTCCTTGAGCTGACTGATGTCCCAAGACAGCTCCCAGCCCCTGAGACTTACATCCGTTCTATGATGACCTCTGGATATCTAGAGGCATTCCATGTCTTAGTTTGAGTTTGTTTGTCCACCATGACAGGTTTTTCTTTACTGTATTTGGAAGTGTAACTGTCTTTGTTAGATGGATGTCGTATGTTGGACTTTGTTTTATTAGGAATGAATGAGTTGCCTCATGTTCCATCTGGCCCAAGGCACTGTGTCTATGGAGGACGACATTAGGCTCAAAACTTGTGAGATGAGAAGTAGAGGATTTTTGCACTTTGCAGTCATTTGGTTAAGGCTATGATATTTTGAACTCTGTGTTCTGAAGGATATACTAGGCCCAGTGTAGTGCCTATGTGTGTGTGTCTAAGTGTTCTTTGGACTGGCTGGGTGTGAGGCAGCTCTTTTGAGTAATTTATTACCCAGCTGTGGTCTTGTAGACATCTCACTACTCGTTTGTTTCTCTGATAGACTGTTGTTCCGATCTGGTTCTGATGAGACACTTCGTCTAAGTAAGGTATTATGTGAATACCTTTTTCTCTGTTTTGCTGCCAATACAACCATTACTTTTGTGAATACCCTTGGTGCCAGTGCTAGGTTGAATAGTAATACCTGGTACTGGTAATGTTTTCCAGAATATGGGACCTGAGGTACTTGCAGTGGGACTGACGATGGGAATGTGTAGTAAGCATCTTTAGATCTATTGAGATTAGGAAGTCTCCTGGCCTGATGACTCTTAAGCGTGGATCGGATTGTTTCCATTTTGAACGGTTTGTACATTACTGATTTGTTTAAAGTTTGAGGTCTAGTACTGGTCGAGGCCCACATCTTTTGGGGATCGTGAAGAAGATGGAGCGATTCCTTTCCTTCTTCGGACTTTGGGACTTCCGCTATGGCTTTGTTATTCAGCAGGTCGGCTATTACAGTCCAAACTTGTGTTGGAGTAATCTTGTGTTTTGACACTGGGGATATGATTAACCTGCCTAAACGCGACCGTTATGACAACTTTGTTGCATATCCATTTCCTATTATCTCCAGTACCCATTTGTCTTCTGTGGTTCTTTCCATGAGTGGATGATTCTAGTAGTCTCGCGCTTATGACGGTGTTTTGAACAGGTTGGGGTATTGATTGTCATTGTTTGGATTGTGGTCTACAGGATACGTAGTTCCTCTGCCTCTGTGCGATTTCCTCCTTCCTCTATATCTGATGTAATGGCTGGATGGGGGTATGGCTGCCTGTAGTTGTTGCCCTGTAATTGAAATTCCTCTTCTTTGTCTCGAAGGAATGGTTATGATATCTTTTGTCTGGTGGAAGGTAAGCAGATCTATTGGACTGCTCCTTGAGAGTGTTTTCCATCCTCTTTCCCTTTAGGTATCTCTAGGCCCTCCCCGAATAGAAGTGTGCCCTTGAAAGGTAGTTTATGGAGTGTCGCCTTTGACTCACTGTCTGCATCCCATAGCTTCATCCATACTGATCTACGGGCTCTATTAATACTGCAGATCATGCATTGATTTTGAGTGAATTTACTGCCATGTCCGCCTGTATTTGGTGGAAAGTATAGCATTGTCTAGCAGCTGAGCTTCTTTGGACTTGGGGGAGCTTTTTTGATTACTTTGTAACCATGTTACTTGAGCTCTAGTTGCATAAATGGCAGTAGTGGCAGCTCTAGCGCCTAATCCCGCTAGTTCAGCTGTTTTCTTTAGGTTGTCCTTGTCTATGGGGTCCTTGAGGCCCAACGCTGACTAAGTTGGTATACCATTTTTTTATTTAGAGAGGCTATCTGGGGTCTGTTGTCGATGGTGTGCACCACAGTGCCAGTTTGCCTGCATGTAGGGATATATCTTGTCCCATGATCTGTGCTCTGGAATGTGGGCTGGTTCCATCGATTCCCATTCTTTGATCACTACCTCGTCTATGGATTTGCAAACTGAAAATACGTCAGCCTGCTTTGCTGATGGCTGCAAGGAGGGATTAGTTTGGATGAGGAGGCGGTGTGGTGTTTCAAACCTCACAGTTGCCATAATGTTGCAGACCAGTGCTGGAATTTGACTGGGAAACACCATTTTGCCATTAGAGATCTGGTCAACCTCTCCTTCCCATACTACTTCTACTTCCCCTCTTCCTCTAACATATGTTCAGTGTCCATTATGTTAAATAGTGTGTCCGTCCCGTAGTGTTGTGTGTCTTGGTTAATGTTATTTTGGCCCCTCTTTTGTAAGCCTGTGGGGTAAGGGTTTTGGTGTTGCAAGCTCATTGAGCTCAAGTAGCATGGCCGACAGCCCTTCCTGCTGTGCCTGCATGAGTTGATTGTTCTGCATTAAAATTGCAGTAGCATCCAAGTGTTGCCGAGATGTGGCTTGGGCAATAGGGGCTGTTGTTAGTGGCTTGTTTGAGGTCTCACGTAGCGTTCCCGGGACCTCTAATTCCAGTGGGATGGGTGCATTCTCAGCACAGGATGCACAAAATCTGCCTAGTTGTTTAGGAGCCAGAGGACATTGCAGTGCTTGCAGCTCTTTGATTTAACCATCTTGATCTTTTGATAAATGAGAGAATTGTATGTTTGTTGGGGGTGATTGCATTATTTTATTATTATACTGTATTTTATCCTTGTAAATACATATATTCCATATAGAGACCTGCAAGTGGCTTAATAATTTTTCAAATGTCCTATGGTATATTTGTTATTTGTTCCCCTTCATTAACAGTGGTGTAGCTTTGGGGGCTGTCCTATTCTCAGAGCATTTGCTGCTCCCCAAAGTGCTTATGCTACCACAGTGGGCCCAGGAGGAGACAAGGGTAGTTGGATCTGAAGGCTGAGCGGCGACTTGACACTGCACTCTGCCAGGTAGTGCTCTGTGTCATTCTTGCTCCTGGTAGCCATACTGCACCACCAAGAAGCAGGGAGAGTCTCAGCATGGGACAGTCCTGTTTCCCACGTAAGATGGTGGCTGCAGTAACATGAGATTACAGCAGCTGTAATGAATGGGATGGCTGCTAATAGCACAAGATCTAGGTGGTTAGCCTGTGATTCTTTGTAGCTGCGCACGAGAACAGCAGACTCGCCGGGAGGAGAGGTATGGAGTGGTGGGAAGGACTGGAGAAGAGGAGGTGGATTTAAACGACAAGAGCAATAAATCCACGCTGGAAGAACACTTTGGCAAGTTTTGAGGAGCAGTCTGGGACGCTGGCAGGTACCCAGATGTTCCTTCTGCAGAGGGGGATTCAGTATGGTAATTTGAAATGCTGATACTGCTAGCAGGAGTATCAGGTTATTAATCAATCAATCAATCAAATCTTTATTTATACAGGCGGTCACCGCTGAGCAGAGCTCTTTGTCAAGGTGGACCTGTTTGAAACATGGATACAGGTTATGCAGTGGACATACATTAGTTACAGTATACAGTATGGGCAACGCCAACACTGGGTTTATATACCGATATACATAAATATATAAGGTTTAGGATACTGGGTAGGTCTGGTTAGTAAGAAATAATAGCAACAACACTCGAGAACTAAAGACCTCATGTATGTTAAGGCTGAGCGCTCGGCTGGTGCTAGGAGGCAAGGAAAATTTCAGATCAGCCTCATTTTTAATGGTAACCCTATGCTGATTTGTGGCATTTGCTCATAGACACATAGATGTAAGTATATAAACCTTCCTCTGTATACCTAGCTCCTGGGACCGCTAGGGGTGTCCAGGTAACTAGAGTATTATTGTTATTTGTTGTCTATTCTTGCTCCTAGAACCGCTGGCAGGGGTTTTCAGGTAGCCCACTAATCAGGTCACTATGTAATCATTAGACAGATCTAGCCAGGCAATATCTGAATCTACTCATTTGCCCTGTAATATAGTTGAAGCGACGCTGAGTACCATCGCATTTTCTGTGTGCTACTTTCTAATAAACATTTGTAAAGACATCTGCATCAGTCTACTGCATTAGTTGAATTCTTAGTAGTCCTGGAATTTATTTTAAAAATCTTACCTTGATCTGCTTATGCCTGTTGCACTGGAGCTAAAGGAGTGCTGCAACCTCTGTAAATGCACGCTTGAAACTGATCAATTGAGAGCAGGTCCCCAGAGAAGGGGACAGACTTCTTTCAAAGTCACATGTGCATCAGGCAACCTATCAGGTGTACACAACCCATGACGTCATGAATGTGGACTGCCTCCAAGATTTATCCTCCCCACCCCAATTGTTGAACAAGGTGAGACACACAAAGCTGAAAGCTTGTTTATAGGTGCAACCTGGGAGCACAGGAAAGTTAAGTGACTTACTCAGGGTCACATAGTATGCAAGAGGAGGCTGTGGGATTCAAACCCAGTCTCAGGTTTGCAGCTCAGAGCCTTAAACCACTGGCTATACACCTCCCACAATGAAGCAAACTGTAATTAAGCAATAGCAACTGAGAAGCCAGTTATTTCCAAGGGATTAAGAACTGAATGGGAAGCTGAGGTGTTAACTGAGGTCTCATATGGCCATCTCTTGTCACTGTCCATATAACCCACTCCACATGATGCAACTGGAAATGAGCTGTCACAGTTCCACGTACCTTATAGATAAAAAAAAAAGCTGTTTTGGTGTCACTGCTGTGGCACCTGAGTCTTTTTTTTTTTTTTCTCAGTTAATTTCTTTTCTCCTTCTGTCCCCGGCTGCTCTCAATCATGCCTGATCCCCCAGCCCCATCTCCCGCTTGCAGCTTACCTCCGCCTTCCTCCACGGCTTGCCCCCGTGGCGGGGCGACGGGGACCCCTTTACTCGCCGGACAGATCCTGTGCAGAGGTTACTGCCTGTTCGCGGGAGTGGGGCCTCATGGGATCGACATTCATCCTGCTGCAACTGGGACACCTTTTTCCTCCATTTTCTCCCCTTCGGAGAGGAGGCATGCAATGACGCCCTATGGAGAGCGCATGCATCCGCAAGACATGCCCTCCAAGTGTCTGCCTCCTCTCCTCCCCTTTTCTGGAGCGTTGGAGCGCTGTCCCCAGCCGCCACTAGGGGCCAGTCATTCACCAACTGCTGATGAGCCCCTCCCGGAGAAAGAGAGCAGTCCCTTGGATGCTCAATCCTTATCCTCCCTGCCAACCCCCGCGGCCTGTGCTTATTCCCGAACATGGGTCACCAGCGTAGCGTGAGGTATATGCCCAGCCGCCACCGGGTCGCTCCCAGTTACTTTTTAAAACTACTCTGTATTTAAAAGGCACAGTGAAAAAGAAATTGCAAAGCTTGATCCAGGGATGTTAATGATTTTAAATGGATGGCATGGACATCCATTAATTATTTCTGGCCATCATCATCAGTTTGATGGTGATGTCACAAACAAAGGGATTCGTATAAAACCTAGGGATATTAATTAAAAAAGATTCAGTGTCAATTTAACTACAGAGTTGGCCAGACATTCCCTAAAGAATCAGGTGATTGGAAGTACAGTGTTGAAAAGACACAAAGATCTTCCCTTGTAAGTCTTCACCATTTATGACTACTGGGTAAGCTGCCGGAGGTGTGCACCTGTAACGGAGTTTTTTTTTTTTTTGGAGGGAGGAATCTGTGCCATTAGGCTGCCACCAAGAGACGCATTGTGTGGTGCATGAGGGTTGGCTGTTAGGCACTGCAGACTCCTTCTCCACCCAGTTCAGTTTCTCCTGCGTCGCTGTTGCACCTGCTGCGTAAGTTGCTGAAATTTGTCGGCATCACTAGGCCTTCCCATCCGACGCCATTTTTCCTGTCTGTCCATCTCCAATCCAGTCTGAATTCACCTGTCACCGTTGGAGTCCAGTAAGCCCTGCCTTTATTTCTACCAACGGCGCCGGTCCTTTTTCTAAAAGTTTGTTGAATTTCTTCATGTCATGTCTGGTTCTGGGGCCAGAGAAAATCCAAAGCGGCTGTGCCCCCATGCGCCAGTGCCCTTGTGGCTGGCATTTTCCATTACGGACCGACATGATGATTGTTTGAGTTGCCTGGGTCCCAACCATGATATGGACAACTCGATGCCTGTTTCTACATGGACCGCCATGTTCTTGAGATCAGTGCATTTAAAGTCGTCAGGGCTCCGCTGACTTGTGGAGGACGGCATCGTTCTAGGAATGCTATGGCAAGATCTCTCAACCCTGCCTCTGGGTCCCCTCCCGGGTCGATACAGGCCGGTGAGGAAACCTCCTCGGTTCTATTGCCCGTCGAAGGTTTCTTCCATTGGTGCCGGAGGAGCGGCTCGTTCCCTCATGGAGCCAAGTTGTGAGCACCGCCACAGCAGTCACCTCCATGGAGTGCAGGCTCCTCGGTGGTCAGGGCCCATGGTTGCCGGATCCGCACCGTGGACCCTGCACTGCCTGTCTGCACCACTTCAGATCCCGGTGCTGTTTGTGGTGCCGGTGATCGAGGTGGCACTGCAGGCGGTGCTGTGTCCCATGACAGCACCGCTTCTGGCACCGTTGCTAAGAGAGGTCCCGGAGTCGCTAGTCTGATGGTATGCATGGTCTCCTCCTCTTTGAGGTGGATGACCCACTGACCAATCCAGATTGGCATCCCGACACCTCAGAGTCAGGGAGCCCTCTTGGACATAGCACCAGCCGCCCAGAGTTCACCTCCGGACTCCCGGAGCCTGTAGTCAGCTGCGGCCCCCACGCCGAGGCCGGCATTGGGGCGCTGCAGTGGATAGCCATCTCTGGGAGTCTGTGTATGGTCTTCGATTGGGGAGCCATGGCAGCTGCCACTTTTGGTGCTGCTAGCGACCTCCTTGAGGGGATGGGGACCCTCTTCTGTGGCCTCCTTGGGGGAGTTGGGATTGGAGGACACTTTGTCACTGGGTTTGAGGGCGAGGACTGCCTCTGAGTCCGAGGGTTTTGAGGCTGGGGTGAGTGCAGAGCCTTCCTTCTCTACCCTGCGGGGAGTGGGGAGGAGCGAGCGCTGAGCCCTTCTCCTCCTCCTCTGAGACTTCAGGGTGCCCCGATGGGCAGCACTGAGGATTGCCCTCTGGAACCATGCAGCCTCAAGTCACACCACAGGGAGTTTCTCCTCAGGGCTCAGTCAGGATTTGTTTACATTTGCAGCATTTGCTGACTGGGTCGACCCCTGGTCCCCGCATGGGAGGATCTGCTGCTGGATCTCAGAGACCAGGCACTCTCTGTAGGTGCCCTTCCCCAATCCTCTGCAGACACCTCCCTTCCCAGGCCATGTGGGTCCTATGAGCCCTTTAACCTGCGATACGTTCCAGGGCCACTACGGCCCTAGGTCTGTAGAGCTATGGACGAGCAGGTCTTTCGCCTGTCTCCCTGCCACAGGAGGACTCCGACCTCAAGCTCCTCTACTTCCTCGACTGAGGAAGAGGAACATTCATCCATCTTTCCTCCGATGCTGATTTCACGAATATCAGCGGTTCCTCTTGAAGGCTAGTTCAGGGGCTCCATATCTCCCATGTAGTAAGGCGCAATACGGCAGGAGATGTGCTCATTTCTGAAAGGGGTGGGTGCTAACCACCTAATGGTGCCTTCCTGGCTATTCCCTTTCAGGAAGCATCTATCTGCACCTGGCAGTCTCCAGCCACCTCATCCCCCAGCCCCAGCTGACAGCAGGAGGAGGTATTGTGCTCCCCAGGGTCTCTAGGATCTTTGCCTCACCCGCCTTTGGGCTGGCGACCTTAGATACTCCTTCTAGGCTTCAACATCCGGCATGACCAGCCACCGGATCTGGATTCCGCGAGTTTGACCAATGGGAGAAGTTTTTTCTTCAGCTCGTGTGCTACTTTGTATCAGCTCACATCAGGCTCACCACACTGCTTAAAACAGGCACCTGTGATCGATGTCGGGCGCAGATGTTAGCATCTCTGCTTGATTCGGAAGATCTAGGCAAACCATTGCCCTCTCTTTGCAGGGTCTGGAGCTTGCAAGGTACCAGGAAGGGCATCTTATGAAGCCAGTGAGGTGGCCTGCAGACTGGCAGGGACAGTGATCTGCATCAGGATGATGGCATGGTTTTGTCTATCAGGTTATCACCCATTGCCCAGCATAGGGTGATTTCCTCCATTTTCAGGGACCAATTTTTCTCCGCAGAACAGAAGGAACTTACAGGGTCTTTCTCTGTCCCCCTGGCCACAGGGGACACCTCCTTAGCTGGACCAGCCTTAGCCCATGTACACGGTCTAGTATGGCTATGTGGTCTCCTCCTCCTGTGCCTCACCCGCGGGAGGCTGAGAGAATCTGTTCCCTCAGGACAGTGCCAGGTCCCCTCCGGAGGCTTGGTACTCACCAGCAGTAATGAATGGTGAAGACTGACAAGGGAAGATATGAAAATTACATACCTACCATAATTCTTGATCTTCTCTTGTATCTTCACCATTCATTACAATCCAGCTCACCTTCCCCTCATGGGCCTCAGCTCTTGGGCGCCACCTCCATGCTACTCGCCTTCCCCTCTTCGAGGCCAATTGAGGCAGAGTCCCTCTGGTACCTCAGGGCTCTCTGTTTCTTTCTCTAAAGTCATAGAGCACCCAACCAAGGGGGTGATGAGTAGGGTCTTAGCCCTGGCCTCAGAGGGAACTCCCTTGGTTTTCACTAGGGTGCACTGTGGTGTCCCCCTTTGGTTTGGATGTTCCACTTTTTTTTCCACCTTCTTGCAGTGAGGACTCGTCAATGAATTTCATGGGAGGCTCGTGAGGATTTTCCTCCCTCTTTTCTTGCTCCTGGCACGGCTGTCTCAGTGGTTCTCTTCTTCTGAAGTGGGGACTCGTCAGTACTTTTCGTAGGAGAACCTGTGTGGTTTTCCCTCTCCCTTTCTCCTTTTGACTCCCTCTACTTTAGTGGTCATTCTGGACATAGTTCTTTCCTGTTTAAGAGGTGTTTCCCTTGACTAGCCTCCAGGGGATAACCTGTGGAGGCCAGGTCCAGGACTTTACGTCCTATAATTGGTTTGGGGTGGGAAAGAGGCTGTCTCCACCGTGGTTTATATTTTCCAAGACCATTTCAAATTCTCTTGTTCTAGGCCTCCATCCAGTGATCCCTGAAGCTGGCAGGATCCTTGCTCCTTGTCTTCATACTTTAAGGTTTCTGAGGCTGTTTTAAGCCAGTGGTCTTCAGTTAACATGGCGGAGAGCCCTCCTCCCTTCTTCCCTTACATGTATTGTATCTTTCTCCTTTCCTCTTTTTTTCCTGTGCGACTCCCAAGGATTGGGGCCCTATAGCCACTTAGGATAGAAGTCCAATCCTCTGTTCTCTGGCTGGCTTAGTGCTTTTTCAGTTTATGGCCTTACCTTTTCCTATCCTTGGGTCTCTTGCCTCAGCTTGGTTTCTCTGTCACCTTGTTTCATCCTCTCCGGCCAAAACAGAATTGGGGTGGAGGAGGTCTGCAGCGCCCTAACGGCCAACCGTCATCGCCATGCAATGCATTGGCCTCTTGAGTGGCGCCGTCTGCTCCCTACTCCCTCCCTCAAAAAAAAAAAACCCTTCCATACGGATGCGCACCTCCGCGGCTTACCCAGCTGTAATGAATGGTGAAAATACAAGAGAAGATGAAGAATTATGGTAGGTACCTAATTTTCATTTCTGTATGATAACTATGTGATTCTGTGGTGGTACATCTAGGTTAAACCCAGATATTAAGAAAAGGTGTAACCATTTGTGGCACTCTCAAAGCATTGGAAAGGGCATTTAAGGTTACGATGTACTTAAATATAACCACATGACATGGATCTACATGTCAGTGGGCGCATTAGTAACACTCTTGCCCTGGGACAGGAAGACTGGATAGGCGTGAGTTCAGGTCCCCGCTGGGCAGTTTGGCAAATTACTAACACTTTAATATTTTTTTTTCCCAGCCACACTCATCATTCCTGGGATATACCTGTCCCCAGTAATGTATACCCTGTTCGTGCCTGTATCCACTGGCCCCTATGTGGCCTCAGATCCAGTGCAGTGGGCACTGGGACCCAGAGGCCCAGACTGTCCTAGAGAGACATGGGGTTTCTCTTCCTGTTGGGTCCCTCCTACCTCACTCCAAGGTGAGCACAGCCTTCTGGGTCACCTCACACATGCATAGCATGTCCCTGCAGCAGGAGCAAGCACCCTGGCCAAGTTGTAAGTCGCTGTGGCACAGGAGCTCACCTTTGACCCTTCCTGACTTGACACACTGCTGCATGGCAGCTGCTCCAGCCTGGCCTGCCTCGTCAGCGACCCGTTCCTTCCTGGACCTGAATCACTGCGGGGCAGTGTGATGCGCTGCTGCTGAGTCATCGGGACAGCATTCTGATTCGTTTTGATACTATAGTGTGGTTGTAACCTAGAAATACAGTGGTGCTCAGTGACAGGTTGTATTATGTTGCAACATGCAACACATCAGTCTGTAACTCCAGTTAACAATTGTAAATTTTGCAACACAAAGCCTTTACAGCACGTAATGATTTCTAGTCATATAACTACTTCAGACTATGGTCATCCTGGTAATAATATCAGGATCTCTTCAGTTGTAACAGAACCTATCACTCAGCAGTTCAGTACTGCATGAGAAGTATTGTCTCTTTTCGACCCATTTCTTGAATCCCCTCTTTTTAGGCTATGTCTGGCATACTTCATAGTCTTCCTTTGTAGATTTTATGTAATTTAATATAGAGCATTACTGTGTGTAACAAGCTATAAAGTTTGATTTGTTTTAATTCACACTGCGTAGGCTGGCAGCACTGAAATGTTGCAGCTGTACAGCACTGCCCAGAAGTGCAATGTTTTAATATACACTGCGCTAGCTAGCAGCACTGAAATGTTGCAGCTGTACAGCATTGCCCGAAGTGCAGTGCCACATCACAGCATCAGACCTGAGCCTGATGGCTGCAGCAGGTATTGTTTGTACTAAGTCGCAGGGGTGCTGGAGAACAGCGCGCTCTAGTCAGCTCACGAAGAGTGAATGCATCTCTGACTTTGCATGCCTGCTCTCCACCTGCTATGGGTCTATGAGACTTGAAGTCATTCCCAAATAAGGATGTCATGATAACTCAATATGACAGTATATCACTTTATTTCCCATTGCCAACAATCACAGTATTTTTTTATAATGATAAATTATCATATACCACAATATATACTAATAAACTGTACTGACTTTCTCACCTCCACTGCTTTGACAGTGTATCCCCTTCTGGGCATGACCGAGATTTCAGTCACCCATCTCTCCCACTAAGATTATTTCACTCTCTTACCTAAAATTAGAAATGCAACAAATTATTGCAACAATCTACTGTTTTTTTTTGTTTTGTTTTTTAACAAATATTGTGATTCTCAAAACTTGATGCTGTGACATTCCTGTTCTGAGCCCACAGTCTCTAAGCGTGGCAGTGTAATGTGCTGCCCTGACTGAGTCACGGGCATGGTGATGAATACACCCACAGAATTCCAAAATAAAAATAGCTACGTTCACGACACTATCTGCGTGTAGATACTGTTAGGGTAACTGGCTAAAAGGATGTAAGAGTGGTCTCATGCACTTTCTGAGGGTAAGAGAACTGTGAACCATAGGTGAGTTCTAACCCTTAACAACGTGAGAGCACTCTTACAATCATAGGAGTGGTCTCTTCGATCATCTCAATATAAAGACTCCAGCGGCTACTCTTTATAAGTGAATCCATCTTTCGCTTTTCTCTTGATAATTAAATGTTTTTCTAACAACAGTACAGTAACTGGTATAATGTGAACAGTGGTATTCTACCCAGAGGCTGTCATTCATTTATTGATTGATTGACTGATTTAAAGTTGGTTAACCTGCCCGGTGGCGCTGAGGGTTGGTGGCTGGGCGCCACACCTCGCTGCGCCGGCAACCCGGGTTCGGAGCGGACTCGGGTCGCTGGTGGGCGGCCAGGAGAAGTTAGGCTTGAGCGTCCCACGACAGCTCGCCTACTCCGGGAGGGTTTAGGCATAGCCTGAACACTTGTCTGACTCGGCGGAGCTCAGAGTACTACAAGCCCCAATGTTAGGGAAGGGCTGCTGACATACAGCCTTGGCGTCAGGGGTCCAGCGCTGTAGGGTGGGAGAAAGCGGAAAAAGCCTGCCATTGCCGGGAAGATGGAGCCCCGGAGCGTGCCCTCGATGTGCCTTCGCCCGCCCGATGGCCCCGGACCGGCGACAGTTGCTTGTTGGGGTAAGGGGCCCTGCCATCCATCTCAAGGGTAAACCAAGCTTCATGGGGTTCCTGTGGGGTCATACGGGCAGGGTGGAAGGCAGAGGATGTCTACCTTGGGGCTTCTGAAGGGTCGGGATGGCAGACAGGAAGGCGAATAAACAGTAACTTAAAAAAAAAAAAGTTGGTTAATAGGAAAAGCACGCTGAGCTGAGGCTCATTTCCAAGTGCGACCTGGGAAAGTGATATAGGAGGAAGAAATTACAAAACAAATACAGGTGCAACATTACATTACAGGATAACCGATACAGTTGGAAAATACAGAGGCATCAGTAAATGAACTAGTATAATACAGCAGTGACTGTATAGTTATATTCTTCTTCATACCTCATCAGCACTGTGACCTGACTGATTCTGGTATCACAAGTGACCTTGAAGAGCCAGTCGCCTTCTGCCTGATTGGTTACTTCTGATGTCATTGTGAATGAGGTTACAGTGCTGAAAAGGTATGAAGAGGAACGGTACTAGATATATCAGCTTCCAGGCACAGACCGTTCTGTACATTACACATAATACTTCCAGGTAGAAAATCTTTGAATTATCAAAAGAAAAAAGCTTCTGTAATGAAAAGTAATAAGTGGCTACCAATTAAAAAATGAATAGTACTTGTAGTCTGCAATTTTCATTAGTACTAACATATAAAGGTGAGAAAGTAGTTCTTCTGCCATGTTGATACAGTGCTTTGTCTTCCTGTAATTGCATCAACTCTACTTTGGAATCGTGTTTAGTAAGAATTGAACTGAAGCTAGCAGAATTCTGTAGTGGTGACCTCTCACATATATACTTCTCCTAGTGACGAACGAAAGACATGGACCACTCATGCTGCCTTTGAAGTGAACCTTTATGCAGTTTCATTGGTGCCTTCTAAAAAAAAAAAAGGAGATAAGCCCTTACGGGCAAAAAAACAAAAGACTGGTACAAAGTAGTATCGAAAATGACTTTAGTAAACTAAAGTGTAACACAGATAGGCACCCCTGTGCTTCAAGACATCCTGCCTCTTCTTAAGAAATTAAATTACCAGTGAATTTTCAGCATCTTTAATACTGCAGTACAAGCACATGACCTAAGTGAACACCTGAAACAGGTTATCTGTGTGCAGGTAATATCAGTAAAGCAGGCCATCCTATGTAGACAACAATGTACAAGTCTATTGCAGATTAATTTAACATGAGTTGTTATATCAAAATTTATCAAATAAGTGTCATAAACTATTTAAAATGTTATACCCACATATTGATTCTACATCTTTGCAAGGTAATATAGTTGAGATTATTGTAATGCAGATATTTTGTTATTAGTCTGTGTTTTCTTCCTGTGGTTTATTTGTGTGATCCAACCCAAATATAAAATGACTTGTCTTTTCATTTAAGTCCCTTACCTGCCTGGGAACTCTGCTAGCATACTTCAATTATTTTGAATGCATGCCACTTTGGAAGGAAGAAATAGTAATTTGCTTCACTGGGACCAGCCAGATAGACAGTCCCTTCTACTTTCCTACATTGCCAGCCAGGCTCCCACATGCAGACCCTTGGTATTTGAACACTGGCCTTGATTTTTACAACATGAATGTTTAAATGTCTAATAAAAGTTAGTAAAATTATGCCCCATAAGACTGCTATGACGCACACCCCTGCACTTTCCTTATATACACATCATGAAATAACTGGCGCTGGGGCATGGCTGGAAATATAGGAAGGGGAAGGGATCGTTTGCTGACCCCTGGAGGCCAATTTACAATACCTCCCTTCCAAAAGAACATGGATTTAAAATTATGGAAGTCCCAGGCAGGTAAGGAGCCTATCCTTTATTTGAAGGCACCAAAAAGTGCTCTTTAACTGAACCGAGAATGCTGAAAGTCTTTAATTTTATTCTTATAATTCTTTATTTTGTCATATTTTTTCCGTGGCAACCTGGTTTAACCTCAGGTTCTGACCTCCTATCTGCTGCTCGACATCTTCGTTCATCCCAGGTCCACCTTCATCTGATGCCTGTAAAGAGCCTATGGCTTTGCCTCAGTTGTGGCAGGAGTCTGTGGAGTCCTCTTTGAGTCATTTTCTTTGGCACTACTTATTTTCTACTCTACAAGCCTTCCTGCCACCCTGACGTAACAATGCTTCTTCTGTGCTTGACATTCCAGAGGGGCTGACATTGCATAGTCATCAGCAACACCAGATCTGCTCCAGCTCCCACCAAAACCTAGAGTCCATCAGTGCGCTGTTGGTCTTGGACATGAATCAGGTTCTCCTGCTTGGTAGTGGGCATACTACCCACAGCCACTGGGCCAGGCCTTATAATTCTTAAGGAGAACTGCGCTAAATTTGTCAATCAGTTCCCTCTTAGAAGCTGATTTTTAAATACTGGTTGCAGTTCTGTTACTGTTTCATGTCCACAGGCTTTTTAGTTATCCTAGAGGGTGTTTCTGATTTACATACACAGGAAGTAAATTCCATCTATAACAGTATGATGTAGTGTATGCCCTTGCTCAGATCACCTCTGTTGGCACAATGTCTCCATATTGTATTATACATTATAGACTGAAAGGGACATTAACTACATCATACTGTATAAACCAGAAACATCCACTGAAGTTACTAATAGGCCAGTGTAGATGGAATAATAACAGAATGGGAACCAGGATTAAAAAAATAATTGCTTCTGCTGGGAAAATCACTTTTAGGTTCACGCAGTTCTCCTTTAACTGTACTTCAGTAGCACTGTTATTGCCACATGTACTGCAGTCGTATCTGCTCATACAGTATGGACATCTGATTGGAGAACAGCACAATATGTGCTGACTTTGTACTGTAGGAATGCATTGATGTTAACGTTTTGTAGCATTTCTCACATTTAATACTACATTCATGTTCAGATTGTGCTCATGACTAACAACATGATTTGTATGAAGTTAAAAACTTGTATTCTGTTGTATATTTTCAAGCCTACTGAGGACGAAGTGGTAAGACTGCAAATTGCCATGCCTGTTTTATGTGCTTTGTGTTCATTCTTTGCCATCATTTCTTTCTTCTGTAGTTTTGTGCACTGTTATGCATATCATTAATGTAATCCTACATCACAGCTGTCAATCATTACTTTGGACGGCAGTAAACACCACACAAAGTTCCCATTATCCCACATGAAGAGGTGTGATCTCACATAATACATGGGGATTTTAAAGTAGAAATTCTGAAGTATATGTCATTGACATCGGTACTTAATATGCGTCATGGCACTGCAGTTTGATGTTCTTAGCTTCTTCCTCCATGTGTCCGGCATGTAGTTACTTTTGTCTATATCGAGATTATCAGTGTTTGATCCATGGTATTGGAATTTATAATATAGTTGGTATCTCATGAGACATGGCAGTGGAAAAATCAAATAGCCAAGGCCTTAGAGTATGTGGCTTTTTCCATTTACATTCTCGCTACTCAGCTGGTCATCAATTAAAGCATATTTAGAAAGCTAATGCTCCCCAAATTGGCAAGCTACAACATCATCCGGTGAGTGGGTTGCGTGCCAACATTTCTTTAAAGTTGTAGCACTGGCTAGATTGATGGTATGGTGTCAGGGCATCATGCTACTGTGGGAGATCTCAGGTTCAAATTTAACTTCAACCTTGGGCCAATGGAGTCCTGTCATTGAAGCACAGGTCAGAAAGCATAGAGAAAACCCAGGAGCAGTTGTAAAATTCCAAAACTGTTTATTTGTGGTTGCAGTAACATAAAATAAACCTGTTCAGAATAACTGTATACAGAAGCAAAATAACATTTCTTGTAAAAAAAAAAAAATCTCCTTGCAGCTCAGCTTAGCTGTTTTTATTAACTCTTTTCAACACCCATCCTTTCCTTTGTAAATTTCAGGAGCTCCTAGAATATTGAGAACTTCCTGAGGTCCCCACAGCAACTGCAAAAAGCTCAGGCATTTGCACCCAATTAACCTCTAACTTTTTACAGTTATCTCAAATGATAAATATATACATTTCAACAGTAACACAATTTTGTAAACAAAAGTGATCCCAATATCAGCTACATTTCCATACATTGATTCTCATATATTTTATATTAGCAGATATAGATATGCATGGAAGACAGTGAGAGGCAAAGGATTGCGAGACTAGTTGGGTTGATAAAGTCCGAGGTGTCAAGGAAAATTTGGTTGCGCAATCAGATAGAGAAGAGACAGAAAAGGAAGAATACAGATCCTTGCATTTAAACGGACAGGGTCCTATTCTGCTTTTGTCACATATACCCTCTATTAAGAGGGAACCTGTTTTATCAACAGGTTTCAAATTGTTATTTTCTAATAACACTTGTTGCATTCAGACATTAAGCACATTTGCATCCATTTTTTAACAGTACAGCAGAAAGTATAGTTCAAACCCATATATTAGTTTTTTTGTTTTTTCAGCCGTCAGAACCCTCAATTCCTGATTCATATCTTGACAGAAAATCAGTATTGCTATTCTCTTTTAGCAGATTTGTGAATCACAGAGAATTTAAATGGCTGCAGTGCCAGGTACCACCTTGATTCTGGAATTTTTATCTTTCATCTGATTAAGCCAACAGAGAGACTTGTGATCAGTTACAAGAACAAATTAAGTTCCAAGTAAATCAAATTTAAGAGACTCACTCCATGGACCACTTTGCCGCTTCACTCTCCTTTTCGATGAGTGGAGTACCTTTTTCTCTCTCTGTCATGCAGTTTCCTACTTACGACAGAATCGGATGTTCTGTCCCATTGACATTTTGACTTAGGACTGCACCTAGGCCTGCCTCGGATGCATCTGTTTGTAGCAGAAATAGTTTCTCAAAGTCTGGGCTTCTTAAAACAGGTGCTGAACATACTGTAGCCTTTTTGGCTTGAAAAGCGTCATCACACTCTGGAGTCCATTTCACATTATTTGGGTACGTTTCTTTGTGAGTTCAGTGAAGGGAGTAGCTAATTCAGCAAAGTTGGAAACAAATCTCGTATAATAACCAGCCAGCCCTAAAATGACCTGACATGTTTCTTTGTTTTAGGTACAGGGCTGTTAGCTACAGCTTCAGTTTTAGAAATCTCTGGTTTGACTTCTCCATTTCCCAACACATAGCCCAAATATCTAGTTTCCTGCATGCCCAATGCACATTTGGTAGGATTAATTGTCAGACCTGCATTTTGATAGCTTGGATAACTGCTCGTAGGTGTTCCACATGACTTTTCAGTCTAGACTGTACACCACGACATCATCCAGGTGTGCAGCACAATAGCGCCAGTGTGAGGAGATACAATTACATCCATGTACCGCTGGACTGTAGCTGGCGCACCATGTAAACCAAACGGCATGGTGGTGAACTGATAGAATCCTATAGGGGTGGCAAATGCAGTTTTATCTCTGGATTCTTTAGCTAAAGGTATTTGCCAGTAACCCTTGGTAGATCGAGGTACTGATGTACTTTGCACTCCCCAGCCTGTCCACCAAATCATTTATTCTGGGCAAAGGATAACTGTCAAATTCTGACACTTCATTAAGTTTCCTGAAATCAAGGCAGATTCTAACACCCCTTTCTTTTTTGTTTACAGTTACCATGGGAGAAGACCAAGCACTCCTAGACTCCTCAATGATACCCAATTCTTTCATTTTGTATTTCCTTAACCACATCAGCTTTTGACCTCTATGGCAACCTGTATGACTGTTGCCTAATAGGACAAAGCATTCTTTGTCACTATCATGTGCTCAACCCCTTTTGCTCAGCCTGGTACTATGGTAAAAGTACTATTAAATGTCTTTAGCACATTATGAATGTCTGCAGTTTGTTCTGAGGTTAAGAAACATTCACCTTTACAGCATCAGCATTTACAGTTTGTTCTAGTCTATCATAAGCTACATCAATATCTTCCTTATCAGTTTCTGGTAAAACTAGCAAGGCAGCTTTTGGCATTTCTTAACCCATTTCTTGAGGAGGTTAGCATGGTATATCTTAGAAGGACTTTTTCTGTCAGGGGTCTCAATCTCATAGTTAACGGTTGCCAGTACGTCTAAGAACATTATATGGTCCTTGCCACTTCATTAACAATTTATTTTCTGTTGTGGGTAACAGTAGCAAAACCTTTTCACCTGGCTCAAAACTTTTCCTTTTACCCCATGGTCATAACATACCTTCTGCTGGTTTTGAGCCTCTTCCTGATTACTATGGGCAATTTCAACATATTTTGCCATTTTTTTCTTAGGGCACACATATAAGAAGGTATAGATTGTTTCTGAGTGGGGTTATCGTCCCATGTTTCTTTTATCACATCCAGTTGCCCTCTTGGCTGCCTAACGTACAGCATTTCAAATGGCGAAAACCCTGTTGATGCCTGTGGCACTTCTCTGTAAGCAAAAAGTAGGTAAGGAAAGTAATGGTCCCAATCTCTCCCTTCCCTTTTACAAACCTTTTAACATGTGTTTTAGGGTTTGGTTAAACGCTCAACAAGACCGTTTGTCTGAGGTGATGGGGAGGCTCTTATGCCAGTGATACCCAGCAGTTTGTACAGCTCTTTAAGCAGTGCAGCACCAAAGTTACTACCCTGATCAGTAATAATTTATTTAGTTATGCTTAATCTGCTGTGAAAATTTTGGCTAGCTCTGCTGCAACTTTTGGGGCTGTAACAATACGTGTTGGAACTGTCTGGTATCAAGTAGCATAGTCGCATACTACCAGGATAAATTTATTACCTTTTACTTTTGTCTAAAGGACTAACCACATCCATTGCAATTCTTTCAAAAGGCACATCTATTAAGGGTGGGGGTACCAGGGTACCTTGTCTTTTCTAGTGACTGGGGCTACTTTCTGACACTCACCACAGGAATTACAATAGGTAGCAACATCTTCATGAATTCCGGCCAGTAAAATCTATACAGCAATCTGGCAAGGGTGCAGTCCCTCCCTGAGTGACCAGCCATAGGACTATCATGTGCTATCTGTAACAATTCTGTCTATACTTCTATGGTATAACCAATTGTTCTGTCTGTTCCTGTGTCTGAGGTTTAACCCAAACTCTGTACAGTAATCCATTACATTTTTAAACATTGATTCACCTTGTTTTGGTTTTACCCTAGCTGCTTGAAATAACCTTGGAGAGCAACATTGTTAGCTTGCTCTGAAAGAAAATCACAATCAGTTATCAATTTAGTTTCAGCATTTTCATTAACCCTTCATGTCCATCAGTCATATGTTGCCACAGTTTCTTCAGGCTTTGTCTTTCTTTTTTGATTTCGGATCTTGGAGCTGTGCTCAAACAAGTCTGAATCAAAATCACTGAAAGGAAAAGTGTCCCCACTGTCTGAAATAGTCTTTGCCTGAGCTCTTGTCACCACAGTTGCTGAAACATCAGGATTTATTTCCTCTTTGATTAGTTCAGTAAATCCTGAAAAGTCATTTCCAGTAATCACAGGTACATGTAACTTTGGTACTACCCCACTTTCATTTGGTGCAGTACACCCTTAATGGTCAGAGTCCCTTGGGTGGTGGGATAGTATCAAGTGTCCCCCTGGATGCAGATGACACCAGTATCTGGTTCCTTGCAGTGTTTTCCCAGCACTTTAACATACATTAGGGTCTGTCTGCATCCCCAATCAGTGAGTCCCATTACAGTCTTATTCCCCACCTTCACATCTGTTAGGTACTTGCCCCAGTTTGCCAAGGACAACTCTGCTCCAGTGCCACTCTCTTTATTATGGCAGTTTCTTGCAAAATGGCCTGGCTTATTACAGTTCTAGCAGACAACGTCTTTTGGCAGAGATTTGTTACCCACCAGAGTTCTTAGCAGGTTTGGAATTTAAATGGAAAAAGAGTTTCTTACTGGTGCTTGGCTGTTACCTCGCTGCTGTGGCATCTGTCTGGCCATTTGGTAGTACTCAGCCAAAGAAACAGCTTTTTCCCCATTCTCTGGTCGGTGTTCCTTTACCCACATCTGCACATCTGTAGGCAAAATGTTGATGAATTGCTCAATGGCAAATGTGTGGATGATCTGTGGGACTGTTTTACTCTCTGGTTGGATCCACTTCATCAGGAGTTCTCGGAGTCGGGTGAAGACTTCTGAGGATTGTCAACGAGTTGTACCCCAGAGATCGAAATCTCTGTCTGTAGGTCTCTCTGGAGATGTTGTACCTTTTCAGGATTTTGCTTTTCACCAGGTCATAGTTTTCTGAATGTGCAGTGTCCATACTGCTGTAGGCAAGCTGGGCTTTCCGGTCAGGTAGGGTACCAGTCTGATTGTCCATTGCTGCTTGGGCCATTGGCAAGCTGTGACAACTCTTTCAAAGGTTGTCAGGTATATCTCAATATCATCTGAGGGACACAACTTTGTAAGTTTAATGGCCTTCGGTTGCTTGCATTTTGTTGCTTGTCTGGATCTGTGCGGATCCTCTGCCTTCGATAGCTTGTAAGGCATCCAACCATCGCTGCTCCTATTGCTGTATCTCTTCACTCATCTGTTGCTTCTGTCGCTGCTGCATCTTCTCTCCTCAACACTTCTAACTGTTAATTTCTTTCTCTCTGCATCTCAGTCTCTTTTTGTTGTATAGCCCACCGTTTCAAAAGTCCATCAGGCGTTCAGGTTCTGTCACTGCCTGTTCTTTTCCATGACTTTTGCTGGCTGTACAATCTCAGAATGGACTTCAGCAGAAGAATCCATACCTTCCTCTGTGCTTCCCTGGTACTAGGTCCAGTACCACGCACAAATCTCCTGTTTATGGTATGCATGGCTTAAGTCCCACTTAGGCAGATGCCATCTGTCATCGAGGCACAGGCCAGGAAACATAGAGAAACCCAGGAGCAGTTGTAAAATTCCACAAAACTGTTTATTTGTAGTTGCAGTAACAAAATAAAATAAACCTGTTCAGAATAACTATATACAGAAGCAAAATAAAATCTCCCTTGCAGCTCAACTTAGCTGTTTTATAACTCTTTTCAACCCCCATCCTTTGCAAGCATCCTGTCCTTTGTAAATTTCAGGAGCTGCTAGAACATTGAGAACTTCCTGAAGTCCCTACAGCAACTGCAAAAGGCTCAGGCATTTGCAGCCAAGTAAACTCTAGCTTTTTACAGTTATCTCAAATTATAAATGTATACATTTCAACAGTAACACAATTTTCTAAACAAAAGTGATCCCAATATCAGCTACATTACCATACATTGATTCTCATATATTTTATATTGGCAGATATAGATATGTAAGGAAGAAAGCCAGGCCGCGGGTGAGCGGTTGGATTTCGCTTGCGATACACCGGTGACCTGGGTTCAGGACGGACCTGAGTCGCTGGGGGAGAATGATTGATCATCCTACAGACAGCTCTCCTTCGGGGTTGGTGGGGAAGTGTCCGGCGCGTGACAGACCCCTAGCAGAGGTCAAGGGTCCCACAACTCTGGCTGGCGCTCAGTGGAGGCGGGGCAGATGCTGGACATCATTGCACATCCCCGCCTCGAAGAAAACTAAAGAAAATGGAGGGAGGGCCTCCGTCTACATGAACTCTCCCGAGGCTTCAATTAGCCACTGCGCGCACCAACCAGATACCAGTTCCACGGCACGGTAGTCTGGGAGCCGCCAGGGCCTCCCATCCTCCGGGGATAACCAGAGTTGCGCACTTGGCAGTTGGTGGAAGTCTCCGGGGCCATGACCAGGGCAGAGACAGGACGGAGGCCTCCTGGGAAAAATGATTAAAAAAAAAAGATATGCAAGGAAGAAAGACAGCAAGAGAAATCTGAGAGACAGTGAGAGGAAAAGGATTGCAAAACTGGTCGGGTTGATCAAGTCCAAGGTCTCACAGGAAAATTTGGTTGCACAACCAGATAGAGAAGAGAAAGAAAGGAAAGAGTCCAGATCCTTGCATTTAAACACTTTCTCTAAAACAAATGGGACCGGGTCCTGTTCTACCCTGTCATAAGCCCAAGCATTGTTGCACAGGTCATATATTTATTTATTTATTTATTGAGAGCTAGGATTAAACACCTTTGAGCTGGAAGCTTGTTTACAAAGGTTCCAGCGTAGTGGGAGGGAAGACAGTATTACAAAGGATTATACAACAGAGACTATAAAACATGGACAATAGTTACAGCGTTTATACAAGCAGCTTTATACATACAAAACATAATAGTAAAAGGTAAGATACCCTTGGTTTTGCGTATATAGTAGGTTGGCAGAGAGAATAGTCGGAGGTAGGCAAAAGGAGTTAGAGAGGGGCTGAGGTGGCAGCAGGTAGGGAGGATGGTGAGAGTGAGGTGGAGAGTGGCAGGAGTCATAAACATTGTCAAAGTGAGGGGTATGGGGTGGGTAGAAGGCGGCTAGTGGCCATGCCAGTGCAGCAGCAGCTAAGTGGCAGGGCAGTAGGGAGGAAGGGGTGAGGGGAGGGTGAGGTGCAAGGACCATGCAATGCAGGAGCCGAAAGAGGCAGGCAGAGACTGCTGGCAATGGGGACTAGTGGTACAGTCACAGGTGCTGGAAGCGGACAGATGTTGACGTAGCAGTCTTTTTTTAAAAGGGGACTAGGTGGGTTGCAGATGTCCCGACTGAGAGCATTAAACCAGAGGGTGTTCTGTAGGCAAAGGAGCATTGACCCTGCTTCATTCAAGACGAGGAACATGGAAGACGTGGAGTGCTGGACATTCTTGTCCATTGTGAGTTGCTGCTGTGAGGTTGGAGTAGGCTAGCTGTGCCATTGGGAAGGATACCAAGTAGAGCCTTTTGGCCAGCAAACTGGTTTGGCGGGTAACCTCCCACTGAGTTGGAGCCAGCCCGTTTGAGCAGAGAGGTCACAAGTATGGGTGAGGCGTTCCAGCCCCTGTGAGCAGTCTGCAGGCCTTGTTCAGTGCAACTGATATTCTCATGGAGAGCAGTGTGGTAAGCAGCACCATAGATGAATCCAGCCATAGTCTCTACAGAAAGGATGGAGCTGTTGATGGCTAGTCTAAGGGGTCCAGTGAGGCAGTGCTTGTGCCTGTGTAGGAGACCAATTTGTAGCTGACAGACCTAGAAACATCGCTGATGTGCTGGTCATAGGCTAGACAGCTGTCAGGTGTGACTGCAAGATATTTAAAGTGCTGTATGTTCGAGCAAAGCTCCAGAGCGGTATTGACATTAAGAGCTGGACTTGTGCTTGTTCTGAGTGCTGCAGAACATCATGGCTTTGGTTTTATTGCTGTTTAGTATTAGTTTATGGTTTTGGAACCATTCCTCAACAGTCCCAAAGCCGTGTTGCTCTTCAAGTTCGCCTGGGCAGTTTGTGAAGATTACTGCATCGCCTGCATAGAGTAGCATCTGTTGTGGGCAGTGGCCTGGTAGATTGTTGAGAAAAATTCTGAAAAAGAGCGGTTCCTTTATGGAGCCTTGGGGGACACCAGACCTTACAGGCAGATGGTGGTCGAGAGGACATTGTTGATCGTCACTGTTTATGTATGCGTTGTCCTAGGTAGCATTTGAATCAGAAAGTTGATTTTGCAGAGGCCAATGGAGGTTAATTGTTTAGGAGGAGGGAGTGGTGAACAGTATCAGAGGCCTTTGAGAAGTCAATGAAGACTGCCCTGCTAGGTTCCTTGGTCCAACGACCGATGTATGAACAAGTGAGCTCCAGTAGTGCTGTAGAGGTACTATGGCCTTTACGGAAGCCATGCTGCTTAGGGCATTGGATTGAGCATTCTTCAAGGTATTTGACCAACTGGTCAGCCACTATGCTTTCTAGTGCTTTGGAGAGCGGAGGCAAAATTGAGATGGGCTGGTAGTTTGACAGCGATGCCCTGTCTCCATTCTTGTGTACAGGAGTCACGATGGCCGATTTCCACACCTGTGGGAATTGTGATTTGCAGAGTGACAGGTTCAGGATCTTAGTTATGGGGAGGAGAACTTTCAACATTGAGTGCAACAAGTTTGAGGTCCAGTGTGTCTGCGCTTTGTCATGATTTCCAAGCACTTTGCAAAGGCATTTTCTGACTAATGAGGGAGTTAGCTTCTTGAAGTAAGGGGGGTGCAGACTGATGGTGAGCATCAGTGGTAGAGGTGTTGGAGTGTGATGAGTCCTCGAAGAAGTCTGGGCAGTATCCCGAGAGGTCCGAGAACGCTCATTGAAGGTGTTGATTGAAATTGAGGTCCTGGGTAGAGGTACACTAAATGTTGATCAGGTTCAGTGACAACTTTACATCCTTCCCTAAAACTTCCTTCATGTTGGTCCAGAAATGTTTCTGTTGCCCCAGAAGGCAGTAAGCAACTCCTTGTGGTGGTTTGATTTAGCCTGACATATTTCCAGTGCTGGCATGTCTGGCTTGCTTGTAGGCCTAGTTATGGCTCTGAGGATTACCAGACTCTATGGCTAGGTGCCAGAGGTGATCACGCTTCTTCAATTTGCATATGAGGTCAGATAATAATGATAACCACGGGTCAACTGACCCCCTGACTTTGACCTTTTGAGGTGCATGCAAGTCACAGACTTTCGTGAACTGTTGGAAAGTATTCCAAGGCAGTACTGACATCAGTAGCGTGGGTAAATTTGTGACCAGTTGGTGTTGGCAAGATCATGTTTCAGGGACTCAAGATGCCCATGCTTTAGTGCCCTGCTAAAGGTGAAGCGAGGAGGTGGCTTGAAGAATTTGTCCAGCTGCAGGAGACTGGGGAGTGGTCACTAATAGCGTCTGGGTGCACTGTCACATTGGTGAGTTGTTCTGGATTGCTAGAAAGTATCCAGTCTAGCAGGTGCTGGTGCCCATTTTGTAGTTAACCCTGGTGGGGAGGAGACAAGCTGGTGAGTGGACTGCAGAGATATCGCCCCTGTATGGGCTTGCATCAGGTGAAAGCTAGTTGACGTTAAAGTCGCCTAGTAAGATAGTCTCGGAGTTAGAGGGCAGGCCATGGAAGAAGACCACGATACCCTTTGAAGCCCTTTTGTGTTCATTAGGGGAACGGAGGCAGAGACGATGGTTAGGGCTTTGTTGTGTGCCTCGAGTACGGCTTTGATTGCTAGCGCCTGGGCATTAGGTCCTAGGTCTGCCTGGGGAGGGCGTGCCCTTTGATGGAGTCCTTAATGTAGATCGCACATCCACCACCTCTCTTGGTAGTCCTGTCAAGCCTGAAACGCTGAAGCCTGGGAGAGCAACCTCATCATCAGTGATCTTAGGTGAAAGCCAGGTTTCAGCTATCGACAGAATGTTGTGGTTGTGCTGTGCAGTCCAGGCTTGTAGTTGATCCAGTTTGCTTGGGAGGCTACAGATGTTTTATTGATGCTGTTTTGATTGTTCCATGAGTTGGGTGTTTTGAGGGTGAAGTGGACTAGATGGGCCAGGGTTTTGATACATCCCCAGCCCTTGAGCAATAAGAGTCGGTGGGCAGTTAGCGGTAGCACTGAAACTTATTACAGAGGCAGTTGCTTTTCTTGCTACAAGTAGACTGTGTGCAGGACGTTGAGAGCCAAGGGGGTTTGGTGCGTAGAATGTGGTTACTAGGGGGTAGTTGCAAGTCCTCAGTGTTAGCCACCATTGTGGGGTAGCAGGAACCAGTGAGCGGATCATATGCTTAAACGCTGTGGGGAGGAGGGCTGAGACCACCAGGGTGGGACAGATCCCTGAGACCACCCTCTGTGCAACCATCTTCTACAGATTAATAGAGTAGCACTGATAATGACACAGCAGTACACATGAATGTGATTTGAGCAAAGGCATGCTGCAGAATGGTGACATATGCAGGGCTCAAACTAATGGTATCCTGCCCTGTTTTGTTTAGCAAGTTAAGCAGAATGCCATATTAATAATGCTGGTATGCCAAATAGAGCACCATTACTCTCTGCCACCATTCTGCAGTTTCATTTATAGTACAGTTACTTGAAATAGGTGAACCACTGGTCCCTAAGACAGAATACCAAACTTGGAGTTTTTCCTTTCTGCCTCCCACTCCAGATTGTTTTTTTAAATGTATCTCCCTGACATGCAATAAGAGAACATGGTGGGGGGGAGGAAGTGATGAATGAAAATCAGAGGAATCCAAACCTCCCTTCTGAGGTTCCCTAGTTCTGAATCACAGCTTTGTGTAAACCCTGCCCAAGACCCTGGTCACCTTAGAAGGACCAGAGGGAAGAAAAGGACGGGGCATAGAACCTGCTTTCAGACCTTGGCTTTAATTATGGGTTGTGGCACTGAATGGGTTTCTCACTTGATCCCAGAGAAATTGCATATGCCTTGGGAGGTTCCTAAAGGTACTGAATTTTAATATACTTTCATGTATCCTTTCTCATAACAACAGCAAAACATCTGATGGCCAAGAACTGATGATACGATAGTGATGTTCTGTTCAGTTATATATTAAAGCAGCACTGCAACTAAAAACATTTTTTAAATAAGCTGGTTTCCATAACAGTTAGTAAAAATAGCAGCATACCTGTCAGATCTGCTCTGTTTGTGCCATAGAGCTTATTTTCACCGTGGTTGATGCAAGCAGGTTACCCAGCCTGTCCTGCATCTGCCTTCCCAGACTCACTGGCCTATATTTCCCCCATGGTTGCCCCCCATGGAAGGGAGGGCCATCCTCTTATCCACAGCCGGGGTCATTGGTCCAGGTGGCGATGTGGGAATGGGGGTAGGCAGCCGGGCTTCAAGTGGTTGCTGCCAACCTTTTCCATTCTCACTGTGTTCCTTAGCCATGGCGGCACATAAGCATATGCATGGGGGCACACACATGCTACAGAACCTAGGCTGCTTGTAATTCCAGCTCTGCCACCTGGTCCACTAAGTAGCAGCCAAGGACTGAGACAGCATGCCTCCCCACGCGGGAAGAGGAGAGCTGTCCAGCAGTTGCTGAATCCCCACCTGCTGACCCCAGCAACTAGAGTTGCCGAACCCGAGTTCCCGGCATGGCAGAAGATGAGGCACAGAGCACCTCAGCCCTCTACGCCACTGGGCCAACTTCAGATCTACTTTCTAGGTACCTCCTATGGCAAGGCAAATTTTATTTTATTTATCGGCGCCCAATCCCGGAGACTCTGGGCGCTTACAGATATTTATACAGAACATGCAGTAGCACAATTAGAATAAAATTAGATAAATACAGTTTTAAAATAAATAAAATATAAATCAGGTTAATAAATTTATGGTGCTGCAATTTTTGTTTGCTTAAACGGTCCTAACCCTTGCCAGATCCACAGTGCTATTTCTAAGCCAAATGTTGTGGCTATCTTTATTTCTTGAGAAAAAAATGGCACTGGTGATGAGGTGAGGTCTGGGGACACCTGAAAGAAATTGGGCATTTTCCCAAAAAGCAAAAAGAGATAATGGGCCTGTTCACTATGGGGTGGGTAATACGCTGGGCGCTTTACCTGCCCGCGGTATTCACCACGGCCACCACCTCCGTGGCCCAGCCCCCTGGACACAGGGTGGCGGGGGCAGAGTTATGGATTTAACCAGGCATCCATTCGGATGCCTGGACGGGACCCACAGTGGATCCTATACTGTAGGGTGCGTTGGAAGCTCGCCTGTGGATGTCTGAGGACCGTCAGCTGTGGTGGTGTGAGGAGAGCACGTTGCCAGCCCTCCGATGGCACCGGAGAGGTACACAGGGATGGGGTGGAGGGATGGCAGTCGGGGTGGGAGGAGGCACTGTGCGCCACCGTTAAGCGGGGTGAGTGGGCAGGCAGCACTGTTTGGGGGGTGGGGGCAGCATCCATGACATGTGTCCCTGTGTGGGGGTGCTGGGGGATCGATGTGTGCTGGGGCAGGTGGGAGGCACCAGGTGGCCGTATGTAGTGGCCCCAGAGTGTGGTGGGTTACTCACTCTGTTGAGTGACTCCTGCTGTGTCTGTGGGGCGATAGGGGCTTTTGGCAGTGTTTTCCTGGTGTAACCTGCACACCCCACGGCCAGCACTACTCACCTTGGTGCATGGCATGCAGTGCTGGTATGCCCCCTGCCTGCCCCTGGTGCGTTGCGGTCCACGCGCCAGGGAGTGGGTTAAGGCGGCTGCACCCCCAGTGCATCATGCGCGAGGTGCACAGTGGGTGGAGTGGCTGTGAGCCCCAGATACGCTGCTGTAGCCACCCACTCCATCTTCGTGCATAGGACGAGAGTATGGTTACCCATTGCATTATGGCGTGCTGGTTACACTGTCATAAGGATCTGATCAAAAATTATAAGACAGGTAGTCCATCTTTGTTTTCACTCAGTATTTATTCCAGGGCTCAGATTTCCAAAATATTTACATGCAATTGGTTGCTCTGATACATTTTATAAACTTTGGCAGAAAACCACATGTCCTAGATTTCCAACAAATCATCAAAATGTAGCTCTCTTGTAAATTCTGGTGGTCTCCCAGGAAAGTTCAAGGCAGGGCATTTTCTGCCAAAAAGTGTTCTGAAAGCTCATGTAATGAGCAAACCAAAGTCCACGTGTAAGTGACCTCAAATCTTTTGACTAGACTGAGAACAATTTTGCTTATATATTCCTACAAATATCTAAACAGATTTAATGGAGTTCTCTGTGTAATGCTTACTGCTCCATTTCTTTACCCAGAAAAGGACCCTGCTTTAGAATGTTAAACATCAAAACTGTATAGTTGTAGTCTGCTTCTTGATGGGACACCAACTTAGAATGAAAACAACCAGTCTCGCACCTTTGCTGTGAAATTTCTGTGTTGTACAGGTGCTCAGGCTTTGCAGATACTGTATGGCATGAAAAGGCCATAGGCGCAGCACACGCTTCAGTGTCTCATAGCCCCATTTGTTTGGGTGATTAGTTGGTACTGCGATTCCATGCCTTCCAGCATGTGTGCTGACGTTCAACTGAGTCTTCTTCAGGTGACATTTTTGTGGGAAATAGTTGCCCACCAGTTTCAGTCATTTTAACTCGTCTTCTGAGGCTTAGCAGTGTGTGTAGAGTTGGAAAGGACAACTGGTTTTGGTTTAGAATGTTTGGAGTCTGAACCCAGATGTTAGGTGCCTGATTTTTAAAGGAATGAGATTCCTGTACAAGTGACAGTAAAAGTGTCAGCTCCTGCCATATGCATGTGAATTTCACAGAGGGTGTCGTTTTGTGATCGCTTCTCTGCTGTATGGCAGCTTATGGCATTTTCTGGGCACATGCACGGCTGGTATAACCAGATGTGTGCAGTGTTGGGAAGTTGGCACCCTGAGAAGAATCTGCCGAATATAGCAAATTATCTACAGGATGCTGGTGTCGAGGTTTTAATTTTTCTCATTGGTGAGTTGCATCCCCCACACAAAACTCTCTCTCAGTTCTCTGACAGTCATGTTCCAGATCTCCGACCCAAGATGTAAAACTGGTAGTAGTAGAAAATACCACAAACATTTGCTTCTGTAAAAGTGATGTTTCATCACTACTATAGTTTGATAAGGATAACATAAGTGCATATTATTTCCAGAGTAAGTGGTGAGTAGCTAACCATGTTGTGTTATATTATCTTAATGCAGTATGAGAGCATTGCCCTTATAAAGTGCTCTACGTGGACACCAAATTGTAGCAAAACAAACATTGACACCTTTAATGTCAGTAAGTGGTCAATTTGGCTTTCTAAGAAATGATCTGTGGATGTAAACAGACACACAAAATTATTCATTTCTTAATGCAAATGTTTTCTACCTGAAATTTTGTTTTTTCAATTAGACTTTTGGTTGATTTTCAAAGTGGCTACCTAAAAAATAAATAACATAGAACACTGCATTTGCATCATATTGCCAGACTTAAATAAAAAAAAAAAAAAGAATACAAAATATATGATCTTAACTGCATCAATCTTCACCATTCATCACTGGTGGGTACTACGCCAGAGGCGCTAGGACCACGCGGAAGCTTTTCATCTTAGAAAGTTTTTCCCAAGAGAAGGGTGATGTTGGGGACGGTGCTGCCTCTAGATTGCCTCATTCAAACAACATGAAGTATTGCTATATTATAGACATCAGCAGTTTGATCCAGCTCTAGAACTGCCCCGGAGTGATATGGTTAAAACCATTCCAAAATAGAATTTTGGCACGAGAGCAGCTCTATCTGTGTCATTTCAAACTTGAACTGTCAGATTCTTTACTCCGCCTCAGTGAACAGTCGCCCGGAGATTTCTCCTTCTGCTCGTTCATTTCTCAGTTTAAAAGTGTTTTCTCGGTTGGATTTAACCGAGAATAGTTTTATTTTAACCGCAAAACCGCTCGGTTCAAGCTCTATCTGTGGTAACCGTAAGTAAATGAAGGTTTTGTCTGTGTGGAACTTGTAAGTTATCGGTTCGGTTTTGAACCGATCAGTGGGTTTAAAACTCATTTAAAACTAAAAGTTACTATTTTAGAGTCACGGTTCCCGGTTCTTATCGGTTCAAAAACTGATTTATTACGTTTTTCCAATACCCGTGACAACGTTAGGAACCGATAAGGGTGTCTTGCCTGGCACTGCCGCTAAAGGGCAAGTTTTTGGTTAGGGTGGCATTATGTCTGAGAAACCCAAAAGAAAACCGCCCATTGGTTTCAACACTGTGATGTTTGTGGGAAGTCTTGCCAAGGCTGACCCACACACCACATGTGTTTATTGTCTGGGGTTTGACCACCTCCAGTCAGACTGCCAGGTATGTAAGACTTTCCTGCAGCCACCCTGGAAAAAAGATTGGGCAGGCTGAGGGAACGAGGTTAAAAAGTCCGGCTGACCCGGATACAGCCCGGTTCGTGCCAACCGAATTAGAGGGAGTGCCTCAATCAGGGCCAGACTTCCTCGGCAAAGAAAAGCTGGTTCTGAGGAACCAATTCCAGTAAAGAAAACAAGAAAATCAGCAGGTCTGGAGTCTAAAATTCCTTCTCCAACTGCTGCAGAGATAGCAAAAGCCATACAAATTGTCCAGTCACTGTCTCAGGGTCCGTCCGAACCACCACCATCTGGTAAAGGGTCGGTTTGTCCGGTCCCAGTGGTTCAGGATTATGATATTGAGGAATTTTATGAACCAGAGGAGGGAGGAGGATTATGAACAGTATGAATGTGGCTGGGAAGGTCTGGTGTGCCGCTGAACCGGACATCTCTCCAGACAGACCTTTAGAATCTCCTCATGCTCTGAGTCCCCATCTCATTTTATGTTTTATAAAAAGTTGCTGAAACCCTCCAGCTTCCTTTAGAAGAGGCTGTGGATGAGCAAGAGGAGCCTGATTTTGTAGAAATGATGGATATTCCAGAGTCTAGGAGATTGTCTATTCCTTTACATAAGTCTTTTAGGAAACAAACAATTAAAATTTTAAAAGCTCCTAATTCTGTGCCTCCTGTAGATAAAAGATGGACAGAAGGTATACATTGTCAGGCCCTGATACAGAATTCCTTTCTCAGCAATGTAGTCATGTTAGTAGTTCAGGCTGCTGCCTGTGATAACGCTAATATTCCTTGGCTTCACATCCTCCTGACAAGGATTCCAGGAAGATTGATGCCATGGCAAAAAATAGTATATGGCAGCCTCTCTGGGACTCAGGCAAGCAAATTATATGGCTTATGTAGCTAGGTATCAGAAATCTAGATGGGATACTGTTATGCAATTGGCCAAGCAGGCCCATGACCAGCTGGCTAGTGAACTAGAACAGGTGGCTGCAGATGGCATTGAGCCTCTAAGGTTCAGTTTCATGCTGCTGTGGATGTTAATGATGTTTCCTCTAGGGTCATGGCCACATCTGTAGCTTTTCGTAGGTTGGCCTGGCTCAGGTGTACTAGTTTGTCACAGGATACCCAGACTAAGGCTATGGATTTTCCTGTGGTGGGAAATTCTCTGTTTGGAGAGCAGACAGAGAATTACATGAAGAAGATGAATGAATATAGGATTACTTACAAGAGTGCCAGTCTAAGGAGCTGCAAGCCACTCCTCAAAGGCATGCCCCAGGGTAGGGGTAGGCCTTTCACAGGCCTTTCTACCAGACTCAGGCCTCCTCTGCCTATGCTCAGAGGGGCTTCTTCAGAGGCAGGGCAGACGAGGTGGGGCAGACCTGCTCCCACCCCCAGCCTAAAGCTCCTCATAAACAGGCACCCTGATGGGTGCCCAGGGTCATTCTTCTGTACCAGTGGGGGCAGGCTGGCTTACTTCAGTCAGAATTGGGCTCTTTAACCTCAGACAAGTGGGTTCTGGAAGTAGTAAGCCAGGGTCTGGTTCTCAGCTTCAAAAAGTTTCCCAAGTTGAGAAGCAGACTTTTCTACCTGCAAGTGCTTCAGAGACCCTCGCTCTGGAAACAGAGGTCTCATCCCTGTTAGCTCTCAGAGCAGTAGAAAGGGTTCCTCCTGCATCAGAGCAGGAGTCTGTATTCCAGATACTTCCTTACCCCAAAAGACAGGAGAATGGCGGCCTATTTTAGATCTCAGATATCTGAACAAGCATCTTTTGAAACCAAAGTTCAAAATGGTAACTCTGGCAATGATTTTATTTTCCCTAAGGCCAGGGACTGGCTAGCCTCCCTGACCTCAAGGATGCCTATTTCCATGTCCTAATCAGAAGATCCCATCGAAAGTACCTCAGATTCGAACTGCCCTCAGGTCATTACCAGTTCAGAGCAATGCCCTTCGGCCTTACTCTCTGCTCCAAGGGTATTCACAAAGTATCTAGCAGTGGCAGGGCCCACTTAAGGAGGCAGAGGATTGCTGTTTTTCACTATCTAGACGACTGGCTCATTGTAGGCCAGTCCCCAGAACAGGTAAATCTCACCTGCAGGTCACCCAGCAGCTTCTCACTCCTGGGTTTCTGACAAACCTACTAAAGTCGGTTCTGGAACCAGTCCAGGTACTCACCTTTATAGGGGCAGAATTGACACAAAGCTAGCTAGAGCCTTTCTTCCCCAGAAAGGGTAAGGAATTTAGTGGCTCTGGCCTCTTCCCTTCACTCTGCAGGTCTCTTGACCAGCAAGACACTTTCTGCAGCTCCTGGGGCACATGGCTGCATCCACAGCTGTTGTGCAGGGAGCCAGATTTCAGATGAGAGACATTCAGTTTCACTTGAGAACCTTTTGGTCTCAGAGAAGAGACCCTTTCCAAGTTGGTCCCAGTGACTCAACCTTGATCCTAGCTCTCCAGTGGTGGCAGGATCAGAGCACTTAAGAGCGGGGTCCCCTTCATTTCCCTTCTCACGACTTGACTCTCACTATAGATGCTTCCTCTGGGTTGGGGAGCCCACATGAGCGACCTTTCCACTCAGGGAGTTTGGTCCCCCAGGAATCTCTGCTCCACATCAATTTTCTGGAACTCAGAGCTGTCTTTTAGCTCTTCAAGCTTTTTCTGCATCTGTCCACGACAAGGTGATACAAGTCAGAACAGACAACACCACAACAATGTGGTACATCAACAACGAGGGGCACTCGGTCTTGCCTTGTGCACCGAGGCAATGAAGTTGTGGTCTCTGGCCTATTCCCTGAACACTTCCTCATAGCAGTTCATCTTCCAGAGAAGGACAATGTCCTAGCGGATGCCCTCAGTAGGATTTCCCAGGGCCATCACGAATGGTCCCTGGATCCTCAAGTGCTGGGGATAGTTTTTGCCAGGTGGGGCATCCTCAGATGGATCTTTTGCAGCCCCAGACAATCACAAACTTCCTCTGTTCTGTTGCAGGCTCCATTGTTGGGCCTAGTTCCCTGGATGCCCTTCTTCTGGATTGGGAGGAAGTTCCTCTATGCTTCCTCTTCCTCTCCTATTCAAAGTACTAGTCAAAATCAGATCTCAGCCTTGCAGGATGATTCTGATTGCCCTGGATTGGGCCAGGCAGCCCTGGTACCTACTCCTTCTGTCTCTGACAGTCCATCTTCCCTGTGCCTCCCCAGGAATCACAATCTGTTGACTTGTGCCCAGGGAAGGGTTTGGTATCCGAACCTCAATCCTCAACCTCAAGGCCTGGCTCTTGAGGAGTTAGAGTTTGCTGATTTACACCTCTCTCAGGGTGTTCTTGAGATCATAAAGGCTTCCAGAAAGCCTTCCACTAGGGCTACTTATAGTTCTAAATGGAAAAGGTTTTCCATTTGGTGTGCTGGGAAAATATTTCCCAGAATCTGCTGAATTGCCCATTTTGTTAGATTACATGGTACATCTTAATTCCTTGGTCTCAGACCAGCTACCCCGAGAGTTCATTTGGCAGCTGTGTCTGCTTTTGTGTCAGCAGGAAAGTCATCCCTCTTTCCTCTCATCCTGTGTTTTCTAAGTTTTTAAGGGATTACTCCATACTAATCCTCCTTTTCGAACCGCCCCTGCTTGGGACCTTAATGTTGTATTGCCCAGTTAATGCAACCCCTTTGAACCTCTGTCTTCTGCAGAGCTTAAGTACCAACTTGGAAAACTGTTTTCTAGTGGCTATCACTTCTGCCAGACGACAAGTGAATTGCAAGCCTTGTCAGTGGAGACTGACTTTATTTCTTTCCACAGGGATAAGGTAGTCCTTGGACTAATAGGAAGTTTTTGCCTAAGGTGGTTTCAGATTTCCATCTTAATCAATCTATCTCCCTTCCAGTATTTTTCACTGATCACTCCTTTCGGGTGAGAGGAGGTTGCACAGCCTGGATGTTAAGAGAGCTCTTAGTTATTATATAGGAGTGCCAAAGGTCTCAGGTTCGAATCCCTCCAACTTTTCCTTACCTGTGGTGAGTTGGGAAAGGCAAACCTGCCACTAAGAGATCAATAGCCAGGTGGATTGTCTCTTGTATCCAATTTTGTTATCAGAAAGTGGGCAGAGCCTTCGGTTTGAGGGCTCATTCTACCAGGGTACAGCTGCGCCTCTAGCTGCTGCCAGAGATATCCCTTTATTAGAGATTTGCCAGGCTGCTACTTGGAAAACGGTACACACTTTTACTCAAGCATTACTCCCTGGATGTCCAGGCCAGGAGAGATGCTCAGTTGTGCACAGCTGTTCTTCAGAGCCTATTCCTAAGTAGGTTCTGCCCTCCTCCATGGAGGTACTGCTGTGTATTCTGTTGATGTCTATAATATAGCAAGACTTCATGTTGTTTGAAGAAAATTACTCACCTTAGTAATGTTGTTTCTTCTAATGGAGTCTTGCTATATTATAGACCTCCCCCAACCTGCCCCTCTCAGAACCTCTACTTGGTGGGGTGCGGCAACTTAGTGTGGGCACTACTTATGTCCTGTTAGCATTTTGTCCCTTTGGGACTTTGGGGGTGTGTATGTGTACGCTGCGTGTGTGTTTTATTATACTTATGTTCCATTTTTCATATTAGAATGGTGTTAGTATTTCTGGTCCCTGACTTGAGTCTTGGGTGTTGGGACCATCAATGGTTGTTATTATTTAGGTAGCCATTTGGCTAGTGTAGGTTACAGCTTCCACACAGACCTTAGTGAGTTTGGCTCGTAAGATCTGACAGTTCAAGTTTGAAATGACACAGATAGAGCTGCTCTCGTGCCTAAATTCTATTTGGAATGGTTTTAACCATTTCCACCGGGGCAGTTCTAGAGCTGGAACAAACTGCTAATGTCTATAATATAGCAAGACTCCATTAGAAGAAACAACATTACTAAGGTGAGTAATGTTTCTTGCGTGGCACTCATAGGTTGGCCAGTAACCATCGTCCCCACCACTACCTTAGTTCTGTTTTGCCATCGTCGATGTTGCAGCTCAGACTACGTGAGACAGCAAGAAGTCTGCAACGACACTCCTCAACTATTGTTTTCTGTTTGTCTACCAAATACTTGACACTGCACTCATTGACGCTGCTTGGCATCGTTTTATTATTTCTAGTGGTTGTGCGCGAGAGTATCATTCTTCTTTTCTGGTAAGTAAGATTCTAGGCCCATCCCTGACTCCACCCCCGCTGCTATATGCACCGGAGACAGCAGGTCTTTGTCGGCTCAGGACTCACTGAGCCAGGCACCTGGTTGAGTGGTCGGGGAACGGTTGGCCTCTGGGGAAGCTGGTCATGAATCGCTTAAGGCCCACTTTCCTTGGGAGAACTGGCCACCCCAGTGTTAAGGCTCCTGCCAGCATGGTGGGCCTGTATTGGTGGTCCGCTCAAGGCTTCGGGTGGCTCTCGCCCTGACACTGGTCCAGTGTCGGTGAGCGGGTTGCCCCTCTGGTGCCGCGGGAGTTTCCTCCCAGCAGCGCTTTTGGTGCCGGGATGAGTAGAGTGCCATGGTTGCCTCTCTCGAGATCGCTATGCTGCCCTCCTCAGATTTGGAGGATGATCAGGCTGATCCGGATTGGCAACTGAGCTGTCTAAACAGCGGTCAATCCCAGAATCTGCTTGAGATTTGTGGATTCTGGCCTTATGCCTGACTCCGCTCACAGCAATGCCTTTTCCTCCATTGGTGTTGCTGCTTGCACCACGGGGACCCGACACTGCCAGTGGCACCATCTCCAGTGACTGTGCCATGGATGGTGTCGTGGTCCAGTGGTGCTGCGGCCAGTGCTGCTTCTGGCAGTGGCTCCAGGTCAGCGCCATGCCTTTGTCAGTGCCACAGTTGGTGCTGTTCAGGTGGTGGTGCTGTCCCAGAGGTCTGTGCCACCCTGGGGTCAACGCCGAGATCAGCACCGATGGCGCGCCATTTCTAGTGATGGTGTCAGTGTTGGTGCTGCAGTCAGTGACGCTTTGGTGATGGTGCCACTTTGAGTGCCGCTTCTGTAGAGGAGGTGGTTTCAGTGTCAGGTCGCCTTGGTTTCCAGTGCCGAGTTGGAGGGGGAGTCAGAGACCCACCCTGGTGCCAGCTTTTCTCTCACCCTTTCCTTAATGGAGGTTGCCATAGTAGGACCTCCTCGAATGTCAGGTCTCTGCCCCTTGGGGGTCAGGGCCCAGTCTCTCTCCGCTCTGCTCAGGTGACCTTGGTCACTCCTGACCAAAGTTGGAGTGCTGGGACGGCACCCCTCCTCCTCCTCCTCTGGGGATGGAGTCCTGCTACGATGGGTACAGGTGCCACCCTGCTGGGTTTGCTCAGCTCCGGTCTCCCCACCAGGGTCTTCTCCCGTGGGCTTCCCCTGCTGGCTCAGGTGGGGTCTGGGCAGCACATCCCGCTTGCTTCACAGGGGTCCCCGCTGGTTTCTGCAGCCCTGGCAGAGGGGCCTGGTCTCCCAGGACTATTTGGCCTATCCTTCTTCCTCTCTGCCTCCTTCTCCTTCCCTGGGTCTTTCTGGTCCTTTATGGCCTCTCACCTGGGAGCAGTATAGGGCCATGGGAGTCTTTCCCGTGTTTTACAGTTGCTGGATGAGATGGTGTTCAGATCTCCTCTTCTTGCACCATCATTCCTGTACAGAGCTCCTTCCACTTCACCAGCTTCCTTCTCTGAGGAAGAGGATTCTGTTGATAATGTTGGAACAGCTCAATCTTACCCCAGTGTCTCAGCACAATTCTGTGCATGCAGCTGTGGTGTTTTTTGGGGATTGCAACAAAGAACCTTAGTGATCCCTCCATGACCTCTGCCCTTATGGAGGAATCGTACAATGTCTGGCAGTCACCTGCCCACTTCCCCAGCCCTGGGACTGCTGGGGCACAGGCATTGCGCTGCCCTGGGGTACCAGGAACTTTGCCCACCCCACATTGGGCTTGGAGGAGCTGGACAACCTTCTGGGCATCAATGCCTGACAAAAGACTGCCCTCCAGATGTGGATTCTGGGAGTTCGACTACTGGGGTAGAAGAGTTTCGCCTCGGTGCTCTCTTGTTGTCCATTGCTGCTCATCAGGCACACATGGTAGCCAGTGAGAGGTGCCTGTGGGCCACATTGGGGAAATCCTGGTGGCCTTGCTCTGATTGTGAGGCAACCAGGTGAGCCATTTCTGTTTCTTTAAGAGTCCTGGAGCTAGCGAGACTCAGGCACAGTAATCTTAAGATGCCAACGTGGTAGCCTTCAGGGTTATAGGATCTGTGGTCTGCATTAGGGGACAGCATGTCTTCACATCTCCCAGTTGTCACCCTTGGCCTGGTGTAGGGTGACTGCCTCGCCATTCCGGGGGTCAGGGGAAATATTAGGGCACCCTCTCTGTCCTGCAGGTGAGGAGACCCCAGTCCTCGCTCTGAACAATAGCGGGTCTGGCTAGACCATGATGGGCCCTTTCCTTCGTGGAGACCCATATGAGGGGCTGAAGGCTGTCCAGCCTTCAGGGTGGTACCAGTACAACTTTGTGGGCTTGTGCATTACTCACTAGTGATGAATGGTGAAGATTGATACAGTTAAGATACAAAATTACATGATTCACTGTAATTCTTGATCTTACTGTATATCTTCACTGCTCATCACTGTTTCCCACCCGTCATCCCCTCTTGGGCCTCAGCTTCTGGGCAGTAGCCTCCTTCCTGCTCATCCCCCTGCTGAGGTCAATTGTTGGCAGTCCCATTGGTACTGGGCCCTGGCACTTCTTGAAGCACCAGGGTCCCATTCTGAGGGGAGTGAACAAGCAGGAGCTCTTGTCCTTTTTTTTTTTTTTTCCTTGTTTTCCCAAGTCCTTCTGCTCGGTAGGAGAGATCTTCAGCCCTCCTGTCTGTGAGTTCTGCCTGGCTACCTTGTGGGTCCTGCCTTCGCTTGAACCTCTCTGCTGAGATTAGGATGCTGGGAACCTCTTGTTTTGTTTTTTTTCTTCTTTCTCCAAATTGCAAGAGACCCTCTCCTGGGTCTCTTGTTCTCTCAAAGTTCATTTGAATTTCAAGGCTCAGGAGTTTCCTTGAGGTCTTCTTTTTCTATTAATCTTACCTCTCATGGCGGTGCTAAATATAGGGTTTTACTCTCTTACACCCCGGGACTGTCTCCTTGGGTGCTGAGGTGAACTCCCGACGGAAGATGGATTTTCTCCCGGAGAAGGGAAGAAGGAGCATCTATCACCAAATGTTCTTCCTAGTGGACCTGAGGGTTAGCTTGGCCTGTCAAGCATTTCTCCTGTCGGATCCTCTTGCTGGTGCGGGTTTAGATTTCTGCTTCTCCTGGAAAGTCTTGTTCTCTGGACTATTGCCTTGTCTTAACACCCCTGCCAAAAAGGGAAATTTTTCCACCTTAACAAGAGGATGTAGATAGTGGAGTTTTAGTCTCCCTTGGTCCACAGGAACTTCGGAATGTGGGGCATGCAGTCTCATCCTCCCACCTCTTCTTCTTCTCCTCTTCTTTCTTCTTTTCTTCTTCTTCTCCACCTTAACCTGCTCAGAGGTGGCCCCTTCTCCCAGAACAAACTAGGCTCCAACCTATTTTTCTTATCTGGTCAGCTTATTCCTTGTCAGTTTTTATCCTTTCCTTTTGCTGTCCTTTGGGCTCTCTTGTCCCACTCTTCTTTTTCTCCATTCTATTTCCTTTCCAGCGAGCAGAACTGAGGTACTAGAGGGGATGACAGCCGTTACTGGCAAACCCTCGAGCACCACGCAGTGTATTGGCCTTGAGGGCAGTGCATCCCTGACATCACCCTCCTCCTAGGAGAAAAGCTTTTGAGCTAAAAGCTTCCCACAGGGTCCTAGCGCCTCTGGCGTGGTATCCGCCAGTGATAAATGGTGAAGATATACAGTAAGATCAAGAATTTCAGTAGATATGTAATTTTCATATTTTTCATTCCAGTGGTCTGCCATTCTACCTGCCACAAGTGTCTGTCTGCTTATGACTGTCACTGGGCCAGATCCAAATTGCTTCGGAAGTTGAAGACTCATTGGGATGGCTGTAATAGTGGATAGCAGTGGTGGTCTGTGGATGTGGGTTCCAAAAGAGAAGAAATGTAAAGAGGGGTTCCAGATTCTGCTTCACAGCTCTTCCTGGATCTGCTTTGGACTTTATTGTTGGTTTCCTTACTTTTGATGCTGCAATGTTTAATTTGTTCTTGTTGCTAGCTTTTTGTTTCCTTTCCTTTGCTTTTTTAAAAAGTAAGTTTTAATTAATACTGCAGTGAAGCAGACAACCATAGTAAACATAATGCACAATGTATAGTTTTGATTTAGTTTTTTATTGGCGATGCTCTTAAAAGGATGCGCTTTAAATTTCTCCTTTAGTTTGACTTTGGTGACACAGTGGTCCATCAGGCTATCCACACAATTAATGCTTTGTTGTATCTTCTAACACGGCCTCTTACCTGCGGCTCTGGGCGCAGGTCTGGCTCATGCACGTAAGTGTTTACCTTTAATGTAACATTGAAAAGTATATTAAACATGGTATGCCACCGGGGATTAGCTATATAAGGATTTTATTTTATAATTTTTAATTGCTTTTCAGGTATTGTCCTTTAAGGGAGCAGGGAATTAACTGAACTTATTCCTGTTATTGGGAACCTTGACACTAGTAAAAGTGCAGTTTGGTGTTCTCATTGTGTTGTGCACCATTTGTGCATGCTGTGTTTTGTCTTCTGTTCTGTGCTGTGTTTATTTTAAGTTTTACCTCCTGATGCTCCTCCAAAATTTCTCATTGGAAGTGCACAGGAACCATGTAGAGGTGTTCCAGGAGTAACATAAATGACAGATGTGGAGGAGTACTTTTGTATACATACACCAGTAGCATGCATACAAGAGCACTAAAGTGTAGAAAAAAACATGTTATGGTGAAACACAACCCTGGCCTACTCTCAAGAGATTTCTGTCCTGCATCAATGGTACTTTAGCATTTCTACCCACATCCTTGTTGCAGTAGTGATGTCACTGCATGGTCAGTTTTATTTCAAACTTCTGGTGGTAACCTGAAGCAAAGTTAACTACGCAGTGACACAAACAGCCAACAAAGCAGTGCACAGCTTGTCTCAGCGAGGTGCATCACTAAGCAAATGCAGTGCATGAACTGGCACACTAGAACAAAGAGAGGCACGTGCTGTACCCCTGTCGAATCGGTCAAATCCACAGACTCATGTAAGCAATGCAGAAGTGCCATTTCAGTTCACTGTGCAGGACAGCACCAAAAATCAGAGCTCCCAGAAGAGACACCCCGCTCTGAACATTTGGTGGCGCCAGTGACGCTTCTTCACTGATAAGACTTGGAAATTCTGGAGGAGCATCAGTAAGTTAAATCATCAAACAGAAGACAAAGCACAGGTCACACCAAAGGTGCATCACCCAGTCATGACACCAGATTGTATTTATTGACCATGTCTAGGCCTCCGAATCACTAAAATGCAATTTTATTGATTTCCTTTCTTCTTTAAACACATCCAAGGGCAGGTAAAAGGTAAGGTGCTTTAAACCATTTTCTTTTCTCTTTCTCTCTCTCCCTGATCTGGAACTCTCTCAGGCTATCCCCACTGGCCTAGCTGCTCTACCGTCCCTCCGTCATCTTCAGGTAGCTGTGACCTCTCTGGGGCACTTGGGGTGCTAACAACCCAGAGATTGGGGGACAGTGACGGAGACTGGCATTGGACATGTGGCAGTGGCGCTGGAGGAAGCAGTCACCTATCCGGCCAGGAGGGTTTTTCCCCTTCACGCCTTTAGTCCCCTCCTCCCGGTGTGGTGCCGCCGTGACTACGGCACATGGTAACCCTGCCAGTGTCAGTCCACGCTGATGTACGCAGCTGCTCAGTGCTCTGCAACACCCCGATCTCCACCGGGTTTGCCAGAGCTCCGAGCCACCCTTCACCTTCCCGGGACAGGAGAGCAGCCCAATGGGCACTCCATCCTATCCCTCCCTGCCGACCCCGGCACCCGAACTCTCTCCGAACCTGGGTCACCGAGTGGCGTGAGGTGGGCGTCCAGCGCCAACCCCTCAGCGCCACCAGGCCGGACTTTAAACCATTTTTAAGAAGGGAAATTGTAGCAGCAGTTATAATATCAGTGACTACTGGCTGGTTCTTAGTTTTTCACATGTCTCTGCTTGTTTCTTAGATGCTTTTTTTTTTTTTTTTTCAAAGAATCCATCTCACAATACAGCTTTTAAGTAGCATTTTTCAACCAACTTGTACCTCACACTGTTTCACAGCGCGTACTAAAACAGAAAATACACAATATGAAATACAGAACGTAACAACATTTAAAGTAAGATAACATACTGCTGTATGTACAGCAGGAAACCTATTTACAGAACTGCAGTAACAGGCACATGGTAGACTAAGGTAGCAGCAAGTATTGTGGCAGTCAGAAAACCAGAGGTAGCAAAAAAAGTAAAAGTTTGATAGTAGAGAGAAAAATTATGATTTATTGGCAAGGGAGAAAAGATAAATGTTTGCCGGGCTTCAAGAGAGGGGTAGTGGTTAGGCAAAGAAGGATAAGTAAGCTGCTCCAGATAGCAGGGGCAGCAGACCAGAAAGGTTTACTGACAACAATGGAAAATCGTCTGTGTCAGTCTTCACCATTCATCACAGTTGGGTATGTGGCTGGAGGTCATGACCCCATGGGAGCTCTTATTTTTGGCTTGGGTGGAGATGGCGCTGTAATGGTGCCACCCCTCAAGGCCGACGTACAGTGTGCGCTTCGCGAGGTTGGTCGTTAGTTGCTGCCGTCATCGCCGCCTTGCCAGTTCTTCATTTCGCCATAGAGGTTGGACCTGTGAAGCTCCTGAGGAAAACTGCATCACAGCTGCGGCCTAGTTCCTGATCATCCTATAATGTTGAAAAAGTACCATCGGTTCTGTTTCGCCATCTGCTCGATGCCGCTGGCTGGTAAGACCCGTTCCTTTATTTATTTTCAGCGACGCCGGGTCTGTTGTTGCTTGTTTTATCAGTAGATAATGTCTGTGCGGGGGCAAGAAATCGTTGGAGCGGGGTGGCCTCCACTGTAGCCGGTGCCCTCGGCCGCCGTTACTGTGTTTCCGACCAGCATGTTCGATTTCTCACCTGTCTTAGCCCTCTTTATGACATGGATTTTGTGTGATGTCTGCTTCTCCATGAACCGTCAAGTTGTCAGACTTCACACATGAAAAGTGGGTGAGCGTCGACAACTTCCGGAGGATGTCCTGCATCGTAAGGCCAAGACATGGTCTTGACTCTTCCTCCGGTCCCTCCCAGTTCTGTAATGGACTGTGGAGGAGGGCATTCACCTCTTTGAGCCTTGCCACAGTGGGGGCCCCTTCCTTGGAACAGGAGGCCCAGTCCATTCCTTTTGGGGCGCCGGAGGCACCACTGGCAATCACCCTTTGGGGCGAGGCACCCCGGTGTCTTGTCCTGGACCCAAGGACCCAGACTGGCACCAGCCTCGACACCGTCCTCCGATGCTGTTTTGGATGTTGACGCCGCTAGTGGTGCCAGTGTCCCAAACGGTGCTGTGGTTGGTGTCGGGCGCTCTCTGCACTGGTTCTGCAGTGGCACTGTCTCGCAGCACTGATAGTGGAAACGGCACCGTGGGGTTGTGATCACTTCTGCTGCTGCTGATCTTCCAGGACATAAAGTCTCCACCACTCATTCACACTAATGGGAGTTCACTGAAGGCACTAGGACCCAGCAGGAGCACATTTTTTCAAGAGGGTCGATGTAGTTTTCTGATCTTGGCGCGTTTCGGCACCGAGTGGGGCTCAGCACAGTCATCGGCACCCCTCTGTGTCCAGTGCCATGTCTGGTGCCGATTCTGGCTTGGGCGCCATGGTTGGTGCCGCCTCTGCCTCGAGCGTTGTTCACAGCACCAAGGAGGGAGTTGGTGCTGACCGTGGTACCACAGCCCAGATTGGCTCTCCTCTCAGCTCAGGAAGGGCAGGAGTCGACAAGTGGTGTGGCACTGGACACGGTGTCTCCACATCTTTGGTGAAGGATTCTGGGTCTGATTCAGACTGGCTTTCAGACTCCTTGGAGTCTGCTGACCCCTCTGGGATCACTTCAGTGGCCCACACTCAGCCTCCCTCTGGAAAGTGGGCAGTGGTTCCTGATTCTGGGGTCAGTGGCTCTGACCAGGAGACAGCAGTCCAGGTGGCCGTTGCTGTGCAGCCTGGAGTCGGGGATCTGCTGCCCACTCAGGTGGGGTACTTTGGACAGTCCAACTTTAGGGCCGACAGAACACCCACAGAAGGGGAGGGTGCTGCTCCTAGGTGGTCTCCAGGACTACCCAGAGTTGCTAGCTGCCTAGGCTGGTGTTTTCGAGGCGGAGGGCTCTTTCTGAGTCGAGGGGTTGAGAGGCCTGAGTTTGGTGTTGGTCTCTCTGAGACCCACTCGGATTCGGAAGGAGCCGCAGTGCAGACCCTCGTCCTTCCCTTTCTCTCTCATCATGAGGGTCCTTCTCTTTGTAGGCCAGGGATAGTCTTTTGGGACTCTCAAGGTCCTGGTTGCCCCAGGGGGGACTCTTCAGGGCACAGTCTAGGCAGTTCCAGTATGGTTGACCAGCTGTCGGCTGTTGGGCTTCCGAGCTCCATCTCTTTGGCAGCATCCGGCAGGCTGTCTTGCCGGGCAGAGGACGTTCTCATCTTCTGTGGATCTGGCCCCCATTCCTTTGTCGCCATCTCCTTCTCTCCCAGTTCAGGGGTGCAGCTGCTCACTTTCCCACTTATGTTAGGGTGATGGACAGCCACCTCCTGGATCTCCGAGATCTTCCGCTTCCTCATTCCCCTCTTAGGAGGGAGAGGAACAATCCATCAACATCTCCCCACTGCTGAACTTGCTGCATATCAGCTTCACCACGAGGATAATGGAAGATCTTCACATCACTCCTGGCTCTCAAGGCGATCCTGAGCCAGTGGCGCGTGCCTTTCTAGGCGTTCAGTCTGCAGCCACCCTGGTGGTGCCCACCTGGCCTGCTCCCTTTCTGGGAGGCGCACTGCGCTTCTGGCAGTGTCCCTTCCCAGTGTCCTGGCCCCTAAGGAACTGAGCCAGAGGTATTGTGCTCCCCAGAGTCTCCAGGTCTATGCCTCATCCTCTGTCAGGGTTGGCGCAACAGGACAATCCTGATCAGCTTTACGCCCTTCACCATGACCGGTCCCAAGATCAAGACTCTTTGGATTTTGACTTCTGGGATAGGAGGACCTTCTACTCAGCATGGATTTTACTGTCCATAGCTGCACATCAAGCCCACTGTGCTTCCTATAACAGGTTCTTGTGGTCTAGGCTGGGTCATCGCCCTAGCCTCTTTTTGCCCTGATATGGGCGGTAACCAGACAAGCCACTTGCACTCTCTCTGCTCAGGGTAAAGGCCGAGGAGTCTTTAATAGAAATCAGGCTCCCTCAGTTGCAAAAGAAAATACAGCAAAGGCAGAGGTCTGAAAGTGCCCCTGCCACCCTCTGAAAACCAAGCCAATGTCCCACCTCAGCAGCCCATGCTGGATACTGCTATGGCAGTGGGCGCCATCTGACTTAGTTTTACAATCAGTGGAAATCCATCACAACAGACAAATTGGACCTCAGGATTATTCGAGAGGATACTCTCAATTTTGTAGAGATCCGTGGATCTTCCACCCAAGCGGAAGAACAGTCTGTCTACCGCTCAGTTAGACCTCCTTACTTCCAAGATACAGGGCTTGCTGAAAAACAGGGTAGTAGAAGTGGTTTGGCAGGCAGAACAGGAACATGGGGTTCTACTCCCATTACTCTCTGGTTCCAGAGAAAACAGGCGGCATGCGCCCAATTCTCGACCTCAGAAAGTTGAACAAATACCTGTTCAGGGGACGCTCAACATGATCTCCATAGGAACATTACTTCTACTGATTCATCAGTACGACTTGTTGGCATCCCTGGACATGCAGCATGTCCCAGTGCACTCAAGTCACCACAAGTACCTCAGTTTTGTGACTCTGGTCAGCACTACCAGTTCAGAGTCCTGCCCTTTGGGTTTTCCTCAGTGCCTTGAGTCTTTACAACTTTGCTTTGCAGTTCTTTGGTACCTCAGAAAACTCAGCATTCAAGTGTATCTGTGCCTGGACAACTGGTTCCTAAGCGGGCCCATCCAGACATGAGATGGAAGCAGTTGCACAGCCTGAGTTCCTTATTTTCGTTGGGGTGCTACTGAATCTGGAAAATCCCAGCTTCAGCCTTCCCCAGCAGCTCCTCTTCACAGGCGCCCAGGCATGGGCTTTCCTTCCAGAGGACAGAAGAAATTACATTCTCAGATGATTCACCACATCAGGCGGAACAGCGTGGTTCGAGCACTCTTGATGCAGTGGATGTTAAATCTCATTGCATTGTCCATCTTCACGGTGCCTCAAGCCCAACTAAACATGAGGACCAAACAGTGGATGCTCAACACTCAGAGGTCACCAACCACACACCCACAGTCCTTCCGCAAAAGTGATGGAGACTCTGACAAGATAGCTTGCATGGTGGAAACAGAAAGACAAACTTCTTCAGGGTCTACCATTTGCCCCACTAGAATCTCAGATCACCATCACCACGGATGCATCTCTGATCAACTAGGGGCCTCGCTGTCATGACCTCCACACTTAGGGAGTGTGGAGCCAGGAGGAGTCTCATCTATACATAGATGTCTTAGAGATGAGAACTGTCCTATACACTGTCCAAGCACTGAAGGGCGTCCTCTGTCGCAAAGTAATTCTCCTTCAGATGGACCACAAGGCTGTGCTGCATTACTGGCACGCAGAGGTGGAGTACACTCATCCCCTCTGTGCCGGAAAGCCATGAGGGTGTGGAAGTGGTGCCTCCAGCATGATACTTTAATTCAGGCAGTCTACCTGCCAGGAATTCAGAACGACCTAGCGGATCACCTCAGCAGAAAAGAGGTGGATCCACACAAATGGTCGCTCACTCCAGAGCGTCATGCAGTCGCCATTCTCACAGTGGTGCAGTCCGGACCTGGACCTTTAGGCGTCCCCACTCAGTGCAAAACTGCCTCTATTCTGCTCCAGAAATCCTGAACCTGGCATTTTCTGTCAAGATGCAGTCAGTCTGCAGTGGACAAGACCTTTTGTGTGCATTCCTCTTCTTCCATTAATTCAGAGGTGCTTTTCAAACTGGAGGCACAAGGAGGCGGGGCGATTCTCATCGCCCCATTCTGGCCTCAACAGATATGAGTTCCGTTGGTCAACAGGTTGTTGGAAGTCCTCTAAGGCAACATTCTCTACAAATGGATCTCCTGATACAGGGACCCTTGGTCCATCCCAACCTCACGTTCCCTTCATCTCTCGTCTGGCTGCTGAAGAGATAGAAGTGGGTAGGTTTAAGATCTCTCAAAGACTATCAGAAATCCTCTTAGTGACACGTAGCCCTCCACTAGGAAAACTTACACAGCGAAGTGAAGTGATTTTCCATTTAGTGCGCACAGTCCACACTGGATCCATTTGTTGCCCACTGAATAAAGTGTTGGAGTACCTCTTAGATCTGTCAAATGCAGGCCTGCAATATTCGACAGTGAAGTTACGACTTTCATGATTCCTCCTACCATAGAACCAGGACAGAACGTATAAGCTGGCTCAGTTACCTCTAGTCAGAGAGACTCCTCAAGGCATCCTGCAACTAGACCCCCAGTCAGGAAACCGGTGGCCGCATGGGATATCAACCTTGTGTTAGACATCCTCACCCATAATTCTTTTGAACCTCTAGCCACCTGTGACTTGAGTTTCTGACCTGGAAGGCTGCCTTCCTGGTGGCCATCATTTCCACTACCATGAGTCTCTGAAATACATGCCTTGGTCACAGACCCTCTTACACTGCATTTCACAAGGTCAAAGTGGTACTTGGACTTGTCACAAATTCCTACTCAAGGTGGTTCCAGAATTTCACCTTAATCAGCCAGTTGGTTCTTCCTACCAATTTTGCCAACTTCCAGAATGAAGGAGCACACCCTTTACTCTTTGGATGTCAAAAGGGTTCTGTGATTCTACATTGACAGAACTAAAGAGACTTGCAAATCCATATCTTTTAGCATAGCCTGGGTCAGACTGTTGCCATTAGATGCATTTCTGCATGGTTGGTGGCATGCCTTCATCACTGCTACTCAATGGCACAGGTCAAGTTTGAAGGCCGGGTTTATGCCCACTCTACCACAGCGAGTTCGCGGCATCCCTGATGGAGATTCATAATGTACCCATTGCAGATATTTGCAAAACAGCGACTTGGAGCTTAGTGCACACCATTGTGAAGCACCACACTCTGGATGTCCATGCAGACAGCACACTTCCTTTGGCAGTACAGTCCTTAATGGACTTTTGTCCTGAGTGAGCTCTGTCTCCTGCCACCCTGCTCAGAAGGTTGGATCTTCCTGGACATAAAGTCTCCACCACTCATTCACACTAATGGGATCTACGGAGGTACTAGGATCCATCGGGAGCAAACTTTTTGCAGGAGGCCAGCGCCAGAGATGGAGTCGCGAGGGCGGTGCCGTGAGCCTCTGGTCGTGTGGCAGTGACTATCTCGGCGCTCCGACCCTCTAACCACCTCAGTTCCTTTTTCCTGTCGTCTAGTGTAGCTTCAGTGATGGCGTGCTTCGCCCGCCGAGTCAAACTCAAGCTAGCAGCATAGTTTTCAGGTTATTATTTTGTAGTATTTTTTGAATAAAGTACTGCTTATGATAATTTATTCTTATCAAAGAAAAGAAGTCTCAGCCTACATTGTGGAGTTGACCATGAGTGGGTCCGGTGCGTAGGGAGACTTCATATGAAAGCTGTTCAGTCAGCCAGGCTGGGTCCGTCCGCTGCCTTCTCCGGAAGGGGTCTGACAATGGACGGTCCAGTGCCCGAGTGGTTGGCGGTCCCCTGGAAGTATAAAGAAAATGGTCCCATTTCTCACGCTGCTCGCCTCGAAGCGCCTTCTCTCTCTAATTCATAGGTCAAAAAGAGAAGTCATCACCGAGGTCGCCCTCTGATATGTCTCGTGTCGATTGAGGTCATTGGGGCCAGTTGCGGTCTCCTCATTCAGAGTCGCGGATCTTACTTTGAGAAACGGCTCTTGCAGCAGGTTACACCATTAGGACTGAAGCTGGCAGGCGCCAGGCCACATGGACATTTTCTAGCTAGCAGTATTCAGCAGGGACTGTCTCAGCGTCGGCCCGCCCTAATGTCAGGCATAGTATAAAAAGGGGCAGTCCCCAGAATCCCCAGTTCTTTCCGCCGACCGCCAGCATCGCCCCACGGTCCCACTCTAGCGACGACTAAGAACTTCTAAACAGTTTTATCAAAGTGATGTCGCATCTTCAACTCCTTCAGAAGGACACCCTTCCAAGTGTGCCTGCGGTAAACAGATCCCTCAAGGATCCTCATTCGTCCTGCCTGCAGTGCTTAGGTCCGACTATGACACCAAGGCCTGCTCCTTCTGTCGGGGTTTAACAGCAGCACTAGGATACGCCACCAGAAGGCACCTAGGGGTTCCTTTTGGAAGAAAAACTTCACAGAATAGATAAGAACCTTCCTCCAGAGGTGAATCTTCCTCAAAAGTTCACAAACACGGGACAAGCACCGGGAGAAGGCAAGGTCCAGATCCCTAACCAAGCCTTGGACTCACGTAGCTCAGGCTGCACACACTCTGACCGCTCTCCCTCCGGGAGCTCACTCTCAGGCCCCTCCGGTCAGGGTTAAGGCTACAGGCGGTTCTTCGGCTCGCTTCACCCTATAAAACTTCCAGGCCTTCGGCTTCCTCCACTCCCTCCTGGGCCTCATGAAGTCTTCCAACTGTCACCAGACTAAATCTTCCTCTTCAGACTGGACGCGGGACCCTGACTCCAGATCGGTCTCCCAGCCTCCCAGGGTCCGGATCCCACCCAGGAAAAAAAAGACCTGGCGTCCCTGAAGTGGATGACTGACCCGGTCGGCCGGCACCCACGACCTCGACCAAACACTGAAGTCGGCCAGGCGTTACTGGGCAGCCGAGGACATCGCCAAACACCATATGTCGGTCAGGCATTCGCCAGAGCTGAAGATGTCGGCTGGTATGAACATTCAGGAGGTCAAAGATCTCTTCACTTTCTGGTGGGACACAATCCGGAAAGATGTGATCCCAGTGAAACCTACTCTTTCACCTTCTACTCCCTCCTCCACCGCAGGGGCCAGCAGGGGCGACCATCAACCCCTAAGGAGCACACTCCACCTCCTAGGGAAGATCTAAGGAATGGAAGGCCTCCTCAAGATCTCCCTCAGGGTCTCCCAGCCCCATATACACTCCACCAGGGAGGATTCTAGATCGGATACCTCTGAAACCTCCAGGTCTCCTTCTCCCTCGGCATCCCATCACCCTGGGAGGCAATGTATGCAGCTGCTACATGCTCCATCAGGTCCCTGAACTACCTATCTCATATGGTTCAGTTTCAGAATGCCCTGTGGGAACAGGGTCAGGATCTTGTTAACAAATTACCAGATGGCGATCATAAGGCGGAGCTCCTAAACCTCCTCACGTGCAGGGTCTGATGATGGGAACCCAAGTGTTATGAGCCGCATACGATTCTGCGGACTAGTGTGCCAGAGTTGCAGCATTGGACGTCTGTCTCTGGAGACACTCCTGGCTCTGTGTCTCCGGCTTTACCCCAGACATACAGAAAAACATTCTTGACGTCCCATACAATGGCGAGGTCCTGTTTGGTGAACACTGGAGAAGGTTATCACCAGGAAGTTAGATCCGTACAAGCCATGTACAGATCAAGACCTGGTTCATTTCGTAGGAAACAGAACTGTTTTCACAGCCGGCAACAATGGCAGCAGCCACGTTCCAGCCAGCAACAAAGGGGCACTTTCATCGTAGAGCCCAGGCTAAATCTTTCCCAGGCAGAGGCCAGCGTTATACCAAACCAACCCAGCCTCCGGGGAATAGCGCTGCCACAGCATGACTCCTTCCTGGCCCCTCCTCTGGATCATTGGGCACAAAGGTGAGGGTCGCATCACTCACCACTTTTCAGGAACTCGATCGATTACCGCTGACCAATGGGTTCTTCAAATGGTCAGAGAGGTCACTTTATCGAATTGACTACCCATCATCAAGACCTCCCTGCTGTCCCATTATTGGGTCAGCACGCCTATTCATACAGCAAGAAGTGCTTGCACTTCTCGGAAAGAAGCTATAGAGCACGTGCAACGGAACCAGAGAGGTGCAGGTTACTATTCTCACTTCTTTCTGGTTCCCAAGAAAACAGGGACCTCTGTCCAATACTGGAGCTCAGCGACCTCAACGCTTCAGTCCTCTACAAAGCGCTTCTGCATGGTGACCCTTCCAGATCTGATACCCATGCTCAAGCAGGGCACCTTCCTAGCATCCTTGGACATGCAGGATGCTTATCTGCATATACTTATTGCTCAAGCACACAGGAAGTTCTTGCGCTTCGAGTTCAAGGTCACCATTATCAGTTCTGAGCCCTCCCTTTCGGACTGTCGCCCGGCACCTCGGTGTTCACGAAGTGCATGGCAGTCGTGGCGGCAACTCTGAGAGACAAAGGCCACTACATGTTCCCCTACCTGGGCGACTGGCTTCTCATGGCCCCTCTCGGGAGGCCTGATGTCCGCCATTCATTGTACTCAGTCTCTGTTCGGGGCGTTGGGCATCATGATCAATAAGGAGAAGTCACGCCTGGTTCCATCACAGATTCTGCAGTTCATAGGCGCAGTTCTGGACACCGTCCATGGAAAGCTTTTCTACCGAGGGACCGAGCAGAACATATCAGATCCTCATCAGGGACTTTTTGGCAAAGGACCGTCCCAGCCAGATTGGTCCTTTGCCTGCTTGGACATATGGCTGCAGCCATTGCAACAGTCATGCTAGCCCGTCTCCACATGCGGGTGACCCAGTGGATGTTATGGGTCCAATGGGATCAGAAGCAAGGCGATCTGCAGCTTCCAATTAGGATCCGAATGCCGTAATCCGGGATTGGCAATGGTGGCTAGATTCAATTAACCTATTAGCGGGCACCCTCCATCGCCATCATCTCCAGATTGTGACGCTCTCCACAGATGCCTCAGGGCTCGGATGGGGAGCACACCTGACAGTGTCAGGTCTCAGGGTCTATGGACAGCCCAAAGCTCATCTCCACATAAATATCCTGGAAATAAGAGCAGTTCTTCGCCCTTCAGGCTTTCCAGTCGGAGATCCTACGTGTACTCCTGTTACAGACAGACAATACCGCGGTGATGTATTACCTCAACAAACAAGGAGGAACCCATTCCTACCGCTTTGCAGAGAGGCCATGAGGTGTGCGATTGGGTTCTACAACCAGCGCAAACCTCATTGCTTTTCATGTCCCAGGGTGGACAGCGTCAGCCATGAACAGCCTGAGCCACTTTCAGGCCAGAGTCACAGTGGGCACTACTCTAGGAGGTAGCAGAGGATCTGTTTCACAGATGGGGCACACCAGAGTTAGACCTCTTCGCATCCCCATACAATGCAAAACTGCCCAATTTTGCTCGCTAGATCCAGGGCCTGGTGTTTTCTGGTGAGACGCATTGTCCCTCTCCTGGGTGTGCAGATTCCTCTATGCTTTTCCTCCCTTCCCGTTGATCAGAGGGTCCTTTTGAAACTCCCGAGAGAGCAAAGCAACGCTGATACTTATCGCGCCGTTTGGTCCAGACAGATCTGGTTCCTCTACTACATCAGCTGTCCTGGGAACCTCCAGTGCCTCTGCCAATCAGCTCTCACTTACTGTCTGAGGAGGCAGGCTCCTTGGTCCATCTGGACCTTCGTTCGCTGAACCTGCGCCTAGCTCCTAGAGACATAGCCATTATGCGATACAGGGTCTCGCAAGAGGTAGCAGACGTTCTAGCGGGTGCTAGAAAACTGGCCACTCACGCTACTTATGCCATGAAATTGCAGATTTTGCCTCTGGGCTCAGGCTCTGGGGTTTTCACCAATGGATTGTCCAGAAAGGTCAGTCCTTGACTACCTCCTGTCTCTCTTTCAGACAGGCTTGGCTACTTCTCAATAAAAGTACACTTTGTGCCATCTCAGCCTATCACACTCCTATAGGCCAGCGTCCCATAACTCAGTTGGATACAGCACGAGCCTTCCTGAGAGGTGTTCTCCACCTTAGACCTCCGATTAAGGATTCTATTCTGCCATGGGATTTACCTTTTGTCATGGAGCAGCTACGCTGCCACCTTTTGAACCAGCCGCTGATTGCGAGCTACATCTCCTACATGGAAGACATTGTTTTTAGTTGCCGTTACTTTCGCCAGAAGAATTTCTGAACTTCATGCACTAATGTGCAAAGAACCTTATTTGGTTTTCACCAGGATAGGGTATCCCTACAGACTAATCCAAGTTTCTACCTAAGGTGGTCTCAGCTCTCACTCTTAATCAGGACATCGATCTACCAGTGTACTTTCCTAAATATTCTAATAGAGTAGAGGCCCTGTTGCACACTTTAGATGTGCATAGGTGTCTTCGATACTACCTGACCAGAACCAAACACCACCGAAAATCTGACCAGTTTTTTTCTCCTTACCCACAGGATGATGGTAGCTCCCGTTTCAAACAATCGCTGTCCAGGTGGCTCATACATTGTATCACGTTCTGTTACCAGAAGCGTAACAAACCCTTACCGGGCTCGGTTAAGGTCATTCCACAAGAGGGTGGCTACCTCGCTGCGGCCATGAAGACGTTTCCATATCAGTCATCTGTCAGCAGCTACTTGAGCACTGTGCACACCTTCATCAGGCATTATAGCCTGGATGTTGCATCGAGGCGAAGAGCAGGTTTTGGTCTAGCAGTCCTAGGGACTCCTATCCTAGGCTTCGGTTCAACTAGTGATCTCTACCTTTCCTCCTCCCACTGGTGAGGATTTCCAGTATGCTAGCAAATCAGTCTAATGGTGTAACCTGCTGCAAGAGCCGTTTCTCGAGTAAGATAGTACAGTTACGTAAGAACTTACCGTCACAGTAGATCTTCGAGAACTGCTCTTGCAGCAGGACTTGCCTCCCACCATCCCGCTGGAGGTAGACTTGTCCTGATATCCTTTGCTAGGATCAGGTGTTCTTAACACCACTCTGATTGCCATTTGATGGCGGATCCTCAATCTCCTTTCTGATGTCATCCAGCGGCCGTGAGTCTCCAGTGGGAGAACTGGGGATTCTGGGGACCGCCCCCTTTTTGTACTATGCCTGACGGGGCAGGACCCGATGTCAGGCGGTCCCTGCTGAATACTGCTAGCTAGAAAATTTCCGTGTGGGGTCCTGGCATCTGCGGCTTCAGTCCTAATGGTGTAACCTACTGCAAGAGCTGTTCTCAAGATCTACTGTTATGGTAAGTTCTTAAACAACTGTACTTTTCTGGTTCTGTTCTCTGACCTCTTGACATTGGAGCCCTTCCCTGCCTTCTGGTAGGGCTTAGGATGAGCAGTTTCATCAGTGGGCTGCTCTTATAGAGCAGTGGGCTCGGAGGCTGGCCCAGCTGCCTGGCCCGGTCACTCAGGGGCCCTCTGGCTCTTTGGGGGATCGGGCAAGGCGATAGTCACCCTAGTTGCACGGCACCTTCTTTGGTGCGTCAACTCCACCTTAGGTGTTTTCCTCCTCACATGGCTGTGGTGCAGGGGCCACACTGATGCATCTATCTCCTGGTATCCTTCCTTCTTTTCCTTCAAATTCTAATTTTCGGGCCCTGGGTTAGTTTCAGCACCGTCAGCATTAGTGGGTCACTCTGGCGCCATTTCCGGCACCAGGACACCTCCCGGCGCCATCCTCAGCACCATTGCACTCATCTCGCCACTTGGCACTGTGCGGCTTTTTCGGCACTGTGTTCTACTTCAGCACATTCTGCTTTGTTGACGCGTGCTCTTCTTGGTGCCGAGGCAGGACATTTCTTCTGCCAATCTTCAGGGCTTCTCCTCTCTGATTTCTTTTCCTTCCTCTTTTCCGGCTGATTTTCATCCCTTTCCTGTCCCTGCAGTCCCTCATGGACTGTCAGGAGAAAATCTTGAGCCTGACCCAGATCTTAGACTGGGTGATGATGTGGAAGGAGCAGGACCTAATCCTGTTACAGAGCCTGTGGTTGAGGACCTGTCTTTTAAGTCTATGTTGAGAATTTGAATTCCACTCTTTCTCTCCAGACTATGGACATCGATCCTGGGAAGCTTTTAGGACTCCAATACCTTCATGTTCCAGACATCCCTATGGATTTAACTCCCTGGTACAACCCTCCTTTGAGGCGCTTTCTTAAATGGTATGGAATAATTCTGCTCTCATTCCTTCTGTGGCTAAGTCCATAGATAGGAAGTATGCTGCTCCCTAGGATCGACCCATTTGGCTTCCCAAGCCTTTGCTGATCCTATCGTACTCTTAGCAGAGAATGATAAGGTCGTCCTTCCTCAGACTACTACAGCTCGACCTATAAACAAAGAATCTCATAAGATAGATACTTTAGGTAAGAGAATCTTTGCTGCATCCACCCTGGCTATGCGTATCGCCAGCTACGGGCTATTTCTCTCGATATGAGTAGATTCTTTGGCATTTGCTCAAACATATGGTTGAAGCTGTACGGAGTCGGTCACTAATTCAGTTCTCAAAAATGAGATCAAAGTCTTTCAGTCCTCCCTCTCCCTTGGAATCAAAGGCCCTAGAGCCAGAAGTCTCCTTTCTTCTGCTTCTGCAAGCAGCAGAAAGGTACCTCTTGTCACAGGGAAAAGGACTGTATTCAAGATATTTCCTTACCCCAAAAGACAGGGAGTGGTGACCTATATTGGATTTAAGGTAAACATTTTACAAAACCAAAGTTCAAAATGGGACTCTGGGAGTAATTCTTCCTCCCTGAGCCCAGGAGACTGGCTAGCCTCACTGGATCTCAAGGTTGCCTACTTCCACATACCTATCAGACATTCCCACAGAAAGTACCTCAGGTTTGAGTTGCCCTCAGGCCATTACCAATTCAGGGCCATGCCCTTGGCCTCACATCTGCTCCAAGGGTGTTCACCAAGTGTCTTGCAGTGATGGTGGCATTCCTCAGGAGGCAGGGCATCCTTCTGTTTCCATATCTGGATGACTGGCTTCTAGTGGGCCAGTCCTCAGACCAAGTCAAGTCAGCTTTAGAGGTCCCCAAAGACTTCTAGAATCCTTGGGCTTCATTCTAAATTTAGAAGTCTGTTCTAGATCCAGCCCAGCTTCTCACCTTCATAGGGGTGGAAATAGATACAGTTCGAGCAAGAGCATTTCTTCCTCTCCCAAGGGTCCAGTCTTTGGTCACTGTGGACTCCTCTTTTAGATCCTCTAATGTCTCGTCCAGTCAGACAACTTTCTACAGCTGCTGGGACACATGGCAGCTTCCACAGCAGTAGTTCAGAGAGCAAGATTTCTAATGAGATATTCAGTTTCATCTCAGATCTTTCTGGTCTCAGAAAACGGCCCTCTCTCAAACTGGTTCCAGTCTTCAAAACCTTGGTCCAAGCCCTTCAGTGGTGGTTGGACAAGGACGATCTTCGACAAGGGTCCCCTTTATCTGTCAGGTCCCTCTGTGATTCTCACCCAGAGACCTCTCTCTTGGGGTGGGGGCCCACCTAGATCATCTCACAGCTCAGGGAACTTGGTCACACCAGGAGTCCCTGTGCACATAAATCTTCTCAAATTAAGAGCTGTCTTTCTGGCACTTCAAACATTCTCAACAGTTGTCCAAGGGAAAGTGGTGCAGATCAGAACAGACAATACCACAACCATGTGGTACATCCAGCAAATTAGGAGGCACTCTGTCCTCAGCCTTTTGTACAGAGGCCATAAAGATTTGGTCTCTAGCTTATTCCCTTCAGGTTTCCTGATGGCTGTGCACCTCCCAGGAAGGACGGCATTCTAGCAGATGCTCTCAGCAGGATTTCTCAGGATCACCACTAATGGACTCTGAACACTCTCATTCTTCAAGTCATTTTCAGGAGATGGGACACCCCAGAGATGCATCTCTTTGCAGCTCCAGACAATCAACTCCCTCTGTATTGCTGCAGACCACCCTGCTGGGTTCTGTTCCCAGGATGCTCGCCTACTAAATTGGACAAGCAGGTTTCTGTATGCATTTCCTCCTTTTCCTCTGATATTCAGGGTCCTGATAAAAATCAGGTCCCAGCCTTGCTAAGGTGATTCTGGTGGCTCCAGACTGGTCCAGGTAGCCTTGGTATCCTCTACTGTTGTCACTGTCAGTAACACTGCCCTTGTGTCTTCCCATGCAGTACAATCTCCTCACCTCTTCTCAGGGAAGGATTCTGTACCCCAACCTTCAGTCTCTCTGGCTCAAAGCCTGGCTCTTGGAGAGGTAGAATATGCAAGTTTGCATCTGTCCCAATCAGTCTTGGATATTTTAAAAGTTAGCAGAAAGCCTGCTACTGGAAGACTTACAACTCCAAGTGGAAAAGGTTTGGTTTTGGTGTTCCAGTAGGCATATTAGGCCAGAGCTGGATGACATTGCCACTGTTTTAGACTATTTGGTACATCTTAATAGTTTAGGCCTCTGACCTACTACTCTTAAAGTATACTTGGCAGCTGTGTCTGCTTTTCTTTCAGCTGGTAAGGCCTCTTCCTAGCTTCTCATCTAGTTTTCAAGAAATTCTTCAAAGGCTTGGTACATGTCAATCCTCCCTTTTGGGATCCTACTCCTTGGGATCTGAACATCTGTATTGCACAGCTTATGCAGCCCAGCCCCTTTGAACCTTTATCTTCAGCTGAGCTGAAATACCTGACTTGGAAAACTGTATTTCTGGTAGCCATTACCTCAGCTAGGAGGATCAGTGAACTACAGGCCTTATCAGTGGAACCTGATTTTCATTTCCTTTCATAGGGATAAGGTGGTGGTTTAGCACCAATAGAAAGTTCCTTCTCAAGGTGGTGTCAGACTTTCATCTGAACAAGTCTATGACTCTGCCTGTCTTTTTCACTGATCATTCTTCCTCTGGAGACAGGAGGTTACACAGTCTGGATGTGAAAAGGGCTCTCAATTACTATATTGAGCATACTAAGGCCCATAGGAAGGATTGTTCTCAATTGTTTCTCACTTATGGTGAGGTGGGAAAGGACAAGCCTGCTACCAAGAGGTCTATTGCTGGATGGATTGTCTCTTGTAGTCAATTCTGCTACTCTAAACTTGGGAAGGAGCCTCCCTCAGGCCTGAGGGCTCATTCTCTGAGAGGTACAGCTGCTTAGATTGCAGCAGCTAGATATATACCTTTAGTGGATATATGTAAAGCAGCTACCTGAAAACCTGTTCACACCTTCACCAAGCATTGCTCTTTGGACATTCTGTCGTGAAGTGATGCTAGGTTTAGCACAACTTGCTGCAGAGTCTGTTCCCAAAATAGGTTATGTAACTCCCTCCTCCAAGGGGGTACTGCCTAGTAGTCTGCATATAGTCAGAATACAGCAAGACTTCATGTTGTTTGAAGAAAAATTACTTACCATAGTAATGTTGTTTCTTCTAATGGAGTCTTGCTGTATTCCTCCTCTCCTGCCTCCCTCGTGGAACCTAGTAGTTTTGGGATGTGGTGGGGCAGGCACAGTGCTGTACCCCAGAGGTACTCTGGACATGCCTCCACCTCTTAGGTTTTTTCTTTTAGTTTGGTGAATCACTACCTGTTGTGTTCTTTTTGGGGTTTCTCGACTTGAGTCTTTGACCCTAAAACCTTATTTTGCCATTTGGCACAAACATTTGATACAATTTCTTACTTTGAATTAGTTAGTTTAGTGCTCATAAGACTGTGGCGGTTACACTTCATGTACGACAGACAGAGTTTGAAAACCGAGCTCCAGCTCAAGGTTCTATGCCTTTGCATAGAGTTAACCCTTTACTCTCTGGAGCAGTTCAAGTGCTGGGGCTAACTGCTACATATAACCAGAATACAGCAAGACTCCATTAGAAGAAACAACATTACTATGGTGAGTAATTTTTTCTTCTTTCTCACTACAGTTTAAGTATTTTGTGATAACTTAAAATATTCATAGAATACTGACAGTTCAAACTACTTGATGTACAGTTTCCAACACACCACTGTCCATTCATCTTTGCGTGCTAAAACTGATTATGCTGCTGGCCGGTGGCGCTGAGGTTGAGATGCTGGGCCCACACCTCATGTCATGCCGGTGACCCGGGTTGGGAGCGAGCCCAGGTCGGCAGGAGGAAGGAGGATTGAGCATCCAATGGATAGCTCTCCTCTCCTGTCAGGAGGAGTACTTGCCCGGTGTTAGTTGGCCTCTGGTGTTGGCCAGAGGCATAGCATAAGCGCTGAGGCATGCAAAGAGGGCCAGAAGTGGCGGTCGTTGGTGGGAACACCTTGACGCCTGGACGCTGGCCACTTCCTTAGAAAGGAGGAAAGCACACCGCTGAAGCACGGGTAGATGGAACACCAGTACCGCCTTAATTGTGACTGCCTGCCTGACCACCGGGGACCGCGAGACATTGAAGAGATTGGACCATTGGGATCCGTCCGTACCTGCCTTGGGGGTATATCCATGGCCCCATGTGGGAAACCCTGGGGATTCAGGTAAGGCAAGTGAGTAGAAGTGGTACCTAGGTGTCTCCCGAAGAAGCATAGCTCGGGGTGAGGGAGGTGGACAAATAGTGTTAAAAAAAAAAAAAAAAAAAAAAAACATAGAAACATAGAATTTGATGGCAGTTAAGGACCACTTGGCCCACCCAGTCTGCCCATTTCCCTACTTGATGGATAAGCTGCAGATTCTAGTTAATCATAGATACATAGACAGTGTCGGCAGATAGACCTGTGGCCCACCAGTCTGCTCATTTGAGCTTGTAAGTTCAGTTTGTTTTCCAAGAAGTCTGTTACCCCTACCCGACCTCCAGAATTCCTTTATGTCTATCCCATGCATTCTTAAATCCGTGATTGTTTCAGCCCCCACCACTTCCTCTGGCAGGGTGTTCCACTTGTCCACCACCCGTTCTGTGAAGAATTCTTCCTCACATTTCCTCTGAATCGTCCCTCCTCCAACTTCATCTCTTGCCCTCTAGTCCTGGAACATCTTTTTCGCTTAAAATAGTGTATTCCTGCACTCTGTTCCTCCCTGTAAGATACTTGTATGATCATATCTCCTCTCTCTCCTCCTTTCCTCCAGGGAGTACATGTTCAGTTCCTTCAACCTGTCCTCATAAGACCTGTGATGCAATCCATCAACAGCTTACTTCCTCCTGCCCCCCACTAGAATTGCCTTATGCCTGTCTCATGCATTCTTGAATTCTCCCACTGTTCCTGACTCCACAACCTCCTCAGAAAGGCTGTTCATGCATCCACAACTCTCTGTGAAAAAAATATTTTCTAACATTACCTCTAAGCCGTCCCCCTCTATCTTCAAATTGTGCCCCCTTGTTCTTGCACATCTCTTCTTCTGAAAGATACTACCCTCTTGTACCTTGTTAATTCCGTTGAGATACTTGAAAGTTTCTATCTTGTCCCCCCTCTCCCTCCTTTCCTCAAGGGTATACATATTAAGCTGCTTTAGTCTCTCCTCATATGTCTTCTGGTGCAGACCTTGCACCATTTTAGTTTCCCTCCTCTGAACAGCCTCCACTCTCTCTGTCTTTGCGAGATGGGGTCTCCAAATTGCACACAGTACTCAGATGGGGTCTCACTAACTGTCTGTAGATAGGGATAACAACTTCTTGTTTTCTACTGTTGATGCCTCTCCCTATGCATCCCATTATCCCCAGCCCTCCTCACTGCTTTTCACATTGCTTGCCCACCTTTAGGTCATCTGATATAATTACTCCTAGGTCTCTTTGGATTTTTGTTGTTGTTATTAACTCACCCCCATTGTGTACTCTTCCTGGATTTTTGTTTCCCAGATGCATTACCTTGCACTTCTTTGCATTGAATCTGAGCTGCCACATATTTGACCATTCCTCTTAACTTTGCCAAGTCCCTTTTCATTCTTTCCACCCACCTTGTGTATCAACCCTGTTGTAGATCTTGTGTCATCTGCAAGAGGCATACCTTTCCTTCAGGTGCTGTCCAATGTCACTTATAAAAGATATAAGAGGACTGGTCCCAGTACTGAACCCTGCAGTACCCGCTAGTTACCCTCCTTTCTTCACTGTGGACTCCGTTTACTATTACCTTTTACATCCTGTTGTCCAGCCAGTTTTTATCCAGGCTACCACCTTGGGACTCACTCCATGACTGGCTAACTTGTATATTAATCTTTTGTGCAAGACTGTGTCGAATGCCTTGCTAAAATCTAGGTAGGCCATGTCCACAGCCCCTCCTGGTCTACTACTTTGGTCACCCAGTCAAAGAAATCTGTTAGTTAGGTCTGACACCGACCTTGCCATCGTGAATCCATGCTGCCTTGGGTCCTGGCCCCACTGGCCTCTAGATACTCAACAGTTCTTTCCTTCAGAAGTGATTCCATCATTTCCCTACCACTGAAGTCAGATTAACTGGTCTGTAGTTTCCTGCCTCTGCCCTGCTCCCACTTTTGTGAAGTGGAATCACATCTGCCCTCCTCCAGTCCTCAGGTACCCTCCATCCTCCCATGATTTGTTAGAGAGTAGTCAGTGGTGTTACTAGTTCTAACCTTAGTTCTTTTAATATTCTTGGGTGAATCCCATCAGGCCCATCGCTTTGTCCACCCTCAGTTTCAGGAGTTCTTTCAAAACCCTTTCTTCTGTGAATGGACTGGTATCGACCCCCTTATTCAGAGTTTCTCCCTTGTTTGGTTTAGGCACCTCCCTCCTCATCTGTTGTGAATACTGAGCAGAAATATTCGTTCAGTATCCCTGCTTTTCACTGTCACCCTCTGGCCCTCTCCTCCCTTCATTAAGTCTCTGTATCCCTTTCTTGGTCTTTCTTCGTTCTCTAATGTACCTATAAAAGTTTATCCCCTTCTTAACAGAGTTGGCTATCTTTTCCTCAGTTTGCGCCTTTGCTATTCTGACTGCCTTCCAGCCTCCTCCTGCTTTAACTGATAAAGTTCTCTGTCATGCTCCTTCTGTGTTTCCTTATATTTCCTGAATGCTATCCTTTTCTCCTTAACTCTCCCTGCCACCACTTTTGAGAACCATAGTGTATTTTTCCTTTGTTTTGTTTTATTGATTTCAGAAAGCTGATTATGCTACTTATCTTTAATACTGTTGATTAAATTTAAAGAGTTAGTGGAGTCAAAACAGATGGACATGAAAATAATACCAATTTTAGAAATAGTCCGTTGTAACTTTTTGTTTCTGAAGCATTTTTCTTTTTCCGTTTGCTTATTAGAACGTTTTCTATTGATAATATTGTGCAGGATTGTGCAGGATGTATGGAACAACTCTCAACTTAGCACCTGACATATCTCTTCCCCCCCATACCCCTCCACTACATAATTGTCATTGTAATCTCACTGACAGTGACATCACAGGTGACTAACCTAGCAGTTACTGAGTGGCTGTTTCTAAGCAGCAGTGATGTCACCGTCAGTGAGGTAAAATGCTGATAATGTGGTGGTGGGAGGAATGACATAAATATGTCAGCTGCCAGACACTATGCTGTCCTACACATCACACCTACTACCATCAGGTAAACAATCTTCTTAAAGGGAAAAGAAAGCGTACCTCAGATGTAAATGGTAGTGGTTGACTGACTGCTTTTAAAAGGTGCTGTTAGATCTTCCTGAACTGCAGTCTCCACCACTCATTCACACTAATGGGATAGGGCTGGAGGTGCTAGGACCAGCGGGAGCCAAAACTCTTCAGAAGGGCTGGCACTGAGACAGGACCACGCATCGCCGGCACCACGAGACCAGCTCGGCTCTGTAGGCTATCTCTGTGTTGGACCTCCAACTCAGTTCCTTTTCTCCCGCCATCAAGTGCACTTGGATATCAACATCACTCATCTGCTGGAGTCAGCGTGTTCGTCTCTACAACAGCAGCATTAAGCTGTTCAGTATTCATTTAAATTAACACTTTAGTATTTTCTTATTATAAGATGAAGAAGAAGAAAAGAAATTCTCACCTGCCATCAACGAGTCCTTAAATGGTAGCGGTGGTGGTAGGAAGACTTCGTTGAAAGTTGTTATGGCAGAGGGGCTGTGTCCGGTCTGCCACCCTAGTGAAGGGGGCCAACCACGGGCAGTCCTGTGCTCTGCTGAAGCATAAAACTGGTGGTTCTGGAACCGCATGACCACGACTCTTCTTCCTCCTTGGGGAAGAAGAAGTAGTACCACTAAAGTACGCTGTCTGTAGTACGTCTGCAGGGATTGTCAGTGGTGAGGCGGTAGGCCTGAACCAACTTTTGGGTTCCCCTTGGCCCGCTCTTAACAGCTGCGTTCTTAGACACCGGTTCATCTCTGTCATCGATGGAGTTCGATGAGCAGTTTCACCTTTGGGCCGCTCCTTTGGAGCAGGGGTTCAACTTCTGTCCAGTTTTCCTAGCCGGTGTTCCCAGTTCTGGGGCCTCCAGACCTCTGGGCGGTAGGCCAGGTTGATTGGGTCATCTGTGGTGCCTTTGCCATTGTGTCGACCCCTCGTGCATACCCCTCCCTTTTTTTCCATGCAGGGGCGGCATGGGTGCCACTCTTCCTTCTTCCCTTTTCCTCAGGATGTTCGGGTGGCGCTGGCATTGCCGTTGGCACCACAACGCGGTGTCATGGATGGTGCTGTTGGTGCTATGCAGCACCATGGATGGTGCCATGGGCCGCGCCATTGTTTCCATTGGTGCTGCTGGTGCTGCGCGCTTTCATGGATGGCGCCATTGGTGTTGCGGCGGTGCTGTGGATAGCGCCACTGGTGCCGCTGGCACAGTGGTCGGCGCCATTGGTACCATCAGTGCTGCTGGTGCCATGCAGCACCATGGATGGTGCAGTTGATGTCGCCAGCGCCGCTGGTTTCGGTGCTGCACAGTGCCATAAGCGCCATTGGCACTGTCGGTCTCCGCGGCACCATGGACAGGGCGTTGGTGCTGCACAATGCCGCGGGTGGTGCTGCTGGTGCCAGACAGCTCCGTAGAGTGGTACCATGGGTGTGCGGTGCCATGGATGGCGCTACGGGTGATGTGGCAGTACCATGGGTGGTGCGGTTAATGCTGTCTGGCAGAACAGGTGGCGTTTTCCTTTCCACAGACCTCCTCTTCCACGGACTTTGTTGCAAAGAGTTTTCCATGGAATGAAGTCCTGTTCTGTGGAATATTTCCACAGATCCTAGTGGGTGGGGGTCCGCATGAGATCCTTTGTCATTCTGGAGGTTTTCCCGCTGGTGGGACTCTTGTTCTGCGCTGTTCTAATGGCGAATTCGCATTCCACTCAGCACTTGGTTGGCTCCTTAAGTGGCATCGAGCTACTTGACACCTTTCCTGGTGGCAGTCTCTAGTGATTCTGGCCTAGACCCCTTTTTTTGGAGGTCCTTCTGGGATAGAAATGCATCTGGATGAGTCTCTCCCTGTCCTACTTGTCGGTGATACAGTGGATGACTCATTTTATAAACTGGAGGATAAGCCTCTCTGTCAGCAGAGTCTGTGATGGAAATTCTTCTTTTCAGTTTTTCTCAGGAATATGGGGTCCACCATAACATTTGGACTTTTTCTTTTCAGTTGCCAGTACAATTACACCCTGTGGAACACACTAATTCAATGGTGGGAGCCTTCCGTCCTCTTCTGCACCTTTGAGAGGGGTATATACCCCATGTGATACTGTGTCTTGGTGGCTTCAGCAGGAGGAGTGATTAACATCTCCTCAGCTGTGGTTATTGGTCAGATCCGGTTTAAGTTAGGGACGCTCAGGCTCCCCTGCCCCTAAGATGGATGACATCTTTGTCATTCTTGTATCAGACAGTCCTTTCAAGGTAAAAATATTATGTATATCCTCACAGCAGAGGGCCTAGTCCGAAACTACCTGATGCCATCCTTCTGGATCTGGCCCAGGTTCTGCCTCTGCTGCCTGAGGCAGTTGTCTCTAGACTTCAGTGGAGAGCTCTTGACTTATTCTTCTATTGCTTCTAGGAGAAGTCCAATCCAGCGGAGATGTGGGTCATCGCTTTTCCCAGAGGAGATTTTCTCTTAATTAGAGATGTTCCCTAGACCTAGGCGGCAGCCAGTCTATTGGTTTGTTTTTCAGACTCTCTTTTCTCGATCAGAGCCTCAGAGCAACAGAAATTACTCCATGGCGAGTTGGAACACATGTTCCTACTTCCTTGCTTGCTCCAAGTTAACAGGCGGCATGCTCCCTTTCTCGACCGTAAAGGCCAAGCAGGTCTTTGTTCAGAGATGGGTTCTTCTTGGTATTCATACCTTTGCTTCCTCGTTTTGGTTCCGTGCCAGTTGCTCCGGACTAGTCTCTTCACTCTCCTCTCCCTTCCCAGGAATAGTATTTCCATTTATGGGTAGGTGTTAGTTTCATCTTCCCATGGCTCCTTCTCTTAGGAGCTCCCTAGTCACTTCAGGGCAGAGGAGACCCTCTGACATGAAGTTACCCACTTCTAGCAGGTGATGAAACTGTGTTGTTTGTTTTCACTAGCAAGCAGTCTAGAGGCTTTTCCTACTCCCTTTCAGAAAGGCGCGAGCAAGTGGTGCCTTACCATGTTGAGTCACTTCAGTCGTTATGCGGTCACTTTCAACAGTGGATCAACCCGAACTTGGTCCTTTCTGCATCCTCTCGATTCAGATCACCCTATCTTGCCTCAGAAATCCAGACCCTGTTTTTCCTCTCAGAATGCTTCTCCACAGTAGGCGCATCCTCCTGTACACCTTCCTTCTCTTCCCTTAGTTCAGAGACTGCTACTAGAGTTGTAGGCAAGCGGCAGAATGATTCCTCTTGGAATAAGAAGTGGTAGCCTCTGGTTCTCCCCAGACTACCACAAGAGGTTTCTAAGTCATGCTTTGGCCTTCCATCAGAAGGCAAGTGACTAAGTGGAAACCTTTCTCCATTGATGGGCTAACCCCACCTGGACCTCTGATTGCTCACCAAGTAAGGGGTTCAAGTGCTTCTTGGACCTGTTGTTCACAGGCCAGCCATACTTGGTAGTGGGGATATCCATCTCGCTTTCTCGGTCTACCGTGAAATAGTAGACTTTACCTCCAGCTCTTTCAGTTCAGTAAAACTTTTTGCCTTACCTCCAGAAGGAAGGAGTGCTCCCTTCACTCTTTGAATGTTTCAGCGGTTCTGTGATTTTCTTCACAAAACAGAGTTACACTCCAGCATTTTTGTGTAGCTTCAGCTTGCCTCAGTTGGATCACCTTCTTGCCCTGAGATGTTTTAGGCTAGTTTAGTAGCATGTCTTGACACTATTAATTTTGGCTTAGACCAAACTGAGGCGCGGTTCTTACTGTTCTTCCAAGAGTGGTTGCGGCCTCCTGGCAGAGTTTCATTTGTGTCTGTTGCAGTCTTCTATAAAGTGGTGAGTTGGAGCTCAAGTGCATACCTTTGTAAGCAGTATGTTCTGGATCTTTTTCTAGCAGCTCATTTCTCAGTAGGACAGTCCTTGGAGGTTCTTTCTAAGTGAGCCCTATCATCTACTGCCTACTCTGGGTGGGTTGGTTTTAGCTTGGTACTCTCCCATTAGTGTGAATGAGTGGTGGAGACTGCAGTCCAGGAAGATATGGAAAATACGTACTTGCCATAATTCTTGATGATCTTGGATGCAGTCTCCACCACTCATTCACACACCCACCATCCCTGGGCTCCTTGTTTTGTTTCTTTGGTCTTCATGGCCTTGTGGTCCCCTGTGAAGACATTGCTCAATTAGCCCTTCTTGCAAGTGTCATCCGGACCTTTCAGGCCGGAAGGTTAGGATCGTTATTTTTACTAGTTACACTGCACCTCCTCGGTCAAAAAGGTACTGAGGCGGTTGGAGGAGTCGGCCTGAGATAGCCTACACAGGTATGAACTAGTCTTGTGGTGCCCACATATGCAGGATCCTGTCTCGGCGCTGACCCTTAGAAACTTTTTGGCTCCTGCTTGGACCTAGCACGTCCGGGCGCTATTCCATTGAGTGTGAATGAGTGGTAGAGACTGCGTCCAAGAAGATCAAGAATTACAGTAAGTACGTAATTTCCATTTTTATGCAGTACACTAGCTATTCAATTTAAATGTGTATTTTGAAAGGCTTAGTGGCTATACCTTAACATAAAACAAAGCTGAATCACCTTTAACCACTGCCATTTACCTGTGTCATCTGTAAGATGGTTGATCTTATCTGTATCAGTCTTCACCATTCATCACAGGTGGGTATGTGGCCAGAGGTCACAACCCGGGGGAGCTCTTTTGGGGGGGATGAGCAGAGCTGGCCTTAGCGATGGCCACCCATGAGGCCCGGCGCATTGCGTGGTGCTCATGGGTTGACCGTTGGCTGTCATCGGCCCTGCCCTCCTGACATGGGCCCAGCCCTCCTGGCAGTTCTTCATCTCCCACCATAGAGTCGTGACCTCATGTGGAGCTCCTGTGGAAGAAGACTGCATCAGAGCGGTTGCCTACTTGCATTCGGTCTGTCTCGTCGAAAAGTACCATTGCTTCTGTTTCACCACCTACTCAATGCAGCTGACTGGTAAGACCATTCTTTTATTTCCAGTGCGTCAGCTCTGTTTTTGCTTGTCTTACTGTTGATCATATATGGTACAGTGGGGCAGAAGTCATCGAAAGGGGTGGCTTCCTATCGCATCGGTGCCCCTGTGCTGTCATCATTCCATTACCGACCTACATGATCGTTGCCTCACCTCTCTTGGCCCATGCGACATGGATTTGTGTGATGCCTGTTTTCCCATGGACCGTCGAGGTTGTCGAGCTTGGCGCATAGAAAGTCAGGCGAGTGCTGCCGACTTTCGAGGGTCGGGCCTACACTCATAAGGCCAAGACACGGTCTCTTGATTCTTCCTCTGGTCCCATCTCGGTTCTGTATGCGGACCGTGGAGGAGGGACTTCCTCCTCTTTGAGCCTTGCCACAGCGAGGGCCCCTTCCGTGGTGCAGGATGCCCAGTTCGCTCCTCCTGGGTGGTGAGCAGGAGGTACTGCTTGGCAGTCACCCGCCGAGGCGAGGCACCCCGGTCGGCGTCCTGGGACCCGCGAGGCCTGGGCCGACACCGGCCTTGATGCTGTCTGCCAGTGCCATTTTGTTTGTCAGCATCACTTGCGGCACCGAGGCCCCGGCGGCACCATCATCAGTGCCAGTCTGTCGCTTGGTGCAGTTTCTGCGGTTGGCACCATTCATGGTGCCGATAGTGGGAGCAGCACTGTGGGAAGTTCTACAGCTTCATCTGTGACTGTTTCTGGTGAGATTGGAGATGGCCTGTTTCCAGCTCTGGCATAGTTTGCGCCATAGTGCGTGGCAGTGCCATGGGTGATGCCATTCTTGCTCTTGGCACCATTCATGGCACTGGTGGGGTCTCAGCACCGTCTCCGACTCCGGTGCCATTCATGGCACCGTGGGAGGGACAGCGCCATGTCTGGTGCTGATTCCAGCCTTGGCACCACAGTTGGGGCCGTCTCTTCCTCCAGCACTGTTGCTGTGCGGGAGGAGGCAGCACCAACCATGGTGCCAGACCTCAAGTTGGCACATCTGTCGGTCCAGAAAGGGGCAGGGGTCAGCGGGTGGTCTGGCATCGGCCTCGTGTCCACCTCTTCAGAGGAGGATTCTGGGTCTGATCTGGACTGGCTGCTGGACTCCTCAAGTCTGCTGACCCCATTGCAGTTTCTTCGTGTTCTGGACCCAGGCTTCCTCTGAGGAGCGGGCAGTGGTCCCAAATTCTGGGGTCAGTGGCACTGACCAGCAGGCAGTGGTCCATGTGGCGTTGCTGTGCATCCTGGAGTCTGGGGATCTTCTGCCCTCGGTTGGGGTACCCTCTCTTGTAGTGTGCCTGTATCACCCAACTTTAGGGTCGACCAGGGCATCTGTAGAAGGGGAGGGTGCTGCACTCTGGGTGGTCTCCTCAGGGATTGCTTGGAGGTCCCAGCTGCCTAGGCTGATGTTTTCAAGGTGGAGGACTCTTTCCAGGAGTCCAAGGGTCTGGGTTCAGTGCAGTGGCCCTTTTCTGGGTCCCACCTGGGCACTGAGAGGGCCCGCAGTGCAGACCCTCATCTTTTTTCCTCCGTGTCCTCGAGAGGTCCTCCTCTTTGGAGGCCAGGGACCGTCCTTTTGGGCTCCCACGGTCCCGGTCACCTCCAAGGGGACTCTTCAGGGCCGCAGTCTGGGCGAGTTCAGTGTGGTTGACCTGCTGTTAGCTGTTGGCTCCCGGAGCTTCTCTTCCCTTGGGAGCATCTGGTGGGCTCACTTGCCTGGCCAGAAGGCGTTACTCATCTTCAGTTCATCTGGTCTCCATTCCTCTGTCACCATCTCCTTCTCTCCCTGGTATTTCTGGACCTAGGGGCCTCTGACCTGGGAGCAGTTCAGAGTGTGGCTGCTCATTTTCCTACTTATGTCAGGGTGATGGATGAGTGGGTGTTCCACCCTCCCCTGAGCAGACACCCCTGAATCTCCAAGTCTACACTTCCTCATCCCCTCTTCTGAGAGGGAACCATCCATCCACATCTCCCCTGCCGCTGATCTTGCTGTGTATCAGCACTTTCTCTAAGGATGTTGAAAGATCTTCATATCACCCTGACCTCTCAAGGCAATCCTGAGCATGTGGCATGCCTTTCTAGGCGATTTCAATGCAGCCACCCCTGTGGTGCCTGCCTGGCCTGCTCCCTTCCAGAAGGTGTCACTGCGTGTCTGGCAGTGTCCCTTCTCCAGTGTCCTGGTCCCTAGGGAACTGAGCTAGAGGTATTGTGCTCCCCGGAGTCTCCAGGTCGTATGCCTCACCCTCTGTCAGGGTTGACGAACTGGACACTCTTGACGGGCTTCGTGCCCCTTCACCGTGACCAGCCCCAGATCAAGACTCTTCAGATTTTGACTTCTAGGGTAGGGAAGACCTTCTACTTTGCATGGATTTTACTGTCCATTGCTGCACATTAGGCCACTATGCTTCCTATGATAGGTTCTTGTGGTCCAGGCTAGATCAACTCCTAGCCTCCTTGCCTGATTGGAGGTAACCAGACTAACCATTGCACTCTCTGCTCAGGGCCTGGAGCTATCAATACACCAAGTGAGGCATCCCTCGACACCAGCGAGGTAGCTTCCAGTGTCGTAGGGACAGCAGTTGCATCAGGCAGACGGTGTGGCTGCGTCTTTCCCAATTGTCACCCTTGGCGCGGGCGCAGGGTGATTTCCTCCACTTACCGGAGAACCCATCTTTCTCTCACAGAGTGAGGCTGCATTTGTCTGGGCAACTTCCTTCCCCTCCATGGGGTCCCTGTCTCACTCCCCACAGTCTCTGGCCTCACGAGGCCCATTAAGGTTCTCCTCCCAGTGTCTTCCCCACTGGGAGCTAAAGAACTTAGTCTCTTAGGGTCTTGGGCCCCCTTGGAGGCTCGATACTCACCACCTGTGATGAATGGTGAAGATTAACACAGATAAGATATGAAAATGCGTACCTACCATAATTCTGATCTTTCTGTGTATCTTCACCATTCATCTAAATCCATCCACCATCCCCTGGGGCCTCAGTCTGTGGGTCCTCCTCCTCTGTGTCCCCCCGTTGGGTCAGGAGTGGGGAGACACTTGGGCATGCAGGGGTTGTTTTCCTGCAGCCTTTGACTGGGGGGTGAGGGGCTGTTTTCTTCATTTCCTTTGGTTTCCACCCCTTTTAGTGGTGGGATGTTGATGATTCCCCCTCCCTTTAATTCTTGTCCTTCAGGACTAATCCTTTACTTCTTTTAGAGGTGGGGTTTTCCTCCTCCTTTTATTTTGTTGGATAGGGGAAGGACATCCTTGGTTCCTGGTCCCACTCCTCTCTTTATTCCATGACTCTAGGAAGTCGTTCTTGCTGGACTACCTCTTGGTCAAAATTCTGTGCCTTGAATATTGCCAGCCTTGCTAGGCTCGTAGCTACTCCTGGGCAGTAATCCATGTAAAAGCCAGGTGACCAGACTGGAGCCCTGGATGTGTCCTCTCCCTCCCTTAATTCTCCTTCCCTTTCCTCTCTTTCCTTTTCCTCTTCCAGAGGTTGGGGCCCCCCAATCCCTTTAGCTTCTGCTTTCTCCCTCGTCTGTCCTCTTCGTCATTTATTTCTCTTTTTGTTTATTATATATTTTCCTTTACCTGTCCGTTGGACTCTCTTGTCCCACTTTCCCAACCTGTTTTCTTACTCTACAGCGACTCAGAACTGTCAGAAGGGTGGGCGATGACAGCTAGTAGCCAACCTGTGGCGCCACCTGTCGTCTAGGCCTCGGGGTGCGCCATCGTGTCTGCTCTGCCCATCAAAAAAAAATAATGAGCTCCTGCCGGGTCGTGACCTCCAGCCACATACCCACCTGTGGCCAATGGTGAAGATACACAGAAAGATCAGAATTACAGTAGGTAAGTAATTTTCATTTTGGATTTTAAGTTTACCTGTTCAGGTGATTGTCAACAGTGAAATAAAGTTGTTTGTTTTAATCCTTGTCTCAGGTGTACTGGCTTAAATGTACACTTCTAAATGTATCTGTTAGGGAAAACTGCCACTGACGTTATTGGTCTTGTTTTATCTCTAGAGCTCTCTGAAGTTCTGTGGACCATGGTTATGCATATTGGCTTCAGCATTAAAAGCTTTGGTGGTTCATTTGCACTGATCTTCATCTTTGCTGCATTTGCTACTCTGACAGTTGCAATCCTTCTGATTATGGAAGGGCTGTCTGCCTTCCTTCATGCCCTCCGTTTGCACTGGTGAGTATTCACTCGGAACTCTTGAGAGAAGTGGTATTAAATAGAACCTCTAGCCCCCAACACACACACACACGCACCTTACAAGAGTTGATCTGGAAGACAGACAGTAAGACTGCTTTGTAACATCTAAAGATATGTAAGAAATGTGAATTCCCTCAACAATAAATCTCCAGCTTATCCGAGCTAGAGATTCCCAGGGTCCGTTGAAGACATCTAGGGCCAGGTCATTTAGTTCTATGGCCCGACCCTGTGGAAATTCTTTACCTTGCCGGTGCGAGACTGCTCGACTGTATATAAAGTTTTAAACAGCCTTTGAAAGCATATTTATATAGCCTAGTTTACTCCGGCTTTTAATACCGCTGTGTTGACTGGTTTTGTTATTTGTTTTATCTTTGCTGTATTTTAATTATTTATTTCTACAAGTGCCTTGGTTTTGGAAAGGCGCTTTTATGAATAAAGAATGAGTTGAATTGCGAGCTAAGAAGTTGGTTATACAAACTCTTCCTTTTGTTTAATCATCATGGTAAGGCCAACACCGGAGTACTGTGTGTAGTTCTGGAGTCCACACCTTAAGAAGACCAGAACAGCATAGCGACCATATAGAAGAGGACCACAAGATGGTCCGGGTGTGAAGGAGGTCATATGAGGAGAGGCTGGCAGATCTTAACATATATAAACTGGAGGGAAAGGGAGATGTGATTGAGACATGCATGTTCTTGCAAGGACTCAACAGGGTGCACTGTAAGACTTGTTCTCAAGGAACAAGATGCAGTAACTAGAAGACAGTATACTGTCAAGCTGGTGCTGGGAATTAAGAGCAGTGAAAACTGCACAGAGAAAATCGTGTCAGTGAAAAGGGCTACATGAGCAGTAACAAGCGTGGATGATGTACCGCTGCAGTAGATGTACCTGTTTTCAGTGACAGTTACCATGGGTAGGTAAGTGCACCACTGAGTGCTGTCTAACGTGCTGGCAGCATAAGCGCAGAGGTTAGAGTCATGAGATGTGAATGGGCTTGCTACACACAGCAGCCCTGGGTTTGATCCTGATAGCTTCTTTTTGTTTGTTTTTTTTTTTTTTACCCTTGTGCCTGCTGTCACGCTCCCCACTCCCCTGAGTTGCCCCAGTTTGTTATATGGAATCTTCCCTGCCCGACTTGCATCCTCCCTCAAGGTGGTTTATTAAATCTGCCCCTCTCCCCACACCGACTTGCATCCTGGAGTTCTTTTTATTAAATTTGCCCCTCTCAACTCCCCCGAGTTGAATGGCTGTGCTCTGGGGTGGCATTAGCACTTTCTGTGTGGCAGCATACTAAAATGCTGCAATCTTTCACTTAGCTGTTTTCATTACGTAGTTCGACACCTCGACTTGTTTTAGTTCACTGAATTATGGGTAATCCCTAGAAACACTAGTGGAGACTTATTGGGGAGGGAGTCGGAGGATGCAAGGAATCTTTTCACAGAGTGACTGGTGGACAAATAGGGTAGACTGCCCAGAGAGAGTTTGAAGCCAAGACAGTGTTGGTTTTAAACTTGGATGTGAAAACTGAAAGGAAATAGTGGGACCCACAGACAGAAGAAAGGAAGAGATACCTAGGAAGGGATGACAGTCAGCCACTTGGCCGTCAGATCTGTAAATTCAAGTCAGCATTAGGTCACATGAAGCTAGGCAGGAAACTGGGCAGACTGGGTGGGCCTCTGCATCTTTGTCTATAGACACAATCCATGTTTTATACCTCGTGCCTCATTCCAAGGACATTACTGAGCCTTGCTCCGGTTGTAGAGATTAGCGAAAGGGCAGAAGCAGTGAGTTAGAGCCGAGGGGTTAGGACCACTAGAGCCTTCTTGGCCAGCTGACATGTCTGGAACTTCTGCTAGGTGGGGGTAACCAGCTTGTTTGGGTGTAGAGGGTGCAGCTATGGGTGTGCTTGTCAGCCCTAACACAAAGCGACAAACCATACTACAGATCAGATTTATTCTGCCAAGAATTGAGTCACGGCAGTTTCATAGACAGGAGGCACATTTTGAAGATTGTAGGGGAGGATAGGTCAGGGAACAGCGTGAGGAAGTATTTTTTCACAGAGAGGGTGGTGAGCATGAGGAGCGGCCTTCCTGAGAGGGCGTGGGGTCAAAAACAGTTGGGGAATGTAAGAATGCATGATGGAGGCCAGCCCAGTGGTGCTGAGGGTTGAGGTGCTGGACGTCACACCTCTCCCTCGCCCGGCGACCTGGGTTTGGGAGCGGACTCGGGCCGCTGGAGGCTGGCTGGGGAAGGAAGGATTGAGCATCCTGCGACAGCTCTCTTTCCTTGGGCGGGTGAGGGACATGCACACCACCCTGTAGTGACACCCAGCGGAGGCTGGTTATTTGGCAGGATGCAGGCATTTACAGGGGGAGTCGGCAGACGTCCTGCACTTCAGTGCGCTGATGTCAGAGTATGTCGGCTCCTCAGTGTGCATACAGAATTCCTGAGCCTGATTTATGACACCATCTCTGCACCTGGCCTGTATGGCTCTTACGCCTCCACCACACCACCAACTAATTACGGTGCCATGGGCGCTGCAAGCCCTGAACCCCGCCCGGTGGAGGAACCAGGGAGGCAATGCCGGGTATCCCGCACCTTCCCCGTAGTAGGCGGGCTGACAGCGGTGCCACGGTTCCACCCTGGGGAAAGCCAGGAGTATCGGTGACAGTCGAGGGCAGTGGCTATTGGAGGACAAGGTAGGTGCAGGAAGGTGGCTGATAGCCTCAGAGCAAGGGCAAAAGTATAATAAAAATTGCATGATGGGACAGACAAAGGCAATTCTAGTGGGGGGTAGGAGAAAGTAGGCTGTTTGTTAAAACTAGGATCTTCAGATAATCCAATAGGTGAAATGTGCAGACCAGGTGGGCCAAGCGGTCCTTATCTACCGTCAGTGTCTATGTTTCTATGTATGAGGCCATAGTGAACTAGGGTGATAAGTACTGAGCTTCCCATTATGAAGCATCTAGCATCAGCAGTTAGGTTCGCATGGTTACGGTGCAAAAGCTCCCAGTTTTCTGTTTATCATTGGGCACAAGGTGGTCAGCGTGGGGGAGCAGAAAAGGTATCTCAGGATCACACAAAGGTATTAAAGGTTTCCACCTGTTCAAGTATTATGTCCCGGTCACTGTGGATAAGAGGGGGTATCTTTTTCTTCATTTATGGACTTCGAAGAGGATTGTCTTAATTTCTTAGTAATTTAGAGCCAGTTTGTTTTGGGAGACCCATTTTTCAAAGCGTCAGAGTTACCCTGGAGGATGGAGGTAAGGCTGCCAAGGTCAGGGTTCTTGGAAGAGATAGCAGCATCATTTGCACAGAGAAGTACATCTACAGACTGACAAGCATAAGGCAGGTGGTTTAGGAATAAGACAAATAGGGGCCCAAAATGGAACCCTCAGTGAATGCCAGTGAACACATTCCTAACGCCTGACAAGGAGACATCTGTCTTAACGTATTGAGTGTGATTAGTGAGATAACTCTGGAATGAGATGACTATGTCTAGTGACGAGCTTAGCCACAGAGTTTTGTAGAAGGAGCTTATTATTGACCTAGTCAAAAGCTTTGTCAGTCGATATAGATGGCACCAGCCTTGTCCCCATTGTCAATGGCCTCAAGAACGAAATTGGAATACTCAGTTAGTGCCATATTGGTGCTGTGTTTGCTCCAAAATCCAAGTTGTTGGGGACACTGTTTTTATATTGTTCAAGATATGAGACAAGTTGATTGGACATTATCTTCTCAAGGGCTTTGGATGGGGGTATGGAAATTTGCCTGTAATTGGAAAGGTTAGAACGGTCACTTCCTTTAAAAATTGGTGTAGCCAGCACAGAGTTCCACTTCTTGGGAACTGGGGTAGCACTGAGAGAAGTTGAACATTTTGGAAATGGGGTAAGAGAGTCCTCAACAACCTGGGCAAATAGCCTTATAGCAATTGAATCACCTCCGATTCTGGTTTACCAAGCACTTTTCTTATACAATTAGAGGTGTCCTTACTGAGACAGGTTTAAAATAGAATTTAGGATAACCTGACTTTGGGTTCAGTGGTGGTTTGTCAACAGGAGCAGAACCTCAAGTGGATGACAGGGTTGGCTCAATGGGGATGACAGAGCTACGGTCAGTGAATGCAACATTGAATTTGTTGGCAGTTTTGGTGGGATCAAGTACCTTGTGCCCATCAACCATGTTTGGTGAGAGTTTGTCACCTTTACCAAGGAGTTGTAAGACATTCTCCCAGAATCTTTTACCATTGCTCCAGTTCTGTATTTACGGGCCTTGTTGTTGCTGGATTTGGAAGTCAAATCCTAGTAGTGCATTTATTCCTGGCTTCCTTGTATTTTTGCATTTGTGAATAGAATCATAGTGCTGGGCAGATAGCTGCAAAGGTTTATCAACAGATGGGTCCAGACCACATCAAACACCGAGTACTGTAGATAATTTTCTAGGGTTGTGCAATAGATGTTTCTGTGGTGTCCTTCAGAGGGTGCTTTTTCAGTCCACTAGTTTCTACTAATCCGGAAACGTCAAGCAGTAGACCAGATCATCAGTCCCTTGCTTTGCAAATTCACCACTTCCAGCTGTTTCTTTTTCTGCATAATGGTGAATTACTTTGACAATTGCTGCACAGTGCAAAGTGATCAGTTAAGTGGTCACTATGCGAAGTGCATAGTGAGCTACTTCACCAGTAAAATTTATACTTTACACAGGCTTAACTAACTGGGAGTGCAGCAAATGAGGATGTAGCATTAATGATAGCAGTGTGTGCACACAAAGGTTTTGAATACACAGCAGTGTGATACATTCACCAAGGTGGGCTGCCATCAGTACAGGCCCCTGTAGTATCTGACCAGCACACTTCTTACTACACATGTGTGCGTGCATGCATGTGCATGTCTCTTGGGGGATGGGGTTGTTGACAGTGTCCCTTTACACTAAATGGCACACAAACAAAAAGTCCATGGTCTTGCTTGCTGTTTGTTTTGCAGTGCTTTTCTCCATTTCCATCTTCCAGGGTTTTTCTACGGCATTAGTTTTCAGACTTTGTCACAGTGAGCCTTCCCCAAGCAGTAGAAATAATCTCGGCCTCCCATAGAAAAATAGCACACTTTGCATGGCACATCAGGAATAAAGCAACACTCTTTTGAGCTGCTGACTCTCATTTCATTCGGCTTATTTTAATCCCACCCCCCATAACCCTCTCCCCAGGCCAAACTACATGCTCCGCTATTTAGCCTCTCTAACCATTGTTACCCTCACAATACCTTCATTCGTCAGACTGCTTTCTCTGGCTGTTTCCCTCTACCTGGAATAACCTTCCTGCCCATTCCCCAACACACACACACACACACACACACACACTTACCCTGCTATTAGGCAACTTGTGAGAGATCCTCTTGCTCCCTTCTGCTCCTAGTATCTCTGTGCTTAACCCTTGCATTTTGTGCTTCTAGGGAAATGGATATGTTGTTCAATCCACACTTATTGGCAGGTTCCTTGCACTTAAATGTTGCCGGAAGGTCTTCAAGTTGGCTCCTGCCACCCAACCGGTGGTGAAACCCTCGGCTCTGCCCATGGCGCCAGATGTTCCTTACCGCTTGGAAGCTCAGGTTCCCTCCTTAGCGCTCTGTGTTTTAGGCCTGGATCCAAACTCTTGGTTAACCTGAAACTAATTTTAAAGTTTACAAGACTTGGTCTTCACCTTCCCTGAAGGTACCATGGACAAATCGACTCCAGCTTTCGTCCGGTGCCCTTGTAGGCAGAAGATGTCCCAGACTGATCCACACTCCACATGCCTACTGCCTGGGGCTTGGTCATGATTCGTAGGCTTGCGAATTGTGCAGCTCCTTCTCAGCTTCGGGTCTTGGAGGACTGCTGCTCGACTTCTTCTTGGGCCCTGAAAATGGTATCCGCTGGTCAAGTTGAAAGAAGCCCATTGGGTGGTATCCTCAACGGCGGCTCTGCAGAACAGTTGGAGCAGATGATTGCCCTCGAGGAGGAGGCGGCCCAGGCCGCTTCTTCCTCCTCCTCGGCTGCAGCATTTATCCCGCTCTCTTTGGGCTCCTCCTGCGGCTTCATTTAAGGAGCTTTGCCAGTCCCTCTCCACCAAGGGAGAAGGGCCATCGGACATTCCAGTTGGTCAAAGAAGAAGGACTCAAAGGTAAGTCCCACCGTCGACATTCGTGGGAGCGGAGAGATCCCCTTCACCGACTGTCGACTTCTCGACTTTGGTCGAGGTTGCGACTAAGGCCGCTGGCTTCATGGTGTCCCCATCAGGTCAGCAGTCTGAGACAGCCGCGACACGGTTGAAATTTTTTCGACCCGCTGGACGGTTTGTCGACTGGTGATGCCGACAACCCTACTTCATCGGTTCCTTCGGTGATTACGAAGACTGTGTCGTGCCTCCTGTGCTGGAGTCCCGGTTAAGGTCCCTGAACCGAAGGAAGGGTGGGTTTCCGCTTCCTCTCTGACCCACCCTCGAAACCCGAAGGTCTCAGTCCTCTTCCAGGTCCGGCTGGTCCCGCTGACATTGGCAGTCTCGGCACCATGGAAAGCGGCGTTTCCGCTCATCCTCGTTGTCCTCTTCGGAGGATGGGCTCCGGCGCAAGTTACGTCGGCGCTATGATGATTTAATGTGGCAGTAACTCTTATTGTCCGTGAATAAGCTGACTCCGCGCCTTCTGTGGCCATTAAGTGGCTGTCACCGAGCGGCGCAAACAAACCCTCATAGTGGTCGAGGAACCAACTCTGGCACTGGTTGTTCGGCCGGCCAGCTGCTCCGCCCATTGTGGTGGAACCCCACCTCCACAACCGAAAACTGGGGCCCCAATCAAGGATACTCAGTCGGGTCAGGGCTTGCCCACAGGTTGTTGGTCACCCTAACTCCCAATCGACCTCGGCAGGTGGAGGGTGGCTCAGGCGCCTGGCAGCTGTTTGCAGACTCCTCAGAGTCTGATGACGACTCCTTCCTGTTCTCCAGGCCGCTTGACCTGGAGTCTGCGGAGGGTCAGTCTGTGTATGAGAGACCATCCTCGTTTTAGGGTTTGCTTCAGCTCATCTCGGAGTCCACCGGGATGTAGCTCGAACCTGTTTTGAAATGGGTCAAGTATCCCTCACGGAGATACTGGACCAAGGGATTCCCTGCAGAGGCCTTTCCTGTGGGCTAAACCATTGTTGGCCTGGCCCTGGAGTTGTGGTAGCGGCCAGCATCTTGTCCCTTGCCTCGCCAGGATGGCTCAAGCACGCAGTCCCTACCGGCTCACTCTCCAGTTTTCGGAGCACCCCTCTGTGGAGGGGTTGGTGACCGACAGTGTTTTCCGTGCTCCAGGAACATTTGGGATGTGGACAAACTGCCGATAAGGAATCCAAGAAGCTGGATTACAGGGGCGGAAGGTTACACTGCTTCCTCCCTAGGCCTTCGTCAGGCTAGCTCGGCACTTCTGATGGCATATTTCTCACATGCCCTCATGGGCTACCTGGATGAGGTGATTCCTCATCTCCGGCTGACCTTCAGACGACAGTCAAGCAGGTCCGGGATCAGGGAAGGGCAGTGGCAAAACAACAGCTCCAAACTTTGGTGATTCTTGTGCCCGATCAGTAGCGGCTGCAGTGGCTATGCGCCGCAGAGCTTGGCTGCAGATCTCCACCTTCACGGCGGACACCCAGCACAAGTTGGCAGACGCTTCTCCTGGGCACCGACTTGTCGGGCCGGGGTGGAAGGCCATCTCCAGAGGATCGAGAAGTCCAGTGCCACCTTGGACGCTGTCACATCTGCCCAGAAGGACAAAGGCTGCCAGCAGCAGCGTAAGCCTTTTGCCCTGCCGCCCCTGCCGCACATCCGGTCCAGCAGCACCAGCACCAGGGCCAGCAGGCACACATTTGGCACCCTAAGACCAAGTCTGCCGCCTACAGTAGGAAGCCAGGAGGCAAGGGTCCAGGAGGTCCCTCAGTGGGCCCTTCCTCCAAGCCTGCCCAGTGATGAGTTGAGGGGTGTCGCCCTGACCTTGTCACTCCTCCCGGGTTCCCCCATGGGGGATGTCTCGCCACTTCCTTTCTGCCTGGTCTGCTATCACCACAGACCGCTGGGTGCTAGAAGTGGTGGGCAGGGTCTGCCTCTGAAATTCGAGCAATTCCCCTCCCTATCGAGCCATCACCCCACAGGGAGCAGTGGGGTCCGCAGCCTGTATGTCAGCTCGCTTAGCTGACATTGCCTTGCTCCTCCAGAAGGAGGTGATCAGCGAGGTGGTGGATCCTCCTCCAGACCCAGGGTTCGTGGTCCAGGTACTTCCGTGATCCCAAAACAGATGGGGCTCGCGCCATTCTCGACCTACATGACCTGAACAAGTTCCTAAGGCAGCGCACCTTCAGGATGGTCACTCTGGCTCAGATCATTCCATGCTTGGAGCGAGGCGTGTGGTTCTGTTCTCTGGACCTTCGTGATGCCTTCTTTCATGTCCCAATCCATCCGTCTCATCAGCGATTCCTCCACTTTTGAGCAGAGGGATCTCTTTACGAGTTCGGGCCATGCTCTTCAGCCTCTCTCCAGCTCCCAGGGTCTTCACCAAATGCATGGCAGTGGTGACAGCAGCATTCCCTGCGGCACAAGGAGTCCGGGTGTACCCTTACCTGGACGACTGGCTCATGCAGCCCCCTCCAGGTTGGAGGTGGAGCAGTCCAGGGATCTGGCCCTCCAGGTCTGTTCTCAGATTGGCCTCCTCATCAACGAGGCCAAGTCGGAACTCGTGCCATCGCAGGTGATTCAGTTAATCGAGGCAGAGCTCGACTCTCTCTCGAGCCAGAGCCTGGCTCCCGCGGACAGGGCAGAGGTCCTTTCCTCCTTTGCCCAATCATTTCTGGTTGGGCAATTGTGACCTGCCCGGGACTTTCTACGCCTGCTGGGCCTCATGGTGGCCTGCACCAGCGTGGTCCATTGGGCCTGCTGGAATGTAAGTCCCCTACAATGGGGCTGACCCGTCAATGGTCACAGTGCTCCGGTCCTCTGGACCAGCCAGTGGCGGTGACCCAGGAGATGTGGGATGGCCTACAGTGGTGGCTCGTTCCAGCTCATCTGCAGAAGGTATCCCATTTGTCCGCCCCCAAGCCGACGGCCACTCTGACAACCGACGCCTCTGATGGGTTGGGTGCCCATCTGGGGAGCTCAGAGCCCATGGCCTCTGGTCCCCTCAGGAGTCTCGATGCCATATCAACCTGCTGGAGCTTCAAGTGGTCCGACTAGCCCTCACCGCCTTCGATTCGCTTTGTACGGGTCAAGTGGTCCAGGTCCAGACGGACAACACCACGACTGTACTTCCTTAACCGACAGAAGCTCTCCGCACTTGGTCTCTCATGATCAGCCTGAGGCGGATCTCCTAGCCATTCATGTGGCAGGAGCTCCAACAGTCTGGCTGATGGCCTCAATCGGATAGGCGCCACATCTACGAGTGGTCTCTCCTGCCGGAGGTAGTACAAGATCTGTTCTCCCACTGGGGCACCCCTCAGGTGGACCTGTTCACCTCCAGGGAGAATGCGAGGCTGAGGCTGTTTCACGCCTGCCCCCTCAGCAGGGCTCACTGCAGGGGATACCTTCTCGAGGCCGTGGACCGCGGGCCTCTTCACGCCTTCCCTCCATTTCCCTTGATCCACAAGGTGCTTCTCAAGGCGAAGAGGGACAAGGCGCAGGTGATTCTGGTAGCCCCAGACTGGCCCCACCAGTTCTGGTATCCAGATCTCCTCAGCCTCGGCTCCAGACTTCGAGGTGGCTTCCAGCCTGCCCGCACCTGATCTCAGTCAACAAGGGAAGGTACTCCATCTGGACCTTTAATCCTTGCACCTGATGGCCTGGTTCCTGAGCTGCCAAAGTTCCAAGCCTTGGGTCTTTCCGATGGGGTCCTCAACGTCGTTGAGGCGTCCCGTAAGGGTGAGCCAGAAAATGCTATGCCTTCAAATGGAAGAGATTCTCCATTGGTGTCAGGACAAGGGTTGGACACTTCTTCCTGTTTCTTGGCTAGCATTCTGACTACCTGTGGTCCCTTTCTCAGCTAGGGCTTCGGTCGACGACCCTTAAGGTGCACCTAGCAGCCATCTCTGCTTACGGTGCGGAGCCAGCAAGCAGCGGTGGGCGCAGAGAAGGTGGTCAGGTGCTTTTGAAACCTTGATCACATATCCCTCCAGTGTGAGAACCTCCACCTCCGTGGTATCTACTGCTGGTATTGCTAAGCTCTTGGGCAAGCTTTATTCGAACCGATGCACATAGTGTGACATCTCTCACCTGTTGTGGAAGATCGCTTTCTTGGTGGCTATTATGTCAGCCAGAAGGATGGGAGAGCTCCAAGTGCTTTCCATCGAGTCTTCTTATCTGGTCTTCCATAGGGACAAGGTTGTCCTGTGCCCCCACCGAAATTCCTTCCGAAGGTGGTGTTGGAGTTTCACCTTAACCAGATGTTGACTCTGCCGGTGTTCTACCCCAGTCACACCTCAGAGGCCGAATATAGACTCCATACTTTGGACCCTAGAAGAGCGCCTCTTACTATAAGGAGTGGATGGCTAAAGTTCGGGAGAGGTTCGCCAGCTGTTTGTCACCTACGCTGGAGCCGCACCTGGCAGACCTGCAGCCAAGTGGGACGATAGGCAGGTGGGTCACCTCCTGCATAGATCTCTGCTATAGGTTGGCGGGCATGGAGCCTCCCAAAGGATAAGAGCTCATTCTACCTGCCATACTGCTGCTTCTAGGGATGTTCCTAGCCAGGAAATCTGCAGGGCTGCTACCTGGAAGTCAGCACACCTTTATTTCCCATTACCACATTGACCTAGAGTCACGCCAGGATGCTGGGTTTGGGAACTCGGTTCTGCAGTCCTTATTCCTTAAGTAGGGGGTGCGCCTTTGCCTCCTCCTCCCGGAGAACTTCTAGGAGTCTTCCAATAAGTGTGGATTGAACAACATATCCCGTCCCTAGAAATGCAGGTTACTCACCTGTAACAGGAGTTCTAGGAATAGTATATGTTGTTCATCCACACGACCCACCTGACCTCCCTGGCTCGACGCAACCTGGCTTCCAGCGGCTAGATCTGAGCCATGGGGCGGAACTATGGGTTTTACCACCCAGTTGGGTGGGAGGAGCCAGCTTGAAGACCTTCCGCAACATTTAAAGTGGCAAGGGACCTGCCAATAAGTGTGGATGAACAACATATACCACTCATAGAACTCCTGTTACAGGTGAGTAACCTGTATTTTTCTGCCACTAGTCAAATTGGTCAGTTGTTGCCTCATTGTTCGCTCACTGTTCCAGTTTTTTGCACTGTTTTCATTTTGTATTGCTTGACTGTTCTGCAGTTACATTTTGAATTGTATTCACTCCTATCCTTCCCTAGGTATATATAAAATGTGCCTTAGCTCAGTGTATCTGTCCTGGTCACAGTTACGTAAATAAGTACATAAATTCACCTACTGTTATCCTTTTCAGTTTGCCTTATCCCTTCACACAAAATATCTAAAACTCAAAATGTTAATACAGTACTTTGTCAGACTTGCTTGAGCCTCCCCTGGAACAGGTTGGGGCCTCCCAGGGATGTTGGCCTCAGCATTTGAGAAACCCTGTTCCTGTTATACAGTAAGTGTGACTAATGCTAGTTAACTGAATTTTCGCTGGAAACAGGATTTTGTTGAAACCTAAATGATTGCATTCAGAAAAAAGGAAGGAAAATGAGTAAATAGTTAATTCTCAAATAGTAGGTGGATGTATCCAATTTGGGACCCTATTAGTTAAGCAGTGGCTTTCATTTTTATACAGGGTTACTTAAATATATAGAAAACATATTGAAATCTTTCCCCATAGACTTCTGTGGGACATATTTATTTATTTATTTATTAGCTTTTGGTGACCAGGTAAGTCGCTAGGCAACAATCCTGCCTATTTTCAGGCATGACCGGGAGAGTACAATACAGAACAGGCAACAGTACAGATCAGAACAACAACTTAGGTGTAGGCGTTACAGACTGGGTTGAGATACATCAGTGTACAGAGCAAGCAGACAGTAATGCAGTAACCAATAAGGTATAACAATAAGTAACAAATCAGAAGTAGAATTGGTATGAGGAGGACACACTCAATCAGACATATTAGCCAAGTTTGGTAGAAAGGAAACACATTGGGCGATACAGCAAAGTAAGTAATACGTTAATGCTAAATGGCATGGCACCTTAGGGGCACCCATTTATAAGCAGTCGGGTCACAGTTTCTGAGGGCAAAGAGGTGAGAAAACAGAGCACTTAAAAGAAAGGTGGGAGGTGGAGTTTTTAACCTGAGATGGAGCAAGTTCCAGAAACTAGGGGCAAAATAGGAGAAAGCCTGTTCACCCATTTTTGTGGCGCAGGGCCGCTCCATGAGTTTTCGAATGGACGAGGACCTAAGTGAGTGAGGGTGGGAAGCTGAGGTAAGCATGTCACCCAGAGAGGCCGGACGAGGTGTTCTAGTAAGAGCTGCCAATAAGACACCCTAAAGTGTATGACCGAGGTCTTTGGGAAATGACCAGTTTAGGGCAGAGTAGAGTAGGCAGTGATGAGTTAGGCAAGGAGCTGATAAGGCTTAACCTGCATATATTATTATAGGAAGTGTCCCATTTGCTGAGCACTCTGGCATTGGCATGGTAGAGAACAGGGTGAGCATAAAGGAGTTGAGGCAGTACACCTTTAGCTACAATTTTCCTTGCAGTCGGGGTGAGGAGTGGTAATCAGATAGGGCTGCTCCAATTCTAGCATTGATACAGACCGACAAACCTCATTGACATGTACCGAAAATCAAGTGTCGGGTCAAGCGTTACCCCGAGGTATTTGAAAGTAGAGGTGTTAGTGACATTAGTCCCATCCCTGCAGTGGACAAGGAGTTTAGGGGACACGGAGGGCACTTTTTTTAGAGGACCCAAAAGCATGGCCTGAGTCTTCCCAATATTTCAAATTGATGGTTAGCGAGAGCCACGATTGCAGGGATTGGAAGTCATGAGATAGGTTTAGGTTAGTGTCAGCGATAAGACTTGGAGGAATAAAGACAAGATCATCAGCATACATGAGTAGGATGCTGTGAAGGGAAGGACTGAAGATATCGTTTAGATAGAGGAAAAAGAGTAGTGGACTAAGTATGGACCCTGTGGAACACTGCGGGAGATAACAGTGGGAGAGGAGAGAACCTTACAGAATGAAACAGCCTGAGAATGGTTATCCAGGTAGCTGCCTAACTAGGATAGGGTAGAGTCAGAGGCACCTAAGGCTTGAAGCCTAGTCAGTAGAAGCAGATGATGGACCATATTGAATGCTTTCTAGAGGTCAATAAACACTGCTCCCGTGAGTAAGCTCTTATCCATGTTTTCCTTATATCACTTGTAAGCTGGGCAGAGCAGTAGTGGTGCTGTGCCCAGCCCTAGTATGCTGGGCAGAGGATAGAAGATTAAACTTAAGAAGGTACTCAGAGACCTGACGAGAAGGACTATTTTCTCAAGTAGCTTGCTAGTGTGGGGAGAAGTGAGATGGGGCGGTAGTTGGTCAAGAGTTTAGCATCCTCTTTCTTAAATACCGGTATAGTTCTAGCTGTTTTCCCATACCAAGGGAAGGAGACAGAGCAGAAACATAGGTTAAAAAGCCTAGTTGTGGGTGCTGCAAGCCAGGTTGCAAACTGCTAAGAATCCTGGATGGATACCATCAAGGCCAACGCTACCACTAGCCGGAACAGTTTTGAGAAGGTTTAGTACTTCAAGGTATGTGACTGGAGCCAATTCCAGAGTAGGAGAGAGGAGGAACGGGAAATGAGTCAGGCCCAGCTTTGGGGAGTGAGGAGGAGGTCAGTGTAGGTAGAGGGAGAAGTAGGAGTTGAAGGCATTAGCAATGGTGAGAGGATGCTTACAGTGGGCATCATTTATGTACATATGATTTGGTGTCAGAGGCTTATTGTTCCCCAGAATCTCGTAATGTGTGTCCAATACTGCTAGGGGTAGGAAGCAGAAGAACCAAGGAGATTTCTGAAATAAGAACTTCAAACAACATGAAGTCTTGCTATTATGACAATTGCAGTTTGTCCCACCATTAGAACTGCCCCGAGGTGAAATAGTTAACTTCCATGCCAGGCATGGAACTTAGAGCCGAGCTCGTTAGAGAAGCTCTGTCTGTGTAATTTCAAACTGAAACTGTCAGATTTCTTTACTCCGCCTCACTGAACAGTCGCCCGGAGATTTCTCCTACTGCTCGTTCTATTTCTTGGTTTAAACAGTGTTTTCTCGTTAAATTCAACCGCTTAGTATATTATTTTAACCGAAACCGATCGGTTCAAGCTCTGTCTGTGGTATTGTAAGTAATAGACAGGTTTATTTCTGTGTGGAACTTGTAAATGTTTATCGGTTCGGTTTGAACCGATCAGGTTGTTTTAAAACTTTAAAATCAAGCATTTAAAAGTTTTAGAGTGCGGTTCCCGGTTCTTATCGGTTCTAAAAAACGGATTTCATTACGTTTTTCCATGACTCCGTGACACGGTTGGGAACCGATAAGGGTGTCTTGCCTGGCACTGCCGCTAAAAGGGCAAGTTTTTGGTTAGGCTGGCATTATGTCTGAGAAACCCAAAAGAAAACCGGCCCACTGGTTTCAACACTGTGGTGTCTGTGGGGAGCCTTTGCCAAGGCTGACCCACACACCACATGTGTATATTGTCTGGGGTTTGACCACCTCAATTCAGACTGCCAGATTTGTAAGAATTTCCTAGCGCTACCCTGGATAAGAGAGTTGGCAGGCTCAGGGAACGAGAGGTCAAAAGTCCGCTGACCCGGATGGCCAGCCCGTTCGGTGCCAACCGAATCGAGGGAGTGCCTCTGACCAGGGCGAGACTTCCTCGGCAATGTAAAGCTGACTTGAGGAGCCAGTTCCAGCAAAGAAAATCAGGAAATCAGCAGGTGTGGAGTCTAAAATCCTTCTCCAACTGCTGCAGAGATAGCAAGAGCTATCACAAATTGTCCAGTCACTTTCTCGGTTCCGTCCGAACTGCCACTGTCTGGTAAAAGGTCGGTTCGCCAGTTCCACCGGTTCAAGAATATGATTTGAAGAGTTTTATGAACCAGAGGAGGGGAGGATGATTATGAACAGTATGAATGTGACTTTGAGAGTCTGGTGTGCCCATTGAACCGGACATCTCCCCAGACAGACCTTTAGAATCTCCCTACGCTTTCTGAGTCCTCTTCTCACTTTATGTTTTATAAAAGGTTGTTGAAACCCTCCAGCTCCCATTGGAGGAAGCTGTGGATGAGCAAGAGGAACCTGATTTTGCAGAAATGATGGATATCCCAGAGTCTAGGAGATTGTCTATCCCCTTACATAAGTCATTTAGAAACAAACAATAAAAATTTTAAAGCTCCTAATTCTGTGCCTCCTGTGGACAAGAAGATGGACAGGAGGACACTTTATCAGGTCCTGATACAGAATTTCTTTCACAGCAATGCAGTCATGTTGGAGTAGTTCAGGCTGCAGCCTGTGATAAGGCTAATATTCCTTGGCTTCACATCCTCCTGACAAGGACTCCAGGAAGATTGATGCCATGGCTAAAAACAATACATGGCAGCATCCTTGGGACTCAGGCAAGCAAATTACATGGCTTATGTGGCAAGATACCAAAATCTAGATGGGACACTGTCATGGCTTTTGTAAACAGGCCCCTGGCCAGCTTGCTAAGGAGCTGGAACAGGTGGCTGCTGATGGTATTGAGGCATCCAAGGTGCAGTTCCATGCTGCTGTGGATTTTAATGATGTATCCTCTAGAGTCATGGCTACATCTGTGGCTTTTCAGAGGTTGGCTCTGGCTCAGGTGTACTAGCTTGTCACAGGATACCCAGACTAAGGCTATGGATTTTCCTGTAGGGAAATTCTCTGTTTGGGGAGCAGACAGAGAATTATATGAAGAAAATGGATGAATATAGGACAACCTATAAGAGTGCTCAGGCCAAGGAGCAGCAAGCCACTCCTCAGAGGCAGACCCCAGGGTAGAGGTAGGCCTTTCACAGGCCTTTTACTAAACCCAGGCCTCCTGCTTATGCTCAGAGGGGTTCTTCAGAGGAGAGGCAGACGGTGCAAGCAGGCCTGCTCCCACCCTCAGCCTAAAGCCCCTGCCAAACAGGCACCCTGATGGGGTGCCCAGGGCCGATTCTCCATTACCTGTAGGGGGCAGGTTGCTTACTTGCTCAGGAACTGGGAGTCTCTAACATCAGACAAGTGGGTCCTGGAAGTAGTAAGCAGGGTCTGGTTCTCAGCTTCAAAAATTTCCAAAGATGAAAATTAGATCTTTTTCCACCTGCAAACCCTCTAGAGACCTTTGCCTTAGAAACAGAAGTCTCAACCCTCCTGGCTCTCAGAGCTGTAGAAAGGGTTTCTCCCTCACACCAGGGCAAGGGTCTGTACTCCAGGTACTTCCTTACCCCAAAAAGACAGGAGAATGGCGGCCCATCTTGACCTAAGATATCTGAACAAGCACCTTTGAAACCAAAATTCAAAATGGTGACTCTGGCAATGATTTTACTTTCTAAGGCCAGGGACTGGCTAGCTTCCTGGACCTCAAGGATGCCTATTTCCATGTTCTCATCAGAAGCTCCCACCGAAAGTACCTCAGATTCGAACTGCCCTCAGGCCATTACCAGTTCAGAGCAATGCCCTTCAGCCTTACCTCTGCCCCAAGGGTATTCACAAAATGTCTAGCAGTAGCAGTTGCTCATTTAAGAAGGCAAAGATTGCCATCTTTCCCTACCTAGGACGACTGGCTCATTGTAGTCAGTCTCAGACCAGGTCAAATCACACCTGCAAGTTACCCAGCAGCTGCTCACCTCTCTGGGTTTTCTTCTCAACCTTCCAAAGTCAGTTCTGGAACCTGTCCAGGTACTCACCTTATAGGTGCAGAATTGAACAAAGCAGGCCAGAGCCTTCCTGCCCCTAGAAAGGGTAAGGAACCTAGTGGCCCTGGCCTCCTCCTTCACTCTGCAGGTCTCCACCAGCAAGGCACTTCTTACAGTTACTAGGACACATGGCTGCTTCCACAGCTGTAGTGCAAGGAGCAAGGTTTCAGATGAGGGACATTCAGTTTCATTTGAGAGCCTTCTGTCCCAAAGGAAGATCCCTTTCAGTTGATCCCAGTGACTAACCCTGATCCAGGCCCTTCAGTGGTGGCAGGATCAGAGCAATTTGAGACTAGGGTCCCTTCATCCCCTATCTCACTCCTTGACCCTTACTACAGATCGTCCCTTCTGGGTTGGGAGCTCACATGGGCGACCTCTCCACCCAGGGAGTGTGGTCCCTCAGGAATCTCTGCTCCACATCAATTTGCTGGAACTCAGAGCTGTTTTCTAGCACTTCAGGTGTTTTCTGCATCTGTTCAGAACAAAGTGGTACAAGTCAGAACAGACAACATCACTACAATGTGGTACATCAACAAACAAGGGGCACTCGGTCTTCGGCCTTGTGCACCGAGGCAATGAAGTTGTGGTCTCTGGCTTATTCCCTGAACACTTCCTCATAGCAGTTCACCTCCCAGGAAAGGACAATGTCCTGGCAGATGCTCTCAGCAGGATTTCCAGGCCATCACGAATGGTCTCTGGATCCTCAAGTACTGGGATAGTTTTTGCCAGATGGGCACCCTCAGATAGATCTTTTGAGCCCCAGACAATCACCAACTTCCACTGTTTTGTTGCAGGCCCCCAGTGATGGGCCTAGTCCCCTGGATGCCTTTCTCCTAGATTGGGAAGGGAAGTTTCTATACACCTTCCCTTCCCTCCTATTCAAAGTGCTAGTCAAAATCAGATCCCAGCCTTGCAGGATGATTCTGATTGCTCCAGATTGGGCCAGGCAGCCCTGGTACCCACCCTTCTGTCTTTAGCAGTCCATCTTCCTGTGTCTCCCCAGGAATCACAACCTGTTAACCTGTGCCCAGGGAGAGTTTGGTATCTCGATCTCAATCCTCAACCTCAAGGCCTGGCTCTTGAGGAGTTAGAATTTGCTGACCTACACCTTTCTCAAGGTGTTCTTGAAATCCTGAAGGCTTCTAGGAAGCCTTCCACTAGGGCTACTTATAACTCTAAATGGAAAAGGTTTTCCATCTGGTGTTCTGGGAAACATATTTCCTCGAATCTGCTGACTTGCCCATTGTTTTGGACTATATGGTCCATCTTAATTCTTTGGGCCTGAGACCAGCTACCCTGAAAGTACATTTGGCAGCTGTCTCTGCCTTTATTTCAGCAGGAAAGCCCTCCTCTTTCCACTCACCCTGTATTTTCCAAGTTTTTAAAGGATTGCTTCATACTAATCCACCTTTCAGGGACCCGCCCCTGCCTGGATCTTAATGTTTGCATTGCTCAGTTGATGCAACCCCTTTGAACCTCTGTCTTCTGCAGAGCTTAAGTATGACTTGGAAAACTGTTTTCCTAGTAGCTATCACTTCTGCCAGGCGATAAGTGAGTTACAAGCTTTGTCAGTGGAGACTGACTTTATTTCCTTTCACAGGGATAAGGTAGTCCTCAGGACTAACAGGAAGTTTTTGCCTAAGGTGGTTTCAGATTTCCACCTTAACCAATCTGTCTCCTTCCAGTGTTCTTCACTGACCATTCCTCCTCTGGTGAGAGGAGGTTGCACAGCTTAGATGTTAAGAGGGCCCTTAGTTACTACATAGAGCGCACTCAAGGGTCACAGGTTCTAATCCTCCAACTTTTTCTCACTTATGGTGAGGTTGGGAAAGGAAACCTGCCACTAAGAGATCCATTGCCAGGTAGATTGTCTCTGTATCCAATTTTGTTATCAAAACTGGGGAAAGTTCCCCTTCAGGCCTGAGGGCTCACTCTACCAGAGGTACAGCTGCGCTCTAGCTGCTGCCGGAGACATCCCTATTTTAGAGATATGTCGAGCAGCTACTTGGAAAACTGTACACACTTTCACCAAGCATTACTTCCTGGATGTCCAGGCCAGGAGGGATGCTCGGTTCTGGCACAGCCGAGCTTCAGAGCCTATTCCCTTGTAGGTTCTGTCCTCCTCCATGGAGGTACTGCTGTGTAGTTCGTAATTGTCATAATATAGCAAGACTTCATGTTGTTTGAAGAAAATTACTCACCTTAGTAATGTTGTTTCTTCTAATGGAGTCTTGCTATTATGACCTCCCCCAACCTGCCCCCTCTCAGAACTTCTACTTGGGTATGGGGTGGGTAGTCCAGTGTGGGCAATTGTTTATGCCTATTTTATGTTTTTTCCACACCCTTTTTCTTGGGGGTTTTGGGGTGTTGTGTTTTGTTTTACCTTTTCTTATCTTATCTTATCTTATTTTCTGGCCCCTGACTTGAGTCTTTGTGTTGGGACCAGGAATATGTGTTAATATTTAGGTAGCCAGTTGGCTAGTGTAGGTTACAGCTTCCACACAGAACCTTAGTGAGTTTTGCTCGTAAAGATCTGACAGTTTCAGTTTGAAATTACACAGACAGAGCTTTCAACCGAGCTCACGCCCAAGTTCCATGCCTGGCATGGAAGTTAATTATTTCACCTCCGGGCAGTTCTAATGGTGGGACAAACTGCAATTGTCATAATATAGCAAGACTCCATTAGAAGAAACAACATTACTAAGGTGAGTAATTTTTTCTTTAGCTATGCAAATCTTCTTTGCAGGTGTTCCATAAGGCTCTGTAGGCTTCAGAGTTAGTCCGAGATAAGAGGCCTTCAAAGTTGACTATACTTTATCCCTGAGTTTCAGAAGGTGGAGCAGGGGCCGCTTGAGCCATTTTGTGACTTTCCTTTACCCTTCTGGTAGTGACCGGATGTGTTTATTTTGTAGAGAGAGTAGGGAAGAGGTGAAATAGTCCGTGAGCAATGTTTATATCATCATTAAGGTAGAGGGAGACTAGTCAATCAGGTTGAGATCATAAATGAAGGCTCTAGGATTCAGGTTGAGAGGTTAGAAAAGGTTAAGACTTTAGAAGGGAAGGAGGGGAGGAGGTATCCCAAATACAGTAAACTGGGTAATGGTCTCTTATGGTATGTGGAAGAACCCTGGCCAAGGGAAGAACTCCTTCTCCAGTCTAGAGGAGTGGCACAGGCTCCTTTGTTGGATATCCTAGTGGTTTCTAGTATACGCTGGGAGAGATTGGCCTACTAGTCAGAGAGGAAAGGAGGGAGGAGCTAGGTCCGCCCAGTCAAGGTTATCGCTTTTCCCAGTCACGATAGCAAATATTCAGTAAACTCCTTAAGTCCCAGCCTAGAGTTTCTGGGAGAATATATATGCAGAAGATGTGAAGTCTTTGACGCCTGCCGAGCAGGAGGATGGAGTAAAGAACTTCACAGTTGGCTAGAGGGGATCCTGACATAAGGCAATGTTCAGATGTGGTTTGTAATAAGAGTGCCAGGCCACCACCCTTTTAGCACTAGGTCAATCATCCCGAAGTAAGTTGTAACCCCTGTAGATAGCACTGGGAATCAGGAATAGAAGGCTTGAACCAAGTTTCGATAAGGCTAGGATGTCTGGGTTGTTAGGGTTTAACCACGCCTCAAGGTCATGGAAGTTGGCCAGAGACTCCTCATATTAATGTGGGCAAAGGTGAGGCCAGATGATTGGGGCAGGCAGTGCAGTGGATGAGATTGGATTGGATTAGTGGCCAGAGGGACCAGGGTTAGTCTCAACATCCCCAGCCAGTGTAAGGGAAAGGTGAAGATCCATATAGATGCAATAATATAGGCCCGAGCTGTAGATCCAGGAGGGATGGAGAATCTTAACTGGATATACCTAATTAATAATCCCAGTAGTTTGAAATAAAGCCCGAAGGGGAGGTGGGTTGGGGTGGGGTTGTTAAAGAGGTTGAAAAGCAGAAATTATCCAATTAGTATACTAGTTGGGTATAATATTCACAGCAGTCCAGAGAGAACTGAGAATATCCATAACATAAGTGCTAGAGAGACAAGGGTGTGTATGGACCTAGAAGCCATAATTAGATAGGAGTAAGAAGGGGAATAAATGGGGAGAGGGCATGGAGGTAGAAAGGAGCTAGTGGTAGAGGAAGAAGGAAGACACAAGAAACCTAGTAGAAAAGGAATAGGCGAATCGATCGGAGAATGCTAATTTGGTGGTCAGTGAAGATAAAGTGCAGGTGGAAACAAGGAGACAGAAAAGAAATACAAAAAACAGACCCCTTATGGGATGCGCAAGATATCGCAAGACACCCTAAATAAAACAAACGCTGGCTAAGGGTGGAGGGTATGGGGGAGCAGTCGCAGCGACTGCGGGCTAACAACTGCAGGAGAAGCCTCGCTCAGCAAGGTGCGCGCTCTTCGCACTCAATTTGCTCGTGGGGTGGGGGAGGGCTTCTCCGTTGTGCCCCTCGCTGACTTGGACCCTCGAGGTGGCTGATCCCTGTGCTGTGGAGAAAGGAGAGGTAGGAAATTTATAGCAAGACCCTGTAAGGCATTTGCATACTGTTACTTTAACTTGTTGTCCTTGATGACTGTGGGACTAGGTTTTGCTAAGTCTGAAGGAGATAGAGTTCCTGAATTACTCTATATGTGGAGTTAATTACTGAATTCAGTTATTAGTAGAGATAATTAATAGCTATTTTTTATTTTTTATATATTTTTAAAGGAGGTTCCTAACTGAGGAGCAGGTACGGGGGCTTGGAGGATCGAATTATTTATTGAGCTGCATCTTCCCAGAGGCTGATGCAGTTTTAAGTTAAACAGCAGGCTCTCTCAAAAATGCTGGAAGAGTTACTGATGCAGATTCAAGTTCAAACAGCAGGTGCATTTGCAAAACTGGAAGCATAACTAAATTTAAGTTTAATTACATCTTACACATAAAGTTTAGACTATGCAAGGCAAGGGTACTACAGTAGATGGAAGTTCAAACACAGAGACCTGCTTTCAGTTTTTCAGTTATTACATAGAGAATTTTAAGGCACAATGAAACAGTAAAACGGCTAAAGAAATCACAAGTCTCTTAAGGTGCACCGCTTACAGAGGCTAATATTCTAGAAACTAAAACGAAAAACAGCTTAAAAAATCTATCTCCTGTGTTGGGTTGACAGAAAAACAGAATGGTTGTGCAATCCAAATTCAGAAAAAGGCGCCTAATAACAACTGCAGAGAAGCTCTCGCTCATCAGTTGCTGCTCTTTGTACTTTAATTGCTTCGGGGTTGGGGGAGGCTTTAGGTTGTGCCCTCGCGACCTGGACCCTCGAGGTACAGATCCCCTGCTGCTTAATTTGTTTCGGGGTGGGGAGGGCTTCTCGCTGTGCCCTCGCTGACCTGGACCTCGAGGCGACGCGATCCCTCTGCTGCCAATTCGTTTTGGGGGTGGGGGAGAACTTCTCCTGTTGTGCCCTCGCTACCTGGACCCTGAGGCGCACGGGATCCCTCTGCTGCTTAATTCATTTCAGGGGTGGGTGGGGGAGGGCTCTCTGGTTGTGCCGTCAGCAACCTGGAGCCTCGAGGGTGACGGATCCCTCTACTGCTTAATCTGCTTCTGGGGTGGAGGAGGGCTTCTCCGGTTGTGCCCTCGGCCTGACCTTCGAGGCGACGTATCCCTCTGCTGCTTAATCTGCTTTGGGGGTGGGGGAGAACTTCTCCGGTTGTGCCCTCGCGACCTGGACCCTCGAGGCGCATTTGGATCCTCTGCCGCTTAATTCATTTCCTTCGGGGTGGGTGGGGAGGCTTATCTGGTTGTGCCTCGCAACCTGGAGCCTCGAGGTGACGGATCCCTCTACTGCTTAATTCTGCTTCGGGGTGGAGGAGGGCTTCTCGGTTGTGCCTCGGCCTGGACCCTCCAGGTGACAACCCTCTGCTGCTTAATCGCTTCGGGTGGGTGGGGGAGGGCTCCCGTTATGCCCTTGCGACCTGGACCCTCGAGGTGACGGATCCTTCTGCTTAATTTGTTTTGGGGGTGGGGAAGGGCTTCTCCAGTTGTGCCTCAAGATTTCCCTGCTTAGATGTCACAAAACATCTAAGTGTGGAGCAGGACCGGCAGACCAGGAAATGGAAGGGATCGGGTGGTAATGGGTCTGCCCAGCCCTTCCCTCCAGCACAGGACCTGATATAAAATTATAATTTTGCCACCAAAAGGTTAGCACTGACTTAATGTAATGGGCTCAGATACACATCTCAGAAAATTTTGTAAGGACAGACCCTGTGCCACAACATAAAAACACAAAATCATTTTATAAATGTGTTAAATCTGGTTGTTACTGGAGCCATGTTTTTTTTTTTTGTCATTTGACTGTTTTAATACATGATCTAGCTTAAACAAAATTGTGTTTACAATAGTAATGTAGCCAGTTACTTTGATTAAGCAGTACAGAAAGCTTTTGGTGGCTCTTTACTACAGACCAGTCTTCCACCAAATGGCATTAAGCCTGTGGTAATGTAATGTTGTAATTATTGCAAACTTACAACAGATACTGATTTGTCATAAAAGGAATATTTTTCCTCAGGGTAGGAAACTTACCTTCGCTATGGCACATATGGATGGCATCCACACAAATTGCCTCTTGTAGAAGTATGTTGACACTCATTATTCATGACGTCCAACTTAAAAGTAGCTGGAAGGTATATAATGTATGCATCAATACAGTATGTGCTCAGACTTGAAGAAACAAAGACCCATGAGTAGCTGCTTTCTATACAATTCCTAGCAGGATTCTCTGTAAATATATGCATATGTGCAAGTCCAAAGGCCACCCAAGAAAATGGCAAGCAGTTATGACCTGACAGGTAGCAGATCTTTTCAGTCCTGAGATGCTGCAGTGAAGATTTATATGTTTGAGGTTGCGCTAGTCTATTCTGTGCATGTAGTCTGTTTTAAGTTTTAAATAATGGTCTCTGGGATAGTTTCACATTTATAGGATCCAACAAGAACAGACAACAGTAGCTTCAATACATGGCTCAAAATTCTACTGGTCCTCAGTCTGAAACCTGCTGGTTTTTGTCCTGGACCATTTAAATATTTTATTTCTGGTTTTGTGGACCAGTAAACATGGGCATTAATCACAAAAGCTGGAATCTGATCTCTGTTCAAAAAGAACATACATTTATACCTGGCAATATAGCCTAAAGATTAGAGTAACTAGATGTGAATGAGTTGGTACATCCAGCAGACCTGGGTTTGATTTCACAACCTCCACTTGCATACTGTGTGACCCAGAGCAAGTCACTTAACCTCCCCAGAGCTCCTGGGTCACCCCTGAAATGCACTTGTGCCTAGTGGGCCTTATCCAGTTAACAAAGAATAATAGAAAAAAAGAATCATGTTTGCTCTGAGTCTGTGCAGGTGAATTTGTGCAACCATAATATTTTATTAAATGTGTTCCAATATCACTAATTTTGTTATAGTCATAGAAACATTTAGGTATTTATTTATTTATTTGAATTTTGTTGACCAGGTAAACCCACTGGGCCTCCAGGAGTCCCTTTTTCAGAGGCGACCCGGGATTAATTACAGAGATAATTTACATACAGTATTTTTGGAACAGGTACAAAGTACAATAAAGCAGAGAACTGAATATGTATATTACTGTGTACTCCATTAGTTACAATGATACACTACTGGATGTTAAACACACATAATCAACTTATAATTTATACAATTCCACAGGACATGTTTTCCAAGTACAGATAAGAATCAGTCACTATAGCAACATAGACATTGTTGGTAGAAAGTAGGATTAGTCTGACAACAGAGTTGTGAGTTACTGGGAATTAATTCATGCTAGGGTGGGTGGAGGCCACAGGCCAAATGCCAACAACCACCCAGGCATGGATTACTTCCACAGGTAACCACGCCTGGAGTGGTTAATGCATTTATAACATGACAATGGAAAATGCAGCAGGAGTTGCCAGAGAGACACAGAGAAGAAAGTCTGTTGAGTTCTGACCAGAATCGTGGCCAACAGATGGAGCTGACTGCTGCCTGTACTGGACCTGGGAGCTGGAGGCCAAGCCTAAAGACAATGAAGAGATGCAGGTCGAGGTAGACTGTAAGTGAGAGAGACAACACCCAGAGGTGGAGACTCTGATGAGGATGATCCGCTGGACGAGTGGGCAATGGCTGGAGGCAGACCCGACTACGCAGAGATGCGGAACACTGGTGCCAGGTGCTCAGAGGTTCCTGCCGGATAGTTTGGATGAAGAGTTGGAGGAGTTTTCAGGCTCAGTTTGAGGAGGACCCTCAGACTGAGCAGGATATTCCTTTGTTTCCTGTGTTCCCAGGATGTTACCTGTTGGAAGTCGAAATGCAAGTATGGAACTTGAATGTGAGACCCCAGGTAAGACTGTGCCTAGTGATATTGTGCTGGGGTCAAGACTCAAGCAAGCAAGGAGAAGCCTATGAGGCTGAAGGGACTTTTCTGTATTGATGCAGCTAAATCTATTAATAGTATTGACTGGGGTATACTGCAGGCTAAAGATGCTAATATTGTTAGAATGTTACAATTTTTAAGATCAAGGAGGTGGTACAAGTGTTTTATTTTTGATGAAAAACTACAAAGGAGGAGGTGGGTGAAAATGGATAGGACCCATGAGTTGGGGTAACACCTAGAGTGTCTACCCTCAGGTGTCTGTATCTGTAGTAAGTGAAATGAATGAATCAAGAGGACATAGTGGGTTTATGTAGAGGGGTTGAACCTAGCACTGGGCCCCTGCTTAAAACTGACATGTCTCAGTGGGGTTGAGCAGGTAATTACTCACCCCAGAGAAAGTCTTTCTGTGGTACTGGACTTCACAGCCATCCAGATTTTTGGTTAAGAAATATGATGGACTTTCCCTAAAAGGAGATGGGAAGGTACTGTTAGTCTCTGTTGAGAAATGTGATCTTATCTGTGTCAATCTTCACCATTCATCACAGATGGGTACTGGCCAGAGATCAGGACCCGTGGGAGCTTTTTTTTTTTAAATGATAGGCGGAGCCGGCGCGCTCGGCGCCGCCCTCGAGGCCAACGTGCTGGCGGCACTCGAGGAGTAGCCGATAGGCTCGTCGACTCCGCCTGCCTACCAGTTCTTGCCTCCCCGCCAACAAGGTCGCCTGGGAAGCTGTAAGAAGAAAACTAGGCCTGTCAGCCTTTATTGCGGCCGCTTAAGTCCGCCGGTCTTACTAGTTCTGGGTTTGCTTCTACTCGACGTCCGCCGTAAGATCTTTCCTTTTATTTAAAAGTTTGCGATGTTGTGTCTGTTTTGGTGTTTTTTCCATAGGTCATGTCTCGGTCGGAGGGCAAGAAGTTTTTCAAAGTGGGTGGGCCCTCTGTCGTCGGTGCCCGTGTGGCGCAAGTATTCCGTTACCGACCAACATGACCGGTGTCTCGCGTGTTTCTTGGCCCGCTCACGACATGGATTAGTGCGGCGCCTGCTTCTCCATGGACTGCCGTGGTCCTCCAACAGCGCCAAGATGGAAAGTGGGGCGAGCTCCTGACTTTTGGGGTAGGGTTCGCACTCGTCGGGCCAAGCCGCCTCTCGCCTTTCCTCCGGGTCCCTCCCCAGTTCTTTACAGGCCGAGGAGGAGGGAGCCTCGGCTACTAGTAGCCTGGCTTTGGTCGAGGCTCCTCCCATGCGCAGGAGGCCCGTCCCGCTTCCTCCCGGGAGCGGGCGGAGGCGCTCTTCGGCAATCGCCTTCGGGTGAAGGCTCCCCGGCGCGTTCCATGGTCCGGAAGGCCCGGATCAATGTTGTCTCGGTGCCGCCGGGTCGGGTGCTGCCGGGCTTTTGGTGCTATTCCGTGTGCTGGGGTCCTGCTAAGTGCCACTGCCTCAGCCAGACCTGGACTCGCCGCTGGCCACGCCCGCCTCGGGCGCCGAGAAGTATACGTCGGACTTCGCATCGCGCCAGTCGCGCCGCCCTTGGCGCTGTTGGTGCTCGGTGCCGCCTTGGCGCCGAGGGCCTAGCGGTGTTGTTTCTCGTGCCAAGTCCACCTTCGAGCCGCCGCGCGGTTCGTCTCGTGCCACCCGCGGCGCCGAGGGGCCTGGCGGTATCGTCCGCCGAGGTCGTGGCTAGGGGCTGCCATCGCACCGCCTGTCCCTGGTACCGCCTGTGCCAGTGGGCTTGACTGCTGGCTGGCTCCTGGCTCTGGACCTTAGCCCAAGCTGCCCTGGCACTCTTCTGTCAGCCCCACTTGCGGGGCTGTGGAGGGCATGGTGCCACCTCGGCCACTGCTCTGACTGCTGGGCCCTTGGTAGGTTGCCTTCCCCGCCTCCACCATTTGGCTTAGGCCTCAGACTCTACCTTCGGAGTCGGGTCGGGGCTCGGAGTCGGACGGGCAGTCACACCCTTCGGGTTGTCTGGGCGGAGGAAGCGAGCCAGTGGTCTTGATGACGAGTCATAGCCAGCCCCCTTCTGAGTCGTCAGGTAGTTCCCGAGGTTAGGGTCAGTGGTACTGCCCAGCGGGCTGTGGTGCGTGCCACCGTGCCATGCAACCTGGCAGGGGATTCCTCGACCCCTCGTGATTGGTACCCCCTCCCGGTAGTGTGTCTCGATCGCCCAACTTTGGGGCTCATCGGGAAGTCTGCAGGAGGGAGGTGCTGCTTCCTGGTCTCCTTCAGGGGCAGCCCAGAGCTGCTAGGTACCTAGGCTGGCCCTCTCGAGGACCAGGACCCTCTTGGACTCTATGGGGTCGAGGGTGTGGGGTCAGCATGTCGGCCTTTCTCTGGGGTCCCACCTGGGCCCTGGGCCCAGGCCGCAGTGCGGACTTCTTCCTTTCCAGTTCCTTGAGGGGTCCCATTCTTTGGAGCAGGGGACCGTCCTTCTGGACCTATATGGTCCCGGTTGCCTCCTGTAGGGATTCTTTAGCGCAGCCTTGGCAGTACCAGCGTGGTTGTACAGCTGTCGGCTGTAGAGTCTTCTAGGACACCCTCCTTGGGTGTCATGGAGTCCCGCTTCTAAGCCCTGGCAGAGGGTCAGCCCGACTTCTTCTCTCGGCTCTGTCCCTATTCCTCTGCCACATTCTCCAGCGCCCAGGCATTCTTGGTCCTAGCGGCCCTCTCACTGGGAGCAGTTCAGAGCGGTGGCTGCTCGGTTCCCTGCCTACGTTAGGGCCATGGACAGTCAGGTTTTTCAACCTCCCCGCAGCCACCCTCGAACGCATGGTGACCTCCAGCTCCTCATCCCTCTTCTGGGGAGAGGAACCATCTGTCCATCTCTCCTGCCGCTGATCTCTCCGAGTATCAGCGTTTCCTCATGAGGATGATGGAGGACCTTCACCTTTCTCCCTGTCTGTGAGCAATCCTGAGCATGCGGCTCCGCCTTTCTAAGGCGATTTTGGTGCGACCACCCTTGTGATGCCACCTGGCCTACTCCCTTCGGGAGGCGTCCATGCTTCTGGCAGAGGCCCTTCTCTGGAATTCCTGCCCCTAGGGACCTCAGCCAGAGGAATCGCGCCCCGAGTCTCCAGGTTTTATGCCTTATCCGCAGTCCAGATTGACGCACCTGACACCCCTGACGGCTTCACACCTCCACCGTGACCAGCCCCCAGATCAAGACTCCTTGGATTTTGACTTGGGGAGGAGGACCTTCTGCTCGGCACGGTTGCTTCTCTCCATCTCTGCTCATCAGGCCCACTATGCAGCCTACAACCGGTTCTTGTGGTCCGCGTTAGGTCAGATCCTAGCTGCTTTGCCTGACTCGGAGCAAACCAGGCAAGCCATGCGCTTCTGCACGCGGCCTGGAGCTAGCAAGGCACACAAGGGCATCTTAATGACGCCAATGAAGTAGCTACCAGGGTCTGAGGGACAGCGATCTGCACCAGGAGATCGGCGTGGCTTCGTCTTTCCCCATTGTCACCTCTTGGCCCAAGTGAGGGTGATTTGTCTCCGCCACCAGGGAACCTATCTCTTTCCTGTAGGGCGAGACTACGCTTGTTGGGGCAACTTCCTTCCCTCCAGGAGACCCCGCCTCGCCTTCCCACTCTCGGGCCTCATCAGGCCCAGAAGGTTCCCGCCTTAGTGTGTCACCCACTGAGGGCTAAGGGACTCTGTCCCTTAGGGTGCAATGAATCAACCAGAAGGGGCTTGGTACTCACCTATTCGTGATGAATGGTGAAGATTGACACAGATAAGATATAGAAATTACGTACTCTACCGTAATTATGATCTTTCTGTGTATCTTCACCATTCATCACAATCCCACGCCATCCCCCTGGGGCCTCAGTCTCTGGGTCCTCCTCCTCTGTGCCTACCCCTCTTCTTTGGCTTGGTAAAGTTGGGACACACAGGGGGTATTTTTCTTCCCTAAGAGTTACAGCTCGGTGGCACTTCTTCTCTACTACCTATCTCCATCCCCTACGGGTGGAGCTGGTGGTTGCCCTCCTTCTGTTATCCATCTAACTGTTTTTTAAAAAAAGAAAATTTCCTTTTTCACCAAATGTCTTTATAGAGAGAGTACTAAGTCCTGTACCCTGTCCTTCCAGAATAGCCGACTCTGCTTTTGGGGTATTGCCAGTTATTCTGTGCCTTGAATTCTGTGAGAGAGCTTTGCTACTCCTTGCAGTTCCTATACAGTCTGGTGACGGACAAGGGTCTCGGATCCTTGTTACCTCTCACTGTCTCCTAAATTTTCTCCCCTCCTTCTTCTACTTCCAGAGATTGGGGCCCCTACCCAATCCCTCTTAGTCTTACTTCTTCTATGCTGTCCTCTCAGTTGTTATTTCTCTTTTTAGTTCAGTTTCCTCTTCCTTTTCTGTCCCTTGGACTCTCTTGTCCCACCCTCCATCCCTTCCTCTTACCTCTACGGCGACTCAGAACTGGTAGGCAGGCGTAGTCGGCGCCAGCCTAATGGCTAATCCTAGTGCCATGTAGTGCGTCAGCTGGGGCGGCACCGATGCTGCGTCGGCTCCACCTATCCTTTTAAAGAAAAAAAAAAAAGCTCCCAGGTCCCTGATCTCCGCCAGTACCCATCTGTGATGAATGGTGAAGATACACAGAAAGATCATAATTACGGTAGGTACGTAATTTCTATTTAATGCCTCAGGGTAAAGAATGACGATATCCACTATGTTTATGATGGAATGTTTTATTGTTAATAGGGACGCTGAGACAGAGCTTCTGAAGATGGATGGGTGGAAGCTCCATCCCTTCTTGGACAGGAAGGTGGTAAGCAGTCTGCAATAACTGCTTCACTCTTAAGGTGGGGGATTTGTGTCAGGAGCTCCTGCCACTCTTGAGGACCGACCTTTTCTTAAATCTGTTGCAACAGTTCTTCTATTTCTTAGTCTATTCTATTCTTTACAATTTCTAGTCCATAAGGTTTGCCACCTATGGGCACCCCCCCTTTCTTGACTATGCTATAGTGTCCTCTTTAATTTTCTTTTCTCCTCTCAGGTCCTTGTACAGGAGGTTATTGTGGTGACCTCTGAGCGTATGTAAAACAGGTTGTGTTTATTGTTGTTGGATTTAGTATGTAATAGCATTATGTCATAAAATACCTTTGATGTATATACCTTATGTTTATAAAACCTGTAAATGTTGAAAATACATGGCACTGGGTGTTTTTGATAAAGGTAAAAGTGCTAGGTGACTATTATAGAAATTAAATTAGTTGTGCTGTTTAAATGCATGCAAATTGCTGTAAACTGTACAGGTCTGAAATTTCATGATGCTTTGCATTATGGACATATGTGTATGTTTGTTTCTTTTGAAACTTTGCTTATTGTCAGTGCCCTTTGGGTAACTCCTCGTTTCAGTGCTTCTGCACTGAGGGTTCTTTTGTCTTAGCTTGTTTCATTTTTTTATTTGAGCCCCCACCACCAAGCAAACAAGGCCCGTATAAGGGGAGGCTGAATCTTAACTGGTGTTAGATCGGAGATCAGTAGGTGCTGGTTAAGTGCAGAGGAAGGACATGCATGGACTGTTGCTGCAAACTGATGTACTGAAAAAGGAATATGCCATTACTGAAGGCTATTTACTGTATTTTGAATAAACATCAACAGAGATTGTGTGAACCTGAAGTTAGGTGTCTGGGCCATCTGTTATCCCACACCCCTCCACACTCCCTGTGACATCATCGTTGCTCGCCATGCACGTACCAGCCATTGATGAGTAGCGATGTTGTATGGTACCCCACAACATTGTGGCTTCTCAAGATCCACAGGAGGTACCATCAAATGGGCCACTACCCTCCCTCACCAGGACTACAGTATGCCTGAAACCCCACTGGTTAGGAGTGTGGAGCTGGGATCAAGATTTAATTCGTATCTTTCCATGTGGCAGTGCAGTGTACAGCAAACCGTCATCACCAGGCCTTAACCAGGCATCATCATTTGGGAATTCGCCACTAGATAAATAACCCACCCTCTCATCAAAGGAACAACAGAGCACAACATTTTTCCATTCTTTCATCCTGAGGGAGCTGCATTTCTCCATCCCCAGCAAAACTCTACCGCTGGGTCCTCCCTGCTCATCCTACAGATACAGACAACACCCTTAATGTTTCTACAGCTCCCCACCCCCATACAGCAGTGCCCCATCCCCACCATGAGTAGTTTAGTGCTGCCTTACTGCTCACCCATTTCGTTCTTCGTAATTTCCTCATTCTTCCTTTGGGAGTAGGGCTGAGAGTATAAACCCATGTCTCCTAATGATAGTGCAGCAAGGCTGTGGAAGGTGGCTTTTTTCATACTTTTCCTCAACAAGCACTAAGGTTTGTTTGTTTATTTTCAGCAAGACTGATATATCAAGTAATATCTTTATTTTTTTTGTAATTGTCATCATTTTCCCTTGACTGGCTGCTCTCTTCAGCTGTGGTCACAGGCGCATCTCAACCCCATCATTCAACCAGCTCTGGGATCAGTGGTCCCATGTTATATCCCCATGGCAGGACTGTTGGGCAAACCTTCTGGATGTCTTGCTTACTGGGCACCCAGGCTGCGGCGATGGGGGACTAAAGGTTGCTTCCTGGGAGAACAGGAAGCTGCAGCTAATCTTCCTGGACGTACGCCTTCCAACATTTATTCATACTGCTGGGTTCAAGGCAGAGGCACTTGGAGTTTCGCGGGAGCCAAAATCTTCAAGAGGGCCATTGCCAAAATAGGACCGTGCATGTGAAGTGCCGTGAGATTAGCTTGCACCGTATAGGATATCTTGGCATTGACCCTCCAACCGCTTCAGTTCCTTTTTGCCTTCTCGAAAAGCGCTTCAGTGACGATGACACTGACCAGCCAGGAGTCAGATCTTTCATGTCTGTACGACAACAACATTTAGTTCTATTCAGTTTTAGTTATTTGTTATTTTCAGTGTAACAAAGAAAAAAGTTTTATTATCTTTTTCTTCAGCCCTGTTGATCGAAGAGTTCACCAGTGATGGTAGGAGTCTCCTTTAGAAGGCTGCTGTGGCAGCTGGACTGTGTCCGGTCTGCCACCTCTCGTGGGTGTATCTGACCACGGACTGTCCGGTGTTCAGGAGGGAGGACAGTCTGCTCAAACGCAAGAAGTGAGCCCATTCCCCGTCCTGGTCAGGGACCTGGCACTGTTCTCCTCAAGTTCTTCCTCATCTTCCTGGACATAAAGTCTCCACCACTCATTCACACTAATAGGATCTACGCTGGAGGCACTAGGACCTAGCGGGAGCAAACTTTTGCAAGAGGGCGGTGCCAGAGGTGGAGCCCAGGAGGCGACACCGTGAGCCCTCGGCTCGTCGTAAAGACTATCTTGGTGTCGACCTCCAACCTCCTCAGTTCCTTTTTTCTGCTGTCAAGTGCGCTTCAGTGACTATGTCGCCGCCACTGGTGTCAAACTTCAAACTAGCATAGTTTTCAGTTAATTGTTTTGTAATTTATCTTCAAACAAGTACCGAGTAGATTAATTTTACAGATTAATAAAGAAGTCTTCAGCCTCCGTTGACGGAGTTGACCATGAGCGGTCAAGTGACGGTAGGAGACTTTGTAGGAAAGCTGCTCAGTCAGCGGGCTGGGTCCGTCCACTGCCCTCCCGGAGGGTGGCTCTGACAATGGACGGTCCAATGCTCAGGGAATGGGTGGATTCCTCCGAAAGCATAAAAGGAAACTGTCCCATTCGCAGCACCTGTTCGCCCTCTAGCGTTCTTCTTCGGCGCATAAGTCGAAAGAGAAGGCACTTTCACTGAGGTCACCTTTCTGATATGTCTGCACGCCGACGGTCGGTCATTGGGGCTAGGCTCTGGTCTCCTCCTCTCTCAGACTCTGGCGCCCTACCTTCTCGACATCGGAGCCCATCCCCGCCTATTGGACGGGCCTCCGATGAGCTGTTTCACCAGTGGGCTGCTCTTTTGGAGCAGTGGGCTAGGAGGTTGATCCAGCTACCTGGCCCAGTCACTATGGGGCCTTCGCCGCCCAAGGGACCGGTAGGGCGGTTGGATCTTCCTGGTCACGCAGCGCCTTCTTCGGTGCTGTTGACTTCTGTGCTCAGGTGTTTCTCCCTCACATGGCTGCGCAGAGGTCCACACCAATGCCTCTATCTCCTGTTAACTTCCCCTTCTTGAACCCTGGACACTTTCAGCACCGGGCCCAAGGTGCCAAGGGCTCTGTTGGCACCATCTGAAGGCGCTGAGGGCTCTGTCAGCACTGGGTGGTTTCCAAGGCCAACTTCCTTAGGTTCGGCACTATGTTCTTCGGCACTAATGCATGGTGCGGCACTGTCCGCCTCCAGGGCTTCTCGATTCGGTCTCTTTTTCTTCAATTTTCATCCTGATTTTCACTCCTTTCCTGTCCACACAGTTCCCCTGGACTGTTGGGATGATTTTGAGCCTGACCCAGATCTTCGCCTGTGTGTTGATGTTGAAGGAGCAAGGATCAATCCTGCTGCAGAGCCTGTAGTTGAAGACGCTTCCTTTAAGTCTCTGCTGAAAATTTAAATTCCATTCTTCTCTCCCGACTACAGAAATTGATCCTGGGAAGCTTTTAAGACTCCAGTACCTACATGTCCCAGAGATCCCTATGGAATTGACTCCTCCGTACAACCATCCTTTGAGACCCTTTCTCAGATGGTATGGAACAGTCCTGCTCTCATCCCTTCCATGGCCTAGTTCTAGAATAGAGTATGCTGCTTGCCAAGGAGTGACGCCTTTTGGCCTTCGCAAGCCTTTGCTGATCCTTGTAGTCCCTAGCGGAGAATGCAAGGTCGTCCTCCCTCAGGCATCTACAGCCTGGCCTATAAATAAAGATCTCAAGATAGACACTTTAGGTAAGAGGGTCTTTTGCTGCCTCCACCCTGGGTATGCATATTGCCAGCTACCAGGGCTGTTCTTCTCAATATGAGTATGTCCTTAGGCATTTGCTCAAGCAAATGGTGGTAGCTCTGCCAGAGTCTGAAATTAATTCAGAGCTACCTCATACACATAACCAGGGTATCGGTCCAATAACCAACAGGTTAAAGCTGCAATGGATGCTTTTGACACTCGCTTCTCGAGCCGCGGTGACGGGTATTTGTACCCATCGCCATTCTTGGCTATGTACTTGAAGCTTCATGAATGATGCCCAGCAGCAGGTCATGGCCTTACCTTTGACGGGTATATCTGTTCACACCCCAGGTGGAACAAGCTCTGGAGGCCACACAAAAGACTAGGTCAGCCCAGCCATTAAGACAGTCGAACCGCACCCATCCCCTTTGGGAGGGTGCCAACAAGCGCCAGTTTCACAACCGCCGGTCCTTTCGGGAAGGCAGGGAGGTTTAACAAAACCACACCCCACAGCCACAAAAGAAAACAGCAGAAGGCACAAGGTCCCAAAGTGCCCAGTGTCACTTTCTGAGTTCTTGGCCCAGGTCCCACCTCAGCTGCCGAGGGGCTCTTCCTCAGTGGTAGGAGGTCGTCTGACTGGTTCTATGACCAGTGGAAGTCTATAACATCAGACAAATGGGTCCTCCGGATAATCCATAAGCGGTACTCCTCAATCTTTCAGAACCCCGGATCATCCCCAAACAACAGCCCAGGCTGTTGACAGTACAGTCAGACCTTCTTGCTTCCAAGGTACAAGGACTTCTGAACAACAGGGCAGTAGAGGTAGTTTCACGGACCAACCAAGAACAGGTTTCTACCCATTACTTTCTAGTTCGAATAAAACTGGTGGCATGCTCCATTCTGGATCTCAGAAAGTTAAACAAATTCTCTACAAGGAAAAGTTCAAGATGATATCTCTAGGTAGCCTTCTACCCTTGATTCATCAACACGATTGACTAGCCTCCCTGGACATGCAGGATGCCTACCAACACATTCTTATACATCCAAAGCACCACAGATTCCTAAGGTTTGTGGCATTGGGTCAACGTTATCAGTTCAGAGTCCTGCCCTTTGGCTATCCTGGCACCACAAGTTTTTACAAAGTGTTATGCAATTCTTTGCAGTGCATCTCAGGAAAATCAGAATTCAAGTGTTCCCATATCTGGACGCATGGCTTCTAGCAAGCCCTCCAGACAGGAAACTCTGGACGCTGCAGCCATGGCTTCAGACTTCCTCCGTCCATGGGAGTCCTGTACAATCTCAACAAATCGATGTGCAGCCCTCCCAGAAGTTCCTCTTCATAGGAACTCTTCTTGATACCTCCTATGCGAGGGCTTTTCTCCTGGAGGACAGAAGGAGCGATATCCTACAGATGGCCTGGTACATCAGAGAAAACAGCTCAATTTGAGCTATCTCGATGCAACGGATGCTGGGTCTCATGGCATCCTCAGTGTTCACTGTACCCTTAGTGCCGCTCCACATAAGAACCTCTCAGTGGATGCTCAGTACTCAGTGGTCTCCAACCACTCACCCTCAGTCCTTTCTCATCAATGTGACAGAACCTCTAAGGAAGTCCCTCACCTGGTGGTCGAGGAGGACAACATTCTGGAAGGGTATCCCTTGCTCCTTTGGATCATCAGATCTCCATTACCACGGACGCATCCCTGATGGGGTGGGGAGTTCACTGCCAGAATCTCCACACCCAGGGTATGTGGACTCGGTTGAGTCCCAACTTCACATAAACGCCCTGAAATGAAAGCCATCCTCTATGCGATCCATGCTTTGAAGGACATTCTCTGTCACAAGAACATTCTCCTTCAAACGGACAACAAAGCAGTGATGTATTGCTTCAACAAGCAGGGCAGTGCACACTCTTACCTTTATACAGGAACAATGAGTGTGGGAATGGTGCCTGGGTACAAGGCTCTAATTCACATGGTTTACCTGCCAGGAGTGCAGAACAAACTGGCAGACTGTCTCAGCAGAACAGAGACAGATCCTCACGAGTGGTCTCTCGACTCAACCGTAGTTCAGGCACTCTTCAAGAGTGGGGAACCCAGACCTGGACCTTTTGCATCCCCACTTACCACAAAACTGCCTCCTTCTGCTCCAGAAATCCAGGGCCTGGCATTTTCTGTCAGGATGTCTCAGGCTGCAGTGGATAAAATGCTTTCAATATGCCTTTCCTCCTCTTCCTCTAATTCAGAGGTACTTCCAAGTTCGAGTCCCAGGGGACAAAATTATCCTCATTGCTCCCTTCTGGCCTCGACAGATATGGTTTCTGTTACTCAACAGTATGTGAAACCCTCCAAAAGCGCTTCCCCTTCAGATGAACCTTCTGACTCAGGGGCCTGTGGTCCATCCCAATCTGAGGTCGCTTCACCTTCATGCTTGGCTCCTGAAGACATAAAAGTGAACAGGTTCAATGTCTCTCATAGAGTTTCAGATATTCTTTGCTGCGCCGCAAGCCAGTCACTAGAAAAAACTACACAGCCAAATGGAAGCTGCTTTCTCTCTCTGGTGTGCAAAATCTCTTTGAATCCTTTTCCTGCCCACCAAATAAAGTTCTAGAGTACCTGTTAGACCTCTCAGATTCAGGTCTGCAATACTCTACAGTCAAAGTTCACCTTTGTGCCATTTCAGCTTATCATGAGCCAGTACTTTCCTTGTCACTGGCTCAGTTACCATAGTTAAGAGGTTTCTTTAGGGAATTCTGCATACCAGACCTATCAGATGTCCAGTCGCAGCCTGGGACATTAATCTTGTACTAGACATGCTCACTCGAAAGCCTTTCGAGCCTCTAGCTACCTGTGAGCTGAAGTTTCTCACTTGGAGCGGCCTTCCTGGTGGCCATTACCTCGGGCCCATGGGGTCTCTCAAATACATGCCTTGGTCACAGACCCTCCGTATACTGTGTTTCATAAGGACAAAGTAGTTCTTAGGACCCATCCTAAGTTTTCCCTAAGGTTGTTTCAGAATTCCATCTAAACCAACCTTTAGTCCTTCCTACTTACTTCACAAACTTCCAAAATGAAGAAGAGCATACCTTCATTCTTTAGATGTTGAAAGAGCTCTGCATTTCTATTCAGATAGAACAAAACTAATTTGCAAAGCTCAACAACTGTTTGTTTCCTTCAGCGAGACCCAGCTGGATCAACCTGTCGCTATCAGATGCAGTTCAGCATGGCTGGTGGCATGCCTTCGCACTGCTATTCCATGGTGCAGGTTAAGCTGGAGGGCAGAGTGTACGCTCACTGTACTAGAGCACCGTAATTCTTGATCTTCTTGGATAAGTCTTCACCATTTATTCATAAGTCCACCCACCATCCCCGAGCTCACTGAATCTGTTCATGGTCTTCACTCGTTTCTGTTTGGGCTGTGAAGATATTGCTCTCAATTAACTTTTCTTACATGGGTCAGAAGGTCTATCTTAAGCCTTTGTTAGGTTACGTGATCTTCCTGGATATAAAGTCTCCACCTCTCATTCACACTGATGGGGAGCTACGCTGAGGCGCTAGGACCCAGTGGGAGCTAAAGTTTTTCAGGAGGGCCAGCGCCAAGGTAGGGCCCGAGGAAGTGGCACCACAAGCCAGGCTCCCGCCATATAGACTACCTCGGCGTCGACCCTCCAACCGCCTCAGTTCCTTTTTCCTGCCATCGAGCATGCTTCAGTGACAATGTCGCTCACCCACGGAGTCAAAACTTCACATCTATATGACAGCAGCTTCAGTTTTATTAGTAGTATTATTAGTTTTATTATTTTCTAGAAAACAATAAGTACCGATTAAAGTATTAATTTTATTATTCGTCAAAAGAAGCCTTCAGCCCTCCATTGACTGAGTCGACCGTGAGAGGGAGCAGGTGATGGTAGGGAGACTTCACTTGAAAGCTGTACAGTCAGCCAAGCTGAGTCTGGTCCACTGCCCTCCACGGGGGTCTGACCACAGACGATCCGTGCTCAGGGGATGGGTGGTCTCTGAAAGCACAAAAGAAGCGGTCCTATTCTCGGCACCGCCGACCTCTAACTCTTCTTCGCCTCCTGGTCAAAGAAGAAGCGGCACTGCTCGAGGTCTCCCTCTGGATGCTCTGCACATAGATTCAGTTGCTGGGGCAGGTGCCAGTCTCTGCCTCTTCCGAGTCCATTCTGGGTTCTGTACCTGATGACCAGCATCCTTACTGGTATTCCTCCCGCCCATTGGGGGGTCCTGTGTGAGCAGTTTCACCATTGGGCCGCTCTTATGGAGACTGGTGCGGCCGGTTGCCTCAACTACCTGAGCCAGCTAGTCTGTTGTCGGGGCCCTCGGGTCTCGGTTTAGGACTTGCAGTTTGGGAGGTTGAGACTTCTGAGTCGCGCGCACGCCTCTGGTGCCGTGCAACTCAGCGTCCCGTGTCTATCCCCTCACATGGCTGTGGCGTGGGTCCACACTGGTACCTTTATCTCCTGTTCAGTTTCTTCATTTTTCTACCTCAGATCGGGGTTTTCAGACTTCTGCAGTAGTGTCGACCTCCCGACACCATAGTGCCGGCGTCTCTGGCACCACCTGTGTTCTTCGGCGCCGCTTCCTGTGGTAGCCAGGGGCTCTGGCGGTAGCACACGGGTATCAGAGGTTTTCACGCTGATTCTTTCCGGCCCTCTTCCTTCCTCTGTTTTTCATTCCTTTCCTATCTATGCAGTCCTGTCTGGACTGACAGGGATGACATTGAACCTAATCCTGATCTGGAGATGACTTTGATGATGACTCCACCTTAGGGGGAACAAACCTGCTGCAGAGCCTTTGGTTGAGGACCTTTCTTTTAAGTCTCTGCTCAGAATTTAAATTCACACTCTTCTCTCTCTCTCTCTCTCTCTCTCCAGACCTCGGATATTGATCCTGGGAAGTTGCTGCATTTGCAGTATCTGCACGTTCTGGATAACCCTACAGATTTAACCCCCAAGTGCAGCCTTCTTTCGAGACCCTATCCCAGATGGTGTGGGATAACCGGCTCTTATTCCTTTGTGGCTGAGTCCATGGATAGGAAATATGCCCCTCCCAAGGATCGTCCCATTCTGGCCTCTCGAGCTTTTGCTGATGCCATCGTTGTTCTGGCAGAAGAATGATAAAGCTGTTCTTCTACGAGGAAGCTACAGCATGTCCAATGAACAAAGAAATCTCGCAAGATTGACACCTTGGGCAAGCGAGTCTTTGCTGCTTCAATCTTGGGCATGCACATTGCTAGCTATCAGGTTATTTTTCCCAGTATGAGTATACACTCTGGCATTCGCTCAAAGCTACGGTAGAAGCTCTTCCCAATTCGGAGGTTAACACAGAGCTTCTACAGACCATTTCCAGAGGCATTGAATCCAGTAATCAACAGATTAAGGCTGCCATGGATGCTTTCGACACTGTCTCCAGAGTGGCGTGCAGCTGGTATTTGCACCGCCGCTCACTTTGGTTGCACACCTCGGCTTCACTAATGATGCCCAGCAAAAGGTTATGGCCTTACCTTTGATGTATGTATCTCTTTGGACCTCAGGTAGAGCAGGCTCTGAAGGCCACTCAGAAAACTAGGTCAGCCATCAAACAGCTAGACCCTCCTGCAGCCCCTCAAAGGGGTGGAAACAGGCATCAGTTTCATAACCATCAGTCTTTTGTGATAGGCAGAGGAGGCTTTAACAGAAACCAAGCTCCTCGGCCATAGAAGAAAGCACACCAGAAGACAGGCTCCAGCACCCAGTGCCACCCCTCTGAGATTCGGCCCAGATTCCACCTCAGCTGTGCAAGGGAGACTATTTCTGGCAGTAGGAGGGCATCTGACTCAGTTTTATGACGGTGGAAGTCAATAACATCAGACAAATGGGTCCTCAGGATAATCCGAGAGGGGTACTCTCTCAATCTCTTGGAAACCCCTCCGGATCATCCACCCAAGCAACAGCCCAGGCTTTCTGCCTCTCAGTCAGACCTTCTTGCATCCGAGATCCAAGGCCTTCTGAACAACAGGGCAGTAGAGGTAGTTCCACTGGATTAGCGGAACACAGGTTTCTACTCCCATTACTTTCTAGTTGCAAAGGGAGGCAGTATAGCGCAGTGGTTTAAGGCTCTGAGCTGCAAATCTGGTGACATCCAGCAGACCAGACCTGGGTTTGAATCCACAGCTTCCACTTGCATACTGTGTGACCCTGAACAAGTCACTTAACTTCCCTGTGCTCCCAGGTCACTCCTGTAAAAAGCTTTTAGCTTAGTGTGCTACTCCTGGTTAAACAACTGAAAAAAAAAAAAAAGACAGTGTATGCACCCTATTCTTGACCTCAGAAAGTTAAACAAGTTTCAAGGAAAAATTCAAGATGATATCACTTGTTCTCTTCTACTTGAGTCATCAACACGCTTGACTAGCCTTCCTGGACATGCAGGATGCCTGCCAAACGTTCTCATACACCCAAAGCACCACAAGTATCTAAGATTCGTGGCATTGGGTCAGCAGTACCAATTCAGAGTCCTGCCCTTTGGGCTATCCTCGCGCTTCGAGTTTTTATAAAGTGCTGTGCAGTTCTCGTGGCGATCTGAGGAAAATTGAATCCAAGTGTTCCCATATCTGGAAGACAGGCTCTCACGAGCTCCTCCACACAAGAGACTCTAGAGGCTGTGGCTACAGCCTCAAACTTCCTCACGTCCATGGAGTTCTACTAAATTTGAAAAGTCGAGCTCAGCCCTCCCAGAGGTTCCTCTTCACTGGAGTCCTTCTGGATACCTCCTGCACGAAAACTTTCCTTCTGGAGGACAGAAGGAGCGATATTCTCCAGATTAGGTGCTTCATCAGGAAAGCAACTCAGTCTGAGCTTTCTTGATGCAGCGGATGCTGGTCTCATGGCATCCTCATTGTTCACTGTGCCTCTGGCCTGCCTTCACATGAGAACTTCTAAGTGGATGCTCAGCACTCAGTGGTCGCCAACACACATCCTCAGTCCTTTCACATCAAGGTGACAGAACCGCTAAAGGCGGTCACTCACCTGGTGGTCTCAGGAGGACTACCTTCAGGAGGGTTATCCTTCGCCCTCTCGATCCTCAGGTCTCCATCACCACGGATGCGTCCCTGCTGGGATGGGAGCTCACTGCCAGGATCCTCCAGACCCAGGGCTGATGGAGCTTGTGACTTAACCTAACTTCACATAAATGTTTGGAAATGAGAGCCATCCTTTATGCGGTCCGGACCTTGAAGGATGTACTCTGTCACAAGACCATTCTCCTTCAAACAGACAACAAGGCAGTGATGTACTACATCAACAAGCAGGGCAGAGCACACTCTTACCCTTATGCAGGGAAACGATGAGAGTGCGGAATGGTGCCTGTAACATGAAGCCTCTGATCCAGGCAGTCTACCTGCCTGAAGTCCAGAACGATCTAGCGGATCGCCTCAGCAGAATGGAGATGGATCCACACAAGTCTCTACTCAAATGTCGGCATTCGCTATGCAAAGAGTGAGGCACTCTGGACCCAGACCTTTATGCTCCACTCAACGCAAACCTGCCTCTATTCTGCTTCATAAATCCAGAACCTGGCATTTTCTGCTAGGATGCATTCAGACTGCAGTGGACAAGATGCTTCCTGAATGCATTTCCTCCTTCCTTAATTCAGAGGGTGCTGCTCCAGCTGGAGGCAGGGGCAGAATAATCTTCATCGCCCATACTGGCCTTGTCAGATTTGGTTTCTGTTAATCAACAGATTATCGAAGTTCCACTGAGACAACTACCACATCAAACGGACCTTCTCACCCAGGACCCAGCAGTCCATCCCAACCTGAGGTCCCTTCATCTCCACGCCTGGCTCCTGAGGAGATAGAAGTGGGTAGATTTGACATCTCTGTTAGAGTCTCAGACATTCTCCTAGCAGCACATAAGCTATCCACTAGGAAAACTTAATACGCCGAACTGGAAATGATTTTCCATCTGGTGAGCAAAGTCCTCCCTGGACCCCTTTTCTTGCCCACCAAACAGAGTCTTAGAATATCTGCTAGACCTGTCAAATACAGGGCCACAGTACTCAACAGTGAAGGAACATCTCTGCGTGATTTCCAGCTTATCACGAGCCTATCCACAACCCGTCGATGGCTCAGCTACCCTTGGTTAAGAGGTTCCTTAAGGTATCCACCACACTAGGCCACCAGTCAGGAGACCGGTAGTCACTTGGGATATCAACCTTGTGCTGACATGCTCACTCGTAAACCTTTGGGCCTCTAGCAACCTGCGAGGTGAAGTTCCTGACCTGGAAGGCTGCTTTCCTTGTAGCCATTACTTCTACCGCAGAGTGTCCAAAATGCATGCCCTGGTTACAGACCCTTCTCATACAGTATTTCACAAGGACAGGGTGGTTCTCAGAATTCATCCAATTTCTTCCAAAAGTAATCTCGGAATTCCACCTGAACCAGCCCTGGTCCTTCCGACCTACTTTGCAAACTGCCAGAAAGAAAGGAACGACTCTACATTCTCTGGATGTTAAGAGTTTTGTGATTCTACATCGACAGAACGAAAGAGATCCGAAGTCCAAGCAACTCTTTGTCTTGTTCAGCATGGCCTGGCTGGGTCAGCCTGTTGCCATCAGGTGTATTTTGGCGTGACTGTTAGCATGTCACCTCCATTGCTACTCGATGGCGCAGATCAAGCTGGAAGGCAGGGTGTACACCCATTCTCCCAGAGCAGTCGTGGCATCTCTGGCAGAAATACAGAACGTGCCCATTGCAGACATCTGCAGTGCAGCTACTTGGAGCTCTGTGCACACCTTTGTTAAGCAATACGCCTTGGTTGTCCATGCCAGACAGCATCCGTCCTTTAGCAGGACAGTCCTTAATAGACTTCTGTCCTGAGTGAGCTCCTCTCTCCTGCCGCCTTATCGGGATTATTTTAGCTCGGTACTCCTCATTAGTGTGAACGAGTGGTGAGACTTATGTCCAGGAAGATATGAAACTCACGCACTCCAACATAATTCTTGATTTTCTTGGATGAAGTCTCCACCACTCATTCACATGCCCACACCGCCTCCCGAGCTCACTTATCTTATTTTTGGTCTTCACTCCCTCAATGGCTGGGCCATGAAGACTCTGGTGTGTTGACCCTTCTTATACGGATCATTTGGACTGTCTTATGTCCGACATAGGTTAGTTTCACTAGGTTAATTTCGCTGCACCTCCTCGATAAAAGGTACTGGAGGTTGGAGGATCGATGCGAGGTAGCCTATACGGGTGTGAACCAGGCTTGTGGCACCACATGCGGGTCCTACCTCAGCCGGCCCTCTTGAAGATCTTTGGCTCTCGCTTGGGTTCTAGCACCTCGCGAGTCCCATTAGTGTGAATGAGTGGTGGAGACATTGTCCAAGAAGATCAAGAATTATGGTAGGTATGTAATTTTCATGTTTGTTCAGTCTTAACAGCAGGCCTTTTTTGCTGCTTCCACTTTAGTCAGACTTGCTGACAAGGTCCAAGGAGACAGTCAGGCATTTGGACCTGCAGACTCTGCTCCTGACTGCCTGGTTCCTGAGTGGCTAGAGATTCAGGCCCTGGGCTTTCAGAAGATGTTCTGTGGATGCTGAAGGCATCTTAGGAAGGAGTCAATTCACAAGACATACACTTGCAAGTGGATCAGGTTTTCATACTGGTGTGAGGGCAAGTGTTGTTGCTCTCCTGCTCCATGTCACTCATACTGAATTACCTTTGGTCCCCATGTCAGGCATGGTTGTGAACCACGCCCTCATGGTGCATCTGGCTGCCATTTTGGCATACCATGTGATAGCAGGGTTGCCAACTGTGGCTGCTAAGGACAATGTGTAACATGGGAGCAACTGACTGCTTTTAACCAGTAATGTTTCTGGTTAAAGCACCTACAGTGGCAAAATAGGGAGGCTATGTACAGAGCTGGTTTTAAAGATTAGGAGAGATATGTACAGAAAGAGAACAGGGAATACACAACTATGGTGTGAGTACTGCAGTGCTTTCCATCTCCTTTAAAGAAGCAGTGCTGGATAACCAGGAAGTAATTATGGAAATTCTACTTTTTGTCCTGTCTGGTTCAGCTAAAATTCCGGTTCGCTAATCTGTATTTTTTTTGTGTCCCAGCATTTTCTATTTTGAATTAAAATTAAAGTTTACCATGGTTGTAGCGCCACTGGAAAGATGGCGGCTGCTATATTTGCCTTTGTTTACCTTGTGTATGTCGGCTTGGACGTACAGTGTTTACTTCTGTCTGGCCTCATGGCTGCACGCTCCTCTAAGCATACTGCAGCCCTAGATTGATTTGTCCTCAGCATTGCATGTGAATCTGTGTTTCGGTAGGTGTTTTTTTTTTTTTTCTCCAGTGGCAAGTAGTCAGTATTCAGTCCGAGTTTTGCAGGGTCACTATAGCTTATTGAGCTTACTGAAATTTGTTGTGGTGCTGTGTAAAACTGGAAGAGGAGGGAGCTAGACTGGCTGGCTTCGCTTATGTTGCTTCCTGCATTTGCGACATACACAACGGCAGGCAATCGCAACAGTCGGGTAAGCAAAACCGAAACAATAAATTAAAATTTTAAGTACTTAAATGAGCAGACAGGAGAAAATAAGCACGAAGCGGTGAATCGAGGATGGGAACCTGCAACAGGAAGCCAACAACCCAGGTATGATTTATCTTGTCTATCATGCTGGCTTGAAGTCGCCAGAAAATTAAACCTGGATCTCCACACTAAAGCACCACATGCTGCTGTCCACAAATCGCGGACTTAAAACTAACCAAAATGGATACAATAGTATCAGTTGCAAAGATAGTGTTTTGTGATTACCTCTAATAAAAATGAAATCTGAGATCACAGGTTTGAATGTCAAAACGGCTGCTGTCTCACAGCGTGACCTTTAGCTAATCGTTTGGCCTCCTGTGCTTCAGTCTTCCCACATGCAAAATTGTAGAGCTGCAGGACCCCACTCAAAATGAGATGCTGATTCTTAGTAGGGTTGTCCCAGGGAAGTGATGTGTAAAATGAAATGTAATCAAAGGAGCTCTTTCCTCTCAGAGCCTGCAGTAGCAAATTAGTATATAGCTCAGCAGAACTCTAGGTGTAGCCATTTTGTTGGGGCGTACAGTGTGATCCAGCAGCCATTTCCAGCAGTACCAGTGTGTTGACTGTTAACTTGTGTTTTCCTGGCACCAAGCCCAGAAGTCTTCCCACACACTGCCTTTAATGTAACATTTGCTCTCCCTTTGGTTCCCCATTTATTGAGAGATTTCAGACTCTTGAAGTATGCTTTCATACCACTATTAAGAATGTTTCTGGTGACTAATAAATGAAACATTCCACTTCAGTCTGAAAATTGTGCTTCATTGATCCATGATAGTTTTGAACAAGGTGGATGTCTCTCAGATCCTGTGCTTTGCTATTGTTGGAGAGTAGTTATGAAGTTGAATATTAATGACTCCTTGTTTGACATTTTAAGCAATAGTGCTTTCTGAAATATTTCCTTTTGGCCTACATGGTCTCTGCCCCACTCTGTTGGATAGCTCTGCATGCTTGAACAAAGAATCAATTGTTAGGTGAAATAAGTCAGCCCTGAGCATACTGTAGCTGCCTCTGAAATCTAATGTGTTATACAAACTGCCACACAATAAGCATTGGTTCTCACATGGCTGGGTGGTACAGTGGTTATAAATGCTGACTGTTTTGCACTGGGTTTAAATCTTGTTTGGGGTTAAAAATGAAGGGAATTGGTGGTCTCAATCAGCTAGGCAGGAGTCCACATTAAAAGACCACAGCACACAGTGGGTATGTCGTGCCCAGTGGCACAGCCACCTGGTAGACCGAGGCTTGTGCAGTCCTAGACTGTGGGGCCTACATGTCAAGGAGGTTAGACACTTTGTTTCGGGGATGTTCAGCCCTGCTGGCCAACCAACAAGACCATTGGCATCAGCCATGAAGGCTGATGCCCACTTGCCTGCCCTCCCGCTTGGAATGAAGGGTTTTATTGATTGTTTTATTGAAGAGAAATCGAATTACAATCCTTTGAGTCATAAGACGCTTTACACACATGTCTATGTAATGGAATGACTGTTACGGAAACAGTATTCGCTACATCCCTGTGTGTAAAGTGCATTTGTTTCGCTCTTCGTGAACGTTCGTCCAAACCACAATCTCTGCTTCTTGTGGTTTGCACCAACGTAGTTTATTTGATCTGGCTGTGCAAAACAGCCATTCCGTAGCACTGCATTAACTGCCATTAGAGCAGCAAACTCTGGGGAGCCGAATACTCGCAGGGTGTAAAAGGAACCCGAACACAAGAGAGTACAACGGTGCCACACGTGGTAACGCTTATTTTGCTTTACAACCTGTGTGTAAAAGTGCCTACAGGCTCCTTTGCAAAGGCTCCACGCCTGTACAAGAAAGGTTAAAACATTACATTAGACATAAATTGTACAGCTCAGAGGTATATACATTATTTACATTGTAGGGTAACAGCATCCAGGATCTTGGAGAAGTCCCTAGGTCAATAGTTGTGAGATACTGCAGGTTACAGTTTCAAAGGGTCATTAACAGAGCCCCGGTCAGAGTTTATATACAGTGAGATTGTAGGACCTGAGTATGTAGTCATTGGTAATGCAAAACATTTTGTCATTACTGCACCGGGATATCATTCTGCACTAGTGCTAGTACTGTTTACAGTAGTCCTCCTTTTGAGATTCAGGGTGGGAGAAGTATCACTAACCACCACAAGCCACATACTTGAGGAGGTTCTTGAGTTCAGTCTTAAAAGGCCAAGACTGTGGGCCAGGGAGATCTAGGACAGTAGGCTGTTAAGCCAGAGGGGAGCACGATACCGGAAGGACCTTTGCCCTAGAGAGGTCCTACAGTGAGAGAGGTACCTGCAGGGCGTCTGAGGGCCCTTTTGTATGGGACTGGCTGGATAAGGTGTGTGGCCTTTAGGTGCTAGATTCAGTATACTTTTTGGCAAGGAGGCAAGTGTGATACTTAAGCCTACCTCAAGGTTGGCCAGTCCGTAAGCTTGTAGAGCTTGCATATGTGGGTTAATCTGTCACATCCAGTGACCAGTCGGCAGGCTTTATTGAGGCTAAGTTGATGCAGCATGAGGTAGTTTGGTCTGCAGATCCATAAATCACAATGCCGTAGTCCACCAAGGGTAGGACTGAGCTTGATACAGCGAGACGTAGGGCGGGGGGTAGGCAATGTTTATGTCTATATAGAATCCCCAGCCTAGTGTTAACAGCAGAAGAAAGGTGTTGAATGTGTGAGAGGTATGTGAGGGAGGTGTCCAGTGTGACAGCCAGATATCTGAGCAAGAGACCTGCTCAAGTCAGGAACCCAGTGAGTCTGAGATAAGGGGCACTCTTATGAGGGCTTTGGTGGTGGGCAAAGATCATGGATTTCGTTTGTTGTAGTTGAGTACTAGGATGCTCAACATACCAGAATTTGAGTTCTTAAAAAGACCTGAAGGGCAGTTTGGAGGGAGTTTGGCTGGGGTGTTTCAGAGAACTACAGTGTCATCCGCATATAGCAGTAGCTTCCCACTGCATGATTGAGGAAGGGAGTTTAGGAAGAGGGTGAAGAGCAGTGGGCTGAGAATAGACCCTTATGGGACCCCAGTTAGTACTGGTCTAATGGAGGAGAGGTGGCGTTAATTTTGACCTGTGCGTCTGGCCGGAGAAATAATCTTTGAGGCAGGCTGCGGCAACATAGGAGAAATTCAATAAAAAAGGGCAGTTGAGAAGCGGCGTGACTGACTGTGTCGAATGCTTTGTAGCTCTACATAGATAGCACCTGCCATGGACCCCTGTTCCAGGGCCTCATGTGTATACAAAGTAAATTCAAGGGGTCAGTGGTAGCGCAGACCCCTCCAACCCGGTTGTTCGTGGCAGAGCAGATTATGTTTGGTCCGATAATCAGTAAGCTGGTCCGACACTATTTTTCAAGTGCCTTAGAGAGGAGCAGTAGGTTTGAGATAGGTCGGTAATTGCTGGTGGAGGTGGGGTCACCACTCTTCAGGATTGGGGTTATGATTGCTCTTTTCAGATAGTGGGGAATTAGCTGAGGCATAGCAACCAGTTAAGTATCTTGGTGAGATGTGGCAGGGTCACATCCAGCGTAAGTTAGAGAGTTTGAGGTTAAGGAAATCACTGCTATAGCTGTGAGTTCGGCAAGGCTTTGGTGAGATAGCATTTTGCTTCATTTGCAGGAAATGACCTCGTAGTCGGAAAGGGAGGGTGGCTGAGGTGTCCACAGGGCAGCTTGGGATTGGGTCAAAGAAGTTTTAGGAGGATATGGTCGAGGTCTGAGAAGGTGGTATTAAGGGCATCAGAGATGGTAGCGGGTTCTTGGGAGAGAGCTCCATCAACTAGCAACTGCGTGGGAGCAGGGGAGATGGGTTTCTGCATAGTTCCTTAATATTGCTCCAGAGTTTTTCCCAGAGCCCAGGTGGTGGTGAGAGCTTGCTTATAGTAAGTAGCCTTGGCTTGACGTATGGCCCAGGTGCATTTGTTTCTGGCCTCTCTGTAAAGTTGTCTGTCCAGGGGTAACTGAGAGTCCAGGGCCCTTGCCAGAGGTTATCTCTATGATGCATCTGGTCAAGCAGCGATCGTAGATCCAGAGGTACCCTCTATTTTTTCTAATATGCTTTCTGAAGGGCAAAGATGTCACAGGCAGCATTAAAGATGGCAATAAAGGAGGTGGGAAGGCAGCGTCTACAGATTGGGCATTGTGATCAGTGACCAGTCACAGCAAGTAAGGTACTGTTCGAGATGGGAGAGAGCTCCTTTTTCAGGCGCCTGTGGACTGTAACTTTAGGAAGGCTGGGGAGGGGCTTATTTGAACACCAGCAGGTGACAGGGAGTGGTTACTTATAGAGTCAGGAGTACTTTCCCTGGGAGAGTTTGTTGGGACAGTTCGTGAAGATGAGGTTGGTAAGTGTGGAGGACCCAGTTTTGGGATCTAGTCTGGTGGGGATTGGACGACCTGGGCGAGGTCATAAGCTAGAACAGAGTCTTTGTAGGTAGCAGACATGGAGGATAGCAATTCACATTGAAGTCACCCATTATAATGGCTTCACTCTTGGGAGGAGATGGGTGATGCTGGCTAGTATTGAATCAAAGGCGGGCTTGGTTAGTGGGGGGATGTATACTGCCATAATGTAGAGCATGTGCCAGGGTTGCCAGGATTATACCTTGATGGTTATGGATTGGGCACCATGGGCAGGTGAGGGAAGGGAGGCGGAGAATGTCTGCAGCGCAGATTTGACATAGATGGCATCCTCCACCCTGCTTGCTTAGCCCGTCTGCTCGAAGATGAAGTAGTCACTTAGTGTGACAGAAACATCTGGGATGTTTTTTGAGAGCCAGGTCTCAGATAAGGCAAGGATTTCAGGGTGTGTTGAACAATCCAGCCATGTGGGGTGTGAACTTCCTCGGTGGCTGCTAATATTGAGGGAGGCCAGTAGCAGGCTGCCATGCCTGCCCCCAGGGTGGCATTAGCCTCAGATGGCCCCGGGTTAGGATGCACATTCTGATAGGAAGAGGAGGAGTAGAGCATGTCAAAGAAGAGCTAACCAGGCGCAGTTTGGGTGCAATGCGAGAGGACCGAGAAGTAGTGAGGATTTTAGTGGCCACGACTGGTATAGGAGGGTGGCATGAGGTGGACTAACATGGTTGGAGCCGCTGGATGGGGTCTGAGTGGGGGTAATAGGGTGTCGTGAAAGGTGAAATCACTAGGTGGATTGAATGGCAGTACTACGTGTAATAGAGGAGTAAATACTGCTTACTAGTTCTGGGTAGATGTACTTTGAGAAAGGCCGAGAGGGGGTTCTTTATTGGGACAAGTAGTAGGCCAGACATTGGGGTCCCATATCTGTGGCTCTTCACCTGGGAGAATAGGTGGAGATGGAGGGTAAGAGGAAAACTGGAGCAGGGTGGTGACAAAGACTATCTCCGAAGATGGATGCCCATGTTATTCCTGTGTGGGTTTGAAGGCAGTGGCTGGGTTGGGGGCCTCTGGTGAGAGTGTATAAGCTGCTAGTGGGAAAATGGGCTGATTGGTTAAAGGCGACCACGTGACCTCCCTTGTATAGTACACTGCCCACCTGCATGACCTCCCTTATATAGTACACTGCTCACCAAGGTGGTGGTGGTGGGCAGTGGGCAGCGGAGGCAGTAACGGCGGGCCTCCGTTCTGAGCTTACTAGCAGGCAAACAAAGTCAAGCTAGCAGCAGTCAGAAATTCTCCATTTTTCTGTATTAGGCTCCATAGTCTGCAAGATTTCAGTGGAGAGGCAGCTCGGGACCCTCGCGACCTCTCTGTGTGATGTGGCCCAGCTGAAGATTTCAGTGTGGTGCTACCATGGTGACCCTTTGAGGAATTGGGGAAAAATTGTGACAAAAACTGGGGTGCAAAAATAATAAAATAATTAAACATAGTAAACAATGTTTGCTCAAAATAAAAAACAGAACTGAAAGCACGGAGACCAATGAAACATCTCTCCCTGTAGAAATAAGGCTCTCATGACCAGTGCCAGGATGCATTGATGGAGCACTGTGGAAAAGCCTGCAAGTGTCCATTTCTGGTCCTTGCATCTGAGAAAGATATTATCATAATTGAGGAAGTACAGCCCAGAGTGGCAAAGGTGGTTGACAGTTTGGAAAACACGTGGCTGTAAGGACCAGCTGACAGAACTGTGGCTATTTTCCATGAGGGAAAGAAGAAACTGCAGCTCTCAAGATGCACAAAGATGAGAAGACAACTAGACAGATTGTTACCTATGTACCACTAAGGTCTGGGTATGTGTGATAGTCATGCACCTAGTACATCGTTGCACCATGGACAAGTGCTTGGTAGCCAGCATTCACGATCACTGTGCCAACAGAGGGTGCTGTTGGCGGCCCTGCTCCTCAGGCACACTGGTGCGGGGAGGTGGGAGGTGGATTGAGGATACATGCGGACATCCAGTCGAATGCCTGAGCTGGTCCCAGAGTAGATCACCTGCTCTGCACAGAGCAAGGATTGTGAGATGGCCAAGTCCCATAAAGCAAAGGAGAGCAGGCGATTGCCTGAATTGCCATTCAAACACAAGTCTTGCTGTATCATGACAATATGCAGTTAGCCTCAGCTCTTGAACTGCCCGGAGAGTAAAGGTTAACTCTATGCAGAAGCATAGAATGTTGAGCTCGAGAGCTTGGTTTCAAACCTCTGTCCCTGGTACACTCTGATGTAAGCGTCAGATTCTTTACTCCACCTAACTGTGAAGATGCTCCAGAGATTCCTCCTCGCTATTTCGGTTCAGTTGTAGTAAAATCAGTCGGTTTAATCAACCATTTTATTTCTTTTTCGGTATCACATCTCTGTTTACGTTACAGGTAGTGTAAGTGGTAGTGATAGAAATTGTTTTTCTTGGTTCCTCATCGGTCAGTCTGGTGTGGAACCGAACCTATTCTAGTATTCTTGTATTTTCTTGTATTTCTTTAAAGTAGTTATGGTGCCGGTATATTTAGGTCTCAAAAGTAGCGTTATTCCATTTTTTTCCATAACCATTGAACGGTTAGTGACCAAAGGGTTTAGTGTTGCCTAAGCTGAGCGCTGTTTAGGTAACTTTATTAAGAAAGGCAACGTCTGAGAAACCCAAAAGAAAACCGGTCCCACTGGATTTCAACACTGCACTGAGTGTGGGAGGCTTTTACTAAAGCTGATCCCGCACCTCATCTGTGTTTATTGTCTGAGGTTTGACCACCTTAATCAGACTGCCAAATATGTGTAAATTTTCCCAAAGCCACGCTTGGAAAATCATTTAAATAGTCTGAAGGAAAGAAGCCAAAATCTGCTGATCCGGATGGCCAGCCTGGTTCGGTTCTAATCTAAACCTGAGGAGGTGCCTGTTGACACGGGCAATACCTCCTTGAGCAAAAGGAAATCTGATTCTGAGGGATCAGTTCCATCTAAGAGAAAGAGGAAGTCAACATAATTTTCATTTCTTCAGATCATTTTCAAGAGGTGGGGCACTCCAGAGATGGATCTCTTTGCAGCCCCAGACAATCATCATCTTCCCTGTTCTGTTGCAGACTTCCCATCCTGGGATCTGTTCCCAGTATGCTCTTCTGTTGTATTGGACAAACAGGTTTATTTATGCCTTCCTTCCCTTTCCTCTGATATTCAGAGTACTGATAAAAATCAGGTCTCAATCCTGCACAGTGATACTGGTGGCACCAGACTTGGCCAAGCAACCTTGGTGTCCTCTGTTGCTGTCCCTGGCAGTGACAATTCCTCTCTGTCTCCCAGGAGGCATGACCTCCTGTCCTCCTCACAGGGAGGATTTCATACCCCAGCCTTCAGTCTCTCAGACTCAAGGCCTGGCTCTTGAAGAGTTAGAGTATGCAGGATTGCATTTCTCACAAGGAGTTCTAGATATCTTAAAGGTTTCTAGAAAACCTTCCACCAGAAAAAACATTACTCTAAGTGGAAGAGATTCAGTATATGGTGTTCTCAGAGGAATATATAGCCAGATTCTGTTGGCATTTCCACAGCTTTGGACTATTTAGTCCATTTGAATGGCTTAGGCCTCAGGCCTAACACTCTTAAAATTCACCTAGCAGCTGTCTCCTCCTTTTTCTCTAGGGGAAGGGATCTTCCTGGCCTCTCATTCTGTGTTCGATACGTTTTCAAAGGTCTGGTTCATCTCAACACCCCCTTTAAGGAGCCAACCCCTGCTTGGGGCCTGAATATCTGTATTACACAGCTAATGCAGCCCCTTTTGAACCTTTGTCTTCAGCTGAGCTAAAGTACTTGACTTGGAAGACTGTGTTCCTGGTGGTCATTACCTTTGCCAGGAGAATCAGTGAGTTACAGGCCCTGTCAGTAGAACCTGACTTTATTTCCTTTCACAAAGATAAGGCGATCCTTCGATAAATAGAACATTTCTTCCTAAAGTAGTTTCAGATTTTCATCTTAACCAGTCCATGTGTCTGCTTGTCTTTTCACTGATCATTCTTCTTCAAGTGAGCAAAGGCTTCACAGTCTGGATGTAAAAGGACATTAAGCTATTATATGACCTTACTAAGACCCATAGGGATGGCTGCTCTCAGTTGTATCTCACTGATGGAGAAATGGAAAAGGTAAACCTGCCACTAAGAGGACTATTGCCAGGTGGATTGTCTTGTGTATTTGGTTTTACTACAAAATTGGGCAAAGAGCCTGCTTTAGGCTTGAGGGCTCACTCAACCAGGGCAGCTGCCTTTTGCAGCAGCTAGACATTCCCTTCTGGAAATTTGTAAAGCAGACACCTGGAAAACTGTTCATACATTCACCAAACATTACTGTCTGGATACACAAGCCAGAAGTAATGCTAGGTTTGGCACAGCAGTACTGCAGAGCCTGTTCCCCAAGTAGGCTCTGTGGTTCCCTCCTCCAAGGGGTACTGCTTGGTAGTCTGATATATTGTTAGAATACAGCAAGACTTCATGTTTTTGAAGAAAAAAGTACTCACCATAGTAATGTTATTTCTTCTAATGGAGTCCTGCTGTCTGACCTCCCACCTTCCTCCTGCCTCCTTCTCAGAACCTTTTTTGGGGTGGGGTGGGCAGATGCAGTGTTGCACCCCAGAGGTGTACCATTTACCCATCCTGGCTAGGTTGAGTCCCTTTGAGTTGTAATTATTATTACTTATTATCACTATCTACATAATATTTATTCTTGGGTTCTCAACTTTAGTCTTTCTGGACCCAAGTATTTGTTACCGACGGCTAAAATTTAAAGCAATTTCTATAGCTAATTAGTATAGCTCATAAGAATCTGACAGTTACATCAGAGTGTACTAGGGACAGGTTTGAAAACTGAGTTCGAGCTCAACGTTCTATGTTTCTCTGGGGCAGTTAAAGTGCTGAGGCTAACTGCATATTGTCAGAATACAGCAAGACTCCATTAGAAGAAACAACATTACTATGGTGAGTAATTTTTTCTTCCCAACCCTCCTTCCGAATGAATGGCAGGTGGCATGGCATGTTATTTTCTCCCCACCTATATGTATGTATGTTTGCACTTTCCTGTAAATGCATAGAATAATTCAGTGCTCAATAACATCAAGGTTACCTTTCCCAAGCACTTCAAATTCATTAGCTCAAAATGAGATGGCACTGATTTTTCCCTTGAAGATAGTGTTTATTTAAGCAATGAGACATGACAGGGTGTGTTATGGTAGGATAACGCCCACCTCGGGTGGTTGAAGAACGCAGGTGTAGCCGAGGTTCACCACCGGAGAAGGGCCATTAGCCCACCATAACAACACATCCGCTGGAGTGCCTTATTGCAATTATGAAATGTAATTTTTAGTACATTTATGCATTTTAAACATAATACTTTCAGCTGGTCTGTTGTTCTGGGATAACGGCCCAGCTGAAAGCTGCTCTCGCCAATCAGAGTACATAATTCTTTCTACCCATTTCATAATTTTTCTCAGACTGAGGAGGAATCACTATTGGGCTTCTGCAGCTGCAAGGAATGCAGCTGTCATTCTAGCAGCTGTTGGTGTGCAGGGATGAATCCTTTTACACAGAATGTTCTGTGATTGGGTGGTACAGACAGTGACCTAAGAGAGGAAAGGAGCATTTGGATACTGCAACCAATCTGGTAACTGTGAGTCAGTGGAGGAGTTGATGGAAGATCACAGACCCACACTGAAGATTACACACTTCTTGAATATTTCAAAAGACACTATCTGTTGTAGAGTTAAAAGCACGTTACTTGGAAGGAACAGAATTATTAGGTGGGAGGTTAGGGTGTCAACTCCAGAGGTAAAACTGGGCCCTGCCCTTGTAGTTTGCTATATCTATTCCCTGCTTGCATATGACTGGAATGACTGACCCATATCCCTTATTAGTCAGATTTGACCTGTATCCAGTGGCTGTCTTCAACTTGGAAAGAAATATTTGAGACTCCAACACAGGGGTACAATAAAGTTAAAATTCACTGGCAATGTTGCTGTGAAGTTGTGAAATTTGACTTGTGAGCTTACATAAGTTTGCACTATTAGTGCCAAATTCATTTGTAACATTTTCAGATGAAGTTGCACTTTTCCTGCAAAGTTTGGTCACTCTGTGGGGAAAAGTACCCACTGTTGTTGCAAGTTGGCACTTGAATCATTGAAGTTTGTTAACTTAACGTAAGTTCTGATGAATCAAGTTTCCTCAGCTTCGCACATCCCTACTGCTGCAGTAATAGATTGCACAGGTTCAGCCTGTAAACAGTGGGCCAAATAACTATGCTGATGTTATAGAAACAACATTTCTAGAGGCGTGCATATAGTTCACTATCCACACAATGACAGTTTTACTGGAATTGCTGATTTGTGGGTATGTCTTCAATCTAAGCTCTTCCCACCACCCAGGCATTATATCCTCTGGCTCAGCCCTGTGACATCAAATCTTCCTTTCCCTGGAAGAGTCTGGTGTCCCCTCAGCAGCTCTGCAACATTGTAGGCTGCCAAGTAAAAGCACCTTTGGAAATAAAGTTTCAGACTTTGATTTCTTCATTCTTTGGGGTGCAGTGCTCTTGGTTCCTTCCCTCACTCTGACTCTGTCTCGTTGACAGATTGTAGACACTGAAGAAGTGAAGCCTATTTGTGGTTTCAAATTCTGTGTCATGTGTCGGCAGTAAAGTCGAATACAGACCCACATGTATCTTGCCAGTACTACTTGGGGCTGTGCATGATGTCTCTGGCTGTGGCATATGCCAGACGATGCTCCCTTCATCCTTGGAGGAACGCATGGCTAAACTTCTTCTCGGATGGCCAGCAAACAGGGATCCTAAGCTGTGACCTGAAGGTCGAAGTTGGCTTCCACTGCAGTGGAGGTTGACACCTCAGCTTGCAGCAGTGGAAGAAGCAGACACTGCATGTCATCAGCATAGGCACTGCTTCCAGCTGGGGCCATCATCAGAGGGTCTTTCAGGGGACTTCCATGATATGTGTTGGCCTCTAGGCCTACAGGAGAGCTCTGCCCACCAGGTAAAAACGAAGCCTTACTGGTGCCAGTCATGGGTCAGAGAGATCGAGGTCCTCCCAGTCCTTTGACTTCGTCGAGTTTCATTTTGAGGGTTCAGTCCTCAGCTCCACGCTGCCCCATTGGGCTTGTTGACTTCGACATTGGACAGTCAGGCTGTGGAGATCTTCTCAATCCGGTTATCCAGTTGTTAGAGGAGACTGATGAGTCACTCTCCAAGACCCAGTTCTCTCCCAGAAGAACGTGGAACAGACACTACTCCACTTGGAAGCTGCCTCCACCAGTGATGATGCCACTGAAGCCATTGCTTGTTAACACACCTCAGCATGTGTTCTATACCAACCTTCCAATGACGGCTTCTTGACGGTGGCACTTCAGTTGAGGTTGAGGTCAAGGCGCCACTCGCTTTTGACCCTGTTCGACAGGGAGAGCCCATTGACATTACTTGTCCTCCCTCATCCTCAGGCAAGGAGAGGCACCACAGCAGGATGCGACAGTGCTATGAAGAACTCCTCTGAAACAGTAGACCGCTGCAGGCAGGGTAGGGCCTCTATCCCTGTACCTATTGTTGAATGGCAAGTGCCAGTCATGCCCACACTGGTTCACCCTCAGCACACGCCTCTGGCATCTGCCTTCCCACCCTTGCAGGTGTAGCCACCTGCACTGCAGCTCTTTGGTGGGAGCCCCAACCAAGGACTCCTGTGTTGCAGCTGGCTTGCAAGTCGGTTTTCAGTGGAGATCACTCATTCACCAGATACTTGGGTGGTCTGTGGTGGCAAACAGTCTGGGGCCATTTTTGAAAATCCTCCTGACTACTCTAGACAGGTTGTGAATAAGGCAATCATGACACTCACCACACACAAGAAAAAATTGAAGGCCAGAGTCCTGTATCGTGTAATCAATTTCTTAATATCACTGAGCACCCAATACTCTTGTGTGGCTTTGCCTTTTCCTTATTCAGACAGGTTGTCCGTGTTGTCTTTGAGGATGCATACCTTGCCCAGGCTTCAGTCGAGGAGCTAACTACCGACCATGAGCCAGTGTCATTTGGGGCTCTCCTCCATCTGATGTCAGAGTCCATGAATGTGTCCTTAAAGTCAATCCAGAAGCAGGCTAAATTCCCTTTACTGCTGTCCCAGACAAGGATGATTCCACAGGGTTACCGCTCCCATGGCTGAGGCCATCTCTGGACCAGCCCTGAGCTTTAGCAACGTCCAGCATCCTGCCCAGCACACCCCACCCATATGGTCCACAAGTACTTGCACCCTAATGGGTCCCTTTCAGGATTCTCGCACATCCCTTGGCCAAGGGACTAGTCTCAGACTTGGCCTTCTTTGAAGTCCAGAAGGTAGAGGAATCTGGACAAGCTCACTGACATGGAGTCTAAGAAACTTGATGCACGCAGCCAAAAGGTCTGTACCGCTTCCTCTCTGTCTGAGTCAGGCGAGTTACACGATGATGGATAGCTTTTGTCACTCCCTGATGGGGTGCTGGATTAAGTCTTCCTCACCTTCCTGCTGACAAACAGTTGCCGATGAAGTTGGTCAGAGACCATGGCCAAGCACTGGGTAAACACCAGCTCCAGATGGCCTTGAACATTGGCAACTCCTGCACCCATGCCATGCCAGCAGCCATCACAGTGCATTACAGGGCCTGGCTGAGGCTCTTTACCTTCATGGTGGATACTCGGCACAAGCTAGCTGATGTCCCCTTCTTGGGCACCGACCTTTTTGACCCAGGGGTGGAAGGACATCTCACCAGAATTGAGAAGTCCAATACCACCCTGGACTCAGTAGCTTAGTCTAGAAATGAACTCTAAAACTCAGAAGCCCAAAAGGAAGCCTTCCAGTTTCGGGTCCTTTCAGCCACAGTAGCCTCTGCAGCAAACCCAGCAGGGACAATACCAAGCCTGGCATCCCAAGGCCAAGTTCTCTGGCCAGGGGCCAAAAGAGGCAGGGTAGAGAAAATGGTACCCTCCAGCCCCAGCAGCCAGTGCCCCTACTAAAGCTGCCCAGTGACTAGTTGAGGGTGTTAGCCTCCTGCCTGTCCAGTCCCTGACCCAACTTCCTGTGGTGGGTCAGCTTTGCCGCTTCTGGGCACATTGGTCCATCATTACCATAGACAGCAAACTGGTACTATAGGTGATCAGCAGAGGGTTGTTCTCTCGATTTCGAGCTCTCCTACCTTACCAATCCCACATCCCAAAGGAGTCCTCAGTGTCACAGGACATGCTGTCTGCCCTAAGGTTGGAAATTGCTCAGCTCCTTGTGAAAGGGCTATAGCCCATGTCCCAGATGCCCTGGCAAGTCAGGGTATGTGCCCAGGTACTTTCTGGTCACGAAACAGAAGGGAGGCAGGCGCCTCGACAGGATCTATATAATCTCCACCTGTATATGTGGAAGCGCAAGTTCTGGATGGTAACTCTGAATCAGATCATACCATCACTGGAGCAAAGCCTTGGTTCTGCTCCCTGGATCTCTAGGGCGCCTCTTCTTCCACATCCCAGTCCATCCATCCCACTGGTAGTATTGTCAGTTCCACCAGGAGTGGTTCTTTATCAGTTCCAGGTCATGCCTTTTGGCCTCTAGTCCTCATCCAGGATCTTCACCAAGAGCATGGCAATGGTGACTCCTTGAGCAAGAGGCTGGTTGAGCCTCAAGCATTGGGGTTCTATTGTACCTGTTCCAGCATCCATAGCAAACATGGTGATGTTGTGAATATCGAAAATGGCACAGCAGTAAAAGCTACATCAAACCCATCACCATGGTCTGAGAGTGCATCTGTTCCTGTTTCTCTTTGATTATTTCTTTGGATAGCACCAGGATTTACTGTGAGTGCTGTTTTCATCTCTGTAGTTGCCTGGCCCTCTAGACCTGCAGAAGCTTGGGCCTGCAGGTCAACCTGGTCAGATCCAAACTGATCCCCATGCAGGTGATTCAGTTCAACAAGGCAGAACTAGACTCCTGTGGGCCACGGCCTGCCTCCCACAGACCAGGCACTAGATCTTACCCCTTTGCTGCATCATTTCAGGTTCGTCTCTTGCACCCTCATTGGGACTTCTTGTGGCTGTTGAGGTACATGGGGTCCCGAACCAGCATGGTCTGGTGGGCCCGCTGGTGTATGCCACCTACAGTGGGAACTGGACTGTAAGTGATCCCAGTGCCTAGATCATGTGGACCAACCAGTCACAGTGACCCAGCCGATGTGAGATGTCATCTTGATGTGGTTGATTCCCAGACATCTGGAGAAAGGAGTCCATTTGGCTACTAAGAACCAACCTTCATGTTCATGATGGACGTGTCTTTGGTAGAGTGGGGTGGGGAGCACACCTGGGTCAGCCAAGGTGTCGTCAACACATCAACCAGCTGGAGCTTCATGTAGTATGGTTGCTCTGGCGAATTCACTCCTCTAGTCAGGGGTCGTGCTGTGCAGATCCAGATGGACAACACCACAACCATGTTCTGCTTGAACAGACAGGCGGAACTCACTCCTTTCCCTTGTGTCAGGAGGCCTCAGCATCTGGACCCTCATGCACAGCATGGGTGCAGATCTGCTGGTGATCCATGTCACGGAGTAAACAGTTACACGAGACATAGCGCACAAGTGGTCCCTGCATCAGGAAGTGGTAAGCCATCTGTTCTTCCAATGGGTAACCCTCTGGTGGATCTGTTTGCCCTTGGGAGAATGCCAAACCAAGGCAGTTTGCACCTGCCTACTCCATCCAGAACACTGATAGGGAGATGCCATCACTAGGCCCTGGACCCAAGGCCTCATGAATGTTTTTCTTCCTTCCCTTGATCCACAAGGTGGTGATCAAGGCCTGGAAGGACAGGTGGGTTGATCTGGATGGCTCCAGACTAGACACAGCAGTTCTGGTACCCAGTTCTCCTTAGCCTGAGCAGCAGGCCTGAGTGGTGCCTCTTCATCTAGACCTGTTGACCAGACAACAGTGGACAATCCTGCACATGTACCTTCAGTCCCTGCACCTTACAGCCTGGTTTCTGAGTGGCTAGAGTTCAAGGCATTGGGTCCTTTGGAAGATGTGCTCCACGTTGTGGAGGCGTCCTGAAAGAGTTGCCTCACTGGTGCTACACCTTTAAATGGAAAAGGTTTTCCATTTGGTGTTAAAAGAAACTGGATCCTCTTGCCTGCCCCATGGTAGCATTCTTGAGTACCTCTGGGCCCTCTCTCTCAGTTGGGACTGCAAGCAATGATACTAAGGTGCTCCTGGCAGCCATCTCTGCATACTGGGCACAGGCTGGTATGCCAGTGATGGCCTGGGAGAAGGTGGTCTGGTGCTTTTTCAAGGATCTAAGCCATCTGTCCCTCCGTGTGTAAACCACCACCACGGGACCTACTGCTGGTGCTGGCTGTGCACATGGGCAAGCCATTTGAGCCTGTGCACAGGTGAGAGATGTCACACCATTCATGGAAATGGTCTTCTTGGTGGCCATTATATCAAACAGGAGGATCAGTGAGCTCCATGTGCTCTTGGTGGAGTCACCCTACATGGGCTTCCACAGGGACAAAGCCATCCTTTGTCCCCACCTGAAGTTCCTTCCAAAGGCAATGTTGTATTTTCACCTTAACCAGGTGATTAATTTATAATATACTGTAGCAGCCCATCTTTGGAGGCTGACTACAGGCTCCACTCTGGACCTGCAGGGGTGCTCTCTTACTAGCAGGGAGCACGCTGCTGCAGTTTTAGGGTGAGTTTGCTGGCTATTTACGATTCTCGTTGAAGCTGTGCCTGGCAGACCGGCAGCTAAGTGGGTGAGTGCCAAGTGGATAATATTCAGCATTAATTTCTGCTAATAAGTTGACTGGTAGGGAGACTCCCTGTAGAGCTTAGGGCTCATTACATCAGACATACCACTGCCTCAGTGGCTGCTTCCAGGGATGTAGCTATCCAAGAGATCTGCATGGCTGCTACCTGGAAGTCAGCACACTCCTTCATGTCCCTTCACTGCATCAACGTGAGTCTTTTTGGGATGCTGCTTTTGGGACCTTGGTTCTCCAATATCTAGTCACCAAGTAGGGTGCACTGCTTGCCCCTCCTCCTGGAGAACTGCTGGAAGTCTGCTAGTGTGTGGATAGTAAACTGTATCCACACTCCTAGAAAAATAGGCTACTCACCTGTAATTGTAGTCTTTGAGAATGGTATATAGTTCTCGCTCACACTACCCACCCAGCCTCACCTGGCAAGTAGCATGTGGATCCCTGCTTCCAGCATGCAAGATCTGACATCCAGGCAGAGGATATGCTGCCCAGGTCAAGGGAGGAGCTTAGCTTGAAGACACTCCGACAGATCAACAGGGCCAGTGGAACTGCCATTGTGTATATGTGAACTATACCACTCCTAGTTTCTGGAGCCACCTTGGGGAGGGGGATCTCGTGTCTGAAGCCCTACCCTTGAATTCCTTAAGGTTCTGTCCTAAGCCCACAACTTTTTAGTTTGTCGATGACATCCCCAGTCTACTACCGATTCCAACATATACCTCTGTGCTCTGTGACAGTCTTTTTATCACTAAAGCTAGAACTGCCAGTGACCTCAGCAGCTCCTTTCAATCACTTTTCGAGAAGTGGGAATGGTTGCAACAGTAGCCTCATACTCATCAGCTCTGGAAATGAAAATCATGTGCTTCACTAGTAAACTACAATAAAAAAAAATATCTCCAACTCTCGTCTCATTGGTTCCACCTCAGAAAACATCCAGCTCTTCAAATGCTTAGGTCTGTGGTTGAATCTACAGCTATCGTACAGAAACAACATCACCATGACTGTCAGGAGCTCCAGCCAAAGCAGGGACTGCTTTAACACAATAGCAGCTGTCACAGCTGTCAAATGGGTATCTAATACTAATGCATACTCACTTGCCAGTGCTCAAATACGCAAGTAAGGTGTAGAGCCAACATCACAGCCCTGTGAAAATCACAGTTGCCTGCAATAACTTAATGTAGGTTCATACTTGGCTGTGATTGGTAAACCTGCTGCTATACAGAGTGCAGTCTACTAGATCTACTGCCATCAGATCAAAGACAGGAATATAGCTGGTCCATCAGTGCCATGAGTAACGCTACTGCAAGCTATGCCAGTGGCCTGGGTTCGAGAACGAGCCCATGTCACAGAAGAGCTAGCCATGGGAGGAGGATTAAGAATCCCAGAAAATGCTTTCCTTCTTGAGGGAAGGAGGGCTTCAACTCCCGCTTTGTGACTGCCAGTTGGGTGGCCACAGGTGGGTGGGGCTGGCAGGGAGCAACAGGATGGGAAGGGACACACGGACTGGCCCAGACAGAGTATCATCATGCCTCAGCCTGCAGAGCCATTCTGAGCCCGCTCCTATGTAGCAAAAAGAACAGGAAAGAAATGGTGAAAAAAATATCGAGCAAGCTAGAATGACACTGCCCTCTCTCATGTGCCACAACAGAATGACATTGCCCCCTCTCATGTGCCACAACAGAATGACACTGCCCTCTCTCATGTGCCACAACAGAATGACACTGCTCCACTCTCATGTGCCACAACAGAATGACACTGCCTACCCTCTGTGCCACAACAGAATGACACTGCCCACGTGCCTGTGAGCAACCATGGCATTTGGGGAGGGAATCTGTCTAGCTCCTGTACCACCCCATCCCAGAGGGGGAATCCTGGGTGAAGATGGACTAGGATAAGTGAGAGAATGGTGTTGGACTGGAATGTCTCCAAAGCCATTAAACTAAGCCACAGTAGGTAGAATGGAGGAAAGTAGCAAAAAAAAAGAACAATGGGAACAGGAGAGCATGCTAGTCTAGAATTATGTGCAGGAGCTCTACCTGCATTCCCCACTTATCTTCTGAACAAGACAGCAGTGATTTGCTAATGGAAATCACAGTTCAAAGACTTACTACATGTACTGTGGGCCAGCAAAGCAATCGTGAGTGAGGCTTTCTCAGTCATTGCCTCAACCTCCTGGAACTCGTAATTCATTTTCAAAAGAATTTGTTCGGTCACCATTGCACCCCCACTCTTGTTTGTAATCCCTCAAGTACCTGACACAATCCCAGTTCCATCACACTGCTCCATTTTGCTCCTTGCCTTCCTCTCTATATGTGCCTCTCCCTGTCTACCTGAGCCTCTTCCCCGTCTACCTGAGCCTCTTCCCACTGGATGTCAGCGTCCACTCACTTTTGCGTATTTATTTAACTGCCTTACTATCACTTATTTTACATATCTGTATGTGCTAGATGTATTGTAAGCAAGGCCTGTAGATTATAAATGTTTTTAAACTGCAGCTATTGCAACTAGTTCTCCTCTGCTGTCATGTCCCCACCAGGACCCTCTTGGAAACCTGATGCTTGACTTGCTACAGTTTGCACACCTTATTGGTGATGGTGGTAGTAGTAGTAGTTCTTTATTAGTCACCCAATCCCAGACTCAGGCAACTTGCAACACACAATACAACAGCACGGCAAAATCCACAACATGGCATAACAGCCACAGATAAATATTTTATAATACAGTACTAAATAATACAGTATCAGAAAGGCAATATAATGCATTGGTTTAAGGCTCTGAGCTGCAAACCTGGAGACCTGGGTTTGAATCCCACAGCCCCACTTGCATACTGTGACCCTGAGCAAGTCCACTTAGCTCCCAGATTACACCTATAAACAAGCTTTCAGCTTAGTGTAGTTAAAAAAAAAAAAAAAAGCATAAAATGACAAAGTCAGTGAAAAAAGATACTGTATTCAGCACCATTTTAAATACTTCAGCGAAAGGGGGGTCTGTGATTCCAAAGCAGGGGCATCACCACTGCAAACACCCAGTCTCCCAAGTCAGAACCTGGGGACCCTCAGGAGTCCATAGCTGAGGAATGGATAGGGTGGCTGGGAGTGTAAGGACAGAGGATTGTCTCCCTGGTTTTACTGTTGTTGTTACAGTTGCTGTATTATCTTGTGCTGTATGTATTATTTCAATATCCCTGCCCTAGGGTGCACCTGGAAATGAACTGTGTATCTCTGAGTGCCTTCCTGGCCAGTTCTTAAATAATAAATGATTTATGGGCAGTTGCCTTCCATTTATGGGAAGGAAATACAAAAGATCAGTGCGTGCTGATGGCTCGGAGAAAGCCCTTCGACAGTGCAGTAAACTGACAGATGTTCATGTAAAGCGTAACAGAAGGCTTGCATCGCTCACAACTAAAATTGAGTTAGGTTTTTTAAAAGAAGGAATAAAGAGTTACAAATATAGCTTGTTGATAGTAGGCTAACCACCTGCTGCTAGAAACCTTTCGACATTCTGGAGCTATAAGGGAGTATCACTTTACTATAAGTGTGGGAGTGGTGCTTTGCTATGCTATGCACATTGGAAAGCTAGAGCGTGGGTGGTATAGGAGTAGGTGGTTCAGGGAGCTTATGTGCCGTCCTCTAGTTTCCCCTGTAACTGGACATGCTTGGATTTGATTCTTTCAAAAGGTCATAGAGTAAACAAATTCAGGCTGTAGACCCATAACTAACACAGGCAGTGTTGCCTGGGGTTTCATCACAGGGCTATGAACTAGGAGGTTCAGGTTCAAATCCCACCGAGACACGTGCTGTGTGACACGCAAAAGTTATTTAGCTTCTCAGTGCCTTAAAATCTGTTAATCCAGCCATCAAAATGGGTAGAAGCAGGACTCCACTGAAAATGAGGCGTTACATCTCTGCTATCTTAGGAAGTATTGCAAAACAAATAAGCCACCCCATAAGATGACTTTGATGGTTGAGGAAGATCCCAGTCTGTGTTGTGATGATGGCTGCTGGCACACCCAAGACCCATGCCATGCAGCCCACTGCCTTGCTACCAGATCCAGATTGTCGGGTCAGTATAAGACAGTCTGCCTTGAACACCCACCCCCGCTGAAGGTGGGGAAGCCATGGATGAATTGTGCAAGTGGGTGGGAGTAGGTAGAAGCGATAAAGCAGGGTGGTTGCCTGTGACAGCCTGAGAAGTAGGCGAGACCAGATGGGAGGAAGAAGCTCTGTTGTAAAATAATGTGTAAACATACTGTATAAATGTAGGCAGAAAATGCTGCTCTTAATTTTCATGCTTGTTGAGTGAACCACAGCTTGCCTCTCCCCAAAGGCGGTGCCTTTAGGATGTAGGACACCCAAAGGAACAGTCATCCATTGCTGTCCATCACAGCCAGGGGTGTGTGGCCTGAGAGTGCCAAGATCACATGCAGACCCTGGCTTTTCCTCCTTAGTTACGTCCCCACCCACTGGGATGTCAACAACTTGGTGGCCCAAGCATGTACACACAGGTGTGTGCTGACATCTCTCCCCACACACTAGAAGTCGCTATAGCTGCCTCTGCAACCTAAGCCACCTGATGCGGATACTTCTTTCCACCTTCCCTTCTCTCAGTCATCCTTCTGCCAGCCCGCATTGAAGATCTGGGCTCACGTACCAGGTTTGCTGGCATAGCTGACTAACTGGTCATTGCACAATCAGGCTGCCAATTTTTACACTTTTGAGTTTTATAATTTCTTCTTTTAGTTCATCTTGTTACACTGCTTCTCAGTACTGAGTTGTTTCCAAATGCTAATATGTAAATATCCTGTACTTTAAAAAGCACCAGTCTTGCTCACATTTAGTAAACTCCCCAAAAGCTGCCACTAGTAGCCTGCCTGTTAAGGACTTAAGCAGTTGTATATGCTCATTTTGTATTTCTCATTTTGGATGGGAAGGGATCACAAGTCTCACCCGAGGGGCTGACTACCCTGTCCTTTCCTTCCTGATTCCAAGCTTGCCACAGCTCCACTCCCAGGCCCAGACATTTTGTGATGTCTTAGTTTGGGAAGCCTGGAGGCGTGCTCCATGAATGTCAATTGGAGTGGGGTTTCATTAACATTTTTAATGTTTTTGACATCCAGTGGAATCCAATCAAAGCCACTAGTTAGCTGAAGAAGCTAGTTAGTTGAACGGTCACTTTGATTTGACCCCATTGGACCTCTTAAATATTTAAATCATAATTGAAAACCCTTTTCCCATTGACATCTATGGAACCTGCTCCCGCACTCTACAAACCAAGACGTCACAAAACATTTGAGCTGTGAGGAGCTGTGTGAAACCTGGAACCAGAAAGAGGAATTAATCAAGCGCCAACTCTTTGGAGTGAGAATTATGATCCTTGCCCTCCTGAAAAGAGAAATGCAAAATTGTGCATGTAGACCTGTTTGAGTCTTTAAGAGGTTGGCTGCCCAGTAGGGGACTTGTTAAAGCAATCAAAAGGGTGCCCTTTAATAAGCTGTGATCTATATTGTTCTGTCTGTATTGTTCTTCATCGGTGCCTTCCCATTGATTCCTTCTTAGTCTGTGTCCCTTTTTGTTCCTTTACTCAAGTGTTTTGGGATACTTTGTAAGAAAAATACTGATACAAAAATGAACTGCATACTAGAAATTGCAGGTGTGCTCCTTTCATCTTAGGTGCTTTGTTCACACATGGAGTTCTTGAATCTCTGTTGTTGCCTTCCTGGAAGGAGTTTGATACTTGTAAATAAGCAGTTGTGATTATACTGTCAGTCCACACGGAGTATCATGTTCCATGTTTTATTTTGGATTGACCAGGGTTTCAGAACAGCAGCTGCCCTGCTGCTGCTTCGCCCATTACTTTGGGGGAATGGGGAAAACATTGAGCATTTGTAAGCTCTGGAGACAGTCTGGAATGGAGTGGCTAACTAGAGGTAGACACGGCCTTTTAAAGCTGAATATCTCCTACCATACCCCATGGTTCCTTGGAGTAGATGTTGCTGGTTAAGTAATGGCCAAGCCCTTGTTGATCTGAGCAGCCTTACACATTTGTGTCATGACTAGGGGTAGATCAAAGCCATTTGCAGCAATGTTTACATATTTAGCTGCCACAGATATTTCTGCAAGGCCCAGATACCTCTCTGCTCACTCATTGCTTGCTGGCACTAGAAGAATTAATCACAGGCTGTATGAAATGTGTCTGGCTCCCCTACAACAGATGGTACTTAGCAAACAACTTTGTAATCTGGAGGCTTGAAACATTTTTCCTCCTTCTCCTCTGAAAATGCACCTCTCCATATCCCAGTAATAGAAAGGAGAAAGTGTAAACTGTGTTTGACATTCAAGAAAATCTCACCCAGGTGTTGTTGTGATTGTGCCTACTGGCTACAAGAACCATGTCAAGTTTTAGACAACAGCATTGAAAGACCCTCTGGCATCAAACTCAAAAGTTCAACATATTATGTAGAAATTTCCCTTACCTTATTCTTTATTACTAAGTACAAATTAATGAGAAGAAATTCTGTCAACTGGTCTTTATTTTGTAGTTATTTACATAGAAACATAGACGTTGACGGCAATAAAAAGACCAGAGGTCCATCCAGTCTGCCCAAGTTCCCTGTTTATTGTTGATTGATTGATTTAATGTAAGGCTTATGGAACCATAATAGCTGCTTATAGAAGCATCCTGGTGGAAGGGGTAGGTACACAGGATAACAGAGAGGATAATGTATGGTCCTCTATCGTTAACAGGTTTGTTGACCATCGGAGGAGGTTGCCAGGGTGACCATGTAAACCTCGAGCGAGCTCGAGGTTTACATCACCATGGCAACCTAGAAGACGAGTTAACCAAACTGGTTATCGACAGAGGGACCATACATTATATTTTATAGTGTACGGTCCCAATTAACTGGCAAAACAAACTAATATGGCTTACGTTTAGACCCACCGTGGGCGTTCTGGGTCATTTCTGCCCACTCGCTGGTTTGGGAATGCCATCGATCGCGTGAGATCACAGGTACTGCGCATGCTGAGATGAGCTCCGTTTTAATCCATCGCTATGACGTACTCGAGAGGTTTATAACCATTTCGCCATAGCGAAGGGATTATCAAGACATAATTTTGCCGCTTTTAGCAGTAATAAGGGCACCATACATTATAATACAGCAGCAAAGGAAAATTGCACCAGGTATCAGACTAGTTATAACAATTTGTGCTTACCGAGGGCGCCACTTGGTACGTTGGGTGGTGAATTCCTATAAATCAATGTTTTGCACAATATACTTATTTCATCCCTGCTGATGAAGTGAGGGTCAGATATGATTGACCTAAAGTCCTTTCTGACCTTAGAATACTATATTATTATGTTTATTACTAATAAAAAGTCAAAGCAATCTTCAAAATGGTGACAGAATGCCAGTATATACAGATACCTTGGGAGAACTCCACCAGTATGTGGGTGAAACTAACCACCTCTCCTGACTTCAGGTAAAGGCTAGGTGAACTCCCACATAGAATATAGGCAGTTTTTCAGCCCTCATGTACCTGCATCGGTCTTTCAAGTCTGATTGGCATATACCCCACTTTTTCTCCTACTTCAACCACTACACATGGTGTGCGCATCTTAATCCAAGCGCTCTGATCAGAAAGTACACTGCATAACTGAAATACAAACTCTGATAAAATAAAGGGTTTGCTTGAGATACAATCTAAAGTAAAAATTTAGCACCCATACCCAAACAAATGGGCATTTCTGGACATTAACACCTGTTTAGGGGAGTGTTGATATTAAAAGGCACAGCTACGTGCCAATAACTCCAACAAGAGTGTTAATCCCATGGAAATTCCCAGTTGTAAAAGGCATTATTGCATTTTAAGTCTAATTGTGTAACTTTAAAAAAATTGTTTTTAAAATAAGAGACAACAAACACACACACCACTCAAGCCATACCGGACATTTCTAAGTGTTAGTGCCTGGTACAGGTATCAATCGAGAGTGTGCTGACATCATGAATAATAAATTAGGCCTTTAGCCCTGTTTACACTACCGACTTTGCAGCACATCAGCCCATGCGCGCAGGTTGATCGAAGTCGGTAGTAAACACTGTCGGGAGGACTTAAGAGCCCGTTTGATCATTTTGATCCAACTCCAGTTGTGGGATCAGTAGCAGAGCGAGTGCATTAAATGGTAGTGTGAGCAGCTTTGCTGTGCTCGCTCTGCTACAGAGGCTGTTTTTGATCACCCTGTGGTGAAGTCACAGCCCCTCGGGTGACCTGCAGCGCTGCAGTGGGCTGTGTAAATGTGACTACAGCCAGTGGATCAAGAAGGAGCGGTGCACAAGCCACAGTGCTGCCGCCATGTAAACGCTGCTTATAATTTCTAGTAATGGCTCCTCTCCAGACTAGTAGATCCCTGTGGTGGCTTTTACTTAAAGCTAGTACTGTTCTGGCTTTCAGAGCAGGACTGGAAAGATTTCTGAGGCGGTGAGGGATGCTATGGCTAATGATAGATTCCGCCTGATAGTCGGGTATACAGCCATAGTCAAATTGGGGCTAGTCACTGCCGTGTTGCAGAGAGGTAAATAAAGGTGGACCCTGTAGTCCTTCTGTCACAATGCTGTCTAGCATAGGTTTGAGAGGGGACCCACCTGATGATACCCTGGGAAATGGCAATGCAGTTAACACTCTTCTCCCCAACCCCACCCTCCTTCCATTAAGTTGTTTTTGTTTCGTGATTTAGGAAAAATGTGGTGGTGGAGGAGAATATTACTGATAATAAGCAGTTATTATTGAAGTATCTATTTAAAACAAAGCAATAACACATTGGTCTTTTTTGGGATGAGTGCTTAGTTTTATACTGTGTTTCTGCCACCACCGACCTCTTGGCCACCAGTTTGTCCAGTTTTCTTCAGTCCCAGCAAGACCCTAAGTGGTCTTCAGTGACCCTGCCAGCTTTTTTATATACTAGTATTCCTCTTTGTGTATCCCATCGCATGTTTGCCCCTGCCCCCTTAGTTTTTGCCGCTACCTCTTGTGGTAGGCTGTTCCAGGTGTCCACTTGCTTTCAGTGAAGTAGTATTTCCTCACATCCCTCTTAAATGTTCACCCTCCTAGCTTCCTTTCATGCCCTGTTCTGTAGCACTTTTTGTTTGAAACAGGCTCCTGCCTGTACCCTGTTCACTCCCTTGAGGTACTTGTGAGCCCCTATCATACCCCTCTCTCCTCCAGGGTGTACATACTGAGATCCTCAATCTCTCGTGCGGTTTCTCATGCTTCCATGTACATTTTAGTTGCCCTTCTCTGACTGCCTTTTACCCTAACTGTGTACAATATTCAAGGTGTGGTCTCACCAGTGATCTGTCGGTGGTAATATCATCTCCTTCCTGCTTATGATAACCTCCTGTGCACCCAAGAAATTCACTGGCCTTGCCCACTGCCTTGTCACACTGTCCCGCAACTTTGAGGTCATCAGATATTTTAACCCCCTAGCTCCATTTCCTTCTTCCGAAGCAGTTTAGCATAGTGGTTAAGGGCATCAAGCTGTAAACCTGGAGACCTTGGTTTGAATCCCATTAGCATCACTTTGCAAACTTTGTGACCCTGAGCAAGTCACTTAACTTCCTTGTGCTCCCAGGTCACATCTGGAAGCAAGCTGTGCTTAGTGTGTCTCTCTGGTTAAACAATTTCCCTTTTCCTACTCAGCTCCTAGGTTTCCATGCCATGGGTGAATGATTTTACACTTTTGGCATTGAGCCCCAGCTACCATACCCTTGGCGCTCCTGAGGGTTTTCTAAGGTCCTTTTTTCTCCACACCCTCTTGAGTATCCACCGTTACAGATCTTGGCATTGTTTGCAAAAGGCATACCTTCCTTAAAGCTCTTCTGTGATGTCACTTACGAAGATGTTGAACAGGACCGGCCCCAGTACTGAACCTCTGGAGCCTGATGGTCACTCTGGTTGCTGGTCATGGAACACAAGCAGACAGAAGATTTAAAGATATTAGGTGCCTTAACTGAGATTTGTACCCAAACCTAGAATATGGCCAGCGAAAGGACCACTTTGCTCATCCAGTCTGCCCATTTCTCCCTACCTACACTATTGCATCAGACTGTGCCCTATCTACAGCTCTTCTCCACCCCTTCCTTTCCACTAGGATTCCTTTGCATTTATCCCATGCATTCTTGAATCCCTACTGATCTTCCTGGACTAAGTCTCCATCACTCCATTCACACTAGGGGATAGCGCCGGGCTGGGATAGCCAGAACCTAAAATTTTCAAGAGTTGGCACCAAGACAGGACCACGCATGCGCGGCACCGAAACTAGCTCATGCCTGTGTCGGCTATCTTGGCGTCGACCCTCCAATCGCCTCAGTTCCTTTTCTCCCGTCGACGGTGTGCTTGGATGTCGGCGTCGCTCATCTGCCGAGTCTAAGTTTTCGTCTATCGACAGCAGCTTTTAAAGTTTAATTTAATATTTTAAGTAATAGCGAACAAGAAAAGAAGATTATGAAGAAGAAAAATGAATTCTTTCCTTCCATCAACAGAGTCATCCTTAGGCCGGTGGCAGTGATGGTAGGAGGACTTTGTTTGAAAGTTTCTATGGCATGGGCTGTGTCCGTCCACCGCCTTAATTAACGGGGGACCAACTACAGACAGTCCTGTGCTGGAGGGGAGGACAGTCCACGGAGCACAAATCTAGCGGTTCCGGGGATCCTGGCTCCGCTTAACCTCAAGCTCTTTTTCCTCATTGGGGAAGAAGAATCGGTGCCGCTCGAGGTTGCCCATTGGTAAGTCTGCGAGTGTGTTCCGGGAGGGGCGATGGGCCTGAACCAACTTTGGTGGGTTCCTCTTGGCCCCGCTCTAATGGCTGCATTCTCGTCTCCGAGCCCCATCTCTGTCCTCGTTGGAGCTCGGTGGGCAGTTTCACCTATGGGCCACTCCTGTGGGCAGGGGTTCGACTTCCAGTTTTCTGGCTCTGTTCCTGATTTTGGGACCTCCAGGCCTCAGAGCCATTGGACCAGAGCCGAGTTGATTGGATCACGATGGGCGAGGTGCCCTCTTAGTGCCTTTGCCATCGTGTTGACCCCTCATGCCTACCCCCCTTTTCCGTGCAGGAGCTGGCACAGGCACCATCTTTTCCTTCTCTCCTTCTTAGGATTTCCATTGGCATTTTCTTTGGCGTCGTGCTCATTGCCTTGGTGCGGTAGCCGTGCTTTGGAGCTGTGGCTCAGTGCCTTGGTTGGCACGGTGGGTTGGCCACCACTCTATACTTGCGGTGCCGTGGGTGCTGTTGTTGTTGCCGTTGGTTGTCGGCACCATCAGTGGTGCCGTGGATGTCTGGGTGGTGCTGATCACCCACAGGTGGTGCCATGGGTGGCGCCGAGGCCCCGATGGGTGCCACGGGTGCTCTCCTGTTCCGCAGTGATGCTGTGTGCCGCGGGGGTGCTAGTGGGTGCTATATGGCAGAATTAGTGACACATTTTCCTTTTCAGACTTCCTTTCCACAGAACTTGTGGCGGGATGTTTTCCATAGAATGAACTCCTGTTCTGCGGTTATTTTTCCTGCGTCTTAGTGAGTGGCGGTCTCTGTGGGATCTTGTGTCATCCAGCGGTTTTCTACTGATGGAACTCTGCTGTACTGCTCTGCCAGTGGAATCTCATTCTGCTCAGCACTTTCTCGGCTGCCTCATGGTACCAAGCTCCTCAACATCCTTCCTGATGGTGGAGTCTCTAGTGGCTCTGATCTAGACCTCTCTTAGAGGTCCTTCTGGGAGAAAGTGCATCTAGATGGTCTTTCCTGTCCTGGTCAGTAATACGGAAGACTCATTTTATATACTGAAGGCAACGTCCTCTCTATCATCAGAGTCCGTGATGAAAAATCTTTCAGTAGTTCCTCAGTAATGGGGTCCACTGTAGTATTTCACACTACGTCCGTGGACCATACACTTCTCTTGTCTAGACTTTTCAATCATCAAGACAGTTACACTCTGTGGAACATTCTAATTTAATGGTCGGAGACCGCTCAGGCTCTTCCTCAACTGATAGGGTATATGGCCCCTTGTGATGTGCCCCTTGGTGGCTTCTTCGGCACAGATGGCTAACATCTCTCCAGCTGTGATTATTAGTCCAGTCATGATTTGGTATGGGCGCTCAGGCTCCTTCTGCACTCAGATGGAGAACATCTTTGTCATTTGTATCAAGACCATCCTTAAGAAATATGTGGCCTGAAAGCCTTGTTAGGCTCGGACTAAAAAAAAAAAACATTTTTATCACCCCACGGCTGGCTGGCAGTGCCCGATACCTTTTTTGCATCTGGTCAGGTTCCGGCCAGCCCCTGGAGGCTGCCTCCAGAGTGTACGGTAAAGAGTACCTGACTTCTTCCCCAGCGGAGTCCTGATCCAGAGGCGTATGGGTCATCTCTTTCTCTGAGAGATTTCTCTCATTCAGAGACATTTCCTAGACCTAGGTGACTGTCCAGTCTGTTAATTCCCTTTCTTTTTATCAGGCTTTCTTCTCTTCAGCAGGTACTTGCAGCAGAAGCGACTCTCCACGAGTCGGACTCAGGTTCTACTTCCTTGCTCACTTTAACTTAACAGGCAGTTTACTCCTTCTTGATGGAAGGCTCCCTGCGCGATTGGTCCATGCCAGTCACTCAAGCTATCCTCTACAAGTGCGTGATGGGTTATGATGTTTGTTTTTCAGCAAACTAGAATCCTTTCCTACTCCCTTCAGGGAGGCTAGAGTGGGTAGTGTCTCCGCGTTGAGTCACTGCCTCTTTCAGTCACTTTCCACAAATGGGTTAGCCCTAACGGTCCTGCTGTGTCCCTCCTCGATGCACATCTGCTTCTATTGCCTTAGAAATCCAGCCCCGTTTTTCTGTCAGAATGTTTTTTCCCACAGTGGATACATCCTCCTGTACACTTTTCTTTCTTCCTTGAATTCAGAGACTGCTATTACAGTTGTACATACAGGGGCAGGATGATTCCTTTTTAGAATATGCAGTGAGTAGGATCTGGTTCTACTAGACCATCACAGGAGGCTTCTAAGTCGTGCTTGGCCTTCCATCAGGAGGTTCCTGTGACTAAGTGGAGACCATTCTCCTTGATGAGCTAACCCCGTGGACCCCTTACTCACACCAAGTGGGGTTCAGAGTGCTCCTGGATCTGTTGTTCACAGGTCAGCCATACTTGATAGTGGGAGTTCCATCTGCACTTTCTGTTCTACCCTGAACCAGTAGACTTTACCTCCGACTCTTTCAGTTCCTGAGGGTCCCTTCACGTTACATTAGTACATGTCTTTGACACTATTAATTTTGGTCCTAGACCAAATTTTTAGGCAGGTTCTCACTGCTTTCCCTAAGTGGTTGCGGCTTCTGGCAGACTTTCATTTTGTGCCATTGCAGTCGTCTGCAAAGTGGTGAGTTACAACTCAAGCACTTATCTTGTAACCACGATGTTCTAGATGCTCTTTACAGACAGCTCTTTTATTAGCAGGACAGTCCTTGGCTTTCCTTTCTGAGTGAATCCTATCTTCTACCACCCTACTCAGGGTTGTTGGTTTTAGCTCGGTACTCTCCCACTAGTGTGAATGAGTGATGGAGACTTAGTCCAGGAAGATATGGAAGTGCGTAATTGCCGTAATTATTGATCTTGGACAGTCTCCATCACTCAGTCACCACGCCTCCACCATCCCTGGGTTCAGCGCTTTCTTTCCTGGTCTTCATGGTCCTATGGTTCAGACTATGAGGACATTGTTCTTTGACCTTTCTTGCAAAGGCCATCTGGGCCCTCTCAGGCCCAGAAACTCGGGATGAGTTATTCTCATTAGTTATGCTGCACCTCCTCGGTCGAAAAGGTACTGAGGTGGTTGGAGGATCGGCCTTGTTGCCTACATAGGCGCGAGCTAGTCTCATTGTTGCCCGCATTGGTGGTCCTGTCTCGGCCGACCCTTCAGAAAATTTTAGGCTCCTGCTTGGTCCTAGCTCTCCGGGCTATCCCACTAGTGTGAATGAGTGATGGAGACTGTCCAAGAAGATCAATAATTACGGTAAGTACATAATTTCCATTTTTGCCCTACCACCTCCACTGGAAGGCTGTTTCCAGGAATCCACCACTCTTTCTGTGAAGAAGTATTCCTCACATCACTCTTGAATCTACCGCCTCCAGCTTTGCAGCATCCCTTTGTTCTTGAGCACCTTTTTCTGAAAATACTCCCTCCTGTACCTTATTTACCCGTGAGGTATTTAGGGTCTCTGTCATATCTCCCTCTCCCTCCTCTGTTCCAGAGTGTACATATTGAGGTCCTTTAGTCTCTCCATAGGGCTTTTGATGCAGACCCTGTACCATTTAGTTGCACTCCTCTGGACCACCTCTACTCTGTCTATGTCCTTCGGAAGCGTGGTCTCCAGAACTGGACACAATACTCTAGAGTGGGTCTTACCAGCATTCTATACAGAGCAACACCACCTCCTCTTTCTGCTGGTGATACCCTCTCTGTGTACCCAGCATCCCACTTGCCTTCCCTACTGCCTTGTCGCACTGCCTGGCCACCTTTAGGTCTTCCAGTATGATTACCCCAGGTCTTTTTTCTGCTTGGTAATCATCAATACCCACCACCAATTTGTACTCCACCCCTGGGTTTCTGTGCCTTAGTGCAGTCTTCTACACTTTTTGCATTGAAACCTAGCTGCCTACCCTTGACCACTCCTCTAGTTTCTCAGGTCTCTGCTCATCAATTCCACCTCGAGTGTCCACCCACTTGCAGATGGTATTATCTGCAAAGAGACAGACCTTCCTTCCAGTTCCTCTGTAATGTCACTTACAAAGACATTCAAGAGGGCCAGTCCCAACACTGATCCCTGAGGCACCCCAGTGGTCTCCCTCCCTTCCTTGAAGTGAACTCCATGTACCACCATCCTCTGTCCCCTGATCAGTTTCTTCTCTAGTTTACCCCCATTGGACCCACTCTAAGCTACCCAGCTTTCTGACTAGCCTTCTAGTGGGAACAGTGTTGAAAGCCATGCTGAAATCTAGGTAGGCCACGTCCACCACTCCACCCTGATCTTGTTCCTTGGTCACCCAGTCAAAGAAATCTATCAGATTAATTTGACATGACCTGCCCTTTGTGAAACCATGCTGCTTTGGTCTTGTAACCCACTGGATTCAGATATTCCACAATTCTTTCCTTCACAGCGATTCCATTAACATTCCACTACCGATGTCATGCTAACTGGCCTGTAATTGCAAGCATCCTCCTGCTACCACTTTTTGTAGTGGGAGTGCATTTGCCTTCTCCAGTCCACCGAAACCAATTCTGCTTCCAGTGAGCTGTTAAATAGAACTGTGAGAGGTGCCACCAGTATTTCCCTGAGCTCCCCAATACCCTTGGATGCACCCCATCTGGCCCCATGCTTTGTCCACCTTCAGATTAGCAAGTTCTTTCAGGACTCTGTCCTCCAAAAAGGACTAGTGTCCACTCCCTCCCTCAAATCTTTTATTACTGTGTTGTGGCCCCTCCCTTCTCCTTACTGTGAACACTGAACAACAATATTTGTTCAGGATGTCTGCCGTTCTTGTCCCCCTCTATGCAGTCTCCCCCGTTTCCCTTTTTAACCTTACAATCCCAGCCCTGGTCTTCTCTCTTTTCACTCACATATCTAAAAATGTCTTGTCCCCGTTAATTACCTCCTGAACTATTTTCTCTTCAGTTTGTGCCTTTGCATGCCTTACTGCTTTCCTGCTTCCCCTATTTCTCCTGATACACCTCCCCATCCTCCTTCTGAGTCTCGTTATAGCTTCTGAGTTGCCCTTTTAGATCTTACCTTTTCAACCACCTCTTTTGAGAACCATAGTGGTTTCTTTTTCCTCTTGCTTTTGCTCACTGGTTTGGCAGAGGTTTGTTGCCTTTACTATGCTCTCTTTTATCTTCATCCACAGTTCCTTCACCCCATCCAGGTCGCACCTCTGCTAGGTCATCCCTGAGGCATTCACCCATCTTTTTAAATCTGCCCTCCTGAAGTCCAGGACCCCTCAGCCTTGTGTGGTTTGATTCTGCAGCCATCCTTATATTGAACTCCACACCATAGCAAAAGAATACCATATTGCTGTGTTACCAACTACGCCACCAAGGCAACTGGAAACTTGGGACTCCAGAAGCTCCTTGCTCTTTCTCAAATGCACAACTTGCAGCTGCAAATAATAACATTTTTATTCAAAATGGTGTTCAAACAGAAGAGAAGAAATAAGTACCATAGCTGGGATTTGAACCCAGACAGCACAGAATACCTTTCTGTTGCGCTACAGGCTGTGGCACCATATAAATATATAGAATATTTTTTTTTATTTAAAATTTTGTTAATCAGTGAGGGAAGCAAACATGGCCCTTTTACAGGCTTGACCTGGGTACAGATATAGCCAGCCATAGACAAGATATTCCCATTTACAAACTTAAGTGATTTTGTAATTCAACATATACTTTTCGAGACAAAGTGTTAATACATAAGCAGTAAAAAAACATATACCCACTGTTTTTGGATCATGCTAAGCATAATTACATCTGCTATCTTTCAAAAGATTTTCTTTATGTATGTATATATCTGTAGATATAGAAATATACATATGAATATAGGCTATTTTCTAATCCCTAAGTCAATAATTATTAAAAGTTTAGCAGCTGTATGTCTAAATGATTTTTATTTTAGTTGTTCCTGTAAAAGGTATTTTACTAGAGACCAAGTCATCAGACCTCGGGATCCTACACAAGTTTTTTAGAACAAACAAATCAGCTAAGGGCTGTCCTTCGCTTTCAGCAGGACTTTAAACACAGAACATTTGTGAAGTTTGTCTCAATGTTTTACTGATATCAAACAGAGAGGTGATTATGCTATGTCAATGTACCATGGGATGGACTTTCAGTGATGGTCTTCAACCAGCTCGAGGCTGATACATCTTCCAACGGAATTGCCTTATTCAACTTATAAAATGTGTTGCAAACTCAAACTCGCTACTGTGCTCTACCTGCTGGCTCTCTCTTCCCCTGCCCACGTCTCCTTCCATCTCCCCACATGCTCTCTCTTTCCCACTCACTCTGATCTCTCAGAAAAAGAGCTTACTGCTGTTTCTCTCACTTCTTGTCCTGGACTGTCTTTAGTCATGGTCTCTCTTTCCTGGCCACCAGCTGTGTCTCTTTCCAAGCTTGTTCTCAGCTCCTCTGTTGCTATGTTCCCCAACTCTCTCAGTCTCCCATTGCTGTCAGCCCTCTGAGGCATTGCCGGATATGCTGGGGAGGGTTATTTCCAGTAGGGCGGTGTCAGAGGTGTTCGCTGAATCGCTGGTAGGTCGGAGAGTCACAGGGCAGCAGTGTTGCAAAGGCTTGGGTGTCCTGCTTGCCTTGTAAGTGTTGTAACCACCAGGTGCAGGGTTGAGACGGATGGTTAGGTTGGTGCTGTCAGTTAATGCACCCTGTGGTGTTCTTCAGCAGGGAATGTGGTATTTTAATGTAGCATCAAGCGCTAGGGTTCTTATCAGTGGGCAGCCAGAACTGAGCAATACCCATTTCATAAAAAGCAATAAGCTTGCCAGAGGGCTAACCAAATCATAAAGCCACAAGCCCAATTATCTGGTTTGCCCGTTGCTGAGTTTCTTTCCAGTATGGCAGACTTCAATCAGTCAATCAATCACTTTATTTAACCAGGCATATACACCATTGAGCAAGCTCATTTTCAAGATGGTCCTAGGGCAATACATTGCAGTTCAGTACAAGCAAAATACAGACAAGTTAAGGTAGTAACAAAAATTTAGGAAACATTGTACAATAGTAGATTGCAGTTCAGAACAAACATAACACAAATAGAGTAGTACAAAAATGTAAAAACATATACAGGTGAACCACGGAAGACCAGTATCTAAATGCCTGTCATAATGGCGCACACATATATAATTCAGAGCAAAAATTATATAAAAGTAGAGGAGCAAGAATCCAAGGCACTCTACAGACAGTAGTAAAGGTAAAGATGGTAAGAATGAAGTGGGCAAGTTGTGACGTAGACACCAGCTCTGAGTGCTCGAGTGCTGCATTAATTTTTATTACATATAAAATACCTGATGGGAAGGTCAATTCAAGGAAAAGGCTGTCTTACTGGAACTGACACATCAAGACCCCCAGTGATAAGTTCAAAGGACAGGAGGCATTTTAAACTGCAGAGATCTGGGATGCAATTACCTTGTCAATTTGCTTTCATCCCAGGAAATAAGATTAGCCATTCATAATGCCCTCAGGAGATCCTTTGACTTGCATAGTTACCAGGAAGGACTTGTGGGAGGGGCTGGAGAGAGGCCAGAATGGACATTGAAGAGGGTTTGATGTCTGAGCCAGGAGGACCCAGGCAGTTTGGAAGCTCCAAAATACATTTCCTGGGGAATCCTTGAATTACATCAGAAAGACCTGAGGTGTAGATTCCAAGGTCCAGACGGATTAAAGAGGCCAATACACTTTTGCTTTAAATACAGTGACTTGGATCAAAGAAACTTTTGAGATGTATGTGTAGCAGAGCACAGACCAGTTAACTGTGGAGAGGAAAGTCAGTGAGGTCTTTTCATATGTTTTTTAAATATTTTATTTGGAGACCCTGTATTGTAAAATATAGAGTTTGATACACCAAGGAGTTAGTGACCTCATAGAGAAGGCCGGCTCAGAAGTGTGGTTAATTGCTGAAAGAACCTGACAGAAACACACAAGAAAATATTTCTGACTGAGAGGAGGAGGACCCAAAAAGCACTGAAAGAAAGTAAGCATTAGATTATACCAGTCTGAAGTTATAAATTGTAGGAACTGTGCTTTTTTCTTGTTTGTTTTAAAGGAAAGCATCCCAAGCGTGGGCTCCCTCCCTCGGACAGCTTACCCTCTGGTTTAAGCTGACCAGCAAGAGTGGGATTTTCGTGCACCACAACTTGCTGTATTTATATTTTAAAACTCTGGAACCGGAAGTATGGAGGAGGCGGGGAGTTCCGTTTGTTGAAGCAGTGCGTTGACGCACAGCGCTAATACTTTTGTATTAAGAGCGGCAGTGTGTCGCCCACCTTCAGCAAATGGAACCCCTGCCTCCTCCATACTCCCAGTTCAATTTAAAATATAAATATACAATGAGTTATGACACCACCCAAAACCCACGCTCTTAACTGATCAGCTTGGCTGACGAAAGATCGAGGCTTAGGTCTTTCCTTTAAGGCTGTATGTGTTGGGATATATATTTGTTTTGTAATTATTGTTCTGTTTGATATTTTTAAAGTAAAGATATTTTTTACAAACGAAACTGCTGAGTACCTTGACAATTCTTTTTTATTTTAAGTGGCTTTTAAAGGTTATAAGTACACTGTGTATGGGCTTATTGTATACCAAACTGGGGAATGGATAGAGCAGGGGTCAATCTTAACATTGTTTTACTAGCCCAAACACTAGGGCAAATTGACCAGGGCTAGTGCAGCTAACTTCTCTACTAATCCGCCTTGACTAGTGCAGTTTTCATGGCTGTTAGTGAAGTTAAAAATGTCTCTACTTTAGCATTCTGTAGTCTTCATGCTAATCTCTCTGTGTTCCAGATGGCCAGGTGTGATTAACAGCTCATTAAAAGCTACAATTATCTGGCAGTTCGAGAGGGATCCCACAAAAGACTCAGTGTGAGTCATTATCACTCCACTGTTACGACTTTCAGCTAGTGTTCAGGGTGTGATCAAGGGTAGAGTGCTGTTAAGTCACTAGGTTCCAGTTTTCTGAATGTGTCTATGTCTAACAATTTGTCCAATATTATTAAGACCAGTCCCTTCATTTCTCTACATTTTGAGTGTTTGTATCCAGCATTTCAGTGACAAAATGCAAAGAGGTATACAGGATCGCCCTGGAGGTGGTGGGTTTTCCCAGCCTCACCATAACTTCCTCTCCTCCTCAAATCTCTTAACTCTGTTCTTCCCTGGACACCACTGCAGACCAGACTCTGAAGTGACCATCCATAGCTGCCATTACTGGCAAGTGTAGGGGTCCATAGCTCTTCTAAATGGACCATGCCAGCCATCACCATCCATACAGTTCCACCCTTATCCCACTCAGCATGTCCCTTCAGCCTAAAAACAAAGCTTTGGATCATGTGTGGTACAAAATAAACCTTGATAAAATACATAATTTGAAACCTTGAAATAGGCATTCCTGGGGTGCATAGATCATCCCATACAGAAATAGAAATAGATAGTGTTATGCCTGTGTACTGTTTCCTGGCTGATGAAAGGACAATGTTTAAGAAAAATCTGTTATTGTTGGGGCAGAGCATATTAAAATCAATGTTTTACAAATAAAATCTCATAGTTTTCTATTTCCCAATCCCCTTAGGTTTGTCTAGCCCCACCCCAAATAAATCTTATACATGTCTCCTGGCTCACTTGAGACTGTACAAAAACTTTCAAAAGTGCAGGTCTCCAGCTGACTGTAGGGTGGGGACCGAGAGTGTCTTTCTCTGCCTGACTCTTTTATTGCCCTGTGGGTGGTGGTGACAGTGTGGTGAGGTGCATGATGTCAGCTATTGTGTGTGCAGAGCTAGGACTGCTTGATTGAACATTTGCTGTTGTGATATCCTCTCTCTGTTTGGTGTGGGGGTAGAAAGAGGAGGCTATGGTACAAAACAATGGGGGGCTCACCGTGATGTCACTGCAGTCTTTTTTCTGCTGGGGAGCTAGAAGCAATGTGGGAGCAAGATAAATGTGCAATAATCAGAGTATTTATTGGCTTTGCTTGCATTGTTTCCTGCAGAAGCGATCAAAATGTACCATAATAATTGAGCTAATTATGCAATGTTCTGCGGGCTAGTGCAATTTGAATCGACTTGCCCTGCTGGCTAGTGCAAAAAAGTTAAGGTTGACCCTGGGATAGAGTTCTCTAAAGTCTTGCATAGAATTCTAAGGGTTCATTTGAAAGACCTGGTTGGGTGCCCGTAGGCAAAGATATCTGCCCCGAAGACAGAATTATCTGAGCCTGATAATTGGATATGCTAACAAGAGGTTATCAGTTTGAATCCTTCAGAGCTTGAGACTAAGGTGACTTGAACCCACAAAACAGACAAGAGAGCTACCCTGTCTGTTACACTGTCTACACAAATCATCGCTCAGAGGTTGGCACTTTGGGAGTAGAGGGCTGACCGGATAGAGCGAAGCCAGGACACAGGTAAGAAGAAAATAGGTATGTTAGAGGTAGATAAAGGAAGAAGAAGGCCAGAGTGAGGGGAGTGAATTAAGAGAGCTAGGTAACCTTAACAGGGAGTAATCTTAATCGACATTTAGCCGTAGAGATTTGTGAGAGGAGCATGATGTAGGTTGTTCAGTGTCTACGAAAACAGTACGGTTAGTGAATCTTTAAATGTGAATATGCCTGGGAGTGAGGTGAGTTTTAAGGAGTTTGCATGGTATTCCATAGAAATGGGAGTGAGGAATCTGGAGCAGAGTAAGTTGAAGCTTCTCAAGCCATACTGATCTCATGGCCCGTGTGAAGAGGCTCGAGATGTAAGTAGGCAGATTATTGGATAGAGCTCTATGATGCCAAAGTAAGGCATTTATTTTCTCCTAGCTGAAAGTGAGGTCACCCCCTGATTCCTGGTACAGTAGGCAGTGGTGGTGCAGAAAGTATGTTGAAGATAAATCTTAGGGCCCTGTGGTAGAGTGTGTCAGTTTGATGAGCACTGCTATGAGGCAGTGCATATAGAGAAAGTCGGTGTAGTCCAATAAGGGTAAGACTGTACTAGCCTCTTTCTGGCTTCTGGGGTGAGTAGATGTTTAATACAATAGAATAAGCTCCAGCTACTGTCTTAATTTCTTTGAGACTTCATTCAGGTGGTATAGAAAGTTAAGCTCATTATCCAGCCAGAACCCAAGATATTTAAAGGTTTCAACTATTTAGAGAGGTTCATCTAGTAGTGTTAGGATCTGGGGTGTGTGTGATGGTCCGGGACTGGCATTGGAGAGAAGAATCATAGCTTTAGTCTTTTTGGCATTGAGAAGAAGTTTGTGTCTGATAAGATTATGTTGGAGGGTAATAAAATCTTGCTGTAAGCTCTCATGAGGCCATGTCCAAGGAGGAATTTATGGTATATAGTATGGTATAGTCTTCAAATAGATGGACATTAGCTGACGGAGATGTGAATCCAGGTTATTGATGTAGCTAGCAAAAGGATTGGGCCTATTATGGAACCTTGGGAACACCTCTTAGAAGAGTTTTTGTGGAGGCAGATCACCTGCAGCTTTGACCTGTTGTAATCTGTTGGTAAGGTTGTTGAACCATTTGATTGCTGAACTATGGAGCCCAATATTGTTCAAGGCTGAGAGCAAACATTGTGATCCACAGTGTCAAAGGCCTTACTAAGATCAAGAAAATGGCAAACACATATTTCTAAGAATCCAATGCAATTTGTCAATCTGTAGTTACCTTCGCAAGTGCAGTTACAGTGCTGTGTTTGGCTCTGAACCGGATTGTGCCAGGTTTAATAGATCGAGTGAATCCAAGTGTTCTCTGATTTGGACATTGTCGATTTTTCAAGGAGTTTTAACAGGACGGATAATACAGATATAGGCCGATAGTTATTCAAGTCACACGGATCACCGGATTTGAATAATAGTAAAATGTAGGCAGTTTTCCATGCAGAGGAAGATCTCCTTGTTTCAGTGAAATGTTGAATAAATAGGTGATGGGGCGGTCAAGTAAAGATGGCGAGTCTTAGGAAGTATGGCTCAATATTGTCTGTGCCTGCACTCTTTTTAGTATCCAGGAAAGTAGTAGGTCCTCTACTTGTTTAAATGTAACTGTGTGGAAGCTGAATGTAGTAGACAAGAGTGTGGTAGGGGTGGGTTAATGTTAGGATCAGTAGTAGGGTTGTCCGATGGAATGATTTTGTTGATAGAAGAGGTGTTGAACACTAGTCCAGCAGTGGCGAAATGCTCATTTAGCTGCTCCAATATATCGCTCTGTCTGTGTAGGTGGATCCAGCGGACAAAATTTTCGCTGGAATTGACGTCGTCGGTAGAACAACCTTCAACCTCTCTAAGGATGTTCCAAAATGTGCAGAGTTGTTTTTGTTGGTTCTAGTTCTGCTTGAAAGTATCTAGCTTTTTCGGATCTGATTAATCCTGATACAGACATTTCTAGAGGTGCGGAATGCTACCCAGTCTGCCTCCACGTGATATTTCCTTGCTCTTTTCCACCAATAGTCCCTATCCCTGATCGCTTTCTTCAAGATGGAAGAGAACCAACCAGGGTCTTTTTTTTTTTTAGACCTGATCAACCTTAATGGGGCATTTTGTCTAGTAGACCCAGCAGGAGATTGTGAAAGATATTAAATGCCACGCTAAGGAGGGAGCTAGATAGAAATTCAGCCATCTGATGTTACTTAGATATTTCAGAAATTCATTTTGGGAGAACTTTTCATGTTTCTTAAATTAAATTTGGAGGCCAATTTTGTTTGCAAGGGCATCTGCGCGAGCAATAGCACAATATCACTCACATCATTGCAGAATACTCTGGCATGAGAAAAGTTATGGGCTTGTTTACTGAGCATAACGGTCCAAGAGAGAGCTACATTCGGATATTTTCTGTTCGGTCTGGTGGCTGCAGGTTTTATTTGTATCAGACCAACTGCATCAGCAAGATTCTTCAGTTTCTTGGAGTTGTCATCGTTCCAGTTCAAATTAAAATCCCCACTTGAGTTAGCTAACTCAATTAGGTTTTGGAGATGAGGTAGCAGGCCAAGCCCCAGATGGGGTCTGTAGCAGGCTGCAATGAGGAGTGATTTCTCATTGGAGAGTGATAGTTTTAGAGCCAGGCATTCTAATTCTTTGGGCTTTAGGTACAGTCAATGACCATGGTTACAAGTTTGTTCTTGGCATATATTACCACCCTCCTCCTCTAGTTGGCCTATCGCGGTAAGTATTGTATCCTGGGATGTTGATATCTTTGTGTGGGGTAAATGGCTTAAGCCAGGATTCAGTTATCATGAGGAAATCAGGACTTGCATGTAGAGCCCAGGTCTGTAAGTGGCCCAATTTCTTTAGCAAACTACAAGCATTAATGTGGAGAAAGCTAAGACCTTTATATTGAGGAGGTCTGCTGGAGTTTCTAGGAGGCGGGTGGGCCTGGGTTTAGTTCCACATTTCGAGCAGAATAGGAGGAGTAGCAGTAATTTTTAAGGTGCTGTCTTAGTCTGCTAAGTAGTCTTTTGTTGTCTCGTCTTGTGAAGATTGGTTTAGTAATGGTTGTTATTTGGGAGTTGTTGCGGTTTGAGGAAGCTAATGCATAGGTAATTGCTATGACCGAGGAAGTTAGAGGCATTGTACAAGGTCTCTAGACATTGCTTAGCATGAGTAGGGGCATAGCAGTGAAGGAGATGTCCTGTTCTGGTATGCCATTGATTATTGGAAGGGCAGATCTTGGTTAATGTCAAGCTGGATTTTTGACTAGGGCAGAGCTTAGGATCCTGCTTTCTGATAAATGCAAAAATTTAAGTAATAGACAACTACTTAAAAGAGTATTAGTAAGTTGCATTTTCATTAATGGTTTGCCACTTGATGCCGGTAATTATGCATAGGCTTGGCAGACCAATTAAGCTTCAAGAGGGAAGAGCCTCAAAGGAATGCAGACAGGAAGGCAGGCATGGCTGAACTTGAAACGACCAATTAGCAGATAGGGGCTGGCCAAGCTCTTGGAGAAAGAGCATTTAATAGAGGCCAAGTGGTGGTGTGGGAAGAAAATTACAACACAAGCGTGAGGCACCCAGGGCAGCGGTAGTTATCAGAAAAGCCGCTAAAGGCAGTGAGACTGAGCAGCCAATAGCAGGCAGAGCCATAAGGGCAGCAGCCAATCACAGAAGATATCAGAGGTTCGCTGGCTAATCAGGGCTCCAAAGTATTCCTAAGTGAGCGGTAAGGCTTACCCCAATTGGAAGCTCTTCTGTGGGCTGCTGGTGAGAGCGTGGTCGGGTTGACTTCTCCAGCTGCAGCCGCCAGGTGAAAGGAAGGTGGTAGCCCGATCAAGGGCTCTCGAGCTACTGAAGGATACAGAGTAGGCAGGTTAGATACGTGCAGGCAGGACAAAGCAGGCAAAGACAGACAAAGCAGATAAATTGGGGGGCAGGGGTGCGATTCAGTAAGGAGAGACAAAGGCTAGAGTGGGTGGGAGAATAGCTAGGGGCAGATGACGCTGTAGTTTAGGTCGGCGCCATTTTGCCTAGGTCAAAGGTAAAATTAAATCTTGAAAATGAAAGAATGATAGAGCGAGGGAGGTGAGAACAGTTAAAGTCTAAAGGAGTAGATTTTAAGGTTGTAGGAAAGAGAAAGGCAGATGGGTTCTGGTAAGAAAAAAGCATCTCATTTTTAACACATCAGCAAATGACTATCTAATTACACATCAAAGAGCAATCACTTTTAAAAGCTAGCAACACAAGTTTGAAAATTACAACACAAGCGTGAGGCGCCCAGGGCAGGGAGCGGGTATCGGAAAAGCCGCTAAGTGGTGGTGAGACTGAGCAGCCAATAGCAAGCAGAGCCATAAGGGCAGCAGCCAGTTACAGGAGATCTCAGAGGTTCGCTGGCCAATCGGGCTCAAAGTATTCCCAGCCCGAAGCGAGTAGGCTTACCCCAATTCAGAGGCCCTTCTGCAGGCAGCTGGTGAGAGCGCGCTGGCTGACTCTCCAGCCGCAGTCACCAGGCGAAAGGAAGGCGGTAGTTCGATCAGGGGCTCTCGAGCCCAATTCAGACGCTCTTCTGCAGGCAGCTGGTGAGGCGCAGCCAGCTGACTTCTTCAGCCACTGTCGCCGGGCGAAAGGAAAGTGGTAGACCAATTGGAGGCTTTCTGTGGGCAGCTGGTGAGAACGCGGCTGGCTGACCTCCAGCCGTCGCTGCCGAGTGAAAGGCAGGCGGTAGCCCAATCAGGGCTCTCGAGGCCCAAGTCGGAGGCTCTTCTGCAAGCAGCTGGTAAGAGCGCGCCGGCTGACTTTTCCAGCCGCGGCCACCAGGGGAAAGGAAGGCGGTAGTCCAGTCAGGGGCTCAAGCCCACTCGAGGCTCTTCGCGGCAGCTGGTGAGGCAGTCGGCTGACTTCTCCAGCTGTGGCCACCGGCAAAAGGAAGGCGGCAGCCCAACCAGGGGCTCTCAAGCCCAATTTGGAGGGCTCTTCCTGCGGCAGTTGGTGAGAGTGCGGCTGGCTGATTCTCCAGCCACGACACTGGCAAAGGAAGGCGGTAGCGCGATCAGGGGCTCTCGAGCTAGACTTACCCATATGTTGTTTGTATAATGCATTTGGATGGTTACTGCTAGTTTTGATTGCAGTAGCAGATACATAGAGGATATACAGGGAAATAACTGCTAACCACTTCTGTGGGGAAAAATTCCATCCATGTATGTATGCATGTATATACATATAGATAAACACACACTGCACCCTTGTGAATAAAAATGTAGTTATTTGTGCAGCACCAATTTGTGCATTTGAGGAGCAAGTTCTTACAGGAGAATGATATTCTGAGTGGCATGGGTTCAAACTCCAGCTGAGGCACTTATTTCTGTTACTGTCTGTGCTCCCATATAAATACACATTGTACTTTTGTGAATTGAAATGAATGTGTTCAGATTCTAAAAGGGAAATGGGGTACTTTATAGATCAAACACTTTCAAAATATTATATAGTGAATAGCTATATAAGAATGTCGATTTTAAATATTAAAACCATGTGCTGTGCCTTACAGCAAACTGAAATCTTACCTAGTTTTATGCAGTGACTAATTGATTCCAGCATTAAAATGGCTAACCGCTTGGAAAAATTTCTCACAGTATGAAGAGAAACACAGGGCTTGTTTTGATACTGAATCATATGTTTTTCCTACCATATTTGGTTCTACTTGATGAGACTCTGGAAGCTGTCCAAGGTCGTTCCTTCGTTTAACTTGCCAGAGGAATTGTACAACTGAACAGCTAATGCATCTTCACAGGATGTCAGCAGTTACCTACGTCTTGGTTGTTACCTCGGCCACAAGAACAACCTTGATCCTGTTCCATTGCTGGTAATACTACTAGTCCTGCAGATTTTGGTTCTTTGTAGCAGAGGAACCCTGGTACATGTATCAGTGCTTTGAGTGTAGAATGGAACCCTTCTCTGTCAGGCGTACTGCAGTGTAAGAACGCCAGTTTACACTCTGTTCTGTTGCAGAAGAGTGTCTTCATAAAGAAGTCTGCCACCGTGAAACAATTCTGTTTACTCTAGAGCACATTTTATTTATTTAGAAATTTTGCATGCCAGGTTTTTCTCATTTAGGTGCAGCACTTTCCAAGTGGGTCCCGGTGGGCGTGTTATAGCAGCAGAGTTAGTACTTCTAAACAGCATAACCATCTAAGGTGCTAATATCTACACTAGGATAGGTGAAGAGAGTGTGGAACAAGATATAGCTAGAAGGAAAGTAAAGTAAAAAGGCTGGTGCTTGTATGTAACATGGTGCTATCGCTTATTTAAAAGGCAAGTACAAGGGTTGTTTAGGTGCATGACTAACATCGCTTGAAGTGAATGAGATTACTCATTTACACTTCCTCCTTATGCTGTTTGAGTTAGAATTCTAGCTGGTGGGAGCTGCAAAGGCTTGTTCACCAGTTACTGTACTTTCCATGTCCTTGGGATGGAGGATGTCCCTCACTTGTAATCTAAGTTGATAGACTGGGACGGTCTCAGTTGGGAGAGTCAACAGACAATCCATGGACATACTTGTAAACCAAAAGCCCGTTTACTGCCCTATTTGCAGCGCATCAACCTGTGTGCAGAGGTTGATGTGCTACAAATCACCGCCATATGGACACTCACCAGACCGCTTCAGGATACATTCCATTTCCACTTCTAGGCGGCGCAGTTGAAGGGATGTGTTGTGGATCAAGCTTCTTTCCCTGTACTGTAAACCCACTTCTGCACTCGATCCGCTGCAGTCCTTTTTCCGGCATCAGGAAACATGCCCCCACTGAAGGAACAACCACAATAGCGCGACTTGCAGCACAGCAGGGGGGGCTGCGTAAACACTGAACTGCCCAGTTAGCAGACAGCACTGTGAAGCGAGGAGCAGCGGATATTTTTAGTCGCTTCCGCTGTGTGAAACAGGGCTAAAGAGACCCATTTAAGATCACAGCTCTTAGAACGCTTGCATCACATTATCTGTAGCGCTGCAGTCTTCTGATCTGTTGTACACAAGGACTTCATCCCTGGGCCATATCAGACCCTTTGAAAATCGGGCCCCATGAGTAAGGTGGATTTTAGCCTTGGTCTCAATAGTGTCCACACCTGTGCGCTAATCCACCAGACCACACTGCCTGTATTTACATATGATAGCCCATCTAGGATGCAGTATTTCCTTTATAGTGGAGCCCAGTTTCTACCCAGCTGTTCAACTGAGATGTTGGAAACATGGAGCGAGGAAGTGACTTGCTCGCAGTTGAACATTGAGCCAGTGTCTGTGGTGAAGTTTGAAACTGGCTTTCCTGGCTCACACCTCTCAGCTAGGCCATACCACCTGCTTCAAGGCAGGGAATTTATTTGGATGGATGGATTTAAAACAAATGTGACCAGGTACCCCTATTTTGAAAGATTATTGTCACAGGCATAGAATTGGAGAAATCTTTGAAAATTGGGCTTCAGGAAGACGTGCTGAGCTGAGACAACCTTATTTATATGCATCATGAGAGAAATGATACAAAGGAGATCAAAGCAATACATCGTAATTGGGCATGGTGCAGAATACAACAAAAGTGTATAAGCAATGATGGAAAAATCAATGTGGTAACAAAGGACGTAAGCAGTAAGACTGATAAATCTTTAGCAAATGCCATTGCAAAATTATCCATTGTAATATTACATTATACAGTAAGCAAAATAAGTCATCCCATCATAAATACCGTAGATATCCAAACAATACAGAATGTCAAAATACACTAACAAATTAATCACATTTCCAGGAATACATTTCATACCATTCGACTATTAACCATATACCAGCAGCATCCTGTAATGAGGAAGAACCCATGAAACGTTTGGGCCCTGGGTACCTATATTTACAGTAAATGTGGCTTCTAAATTTCTGATCCATACAGAGTAAAGTAATTTTTTTAATAAAACTACGATTGCAGTCCACATCCATGAAATATTTCGGACACAGAGTATAGTTCAGCATTAGCTAGTGATGCTTTTGGAAAAATAATCCTTGTTAAGAAATATAAGGACCAACATGTGGGGGACTGTTATAAAAGAAAGAAATATTTCACTGTATTACCCTACTAAAGGCAACAGTTTTATAAATAAGAAGCCTAGAACACAGTATAATTTTAGTAGGACCATCTACTATTACATGCAAGAGATCTTTTAATTTTGCTTTGAAGATTATGTACCGATATATGAAAAGAAACTATACCGCAGCTGGATCGCCTGAAGACTAACCATTGTAATGTATCAATTTTGTTAAAATCCCCAAGTCTGTGTATAAGAAACAGTTTTCAAGAAGTAACCCAATTTCAGCAGTATTTCTAAGCATGTGGATGTGAATAGACATTTAGTGAGACAGATGTACAATCTTTGAACAAGAAATAACAGTGACGTTCAAACCATAGTTGTTCGTCTCCCAGAATATCTTCATCATTGATTACCATTTATGGGTCTGGGGCCAGAGAACTAGGGTCCCAGAAGAATAACATTTTTGCATGGAGGGAGCCACCCATGGCTGCAAGGCATCCTCTCCTCGCACCTCACCCCACATGGTGTGATGTACCAGCTAGTAGCCAGTGCTGGCTCCTCAGTTCTGTTCGCCAGAAGAGAAGCAAAGTGGGGAAAGAGAGAGAGAGAGAGGACTAAGAAGTTTCTAGCCCAAAGGGATAAGGAAGGGAATAGAAGTATGACTAAACAACAAAATAAACCCTGACAACCAACCTTGAGAGAGAGAGAGAGAGAGTGTGGACAAGGCACACTGGATGGCACAAAGGGGTAGTACAGTATGGAGACAGAGCCTTCCACCACTAACCATACAGGAGGTGGATAGTGGGCTTAAAGTCAGTAGACCTGAAGCATGTGGCTCTGGCAGAAACCAAGATGGGAATGCTCAGAATTGGGACCTCTTGGTAACTGAGATGGCATAATGTCCCAAATAGGAATGAAACATAGACTTGGACGGCAGATAAGGACCGCTTGGCCCACCTAGTCTGCTTGTTTCCCTACCTACTGGATAAGCTGCAGATTCTAGTTAACCAACAGCCTATTTCTTTCTACCCCCACTAGAATTGCCTTATGTCTGTCCCATGCACTCTTGAATCCTCCCACAGTTTTAGACCCACAACCTCCTCAGGAGGAAGCTGTTCCATGTGTCCAGCATCCTCTCTGAAAAATACTTCCCACATTGCCCCGAGCCATCCCCTCAGTCTTCAAATTGTGTCCCTTGTTCTTGCACATCTCGTTTTCTGAAAGATGCTACCCTCTTGGACTTTGATGATTCCACTGAGGTACTTAAAAGTTGTTATGTCCCCCTCTCCATCCTTTCCTCAAGGGTATACATATTAAGCTCCTTTAGTCTCTCCTCATATGGCTTGTCTTGCAGACCCCACCATTTTAGTTGCCCTCCTCGGACTGCCTCCATCCTGTCTGTGTCCGTGCCGGAGATGGGGTCTCCAGAACTGGACACAGTACTGCAGATGGGGTCCTCACCAACTGTCTGTACAGAGGGATAACAACTTCCTGCTTTCTGCTGGTGATGCCTCTCCTATACATCCCAGTATCCCCAGCCCTCCCTGCTGCCTTCTCACATTGCTTGCCAACCTTAAGGTCATCTGATATGATTACCCCAGGTCCCTTTCCATTTTTGTTGTTGTTACTACCCCCCCATTGTGTACTCTTCCCTGGTTTTGTTTCACAGGTGCATTATTTTGCACTTCTTTGCATTGAATCTAAGCTGCCATACTTCTGACCATTCCTCCAACCTTGCCAAGTCCCTTCTCATCCTTTCCACACTTCCTTGTGTATCAACCCTGTTGCTGATCTTTGTATCATCTGCAAAGAGGCATACTTTTCCTTCCAGTCCCTCTGCAATGTCACTTAAAAAGACATTAAAAAGGACTGGACCCAGTACTGAACCCTGCAGTACCCACTAGTAACCCCTGTTCTTCAGAGTGGACTCCGTTTACTATTACCTGAGTCCTGTTGTCCAGCCAGTGTTTTACCCAGGCTACTACCCTGGGACCCACTCCCAGGCTGGCTAATTTGTTTATTAATCTTTTGTGTGAGACTGTATCAAATGCCTTGCTAAAGTCTAGGTAGGCCATGTCCACAGCCCCTTCCTGGTCTACTACTTTGGTCACCCAGTTAAAGAAATCAATTAGATTCATCTGATATGACCTTCCCGCTGCATTCGTCCTGTACCCCACTGGCCTCTAGATACTCAACAGTTCTTTCCTTCAGAAGTGATTCCATCATTTTCCCTACCACAGAGGTCAAACTGACAGGTCTGTAGTTTCCTGCCTCTGTCTTACTCCCACATTTGTGAAGGGGAATCGCATCATCCCCTCCAGTCCTACGGTACCAAACCATCCTCCCATGATTTGTTAAAGGGTAATCAGTGGTGTCACTGGTTGTCCCCTTAATTCTTTAGAATTCTGGGGTGAACCCTACAGGCCCCATTGCTTTGTCCACCTTCAGTTTTAGGAGTTCTTTCAAATTCTTTCTTCTGTGAAAGGACTGGGATTGATCCTCCCATCCAGAGTGCTCCAGTTAATTGGATTAAGAACCTCCTCCTCCTCTTTTGTGAATACTGAGCAGAAGTATTCATTCAGTATCCTTGCTTTTCCACTGTCCCTCCTGCCCACCCACCATCCATTCTATTCAGCCTCATGCCTCACTATCCCTCCCTTTGTTTTTCTGTGCTCCTAATGTACCTATAAAGGTTTTATCCCCTTCTTAACTGAGTTGGCTGTCTTTTCCTCCGTTTGGGCCTTTGCTATTCTGACTGCCTTCCTGCGTCCCTTCTGCCTTAACTGGTACAGTTCCCTGTCCTGCTCCTTCTGTGTTTCTTATTCTTCCTAAATGCTGTCTTTTTCTCCCTAACCTTCCCACCACCTCTTTTGAGAACCATAGTGGCTTTTTCTTTCATTTTGATTTATTTGCTTCACGCAAGGCTTGTTGCCTTCTGTGATGGCAGTTTTGATGTTTCTCCATTGTTGCTCCACCCTCCTTCTTGCCTGTTTGCTAGTGCTTTTCTAAGGCGCCTCTCCTGTCTTGCCAAAGTCGACCCTCCTGAAGTCCAGTACCCTCACTTTTGTATGGCTTGACTCTTCAGCTGAGTTTATCATGAACCACACTGTTTGGTGGTCACTTGTTCCCAGATGGCTACCCACTTCTAGATCTGAGATCCTGTCACTGTCCCCCATTTGAGATCACGAGGTCTAAGATTGCTTCCTCCAGCGTGGGTTCCAACACTAGCTATCTGAGGCATGCCTCCTGTAGGGCATCAAGAATGCCCTGCTCTTGGATGTGGCTGCAGCAAAGGTGCTCAGTTAATATCTGGCACATTCAGGTCCCCATCAATAGTATCTCCCTTTCTCTGCCATCCTAAGGATACCTTCTATCATAATCTTGTCCATTCCCTCCCCTGAGATGGGGTCTGTGTACAACCCCTTTGTGGATTGTGCTGCCATTTCAGTCTCTAAGATGACCCACAGTGCCTCCTCTCCTCCCTGTTTACTCTTTTGTTCCATTGCTTTTATCCTTCCTTACATAGAGAGCTGCTACTCCCTCTTCTACCCTCCCTATCTCTCCTGTAGGTTGTGTACCCTGGTAGATTAACATCCCTGTCATGGTTCTCTGTGTACCATGTTTCAGTGACTTCCATGATATCCAGGCATCCCTCTTCCATCAAGGACACCAGTTCAAGGAGTTTGTTGCCCAGACTCCGGCATTTGTACTCATTACCCTCCATTTCTTGATGGCCTTACCCCTTTTTGCCCCATCCCTGTCTTTATTGCCTTGTTGTTTCTCCATTTACCCCTGCCCTTCTCCCTATCGAAGTCTCTGTCTTAGTGTTTACCTCACTTACTACTCTGATTTTTTTTTTTTTTTTGGGAGGGGGTTAGGATTTCCTGCTCCTTTCCAGTGCCTCCCCTTGGCTAGTTTAAATGCTTGCCAATGAAGCATTTAAACCTATCACCTAGGATCCTGGTTCCTCCAGGACAGATGCAGATCATCGTGCCAGTATAGACCTGCATCACTCCAGGTGGACCCCAGTCCCCAGTGAATGAAACCAAACCCGAGCTCTGCACCAGTTTTCAACCACTGATTGAATCTCATGGTGTGGAGCACCCTAGCCTCCACCATGCCATAGACAGGCAGCACTTCGAGAAGGTTACTGCAAGTGACTACTTGTCTTAGGCCCTCCCCAACTCCACAAACTCTTCCTGCACTGCTCGTCCTTTCCAAGCAAGGTAATTTGTCCCTAGGTGAACAATGACATCCAGCTCCCTCCCCATGCAGCTGCTTCGCGATCCTGAGGATTCGCTCCTGTACTTCCATGCCATGGCCCAGGCAGGCACCTACCTCCTCTCCCTTCCTTCCCCAGTTCTACCTCCTAAAATGGAGTCCCCACTAGTTGTTGTTTCCTTCCCCTATGGGGTCCCATGCCACCCTCCTGTGGTTCTCCTTTGTGGAGGTTCCCAGCATCCTCCTTGGTCTCCACTGGTTGCCTCCATAGAGGAACCACACTTTGCCAGAATGGCATATGAACTGTGGAGAGGACAACTGGAGGGATGCACCTCTGTTCCACCACCCTCACCCTCCCTGAGCCCACTGTGGTCCAACTGCTCCTCTTTCTTGGCAATCTCTGAGGCAGCGGCAGTGGCCCTGGTGGTCCCCTGGGTAGGAGGAGGTCCCCAAATCCTGGCCAACTCAGCCTGGAGATGAGCAACCTCCTCCCTCAGCCCAGAGGTGTCTGCAGATGGGACAACACTGCATCATCCAGAGACGTCTCCCGGAAGACTGCTGCTCCACAGCCACTGCACTGCACCACTCCCATCATTTCTTATTTCTGGCCCTTAACTGTTGTTTTGAATACTTACTCTTTCCTCTGTTGGTTTGTTGTTTTTGTCTCCTACTTACTGCCTCTGTGCCTTTAAGCTCCTGATCTTCCTGTTCTGAGACAAGAAGTTCCTACATTTCTCAGTAGTCTGCTTACTTGCTCAGAGTCAGACCTCCAGCAGCTGGGGAGAGGAGGAGGACAGAGAGCTACTCTTTTCCTTCTAGGATGGTGAGTCTTTTGTGGCTCTGTGATCACTCACTTCCTGCTCCCAAACAGGAAGTTCCTGTTGTCAGTCAAATCCTGTGCCTATAAAAAGTAGAACTGGCTAAGGGTGGAGGGCAGCATAGTCCCAATAGAGAAGTATAGTTATAACAGCAGCTCCTTTCTCTTGCTGTTTTCTGCCTGTTCCTTTGCCAGAAGCTATCTAGGGCAGTTTTTAAATCAAAAACACCTGGCTTTCTTCTAGCTAAGCCACTCCCTAATTTACAGCTCTTTCTACACCTAGTTAATTGCACAGATAACAATTCTCTTCAGCCAACTCAAACCCCTAGATAACTGCAAAAATAGCAGTTCACTTCAGTCAACTCATACAAGCACCCTTTTTTTTACCCTAAATTGAAGGTACCAGTAGTAGAGTTCTAGTTCTTCGTCCCAGTAGAGAAGTATAGTTATAACAGCAGCTACTTCCTCTTGCTGTTCTCTGCCTGTAAACTCCTGAAAACAAACAGCCCCATGCTGCCAGATGGAGGACTGACTGAAAGCCAGTTAATATATCCTTTTAACCCCTGCCTGGGAAGAAAAAGAAAATGTCAGCTGCATGTGGAGTTGTACAGTAAGAAGAAGTCGAGATGCATTCATCTCCACAAGCATCCATAAGGGTAGTGGGCTAACTGCCCAGCTGACATAAGGGAAGAAAAGGGCATACCAACCAAGACAGTCTTACATAGTCAGAAGGAGGTATGAGAGGAAAATACCTGCTTCTTCTGCATCCATAGGAGTGTATCCTGTACAAGTGTACATGATCCAATCCAGTGCTAGCATCTCCTTCAAACAGGGTAACTGCAAGTGGAGTTAGACTGGATAGTGCTCAGAGGCACAGATTGCATTTAGTAAGTAATAGGGATATACCCCAAGAAGATATACCCGGGCAGAAGGAAGGAAGAGCTACCTTCCTTTCATATTTTTTGTTTTGTTTGCATGAAGGCCCTGAAGGACCCTTGCCCCAGTTTTAAAGTTTTTTTTGGGGGTCCAGCAATGAAACACCCTCCTTTTTTTTTTTTTGAAGGCACCCCCAAGGTACTGCAACTGGGGAGATGCCCTAGCACCACTGGGTGAACTGCCCAGAGGACCTGACTCTGCTAGAGTGGGGTTGGTGAGTGGGTGTGGTAATCAGGGTGAAGATATTCTGGAAGATCTACCATTATGGTAGGTACATAATTTTCTTATCTAGAAGTAATCTTCAGTATTGATTCCCACTTATGGGTTGGAGTACCAAGCCTTCCCTTCTTTCTGAGGAGGAGCTGGCTCACCCTGAGGGTCACAGACACCCGCAGTCCTCTGCTTGGGGAGAACATCTGAGGGCAGGGGCTTCTTAAAGGTGTGGCTAAAACCTGAGATTGGTCGGGCCAGGCTAGGGCTCCTGTGGCACAGGAGCAGGAGGGTACCTCCGATAGTTCCCACCTGACTCTACAGGAGGAAATGAGCCACCTGGTGATCTGAGGTTAAGCACCTTATGCGAGCCAGAGGTGCCAGCTGGGAGGCAAAGCCATGGCGTCCACCTGATACAGACTGCAGTTCCTGCTAGCCTGGTGACCACCTCATTGGTATCATACAGTGCCCTTGGCTGGTAGCGAGCTTCCTCTAGGTCCTGAGCAAAAAGGTCAGTGGCCTGCCAGACTGACCCAACTCTGAGGTATGGCAGCTAAAAACAGACTTGGCTGCACCATAGGTGATGTTTGAAGGTCCGAGATATGCCTGGTGTGCAGAGATGCACATGAGGGTAAATGATATGGTTAAATTTTCCTTCCAGAGCCATCTGTCTAAATGGGGTCTGCCTCTTGAGGTCAATCACACATGAGGCGTTGTGGCCGACAATTCTGCAGTACCTCAAACCCTAAAGAAGGGTGAAGTACCTCACCTCCGGACCCTGTGGGTGCATGATACTGCATGAGGAGATCCTGGGTATGGCTGGACATGAAAGGGATGCCTCACGCTGCCCTTGATGTCTCCACGAGGTGGTAGGCCAGGAGGAACAACAGCTGTGTCAACATTGGAGACCTCAAGAAGTACCAAGGTAGGGCTGCTGGATCGCCACTTATGTATGCAGTTAGGTCAAGTGCCTGGAGCATTTCCACCAAGAATCTCTGGTACACTGCATACTCATCAGCCAAAGGAAGACTGATGTCTCATTGTCCTCTAAGGAGGACTACATAGAAATGAGGCCCTGACCCCAGGGACTGCTGGTGCCGGAGAAAGGGCCTAAACTTGGCCCTATCTGTCTGGCTATGAAAAAGTGTCTAAGGCAACAAATTCCCAGTGTTGCTTCCACATTAGTCACCTTTCAGGGCTTATGAATGCAGGCAACCTTTCCATGAAGCAGTGAGGCCCTGCTAGAAGGGATGAGACTCACAGACTCGAGGTCCTCAAACTGGACTGCGGAACTGCGCAGGGGGCCACGCCTGAGGGGAGGCTTGGCAAAATTGCCCAGAAGGCATCCTACTGCATCAGAGGAGTGACCAAGTTGGTGCCCATCGGGAGACCTCCAGGTGAGGAGAGCAGAGTCATACAGTCCCTGTAAGAGCCCCAGTCCTCATTGGTGCCAGTGGCGACCAGGAGCTCTAGGGAAAACTCCACCTCCAGGCCACCACCTGACTCTAAATTGGCACCAGGCTCAGGATCGACAACAGCCACACAGATGGGTACATCCACAGCACCGCATTTGGTACCTGACTCTGTGTCTGCTTCATTGTTGACCCTAGAGTCATCTTCCCTACTCGGTGACAACACTATCACTGGTGACTCACCTGGAGCAGGGCCAGGGACTGACACCTTCACTGTCGTCACATCCATCTCCACAGCTGTCAGCATCATCCTCTGCATCACTAGCAATACAATGAATGGTAACAATTTCCACCTTGGCAACAGTACAACAAACAACCCTGGTGCTGGGTCCCTTTGTGACATTACAAAGCGGTGTCGAAGGGGCCCAGCATCATCTCAGTGCCGACCAACTTGTTGCCACTATGAACAGAGACAGCAGCATAGGCAGCACCAGAAGACGACACGAGGTGTCCACCGATGTAGACTGAGCATATTACTGTGACCTCCCACCGGGACATGTGCTTCAGGGCAGACAGACTGTGGAGGGTGCTCAGCCAGCCACGCAGAAGGAGCCACAGACCCAACCACCAGGGCCTCCACTGCCTCAGCATGATGAGGTCAGGGAGTAGTTTGTGCTTCCATGGAACCAGAGATACCAGGGGGAGGCCCAGTGACCTAACCTTGGCCCACATGCTTGTGACTCCTGCCTGCAAAGGGGATCGGACAACCCGACCTCAGCGTGTGATTCTGTAGTGCGGCAGTCCATCGAGAAGCAAGCATTGCGCACATCCATATCATGCTCTGGCAAAGCAGGCTGCACAGCACTGATACTGGCTGAGAACAGCTGTGGTTTCCACAGGGCACCAGTATATAATGGAGGCTGTCTGACTTTCTTTGACAGTTTAGCACCTTTCTTTTGGACTCGAGCATTGCAGAAAATTATTTAAAACATATTTTTCCAGGTAAGCACACAGAGCCCAAGGCTAATTTTTAGTTGCGACCGGAGGGGTGCAGTTGGATAGAAGGGTACAGTTCCAAGGTACATACAATACCCTTGCAAAATATAAGTTGGCATCAGAGTAAAGACTACTAAAGGCACAGTACAGGGTGCCTGCAGTTTCAAAGTTCATACAGTTCACATAGAAACAGATGGTTCAATTCCAAGTAAAGAACGCGTCTGTCACTAATTAACAAAAGCAGCACCAGGAAGATAAAGAAAATAGTGGTGATATACTTACAAAACAAATGACAGTGGCAAAACTGGAGCACTGTTGCTTCCACAGTATGAACTCGAAAAGAGGAAGAACAGAGCTGAGGAGCCATCAATGGTTATTGGTTGGCACGCAACACCACATGGGTATGCACAGCTGCTGTTCTCAGCCGTGGCCAACTCCTCCTGCAAAAATTTTGCTCCCACGGGGTCCTAGTGCCTCGGATCCAGAACCGTAAGTGGAAATCAATAGTAAAGATTGATTCTAGAAAGATCAAGTGTGCATCCAAATAAATATGCAAGAATTAGTTAAGCCCCTGACTGGGTAACAAGCACCTTTTAACATTGTATCCGTGGATCACAAGGCTTTGATGCATGGATTCCTGGACCAGCTTGCTTCCCAGGTGGGCACCCCCAGGACCCGTATTATTTGCTCCACAGATACAAACCTGCTGTGCATTTCTCAAGTAAAGACTATGGATGGGGGAAAAAGCCTCTGGCTTCTAGGTCTCTAAAATTTGGAATGCCTTACCAGTTCACATCTGGAATACTGAATCCTCTGCCACCTTTAAAGCAAGTCTTAAGGTTTATCTTTCTGTGAACACTATAAGCCGTTGTCTCTGATACCCTCTGTACACCTCTTCTGCCTGTGTGCTATCGCCCTTTAGTTTCTGTATGTTTGTTACTGTGTTTTGGGTCAGTACTGTAAAAGGATCTGTATCCCAATTAACCCATTCAGTTATCAAAATAAATCAATAAATTAAGGCAAATCAGTCTTGGCACTAACAAATTGAATGTTAACTAAGGCAAAATAAAAAAAAGAGCAGAGAGAAAGGGCAAATACAGTGGTGTAAATAACCATATCTGAAGTAAACAAGTGCAAAGAAAATTGCAAAACTGTGTAATATGCAGAGAGCAGGTAGCAACTGGATAATCAAGACAATGAGTAAATGAATCTTGTATAGGTGAAACGTACAGGCTCAAGTTTATTGCAGGAAAGACTCCATTGAGCAGCTCATTCACAAAAAGGAGGTCCTGAGGCACATACACATATAGTTCACGAAGTTACATAGACAGGAAATATAAAATGTAGAACAAAGTAACAGGTGTTGCTGTTTCAGTTTTTACAATTAATATTGTGTAATGTTAACATTTTGGACAGATCAGCCTAATTCTATGTGACTGTGTTTTACAGGGTAGGTTTCAGAACAAATTCTACACTGGTACGGTTTTAAGTTTGTCCCTTCTCATTTGTGAGCATCCTTGAAGGAAGGTTTGAAGAATGAAGCCTCCGATTGGCCAGCTGCAACAGTTGTGTTTTTGTGTCTGTGTGCTGTAATCCTCTTAGGTTCTGAATATTCTAGTACTCCCTTGTGTTGAGATTATAAACTGATGTAGCTGAATGCAGTAAAGAAAAAAAGTCACCTGTCAGTGTTGTGCTGTGTTTGTGACATGAAGTCTTTAAAACTGAACTGCTGTCAATCAGAAAGCTCTTATTGATGTAGTGTTGTGTCTGGAAAGAGTCCTTTTAAATGTGTTTTTATTTATTATGACTGACATGTTTTAAGTGGAGGCCGAAATGCTACCTTGTCCAAGATATGTCCGAAACACTGCTTATCTCACTCATGCTACAATCACACTGCAGGTTAATAAACTACATTTTGTATCAGTGTGCTTCAGACTGATTGTAGGTTTAGGTCTGTAGAAGAGTGCAAGTCTTGGGTATTTTTGTACAGAATTGTGTGGTACTGATGCCAGAAACGCCACACAACATTGTAGATTATTAGATAAACTTGTTACAGCACTCGATTCCATTTACAGCACAAGTACAGCTCCCTTTCAGAATGGGATGCTGTGTATTTCATGTATCACCTCTCAGAAGCTGTTAAGAATCACTGTCAGGCTTTGTAGACATAAGCTGTACCATTGTACAGCTGGTACTGGAATGTCCAGCCTCGTACTGTATTTTTCCAGAATTCCCTTTGTCATTAGTTTATTTAATTTAACTCACTAAGCCCATTAGCTGCATATGTGCTGTTTACAGGTGCAGTACATGGCTAAATTACTCAAATACTCCAGGGAGGTTTGAGTTATACTTTCATTTAGTTTTCAATAGCTTTGCCTTTTATCCTAGTACATTCTGTAAGATTTATTCGTAAAAATGGGGCACCCACATTCCATTCATATGACACAGCTGGCAGCAAAAACTTGATGGAGAGTTCTATATCTGTTTAGAGACATGGGAAACTGCTGTACCTACAAAGTAAAAGCTTCATGAGGAATAGCTGTTCTTATTACTATTTAGTGTTGGCAGAAGCACATTAAGAAATTGTTTTGTTGTTATAACTTTATTAAAACATGATTGCTGGTTATGGTCCCTGTAACGCAACCAGAAGGCCAGGGTTCAGATCTCGACAGAAGCTAATACCCCAAGTCGTGGTCACCCTTCCACTGTTGTTGCTGTGCAGTTTGGGTTTGAGCCCTGCACCAAGAGATGAGGAATTAGTGAGCACAGCTGACTTCCTGCTCTATAGCTCAGAAGCAACACTGACTTACTAAATATGGAGAGTTGGCAGCCAGATTGTATTGTTTTAGGAAAGTGGGGCCTGAGTTTGTAAAACACAAGCATGACCAAAATCCAGGAAATTACTGTAAAATTGAAATGCCTTAAAAACGGGTTTTCATATTTTGCTGATTTGATAGGCATCAACAGGACTCAAAACCAGTAGCCATTCATGGTCTTCAGGGCATGATGTAAAGAAGAAAGTGTGCACTAGGAAGAATTACATAGATTAGGTTTTGTTTTACCTTTTAAAACATATCATTATGTAAATGTGTATGTATTAATAGAGGAAACTGTGATATTATAAAATGACTTGTCTGGGTGCTGCACAGTAAGTTGCATTTGTGTAATTTAAAATCTGATTGCAGCGTGTTAATTCCTCATAACATTGTTTACATGTTAGTAATGTTGGTGAATGTATGGTGAATGTTTACAGTGCATTGTATATGTACCCTGCAACTGAAGGCTTCTTCTCCTCCTTGGCTGTAACCGGAGACTGCAGCACAGGTGGTCTATTGGAGAATGCTGTTGTAATTATTAGGTGAAAGGACACTGTTTAATGTTGTGTTCGGACGTAATAAAAATGTTAGAACTATAGCAACTCATTTTATCTTGGTCTTTCATTACAGAGGTTCTCAGCACTCAGGAATGTAAACAAAGTGTCTGTCCTTCGTCATTCTAAGCCTCTGCTGAATCAGATGCACAAACCTGTTCAAATGTGGTGTCTGTTCTGGTGAAGCCTTTTCAAGCTGACTTGCCCAGAATTTGCATACCCATGATGCCTTGCTTTGGGTAGTTAGTTGAAGATTGGTGACGGGAAAGGCACACTGAGCTGAGGCTCGCTTCAAGATGCAACCTGGGGAAGGGAGAAGAGGATACAAATACATAGTACGGGCAAACTTCGCAGTTACAATAAAATGAACTTAGAGGCATGATAAATACAGGATTAAGTGCAAAAAAAGTGAAAATTAAGCAGTCAAGGCATGAGCAATAGATGGGCTTATTAGCAACTTGTACACCTAGATATAAAGTAACTGCAGTGGGAATGTCGGGAGGGCAAGAACGGAGCAGGGAGAGGGAAGGAGGAATGAGAATTTCAGAGTATGGTTTGAGAACTGCACAAAACAAAACAATGTGAACATTTCTCCTTTCCTAGCATGCTGTTACGGACCCCATATACAACTTTCCTGAAAACTGCCTCTCCGATAATGCATACTCAAGTGTTCTATATGAACAAAGAAGGTAAAAAAGCTGCATTTATAACAAAAATATGTGCCTTCTGTTGCAGTTCAAGTTATAACGTGTATTTTAATTTCAGTCATGCTGAATTTCATTTGAAGAAGATGACTCACAGTTCTTTAGGTGGGTAGATATTCAAAAGGAAAGAACCCAAGCAAAATGTGAGTTTATTCTGAAGACAAATTCTAAAGCAGCAGTCCATGTTTACAAAATCCCTTCATAATGCCTCCCATCTAACCCCATTGTGTATCCCTGAGACTTCTTTTCATTTCCAGTTGCACTCATGTGGTGAGACAGTTCACTAGATTTTCTCATATGAAACTGCTGTATTGGAACTTTGTGTGTGTGGGGAGGATCTTCTGAAATGTCCAATGTTCCATAAAATCAGGGAGTAGTAACCTGCTAAACTAGCCAGGTAATTTCAATGCTGACAGTAAATCACTGCTGCTTCAAAACAACAAAACAATGCTGTCAAAATCTAGAGAGAGAGCCTTAGTTAACAATGATGCCTTTTATTTAAAACCTAGAAAGTAACCCTAGCTGGTTTTAGGTACCAGCGAACCCTGGCCCCCAACCAGAGTAGTATACCTTATTCATTTTAAATAGTTTTATCTTATTATTTTCTTGAAACAGCAATTACGGGCTGTGCAGCTCCTGCTGATGGACACATGGTGTCATGACATGCCTTACCAGGCTATGACCCCGTCAATAAGAGGCAGATGGACAGCAATGGCTGGGATGGGAAGAACAACCCCAAGGACTAACACTGCTGTCTCCCCTAAAAATATAAATACACCACTGGTAGCATGCATATGGGCTGTGGTCAAACACATGGCAGTGGGTCAAGTGGGGGCCCCTGACTTGACTAATCCTGCTTGGGGACCTCAAAATCCTAAAGCTGGCCCTGTGTAAGGTAGAATCGAAAAGGATAAAAGGACATCCCACAAGAGAGGGAGAAGTATATTTCCAAGATTGGGGAGGGGTGGATACAGATTTCTAAGTATAACACAAACTGTTGTTTTAACTTAAACTTTAGCATTTTTTAACAACATGTGTTAGCCTGTATCCAAAGCACAAGAATATCAAGAGAGAGGAAGAGAAATTATGATACCTTTCTATCTTGCATAACTAGGATCCAGACAGATGCCCTCCCTAATTGTTACACGTGTGAGACAAAGAAATGCAGTTCTTAATTTCTGTACGAGTTACAGGTATGCATGCACTGTATCCAAAGATCATATCAGGCCCTAGGGCAATACCAGTAAATAGATCACTCTGTGTTCGGGCTTGGTCATCACAACAATACTGTCTGTATTAGGCCTCTACAGATTCAGGTATTTAAAATACCAAAAATAACCTGATGGTATTTTTAAACTAAAATATACTGACATGAGAAATACGAATACATTGAGAACTGTGGACCGCTACTTAGTATTGCCTATATGATTTTCATCTTGAAAGTAGAATCAGTAGATACTGACGCATCTAATACGGGCAGTTGTGCTCCTATATAATGATTTAGGCATAGCGTGACCCAGCCTTGTCTAACAGAAATGTGCCTGAATCAGAATGAAGTGAAATTAAAACCACGCTCAAAAAGTTATGTCAATACAATACTGAGTCCTTTGACAGGGGCTCTGAACAAAAGAGGATGAAAGTATAAAAGTCTGCTATCTTAGAGAGCCCATTAGTGTTTATAAATAAAGGATGTCTGTCTGCCAGAAACCTCCATAATTTCCCACCTTTATACTTAAAAGTTTAGTATTTAGCCATTTATTCAGTCATTCATATCAAAATCAAAATCATTACTGTTCCTCTCTGCAGCCTTTTCACTTTCCAATTTTGAAGCGAGTTTCTACTTTAGGGTCCCACAAAGGCAAGGCAGTTTTATTTGTACAAAGCCCTATACCAGCACCTCAGTGTGCTTCATGACACGGATCAAAACAAAAATAATTATATAATAATACAGCAAAATAAATACTACAAAAAATAGAGGGTTGAACACTATGCCAAAGTAGTTATTTTGGACGTTAGCCATATCATTAACCTTTAATATTTCCTTTTCATCCTTAAAGGGCCTACAGTTTGTTTATTTCCTTTATTATTTATGTAAGAATACAAATTTTATAGTTATCTCCGCTTATTTGTGGCAATTTTGCTCAGTGGCTGCTTTTGCAGTTTTTATCGATTTCTTTCCTTTCCTTAACTGTTCCTTATATTCAGATAGGCAGATCTTATTTAATTTTTATTGTTTGTACATTTTGTTTTTATGGTTAATTTGTTTTTTTAATTTCTGAGTAAGCCATTTAGGGTGTTTTCCTTCTTAGAATTCTTAGCTGCATAATAAATATATGTATCAGATAACGCCTTTAGTTTGTTTACAAGTGTATCGCGATTCTCTCTAATGTTATCTCCAAAAATCTGATTTCAAATCCCATTTCTGCATATCCTCTCTTATTGTATTAAAGTTGGTTGTTTTAAAGTTAGGAATTTTAATTATTCCAGGGCATTTTGGGAATAATCTTAATGGACAGGTGTTCTGTGTTTAAACTACCATTGTATACTTCTATGCTTTTAAATGAGTTGTGAACATAGATTGCCATCCCACCTTCCTTCCTGTATTTTCTATATTTATTATACAGGTTATATCCTTTTATATTTTTATCCCATGTATCCCCTCCTCCCACCACGCTTCTGTAAGGATTGCAATTTTGATATATTTCTTCCTCGTCAGCTGCATGAATTAATCAGATTTATTGTCCAAGCTTCTGACAATGGCTAATAGACCTCTAACTGTGTTTAATTTTGTGTTGTTTTGATGTGGGGTTGACTGATTCTTTCTGAATGGCACTAAAATCAAGATGAAAACTGAACATCGCACAATTATCAGACAAATTTATACAGAAACAAGTGAAGGATTTATTTGATGCCGTAGCTTCAGTTTTGACCTATTTGACAATATAGCGGAGTGGTGGTAGGACTTGAAAAAGACATTAGAATATTTTTCAAAACCAAGGGAAAAGGGTGGCTCAGTCAAATGTCATTAAATATCTCAAATTGTATATACAGTTGCAGCATCTGATGTCTTTGGTTCCAAACAGTCAGCTGATTTGGGATCTCACATCTTAGAGGTGAAAAGAATGCAAGCTCTGCCGTATGATAGAGCCTCCTCTTTATGGGCAGAGTTAGAATATGGGACAAGTGAAACCCTGTTTCGGATCCATGCGGGTATGTAAGAGAGAAAGGTCAATTTCACGATTCAAGGCCTCATACATGAGAATGGAGATTTAGTGACTTCACAGAAGGACCTCCTGGCAATCATAACTAATCATCTAAATTCTTTTCTACAAATCCCCTTCTGAGAATGATATATTACAGTACCTCTCCCTCTTAAGAGAGCCAAACTAAGTCCAGAGCAGATCAAATGACTTATATCCTCATTTCAGTAGAGGAAGTGGAGAAGTAATTAAATCCCTGAATTCTTCGGTGACACCTGGGAAGATGAGCTACCAGCAGAATTTTATAAATGTTTCATAATTGATATGTTGTTTTTCTTATGGCAGTCTTTATATAGTTCTTACAGTCCCACATTCCAAAATATTGTAACAGAAGCTTAATAGTGTTCCTATACAGAAAAGATGATAAACATAGTATCCAAAACTGGAAGCTGATCAGCCTCCAATACCGATTTTAAGATTTTAACCCAGATATTACATATACAATTGTGGAACATAGCAGTAGCACTAATACACCCTACCCAGTTCTGTGGCTTACCGGAACAGAATATACAGCACCCATTGATTATACTTGAGAGGTATGGGAATTCTACAAAATAAAGGGCTGTCAGGTTTTCTCTTGTTCCTAGACCAACACAAGGTATTTGATAGAGTTAATCAGAACTTATTTCTTGTATTACAGACCTATGGTATACCATTAGAACTTATTAAGTGGCTAAAACTTTTATATGATACAGCTCTATTGAGGCCGATAATTAGGGGAGGAGGGTCCAGACATTCAGTTCCAGACAGGTGTAAGGCAGGATTGCCCTCTATTACATATATTTTCCCAGAACCCACTAATAGAAAAACTGCATCTGAACCGAAAATAGAGGGGTTAGCTGGCAACTATTCGGGACCAGGTAAAAGTAGCAGCCTATGCAGACGACACTTGTCTGATGCTAAAGGATCTAGAAAGTATCCAAGAAGCTAAAAAGAATTGCAGTATTTCTCAACGGTCTTGAATGTTAGATTGAGTATAGAGAAATGCATATATTACATTTAGGTTTACAGACTCACGAAAACAATATTGCTGGTTTTCTCCGTAGCCACAACTCCTAACAAAATATTTGGGAATTTGGTTTGGACATACTGATAAGACAAAATATAATTGGGAAAGAGTTTTGAAAACATGTGAGGTCAAGGTGCTGGTATGGAAATTTTGGAAACTTTCAAAACTTAGTGTTTATAATTAAAAGGTTTTACTACCCTGTATAACATATGTTGGAGCTTATTTTTCCACTACTGTTAGAAAAGGAAACTAAATTATACAGCACCTTTTTTCAAATGCTGTGGGGAATAGGCTAAACCCCATAAAGAGAAGTTTTACATATCTAACAAAGAAAAGAGGGGAGTAAGTATGCTAGAACTGGTGGTGTTCACCCATTCTCTTTTTGGGGCCTTCATTGAAATTAGCCATTGGAGGACTTGGCTCAGTACCTAGTTTATGGATCCAAAACAATTTAAGAGATGTTTAGTCTACATGGGAAAATGAACCAGTAAAGTTTACAAGATATTTGCATGTACTGTTGTGGTTTGAATCAACTATGCAAAATTACATAAATGGCATATAACCAAAGATGTAATTAAGTTATTGCCGAAAAGCACTTGTATAAACACATCTTGGCGAGATATTCAAAGGGTCATGATGAAAGAACAGTGTTGCGCCATCGTTAACTCACTGATGATACCGCCGACATCTGCAAGGGGATGTTGTGGCCAAATCCCAATGCACCGGGCACACCAGTAATGTATGCGTGCAGTGCAGGGCGGCTCATGATATGCGGCACATCCTGATATTCAGCCCAGGATGTGCGGTGTATGCAGGCACACACCAACTTGTGCCGCATAGGTGCAAAAAAATGCCCGAAAAGGAACAAGTGGGGGACACTCCAGGGCTGGCGCCGTGTTGCTGGGCAAACACGGCAGCCGCCTACTGTGGGTGGCCACCTGACCTCCCAAGTCACAGGTCGGGCATCACCCCCCACGCCCGATCGCGAGCTCTGTAACAGAATTCTCAGGTCCAGTGACCTGCCTCCAGCCCGGATCGCGGGCATAGTATAATAATGAGTCCCTGGTGGTCCAGTGACCTGCCCCCAGCCGATCATGGGCTTAGTAAACTAATAAATACCTCTGGTGGTCCAGTGATCGAATCCCAGCCCGATCGCTGGGCTCCATAACGTAGCTAATCTCGAGATCCAGCGGTCCTCCCCACCACCGACCAGACGGTTACCGCCTCCCCGGTCCGGTGGGCAGCAGTTTTCACTTGCTGTTACCTGGTCAGTCATTAACTGACAAAATAGATAGTACGGCTGTACGCTCATTGTCCACCGTGGGTCGATTGGTGCAGACTGCGATACACAGTCCCGATATGTGAATGGAATTCATTCACAGTCAGGATCAGTAGTACAGCACGGCCTGTGCATGCCCATTGGCCCATAGGGATAAATGGGCGAGCAGCCGCATGTACGCTGTCAGTCGCTGGGCAGCCAGGCGGCTTGCAGCTGGGAGCTGCCACCACCGCTGACTGGGGAGCGGGGGTGGGTCTGAGTGGGAGGGTGAGGGGACCGTGGACCACCAGGCATTTATCTATGTTTATGGATCTCGCGATCGGCTGGGATTCAGTCCACTGGACCACCAGGGATACATGTATTATTACTAAGCCCGCGATCGGGCTGGGGAGCAGGTTCACTGGACCACCAGGGAGGTTACATATTTACTAAGCCCGTGATCGGACTGGGAGCAGGTCCACTGAACCACCAGGAAGGCAGTTATATAACCCATTATTGGGTGTTGGGCGTGTTGCTGCCGAGAGGCAGGGGTGTCGATCCTCAACAGCTGCAGCCTGGCAGGGCGCCAGGTGCAAGTCACCGGGATTGGCGCACCTGCATGCCAATGGGGCCATAATGATATGCAAATGGACCCATTTGCACCTTGCATGCATAATGGCCCCATCTGCATACCCACCACTGAATATCACGGTTCCTGTGCCTAGCGCACCACACTTGCGCTGGCGTATCCCCCTGCTTCTCTCTTGCCACTCTGGCATGGCGAAGCCACTGCACCATGTGCAATGCGGGCGATGTTATTATTCAACAGGTGCTGAGCCATGGCACAGCACCATTGAATATCGCCTAGGGCCACGCCCCTGTGCATCCCAGTTGCACTGCACCCAGTCTTGCGCCCCTGCCTGGCACAGTCTGAATATCCAGCCCCTTTGAGTATAGTATACCCAAGGAACCAGAATTTCATGGTTGTATACCTTCCAAAGTTACAGACGCTTCGGACATTATGAACGAACCTAGAATACCATGTAGGCTGTTGGAAGTAATATGGATATATTATTATGGGAGACTAAATATACGGAGAAATAATAAACACAAAAGGATGGAGGAAAGATCCTGTCTATATACAGATTGTCTGGATCTGGAAGAGAATGTGAAACATTTTATGTTAAATTGCCAGCATTCCAGAATTTATGGAACTATTTGGCGGACAATGGAAATTACTCTGGTTATGGAATTTGACATATGAGACCCTGGTTCTTGGTGACTATACAAATAGATGGAAGCAGTATGATAAAGGGACATTAACAGTAGTTTTGCTATCCTAAAATACTGTCTCTGGCAAGCAAGGGTACAATGGGTTCTCAGACAGCAGTACATGCCGCTTTATGTTTTGAAATCATAGCTGAAAAACTTTGAAAGAAGTATATGAAGCAGATTTAGCAGTACATCCACTACAGAAAGTGAGAATGTGGTTTAAGGGTTCTCCTTTATTATAGAATATAAATAAAGAAGTGGAGGAGGAGAGATGGAGCTCTTCAATGGATATGCAAGGATCAAGCTTCTTTATATGATTCGATTTTGCTTTATGAAGAAGTCTGTAAACAAATTAACTTTTGGCATCTTCTGGTATTGTTTTCTTAATATATAAAAAATTCCTCTACTCTTTTAGGTGTGTGTGTGTGGGGGGTCAGTTCTTTTAGTTTTATGATTTAATTTTGGGTTCTAAATATTTATTTGACAGAAAACTAGAAAGTGTACGACTGTAATACTTAGTTGGTTTCTTTTGTCTTATGATTTATTATTTTGTGTGACAACACCATTTGCAACTATTTGTTGTTGTAGTTATAATAAAAAAATCCCCTACTCTTTTGAGAAGTGCCATGGGATCTTTAACTTCCACCTGAGCAATGGCCAAAGCAGACAGGACCTCAGTTTAATGTCTCATTCGATAGACAGCAATCCCCCGCCCCAACAGTATAGCATCCCTTAGTGCTGCTCTCTGGTGCCAGCGTTTTATGGTATACGCCCAATCCCAGTGGGATGACTTGGATCTGTGGGCCTTTGTTTTCTTTTCCGCAGAAGAGGATCTGGCTAAGCCCTTTCTCCCAGACACTGCTTGTAGCTTCCATTAGTATGAATACAGTATGTGGAAGAAGTCCAGGTATTTGGATGGCTATGTTACTTTACTGAAACTGCTGTTTTGCCTAGCCCAGTGGCACTGGCTGGCAATGCCTTGTATTACCACATAAGAGATATCTGGGATTGATTCTTGTTACTCCAATGCTCTAGGCTGGTGGGGCTGTTTACGCATTGTGGAGGCACCGTGCACGAGCCCTGGTGAAGGGATGAGATTTTCCACTCCACAGTGCCTCAGCTGGATCTTTGAGAGAGAGACTCAATGTCATAGGTGACCATGTCATGTGACACACACTCTCTCCAGCATGAGCTTGGAGTGACTGCCAAGCTCATGCTGGCATGTGTGTGTAGTCCACAAGTCTCAAAATGTGATACATGTACATAGACATAGACTATTGGCCTCTGTCCTTTCCTTTCTGTCACAATCCAGTATACTTTTATCAGGTATCCCCACACCCATATCTCTTCTTTTCCAGTGTATGCAGACTAGGGATGGATGGGGCAGATATCCAGTTTGGATTCCGATCTGGACCTCTGGGACTTGGATCTGAGTCAACTGGAGAGGGAGAGTTGCAAGGTCAGATCAGAATCCAAACTGGGCCAAATGTTAAAGGCAAACCCTCAGTGACTTGGTTCTGATTCTGGCCCAAATCGCCAAGAATCCTAATGACTTAACTCCTTGCATTATTATGCTTTGCTGCTATTTTTTCTGTAGCGTGCGCTTAAGCAATAAGACATGACCAGGGGTTCGATTAACAGTCTATCTGTTAATCACCCACTAGGGGTGTAATGTGGCACAAGACACAGCTAAGCGCCATATTTCCTAGGGTGATTGACTGTTAATCTAACCCTGGTCATGCCTTATTGCTTAATTAATGTAAAGCTGTCAGAATCCTTATAGCCAATCAGATTGCAGTATCTCTGAGACCCTTTTATAATAATGTCTATTGCGTTGTTTATAATTTGACTCCTTGTACCATCTGCCTAGTTTTCTATTGCTGCTTTGCACCTTGTTTTGACGGTTCTCTGGTGTTTGTATTGTCTTGCACCATGCTGATATTGTAAAGACAAGCATTTCTGTGTGATACCCTGATTGACTGTAGCATTTTTGTTTTATTTATTCACTGTGTATTTGCCCTGCTGCATTGTTATGTAATTCTTGCAGGTTGTGCCTGAAAATAGACATTTGTTTGGCTAGTACACTTGTTTGGTAATAAAACAAATACATAAAAATCAGTAAGTTAAGTAGGATGCAACCTCCAGCTGCTCGTGGAATCATTTTCCTGCAAGTGGCCATAATGTAAACAATTTTAGCAGAGTTGCAAACTGGTTAGAATTTCACTGCAAACTACAACTCCAGTGTTGGTGCTTGTGGCAGAATTCCAAGACTTGTGATGGCTGCACTTTTAGTCTTTGTGCAGAGTTTTATATCTGAGGGCGATCATTCACAGGTTGATCAAGGAACACGGAGGCTGACATTTGTGTGAGTGAGGTGGTGCAGCTGCAAGAACTGAAAAGCAAACAAACATGCATTACGATTAGCAGGGATAACAGAAATAAGCATCTTGAAGTACTGACGCTATACTTTTCAACAATCTGAAGAAACTTTACCTTCTGGCAAACCATAGTAGTTTTTTAAGGAAGTTTCTTACTACAGCTGTAGTGCAGATTGTTTTACTCTCCTTTCCATCAAAACCATACCATTTAGCAGCTTGTACATATGACTCAAGACAAGGCTCAAAGCTATATTTCCAGTGTACTATAGGACCCTGTCTGACAGAATAGTCCCATTGTATCCAAGTTGGGAAAAAAGATCTGGAAAGCCTTGTCGTGTATTTTAGTGCATTACATATTGTCTCGGCCTAAGCCAAAACGAGTTCTTGAGAAACTGGACAACATCCGAGGACAATGGCCTACTTGTTTATGATTGCACATTCTTCCGTGTGGCTTCCTCTAACATTTTCCAACAAGTAACTAGTTTGCCGTTGAATGTGGCTGTTGAACATATGCATGTCTCAGCGGAGCAGTGACAGGACAATAGGCAGAAGGGCAAAAGTGTGCAGCCATTAATTTATCCAACACAGAATGAACTGAGGAGACCAAAGGGAGTTTTCTAATGCACACAACAGCTGTGTCAGCTTATTTTAAAGGAAGCTGGGACTGCAGTAATTACATTAGCAGAAAGGATATTAATTTTAGGAATTTTTATCCAGTGACGCAGAAAAATCCTAAAACAAACTTTTTTCCTTACCTGGCTCAGTAAGGCATAATCAGAGGTGGGCAAGGCAGAGTAGTCTCAGATCTTCCCTTGTCAATCTTCACCATTCATTACTTCCTGGGTGTAAGCGAGCCGCGCACCGCCATAGAAGTTTTTTTTTTTTTTAAGGTTGCCTATGACCCCGCCCTCGAGAGTGGCGTCATCGTCATGCGAGGCGGCCGATAGTAGCGACAACTCCTCCTCCAACTCAGTTCTGTTTCTCCCGCCGTCGAGGCAGCACCTGCTTCGCGAGTAGTTTTTGTAGTGCGCAATTCTAACTAGGCCGACTCCTCTTTCGTTCGCTATTCGACGCCATACCACGGTAAGACTGTTCTTTTTCTATTTGTACGGCGTTGGGTGTTTCCCCTGCTGTGTTTTACCTTAATTGTTTGGCGTTATGTCCAGTTCTGGGCGGCGCTTTGAAAGCAGGCTGCGCCCTATGCGTCAGTGCTCCTGTGGCGGCATTTCTCCGTCTCGGACGGCAGCGTTTGCCTCCGTTGCCTGGGACCCAGCCATGATATGGATTGGTACAGCGCCTGTTTCTCGATGGACCGTGGCGTCCCTCGAAACCCGCAGCGTTTAAGCTCGGCAAGACCCGCTGACCTTGGGGAACAACATCGCCTCGGGATTCTGGGCCCTTCCTCCGGGTCCCCTCCCAGGCCTATACGGTCCGAGGAGAGGTCTCTCGCCTATTCTTGCGAGGAGGAGACCCTTCTGCAGTCTCGGGGGCATCGTGATCCCTCCCGGGGCAGCAGGCGCCGGCACCGCCTCGGCAGTCACCTCTTCGGAGGTGCAGGCTCCCCGTGTCGAGGCCCTCGGCTTTTGGGCCTGGCTCGGGTGGACCCTCGACGCCACCTTCGGCGCCGTTTGGATCCTGGCGCTGTTCGCGGTGCGGTATCGAAGTAGCGCCGTTGCTTGATCCGATGGACAAGAAGCGGCGCCCGTCGCGAATGCTGCCTACGCCTTCCGGCGCACCAGCGCCGTCGGCCTTTCCTTCCCTCAAGCGGTGCCGGCCTTGCGGCGCCTGTTGGGTGTGCAGCTAGGCCTGGCTGCTACCAGCGTGAGGGAGGCGAGCGGCACCTCCTTGGTACGGGGCCGCTCGTGGCCCAGTAGCCTCGGGGACCCCTGGGTGGCCAGCATTGAGGTCCTGCTGGTCTCGTCCTCCTCGGAGGGCGATGACTCAGACGTGACCATCCTGGCACCCCACTCTTCGGAGTCTGGGTCCCGGTGGCTAGAGGTGCCAGGCGGCGCAGCTGGCCCTCCTCTGTCCCCCTTCCGCTGTCTCCTGAGGGTTCCCGGCTGGGTGGCTGGAGCCCCGGGGCAGGCGGGGTGACGAGGGAGGCTCCTCTTTGGAGGCCCGATGACAGCTACTTCCGGGTGCTGTTGCCCTCTAGGGACAGGGGGAGGCTGTGGTCGAGAGGAGGGCCTCTCGAGTCCGAGGGGTTGAGGGCAGGTCTGCTGCTCGGTTCTTCTTTGGCCACCCTGGGGTGGCCAGGAGCCGAGGCAGAGCCTCGCCTCCCTCCAGGGTTCTAGGGTGTCCTCCGCGCGGCGCGGGACTGCCCTTCTGGATCCATGCAGTCCCGCATCGCCACAGGGAGGTTCTCCCCAGGGCTCTTCCAGGCTCCGCTTCCCAGAGTTCCGCTCTGCGGCCTGGTCTGATATCCGGGATCCCTCCTCCCAGGGCTCCTTTCCCTGATTCCAGAGCCCTGGGGAGAGCAGTTGCCTCCCAGAGGTGCCCCTCTCCATCTCTCTGCCTCCACCACCCCGCCTCCCAGGCCATGTCGGTCCCACGGGTCCGTTATCCTGGGAGCAGTTCAGGGTTCTGCGCGGCCTTCCCTCATATGTTAGATACATGCATGAGCCGGTCTTTGACTCTCCCCACCGCCGCAGGAATCCTCTGGGCATTCCAGTTCCCCATCATCCTCGTCTCCTCCTCCGAGGAGAGGAACCCTCTCATCTGTCCTCCGATGCTGATTTCACAGAATATCAGCGCTTCTCTCAAGGATGGTGAGGGATCTCCGGATTTCCACGCTCAAGAGACAATACCGAACTGGAGACGCGTGAATTCCTTGGTGAATTCAGTGCCCAGCATCTGGTGGTACCTTCCTGGCCTATCCCCTTCCAGGAGGCGTCTATCCGTCCTGGCAGTCCCCTGCCGCTTCTTCCCCAGCCCCGCGACTGCCAGCGTGAGGTATTGTGCCCCTCTGAGTCTCTAGGTTCCCTTCCCAACCCGTCCTCAGGTTTGGTATACCTGGATACTCCTTCTGGGCGTTGCTTGGCGACGATCACCACCGATTCGGACTCTCTCCAGTTCGACCGCTGGGGCTAAGAGTGTTCTCTTCTTCGTCGCAGGTGCATGTATTGCATCACATCAGGCTCACCATGCTGCCTACAACCGCATCTGTGGTCGATGATGTCCCAGCTGCTGGCATCTATGCCTGATATGGAGCAAACCAGACAAGCCTTGCCCTCTCCGAGTAGGCCTGGGGCTGGCAAGACACCAAGCAAGGGCATCTTATGACGCCAATGAGGTGGCTTCCAGGCTTTATGGGACAGCGATCTGCATCAGGCGGACGGCATGGCCGTCTTTTCCAGGTTGTCACCCGGCCCGGGCGAGGGTGATTCGCCCGCCCGGGGCCCCGCCTTTTCTCTTCCAGAGCTAGGAGACTTTACAGGGGCTCCTCCGCTCTCCTCGTCTCGGGAGGCACCTCCTAGCTCTTCTCCCACTTAGGCTTTCTGAATAAGCCAGGGTCTTCTCCTTCTGTTTCTCACCAGCAGAAGGCTGGGGTCTTGTTTCCTCAGGTATGGCCCTTCCCTCCAGGGAAGAGGAGCTTGGTATCACTCAGGAGTGATGAATGGTGAAGATTGACAAGGGAAGATAGGAAAATTACGCACCTACCATAATTCTTGATCTTCTTGTATCTTCACCATTCATTACTTACACCGCCCACCATCCCTCAGTGGCCTCTTCCTGTGGCTTCTTCACCTCCGCTTCCTTCCTCTCTCTGCATATATATAAAGACAGGAAAAATTGCCTAATTTTTCAAAAAAAAAAATCTTTCTTTTGGGGGGTTCTAAATTTCCAGAAAAATTACTTACTCTAAGATTCATGGACCATCTCGTGGTTTGCATTGGCGATCAGACTGCACAACTATCTCTTGCCATTCTTCTGGCAAGATACCTTTAGGGTTTTTGGCCTGGCTCAGGCTATTCAGTTTTGATCCTGCAATCCCGTGTCCAGATAGTTGCCCTGAAATCTAATCCCCCTATTCTTGCCTTGCAGAGCAGAGGAACGGGTACATCTATTCCTTTTTCTTTTAAAAAAAAAAAATGCTGAGGGAACTCTCTTCGACTGCTATAGGCATCTTGATATCTGGGTCCATGCATCTAGTCTAAAAAAAAAAAATTTTTATCTGTAAAAAAAAAAAAAGGGAAAACAAACAAGAAGGCAAATGAGAAGGTAGACTATCCTTCTCGCTGTTTTGCTATTGGTTTCTCCCTGTAAGTGTCCTCCTGGACAATTTTACAGTAGAACAGTGCTGACCATATCCAATTCTAGCCAGCCTTAGCCTTGACCTGCCTTGGCCAGTCAGTATGAGTCCCATTTCTATCTTGAAACGCCTGAGAGGCTTTACATTTTCCATTTCTAAACCCTGAGCAGCGCCTCATGCTGCCTGGTTTTATTCTTCCCTCCTCGGCTGTCCTCCAGTTAAGGGCCTTCGTGGCCAGGAGCCCAAGGTGGGTATCAAGAACAATGGCATGTTGAGGATGAAGACTATGCCCTCCTGAGTCTGTCTAAGCGGGTTCAGTGAACCTACTCTTCAGCTCTATCTCCGGGATTCTTGCTTCCCCTTTAGTCGAGCCTTTAGCTGCAAGCTAACTATGCTCGATTGGGCATTCTGGTCCCTTCAACATCCCATCTCTCTTCTCTTTCTTCTTCTTTTCCTTCTATTTTCTCATTTCCTTACTCATCTCTCCTCCTAGAGTCGCCCAGGTAAGGAGGCCCTGCAGTCCCTAGGCTAGGGATACTCTTATCTCCTCTGTCCTTTCTCCATCGGCTTATTCCTTTTCAGTTCATTCTTCCTTGCTTTGCTATCCTCAGCTATCTTGCCTCGCTATCTATATTTTCTGCTTTCACTTTTGCCTCTCCGGCTCACAGAACTGAGTTGGAGGAGGAGTCGTCGCTACTAACGGCCGCCCGCATGACGCATGACGCCACTTCTCGGAGCGGGCCGTTAGGCAAACTTTAAAAAAAAAAAAAAAAAAGCGGCCTGGTATGGGCAAAGGCCCGCTTACACCCAGGAAGTAATGAATGGTGAAGATACAAGAGAAGATCAAGAATTACGCTTAGGTAATGTAATTTTCCTGTCTGGCTCGTGCCTAGTGCATGGCTTGGCTTGACCTCTGTAAGCAGTTAGTTATGATCAAAGCAATATTTTTGGTCAGGCTGAGCAGTTAGTGCAATAGCTGAAACTTTTGTTCCTCTAGTGCAACTGGTGAGGAACACTGTCAGTAATGTAGAGGCCAGCCTGCAGCAGCCATCGCTCAGCTCATGCTTTTTGTTAGAGTCAAGCCAGACCCCTGGCTTGACTCTGTCTTGGTTCTAGGTGAAATGTTTCTGGCTTGTCCACCTCCGAGCATCATGCTGCTGCCAGGGAGCAGGTTCCCACTCTGGGCCCAGTAGATCAAGGAGGGCAGGTCTTCTGCTCCTGAAGATGGACAAAAAGGTCTCTTGGCACCGATGCACCACTGCTCGCAAACCAGGGAGCATCATGGGAGTTAGCTGCTCACCGCACTCCCAGCCACAGGATGGCAACAGCTGCGATGGCCCCATTTGTCTTGGGGTAAAAGGGCAAAATGGGTCATTAACGTTACAGTTTGATGTGGTCTGTGACACGCAGTCTCTATCTATATGGTACTTTAAGCAGTCATCATATTGTCATGTATCATTTTACAGAATGAACTTGGAAGTTTCAGAATATTTCCACATTTAGAAATCTTTTGTTCAGGTAGATATGTATAAAGAATAGTTTGTAAACATTTTCAGAAGAAGTGAAATGTACAAATTGAACTAAATGTATTTATTTTCTTACAATAGATATTGAAGCCTCTGAACAAGCTCATAGGAGCCGAAATGTAGGGGTGAAGTTCATGACAGTAATAAAAGAATTTAATGTGGAGAAGAGGACTCCGTCTATTTCTATTTTAATAAAACTTGTGAACACCACAGGAGTCCTAAGAACAACTTCACTATTTCCAAGAATTTTGTTGTTTTGGCTTGAATTTTGAATATACCTTGTGGGTGGGTAGTATTATTCTGGATGTTGGTGTTATAACATATTTATGTGTAAAGATTGTATAGACATAATTGTCTTGAAATTGTATTCACTGTATCTACCGAATATAAATATTACAATGGAAGATGGTTTGGCAGTCCTTAGGGACATAGGAAACAGTGTTCAGAATACTTTACATTTTGTAACTTACACAGAGGAAGAGAGGAAAACCCTTTTTCAAGCAATGAGGGGAGGTAGAGATTTAAGTGTACAAATGGGAGAGATGCCACGTAATATTATATAAAACTAGAAAATCTTAAATTTAGGGACACACGTCTTGAATGGCATGGGTTGACCTGACACAGTATTTGGAGCACAACAGAATACCAAGGGGCTTACTTAATAGCAGTAGAACCTAATATAAGTATTAATACTCAGAAGTTGTTTTCTAAATGGGACGGTATTAGAAATAGGGCTAGTTGTGACTTTATGTATGCACTCATAGAAGCCATTATAGAAGAAATAAACTTTTAGCAGAAGAGATTCAAAAAATCAGGATTTACTTAAAACCCAGTTGATAGCAGAAGAATTTCTCTCTATTTTAGAGGAACTGAAACAGAAATTGTTGGACTATGAAAATAAATTAAAACAACAAAAATTAGAAAATTTATTAGAGACACTAATGATTATAGGACAATAAGGTTTACACTTATAAACAGTATAGTAAACCGAGATATAGTTATAATGCAGAAAGTGGAACTGAAAGTGATAACAGTTACACGACAGATTCCTCTACAAGGGTAAGAGAGAGAACAGGTCATTACAGGTGAATTACAGAGTACCAACATGCCATTGGACAACGTGGGTCAAGTAGATATGAACTAAGACCCACTAGCTCATATACACAATATTCTAGGACACAAGGGGGTTTCTGGGGCCAAGAGGGAAGGGACACGGGAGGCGGGGAGGAGGACTAGGTGGAAGAATAACAAGAATCAACAATATGGAAAGAGGAACGGGAGAGAAACCCAGAAGTGATACCTATTTTCAATCTCAGTAATAGAAGATTAACTAAAGTGGAATCTGGCGATCTTCCTGGACATAAGTCTCCACCACTCATTCACACTATTGGGATCTGCGCCGGAGGCACTAGGACCCATCGGAGCAAACTTTTGCTGGGGAGTCGGCGCCAGAGATGGCACATGAGGAGGCAGGCCAGCGCCTAGCTCGCGCGGCAATGACTATCTCGAGTCGACTTCCCAACTGCCCAGTTCCTTTTTCCCCACCATCGAAGTGCGCTTCAGTGACGACGCCACTCTTCTGTCGGGAGTCAAACTTCAAACTAGCAGCATAGTTTTCAGTTTTTATTTTTGTAGTATTATCTCGATACAGTATCGCTTAAGTTATTCTTATTTTTAAATAAACCATAAAGAAGTCTCAGCCTACACTGGACGGAGTCGACCATGAGCAGGTCAGGTGACAGTAGGGAGACTTCGGATGAAAACTGTTCAGTCAGTCGGCTGGGTCTGGTCCGCTGCCTTCTGGAAGGGGGTCTGACAACGGTCAGTCCAATGCCCGGGGATGGCAGTCTCACGAAGCATAAAGCCAAACGGTCGCATTCGGCACTATTCGCCTCGAGCTCTTCTTCGCCCGCAGGTCTAAAAAGAGAAGACATCACCGAGGTTGCCCTCTGATATATCTGCCGTAGGCTCAGTTATCGGGCTAGTTGCCGGTCCTCCTTCGGAGTCGCCAACAGTGGCTTCTGGTAGCCGACGCCTTTGACATCGGAGTCCCACCCTCCTGCAGGTAGGTCTTCAGATGAGCAGTTTCATCAGTGGACGCCTATGAAGCAATGGGCTCAGAGGTTGGTTCGGCTACCTGGCTCGGTCACCGTGGGCCTCGGGCTCTGGGTGACCAGGTAGGGTGGTTGGACTTTCCTGGTCGCCAGCACCTTCTTCGTGCATTCAACTCCATGCTTAGGTGTCCCTCCCTCACATGGGTTCGGCGAGGGGCCACACCGATGCCCTTATCTCCCTGCTCTTTTCCCTTCAAAATCTGTTTTCAGTCTCTGGGGTGCCTTGGCGCCATGTGGCCTCGCGGCGCCATCCTCTGCATTGCCACGTGGCACAGCAAGCTTCTCGGCATTGCTTTCGCGGCACTGTGGCAGCCCTGTGGCTGTCTTTGGCACTGTGCAGCCGATCGGCGCTGTCTTGCGGCGTCCTCGGTGCTGCTGCACTAAGTGGTTCCTCGGCTGCCTCGGTACTGTGCCTCCTCAGCCAGGGGCTCTCGAGATTTCTTTGTCTCTTTTCCTCCTTCCTCTTCTGGCTTTCATCCCTTTCCTGTCCATACAGTCCCTCCTGGACTGTCAGGAGATGACGTTAGCTTGACCCAGACCTTCGGTTGGGCGATGAGGTGGACAAAGCAGGATCTTTACTGCTGCAGAGCCTGTGGTCGAGGACCTGTCATTTAAGTCTCTGCTGAAGAATATGATTTCCACTTTCTCTCCAGACTACAGACATCGATCCTGGGAAATTGTTAAGACTCCAATACCTTTCACGCCGGAGATCCCTACGGATTTGACTCCTCCGATTCAGTTTTCCTTCAGACGCTGTCTCAAATGGTATGAAATAATCCTGCTCTGTCTTCATCGGTGGCTAAATCCATTGATAGAAAATATTCAGCCCCAAGGATCGCCCCATTTTGGCATCTCAAGCCTTTGCGGATCCTATTGTAGTCCTGGCAGAGAATGATAAGGTCGCCCTTCCTCAAACCACTACAGCTCGACCTTATTAACAAGCAATCTACCTGCCAGGTGTACAGAATGACTTGGCAGACTGTCTCAGCAGAACAGAGACAGATCCTCACGGTGGTCTCTCGACTCAACCATAGTTCAGTCACTATTCAAGAGTGGGAACTCCGGTCCTGGATCTTTTTGCGTCCCCACTCAACGCAAACTGCCTCTTCTGCTCCAGAAATCCAGGGCCTGGCATTTTTGTCAGTATGCTCAGGCTGCAGTGGACAAAACGCTTTACTTCTTTCTGCCTCTTCCTCTAATTCAGAGAGTACTCCTCAAGTTCGAGTCTCAGGAGACAAGTTGATTCTCATTGCTCCTTTTGGCCTCGACAACTGTGGTTTCCACTTCTCAACAGTATGTTGGCAGTTCCTCCGAGACCACTTCCCCTGCAGATGAACCTCTTTAACTCAGGGACCGTGGTCCATCCCAATCTGAGATCTCTTCGCCTTCACACTTGGCTCCTTAAGAGGTAGAAGTAAATCGGTTCAATGTCTCTGAAGAGTTTCTGATATCCTTCTGGCTGCGGGAAGCCAGCCACTCGGAAAACTTACACGGCTAAGTGGAGCGTTTCCTCTGGTGTGCAAAGTCCTCTTTGAACCCTTTTCCTGCCCTCCAGATAAAGTTTTAGAGTACTTTTGGACCTCTCAAATTCAGGTCTCCAGTACTCTACAGTTAAAGTTCACCTTAGTGCCATTTCAGCGTATCATGAGCCAGTTTTTCTCTTTCACTGGCTCAGTTACCTATGGTTAAGAGATTTCTTAAGGGCATTCTGCACACCAGACCCCCTACAAGATGTCCTGTTGCAGCCTGGGACATTAATCTTGTGCTAGACATGCTCACTGAAACCTTTTGAGCCTCTAGCTACCTGTGAACTAAAGTTCCTCACCTGGAAGACTGCCTTCCTAGTGGCCATTACCTCAGCCCGTAGGGTCTCTGAGATACATGCCCTGGTCACAGACCCTCCAGATACTGTGTTCCATAAGGAAAAGTAGTCCTTCATACTCATCCTAAATTTCTTCCTAAGGTTGTGTCGAATTTCATCTTAACCAACCTTTGGTCCTTCCCTCTTATTTTGCAGACTTCCAAAATGAAGGGAACGCTCTTCATTCTCTGGATGTTAAGAGGGCTTCATGCTTCTACTTAGATAGAACCAAGGATTTTCGTAAAGCCCAGCAACTGTTTGTTTCCTTCAGTGAGGTCCGGCTGGGTCAACCTGTCGCTATTAGATGTATCTCAGCATGGCTAGTGGCGTGCCTTCGTTACTGCTATTCCATGGCGAGGTTGAGTTGGAGGTAGAGTTACGCTCACTCTACCAGAGCGGTAGCGCATCCCTAGTGGAAATCCAAGAACGTGCCCATTGCAGACATCTGCAATGCAGCCACCTGAGCTCAGTGCATACTTCTGCTAAGCATTATGCACTCGATGTCCATGCCAGACGACATTCTTCCTTTGGCAGAGCCATCCTTAATGGACTTCTGTCTTAAGAAACGTGAGCTCTTGGTTTCTCCTGCCGCCCTCTCGGGGATTATTAGCTCGGTACTCTCCCAATAGTGTGAATGAGTGGTGGAGACTTATGTCCAGGAAGATATGAAAATTACGTACCTACTGTATTCTTGATCTTCTTGGACGAGTCTCCACCCACTCATTCACACGCCCACCCTCCATCCCCGAGCTCACCTCTTTGTTGGTCTTCACCCCTCAAATCTTTAGGCCTTGAAGACTTCTTTGTTGACCCTTCTTACATGGGTCGTCCGGACTATCTTATGTCCGGTTTTTAGGTTAGGCTACCCTTCTAGGTTAGTTACGCTGCACCTCCTTGGTAAAAAGTTACTGAGGCGGTTGGGGAGTTGATGCCGAGATAGTCATTGCCGCGTAAGCTGGGGCTCGCGGCGCGCCGTTCCTCGAGGCGCCATCTCTGGCTCGACTCCCCAGCAAAAAGTTTGCTCCGATGGGTCCTAGTGCCTCCGGCGCAGATCCCAATAGTGTGAATGAGTGGTGGAGACTCGTCCAAGAAGATCAAGAATTACGGTAGGTACGTAATTTTCATTTTTAGGACTAAGGCTTTCTTTGCACCTACACAGCCAATAGATTTATTTGATTTGGAGTAGATTTACAAAGATTTTTAGAATTTTGAGAATTAAAATTTTTTTGGAATAGACAATACACAAAATAGTGAAGAGAGCAAATTAAAACAAGCATTAAATATTAAATCTAAATTCAGTCCCCTTTAGATGAGAATCATGGCATTGAATGTTTTGTACCATAGTAGAAAAAGAAATTATGGCACTCTTCAGTGATAAATCTTCCATTTGGCCCCCCATTGTAATTTAACCAAAGAACAGAGGAAGCTCTTACATGTTTGAGTAATGATACAGGAATAGTTATTAGCAGGCAGACAAAGGGGAGGGATTGTTATTCAGGATAGAGAACAATATAAGGCAATGTGTTTGAAATTGTTAGAAAATGGTAATAATAATTCATTGTTGATAGAAGATCCCACTGTTGCAATACAGGGTAAGCTAAAGGAAATGTTGACAGAATTTGTTGACCTTAATTGGTTACAGGATTGGGAAATGAGAATTTTGTTAAAAGAATTTCCAAGAATTCCTACTTTCTATGGTATACCTTAAATACGTAAAGACATGTAAGACCTTCCGGCAGGGATTGATTCTGTTCTTGACCCAGTTTCTAAATATGTCAATTATTTTTACAACCTTTAATAGAAAAAGTGATACATACATTAAAGATTCAAGTGACCTGATGAATCAATTAGAAATTATCATGAATGATATTGAATTGAAGGATGTTTTTCTAGTGTCATGGGATGTAAGATTTATATACGTCAATTCCACATAGAGAGGGTGTTAAATATGGGAAAAATATTAAGTAAAAGACCGACAGGTACATTACCTAGAACTAGTATGTTGCAGGAATTAGCATTATTTGTTTTACAGAATAATTATTTTGAATTTGAAGGCAAATTTTATCAACAAGACAAGGGTACAGCAATGGGGAGCACCATGGCACCCAGTTATGCAAATTCTATATGATTATATTTGAGGAAGAGTTTGTATTTAACAGTGTTAAAATGTTTATAAAAATCAAATTAAGTTAGGGAAAAGATTTATTGATCGACATATTTTGTTTGTGGGTTGGAACAGAACAGCAAGTATTGCTTTTAATGATTTGCTTAATCAATTTGATGTTAATCTTAGGTTTACTTTAAATTACAGTAAAACAGCAATACCTTTTGGATTTATTAATAAAAGTCACAGATGTGAAAATCAGCACTTCTCTATTCAGAAAAAGTACAGACAGAAATACGTTATTACATAATAAAAGTTTCCATGAGCCAAGATTAAAGAATAGCATACCTTATGCACAATTAGGTGAAGCGTAACTGCCAGGAATCAGCTGATTACCAGACCTTTAAAAAGGATATGGTAAACAGATTTTACAATAGAGGATATCCTAAAAAGTCCTTACAGAGGCTAGTCACAAATAGATCAAGTAACTAGAGAACAACTTTTAATAAACAACAAAAACAGGATAGATTGGTATTTGCAACTAAATCTAACCATAAAATGACAGAAATAAGAAAGATCATAAATAAACATTGGTTCTTACTTTCGATGAATAATCCCACAATCCAATCGTTACAACTTAGACCTATTATTGTGTCAAAAGGTCAGAAACTTAAAAGATAAATTAGTAAATTCACAATTTTCTTATAAGGATACAAATGAAAGTCAGTTACTGCATGGACCCTACAACCAGGGATGACTAAATGTGGCAGATGTTCAGTCTGCAATAACACAAGTAAAAAATTTCTTTTAAACATCCTTATTCTGGTGTAGAATTTCCGATTAGGGACCATATCAACTGCAACACAGAGGTGTGATTTATGTGTTGCAGTGTATGTGACAAGTTGTATGTAGGTCAAACTAAAAGGGCCCTTAAAGTCCGTATTTTGGAACATAAGAGTGACATAAGAAATCAAATGATCACTCTCAGTAGCCTCTCATTTCAATGAGGCGGGACATTCAGGAGCATCCCTTAGGTTTTGGGGTCTTGAGACAGTAAGAATACCTCCTAGAGGTGGTAACTATGCAATTATTAGATAAGTTAGAAATGAAGTGGATTTTTCATCTAAAACTTTGGATCCACATATTGGAATGAATGTGGACAGTAACTGGCAGTCATGTTTATAAAAACTTAATAGTTTATCTAATTTGTTACATTTGGGTATTGGTTTGCATTTTACTGTTATTGTCAGATGGTATTAATGGCTTTATATATTCTGTTTAAAATGTTTGCATATTCTGTATTACAATGTTGGGACATAACATTGGAGTGAATTAATTGGTTCATAAAATAAGGAATTTATTAGGTAACATTTTGGTAAAAAAATTTTGTTATAAAATCACTTTAATGGTCATTAGGTATACTGTTAATAAATTCATATATCCTTTTCATGATAAGAATTGTAATAGAAGATGATATTGAACTATAATGTCTGTTATGTTCGATATTGTTTCTCTGTTTTGAATTCATTTCAGCCAGTGTTAAGTAGCAGATTTTAAATATTCATGGTAGATGTTTAGCTAGTATTATTTGATAAGGAGTTTTCTTTTTCTTCTTCTTTGTATTTACGTGGTATTGGCTTGTGTGGATCAGTCTAATCCGTTTGTAGGCAGCCTGATCTCACACACATCCGCATTACTGTGGAGTGTGTTTAGTTGCTTATGGCAGCTCTCGCGAGTTAAGAGTATCGGGTAGTGATATGTCACACCTCGGGAGATTCAGGTTGTTTAAGAGGCGTGGTGACCGAAGAGAGAGGGCTATAACGTAGTGGCGTTTTTGGTATCAGTCGCCATCACGGTTTGTTTTAAAAGTTAAGTTAACATCGCATAGTTTATGCGCTTCCGTTCAAATTGGCTTGGTAAAGGCAATCTTCACTACGGGCATTTGGAAGGTGAGCGATAATTCCTAATGGGAAATTTATAAGCCTGTAGTGATTATGTTTGTCCAAAATAACGGCAAGACTTATATTTTGTTTTTATGTTTACAGAGTCATGTATAGACAGAAAGTGACAACAAATTCCATGCATTTTGACCCTTCTTTGAGGTATGCCAGTTATTTGGGGCAAGTTTAAGTAATTCATTAACGTTACAGTTTGGATGTGGTCTGTGGACACGCAGTCTCTATCTATATGGTACTTTAAGCAGTCATCATATTGTCATATATTATTTTACAGAATGAACTTGGAAGTTTCAGAATATTTCCACATTTAGAAATCTTTTTGTTCAGGTAGATACGTATAAAGAATAGTTTGTAAACATTTTCAGAAGAAGTGAAATGTACAAATTGAACTAAATGTATTTATTTTCTTACAATAGATATTGAAGCCCGTTGAACAAGCTCATAGGAGGCGAAGCGTAGGGGTGAAGTTCATGACAGTAGTAAAAGAATTTAATGTGGAGAAAGAGGACTCCGTCTATTTCTATTTTAATAAAACTTGTGAACACCACAGGAGTCCTAAGAACAACTTCACCATTTTCCAGAATTTTGTTGTTTTGGATAAAACTAATTTTCTCAGAGTACGGTGTAGGTGTGTAAATTGATGGATGGACTGGTGTGCCTGTCACTCAAAGGAACCTACAAGAAATTATAGTTTCTGATACAATGTGATCATTAAGAACATGATCAGCTATAACTGTCGCTACCTGTTTTTGTTTTTTCAAGATTTATCACGGGCTCTGCACATCACCCTCCATGTGAGTGATCTGGAATAGTGCTGTGAGTTGTACCTCTCTCCCCATTCCTGGGCCAGTAAGATCTAGCAAACACTGTGGAGGCAGTCTTCTCCGAGTCTGGGGATGAGGAATGTAGAATACTCACTTAAACAGCATTTCCTTTGATGGGGTTAGTGGCAGCAGTGGATGTTGGGTTGCCAACTAAATGACCCCCCTCCTCACAATTCCTGAAGATCAGTGATCTCAACTGTCAGGAGGAGGAAAGCTTACATCTTATGTGCATCACCAAAACTCTAGTTTGACATTCAAGCAACCATGATGGTAGCAGCAACACCATGGAAATACCTATAAAAAGCTGTTAAAAAAAAGCTATTGACAGCAAAGCAGAATACAAGCTATAAAATCAGCTCCTCTGCTTTTAGACAAACTAGTTTTCTACAATCCACTGAGGCTGTCAATAAAATTTTATTTTTATTTTTAGTTATTTAGGCTACAGTTTACAACTGAGAGTGACCTCTAGATTTACAATTGTGACCTTGTAAAAATATTTTACGACACTATAATAGAGGATATATTTTTTATTTGTTATATACACACACACATACACATACACACAGTTATACAGAACACCCAGTTGGATGCAATAAGCTATTATCATACTTGGTTCCTATTGCACTATACAAAACATTATAAAATTGCAGGAAAATGCCCTGGCCTCTGTTTGGTCAGTGCTGACCTTCAGCAGTAATGTTATCCCAGCACATCATGCCTGTCCAAAAGCACCTAAAATTTAAAAAAAAAAATGATTTTCACCTTTTTCTCTTTCCTTTTTTTGTTTTAAGCAAGTCATTTATAATTGCAGTAATGCACTCCACAGTGTGTGTCATGAGGATAACATTGTTTCTTGGGTGTTGAATGCACTCAGACCATAGCCATGTGCTCAAACTCCCAAGGTGTGATGTTTTCCCAGCGTGACACATGCTCTGTTGTGCGTCACTGTCTAATTTACAAACATTAGTAGGCAGCTGGTTGAGCTAGAGTGCGATCAGGCTGCTGACACCAAGAACGTGCCACAGGAAAAGTCCCCATACTTACCTTGCATGCAGTGGTGTCTCTTAGGCTGTCAAGTTTGCTCATCTTAGTGCTGGAGAGAGTTGAGAGCACGTGTCTGGGGCTGGTGAGGTGATGTCGTATTCCTAGCATAATTCATGGAGCACGGTAGCACAAATCGATTTTCTGCAGTCTGCCAAGGCTGTCATTTCAATTAACTGATGATTAGTTGCCCGATCAGGGTTAGAAGGCACTGTCCCCTTCACTAGCAAATAGAGAATAGGGCAGTGCCCTGTGACCTCAATCAAACAACTAAACAAGGCAACCTCAGCAGATTGTAGAAAACCAGTTTATATACCTAACAGATGAGAGAATATTCAAGGTCTGTATCCCCATTGCTTTCAGGATTGGCACCTCCCAGCCTCTGCCCCTGGGCACTCGGCCAGCTCTGGTGTCTTCTCCTGAACTCAGGTTGCTGTGCGGGAGTATGTGGGGCTACCCAGTAGGCCATTGAGCAGCCACACATCATGTCATCAGCTATATGCATGCTCTCCCGGCGTGTCTCGTCCCCACGATAAGCAAAGCTGAAAGCCCAAGAGACACCACAGGACTCAACAAAGGGAGGGGCCTTTCTCTGTGGCACATTGTTGGTGCGGCAGCTTGGTCACAGTTGTGGAGGAACACCCTCTGAGACTGATAGAAAAGTTCTGGTCCTGGCTGAAGGAACAAATAGAAGGAGGAAGGCAGGAGGAGATGAAAAGTAAATAAAAAAAAAAAAAAGATTTATCACAGGCAAAGTGTACTATATACAGTTTCAGGTTACTTCCTATTAATTTCAGATTTCATCTCAGCCTGCAGTTGCCAAATGTTAATGGCACATTTGGCATAACACTTATAAAGAGGAAGTGTCTTGAAACCCCATTACTGCATTTCAAGGAACCATTAATGCACTCCATGTTATTTAACCCCATAGGCAAAACAAATGAAAGCAGAACCTCTCCCCCCAGGCCATTTACATTGTAGTTGTATTCAAGCACTGAGTCCCATTATAAATGACTATGTTCTCAGATATTCAGTATGCTCACAGAGGAACTTGCTTAAAGAGCTACTGACATCTCAAAAAACTCTGAAAACAAGACAATTTAGCTTGCAACTCCTATAGTTTTCGTGTTTCTTTTCCCTTGTTCTATGATAACTGGAATGGTGTTTCTCAAACTGTGATGCCAGCCTCTCAGGAGGTTCTGGTCTGCTCCTGGGGAGGCTGAAATAAGCCTAGCAATATACTAATTTCTGAAATCATGAGCTTCTGCTGTTGAGATGGGTAAAACTTAATACCAATAAATTACAAATGCAACCCTAGGTGGCGCTATCCCAGAGCTACTACCCCTGCCTGCGTGACTAGCTACAGGTTAAGGGGCCTGGGTACTGAAACGGATGCCTCCACCAGGAGGTCAGGGTTGTTAGTGGTCAAGCTAACCTGGGCACAGCCCTCCAGGACACTGTAACCCCCTCTTTCCCTTCTAGTGGCCTGAACAATATACAATAAACATTTTCATACTGTTTGCACTTACCATCAGGGCTGGTTCCTCTTAGCTTGACTCTGGGGACCCCCTGTAAAACAAGGTTATATGCAGTAAATAGCAACAGTACAGTACTCTTGGCACAAAACTGGAACCACAGGTTAAATGTAAAAGAGTTAGATCTGATTTATTCAGAGGACTCAAACAAGGAAGGGTGTAATCAGGTTGATTGGCTTAAAGGCAAAATCAATCAAACAGTTATGCATACACTTCAGAGTCTCTACACAGTCACACACTCTGGGTACCCAGGTGGGAAAAGGTGAGCTAGCCAGGAAAGTTGCCCACGGTAGGTCAGTCAGTCGCAGCTGGTTGGGGCCTTGTGATGGAAGAAAGCAACATGCACACACACACTATTTGGAATCTGGAGCCAGAGGGCTCAGTTCGTGAAAGAAAGACAACAAGGCAATCAGATGACAACACTTTAGATTTAACTGTTGTTGCAGGAGCTACCCTGATGGTTACTCATGATACCCAATACAGGACACAGGCAGGACGAAATCGAGACTGCAGGTTGTTGAGCTGGAGTGCTAGGAGAAGCAGGGCCCACACTAATCACCGAGGCATCGTTCCTGTTCAAGGCGTTGAGCAGGTGGCTGATCCCCAGGCAGGTCTCTCTCAATGACTTTCTCTGTGTAGGTATTCTGGTTGGGCCAGTGTGACAAAGCCAAGGCAGAATGGAGATGAATACGGATTCAGTCCTTGGAGCTGGATGCAGCCTCCAGCAAACAGAGCACAGTTCAGACACAGTGGGGAACCAAATCATGACCCACTATCATCATGCAGCATATTTACATATAAAATTCTACTCTATCAGGCAGATTGCTATCCAGTCAAATTACAGGGTCTCTGCACAAACTGGGAGTTCAAAGGTGGCTAGAAATCCTGACAGGCTGATCACATTCAGCAAGTCTTTGGTCTTCTTCAGGTTAAAGCCTGGTCACAGTTCTGTGGCTTATCTCACTCTCTACAATTGGTTCAGTCCGAATAAACTTCAGTTTCCTCTCAGGGACAGCAGGCAGGCCAAAACTCAGCCAGCCCTTTCATCATTCTCGCGTGAACCCACGAGGATTGCTGCTTGAATATCTAGAGCTGTAACTCCTTCACTTCCCAACTTAGCTCTGCCTCAAGCTGCAAGCAGCCTGGGACTTTCCCAGGATCTAAAGGTTCAGTTGGACGATCTGTCTGTCAGTCACAACAAGGGCTCCCTCCAGGTTCATTTAGGCACCAAAAGCCCAAAACTATAATTCCTACAGAATTTTGTTCCCACAAGACCCCTGGGGACAGGCTCCATTTTAAAGTCCCCAACAGTATTGATTGGCCCATTTCGGCAATCCAGGACCAAGACGGTGGAAATAAACAGAACTGTCCATGCTGCAAAGAAGGCAGGTTACAACATACTGCAATATTATTACTATTCTAACAAATGATCAGCAAATAAGTGCATCTTCTAATACAGCTCCTGCTAGCTAATAGTGATGACAGAGGGTGATTATCTAGCAGCCAGGTGGGACTTGAGCATGGAAACACTCCGTCCCTTCCCAGATTAATTATAACTGCAAGCTAGGCAGCTCTTAAAGAGACAGTACAAGAGGCTATACAGGTACTCTCTGGCAATACATTTGAACTGCTAAAATGCAGGACACCAGCCTGGCAGGTGCATTTAGGCAAGCTCAAGGAAGACTTTTCAGAACCCCCATTTGTAGGGGGTTACACAAAAAATAACTACATTAATGCATCCTTTCGGGTCCAAGCACAAAGCACACAAAGCAGGAAAATGAAAAATGTATTCATTTATTTATATACTGAATTTTGTTTATTGGTTTGGCTTACTGGGACAAAGTATCCCTTTGTCAGGAGTGACCAGGAGTTAGTTACATGCAATGAGAAAAAGAACAACTTCTACAAAGATACACAGTGCAGTCATAATAACAACATGACACGATAATGTAGTTACAGAATGTATACATATAAAAATACATACATATGAAAACATACATCCAGCAGAGTCTAATATAACATCAAATATTTAAAATAATAGTAAAAGTCAGCGGGCCTTGCGAATCTGCGATGTGTTTTCGGCGTCCTGAATGACCATGCAATGCAGTGTTGGTTTTACCCTAATATCCACACCTCATATTCAAGCATCGCTGTGTCATTATTTTGTTTTGTCTTTGTGTTTCACCCTAATGGGTGCATTCATGCATTTTTTTGCAATTTGTTTCCTCACTTTTGAAAAAGATGTACAACAACTGCGCATCTAGATTTCTCCTTTCTTAGCTCCATAACTGTATTTGCCTCAAAGTACCAAATCTCTTCCACACATTGCCTCAGACTAGAGATGGGCAAAGTCGGCAAGCTGTGTGAAATATTTTTGTGTGTGCACTCAATACACAAAGCACAATATGTAATTTGCCAATTCACTGAGGCCAGATCAAATCATAGTGTGGAATTTTGTGGGCAAAATTCCACACTCCCCACACAGACTTTGGCCACAGTGTTAAAAAGTACATAAATCCCTAGAGTCTAGTGGTCCACCGTGATCACTGACCATGGTTTGTGCCATTTAAAACAATCACCCCACCCCCACACCCCACTGATTGCCTGCCAGTAGCCCATGTAAAAATATAATTTTTTCTTTAAATAAAATCCCCATTCCTAGCGTCTAGTGCCCCCGTGCTGATACGCCCGGACACAGTTTGTGTAATTTGAAACAATCACCCCTGCCCCCCTCCAATCGCAGCAGTTGGCCACATGTAAAAATACATTTTTTTAAAATAAATTCCCCATTCTCTGGTGTCTGTGGTCCACAATGCCATTTCCCCATCCGCCCCCGGGGACTGGAGCACCCCTCCCATTCTCTAACCCTCTGAAAGGATGCCCAAAGACTGTGAGCTGTCAACAAATGAGCACATGATTGTACAAGTACGTGTTCATTCATTAAGAGCTCAGTCGGGCTGCGGCTGTGAAGGTGAGTGGAGGACTGTGCCAATCGCCCACTCAGGGTAGACTGGGGAGGTGGAGCAGAGTGGTGTCACTGTGGCACTGGTCTGGATGGGGGGGGTCCACTAGACACCAGGAATTGGGGATTTTGTTTAAAAATATATATATATTTTTGCATCTGGCCAACTGGCCGGCAATCAGCTGGGGGTGATTGTTTTAAATGATACAAACTGTGTCCGTGATCGAGGGCCCATCTGTGACCTCTTTCTTGCATTGGGTTTTTAAATGCAGTTTGCACTTAAAACCCCCAAAACAAGGTGAAGTCACAAATGGCAAATTTCAGGTCATTTTAAAAAATTACATAAAGAATTGCTTATGTGGGCAAATTTGGTGAATTCGCTACATATGCCCGTGGATTAAAAAACTTTGCTGCATCTCTACCGAGACCTGTAATGGAGTTTGTGGGTGGCCCTGTGGGACCACTCTCAAACAACTGCATCATCACACACAATGTGCCAGACTTGTAGTAGACTGTGGCCACTTATGAAGCAATTGTATCATAGAAACATAGACTTTGACGGCAGATAGGACCGCTGGCCCACCTAGTCTGCCCATTTCCCTACCTATTGGATAAGCTGCAGATCCTAGTTAACCAACAGCCTACTTCTTTCTACCTCACACCAGAATTGCCTTATGTCTGTTCTGTACATTCTTGAATTCTCCCACTGTTTTGACCCCACAACCTCCTCAGGAAGGCCATTCCATGCATCCACCACCCTCTCTGTGAAAAAATACTTCCTCACATTGCTCCTGAGCCATTCCCCTGTCTTCAAATTGTGTCCCTTGTTCTTGCACATCTCTTTTCTGGAAGATGCTACCCTCTTGGACTTTGTTGATTCCTTCAGGTACTTGAAAGTTTCTATCATGTCCCCGTGCTCCTCCTTTCCTCAAGGGTATACATATTAAGCTCCTATCATATCATCACATACATTGCCCTGGACCTGTACCAGGCTTCATGAGTATTGAGAAGTCTGCTACAACATGACACACACAACGGCATTTAGTGAACTTTGTGATTTTCAAACAGCTCTAACTTGCTCAATTGTTAACATGTTTGGCTGAGACTTGGGGTTGCTTAGTTAGACCCCCTCACAACCACATATGTAATTAAAGTTATCCCCCAAAAAAAAAAAACACCTAACTGAAAATGGGAAGCATGTTATGCCAGTTTACATTATAAAACCACAATAGTTTAAGGACCCCAGTTCCCATGAGAAATGTGAATTGTCCATTTCCTACCGCTGGAAGTGATGCCATCAGTGCTTCAAATATGTGTCACCTCAGCTCCTCTTAATTATATTCACTAACCAGAGAGAAGGACACCATGAAGGGAAGCATTCAGATGTAGTAAACAAGAGAGACCCTGAAATAGACAAGCAAAACAAAATAATACATTAATGTTAATACTTCATTCTCAGAATATATACAGACTTCTAAATTTCATCTTTTAAATTATTTAAACATGCACAACACTCGATGCTTCCTCCTTAATTCTAGACTGTGTTTTATAGATGATCATCACCGAACAGGTACCGAATCAATAAAACCACTTAGACCACTAGGTTTGAGCCCACCCAGGTTAAAGTTCCATTTACTTTCTTTCTGAAGAAGATTTTTCATCATGCCCCCGCCATGGGTACTTTTAACTATTTAATTCCCATAGAGTGGAGATTCTGGAAATGGTATGGATCTGACATGCTCTTGGTTCTTGTTTTCAGTTGGCATATAGTTCTGCTAATGTAAAACTTTATTCCCACCCACTATAAGGCATATATGACAAAAGTTGTACAGTTTATGAATACCTGTATTTCCATTTTCTTCTGGTTTAGACTTGATGTGAGAATTCTCTGCATTGTACTGCTGCTGCCACACCTGTGAAAACCAGCAGGCCTAGTTGGTAACATATTCCTCTGTGTTTCAACCACTTTCCTAAGTGACTGTTCTGTGTACCAACCTGTCCCTCAGATTTTTCCTATAGTGAATGTTATTTGAAGTTTGCCACTAACCACTGTAGCAGATCTCGGGTCACTTTTCAGGATATGACTATTTTTATTATTATATTCCCATCACCGCTGGCCGTATTATTGTACCGGGTCTAAACATACTCAGACCTTTTGTAGCATTCATTATTTCTTTTGGCAGAAGTAACATTTCCCTCTCTCGTAGCTTTGCTTATTGTTTTGATTCCTTTAGAATTTTGTCATAACTTCATTCCCAAACTCTCCCCTTAGCTCCTCCACCTGTCTGTCAAAATCTTTCATTGTTGAGCAATTTCTCCTAATCTGTAGGAGTTGGCCAATAGTATTGCCTTAACGAGGGCCTGGGTGTGTTCACAATTTAGCCCATAGTATGCTATTTGATGCCATTTTCTTACGGTACCCAAAGGTTTTAATCTTTATTATTGTCTGTTGTTAATACATCTAAAAGTTCACCTTCTGCCTGCTTATTGTAGGAGCATATCTTAAGCTAAAGTAGTTACTGTTGATCCATTCCATGAAGCTCTGAGTTTAATCTTCTGTACCTTTCCAAATACAGACATTTATATTGCCACCATCTGATGATGTCAGCATACTGGTTCACCTCTGGATTGAAGGTTGTATTCTTTTCCAGTATCCTAGACCTGGAGACCTGGGTTTGAATCCCACAGCCCCATTTGCATACTGTGTGACCCTGGGTAAGTCATTTAACTTTCTTGTGCTCCCAGGTTGCACCTGGAATCAAGCTTTGGCTTAGTGTGCCTCCTCGTTAAACAATTTCCCTTTCCCTCCCCTTCCCCTTATGAAAGGTTAGCAAATGGTGGAGCCATTGAGGTCCCAATGACTGCCCCATAGAGCTGAAGGAAAAATGTACCCTTGAATACAAAATAGTTATGCTTTAACATGAAATTGAGACCCAACAAAATGAACTCAGTTGGCAGGTCTTCCCATCTTTTGTGATTACATAAACAATAGTCACATGCTGTCAGACCATACTCATCCATACCTGGCATGTATAAGGCCCACAGCTATTGTTACCCATATTTTCTATCTTCCCATTTTAACTCTCAGTTTGGATAACACATCCACCGTGTCTCTGAGGTGGGACCTAAGCTGGTGTACAGTATCTTGCAAGAAGAATTCTATGAATTGGGATAAACTGTCCATTATAGATCCCACTCCAAATATGATAGGATGTCCTGGGGAAAGTTCCTTATTCTTGTGTATTTTGGGAAGGCATACATTGATGGTATAACTGGTGAGTCTATATGTAGGAGTTCAAGGATGCCAGAGTCTTTACAGGGCATAATAACAGGTTTGGTGCAGAGGAGTCCTTGCTACAGAAACTTAGAAACATAAAATTTGATGGCAGATGAGGACCACTCTGCCCATTTTTCCATACCTATACTGTCTCAACAGACACTACTTGGTCTCTCTGCCCCCATGCTTCCCACTAAGATTTCCTTGTGCCTATCCCATGCACTTGAAGCCGCCACTGTTTCTGTCCCACCACACCTCTGTTGGAAGACTATCCCAGGCATCCACCACTTTTTCAGTGAAGAAGTGAAGAAATACTTCCTCACATCTTTCTTCAATTTACTAACTTCCAACTTCATTGCATGTTCCCCTGTTCTTGTCCAGCTTTTCCTTTAAAAAATGCTCCCTCCTTACCTTATTTACTCCTATGAGGTATTTGTAAGTCTCTAGCATATCTCCCCTGCCTCTTCTCTCTTACAGGGTGTACATATTTTTTTTCACATTTGTTTCCCTCTGGTCACCACTTGCTGGGGCCCCATCAGCCATCTCTGCCATTTATCCCATCCTGCTTGGATCTCTCTGCTGGTGTCCCTGTTCCCCAACCCACCTGTGACTCATCTGTGTGGTGCCCCCTGGTCATGCCCCCTGGGGTGGGGCTTCCTTCAGTGCCACGGCTATCATACCTCATATCTAAAAGCCAGCACAGGCAGAGGTAAGGAGGGAGATCAATCAGGGGCCAGCGCAGGCCAGCAGGATCCAGCGGTGGGCGTAGTTAGCTGGAGTGGTGTCTTCCTCCCAGCAGGTGGGGGCTTTCCTGTTTCCTTGGTTTCCCCGAGGCACGGACGCAATAATGTCCAGCACAGGAAGGAGCACCCAGCACCCTCTCCACAGGACGCTCCGCTGTTACCTCCCCTTTTCCTGACATGACCCCAGCAAGTGTACCCCTGTCCCCACAGAGTCACTGAAAGCTGGGAAATTACAGCCACCCACCCCAGGAGAGGAGAGCAGTCCTCAGATGTTCAATTCTTTCTTCCCAGCCAACCAATGACCCGAGGCCTGCCTCCCACCCTGGTCACTGGCGGTAAGAGGTAAGGCACTTAGATGCCTCAGCCCTCTGTACCACTGGACTGACCTCAGGGTGTATGTATTAAGGTCCTTCGGTCCCTTTTATATGGCTTCTGATGTAGTTCCTGTGCCATTTTAGTTGCCCTTCTCTGGACTGCCTCCACGCTGTCTATGTCCTTCCTTAGATATGATCTCCAGAACTGACACAGTACTCTAGGTGGGGTCTCACCAGTGATCTATACAATGGCAAAGCGATTTCTCTCACTCTGCTTGTAATACCCTCCCTATGCACCCCACATCTCACTGGCTCTACCCACACCTTGTCACTCTGCTTTGCCACCTGAAGTCATCAGCTATGATTACTGTAAGGCCCCTTTCCTGTTTGGTGACCATCAACAGCTCTTCTCCCATTTTGTATTCTCTCCCTCTGGGTCTCTGTGCCCCAGGTGCATGATTTTGCACTTTTGTCATTGAAACCCAGCTGCTATGCCCTTGACCACTCATCAAGTTTTCTCAAGTCTCTGCACATTCTTTCCACTTCCTCTGGAGAGTCCACCCTATTGCAGGTTTTGGTGTAATTTGCAAGGAGCAGACTTTTCCTTTAGTTCTGCTGCAGTCTTATTTGGACTGGTCCCACTGTGGCACCCGCTGGTCACCCTCTCTTAGTTGGAGTAACCACCATCTGTTGCCTATCCCTTAACCAGTTTGTTTTGTTACCCAGCTTACCACCCCTTGACCCAACACAGTAACTGCTCAGTTTCCTTATGAGCCTCCTATGAACGGTGTTGAAAGTCCATTGAAACTAAGTAGGCAACATCCACCGCCCCACCCTGATCAATTCCCTGCTCACCCAGTCAAAGAAATTTATCAGATTTGTCTGACATGATCTCCCTCCCCATTAATCCATGTTGCCTCATGTCTTTAACTTGTTGGCTTCAAGATACTCCACAATCCTTTTTAGCAGTGAATCCATTAGCTTCCCCACCACAGATCAGGCTCTGGCTCTGGCAGAACTAGCCAATCAAAGAACAGGCTAAAGGTGTTGCTCCTAGTAACTTAATTTTTAATTTTATTTCTTCTACCCAATAAAAGTCATTGATGTTTCGTAGAAGCCACTTTGCTAGGAAAAGAGTGGCTGCCCATTAGTTGATATCACTAATCTTGCTAGGAACAAACATCATTGGTACATGAAGATACAGATGCAGAAATCCATACGTTCCTACAGCCCTAGTGCCAGCTTCAAGTGGAACGCTCTGCTTCACTAACAAGGGAGGAGTCTCACTTTGATTTTCTAAAATAAACACAGATGATTTAAAAACATTATACTGTAAATCATTCTAACTAACTTAGATGATTATTAATCTCTTATTGGGGTACTTTGAGATCGCATCTGGAAGCGAGCAGTCCCGCTCAGAATGTATCTGGTAAATCTCTTAAATAAATAAATAAAAATGCCTCTCATGAAATATGAGTATCATCAAGTCATGTACCTTGGGCTGACAGAACTGCACAGATTCCTAATCCTGTTGCCCAAACTGCATAAAATGACATGCTTATTCTGTAAGCCACTTCTCCAATTAATGCTGTATTATACATACAGTACTATACAATGAATGTCTCACACTAAACCTTTACATTGCATAAGCTGTACCACCCAGTCACAAAAATAAATGCAAATGTCTTTTCAGTTGTAGGGAAGTTTCAGAACTTCTTCATTTCAAATTAAATTCTTTAATGGGTTCTGAAAGAATATTTCATTAAAGGCGTGAAACAGTGATTACAAGAACCACAATGATATTTTCCAGATGGTGATTTGGAATGCAGGAGTCTGTGGGTTGGCAGGAAGAACAGTGTTTACCAAACTGTCCCTGATAAGGACTATATTGAGTGCTGCTTACTTGTACTAACTAAATAAGACACTTCTTCTTTTTCCAGCTCATGGTCCTCACTCATCCAAGACCTTCTGTGGCCACTGCCAGTGCATCTGCTTATCTGAGGAGTTCTCTGAGCGCATCCCTCAAGGCATGGGCGGCCTTCCGGAGGAGGTTGTGGAGTCAAAATCAGTGGTGGAATTCAAACATGCATGGGACAGTCATAAAGGCAATTCTAGGGGTGGGGGTAGGAAGAAGTAGGCTGCTGGTTAACTAGGATCTGCAGCTTATCCAGTAGGTAGGAAATGGGCAGACTGGGTGGGCCAAGTGGTCCTTATCTGCGTCAAATTCTATGTTTCTATGTTTCCTGGGAAGCTGTGACAGAGCTTGACAAGCTATCTTGCCCCATAGCAACTCCACTCCTGCATGCACACTGTGGTGGAGGCCTACTTGTCGGCTCAATTTTTTTTGTTATTCTTTTTCTATGTATTTTAACTTTGGTTCCACGTGTCTCCACACCCAAAGATTACTGCTGCCATACCTGCTTCCTGTGCCTGGTAGGGCGGGTGTTTGCCCCAACCGATGCCAACCTTTCTCCTGGATCAGCCAGCAGGGGTACATGACTGACTCACAGCCCATGTCCCTCTCCCCAGAGCTGAGTGCCTCACCTCTCCAACGTGCCTTGACACACAACCGGCTCCAGTGTATAATTCCAGGGATAGCAGGTGAACCACAGAGTCCCAACTGCCATGCCACTACTTTGACAGCCAACCATTTAATTTAATTGTTTTATTTTCTTTTCTACCACCCTTGAGCTGGTCCTGAGTACCTGCCTCCGTGTCCTCAATGTCCTAATCCCACCCTTGGAGCCTCTGGTGGCCAACAGTGCTTTCCTGCCTTTTCCCACACCTAACTATTGCCCCAAACCAGTAACCCATGGCTTATCACCCATAGGTGAGACCTTGGAGGTGGGACCAGGCCTCTGAGGACCTACCAACTTTCAATTGGATGAGTGGTTAGAGGGAGTAGCCAGCTAGAAGGAGGTGGGCTAAGTCATCCAGCTGGGTGGGATGAATGGACTTTGTTTGTTGCAGGTCTGCCCTCCTTTCTTTTGCCCCATAACCCCATCCCATATGCCCCTAACTGGGCATGTTCTGTGCAACAGTTCAGCATTCTGCTTATCTGGGCCATTGCAGGGGCAGGTGAACCCAACACCCTTCAGAGCTCCCCTGCTGATCCCAGGGCTAGATATAAAGAGAAGAAATGTGACTACAGGTACCCTGTTGCCATGTGAGCCTGATAGCACAGTGGTGAGTGCACCAAGATGGTATTCAAGGGGCCTGGGTGTAATTCCCAGAAGGCCACATTATTTCTTTCTCATCACAATGTGTGTGTTTCAACCATTCAGCAATGGTTAATACCATACCACTTACTAATTACCATCTCAATAGTTCCAGGTTGCAGGATATACAATCAGAAAGAACTGTGACTGTGGGAACCTCGAGCTGCTGCCTTGTGAGCCTGATAGCTCAGTGGTGGCACACCAGGACAGTATTGCAGGGACCAGGTTCAATTCCCAGTTAGGTCACATTATTTCTTTCTCACTACAACAGGAAAGCTCTAATACATGTCTGTGGGATTTTCTATGTTTTTGTAATGGCATAAAATATTGAATAATAAAATCTTTGTTCACTCCTCAAAGTGCTCACTGATCTTCCCTGTATAAGTCTTCACCATTCATCACTGGTGGGTACAAGCCAGAGTGCAGGACCCCACGGGAGCAATTATTTGTTTTCCAAAGGAGGGGCACTCTGGGTGGTGCCGCCTTTGAGGCAGACGCACTGAGTGGCACATGAGGGCTGGGTCAGCAACCGATGCTGACTCCTCCTCCACCTCAGTTCTGCTTCTCCGACATCGAGTGCACAGCCACCACACAACTGAGCTGAAGAAGAACTACGCCATTGTGGCCAGCTCATTTTCGATGCCTCAAAAGTTCTGCTGCTGCTGTCTCTGCTCACTTGGCACTGTATTTGACTCCAACACAGGTAAGAGCTTTCTATTTTCTTGAGCTGAGTCTTTTGCTGAGTTTGTGTTTATCTGAGCTGTAAGTCATGTTGAGTTCGGGGACAAAAAGAAAAATGTAAGCGGGCTGGCACCCAATGCATCAGTGTTCCTGTGGCTGGCAGATTTCCATTTCAGACTTGCATGACCGTTGCCTGACCTGCCTGGGTCCGAACCATGATGTGGATCATTGCGATGCCTGATTCTCTACGGACCATAGAGTGCTTGAATACGTGTTTAAGGTTGGCCATGCTCTGCTGACCTTCATTGGGGTGGCATCATACTTGGGGCGCCAGTTGCAGGTCTCTTGACCCTTCCTCCAGGTCTCCTCCCAGTTCTATATGGACCGTTGAGGAGGCCTCCACCAATCAAGCCTTGCCAGGGCAGGGTCTCTTCCATGGTGCCAGGTAACAGTCTGGCTCCTCCGAGAAGCTTAGCTGGGGGCACTGTCTTGGTTATCACCTCCTCAGAGATGCAGGCTCCCCGGTGTCACAGCCTATGCTTGCTAGGGCCTGGCCCGGTGGCTTCCCTGCATCACCCGTTAAGCAGTTCTGATCCTGGAGCTGTTTGTGGCTCCAGTGAGCAGAAGCGATGCTGCAGTTGGTGCCTGGTCTTCCTGCACCGCGAGGAGGGAGGACCTTGGGGTGGCCTTCTGCCGATCTCCCTGATCTCCTCTTCAGAGGAAGATGATTGGGACGCAGATCCAGATTGACTACCTGACTTCTTGCGGTCCCAAGGTTCTCCTTCTCCCAGCATTATGGTGCTCTCCCAGTCCACTCTTTCTTCAGGGCCAGTAATTACAATCTATGCAGGCCCTGGCACTGGCTGTGTGTGGAAGCCTCTCGGAGCCACTTGCAGTACCGTGAGGGGCACCTTCTGATGGTAGTGCTTCCGCCCTGGTAGAAATTGAGTCTTATGGCACGGATCTGGAGCTGGCACAGTTTTGGCACCCTCTGTCCTCTGGTGCCAGAGAAACTCCATCCTACCGTTTCCTTGATGGGTGTGGTGGGGTTGGTGAAGCCCTGTGATTTGTGATGAGAAGAGGTCCTCTCAAGTTGGTAGGGCTGAGAAGGGACGGTTGAGTGGGGGCGGCCTCCTTGGAGCCTTATGGGCTAGGGAGCCTGATGCTGAACCTTCTATCTCCCTTCATCTTCTTCTAGTGAGACCTTGGTGAGTGGGGCTAGGGGCCGCCTTCTGGATCTCACGTGGTCCTGGTCCCCTCAAGGGGATTCCCTATGGGCTCAGTCCTGACCACTTGGGTCTGGTTGAGTGGCCATTGACTAAGGGTGCCAGCGGATCCCTTCCTGGTGTTGGATCATCTGCAGGGTCTCATAGCCCTGGCACAGCGAGTTCTCACCTGGTAAGACCACTTTCTCCCTCCCTCTGCCTTCCCTTCCCTCCTTCCTGGGCCATGTGGATCCCTCAGGGCCCTTGACCTGGAGCAGTTCAGGACCATGGTTACTGCTTTTCCCATGGTTACTGCTTTTCCCAGCTATATGAAAGCCATGGACAAGCAAGTCTTCCACCTGTCTCCCCAGCAGTAGCCAGACTCTGATTCTTTGGATTCAATGGCCTCCTTCTCTTCCTCCCTGAGGAAGTGGATCCATCTGTCCACCTGTCCTCTGATGCTGACCAGACATCCTATCAGTGTTTCCTTTGAGGCTGGTTGATGAGCTGCATGTATCCAGGGTGGCAAGATGCAAATCTGAGTGGGCAACACGCACTTTTCTAAGTGAGTACAGTGCAGATGACCTGGTGGTGCCTGCCTGGCCAGTTCCTTTTCAGGATACATTGTACTGTACCTGGCAGCGTCCATCAGCCCCTTCTCCAGCCCTGATGGACTGTGAGCAAAGGTACTGCACACCCAAGGGATCTTTGCCTCACCCCCACCTTGGGAGTGAGTCTTCTGGACACCCATACTGGGCATAGAAGCTCAAGGCACGACAGGCCCCAGAGACTGTTTCTGCGCAGTTGGACCGATGGTGGAGGAGAGTCTCCTGTGTTGCATTGCATCAGGCCCATCATGCTGCCTAACAGACACTTAAGGTTGATACTAGGCCAGCTGCTAGCATCAATGCTTGATTTGGTGGCAACCAGGCAAGTCATCGCCCTCTCCACGCGATGGTCTGGAGCTTGCGAGCACCAAGACAAGGGCATCATGTGACACCAATGAGGTGGTGTTCAGGCTGGCAGGACAGTAATCTGCATTAAGTGGATGGCATAGCTTCACCTTTCTAGTTGACACCCCTAGCCCGGTGAAGGGTGCTTGCCTCCACTTCTGGGGACCCACCTCTTCTACCACAGGATGAGGTGGCAACTGAGGGGTGACATCCTCCTCCCAGGCAAAGGGAGACCCTGTCTCACCCTGACCAGTCTGAGGCCTAGCATGGCTTGTGAGATCTCCTCTCCCTGTGTTTCCCTTTGGGGGCTGATGGAAAATGTTTCCCTAAGGGAGTACCAGGTCCCTTCAGGGGCTTGGTAATCACCAACAGTGATGAATGGTGAAGATTGATGCAGGAAGATATGAAAATGGTATACCTATCATAATTCTTGATCTTCCTGTATATCATCACCATTCATCACCTCCTACCTCCATCCCTCTTGGGCCTCAGCTTCTAGGCAGTGCCTCCTCCATGCTTGCCTTCCCCAATAGAGGCCAGTTGTGGGCTGGGTCCTACTGGTACCTCCGAGCTCTCTGCTCCTTCCCTGAAGTGACAGAGGCCCACCGTTGGGGAGGGCAAGCAGGGCACTTGCTCTTTCATGATAGGGGCTCCCGGGCCCTCTTCTCATGGTCCTGATGGGGACTCATTTTCCTCCAGCTGGCTACCTGGACCCTTTCTCTTGAGTATCTGGGTTGCTAACTCTGGTCATCTTGACCTGTGGAGCCCTCATCGAGATTGGAGGAAATGGGATGGCCCTGGGGACCTCCAGTCCCCTTCCCTTTCTGGAGCTGTGACTCCTTTCCTGCTGATCTCCAGCTGGATCCTTCATGGGCAGGGTTCCCCTTCTGAAACAATGTATAAACATCTTGAAGAAAGGGACTTCTTCAGCCATCCTCTTGCCTCACCTGTTGTGCTCAGAGGTGTGAGGCCTCTTCTTAGAACCCTCTGTTCGAGGTTTTTTTGTTGCAAAGGGACCCTGCCTCAGGGTGGGTCCTGTCCCCATTGTGTAGTACTTATGACAGAAGTGGGAGACTCTTTACACCCCTCCATCTCCTCTGGGCTGTGGGAGAGGGCACCTTCAAGCCTGGTGCCCTGTCCTGCTTACTGTCCTACTGGATTGATGTCCAGTTGGCCCTCCTTGCCTTCTTCAGTCCTGAGGATGTTAAGTTTTGCTCCTCCCTCATCGAACTATATATAAAAAACCTTTAAGGTTGGAAGTTGGCTCTGGACAGTAGTGCCCCTCTCCCTGGTCCACAGAGACCTCTGGACCTCTGCTGGGTGTCGTGGGGTCTTACATCTCCTCTCCTCTCTATCTCTTTGCTCTTTTCTATCCTGTCTTCTCTCCTCCTTACTCTATCCCTCCTTGCCTGCCCTCTTCCTTTCCCTGTTTCTGTTTCCCTCTCTGGCGTGCAGAGCGGAGGTGGAGGAGGAGAAGGAGTCAGTGTCGTTACTGGCCAACCCTCGAGGCACCATGCAGTGCATCATCCTTGAGGGTGGTGCTACCCCTAGCATCGGCTCCTCCCCTTTGGAAAAAAATTGCTCCCATGAGGTCCTGCACCTCCAATTTGTACCCACCAGTGATGAATGGTACAGATATACAGGAAGATGAAGAATTATGGTAGGTACATCATTTCATTTTTATCAAAGCAAAGTAGCAACTAATACAAGTGTCAGAAGCTAATCTGAATGATGTAATTGAGCAGCTAAAAGAGTTCACAAAGGAGGACTCCATACAGAGCTTTATTTTTATTATTGTCTTTTCCCCGCTTCTACTCCCTGCCTGCCCTCTTCTGGATGGCCCTTCCTAGTCCAGTCATTCAACTTCTTTGGGATTTACCCTTTGTGCCCCATGATTTGACCCTTGTGGTGGTATCAGGGGACTTTCTCCTCGCCCTTCTCTAAAGCAGGATCTGGTGTGTGTTGCCCAGTTGGTGGCATCTGACCTGCGGGAGGGCAGACTTTCATCCAACGTGGCGGGATTGTTTTCCGCTGTTTTCTTCCCTTGAGGAAATTGGCATGCAATTAAGCTGTCCATCTTGTGGATACCCCCACCCTTTTGGGCCTCCTGATTGACATGATACCCAGTCTCCGTTGAGTCTCCAAGCACAACTGCAGGAGGTGCAGCCCACCCTCTCTGGAGAGGAGAACAGTCTTCTGGATGCTCAACTCTCTCCCCGGTATATCAAGTTCACTGTAAACTGGGGTTGCTGGTGTGAAAGGCAGTAGCACTACTGTTGTGCCACCAGGCTAACTTAGAGAACTATATTTTTCTTCCATAAAGATTTTATCTCACCTTTGGCAGATTGGGCAGGTACTCAGTCTTGTCTCTGTTCATTGTAGACATAACATGCATCTCTCTGGTCAGAATTAAGTTCTCCCATGGATCCCCATCACCCCCAAAGCACTATATCCAGAGCTTGATTTACACCAGACTGGCAGGGTGGTTCATGGAGACACAGACAAGGCTTCACAAAGCCGGTTGCCATTTTCCATTTTCTGGTTCCTCCGTGTTGTAGCACCAGGACATGGGTGTGGCGATGCACATGTCCTGCACTTCTGTAGCCCATCCCTTTGAGTCACTTGAGTCTGCACTGCCACTGGGCTTCCCACCCGGTGGCAGTCATGGGCTGAGATAGCTGACAACCCCTCCCAGGGAGAGGAGAGCAGTCTCTGGGGGCACTCTATTTTCTCTCACCTGACCCCGGAGGCCCATGCTTGTTTCAACACAAATTGCCAGTGTGGCAGGAGGAAGGTGTTCAACAGCTGAGCCTGCCATGCCACCGGGCTTTATTTATTGATTTCAAAGGTTTTACCAGGAAAGACATACTGAGCTGGAGTCAGCTCATTTCCAGATGTGTCCAGGGGAAGGGACGAGAGGAGATGATAAAAGATACAAAATACAGAATATAAAATACACAGCATGGAGATGAATATAAACAGGACAAAATACTAAGAATAAATTGACAATCAGTAGCTTACCATACAGTAAATTAAGGAACTGACAAAAGAACAGCTAAACACTACTCAAATAACAAAATAAGGAACAGGAGGAATGAATGATACTGGGAAGTGGGAAGTGTGTTAGAGAGTTGGTTTTAAAGACTGGGGAGATATTTAAAAAAAGATAAATGTGCAGAAAGAGTCAGAGGGTAAACAAACATATAGTTGGAGATGTTGCAAGGATTCTCCACCCATGTAAAGAATCTCTGATCCAGTCTAAAGTTTTCCGTGGTGATTTATGTACATGTCCCATGACGCTTTGCATTACTGGGTATGTGTACTTCTGTATTTTTGAAACCTGACTTTACTGCCAATACCCTCCTCAAGTAACCCTTGCCTCAGTGCTTTTGTACTGAGTTTCTTTATCTTTACATTGTTTTTTCAATATTGTGCAAGTAAGCAAGCTTCTTAGAGTTGGTCTTTTACAGGAACAGAGTTTAGAGGTTGAAGTTGAGTGGCTTGTCATGTCCGTTACAACTTCTGTGATAGAAAAGAGTCTTTCTTAGGATTCAGTTACACAGTTTTGGCGGGTGAAAGTTTTTTTTTTAACTGATGCATCTGGCAGGGTTGTAAATACTGCTTTTGGCACAGTTGTTCACATTACTTTTAGAAACCAATCGGTGACAGATTACTTGCCTGGAAAAGTAGTAAGCCACATATTGCTAGCCTGACTGCACCCCTTCACCACTCTTTTGTTGCTATGCCTAAACAGCCCACCTTCTGAAACTGCCCCACTTGTATGTGCCTGTATTGCAGTTGGATGTTGTTAAATATTCTGTATGTTATATCCCATGCCCTCCCTCATGTAACACCTTGAAATCAGCCTGAGTTCAGTAGCCTTCTCCTGGTCAACAGTTCTCAATATATAAGTAAAAACACATTAGGCAATGCAAGGAACTTTAATTTTAAGGCATCCAATCCCTAGGGCTCTGGGGCGGGATATTCAGACTGTGCCAGGCTGTGGCACAAACCTGGGCCACAGCGCAACTTGGATGCGTGGGGTGTGGACAGGGGTGATATTCAGCGGAGCTCGCCATGGCACAGCATCTTGAATATCGCTCCTGGCCACCCACAGTGCATGCTGCAGTGGCACTGTGCCAGTGCAAGTGGCCAGAGTGGAGCAGAGGATGCGTTAGTGCAAGTGCCATTCGATGACGCAACTACGCGATATTCAAAGTGCACATGCAAATGGGGCCATAATGTATGCAAAGGCACAAATGGGGCCATTGCATGTCTTATGACCCCATTTCCATGCAGGTGCACCGCGTCCCGGCGACTACGCTGGTGCCCTGCCAGGCTGCAACCATCGGGGACCAACGCCCCTGCACAAGCGGCAACACGCTCTGGCGCCTGATCGCGGGCATATGAATAAAATGTAAATGTCCCATATCCCTGGTGGTCCAGTGGACCGCTTGCAGCCCGATCGCGGGCAGAAGTACATTAAAATACACCCTCCTGTATCCCTGGTGGTCCAGTGGACGCTCGCGAATCCGATTGCGGGCATATGTAGAAATATAATAGTCCTATATCCCTGGTGGTCCAGTGGACGCTTGCAGCCGATCGCGGGCATATGTTGAAATATTATAGTCCTATATCCCAGGTGGTCCAGTGGACTGTCCATGCCCAATTGCGGGCGTCAGTAATAAATTATGAACACCAATCTAACCCTGGTGGTCCAGCGGTACCCCCTCCCCACCCGCCACTGAGCCCACGCTCCGCTCCCCGGTCAGCAGCAGGTGGCAGCTCCCACCCGTGCCACCCCCGCCCGCCGACCGACTCGCATCAGTAGGGCTGTATGCCCTAGTTGGTCCGGCAGGGAGCCAATGGGCATGCAGCCCTGCACTATACACACAGTCCAGATATGTGAATGGATCCATAGGACTATGATATATAACATATGCCCGCGATCGGGCATGGGGGTTTCACCACGAAGGTGCTGCCGGACTTGGGTAGCCACCCACATGTGGCAGCTGCTGTGTTGCTCCCTGCAATAGGGCAGCTCACCTGTGGGTGGCCAGCTGTTGCTCCTTTTTTTGGCTCACCTGTGTGCAGCGCCAAGTGAGGTTGTGCATCATGGGCTCAGCACATCCGGGTTGAATATCGGTATGTGCGGGTGTGCATGGCCCGTGTCCCCCACTTGTGTCAAGATACATTACTGATGCACACCGGCGCATCAGGATTTGTGCCAGGCACAATCCCTGTTTGAATACCGTGCGGGCGCAACTGTTTGAATATCCGCCCTCGCCATACACAAAGAATAACTATTACTGGACAGATGATTGGGAAATTAAAACTAAACTAGTTATTAAAAAGAACAATAGCTAAATTTTAAAAGGAGGATTTTAAGAGTCATTTAGAGCCATTCAAGAAGTGGCCCCATTCACATGGGTAGCAAAGCATTCCACATCAGGGGTGCTGCCCAAGGCCCAGTCCCTGGATCAGGGACAGACAGGGACCACGCTTCAGTGGAATGGAGAAGATGGATCGTGGTGTATACAGTCAGGAGATCTTTCAGGTAGCCAAGGCTTTGTATGTTAGTAAGCATATCTTGACGCCAGTGCACTACTGAGTTGGTTGCTAGCTTAGATCACAGAGTACTGGTGTGATATGCTCCAGTCAGGGTGCCCCAGCAGTCAGCCAGGCTGCAGCATTCTGTATTACCTGCAGCTGCAGGTGACACATCAACCCTACAGAGAACCCCAGGTAGACAGCATCACAGTAGTACAATACTAATGTGACCAAAGTGTGAACTATCTTAATCAGGTCCCCAGCACAGATATGGCTTAATCTGGACAATATAATATAGATAGAAAAGCCAATGCAAACCTTTTTTTTTCAAACTATTTTATGCTCCTCCACATCTGGAGAACTCTCTCCAGCATCCTCCAGTGACCTCTACCTCCGCTGTGACAGCACCTCTAATCCCAGCCCCAGCCCGGCACATCCCTCGGGTCTAAACCCTCTGAAGAAGGACCCCCATCCACCCAGGGTGCTCTATCTAGAGTACTGAGCTCCGGCCAGGGGATGAGAAATGGAGAGGGAGTGTCCAGCGTTGGGAGTGTGGGTCGAGGAGGTGCCTTCGCCATCTCCAGCGGGAGGGGTTATTCATGTTTGCAGTCCTCTCGGAGCGCCGGCTAGCATGGCACCGCAGCCGCAGCTCCACCCCCAGTGTATGCCGCTGTGCTACCATAGGCACCCCCAGCCACTTACCAGAGGCTGCTCCATGAGCAGCATGCCTCGAAGAGAGAGCAGTCCACCGGATGCCCGATGTCTTCCCTCCCTGCTGACCCCGATGCCCGGGCTCGTTCCCGAACCTGGGTCACCAGCGTGGTGTGAGGTGTGGCATCCAGTGCCTCAACCCTCTGTGCCACTGGGCAATGCGAACCTTTAATGTCAGCTTGCAGTCCATAATGACCCTTAGATTTCTTACCCTATACATAGCTTCAACTGTGATGCCCTTTAGATATGGCAAAGTGGCATCAGTACTCTTATCACTGACCCAGGGTGACCTGGCTTCACCAGTAACATTTATATATATTTATAAAATGGCAAGGAAAATCTAGAAATTTCATTGGCTGAGAGATGTCACCTGACATTAAATCTCTATAAACGCATAGGCAGGTACCACATCTCATTTTCCTCCCTCCAAAAACCTACTTAGAGCCATTTTATAAGTGTAATAAGCCCTCCAAGGTGTGCATCGTAAGATTTTAATGCACTTCCCAGGGATGTAAGGACACTTGGCCTTTGGCCTTATGCCTTACTACACCACTGGGTGTGCATTAAAATCCTGTAATGCACACCCTGTTGTAGCTTATTACTTACAGTGCTATCTATCTATCTATCATTTTTCCTCAAAAGTAAGTCCACCTTAGCCAGACCGGACACACTTTTCCACTCATTCTGCCATTTTGCTCTTGATTGTCTGCCTCCGCTCATCACTGCTCCCTATACTGGACACTCAACCTCCCTCACTTCATGATCATCCATTATCCCATTGTGCGAGTCTCACGGCCAAGTTCTGGTCCCAGTCCCTACCACCTACCTCGCCTCAGCCCTGTCAGCCCAGACCAGTCCAGCATACTGCCTTAGAAATTTCAACATACTGCCTTAGAAATTTCAACACCTGTCTCCTGGCAATACCGTGCATGTACTCCTCTGTAGGCCAGGCAGCCTTCAGACATAGAATACCTAAACTATGGAACTCCTCGCTACCGACATCTGGCTCACGTCCACCACATCAACTCAGTCAACTCAACAAAACGCACTTCTCCTCCCATGTGTCTGTGACATCCGATAACTGTGTGTGCCCAACTCTGCTGGTCCTGCTTCTGTCCATAAGACCAGCCACCATCCTACCATCTCACTTGAGGCCTTGTTTGATTATTACTCATATCTGTCTCATTACCCTATTCAATGTGTACTTGAAATGATTTTAATGTCTTTTCTGGTATTTGTATTTATTGTATTATTATGTCCGTGTTAGTGTGTCAACTGTATTTGAATTCTTGTATCTCCTCTGTCCCTCCCTAGGATACACCTCTAATCGGTGCCTTCCTGGTAAAACATTTTAAATAAATAAATACTAATTACTTTTAACTCGCTTGTTGACTGGCTCGGTCATGCCTTAAAATAGACTAGAAATAGCCTGGTGTACTTACCTGGTAAAACTGTAATAAATAAGGATTAGGAAAAATAGTTTATTCTTCATGTCACTGAGATGAGACAGGCCCCAGAGCTGCAGAATTCTGGAAAGCTTCATACTGATAAGAATATTTTGTTGTGCCTTTTGTTCTTATAAAATAACCTTGGATATTTGACTAAGACACACACTGACAGCTAAATATTTATTAACTGAAACAAAGTCTGCACTAAAATTGAAATAATGAATTACTTGATGGCCTAAAAGGAATCTGAATGCTTCTGGGAATTATTCTTTTTTAAAGGCAATTCCTTACTGTAATCAGTTATTTGAAAAATAATCTCACTATAAATGACAGATTGCTGTACTGTAGTACACTTGAGTTCTGGTGAAATTAGGCCTCACTATCATTTGAAGCATAGCTGTGCCCATAATCCTGAGTCTCAGAATTTGCATATCCCAAGGAAATATTTGGTTTATCAGGACATGTTGGTTCAAGATCAGAGTTTTCCAGTGAATAGATGCTTTAAAGCGGAACAGTCAGCACAAAGGATGCCATACTAAAATGTGGAGCTGATCCCAATGTGCATTTTGTGGGCAAAAACATTTTGGTTTACTTACTGTTTACAGTAGTATTGTAGATTATATTGAACACTAACATATGCAGTTGCGGCAGAAAAGGGTCCACAGGTCTATCAAGTCTGCCCGATTGTGCAGCTCTTTAGTTTAGTATCACTACAGCTGCCCCATCCCCAACGCAAACCACTCTCTTCCTCCTCTTTTCCAGTCCTTCCCTTTGTGTTTTGGTCTGTAGTAACCCTGCCCTTGACTCTATCTCAACTCCACTTAAAGCTATCCACTGTTGTTTGAGTGATTAACTCCTCTGGCAGTGTGTTCCAACCTGTCACCACTCTCTCTGTGAAGTAGTGTCTCTCATCTCTCTCTAAAGCTTCCCCTTCCAACTTCAGACTGTGCCCCTAGTGACCCTTCCTCCCTTTAAGCAGAACAATCCTCCCTCCCTGACTTTGTTTATGCCTTTCAAGTACCTAAGGTCTCTATCATATCTCCTCTTACCCTTCTGTCTTCCAGCAGTACACGTTGACCTCTTTCACCTTTCCTCGTGGCAACTCCCCTAGTCCCATGATCATTTTGTAGCCCTGCACTGCACCCCAAGTAATCTTGCATCCTTTTTGAGGTATGGGCACCAGTACAGTACACAGTATTCCAATTGTGGCCTCACCAGTGATCTTTACAGTGGCAGGATGACCTCCCCTTTGAGAGGTGATCCTCTGACAATGCACCCCAGCATCCTATTTGCCCTTACTGCAGCTCTCCTACACTCGCGCAGATACCTTCATGTCCCCTGTGACTATTACCCCAGGTCCCTATCATGCTGTGAAGCCATTACCTGCATTCCCCCAGCCAGTAGCTGTTCTTGGGATTTCTGGCTCCAAGGTGCATGACCTTGCATTTCTTAGTGTTAAACCCCAACTGCCACTCCTAGACCGGTGTTCAAGTTTAGCTAGATCCTCTCTGAGTGCCTGCCTCTCTTTCTCTTTGTCCACTTTTGCACAAATCTTAGTGTCGTCTGCGAACAGGAAGATCTTACTCTTGACTCCCTCTGCTATGTCTCCAATGAGACATTGAACAAAACAGGGCCAGCACTGAACCTTGCGGTACCCACTCATTACTGTCCATGGCTTGGATGCCTCCCTTACAACTATCTCTCTGTTGTCTCCTGCAGCCAGCTCTCAACCCACCCCACCAGTTTTCCCCTGCTCCCATGTCCCTCAACTTGCTCATTAACCTCCTGTGTGGCATAGAGTTGAAAGCCTTGCTGAAGTCCAGTACAGGACATCCACAGCATGTTCTTAGTCAACCGCTCTAGTGACCCAGTCAAGAAGTCGATCAGATTAGTTTGGCAAGATCTGCCTGTGGACAAACACATGCTGTATCTCATCCTGCAGGCCATTGCTTTCAAGAAAGGTTATCAACCTCTCCTTCAGAATGGTTTCCATCAACTTTCCCACTATGGAAGTCAAACTCACAGGTCTGTAGTTACCCAGTTGGTCCTTGGGTCCACTCTTGTGAAGGGCATCACATGAGCCATCCTCCAGTCCCTGGGCACATTCCCTATCTCCAAGGAGGTGTTGAACAGGTCCGTCAGAGGGCCTGCAAACAACTCTGCCAGTTCCTTCAGGACCCTTGGTATACACCGTCGGTCCTGGTGCCTTGTCCACCCAAGCCTTTAAGGCCCTTCCAAACTCGATCCTCTTTGATGACCTCATCTGTTATCTCTGACCCCACTCCATCCTTGACCCCTTTCCCCTGCAGTATTGGGCCATCCTTTCTTTTGTGAACATCGAGCAGAAATACTCATTGAGTGCCTCTGCCTGATCTTCCCTTGTTCCACCCATCCTCCTCTCTCTTGATTCTAACGATGTCACCTACAACTCCTCTTCTCCCTGTGTATTTGAAGAACCCCTTTTCCCCCTCTCTGATCCCTGAGCCAATTTCAGCTCCTTTGCTGCCTTGGCTGCCCTGACTGACCTGGTCACCTCCCTAGATGCCTTTGAGAATGCTTCTGTATTCCCTCAGGCTAATCTTTTCCCTCACCTTCCCTGTACCTCCCTGCTGAGCCAGTTAGATTTTTTTGACTTGGACTACTTACTCTGAAATTTGGCACATGTGTTCGTGGCCTCATTTAGCCCTTCCTAATGATTGCCCACTTCTGCTCAGCATCCATCCCTGGGTTAATTTCAGCTAAATACCCTCTAGGATGCTGCTCATTCTGGCAAAATCTACCTTCCTGAAATCCAACACTCTTGTCCTGGTCTTAGCAGACTCCCTCCCTGTGTTAAGGAGGAACCACACTGGCGGTGGTTGCTTCCTGCTAGAGGGTCCTGTACTACTGCATCCTGGACTTGGTCTCCATTTGTTAGCACAAAGTCAGTATGTTCCCCTCTAGTAGGATCCACAACTCCTTGCACTAGGTAGCTGTCTGGATAGCCTCCAGCAGCACCTGTTCCCTGGTGTGTACTGTAGTTACTGTCTGCCAGTCAACCCCAGGTAGGTTGAAATCTCCCACTATAACTGTAATCGCTTGCCACTGACCTTCCTGATTTGTTCTTCCAGCTCCTATCCACCTCCTCGTTCTGTGAGGGTGGCCTGTACCTACCCCATCCTGGGTTTCTTACCTTTAGGGCTTTGGAGCAGTACCCATGGCTTCTGACCTCCTTGTCCCTTCCTCCCTGGTACACAGTATCCCCCTCTCTGACATAAATAGCCACCTCCCCTTCCCCCTTCCCCCCTCCGGTCCTTGCAGAATACCTTGTGTCCCAGGATTGTGAGATCCCATTCATGGTATTGGGTGGCTCAGGTCTCTGAGATGGCGGCAATATCTACCTCCCCTCCGCCATCATTGCCTGGAATTCTGCCACCTTGTTTGCTAAGCTCAGACTAATTTTGCTTATCTGTGGCTGACATCTTCTTTACTGCAAATCCCAGAATCCTGCAGCTGACATCAGAGCAGTAGGCAGGAGTGGGAGATTCAGCAGCCTGCAGTGCATGTTGGAGCATTTATAATCTCTGATCAGATGTTTTCTAGGACAGCATTTTTCCAGGGCTAAGTACAGTCCTCTGTGTCTCTACATAGCCATGGAGGACAGCGGGACCAGCAAACAAAAGATCAGAGCTTATATAACTCTAACTTGCATTGCAGGCTATTGAATCTTCTCACTGCTGCCTAATGCCTGATGTCATCTGCAGGATTCTGGATTTGTAGTAAGAGGAATTGTCAGCCTACAACTAAACAAAATTAGTCTGATACAATCTACTATACTACACTAAACAGTAAGTAAAAACTAAAATGTTTTTGCACACAAAGTGCACTTTTGGGACGAGTGCCACACTTCAGTGTGGGAGCCCTAGGTGGCACTGTTCCCTTTACGCTTTGTGTTCTTTGGGAAATTCCATTTAACTGTGAGGTTTTAACTTGACAGAGTCACCACCTGACTGAAGTGTTCCAGGAAACCTGATATGTGTACCAGTCCATGTAAGTATAGCTTCTGACACAGAATACTTTAGTTATAAAAGCTCCTGACAGCCATGGCATTCTAGACTTAACTGGCATGTTTAGCAACCCACTCAGAGCTTTTAAGCTTTAAAGGTCTGCTGTAATGAGGAGGGAACAATGCTAAAGAGGCTTTAGCAACTACAACCTTGTATGGAAACTCTCTGCATTTCATTATCCAAACAACCGTTACTGTAATCTATTCACTGACAGACACCGTGGCTCTTTTGGGCCAGTGTAGCAGCATGGCAGCAAGAGATAAGTGATGAAACTCAGCTGTTCAGCAATGGCTCCTACAGTGTCAGAATGAGGCTGTGCTTCCTACATGTATTCTGTTACTCCACATCTTAGAATTGCAGGCTTTGCTGGTGCAGCTCTGTGGCTTTAGACCTTTTCCAGCATTTTGCTAAGGGTGGTGCTGGAGATGGTAAGAAGTGTTGGGAGTTTCTGCTTCTTGGAGGCAAAAAGTGATTAGTAGGTCATTAATGCTGGATCATTTTTTAGATTTAAAGGTATAGCATGCTTGGTCAAAGCCGTTATCACCTGAGGGCTGTTCTGTGGCCTATGTGAAATGAGTTGTGGTGATCTCAGTCCAGTTCCCAGTGGGAAGGCATCCACATCACAAAACCACCAACACAATTGGCACCCTTGTTGTTAGTCTCACATGAGAAGTGAAGGATTGAATGGGCATGGAGTCTGAACTACCCTCTCTCACCTGTGTGGTGGTCCCTCCATGTAGCCGGTTGAGGTACATTGGCAGAGCAGTGTGAGGGCGCCTACATTGTGATTGCACGTGCTGTACCTGTCATGTGGCTAAGCAGAGGGACTTCAGGTTCCAATCCTGTCAGTTCAGCACCTTTCACAAACACTAAATTCACACACAGTTGTATCTATCATGAGCTTCTGAAGAAGGACTGGTTGGTCCGAAAGCTAGAGCACTTTGTTCTTGTTGTTACATCTATGTTGGTCCATTAAAGGTATCAAATCATTTGCTTCTGGATCCATTTATTTAAGAATGTACTTGTACCAGTAAACAGCCTTAAAACATCAGAAGAATGGAATTTAAAATACCAGGGAGTGTCTTTAGCAATAAGGCACACCAGTGCATGCCCTCATGGAGGATAATGTCATGGCTTAGGTGAGCTGTGAGACATAAGGTCACTGGCTGAGTGCCTTCAAACACCTAAGAAGTTATCTGATCCCAGTGACTCACCCTGAAGCATTGCATTATGAATATAAAATGGATCTATTTATGTGTTTTCAGTCACATGGGTGTTTTGTAGCCACTAGGTTCATCTGTGAGTCTGTGCTGGGATAACATCATTTAGTGAAACAGGGTCTCCACCAATCAGCTTTCAGTATTTTTCCTATATATTTGATCACCAGCATATAGTAACATACTGTAATATTGTGGTGATGCAGGGATTTGGGACCATCTTGACTGCCCCTCCTGCTGCATGGCAGTGACTATACAAAATGTGACGGGCAAAAATACAAACTTATCATCTGTACTGCTACCCCTACTCAAAGTGTAACCCTAAATGTCATTCTGCCTAAATACTGGTGTAATCCAGTTTGAAAGCTTGAACAGTATTAGTTTCCACAACCTCACGGGTAGAAGCTAGCACTATTCAAACTTTGGAAGCAGAATTAGATAGATATTTTAGGGAGAGAATCTCTCTAGTCCTGCTTTGAAGGTTTGGAAATGGCAGATTTACAGTGCGGCTGGAGCATATAAATGTGTAGAACCTGAATACATTCAAAGATATCCAGCAAAAGAGCTGTAAAGATACACGTGTAACAAAATCGGAACCAGTGTTTTAAACATATATCTTCTACAGGAAAAACTAACTCATAGGTTCAGCTCAGTTCTCCTTTAAGGTAATCATCTGATTTGGGCATTTCCTACCTTGCTGAGTAGGGTCCTTACAAGTACGTCAAGCCTCTAGGGCCCCACACATTATAGTAACGATTCTGAAACCGTTAAAAGAAATTGTTCTAAACTCACCACGGTCACCCATCCACACTGCTGTTCACCGTGTTGTAGCACGGTAAAGTTGTGTCCAGATGTCACAGCTGGCGACAGTTTACAATACGGATCCGTGGCAGTATCGTGGCATAGTTTGTATTTAAGTGCTTATGACGCCATCCACACTACAAGATAAAACATTTTTGGTTTGAAACTGTTTAAACCGTGTTAAGACTAGGCCCTTGCAAGGTTTAAGTATGTTTTTAAACATGGTTTCAAACCATATTAGGTGTGGACAGTGCTGAAAACATTTTAAAAAGCATAGTGTGTGCAGGGCATACTGTTGCAGGAGGAGTCAAGTGATCCAGAATTTGAGTACGCATTGTCATTATTTGCCACCAAAATCCTCACTCAAGCCACCTGAAATCTAAATACAACAGTGGTGACAACAGCGTTTTGGGTTGGCATCACACAGGCTGGCAAAATATTTATTTATTTATTTAGTTACCCAGGTAAGTGCACTAGACATTAATTGCCTATTTTCATGCACAACTGGGAGAGTACTGACTACAAGACACACAGGATTGTAAAATACAGCAAATCCAGCACAAATTTCAGTACTGGGACTTACAGAAAATTTATCAGAGATGCTGCATTCATAGATAATGGCTAAGTGTATTAGTGTAATCTTGACAAAAGCATGAATTATATGAGAATAATGGATAGGCAAGTGTGTGTTAGGTTTTTACACCCCGATGTGTGTGATGACCCATAAACCTCGAGAGGTTTATGTAGGGTCATTACACCAAGTGTGTAAAAATATCCTTAACACACACTCTGCCTAGCTAATATTTTTTATGATTACTGGTGCAGGGAGTGAATGCCAACATCATACTGCCAGAGACACAGACTGTCTCTCACACACACAAAAGCAATTCTGCCATACTGCCAGACTGTCTCTCTCTCAGACACACACACACACACACACACACACACACACTCTCTCTCTCTCACACACACACACTCTCACTCCAGTAAGGACATTTCTTTTTCTTTAAAAGTAGTAGGCTGACCGGAAAAGTAATCATACTGGAGATCGCACTTGGTGGGACGAAGCCCGACTGAAGCGCAACAATGGCAGGATCAGCCAGATAAATTTTTTTTGTTGGAAAAGGCAGCATCAACGAAATAGTTAAAACAAACCACAACTTGCATGTGAGACAGTGAGGAGGGTGGCGGCAAACAATTATTTTGAGGTGGCAGTGCTGGCCCTCGGTAACAAAAATTGTAGCCACCATGTTTTCAGATGTGTTCAGCCATACACACAGAGTGTGGGCCAATAAAGTGGCATGCTACAAATGAGTGACACTGGCACACACTGCTAGTGAGAGAATGTTTTTAGAATGTTGTAATAATCTGTTTTGGGTCATTACAGAATTTGAGAACACTCATAATCAGGTTGATAAATGGGGTCACCAGTAATTGTAAGATGATATGGGTCTGGCAGTGTAACCTAGTGTTTGGGTGATGAGGTTGTGAAAGAGTACTCAATACTTGAGTGCGTCCAGCAGACCTGGGTTTGACTCCACAACCTCCACTTGCATACTGTGTGACTCTGAGCAAAGTCGCTTAGCCTGCCCAGTGCTCCCAGGTCACCCAGAAAATGGCCGTGTGCCTAGTCTAGTGGGCCTTACCTGGTTACCAAAAGAAAAAATGTGCAAAACAAGCATTTAATGTGTGTTGATATTTTCTTAGTTCAATCTAGAAGAGCAAATGAAAGGAGACATTACACAGTCCCAATAAATGGGAGCAAAGGAGGAGAAGGCCTGTTGCCCTATATTAGTAGAACACTTTGGAACAAATAACAATGATTTCTCATTGGACGCATGCCCCCACCTTTTCATGGCCTATAAGAGGATTTAGCTATATGGTGCACCCTATGTACAATGAGTGGGCTCTAGGGTTAAGAAAACTGGACAGACTGAGGAATAATGTTCCTCAGCGATAGTGGAGATTATCGGACCAGCATAGCATAAATCTTTTGTGAATGCTATGCACTACCTCTGCTACTAGCGGCTCCGTTCTTCATGCTAAGCAAGTCACAGTCCACATTCAGTTAGGTACTTCAAGTAATGAAAGTTGGGGGCTCACCTACCCCGTCTTTCCTTATTTAAATCTTGAGGTGTGTCAGTATGTAAAAAGTAATAAATGACCAAGAAAACAGTTTAAAAAGTAGTAATAAAGTCAGGGGCTATACCCTTCACACCCCCAATCTTTCCTTATTTAAATCTTTGCTTCTTCAGACTGCAAATAAACCAATACTGTAATAAAAAAAAAAGAAAAACAATGCAGACGGCAGATTGGCTCCTGTAATATATGTATTACTGGCTCCTATGTTAGCTTGTGTGTGTGAGCATTTGCGCGCTGAAACATCATGATGTGGTAAGGTCATCAGTGAGGTAAGGTGGCGATGCAGCTATTAGCATATGGGAAAGGTGGATCAATAATCTCCACTATCTCCATTCCTCCACCTAAATTCCCATCCGGATCATTGTAAGCATTTGGCTCGCTCTAGATCATTACTATTCTTTGGTAACCGGGTAAGGCCCACGAGCAAAGTGCCTGTTTGCAGGGTTGACCTGGGAGCACTGGGAGGTTAAAAGCAACTTGCTCAGATCACACAGAACACAAGTGGAAGTTGTGGGAATCAAACCAAGTTGTGCTGGATGTACCAAGATCATTCACAGCTTGTTATTCTAACCTCTAGGCTATACTGCCAGCCCCTGTGCATAATCTGGAATTCCACGGTAGAAGTCAGGCAGAATAATAATTCTGATTCTGAAATACTTTTGGAATTTTCAAATAAATTCTGTGGAATTCTAAAACTCAGAATTTAAACTGAGGATTAGTTTCTGTGGATTACATAAACTGTGGATTAGTTTCCCACAGGTTATGTAAACCTAACTACTGTTTATTGTAACCGTAAATTATTAATCCACAATTGAAATTCTACTTTTGAAATTTTGGAATTCTGCTTCTGATGGAATTCTGCAGAATTCTTCAGAATTATCAAACTTCTACAGAATCCATGCCACTGGAATGTGAAAATTTCACACGCACTGCTGTGCTTCTATAGAACCCCATTAAGCCTTTTTTTATGAAATCAAGTGTTTCTTCAGGAAAACTGGCCTGTCAGGAGGTAAACCACAGACAGCTTCATAATGTGCCAAAGGACTGGAAGTTACTGAAAGTACCAAACAGGGCATGTAAGGATGATTAACTTGGGTTAAAGAGGGCTGGAAAGGACAAAAGAGGTCCCAGACCAAACTGGAGAAACAAAGTCAAGTGAGAAAGGAAAAATTAAAAAAGATAGCCAAAGGCTTTTGAAAACTAAGCAGATCTAATAAACTGTTTAAATACATTTTCTCTTTTAAGAATCTTTACTTGCCTACTAGGATGGCTAAACAGAAATGTATTAAGATGCAGAGCCTTGTTTTCAGTGAGTCCTTCTACTAAATTTTACAATCATAAAAGAAAGAATAATTTGCATTCTTATTTTGCTTTTCATGTACATAGTATCTCAAAGTGCTTTACAAGCAATGAGAAAGGCTGGTGGTGAAGTTATTTTTTATTTTTTACAGTTTTGGCCGGGAAAAGACACCCTATGGCAAGGCTTGTCTCCAGGGCATCCTGGGAGTGCAGGAAGTTAAGTGACTTGCTCATGATCACAGAGTATGCAAGTGGTGGCTGTGGGATTCAAACCCAGGTCTCCAAGTTTGCAGCTCAGTGCTCTTAACCACTACACTGTACTGCCTTTACTTGTCTTAGTTGGTCTAAGCGTGTGGGGTACCCAAGCACTGGGATGTTGTGGCTTACTTAGCATTATACAGTGAGGCACAGGCTGTGTGACATTTGAACCTGAGATCTCCAGATTCACAGTTCTGTTCTCAAACCAGTAATTGGACATATCTTCTGGAGCTAAGCCCATTTGATGCTAGTCTTCTTAAGAGAATTGTATGTGATTAAAAATATGTCACTAGCACAGGAAGCTGAATTCCTCTGGCCCATGATGGTCTCAGTAAAGGCGACCAAAGTGCATGATTCTCTATGCTGAAAGCCTCAACACTGCCATGGAGCAGATCTGCTACAGCAGCCATGGCGCTACTGCTCACTATGCTGGAGACACGGGTTCAGGAATGAACTTGAGTCATTTGTGGGCTGGCAAGGAGAAGATTGAGCTTTCCAGGGTCTGATCTTCTCCCTTGAGGGGGTGATAGCATTCCGCTCTTTGTCTGTCACTTGGAAGATGCTGGGAGGCAGCACAGTAGGACCACAAATAATAATAATGATAATAATAGCTTTATTTAATGGCGCCTTTCATAATATCAAGGCAGCTACAAATTCTAAATAATTCCATAAAACATAATTAAAATCACAGCAAATCAAAAATGCCTTACTCCGTGAGAATGTCTTCCGTGCCTGCTTAAGGCTCCCCACAGTCCTGCACTCCCGAAGCTGGCGGGGCAGAGAATTCCAGAGGTTGAGGCAGCAAACATAAAGCGTAAGCCCCAGATGAATTCAAACTAACCTCGGAATCTCCAGCAATCCCTCATCAGCCGAGCGGAGCTGTCGCACAGGGGTGTAAGGAGTCAGAAGCTCTTTCAGGTAGTCAGGACCAAGTCTGTGTAGGGCTTTGTAGGTTAACAACCTACCTAAAGGTGATCCACCAATGAGCTGCAGCCAGTGCAGGTCGTGCAACACTAGGGTAATATGAGATCTCCTAGATACCCCAGTCAATAAACATGTGGCAGCATTCTGCACTAGCTGCAAGCAGTGGATAACAACCCAGGAAGCCCTAAGTAATGGGAGTTGCAATAGTCAAGGCGCAAGGTCACAAAGGCGTGGACCAAAGCGGGCAAATCACTGGATGGAACAAGGTGCTTGATCCTGGCAATGTTCCTAAGATGGTAAAATGCTAACTTAATGACTGCCGACACCTGATGATGAAGGGTCAGCCTGTCATCATGTATCACTCCCAGGCGCGCACCTGTTCAAGGTAAGGATCTGAGTGCCACCCAAGAATAAACCAGAGGGTGAATCAGCCCTCAACCCCTGTCCTGCATCATGGGTCCACTACCAAAACCTCAGTTTTGCCTGCATTCAACTTTAACCCACTGGAATTCATCCAGTCTTGGATTTCAGCAAGGCAGCTGTTAAATACTGAGAGATCACTAACCTGGTCGGGGCAAAGACAGGTATAGCTGGGTATCATCAGCATAGCAGTGAAACCTCAGCCCATACCATCTTACAATGTCTCCGAGGGCAGATATACACTGCAAACAACATGGGGACAGCACTGAGCCCTGAGGCACCCCTCAATGCAGGAGAAAGACTCAGAAGAAAAGATTCCGAGGCGACTTTCTGAGTTCTACCGGTGAGAAAGATGAAAACCATCTGAGCACCGTACAGTCAGTCCACAGATGGACCTCAGGCGCTCGAGCAGAACCCCATGGTCTACAGTGTCAAGGCTGAAGAGAGATCAAGGAGAACCAAGATGGAGTGGTTTCTCCCATCTCTTGCCATCAGGAGATCATTGAGCACCCAGACCAGAGCAGTCTCAGTACTATGCCTCTTACGAAAACCTGATTGGTGAGGTTTGTATAAATTATGGATGGTTAAATGGTTCTCCAGTTGAGCAGCCACAACTCTCGATAACCTTTCCCACAAAGGAAGGCTCAAGATAGGTCTGTAGTTAGCTAGAGTATCTGGGTCCAAAAGCTTTCTTCAGAAGGGTGTCACCACGCCTCCTTCAGGGAGCTTGAAACTCACCCGATTCAAGGAGCACCAGACAATCTGAGCTAAGACCGGGCTAATGATATCACTAGATCCCAAAATCAGGAGGTAGGGCCCAGGTCTAAACTACAGCACATAGGGTGCATCCCATGGACAGTCCTCATAATATTGATGAACTCTGGCAGGTCAAAGGTACTCCAGGAAACAAGAGGCATAGTGACCGAGCACCGACCAACAGCATCCCCATAGAACAGGTCAGACAGATCTCTAACCTGATGTCGGCCACCTTATTCTCAAAGAATCGAGCGATCTCATCACACTCCATTTGCGAAAAACTCGATGGAGCTGCAGACAGGCTGGGTTGCATAGCCTGTCCACAGTTTGGAAGAGTTGGTCGGTCGATTCAAGTGACAGCGATTTCCCTGGACAGAATTCTGCCTTCTTACAGGAAATCGCTGATTGGTAAACTGGTAATGCTCCAACAAAATAAAATGGTGCGGCATCCAAGGTAGATATCTGCCAGCGCGTTCTAACCTCGTCCTAACCTCCGCCAACTCCTCCAAAAGACCCGATCAAGCGAAGGGGCCCAAGGGCAGTGGAAAGAGAGGTGAACACGGACTGAAGCAATCAGGATCAGAGCTGAGAAATGGCCGTATTATAGGCCAGGACCAATGGCTCTGGACCTGAGCAGGCATCAGTGAACTCTGAGAGGTCAGTCACCGCCACCAGGTCATCAGGGACCACATCCTGCAAAGGGTGAAACTGACCATCTCCACAGGGGCAGACCTACACAGGGGGCATAAAATTGAACCTCACTGTGTAATGATCGGATCAACTGACAGGTTTCACCCCAAATCGGAGGCCTCAATCCCCAGGAGGAAGACCAAATCCAGAGAGTGACCACCATTATGGGTAGCTGAGGAAACAACCTGTGTGAAGCCCAGTGATATCATCAACTGGGAAAGTGTTGTCCAAAAAAGTGGATTCATTGTTGACAGGCATTGAAGTCACCCAGAACCATCAATCTGGGCGACTCAAAGCCAGTCAGCAGCAAAGTCTGCTACTTCCTGCAGGAATATCTTTTCATCTCCAGGTAGATGGTAGATGAGAGCTATCCTGCACCCCACCAGATTACCACAGTGCTGCGCAAATGATTTGGCCTCCTCAACTGGTACACCAGTGAGACCCAATTCAGCCTTGAAACAGACTGCTACCCCACCCCAGCAATCCAATCTCGGGTGATGTATCACTGAATACCGGGAGGAATATCTGCCTCAAAATTGGAGCAGCATTTCCATCAACCAGGTCTCGGTGATGCAAATCAGGTCCGCTGTTCCAACAAAATCTGCAATAAGTGCAGTTTTATTCCTAATGGATCTGGTGTTTCATAACAATGCTCAAGTTGGACAATGTTCATGGGCCATCCCAGTTACTTCCCACCCAAAAAGTGTGGTGCCCTTAGGTATGGGGACTAGACATAGGGAGAGGTAGCAGCCAGATGCCAGCACACATCTACACCAAAATGTGCATGTGTATGCATGTCATTGCATGGTGGCACCCTTAGGGGAGAAAAATAGGAACTGAGAAGAAAGTCCTGGCCAGCTGTTGCAGCGCACCTCCCCGGCTGGCCCAGACATAACTGACATGGCAGGCCACCCCACTATTGTGGTTCTGGGCCAGTAGTAGATAACCAATAAGTCCATGAGAAGGTCAGTGCCAGGGCCAGAAGGGGTTGCCATTGAGCGAGTCGGAAATGAGAAAAAAAAGGATTAAAAAGAAGTAAACACTGCCATGGAAAGACCTCTATTAGTGGGCGACAGAGAGTAGTTCTGACTTTATGCCCTATTCAGTCCTTGGCCTTTCATGCACACCTGCCAACAAGGGTGCCTATTAGTGCCATTTGCTTTGGTGTTTCTGTGATGTGGGCACATATCCACTATTCACCAACAAACAGACTGAGAGCTGCACAGCTCCTTTAACAGAAATGATCAAAAATAGGAAGAGGGTCTCGGTTTAAGATAACATAGAAACATGGAATTCTTCTAGCAACAGAAGGCCTTCAGTCTATAAGTTTGCCCGTGTGGAGGAACATGTCCGTTAAAGGCCCATGTCCACGTATCCCCTTCTGCCCCCTCATTTACATGCCTTTCCACAGCTTGCACTGTGTCCATCTGTGCTGAACCTGTCATGAGACAGAGGACTTCAGTTTAATGACTCTTCTGGAAGACTACACCTCTGACAGCTCACCAACCCATATGTACTGTATGGCATTATCAGCTTGAGGTGTGATCAGTGGCCAATGGTGTGGACCTTGATTCCTCGACCTTCTGATCATAATATTACTGAGCCATGCTGCTTCTGTAGAAAAGTCTGCACCCCTAACATTTCACTTATTCAGATGTATAAAACACAAGCGTAACCACTTTCTGAAATGCAGTTCAAAGCGAGTGATACACCCTTGAACCATCTGCATTTATAGAGCCAGTGTTCTACATGACAAATGATCATTTTGCCTGTTTATCTCTGCTGCACTTTTATCTTGTTTGCTCAGCACATCTGTTAAAAGCGCACAATTTCCCTGGATAATTTGATTCTCTGATTGTATCACCACTCCTTTGTGTTTTACAAGGTCATTAGTTTCCCCAGCCAGCATGTCCTTTCGACCTCACACTTGGCTGTTCCAGTTCTGTAGAGTGAAGAAGGTCTTAATGCTCAGAGGGTGAACTTAGAAGACTTGGAACATTTGTCTGAATCTAAAAAAGTTATTTCCAAATTACTCATCCCACGCACCCAGACCCAACTTGAATTTTTGTGGGTGTTTATGTAGCAAATCATACTGGCATGTTATCTCAAAACAACTTGTCCTTACAGGTTTCAAAAGCTGCCAAGCTAAGTTTGATGTGATACTCACTTGTTCATAATTAAGCAATAAGGCTTCACAGGATGCCCTTTGTGCTCGGATAAAGGCCCAGTGCTTTCACTGCCAAAGAAGTGCTGTTATTCTAGCACATAGCACACCCTGGAGTGCCTTACTGTGGTTATGAAATGGGTTCATTTGGATTAGTAATGCAATAATTACAAACATTTTAAATGATTAAAAATACAAAAAGTAAAAAAATAAAAGCTAGTCTGTTTTCGTAGTTGTGATTTTCCTGCTTGGACAGTAGCTTGCTAATGTTGCATTTCTTCTTACAGAGAACTTTCCGCTCCCTAAACAGATGCACGGGACCAGAGATCCCAATAAAGTAGTCTGCATCAAGGAATGTTTTTCATAACTTACATTGCAACTAAATTCACTTTGTATCTGGTTGATCCTGCAATCCCCCCACCTGCCATGATATCTACCTCAAACTCCCAGTGTCCCCCCAGCTAAGCCTCTGCTGATGTGCACGGCAGGCTGAGCTGCAGGAGAATCTGTTTGTCCTCATGATTTACTTTACTATACATACAGCGAGATAGTGCATTTCTGTGTAACCTGCTCATACCATTCGAGATCATCAGATGCATGAGATCTTGATCAGTGCTGGCAGATTAAGTACAGAAATGTGACACACACACACACACACACACACACACATATATATATATAGGATACATGATGGGCATGGTGTGATATGAAAAATATTTTCCTCCTCTAGAGTGACCTCTGAACTCACAGTGGCGAAGCTACAGTGAAAGTTCGAAGATGACTGTGGAACTGAATATTTCCCATATCACATGAGTGCCCATCATTGTATCAACTATACAATGGGGGCCTCATTGTTGCAAAATGTACCATTTGTGCGGCTTTTAGATTGTTTTATAATTAGCAAAAAAAAAAAGCAGAAAATTTAATTTTGTTCATTTTTTTCGACAAACAAATGTGAATAACTTTAAAGCAAAATGATAGCATGGTACTGTGAGCATGAAAATTGTCCAGCACAAAAATATCTACAAAATAAGTGGTGTTTCATCTATAGATACCTTTTAGTTTTTTTATATAATCAGCCCAAAACAGCAGAAAATTAAATTTGCTTACACTTTTTGACACACAAATGCAAATAACTTTCAAACAAAAAATGGCAGCATGGTACTTTGAGCACAAAAGGTGTTTAGAGCAAAAAGATTTAAAAAATGAGAGGTGTTTCACTTTTAGAGGTTCTGTGTGATAATGACGATCGCAAAGGCCCGTAAACAACAATGGCGATGTACATTCCCAGCATCAGAAACAACAAGTGCTTGCCCCCGCACCCCTAACTAAAATAGCGAACTCCGGGGTGCATGTCGAGAGGGGCAGTGGGAGGGGCAGAACCAGGACGCAGAAAAAAAAAACTGATACAGGAAAGCACAAAAACATTGTGCTCACCTCAAGCCCCAAACCCTGCGCCCTCCTCACTGAGGCCAGCCTCCCTAAACACTGTGCCACTAGGCCAGCTTGTAGGCTGCATCTCTCACCACCCCATACCCCATGGATACCTTTTGGTATTGACATCATCCTCTCGCCCTGCCCTTTCCTGTCACTACCCTAGCAGGGTAGCCCCCAACAGAGGCACTGAGACTGAATTGCTCATATTTAGGTCACTCGATCTCATTTGTCCTTATGATGGAATACCCTTTAGTTTTTCTATAATCAGAAAAAAAAAAGGCTGAAAATTAAATTTTTTCTCTTTTTACAAGCAGATGCCCCAAAAAAAAGCAAAAACAAAAAATTGTGCATCAAACTGTGTCATTATATACTGGTCATAATGTAAAATTGAGTGTCCATAGCAACCACTATGCTAAGCAGAGCTACACTGGGAAAACCACAAAATCGCCATGTGCGTGTACATGAAAAATTAAATAAACACTTTAACGCAAAACTCCTGCACTGTCCTAAAGGATCCTTATTGCACAAATGGAATATGTAACACGGATGTTGTGGAATACATGATTTATTATCAGTCGAGCTGTTTGACCTTGGGCACATCACTTGTAGCTTACACCACTTGTGAGGTTACTCAAGGTCAAACAGCTCTTGTAAAAATAAATCATGTATTCCAGAGAGTCCCTATTATGTATGTATCCATATATATATATATATATATATATATACACACATATATATAATAGATATACCACTCTGGCGTATGCGGTCGCCGCCTGATATACGCACGCCTTAGTGTGCATTGTACGATGAGGCCGCAGGTCGAGTGTGTCAACCGCCAAGGCATGTGTATATCAGACACTAATGTTATCACCTCAGAGTGGTTTATCTATCTTATAAAATGTCAAAATTGTTTTGGAGGGGTAAAAGTGCAGGTGTGCGGTCATGCTCTGATATACGCATCGGTCATGTGATGCTTATCATCCAATAAAAGAACAGCAATTTTCCTACCCATTTTATAAATATATATATGTCTTAAAGTACATAATAAGGACAGCTGGATGTCCCTGCAGTTCAGGCAGATGTCATGGTGGGCAGGAGTCACAGTATCTATTAAATATAAAGTAAATTTAGTTGCGATATATATGTAATCAAAAAATTTTTCTTGATGCATGTTACTTAATCTGGACCTCTAGGTCCCTGTGTATCTGTTTATAGGGCCGAGGTTCCCCTTTAAAGAAAGACTCCACCAAAAGTGCTATATTACAGAATTAGAATAAGCATACCCCAATAAATCTCACATCAAAAATAAGGTTTCTAAGTTACTTCATTTAAAGTTATGAGCTATTTTGCAACCCTGATTTCACTACCTATTCAAAAAAGCCAGTTTCAGTGAAGAGCCACTAATGATGCCATCTCCTGAACTCACAGTCCTTCCTTTCAGCAACCTTATGGGACCTGCTTCTCCAAAGTTTAAGAAACTGTAGCTATAGTAATCCTTTTAGAAAAAATACAGACATAGGGTTGGCTGCAGTGCTTGCATTTCCAGAATGTTCAGATTCATGGTACTGTACTTTAGAACACGTCAGAAGGTGGTTTTGGAATGCAGCACTGAACCGTGGCATAGAATGTTAAGGTGGTGCACAATTTAAAAATGTATTTATTTTATTCATTTGTTTAGCTTTTGTTAACCGGTAAGTGCACTAGCCATAAAATGACTATTTTCAGGCACGACCGGAGAGTACAGACATGCAGAAACTTAACAGGATAACAATTTATAAGTGCTTTACATACAGTGAATTAAAGAGGATACAATATAATCGGAACATACAAAGTAAAGCTTTACATACAATGAGTTAAAGTGGATACAATATATCAGAGACATACAGAGTAGACCATTCATAAGTTCATAGGTGCCTACCTATGCAATGAATAGAGAGAACCTTGGACAATAGATTATCAGGTGACATATCATATGAACAGAACAAGGTACACAAACACAAAAACAGGTAATACAAAGGAAGAAATAACCATTGAGAGCAGGGGTGTCATTAAGGAAAACGATGGTAAGTGAGGAAGAGGGAGCAAGCCATGAAATTAGATTTATATGAGTGTATGTAAGTGTAAGGGAGATGCCTGCAGTGCAATATTGTATATGGGCAGGGAAAGGAGCTGGGACAGGCTGAGGCAGTAAGAGGGTTATATAGAGGTGAGGAAATACTATTGTATGGCCAGAGACATCAGTCAGTAGGTAGGGTGAAGCAGGAACAGGTATCAGCAATCGGCAGATTCGAGCGCAGTTTCTCTTAAAGCATGTGTGGGAGCTAGAAAGTCTAATGTCGAGGGAAGGAATTCCTACAGCTGTGGAGCCGCATGCTGAAAATGCAACAGTTCTTCCTTGTGCGGCACCTCGCAAATTCAGAAAGGATTTATCAGCTGAAATAAATAAATAGCTTGTCCAATGAACACAAAGCCAGAATTAGCTGCATAGACTGTATTGAACCCCATGCTCTTTTATTTTCAATTCTGTAAATAGATTTTGCTTCTTGATCACAACATGGGTTTCACCTTGTATTAACAGTTAGATAGACATAACACAAGACCTCCAGGTACTCAGCCTACAAAGTAATATTCTTTATTCTTGTCTAGTTTTATTTTCAGATATCATAAGCCATATACTGCAATCATTCCTTATGGTGGTTTTCTAATGTTTCTCAGCCTTTTAGTCTGATTTTCATTTTGTTTCAGAGGCAATAAATTAGGTTTTCTATAGCCCTTTCATACAAACTGTATCCCGTGCCCTTAAAAACCAGGAGAGGAGAGGCATGATACACAGATAAAGCACACAGGAGTTCTCAACATCATCCAGATAGACGGAGATCAAAGAAAGGGTAACAACAGGGATGCCCAGGATCACACAGTGAGTGAGATGCAAATGTAGGGTCTCCAGGTTCTAGCGCTTCCTTCTAACCACCAGGCTATACTGTATCCCTAAATTGTAACTGTCTAGAGGATGTCCCAGGGAGATAGTGAAGAAGATGTGAGAGACAGGATGAAATTCTTACTTTGAAGAATGAGCTCACACACCTGCATTGTTGAGTCAGCCTCAGGTGGGCAAGCTCTAACTAGCATTCAATCAGAATGTCAACTTTGTAACTGATCATCAAGATAAACCCTAACATTTACAGTGGAATGAGTGGTGTAAGAACCGAAAATGAGGCGTGCTTTGGTTGATAGTATCAAAATGAGTTCTTAGACTTTGTCATAGTGAGCTTCCCCAAGACACAGAAAAGATATTAAGCCTCCCCAATACAGGAATAATCTAGGGCCTCCACGTAGAAAAGCTATACTGGGCACAGTACCCCAGGAATCAAGTGAAATGCCTTTGAGTGGGCTGCTGTTACATATGAATGTGTCAGCAAATAAAGGCCATATGATCTGTCTAGTCTGCTTGAGTGTGAAGTTCCCACTGTGTTGATAGAGTGAACTACCCTCCTTCCTTATATCCCCTTTGGCCCCTCTCAATGCCCCCTCTGCCCCACTCTCCTGTCCCAACCTCTCTTGAAACTGTCCACTGTTTTTAAGGATACCACATCCTCCAACAACTCATTCCACTAGCTACCACCCTATCGGTGAAAAAGTGCCTTCTGATCTCCTTCCTGAACCTTCCCCCACCAGCTTCAGGCGGTTACCCCTAGTGGTCTTGTTTCCACTAAGGCTGAAGAGGCCCATGGTACTCACCTTGTTTATACCTTTAACTTGGTACTTGAAGGTCTCAGTCATGTCCCCTCTCTCCGTCTGTCTTAGGCGTACATGTTGAGTCCCTGGAGCCTCTCCTAATAGGTGTTGTCCTGCTGGTCCTGAATCATCCTGGCTGCCCTTCTGTGGACTGTTTCCAGCAAGTTGATATCCTTAAGATAAGGGCACCAATGCTTGCACACTGTACCCCAGGTGCAGTCTCACTATCATTCTTATTTACTCAACTTATTGTTCCCCTACCCTATAACCCCCCAAACCCTGGGTCAGGGACTTGTTCCTCTCTTCTGACTTGCTGACTCGCTGACCCTCGTTTCCGTTGTTGCAATACTCCATGGATCAGCCTGTTTCTTTGTTTCCTTTATCTAGAACAGCCTTCTAACCACATTCTCCTCTTCCTCTTGTATCCTGCTGTTAAGCAACTTCTCAGGGATCATTTTGCTCCCTCCTGCTCTTCAGGGGTTACATTGGGCATGTGCCCACAGGAACTCAGTTACATCACCTCTTAAAAAATTGTACAACAGTTCCATCACCTCTCTCATCTTTCTCCAGTGAGTAATACTGGAGAGTTTCATCACCTAGAAATGACAGTCCCACCACCTAGAAATCTATATGTGAGAGTTCCCCCCAGTCATTTCCAGTTTAACCTGCTGCTCTTGCTCCTACTACTGGCCTGCTTAGCTCTTTGTATTTGGGCTGTTCTGATACAAGTCTAATTGGTCAAGTGATGGTTAACTCTCAGTATTTGTACATTATTCCCATTTGTTTGCACTATTATTCATTTTGTATTTCTTGATTGGTTATCTTTGAATTAAATCTACTCCCTGTACCCTCTGCCTGGGTCACACGTGGCAGTGAGCTTGGGCTCAGTATTACCTTGAATGGTCACCAGTTCGTACATACCGACAGAAAGAAAGAGATTCACCTGGGGGTGCAGCCCACCAGCACAGTGAAGGGCTACTGCTTGTGGCGCTGGTGACCTGGGTTCAGGGATGAGCCTGGGTCATTGGAGGGCTGGCAGGGGATGATCACTGAGCATCCCATGGACACTCACCTCTGTGGGGGCGGGTGGGAGCTGGACTCCGCTGCAGCGCCACCACCGAGGTGATGCAAGCTGGAGCCATGGATTGAGGGAGGGGATGGACATCGTCAGCATGAAGCATTGTGTCAGCCAGGGTCTTCCGAGGTCCAAGGGCAGAAAAGCAGAAACATCTCCCAACCGTGCAATATTCCGTCTGCCACTTGCTGCGGGGCCCGCACCACTGACTGGGCCTCTGCTCCGAGATCGACACTATAACTCTGCCTGGGTGGTAGGGATCTTGGCCCCCAGGCAGCCTTCCTGGGGTCATCCATGGGGACAGTGGATAGAGGTGAATCCCAGAGATATCGGTTTATGGGGCTGGGTAGAATGGCAAGACTGAATGGGGCCAGTCAGGCTACCAGGGAAAAAAGTACAGTAAATCCAAAAAGGAAAGCATTTACCTGTCATTGCTCTCTTTCAGTTAGCCTCATCACTACTAAACACAAAACACACCAGACTCAACATTTCAATACAGTACATTTTAGGCTTGCCCAGGCCTCCCTGGAAAAGGTTGGGGCCTTCCTGGGAGGCTGGCCTCACCATTGAGAAACATTGTGCTAGATGATACCTAACTAAATACATACTCCTAAGAGGTGTGACAGATGAATGCTTCCAGATGCAAGCCTTTGACCTACAGAATTCCATCAAACCATAGGCCAAGCAGCCCCATGTAAAATCAGGTCACTGGAGAACTCATTTGACCAAAGGCATGTCTTCACACATTCCTTTGGTGTCTGCTGTTTGTTTCACTTGAGAAAGCTTATGAAATCTCTTTCTTCCTCCCAGCAGCAAGCTACTAGTTCTGAAGCAAGGACACATGTGAAGAAAATGCGATGTGTTGCCCCATGTACTGCATGTTAAACCCACTGCACATCAGTGTATGCTGAGATAACCTGTGATGTCACCATTGCATTCTGTGCAATGGTACTAGTAAGCAATTTAATGCCGATAACATAAAATTTTGACATCACTCCTTCTCTGTATAGAAAGTGCTGTATCCATGTCTTCTTATGCATTCCACATCCCAATATTCGATGAATATACTTTCACAGTACCACAACTTTAAAGGTTAGCACTTCCATACTAATTTAAAAATAATTCTGTTAGAGGCATGACTTGACCTGAGCCAAGATGGCAGCATAATCTTTCTTTCCTCACCCATCGAGTTGGAATCCTACATCATTGGCTACATAAAGTGCATAGTTTCAACCTTAAACATACCGCTAGTAGTTTGTCAAGCCTGCCTCAGACTGATGGGTGTATCTGAGTGTGAGTGGCTGTTTTCCTGGTTCTTAGACTATCTGGTACAATCTCCTCAATGTGCCTGTCAGACAGTCTGGAATGGCGACGGGTGGGAAACAGACATTAGAACCAGGTATTAAAGGCAATGCTCACCCGCTTGCTCCAGCCAATGAGTGACGGCAGCCTCCAGCCACACCACCTAGGCAATCACCAAAACAGGTGCCCACCTTCAGCAGACTGAACACAAATTAGAGGCCCACAAAGTTGTGCTGCAAGACATCCAATCAACCATAAGGGAACATGGTGGCATTATTCACTTTCTCCAGACGATGTAGATGACCTGGAAAACTTGCCACTGTAGCAACTTGCAGTTTGCTGGGTTTCCAGAGTGTGTGGAACTCAAAGACCCTGCCTTCTCTACAGCATGTCCTGCCTATGATCCTGAAGCTTAAAGGGATCACTGATTCAATATTGAATGGGCCCACATCTTCTTAGTGTTGCCATCACAGAATGGCAAGCACCCACCTAGACCGATCCGTGCAAAATTCTTGAACATGGCTGCTAAAGAGGTGATTATGAAGAGATCCAAGGAACTGGGCAAATTGATGTGGGAAGATCAGGAAAGCCATATATACCAGGATTTCTCAAAGGACTTGTTGAATAACAGGCAGGCATTTACACAGGGCAGGCATATTATGCATAAGATAGGGCTTCAGTTTCCTTAGATACCCAACCACCATGTGAGGGATCAACAACGGTGTAACCTTGAACTTTGCCACCACTGACACTCTAATGGATTGTCTTCATATTGGCCCAAGGAGATGAGAGCACCTTGATGTGAGCAGCCCACACCAGCCAACAAAAGCCTAGATGACGTGGACCTTTACATTCCTTATACTCAAGGCAATGATGAGGAAAAACAACAGGGGAGCACAATGCCTGGGCCCTCCTCCCAGAAACCACAAGTGCCAACTGCATGGTCAGCAGTATAAGAAGGATTACCCCACCCAGCTCATACGCTCCAGGAGGCACAGCAGAGAAAAGGACTCAGAAGGCTCCTCAGATGGCCTGGGAATCATCCTTGCAAACAAACACTATGTACCACTCCATCTTCCCTCTCTGACTGTCGTCACTGCCTCAGCAACAGCGGAGACCCACATCCTGCCGAGCACACCTGGTTCCTCCAACTGATCTCCGTCCACCCTTGGAAGAAATAACTGGTAAGTCGTGAGCAGCCATGAGTCGCAGCTACTGTTTCTCTCCCATCCTCAAACTCCTTGTGGCCTGAAGGCATGCCACAGCCCTCTCAAAAGACAGGGCTGCAAGCAAAATAAATGCCCCTGCTTTCCATAAGCTCACATAATGCTGGGTGAAATGTCAGTACTGGGACTCATAAATGTTATTATACAATGGCAAGAAAATTTCCTGGACTCTGATTGGTCAATGTGCCTGAGACAGTGATGTAATTGCTTTTGGATGCTATGGATGATGAGCTTTTGGCTATGGATGATAACAATTTGGATTCCTAAAATCATTTTTATTTTTTTTATTTTGTATAACAACGAGCCATTGTATAATAGCAATAAGGCACTCCAGGGATGTGTGTTATCATGTAATAATCCTCCTGGGGTGGTGGAAGCTACTCGGCTTCACCTTGTGCTTCAACTCACCCCAGGGTGATGTCTCATGATAACTACCTGTCGAGCCTTATTGCTTAACATACAATGGGGGGTATAAATCGATAGCGTGATTTGTTGGGCGGGTTTTTACCCATGGGTAAATCCCAGCAAAATCCATGGTAAAGTTCTAGCTCTCCCAGCTGACCAATGTGCAAAAGTAAAAATCAGTATACTCTTTTTCTTTTGAAAGCTCTGTTTAGCCGCCACCTGAATTGCTAAACGCGAGCATAACAGAAGTACACAAGTAACCCCAAATGACTTTACTTGAAAAACAATCCCCAAACCCACTTTCTGTGACTTCTTTAACTTTATCAGCCCCTCAGTGTCTTCAGCATGACCGTTTGCACCTATCTTGCTCGTTCTCAGAACAACTGCCGCTCCCAGCTGCAGATTCATCCCAAATCATTGCCATCAAAAAAAAAAAGAAAATCTCTAACCTGCTCACACAGACTATTTCCGTGTTGTGACACCAACCTGACTAACTCAGCCTCCAGCACCTTGTAACATTAAATACAAATGGTACTCACTGCTCGTATGGTGCTTTCTCTGCAAAGATGGGCTAGGCTAGCAACTCACAGCTCTCAATAGACTCACTGCGTTACAGTCATGCACATGACATTCTTTCATCTCATGTCTTTCTTTAAATAAATAAAAACAAGAAAAAGCATCACAGCATATGTGTGTGGATCAGTTGGGGGTGCTGGCATAATGTCTCCTACAATCATAGTCTACCTTGCAACAGAGAACAAGTTAATACACAGGAGAAGCTATTACACCAAAATCAGTATAAAACAGTCGTTAAAAAGTTAACTTTTAATATATTTTTTTAAAACCCTTACTTACTACCACTTGTATAATCACAATAGTCCACTCCAGCAAGTGGGTTATGCTGGGATTACCACTTCTGGTGTGGTTAAGTCACTCGGCCTGTGGCCTCGAGGCGAAACCACCAGGCATTGAATTAATCAGCATAATTCCACCCTGTCATGGATTATTACCTTAAGGAGATGTCCCCAGCAAGACTTCTGGTGGTAATGGACCTCTCGAAGAGAAGGTTGCTTGCTTGTGGAGCAGATGTGGGTGAGGTAGTGGCAGTTTATAATACAGCTGTTACCTCAGCACTCGACTCTGTCACACCAGTTAAGTACACAATCCAGGTCTTCCTGCTTGAGATCCCCATGGTTCGATGGGGAGTTCAGGGAGATGGAGACCGGGGTTGGAGGTTGGAGTGTTGTTGGTGGAAGTCTGGATATGAAGAGGATAGACTGGCTTTAAGAACTCACTATGGTAAGTATCAAGAGCAATCTCAATAAGAAGGCAATATTCCTGTCAGGGAGATTGCTTCAGGGAAGAACAGATCAGCTCAGCTCTTTGGACAGTGAACAGGTTACTTCATCCTACCTGTCTGCAGCTGAAAAGAAGCTTCAGCCACCAAATGCAAAATTTTAGCTCTGTTCTTCTTGGACAGAGTGTTCTCTATCAGGTCCAGGATTTCCTCAGGGCGATTACAGCCCTGGAGTAGTGACATGGTTGTTGCTAGAAGCACTCCAGTTGTCTGGGTGAGTATAGGCAGTGCAGGTTGAAGAGGTTTGTGAGGTAATCTAGAAACTACGGCCCACTTATTGCGAACTGGACCCGGGCTCGACCCATCTCCTTGTGGGCTGTGTGGAGCCCATAGGTACAATATTCGTTGAAATTGTCTCGTGCTCACTGTCAGAGCTTATTCCTAGTTCCTTGTAGAGGCACTGGTAAAGCCCCTTCTGAAGAAACCATCTCTTGACCAGGAGTGCTTAGTGAATTATATACCAGTCTCTACCTTCCCTTTGGGTTACTGAGAAAATAGTGCCTCTGCAGCTTGAAGCACATCTCACAACCTTTGACATCTAGGAGCCTCTCCAGTTAGGATTTAGGTCCAGACATAATGAAACTGCATTAGTCAGAGTGCACAATGACCTTCTCAGGCGAGAGATAGAGAGGAATGGTCAGTTCTCATTCTCCTCGATCTTTCTTCAGTTTTGACACTGTGGACCATGGCGTATTTTGGATCACCTCAGGAGTCCTGTGGACTCACCTGCACTGTCATCAGTTGGTTTGAGTCCTTTCTTACAGGTAGGATACAGAGGTGGTGATGAGGAGCTTCTCTTCACTCCCAAAGCCCCTACCTTATGGAGTTCCTCAAGGTTCGAGCCTCTCACCCATCCAGTTCACAGTGTACAAGCTTCCCTTAGGAGAGAGATCATTAGATGTTACAGTGTGGGGTTTCACTGCTAAGCAGATGACAACCAGCTGTATATATGTCGTTTGCATCCGAGACACACAGTGCAGTTGAGATTCTGAATGCATGTCTGATCGAGATCCAGGACTGGACATCCTCTAACTGGCTGAGGCTCATCCAGGGCAAGAAAGAGGTGCCGGTGATTTGAGCCTGGTCATCGTCAGAGTGCAGAGGCAGCTGGGGTGGTAACCGGTGTGATGCTGGGCTCCTCCCTACTCACTGCCTCTGCCAAGGTAAAAAATGTAAGTCATTCTGGACAATAGACTGATGTTTGAGGCTCACGTATCCTTTATAGTCCAGAGTAGCTTTTAACATTTCAGGAATATTGCCCAAATTAAAGCCTTAATCCTACCTGATGACCTGCCCGCAGTAGTGCATGCTTTTGTAACCTTCAGACTTGACTACTGCAACACCCTTTACCTCATGGTCAATGGAGAGTCCTGCATTGCCTGCAGCTGAGTGCTACTGCCAGTAACCAGGTTACTATTGGGCCTTCAAGGTTCTGTCATATGATCCTGGTCCTGCGGATCTGCTAGTGAGGTGGAGAGTCACCTTCAAGGTCGAGCCTTCTGCCCTATAAAGCCTATATGGACTGGGCCCTGGCTACCGAGTAACCTCCTGACTCCTTACCATACCCAGTGCCCTCTCTCTGCTACTCTGAGGCAGGCCTCCTAGCAATTCCCAGGCTGACTTAAAATCATCAGTAGGCGTTCATTTGAAATAGCAAGATTGGCCTTTTGAACTCGCTCCCGAGATCTGTGAGGGAGGCCCCCTTGCTGGAGGCCTTTTCAGGGACCTGAACATACATCTATTTAGGGATACATCTGGTGCTTAGTAAATAATATTCCCTTTATCAGCTGCTGATTATTAGTGTCTGAGCTATATGACATTGTATTTATTTTTATTTGTGTTTTATCAATCTGAAGTACTTATGAACTGTGTTAATGTTGTACTGTCTGCACCTAGAGCCTCTGGGGAAAGGACGCTTAGCAAATACAATTTTGCTTACTTTTACTAACTGCTGCACAGGGGTAGAGGTGAAGAGAAAGAATAAGGAGGGATTTTAGGTCCATTGAATGGGGTGTAGGTGAGACCTGCAGTCAAGTGGGCACTAGGATAGCCCTACTATGGCCCTGTTTGTTCCCACTTTCGACATCTTTGCTGCTCTTTCTCCTGCACACCCTTTATACCTCTGTTGTATTTCGTTCTGCTTCTGGATCTCCATCACTCTGCATGGCCAAGGATTAACACTAGCCTGAACTCTGCATTCTCATGCTGCCTCAGACTGTCTCACACCTGTTGTGACACGTAATTGCTGCCGTGCTGCTCTTTGCTTTACAGATTTGGAGACTTTATCATGCTAAGACACTGCTTGAGTTACCACTCCAGTCAGCCCTGCTTAGGTTATATCAGATTTAAGACAGAGCTAAAAACGTATTTATTTAATCTGGCCTTCCTAATGACTAATGTATTTTATCTTTCTGTTTTAATGTTCTATCTGTATTTGTTTTATGTACAGCGCCTTGGCTTTGAAAGACACTATAGAAATAAAGTTTGATTAGATTTGATGTTGTTTCATGTGGTCTTGGTTTATCTAGCTGGCTGCTGGAACTTACAAAACCTGCTACGCTGGAAGTTTAGAGATGCAAAGTTAATGAATGTCTCTAGGGAGGTACTGAAGCATTGGCTTGACTTGCCATAGTAGGATTTTCATATGCAGGTATACCCACTCATGGGAACTGGACACAGCCACTTGAGCCACGTGATGTGCCCCTCCCCCATTCACCACTGGGGCCCGAGGGAGCACGCAGGATGGCGCGGTGTGGGAGGACAGCTTGCAGCTTATGTTTGGTTAATGATCTCAGTAGCCACCAAAGGTTCTTGCCTTAGCCTCCTCAAGCTACCCCATCAGGGGATGGCCCTGGGGATGCCTATGACAATCACAGCTATAAGGAGCACTCACATGAGGACCGTCAGACTTGGGATCGAGCCACAGCGGACAGTGCACTTGCCATGCTCATGGCACCCACCCACACCTCATTCAGGTTCAAGGAAGCCAACAATTCTGAAAAGCTCTTGTTACGTGTCCAGTATTGAGTCAGACTGGCCCACCAGGACAACTGGAAATTTCAGATGGGTCCCCTCTGTTGGGTACCTGGCCATCTTCTAAACTATGGAAATCTTTGCATTTATCATCCATTCTCTAATTAAATGGGGTATATAGGACACTGCAAGTAAATACAAGATGCAAACATAGAGCTAGGGTATCAGATTAAAATAGAATATTAATATGAGTGTGTCACCTAGGCCCCCTCTTGATTTTCCAGGCGGGCTCCTGCATGAACTTTCCAGGTGGGGCCCTGTACTCCAGTCTGAACCTGATAATAGCCAGTGTGCTTCAATTTTGTTATAATATTTACTGTTGCACTTACTTTTACTGTTTGGAGACATATACGGGAGAGGGGCTGTTATTGCAGCTTCTTAACCAGCCTCTTTACCTAAGGTGCATCGCTACTGTGTCTAACATTTGGTGATTGTGTACCACAGGTGCCATGCCTTGGTGGTTGCAGGAGGCACACATCCTACTCCACTGTATGCTGTGCTTTCTTAGCTCTGAGTTTCTGAACTCGTTATGCTGATGTTAGTATTCTTCTTTCTCAGTTACCGGTGATTGGCAGTATTCCCAGCTACATCTTAATTTCCCTTGTTTGTTTACATTGCTGATAGGCAATACATGCTGAGGCTACAACCTCTCCAGGGTGCAGCCTCAAGTCAGGTGTTGGAGAAAGCCTGACTGCATTAGAGTCTATGCCACTGTAATATCCATTGCATGTTTCATTCAGCCTAGCACATGGTATAACAATGGGTGATATAACTATTATTCCTGGAATGTGTGGGGCCTCAACTCTACAACCAAAGGAAACAAGTCCTATTGCACTTGAAGAGGCTAAATCCTCCCTGTCTTTTATGCAGGAAACTAAATTAATGGCCACAGACCATAACAGACTCCTCAGAGACTGGGTGGGTCAGATATTTAATGCCTCTGCCCCAACTTGCCAACATGGTGTGCCCACCTTAGTTCATTAGTCCCTCAGTGGACTGTTACTGCACAGAAAGTAACCCTCAGGGCCCCTGGGTCCTGGCCTTAAAGGACCCCCTCCCCTGTCCGACAGGCTCCTTCTCTTGGGAAATATTTAAGTTTGGAATGATGGATGACCCTGTCTTCTTTCACGGCACTACAGAGGTGGGGAGCTTGCAGGCCCTCGACCCCAGTATTACTTGAGGGGAACTTTCATCTGACACTCTCTCCTCCAGCATAGACAGTAGCCACTCTTAACTCAGAGCCACACACAGAAGCTCTCAAGAACTAATGCAGTTCATGCAGTACCAAGGGCTGTTGGACATGTGGAGTCTATTTCACCATAGGGACAGGATTATCCATGTCACTTTGCTGTCCATAGTTCACATAGCCATCTAGATTTTGGCTGACCTCATCTCACATTACTCAATTGTTCATTAGCTCTACCATCATGCCCCTTCTCATTTTCACCATGCCCTTTACAACTATATTTTCTAAGGGGAATTCATCTCTTAATCCACCTCAAGGAGGTTGTATCCTCCTACTAAAGGACCCAGAGTTCATTCCATGGATCCAAAGGAGACAGACTATTATCTGGCGGAAAATTACCCTAAGGACACCTCAGCAGGGTGACATGGGAGGCCTATAAGGCCTCAACTGGGGCAAAATTATTGGCTTTGCCACTGTCTGGAGTTCTAAAAGGGATCCACAACTCCATAATTTAGAACAAGATCTCCAAGGCAAAAGAACTCTCTTTAAACTGACTCCCACCCTGACCCCAGCTTCGCTTCACTGCTCCATCATTATCTCCAGGATGGAGATCAGTATACTTCTCCCCACAAAGCTGAGATAGCACTTCTGCACTTCAAACACAAATACTTGGGCGAGGGATTTGGCTTATCATCTCCGAAATCAGCAAGCTGAAAGGTTTATTGTTGGTCTGCAGGACCACTCTGGGTTAGTCAGAACCTTTTTAAGGAAGTTAATGCAATTATGCATCAGTTCTCAGCCAACCTGTACTCATCTTCCAACATCCATGAAGCTTCAGAAGCTCAAGCGCTTCTGACATCCTTATCCTTGTCTAAGCACATGCGAGACCAAGCAGCTAAACTTGACGAACCCCTGTCTCCTGAAGAAGTCTCCAAAGCTGTTGTTTCCATGAACTCTGGTAAAGCCCCGAGGGAGATACCCATAGAGTTCTTGCAGCACTTGGCCCCACTCATATGCCCATTACTGTGCCAGGTTTATCAAGAGGCCAAAAGAACTGGTGTCTTTCCCAACATTGCCATGATGCCACCATTACTGTACTTCCAAAAAGGAAAGACCCCACCTTGGCAGTCAGCTATCACCCCATCTCCAATCAACATAGATGGCACAATTTATGCCAAAGCCCTAGCCACTAGACTCAGTCCCTAGCACCGCAACTACTGCACATTTCCAAGCAGGCTTTGTCAAAGGCAGAGTTAGCTCAGATCACATTGGCTGTCTGCCAAAAGTCTTTCACCCCAGCAATAGCCATAGACATACATTTTGAAAAGGCTTTTAATTCTATAGATAGGGATTACCTATACCTCATGCTAGCATGCCTGGGATTGGGTGTCCAGTTTCCAATCCGGGTCTGTGCACTGTACTCCTCACCCACAGCCGGTGCTCATGAACTCCCTGCTGTCTGAGCCTTTTCCCCTGGCCAGAGGCACGAGGCAGGGCTGCCCCTATCTCCCTTCTGATTGTTTGGTGGTGAATCTGCCAGCTGCAATAAGACAGCACACCAATATCCAAGACATATCTCGGGCCCTGCCCAGTACTCCACACTACGTATGCAGATGCCCTTTTGGTCCTCTTGTGGGATACCCCTACCTCCATCAAGCTGTCTAAGGTAAAAGTCAATCAATCTTAAAAAGAAGTCCTTCCCTCAATCAGAAGAGCACTGTCCCACAGTTTGATTCATTGGTCTCTGTGGACATCGGCAGGTATTACATACCTAGAAATTACCACAGACATCTCGAGGTCGAAAATGTGCAGTGCAAACCTGTCTCCTCTACCAGCTGAACTTAGAATGGAATGTGATAGACAGAAACTACTTCAACTCACTATGGGAGGAAAATAGCTGCAATTAAAATAGTGATCACTCAAAATGTTTTCATCCTTTCCTTTTACTTACAATCCCACAAACATGGGTGACTCACACAGCTAAACTGACAGGTAACTTTGTCTGAAGGGGGGCTACACCACAGTATAGTCACAATAAACTCCGAGCACACTGGTCAGCAGGAGGATGCTGTTTGCGCTGGATTACTGGATATCTGTGGGCCTTTAGTGCTGGTCAGACATTACAGTGGTTCTGGCCTCACAGTGCAGAGGCCCTCAATGGGTCAACATGGAGAGGAGCAACAGGAATCAGACCTGCCCCTCTCTGTTTAGTTACTCTTCCCTCCCTAAATTTCTCAACTGTGCTGTACAATTGCACAGCCATTGGATATTGGTTTCAGCTACACAAGCAACTAGGCATAACCCTGATGCCCATACATTACACCCCTCTGGAGCAACCCAGAAATTAAGATGGACAGCAAACCCCTCAGGTGCCCCCCACCCTGGCAACACAAAGGCATTCTCTTCCTGCAAGACATTTTGGAGAAGGGAAGAATTACTGGATACGTTTCAGGGTCTGCAGCTAAAATGGGGTATCCACACACAGACTTCTGGAGATTTTTACAAATCAGAAGTGCAGTCCAGACTGTCTTAGACTCCACTGCAGGCCCAGCACCCAACCCAGCAATCTCTCGCAGTGGCTCACACAGAAAACTGCAGTCCAGATCAATATCCCGAGTCCATTGCTTTTATCTTTGCAGTTATTAATTTTGTGCACGCTTACATCCAGAAGGTGCCCCAGCCCATTCCCCAACATCCACCATCTGGCACTGACCTGGCCCAGGGCTTGCCCCTAGGCGGGCCAGTGGGGTTCCCCAACCTCTACTAGAGACCTGATTCAAGAGGCCAGTGCCGTGGCTAGCAGGAGCAGAGCCTGCGAGGCACCCTACATCACAGTGCTGTGGCGTGTATTTTGCCTGTTTCCGCACACATCTGTGTGCACTCTCTTCAAGTGTCTGCTCCAACTCCTCCCCTGTCTACAGCACAGCAGCCATGTCCCCAGCCTCTGCTAGGGGCAAGCAGGCACCGACAACTGAACTCCCCCATAGAAGGAGAGCAGTCCATTGGATGATCAATCGTTCCCCACCCTGGCGACCCCGGTGGTCCATGCTTGTTCCCGAACGGGTCGCTGGCATTCCGCGAGGTAAGGTGACCAACGCCTCAGCCCTCAGCACCACTGGGCCGGGGAGTCTCTTTTATCTAAAACAAAATGGGACAAGGTTTTGCCATCCATCTTATCAGAGCAAGAGTGGAACACCTGCTGGAGGTTTGGCAGGAAGGCCTTTAAGACACATGGATGATGGTTGATACACCAGATGGAGTGGAAAGGATGAGAGGGACTTGGCAAGTTGGAGGAATGGTCAAATGTATGGCAGCTCAGATTCAATGCAAAGAAGTGTAAGGTAATGCACCTGGGAAACAAAACCCAGGGCAAGAGTACACAACGGGGTGAGATACTGACAACAGTAAAATGGAAAGGGACCTGGGGGTAATTATATCAGATGACCTAAAGGTGGGCAAGCAATGTGAGAAGGCAGTAAGGAAGGCTGGGGGATACTGGGATGCATAGGGAGAGGCATCAATAGTAGAAAACAGGAAGTTGTTATCCCTCTGTACAGACAGTTGGTGAGACCCCATCTGGAGTACTGCGCAGTTCTGGAGACCCCATTTCATAAAGACATAGACAGAGTGGAGGCTGTCCAGAGGAGGGCAACAAAATGGTGCAGGGTCTGCACCAGAAGACATATGAAGAAAGACTAAAGGAGCTCAATATGTATACCTTTGAGGAAAGAAGGGGAGAGGGACATGATAGAAACTTTCAAGTACCTCAAGGGAATCAACAAAGTCCAAGAGGGTGGCATCTTTCAGAAAAGAGATGTGCAAGAACAAGGGGCACAATTTGAAGATAAAGGGAGGACTGCTCAGAGGTAATGTGAGGAAATATTTTTTCACATAGAGGTTGTGGATGCATGGAACAGCCTCCTGAGGAGGTTGTGGAGTCAAGAACAGTGGGGAATTCAAGAATGCATGGGACAGACATAAGGCAGTCCTAGTGGGGAGTAAGAGGAAGTAAGCTGTTGGTTATTAGGATCTGCAGCTTATCTGTTAGAGTAGGAAAATGGGCAGACTAGGTGGGCCAAGCGGTCCTTATCTGCTGTCAAATTCTATGCTTCTATGGAGCAGTTTTATACAGCGCAAGAGTCTCCATTCATGGTATAGAGCCACAGCTGTGTTATATAAATAAAACTGGTACCCAGTGACCACTGCTGGTGGTGTGGAACCAGGGGCTGATCTGTTCTACATATTATGGTCCTGTCCACGTATTCAACCACTTTGGAAACAGGAGTGCTGCTTGGGTGCAGAGGTGCTGCTCTCTCCATTCCTCCACTCTGCTGCTCTACTTTTACTGGGGCTCACAACAGAAGCTCCCCATATCCCTCCAGCTGGACATAGGACGGCTTGCCCTGGAGCATGCAAGCCAAAAGTTGCTCCTGTTTTGATGGCACTCCACAGACATTCTCTCTCAACAGGAGCTCTAACTTCCCTCATGCAGGTCTCCATGCTAGACTCACTGTCCCATCTGGCAACCAGTCCTATTAAAAGATTACATACCTGTCGCGACCTTACCTGAATTATATAACACCTAAAACTGGTATAGGTTAATGATTCAAAGGATCAAATACGGTCTCTTCATATTTGCTAAAGCGAAATGCTTATGTATCTGTTCCACTAGCTTACAGTCACCTTTGCTGTGCTGTAGTGTTTTAGCCATTTGAGGCTTTATTTCAGATTATATAAAATGGCATAGTTATAGAATTGAATCACGCACTCCTTTCAGGAGATCTTATAGTATTAGTCATCGTCTGTTGTACACTATAATGCGTGCCTTTCTTCTTTACGTAGATAACTCTAGTGGACCTTGTACTTGTAATTCATGCTCCTGTCAGTAGGATGTACTGAAAGAAATATGCCAGTGAAAACTTTAACTGCAAAAAAAAGTTCTATTAACTAGAGCAAACCTGATGGAATTTTTCCAGGAGAAAACAATGCTCTGATTTGTCAGTTGACAGCCGTTTCCTATCTAGTGATGAACTACTGATATAAGCAAATGGTGTGTTGCCGTGACAACAAAACACATACAGTAAATACATTTTAAAGAGCCGTGGCACCACCTATCTCATCAAGGCATTAAGGGGTCATACTATGAAGCCGGGGTAGATTCAGCAGAGATGTGAGGAAGTACTTCTTCACTGACAGAGTGGTGGATTTCTAGAACAGCCTACCAGTCAATGTGGTGGGGCAAAAACAGTGGTGGAGTTCAAGAATGTATGGGATAGGCATAAGGGAATCTTAGTGGAGAGGAATGGGGGAGGAGGAAGAACCAGAGATCATGTAGGGTTTACGGAGATACGTAGATAGAGAAAAATCAGCAGGCTAGGTGGGTCAATTGGTCTTTATCTGCCAACAAGTTCTATATTTATATGTTTCTATTGCAGAACAAAGTTTGAAAAATGTAATTTGCAGGCACATTTCTGCTTATGTTTTATATGTTACCCCACTCCCATTTGAGGTTGTTTTAGCCCAATGAGATTTACTTTGTATGTGGAAAGAGCAATTTGGTATGGCCTGGGAATGGATAGGAACAGCCCTGGAAAATAGGGAGGAGGAGGAGCTGTAGGGCCAATGAGAGAGAGAGAGAGAGAGAGAGAGAGAGAGCTGTGTGCCTGAGAGGGCCCACCAGCCCTGGTATGAAGTGGCCTGGGACCAGACAGGTCTGGGTTGTTTGTTGGTGCCAGTACCCTGGAGCCCCATCTTGAATGGTGTGCGGGGGTGAGACAAGACTGTGACTATGTGGCCGTGTGGTACTGGAGTAGTAGAGCGGGACTGGAAGAGTCAGGCATTCTCCTGCTGCAAGGCACGCTGCAAAAGCCAAAATGAAAGACTGCATCAATGTCAGGGGAGGTGGGAGGGACTCACAAAGGGAATAATAACCCTACCTGCCATCAGCATAAAGTCTAGCACACTCACTCGCTGTGGTAGAGGAATATGCTCCAACCCTCCTCAGGGTGGGGTGTGCTGCCTTGGGCAGCTCTTGTCCTAGCTGGCTGGCTGACTGCCACAGTACCAAGTCTGTCCCCACACCCTGGTCACCGTCTCAGCAGCGCCAGGCTAATGGGCATCCCTAAAGTGTTTTTAACAATGCACCAAAACTAGCAATCAGAAAGTGAAGTGGGTCAAAAGCAACTAAAATCAGGAAGACCCTCCCCAATTGGTTGCCACTAGTGGCTCCATAAAGGATGGATTGGTGGAGCCCACCAGACATACCTCTCAACTGTCTCTGATTATGAGGGATGTCCCTCATTCTGCCTCACAAAATGTCCCTCATCTGAAACCAGCCGGTGGTACTGAGGGTTGAGGCACTGGACACCACATCTTGTGCCATGCTGGCGACCCAGGTTCGGGAACAACCTCGGGTCATTGGAGTGCACGGCAACAGGGGAGGGTCAGAGCAGGATTGATCGCCTAATGGCACTACAGTACACTACACTATATTACAGTACACTACAGTACACTACACTACATTACAGTACACTACAGTGCCTACACTACAGTACACTACACTTCAGTGCACTATACTACACTATAGTACACAACATTACACTACACTATACAATATACTACAGTGCGCTACACTACACACTACACAATACACTACACTTCATTACACTACACTACACAACACTACACTACAGCACACAACACTTCATTACACTACAGTACACTACACTACACTTCATTACACTACACTATACTACACTACACTTCATTACACTACATGTCATTAATTTATACTATACTACAGTACGTACACTACACCACACTACCCTTCATTACACTACACTACAGAATACTGCACTGCAGTACACTACACTACAGTACACTGTAGCACACAACACTTCATTCACTACGGTGCACTTCATTACACTACACTATACTTCATTACATTATACTACAGTACACTACACTTCACTTCATTACACTATACTACACTTCATAACAGTACACTACACTTCATTACACTACACTTAATTACACTATACTACAGTACACTACACTTCACTTCATTACACTATACTACACTTCATTACAGTACACTACACTGCATTACACTACACTACACTTCATTACACCATACAGTACACTACACTACACTATATTACACTATATTCAGTACACTACACTACACCACAGTACACTACACCACAGTACACTACTCTACACCACACCACACTACACTTCATTACACTGCAGTACAGTACAGTACACTACACTTCATTACACTACAGTGCACTACATCACAGTACACTACACTACAGTACACTACACTACAGTAAACTACATTACACTACAGTACACTATACTACAGTACTCTCCACTATCTACACTTCATTACACTCCACTATACTACACTACACTACACTATACAGTACACTATAAACTACACTTCATTACACTACATTACACTACACTACACCACAGTATAGTACACTACACTATACTGAACTTCATTACACTGCACTACGCTACAATACATTACACTGTACTACACAATACACTCCCTCCTACCTCTTATGCTCCCTCTCTTCCCCATCTTCCCCTCCACTCCCTCAGATCCTCTGGCCTTTCGTACTTTGTTGGTCCCCTTCGTACCACTCTCATCGTCAGTCAGGCTTACCCATCATTTCCCACAAATCTGGAACTCCCTACCCCCAAATACAGCACTCCTCCTCTTCCCACTCCTTTGCCTCTGCCTTACATAACTTTCTCTTATCTAACTGCTCCTGCTTTAACCTTCTTCAACTGTCCTCCTATACCTCTGCTCCTCTCCATGACTCACATCCCCCGTTAAACCTTCCACCCCGAGACTCCTTCTCAGCACACTCTCCTCTCCCTTCACCGAGGTACTATGTTCCTCAGATATGCCACTTGTAATTAAATATGTATTTCACAGGTATAATACATTTAATTGTATGTTATGTTACAAATGTGACTGTATGATTATTTATTATATTTTTAACCATATGTCTTGTTACAAATGTAATTGAATGTTTAATTTCTTGTATATTTCAAAAGTTTAAACTGTATGTCTAATTCTTCATCCAATTAGCACCCCCTTCCAGGTTGCACCAGGAGATGAGCAACTTGTTGTTCAGTGTGCCTTCCTGGTGAAACAATTCAATAAATAAAATACACTACACTTCATTACACTACACTACAGTACACTACACTACACCACTACATTACACCACACTACTCTACACTTCATTACACTACACTATACTACACTACACTTCATTACACTGCACTATACTACACTACATTTCATTACACTATACTACACTACACTGCAGTACACTACACCACACTACATCACACTGTACTACACTACACTTCATTACACTATACTACACTACACTTCATTACACTACACTTCATTACACTATACTATACTATAGTACAATACACTACACCACACTACACTTCACTACACTTCATTACACTACACTATGGGACACTGCACTACACTATACTTCATTACACTATACTACACTACAGTACACTATGCACAGTCACACAGTGCTATAGTACACTACACTGCAGTACACTATACTACACTCTTTTACACTACAGTACACTACACTGCAGTACACTATACTACACTTTACTCACTACAGTACATTACACTGCAGTACACTATATTACCTTCTTTACACTACAGTACACTACACTGCAGTACATTATACTACGGCTTTTACACTGCAGTACGCTACACTGCAGTACACTATACCACACTACAGTACACTACACTACACTACAGTACACTACACTATACAATACACTTCATTACACTACACTACAGTACACTACACTATATAACACACTATACAATACACTTCATTACACTGCACTACCCTACAGTACACTATACTAAACTTCATTACACTACAGTACATTACACTATACAATACACACTACACTTCATTACACTACAATACAGTACACTAACTATACTTCATTACACTACACTACACTACTCTATACTACATTGCATTACACTGGACTACACTTCATTACACTACACTTCATGCACGCTACATTATACTTCATCACACTACAATACACTATATTATGCTAGGCTACAGTACACTCAGCAGTACACTGTACTGCACTACACTGCATTACACCAGTACACCACGCTACACTTCATTACACCACACCACGCTACACTTCATTACACTACAGTACATTACATTACACACTACACTGCACTACACTTTATTGCACTATACTACACTACACTATAGTACACTACACTATACTTCATTACACTATACTACACTACACTACAGTGCAGTACACTTCATTACACTATACTACACTACACCTCATAACACTATACTACACTACAGTGCAGTGCAGTACAGTACTTCATTACACTATACTACACTACACTACACTTCATTACACTATACCAGTACACCACACTACACTACACTACACTGCACTACACTGCACTCCAGTGTCACTTATGGGTATTACCCTAAGTACCTCATGTGGGGTTAGACCACAATCTCCCACATGTCTTGGCCTCAGAGGTGGGCGTGCTTCCTCTTGAGCCACACTATGCAACTGTTGCAATCATTTACTGGAATTAAACAATTAAGCAGCGTCAGTGTTTTCTAATTGTTTTTAACTTTCCTGTTATTGGTCTACTCAGTATTTCAGATAATACTCATTTCACTGTGACTGACTGTCCCCAACTAACCCCTAGCTACAATTTGTGACATCACAGTCTGTTGTTATTATAGGTGTTCTGATGTCATAAACAAAGGCACTATGAGGTCAGATGGAGATAGTCAAATGTTTTTAATATACACGTCTTAGACATGCTGCCAAGATCTCTTGTAAGCCCTGAGCAATGGGAACTGAACATTAAAAAGTATTCTCTACAGAACTGTAAGAGGTGTCAGATTTATGTTTATGAAATGACACGCTGAAGTGCAGAGTTGCTCTTTCAGTGCTAGTAAAGGACCAGCAGGAAGAGCTGTGCAGAGTGGGGAAAATACTCCCAGCGAATTTGCATGGAATAGCAAGTTCCCTCCCAAAATGCTTTCCGAATTTATTCTTTAATTCTGCAAAATTCCAAAACACATTTCTATGTAAACCGAGGAATAACTCTAATGGATTACGTAAACCGCAGAATATGGAGAAAAGGAATTCTCGTTCATGTAAGATGCAGATTACCTAATCCACAAAAAACATTCCATTTGTGAAATTTCAGAAACAGGTGGAATTTTTCAAACTTCTATGGAATTCCATTACATCATAATTTGAGAATTTGGCACAGCCCTACCAGCAAACCTGGTATTTCGGTGTTAAAATTAAATCTGTAGTTAAAGCAGCAGTGTTTGTTAGTAAGGATACTATTTTTCAGTTTATAAGGTTCATCTGGCAAAAATATCAAGATGCACATTTTTCTTTTCTTTTTCTTTCATTCCTGAACCAAGATATGGGGTCTTGAAGTTTATAAAAGTTCCCATGCCTATGCCACACTCATGCCATGCCCATGTCACACCCACCACAAAACAATTAAGTATTTTGTGTTGTTTACTATTGAAACATGCAGAAGAACCATCCTAATACAACTGCAGCATAAATCTAGCATGTACATTTAACAAGTAACACCAGGGAGAGAACATTTTAAAAATGGTGAATGGTGGCTATCTTTAATGACATGAGTCATTAATTACAAACTCCACTATAAAAAGTCTTAACAACATCCAGAAAACAAAAAGTATACTGAACATGACTCTTAGGTTGTCAGAAATACTTTTTGCTAAAACACCCTATAGTATTTTTTGCTAACAAGTACTGCTGCTTTAAGCAGTGCAGAATGCTGCAACATGTGCCCCAGACTAATTTCACACTAGCTACCAAGAAATCCATCCCTCCTCGGTTCTGTTTAGTTAGTTCTATGTGGGTCTGTTTATATCTAGGGTTTAAATGTTAACAGCATTAATAAAAGTAATCCCCTTCTAACGGCCTGTCTAAGAACTGGAGGTGTTTAAACATGCAGGCAAAATGGCCCACGAGTCGAGTCATAGCTGCAAATAAGACAAAGTGATGCCCATTCACTGTGAATAAGCAACCACAAGATTCAAGGCAGATTTCACAGAAACTATAACTTTTCAAGGAGCTGGGCTCTCATTTCTCATCAGCCAGAAAAGGCTAGTATAGCAAAGAAGGCTGTTGAAGTAAAACGCGTTCAAAATAGGAACACATTCCAGTTAATGAACACTACAGGAGGAAAAAACTCAAAATGTGTAGTTTAAAGATGAGAACTTGATAAGATTGATATAAGCTAAGCTTATAATTCAATTTGTGGTTTGTTAGGTAAAAAAGTTGTTGCTGCACTCATTCTATATGTTCAGATCATTATCAAATGAAAAAGAAGAAGTTGAGGATTGAGGTCAGTGATAAAAAACTTCCAAGTAGCAGACCTACCACAGAGTGAAAGGGTGTGGAAATTCAGCTGTGTTATGCTACTATTCCCAGTTCACACAAAAAACACTACTCACACATGCCGGAGTTGCTGTTCTGCTGCACAATGGCCCCATACCTGAAAATGCCTTTTCCCACCAGCACAGAATAGTGTACAAATAGCAAAAATGGCTGTGGAACCAGGTAGAGCACAGGAAAGCACTGAAACAAGTCACAACAATCAGACCAGAGAGACCCTATGTCTCGAGTTGGCCTTCCATTGTTTTGCATCGTCAGTTGTATTGCTCTGTAACATAGATCTGAAAATATATTTTTTAAAAGCTGAAATATCTGAGAAATATTGCTGCAGAATTCATAAACCTGGTGCACTTGCTATTATTTTAGGGATATAGATTTCTTCCGTTAGCAGTTATGCAGAGATGGTGTTAGGCAGAAGCGATGCAAATGTCCACTTGTGCTAGCACAGCAGGGCCCTTTAAGTAGAACGTAAAAACAGAGCTCAGCTTGAAATGCCAAAAAAAGGTGTTCATATGAAAAACAACTGTTGCTGTAACCTTGTGTTCAGGGTATTCTACAACCTTTACATCTATGGTAGGGCAGAAGGAGGAAACAGAGAGTGATGGATGCGGTGAATGGAGGCACCACAAGTGTGTTTGCTTCGGAGCAATAACATCTAATACCATGTCCACAATTATGCAGACAACTAGCTGGCGTGAGTAAAATGATTCTATATGCATGCTAAAATAGGGACATGAGCCAGCATGCTGGCACTGCAATAAGCGCTACCACTTGCTGATGCCCGGTGGCCCAGGTGTGGGAGCGAGCCTGGGTCATCGAAGGAATGTCCAGGAAATGAAAGCCGAGCAGCTCCAGGACACTTCTTTCCTCTGGTGGGGGTGGAGATCCTTGCTTGCTATACTCACCGCCTGTGACCACTGGAGGGGAGTGCAGTGGGGACTGGGGACTGTAAGGGTGGGTAATGCCACTGACATCATCATGCATGTGTGTGTGTGGCCACAGGACATGATGTTCCAGCATGACACATCCTTGGGGAGAAACAGAATGGAAAAATCTCCCAGCTATGCATCATGACAGCGGTGCTGCACCCACAGACCCACACTTGCTGACCTGAACACTGTCTCTGAATGATTGGATGCAATGTTCCCAGGGACCTGACCAAGCCTGAAGGTTCCTGCCAAGAGAAGCCATGGAGTAATGTAGGGAACAAGGTAAGTCCAGGAGGAGGTGACATGGTGGTGCTGGGATGAGGTGGTGACTTGACAGGGGCCAAGGGCCAGATGGGTGCCAGAACATAAACAGGAAGTAAAAAGAAAATACGGAAGCACCATCCTTCCGCCTCCTGCAGCAATCCCTGCAATGAGGCAGTCTTCAGAGGGTCACACTGTAGACTACAGATGGACTCAGCAGCAGGTGAGAGGAGGGAGGAAGGGTGGGAAAAGGAGAAAGAAAAACACGGCTGCCAGAAGGACTGCCTTTGGTACTCTCAGTCCTTTAGGCCACACAAAGGAGTTGTATAGAGGTCATGGCTAGAGCTTGGCAGAAGTGACTCTGAAGGGAACAGCCATGGCGGAAAACATAAACCCAACCCTTCCCCACATCAAAGGTCTCAGTGATCCCTAGATGCTGCTGATGATAGTCTTGTCCCCAGCCCCACCAAGGTACAATTCAGGCTTATGGGCGATTCAAAGGCAGAGGCTGCCCTAGTTGATGGCCAACACTGTTATTAGATGAACAAAATGAATTGAGCATACATGCAAACTGTTGCATGCTTGTCAGTAATACAGAGCATATGCTGGGAAACAGTGGTGTATTACTCAACTGATGTCACTGCAGGTGAATCTACTCAGAAATCAGCAACATTTAGAAATAAATGTAGCACAAAAACTAACAAACTCAGCAGTGCAGTTTGAAGCTAAACATCATTGAATTCCTCAAAACCAAACACGTTCCTATTTAGCATAACATATTTTCTGATTAGAAACATCTGGGTTCCTGTGGCTAATGCCCAGATATCCTTCATATGTCCATGTCTGTTCCAACATGAGCACTCTGTCCTAGGTGAGCTCCCAACTGATGGGATGTGCTGGAAATCATGTTTTCTTCTCACCATATTCTGCTGTCAAAGCCAGAGTTAAAATGAAAACATGAACCTCCTTTAGGCCCCAGTGGCTTCTTCTTAACAGCACATCCAAACCCACATGGACCACAAAACAGCTTTACTGTTCTGCCTTTTCTCTGCAGAACGATCATCTGACATTAACATTTAATTTTTCTTTACAGGAAAGTGGTAATTAACTAAACTCCCCCAAAGCCTTATCCCCCAATTAGGTACTGGGACCGGTCCTCTTCAATGCCTTCATAAGTGACACCACAGATGAACCAGAAGGGAAGATATGCCTTTCTGCAGATGATACCAAAATCTATAATAAGATGGGCAATAAGGAGAGGTGGAAAGAATGCATAGGGATATTGGGAAATGAGAGGCATGGTCAACAGCATGAAAGTTTGGGTCCAGTGCCAACAATAAAAATCATGCACCTAGGGTATAGCAACCTAAGAACTGAGTATAGGATGGGGAGGTACTGGCGGTCACTAAGCAGGAAAGGGACCTTGGGGTTATCAGATCTTATGACCACAAAGCGGCAGTGCAGTGTGACAAAGCAGTGGATAGTGCCAGTGGGATGCTGGGATGCAGAGGAGATTTATCCTAGCAGGAGGAGGGAGGTGGTGTTACCACTATAGCATATCAGTTGCTGGTGAGACCCCAGTATGGAATATTGTGTCCCGTTCTGAATGCCACACCTCAGAGAGGACATAAACAGGGTGGAGGCAGTCTAATGGAAGGCAACTAAAATGGTGCAATGGTTGTGCCAGAAGCTACAAAGGAGAGACAGAGGATCTCAAATTGTATACCCTGGAAGACAGGAGGCGAGAGTGGACATGATAGAGACCTCCAAGTGCCTCATAGGGTGTGGGAGTGGGGGTCTCTATCAAATGAGGAAGAACACCAGAACCAGAGAGCATGTGATAAAGCTGGGGGAATAGAAGAGATGTGAGGAAGTACTACTTCACTGAAAAGTAATGCACACCTGGAATATATTGACAGCAGAACTGGTGGAGACAAAAGAGTAGGAGCTTCAAGCATGTGGGGACAAACATATGGGAACATCTGGAAATGGACACAGAGGAGGGAGGGTCGCTGGAGTCCAGTTATGGTCTTTGGAGATGGACTAGGTAGTGACCATCTGGGCAGATTGGGTGGGCCATTTCTGTTGACAAATTCTATGTTTCTGTGTATCACTGTATGAGTTCCACATGAAACTGACGTGTTCCATCAGTGTGGGAGTTCCAAGGCAGATTGACCTGTGTCCCATCAATGTAGGAGTTCCACGAGATTGACCTGTGTTCCATCAGTGTGGGAATTTCAAGGGAGACTGACCTGTGTCCCGCCAGTATGGGTATTCTTGTGGGCTCCAGTTTAGGGCCTTTACTGGTTCTAGTGTACATAAAGTAAATGACCTCACCAGTGCATGGACTAATTTTGAGGTTTATAGGCATGCACGTGACAATATTTATTTTATATAACACCAGTGGAAGTAAAGATGGCAAGGTAACAGGTGATATCTTTGTAGCTAACTTCCAGATATCATGATATCTTGTGAATTTTGTCTTAATGAATGTACAGCACGGAAGGTTAGTTTTGTCACAATGGCGTACTGAACTAATCTGAAAGCAGCTCTTAAAATGCTGATGACATCTCAGTTTCCTGGTGAAGCACTAAGCCAACAGCTGAAATTAAAGAGAAACACAGAGAATACTGGATGGGCACTATGCACAGCCAATGTGTTCTGCAACAAGGGTTCTGATTCCTGGTGACCTCGAGACCAAGCTCAAGAGGTCTGTGGGAATCAGAACCCGGAGGTAGAACTCACTGGTTATGCATAAAGTTGCTCAGCCTGTATTTTTATAGTGTGCAGTATTTTGTGAAATGTGCACACAGTGGCTTTTTCACTTTCAGAAACAAACTGACTTGTGCAGTCTCCAGAGGTTTCAGAATGCTATGTACCACAGAAGGGTACAATCACATTTCATGACCTTTGAACCATGGTGCAACAGCATTTGAAAGGGGTGAATTTCTATACAGAACAATGCTCTAATATACACTATAATTCAATCTTCAAACAGCAGGTTTAAAAGCTGTAACTAGTAAACTGATGTATTAATCAAATGCACAATGATTTGACTCACGTACGTGGTTTATCATCACTTATGAGGGCAAGACTTCCACAAAACACTTGTGGCTCTGTCTTCACACTTGAATATAAAGTGCACATTTTAGTCAGGCTATTGCAGATCCCTATTTATACAACAGGGGCAAAGTAAATGGCACAAGATAAACATGCTATCTTGCAAGTTGGGTGTGGGCGCAATCACTTTCTTAAGAGTACAGTATATCACAATAGACCACTGAACCAATCAGAGAACAGCTTTTTCAGTGCTGATAACACCACAATGGAGCACTGAAGCAAGCAGTTCAAATCAAAAGAAGCTATTAAATCTTTATTGATTTATTTTGAAACAGGTGACCGAGAAGGCACACTGAGCTGAGACTCATTTCTGGGTGTGACTGGTGGCTATTGGAACAAGAAGCACTGATGCAGAGAGATATCTTCACAGAAACAGAAGATTTAAAACTGTAACTAGTACACTGATGTTGTATAAACCAGATATGCAATGGCCTGCCTCAAAACATGCAGTTTATCACAAGTGACTGGGCAGGACTTTCACAGGTCACTGGTGATGCCACACCTGCAATTCTGCACAAGGCACTGGAGCTCACACCTGAGGAAAAGCTGCAGCAAGGTGGAGGCAGGTAGTATAGTGCAGGGCAACTAAGATGGTGCATAGCCTTGGAGAAATAACTTACAACAAGAGGCTGCAGGACTTAAACATGTACATCGTTGAGAAGAGGAGGAAAGGGGTTACGTTATTGAGACATACAAGTACCTGCATCAGATAAATAGACAGGACATCAAGGCACTTTTCTCCTTGAGTTGAAACACCAGGACAAGAGGAATTCACTAAACCTGGCAGGAAGAAGGATGGGGCAAGCCGGCTGGTGCAGCGGCCTTCCATCCGACACAGCCTACAATGAAAATAAGGAATGGTGCACAATGTGGCTTATGGGCCCCCCTGCATCACTCCTTTTTGGCCCAAGCGCTATGTGCCATTCCCAGGGCTTGAAAATCGAGTCTCCATCTTCAGAAGGACATAGATAGAATGGAAGCGGTCCAGAGGAGGGCAATTAAAATAGTGCAGGGTCTGCAGATCAAAAGCCCTATGAGGAGAGCTAAAGGACCTCGACATGTACACCCCTGGAAGAGAGGAGGAGAGGGGTATGACAGAGGCCTTTAAATACCTCACAGGGTAAATAAGGTACAGAGGCAAATATTTTTAGAAGAAAAGGTGTTCAAGAACAAGGAATATGCTATGAAGCTGGAGGGGTAGATTCAGGAGAGAGTGAGGAAGTACTTCTTCATAGACAGAGTGGTGGATTCCTGGAACAGACTTCCAGTGAAGGTGGTGGGGACAAAAACAGTGGTGGGGTCAAGAATGCATGGGATAAGCACAAGAGAATCATAGTGGGAAAGGAAGGGGAGGGAGAAGAGCTATAGATCTGGCACGGTTTGCAGTATGTGTAGGTAGGGAGAAATGGGCAGAGTGGATGGACCAAGTGGTCCTTATCTGCCGTCAAATTCACATTCTGTGTTTCTATAATTGGAGCAGCATGGAAGAGAATAGTGACTATAGGCGGTGACCCTCGCCTCAGTATCATGCTCACAGTACCATGCTATCATTTTTGTTTTAAATTATTTGCATTTGTTTGTTGGAAAAGTGACAGAAAATAAAAATTACTCACCGCAGCAATCTTGTTTCTTCCAAGGGTCCTTTAGCATCAGTAACTTTTGCACTCAGCTGGCTAGGTGTAACTGCCCTAGAGGTGTGCCTTTAAGAGATATTTAAATGAGCTTGGGCCAAGTCAATTAAAAAGACAGGAGGGGTGTGAGCTGAGTGAGAGTTGATGAATGCTTCAGACATTTTTCAAGGAAAACAAGGGCAAATGCCCTGAAAAGAATCAACAGGATTCAAAAACATGCAAATGTCCACAAAAGTGGAAATAGAAACAACAGCAACACGAGCTAAAACTCATCAGTATGAAACTCCAAATTTGGTAAAGGTGACATAAGAGCCCTTCTCCGAGAGAGGTGAACCCGGGGCGGAAGGGTGGGAGTTACTGATGCTAAAGGACCTTGGAAGAAAGAAGATTACTGCGGTGAGTAATTTTTCTTCACCCCAGGAGTCCCTTTAGCATCAGTAACTTTTGCAGACTACCCAGCAGTACCTAAGTGGAGGCAGGCAGAGAACCTACTTAGGAAAGAGGCTCTGCAGAACTGCCCTGCCAAATTTTGCATCAGATATGGTCTGCACATCCAAACTATAGTGTTTCAAAGGTGTGCACAGATTTCCAGGTAGCTGCTTTGCAGACATCCAGTAGGGAATGTCCCTTGATGCTGCAAGCGAGGCTGCAGTGCCCCTGGTAGAATCTGCCCAGAGCCCCACTGGAGGTTGTTGACCAGCTTTCTCATAGTAGAATCTAATACAAGAGACCAACCAATGAGAAATAGTTCTCTTGGTAACTGGTCTTCCTCTGCCTACATCCCCGTAGGTGAGGAACAACTGAGTGGAAGAGCCTCTGGACTATCTAGTATGCTCCAGGTAGTGAAAGGTGGCTCTTTGACATCCAAGCTGTGGAGCCTTTGCTCACCAGGAGTGGATGGCTCAGTAAAGAAGACAGGTAGACTAATGGACTGGTTCAAGTGAAACTCTGAGACCACCTTTGGTAGAAATGTCCTATTTGTCCTGAGCTCAACTTTATCGTTGTGAGGATGATGTAATTGCCTCAGTGCTACCAGGAAGACAGTCTTCCAAGTTACAAACTTGATGTGGGCTGTGGACATAGGCTCGAAAGGTGGATTCATGAGCCCATCTACGAAAGGTTCAGGCTCAAGGAGGAACAGGCCCCTGGTTGAAGTCTGAGGTGCAAGAGGCCTTTGAAAAACTGTTTAAAATGTTGTGGGAAAAAAATGATTTCTTCTTTTCCCACCGAAAGGTAGGCTGAAATTGCCACCAGGTGTAGCTTGAGTGAAGATGGTTTCAAGCCTGGCCTGTAGGTGTACCAGGTAATCTAGCAGCTGAGGGTCTGAAGCTGATAGGGTTCGACTTTTCACTCTTGTATCAGAGGGAAAACCGTTTCCATTTGGCTGCATAAGTCTTCGTGAGTGTTCAGTTTTTAGCTATGCTCAGTAACTTAAGGACCCGCTCAGAGTACTGTGAGGATGGAAACTCTTAACTCCTCAAGAACCAGGCCTTGAAGTGAAGAGAGTGTATGTCTGGGTACTGCACTCCCATCTGAGGAAGGGTCAGCAGGGAAGGAGTCGGAGGCAGGTGAATGGGCCTGTTGCAGGACATTGAGAGAAGGAGAGGGTACCAGGCTTGCCTGGGCCAGTCCAGAGCCACTAGGATCATCGATGCAGGCTGCTGTCTGAGTTTCAGCAAAACCCTGAATATCAGGGAAAGGGAGAAATGGATAGGAACCTCCTGACCAATCCAGGATCAGGGCATCCAGAGGAAGTGTTCCTGGAACTGGGGCCTGCAACAGTACTGAGGAAACTGAAAATTGAGAGGAGAGGCAAACAGATCCATGTCTGGTGTGCCCCACCGCCTGAACACCGTGGCTAGTACTTGCTTGTTCAGTGTCCATTCGCTCTGACCTTGACTGATGTGGCTTAGAGCATCCGCCAGAGTACTGAGTTTGCCTGGGAGGTGAATAGCTGAGAGGCTGACTCCCAGGGAGAATGCTAGAGACCAGAGCTTCCAAACAGAGTATTCCTGATCTGGCACCACCCTGCTTGTTTATGTAGAACATTGCAGTGGTGTTGTCCATTCAATTTGAACTGCCTGCCCTTCTATACTGGGAGCTAAAGCTTTGAGAGCTAGTAAGACTGCTCTGAATTCCAAAAGATTTATGTGCAACTGTGACGCTTCAGGAGTCCAGTTGCTGCTACTGAAGCACTGTCTAAATGAGCTCCCAGCCCAAAAGGGAGGCATCTGTGGTGATCACCTTTGTGGGAAGAGGAGTTTGAAAGGGAACCCTGTCTGCAAATTTGCAGGGTTCTTCCACCACAGCAAGTTTTGGAGGAAGTGTCTGACACAAGTATCAACTTTGAAAATGTGTTGCTTCTCTGAGATCAGCAAGCTCTGAGGTAGGCTTGCAGGAGTCTCATCCTGTACCTGACCCCTGGGACTACTGCAGTCATAGAGGCCATATGTCCCAGAAGTTTGAGGAAATGTCTGGCTGGTCTTGGCTGTCCCTGGGCAAAAGAATCTGCCACTGAAAGGAAACTCTGAATTCTTTCCTCGGGAGAAAGCATATCCCTTCTGAGTGTCCAGATGGGCCCCTATGAAGGTGAGCAGCTGGGTGGATTCCAGGTGAGATTTCTTTAGATTTACCAGGAAACCCAGAGACTCCAGAGTGCGTTCTGTGAGGGAAAGAGATTCCTTGACCTGGCAAGGAGACTTTGCTACTATGAGCCAGTCATCCAGATAGGGGTAGAGAGCGACACCCAGTCTCCTGAGATGTGCTGCTACCACTCAGAGACACTTGGTAAAGACTCCTGGGGCTGAGGACAGACCAAGGGCATTGCGGTGAACTGATGAGTGACCTGAAGGAAGTTTGAACCTGAGAAACTTCCTGTGAGATCTCCTTATGGGTATGTGGAAGTAGGTGTCCTTTAAGTCGAGGGAGGCTAGCCAGTCTCCCTGCTGTAAGGACTGTATGACTAGTGACAGAGTAACCATTTTAATTTTTTCAAGATGTTTGTTTAAATATCTGAGATCTAAGATAGGTTACCACTCACCAGTTTTCTTTGTGTCAGAAAATACCTGGAGTAGAGGCCCTTGCCCTTCTCATGGGTGGGGACCCTCTCCACTGCTCATAAAGCCAGAAGGTTTGTTCCTCCATTTCCAACAGTGGTATCTGTGTTGGGGACAGAGGTCTTGACATCTGGGCACGCTTGAGGTCTGGCAGCTGCTTGAACTGTAATGACAGACCCTTCTTCACTATCTCCAGTACCCGCTGCCCAACATGGGAGGGACCAGTGCTGAAGACAGTGAGAGAGTCTGGCTCCAATCGGAAATGGGAGGAGACCTGGACACTCACATCAGGACTTAGACTGAGAGGCAGATGGCCAGGTAGAGGTGGCTCTTCTTTGGCCCCTTCTGCCCTGCTCTGAAAGACCCCTGTACTGGCTAAAGTCAGAATGGGGATCAGGACTGTAAGGCCTGGGAACAAAACTTCTACCCCTACCGCCCTGGGACAGGATCTCTGATGGGTGGAGGTTTAGGCTTGATGAGTGGATCTGCCAGGAGGCCTTGTACTCATAGACTTTTTATGTAGTCAGTGGTTCTGTAATCAAGCAACATATTTTGATCATAGGGAAAATCCATAGCCTTGTTCTGAGTGTCTGTGATCAGACTGGTTGTTTTAAGCCATGTGAGCGTCTCAGAGAGATGGCATGGGCCATCGCCTCAGAGGCTGCATCATTGTTGTCATCTGCCATGTGGAATTGGTACACAGTAGCTTCCAGGGCAGTTTTGATGTATCCATCAGCTCTTGCACCATAGGATCTGATCCGCTATGGTGATAGCCTGGACAGACTTCAAAGGTCGTTCTGACATTTGGCTGTGAATGCCATGTAAGAAGAAAGCCTGAGAAGCAGGAAGCTGTGGCATACATTTTCTTTGCTATAAAGTCAATTTTCTTGGAATCCTTGTCAGGGGAGAGAGGGCGTCAAGGAGACTCCAGCTTTCTACAAGCTGCCTGCTGCACTATACTTTGAGGCTAAGGTGTGCAGACAGGAACTCGGTACCATTTTTAGACAATTTATATTTTCTCTCAAGCCGCTTATCAACCCCTAATACTGAAGTGGAGTTGAAGCACCTTCATGGTATTTTTTCTAAATGCATTATAGATAAGGACAACCAGGGTCTTTGAGGATGAAAGACCCTTCATCTCCTATAATCTTCATCTTCATCGACATTCTGGTTGGGCTTCTGTAGGGAGGTCCAGGGTATCCAGCATATTTTGTATAAATGTAAACATAGAGGAAGGATCCTCGTGGTCACCCAGGGATCCCAAGGTGAGGGTCCAGGGACTCCTGAGGCTCAAGGCCCTCAAAATCCATGTTAGGGGCATCATAAAACTTCCTTTATAGTCACTGCCCTATCTCCTACCATCACAAGTTGGATACCTTATATCATAGAGCAATAAGGTTCATTACAGATCTGCCATCTAATACTCATCATTGCTCTCTTTATGCTGCAGTTGGGTGGGTTTCCCTTCACCTCAGAAGGAACAGAAATGCAGCACTATGGATTTACAGAGCATTGTCAAAAACTTCCAAACTATATCCTGGACTGCTTCACCCAGACCTCTCCTAGCTCCTATGCCCTAAGAAGCAACAACATCATCCTGCTCAAATTGCCCAAATTCAACACCAGGCTAGGGAGGGCAGCAATCAGCTATTCTCTAGCTATAGCATGGAACACCCTACAAAAATCCTAAAACTGTCCAATATCATTCCATTTGCATCCTTTAAACAGCATTGTACAGTCTTCTTCAAAGAGAAATGCAATTGCTACCACTAGAGCTAGCATTGTCATCTCACAAATCTCCCTTCCAAACCATATATGGCATATTCCTTCCAGACAGACACCCCATCTTATGTCACCCAGTAATACCTTCACCATCCTAGTATTACATTATGTTGAGTGTCTGCCATGCCCCCACTGGGATATGTATATACTGTACATACTGTAAATATTAGCTTAACTTTCCTGTAACTGTTTTTTATCATGTGAATTTACTGTACATCACTGTGTTTATAAACGTTATTTTCCCTGTATGTATAACTGTCTTATATAAGTGTATGATGTATCTGTTGTGTATCAACTATTGAACCTTGACCTTATCAGGTCCATCTTGTAAGTGAGCCTTGCTCAATGATGTTCACCTGAATAAATAAAGATTTGATGATGATGATAAAATTGATCACCTGCATCACCCTCACAGTCTACAGAACAGAGAACTGTGGAAGAGTGCTTGCCAGCCCCAGTAAATTGAGGGCCCATCTTTGAATGTTCTAAAACAGTTGCTGTGCTTTTTCCATATCTTGCACTGATAGAAGAACCTGCGAGTTTGTAAGTGTTTTGTTTTTTCTGTACGCTTAAGCTGCCTGTTGTCTTGCTATTGGCTTTCCCAGAAACAACGGGAGCATATCTGTCCTGACAGTTTCTTTTAGCCACTTCATCAGAGGCTTGATCAAGCTTCCTTTTTCATCACTCTTATTATTTTTCAATTTGTGAGGAACTTCATCTTTGGAAGCTTTATTTTTTGGCTGGGATCTGGAGGGTTCTCAGAACCTCTGCTTTTGGTATTAGTACTTTTGAATGGCCCCTGGTCGGAAGCCTTTGATTTATCCTCAGCATAATAATCAAAGGTTTGTCTGCTATGTTTTCCAATTTAAGCAAAGCAAACCAGTTCTGGACCTATGAACTGAGAGCAGATTTCTGTAAAATGCCACCGCCAGTCCTGCCCCAGTTAATAAACTCTCTCTATTACTAGTGCCTTTTTTTTTTTGGTTGTAAACTGGGATCTGTACCAGTGCCGATCTTAATAGAAACCGGTAATACTCAACTGCACACAGGTGGCTGCTGGACCCTTATGGACAGTCCTGACACAGATGATACCAAGGTCCAGTAATATAACAAAAGGTTTCCTTGTAATTGCCAATCTAGAGAAAACCCCAGGCATTGTTTAAATTTGAAATCTACTGCAGGTGCCTCGCGGTAAACCCAGTGAGGTCTGAGGTAAAAACAAGGCAACTGTCCCCAGTTCAATGGTTCCCACAAGAATTTGCCCCAAAAATGAAGTAAACAGTCGAAAATAATCACCTGAGATAAAATTAGGCTTTAAACTAAATAGTCAGGTAAAAATAAAGTCAAAAATCACGTTGCACTAAAAATTAAAAATTTGCACAGCACTAATGACAAAGTAAAACTTTCACTCAGCACACTAAATGAAATAATTTATGAGGAAAACTTTACCCAAATAAGCACTAGGAGGCTTTCAACAAGGAAAGCTGGGAGACACCTCAGAGGCAATATTGCTCAGTCCAGCAGAGAAAAAATTCTGAAGCATTCAACAGCTCTCACCCAGCTCATACCCCTCCTGTCTTTTGATTGGCTTGGCCCCACACTCATTTAAATATCTCTTAAAGGCACACTCGGTGCAGTTGCACCTAGCCAGCTAAGTGCAAAAAGTTACTGATACTAAAGGAGTCCTGGGGTAAGAATTGAATTTTTCTGCTGCTTTTTTTTTTTTGCAAATTAAAAAACTAGATGGTATTGATAAATGAAACACCACTGATTTTGTAGATATTTTTGTGCTGAACAACTTTCGCTCACAGTACCATGCTATCATTTTTCATTTTAAAGTTATTCGTGATTTGAATATGGCAAATAGAGCTAGAATACATCTGCATAGCTGGAATCTCTCCTTCATTGACACCATTAAGGCAGCCATTTTAGGATTCTTACAGCAGGATTTTGAATCAGGAGAGACTGTGTTTGCAATTTTTAAATGCTATGAAACTGCATTTATCCTACTTTAATAAACGAGTTTCAGAATAAATGTAAACAACAGCCTCTCTTTCACAAGCTTATGGAGTCATTGTTTAAAATACAAAATGTGTAAAAAGATTGTTTAGTTGTCCTTTAAAGGAGCTACCAGCCACACGCCCTTCCTGAGTTATTTAAGCCAGCTTCCTCCAGCCTCTTTCAGAACCACTGTTTCCTTGTCATCCTTCCCTCCTCTTCCAACAGCGTGCCTCTCTCCTTCCTATGGTACCTTCAGCATAAGGAATTATGTTCCTGTGGCACCTCTGGGTGGAACCTCCTCAAGAGGGGTTCTTTGCCTTCATGGTGCCTGACTGGATGGTAGTCCCCATGGGACAGAGCAAGCAAATGACTAAAGTATCCATGTGTAACAGTCAAACAACCCAATCATTCAGCTGCCTTCAGACTATCAACAACACTGCACAGGCATAACTTCTCACTAAGCTGCGTACACCCACTGAACTATTCAGAGTGCGGAATGGCTCAGTGCTAACCAACTCTGTTTTAATCGGAACACATCACACTGCATACTATTCACAGCAAAGCAATGTTCTGCACCTTACCCTGATAACTGCAACATTCTCTTGATGGCTCTGTACTCCTGGAGGGCCAATCTACTAAGTAGATTGGAGTGTGTCAGGACAGTGGACTGTCATATAACATGGACACATTAGTAAACTTCAGGGCAAAATCTCAGGTCTACTTACTCAACTAAACTGTATTAGACACCCGTTGATACTAAAACTACTCTTGAAATGTTCAATTCCTACTGTATGTTTTACCCCATTTGAACACAGACTCCCAGTCGGATTGGTAGAAGCTGAGCTCTGTCCTGAAGTTATTTACAATGTATCTTTGCTGGGGCTATGATATCTGCTACTTTGCTGCTCTAGTGGCCTGAGCAGGGGTGGGGTCACCAAGAAGGACACACCCACCAGTCCTTTCCTGATGTTCACCTTGGGCTAGGAGGCAGCTGTGGGAGCTGTGAGGGTGGGCCTTGCTCCACCCTAGGGAGCTGTGAAGGTGGCCCTTGGTCCACCCTACAAATTGATATCACACACAGACCCTTACATCAGAAAGGTCTCCTGACTGCCAGGGAGTCTGACTGGGTCTGTCCTTAGACTGCCACCAGGCGGGGAGGAGGAGATTTACTAGATGGGTGAGTGGAGGTTGCTGACAACAGGAGGTCACCTCCAGTGGTGTTAAGGAGGACAGGAAAAAGCCTGCCCAGTGGCTCAGCAGTAGTGCACCAGCAACCCGGTTTTGGGAGAAGCACGCTGAGCTGCAGAGGATCGACTGGGGTGGGGAGAGGATTGAGCATCCAAGGACTGCCTCCTCTCCCGGGAGGGAGGGCTAGTCACTCTGCTCAATGGCCACCACCAGGTAGAGGCCTGGAGGCAGTGAAAGCACGAAGCGGTTCAAAGGGCTGAGCCGCAGTTCGATGCAATGCGTGGTGGCTCCATACAACACACGTTGTCATCCACTGCAGCAGCATGGGAGGCACAAGGAGAAAACAGGAATGTGGGCAGGCACCATGAAGATCTGCATGCCCACCTCTGGCCTGTACCATTACCTGGGACTCCTGCTCCAATCTGGATGCAGTCTTGGGAGGAGGGGCAACCTCCCTGGCCCTACCACGAGTCAGTCTGTGGGGAACTCAAGCTCTTGGGGAAGGTGGTTGCCATAGGTGAAGGAGAGGGATCTCCGGGAAAAGCAGGGATAGGCAGGAACAAGCTGCTAATTTATTAAACTCTTTGATAATAGCCTATCATAGCTCACATCATCAGCCACTAGCAGGGTCAGCAAATATCTACATAGTTCAGAATTTTAACAGCACTCCTTAGCGATAGCCTAATTATTCAGCACGCATAGATCTATAAAAAAATAATTACTGTAGACAGATGGCAGAAATGACTCACTGTTGTTCTCGTGGCATAATTCTCTACCCCTTCAGCAGTAAAATACAGCCCCTATTTACATGCTGCAGTGGTTACTGAAAAACACATGACCTTATGGGACTCTGCCAGATTCCACACAGAGCACAGTGATAGGAGCAAAGCGTACCAGAGGGAAAGGGTAATATTTCATGGCCTCACCCTCTGACTCCCAGAGTGATAAATCTACAGGCCAGGCATACCACAGTGTCATGAGAAATACAGTTATCTCTCATAATGACCTCAAAGCAATGCTGTATAGTCAGGGTTTTAGCTTTGATGAGACATCAGCGTAGTAAGTTACTGGGAACCTGTGTGAACTAAACCACTGTCAACCCCTTTATTTATTTGCTCACGAGGTAGGTGCAGGGTCCCAGTACCATTTTCAGGTAAGATCCAGGCCCTAAAGTTGACATAAAAATGGGTATGACAGAAAGTACACACAGAACAAGAAACGTGATATTACAATACACCAAGACCATGGTGAGAAAGTGATAACAAAGTAAGAGCACAAAATACAATCGACTTACAATAAATACAGATACATCAACAAGCAATGCACAGATCAAGAATCGTAAACACGTGTGTTAATAACCACACTCCCAGAATCCAAAATCAGGGAAGCATTGCCAGGCAGAGTTGTAGTGCCAAGGGAGATGGGCCAGGCTGTTCCAGTGACAGGGAATGCAGCAATGGAGAAAGAATTGGAATACTCTTGCGGACTCACAACCTGTTAAAACGTCCTTGCTTCCTCCATTCATCCACCGCTGATCTTCAAAGGGAATTTCCATGTCCCACAGCCCCACACCACAGTGTGGGACAGCCCCGATTAGCAGTTCCTCATAAAAAATATAATTTTACCTTAGTGACTTCTTAGTGTTTTGTCCCAAGTCTCATGTGCGAGACAGCGAGCAGCTGCAGAAGTGTGTAGTATATAGTGGTGGATGGAACCATTAACAGCTCCAGTGACTGTCGATCAATACACGGTCACTGTATAGTACTCCAACCTGTATATCTCAAACCACAGCTATTAATAGCTCTGTCCATAGCACTATACCATGGCGTCATGCTACTGTGGCTGCTCCCAGCTCATATGTCGGACTCGGGACAGGCACAATGGGCTGTGGGACATGCCTCCAGTAGCGCTCAGTTCAATGTGCCAGTGGATAGCAGGATCAACCAGATAAACTATAAAACAATAAGAAGCCACTAAAGTAAAAATTATATTTTTACATGAAACTGTAATTTGTGCCTGCCCCACACTGAGATGTGATGCTTTGGGACATGGACTTGTCCTTTCAAAGCATAGTTTGGGAGCTGTTTTGCACTCCTGTGTCTGTAATCATCCAGGTCCATTGAGTACTGTCAGTTTCAGACACTTACATTCATCTGTATTTGGCCATCCTATGGCATTTAGCATTGCCTGCCCCTTCACGTGTCCCTGGTTTACTATAGTGTCTGGGTGGCTGCAGTCACCCCAGCATTGTGACATGTTTTATCTTTTGCTGTTTTGCACACCATTGTTCCTAGATTTATTTTTGCACAATGTATGCACCTAATGATTTACTGCTTTTGTGGCTCTTTCAACTATGTGAATAGTATGCAGTTGTTATTTATGTTGTTCTGTCTTTTGCTTCAGGTAATTCTGTGGCATTCCTATGCAATAGAAACATAGACTGTGAAGGCAGATAAGGATCCCTGGCCCACCTAGTCTGCCCATTTCCCTACCTACTTAAGACTGCAGATCTTAATTGATCTGTAGCTTACCCTATTTGTTTTTTTCCTACCTCTAGGGTTGCCTTCTGTCTATCCCATGCATTCTTGAATTCACCCACTGGTTTTGCACCCCGACCTCCACAGGGAGTAACTGCTTCTGTATTCTTTAATCTACATTATTATTATCTACTGAAGGACTCCATGACTCCTGTACCCCTGCCTCCCAGGACACAGCTGGAAACAAGATGTTTCAGCTCAACATGCCTTTCGGCCAAAACTTTTAAAAATAACTTCATTAGGTTCTATAGTTAGAGATGCCCAATACTCAGTGCAGCCTGACTGTGTTTTCTTAGGAAGGTTTACAATAAGGCCTATTATTTAGCACTTTTCCTCTGGAAAAAATGTAATGTACTACATTTTTTTAATATTATCTGTATTTATTTTCTTTGTATTTTATTAATAAAGACATTCCATTGAAACAAGAGCTTTGTTCCAAAGAATTCCAGGTTTACCTATAACGCTGCAACATCAAACACACTGACATCCCACACAGTGACAGACACAATGCAGAGTGTCAGCATTGTACTGTCGGGGATGTCGATGTGTTTTTGAGGGCTGCACCCTGAGCCCCCATGTTGGGGGTTCCACCACGCACACCCCCAGTCTCTAAATATACAACTCCAAGTTGGAGTTGTCTCGAGGAGGGGACAAAACACCGGGAGTTGCACAACTGGTGTCTGCAGGGACCATCACAGTGACCTGATGCTTTTCGTCAAATTACGCTGCTGTGATGGTCTTCACAGTGATGGTGTCGACCTACCGAATTCCTCTGTTCCTGCTGCTTGGTTTCTAGTAGAAACCACTGTCAATCTGTTTGGTACTGTGTTATAGGACTTGTATAATATTCACACACAAGAACTATAAATAGATCAATAAGTACTAGAGGTTAGAGTAATGAGCTGTGAACGAGCTTGGTACATCCATTAGACCAGACCTTGGTTTGATTCTCACAACCTCCACTTGCATACTGTGTGACTTTGAACAAGTCACTTAACGCCCAGTGCCCTAGGTCGCCTGAAAACAGGCACTTGGCTCTAGTGGGCCTACCTCCGGTTACCAAAGACTAAAATAAATAAATAAAACCCAGACTAGAGTCTATGCTCCTGTAGTATTGAGCTATAAGATCTACAGAACATAAATACAGAATAGAATTGCTAGGATTTGGCCTGGTAGCACTGTGTGTGATACCGTTTGCTGTGCTATGGACCTGTATTTGATAAAAGCTTGGGACATTGGGCATCGACCAGGAAAGTAAGGAGTGAGCATCCAAGGGACTGATCTCTTTCCTCAAGTGGGGTTGCTGCTCCCATTACATGACTGCCAACTGGTGAAGCGCAGTCAGTAGCACGGAAAGGAGCACGGAGGAAGGGTTGCTGCCAGATGCCTGTCACATATGCATGCTAACGCATGCATGCGCGACTGTTTACTGCATGCTGGCACCCCAGTGGAGAAACTGGAGTTTGGAGGAAAAGCTGGGCTGCTCTGGCTGGTACCCCATCCCCCATGTTCTTGTATGATGACACAGCTGGCCACCCACCACGTTGTGGTCCTGGGTAAACAATGGATAACCGTAAGTCCATGAGAAGGTCAGCTATGGGGCTGAGGGGTGCTGGTGGGCAAGATTCAGAGAGAAACAATTTGGTAGTAAAAAAAACAACTGCTGGGATTCTAATCCTGAATTCACACCAAAGATCGGGTAGTGTCTGTCATCTATGTCTCATTTGTCCCATTCATTATTTTGCATAGGTGTGCAGTCTGATTGACAGGTAAGTCATAATTCATTGATTTGAAGCCATACTATTGCTTTAATTGACAGGCAAACATAAATCACTCCTGTGATGTCACATCAGGAAATTACCTTTTTGTAAGAGTCAGAATAAAATTATATTTTGCTTTTATATTTACTTTTAGTTAGCCTTCAAAATATATTTCCCAGCTTGTTTATAACCACGTTTCTCTTATCTCCACCCTTTTTGTGCCTCCATGGCCTCAAGTTGTTCCCAATAAAAAGGTCCATCGGACCATGTACTACCTGCAAGAGACACTTTCTTCTTAAATGAATATTGCTTCTGAGGCAGCTGCCTGGGAGGCAGACAACTTCATCCCACCCTCCACTGTGCTCATTGGTTAATACCTTCTGAATACAGTATCTGAGGTTGCTACCTGTTGCTGCTCACTGGTTATTTATCTGGTCTCTAAATGGACCTAACACATGGTTTTCTTGTTCTGAATGGGTGGTTCTAGCTTGCCCTGATTGGTTGACATACAGAAAGCGCATTTTCTGAAATGAAAGTTGTCTCAAGGCAGATCTGCCTCAGAGGCAGCCCTGTCTTTGAGGCAGGAAGGGATTAGGGCTACCTACAGGCAGGAGGGCTATAACCTCTATAGCTAAGACCTGAGCTTTCATGCTGTGCCAACTTGGTAGTGTAGTGAGGAAAGGACTACGACAAGAGGTTGAGAGTTTGAATCCACACAAGGTCCCTCCAGTTCCCTTTTGTCAGAATTTCACTTGGAGTGGTGACCCATGGCAGCATGATGTTAGAATAGTAAGTATATAAGAAAAGGACTTACTGTAGCTGTGAGAAAGAATAATTATAACAATAAAGTTTTGCATTGGAGGCAGATCTGCAACACTTTTCCTAAAAAAATATTGCCTCTGAGGCACAGCTAAGTCCCTTTTTACATACTTATTATTCTAACACCAAGCTGCCATGAATCACCACTCAAGTGAAATTTGACAAAAGAGAACAGAGGGACCCTGTGTGGATTCAAACTCTCAACCTATTGTTTATCAGGTGGTATACCTTTTCACTACACCACCAAGCGGCACAGCAGTGAAGCTCAGGTCTTTAGCCAGAGGGTAGCCCTGCCTGGGAGGCAGCCCATCCCTTCCTGCCTCAAAAGCAGAGACTGCCTGGGAGGTGGATCTACCTTAGAGGCAACTTTCATTTAAAAAGTGTCTTAAAAAAGGCGTTTTCTGTATGTCAACCAATCAGGGGCAGGCTAAAACCATCCAATCAGAGCAAGAAAAAACGTGTGGAGGGTCCATTTAGAGACCACATGAATAACCAATCAGCAACAACAGGCAGCAACCTCAGTTACAGCCTTCAGAAGGTATTAACCAATATTGACACAGCGGAGGGTGGGAATAAGTGGTCTGCCTCCGAGGCAGCGGCATGTATAACCAATCAGTAGCAACAGGCAGCAACCTGACGATTGTCCTTCATAAGGTATTAACCAATGAGACACAACTGAGGGCGGATTAAATAGTCTGCCTCCTGCGGCAGCTGCATGTGTAACCAATCAGCAGCAAGAGGCGGGCAACCTCAGTTACTGTCCTTCAGAAGCATAACCAATGAGACACAGTGAAGGGTGGGATTAAGCCATCTACCTCTGAGGTAGCGCTGCATCAGAGGCAATATTCGTTTAAGAAATGGTCAACAGATAAATAATTAGAATAAATTAAATGAAATTATGAAGCGATGATACATAACAGAGTGTGGTAGGTCATGTAATCTATCATGAACATGTGATCAGATTGCAACAAACATGGTCCTGGATGTTCCTAACCCATTTTATTAGAAGTTATTCATATACTATAATACATTATTTTAACAATTAAACAAACTAAACTCTGCAAAATGTACCATTTCATAACTGTAATAAACTGCTCCAGAGTTTAAGGAAATTCTCAGATCTCATCAGCCCTGCTGCACTTAAGTGCCCTGTGAATGCTATGAATGTACTTTACTGTCCTATAAGAGGCATGATATCTTACAATTACATCATACCCCAGCCAAGTCATTTTACTTACTGTAAGCAAACCATTCAAGTAAGTTTTTTTACCACTTTGATCCTTTTCCTCTTATCAATCAATCAATCAATCAAAATCTTTATTTATCCAGGCGAACATCATTGAGCAGAGCTCTTTACAAGATGAACCTGGTTAGAACAGAGTCGGGTAACATCCATCATAAAAACATATAAATACATGTAAATAAGTATATAAACACAAACACAATAGTGCAGTAATAGAGGAGTCAAATGATAAAAAGTAAGACAAGGCAAGCCATCAGGGTCAGACTGGGGTACAGAGGGCCCACCTGGAAAGAGGATACAAGGGCCCACCTGGAAAATCAGTAGAGGAAGACCCAGGGTGACATAGTCAGATCAATATTCCACTTCAATCTGATACACTAGCTCTGTGTTTGCATCTTACATTTATCAACAGTGTCCCAGATACCCCATTTAATTAGAAAAAGATGATAAATGCAAAAGTTTTCAGAGTTCAGAAGGTAACCACTTACCCAACTGAAGGGGCCCACTTGGAAATTTCCAGGTATCCAGGTGGGCCAGTCCAACCCTGCAAGCCATAACAGAGGAGGATTCAAATACAAGGGGCAGGTCCACCATTGAACCATGCAACTGTATATAAACCATGTTCTCTGTATAGAAGTACCAGTTAGTTCATTTACTGGGGCAGTCACTAGTACTAGCCATGAAATGGCTTGGAGAACCACCAACTAATGGCAGATGGGGTACCAGGAGGGTATGTACTATGTAGCGAAGAATAAACATTGTGTGAAGTGAAGTCCTAAGGATAGGTCGGTTGAACTGATGTGGCGGTGGGGCCTACGGGAGAGGGAAAGGGAGTTAGGACTTTATAGTATGATTGTGTAGATTGTGGATGAGTGCCGTATAGAGTTGTGAAAAGAAGGCTGGAGAAAGCGGTAAGATAGACCAGTATCAAAGGGAGGACAGAGGCATCCAGGTGTTACATGAAAGCATAATGACAGACCAGGGCCAAGGAGGAGACAAGCACTAGAAGTAATTTGTTCATGGTTAAATGGTACAGGTTAGCATGATGACAATTCATGGTCATGGGAAACAATTGCACTGATCATTTCTGAGACGTGAATATAAGAGCTTGAAAGATGAGATGCCGATGGTTGACCTCAGTTTCAGTTTTTTGCAATTTATTCCACAAGGAGGACAGTGTAAAGCTTTTGGCAGCCCTGCCAAAGCGAGAGTTAACTTTCGATGTTAGCTTTTAGGCCCTGCCTTGCAATATCTGTTCATTTGCACCAGTCTGTAGAGACAGCACCCACACTGGTGGTTATCAGCTCACACCACTGTGGGAGGCTCCTTGCATCCCAATCTGCAAGTGTTGTGAATCACTCTTTCTGCAGTGTGTACCAGCTTAAGGAGAACTGCATGCAACCAACTGGCCAGTCTATTCTTTTAGAAGCTGTTGTTCAAATTCTAGTTCAGATGCTGGCATTACTCCACATTTTCTGACCTTTTAGTAAATTCACTGTGTGTTTCTGACTTACATTCTGCTGCAAAAGTCAGTTTTAGAACTCTGTGATGTAGTTTATGCCCTAGGTGAGCTCTCACATCATTGGTACAATGCATCGATGTATAAATCCAAAATACGCACTAAGCTTACTAAAAGACCAGTAAAAATATCAATAACAGCAGTGGAACCTGTATTTAGAAAGCAGCTTCTACAGAAAAGATGACTAGCAGGTTAAGCACAATTCTTCTTTAATGGGATTTTTTTTATAGAAGACAATTAGATGTTTTTTGGTGCAGTATTAGTCACTGCTATGCAATTGAAATCACAAATTGTAGTGAGAAAGAAACCATGTGACCATACCAGAGAAATGAAGTGTGTTTGGGAACCCCACATCAACCATGAGGCTGTAGCTCAGTGGTTAGAGCAGTCAGATGGTATGCTGGGGGCTGGGTTCAATTCCCAGTAGGTCACATTACTTCCTTCTCGCTACCATTTAGGATGTTTTTTCATATTTACTGATCAATTCTGGAACTCTGCGACATCAGTTGACAAGCTCCAGGCTTCCATAGAACTGATGTCACGAGGTTCTGAAATTGATCAATAATTGTAAAAACGAATATCAGGAATGCAAAGGCAGCATCAACAAGGAGCCCAAGAGAAAGAAAATTATTTTCAAGTGACCGAAGAAAAATTACAGTAGGGAAATTAAAGAGGTGCTATATATACAAATTCCCAATTATATGGAAAAAGGAAAGCCTGAGGTTACAATTCCTTAAAGGCTCAAAGCCTAACCTACCATTCTTATTGTACATTCTTGGTGGAAGAAAAAAGAAAAAACATCTTTATACGGAGGTTCTAAACAGTAAAACAGCATCCAGTGTTGTAGCAAAACCTCCGCCGCTGAACCCTCCACTGATATGCACATGAAAACAAGTTAACTGGTTTTGGCAAGGCCTAAGTATGCACCTTTGGGACACTTTGTTTTCATCTACTAAAGAGTGAGAAAGGAAACTATTTGCTGAGGGGTAGGTTCAGCCTTAAGTAATATCCCCAACACACACGTTGCAGCATGCAGTTTCCGTCCCACTTCTGCTCTACTGCTGATAACATTTCATTGTTGGGAAGGGCTGGAGTCCTGTTTAAAATGCAGCTTGATTAACGTTGTCAGGAGACCAGCAGGAGCCTGGCACTTCCTTTCAAGGTGTGGCAAGCCTTGGCATCCCTCCGGAATATTTGAGATATTGGAACATTCCTGGGATTACAGCGAGGGCTTTCCTAATGCAATAACAGCAGCAGCAACGGAATCCTGCAGTTCGCTGTGAGATGTCTTCCTTTGCTGTAATGTTTGCTTGTCTAATGTGTCAGGTTTCTCAGTGTGAACCTGGAGAAAAAAATGTTTGAAATGGCTGCTGGCTAGTTTCTCTGGCAAAAATCACAGACATAGCATCCAATTTTCAGTGTCATATTTATTTAGTTTTTTCTTAGTTTTTGTTGACCAGGAAAAGAGAGCTACGCAGTTCTGCCTATTTTCAGCCTCACTGGGGAATACAGATGGAAACCAGCTGATATTGAACCGGCTTACGCTGTTGGTGGTGAATTTGGCCAGGATACCAGGAAATTCCCTATTCTTTTCGAGAAGTGCCATGAGATCTTTAATGCCCAACTGAACAACCACCAGAACAGGCACACAGGACCCTGGTTTAACATCTCATCCAAAAGGGCACGTCAAGAGTACAGAACCCCTGTCCTGCTGGGCTAGATTGTCAGTATTGGGGTTTACCCTAAATTCCTGTGTGGGCAAGAACCCACAACCTTCCAGCAAATCTGTCTCAGAGGTGAGTGAACAACTCCACCGAAAAGATCAAAAATCAGTCTGAAATCACAGGGAATCTTTGGAGAAACATAATTTTAAGGCAAATTCCTTTTTTATATTTTATTCATTTTTTGAAAAACTAAATGTTTTCATATGTCACAGAATAACTATAACGTTCATGGTGGACATTGGTGGACCTAGGACACTGTTCCACACAGAAGATTAAAAAGCTGAGTGACTGGGGTAGGAGACAAGTTGACCAGGTTGATAGGGAACTGGCTAGGGGCGGGTGCATCAGTGGGGTACAATCAGAGCCCCAGGGAGTCATGGGCAGGCTACTACAAGGATCAGTTCTGGGACCCATGCATAGAAACATAGAAACATAGACTTTGACGGCAGATAAGGACAGCTAGGCCCATCTAGTCTGCCCATTTCCTACCTACAGGATAGGCCGCAGATCCTAGTTAACCAACAGCCTATTTCTTCCTACCCCCACAAGAATTGCCTTATGTCTGTCCCATGCATTCTTGAATTCTCCCACAGTTTTAGACCCCACAACCTCCTCGGGAAGGCTGTTCCATGCATCCACTACCTCTCTGTGAAATAATACTTCTCACATTGCCACTGAACCGCCCTCCTTCTATCTTTAAATTGTGTCCCTTTGTTCTTGCAAGTCTCTTTTTCTGAAAGATGCTACTCTCTTGGACTTTGTTGATTCCACTGAGGTACTTAAAGTTTCTATCATGTCCCCCTCCTTCTTTCCTCAAGGGTATACATATTAAGCTCCTTTAGTCTCTCCTCATCGGCTTCTCTTGCAGACCCTGCACCACTTTAGTTGCCCTCCTCTGGACTAACTCTATCCTGTCTATGTCCTTGTGGAGATGGGGTCTCCAGAACTGGACACAGTACTCCAGATGGGGTCTCACCAACTGTCTGTACAGAGGGATAACAACTTCCTGTTTCTGCTGATGCCTCCCATATATCCCAGTATACCCCCAGCCCTCCCTACTGCCTTCTCACATTGCTTGCTAACCACGGTCATCTGATATGATTACCCCAGGTCCCTTTCCTTTTTGTTGTTGTTACTACCTCCCACCCATTGTGTATTCTTCCCTGGGTTCTTGTTTCCAGGTGCATTATTTTGCACTTCTTTGCATTGAATCCTAGCTGCCATACTCTGACCATTCTCCAACCTTGCCAAGTCCCTTTTCATCCTTTCCACGCCTCCTGTGTATCAACCCTGTTGCAGATCTTTGTGTCATCTGCAAAAGGCATACTTTTCCTTCCAGTCCCACTGCAATGTCACTGATGAAGACATTAAAAGGACTGGACCCAATACTGAACCCTCGGTACCCCACTAGTAACCCCTCTTCTTCAGAGTGGACTCCATTTACAATTACCTTCTGTGTCCTGTTGTCCAGCCAATGTTTTACCAGGCTACCACCCTGGGACCCACTCCCAGGCTGGTTAATTTGACTATTAATCTTTTGTGTGGGACTGTGTCAAATGCCTTGCTAAAGTCTAGGTAGGCCATGTCCACAGCCCCTCCCTGGTCTACTACTTTGGTCACCCAGTCAAAGAAATCTATTAGATTTGTCTGACATGACCTTCCCTGTGAACCCATGCTGCCTTGGGTCCTGTGCTCCACTGGCCTCTGGGTACTCAACTATTCTTTCCTTCAGAAGTGACTCCATCACTTTCCCTACCACAGAGGTCAGACTGACAGGTCTGTAGTTTCCTGCCTCTTCAATATGTCTATTTGAGATACAGGGTTTGAGATACAGGGAGAGAATCATTTCAGGATCTGGAGTGTCTCTTTGCTGATGATAATAAACTGTATTGCAGAGTGGACACTGAGAAGGGAGTTAGAGAAATGAAAAGAGACCTGGAACAATTGTGTACCCCTAGGAGTCAAGCTCTCATAGATCTACCTGGCCTATGTAGTTTGAGCAATCAGTATACCTTTAAGAATCTTGGCTGAGGTGGTACTGACTAAGGGTCTGGAGGGAAGTCACCTACTTGGGTCTGAACCACCCTGGAAGTTGCAGTTCTGCTGAACTAGGGCAGTGAAGAGGCAGCCTCTCTCTCTAGAGTCACTGATTACTCCTACTGAGCAGCTGTTCTGGAACATTTCATGGCATCGGGGCAGAGGGCTGTTCTGCACAGGTGCCCCAGAGGGTGAAGCCATTGCATGCAGTCAGTTCCTGAGTGACAGCAGGCAATGCAAGTAGAGTGAGAGCAGAGAATTTCAAGTATTTAGTAACTTGGAAAGGAACAGCAAAGACCTTGCAACAAAACTGGTAACATGAAAGCTGGCATGTATCCGTGAAAGTAGCTGTAACGTGGTTAAGTGGCTGAAAATCTGTGGCATCTGGTGCCCTGTCCTAAAGTCCTGCAGCAAGACAGGAATGTTAAGTAAATGAGAAGAAAATATTTAATTTGGCCTGGGACCCTTGGCCTAGTGGGGGCTGGTGTGTTTCAGGGTGAGATGGCAAGTCTCAAGTAACTGGGTCCCCAGTGTGATGTGCCCCTCCGAGACCATTCGTTAAAGGAAACTGAAAAGTCAGCAAGTGAAAGTCTATAGGTGAATGGCATTTACTTTAAAAGGAATCCAATGTAAGGCACGGCAGGGTTGGGAAGGTGCACAGGTTCATGGACCCAGTTAGAGCACTCAGGTCTGGGGAATGAGTGTCATTCTTGGGCAGCTATAACTATCGCAAAATGCTCCTGAGACCTTACCTTTGGGTAGATCTGGCCTGTAACTAAAAATGACCTGAGTGAGTTGAAGTGAAGAAATAAGGCATTAACCTAAATGTGTTTACTTGAAGGAACTGCTCTGAGAGAGCAAATGCCCATACAGTGAGAGTATCCGGTTTAGGTGCTGTGAGAGGTCCCTCTGTAAATTGACAAGCTTATATTAATTTCCACCAGAAATTAACATATCACTTGATAGCCAGTTAACTCCTGAACCTGATGGGACCTTAACCCCAGTAGCAAGATATTTTCTCAACATCGGAAGTGTAGTACATGCAGTGGAAAACACTGCAACATCTGAAAGTGGCTTTATAATGCTTGTGCACCCATGTAATAATGTGCTCAGGAGTGAAACATCAGTAAACCTGTGACTGGCCCGTCAAATAAGTTGTGGACATTCAGTAATTTAAAGGACAAAGTAGTGTATTAATCTCACTTGATTTGCAGCCCAGTACTCATCTGAAGAAACCTGACTGACTGGGAAGTAACCTGCATCTGGGAGGTCAAAGTGAGTTGTTTGGTGTTCATGCCCCTCCTGAACGAACTGTGCCATCAAAAATATCTCTAAACTGGGGGCTGCTGGTGTCATCAATTGATTTTCAGCTCTGCACATGCCTGAAGAAGGCCTGATTGACTGGAAGGTCATTGTATATCTGGGAGGTCAAGGTGAATCATTTGGTATTCCCTCTCTCCTGAATGAACCATGCCACCAGTAACCCTAGAAAAGGAGGGGTTGTTACAATTGGAAAAGTGGTCAAGATTATGGCAGCTAAAGTTCAATGTGAAAAAGTGCAAGATGATGCACATTTGTAGAAATAACACTAAAATATCCTGCTGGATTGGGGTAGTGAGGGTGGGGCAGACAGCTGTGGAGCGAGACCTGATGTCCTCATCAGTGACAGCCTCAGGTCACTTCTCAGAGCAACAAAGCATATCAGAAGGCAAATGGGATGCTGGGATGTCTAGGAAGGGGAGACAATTGTGGAGAAAGGAACCGCTTCTATACCTGGACCATTGTGTGCAGTTCTGGAGTCTGCAACTCAAGAAAGACAGGGACTGCATAGATACTATACAAAGGAGGGCTGCGAAAAATAATCCAGGGGCAGCAGGAGAGGTCATATGAGAAAAGGCTGGTAGACCTTAATTCATTACCTCCTGGGCAGCCATTTTGTGTCAGGTAAACAACGGATAGTTCGGACTTCATATGGAGCTGTTGGAGGTGTGATGAGTTTTAACATGTGTATAGTGGAGGCGAGGAGGGGTATATGACTGAGACATACAAGTTCTTGTGAGGAATCAATCTGCTAGATTGTAATGGCTTGTTCACAAGGAACGAGGACACAGTGACTAGAAGACATGTGTGGAGACTGGTGGGGTGAGATTCAAGGCGAATGTGAGGAAGTTCTTCACAGAGCTGGTGGTGACCTAATTGAATGGACTGCTCAGGAGGTGGTTCAAACCAGGACTGCAACAAGGTTTAAGCTTGGGTGGGACAGATAGAAGGAACAGTGGGACCCACAGGAAGAGGAAGACGAGAAGGTCTACCTGGGAAGGAGGTGATGATTACCCTCTGGGCAGTTGGTTCTCTACATACAGCCCAATGTTAGGGCAGTCATGGAGACAGGCAGGGATGGGCAGACTGCATGGACCTCTGGTCTTTTTCTGCCGACACAATCTGTTTCTATGTTTCTGTAACAAATGCTGTGAAGTGACTTATAGTGATTGTAAAACGGATCCAGTAAGATTTAAAATAGAGTTTTTATGTAGGATTTAGTTCTTGATTTGTTTTGGACACTGATGTTGTACTGAGATAAGATCACAGCTGAAACTGCCTCTAGGCCAATCAGTGTCATGATTGTTTTCAATCCATTTTACAATGAAGTACAAAATGCATCTGTAGGAAACCCTCTCACCTCCAACCTCAGCATCAGATGAATCCACATTACTGACAATCAGTGTTAAAATGTATTACCAATTTCTAATACTTGTGTCTCTCAGAACAGCATTAATGTAGTTTAGTTGTTAGAGCACTGGCTTGGAACCAGGAGGTCACAGGTTCAGTCCCTGCTAGAGCTAAGTACTAATCATGTGACTTTGGACAAGTCACTTAACCTCTCAGTGCTCCAGTCCAATCAGCTGTAGAAATGGATACAAGCAGGACCCCACAGGACAGACCGTGTTGCATCTCAGCTGGGCTATCCTGGGTAAAAACTGTAAATCAAATATAAATATTATGTCTGTATCCACTGCTCAGTTCTCCCCATTCTTGCCCCCAACAACCCTTGCAGGGAAGCTACTACTGGACTTCAAAATCTGTGCACTAGGGACTGGTGAGTGCACCCATCTTGTACAGAGATCCCAAAATTCTGGCTCAGGGTTCAGGTTTCTTACTAACTCCCTAAACATATTAGTTATAGTAAAATCCAAAACAACAGCCTTATAATAAAAGAAGACTGTAAGTGAATGTGGCTGATGGTCACACCCAGTTCAAGCTTTGGTAACATGAGGCGGATGCTGAGGGCAGGCATGCACCACCGGGTTAGGTAGTCCTGTGGTCTGGGCCCGAGACACTGGCTGGAGCAGGTTATGGGTTTTGTGGCACAATGATATTGGACTTACAATTAGACAGTGGAAGGTGTAAACCAGACACACACCACCGATATTCACAATCATTGGTGTAGTGTTTCTCAAATGCAGCCATGGGCACAATTTTGTGTGGCTACAAAGGACTTTAAAGCCCCAATTAAAAATGTAACAGTGGTAATTTTCTACATTTAAACACTGGAGTTAAATTTAAGTTGAGAAGACAGCAGAATCTGATTCATTTACCTTTAAGATGTTTCTCACCAGAATAGGCATTGGGTTTAATCAGCACCCTGTTTTCAAGTACGATCTGGGTGTTGGGTGTGGTAGGCATACAAAAAATCACTGGCAGCGGCATATGACTACAAAACGTTATTATCCATATAACAAACATGTATACAATAATGTATAGGCAACAGGTAGGTAACAAGAAGGCTGCGTTTCCATCAAGGGTGAAATGACATCATAGACTGCGACAGTGAAGCATAAGAGGTGTCTATGATGTCATCTCAGCAAAAGATGGAAACATTAGCCTTGTTATGTATGGTTATCCATACATTATTTTGCATAGTATATGTTTTAATTAATTTACCTTCTTTCTAACTCTGTCTTAAACTGTGGTCAAATAAATGAAAAACAGAGCAAATAACAGGGTAAGAGTAAAGCCATTTAATGTAATATAAGTACTAACTATATGACTGGAAACATTTCAGCAATTCATCTTTAACAAACAGTTCTGTTGGGGTGTTTTGATCTTGCTGACACCTTCATTATGTGGAATCTGCAGTGTGTAGGAACGCATGAGGAACTGTACTAGACATGGGATTTTATGCTGTTTTACCACAGTTGTGGCATTGTGGCATCACTGCTGTGGTACAACAGCACCTGGAAGTACATGGATTTGTCTACACAACGACACTGAACCAAACACTGTAGTTTCAAGACATTAAATTATACACTAGCATTTTGAAACAAATGTTATAAACTTTGCATATTAATGTATTAATGTATTTGTAAAATACTCAGTTTACTTTAAACATTTACAACAGTTGGACTCTGGACTATTGTACTGTAATTGGATTTACTACATACTAAAGTTTAGGGTGAAAAAAAAGAGGCCATCAGAATACTTTGAGCAATGTGCTTTGATTGTGTAGGACTGTAATACAGGCAGGAAGATGAGCAAAATGGGCGAGTTGATACCTTTTATTGGACCAGCCAGAGAGTTGGAGAATGTAAGCTTTCAGGCTACACAGAGCCCTTCATCAGATAAAGGCAGACTATTCATAGAAATAACCTCAAATACATTGGTAGAACTGACAACAACAAAAATTACACATGGCTGTGACAGTTCTGTTGATAAGGAAGTAAATAATTGGATACATGTAGAGACAAAAATAGTCTTTGACATCTAATTGGTATAAATCAGGCTTCTCCATGGATGGAATGTGACAGCAGGAGGTCTATAAATTGTTACATGCTAATATTATAAGAGCCTCCTAAAAGCCGAGTTGTGTGTGTGTGTGTGTATCTATGCTGTATAAATACACATATTATCATAAGAAAACAGCAGACACACAGTGTGATCAAACACATAAAAATATATAAATAAAACAATAACATAATATAATAAAGTATAATATAATATAAGATAATTAAGCTTGCCACTAAAAGGCAGGCCAGGTTGTCCTGGGACCCAGCCAGGAATGAATACAAAGGAAGGGGTGAGGGAGGGACAGGGAAGGAGAGGGACTGCAAGGAAAGGGGAGGAGGTATGACCTCATGGATGGTGTCATCTGACCAGGCTCGGAGCCCGCTGGCTATTGGCCAAGGGAGGCCAGAAGGGGTCCTGATCAGGGTCCTTAGGGCTTTTAAGGGCCTGTAACCCCAGTAAGCCCTCTTTCTTGCTGTAAAATTCCAGAGTGATCTACGGCACATCGCTGGCAATCTAAGGTAAGGCACTGAAGGTCTGAGTTCTGTGGGTAAGGCACCAGATGAGAGGTGCTAGTTTAGCTCAAATTTTGATAGTTGTGAAACTTTGGATACCTTGGGGAATTGAAAAAAAATGTGCTTCTAAAGGGTAGACTGCATATGGTCAAGGCGATATGGTTTGTGCTAGAGGCATTGTGGCATTGGATAACTCTAGAACTTCCATGTTTTCCACGTTTTTATGTCAATACATTCTAGGTTATTGGCACAGCCTTGCTGGCGGCATAGCTTCAGGCATTTCAGGGCTGGAGGGTTTGGTGTCCCCGGAGCATTGTCTCGGTTGAGAGGCAAAGAAGGAATTGGAGTGTTGCAGTTTGTGCAAGCAGGTGGTGGTGCAGTTTAAATGCAGGTGAGTATGGTGGCTCGCTGGCTCCAGCATCACACTGTTGGGGGCACTGAGTGGTGCAGTACACAGTGAGGTGAGTGAGGTCAAAGGCGGCCGCATGATGGGACAAGCAGTGGGCCTGCCAATAGGCTTTGGGGGTTTGGGTGCCTCTATTGAGGCTTAGGCTGGCTCTAACACAAAGCAAAGGCAGGCTTCATATTTATTTAACTTGAGTGTCGGCAGCGGGTGGAGTATTGCTGAAGGCTTGCTGCAGCATGAGATGCTGGCATGGTCGTGGGACAGCAGGACAGGCCAGTGCAGGGCTGGTGCAGCACGGCACCATTAAACTGCAGGAGGGGTGGCGCACCATGGGTCAAGGTGCCATGTGGTTTTCCAGTGGGCAGCGGATGCACTGGGCTCGGGGGCAGGCCACAGCTTGCAGGTCCATGTGGTGGCGCCACCCGCGTGCTGTAAATGGCGCCAAGAGTTGTGGATAAATGGTTCGGCATGTGTGTTGGGCAGCATGGTAGTGTAGGGCCAGGAGGACAGAGTGGGTGTTGCGACACCACGTGATGGGAGCGGACACCAGGATGGGTCTGGGGTGTCCGCCAGGCCCGATAGCAGTGGTGGTGCTGTGGCCAGTGCTGGTTGGTGTGTTTGGTCTCCATGGCCAAGGGAGAGGACCATCACTCATTGCCCACTTCAGGAGCAGCCCCAATGAGGAAAGGCCAAAAGGTGGGTCCAGGGGGAACGGCGCCCAGCCACTGGCATGACCCTGAAAGGGCAGGGTGCATGACATGGCATGTCAGAAGCTACAGAAATGGGTTTTTCTGTGTATAGCCTGGTGCCCAGTGCCAGAGGGGGCAACGAGTCCGCATGGGTCTAGTCACATAGGCGACCGCCAAGCCTCAGGCTGGAATGCTGCCCACAGAGGCTTATGATTATACTTCTTGTGCAATCTAGTCATATGGCAGGAGAGATGGCACCCAAGAGAGCTCCAGTTTCCAGTGCTACAATGTTGGTGGAGGCAGCTAAGCTGATGACCCAGATGATGGAGCTGGTGGAGGCTGGAGAAGAAAAGGGAGGCGGAAGAGGAGGCTCAGAGAAACGGAAAGAGCGCGATGAAAGGCCAAGCAGAGGAAGGTGCACAAGAGGCCAAAGAGGGCAGGATCCAGCCCACTGGTGGCACCTGGGCAGGAGTCTAAGCCAATCCAGGCCCCGCCCAGGTGGGGCCACAGCCAGATAGCGGTAAGGACGATGTGGATATGAACAATGTAGCAGATTTAAAGGAGTATATTGAGGGTTTGTTGGGGACATGGGGGAGTTAGAGTCATGAAAATGGAGTGGGCCTTACAGGCCATTAAGAATGGGGGCAGGAATGGCAAGGCGTGGCGGGCACCATGGGGGAGAACGGAGGCTGTGTGATGGACCACCAGGTTTCACACTGGGCGACCATGTGCTGGCCTCAATAAAGGACAAGATGTGGAAGGAGAATATGTGGATGTGTTTGATTTGGTGGGCGAGGAAACAGCCAAAAATATGAGCAAGAAGGGGTTGGTGACAGCAAGTCGGAAATGGCGGTGGCGTTGGCAGTGGTGAGGCACAAAGCGGAGGAAGCAAGATTCAAAGGAAGAGCATCAACACATGGCAAGGGTGACCTGAGGTGGGATTGCACCCATGTGGATGCTAGGGTAAGGACCCTCTTGGGTCTGGCGGTGGGGCAGTTCGCGGAGCAGTTGAAAAGGTGCAGCACGGCCCAGGGGTGCCAAGGCCTGCTGGGCCTTTAACGCATCATGCAGTGGCCTAGCTTCAAGTTTAGGCACATCTGTCGCAGTGCTAAGGGCCACATCCAGCGATGACCTGCAGGCAAGGGGCAGAAAGCCAGCCAAGTGGGGGGATGCTCCAGGAGCAGCCCTTTGAGGTGGAAGGAGGGCTCGGGAGGGGCTGGGGGGCCCTGGGAGGGGATATAATTCAACTACAGTTGGAATTAGGATGGGTCCAGTGGGTGGGAGGTGGGGCTATTTGTCCTGCACCCCATCAAGCTATGGGTGGTTGAGGCCTGGACAGAAGGCTACCCTGATAAGAGAGGAGCTGAGCTGCTGAGATTGGGGTTTAGGGAGGTTTCCACTGGGCTTGAGGGTGCCTGGGTAGGGATGTGGGCCAGAATTTGGGTTCCATAAGAGGAAGGAAGACATAGTCTGGTGAAGATTCAGAAGGAGATCAGGTAGGGGTGGAGGGCCTCTGCAGGTGCCCCTTGCAGGCAGTTCGGGTGTTGCCCTAGGGATGGTTCCCATGAGCAAGCGGGAATTCTGGCTCATGCATCACCTGTCCTACCCTGACGGTGGATTGGTAAATGGAGGGATCCCAGAGTCTCAGCATGGTCTCTTATGCTTCACTATTCCAGGTGGTGGAGTTGATCCAGGCAGTAGAAGAGGCCTGGCTGGCAAAGACAGACATCGAGTCTGCATTCTGTTTGTTGCGGTCCACCCGGCGGACTGGGACCTGCTCGGTTTCCAGTTTGAGGGCTGGTTTGTACTCGACAAGGCTATGCCCATGGCTGCTCTGTGGCATACTCAACATTCAAGCAAAGTCAGTTCAAGGTGCAATGGGTATTGGATACTGGTGTGGGCACAGAGGGTAATCCATTACCTGGACAATTTCCTGTCGATAGGGGCCAGCCAGGTGGAGACCCAAGGATGTTGATGGACTTCCAGGGCATGTGCAGTGCTGAGGGACCCCTTGGCAGCAGGAAAACAGAGGGCCCGGTCTCAAGCTGAGTTCCTGAACTGAGGTGGACACTTGAGGAAGAGTGTTTTCGGCTGCCAGGGACAAGGTGGCATGACTGAGAGGGAGTTGCTAGCGCTGGTGGGCGGGAGGAGGAGGAGGGTGCTGCTGGTACAAGTACAACAGCTGTTGGGGTGCCTTAATTTTGCCTGCAAGGATAAGCCTGGGCAGGGCATTTACGAGGAGATTAGGGAGGGTCATGGGAAGAGTGAAACAACCACATCACTGGGTGGACATCAGTAAAGGCGTGAGGAAGATCTTCAGGCAGGATGCTTTCCTGGAGTCAAACAACGGGGTGACGTTCTGGCAGGAGGAGGGTCACAATACAGGCTTGGAGCTGTACACGGACGTGGCCGGGGTTTTGGGATGGGGCCTACTTTCAGGGAGTGGATTTCGGAGGCAGGCTCAGCACAATGGCAGAATGGGGTGGACCAAGGACATCACGTTCCTTGAGATCTTCCCAATATGGGTGGCTCTGAAGGTATGGGGTGACCGGATGGCAGGGCAATGCATCTTATTTTGGTGTGGCAACAAGGGCATGGTGGACGTGATCAACAGGCAGAGTGGCCGTCACGGAGTCAGTGGGCAGGTCCTAAGGGACATGGTGTTATTGGGTTTGCGTTGAACCTGTCTTTTAGGGCACAACACATTGAGGGGATATGGAATGAGGTGGCTGACTGTCTTTTCATTTTCAGATGGAGAGGTTCCGGAGCTGGCACCACATGCCACACCTGCCCGGACCAAAGTCCCGACTGGCTGGTGGGACATTGATGGAAAAACACAGGGCTCTGTACAAAGGGGTCGTGGTCTGCTAACACCCTAAAAGCCTACGAAGGGGCATGGGCAAGTTTCAGGCATTTCAGCTCCAGATGTGCTGGGAGACAGGAGCCAGTCTGGGAAGAGCAAGTCCTGCAGTATGTAGTGGAGAAATAGGAGGAAGGGTGGCCCAGCTGGCAGGTATCAGCTGGATGTGCAGGATCAGGGGTGGATGGGCTTCGGGCAGCGGGCCATCAAGTGGATGGTCATGGGCTGGCAGAGGGGTCAGGGCATGAGGCAGGATGGAGAAGGCCCATAATGGGGCACCTACTCACGAAGGTGGTAAGGTTGCTGGACACATTGCAGTTCGTGAATGAAGCCTGTTTATTCTGGGCCATATTTGTCATGGTCAAGGGCCTTCAGGGTTGGAGAAATGGTGGCACCCAGGAAGGGGCGGCCACTGCAGGCTTACAGGAAGGTAATGTGAGAGTGGAGGATGATAAGGTGGTCATCTGGCTGCAGAGGTCCAAAACGGACCAGTGAGGTAAGGGCACACAGTGGAGTTGCACAGGCAAGCAGAGGCAGGGGTATGCACAGTCCAGGCCATGAGGGACTATGGTAGGGTTCGAGGCCACATGAAAGGGGCCTGGTTCTTGCACAGGGATGGGTCCCCAGTGACAGGTTTCAGGTGGGTGCGACACTGAAGAAGGCGGTGGCATTAGGTGGGGGAAGAACCCCAGCAGTTTGCCCACACTCCTTCAGGACTGGTGCGGCGTCAGAAGGTGGCGCTGTAGGAGCAGGGAGAATGAGGTCAAGTGGGTGGGGAGATGGACATCAAACTGTTACAAGAGATATCTGGGTCGCCCTGAAAAAGGGACCTTCGGGGCTCAGTGGCCTACCCGTCATCAAAATTCAATAAATAAATAAATATGTGAGGTGTTGACATGGTTACTTGGTGTTCCTTTTTCTTCCTGCAGCAGGCTCCAAGAGGCAGGTGTGGATCGTGGGTCACTCATTCATCTACTGGGTGGAGAGGTTTGCAGCCGCCACAAGGATAGGGATGCAGCTGCGCCTGGAGGCAGAGCACACTAAGGTGCAGCGGAGAGGGCTGAGAGGCATGAGGTAGTCGCAGCTGCTTCCTCTGCTGAAGGAGCTGCAGGTGCTCTGGACTAGACTGTATCATTGTCCATCTGGGGGTAATGACCTAGGGGCATTGCCTTGGGGTCCCTGATGAGGGACATTATTGCAGATCTGGAGAAGGTGAAGAGCTGGTGGCCAGGGGTGGTGATCGGTTGGTCCAAGATCACATCCCAGGCGTGTGGAGGGAAGTGAAAGGGCCTAAGGCAATAGAGGTGGCGTGAAAGTGCCTGAACAGGAAAATGGCCAGTGCAGTGATCGAAATGGAGGGAGGTCACATCCAGCATAGGGATATTTCATACGAACATGAGGAGGTGTACCGGGCGGATGGGGTACACCTGACAGAGTCTGGCATGTGCCTGTTCCTCTGGCCTTTGGGGAACCAGTCTGAGAAACCAATAAGAAAGGCCTGAGGTTTTAACCTCACAAGGGGAGCCCCATCTTCCATTGCAAGTTAGAGACGGGTCAGTGGAAGGGTTTGGGAACAAGGGAAAAGGGCAGGTAGAAAGGGAGGGTAGGTACCACAGGCTGGGGACAAAGGAACCCAGGCATGGGAGTAATGGGAAGGGGAGGGATATAGAGCTAGGGGTGGATCGCTGTGTCCACACTTAGTGGGGGGTGGTCCAGGAAAGTGTGGTACCCAGTTATGGTGACTGAAAAGTGAGGCCGGATCACGGTGTCCGGACCCCGAGAAGCAATGGCGAAGAGGAAGAGGACAAGAAGAAGAACCACAAGAGACCACGAGAGGGAAGACAGGACTGCTATGTCCTAGAAGTGATATGAGACTGTTAAGTCCGAATTGTAAATACTGATTGTTAGAAATGAATTGGGATGTAAATGATGAAATATATAATTGTGTCTTTAAACAAATGCTGCCAGCGAGCATCAAAAGTAACAAAGCAGTGGCCTGAGTTACTTCTGGGTGGGGATCCAGGGACAATTAAGCTTGCGCTAAAGACAGGCCAGGTTGTCCTGGGACCCAGCCAGGAGGAATCATGGGGGGGGCAGGAAGGGAGGGGACTGCAAGGAAAGGGGGAGGGGCTGTGACCTCAGGGATGGTGTCATCTGACCAGGCTTCTGGAACTCGCTGGCTATTGGGCAAGGGAGGCCGCCAGAAGGGGTCCTTAGGGGCTTTTAAGGGCCTGTAACCTCAGTAAGCCCCTCTTCTGTTGAAATTCCCCATCCACCCTCCCTGCAAGAAAGAGGAGGACTGTATGGAATAGGCACTAGATATAGAGGCAGCACAAGAAAGGAAGTGACCTCTATTAGGGCCTGGCATGGCTGGGGGCCGAGATGGGCTGATTGGTGTCAGGGGCTAGGTGAGCCCCACCGGAGGGTCTCAGACAAAGGGAGATGGCAGTATGAGGGAGGAGAAGGGTTTGGGAGCATGGGGAAATAAGGAGGGCAGGTGGAGGGAGGAGGAGGTACCATGGGCTTGGATAAAGGAACCCAGGCATGGGAGTAGCGGGGGGTGGATATAGAGCTGGGGGTGGATTGCTGTGTCCACACCTAGTGGGGGGAGTGGTCCGGGTAAGTGTGGTACCCGATAATGGTGATTGAAAGGGGGTTTGATCATGGTGTCTGGACCCTGAGAAGCAATGGCAAAAGAGGAAGAGAACAAGAAGAAGAACCATGAGAGGGAAGACAGGATTGCTGTGTCCTAGAAGTGATGTGGGACTGCTATGTCCGAATTGTAAATACTGGTTGTTAGAAATGAATTGGGATGTAAATGATGAAATATATAATTGTGCCTTTAAATAAATACTGCCAGGGAGCATCCAAAAAGTGTCAAGAGCAGTGGCCTGAGTTATTTCTGGGTGGAGATCCAGGGACAATGTAATATAATATAGGCAGGCAAGCATAGACATCAGTGTCATTGTACATTCCTCCTCCCACCGCAGTTCTTCCCACTGAAGAATGCTCTGTTTTGCAACTGCCATGCATGTTGCGTGGTGTAATTGTGCAGAATATTTATTGCTGATCTGGATCTGCCCACTGGGTCTGCTGAACTTGGGCTGTCTGGAATTGCCGTGATATCTTTTGCAAATAAAATTTGCCGTGTAATTAGTTCTTCCATCACTGCTGACTTGAATTGCCTCCAAATTGCCTTGATATTTTCTGCACAGTTGACTTGTAGCTAATTATGCCAGCTCTGTTCTAAATCTGTATTCCATTTATTTCGATATTGTTTGTCCTTCCAGAGAACCTCCTTGTAAATAAACATTTGCCAATTAAGCTTTCTCCTGGGAAAACAAATAAAATACACAAGAACAAAATACAGTTACTGCTGCCCCATTTGTGCATTGCTTCCATGGTATACTAGTACCCTAGTGACAGTGATAGTGATAATGATAGTGATAGAGTTCTTTCGTGCATGCTGGGGGGTGATGGGATGGAGTTAAACTGTAGTCACCTCCTCATCATCATCACTCCTCCTCCTGATAAGGTGGGCAGAATGTTCCACACACAAGCTTTGAAACGTATTTAAAAAAAAAACAAAACAATTGCATATGCTATATGGTTTACATATTATGGCTGTGCAATACAACTATTATTACCAGACAAATATGCAAGCAGTACCTCACTACATGAAAACATAGGTTTTGAGAAAATTAATTCACTCCCCAGGTGAACTGGAAGGCACAAGGTCAATAATCAAGTACCTATCATGCACCCAGAAAGTGCATTCATTCTCAAGAAACCCATGCCCTGGAGTGGGTTATTGCACTAAAAATGGAAAAAGGTTTTATTTTCCTGTAGTTAGGCTGTTGCTAGGTAGAATATGTGAGTTTGGTAACAAATGTGGAGTATCTTTGAATGCATCTGGGATGTGGACTAGATTGTGAAGAAACCTATGACTTGTCATGAGCATACAAGTTTATGGATCCACTTGAGGGCCTCTTATGGATATCAAAGTGTCGCCTCACTTATTCTTAGGACCAGAGGACTGTGAACCAAAGTTGAGCAGTTCTGTGGTTCTAAGGACTCAAGAGGTGACACTTTCAGATCCACAAGAGGTCCTCTAAATGGACCCATGAAATTATTATAGATCGCGAACTGTATTAAATAAAAAAACTGTTTTTATTTAAAATGCTGATGGCACAGTGGTCAGCGAGAAGCCTATTACAGTGGCTTAGGGCATGAGGCATGGTAATAAAGTACCTTGTGTGCAATTGAAGGGAGGGCTGTGATTGGTCAGAGATGCTCCCGTGATCTATAATTGCACTTCTAACATGGGAAAAGTTGTTATTTTAATGGAAAAATAATTTATTTTATGGTTAGGCTATTGCTAATTAGATGTGTTGCTCAGTGTGCCTTCCTGGTGAAATGTTTCAATAAATAAATAAATAAATAAATATATTTGATCAGGTTAGTGATGAACTGTGAGTTTCCGGGGAATTAATGCATGGTCAGGTGATGTATTTTAGACCAATTAAGTTTCCGCATTGCTCATTTCTCAAGTCACACTTTATAAACACAAAAAGCACACCACTCTACACATAAAAATAACATCCTTAAATATTAGTATTTTCTTTAGGCCATATAAAGTATTATTAGACCATGGGTGAAGCTGGTGTGAGACATGTACGACTTCTACTGCTTATAACATGAATGTATGTTTTGCGATCTTGCCAAATCCTTGGTCTTGTGCTATTGTTCAGAAAGAAGTCTGAAACTAAATAAAATATATGGTTAGTAAATAGGGACATGCAAACAAATACAAATACCAAAGCAAGTTCCATGCACAGTCCTAGTGAATACAATTGTTTCCTTGATGTAGCTTTTCTTTAACTTCATTCACTTAGAGAAGGCTGGGGATATACCCCACTTTTGCCGGTTTACCCTTTCAGGCTCGCCTCCATGCTCATGCTGGCTCTGGAGACCTACTAGGGAATCTGGAAGACTGTGGCTTGCTGAGATGCTAATGCAGTCCTCTCTCCTGGCACCCCTGCATGGACTAGAGCCGGTGCTTGCAAGGACCCTGGCATCATTGTGTGGCTTCTTCAGGGGCTTTATGTGTAGCTGCCCCTGGAGACACAGACATGCAGTGGCATCAGTACGGGTGTGTGCACTCTGCAGGCACCCTACAAATGTCTGCCACCGTCTCTGCCCGACAATGTGGTACCAAGGTGGCTTGCCTCCAGCATCTGCTGGGGTTGCACTATGCTGTGCTAGAACCCCTCCCCTGAGGAGGAGCACAGTCTTAAGGATGCTTAACCCTCCGCCCCTGACCGACCTTTTGACAACTCAAGTTCGCTCTGATCCTGGGTCGCCAGCATCACATGTGGCAGCGCAGCGCCGCTGTGATGGCGGGTCACCTCCTTGATGTAGCTTTTTGTTGATTATGTCTGCCAATACAGAGACATAACATTAGCAAACAAAATTTTCCGGGGAAAAGGCCTGTTTAGTTGTTGTCAACCAAGACGGTATACCAGGGCATGTGTTGTATGTGTGAACAGTTGGAAGTAAACTGTTTTAGAGTATTTGTTTCCTGTGACGTCATGCGCTGGAATAACATCACAGATGAAACAGGTTCACCACCAATCAGGTTTTAGCATTTTTTCTAGCCATTGTATAATTCTGTGTTGAAACATTATTTTTTTTTATTTAGTTTTGTTGACCGGTAAGTGCACTAGACAAATCCTGCCTATTTTCAGGCATGACCCGGGGAGAGAGATACAGATGAATGCCAACTGATCTTGAACCAGATTAAGCTGTTAGTGGTATTTTAGTGAATGAGGGAAATTTGGCCAGGACACCGGGAAATTCCTACTCTTTCCATAAATGCCATGGATCTTTTAACATCCACCTGAACTACCACCAATCCAGGCAGATGGGACCTCGGTTTAACATCTCATCCGAAGATGGCACCTCAGAAGTACAGCACCCTCTCATGCTGCAGTGCAGTGTCAGTACTGGGATAATGCTTGAAGTGCCAGATGTGGAACTGAACCCACAGCCCTCTGATCTCCTGGCCTCAGAAGCGAGTGTGCCTACTGAGCCACTGACATCATACCGCAGCCCTTCCATCTCACAGGATTTTCAGTGCCATGCTACTTTATAGTCTCTAAACTGAATAACTTTACCCTTTCAGACAGGAAAATACAAGGTCACCCACTGGTTCTGGGTCTCTCACCATTTCAAGAGTTGCTGGATAGTTTGATTCCTTTACCGGACCAACATGTCTGAAACAAGGTGTATAGTGTGCAGCTTTCAGAGCCATACAATTTAAAAATTAAGCCAGTTTTAGGCAGAAAGAATATGCGTGTGTCAATGCTGCCATCTAGAGTTTGAACACGGGTTCCTTCAACACAGGCATTTAATGCAATCTCTGGGTTCTGGAGCTGTAATGTAATGTAGTGCAGTGCTGCCCCTTGTGGCAAATCCCACTGACAACTGTCTAACAATTTCAACCTCATGTCAGGCTTTTTGTGCCGAGGATATGAAAGGAGAACTGGTGGCTACTTTTGCTGCATTGTTTTAACCTCTATGTTCTGTGTTCTATTTGCAGACTGATCCTCTATCCATGATGCCCAGGCTGCAGACTGAAACCATATCGTGTCACATAGTGTCAGCAATATAATAAATATATGGGAAATGGTATCAGCAATACCATACATATTCATTTATTTATTTATTTGCTTTTGTTAACCCGTAAGCACACTAGACAGTCAAGTGCATACTTTCAGGTGTGACCCGGAGATTACAAGGTACATGAACATCAGGCAAAAACAAGTGAAGGATTACATTAAAGAGCATTAGCACACAGGGTCAATAAGTAACAACAGGGGTTTACAATGCAGGCAGTAGGTAAAGGACCAGTATGGTAGTCATAAGTAAGTCAGTGTTCATCGTGACAGGCAACAATGCTGCAAGGCTTGCAGGAAGGTAGAGGGGAGACAAATTGGATAGAGGGGCCCAGAGCAAGATAAGTAAGTTGTACAGTAACCATGCTCACCCTGTTGGGCAGGTGGGCCTAAGGGTCAGTCCTTCCAGTAAGCTGTAGTACAGGAAGAGTATAATATATATATATTATATATATATAATTATATTAATGACATACATGATATTATATCACCAATACCATAAATTTACAGCCTATGGTGTCAGCAATACCATACAATTGAGATATAGTGTTGCTAATACTTACATATATGGTGTATGGTGTCAGTAATACTACACATATATGAAATATGACATCAGCAGTATCATACATATACTTAAGAAATACCATACATATATAAGATATTGTGTTCACAATATCTACAGTAATACACATACAAAATATAGTGTCAGCAATACCATAATATACAGCATGCCTGCAACCACACACCGTTAAGCCTTTCATGAGAACCCCAAAGTGGGGACAGTGTCACGCATTTCGTGATATCTGAGACATGGGGTGCAACCGTCAGATATTGACATACTGATGGCAGAGAAGGACCGCTGGCCCACCTAGTCTGCCCATTTTCCCTACTTACTGTAATACCACAGACCTACTTGATCTCTGACTTTAAAAATGGACTTTTTTCCCATACATGGAGTCAAACCTGGGCCACCTGGGTGACAACCAGGAATCCTAACTGCTAGACCATATAGGAAAGACAGACACATCAATGAGTCGTGAAACTGAGAACTTCAGACACTGAAAAACAGTGATCCAAACCTTTGCACATGCAAACTTGTTGCTTCTGCAAATGGTAAAACACTTTTGGCAAAAACTGTCCGCATAGAATTGCTAGGGACATGGCAAGATTTTGCATGAGTGGGACAGACCACCAGTGCAGTGGTTGGATTTCCATCTGCAACACCGACACCGGGTTCAGATTTGGAACATTGGAGGACTGGCTGTAGGGAAGGGACTGAGTGTCCTAGGGACTGCTTTCCTCCTCCAGGGGAGAGTACAGCGACCAGGCCATGAACGACTCCTGGCAGAGGCTGGGGGAATAAAGCTGCTGGAGCTGAGCTTAAAGGGAGGTGTGCTGGACATCATGTGTGTGCCTACGTCATTGCCGCCATGCCTCCCAAGGCCCCATCTAAACTTAAAAAAAAATACGCTGCCAGCTCCGTTCATGATGCCTTGCCTCTCTGATTCCATGCTGCTTGACCGCTCCATTTTGAGCCTTTAGAAGCAGCAGATCTGGGAGAGGAACAGGGGACATAGCTGCAGCTTCCCTTCCCCATCACTTAACTGCTAACTGAGACAGCTAACTGGGAGAGGCTTGTGACCTGTGAAAGCAGAGCTAGCTGTGCCCAAGCTCCATTTTGAGCTTTTAGAAACAGTAGATTTGGGAAAGTAACAGTGGGCCAGAGTCTGAGGAGAGGCAGCAGAGGATTACAGCACACAAACACAGAGACAAATTGTCCTCCTCCACCCTTGTCTGGACCTAAATATATAGGCAATACAATTTTGAGTGATACCTGAACTTCATGTCAGGAATGGGAAGGTGGGAACAACAAGTAACATTGATTTGATTTGCTTGTAATCTCTTCCCACTCTATTAGGAAGCAGGAAGTAGGACTAACCAAAGCCCAGTAGCACATATAAGTAGGGGAAAGGAGGAGAGAGAGAGGAGAGAGAGAAGGAGGAAGAAAGAAATGGAGGAGAGAGAGAGAGAGAGAAGAGAGAGAAAAAAAGAGGATGATCGGGTGGTGCAATGCAGTGGCTATGAGACAGCTTTCTTCAGGAGGACATTCTGAAGACAGCTGTCTTCAGAGCTATTCTGGGCAGCTATGGTGTTGCCCCATCTGCAGACACCTCCCGCTGGACTGAGGGAAGAGGTTGCTAGTCTCAGGACAAGTTTGGCTCGGATTCAAGGAGCCTCTTCCCCACTTAGGGGCCATCAAGTCTGCTGCTGCTTCTCGGCGATTGCCAGGTGAGAGAAGTGGATGGACTATGGTGGGCTCAGGGAGGGTGAGGAAAGTGGGGCAGAGGCGTATCCCACTGCCATTGCAACTATGGAACTCCTATGTAGTCTTGGAGGAGCAGGAAGGTCCCACAGTGGCACATGATGTAGTGACTGGGAAGGATGAGCAGATCCTCCACAAAAGGAGCCCCAAGTTGTAGAAGACCCCAGAGGAAGAGGAAGCAGATCCTGTGGGGGAACTCCACCATTAGGGGATAGATTTGGGGTTGGGAGCGAGAGAGGAAGGTAAAGTGCCTACCTGGAGGCACGGCTTGGAGGATGGAAAGCAGATCCTGAGGATTGCCAGGGTGGTACCAAGGAGGGGAGCTAGATGTCATTGTCCATCTGGGGACAAGGCGACATGGCAAGGGTGAGGCAGGGTTAGAGGTAGTGCAGGGAGGTTTAGGGAATTGGGAGGGTCTTGGGCAGGTAGCATGCTTTGTGGCCTTCTCAGAGGTGCTGCCTGTCTTCGACAAGGGGATGCCAGGAACACTGCATCAGGGACTTCAACACATGGCTGAAGGAATGGTGCAGTTAGCAGGGATTTGCTTCATTAGGGACTGGGGCCCGCCTGAGTGGGATGAGGACCTGTATAAAGTGACGGCCTGCATCCAGCCAGAGGGAAACTGTGGTCCTCGGTGAGCAGTTTAAATGCTTCATTGGCAAGCATTTAAACTAGCCATGGGGAGAGTGAAGGAGGCAGAAGAACAAATCATGCCCTCCCTCACATGCTCAAGAGACAAACAAAGAATGCAAGGAGGAGAGAATACCTGACTAGGGGCAAACAACAATGAAGGTCAGGATACAAGGCAAGAATAAAACTAAAAAACATAGTGGACAGGAAGGGAGGCAAAAGGAAAAGGGACAGAGGGTGGCAGCATAGCCTGAAAGCCATGTGTGCAAACACAAGAAGTTTGAACAACAAGGTTGCAGACCTGGAGGCCACAATGGTGGAAGTAGACACAGACCTGGTCACCATCAGAGACATACCTCTCAACTGTACCACATTATGAGGAACGTTTCTGTTTTACTTCAAAAAGCTCCCTGTTCACATTGTGAGGACTTGTTCCATTCAATATTGACATTTAAAAGCAAAAATCTATAGTAAATGATGCAAAATATATTCTTCAATTAATAACAGACATTCTGAACATAAATGGCAACATTTTAACAGTATTCTGAGCCTCCTAGATAAAGATTTGATTAAGCGTTCCATTTTGAGAGGCAATGTTCCACATTTGGGGGCGAAAGGTTGAGAGGTATGATCAGAGAGACCTGGTGCAGTGCAGACCAGGACTGGGAAGTAGCCATTCAGGATATACACTGTTCAGAAGGGATAGAGTAGGTAGAAAGGGGAAGGAGTAGCTCTGTATGTAGGATAACATAAAGGCCATGGAAATACAGGAGCAGAGGGTGAGGAGATACTGTGGGTCACACTGGAAAGAAGGAAAGGGTCTGCTATAAGAACAGGAGTGATCTACAGATCTCAGGATAAGGGAGGAGGTTGATAAGGAATAGTGGAAGCAATCTGGAAGATGGCTCACAAGGAGGAGTACTGATGAGTGGGAGACTCAATCTACCAGACATGGATTGGATTCTCCCACTGCAGCTACAACCAGGAGTAGGTACATTCTGGACTCCATGCAAGAGGAGTTCCTCAGGCAATTAGTGTTGGAACCCACTCGACTTCTGGACTTAGTACTGTCAACGGGGACAGGTGACTGACGTCAGAATGGGGATCACCTGTGAAACAGTGACCACCGTATAGTGAGGTTTGAGGTAAGGACCGGTAGCATCGAATCACACAAGGTGAGGGTCCTGGACTTCAGGAGAGCAGATTTTAAGAAAATGGGAGAATGCCTGAAGGAAGCTCTGGTGGGAATAGGGAAAACTGGGGGGTCGAGAAAGGTGGGCAAAAATAAAAGAGGGAATTAAGCAAGCTACAAACCTTGTGCAAGGCAAGTGGAGCAAGGGCAAAGAAAAGGAGACCACTGTGGTTCTCTAAGGAAGTAACAGAAAAGGCAAGAGCAAAAAGTAGGCATTTAGAATGTACCAAAAACACAGAAGGAGGGGGATAGGAGGCTTACCAAGAGAAACAAAGGAGGCAGGGAAGGCACTGAAGCACAAAGGCACAGACAGAGGAAAGGATTGCCAAGTCATGACAAAGGGAGATGAAACATTTTTAGACACATAAGGAAAAGGACAAAGGAGAGGATAGTAAGACTGAAATGGGAAGGATGGTACAGTGTGGAAGAGGCCACCAAAACACAGATTTATTAAACAACTATTCATGTTCAGTATTACGGAAGAGAAAGAAAATGGAATAGCAGAAAGGACAGGAGTATAAAGGGGCAGGAAGTGAACACAAAACCATTTACAGAAGAAAAAGTACTTAGGAACCATCAAAGATACAAGTAGCAATGGGGCCAGATGGGGTGCACCTCAGGACACTGAGGGAACTGAAAGAAGAGCTAGTTGCACTTCTGACAGCCCTTTTTAACATGTCATTAAAAACACTGGAGGTACGGGGACTGGAAGGGCAGATGTAGTCCCATACAAAAGTGGAAATGGGAGGAGGCAGAAAATTGCAGGCCAGTCAGCCTGATGTTGGCAGTAGGCAAGGTAATGGAACACTATTAAAGGAAATAATTGGGGACTACTTAGTTGCCAATAACCTGCAGGATCAGAGGCAGCAGAACTAGGTGGGCCATCAGGTTCTTATCTGCTGACAGATTCGTGTTTCTATGTTTCTGTGACCGGCGATGAGTTTCTGTTGGTGCAGTCCTGTCTCACGGCCCTGCTCTGGGGGAAGCCAGAGGGCCCTCCGGTGGTGTTACAGCTGGGACCCTGACCAGTTGTCCATTGCAACCATGCCATCTGACGGCCTGCCCAAAGGGGTAAGCCTGGGTGGATCGCCCGCTTGAAGGTAAGTCCCGAGGTCAGGGTGGTGGGGACTGAGCTCTCAGTGGTCTGGCACCACTGCAAAAAACAAGAATTTATATGACTTATAAATTCTGGTGATATCCTCAAGACTCCAGATAGTCATTCTGCCACCTCAGGGACCCTATTCCCACTCACAGGGCTGGCACCAAGTGGCCACTGCACTTGCATAACAACACCCATTAATTTGTGGCACTAATGTGCTATGTCTTTCGAGGGTCACGACTCTACCTATAAGTATATATACTATATATGCTATCGTTTGATGGTCTGGTTGGAAGGTGTTACATATGAGTGTCATATTGCACATTCTTAGGGTGAAAGAAATGTGATCGAGCGGAGCAGTTCTGATGTATTAGGGATGACAGAGGTAACGCTCTTATATCCATAGAGGCCGTCCAAATAGACTACCGAAGTTATTGGCTCCAATGGTGCCAATGTTTTGGATTACCTTTTGTTTTCAAATTGATGATGTGAGCAGTCAGTTAGCAGCCCATTGCTGTGCTATGGCGTGTGAGGCCCTCTTACATAAACAAGACTGTCTCACGTGCGACTGAAGATCAGGTGATTGTCAAGTGCCTCACATGATGCTGCTGTGATGTATAATATGAAAAAAGGCAGTCTGTGCAAAGCAGTGTCATCTAATAGTAAAAGCCATGAAGAACAGTCAAAAGCAGCACTAATTGTAACTGCAAATAAGAGATCTCTAGTGGTGGTCCATGAATGAATGCAAGAATAAAAGGAGCATTCAATATCTAAGCTAGTGGGAATTTCCCTTGGCTGAATGGTTAGAGCTGCTGCCTTTGGGCCTCTGGGTCCCAAGTTTGCCTCAAGCAAGAGCTGAAGGTGCATCTGTCCAAGTAGAAGGGACAGACTTGACAGTGGCCTCTTCAGTAGAGTCACAAAGTGTTTGCAACCGTAAGGGGAAAGGGTGGGGGCCCCCATATTGATGGGCCACAGTACCAGGCAGAAATGCTGTTGGTCCTTACAATCCCAGTCACCTCCTCTGACCCCAGCCCAGTTAGAAGTTCTAAAGGAATGCATGAAGGGGGTTGCTGTGCTGTGAATGGAAACAGAATCTGGCAGGGGAAGGATGGGTGGGTGGGGGAAGGTGCTGAAGCATGGCTATTTACATGGTCTGAGGCTAGGAGGGCTACCAACTACCTGGAAGTGCTTATCTTGGGGAGTGGGAAGGGTTTGCTGGACTCTCAGGGCTTCTGGCAGTCAGGTCAGGGTTGGAAAGATCCACTGGGGTTACTTCCTGGTGGCACACCTGTTTGCATGGAATCCCAGCATGGTACTGAATAGTGCCGTGTGACTGGTGCTGTGCCGTTCTATGACTTGGTGAATGTCACTAAATAACTTAGTGGACATCAGCCCCATTTGTGCTCAGTAACATCTGGCAACATAACTTGAATTGCAGTAGTGTTGCAGGGACTCTTCCCCTGCCACCTGCCCTAGCTTTGTGTATGATACAGAAGGGTGATGGCATAATGGGGACACATTACCTCCCATTTTTCACTTCCACCCTTTGTGAATGAGAAACTGCCAGTTTTAAAAGTGTGCCAGAGAAACCAAATTACAGCAAATGCAGAAATGTTTTGATAATCTGGCATCTGCATTTATAAAGGAAGGATGGAAATAATTTTGTTTCATGCAGTGCTTTAATGCACCCTGTATTCCAAAACACATTACAAGCCATGAAAAAGCCCTTGTATGAAATGTCAGCAGCTGTTAGGCATACACTAAAGACTTATGTCAAGCAAGGTTAAAGTGAAAGAATTCATGTTACAGTGGCCCATACAGTCTGACAGCCTATGAAATTTCTTTAAAGCGGTATTGGCTTACCTGTATCTGGAAACAACCAGAGATATAGTTGACTAAGTCTGCTATAGACTGCTACTGCATTGGCAACACATTATGGAACCTTGTGATGTCATAGAGAAGCAAGCTGTGCTTGACTACATGTATTTAGGTACAGCTTGTTTCTCCATGGCATCACAAGGTTCCAGAAAATGGAGGCAAAGTAGTATGAATTTGGGGCAGATTTACTCAGTGATATCTCTGGACAGCTGCCAGCTACAGGTAAGCCCAATACCTTATTTAAAAGTACTTTTCATGGGCTTGCAGACTATGTGGGCCGCTGTACATGAACGCTCCCTTTAAGTGTAGTGAAAGAAAGATGTAGAGAAAGAAATAGTGAGAAAGAGACTGGAGGTTAAAGACAGGCAGGGTTAAGAATTTGCTCAATATCCCACAGTGAGCTTGTGTTGGTAGGGGCATTTTCAAATGCTAACCACTAGGCTACACTGCCACTCCAAATAGTAATGCTTATTGGACATCAATCATAGATTAATATGAATTATTGCTTAAAAGTCTCAGTGTACAACAAAGAAGCAGTACAGTGTAGTGGCTAAAAGCATTGAGCTGCAAACCTGGAGAACTGGGTTTGAATCCACAGTCACTAGTTGCATACTGTGTGACCACAAGCAAGTCACTTAACTTCCTTGTGCTCTCATGACACACCTGGAAGCAAGCCTGGGCTTAGTGTGTCTTTTCTGGCCAAAGATTGTAAATAAATAAATAATAAATTAAAAAATGTCCAGGTGCGAGAGGGCTGAGTGCTAAGATGAGATATGTTCATCCAAAATTCTCCTGTACTGTACCAACTGTACTCCTTACTAATTATACACCATGCACTTGTGTAATTTATAATTCCATGATTGTATGTACTGTACTTTATAAATCTTTGTTCATCGCTGTGTGGGTAACTGTTATTTAGGTTTGCATTTGTCAAGTTGCTTATCTCTTATTTCTCAGCTAGTATTTTATGTACTATACTGACTGTATTCTTTGTAAATACATTATGTTTATACAGTATACATATGTATCTATATATGTATGTATTCCTTGTCCTTGCTATGCCACCATGCCTGGATCGTGCCTGAAAATGATCCTTTGGATCAGTGTACTTACCCAGTAACCAAGTCATAAATGAATAAATAAATATGCCCTCCTAATGTGGAACACTCTAGCAATATGGCTGTAACATGCCCAGTCTTAATGGAAAAACTGCATCTTGCTGCAAAACCTCAAAACCAACATCATAATGGCCAGCTGGTAGCCACCTGCACCAACCTGACATGACTACGAATGATCTCAGCAACTGTCTGGTTACAGAAGAGAAGCACTTCCTTGTCTCAGAACAGCTGCACCCAAGTGGACCCAGATGCCTGATCAGAGCATTCATTGAATGGGGCTATCTGCTCTGATGTTCTCAGAACTCAAGTATTCTGCACAGTGCCACGTGGGAACATCGAGATCCGGAAACGGCATGCATCCCAATAAGGACTGAGAGGTAACAAGTTGTTATTAAATTAGTGTATTTATCCCTGAACATATATGGCTATGAAGATTCTTTCCTACATTTTTCCAGTGCACTAAGTACACGTGCTGTACTATAATAATAATAACAAGGTGCCGTTTTATAACAAGGTGTTTTAGTTGTGATGTCTTAGAATGTAAGCGCCTGCTGCCTCTTGCCTGGGTTACCCCTGTATTGGGAATGTCTCCACAGAACTTAACCTATATATAAATCAATCTTTAGGCATAAAAACGGTTCAATTTGAGCATCTGTGATAAAGAAATAATTGTCTGGGTGCCAAGTTGAGCAACAGTGTCACTATAAATAGGAAGTTATATTTAAAGAAAAAATATATATGAGAAGTAATGTAAGCTGAATGGTGGCTAAAATTCTAGTTTCCCAAGTTTTTCCTGTAGTTATCAACAGCCCTTTGCACCCTCACAAAATATCAGGCAAGAAGTGCACGCCTGATGCCGTGGTGAATGGACGCCTGATCATGAGCAGTAACTTCTGCCTCGGAAGCCTAAAAAAAAAAATTCTGCTGAAACCCTCGTAGCCATCTAATGTCAATGCTGGGTAACCCGTCAAGTGTGCTACACAGATATGGACTTACAGAGCTGTACCTATTGCCAAACTCAAACAACAACAGTTTGAAAAAATCAGACCTTCCTGACAAGCTGAAACTTTTTTTTGCTTTATTTGTTTATCTCCCGCGACCCTCACCTACCTCTCTTTCTGGCCATTTGCCACAAGGACTTTCATCTCTCCGTCCTGCTGCGATCCTCGACCCCACATTGTAGCCACCTCAGGGTAACCCGACACTAACCCTTTGTCGGGTGGGTCCTCTCTTCCAGGAGAAATGACCTATCATCCTAGACATTGGCCCTGGGTGCTGCTGTGGCGGAGCAGCTGTCATGGAGCTATGGAGGCACTGGTCAGGCGGCCAGCATCTGGTGGAGGAGGCGCCATTTTCTAGTTTTAATGGGCAGACTAAGTGGGCCAGCGGTTCTTATCTGCCATCAAAGTCTATGTTTCTATGTTTCCTCCAATTCTCCCACTCACGTTGCAACTGAGCCTTCCCTGGTCTCCATCGGGGCCGCTACAAGCAACACCATTCCCCAACCCACCCCAGGAGAGGAGGCAGCCCTTTGGATGCTCAATCTCTCCTTCCCGCTGATGCTCTGGCGCGTGAGTCTGTTCCCAAACCCGGGTTGCCAGCGTGGTGTGAGGTAAAGCGCCAGCGTCTCAGCCCTCTGCGCCACCGGCCGGCTGAAGCATTTTAAAAATGCCGCCATCTACTGTTAAGACAAATGGGTCAAGCGAGCAGTGGTGGACCCTCAATGGCATCACCAAACATTGCATCTCATAAATCTGACCAGGCATCAGTAAAAAGATATCTAAAGCCACATCGCTGAGCCAAAATGACATAAACATAGAACTAGCAGAGCTAACAAATGTGGTGGAGGAGGTAAAAAGCTCAAATCAGATATATGCCGGCTTGACATGGCTGAGGGAGAGCAGCAACAGTTGAGGGTTCAATGTCAATATAGCAGTAGAAATGGAGAATGTCAAATGGGCAAAGTCATTAGGTGACCACAAATACAGTGCTACCAAATTACAGCGCCGCACAATATAGCTACCAATACAGGCTCGTACCTGGAGCTGTAATTGTACTGCTTCGGACTGCTTAATCCTGTCTGTTTCAATGGATGGCTCTGCCCCTGCTCCCCCTATTTCTATTATTCTAACTCCATGGCGAACATTGATAGTGGGGTATCCTAGCATACCCACATTCACCTATATCACCCAGGCACCGTTAGTTGCTGGTCACAGTAGTGCCGTCACTCATGTTGAGTCACCCTTTTGTGCTTGCTATTTTGTACTCACTGTTATTACATGATACCACAGTCAGTGGGTTCATGCTGTATGTGCCTCTAATTATTACTGTACTCACTGTTATTACATGATACCACAGTCAGTGGGTTCATGCTGTATCGCCTCTAATTATTACTATACTCACTGTTATTACATGATACTACAGTCAGTGGGTTCATGCTGTACGTGGCTCTAATTGTTACTATACTCACTGTTATTACATGATACCACAGTCAGTGGGTTCATGCTGTCACGTGCCTCTAATTACTATCAGCAGATTCATTTAATATGGGAGACGTTGGGCGATTTAGTGAATACGGGATGCAGGATTAACCTGAGGCTGGTGGGCATTCCTGAAGGGACAGAAGGTCAGGATATGATCTAATTTGTACAGTCCTTCATTCTAAACTTGCCATCATAGGGCTGGAACTAGCCCTTAGAAATGGAAAGGCACGCAAATTACTGACTAAAACCCAGACTAGGCGCCCATCACTGACCCACTGTGGCTATCTGTCTCTGATCTACAGCCAAAGAAGAAATTCTCAGAATAGCCAGGAAATGGGGACCCTGAACTGGAGCGTCCATAAATACATATCTTTCATGGCTTTTCAAGTGAGATGGTAAAGAATAGCTTTCAGTGAAATAAGGCCTGGTTTGTAACAAGTTTGGGTGCCATGCAGAATAAAACATCCTGTGTCTCTGTTCAGAGAGCATGGCGGTGGCACATAGCCATTTGGGACTCAGATCTGGCTTGGGAGTTTTACAATAAACCTCAACATTTTAGAGATGACTTGCAGAGCATGAGTCTAGCCATGCGAGCAGGGACTCTAGCGGCACTGTAAACAATCTAAATACCGGTCAGGTTGTGAATTCTACAAATGTAAACACAAAACTGACAGCAAGTCTGCCCTTAAGCCTTCTCCAGAGACTGGAACAGGACTGACAGAAAAAGTAAAGGCTCAGTCACAAGTCGCCTCCAAATTCTCTGTTTTTCTGTCTGAGGTCAGCTCCAGAGAAAAAGAAACAGAATGGATTCAGAGGATTCTTCCACTGATGTCATACCCAGCCTAGGACCCAGAGGAAATGCTTCAGCAGTCAGTAAGAAAAGGGGATTTCATGCAGCAAATCAGATGAGGGACACAGGGAATTAGCCCAGATGGAGATACAGAAGCAGCTGCTACTTGTATTGAGAGTTAGCTTAGGCAATATAATTTCTCCTTTAAAATAAAAAGTACAACAGTTTTTCTCTTTATTTTACAATTATCTGTCTTGGCTGCCTGCAAACACGATATCTCATTGGTTACAAGATACTTTATTCACTGTGGCCCTTGGGTACTGATATAAGACAAGAGTTCAGGAGAGATCTAGTAAGACTGAACTTTCTATGCAACCACATAAGTACTTAATGTGGTAAACTGCACAACAGTGACATTTGATCAAAACAGGCTAACAGACTGAAAAGTTTGAAATCAGAAATGTAATTCCAGGAATCCGAGATCATTCCTTTGTACCCCCATCCCTTGCCACTCCCCGCTTATGCATGCCTCAGTAGTAACTGCATAACTTATTAAACAACGCCCGTTCCCTCTCCCCTTAGCATCAATGGGCTGAATTAGTTTGGCTCAGGGTTTCTGAAATGGTGAGGCCAGCCTCCCGGGAGGCCCAACCTGTTCAGGAGGCTCAAGCAAGCCTTAAAATGTACTATATTTTAATGTCAAGTTTTGGATGCTTCATGTGAAAGGATGCAGCAAAGTGAAAGCGAATAATGGCATGCAAATTCGTACAAAATGGTTACCAGGAAAGACACACTCAACAAACACTTGTTTCCTGGTATGACATGGGGAAAATATAATTCTTGGAAACTGTGCAAAATAAAATTCAAAATAATGCAAATGAATACGAACAAGGTAACAACTGACCCATTATACTGGCTGCAGAAAAGCACAAACACAAAGGCTAAGCAGAGAGATACTAGGAGCAAGAGCCATCACCAACAAACTCCCGCAATACATTGCTGACTGTCTCCCACTAAGCCTGATTGGGAATTATGCCTTGAGAAGTCACTCGCTGGTTTCCCTGAAAGTACCTAGGGTTGGTACTTGCTTTGGAAGAGCAGCTATAAGCTTGTCCTGCCCACACTTAGGAATAGGATACAGAAATCGCTGAGACTTAGGCCCCTGTTAGTCTTGCTATGTTCTAGACCCTGTATGCCAAAACATTTGTGGAGCTCTAGTAACGGTTTCCACCATTCCTAGTTGTCCAGCTGATGTTTCCTCCAATCTAAGTCCTTCCTGTTCAAACTAAGTATTCCTTACCAAGATTGCTCCCCAGTCCATTCTAGTCCCACTGGTACTACGGTTCACCTCAGTCCATTCCAGTCCAACGGTGCTATGTACTCACTGCAACACCCCCCATCGCCCACTCTTATGCCTGATACCACCTGCTTAGTATCCCAGAATCTTTCTGCCAGCATCCCTGCCTCCTATCGTGCACTTTTCCATATCCCAGGGACTCCTTTACAGGCTATGAACATGTTATTGAGGGATAGGATTATAAAGGCATCTCTGTAGATATTATTTACCTTTATTTCTACACTGTATATATTTTGTTGTATCGTCTTGCTACTGTTGTTTTATGTATATTTTACTTGTACTCTATTCTGTATCCTCGTCCTTGCAAACTGCAGGTCCACCTTGTAAATGAGCTTGCTCAATGGTGATCGCCTGGCTAAATAAAGATTTTGATTGATTGATTGACTGATTGATTGATTGAAGAGCAGGAGGAACAAAATGGTCCCTGAGAAGGCGTTTAAGAGCAGAGTAAAACTGACAAAGAAAGCAATCTAACTCATGGATGTATTGCAATGAGGGTAAATAAAGTCCAAAAGTCAAGTGTGGAGCAGTAGGCTGACCTGGGAAGGGTTTTTGAGAGGGAGAAAATAAGTTCAATAAAATGAAAATAAACTCAACTACTCAAATGCACTGCATTGCATTCTTCCTGTACTGTGCAAAATATGATAGTTGTTCTAACTATGGGGAGACCCAAAATTATTTCTATATTAGGGGAGGCTCAAGATCTTTTCCAAGGCTTGGGGAGGCTCACTATGACAAAGTGTGAGAATTCCTGGTTTAGCTTCATTATAGGATATCTTTCTTTAGTAGTACTGATGGTCAACTAATGTTAAGCAAAGACTAATGCATAGCAGACATATTGTTGAATAAGCCTAATCTGTGGGCCCGAAACAATGATGTATAACACTAGATGCTGAGCTGATGATGCTTGAGGTGAGGTTTTAGTTGGACGGTCACACAATATGGGAATATGGAAGCTGGTATGACCCATATTGGCAACTGAAACCGCAAAGCCCTCCCTGAGCAATGTTAAGGCCTGTAAGGTAGTGTTTCATGCAATGTTAAGGACACTATCCATGCATTGTTAACAACAGTGATGCAATTTAATAAATACTCCTCTTCAACTGAGTGTGCTAAGAATGCCCTTCTCCGACCCACTGCTGGTGCAAAAGCTTGTATTTCCTTTCCTTTTTTGTTTTGAACCTCCTTTATCGCCATTACCACTGGCCTCTCCAGCATGGTCATGAGGTGAAGCCCAGACAACCTCTCTCCAGAGGGGCACCCTCTCCATGTGCAGCCCCTGACCCCTTGGATCTGAGTCCCTGAGGAAGGACCACCATACTCCTTACTGGCGCCTATCTATAGTACTGGAAGAGCTGCTGACAGGAGGAGGGACCAGAGCAGGTGTCCTGGTGCCCAGCATTGGGCGTGGGGCACAACCTCTAGACCTGCCTTCACCTACCAATTGAAGGTTTTTCTTATTACCCAGGGCGTGGGCGTGCAATGATGTCCACGCATAGCGAGCATGCTCCCACTTCCACTTGCAGGATGTCCGTCATTGTTCCTTTACCCCAGTGCACGCTCCATGTCTTGCTGCAGTCTTCCAGCCTCTGCCAGGAGCCGCTAGAGCAGCAAGGGCACGAGCACCCACCCCAGAAGAGGAGAGGAAGCAGTCCTCCAGATGCTCAGTCCTCTCCTTCCCTGCTGACCCCTGGTGCCCTGAGTCCATTCCTGCACCCGGTCGCTGGCGTGGCATGAGGTGTAGGGTCCAGCGCCTCAACCCTCAGCGCCACTGGGCTGACTTGTATTTCCTTTACTGTTGCTATAATTTATGCTACGGACATCATCTAGTTCCAAACTGAAAGAGGATTATCATTCACAACCTCAGACCTCCCTATCACAAACTTCCTATGGGAGATAACTTGAATGACTGAATTCACTACCATCTATAACAAAACTGGAGCGTTTTGTGAACTGGTGGCACTCTGGGCTATCTCTTGCCATGCTGGGATCACAAGCTGAGCCTGACTGCTGGAAGCAGAGTAAAACCTTCATTTGCACAGTTATAAGGTCCTGGATATGGCCTGTATATTCTGTGCTTGTATCAGAAAACGTTTCTAACACCAACAAAAGGACACATCAGTATTTGTGTTCTAAATAGTTCCTACTTTGTTCATTTTATTTGTTTATTGAATTTCAGTTTTTTTAGCGTAGCTAGGATTATTTATTATATTTATTTATTTAAATTTGTTAACTGGTAGGGACACTGGACCAAATGGTCCTTGTTCGGTCTGACCTGGGAGTACAATACAAAATGGAAATAAACAGTACGATACAAATCAATCAATACATTACTATATAATAATTAAATAAAACATTTACAAGCATCCTGGTCCAGCACAAATTGTTTAAAGTTGGATTTAAAACTTTGCAAATAATGTAATGAACAAAGTGCTCCAGGTAAGGCATTCCAATGAGAGGAGCTGGAACTGAAAAAGCTCGAATCCCAATTTGGTTTTACAAGCAATAATATTTAATACACTACTCCTAACTGACTGTAAATTAGGAAACATCTAATAGAGACACGGTCAGACAACAGGAAATAACTGCACAAATAAACTGACTTAAAAATCATACACCCAGAAAAGTACTCAATCCTTGAACGAGGTGATAACCATCTTACGTGAGAATAAAGATCACAGTGGTTGGTTCAAACATGGGTAGGTGAAACAAAGCGACAAATATTGTAAGTAATAAAAAGAATATTGTGCCTCTTACAATCCAGTTTAAAATAGGCGTTAATGGTGAAGGCATAATACTTGCTGTCCATGTGTTTAGTAAATTGAACAGCACCTTGTACCTTCTGTTTAGGTTGTGAAATAGTTCTTGATTTAATAAAATCATATTGGTTCTGGTTGATGGCCTCAGGATTCCCTCTGTCGAGCTATTAATTACCATTTTGGCTATCATTTTATTGTGCTGATTAAATAGTGCAGTTGGTCTACATCCACCAGGTAAAGTGCTCAGTTTCCTTTCATTTGGGATCAATATTTTAGCCTCATTCACTGTCAGGGTAAGTCCCAAGGCCATCCACCAGCTCCTGAACCACACAAAGATCTATGGGGATAGTTCTTCCATAAACACAAATTAGAACTCTGAACTGTAACCATCCAAGCACGGCAATTTTCTTTTAGGCATTGACTTGATGACCTTATCAACTTCTTCTATCAGAAAGGGTGATGCTTTATGTTTTATGGGAATTCAGTATCTTTAAAGTATTGTTTAATTAAGTCAGTGATGGGATTAGATGGTTTTGATAAAGATCTGTATAATATGAATTAATTAGACTAGCCATTTCTTCCTCATTGAATGTTAAAAGACCACCCTCAATTCTAATGAAACAACAATGTTTCTATCTATTCTTTCAAGGTGTTCTACAAGTAAGGTAATATACAGCCTTTGAGGTTTCATATTTCTTTACAGTTCTTCATGTAAAATGTCTTGTTTCTTTTGTCTAACCGCCTTCCATTTTGATAGTGAGTATCATGATCTATGATTGCCAGGTGATCTAACTCCCTCAACCTTTTGTCTAGCTCATTTTATACTCTTTTTTTCCTCTTTATATATCCAAGACTGACATGAGACACTATAACAATGTATGATTGCCTTAAAGGTATTCCAAAGCTTAAGCCTGGTTTACCTCCATCAAAGCTATAAAACAAAACTTCATATCAGCAGTCTCAGTTTTCTCAACAAAAACTTGATTTTTAAAAACTCATTATTGAAACTCAATATCTTTCAAAGTGAGTAGGAGTAGTCTGTACTACAACATCAATGGATACCATAGTGTGGTCAAAAATTATGATTGAAATAATTTTTGATAAACACTATTCTGCGTCGGTTTTTTGGGCCCCTACTTTTAAATTATGTGTGCCCCATCTAGACAACCCCTTTAGCTGCACCACCCAGCTTCTCATGGACCTACCACATTTTCCCCTGTCTGCCCCCATGGCTAGCTCCCTCCATCATGGGGGTGTGGCAGGACCCCCAACTGCCACTAAACAGGATTGGTTTCTGGGAGTAGGCTGCCATGTCACCAGTGGGGGAGGGCCTGTGAGCACTGGTCTGTCATTCAGTCCAGGCCACTGCATTTCCTCCTTTTCTCCCTGCCCCTGAGGCGCTGGCTTGAGAAGTGACACACACACACCAAGCGTGGTGCACATCATGTGCCAGATCTTCCTCCCATTGAGGCACCCAAAGTGCCCCACTACCTGTGGCCACCCAGGTGACAGTCATACACCGCTGCTGGCTGCCCTCCCTCCTAAGAAGAGGAGCACATTCTCTGGGATGCTTTTTCCTCCTTTCCCGGCTGGCCCCTATAATCAGTTTTGAAAATTCTTGGTCTTACCATCATAATGGGTATACGCCTTATCATTGGGAAAAAATGTCTTCAGCAGTCCTCTAAATTATGCAGATCTAAAAGAATTGAGATAATTAAAAATGTTGATGCTTTCTTTGGTTACTGGGGAGGTCTTATCCAGTTAAGGGTTAATTAATGCATTAAAGTCTCCTGTTAGTAAAATACTATATTCTCTGCTTGGATCTTTATCAGCTCGTTTGTAGTAGATGCTAAAAAGTATTATAATTTATAAAATGGGCTTAAACAAAACCTATAGTTACTACCTTATGATTAAGTTACCCTTAATTATAAATACTCTACTCTTTGAATTTTAAAATGGTCCATCACTTCAAAATTTAAATTTTTTCAGGTTAGGATAGTCATTCTGCAATTGTTTTTGTTACTTCTTCCATTAACAAATGAGTCTCCTGGAGACATAATATGTCTGTTTTCTGTTTCTTTGACTATGCTAGAATTCTTAAGTGTTTTACTGGTGAATTAATGCCACTAACATTAAGCCTTGCACAATGGATGCCATTTAAGTTCCTGACTCTTGTCCCCATAACATCTTTTATGAGTTTTTTTTAATTTCCAGTCTTAACTGTAAAAACATCATATCTAATGACATCTTTCCCAAGTATACACATCTTCTGGAAACAACAGCACAAGCAATAAATCCTCTATCCTCACCGTTTAGTGGCTAACCATTGACTGTTACCAAATTGCTGCAGCTCACACTGGAGTTGCAGTACCCCCTTTGTCCTTGGTTATCCTCCAGCCCCCTTACTTCCTTTCAAATAAAAATAACATTATAAGTAATGTAATTACCCCAGCCTTAAGGAATAAATATAATCAGAGGAAGAAGAAAAATGGACATTAGTATACCATTCTTCATTTAACCAAGATAGTTTATATTTAACCCCAAATGAAATGTAGCTAATCAAAAACAAAAGTAGAGTTCCACTTCATAAATTACTGGACCATGTCAGCATGTCTTCAGTTCCATCTGAACTCCTTAGATAAAGACTTTGGAAGTTTAACATGAAGGTCATCCTCTGCTTCTTTTGGAAAACAGCATACCAGCATCTTCCCATTCACCACCACCTTCAGCCTAGCAGGCATGGTCATCATTGCTTTAAATATCAACTGCACCCCTTCATTTCTAAATTCTGGCTGGCATCACTCCCCTTATCTCAACGCTCTGCTCTCCACCATGCCCCCCTTCTCATACTCCTCCATAGCTCTGGATATCATTCCCGCTTGCTCCCCTATCATAAATCTCTAGCAGGTCAGGCTGTCTTCTCATTCTGCTTTCCTACACTTTGGAACTCTCTTCCCTAACCGGTCCTCTGCATCTTCCAAATGTTGTCTGTCTTCTCTACTCTATGTACACATGCTCCCTCCTGTAATTGCCTTTAATCATAGCCCTACTTGCTCCCCTTTCTCCATTCTTCCTATTCCTTCCTAATCCTGCCTTCCCCACACCTACCTTTCTCCAGTCCCATGCAGACCTGTATCACAGGACACAGACTGGGTGTCAAAGGTCTGCATCTCCCCTCTACCATATTCCCTCTCCCCCATCCTATTCCATTCCACTCTAGTTCTTCACCCCCCCCGCTCTGCATCTTCCAAACACTTTCTTTCTCTTCTCTATTCCAGGTCCACACTCCTCCCTCCTGTAATTTGCCCTTGTCACAGCCCTAACCTCTCCACCTTCTCCATCCTGTCAATTTCTTTCCTCTCTTACCCTTCCCCACTCCAACTTTTCTCCAAACCTCTGCAGGACTGGAACACAAGACTCAGGCTGGGTGAGCACCCAGCAGTGTCTGGTCCTCATGGGGTTTGCATCCCAGAGGGCCATGGTCTGCATATCCTCTTGACCATACTACCTCTTCCTCCTTTTTCCTGTTCCTTCCACTCTAGTTCTCTACTCCTACTGCTCTACTTCCTCCCTCCTACCTGCTTTTACCACTCCTTGCCCTTCCCTGCTCTTACCCTTCTCCTTTGCAGACCTGGAAAACAGGACATAGGCTGTTTGCACCAGCCATGCCTGACCGCCCTATGTGGGTTTGCACTGCAGAGGACAAAGGTTTGCCTCTCCCTCACTGCCATACTACCTCTGCCTTTCCTATTTCCTTCCTCACTTGACTTCACCCCACTGTCTCCCCACTAGCCCTCCTCTGTGCTTCATCCCACCGCCTCACCATTATGTTATCCTTCCTTTGTTTCTAAGGGCTTGCCTCCTACCCTAGTCTTACAATATTAATACTATAAGCATATGTCTAGTTCACCTTCTTCCGAATGTGCAAAGCTTAGCATGAATGATGATGTTGTATTTTTATATTTTGTAGTAAATTATGTGTACTGATCCTTTTCCTATCCCTATCTCCCCCAAGACGGATCTGAAACAAGTTAATTTTGGCTCAGTATGTCTTTCCTGGTGAAACTTTTCAAATAAATAAATGCTATGTTGCCATAATTTGTTCTTTAGGAAGTCAAATTTCCTTCGGGCTATAACTACAATTTAGGGGGTCATTTTATATGGAACTAATGGCCCTTAGTTTAATCTGTTTCTTATGTGACCCCCTGGCTCATTAGGGGTTCCTTGTCTTATGACCTTATACATGTTGCAGTGATGGCTCGTGGTGGAGCACTGCCACTGGGTTTTGTACCTCAAAGCTCTGTGTGCCTGGTAGAACTCAAAGTTGATGTCGTTAGTGTCTGGATCAAGATAGGCAGCAATCTCCTTAGCGACAGTGGATGATACTGTTGCCTCACTGTCCCATATCTCAGGGGCTTACAGGAGAGCAAATTGAGCACAGGAGTAAGGCAGGGGTGCTGGAAAGGCAGCCAGCCAAATGTAGTCAGAATCAATGAAAAACAGCACTCCAGGATAAGCTTCATGGATTCATTCCAAGTGTAGGCAAGAATCAAACAAATGAGGACACAGCAAACAGGACCCCAGCACTTCAAACATTAGGTCTTCATCAGGGTATGTCCACACACTGTAATCAATCATGCTTTTAAGTTTAAGTTCTTAGAGAGACAGTAATATATAGAGAATAATGGATGGGGAAGAGGTTGATATGAGAATTAATGCACTCGAGTCGGGGGATGTTACATAAACCTCAGGGCTAAGCCTCGGGTTTACTTTCAAAGCATCCCACAACGGAAGGTGTGCATTAAATTCTCATATGAAACACCCTCCCATCTTTTATTTTTTATAATAACAGGCCAGCAATTTTTCTCCAGCAGTTTGTGAGACTGTTTGGCCCTCCCACATACAGAATGTTGGCCAATGAGGCAGCAGCATAGTTTGACTGGCGGGTTTCATGAATGTCATAACAACCAGCTGGTTGTTATGGAAAATATCAACCTGGTCAGTACATTGAGAGAAATTGCCGACCAGTTATTATAATGAAATAATAAAAAACAATTCAATTTGATTATCGGGTGCAAGTAAAATAAATATTGGAACAGTATAATGAACTGGGTATTGGATATTTAACTGCAAGCAAAGAAAAGAAACATGGAAGTTATGTCCACGTAAATTAGTTTAACTAATATATAGTAAAAACTAAATGACAAATTCAATATATAGGTACATGGACAGAAACAATCCTAGGATTAATACACTACTCATCTTATAAATATTACTATACTATGGCTCAAAAAGCAAAATAGACATATTACTTTACCATATAATGTTTTACTGGATTAAGAGCATAGAATTGTTATGTGAGTAAATTATTACCATTACTAAGAAAGACAATTATGGTATCTTATATTCAAAAATTAAATAGCAGCCTTCTCAACTAGTGTATACACTTGAACATCAGGGATTTTAACTACAAAACATAACCAACACAAATGTTTGTTAAAAAGATTAATTTCAAAATGTATCTATCAGCATAAAATTCCGTGAAAAATGTACACATAACCTTATTGAGGAGAAGAGCACGCTAGGCCCCCACCGTGGAAGGCGAAAAAAGAAAAATCAGGAAAGAATCCATTTAATTTATCAATTCTTACAAAACCAAATTAATAATTATTCCCACTAAACCATTTATGTAATGCATTTCCTATGCACAACATTTGTGAATCCTCCCCACAAAATATAGAAGCCATGGGGGTGGGGAACCACAATAAGCAAAAAAAGCCTCATTCCCTGTATAAACATCAAGTGCAACTCATATAAACATGAGTATAATAGTTAAGTGAAAGAATATGGATGAGGGAATGGAATTTGCAAACTTGGGGCCAGATATTCAAAACTTTGCACCGGGCAAAAACCGTTTGCGCAGGTTTAGTGTGGGATTAAGCAGGTCTGCTATATTCAAAAGGCCAAATAGTGTGGGCAAACTGCATTAGCGCTGGGCAAAATTATAATGTATGCAAGTGGCAAACTGACATGAATACAGACGCAATGCTATATTCAATGACTAGCGCGCTTCGGTGGTTTATGCGACTTAGCCGCGACACTTAATCGCGGTGCATTACCGACCAGGAAAAGCTTTGTCTTAACCCTGGACAATCAGCTTTGTGCGTACTATGACTTTGGCGCGGGTTTAGTGTGGGTTTTGAAAGACCCTAACAAATAAATATGACACATAGATAAAGCCAAACAAAGAGGAAGCATGCTGCTAACTGATGGCGTCACAATGATACCATCATCTGCCACCAGTCCCAGCCATGCCAGGCAGGTGGTGACACTGCTGCCAGTGGGCAGTACAGTAGTGTGGCCATACAGCACACCTGCGGACCATACTTCTGTGGACACCAACAGATGCCAGCACACACATGCAGCACTGTGGGCATGGAGGATGTTGAGGGGCGTGTATGAGTGTGAGAGGCTGTGCCACAGACCAGGTGTGGCCATAAGGCTGGGACACATCATGCAGTGCACATGGGCCAGTATTGGGAATACTCCAACACCAGTGTGCCTTTCGGATAATAGCTGCCCCTCAGGCCACATACCACACAGCTGTACAACTGCCACAGCACACAAAGCCAGAAATGTACATGTCACTGTGAGTATCCCATGCCACAGGTGCAGCATCTGTGGGTCCTACGCAGCGTAACAGTAATGTCCACTGTCAGTAAACACCTGCAGGTTGGGCCTCTCACTGTGTATAGTGCAGTCATCATCACTGCCCTACACACCATAGGCAATGCTGTGTCCACACACTAGTGGCCCCTTGCTACTGTAGTTTCTGCTGTGCACTGTAGCATGACCTACAGTGTGACAGTTGCATCGCGCACCACCACCATCTGTGCCTATGCTGTGTTGTCCCAGTACAGCTGTAGGCAGCGCAGCAATGGAGTAGTGTTCAAAACTGTATAATATTCTCCAAGCTGTTTGCGCAATGCTACACGTTTACGGGTTTAGCGCGGGGCTAAACAACCTGGTGCAAACTGCATGCAAATCAGGGCATAATGAGATGCTAATCTGGATGTTTGCCCACAGACTACACCTAAGTAGGCTCATTTGCATGTCACTTTTGAATAAGAAGTTGGCGCTGGGCAAGCGTGTTTGCTCTGGGCTAACAGTTTAACCCTGCGCTAAACCGCATAAACATGTTAGCGCTGCGCTAACAGTTCGAGAATATTTTACAGTTTTGCACACTGTACTTTCACATACGCTGCTGCCTGCAGCTGTACTGGAGTCCACGATTTGCTGGCACACATTGGCCACATAGTTCATCTCTACCTACACCTTCACATCGCTGTGCACTGTGTTGCTGTTGTGGTTTGCACTTCCTGGTTGCCATATTCAGAGCTGTCTTATTTAGGGCTAAGTTTGCCCTGCACTCCCAGCCAGTTTGCCCGGCCTCATTCCATGCTATATTCAGAAGCTGTTTGCCCGGGCTATTCCTTTTGAATATGAAGCTGCTTTTGTGCGCGGGCAAAGTTTGCCTGCCAGGCAGTGCTAATTTAGCCCAGGGCAAAGTTTTGAATATCTGGCCCTTAGTTCATAATAAGAAAAAGTGATAAAACAGAGTTCAGATGCAAAATATTGAATAGTGCAGCTGGAACATCTTCTGGGTTAAAGAAAATGCCAACAAGTGGAAGCTAATCTTCACTGATTAGCAGAACATGGTTTCACTTTGTTCTCATTTCATAATCAGTAAGTTTATTTTGAAGCTCAGCATTAGTCTGTTCTTGATTTATCAGTTGTCCTTGAACCAGGGCAATTTCATCTTCAAGACTGGCTAATCTCTTCAGCGTTTTTCCCAGCTGCTTTTGTTTATCCTCTAGTTGAGTTTTCAACTCTCTATTCTCAGATACATAGCTCCTAACATGGACTGAAAAGATTATCTTCCAGGGCATATATTTTGAAAGCTTGAAGTCATATTCTTTATTTCAGTCAAGAGAATTTAGCCCAGTTAGGGATGTCTTCCTCCCTCTCAGGTCGGAGGACTGATTTGTGCCACTCCTTTGATCATTACTCCCCATTACTCTTCCTTTTTTTCATAGCCTTCATCTTCATTTTTGTCTTCAGAGCGATACCTCAGACTTGTTTTGCTCAAACAAATAATCATTTGTTTTTAGGTATTAACGCCATCTGATGTTCCAGTTATGGGAGGCAATACAGGTGGATGTACTAGTAGAATAATCTCCCTCCATTTTGTAAGGGGCCTGTACCTGAAGTGAGATTTTCTCTCCTTGTGTTGGCCCCATGTATGCGGAGATGTGATCAGTTACTTCTGCAAAGATGGGCTTAACGGCAAGTTTATTTACATTACTCTTTAATCTGTAGCTCTGTTAAACCCATGGGGGAGGATTTTGGAGCATGCCGTGGAAATTTATAGACTTGACTGTTACTTTGCTCCATTAAAATCCACATTGAATTGCATCTCCATAGACTAACAATTTTGCCAGCTTCATTTCCTTCTATACCACAAACAGTATTCATTGATGATTCCTTAAACTGGCTTCTTGTTGTGAATAGGGTTACCACCTTTTAAGAAGCCCAAAGTGGGACATTTCTTACTAAAACATGATTTTTCGCAGGATAGTCGTAACCCGACTTGTGCAACAGACTTGTTTTCTCTATATAATCAGAATTAAGGCTAAGTATTGTAGTTTTTGGTTGCTTCTATGGTTTTGTATCATTTTAATGTGTTTTAGTTAAGGTGCTGTAGTTTCTACAAGATTTAGAGGAAAGTTAGAAAATATTTTTTCTACTAAAAGTCAGGACATGTAGTATTTTTCATGTTTTTGCAGGACACAGCTGCTCAAATCAGGACTGTCCCACAAACGCAGGACAGGTGGTAACCTAGTTGTGAATCTAAAGAAAAGTCCAGCTTAAGGGGAGGAGGAACTGAAGCTACAGGTGACTGAGCCAAAGTGGTTTGTTGAGTCAGGTTTTACATCTCTATCATCCTGCATAGAGTTCTGCAAAGAATTAACTGTAATTCCTGTAGCCAGTTTTGTTACTGATACTGTGTTTGCGGGGTGGGGGTGGGGGTGGGGGTGGGGTGTGTTTCTCACTAGTCAAATCCAAAAGGAATGATCTCTTCCCTCTTTTCCCAGTATCCCCATTATCGAACAGACTGAATCCAAGATTGTGTGGAGGACTTGTTATCTACACTCTGAGATTTTGACTCGAGAGTGTAATACCGTAATCAGCCACATGGACCAGCTCCTCACCTTGATCTAAAATGGCTGCTGACTTTGGTGGTGACAAACTCAAGCTAGAATCCGATTCATTTTCCTGAGAGTTGAGTACCTTTTCAGGTCCTCTTTTTCTCCTCTCTTTGCCTTTTAATTTAATCCCTTGTGCAACTCTTGAAACTAAAGGGAACTGGGCAGTGTTTACAAGAAAATCAGGCCCTACAGTCATTTCTATTGGCAGACATGAATGCGGACCATCAGATGAACTGGAATTGACTCTGGATTTGGCACCACTACACCCTGTACTCAGTGCATGATACAGATTTACCGCCCAGCTGAGTTATAGATTTCATTATCAGTTTCCTCAGGGTTACAGCTCACAGAGTCTGATATTTTTGAAGAAGAGGCAGCCATGTGTTTAGATTTATGTGTGACTTTAAAGAGTTTATTTGCTGCCACCTGAACTGGGGTAAATCTGGCACATCAAAGCCACAGACACAGGCTTATGTTTGAAGATTAGCGATGTTTGTCTGCAAGTAGGTGGGAAAAGTATATCTCTGCATATTACCTTGAACTGTCAGTGTCAGTGGCTCAGTAGGTAGCACACACTCGCCTCTGAGGCTGGGAGATCAGAGGGCTGTGGGTTCAGTTTCCACATCTGGCACTTGGTTAATATCTAAATCACTGACACTGTAGTGCGGCATGAGAGGGTTGCTGCACTTCTGCGGTGCCGTCTTTTGGATGAGGTGTTAAACCGAGGTCCCATTTGCCTGGATTGGTGGTAGTTCAGGTGGATGTTAAAGATCCCATGGCATTTATCGAAAGAGTAGAGAATTTCCCCAGTGTCCTGGCCAAATTTCCCTCATTCACTAAAAATACCACCAACAGCTTAATCTGGTTCAAGGTCAGTTGGCATTCATCTGTATCCCCTCCCGGGTCGTGCCTGAAAATAGACAGAATTTGTCTAGTGCACTTACCGGTCAACAAAAACGAAATAAATAAACTTTCAGGGCTAGCGTTTTTCATTGCTAGGGACATTATGCCAAAACTCCTCAAAGTCTTTACAAAAATCTTCTTCTGCTTAATCAGTAAAGTCGGTTACTGTGGGCCCATCTGTAACAGGATGTGACATGGATTTCTATCTCATATCAGAGAGGCTACTGGGGGTTGCTCTCCTCACAGCCATCCATCTGCCATCTTCTCTTTATCAATGGTACTATCCTATGATCCCAAAGGTCCACATGGGGAGATTAAACTGCACTCTACTTAGAAAACAAATTCTGTATATGGCTCAAGGAAGAAACTTGGCTGTACTTTGAGCTCAGTGACAAAGGGCAACTTAAAAGCCATTCTTTGGGAAGCTTACAAATCATACATAAGGGGAAGAATACTAGGTTATGCTGTGTCAAAGAAAGAATAATGGGAACAAATATTACCAGACAAGGAAAATAAGTTTAAACTTATGGAGGATAAATACAAATCAAGATAGAACTTGAACAATGTCCTGCTCAAAAGAATAACAACATTAGAATTTGACATTAATAAAGAATATACCGAAAAAGCTAAATTTTCTGTATTCAGAACAAAACAAACCTATTGGGAGTCAGGGTGAGAAGGCAGGTAGGCCACTTTCACAGATATAAACAGACACAGAACAGAAATAATATTGCTAGTGTCACAGATAAGAAGGCCAACATAGCTGATAGACAAAGTGATTTTCTGAGGTTTGCAATAGCAAATGGAGAGTAGTAACCTGTAGGAGTTGTTATTCAATCTCCTACCTGTCAAACTGCCAAAAGTGCTGTTTTCCATGAAAAACAACATGCGTTTATTTCTGTGCTCTGTTCATTTGTTAACCTGACCCTTTTTCACAGTGTTGCAACCCCAACTGTGAAATCATGCAAGGAAACAAAGTTTTTAAGTACTGTTGTGAAACGAGACCTTTGTTGATCAGTCTCGATATTGCAGTGCTGCAACCACCAGCTGTGACATCATGCAAGGGAAACAAAGTTTTAAGCACTGTTGCGCAACACAGACCTCTGTTGGTCAGTCTTGGCATTGCAGACATCTACACTACTGAAATGGAGACTACATCTCTCAGTACAGAAATCTTGTCAGCTAGATACTATATGCACAATGCCTTGTTTTGAAAATAAACACGAGAGCTGTTATTGTTGATACTACAGAAATATGAGACTGCACCTCACAGTAAGAAAATTACCCTGCAGCCTTGCTACATACAGTATGTCTGCATATTAAATGCTATACTGCAGTCACCACTGCCAAAATAAGGACTGCATTTCTGAGTAACGGACATTTAAGCAATGTTATAATTTACCCAGAATGCATTGGTGCTGTATGTAAAACATTGGCAGTTCCTTGCATGACATCATTCTGGGGTGTGGCTGCACACAAAACACTGGAGGACAGAGTGCGGCTAAAACATAAAAATGAGCGATGACAGATTATTTTAACAAAACAAACTGCAGCTTCAACATCTGAAGCATGGATGGCAATGGCATACTATGTGAAAAAGGCATCTATGACATCTCAGAAAATCACTTTAAACATATTAATATGATATTTTCTCATTTTATAAGGCTCTGTATGAAACTAAATATATTCCCAATAAGGGTAGGCTGGATAATTTCCTAGAAGCAGCTAACATCCCAATTCTTGCAGGCCATCATGGATGAACTGATACACAAGGATCAGGCTGGATATCGTCAAGGGCACATGGCGATGAGAATATACACAGATGGATATTGTTATTATGGTGGGCTAAAAATCTAAAGATCGCTCAATAAATGCTGGCTTAGTGGTGTGGACGGCTGAGGTGCCACATGCCTCACCTCTTGCCATGCCGACTACCCGGTTCAGAAATGGATGCAGATTGCTTGGGGGCTGGCCAGGTGAGGGAGGATTGAGTGTCCACAGGACTGCACTCCTCTCTCAGGGAAGGGGTTGCTGTGCTCGCTGTCTGACTGCCACTCAGTGGCAGTTGGGTGCCAGCACAAGGGACATCATGAGGAGAGGGAAGGATTTCATGTTCAGGGTGCTGGGGTGTCTCTGCAGAGGTGAAGTTTGCACATTGTGCCCATTGCATGTCCTGTGGGCCCAGGGAGAATTTCTGGAAAACAGTCCCAGCTGCAGGATGATGATCGACCCCTCACAGACCCTGCACAAGTGAGTGGGCACCCTCACAGGCCCTGCACAAGTGGTGGGCACCCTCACAGTCCTGTGGCAGAGGGCGAAGGCAGGAAGGGGAGTACTGGAGAAGCAGCAGTGGGGGTCGTAGGAAGGATAGCCAGGGCAGCTAAGGAAATATTATAGAAAACAAACCCTCAATAATGCTATCATTAGATGCCCACAAGGCATTCAATTCAATAGAATGGGATATCTATATTCTGTCATGAACAAATTGAATCTAAGACTATGGTTTTCTTTTTCAGTTAATGCTGTTTACCTTCTCCACTGTGGTGCAGGCTTAGTTACCCACTGACCCCCCAGCCCTATCATCTGGCATCCCAGGGACTTACCTCTGTCCTGGTTCTTCCCCACAGCTTCCCCTCCCTGTGGCAGGGGTCAATGCCAGTGCCTTGACTGCCAACAAATGAATCTGGTTCTGCAGAGGGACCTGTAGCGGTGTGGAGCTGGTGAGGGTCACTGTCATCTTGTGCTGCACCGCCCATTTCCCTGTTCTTCCTCTGGAGGAATGGACATGCAATGCCATCCAGATGTACCCATGCATGCTACCATGCATGGGACATTGATGGCCACTGTCTCTCCATGCCCCCAACTTGCCGCCCTGGCTGCCTGCCTCCGAGCCTCCATTAGAGGTCAGGTGAGTGCCAGGATCTGCAGCCCCTCCCCAGAGGAGGAGAGCAGTCCACTGGACACTCAATCCTCCTCTCACGGCTAGCCCCAATGATCTAGTCCATCCCTGAACCCGGGTCACGGTGTGGCGGCAAATGAGGCATGGGTGCCTCTACCTCTACGTCACCCAACCTAGGACTACAATTTTCAAGGTAAGTTACAACACATTATACAATTTGTACACCAAGATCTGCACAAATAGGTTCCTATCTGACAGCAAACCTCTAGAAAGGATTACTCAGCAAGGTTGCCCCTGTCACCCTTATTATTCATACTGGACTAGAGCCTCTCCTATGTGTATTCAGGAAGGACAAGAAAAGCCCTGAAATAAAAATAAATGGAAAAGAACATAAGGTTCTTGCTTATGCAGATGACATACTACAAACACACTTGTTAAACCAAAGACTTCAATAAATTCTATTATAGACACACACCAGAGAGCTTCAAAACTTTGTTGCTATTGACAATTAATTGGACCAAATCTGGGGCCCAATATTCAAAATAGCACAAAGTGGGGCACAAATGTTTGAGCTGTGCCTTGCACTTGCCCGGGAGCTCGAGGATGCCATATTTAGTAGAATAGTGCACTAGCGCTTATTTGACTGAATATAGCGCCACGTCGGTGCAGCTAAGTCATGTAACGCTGCCTGATACAGATCCTGATATGTGCTGCCTTGCATGCCGATTATGGGCTCATTTGCATGGGTAACAGGGCAGGTTAGCATGGTGCTGCCCCCAACTGCCCAGTGCCAGACGAGCAGCTACCCTGGTGCCTATTTGCCCCCGCTTGCCAACCCATATAAAATGTAGAACTTCCTGGTGCTAGCGGTCCCTCTACCCATGGATTGCCTGCCTGTTGTAGTAAATGTAAGCCTCCTGGTGCTAGTGATCCCTCATCACCGATCCACCAGCCCCTAGGACAAATTAAAACCTCCCTGGTGTCCAGTGGTCTCCCTGCACCGATCCACGGTACTGCCCATCTCAAGTCTGTAATCCCTAGTGTCTAGTGTCCCTCCACAGCAGCAACATTATTAGAGAATGCATTCTGTAGTCAGTACCCATGGTATTGAGCAGACATTCTGTTAAGTCTGAGTGCAGTCGTATATGAGAAAATCTAAAATAAATTTTATTGAAAAAAACAACAAAATGTCGGGCAAGCAAGATTTTTAAAGCCAATCTAAGAATGAATTAAGCAAGAACTACTGAGATGCCAATCATTTCCTAGGAATAATGACTGGATGGAGGGATGGGTGGTCTGAGCGCAGTGAGGCAGGCTCCCACCAGCCAGTCGTTACTCTGAAATGATCAGCTTTGAGGTTGTTTTGCAATTCAATCTAATCACAACCACAACCTTTACTTTTCAATCTTTTATTTTTACTTACAGTTGATATTTGGCGCTGTCTGAGGCAGTCAGCGTGAGGACATCTCACGTATCATATCTTGCTGGCACTCAGTGTAGACTGGCAGCTGGATTAGTCATTTTAAGAGATTAATGAACAATCCAGTAGCCAATCAGGAGCCATGCTAGACTCATAATCATTTAATGAGACTTAAAGTGGCTATTATTTTTTAAAGGTGCTTAACAGACTGCCCAGTGATCAATAGTAGCATGTCAGCTTCAGAGCAGATTTGGGGCAGAGGGGCTTCAAGCCAGACAGCCAAGGCAGGGGGTTGTGTTGCACATGCCAGCCCAAGAAGGGAGACAACAATGTCCACCTTTAGTAGCCCCTCACGGAGGGCTGGGAGCCAGCTCCTGTCAGAAGTGCAGGCTGTTACTGTTGCATGCAGGTGAGGTTCTGCAACTGACTTTGTGTGGCGTCAGGGTAGGCAGGAGTATCAAAGGGAATATAGATAATAACCACTAAGGAAACCTGAAATGGGGCAGTAATTTGTTTTTCATTCGATGGCTTCCACAATCGAGCAGATTATGACATCAGTGAATAAATGAAAGTAAACTGACACACTCGTTCCACATGTTCCCTTAGCGATTGTTGTAGATTTGATGGCAGATGAAGACCAGTTGACCCATTCAGTCTGCCCATTTTTCCCTCCTATACTGTCACAAAGACACCACTTGGTCTCTGGCCCCTCCTTCGCACTGAGATTCCGTGTGCCTATACCATGCATGTTTGAGGCCCACCACTATTTTTGTCCCCATCACATCTGCTTGAAGACTGTTCCAGGCATCCACCAGTCTGTCAGTGAAGAGTACTTCCTCACATCTCTCTTGAATGTTCCTCCTTGCAGCTTCATTGCATGTCCCCTGTTCCTGTGCATCTTTTTTCTCTGAAAAATGCTCCCTTCTGTATGTTATTTACCCCATTATGTATAATGTATTTAGTCACAAGCCATTGGTCAGTGCTGGCTACCCAGATGCTAGTAAAGAAAAACACACCCATTTGTTTTAAATCATTAATGATGCTGTCAGGAAGGCAGAACAAGCATAGTGTGCCCAGGTAAGTAGAACAGTGTGGTGATGTGGCAGAGGTGTAAACACGGTTTAAAATCATAGCAATTCTATTTATGTTCTATACGTTATATACAATGCTAAAAACCCAGTGCTGTCTAAATAACAGTTGGCGGTACTCTTGGATCACGTGCCACAGGAGGGTGTTGAGGCTGGTAGATTGCCAGAAGGGATGTTACAATTGGGAGCGCAAACATCATGGATTCAGATCTCGACAGAAAAGTGCCTAAAACATGACCGGTTTGGACATGCATATGGTAGGTGTTGGTGTGCCATTTTACCCACCTGCATTGTGCAGTGATGGTAGTCCAAACACACAGGACTCCACAATTCAGAGGAATTATGCTGCTGCCTATATGTGTATGTTCCAAAATATTTTTAAAGAACCCTAGTAACCTTGCCAGGTGTCATGTTGGTTTTAAAGCTTACCTTCCTCAGTCACAGTACCTCAGTTCTGTGGAATACTGTAATAAAAATGATTTGTTCATTTGCAGTGGTTTTAACAGCTATCCCTACAGCTGCTAAATTAATAAAGGGTGAGCTGGTGATTTCTTAATATGGATGCTGCATGGTTAAAATAACAAGTACTGGGCAGTATATGTGGAAAGCAGTCTATCAGCAAAAGGGTCTGTGAACAGCGCCATCTAATTGTGATGTGTGGCACCACACAAGAGCTCTACAATTTGAGGATGAAAACAGCCCTCTGGTGGAGAGGCTAATAGTAATGGGAAGTCAAAATCTGGATCTAACCTCTTAGCTAAGGAAATTTCATTTTAGCGAATGGGTAGAACAGCTGCCATTCAGAATCAAGATCCTACTTTGGTTGCTAGCAAGGGCTTTAGCCTGCCAAATAGAGGGGACAGGGAATTAACACACATAGGTTTCCAGGGTCCCTCGAATAGATTACAAAATAAGATATGCAGAATGGCGGAAATGGATAGCAGTCCACCTAAATTCACTTGTTGGAATGTAATTAAAAGTCCCAGGGAAAAAGTGGTGAGGAAATGTTTCTGTGCCCAAAAATCCATAAAAGTGCAAAAAATAAATCTTGCTTTATGGGGAAACATGATCTCATTCCCATAAGAGATTTCCTTTGTATACCAAATGTGGAGGGTTTCCTGGTGATTTGGGGGTTCCATTTCAGTTTTTTTCTGTGTCAAAATGTTTGATGTAAAAAGCAAAGAGTTAACAGTGTTTTTAACATATAAAGGACAAACGTTCCCACTTTGCACTGTACAACACTTGGGAAGAAAATCCTGAAAAGTTGCAATTCTTTTTATTCAGACAGGAGGCTCCCTATGATTTGAAATGTGTGATGGTACCCACTTTGCAGGAGAGAAATAAACTAGACCCTAACAATTAGTATATACCCATATCAGTAGTGAAAGTTCTTTATACAATCCTTGAGAAATGTATTTATTTTTCTTACCAGGAAAGGCACACTAAACTGTGATAGGTTGTTTCCTAGTGCAACCTGAGGGTGGTTTACATAGTTCTGTTTTATTAAGGGAATGTTGACCACAATATCAGAAAACTCCCTACTCTTCTTTGATAAGTGCCATGTAATCTTTAACTTCTGCCTGGACTGTTACCAGAGATGGGTAGAAGGAACCTCAGTACAACATCTCACCCAGGGGACGACACCTCACAATGCAGAACCCCTTGTACTGCACTACAGTGTCTGCGGGGATTACCTAAGTACCTGGTGTGGGACTAGAACTCACGAGCTTCCAATTGTCCAGCCCCATAGGTGAGCATGCAACCTGCTGAGCCACTGACACTAGGTAACAAAAAAAATACAGAAAATCTATGTCTACAACCTCTGACTCCCATGCAGTCCATCCACCACCACAACTGTTTTCTCAGATTCACAAATTACATCCACCTTGCTTTGAGCCAGTATTCTGTGGCTATTTTTATTGATGTATCCATCCAAGGCCTTCACCTTCTTGACCAAAATCGATTTCTAAGGAAGTTAAAGGCCAGAGGGTTTGATGCCAAGAAGTGGGCTGGTGCACTGGTTACCTGAGCATCAAAATGTAGCTGGTCTCCATCAATACTGCCTTCTCTGATTTGTGCCCAGTCACTAAGGGTGTTCTTTGAGGCTGTCCTTGGGTTGTAATTGTTCACTTTCTTCAGCAGTGACTTCCTGCAATATAACACACAGCCCATATGTAGAGACGAAGATGAAGAAGAAGCATGCATATAATGTATATAGTGCTTTTTCATGTATCTCTAGCCCAAATCACTTTACAAACAGTGAGAGACTGGTAGTGAAGTGACTGAATATGTCGTGGCAGCCATGTCACACATCAACACCGCATGCAACCTTGGACAATTCCATGAACCAGTTTGATGGGCAGTGGAATGTTGGTCAGGACACTGGGAAAATCCCTTACTCTTGCAAAAGTGCCTTAGGTTCTTTACTTCCACCTGGACAGCACCAGAGATGCGTAGAAGTGACCTCAGTTTAACATCTCATCCAATGGACTGCGCACCACAGCAGTACAGCACTCCCTTAGTACTGCGCGGGTGCCAGTGTTTATGGTATGAGCCCAATCCCGGAGTGGGATGAGAACCCACAACGTTCTGGCCCAGTGGTGGATGTGCTGCCAATTGAGCCATGCTGTACTGTAGACAATGCATATTATCCTTCACAACAGCCAATCTTGGCGTCATTTCAGGAGTCTCATGGATTCAGAATGTGATAGATTGAGATTTGCTTTATGAGTAAGAGTGATGCATTGTTGCTTTTGTAAGAGTGATGCATTGTTGCTTTTGTGCTTAAATCCTTTACATTAGTCCAACACCCTGGACTGCTGAGTACATAATTCATAGTCTGACTTCCACAGTTGAAACCTGGTTTCAACAGAATTACTGTTCACAGCAAAATCAAAAGAGTGTTCTTAACTAGTTGCCACCTACTTCAAAAGTACCCAACAACTTCTCACAATTAATACTACATCCTCCGATTCGTTGACAAATTCAAATGCCTTGGGGTGAATGGCGACTCCTTCCTCGTGGACACACATAGGAACAGATTTTCAAAGCACTTTTTGCTGCAAGTTCCAGGTGCATCAGAGGATGTTGCACCCAACTTGCAGCAAAAATAAATTTTCTCCATTGTATCATTTAGACACCCGCTAGACCACATTTCCAAGATCTACCATGCATCTTCCTCAATGCAGGACCTCTTGCAGGCCTCTGGAAGTGGCGTGTGGTCAGTCTTAGCTGAAAGCTGCTACAAAGTATGTCTGAGCGCAGTAGCTGCATCGGATACTAAAACAATCAGGTTCAGTGGCACTTCCCTGATTAGTGTTGTATTGTTGGATATTGCATATTGTACATATTGTTCTTCTTATGCAACCATTGAATTGCATATTTCTTGCTCAGTAGCATTGCCTGCAAATGACTCATTTTGTACTGATTTCGATATTATTGCATTTTGTGAATATTTATTTGTCATTGCTCTGTACTCTCCCTGCACCCCCAGGACACATCTGGAAATGAGCTGCTACCAGTTCAGTATGTCTTTCTTGGTAACACTTTGAAATCAATCAATCAATCAATCAATAAATGTGGACATGGCGCAGCTGTGGTGCCATACAGCATGCTTGCAAGTATCGACACAGACACTGCACTTGCTTTTAAATTCTGTCCCAAGACTCCATCTTCTACACACTTGACCCTAGGCTACGGGTGCAATAAAGGTGAAAATATTGTCTTAGTAGCTACTGTATATGGTGAAAGCAGATTGTCCAGCAGTTCCTAAGTTTTTAGGCTGCTGTACACTGGAACAAATCACTTTATTCTGTTTGTACTTTGTCATTAGTATCCACTTTTGTAAATGAACTGGAAAGCTGCCTCTCAAATGCTTAATTGTTTTTGTAATGTATATTTCATAGTCTGCATTGTTTGTGTAGTAACTGTAATGATTATACACAGGCATGCTGTGTAAACAGGATATTTTTCCCTACTGACATGCTACCTGTATAAACATAAAGTAGATATCTTCCCCTGCCCTATACTGTATTATAAGGATCTATTCTGAAAACAGCTAACGGAAATGTCCTGAGTAAGTTAAATACCCTGTATGCTAGGATATATAAATTAATTCTCTAATGTGACCCACAGCTAGGCAAAACCTCTGATGGTTCCCTTCCTGCACAGACATACTTTTTGGTCACCGCAGACTATCTAAAGCTCTAGGGACACCCACAAAGCCAACTGCACTACAGAAAACATGTCAGAATAACCAACAGGCACACACAGGTGCATCAAAACACAAAGATTACAGTAAACAGCAGCTAAAGCACTACTGTGTTGATTGTATTGTGAACATAAAGAGCAGAGAGAATATCAGCACTGACTCACCCCAGTGCTTCGAGTCACTATGACTCTTCGGCCAGGGGTGGGACCTTCATCAAAATACATACCTTGTATAGTGAAATGGCAGGTAACGGTCAAGTCCCCAAGTATCTATTTAACATGGTTTGCAAAAGGCACAGAAATAATCCGATTGCACAAGCATCACATTCTCTGTACAACTACATTAATCCCAGTGTTTTTAACACTTCACTAAAAGAGAAGAGCACATTATTAAACAAACCCATAAATCTTATTCTATGCACTGAATAAGGGACTAAGCGGCTGCAACAGCGTAAACTCATCCCTGTTTGTTGACAGTTTCAAGAGGGCCACTTTCACACCATAAGCTGAACACTGAATGCTATGCACTTCCTGTAGCCTCATGCCTTGATGCGCCCCTGGGCATGCAGTAAACCCAACAGAACCAACAACCCATCATGTCTTACTGCTTACTTATATTATAAAAGATATATTATATATAGAAAAAATTAGATTATTACTGAAACTAAAAGAAAACAAATAAGATATGGTATCATAAGGACTTCAGAATAACACAGACCACACCTGTGTTTGCAAATATTTGTTCTGCAAATTCAGGTTTGATCTTTGTCATTTGGAAGCCATTAATGCTACCATATCCCACAACAAATAGTCCCGTCTCACTCCTTCCATCTACCTTCTCCCCATCCAACTACTCTATCCTTATCAGCCCTCCTGCTTTCCTCCCATTTGTGACCCTCCCTCCTCTACACTCCCCACTCCCTTACTCCACCTCTGATCCCCGGTAATGCCTTCCTCCCTCCTCATGCCCTGTCCTGCACTTCATGGCTCTTAGCACTTAATGACAAAGTCATTCTGACTGCCCCATGGCCCCATTCCAACCTCACGTCCTTTCAGCTCCTTCTTTATTACTCTCTGCTAACTCTTTATATTATGTGAGCACCTGTTTTCTCTAATTTCTTCTTTTCTATAACTTGTATTTAGCGCATCGTATCCCCCACACCTCTGAACCACTGATTGATGAATCATGACCTACTATGATGTTATAGTATGTTATAACGATGTTATGTACTGCGTATTGTTGTCTTCCTTCGTGTCTCTAATCTGTATTTGATGCAGAACCTTTGTAAAAGAACCTCTGGTTGAAAGGTAATTGTAATCCTAGTATTCAACAAATAAAAATAAAACTAAATATCTTAGGCTTCCCCAGCATGGAAGATGTAGTGCACTGTGTTTCTGCTCTTTGCATGGTGTTACCACAGCCTATATCATCCATGCAGTGCTTGCAGGACAGAGGTGCTATGCATGTACAAATATAGGGATAGTGGATATACCAGCAAGTTTTATACCATTTATGATGTATTTTGTACACATTACATATGTGTTCAGTGATCTTTCTTACTTATGCCAATGACATGAAACAGTCACAGGTACACATGCAGCAAGTACGTATTTAAATTCTTTGTCTACATACTCTGGAGTCATAGACTGTAGTCACTTATCTTGAGGAGAATTACACTATGGGGCTGCACAGATCTTGAATTCTCAGTCACTTCATTAATCATACACTAATAGACCTTTGACATCTACACCCTACATTATCAGAAAATTGGTCCGTCACAAATGCGTAACAATTTGGAGGTCATTGGTCAACATCAAGAATGTGACATGAACAGATAGTTGCTAGTTATAGTCAAAACTGCTGGCATGGGAAGGAGGGTAGGCTACTCCCAATCAACTCTCACATCACTTTCCCAGCCATAAACCTGGCAACATCATTATTTATTTGCAAGTTGGGAGTGATCCTACAGGTGGGTTAAAAGGACACAACTTTCTGCTTTCCACAAACTGCTGCCAACCTCCTGACTAAGGCAAGCTATCGCACAGTGGCTACCTCTGCCTGGCCTCCCTCCCTCCTGAGGCAGTGACCAGGCCTTGCTCCTGAATTTTCACTGCCTGCATGGCAGCGAGATGCACCGCTGCTGGGCAATCAGGCTGGCCCGGTAAGATACATCTTAATGCACTTCCGAGGTGGTTGAAAGCCGTCGCCTGCACCTCATGCTTTATAACACACCTGGTGCAGGTGGTAAGATCTGTCTTAATACACACTCTGTTATGGATTGTGTCTTACATGTTCATGAGACGTGTTTCTGAATAATTTACGTAACTGAGATGTCTCAGATGAGATGAAACATGAGCTCATGCACCAACCCATTTCCACAGCTGGTTCTATTACAGATATGAGATGTTGCATTGATTTGGCTTTGGTTACAGTTTGTTTTGTAGCTTCATTGTTTTGATCTTATTAGCTACCTGCTCACAATCCTGTGCTGTATGCAGCGGATCACATGGTGTCTTAGTCTGCTTAAAGAGCAAATCTATTATAATAACATACTTAAAACAACAGATTTATGCCAGGTATGCGTTAACTTTATTGTTTTCTGGTTATTTATTTGTTTTACTTTCTCCTGCTGTTGGTCTACTAAATATTGTAGATAATGCAGCATTTATTTCACTGAGTCTTTCAACATATATCAGATTCTCCCTGCTACCAAACAATTGCTGTTTGTGACATCACAGTCTGTTGCCATGGTGAGCACTATAATCTCATAAACAAAGGCACTGAAAGGTTAACAGGAGACAGGCAAACGTTTTCAAATGTTTTTATACAGACTTTTGAGATGGAGTACCAAGACGGCTGTAAATCTTGAAAAGGAACATAAAAATGAAAAAAATGCATTCTCTAGTATACTGTAACAGCAAAACATATTATTTATGAAAACATACGCTGAAGTGCAGGGTTGCTCTTTAATAGTAGAGTGAGATCATCACTTTAAAAGTCCTATCCCTCATGAATAAGGCTGTAATTAATTCAGTCATCCACAGAATTCACGGATTCTGTGAAAGTTGACCAGTGCTGTGAATTATGCCGAAGCAGGAAAGGTATGTGAAATTAAGTGAAATTAACTTATTTTATCACGCTTTCCATTAATTTAATCTCCCATTTATGTTGCATTCACCGCATTAAGTAAAACAAAACACTTTACAACCTGTAAGTGGTTCATGAAGTGTCAGCACTCAGTTAATTGTCAAGTGAAGGGGACTCCGCTTGACTAACAAGGGCCTTGTTAGTCAAGAGCTGTCCTCTTACTGTCCACCTGGCCATCCTGGGGCATTAAAATGTTAGGAAAAAGAAGCCCCATTCACTTCAATGGGCATGCCCTGGCACTCTCCTGGTCACACATCATTATGTGCTTGGCCGGGCGTGATGGCAGGACTGCGGCACTCAGAAGTCATTGAACAGACCAGCTAAAGAAAAAGTTATAAGAAATAGTGCAAAGGTATGGGCTACAATTACTAATTAAAACCTGGTTACAATAACTGTCACTGAGGGCAGCTACCACAATATGTGAGTAGCTCCCTCATATCGGACATTTCCTTTAAAGGTGACGTGAAAGCAGCTATGCAGCCCTCCCATCCCCACATAACTTATAATGCTGCTTCAGGAGTTGGAGGCTGCATAAATCATCATTTTTAATACAGAGGTGACATTTTATAAACCGCGAATCTTTCGGCTGAATACGGAAGCCGCATCGGTCCCGATTGAATGGGCTAATTGCTCATGGGTATTCCACCCATTTAGTGACATTGCTCCCACCACTGCTCTTATTATAGTAGTAGTGGCGGTACTTTATTATACTTATTTTATATGGCTCCACGGAGGTATTGATACCTGTGATGTTACCTACAACAACAAGCCTGTCCAGGTGTTGTTGTAGGTACATTACAGAGACCAGCCACTGTAAGCTTGTTAAGAAGAAATGAGTGAGCAACAGTATTGAAGGCTTTGGCCAGGTCGACAAAGATGGCAGAGGTGATGTGTCCCTGATCCATGCCAGAGAGAATAGAGTCAGTGAGCTGAAGAAGGGAGGTCATGGTGGAATGGGCCTTATGGAAGCCTGACTGGAAAGGGGTGACGAAGGAGGAGGAATCAAGAAAAGGAGAAAGCTGAACCGAGCTAAGTGCTCTTTGAGTTTAGCCAGAATTGGAAGAAGAGATAACAGGCGGAAGTTACTAGGGTTAGAGAAGTCCCCACCCTTATGAAGAGGAAAACAGTGGCAATCTTCCAAGCATTAAGAACTGTAGTATGTGCGAAGGAGAGCCAGGAGAGAGGAGGAAACTATGCATGGGCGATAGGTGCAGGAGGCGTAAGGTCAAGCCCATCTGGGCTTTTGCCCTGTGGTGGTTAAAGGCTAGAAGGGCTTGCAGGGTGTCCATGGGGAGACTGGAAGGAAGGAGAAGTGAGGTAAGGAGGAAGTAGGTGAAGAAGAAGTTGGAGGAGGAGGGGCTGGGGGTATAGATGCAAGAAGGGTGGAAGTACAGGTGATGAAGAAGGTGTTGAATTCAGTAGCTACAGTGGAAGGGTCTGAGATGGTGATGACAATCACCTTCAGGACTGGGTTGGAGATTGAGAGAGGGAGAGACAAGGGCATGGACAACCTTCCAGAATTTAGAGGGGCTATTAAGGTTTTCTTGGAAGGTGGAGGTGAAGTATTCAGCTTTAGCAAGATGGATAGCCGTGGTGCAGATGTCGCGGAGGGCACAATATCTAAACAAATCAAGAACATCAAGTTTTGTAAGTCTTCCAGGCCAGATCATGAGCACGCTGGCAGGCCAGCAGTTTGGCTGAAACACAGGGAGGTGAGGCCTCAAACCCTAGTCTTCCTAAAAGGAGCATGCCAGTCCCAAGCAATTAGGAATTGTGTTTGAAGTAACTCAGAGCTGAGTCGATGGAGGAGGCATTGACAATAGGAGACCAGTCAGCTTCAACAAGTTCCTCATGAAGGGAGGACAAGTCTAAAGATCTAAAGGAGCGGCATTGGAGGATAGTTGGTGGGGCTTTGGGGTGATGGATTTTATGAACACAGTAGACCATGTGGTGATCACTGAGTGCATCCGGTAAAATTCCTGAAGTAACTACTCAGTGATAAACTGTCCTGGACAAGAGCTTATTTCTTATATGACAGGAGAGGAGTCCAGACCTTTGCAAACAAGTCCAGTTGATCCCATAGCATATAACTAACTCTTTCATTGTTGGCAGTGGATCCATCAATACAGCCATTCTCTCTGTTATGGGGTTTAAACATTTCCCAGTTTTTAAGAATAACTCTTTTGAAGTTGGAAGGTGGAAGGATGTGGGGAGAAGAGGAGGAGGTTTTTCACTGAGAGGGTGGTGGAACCTTGGAGCGTGCTGACTGGAGAGCTGGTCACATTTCCCGCGTGGAGGCTTCAAGAAAGGGTGGGACAGATACAGAAAGGGAATGTCGGAACACAAAGGGGACCTTGGTTCCTAACAAGGGACCTGAGGTTCGAGAAGACTCGATAGGTCGTAAGACCTAACCTGCTGGAATTAGTATGTTAGTATGCTAGTATGTATGTCAAAGCTGGTGTAAGTAGCCACTTTTGCTGCATTCTGTTGAGACTGAGGAGCTGAGAAGTGTCTCCCAGTATAACAACTGAGGGCGAGAAAGGTATTTTGTTGTCTCAACAGCTTTTGACAAGTAGTATGCTCCTCCTTCCTGATATGGAGCGTAGACAGAATCATATCATATGGGACAAAGTTAAGCTGATACAGTTTTACATCTTGGGCAAACAGTGAAATCACAGTAACCCATTTTCAAGTTTGTCTGGAGAAAGATAATGATGTAACACTTTAAATTGTATCAATCTGACTTGTGTTTTTTTTCTTTGCACAGTAGAAACATTGAAACATAGACTTTGATAGCAGATATAGACCAGAAACATAGAATTTGATAGCAGATAAGGACTGCTTGGCCTAACCAGTCTGCACATTTTCCCTGCCTAGCCTATCCTGTCACGCAGACCCTACTTGATCTCCAGCTCTCCCTCCCCTCCTTGTTTCTCCAACTAAGATTCCCTTGTGCCTGATCCCATGCACGCTTAAAGCCCATCACTGTTTTCACTCCCAACACCTCCGCTGGAAGGCTGTTTCAGGCATCCGCCACTGTTTCAGTGAAGAGGTACTTCCTCACATTTCTCCTAAATTTCCCACTTTCAGCTTCATTATATGTCCCCATGTTCTTGTGCATCTTTCTCCTGAAAAATACTTCCCTGCTGTATTTTTATTTTATTTCAGTCTTTGGTAACGGGTAAGGCCCACTAGGCCCAAATGCCTGTTTTCAGGGGCGACCTGGGAGCACTGGGCAGTATGGCGCAGTGGTTTAAGGCTCTGAGATGCAAATCTGGAGACCTGGGTTTGAAATCCACAGCCCCCACTTGCATACTGTGTGATCCTGAGCAAGTCACTTAACTTCTCGTGCTCCCAGGTTGCACCTGCAAACAAGCTTTCGACTTAGTGTGTCTCACCTGGTAAAATAATTAGTTAAAAAAAAAAAAAAAAGTGACTTGCTCAGAGTCACACAGTATGCAAGTGGAGGTTGTGAGTATCAAACTCAGGTCTGGTCTGCTAGATGTATCAAGTTCATTCACACCATTCCTCTAATCTCTAGGCTATACTGCCAGCTCATTTAACCATGAGTTATTTGTAGGTCTTTATCATGAAATAAGTAAACAGGAAATAAAGAATAAATTAGATTCAATTAAAATTAACAAATCCCCAGGTCCTGATCATCTTCCCCGTGTTTGTTGAAAAAATAGCTTCCTGGTTGATTGATCCATTACATAAATTGTTTAATATGTCCCTAACTACTGGATTAATACCAAGTGACTGGAAGTCTGCTCTGATAACACCAGTACACAAAAGGGCAATAGAGTGAAACATCTAATTATAGACCCATCAGCCTGACCAGTATTTTGGGTAACGTATTTGAGGGTATTTTAAAGATAGAATAGAAGATGATCTAATACTAAAACAGCTTGTGGACCCAAACCAGCATGGGTTTAGAAAGAAAAGATCTTGCTTAACTAGTAACTTAGTATTTTACAAAAAAGTAAGTAATCTCCTTTATGAAAATGTACCAGTCGATATATTATATCTGGACTTGTGTAAGCTGTTTGATAAAGTGACACACTATACCCTGATAAATAAAATGAAACATTTGGGATGCATCCCATGTTGGTTAACTGGGCAGAAGAGTGGTTAGAGACTGTACACAAGTAGTATGTATAAGAGGATATACCTCGACTATAGGCAGAGTTACCAGTGGAGTGCCACGGGGTTTGTCCTGGGACCCATTTTGTTTAATATCTTTGTGTCAGATATGACAGTTAATCTCAAAATAAGGCTATAAAATTTGCAGATTACACAAAGATTGCAGCTAATGTAGGTTCACCAGATGAAAAGCTGACTTTATAAATGGCCTTCAGGAACTTGAATACTGGTCTAACCAAAATGACATGGAATTTAATATCAATAAATGTGTTAGTATGCATCTGGGTGATAATAATCGAATATGCAGTATAGGTTAAAAGATTCAGACTTGATATATCTAAAAGAAGTAAAGGATCTGGGATAATCATTAAAGCAGACCTTACTTTTCCTCCCTTGTAATCATATTAAGAATCAAGCAAATAAAATAATTAGTTGCATCAAAGGTCGCTTGTCTTCAGAAATAGGGCATGCATTCTCCTTTGTATAGAGCATCGTGCACCCCACCTGGATTACTGTTCCCCATTATGGAGTCCCCACCTTAGATATTATATTAATTCACTGGGGGTGTGCAGCGTAGGATCACTAAGATGATAGATGGCCTGCAGAATAAAGACTATGGGGAACGACTTGAGGAACTGGGGTTGTATTCGTTGGACAGCAGAAGAACTAGGGAGACCTTCTTCTGATGCTTAATACAATAAAGGATAATGAGCTTATGGCTCAATTGGGAATGACATTGAATATGAGGAATGCAACCTCAGAAGCCATAAATTTCAACTATCTTTAACATTTCCCAGATTAGACATCGGACGTTCATTTTCACTCAAAGAATCATATCAATCTGGAATGGGTTACCTAAAACATTGTTAGATACAGAAAGCAGCTGAAACGTTCAAGACAGATTTGGACAAATATTTATTAAATCAGGTATAAAGATATCCAACATTTTGGAGATGCACTTATATGGGCCACGACCTTCTGAGTATCTACTACTCTCAGTATGTAATCTTAATATGTAATGTCCCCCTTCTCCCTCTCCCTTCCAGGGTGTATATGTTCAGTCCTTTAGTCTCTCCTCATAGGGCTTCTGTTGCAGCCCTGCACCATTTTAATTACCCTCCTCTGGACAGCCACCACTCTATGTCCTTCCTGAGATGTAGTCTCCAGAGCTTAACACAGTACTCAGGTGAGATCTCACCAGCAGTCTATACAGCGGCAACACCACCTCCCTCTTCATGCTGATGATATCCCTCCCTATGCACCCCAGAATCCCACTGGCTCTATACCCATCGACCTCTGTTGCTTATCCATTAACCAGTTCTCTACTCAGTTTACTACCTTTGGATCCACCCCAAGCTGCCCAGTTTTCTTATGAGTCTCCTATGTGGTTCGTTGTCGGATGCCTTACTAATCTCCTCCACAACCATCACAAGCAAGAATCATGAGGATGGCAGCTGCTAGGTTTAGGGAACCAAGAAGGGAAAGGATCAAGCAGCTGGTATTACCTCTGAGGACTTATGATCGCTTCCTAAGCAATACACTGAGTAATAAATTACCAAGTGGACTTTTGAAGTCCTTATGAGAGTAAGCTCCTGCTAGGGGTTTCAGTACAGCAAAAATTCAAAAATGAGTAGGAAGGACCTTTCAAGGGCATCAAAAGCTTTACTAATATCTAAAGAAAGAAGTGCAGTGTAGGTACTACACATTTTGGACACCCATATAATGGAAAAGAGCCTTTTCATGTTCCTGGGAATTTCTGCCTTTCATAAATCCAACTTGTTCGTTATCTAATAATTTTTGAAGCACAGTCTGAAATCTAGCTAGGACTTGGCTAAAATCTTATATTTTGCATGAAGCAGAGAAACAGGCCTATAGCTGGAACATTCCAATGGGTCTTTGTGTTTTAAGTAATAATGAAATAAAGGCATCATTCATTGAAGCTGTATGAGACCCATCATGGAAGGACTCCATTGAGACAGAATGTAAATATTTAATAACAAACAGGCTTAGATGTTTAAAATTTCATCAGTGAAGCTGGCAGGTCTGGGCACTTTGCAGAGGCAAAAGAGCTGATGGCTAAAGAAATCTCATGCTGTGAGATTGGGGCATCCACTGCTACCCCATCCTTATCTGAAAGTTTAACTGGTTTGACAGTTGAGAAAGAGCTGGTTAATTGAGAGGACTGTCTCCTCCATGGGAACTGTACAGTGTGGAATAAAATGTTGAAAACCTTTACTTGTCCCTTTAAGGTCGTAAATATTATTTATTGTTAGGAGATGAATTCCATTGATCAGCCTGAGTGGTTAGCTTTTAAGCTGATAAGCTAAATGTTTTCCCATATTTTTCCCTGGATTCACAAAAGCTTTGTCTAGTTTGGAAAAGATCATATTCAGCCTTTTGTGATCATAACTTATTGATTTCATATTTCAGTAGTAACATTTGGTGAACAATATCCTGTTTATCTTTTAGGTTTTGCTTATGCATGTTTTAGAGTTGAATCAGTAAGTATTCTTTTCAGAAAGTTCCTTTTGCCTTATGTTCTTCTTATCAGCTGAATAACTAATGACCCTTCCTCTAATTTAAGCTTTGAAAACCTCCCACAAAATGTTTGTAGAAGTTTCCCCATCATCACTGGTCTCAAATAATGAGATTTCTTTGCAAGGTCAGAAAGGACAGGAGACTTGAACATCCATCTGGGTTCTTTAGTACCACTTTGGTCAACACAAATGGTAGCTCTGAGCATACTGTGGTCTGAAATTATCAGACGTTCATAGTTAATGGAGACAATATCTCCACCAGTGCCAAGCTTGTGCTCCCCTGCCACCTTTAATTCTATGGGCCCTCAACAAGCATCGCCCTCTGCATGCAGAGGGCCAGGGCTTACAGAGTGCCTCCCTCGTACATAATGTACCAGCACTCTGTAGCATGCACAAAGCTGGATGTCACCTTGCTCCAACTGATCTTGGTCTGTGCGAGAACTAAGTGGGCAGGAAGGATGGAGGTGGCCAGGGGTGGGGTTGTGACACATCCATATAAAATGTTTCATGATGCAGAAGGCCAGCTGGGGGCACAGGATAAAAGGACAACAAAAATGGAATAAAATGTATTTGTGCAAAATGTATTCACTAAACACGCGTCGCTCCTTTTAAAAAATGCAAAATCTAATTGGAAAGCATGTCCCAGATGCCCCAAAGATTTAATTTTCTGCACCAATGTGGTGGTGCCCCAGCAATATAGTTTCTTTTTCCATGACTGATGTTTGTGGTGTTTAGTTAAACATTTATTTATTTACCAGGTATTTATTTATTTAAAATGTTGGTAACCGGAAAGGCACACTGAGCTGAGGGTGGGGTGGGGAGTGGAGCTACAAATACAGAGTTGACTGCATAACAACAGATACTGAACACAACAAGTTAAAATTGTTTAGAATAGTTACAATAAATATACACAGTATATACAAATAAATAGAAACTGAACATTCAGTTAGAGAATACAATGTCTTCCAGGTAGGCAGCAGAAAAGGGCCGAAGTGCAAGAGGGCACAAGTGAGATATTAAGCAGGAGGAGAAGTAGAAGAAGGGGAGGAGAGGAGATGACTGAGTCAAGGGGATGAGAAGGAGGCAACAGCAGGGAAGAAGTGGCTTTAGGTGCTTTTTGAGGAAGCTGCCATAGAGCAGGGTATGGACTGCTGAGAGAATTATTCAAGAGGGAGTGGAGGAGTCTGAATGCAAAGGATGTCTTGCCAGCTGTAAAATGAGGGTGTGGAAGGGTGAAGGAGTGAGGGTCATGGGCACGAAGGGCGAATCGGGCTGGGAAAAGGAGCCAGCAGATTGGGGAGATAAGAGGAAGCGTACAAACCAGTATTTAACAATGAAGACTGCACAGTGAACAAAGCGGTGACAGGCTAGTGAAGTGAGTGGCGCTTGAGTAAAGGGAACTGTTGTGAGTCCCAGTATTCCCAGTATACCGAGGTTGTACTGAAATAATTTCAGTTAGTGATGCACAGATATCAAGCTGATAATTCGATCCAGTTGGATTTCTGCCATTTTGACAGTATCCGACCGATCGGGTTTTGAAATTAAAATTTAAACAGGCCGGTACTAGAAAAGTCACAAAACTAGATGTCACAAAACCCCAGTGCCAGAAAGTCATAAAACTAGATGCTAAGTTAACAAGAGGAGATTGCCACAATTCAGTAAAATCCACTCCCGGTGCCAGAATTTGGCTGCCAACCACCCTCCCTCAGCCCATCCTCTGGTGCTTGTCTCCCTCCACCTGGTAATAACAATACAGAACTCAGCCCTCAATACCCAGTTAATAATACCGCAATCAAAGGTTGGGACAATCACTTGCTGTGAAATGCCGTGAAATTAACTGTATACATTTATGCAGATAAGGGTTCATCTTATGGGCTTTGGTTAATACTGCATTGAACAATCACTGTCCCAGCCTTCAGTTGTGGAATTATTAACTGAACTGCAATGGGTCTTGTGCAAGATACCACGGAGGATACCTCCAACATAAGTAATAAAAGAGCAATGTTTTTTGTAACTGCTATCAATCCGGTAAAACCCAAACTGATCAGATAGCAATACCAATTATCTGAACTCCGGTATCCAGTGAAATGTTGGTATCCGTGCATCCCTAATTTGAATGAAACCAGCTGGACATTTCTTTCCTTTTTTGTTTCATTATTTTATTTATCCATTTCCCCATTTTACGTGAGTCACCTGTCGTCCCTGGCATGAGTCTGTGCATGTGTGGAGACACATGTATGCTGTACACTGTGGAATGCCCCACCTACCAGTCGCCTGCACCTGCCGCGCCACCACTGGACTGCCTCCCTGTGATGGAGGGACTACAGAAGTGCAACCTCCCACCCCTGAGGCGGAGAGGAGGAGAGTCACTAGGCTCGATTCTGCTCCACCCTCCTGCCCCTGCTGACACCCCAATGACCTGAGGTTGTTCCCAAACCCGGTCACTGGCATCGCGTGAGGTAAGGCAGAGATGCCTCAATCCTCAGCATCACCGGGCCGGCACCAGCTGGACACTTCTGAGAACTGGTGCTGTTGGCTACAGAGGTCCTGTGAACCATTTTATTTATTATCTAAAATTTGGTGCTCTGGGAAAGGCACACTGAGCCAAACCTCATTTTCAGGTGTGGGGGAGTTAAAAGAGAGTTATAAAATAACAACCAGTACCAAGTTCAACAAAGAATTACACAAAGTGCAATTGTGCCTAATGAGACAGCGTGCAGTATATAACATAGGCTACAGATGGGTTTATTAAGTTTATGAATGATTCTACACAACTATAGACAGGTTTATTAAAGAACAATTCTGTACTATAATTAAACTTTTATAACCAATAGATTTACACCAATTGTGTCTTTACTTTAATGTTTTCTAGTTTTGTTACTCTTTTTTTTTCCCTTTGCGCTCTTACGTATTGCAGATAGTGAAGTCGTAGTTCATAGGAAGTCTTTTAAAATGTTCTAACTCTCCCTACTGACCTCACACTTGCTGTTTGTGACATCATAGTCTACTGTCATGGTGAGCACTATGATGTCATAAAGAAAAGAGTACTGTGAAGTTAACTGGGGAGCAGCAAATGCTTTTTATACAGTCTTTTAGATGGACTACTATGATATGCCATAAACCTTGAAAGGAACATTGAAAGTGAAAAAAGTATTCTTTAGTAAATTGTACTGAAGAGTTGCTCTGTTTATGAATGGTTTTACACCTACACACTACACATCAAACTGCATCAGATATACTATGTCTGCTCGATCCAACATACTGCCCCTTGGTGAAAGTAAAGAATGGACCAGTCCCCTTGCCATGTTACAGAGGGGCTCACAGCTGCACTGCACTTACACATGATTGCCACTAGATGGTGCAAAAGACAGCAAGATAAACATTCTGAAGCACTAGCTGTTCTGCAGCCCAGTCTGCAAAAATCCAAGACCACATATGGATAATCACATTATTTTATTTATTTATTTAAATTTTGGTGACCGGTAGGCCACTGGAACCTTACGGACCTTTTTCAGGGCGATCCGGATTAATAACAAGTACCTAGAGGGAGGAAAAACCAGTGCTTTTGATAGGTACAGTACAGCAGGTTTTACATTGAGTGATTGAACACATAAAGTAGTACAGGGACTGATACAAGTCAATGCTTTTTGTTAAGAACAGACCATTGAAAGGATTAAAACACCTATGTAAGTGCAGAAATGAGCTCTACCACCCATCTATCAGACGAGTTCCGTCCAGTTTCCTATGTCTATTGTGTTTCAGCGGAGATAAGGCCCTATACTGGATCCCTTTGGGGACCTTAGGTGGAGCAGTGGCAGGGATGCCTTCCCAAGGTGTATTTTAGCCCTTCTTGAAAACCTCAGTAGTGGAGCTGTCCTGTATCTCTCTTGGGAGGTTGTTCCAGAGTTTGGTAGGGCAACCCTGACCGATCGCTGCCCTAAGGACGATCTGGCCCTGGAATTTCTAGCAGTGTCCGATTGGTGGATCGGAGTTTGTATCTATTCATCTTGTGGAACAGCAGATTACGTAGTCCAGGAGGGCCCCAGGTTGCAGTAGCTTAGCCAAGCACAGGGAGGAAAGCTAATCTGGCTTCCAGGGATGGCCAACCCAGGGCCTGGAGCACCTGGCAGTGGTGTTCTGTCCTTTCTGCCCTGGCTGTAAACTGGCTGACCCTATGATAGAGTGCGCCTAGTCACTGTCTTTCCATAGCCCTCAGCGACTGGAGAAGGGTTGCTCCAGTAGAAGAGAGGGGAGGATTGTCCCTGTACCGATCTCCATTCTAGTTTCCTTGGTTAGAAATGGGTTCAGTCTGTATATTGACTGGGAAGTGTGTGTACATCCTTAATAGGTCAATATGAATGGGAATGAAGAGGAATGAGTCCACAGTAGAAACAAAGAAACATAGAATTTGACAGCAGAAAAGATTGCTTAGTCTACCTGGTCTGCCAAGATGCTACCTATTTTGTCTCCACGGACCATATCTGGTCTCCTTCGACCCTCTCACCTCCTTTCCTTCATCCTAAAATGTCTATCCCATGCAATGTTTGAAGCCCCCGTTCTAGCCTCCACCACTTCCACTGGCAGTCTATTCCAGCCATTCACTACCCTTTTGGTGAAGAAATATTTCCTGATATCACTCTTGAATTCCCCAGCTTCATTTTATGTCCCTGCTCTCGGTGCTTGTTCTCATTTGAAAGAGACTTTCCACCTTCTACCCTTTTCACCACTTTGAGATACTTGTAGGTCACTGTCGTATCACCTGTCTCTCTCTCTCTCTCTCTCTCTCCAGGGTGTAAAGGACCCCTCAGTTTCGCTCTTGTACTTTTAGGGTTTCTCGTTCTAACCACAAGCCATACAATGGAACTCTCCTTCTGCTGAAAATTTCTCAAGCAAAGATCTGGACTTTTGTTTCATGTGATATTGAAAAACAAACCCTCTGCTTAGGGCTCCCTGTGTTATTTTGCTACAACTCAATCCCTGAATATACATGACTGTGATTTCACTTATCGAACTGAGCCTCTGAGGCAGAGGCTTGGGAGTGTTCAGTACCAGTGTTCTAATTACAGGAGAGGCCGGGCTCAGACCCTGTATTTCTGAATTGAGCTCTGCTAACTCACACACATCACTGCCATTGACTTATAATGGGAAGGGGACTCAATTTCATGACAAGACCCTCATGGGCATTTGTAGCTCCAAAGATCATAAAGTATAATTCCAACACTGATCAGTACAAAGATATGAAACCACTCCCAACACCCCCTCATTTGAGCTTCCTGCACCCCTCACTCCTTCCTACTCTTCCTGACTCTCTCTTGCCCCATCTCAACTCTTTCCATCGCTGCCCTCCCTCCCTGCTCTTCAGGTCTGGCGGTTGCCTGTTCTAGCAATACTGTCAGTCAACGTTTGCTGATGTTACTGTACCTTATCTAAGCACTATTTTGCATTTTCATTTATTTATGTAATTTCATATATTTTACTTGTTTAAGTAGCAGTATTTGTTAGTGCATGTAGTTTGTTTTTCTACAATAATGTTTTTATGGAAAAAATCAATATACCCCATTTTTATGTTTGCTTGTGCACATGCAAACATTTTCTTCAGTACCAGCTTTCAGAGGTGTGTCACTGTTGGGTCCAATGCAGCTCAGACCACAGTGGGTTCAATAGTGACAGCCCACTGATCAGCAAGACTCAGTAGGGCAGAAACTTCTTTGTAGTTGAAAGGAGCCAGCCACTCCTGTCAAACAACATCTGGCTGGTTTCATCTAACACCAGCTGACTCTCCCGGAGCTCCGATTTCATGCTGGGTGCAACTGCGTGCAATTAAACTACCTCAAGAGAACAGCACCTTTGTGAGGGGGGTCTAATTAGAACTGTTTTGGGGATTGTAAAGCTGGCTGCTTGTATGGTGGTGTGTGTTTTATATTTATGTTTTACCTGCTAATTTAGCTGTGTTGCAAACGGAACAGCTGCACTGGGGGTGATAAGCGCAACAAACATCCACGGGGCTGATATAGTATTAGTGGAGAACAAGACTGCCTAGTTGTTTTAGAGGTTACAACTACAGTGATAGAATACCATTGGCTGCTGCATTGTGTCCTGTGTTCCGATCCTATCGGGATATAGCCCTGGTCTCCCACTGCATACTAATTGGAGGTCTTTGTCTCAGTGTAGGCCCTGCTTGCCCTCCCGACACGCACACAAGCCAGAAGGACTCACCAGCTGAGCTCCCTCCCGGCTCGATTTCAGTGTGGGTGCAACTGCCGAGGTAATTAAACTACCTCAAGAGAACAGCACCCTTGTGAGGGGTTAGCCCGTCGACGCGCTAACTGCCCGCCCACCCTGGCTTGACATTTCCTTTATAGGTACTCCCTTATGACATCACTTCCTGTTCTCCTTAACCTAAGTCCCCACTTTTGCCATTAGCAGGTTATACCTGCCAACCACTAGAGGGACCCTTACTACCCACCCTGCACCCACTATCTATCCCCATCCCACTATTTCCTAGACCCTCCAAACCTCCTGAGCCACTCCAATCCACCCCAACTCACACCCTTCTGCAATCCACACCCCACCCACCCAGCCCCACAAACTAGTCCATTCTCTGACTGGGACTGCTTGGCTGAACTGACCCCAGTGACCACTAGGAGTCACTATTTCACACCCATTCTCAACTCAAACCCAACCTGTTCTAGGCCCTAGAACGTGGACTTACTGCTCTCACCCAGGCACCTCACCAGCTGTCTTTGCTAAGACTTGAACCTTGCACCCTACCCACTGGAGTCCGTGTCACTACCACTAATCCAAAGTGGTAACTACGATCTTAGAAGTCCATTCAGTAACTTCTACTTATTCTCAGCTACACCAAAGTTGCCATGTTAGACCACCTCCTAAATGCCTCCCCTCATTTACCTTCTAATACCCTCATGCCTCCAGCCAGCCATCTCCCGGATCGCGGGTTCCAGCACTGGCAATTCCCTAGACATGGCTCACCACTGAACCCCACAACTACCTTGCCTACTGGCCAAAAACACCCATTCTCCATGCTCCACCACACCTCTCAAGACCACCCCTGGCAGCTTATCGCCCTTGCCCTACCACCCTGCCAATCCCTACCCATTCCCTGCTCCCCCAAGGTCCCCCTCAGCCCCCCATACACGTAGGAAACACATACACCACCACATCCTGCCCAGAACTGTGATCCTCCTTCTACTCCCAACAGGCAACATACATCCTAACCCAGGCCCTCCCGGACCTGCCCATCAGGTGGGCCCCCAGGTCTGAGTATTGCCTCCATGAATATATGCAGCATCTTGAAAAAGCTTGACACACTCCAGTGCTGGGTCATGCTGCACAAACCTGACATCATTGCACTGGTAGAAACCTGGCTATCAAAGTCCACTCTGACTCCTTCGTTGCCCTCCTGGCTACACCCTACACGGAGCAGATCGTGTAGGCAAATGCTGGAGTGGCTGTGCGATCTATATAGGATTCTCTCACTGGTCAAGCACTCCCTGCCCCGACCCTGGCAGGTGGGGCACAGGCCCTCATCCTTAAACTCACTCCAGACCCCTCTAGGGGCCCCTGTATCTCACCTCTGCCTACATTCCAGCTAAAACCAAAACTCAGCTATATCATCCTTAATTGACTATCTTACCACCATCCCACATAGGGCTGATCAAGTCCTTGTGGGTGACCTCAATTAACTGGCTCAGCCCCACCTCCACCACCATCCGGGACTCCTTTTCTGCCATTGATATGACACAGCTAGTCTCCAAACCCACAAGAGTAAACCCTAAGGGAGATACCAGCTCCCTCCTTGATGTCGTCATCACCAACCGCCCCAAAAAATCCTGGACATCCAAATCCTCTCTGACTCACTCAGCGACCATTCCCCAACCATATTCCATTGGGTGACCACCCTGCCAAAACCCACCGCCCAACACACCCTCGCGGTCTCAAACCTGGCGGGCTGAAGAACCTCAGGCAATTTCTGGCCCAAACAAACTGGTCGCCCATTCACCATGCTCCAGATATAGACACTGCCCTCGCCTTCTTCTCCCATACATTTAATACAGCCTGCGACCTCTTCACCCCCTCACAGCTACCAAAACCAAAAACATAAAGTTCCCTGGATTACTCCTGCCCTATTACAGTTACTTAGACATAGGGATAACCTGTGGCACCTGCAACTGAAACAGGCCGGATGGCTGATAGACAGGCCTCACAACGCCACTCGGAATAAGTGCACCTGGGCAGTCCGAAAAGCCAAGGCCGACTACTATCAAGCCACCCTCACCTCCTCTTGGAGTGCGCCCAACCTTTGGGACAATATCAAACAACTGAATGGGAGACATGCTCCCTCCCCATCCCATCTCAATATGTGGCACCAACATTACTGACGATAGGCATGAAATCACCTCAACTCCTCCTTCACAGACCTCAGCCCCATCCTCCCCAGTAACTTTTTGACCCAACACCCTCCCTACCGACCCCAGATCACGGCACCCTAGCTTCTACCTCCACGAGTAACCACCTCGATGCTAGATTCCACCTGATCCGTGCGCCTAAAGAGCAATAGTCCCGCAACTCCACCATGGACCCCACCATTCTCCTCAAGCGCGACTGGACCAGGTCCTTGTCCCACTTACTGGCCTTCTCAATAAATCCTCTGCCTGGGACAGTTCCCACAGCATGGAAAAGCGGCCATTGTCACTCCCATCCACAAAGGGGTGATAGGTCCTCAGCTGGGAACTACCGGCCTATCTCTATCTCCCCCACAAAGCCCTTGAAAACTAGTCGCTATACAGATTACTGAGTACCTGACTAAATATAACATCCTTTGCCCTGAACAGCACGGTTTCCGGGCAGGACACAGCACAAGCACAGCACTAGTGGAGTTCTCAACATTCCTACACAAATCCCTGGACTCTGGCTCCTAGCTGGGCAGTGTTCATCGACCTTTCAATCGTGTCGCACTGTCTCCCACCCCTCCTACTGAGTGCACTCCACCAGGCTAACTCGCTACTGGGCCACTCACATGGTGCTCCAGCTATCTATCGGCCCTCCCCAATGTGTCAAAATTAATGGAGCACTATCAAATCATGTCCCATCCGATCAGGGGTTCCTCGGGCTCCATCCTGGGACCCCTACTCTTCTCGCTCTACCTTAACACCCTGCCGCGAATGCACGGAAATATGCTGCTGTATGCAGATGGCGCTGTCATCTTTCTCCTCGACCTAACCCTACCTCCTTCAGGACTCCCTGCAGCTCTCGTATACTGAGGCAGAAACTGGTTCACAAAGCATAGATTGATCATAAATCTCAAAAACGAAAACAATGCTCTTGCCCACCCCAAAACAAAGCTAGCAATTTTCCACTCCACATCGTCCCTGGTTCCAAAACCGTTAAGAGCAAGTACACTCGTTCAGGTACCTTAGGGTCACCTTTGGCTCATCCTCCAACTACCATAACCACGTCCAGCACCCTTGCCTCAGCAGCCAATATGCGACTAGGTATCTTATACCGCCACAAGCGCTCTCCCCGCTGCCCTCCGCTTGTGGTAACATCCTCGATATTATCCCTGGTAGACTATGGATCTGCGGTCTACGGGCTGCCGACACAACTGCGCCTCAACAAAGTCCACCTGTTACTCAACAAGGCCTGCAGACTAATCACTGGGGCCCCTAGACTTACACATTCATGCCAGCTTTATGCTGGCAACAATGCTGAACCTAGATGAATGGCTGCATTATCAAACATGCCTAATAGCAAAGAAAACTCTCCTAGGACTGTCCCCCAGGGCTGGCGGCCTCCCTCCCCATAGCCAAACCCCTGGTCTGTACATGGACTTCCTGCAGGACTACCTTCCAGACACCTAGAACCAGGACCTCCCATGGTCAAGGTCCTTCCCCATAGAGCCCTTCCTGGTTCAACTCACTCCCCTCCACATCACAGATGCCCCTCGATCTCCAAATTCAAAACCGCACTCAGAAATGAACTGTTCACTGCAGAACTGCACCTGTATAATCTGAGGCGCTACCCACTGTGCCCTGACAATGCCCACTGGGCAGCATCCAAACCACACCACGTATCTCCTCTGGCAAAATTACCACTGTTCTGCTGACTGCTCAACCTGCAGTATTGCAATATGTTACTGTAACTTGGCTTAAATTGCTCTGTTAATTTCGCCCTGGCAGTGTTACTATGTGCTGCTGAAACCTGGTTAATTTGCCACTGCTCCTGACTGCTCCATTTCCAGTCTCTATGTTGCCACAATGACCAATCTGGCCTCTCTGTAATATCGCCCTATCACCTATTTACTGATGTACCCTTATCCTGTAACCTTAAGTGAGTATTTGTATGTACTGCTGTATCTATCATGTTCCTCACAAACCTGTATGTTAATTCCTTGTAACCTACATTCTGTAACATGAATGTCTGCATTGTATTGTCCTCTTTGTGACGAGGTACCTTTGAAATGAGCCCTTGGCTCAAAGGTTGTAAACTGATGTACAAATAAATAAATAAATAAATAAACACGATGCTGCCTAGCAAGCTGCTGAGTGGTGTCATGCTCAGCCTGCTCCTCATCCTGTCCCTGTTGTATAAAAACAAACTGGTCTGCTGCCAAACACCCCACCTCCCCCTCCTGATCACATCCTGGTGCCCAGTGGAATATTCCAAAATGAATCCCACCTACTTCCAAAGAACCCACCCTCCTGAACACATCCCCGTCGCCTGCTTTCTGTGAAAAAGAAACCGACCACTGCCAAACAACCCACCAGTTCCAATCACATTCCAGTACCCAGTTCCTGTAAAAGAAATCTACCAGCTGCCAACAACCCACCTCCTCCTGATTACATCCTGGTGACTGGTTATATGTGGTGGACAAACAGCCCCCAAAAGTCCATCCTGGGCTGAGTCTGTGAGATCCTCCCATATCTGATGTGCCTTCCCCTTGTGACACTGGGGTGCCTAATCCAGTGTCCCCTTGGTCCCGCTGTTTTTTTTTTGTATTAAAACCCAAAGCAGAGAACTGTCCATTAACGTCTCTTTGTAGCCTTCCTGACCTCCCACCCACTCACTACACTCTGCCCCCCCACTCAGCTCTCACCACCCCACACCAACCAATATTCCTTATTCACCTAAAAAAAAGTCCAGCACCAAAAATCCACTCTGAGAGGAAAACACGTCCTTCTGCTTCAACACTGACCAGGAACTGAAGAAACAAGATAAGTGCGGCCTATATATTTTCAATACATTTTGAACCATTATTCATAACTTTGTCATTTTTTAATATTTTTCACCAGCTTTTTAACACGTTTTGGACCTTACCTCACAAACAAGGTAGGTGACATTTTCAAATCCACCTGAAATTTGATTTTGCAGTCACTCCATGAAATCACCTTTCAAGCAGGATTTGAACAATTTCACCTACCAGGTTCATGAAGTGGGATCATAAAAGACTATGTTGAAAATAAAGGGGTAAAATCTTAAAAAAACCGTGAAGATCACAGAAACATTTCAATGTTCACTCACTTAGTAATTTTCTATATTTTGACCCCAAATTTTCAACATAGCTGTTTTTTCACATCACCTCATGAATGGGACAGGTGTCATTTTTAAATTGCTGGATAAAACTTTTTTTTGCACTTATGAAAAATAATGTTTAAGGCAGTGTTTATGTATGACATTTGTCATGCTCAGAAAAGGGTCATAAAAAGAATATGTTGAAAATTTAGGGTCAAAATGTAAAAAAGTTATGAAGAAACGTTGTGTGTGGGGCTGGCCATTGGTTCAGTGGGTGGCAGGTTATGTTCCCATGCTGGCAGCTTGAAGAGCGAGCTTTGGGACCCATCTGAGCAGCACGAGGATGGGGGTCGGCCACTGTTGTCGCCACCACTCTGAGCTTGGGAAGGTACTGCGTGCTACTGTGTCACACAGGCGCCACCTTATGACAGGCTGAGGGGCCTTCTCTCACAAGGGACTGATGGGCAGGTCATGGTCTGACAGGGCCACATACTGCATCAGGAGAAGTGGGATGGCATGAAAAATGGGGCTTAAAATTTTTCCACTGTTCTGTTTATTCCATTTCTAAAGTGACCTGCATGAATGAGCATACAGTTTCATGATTACCAAAAGGAAATTCCTTAAAAACTATGTTAAACTGGCCCAGTGGCACTGAGGGTTGAGGCACTGGACGCCACACCTAGCACCACGCTGGCGACCCGTGTTAGGGAACGGGCACGGGTTGCTGTGGGTCAGCAGGAGAAGATGGATTGAGCATCCAATGGACTGCTCTCCATCTCCGGGAGGGGGTTCTAGCGGCCGGTGCTTGCCTGAACCCTAGCTGGAGGCTGGGGGTCAGTGGCACGTAGCCACAAGCCATGGGGTGGGACGTGGCAGATGCTTGATTGGGGTGCACATGGGAGTGTGTGCACCCAGTCGCTGGCATCATTGCCGTCGTGGCCCACAGGGAGAAAAGTGGAAAAGAGACCTGGCAGAATGAAGTTGTGCCCTGAGTGCCGTCCCGAGAAGGCACCTCCTGGCATGGATCCATTGGGGTGTGTTGAGTCACTCCCACCACCCTGCCGCAACGGTAAGTCATGGGGTGCATAAGGGAGGGGCTGATCTTCGGGCTGCGCTGGGGGACAACAGATAGCAGACTTGCAGCCAGTGCTCGGAAAGAAAGAATAAACAAAACAAAAAAAAAACTATGTTAACATAGACAAGTTCACTGTTACAACTCATATCATTTGTTAATTGTGTTCTGTGCTAGCTACACCCAACAACTACGTAACAAACACAAGCAAGCAAACATTCAGTGTTGACAAACATTTATTTTTTCTTTTCTAGTGCATGGTATAACAAGGGAAGTCTTGCATCATCAAACATTCTAGCATGATCTTGGGAGGTGGGCACAGGCAGAGTAGAAATGCCTGCCTGCTACGGAAGGAGCACTATTTTTTAGGAGGGCTGCAGAATGTAAATGCTTACATTAAGATTGTGTCTGCAGGAATTGATTGGAGTACTGAAGTCCCATTCTCTGTGGCAGTTGCTGCTGTTTGGATTCCAGTGCCTCTCCTTTAAAACAGTAGGTGTACTGTATCGGTGTCAGGTGATTAGTTAAAACATCTGGACCAAAATTACAGTAATTTGAATTGAATAATTTCCCTGGCTTCCTGATCTGCCAAGGAATTGCTAGAGATTCACAGGTCCGATTTAAAGACATCTGGGCCAGTCTTTTGGTTTTGTGGCCCCACCTTGGGAAATTCTCTATCTCATCAGGTGCAAGATTGCTCTGATCGCCCAGGGTTTAAAACTGCATTTAAGGCCTATTTATTTGATCTGGCATATCGAAATTGTTAGGTGTCGTTATAATTGTCAGAGTTTTGAATTGTTGGATTTTATTGATTATTGTTTGTTATGATTGTTTATTGTATTTGTTTTGTTATGTACAAGTGCCTTGGCTGTAAGAAAGGTGCTTTTATAAATAAAGTATGATTTGATTGATTTGATTTCATTTGATTTGGCTGGAGTGCTTATTACTCAGTCACATTCTTTCATCTGTTTTTGCCATTCCGTAGCAAGTATAATGGAAACATATGAGCGTAAGTATAATAAAACCTCATGGTTCAGTTCAGTTTCAGTTCAGTTTATTTTTTTACTGAAAAAGGCCATAGTGAGCAAATTCTGCCTGTTTTCACAAGCATCCAGTAATACAATAAATACAAACACAACTGAGCAAGTACCATAACTGGTACAAACAACTAGCGATTACGCATTAAAATACAGTCAAATAATTACGTAATGAAAGTGATACAGTCCAGGTACTAAAGACACTAAAAACAGGAAACAATTGGATGTATGTGGGGGTAAGGATACTAGAGAATGGGGAGGGGAAGAATAGACCTGGGAGTAGATATCACTGGTGGAAAGGCGGTGTACCATTGGACACCGTGATCAAATGCAAATAGTGAGAGGAGGTGCAGAGCAGAGTGGGAAGGGGAGGAATTGTTAGGGAAGATATTAGGAGGAGAAACAATTGCAGTAAGAGGAAGTAGGAAGGTACATCTTTAAGTTGCATTTGAAAGACAATCGAACGACACTGGGAGAGGGAGGGTGAAGGGTATTGAAGAGTTTGGGACCCATGAAGGCAAGGGTTTTGTCTGTGGGTGCTATGACAGAAAGGTGTAATGAAAGAGAGAGGAAGATGGTTTGTGATACAAAGCCATTTCTCCAGTTTACCTGTCTTGTGGCGACATCTACTTTTAACATCCCGACAGCAACAGATACAATGCAGAGTGTCGGCATTGTACAGTCGGGGATGTTCGGTGTAATGTTCTTCTTTCAATCCACCACCCTGTAGTAAGGTTCAAATCTAGAGCATGCATTGCATGTGTCATTAATATTCTTTAGCCTAATTAATACACATATCATCACATCTCCCCGCTTAAGAAGAAACCTTTAACAGTTGAATTTGTTAACTTGAAAACTATTTAAGTCCTGTTACATGCAGGCTTTTGTGTCAAACGTCCACTAATCCTACTAAATTGGGCAGGATTTTTGGTTGGCTATGTAGGTCCATTAGGACAACTGCTGTCTCTGCTGTGTCACTGGCAGTGGGTCCTCACTGGGGTCTTGAGCAGCTGTGCCACCCTTGCTGCTGCACTTTCTCCAGCCACTCCCTCTGTTTCAAAATCCTACTCCAAATCCATGTCCACGTCTTCTTCTCTCCCTCAGCAGGGGACATCTGTATCCATGCAAGGGACACTGCATGGCCAATGAGCCCATTAGATCATGGTGATTATGCTGGTATTGTTTTCCATTGGCTGAGGCAATGTAGGAACTGGGGGTCTGTGCAGGTGCAACAACGATCAGTGGGAATCCATTCTTGTTGGTTTCTTCACATATGCACTGGTTGTCCGGGGCTCAATGGAGGCAAATTATGGACTCTTCTGTTATAATAATGCAGTTGCTTTTGCTGAGCAGACTGCAGTGTGGCATGGACATCTGAATCTGGGATCCTTGGCTCAAGCAGCTCATGTGCTGTAGGTAACAAGGTTCTGGTGCGATGGCCCATGAGTAGCTGTGCTGGGGCCCCACACCTTCAATATGTGTGTTTCTCAAAGCAAGCAGGCCCAGATACAGGTCTCTGTTGTCTTCATAGCTGTTTTTAATAAATTCTTAACTGTTTGCACTGCTGTCTCAACCATGCCATTGCTCTGAGGGAACCTGGGTGAAGAGGTGAGGTGCTTTAAACTCGTATGTTTTCACAAAGAGCTGAAACTCAGAATTAATGAATTTGGACCCATTGTCTGTGAGGAGAATCTCTGGTATGCTGTGTAAATTAAGATTTTATATGATTAATTACAGTCTCACTTGTAATGTTCTGTAATCTGGATATCTCAATAAACTCAGAGTAATAGTCCACCATCAGCAAATAAATTAGCTCTCACCTTTTGCCAGGGCCTTGCTGGTATTTTGTGGGGAAGCAGAGATTCTCTGGATTCAGCCAGAGGTTCAGGGGAGGAGAAGAGGAGACACAAACATTGGTGATGGGATAAAATACAAGATCCCAACACAAATTTGGCAGACAAGATAGGCCTGGAGGTCTCCTTCTGCTGGCTATTGCTTATGTTCTTATGAGATTTCCCTGTAGGTGGCGCAATGCCACAGTTGGCACCAAGTCACTAATTTGACTATTCATCCCTGGCCAGAACAATACAACTCTGGCTTGTCTCCTGCACTTCTCTATACCCAGGTGACTGCCACGAATTTTCATAAGCATTTCTTTTCACAGTAATCCTGGTACAATCAGTCTCTCGCCTTTAAGGAGTAGCCCACTTTCAGCTGTAATTTCTTCTCAAAATAGCCAAATGGTCTGATGATGGGGTCCACTTGGGAGCATTCTGAGGTCATCCCTGCAAAACTGTCCATGGCTCATGGTGTTTCCTGTTGAAACTTTTTCAGTTTCTCATCAATGATAGGAATTTTTTCAATGGTATGCACTCATATTTGTCAATGTCAGTCTCTACTGAGGTCCCTTTTGGACGGCCCTACTGAGGGCATCAGCAATGCGCAGCTCCTTTCCTGCTTTGTACACAACTTGTAAAATCATATTTCTGTAACCAAGCAGTCTTCTCTGTATCCGAGGAGGAGATATGTAAGAGTTTCTTAACAGGCTTTGTGAGGTGTTTGTGGTCAGTCTCTACAAGCTACGTTCTGTCTGCCTCAGATGTATTGCTGAAATTTAGTACACCGATATACAGTAGTCAGCATTTCCTTATCTATATGTGCGTAATTGTTCTCAGTATCAGTCAGGGACCTTGAAACAAATGCAGCAGGTTTATTGGCTTGCAATAAACACGCTCAAAGTCCTTCAGAAGAGGCAGAACCACCGGCTGTTGTAGATTGTAGAAAGCCAGCACTCAGGGTGCATAATAATTATCTTTAACACATGACAAACCTGTTCATGTCTGGGGTCCCAATGCCAGGCCTTTTCTTTTTCCAGTAATTCTCTTAGTGGTTTATTCACAGTTGACAAATTGGGAATGAATTTGGATAGGTAGTTAACCATTCCCATGAACCTTTGTAGCTCCGTAACATTCTGGGGTGTTGGCATGTCCACCACAACTTAAATTTTCTCTGGGTCTGCCACTAGCCCACTTTGGGTCAGTCTGTGTCCAAATATAGAATTTCTGTCAGTCCAGTCTTTGCTTTTTAAGATTCAATGTGTGGTGGCTTTCTCATGCTCTCTGCAGCACTTTCTTCAATTTTCATTATGTTCTTGCAAATCTGACCCCCAAGTTAATATATCATCCATGTAGTTTTCTACACCTTCTATGCCTTCAAATATTTGAGATATTTTCCTTTGAAACACCTCAGGGCAGAGCATATTCAAACTGCATTCTCTTAAATATATAACATCCAAAGGTGTGTTAAATGTTGTTAACTCAGAACTAGGATCATCAAGTTTCACTTGCAAAACGCATGACTTCGCATCAAGCACTGAGAAAATGTTGACACCTGCAAGCCTTGCTGCTACTTCTGCGACCGTTTTCATTGGCTAGTGCTCTCACTTTTATTGTCTTGTTCAAATCTCTGGGGTCAATGCATATTCTTACTTTACAAGGTTTCTCTGTTACCACCATTGAATTAGCCCAACTTGTAGGTCTTTCTACTTCTTCAATAACACCCAGCTTTTCCATATTGTCCAGCTCTGCCTTTACCTTGTCTTTTAAAGCAAATGGTATTTTCCTGGGTGGATGGATTACTAACAAACAGCAGAACATTACATTTAGATGGACCATTTGAATCTGGTGGGTTTCAGCCTGCCAGCCAGTATTTATGGTAAGGTTCAAATCTAGAGATGCACTGCGGGCGTACATCATTAATTATTCATTAGCCTAATTAATGCACATATCATCACAGGTCCCACAGTAGAAGGTGTTCACCTTTGAAAGGTAATTAGGTCCTTTTTGACTGAGAAATGCTACCAGTCGAGCAGTTGATGGAGAGAGTTGATGAGAGACACCAAGCTGCGAGAAAAGTGGGAAATAATTCTATTAATATATAAAGGAAGATTCCTGAGCTTGGGATGGACGCAGCCAATTGGCAGGGTTGGGACAATTGCCAACCGCTGCACAAAGAAGGCTAGAAAATGCGGCCACATAAGTTGCACCCAGCACCATCCAGTGAGAGGTGCAAGAAAGGTTGAAGTGAGGTGACCAGCAAAGGGAGGCCTTCAGGCTCTGAATGGAGACTGGACTGAGCAAAGCTATGGCCTTGAGGTTCAGGGCCCTGAAAGCCATCAACTGTGGCGATCTGAGAGAAAGTCCCTACTGCAGTGGTGCCTTTTGCACATTAGCTGAGATAGATTCTACATTGTCATGAGGTGTACTGTATATGTAAACATATGTTTTAAACCCAAAGCCAATAGCAAGGTGGGAAATTCTGATACATTCCATACAGAATAGAATAGGCTCTGACTCAAGGGATTACCTCCCTCACTGGTGTTTATGAAAAATAAGAGGAGAAGTGTGGCTGGGATAAATTAGAGGAGGGTACAGCCTATGCAAGGGAACACTATAGGTTTGACTTGAGTCCTGAATCGGATCCAACCTGTTTGTACTGTGACAACAGGGAGAGCATTTGGGAAACAGGGTTCACATGTGCGTGAGGCTACAACACAGTGAATTTCAGTAAAAGTAACTGCAGTAACACCTTGCAGCGTGATGTTATTTCTGTCATTGAAGAAGTTTGAGGTGAATGCACTCCATGATTTGGGAGGAAGATACTGAAGTGTGTTTTTATATTGCAGGAACCCTCTGGCGACATAACACCTTACTCCCAGACACAGAGGGTTTCCCTGGGCTACTCTCAGCACCTGCTGACATCAAGAGAGGTTATCACATGATGCCAGCCTCAGCAGAGATGGTGCAGCAGCAGTTGAGTGGGTTGCAGGACCTAAGTACATCTGGTCTAGGGGAGAGAGAGAGAGATAGATAGATAGATAGATAGATAGATAGATAGATAGATAGATAGACAAACAGACAGGCAGGCAGACAGAAGGATAGATAAATACTATAGATACTGTAGCTAAATATTGCAGAGAGAGAGAAAGATAGATAGTGTTTGTTATTAAACCACGCATGTTCACACAGTAGTCAAGAGACCGCGTAAACTCTTTTCTAGGATTTATACATCCCATTCTTATTGTTTAATGGCTGTCTGTGTAAAGTGCTTTGTTTTGTACACTAAAACACAACGGAATTAACTCCATGTGTGAGCAGGCGATATTTATTCCAACTGAGATGATAGGCAGTCTGGAGTGGAAACCCATGGATGTGCAAAAGGAAATTAAACTAAGAAGAACAGAAAAATCTGCTGATCTTTAATGTCTGGAAAGATTTGTTATTCTGGCAAAAAGCTTCAATCGGCTCCCACTCAATGAAACACATGTGAACAAAAGACCACTTTGCAGTGTTATCATGATTCTTTTTTTTATCTTCCAGGGTAGCGTTTTGCAAAAACGTTTCAAGACGTCGTGGCAAGAAGTCCAAATTTAAATGGTGCTTGGAACAGGTTTATCTTGTTGAAGTCTTGCCACAAACAGTGGACTAATAATGATTTCTTTTAAATGCTATCAGCTTTCTGACCACTTGAGGTTATCTTGAAAAAATGCAGCTGAACCTGGGTCACCTTACTGATAGCGGAACCTATGACTGCTGAGTGATCGGGAGGCTCCAAATGACTCATTTGGTAGGACAATGTCTGAATGAGACATTATCTAACTTTCAAAAATAACCTTCATTGAGTGGGAGCCTATTAAGGCTTTCTTTGCCAGAATAACAAATCTTCCAGACATTAAAGATCAGCATATCTTTTCTGTTCTTCTTACTTTAATTTCCTTTTTGCATGCAGTACTGGCACCCGTATCTGAAGAGGGACATTAAGTTACTGGAGGGTGCAGCGCAGGGTGACAAAAGATGATCAAGGGGCTGGGGACTTATCATACAAGAGGAGGCTGAGGAGTTGAACATGTACTCGCTGGAGGAGAGGAGGGCGGGGGACATGACTGAAACCTTTAAGTACATAGAAAAGGAATAAACAAGACAGGTACAGAGGGGCTGTTCAAAGTAAGGGAGGGAGGGAGGACACCAGGGGCCATGATATGAGACTGGAGGAGGAAGGTTCAGGAGGGAGATGAGGAGACACTTTTTACAGAGAGGGTGGTGGCTGGGTGGAATCGTTACCTGCAGAAGTGGTATTCAGTAGAACCGTGGACTGCTTCAAAGGGGATGGGACAGGACAAGGGGAGGGTCAATGAAGGGGAAGGGTGGAAGGGGAGTGCAGCTGCAGAACAGTGCTAGCTGCACATTCGAAGCAGACTTGATAGACCTCTAGGCCTTTATCTGCTGGCAAATTTCGTATGTTCATATAACCTCTAAGTTGACTGACAGTTAGCTGTGTGGTAAGAAGAAACTTTCTGCATAGTCAGAAGATGCGGATTAGCCAATCAAATCCTTCCTTTTCTCCCTGCTGTTACTTTTTAACTAGTATTAAAGTGTACCTCAGAAGGAGCTAAAATATGCAGAAGATTTTCACCTGGTGGTTCACCACTCATGCCCCTAATCCCACAAGGTCACGGGTTCAATCCCCATATTGGGACTTGGTTCACACCCAGTGCTGGCACTAAAATGCAGTAGTAGAGGAGTTGTACTATTGAGGTGACAGTAAACTCAAGCACCTTTCTGCCCTTCTCTAATGAATGCCCTGGTCAGTGTATAAAATATTATGCCCTTTTGCTCCCCCCAGCAGCGTGATGGTACTGTGGGTGTAGCCAAATAGGCCATCATGGAGCTGAATGAAGAGGATGAACTCTTTGTTCCTGCCTACTACTATAACTTCCCTCCCCATGTGGACAATAACAGCTGGATAATTGTCCCAGCAAAAGCAGACCCATGCACACACCCTGACATGTGCTCCACAGTGTCCCCATCTCCCCACACCCTGTCTGCTGCACTACTTCCTGAACTCCTGTAGGTGGCGATAGTGAGGCAATGCAGTCCGCACTCCCCAGAGGAAGACAGCATCCACTGGGATGCTCGGTCCTCTCAGAAGGTCCCTGACACCACAGGCTTGTTCCTGAACCTGTGTTGCCAGCTTCCAGCATGGCAACTCTGCCATTGTGCCAACAGGCTGGCCAGGCAGTACTTGAAAGGAGGGAATGTCCTGGTCACAGTACTTCTCAATGAAACAGGCTCTAATACAAGTGTCTGTTGCTGTGTGGAATGTCAGGCACACTTTATAGCTGCTGCTGTGTTTGTATCTGTGCAGGCCCCACACCACCAGTATCTTATTTACTGGTCACACTTTAGTTTAAGAGTCAGTTCCAATGTAACTGTGGCATAGGTAATCATTAATTACATGCAGGGTAATTGCACTGTAGTTACATTTTAGTTATGTGCAACTACATGGCAACTGCAAAGCAGTTACAATGTAGTTACACTGTAATTACACCATTTACTGAGTAAACCTAAAGTTCATTTTATTCTACAGAAGTCAATGTGTTGTTCTGGTCAAAATAGTGGACTTTGTTGGTCTGATTGCTTTGGAGTGGCCGTGAATATATTGGACTGACTTAACTTAAATCATAACATAGGGATTGTATCAGTTATGCCCCATCCCTCCACTTCATAAGCAGACACCAACAAGCATGCTATGCAAACATGTGCTTTACTAATTTATAAGGATTTCAACCCACTTGCTACCTAGGGTACCCTCTAACGCCTAAATAAACAGAAAGTTGTCCTGACTTGCCTTGATGGTCTGTACAGTCATCATGAACCCTGTTTCTCTGGTACGCTGCTTGATAAGTTTGCCACCCTTTGGGAGAATAAATGTCTCCTAGCTTGCAACAGGAGATATCTTCTCACCCTTTAGTGGGTGCTACCATAAGACAAAGGCAGCTTGGAGTAATTGTAGACAAAAAGGTTATATTTTGGGGAGAAATTGGAAGGCAGTCTTCTCACTGGCTGAATGCCATAGATCACAGGCAGATACCACCAAATTACCTATGACATAATCAACAGAAATTCCAAAACGTAGTTAGTGAGGTGTACAGCCACAGTTGTGTAACTGTTCAAGAGTGCAGGGTCCATTCTGGTCCACCATTCACAACCTGCAAGGCGATTACACTTAACATTCTGCACCAATGTGATTAGTGCGGAGCTGCTGATCCGCTGCCAAAGGATAAGTGTAGACATGCCTAGGAGTACCGTGAACCAATCCACTAGGAGCTGAAATGTGCAGGAGTTTACAGTCCCTGTGTAGAAACTCCCAACCAAGGGGTTTGGAAGCCAGCAGATGGACAGTAATAAGACACATATTGGGAAAGATTCAGGCTGTCTGCAGTACTTCCCCAGTTTGCATGCCTGCAGCTCCTCTGTGTGGACACACTGAAAACTGCTGCAGCAGTGCATTCCAGACAAAGGTACCATAATGTTGCCAAAACCCAACATTTGTGTAAACATATTTAAATGTTGCCTGTGTAACTGCAATTAAAGAATAGATAGCCAGTTTCATATAATTTAGTGTACCCTTTCCTCAGTTAAGTAATCTGGCTGTATTTGTCACAAGGCATACTCAGTGTACTTTGCTGAGTGCAGTAAAACCTGGGAAGTCCAGGGGCAACACAAGCCTCAGGCTTGGGCAACAATCACTAACAGCTGGAGGAAATAATAAAGCTGCCTTTTCCATTCTTGTGCCTGGGAGATTACACAGCAACCAGCAAGTACTCAAGTGAACTTGTGAGTGATCACAGTGAGTGGAGGTGGGGTGGGGTGAGGCTGTATGCCATGAGTCAGACCCATGTGGTTTGTTCTTTGGACCTCTGTAAAGCTGGCTACCTTGATGCTGTAAAGAAGCTTATCACAAAGTATCTTAAACATTGTAACTAAAATCCAGCCAACTTCTATCTGATTGGCAGTGTGTGTGTTAGAGAAAATAAAATGTTATGAATCTATTAGAATTAGCTTACTACAGGTTGTTGACTGAGATGGCGTTGGGAAGTATCGTCTTTGGCCCCATCCACACTACGCGCTGTAATGTTATAGAGTGCCCAAACCGCTACCGCAACGGTTTATGCTATACCTGTAACGTTATAGAAGGTAGCTAGAATCGCTGTTGAAACCACATATGAGGTGGTTTCAACAACGGTTATGAAACCGTCACGCCTCTGTAACGTTATCGGTGGTAGTGTGGACGGGCGGTAATGGTCTCTCGCAGGGCCTGTGAGTACAGCACGAGCTGCATTGTGGGATTGGGCGCCACGGTAACGTAGCGTCGGTTCCCGTAGGCGTACCGGTCTCATACTGGTCACCGCTGCAGTGTGGATACAATTGTACCGCTTCCCGCTGTAATGGTTTCTGTCCGTTACGGGGTCTGAGCAGTGTAGTGTGGACGGGCCTTTGATTTGTGTTTGTGTGTGTGTGGGGAGGCAACAGTTCCATTAACTTTGAAATACAAGTTTAAAATTCCTGTCTTTCCTGAAGGTAGCACTCTAAAGGAGTAATGATGCATTTTATTTATTTCTTTATTTACGACTTTGTTAACTGGGTAGCTGCACTCATCCCAGGGACCATTTTCAGGCACAACACGGGCCAGTGAATATGCACAGAGTAGAAACATCAAAATAGATACATAGACAGTGTCGGCAGATAAGTGCCTATGGCCCACCCAGTCTGCCCATTTGAGCTTGTAAGTTCAGTTTATGTTTTCCAGGAAGTCTGTTGCCCCTTAACCCTGACCTCCAGAATTCCTTTATGTCTATCCCATGCATTCTGAAATCCCGTGATTGTTTCCAGCCCCCACCACTTCCTCTGGCAGGGTGTTCCACTTGTCCACCACCCGCTCTGTGAAGAAATTCTTTCTTATGTTTCCTCTGAATCGCCCTCCTTCAACTTCATCCCATGCCCTCTAGTCCTGGAACATCTTTTCACTTAAAAATAGTGCATTCCTGCGCCTCTGTTCCTCCCTGTAAGATACTTGTATGTCTCTATCATATCCCTCTCTCCTCTCTCTCTCCAGGGAGTACATGTTCAGTTCCTTCAACCTGTCTTCATAGGACTTGTGATGCAATCTATGCACCATCTTTGTTGCCCTCCCTCTAACCTTCTCTACCCTGTCTATGTCCTTACTTTAGGTATGGTCTCCAGAACTGTACACTGTACTCCAGGTGGGGCCTCACTAGTGTCTTGTATAGTGGAATTATGACCTCCCTTCCTGCTGGTGATGCCCCTGCCTATACATCCCAGCATCCTATTTGCTTTACCTGCTGCCTTGTCACACTGTTTCTTACCTTGAGGTCATCAGAGATGATAACCCCAAGATCCCTTTCCTGCTTGGTGCATGCTATATCCTCACCCCCAACTGATATATTGTGCCAGGGTTTTTGTGCCCCATATGCATTATCTTGCACTTCTTAGCATTGAATTTCAACTGCCAAACCCCTGTGCATTCTTCAAGTTTCTGCAGGTCCTTCTCATTCTGTCTACACCCTCTGGTGTGTCTACTCTGTTACAGAGCTTTGTGTCATCAGCGAACAGTGAAATTCTGCCTTCTAGGTCCTACGCCATGTCACTGATGAAGATGTTGAATAGGACCGGTCCCAGCACTGATCCCTGTGGTGACCCCACTGGTCACTCTTCCCTCTGTGGAGATAACAAGAACATAACTAGAGCAGGTAATACATAGTGAAAGGTTACAGCTGATGTGGGGGTATGTGCAGTCCCTCAGCTCTGTGGCCCACAGGAGGGGTATTTACACCACAGCTTAAGACAAATTGTGTGTGAAAGTTGGTGGGTGGGAAACATGTCCTGTCAGCCCTATACAAGTACACCAATACAAAGGTGGCTGGTGGCTAGCTTGCAGTGCACCTGTCTGCTCTTTCTTGACCTACTAACACAACAGTGAGACCCATTTTCATCTGGATGTAATCAATATTGCATCATTAAATTCAAGAACCAAAACAAAATGGAAAGTAAGTGGAGCACTTTTCTCAAAGTGTTTGCCATATGCACAAAACAGAGAAACTCTTTAAAGAATCCAGTGCCTTGTTTTATAATGTAAGCTCCCCTCTGAAATCTGGGGCTTATCTTAATGCCTCCACTGGTGCCCTGGCTGATCTTGTCTTCCCTCCGCCTCCCAGAACTGCAGAAGGGGACCAGCAGGGTACTGTGCCAACATCTGGCAGCCCTGGTGGATGCAAACCAGGGCTCCACATCCAGAATATCCATGGCCATTGCCACACATAGAAACATAGAAACATAGCAGCTGATGGCAGATAAGGACCGCAAGGCCCATCCGTCTGCCCATTTCTTTTCTACCTTGAAATGTGCCATCGGCCTTTGCTCTGTCAATGGCCTATTTATTCATACTCATCTGTATTGCTCCCTTGTGCCTATCCCATGCCTGTTTGAAGCCTCCACTGTATTCATATCCACCACTTCCTTCTGAGGTAGGCTGCTCCATGCACCCACCACTCTTTCTGTGAAAAGAACTTTTCACATTACCCCTTAATCGGCCTCCCTCTAGTCTCATGCTGTGTCCTCTTGTCCTCCTATTTTTCTTATATTGAAACATGTTAGACTCTTTCATCTTGTTAATGCCCTTAAGATGTTTGAATGTTTTGATCATATCACCTCTCTCCTCCTTTGCTCTAGGGTACATATGTAGAGCTCGTTAATCTGTCCTCATATGTTTTCTGATGGAGTCCCTGCACCATTTTGGTTTCCTTCTCTGGACTGCCTCAATTTGGTTAATGCCCTTGTGAAGGTGTGGCCTCCAGTACTGCACACAGTACTCCAGATGGGGCCTAACCAGTGTCTTGTAAAGAGGGATTATTACCTCCTTTTCCGACTTGTGATACTCCTACTAATACACCCAACATCCCCTAGCCTTACCTACTGCATTAGTGGTCTGCTTTGATGATTTCAGGTCATCAGTGATGATGATGCCCAAGTCTCTTTCTTCCCTTGTGACTGCAACTCACCTCCCAGCCTATAGGTGGCTTCAGGGTTTCTCTTCCTATGTACATGATCTTGCACCTCTTTGGTTAAAACCCCAGTTGCCACTCTTCCAACCATTTTGCTAGTTTATCCAGATCTCTTCTCATTCTGCCCACCCCATCTGGATCATCTACTTTGTTGCAGATCCTGGTGTCATCTGCAAACAGACAAACCTTACCCTCCAGTCCATCTGCAATGTCACTGATGAAGATATTGAAGAGGACTGGCCCCAGGACTGATCCCTGAGGTACCTCACTTGTGACTTGCATCTCTTCTGACTGTATACCATTTACCACCACTCTCTGTTTTCTGCCTGTCAACCAGTTTGCCACCCAGTTGACCAACTTCTGACCTCACCCTAAGCCTACCCAGCTTATTAATCAATCTTCTATGTGGAACAGTATCGAAAGCTTTGCTGAAGTCAAGGTAGGCAACATCAACTGCTCCCTTGGTCCACCACTTGGTTATCCAGTCAAAGAAATCTATGAGATTAGTTTGACAGTACCTTCCTTTTGTAAACCCATGCTGCCTTGAATCTTGTGCTCCCCTGTTCTCAGGCCTCTCCAGTGTCCCAGGGAAGAGGCAGGGGAAGAGGAAAGGAGCAGTGGCTGTTTTGGTGCCCCAAGTGCAGGAGCCAAAGAGGACCTCAGAATGGGAGCCAGAGAGGCACAACAGCAGGGAACATGTTGCCATGCATGCACAGATGTGCATAGCGGAGCCAGAGCTAAGAGAATTGGATCAGGCTGAACGCCCATTTTTGGTGACTGTCCTGGCTCCATGGTAGACTGTGGAGGTGGATTCAGGCTAACTTGCACCATCAGCACCCATCAAGAGTCCTCTTGGCCCCAGTTCTGTCAGCAGGACCGAGTGAGGAAAAGAAGCAGTTTGCATGTGCACTCACCCGGAGACTGGTACAGACAGCCCTTCCCAAAATGAAGCCTCCATCAACAAAGTGGGCTAGGTACCCAATAAATCAAATACATTCCTGGCCACAGAACAGTAAGTAGGACCAGGACATGCCACAATCAACATGGTGGGACATTTAACAAAGTGGCAGCAATCTTCAAAGCTGAAAACTGGTTGCAAACAAATGGCAGCCCCATGGCTGAGAAGACTGCAGCGCACATGGGGAAGAGGATTGGTCAATTGGAGGTTGGATCCATTTTGTCCATGAATTTTGGCCAGTAAAAAGTAGCTCAAGAGCCAGCCCAGTGGTGCTGAGGGTTGAGGTGCTGGACGCCACACCTTGCCCCATGTCAGTGACTGGAGTTTGGAAGCAGATTCTAGAAGCTGGGGTTTGGCAGGAGGAGAGGATTGGAGCATTCGGAGGACTGGCTTCTTCTCTCCTGGGGTGGATCTGTGGGATGCATTGCTCTGCGCCAGCCCTGGTGGAGACCAGGGGACCACAAGAGTGATCTGCTGAGGGGGTAAGGCTATGGCGGATATCAGTGGAGGGGCAGGATCGCATCCTTTGCCATGATATAATTGCACGTCTGTCTCAGGGGCAACCATGGTGGAAAACCCCGGCTGGCAGGGAGGTGACGCCGGAGCTCGAGAGCCAAACCCACGTGCCCAGTGCTGGCCCCAACCCGACTCTGACTCTCCATGGTCCCTGCCTCCTCCCGATGGCACCTGTGGAAGAGGGGACCTAGCACCGATTCCTTGGTTGGGGAGGGATTCTGGTGGGTGGCAGAGGTGAGACTGAGTGGGTCCCCACCTGAGAGATGTCCTCGGCCAGCCAGTGACTGGAGGGAAACAGAGTTGGGAAAAAAAAAAAAAGAAACAGCTAAAACCAGAAACAGTGTGCCTGTGAACAAGCCTGACTAATCAGGTGCTGAGTTTCCTACAGCATAAAAGGGATTGTTTTCAAAAGTTCAGGGGAGTTCAGTCAGACCTCTGAGGGAGAGTGACTGTGTGTCAAGGTGTGGGCTGGTATGCCACTGTCTATCCAGTAAAGTACCTGCAGGCCTGGCAGACTAGAAGCATTGAGATCCCAAATTAAAGTGTATGTGAGAAGAAAGGAAGTGGTTTTCAGTGAAACTGCTGTGTTAAAGGCAAGTTGAAGCTTGGGTTTTCCTGACACTCCACAGACTTTTCCCCTCTGGGGATCGGCTCCTACAACATCTCCAGTCCAAGAAGGTGCCTGCCTTCACCCAGGTCCCAAGCCTCAATGAGATAAGCAATGGAGAGAAGTGAAGCAGAGAGGCCACCAACAAGCGCTGTAAGCAGTGTCCTAGCTGGGAGCACCGCAGCCAGTCAACCAGTTCCAGCAACCTGTGGCGAGATAGTGTTTGAGGCATTACAGTCATAAGTAAAACCTAGGGTTTGACCCTGAAACTGGGGAAAGAGTTTGTTGTATCAGGAGTTGACAGAAAAGTCCTGAGCAGGACTGCACCAAGGTGTAAAGCCCAGGCAGGAGACCTGTTGAGCCCAACCTGTCACCAAATCCCATTTGAGTACAACTAGTGGCCCCTTTTCAGTTTGTGGTACCAGTTTAAAATTGTAGTTCAGCTACAGTGTTTTTAAACACAGAAGTATTTTACCTGCAACAGTTTAAAGCATGCCACCAATCTCCAGCCTGTTAGCAGCATCACTATCCCCACTGTGGTACCCACTGTAACTGAGAGATCTCTCACCCAAGGCCTTTTGAGGGGGAAGTAAGACAGGTGCACCTGCATTACAGTTTGAGGACTGCCAGGGGTGGGCAGAGTTTGTGGGCAAAGCATTGAATTGTTTCTTGCCTTGAAGTCTGCTTAGAGCATAGATTTGTTGTTACCTGTTGTTCTTTGCATACCCTCCCTATTAAATACATTGTTTCAATGGCAGTTTATGGTTTGGGGTCTGTCATTGCTTGCTGTGTCACTTGTTTTGGGGGAGGGGATCGTGGGTGTTTATGCATTGTTTCCTGGGGTGATAGCCTTGTGTTTCAGCAGCCAGGTACTCCATATCACTACCCCAATGGAGGCATCCTGCCACATTAAGCCAGTGTAGCATGTCCTTGGGGAACCAAGGCGGGTCTCCACAGGAGGTATGGGAGGGGTGAACCCAAGGGCCCAGAATGGTGACCGCACAATAACGAACTGCATTTGTTAAAAGAAGGCAGCCTTTTTAAAGCAGCAGTATTAGTCATCTTAAAACATTTTATCACATTGTTTTAGTAATGTATTTCTGACAAAAGCATCAATATGTCCATTTTTCTTTTCATTGTATTTTATTCCTGAACTGAGATATGGAGGTTTGAAGTATTTAAATATTCCTGTCCCTGCCACACCTACTATGAATAAATTAAACATCTTAGGGTGATGCTGTGCTGTTTACTATCAGAAATGTGCCCAAACCACCGTCCCTAATATAGCCACAGTGTGAATTTAGAGGGTTAAGTCAAAAAGTCATTAGTTAGAACATTATTAATAAACTAGTCTCCTGAGTGATTGGTTTAATGCTTCATTGGCAAGGTTTTAAACTAGCCAAGGGGGGAGGCAATTGATAAGCAGCAGGAATTCCCAGCCTCCTCCTCCAAAACAGGGTACTAAATGAGGTAAAGACCAAGGTAGAAAGGTCAGTAGGAGCAGGACTGGGGTAAATGGAGAAAGCAAAGTCAGTAAGGGCAGGGATGGGGCCACAAGAGGAAAAACATTAAAAATGGAGAGTAATGCATACCAATGCCATATTCTGGGTAACAAGCTTCTGAACTAGTGGCCTTGATGGAAGAGGAACATCTGATATCGGGGCAATCACAGAACTATGACTGGATGAAACATACCAGGGTACACTATCTACAGGAGGGACAGGGGGTAAAGAGGAGGACGAGCAGCCACAAGCAAGAGCAGAGTCATTCTAGATGCCCTGCAGGCATGTCTTAGACAACTAGTATTGGATACTACTCAGAGAGGAGCAATCTTAGACCTGGTACTCCCAAATGGAGATGGAGAGAGGATCACAGATTTAGAAGTGGTAGCCATCTGGAAACTAGTGACCATCGAACAGTATGATTCACGATAAACACAGCAGCAAAGTCATGCCTACAAAGGCAAAGGTACTGACTACAGGAGGGCTGACTTTTGCCAAATGGGTGAGTGCCTAAGGAATGCACCAGCAAATGGGCAGAAGGAGGGGTGGAAGAACAATGGGGAATAATCAAACTGCCATCACTGAGGCAACGAGCCTTGTGTGAAGCAAATAAACAAAACAAAACGATGTAAAACCACCATGTCTTCAAAGGAGGTGGCAGGAAGGTTAGGGGAAAAAGATAGCATTCAGGAAGTACAAGGAATCACAGAAGGAGCAGGACAGAGAACTGTATCAGTTAAAACAGAAGGAAGCAGGAAAGGCAATCAGAACAGCAAAGGCCCAAACCGAGGAAAAGATAGCCAACCCAGTTAAGAAGGGGGATAAAACCTTTTATAGGTACATCAGGAGGAAGGAAGACCAAGGGAGAGATAGTGAGGACTAATAAAGGGAGGGAGGTCGCCAGAGGGTGACTGTGAAAAGGCAGAGATACTAAACAAATATTTTGCTCGGTATTCAAAAATGAAGAAGGAGGTACCTAAACCAAACAATAGAAACACTCTGGATAGGGGTTGATACCAGCCCATTCACAGAAGAAAGAGTTCTGAAAGAACTTTAAAACTGAAGATGGACCAAGCAATGGAGCCTGATGGGATTCATCCCAAGAATTTAAAAGAACTAATGGTAGAACTAGTGACACCACTGACTACCCTCTTTAACAAATCATGGAGGATGGGGTGGTACCTGAGGACTAGAGGAGGGCAGACGGATTCCACTTCACAAAAGTGGGAGCTGGGCAGAGGCAGGAAACTACAGACGTGTTAGTTTGACCTCAGTGATAGGGAAAATGATGGAATAACTTCTGAAGGAAAAAATTGTTGAGTACCTAGAGGCCAGAGGGGCACAGGACCCAAGGCAGCATGGATTCAGTGGAAGGTCATGTCAGATGAATCTAATAGATTTCTTTGACTGGGTGACCAAAGTAGTAGATCAGGAGGGGCTGTGGACATGGCCTACCTAGACTTTAGCAAGGCATTTGACACAGTCCCACACAAAGATTAATATACAAGTTAGCCAGCCTTGGAGTGGGTCCCACAATAGTAGCCTGAGTAAAATTGAAGAACAGGACACAGAGGGTAACAGTAAAGGGAGTCCACTCTGAAGATAGGGGGTTACTAGTGGGCACCGCAGGGTTCAGTTCTAGGACCGGTCCTCTTCAATGTCTTTATAAGTGACATTGCAAAGGACTGAAGAAAAAGTATGTCTCTTTGCAGACGACACAAAAGATCTGCAACAGGGTTGATACACAAGGTGGGGTGGAAAGGATGAAAAGGGACTTGGCAAGGTTGGAGGAATGGTCAAATGTATGGCAGCTTAGATTCAATGCTAAGAAGTGCAAAGTAATGCACCTGGGAAACAAAACCCAGGGAAGAGACACAATGGGGTGAGTTACTAACAACAACAAAAATGGAAAGGGACCTGGGGTAGTCATATCAGATGACCTAAAGGTGGGCAAGCAATGTGAGAGGGCAGTAAGGAGGGCGGGGGATAATGGGATGCATGGGAGAGACATCACCAGTAGAAAACAGGAAGTTGTTATCCCTCTGTACAGACAGCTGGTGAGACCCCATCTGAGTACTGCGGCAGTTCTGGAGACCCATTCTCCTCAAGGACATAGACAGGATGGAGGCAGTCCAGAAGAGGGCAACTAAATGGTGCAGGGTCTGCAACAGAAGCCATAGGGAAGAGAGACTTAAGGAGCTTAATATGTATACCCACGAGGAAAGGAGGGACAGGGGGGACATGACAGAAACTTTCAAGTACCTCAAGGGAATCAACAGAGTCTAAGAGGTAGCACCTTTCAGAAAAAGAGGTATGCAAGAACAAGGGGCACAGTTTGAAGATAGAAGGGGATGGATCAGAGGTAATGTGAGGAAGTATTTTTCACAGAGAGCATTGTGGGTGCATGGAACGGCCTTCCTGAGGAGGTTGTGGAGTCAAAACAGTGGGGAATTCAAGAATGCATGGGACAGACATAAGGCAATTCTAGTGGGAAGTAGGAGGAAGTCAGCCGTTGGTAAAACTAGGATCTGCAACTTATCCAGTAGGTAGGGAAATGGGCAGACTGGGTGGGCCAGCGGTCCTTATCTGCCATCAAATTCTATGTTTCTATGTTTCTAAACATCTGAGGAGACTTCCCCAATGGCCCAGTTGCAGCGCACTGTGCTACCGCGCAGGTGACCTGCGTTGGTAGGGAGCGAGCTCAGGACTCTGTATCCGGAGGCAGGTCTGACAGCAGCAGCTGCTGCTTGGCAGTGCGCTTGTGGTCGGGATGGATGGCGCTGAGCATCCACTGCCACAGTGTCCCTACGTAAGCCAGGAGGGACAGTTCCCTATGCAGGACACTGCTGTGCAGCCATAAAACTGAAGGGCCGACGCCAAAAGGCAAGGTGTGTGTGTGTGTGTGTGTGTGTGCGTGTGTGTGTGTGTGTGTGTGTGTGTGTGTGTGTGGAGAAAACAAGAGAGCAAAATCTGTGAGCTGTCTGTAGACATTATAGATTGAGGAGTGCTCTGACCAATCAAGAGCTCCTTTTTCTCTGCATGTGAGAGACACTCTTATTTCATGTAGTGTGTCTCACATGCAGATACTATGAAATGGGGCACATTCTGGGACAGTTTTTTAAAAAAAGATAATACATATGATCCAGCATATTAATACTGCCAAGAGACCACTCTTGCAGCATGAAGTGGTCTCATGTGCTCTTAGGGCAAGAGAACCCTCATACCCTAAGAATGCACACAAGACCACTCTTACAAGCGTAAGAGTGGTCTCCACAGTAGTATTAACATACAGCCTGGGTTCCTAGTGCCTGTCTGACACTGGATCTTAGCCACACAGTGGGCTGCATTGGGAAGTGGGGTGTCCCTCCCCACTGGAGCCCTTGCTATGAAGGGGATGTCACGGGAGATATTGGTGCTGGTGTTCGACCTGGGGAGACTGGGGATCAATGGCCGAACAGGGTATATCTCTAGATGACGGAGATGGTCGGTGAGAAAAAAGCTCAACAAAACAGCTGAGAGAAATAAAAGAAACATGCTGATGATAAATATAAGGACGTCAGGAATATATTCATTTTATAAAACCATATGATGACATTTTTGCCAGCTAACAAGTACTGATGCTTTAATTTTCAGATGTTGTTTGCATCTCCTGAGAAACATAAAAGCTGCATTTTTGAGAAAGGTTTTGTGGTCAGGATGGACTAATTTGCTTTGATTCAGCAGTGAAGCAGGAGAGAAACAGAAATTTAAAAGTACACCTTACTTTGCTTTTTTTCTTTCTTTGCAGCATGCCTCACCTCCTGCTGAATCCATTTTAGTTAGAAAAAACACATTTTCCAGCTTAAACAATCCCCGACGCACTATAAAACAGGCAAACAGTTCCATAACTCACACAGCTGCCTTTACACGATTCTCCCATAATTCTCTTTACAACACAATGCTCTATCAACAATCTGCAAAATGTTTTGTTTTTATGAATCATTGCTCCCATGGGTGTAATTTTCACCAGCACAAACAGAAACAGGCAAAGCTGCGTGAGGTGATGAAGGACCGTTATTATAAATTGACACTGTCTGGGATGGTCTCTCTGACACATTTTTTTTTGGTAGTCAGTAACAGATTCAGGATGTTAAGAAGTGTTCTGTGACAATAATGAAAGGGACATAGCTACAGGAAACATAACTATTCTGTCTGTATAATTTTGTGCTAAATATCATAACGCTCAGCAGTGGGTCACACTAAAGTTTATTTTAGTTAGGTTAGAAATGTATTACGTTATGTTGAAGCAATTATATCAAAGAAATGCATTTCTGCCACTGCAGGCAGGCTTGTTAGTGAAGCTGTTTGATCTGCTACGGTTGGTAGTGTAATTTATGTGCAGGCCCCCTAGTTCTCCACCATACTTCAGGCCTGATTTCTGTGGAGGTCTGCTAACTTTCTGAGGTGGCATTTGTTCATTCCTGCAGCATAAATTATTTCTGCCTAACTGCGCCCATCATAAAAACAATGTTTTGCTCCACTCTTTCACAAAATCCCAGACAAGTAATAGGTTACAGATCACGTTTATAGATAGTAGTAGCAAAGAATTGTGTCGTGTACAACAGTAATTTTGATGCCACAACGAACATAACATTGTTCCTAAACTGAACTGACACCATCTGTACCAACATGCAGCAGAGCACTTTGCGAAGACTAGCTGACAACATAGTATTGTAACAAAATACAGTGATAATCTTAACTATATACACTGTATTGAAACTTCAACGAGCATAAGCTCTAATTAATCTCTCCTGGGAGGGTAAAAAACAAAGGTAAAACTGTTGGGACAAAAACGCTGGACAATTCCATTTCTCTACCCAATTTGTGATCAAGCAAAGCTCCAGGAGCTAATAAACTTGAAAGTAAGGTCCTGATACACTGGCATGAATTTTGAAAATGTTTTAAAAACGCTTTCTATCCATGCTTGAACATGATTGTTGGAGGGTCCACATTGTGCTCGACACTGTGCTTGCTCACTGAAAGTTCCCAGGCATGATTATGGCAGTACTGCAAAGACTGTGGGTGCCACAATGCATGCTAGGATATTTGCATTCAGGCATGGTAACGGATTCAGAGAAGAACTGTACTGTTTGGTTTGGAAGCTCATTGTGATCTTATCAATGTTTGTAAGTCTTTTTTTCTTCATGGCAGCCAAAACAGAGATTGATGTGTGGTGGCAGTTCACATGGCTTAAGAAAACTATATTGGGAAAAAACATGCTAAAGCCATGCTCCAGCAGGGTTTTAACAGGTTTTTTACACGGATTGTAGAACAGTTTACTGTGCTAATATGGGACATTAATGTTTTTAAACCATTTTAACAGAGTTAAAATAGTTTAAAACTCAGAAACAATGCTAGTGTGGACAGGGCCTCAAACACTGAATGCTGAAACATTTGGCCTTGCCAAGAGTCCTGAGCTAGACTCAAGTTCTGGCACCCTTCTTAAAAAGAGGCATCAGGCTGCTGGAGGGGTGCAGAGAAGGGTGAACAGGATGCTATGTGGTATGAGGAAAAGCCCTATGAGGAGAGACTATGGAGGCTACATATGTACTCCTGTAAGACAGAAGGGACAGAGGAGACATGATTGAGACCTTTAAATACTTGAAGGGCATAAATAAGGGGGACAGGGTCAAGGGCAAAATCAGAATGGGGAAGGAGGGGAGGGAGGAGGAACACAGACAATGTATTCAAGTAGAAAGATGAGGCGTAGGGGGCAGCATTAGTATTCAAAACTGAGAGCTGCACACTCGAGCAGACTTAATAGACTGTGAGGTCTCTATCTGCTGGCATCTTTGTATGTTCGTATGTAAGCAAAGGCTGCTCAAACGCTTCCCTGAGTGTTCTAATCCTGCTCACTGACCCTACTAGGTCTCCGTATGCAAAACATTTGAATACATTGCTATGGCAGAAAGCAGTCCTGCCATTGGCTTAAATATGATGTGTTACCATGGATATACTATGATATCCCTAAACTCGTATGCTGACACTTGGCATATCGAGTAAAACTGCCCAAAATGCACAGCCCCGAAGTCACTCATATGCCCGACATATGAATTTTGGGCATTTCAGAAAATAAAGTGTACAATGAGGGGGGTTCACCTCCTGCACCTCATGTAGGGCTCTGCCCCACATCTCCCAGTAATTAAAATATCCAACTCCAAGGGGAGTGACCTCAAGTAAAATGGTTTAACAGCTATGGGGGTCAGTGTGTAAATGATAATGACCTGGACCAGAACCTGGGTCATGCACAGGTATGCCGGCTGAGCTACCTGTGGTATTCCCTTCCACACCACCAGGGCAGCTCAGCCAGCAAACCCATCTAGCCATCCTTTCCTCGCATCATGCAGGGTAAGGTAGCATTCACAGATCTCACATCTTACTCCCATCGGGAGCAATAACGCTGGGTGTAGTAGTGTCAGGTTATCTCCTGTAACGGGCAAAGCTGACTGGGATACTGGCAGTCGGGATTGTCAGCCTCAGATAGCGTAAGTATACCATTGCTATTGATGACATCACATGCTAGCATCGAGGAGGGGCTTAGGATAAACAAGGAGGGAAGGAAGTGAGGCACTATGGAAAAATTGTATGTTTGAATGGAAAAATCCCAGAGAGCAATGAATTCTGTGGCACTGAATATGCTGCCAGCATGAAGCAAGTTCTAGGGAAAATTCCGCTGCTGAAGAATTGCAGAATTCCAGGGCCTGCTTATCTGGTAATTGAAATTTATTGGTGTGTGTGTGTGTGTTGGGGGGACTTCCTATGTGCCTCTGGGTGGGGATTTCAGAGAAAACAGACAAAAACAGTGGTTACTGGGTGACTGATCATGACACTGAACCCCAACCCAATATCCATCAAGTGCCTCTCGGGCTTCTATTCCTTGGGAAGACCTCAGACACCTCTGTACCCCATCATCACTAATGGCTGAATTATGGGACTTGCTTGCCTGGGAACTGAATGACAGAGCCCCACCTTGAGGGGCAAGCTGTAGGGGATTTCTTGTCAATGAGTTGTGGTGCAGTTTACTGTGATCCCTTGAGGGCAGGATCAGAGGTACTCTGGATGGCAGAAAGGATGGGTACAGCTGAAAGATATCCAGTCAATCCACTACAGGGTGGACAAAAGGAGTAGAAACAGAAGCTGAGAAAAAAAGTTCAATCTCATGTGATGGTGAGGGCATCGAGCCAGCAAAATGTCAGAAACACAACAGCATTTATCTGACATTCTGAAAAAGTGCATCTGCTCTGTACAAATTGCTCCTGAAACTTTAAAGCTTAATGTTTCTGAGACTTCAGACTGAAATTGGTTCTAGCATTTGCTAAATAAACGGTAGAGGTTGAAAAGCCTGCCACTGCATTAGCAGTTTTCCAGGTTGAAATGTTAATCCTTTAAGACACTTGGTTTTGGACTAGCTTAAGATATCTCTTAAGTGAGGAGAAAACATTTTGAGACTTTGAGCGTATGTCGAATTGCCATCTAGAACTGTTTGAAGGCTTATTGATAATACCAAAATGTTCTGTCTAATAGCATGAAGCCCAATCCCAGGTCCAGAGCAGAGTCAGGGTCAATAAGCTAAGGGCCCTTGATTCAGAAACTAACATTTTAGTTTGCACAACCACATATTCCAATCCTTATGCCCTTTAGGTCAGCACCAGCACCCCACCCAACCTGAAAAGAATACATTCAACAGAGATGAAAAGAGGTGGTGTCTGTCTTTAAAGGAAAAGACCTGCATTGCAGGAGGATTAGGGATGAGCAAGTTAAGCTGTGTTTGAGATGTGTCTGTTTGTGAAGATAGATGCTGCTAGGAGGAAAGACAAGAAAGGGAGTCTTAGTGTGCCCTATCCATGGGTATGCTAATAAAGGCATCATGAAATGTTGCTGTCAGGAACCTTCTGTGTTGAAGATATCTTGCAATAAATACATGCTCCAGCAGGGACTAGAATCCAAGTCTTCTGCTTCCTAGAGTGTTATTTAACCTCTACACCATGCTGCCTGCCACTGAATTGAGTACAGCTGCATGGCAGAGCAGGATGTAAGTGAGCTCGGAAATGAACAATGCGTTTCAATCATACCAAACAATTCTGTATTTGAAGCAACAAGCTGGGGTTCTAATCCTAAAAGTGACTCGAACATTTTTGAGCAAGTTTGTTTTTGATCAAATCTCACCTGAGTGGTGATCCATGGTGGCACAGAACTGGAACAGAAAATAATATAGAAAACACATTAGTTATGCACAACAATTCATGCAAAAGTAGGAAATATTTCTGAGAGGAAACATTTGTGGCATCCTTGCTAGATGAGCCTGCCAGTGGCCTCATCCTTGGATCTTCTACTTGGAATGTTAAATGTCAAAATGCAGGGTGCCCAGCTTAGCAAGTGGAGGCCCTTTACCCATGTTCTCTGTATGAGAACAGTGGGACTTTCTTGACTTCTGCAGCTGGGACTCGTGTTGCCAGCTGCAGTGACGGACAGTGAGCCACCATTTCCATGGTGCCTAGTGGCACCCACCCTCTGATTAACATCTCTGTCAAGAATGTACATTTCTCTGTGTCTAGTGGCACTGCACCTCCATTTGCCATCCCCATCAAGAAATTATGTTTCCCTGATGTCTAGTGGCACTACTAACCTCCGATCGCTGTCCCCGTAATAAATAATCTTTCCTGGTGTTCAGTGGCACACCTCCTCTGATTGACATCCTCCTTAAAGATTTAATCATTCCCTGGTGTCTAGGTGAAAGGCACATCTGTAATCCAAGCTCTTTATACCCTGAAAATTTCAGACCAATATTCCAATAAGTCTGGGTGCTAGGTGATGACAAAAAAACAGCAAAAACAGTGATTTTATTAAACCCTCCTACTAAAGGATTCTTAACTCCAGGGGCTGCATGTCAGGGGCAGTGCAAATTCAAGGAAAAAACATTTGGGGCTGGGTGCACAAAATGTAGGTGCGCCGACCTGAACCCAGAACCCTCGAGCTTTAGGCTGCCACCCACCCACCACACACTACAGGGTGAGCCAGAAGCCCCACAACAACCACCACAGGCTAACCCTCCTTCCTCTTCCATCATGCCTCGCCTCCTGCAGCGTATATACATATAGTGATGTCCTGTCACTATATAGAAGAAGAAGAAGAATCAGCATTTATATAGTGCTTTTCATACACAGTATCCCAAAGTGCTTTACAAGCAATGCTAGACTAGTAGTGAAGTGACTGAATGTGTGGTGGTGGCTATCGTTAGCCAGCATCACCCACACACAGCCTGGATAATTGCATGAACGGTTTATGGGAAGGGGAATGTTGGCCAGGACACCGAATGTTCCTGTTCTTGCGAAGAGTGCCCTGTTCTTTTACTTCCACCTGACACCCACAAGGACAACACCAGGATGGGCAGAAGGGACCTCGGTTTAACGCCTCATCCAAGGATGGCACACCCCAGCAGTACAGCACTCCTAATACTGCACTTGGATGCCAGCGATTTTTAGGTGCAAGTCCAATCCTGTGTGGACAAGAATCCACAACCTTCTGGTCCAGAGTTGGATGTGCTACCAACTGAGCCATGCTGACACCTTATACAGTATATATGCATGAGCCTCCCCATTCGGTCACCTTTCTCACTCCGTTGCCCTGTCGCTCCGCGCCAGCAAGTGGGTCACAGTTTGGTAGGGTGCCCACTCTGTGGCTACCCCACATCACAGGATACCTGGCACTACTGCACCACTATAATATATATCTATATACTTTATGAGCTTTGGGAGTTAGGGGCATATAAGGGACCTATCTTCAATTGAGCCCCCTTCCTATTATAAGTCAATGGCAATGATGAGTGAGGTATATGGACTCTTCAGAGCTAGGGAGCTGAGCCCTGGTAAATCCTCTAATTCCAGCACTTATATATACTGTATTCCATGATGATGTCAGTAAGAGAACAGAATTGTTTTTCATGCTTTTATGATTTTACTTAGGGGTGCTGAGGTTTCAGGGCACTTACAGTATCATAAAATATGGAGAACATTTTCACTCCATAGTTTATAGTATGTTCTACTCTAGCCAGCTGGGTCATGCTTGAATTTCAAGTGAAGGCTGGCACTTCTATCTCTTTACTGGGGTAATCGTCATGTCCATTGCCCGTAGCTGACTCCTTGTCCAGCCTACATACTCAAGATTCAGTATCTTAAGATATTATCATGGGAAAGAAATGTGGGTGGTGACTGGAACACTGAGATGGAAACTGGATATCCCAAGTTCAAATGCAACCAAAAGCCACTGGTTGACTGGGTGACCTTGAATAAGTCACTTTTATCTTTCTTTGCTTTACTGCTCCAAGCTGTAACATTAGTAGAAGCAGAATCCCACCATGAACGAGATGTTGCAGATCACTGGGTTATGCTGTGTATAATGTAACAATGTGATGCAGAGAGTTAATAAACTGTTAAAGCAGTGATTAACTTTAACCATAAAATCATCACTCACTAAATAAACATATTGTAAAACAATAAGCAGCTCAGTAATGATGGAAAGAAAGATGACATCTAGATGATGGAAAGAAAGATGACATCTAGACAGGCCTTTCTTATTTACAGAGAATACCAAAAAAAAAAATACCAGGAAATGTAATATCTCTATAGACCTTCCACAGAAACTGATTCCAGACAGCAAAACACACACACACACACACACACACACACACACACTCACTCACTTAACTTTCAAGTGCACACCATGTTTTCACATTCAGTCAGGAGATGACAGCAATCACTACAAGTGACTAAGAAGGAACATGTTTCATATGTGAGAGACTGTTTTAATGTAATCATACGGTAATATCAGGATGGCTCCTGGGAAAACCCACTGGCCTTCAAGACAACAAAAATGTATTTCAAACTTTTCAAACAGCTAAAATAAAGTCACAAAATAAATGGACCCCTCCTCCCAAATTGTTCAGAATCAGCTTTCTCGCTTTGTTGGTTATTGCGTGTTTCCAACATCTAATCACTTTCAGTTCACTTTGCACGTGGAGCCTTGTGAAACACACGAGGCTTTATTTATTTATTTATTTATTTATTCAGCTTTTGTTGGCCAGGTAAGCACACTAGACAAAAACAGATGCCTATTTTCAGGTGCTAATTCGGGAGGTTACAAGGAAATATGAAGGCAATTACAAAATTAACAATAAAATACATGCCCAAGAAAAAATGTAACAGAACTCGTTTAAAAACAAAATACTTAGAGCCCTGTTTGACAATACATTTTTAAAAACACATACAGGCCAGGATTCTCAAAGCTCTGGATGAAGGACTTATGTCTGTATTTTGGACGTGTGTTGTTTCCACACAGATGCACCAGAATGCGTGCATCCTGTTCTCATACATCCTGATGCATCTGTGACATTTATGTAGTTTGTGGTTCATTTGGCCACAGCTGCAGTTCTTGTGTCCATTATTCAGACCTGACTGCTGTACTTGAGTCATAAGGTTAGACCATGTGTTTGTGGTCTTGCTTTTTGACAGAAGTGCACAATTCTGTCTGGAAAATGGATGCAAGTCTTTGAAAATCAACCCCCCCAACACAGTAATTTTCACCTCATATTTAGAGGTAGTGTGGCCTCAGGGTAAAGCATCAGCTTGGGAACTGGGACATTGCAGGTTCAAACCCTGTTAGAGCCAAACACTCACTGTGTGGCCTTGGGCAAGTCACTTAACCTCCCAGTCTACCCAGCTGCAGAAATGGGTAGAACATATCAGCCTGGCTATACTGGGTAATTACACTGTAAAACAAAATTGATTCTAAAGGCTGTATTTTAGGAACATAGGAACTTAGGGCCTCTTATTCAAAAGTGTCAGTCTGCATCATGCAAGTACATGTTCTGCACATCGCAACTGCGCTGGCACAAAAATGGTATCTTCAGAAGGTGCACATAACATGCGATCCGACATGAAGCTGAATATTCTGAACATAGCACGATCATGCGTGTGGGAGATGGCAGTGACAGGTGTCCAGAGCCTAAAATGGAGCATATGGAAGTGCACTATGTAAAGCCACTTGCCGGGCATGCAGATTTGCAATATTCAGCCAGGATATGCAAATGTCCCCATTGCATAGTCAGTGCCCAAACAGCATATTTGCATCTCTACTGGAATATATTCAGGCCGTTTGCATACCGGTGGCAAGTGCAGACCCAGCATTTCAAGGCAGCACCTCCACTCCACAAAGGTGATCTAAGGTACTGCAGCCTAGCAAGGAGGTGACAATGCATGGTGTGTGTGTGTGGACTGCAGTGGCCTGAGTACAGTGCTACATACCCCAGCTGTTTAGAACCCAAATGTGTGCCAAGGTGTGTGACAACTGATCAGAATGTGTGACACAGCATCACACATAACACTACAAGCTCAAAGGACTGTGGAAATAAGTGCACTAATGTTAGTTAATGTGTGCTGAGAACCTAGCTTCTCATAGAATCATACACCTCTGCACAGTTTCTCGATCGGTGTACCATCACCAACTCTATGTGGGTCAGAGAGTGTGTGAGTGATAAGATGACTGCCATACCCCATCCTGTGTGACAGTTGAGTGGTTTGCAGTGCTACAACACTGGAAGGGTCTGGTGTCCTTGGGCATGCCCTGCCATCTCCCCGCCACAGGTGGTGCCACCCTGCTCACACTGCTCACATATCTGCACTGTCCACTACCAGTACACCACAGTGACCAGAACCCAGGGCCTGTGGCATTGTCACATGCAGGGATGGTATCTGTGACATGTATGTTAGTTACTGGTGGTGTGAGTCTGGCATGTGTGTGCTGTTTGCACCTATGGTGTAACATGGGTGTATGCCACTGGGCTGTCCCTGGCCCATGCCATCACCATTACTGCCATGCATCCGCTCACCATTGTCCCAGATGCCACCATGGATGCATGCTCCATCGGTGGCACTCTGATGGCTACATGGGTACAGGCCATGGCACCTGGTATATGTGCTACATTGTAGCTGTCTACACCGCTAATGTGCCAGGGGGCACGGTGAGTGGAATGTGGCAGCTGGGCATCCCCAACCTGAGTGAGGTGAGGGGATGGCTGACTGGGTCATGCCAGTGGTGCCACCCACTGGCATCCACCAGTTGCCTGGTGTGCAGGCACAGTGTGACTGTGGCTTTGGTACTGCCATCCTGGCATGACTGCTGTGTGTGGGTGCCTGGAGGACATACTGGTGCACCTCCAAAGGCTGTCTCAGAGTCATCTGTCTGCAGTTCTGCAGCCTGCTTGTGGGTGGCTGGCCAATTTAGGTCATCCCTTTCATACCTAACTTTAGCACATTTATGTGATGCGCCGACACTTGCGCCATAATATTTTGGCTGAATATGCACTTGCGGCATATTCAGCTGTCCACCCTTTTCTGCACCACATACACTATTGCATTCAACATGTGCAGCACATCTCCTTTGAATATCACGCCTGCTGCTTTTTCTGAGATGCACCACGTGATTCTCATTTTGGGCCACACATTTCCTTTGAATATGTGGGCCCTAGAATTCAAGAGACAAAATGACCAACTGGTCCTTGTAGTCCATACTCCTGCCACTTTGGCAGATGTACCTATCATGTGCTTTGTTACATCTGTAATCTGCTAATGTACACGGCAATGTTTTATTCACATTATGATCCTGGCACTGAGAAAAAGAAAACTGCTTGTGCGGACACCTCTGGGAAGGGACTTTAGACTTTAAGGCATTCTCCTGAGGAAGCCCTTAATACTGGGCAAAATGTAGAGGATTAACCATATGCCTTTTGAACTACTTGGAATAAAGTGAAAATACAGAAGAAAGTATTCAGTGTTATGAGTAAGGTTTATGCACCCCCCCACGTTCTTTGTTATTCTGTGCTGCACTGCATCCAACCTATCCCTGTCCTTTCTTTTTACAGAGAATTTTAGGAATTTACAATATTGCACTTTTTCTGAAATAGCACACAATTCTTGAAACATAATTTTTATAAAGATGTGAAAATGTGGAATGTCTGAAACAGCATCATTTTCCTTTACAAAAATACACAATTTCAATAGACTGGCCTTTTTACTAGGGGAAGTGCCTGGGGTCCCTTTTTCACAGTGACATAGTTATTTAAGTTTGAAGGGACTTTAGCTCTACATGTCTGCTCACCCTGCTTCATAGGCAGGGACCAACAACTGTGTTGTACAATCATGTACTAAATTATAAGGTTTCTCCACCTTACGACACAGGGCACCCTTTGAGTTCCTTGGTAAGAACTTTTTCTTTCCAAATATTCCTAGCTGTTTGTCACAGACCTTGCATTCCATGTGATTACGGATGGTCTGGGCAGTCAGGAGGGCTCTCCAGGAGAAGTCAGATATAAATGTGGAGATCACTGCAATTACTTGTCTATAAAAACAACTTTGCATCTTCACATGGTGTGTGTGTATGTGTTTGTGCGTGGCAGCAGTACAGTGAATAAGCAACTGTGTGTCTGTGTAAACTGCCAACATAGGCAACAGCTCTATTTTATATATTTATTTTGCTTATTCTTTTGGTAACCAGCTAAGGCCCACTAAGAACAAAGACCATTTACGGGCAACCCACAAACACTGGGAGGTTAAGTGACTTGCTAAGGGTCACACAGTATGCAAGTGAAGTTTGTGGGACTCAAACCCAGGACTGCTGGATGTACCAAGCATGTTCACAGCTCATTGCTCCAACCTTTAGGTAGCCATGCTATTTACTTGGACAACAGAGTGGATTCAGTATAAGTAGCAGCAGGCTTAGCGTGTATTCTGCTGTTTGTATGTGTGCAAAATGGAAAGGTTGACACGTGGCATTTTGCTGTTTTGTGTCAGTCACACATTTCAAGAGCAGCAGTACAGTGTTAGCTGAATAGATCAGCAGACTTGGACAGGATCAGCAGCAGCAAAATTAGCACCAGTATTACATTCTTACAAAACTAATGGGGTAATAATAATAATGAATAATATAATAATAATAATCTTATTTATTAGGCGCCTTTCAAGTATCAAGGCACCTTACAGAATTTAAAATGAAGCATCAAATATACAGAATAACTTATATCATTAATAAAATCATAATAACTCTTAAAATGCCTGATTCCACAAAAAGTCTTAAGTGCCTGTTTAAAGCCCCCAATGGTCGTAAACTCATGAAGCTGACGGGGCACAGAATTTGAGGGTAGGGGCCACAAACACAAAGGCACAGGCCTCAGAAGATTTCAAAGTAACCCTCAGAATCTCCAGCAATCCCTCGTCAGCTGAGCAGGGCTGTCGTATCAGGGTGTAAGGAATCAGAAGCTCTTTCAAGTAGTTGAGACCAAGACTGTGTAGGGCTTTGTAGGTCAACAAACCTACCTTAAAGATGATCCACCACTGAATCGGCAGCCGTGCAGATCGCACACACAGGGTGATGTGCGAACTCCTAGATACCCAGACACAATCAAGCAGCAGCTCTGCACTAGCTGCAAGTGGTGGATATCAATCCCAGGAAGCCCCAGATAAAGGAGTTGCAGTACTCAAGGTGGGAGGTCACAAAGGCGTGGACCAACACAGGCAGATTGCTGGATGGAACAAGGTGTTTGACCCTGGCAATGTTCCTTAGGTGGTAAAGGCTGACTTAATGACTGCCGACACCTGAAGATGAAGGTCAGCCCGTCACAAGCACCACTCAAGGTCGCACACCCATTCTGAGGTAAGGATCTGAATGCCCCCAGAAATATTGCAGGGAGCTGATCAGTCCTCAGCCCCTCTATCCTGCGACCGGGTCCACAACCATAACCTCAGTCTTTCCCGCTGTTCAACTTTAATCAGCTCGAATTCATCCAGTCTTGGATTTTGGCAAGGCAGTTATTAAATACTGAGCGCATTAACCTGGTTGGGGCAAAGACAGGTAGAGCTGGGTATCATCGGCATAGCAATGAAACCAGAACCCATACTGTCTTACAATGTCTCTGAGGGGCATTGTATACACTGCAAACAACATAGGGGACAGCACCGAGCCCTGAGGAACCCTGCAAGACAGAGAAAAGGGTCGGACGAAAGAAAAAAATGACACTACTCTCTGTGTTCTACCAGCTAGGAAAGATGAAACCATCTGAGCACTGTACTTGATAGGCCACAGATGGACCTCAGGCACTTGAGCAGGACCTCATGGTCTACAGTGTCAAAAGCTGAAGAGAGATCAAGGAGAACCAGAATGGCAATGGCTTCTCCGATCTCTCGTCATCAGGAGATCATTGAGCACCCGAACCAGAGCGGTCTTAGTACTGTGCCTCTTATGAAAACCTGACTGGAGAGGTTCATAGACATTATGGATGGTCAAATGGTTCTCCAGCTGGATTGCCACTAGCTTCTCAATAACCTTACCTAAAAGGGAAGGTTTGAGATAGGTCTGTAGTTGGCCCTGCTATCTGTTGGTGTAGCCTCCATCCTACTTTTGGGTGGTCCATTGCTGCCCTTTGTGTGTCTATGTTACTGTAGCTAATGAAAAGTGTTTGCTGTATTTGCTTAATTATCTGATGCATGTTACTGTCAATGCACCTTCTGTTTCAGTTGTTTTGTTGCAATGTTTTGTCACAATGTACTAGTTTCTCCTTGCTACATAGTTTCATGCATTGTTTTGCATAGCTACTGCTCAGGTATTGTACCAGGTAATTATAGCATTTCTAATGTAGTACTAGATTTAATTTGTTTATGGTGCCCTTTCCCGGAGGCCCGGAGCACCCGTAGACAGAGCAGGAATTCTAGTTACAACAGCAGCTATCATAAATAATACAATAAAATATAACTACCAGAAATCAAAAATAACCCGTAAAATGAATAGATCATGTTGCAATCAGCCAGGAGGTCACATCTTTACATCAGCAGAGAATTAGACCCAAAGGCCTGAGAGAATTGAAAAGTTTTATGGCCCCTTTGAAGCTCTCCACTGCCAGGAGAATACTCTTGAGGCTAAAGGAAAAGTTATAGTCAAAGAGCCAAAAACACAAAGGAGATGTAATGTAATCTGCCTCCTCCAACTCACGGAATAGTCCCAATAACACGGTGGAGAGGAAAACACCCTGTGGAAGAAACCTCTGGGGATCCAAGGTTATTGAGTTAGCCTTCCTGCAGGCTTTAAAGTCGGAAGCCAGCTGTTGATAAACTTGGCAGATTTTGGAATTTGGTTCTCTGATACGTGTTTTAAAGCATGAAGATGTCCAGCATCTCATGGTTTAACTAAGGGGCCGGAATATTATTTTGGGATGCTGATGTGACTGCTCCTGTCCTAAATGAGTGACCAGAAAAGAAGGAAGCATCAAGACTCTAGGCAAGACAGCAGCGCTCCGACGTGGAGGGCAATGCAGGACGAGTGATAACGGAGTAAGACTCGGTACACAGAAGAGGATGAACCGAATCAGGATGTCTGTCTGAGGACTGCAACAAATCTGATATTTGAATAGGGCTATGTAGACTTTGTACAAAATAACAGACATGGACTCCTGTGCGGATTCTGTCAGTTTTGGATCTTGGCAGAGTAAGGATGAAGGTATCTGCAGATTGTTTCTGTAAACAGTTATTAGTAAGGTGGGTGGCTGGATTAAAACTGATGATGATTATGTAAATTCTCCAGGTCGCAAGAATTCAAAGAAGGCTAGGGTCATAGCAGCTTGTAAACTCAGGTCTGCAACAGGTCCAAGAAGCCATTTGCTTGGAGAAACATTAACTGAGTGTAACCCCTTGTTACCCGGGGTTACTAGAATCCCAGTAAAGACCTAGTGGTAGGCAGGAAAGGCAGCTTGTGAAACTCCAGTTAAATGGGTTTCACACTGTCTCACTTCTGTTCTCAGTCTCAGCTGAGACTGAGTGATGACATCACCAATAGAACTGTCGAGCTGCATAAGCCACATTGGAATCTGCAGCAGAGGGAGTTAGATAGAACATTGGGAGTTTTCAAAGTGAGTCTCCTGTTTGCTTTCAAACAGGAAGGGTCAGTTCCTGTTTGCCTTCTGTAAGAGAAGGGAGAGTTCCTGTTTACCTTCTGTAAGAGAAGGAGTCAGTGTCCAGTGCTTTAGTGGTGGAGACCGCTGTCTGTCTCAGTGCCCCCTCCGGGGGAGTAAGGATCCCATGTAGATTCCAGGGCAATCCCCTAATTTCTGCAGAAGAAAGAAAGCTGCCTATTTCAGTTTCAGTCTGTGCTTGGAAAATGGGAAGAGTTGTACTTGCCTGTGGGGCACCTGCAACAAAAGGGTGAGTGTTTTCTCTAATATGAGAGGGCAAAATGTGTTTCTTCAGCCTGGGATATGTGAAGAAATCTGGGATTTGAACTACTATTTGGGAGGTCTATAGTACTAGGACAAACAAATGGAGTAGTGTCAAAGCTAGAGTGCTGTGTGAATTCAAGTAATATTGTAGAGGTGCGACAGTTCATCCACCACTTAATCTACATTCAAGTTTCAGTTTCTCCAGAGAAATGGCCGTGTATGGGCTGTGGGAGCTGGAGGTGGAACACCCCATCTTTAGTAACCAGGTCCACCTCTATGGATTTCCGCTGTGATTGCTACTTGCCCATGCGCTTGGCCAGTGATGAGGGAAGCACCAGACGTGGCCTAAATGGGAAAATCTCTAGGAGTCGAGACCTAAGTGGTGTGGGGAACCACAACAAGTGCAAGGAAAATTCTCTTGTGAGATGGGAGTCAGAAGAAGTAAGGAGGAAATCTTCTAGGAGTCGCAGACTCTAAGTGGTGTGGGGAGCCACAACAAGAAAATGGGTTCATTCTTCCAATGGACCGCCATTCAAGTGGCCGGCAGGGGAACCAGGCCAGTTGGCCTGGTACCCAAAGCACGTGCAAGTCCGGGCTGTGTGTATGGTGGTGCAGAGCCTGAAAACAGTAGAACTGGTTCAGTCTTCCAGTGGACCGCCTTGTAGTCTCTAATCTGCATTACCAGTAAATGTAGCCCCATGGGGGTCCATCTATGCTTTGTTGTGTTCAGCTAGTTGTGAATAAAGCCACACTGTAAAATCCCATTCCTGGTTTTGGACATTACAGCTATTGCTTCCTGTGTTCAAATTTACTTGGGTGCCCCTGTGCAGAGTAGCCAAACCTAGGTCCCCTTGTGCCAGGTAACCTCATCTTCCCCGAACTCAGGTCTCCACCAGGTATTGCTGCCAGCGCCAACAGCATGCCACCTGTCGTTTTGGTAAAAAGGCAGGGTGAGGGTTACATGAGCATATAGATTATAGTCTATAGATTTTCTTAAGGAGGAGTCTGAAGATTTCTTCAATATACCTTGTAAGAAGGCTTCGCTTGCTGGGTTAGAGATATGATATTGGACTGTCAGGCCAGGAAGACATCAAGGTAAACTGAATGCCGGAAATATATTGTTTAACTGCTGTGGCCGATAAATGGAAAGTCTGAAAACATTAAGATACAAATGCCAAAATAGAGATGGAACAGTGGAATGGGTTCGTTTGTGAAACATGGGGTGCAACCTTTTTTCCAAGCTGTTTTATAAGCTGCTTGAGTAGAGGAAAGCTAGGAAGTTCTATATACTGTAGGTATCGAGGCTTCATTGAGGAATCAGTTTATGCAATTTGTAGTCCCCAAAACACTGGTGGATGGGTCATCTCTTGATCTGCTTGTGGGAAATTGGCTCTGAATTGCTGATTTAATGGAATTGAGAAAGGCAATCAGCTAGGACATTAGAAGAAGCAGGCATATAGACACAATGAATAGTAAAGTGGTATGATAGGGAGGTCCATGTTAATTGTCTCAGGAAATTCATTATAGAGTCAGAGAAAGAGCATCCTTTATTTATAATGGCTATGACTGCCTGGTTGTCTGTGTAAATGGTTACAGCTTGATTGTTCCATGAGGGACCCCAAGTGAGTGCGACTGCTACTTTGGGGTAGATTTCAAACAAAGTTGAAGTGGGGTGAACCGAGGAAGATTATCATTTTCTGGAGGCCAAGTGCAGGCAAACCAAGCAATTCCATGGATGGCAGCAAGACAAATGAAGGGTTGCATCCGTACATATGGAGATATGATTTGAAGGGGACAGATCCTTGTAAAGCATTAATACTCCATTCCATTCCACTAGGAAGAGAAACCACATGGCCAGGTCTGAATGGGCGGCAGCACTGATAGTTATATGATGGTCCAATGGTATAACAGGATGGTTTAGAGTGAGTAGGTATGATGTGAAGCTCCAGCCCTGTGGGATAATTCTGTATAGTGAAAGTAAGATAACCCGATAAAGAAAGAAGTTCTCTTTTGTGCAGGATCGTTTCTTGGAAAATAGAGAAACTAGGTTTGAAATTCTGTGTAATTTCTCTGAGGAGATGGGCTTGTATTTTAATGGTATCTAATTTGATACCTAAGAACTCCAACACATGAACAGGTCCTTCTGTTTTGTTGTCTGCCAAAGGAATGTTAAGGGTGGAGAATAGTCAAAGCAAGTGATGCTCAAGACTGGAGGAGATGTAGGGCAATCAATGAGAAGGAAATCATCCAAGAGATGCAAAATGAATGGTTGTCTAAAAGTCTGCTCGATAATCAGTGCCTTGACAAGGCACCATTATTTGCCCCTCCATACAAGGTCCCCATGCCCTCACGGGGCTCTGGGATGCACCATCCCCCATACCTATCCCAGCCTTTCTTGAACCCCTCCACAGCTGCAGCAGTCACTAACTCCCTAGGCAGCACATTCAGGCTCCACCACCCTCTCAGTGAAGTAGCATTTCTTGCCTCAGTCTCCCCCTCCGTCCAGCTTCATTGAGTGACCCTGGTGGCCCGTACCTCCCTCAGCTTAAAGCACCCCTCAAGGCATACCCTGTTCCTTCCTTTGAGGTATTTGAAGACCTCTATCATATCCCCTGTTTCTTCTTTCCTCCAGCTAGTACAAGGTTGAGCTCCTCCAGTCTCTCCTCATAGGGCTTTTCCACTAGTCCCAGTATCATACTTTTCACCCTCCTCTGGATCCTCTCCCTCTCCAGAAGAGCAATGTCCCTCTTTAAGTAGGGATGCCAAAACTGCACGCAGTATTCAAGGTGTGGTCTAAACCAGATCTAACTATTACTTTGGATTAATTAGCAGATATGATGTGTCAGTATTTTTTTTACTCTCTGTTTATACTCCCTGCCCCTAAGCTCCACCGCCTTGGAGTCACCAATTGCATCTGCCCTGGCTCACCTTACCTGGAGCCAGCATTAGACCCTCCATGTATTCTTGGATTGCCCCCACATGGGGACAGAGTTGGGGCCCGTACACCCCTGAACAACTTCCATCTGTCAGGGCACTCGAACTGGGACAGGCAAGTGGGCTTACTAGGTCTGCACTGAGATGCTTGGTCTTCCAGGAGCCTAGGGAGTGACTTTTCTGCTGTTCTGTGCATGGTGTACACCCAGCGTCAAGCATAACGCCAATGTCTGCCACACATTTGTCCCCTTCCTGCTGGCAGAGCACTTGCTGTGCCTCAGGCCTCCACCAGAGCAAGTCAAGTGCCAAGCCTGAACCTCCTCCTTCCGGAGAGGAGAGCTGTCCTCAGACCTCAATCCTCCCTCCCTGACTAACCCGATGGCCGGGCTCATTCTTGAACCCGGTCGCCAGCATGGTGCAAGGTGTGGCATCCAGCGCCTCAACTGTCAGTGCCACCAGGACGGCCCGATGTGTCAGTATTTTAATTGTTATTGATTTTAACATTTTTATGCTTTATACTTTAGTAAAGTGCTTTGACATTCTGAATTGCGCTTTAATAAAGTTATTACTATTGTTATATCATCAGGCAAACAACTGCAGTCACAGTTTGAGGTTTCTGTAGTGGTGACTGTCCAAAATGATGTGGAGCAGTTCTTTAATGTGATAGTGATGGATAACTGAACAGTCTACGGAGGAGGAGGTCAAACTGACTATCTCAGTTTAAGAACAAATGGGACAGGTGTGTGTGCTGGTTCAGTGAGAGTGAAACTGATCAATAATTCTAGTTTTAAAATTACTTTGTCGCATGCGATACTTCTTTGTTATGATGTTTACAATAGCTGGAGTGACAATGGGGAGATCTGTGCTGCTGCTGACCTATTTGCCTAGGTATGCACAGCTGGATCACTTTAGTTGTCTCTGTATACCTGATACAAAGCAACAAAGCCCATTACACAACTACATGTCTGGTCAGAGGGAACCCCACTGGGATTCTCAAATGGAGAACACAGCGAAGAACAATGCAGTACATGGAGAGTTCATCAAGGCTAGCCCTCGCCATGCCACAGGCCACAACAGCCTACGTCTATTTTAATTGCCACCACTACAAATTGCAACAGCAGCTTTGAGAATATATAACAATCTACTGTAGTTCACTGATTTATTCTCATTAAAATCTGAAAATGCTTGTGTCACTGGTGTACTGGTGGGTGTACTGGTAGTTAAACTCTGGGACTAAGTAACTCCTGCTCCTCGTGTTCTGAGATGTCATTGTTGCAAGAAAGCTTTACTCTGGGGCTAAGTAACACCGCTCCTCATGTTCCGAGATGTTACATTGTTGCAAAGCTTTACTCTGGGCCTAAGTAACTCCCGCTCCTTGTGTTCCGAGATGTTACATTGTTGCAAAGCTTTACTCTGGGCCTAAGTAACTCCGCTCCTTGTGTTCGAGATGTTACATTGTTGCAAGCTTTACTCTGGGCCTAAGTAACTCCCCGCCTCATGTTCCGAGATGTTTACACTGTTGCAAAGCTTTACTCTGGGGCTAAGTTATTCCCGCTCCTCATGTTCTGAGATGTTACATTGTTGCAAAGCTTTACTCTGGGCCTAAGTTAAACTGCCATCAAAATGCACAATGAAAAGCTGGCCTAGTGGCGCTGAGGTTGAGGTGCTGGATGCCACGCTGGCAACCCGGTTCGGTGACGGACTCAGTCGCTGGGAGTCGGCCGGGGAGAGGGTTGAGTTCAGAGGGTTGCTTCCATCTCCAGAGAGGGCTGCAGCTAGCCCCACCATGTTATTGCCATCTCTGGGTGAATCTGGGTACTGGCAGTGTAGATGGGGAAGCAAAGAATGGATCGGCTGACATCGGCCGAGGGCCCTGAGCAGAGACGCGGCCTCTGTGCGCCGCTGCCTCATTGGCCCTCCTTAGAGCTGATGTCAGCAGGGAGGGCACAGATCAAGGAAAGAAACCCCTTGTATAATCAAATAATATATTTAGAATCAACTAAAACATTAATGTTTTAAAATAAATTCACAGTTCATATAATTTGATATTGTAGGCACCCATGTTGCCAAGAACAACAAATACATATACTGTATATAATAATAAGGGAGGGCACCACCACTTGTATAGTGCAGTGGGTTAGGGTTCTGAGCTGCAGATCTGGAGGCCTGAGTTTGAATCCCACAGCCGCCTAGTTGCCTACTGTGTGATACTGAGAAAGTCACTTAACTTCCTTGTGTTCTCAGGTCGCATCTGGAAACAAGCTTTGGCTTAGCGTGCTATTCCTGGTTAAACAATGTTCCCTTTCCTATATATGATAAATAAAGGCTTCAACTTGGTTGATTATGCGGAGAGGCGCATCAGTGTGCGAGCCCAACAGTAGTATTGCTGGCAGGTTCAGTTTGGCACCAGTCACAGAGTCGCCATTTACTTAAGTGGAGTGAAGAATTGAGATCGAACTCAGTCAGAACGGGAGTTGGGAACTAAGTTGGGAGAAGATTAAGAATTAAAAAAGCAGCAGCAGCTGCTTCTGGCTGGTGCCAGGTAGGCTGGGGAGTTTTATTTAACATCTTGGGTTAGGTAGCAGGTGAGGGTGGTGACAAGTCCCAGTAGGCAGCAGCAAGATCGAGTCTTGAGTCGTCGTACCATCACCGTCATGCCATCAGTGGTTCGGGTGCTGTGTGCCGCTGGATGACGGCTCTCTCTCGAGACCCTACCTGTCAGTAACCTAACTTTGGCTCTGTGTGCTCAGTCTGGTCTGAGAGGGACTCTAGTTGGAGTATGTTGGTGGTGTCAGGCTGCCAGCGGTGGGACGGGAGTCGTGGACAAGTCATCATCAGAGCCCAGCGAGAACTCGGAGTCAGGAGCCACTACTGTCTGTTTGCAGACTGCAGCCCAGAGGAGTAAGTAAGCTAATAATGCCACCAGATAAAATACTGCCTGTACAGGGCACAAGTTGTTTTGGCAAAATAAATTGTATGATAATGAGATTGAGAAGTTTGAGAACAGAAGGTTCCCCCGACCCCTTCCCATAAACTGGATCATGCAGTTGTCCAGGCTGTGTGTGGGTGTTGATGTGCGTACAGCTGCCACTGCACATTCAGTCACTTCACTACCAGTCTAGCACTGCTTGTAAAGCGCTTTTGGATACACTGTATGAAAAGCACTATATTAATGCTTCTCTACTCTGGTACCATGATGAACTTTATGTGAATGAACTAACATACGGTACATGTATTGGCAGATGGTTTACCAGAGGACTTCCCAGTACAAACTGTAGTTCCTTGGTACAGATGTCTGCTTTCCCTCTATGAGATTTTGTTGTAGACTTCCTCTAGCTGTCTGCAAAGAGCTCAGCATCTTCTGTTGAGGCCATTAGATCCTGATGGTTAAAGATCTTGGCATGGTTACCAAGTCTCTACAAACCACTTTCCTGAAGTTTCATTTAAAACAGCACCTACATGAATGGGGGCATTGTTCATATAGAGGCCTTCAGTAGTCAGCTAGAAGGAGAAACATCATGAAGAATAATTGGTATGAACATATTTGTGGAGGAATATGCAGAAGGACAATGTAAAAGGTAAAGGAGTCCTTGTGGTCCACATAGCCCTGAACTCGGATGACTAATCGGAGAGATTTCTTCCTCCTGTGTAGGTGGAGTCCGGCTTGATTGCATTAGATCACATGATGTAAGAATCAGGGTGGGAGCAAGAGGACCCATGAGATATTGCACGTTGTTTTCATGTGTATGTTCATGTATAGCTGTGCTAAAAATGAAATCGTAGAAATCTTACATTTACATATTTTTGTGTTATGTAAAAAGGAATGAAACATGAAATGGATAGTAGTTGGCCCCGTGAAGTTGGCAGCTAATCCCTTCCATAGCTCTAACCTCTACATTATGGCTCCCCATAGCAAAACAACTGCAGCGATTTCAATAAGGATGTTAAGCACACAGCAGTTAATGTATGGGCAGTCATGCTGTAAGCCATATTAGCAGCCAGGCTTTGCCAGGCTGCCTGCTGGGTTATTTCATGGTTCAGTTGGTGGGCACCAACAAGGAGCTGGCAACCCTGGATCTGGTTCTGACCAGTACTGAAGCAGTGGGATTAGTGGAGGTGAAAGAACCACTGGGATCCAGTGACCATGGTTTGATATGGTTCAAATTGGACATGGGGAAGGGCACTCATCTAGTGCTGTGGTCCTAAATCTCCGAAGGCAGACTTTAATAAAATAATGGAAGAAATTGGGATGATGGCAGGAACACAGTAGGTGGAACACAAATGGGCCGTCATTATATTGGGGATGCTGGAAGTCATGAAAAACTGTGTACCAATGGTAGCTCAGAAAAACAAGCACCGCTCCAAAGAAGTGGGGAAACAGTGAGGGTAACAAGGAAGAGGAAAACTGAAAGGTCTATCTTGGGAAATTCAAAGGATAAATATAATTCTTCTGATATATTAGGGAGAAGAGGAGGACAAAGGGGAATCATCAGGTTGAAGAAAGAGGAGGGTTGTGAAGAAGACAGGCAGAAGACTGATCTGCTGGATCGTTATTTCTGTTTGGTATTTACAGTAGAAGAGGGGGTCCACTACCCAAGATTCACATTAAAGCCTCTGAGAGGACTGTAGGAATTGGGTCCCGAGCAGTTCACTGAGAACAGGGTAAGGAAGGGTGTGGCAGCCTCAGGGTGGATAAGGCACCAGGGCCAGATGGCTTGCACTCAGGGGTTCTGAAGGAATTGGGCCCACAGCTGATGCCCCCCAACAGATCTGTTCAGGTATTCTACTGAGTTTTGGGGAGTTCCACAATATTACAGGATGGCAGTTGTGATGCCACTGCATGGGGGAGGGGCAGGAAGGACCCAAGAAACTACAGGTCTGTCAGCCTGACTGTGATAGTGGGGAAGCTCTGGAGACCATAGTCAAGGAACAAGTGGTAGAATACCTGGAGGAGAACGGCTACAGGACAGCAAACAGCATGGCTTTTAGCAGGAAGATTGTGTCAGACAAAACCTGATTGACTTCTTTGATTAGATCACTAAGGCCGTGGACAAAGGTCAGAGTGTCGTTATATCTCGACTTCAATACAGCATTTGACTAAGTGCCACATAGAAGACTACTTAAAAGGTGGACAATTTGGGGTTGCTGATGGGACAGACTATTTATGTAGGAAAGTGGTTGAAAAGGAGACAACAGAGGTGGTTGAAAATTAAAAAGAACTGGAAGTGAGAGGTGTCTAGGTGGGCTGCGGTATGGGTTGATTCAAGGACCAATGCTGTTCAGTATGTTTATAAGTGACATGGGGAGGCATTAAGGAATATGTGTTTCTATGTGGATGACACAAAAGTTTGTGGAAGAGTGGATAAATGAGGGATAAAAAGTAACAAAAATGATTAGTGGGAGGCTGATTAAGGGGTAAGTGAGGAAGTTCTTTTTCACAGAAAGGGCAGTGGATGCATAGAATGGCTTAGCTCAGGAAGTGGTGAATATGAATACAGTGCATGGCTTCAAACAGGCATGGGATAGGCATAAGGAGCAATACAGATGAGTATGAACAGATAGGCCATTGACAGAGTACAGGCTTATGGCACATTCATAAGGTAGAAAAAATGGGCAGACTGTATGGGCCTTGCAGTCCTTATCTGATGTCAACTTCTAGGTTTCTGTGTTTCTATGTTCAGCTTCAGAGATTCAGTTTTCAAAATGTTTAGGGATATTTCCTCCTTTTTTTTTTTAACCAGAAGTGACACACTAAGCTGAAAGCTTGTTTACAGGTACAACCTGGGAGCACAAGGAAGTTAAGTGACTTGCTCAGGGTCACACAGTAAAGCAAGTGGGGCTGTGGGATTCAAGTCTACGTCTCCAGGTTTGCAGTCCAGAGCATTAAACCACTGCACTATACTGCCTGTTGTTTACAAGGATAGAGTGTCTGTTTTAAAGTGGCAGCCCCAGTTATCTGATTCAAACAGTTCTCTTAGTCATAATAATTTTTTCTGCAGACTGAAGTTAGAAGAGAGTCACGTGCAATTGAACTGTTGAAAGAGTTTTGGGGGATGCAGATGGCCTGAGGTGAGGGGCACTGATGGCCATGGGGAGCCGATGGCTGGGGGTACACATGGCCACGTAGGAGTGGAGGCAGGAGAGTATTTGGGGGGCCCTGGTTACTGCTGTGCTTAGGGCCCCAGCAGGAGTGAAATCCGGCCCTGGATGCTGCGACATGCTTGGTTCTTCAAAGACATCACACCAGACGAATCGACGGGTGTGTTGACGTGAGGGTGTGCACACACACTGCTCAGTGGTTCTGGCATGGCTTTTTCTCAGTCACCTGCTTGGTGCTGAGAAAAATAAACAAAAAGGGAGCTTGGAGCAGCCTGAAAGGCTCTCCCAAAACACAGGGCCTACTCACGGGCGTAGTTGGTGTAATGGTAAATCCGGCCCTGGGGAGGGGTAGTTAAGAGTTGTTTGGGGTGGTGGAAATGGGTGGATTTAATTACTTAAACTTGCCCTACTGTTTAAAGTCCATGATTTAAATCATGTTGAAATTGCAAACTGTGTCTGAGAATAATTGCTTTATGCAGATGACAACCATAACATGTAAAGAAACCAAGGAGACTGCATATTTTATGATTAATGAGAAGTAAAGGCATTGGACTTTGTGGTCCAGATTGTGCATTCATGTTCCAGGTATTTACAATTGAAACTTTTATTTTTATTTTTATGCATTCATTATTTGCATATTTGCTTAACTAAAATATAAAACACTTCAAGAGGTGACAACATGTTTTTATGAAGGAAGCCAGAGGCTGTGTTTTGCGCCTTTTGTCATTTTTTGTTCGGTATTTGTGACTGAAAACTTTGGTAAAATATTCCTCTGTTAAAAGTCGTCATAAGTCAATAAAATAAATGCAAACTATTTATTTATTTATTTAGAAATCAGAATTACAACCCTTTGAGTCATAGACTCGTTTCCAAAGGCTCCACGTCAGAATAAAACATAGACATTCATACAGTACATACATAGAATAAATGTGGGTTAGCAATCATACAGAGTGTAAGTACAATAAGCATGGGTTAATGCCTATACATTTGGTAGCTGAAACAGGGCAGAGCTATCAACATATTTACCTAATGAGTGGTTAAGACCTATACAATTGGCAACTAAAGCAATGCATGATATGAGTTGGTAGTAAGCCGCCTCAGGCAGTTTATTTGATAAATAAATGCATCTCTTGCAGCACTGTTAATTTATTTTCCGTGGTTCCAGTCAAGAGTTGTGGGAGGGGGCCAGCCCATGGAGAATATGTAATAATGAGATATGATATGTTTTTGTAATGGGGAAAGAAAGATTACGGAGGGATTTAAATCATTAAGACTGCCCGGCTCCTGAAAGTCAATGATTTAAATCCCCTTGCAGTGCTAAAAAACCTTACACAGATTTAAACATAATATAGTACCCCCACTTGTCTTTTCTGGGTGCACTGACAAAATAACGCATCAAATACCCGTAGATAGAGCCTCTACTCTTTGAGTCATTTTGGCATACAGCATTAAATTATTGCACTCACCAAGAAAAATATGATGAAATATCACTCATGAGGCCAATAATACTGCAAGACTGGACAGTGCAGTGAAAGAATGCAGGGCGTGTTTTTAATAGTTAAATGCACTGCTCATAAAACCTGACCTATCAGGAGTGGTTACTGCGGTATCCAATAGGAATGTACAACAGAAGCAGCCAATGGAAAGGAAGGCGAAAGAAAGCTGTAAGTAGCCAACAGCTTAGAAAGGGAGGTGTGTCTAAGAAGACTACCTTAGGGGTAATGCATTACCCTGAGGGTGCATGTCAAGGCTTAAATGCTGATCGAGCCCTCACCACACTGATAAGTCCTAAATGTGCCAGTGCCACAACCAGTGAGGTCACAGTGCTGATGATGTACTAATGGGAACAGAACTAGTCATGTCACCTTCCAGTAGAGTACTGTTTCACACATGGCACCTAGTGCCATCAAGTAGAAATCTAATTAACAAAGGGGAGAGGAGAGTACTTTGATAGAAAAAGTAACAGTAGGGCTCCCTTTAATTATATCAAACAGAAAAAAAATGCTAATGGAGACTCAAAATGGGGAAAAGGACATCTTACAAAAGAGTAAACATGAGCACTCTAAAATGAAAAAAATATATATTTTCACAGGCACTGCTGCGTTAACTCACTATTAAAAGTTTATATTAACAGCAGAGAATTAACTCTTTAAAGGAATAACTGAAGAAGACTGATTCTGGTTAAGATACGGACCAGATTTTCCGTGTCGAACACTGTGGAGTAAGGACTCATAATTTACACACATATTGTGAATGCACAATTTAGTGTGTAATGTTTAGTGATGTATTGTGGCACGTGAGCTATTTTGCATGTCACTGTTGTGTCAATAGACGCTTTTGAACCCAAATGGCACTTTTGGATACAAGAATGTGGTGATTAAGATCACTGCAGATTCTAATTATAAATTGCTAAGTAACAAACTTGTAAACCAATAATTTAAAAGTGCATTAGGAACGATTTGTCCCAAACTTAGGTAAGAGGGGGAGCAAATTCTAATACTCACTTGTATCTGGTTTCTGTGATCTAAGGCTATCTATTATTTTCAAGTGTAAAATGACATTTTGCAAATGATTTTTATTCTAAAGGATTCTTTCTGTGGTTCATTGGGGGGCACCTGACTCATCCCCTCTAACTATTTAAAACTCCCAATCCATCAGCCCCCTGCCTAGTAGGTTTCACATACCTGTCGTCCACATGCTGCTTGGCTCCCATTCTTCTGGTCTTTTTGTTTCCGTGCTTCATTTGCTGTGCTTGGGGATCCTTGCCCTCCCTGTCTCTTTGTTAGTGGCTCCACCGGAGCGGTTCTCTCTCTCTCTCTCTCTGTCTTTGCTCCCCCTTTCCCTGTGGCAGTGCTACCATTTCTTTATCTACCCGCCTCTCAGTGCCTTTTGTGGCTCCACTGCTGTGTTTTCACACCTCTCTTGCCCTGCTGTTTTGTGCACTCTGCCCCCTTCCCCGTGGCACTGCTGCCATTTTCTTGCCCTTCCCTATAGCTTCATGTGGCTAACCCGCTCCTTCTGTTCCGCTCCTTCCCCACATGAGCTTCCCACAGCTTCCTCTCTCTCTTTTCCCCCCATCATCCTGGCCATTTGGCCATTCTCCTCTGGTGTCTGGCTTTCTGTACTGCACTGTTGTGTCCCCTCTGTTCTGCTTCCCGCTGCTTGCTTTCCACTTCTGTGTTGCTACATGCACCCTACTGCTCTGGCAGCCATTTTCTATTTGTTCTTTGGTTGCCTTTTTGGCTTCTAGGTTTGTTTGTTCTGTTGCCTCCTTCTCCCCATTTTGGCCTTTTGTGCTCTGCTTCTAGGCTTCTATCTGGTTCCTTATTTTATTTATCCTCTTTTCACCAGGTGGTTCATCCTGCAGCCTCTAGCTGTCCTACTAGCTCTGGTGTGCAACAGCATTGCTCTCCTCCAGACTTTCTACAACACGCTCTGGTGGGTGCCAGTTTGGAGCCCTTCACTTCTTCTTCAAGACTTAATGTGCAATCAGGTCCAGGGTTCCTGGACAAGTATTATAATGGTAGTGCAATAGCTTTAAAGTCACACTATCATGCAGCCGTGAGCCTAGCCTCAGTCTATACTTGGAACCTGGTCCCCCTAACGAGCCTTACTCATGACACGGTGTCATCTGCCCTTAGTGGGTACCCCTTGTTACAGGCTTTCACTGAGAGTCCTTCAAGGTTGTTTATGTTTTCTCCTTTTTTCTAGCTGCCATGTCTCAGCCTTTGAATGGAACTACTGGTCCTTAAGACCATGAAGATTCAGATGCTCCTTCACCTAGCCACAGGAAGATTGCACCTAAATCCGGAAAACTATTAAAGGATAGACAGTCCCCAAAATTGTGGCCATCCTCTATGGTCTTAAAGTTCCATTTCTGCTTCAAACAAAGAGCAAGAATTGTTTAATCTTTACATAGCTGCTGTTTCTGCTACCTCTGCTCCTGCCACCACTCCAATCGCTCCCCAGCTCATAAGCAACCTCCAGCCTCCTCCCAGTTGTCAGAACTATGTGAATTGTTGCTCCAAATCAACTCCACCATTTTGAACTTCAATGACAGTGTAGCTGCTCTGGAATCCAGGCCATCTGTATCTTCAGAACAACAACCTCCTCCTGCTGTCCAGCAAGCTCCGGGACCTCTTTAGGGTCACCTCAGATAATTTCTGTACTATTGGCCTCTGTCTTGCCAACTATATCTCCATCAACCAGACCATCTAGTAGTGTCCAAATCTCCATCTCACCTACATCCATCTCAGGTACTACTCCTACTTCTCAGATCCAGTTCCCAACTACTGCTTGTCCTACACATCTGGTTCCAGATCATGTCAAGAAAGATATGATCGAAGGAAGACATCAGTCTTGTAACCCTTCTTATATCCTCACATGAAACAATAGAAAATAGGATTGTTTCCATGGTACTCAAGACTAAAATCCACAGCTGCTACAAAATGAACAGTTGGCAGATTTCTTCTGCCTTTCCGCTTACCGTGAAATTGTTAGAGGCATTCCCATCCAGGTGTGAAGAACTGAACTCTTACCTATATCTTGTTCTTGATCTAGCCATTTGATATGTGATGTGCGATTATCACAAATCATTCTCAGCTAAGTGGCTGCCTACCTACTGAAGTTCAATTCTCGCTTTTCTTGGGCTTTCTTAATGAGTTATTCTGTAGACATTTTGCTGGCTACGAGTGTTGATGTGTGCAATCTGTGGTTCCTTTTCTTATTTGGCTGCCTTGGGTCCTTTAACTGTCAATTCCATCCGACCACCTGCCACATCTACTACAACTTGTCCATCAACTTCACAACGTGCCTTTTATGTGCATAAATCTTATGGATAAAAAGGGTCATCAGATAGTTTTTTCTGCTGGAAGAGTGGTATGTAACAGTCTCAATGAAACCACTTGCTTCACACCATCCTGTACTCTTCTTCACATTTGCAGTCACTGTGGGAAGCACATTCAAAATTGGTCTGTCACCATAAAGCTAATTCCACCCTGCTCCAGATTACAAATGACATTATTCTCATCCATTGACATCAATTAGCATTTCTCATTTATATCAGCTGTTATTGACTCATCCTTCTGAGACTCTCATGCAGTTTCTTATTTCAACCTTTCCAACGGATTTCATACAGGACTTTATGCTGTCCCTACCACGCCTATTCAGTGCCCCAGTCTTAAATTCTGCTATTGGAACCTCAGAATGTGGATGCTTTGTTGCTAAAGAATTATCAGAAGAGTATCTAGCTGGTCCTTCATAGCTCTCCTTTTCCTTCATTTCAAATAAGCCCTATAGGCATAGCTATCTGAAAGTATTCAGGAAAGAAACGTCTGATAATTGACTTGTCAGCTCCTCATTCCACAACAGATCCAAGCATTAATTCTTTCATTCCAGCCAGTGCTATTTCATTGAACATCTAACTTCTGGATGTAAAAGTAGTCCAAGTCTCTTTGATACCTTCTCACATTCCTCTTGAATGTGTTTAGACCAGGGTTCTCACACTTTGTCATAGTGAGCCTCCCCAAGCCTTGGAAAAGATCTTGAGCCTCCCCTAATATAGAAATAATTTTGGTCTCCCCATAGTTAGAACAACTATCATACTTTGCACATTACAGGAAGAATCCAATGAAGTGCATGTGAGTAGTTGAGTTTATTCTCATTTTATTAAACTTATTATTCTCCCTCTCTAAAACCCCTTCCCCAGGTCAGCCTACTCGCTCCACACTTCTGACTTTTGGACTCTATTTACCCCTCATTGCAATACATCCATGAGTTAGATTGCTTTCTTTGTCAGTTTTACCCTGCTCTTAACGCCTTCTCAGGGACCATTTTGCTCCCTCCTGCTCTTGCTCCTAGTATCTCTCTGCTTAGCCTTTGTATTTGTGCTTTTCTGCAGCCAGTATAATGGGTCAGTTGTTACCTTGTTCCTATTCATTTGCATTATTTTAAATTTCGTTTGCACAGTTTCCTAGAATTGTATTTTCCCCATGGCATGCCAAGAAACAAGTGTTTATTGAGCGCGTCTTTCCTGGTAACCATTTTGTATATAAATTTGCATGCCATTATTGCTTTCACTTTGCTGCATCCTTTCACATGAAGCATTCAAAACTTGACATTAAATATATAGTACATTTTAAGGTTTGCCTGAGCCTCCCTGGAACAGGTTGGGACCTCACCATTTGAAACCCTGGCATAGTCAGTGGTTATTGTGGACATAGTTCCTGAAGAGGTTCCACTGCATCACATAAGTTGTAGTGGCCACTTACTTTGCACTTAGGCACAAATATCAGCCTTTTATTGTATTTGGATAGCAGAGCTAAGATTAAATCCTGTGATCTTCACTGAGGCCTTGAGTGATAACTCCTCATCTCTGTAGAGTATTAAGCTACACAACAATTGTTTATTTTCAGTGTTAAATGTTTCCAGTTATTTGCTAATCCTTTTATAGTGTGGTGCATAGTCGTTTTCATCTGTTAATTTGACTTTCAAGCAACATTCATTTTACTGCCTTAAGAAATTTCTTTATTAGTGAATTCCTAGTCAGTCAGTATAGAATACATCATGAAACCAATTCTTTTGCCATTGTCTGTCTGCTACATAATCAAGTCTGTTTAACCACTATTCACTTTTGTGCAAAAAAAAAATAAAATAAAATAACTGGTAACTCAGGTGCCCAATAAAGCTGTAATAAACAAATGGCTTCTATTTTGTTGCAAGAGTTTCTGCTGTAGATCAGTACTGTTGAGTACAACCAATTTTAAATCACATGATAAAATTATTGAATCATACCAATAACTTTGCATTACCTCACACAAGAGTGATCACGTGGCAGTTTTGGTTGACTTTGGTTGCAATGATTTTGTTCAATTTCAAGGTAAATGTTTACATATACTTAACCTGTTTTACCAAAGGGTTTCACACTGTTTGGTACTGGAAAGGAATGTTAGTGAGCACGTACTTCTTATGGGTTCTCAAGTAATGGATCATTGGCACCAGTCCCACAAAGAACACTGCACTTCACAATCAGCATGGCCATCCAAATCCCTCACACACTGGAAGTGCAACCCATTCAAACTGAAAGTGGGTATAAATGAAAACTGTCCCCACCACTCAACATAAAGCACTTCGCTAGCAACCAGTTATGTGACTGGAGCCCTTTGCACCTCTTTCCCCACCTATTGTTTCAGTCTCTGTTGCCTCAGTTTTCTGATACTCTGCTTCAAGGTGGTTGGATTGTGATAATGCATTTGCTATTGCTATATTTATGTAAGCAATAAGGCAGCGATGGTGTGCATTAGACAGTTCTAATGCACGGCTAGGGGGACGAGTGAGGCACGAGGCCAGAGGCTGAGTGGCATCCATTCCTAGCTGCAGTATTAGAACTGTCTAATGCACATCCCCAGAGTGGCTATTGCGCTTATAAAATGGGCCTGTGTATTCTAAATGGGGTTCTAGTTTAGCTGTGCATTAGACACATCTAATGCATGGCTAACAACCAATCAGATTGCTTGAAATCCTTTGCCCATTTTTATAAATATATATATATTTTTTGGGGGCAGCTGACTGAGGAGAGTGAGCTTTTTGTCCAACAGTTCGGAGGAGGTACGGGGTTTGTTTGGGGAGAGCAGCAGGAGGTGACTGGAGCATGAGGGCTGCTGTAATGGTGTAGTGAGTGAGTGATTGAGGGTGAGGAGTACAGCTCCGCCACCAACTCAGGTAGAATTGCGAGTGGCAGACTTGTGGGAAGGACTGAGGGCACAAGTGTTGAAGGCTGATAGACCCTCAAGAGTCGGGTGGCCCTAAACCCACCCTCCACCACCCCACCTGGATGCAGAAGATATGTGGGATGTAAGGCCTTGACCATTGATGGTAGCTACATTACTATTGGATTAATATTGGCGGATAGCACAACCAGGTGCATTCACTAAGGTCACAACTCAGCAATCAGGACGGTGAGTACCTGGGAGGGTATTAATGCATAGGAATCCCATAAATCAGAGGAGAGGTGCACTGCAGATTGGGTGAGGTACGCTTGTAGGAGTTGTTGAGGATCATCATTAACCAGTGATGGTATACAAGGGATAGAGTAACATAGATGTGGGAATGCAGCAGTACAGGAGGGGTATATCAGGGATTGAAACAGCTATAATGGGGCAGAGGGTGGAACGGGGAGCAAGGAACGAGAGGGGCACCATGGGTAGAATAGTGGACTGTAGTGGGTGTGGAGCATCTATTGAGATGAACATATTATGGAGACTAGGAGGATGCCAGTCTGCCACAGGCTAAGGAGGCTGTAGGATAAAGTGCAGTGGCTTGGTAGAGAGCTGGAGGGTGTGGGCAGAGGGATGAGAAGGGGGGACTCTCCCAGGGGTAGCAGGAGGGTGCATCAGGAGAGGGACATTAGGTTGGGGTGAGGGACAGGGAAGGAGTGTAGGTTCACATCTGATACTGGGTCAAGTGATAAAGGCAGGCAAGGGACAGGGGAAAGCCACAGACAGGACAATCCAAGGGCAGCAGGCATTAGGTTTGCAGTGCTGGCAACAGTGGGGAAGAGGGGAGTTAGGGAGCACCAGGAGATAGAGGTATGGGGAATGGAGTGCACAGGGATCAGGCAATTGGAGAAGGGTAGCAGGGGGCAGGCGGATAATGGCACAGCTGAAAAGGAAGTGATGGCAGCAGGGGTGTAGGGGGAGGGGCAGTGCTGATAGGTCAGACAAAGGTGCATAGCTAATAGTGGACAGGGCCAAGGAGGAAAGGGAAGGTTGATGATAGCATATGGGCAAAGGCGGATGGGGGAACACAGGTCAGGGGAGGAGGGGTCATGGGGGGATAAGTGAAGTGACATAAAGGGGCAAGAGAAGGGTAGATGTTAGTAATGGACAAGGAGGTAAAGGGGGAGGGAGGGTGGGCTAGTGTTGGGGGACTCCATACTGAAAGGGATCAGATGGGACAGAAAGGTGGAAAGACATCATCTAATATGGGTTGAGTCTATCCCCGGCTGACAGCAGGCTGGGCAGGGCAGGCCATTCTCAAGTGCACAGGGAAGGGATGGAAGAAACACATGTAATGGTGCAGGTAGGCACGAAACAACCTGTTGGGGAGACAGTGGAGGTAGTAAAGGGAGATTTGAGGAACTGAGGAAGCTAAAGTGGAGATGGGGAATCGGTGGCCTTCTCAGAGGTGCTTCCAGTACCCTGTGCAAGAACCACAAGGAAGGGTAGGATATGAGAGTTCAACACTTGATTCATGAATGGTGTCTACCAAGGTCTATGGGTTAGTCGGGGATGGGGCAGAACCTGGGACAATAATGACCTGTATGTAGGGGACAGGCTACACTTGAGCATGGAGGGGAAGGGAGTATTAGAAGCAGGGGTTGGAGGGGTACTTAGCAACAAGTGTAGCTTTAAACTAGGGCATGGGGAAAGCTGATAGACAGGGTTTGCAAAGAAAGGAAGCCAGGCGAGCCTAACCCCAATTGATAGGGAGGGCATCAAGGTATGGGCAATGGGGGGCGTTCTTCAGGGTGGAGGGTAGTGTCACTAAGCGCAAGGAGCCTTGGAAACAAATCAGGCCAAATTGCAGGCTGTCTTGACAGTGGGGCAGGTGGGACATTGTGGCCATAACAGAAACTTGGGCCACCCAGTACCTGGAGTGGGATATGATGACCCCCGGATGGGCTGTTCAGAAAAGGACAGGGTAATCAGGAAAGGTGGGGGGTGGCAGTCTTGTAAGGGAAGGAATAAGTGCATAAGGGAGAAGGAGGAGGAAAGTGGGATAGAGGCCCTGTGGATGCAGTTTCATGATCCAAATGGGCAGGGTACTGAGGATGGGGGTGGTGATAGGGCACCAACTCAGGTGGTGAGAGCTGAACAGGGAGTTGGATCAAATCAGGAGGGTTTGCAAGAAGGGAAACACAGTGGTGTGGAGGACTTCAACCTACAGGGGTGAACTGGAGCACACCAACCACCACTTGTGCTAGGGAGCAGGTAATACTGGGGCATTCCAGGATAGCTTCCTGAGAGTTGGTTGCATGACCCAACTAGGTTGGGAAGAACTCTGGACCTTGTACTATCAAGCGGGAAGCTGTGAGGGACCTGGAGATGGAGGACCCTCTGATTGGGAGTGATCACCACTCAGTGTGATTCTCATCAGAATGAGGATGTAAACTGGTGGTTCAGGTACCAGGGTGATTGACTTCAGTGGGGCAGACTTTCAAAAGATGGGAGAAATCCGATAATGCATCTGGAGGGAATCCAACAACATGGATACCAATCAAAATGGTGCATTATTAGGGCAGGGTTGGCAGAGGCTACGGTGATATGTACTAGGGTACAGAACAAGAAGGTAAGGGCAAAGAAGCCAAGCTAGCTGACCAAGGAGGTAGTGAGGGGGTGAGAGCCAAGAGGAGAGCTTTCCAAAGATCCAAGAGATCAGAGAGGGGGAAGACAGAGAGGAGTATACAAAGAAGTCCAGGAGGTTACAAACTAGTCAGAACTGCCAAGGCATCCAGACAGCTGAGGCTGGCACAGGGCATTAAAGAGGGAGAGAAGGCTTCTTGAGACATAAGTGAAAGAAGGAAGAACAGGTACCAGATAGTGAGAATTAAGAATGACGGTGGTGGCTAGAGAAGGGATGGAGCAGACAGAGGCATTGAATGAGTACTTGCTCTGTATTCACTGTTAAGAGGGGGACAGATACCTCATGGGAGTGGTGGAGGGGCAGAGGAGGGGGGGACAGATGGAGAAATTACAAAGGAAAGAATACTAGAAGGGCTGAGAGCAATGCGCGTGGACAAGGCACGAGGACTGGATTACATTCACCCTAGGGTACTCAAAGAACTGGCAGAGAGCATGGCAAGACCACTGGCTGACTTGTTCAATACCTCTCTCCACACAGGATGCGTCCCACAGAACTGGAAATTGACCCATGTGGTGGCCATTCACAAAGGTGGACCAAGGGATGATCCAGGAAGCTACAGACCAGTGAGCCTCACATGAATTGTGGGGAAGCTCATGGAAATAATCCCTAAAGAGAGGCTGGTGACATATTTTGACGGATGATGGTCTCCAGGATAGGCAGCAACACAGGTTTGTCTCAGGCAGATCCTGCCAGACAAACCTGATTGAGTACTGTGATTGGGTGACCAGGAGCTGGACAACGGCCATGCAGTGGATGTCTTGACTTCAGCAAGGCCTTCGATTCTGTACCGTATGGGAGGCTAGGAGGAAGCTAGACAATGCAGGTGGGGTACAAAGATGGTCAGATGGATCATGAACTGGCTGAAGGGCAGGCAGCGAGAAGGAGTGGTGGTGGAGGGAACTCATCGCCAAGAGCAGTAACAAGTGGGTGCCACAGGGATCAGTACTTGGGCCAGTGCTGTTTGGGATATTCATAGCAGATATCTTGCCCTGGACCCAGAGTAAGATCAGTCTGTTCACAGATGATACCAAGATGACAGCTGTGGTGGATGACATCAAGATGGAGCAGACTGCAGGGGACCTAACCAAACTACAGGAGTGGTCAGAAACATGGCAGTTGGGGTTCAATGCCAAGAAGTGCAAGGATATACTTTGAGCTAAGAACCAGGGAGGAGCTATCCAGCTGGGAGGGTACAGTTGGGGAGGACAGAGGAGGAAAAGGACCTGGGGATGATTATAACGGGAATATGAACAACTCAGCTCAGTGCAGGAAGGCAACAGTGAAAGCCAACAAGATGCTGGGCTGTATAGTGAGAGGGATCTCATTTAGACGTAGTGAGATGATCCTTTTCCGTATGCTTGTTGCTCCTCATACTGGTTATGTCCCTTCAATGCACCTCAGCATTCTGTTTGCTTTCCCCAGTGCTTTTTCGCTTTGTTTGGATGACATCAGGTTACTAGATATGATAAACCCCTGGTCTAGCTCATGACTTGTGGTTTGTAGAACTGCCCCTACTGTTTTCCTCTATTTGGTTTCTGTACCAGGTGCATTATCTTGCACTTCTTAGCATTGAAACTGAACTGCCAAACACTTGACCATTCCTCAAGTAATCTGGTCATTTCTCATTTTATCTAGCTCTTCCTGTGTGTCAACTCTGTTGCAGATCTTGGTCTCATTTGTGAAAAGCCATACTTTCTTCTCCAGTACCTCTGCAATGTCCATTTTGAAGACATTGAATAGGACTGCACCCAGCACCGATCCCTGTGACACCCTCTGGTCACCTACACCTGTTCAGATTTTATGCCATTCTACTAACACCCTCTGAGTCCCACCTGTTAGCCAGTTTCCAACCCATTGTACCACTATACAGCCCACACCTAGATTGCCCAATTTGCTAAGCAACCTTCTATGCTGAACATTGTGGAAGGCCTTGCTGAAATCCAGGTAGGCCACATCCATTGCCCTCCATGGTAAATCACCCTGGTCACCTAGTCAAAGCAATAGATAAAAGTAGTCTCACAGGACCTTACTGCAGTGAATCCATGCTGACTGGGGTCTTGCATACCACTTGACTTCAGGAACTTCACCACCCTCCTTAAGCAGGGACTCCCATCATCTTCCCTACCACCGTGGTTAAGCTTACAGGTCTGTAATTGCTTGCTTCCTCCCTACTTCAACTATTGTGCAGGGAGAACACCTCTGCCTCCTCTACTCCAAAGCTACCCCCACCCCGTCCCTAGTGATTGGTTGCAAAGAGTGGTTAGCGGTCCTGCAAGGACTTCCCTGAGTTCCATCAAAACTTGAGGTTGACTCTCTGCCTGGCCCTATTGCCTTGTCTGTCTGCACTTTCCAGAGTTCCTCAAAGACTCTATCCACCGTAAATTGACTGGTGTCCACCTCTCACCTCTTGTAAACCTGGGCCCTCACCTGCCTCTTACTTGGTAAATACTGATCAAAATACTTGTTCAGTATCTCAGCTTTTTAAGGTTGTCCTCCACCCAACCACCCTCTCCCTTCTGTGGCCTACAATAACAGTTCTGGTCATCTAACTCTCATTTATATAATGATGAAGGTCTTGTGTCCTTCTTTTATTCTTTCCTGCCTCCATTCTTGCCTTAGCCCTCTCATGTCTTTCCTAGCTTCTACTTGTTTCTCCAGATATTTCACTCTGTCTTCTTTCTGTGTCTCTTTGTATTTTCTGAATACATTAATTTTGTTCTATCACTTTCTCGGCTAATGACTTGTCTTAGAGAACAATAGTGGTCACTTTTTTCTTACATTTGCTAAGCAGTCTGACACATTGACTTGTCACCCCTGCTATGGATCTCTTAAGCCAACCCCACTCTTCTTCTATCCCCTCCCCTGTAGCTTCTGCTGACAGGGCAATTTTGAACTGTTCCCCTAGTTCCACGTAGTCCACGAGCTACTACTGTCTATATAAATGTATGACTGTTGAACTATGTTGGTGCCACCTTGTGGCCCAAGTCGATTCTGAAAATGGTCCTTTGGATCAGCACACTTACCTGGTTAAGAAAGACATAAATAACTAGGTGTCCTTCCTTAAATCTAGGACCTTAGTCTTTGAATGGCTTTCTTCTGCCAATGTGTTGACTGTAAATCCACACAGTTCTGTGGTCACTGGTACTAATGCGGACTGCTACATCAGCATCCATGATTCTGTCCCCATTTGTCAGCACTAAGTGTAGTACAGCCCCCTCCCTGGTGTATCTCAGCCACAAGCTGCCTTATGTTTGACCCATATATGGCAGACATCAGATTCCTGCTCATGATGTACTCTGTGCTGATATTCAAATCTGAATCCAGCATGTTGATGTCACCCATTAGAAGTAATTCTCTTTGGCCACCGATATTGATGGCTCCACTAATACTAGATCAATATCCTCCCCAGCTTGGGAGGCTTGTAAAGTAATCCAGCACAGATGGCTGTTTTGTTCCCCAACTCCAGAGTGACCCACAGTGCCTATGCTCCTTCCCATTCTGTACTGAAAGTGGGCAGCAGGTGAATCAGAAGCCCCACCTCTCATGTCGTGGGGCAGGCATGGTGCAGCAGACCCAGTAGTGGAGGCAGTTTGCATGGGACTCAAGGGTGTAGTATGGCACAGCAGCCAACTGTGGAGACATCAACAGGGGCATCAGGGTTCTGTTTTCCTGATGGAGGAGAGCAGAGTGACACAGGTTGCTGCAGCACCATCTATTTGGGAAGGAGACAGGCATGCCATCTGGGTACATCTGTTCAAAGTGTGGGTTGATTGCAGCAGCAAGGCCTGTTTGGGACAAGATACATTGGCAGTGTGGTTCAGCAAAACACCAGAGTCTAGTGGCAAGGGCCAGTATGGAGAAAATGCCACAACTGTAGAGGCAGGTGACAGGGTTTAGCAAATGCCATGACTCTTGTGTCCGGAGGCAGCATGGTGCAATAGCCATAACAGAAAGAGTGATGGGGCTGTAGGGTATAGCAGCCCGCCACCACCTGGTCTGCATACACAGGAGCAGGTGGGGAGCAGGCTTGGGTGTTGTGGTATAGACAGGGACAGCATGGTGCTGATCATGGACTGTGATGAGGAACATATATGGAAACAGGTCGCAGTGGCACCGACTATGGGACCCGGGTGTGTGAGGTGCAGCAGCCCTACTCATTTGATGTGCTAAAAGTTGGTAGTAGGTGCAGCAGAAGTTGTGCCTCTGGTATCTGTGGGAACAATGGTTTAGCAGCAAACTGTGGAGACGGGGACCTTGAACTCCAAGGGCTTAGCAGAGACAGACACCCAGGTTATAGCTCAAGGAACAAAGGGGGCTACAGGGTTCGCATCCATGACTGTGGGTCCATGAGACAGACTGCTGTGAATATGGGAGATAAACAGTGGCTGAGTCAGACAAGGCTGCAGAAGTAGAAAGCTATTTCAATATGATGTCATCATTATCTAAGCCTCAGTTAGGGAACCTGATACAACTCCACTGCTTTAACTTACTTTCCATCACATGCAAATGTAAAAAAAAAAAAAAAATCACAAAACCAAACAGCCAGAAATAATCAGGGAGCTATACTCATGGACACAGGGCATGGATACCACTTTTTCAAGACTTTTATTTAGAATATTGAAGAAATGGTGCACATGGTCTTTCCAGGACTTCTCAAAATGGGAAGACCAATACACTGCAAAGTGTGTGTGAGGTATCAGTATCACATAGCAACAAGGAAAACAATATTGTGACTCAATGGCATGGAGACAGGCTGTACACTTCGTGTTCTGCTACCCATAACACCAGAATATGTACACAACCTTAGTATACCTCACAAAACACTTTATGAAAGAGCACCTAGCTCACGTTGCACCCATCAACAAATCTGAGTGCTGCTCCATATTGGGCAGTCCGGTACTGCCAGTTTAAAAATCATTCAATTTACAACGAAAAAAATTCTTTCAGATAAAGAAGTGACAGCTGTCTGCATCTCAAAATTACTATGAATTCACGGCAGAACACTAGCTATTTATGCGTGTTTCATATTTCTGAAGTGACCACGCACTAAACTGTGAGTTAGAGACAGTAAAGAATCAGTTTCAGACATTAACTATCATGGTTCTGAGATGAGTGTAATAGTTCTTCATGATGCATTACACACACGTCGTAGTATGGTTGTTGCTACAGTCAGTAGTTTGGAACCCATCCTATGGGTTACCCGATCTAAGTTATCCATGCATGGGCTGACCGCTTATGCGCCTTGCAAATATAGTCTAGAGAAAATAAAAACAAAATTTCATTGAATGACAAGAATGCCAATATTGTGGGCTATATGTTTCACTTTTTGCAACATTATGAACATGGTTTTGCATGGCCACATGACCTCTTTCACAGTCAATGGCCTGCAATTCTCACTCAGGCACTCGGACAAAGTCTCCCGACAGACTGTTTCTAGAATGTGCACTACCTGCCTCCCTAACTTACCCAGTTTACTCAGCTCCAGCCAAGCATAGAAGGCATATGCATACCTCTCAACCTCTTGTCTCATGAATCAGGGACAAGGCTTAAAATAATCAGGGACAAAGACATAAAATGAGGGACGTGTCTTAAAAATTTGTACTATTCACTCAGAAAGCTGATAGAATGAAAGGATTTGTGTTAAGATGCATTTTCTGAAGAAGAACAAGTCTGTAACTTTAATGTTTGACATTATTTTGTGCTTTTAATCCCCACTGTTCTGTCACAAAACACAAATTTTATGAGGGACAGAGGAAAATTTTGAGGCAAAGTCAGGACATCCCTGAAAATCAGGGACAGTTGAGAGGTATGGACATCTGCACTGTCCCCCAATTCTCTCTCTGGCCACTAACTGACCTCTTACTGTTACATTTATCCTATGCACTGTCAACAGCCACAACAATGTATTAGATATCTTTATAAACTGGTGAGAACATCCTTGTCAAAATAGTCATGCTGTAACTGGAAGTCAAAGTGCCCTGGCACTGTACCCTGTATCGTACTGCTTACTGTGTTGCCTATAGCCTACAGCCTCAACTCTGCAGGGTGTAGCCAGGAATTTCTGAACTGCACACCAAGTGTGGAGTCACTGCTATCCCCCATTAGGGTGAGCTATCCCTGCCTCATCCACAACCCCTCACCCAATGCGTCAACCCCTCATCCTGTTAGGGTGAGCTACCACTCCCCATCCATACCTCTCACCCAACGTGGTTATTTTCTGTATTATATACCAGCACACCACTAGCCACGCCACAAAAAGGTGTAACAGACTGGCTTTTGGTTACAATATTGTATGTGACAAGCCTCTGTACCACATCAAGGTAGCCAGTCCCACAGAGGCGCACACACACACACACACACATTTAAAAATAAGAACATGAGATTTTTCTCCCCACTTTCAAGCTGCACGACCCAATGGATCTGCAGCTGGTCTTTGTTTTCATAGTTGTTACTATTGCATTGCCAGTCTATTGCTACAATAACATTTTAAGTTACGGTGGCTGCAGTATAACAACTAATTATTACTACAAAATTGCTGCTTGTCAGCTAGAACAGGCTGCAGTAAGGATACCAGCTGGAAGCACATTATTTAAAGCCATCAAAATATTTCTCTGCTCACACTTTCCAATAAAAATATGCAGATTCCTAATCTGGTGTTAATAAACTTCAATGAGCACTGTCTAATAAACACATCAAACTAATGGGTTCCAGAACTGTTCAAAAGAGTTTGGTGTTTAGTTTTCAGTCAGAATTAATTAATAATGGATAGGGCCTGTATTTATTAGGCAGCAAAATCCCTGTGAGTCAATGCCAGGTCCCTTTGAGTCATTCCAGTGCACCCTGGTAGGGGTACAGAACTGATATATGTATATCCTTTGGGACTTAGAGAAAAATAACACCTTTGCAGAAAAACTACTGCATGGTTGGTACAGATACCCTGACAGCCATTTAGAATTTTGCTCTATATAGTCAGCCATGTGAATGGGGAATGATTGATTCAGTGGCTTATTTTTTTCTTAGAGAAGCCTTCAGTTGTGCAGAAGGCTGGTCTGCATAATCCATCCTGTTTTGTCAGCCTCTTCTTTCCTTTGCACTTATTGATTTATTTCTTCAGGACCATAGATATGGGGACTGTTGTGAGGCAACATATGCCGAAAGGCCACCAGTCGGAACACAACTACTCCATGTTAACTAGAGTTAGATTCAAATCACATCAGTGAGAATGTCTCAAAGATAACAGCTGAAACTGTCTGGAAACTTGTAATGTATTCACCTCCCCCAAACTATGAAACCTTACTCTGTTCTTTGAGAGTACAACTGTATACATTGGTACTCAAGGACAAAATACTGTTTAATGAAACAGATAGGTTCAAGCTTATATAATACAAATTTTTTTATTCAGTAATGAATCCTAAACTCATGGCTTTTTCATAGCCATTGTTGAGCATAGATATCAGCAATAGGCCTATTATGAACACAATAAAAAGGGGTTTGGCAGGAACTGGAAATAGAGCTACCCATTTGCAGTCCACTGATGTCTGTCAAATTATTTGTGCACTGAATAAACGGAGGAGATGAGTGTAGCTTCTGAATCTGTTCTAGTAATTAAAAGTCAAGATCTTACCTCCTCTTTGACTCCTCATCATGGTCAGACACACTCGAGACACAGACTCATCAGTCGTCACAGAGGTACTGGCGCTGCCGACTACTATTAATAAGTTCAGCTACAAACTGCTCAGGACAAACAGCCTCAGTCAGGGCAACTCTTTGGCAAGGCGCGACCATCGGCAAGATTGGAACAGCAGGAGCCCAGGACTTAGTTCCCCTTGAATGTCCGTGTTGCAAGCAGCAGCTCAGCCTCAGACTAGTCTCCGACTCACTCCACTTGCTCTCCAGGTTTGGTTGTCTGGTCTTCTTCTGTTGCACGCTTCACACGCAGGCTCGCTCCTCGGGTAGTCTCAACCCTCTAGTCTCTCACTAAGGAACAGCACGAAATGACTGTAATGCACACAAGGATTTCACCGGCATTTAAGGAGCCCCACCCGACCCTGGCTGCGCCTCATCAGTCATTGCCACGCCTCCTTTCTTGTGCAGCGGACCTGATTGAGATGGGCAACACATATTCCTCAATCAGGTCCACTGTGTCACGTGACCCCCTTCTTAAAAATATAGAAAGGTTTCAGAGTGGCCAGGAAAAGCCCTTGGAAACAAATGCAAAACAAAGGAATGCGGCTAGCGGTCATCTGCTCCTGCTACTCCTGCATTTACTACTGCACGCCCCTGGTGTATCAGTAGCTACGCCTTGTAACTCTGTATTAGACATCCCAGTATACTGTTTCGTGATGCAAACTTGCCAATCAAACTGCCCTGGCATTGTATATTTTATCTATGTCTGTATTGTGTATTGACGTGGAGCTTTGGAAATGAGTCTGTGACTCAAAGGTTGTAATTCCAAGATTTTAAACAAACAAGCAAATAAATAAATAAATGGTAAGGTACATTAATGGAAAAGTGTTAAATCTAATGCAATGATTGGAAGGTATTGGAATGCACTTTGCCACAAGTTGTAAGATACTACTAACATGCCCTAAAGTAGACAAATGACAGTTACAGTGGCAAGTTCACTGATAAAGTAACATCATAATGAGAGCAAAAATGTGTGTGTGTGACACTCCAGGATTGTAACTCATTCCAATTTAACAATCTTTTTTCACCTGTACAAAAACAGTGTGGGAACATAGTGGCTGAACAATTACACTTTGCAGACAAAGGCTGAACAACAGAATTAAGGGAGGCAGTATAGCGCAGTGGTTTAGGCTCTGCTGCAAATGTGGTGACGTCCAGCAGACCAGACATGGGTTTGAACTACAGCTTCCACTTGCATACTGTGTGACGCTGAGTAAGTCACTTACCTCTGAGCCTCCCAGGTCGCCTCCTGTAAAAAGCTTTCAGCTTAGTGTGCTACTCCTGGTTAAACAACTAAATAATAAAAAAAAAAAAATCAAGATGGTGCAGATAATGTATGCAGCACATGTTATTTATTTATTTGAGTCTTGGTAACCGGGTAAGACCACTGAGATAATTACAATCCCTTTTCAGGGTCAACCAATGAAGCAATACAAGTTGTACAGAGATACAGTGCAGTAGCAGACAACAATGACAGTAGCAACAATAGGTGTAAGGCTAGACAATGATACTGTGCCAACATACCTATAGGTTCTATATACATCGAGATAGGCTATACAAAGGTAGTTTTGTAATGTCTGCCACATTAGGGAAATAAGAGCTGTCAGTTAAGGTTGCTAGGCTCGTGTGGGAGGAGTGGGAGGGAGAATGGAGTGGGGGTAGAGGTAGAGGTCAAGTTAGTTAGGTAAGGCAGGGGGGCTTCAGTGGAAGCAAAAGCAGGAGGAGGAGGCTGCAAGGAAGGCAAGCAGGCTGGACTTGAAAAGAGGAAGAGAGGGACTGGTTAGGATGTGGAGGGGAGGGAGTTCCAGTCAGAGACAGCAGCAAAAGAAAGCCCTCCTGGTGGGAGAGGCAAAGATTGGGAGGACAAGTAGGGAAGGGAGGAAGAGTGGAGGAGGAGGCGCGCCTTGGGCAAATCAGATCTTAAGGCAGGGGAGTGAAGAGGTGGACAAGCTTAACATGACACACATGGAGAGTATTTCAATTTAGCTTCATAGGGATAACCATCCTAGAGAGAAGAGAACATCACAGTGGTGAGATCAGGAGCAACCCCTAGCATCCAACCAACCCAGGTGGTAGGCCTGGGAGAGGAGGGAGAGATGAGATATTAGCAGAGAGTAGCCGGGGGCGCCCATAGGTTAGGAGGGTAAGGGAGAAGAGGCAATCTTAGACAGGAGGCAGAAGTGAGATAAGGTTGAACTGATAGAGCAGGCCACAGCTGGCAGCTGCTGTGATGGGCCTTGCATCCCAGGGAGGCATGCCCATGCATATGCAGCACATCCCGATATTCAGCCGGGATGTGTGGTGCATATGCTGGCACAACTCTGAGATGCGCCCGGCGTACTGAGCGCAAAGGTTGAGCCCTAAACATATGGCTCAAAGGTAGCCACCCACAGATGAGCTGCCGTAATGCAAGGTGCATCACAGCAGCCGCCAAGCCATGGGTGGCTTCCCCCAGAACACTATTCGCAAGCACCCAGAAATGTCCCTGGTGGTCTAGTGGTTCCCTCCTTTCAGTAACCACAATCGCCCAAAATAAAGTATTATATATTCCTGGTATTCTAGTGGTACTCTTCCCCTCCCATACCCCAATCATCCATAATATAATATTTTTTTCCTGGTAGTCTAGTGGTACCCCACCCTCCCATACTTCCAGTCATCCAGAATAGGATATTTTATAGTCCCTGGTAGTCTAGTGGTCCCCTCTGCCCCTCTCAAACCTCCGATCACCCATACGTTGAATAACACATATCCCTGGTGGACCAGTGGCACCCCACCCACACAGGACCCCTGCCCACCCAGCTCCCCCACCTGTTGTCGGGCAACAGCAAACCCACCTGCATGCCTCCATAGCTGCCCGCTGAATGACAGCTTACAGTAGCAGTTGAGAACCCATTGGTCCCACTGTGGACCAATGGGCTTGCAGTGCATATTGTAATAGTCATTCAAGCAAATATGAATGAATGACTTCAGATATTCTGAATGAATTATGTGGGCCAGTCGTGGCACTGGAGGTTAAGGCATTGGCTGCTATACCTCATGCCATGATGGCAACCCAGATTTGAGGAGCGATACATGACCATGCTGCCAAAGGCCACGAGGGAGAGAGAGAGAGAGAGAGGAGAGAGGCGCGGGTTAAGCAGATGGAGGACTGCTCTCCTCTCCAGGGGAGGGTGATTTGCTCACCTCTCGCTGACTGCCCTCTAGCAATGGCTAGAAGGCAGTTTGAGTTGGGGCAAGTGCCAACGCTCCATGTTAGTCTGGGCAGGCAAGGACAGGAGAACATGAAAAAGAGCCTGTCAGGCCACATGATGGTTCCCATGACCTGGGTGTCGCGTCTGGAAACTGGATATGGTCTGGTGGGTGGGAGGGACCACTGCCTACTCCCTGGCCCACCAGGGGGAACAATCCACTGGGCTTCAGCTGGGGTTGGTGAGACAGGGATGCTGTTTAGTATAGTTTAGTTTATTAGTCTAGAATTAATACCTTGAGCCAGGGCTCTTTACAAAGGTTCCACGTCACAAAGAACATTTAACAAAGCATGATACACATTACAGGTAAAACCAGACAGGAAAGTTACATCATAAATTTGCTATTAACAGTTTAAGGCAGTAAAGTTTTTAAGTTTCATAGAAAACAAGCTATAACAGGTTCAAGCGTGGACAATTTAGAGGTTAAGGAAACTCCAGGGAGAGGGTGATCATTAGCCAAAAAAGGAGGCTAGAGAGGAGGAAAGGTGGTGAGCGGAGAGTAAGTGAGAGGGACAGGAAAAAGGGGGAGTGAGTTTGGGTGGGAGACAGGAAGTAGTAGAGGTACCAGAGGGTTCATTAGTCAGGGAGGAAGAGGCCTCAGATGTGAGGATGGACATGAGGAGTAGTGAGTCTTTGTCTAGCGAATCACAGTTGCTAGGTGGTGGTGAGGTGGGCATAGAGCATGGATTTGAAAGCTTCAAGCGAGGTTGAGGATAGAGTAGGTGGACTAAGCGCATTGAACCAAGGTCGGGCCCTGTGGCTGCGAAAGATCTTTGTCCCTGTGCAGTCCGGCATCTCGGAACCAGGAAAGGTTGGTGTCAGATCTGGTGGAGGGTCGTGAGCCAGGATTCAGTCGGAGTAGGTTTGAATACATAATGGAGTCAGTCCCAAGATAGATTTTTTGCCATTGTGCAGGTGAGATAAATAAGACGACTTGATAGGTTCAACCAGCCTAATTCATAGTACAGATCACACTGTGAGTCAGTCTTTGAGCCCCTGAGGAGCCGGCAGGCCTTATTTAGAGTGAGATATGCCTTAACAGTGGAAGTAGCTGAGCCATAAATAATAAGGCCATAGTCAATGATTGAGATTATGGAACTCTGTATAGCTATTCTCAATGCCGCTTGATTTAGAAATTGACGGTTACGAATAGTATTCCAGTGCTATTCACTGTTTCTCAAGAGTGTTGTCAATGTGGGTTGCAAAGGTGAGCCCTTGGTCAAAAGTGATGCCAAGGTATTTGAAAGTATTTACTTGGTCCAGTGTAATTCCCTGAGAGGTTTGTATGGTGAGTGGAGTATGCCTATTTTTGTTTGGTGATTGGAGAAGAGCATGGCTTTTGTTTTATTGTGGTTTAGCACAAGTTTACTATCCAGGAACCACCTTTCAACACTAGAGAGAAAGCAAGTTGCAGGCTTTTTGTAGGGAGTTTGGATCCTTGTGGGAAGAGAGAATTACAGCATCATCAGCGATAAGATTATTTTCTCCTGGCAGATATCTGGGAGGGAGTTAATGAACAGGCTAAAGAGGAGTGTCCAAGAATGGATCCCGTGGGTGGCAAACTGGTTGACTGGCAGAAAAGAGAGTGGTGGTAAATGGTATACAGTCAGAAGAGATGCAAGTCACAAGTGGGTACCTCAGGGATCAGTCCTGGGGCCAGTCCTATTCAACATCTTCATTAGTGACCTAGCAGATGGACTAGAGGGCAAGGCTTTGTCTGTTTGCAGATGACACCAAGATCTGCAACAGAGTAGATGATCCAGATGGGGTGGGCAGAATGAGAAGAGATCTGGATAAACTAGTAGAATGGTCAGAAGAGTGGCAACTGGGATTTAATGCAAAGAAGTGCAAAATCATGCACATAGGGAAGAGAAACCCTGAAGCCACTTATAGGCTGGGAGGGAGTTCCTAGCAGTCACAAAGGAAGAAAGAGACTTGGGCCATCATCACTGATGACCTGAAATCATCCAAGCAGACCTCTAAAGCAGTAGGTAAGGCTAGGGGGGTGTTAGGTGTATTAGTAGGGTATCACAAGTCGTAAGAGGGAGGTAATAATCCTCTGTACAAGACATTGGTTAGGCCCCATCTGGAGTACTGCGTGCAGTATTGGAGGCCACACCTTCACAAGGACATTAACCAAATTGAGGCAGTCCAGAGAAGGGCAACCAAAATGGTGCAGGGCTGCATCAGAAGACATATGAGGACAGATTAACGGAGCTCAATATGTATACCCTTGAGCAAAGGAGGGAGAGAGGTGATAGGATCGAGACATTTAAACACCTTAAGGGCATAAACAAGGTGAAAGAGTCTAACATGTTTAAATATAAGAAAATAGCAGGACAAGAGGACACAGCATGAGAGTAGAGGGAAGCCGATTAAGGGGAATGTGAGAAATTCTTTTTCACAGAAAGGGTGGTAGATGCATGGAATGGCTTACCACAAGAAGTAGTGGCTATGAATACAGTGCAGGGGCTTCAAACAGGCATGGGATAGGCATAAGGGGCAATACAAATGACTATGAATAGATAGGTCACTGATATAGCAAAGGCCGATGGCACATTTATAAGGTAGAAAAAGAAAGGCAGACTGGATGGGCCTTGCGGTCCTATCTGTCAGCCAACTTCTATGTTTCTATGTTTCTATGTACACCAGAGAACTGGTTTGAGTCGGAGAGTTCATTAGAGATTTTACAGCCTGTGACCGATTGGACAGGTAACTTTTACCCAAGCACAAGGACCTTCGCCAGGCCTAGGCTAGAAAGTAGGGAGGTAAGTAGGCCATGATGGACTGTGTCGAAAGCTTTGTAAGATCGATAAAGACTGCACCTGTTTGGCACCCTTTGTCCAGGACTGAGTGGACTTCTCCAGAGAAATCAAGTAAGGCTGTTGTTGTACTATGTCCTTTCCTAAAGCCATGCTGTTGATTACAGAGTAGATTGTATTTGTCCAGGTAATCAGAGAGTTGGTCTGCCACTATTCGCTCAAGTGCTTTGGAGAGGGAGGGAGTATTGATATTGGTCGATAGTTTCCTGTTGAGGTTTTGTCCCCTTTGTGCACTGGCGAACTATGGCAGATTTCCATTTGTTGGGAAATTGACTTTGGCAAAGTGACAGATTAAATTTTTGCAAGGTGAATTACTTCATCCAGGGTGAGAGACAGGATTTTAGATCTAGCGTGTCACTACTTGTTCTGGATTTGGAGCAGGCCTTTCTTATGTACTTGTGTGCTTAGTGCACTTTGATTTTCTTAAAGTAAAATTGTGGTTTTTCACGAGGGTGTTTTGTGATACTAGGCTAAGCACAGAGTAAGTCCGAGAAGAAATCTGGGGAGGACCTCACTAAGGTCTGTGAATGTCTTATTAGCGATCTGCAATAGACTTTGGGTCAAGAGTGGTGGATCCATCAACTTTCATAATGGTAGGTGACAATTTTGATTGTTTACCCATTATGTTTCGGATGTTGTCCCAAAAGCTCTTCCATCACCCCAGGTGGATTCAAGGATTTTGAAATAGGCTCTTCATTTGCCTAATTTGTGAGGTACATCTATTTCGTGCCTGCTTGTATTTTAGGGTATCATGAGGTGAGCCTGTGTCTCTGGCAACTGCCCAGAGGTGGTCCCAAACCTTGAGCTTGGCAAGTAGGTTTGGCAGTAATCCATGGATTTGATAGCGCTTTGATTTTACATTTTTTACTGGGCTTATAAGTCGCATGTAGAGTTGAAAGATTTAATGAAGTATTCTAGTGCGGTATTAATATCAGTTGATTCAAAGATTGGCGTCCAGTCCTGTTGTAGGAGATGGGTTTTCAACTTGATAAGATTCCCATAAGGCAATACTCTGCTTGTTATAACTTTGGGGGTGGCTTGAGAAATTTATTAGACCAGGTACAGGACACTGGGAGTGGTCACTGAGGAGTCAGGGAGGACTTTAATGTTTTTATCCGGTCAGGGTGATTTGTGAGAACCCAGTCAATAAGGGTGCTTGTACCAGTTTTGTAATTTTTCGGGTGGGGAGGTTACCATCTGAGTCAGGTTTGCTGCTAGGATGTCATCTTTGTAAGAGCCAGTGTCAGAGGCGAGCCAGTTTATGTTGAAATCCCGAGGAGGAGGAGGAGCTCATTTTCAGAGGGCTGCAGACTAACAAAATCAAGTACAGACTTAATACTGGCACGGTGGTCTTTGGAGGATATAGACTGTGGCCACTGTGAGAACTTTGTTTTGTGCACCAAGAAGCAGTTTGATATGGAGGAGTTGCATCTCGTGATTTGTGGGGGTGAAGCTGCCGCATTGACAGGAGAGGTTGTCCTTTATGTAGATAGCACAGCCCCCACCTTTCTTGCTTGCCCGGCCGAGTCTGAAAGATTGTAGCCTTCAAGCGAGACCGCATGATCCGGGTGCTGGGAGATAGCCAGGTTTCCACAATGTTAATGATCAATAGACCTGCTGTGGCTCAGAGTAGCATGCCACCATTAAGACGGGCTACACCATCTGCCAGGCTCCAAGGTGGAGCAGAAATTGTATATAAAAGAAAAGAATGGCGGTCTATTGATCATTAACACTGACAGGATATACAATTGGGTAATTAAGCAATAAGGCACAGCAGGGTGTTGGTTATTGGGGATTTTCACAAGCCTGGTGTGGTGTGTCAAGAAGCAGCAAAGTGCCTTATGGAGGTTAGCACAACGGTAATCATAGGGATATTCAAAAGTTTGATCAAAACACAGGCCTCAGTTTTTTCTTTATATGATTGGAAAGGAACTTGAACGTTTAACTATGGGATCTGTTAGTTGTTATCGTAGTCTAAATATTATTATTTAAATGTGATTCAATGTGCTATATAAGAAACTTTCAGCTTACAGTTTGTTTGTACAGTATATGTTATTTAAGATTCTTGCTATTTTCTTTTGATGACTAATTGTTTTGTATTGACCTATTTTAATAATCAATAAAAATTATTATGGAAAAAGAGGTTATACAATGGATTTGACCCTTGTGTAAATTATATTAAAATATGTTTAATTATGTTTTTGTAAATGCCATTCATTGCAGTGGATAATGCAGGATTTACCAACAGTCATCTGACATGTTTTGACCAATGAGGTTACAGGATTTTCACACACCATTGTATAATACCTCACATTCCTACTGCTTTCAGATTATACTCATTACTGTGATACCCACACAGCAACATAAGTCACAGAAATGGAGTGCTTGTTTCATCCCCCTCTCACCTCTACAAGGATGTACACATCTCATGAAGGGTGCTAATCAATAATGTATGATGGAGTGTGCGGAATACATTGTACCGCATGGCCAGGGATAATAATAGGAATAAGGCAGAATAGTCCTTTCTACAAAAAACAATCTAGCTGACACGAACCTCCAAATCAGCACTTTTCTGGGTGAAAACTGGAGTTTGTGAAGAAATTTAAATATTTGGGGTCTGGACTGACTCTAAGCTGTCCTTTCTAGACCACTTAGATTAGCTCTCCAAGAAATTGAAACAAAGACTTGGTATCTTCTTCCAAATCAAATACTCATTGACTCTGGAGGCTAGAAAACTCCTTGTCCAGGCTACTTTCATGCCACTTCTGGACTATGCAGACTTCTTGTATAGCCACAGTACCAGCTCGGCTGTCTCCAAACTTGACACCCTTTACCACAGAGCCCTCAGGTTTATCTCTGAACACCTTACTCCACTCAACACTGCACCCTTTATGCTTCCATAGGTTGGGGTTCACTTAGCCTGAGGAGGCAACAAATGCTGTACTCTGGACCTACAAGGCTATAACTCACAAGCTTCCTCAGTACCTCATAGGCTGTCTGCCCATCTGCCCTCCCCCAGTATTTATCCACTTAGAAATCTCACCTACATATCCCTTGCTATTCCCAAAGTTGGAACGCACTTAGGCAGAGCCTCATTAAGCTACACCCTTCCAGTGCTCTGGAACAAGACACAAAAATCCCTAAAGCTAACTTATCCAGTAACACTATCCTGAGTCAAAGCCATGCTCCTAAAGACCTTCCTGAGGTCTGCCAGTGTTTCAAATAGGAAGTAGTATGCTAAAATGGCCAACCCACCTTCATATTGCTTATACTTCATCAGGCTTGTCCACTAGGATATCAACCCAGGAGACACTGTTTCTGAATAGTATACCACCTACTGACAACCTCCATCCCTACCCATTACATTTTCTTACATCCCTCCCTCTTCTTACCGCTGTACTGTCCTTACCTGCCTTCATCTACCCTTCTCCCCTTTTTTTCTTTCCTCTTACTCTGTCTTGTCATTACCACATCAGCTTATTCATGAGTAGTCTGTACCCCCAGTACACTGCTCTATAGGTCATATAAACCCTGTCATTCTAAAGTTATTCAAATCTCCATGTAATCTTTACTTAATGTGCTTAAAACGGTGTATACATGTATTGAATCATTGACCTTCCTAAGGGCTTATGTAAATAGCTTACTAGTGTATCTTAGCCTGTTGCATATTACATGTACTTCCTTGCCCTGTGTATGCTTGTATGATTATATTGTCATTATATATGCTTACTATATGTTTAGGTTATGGCCCATCTGGCTACTGTATTGTTCCCAGGTCCATCTGGTAAATGAACTTGTCTCAATGGTGTTTTGCCTGGCAAAATAAAGATACTGATTGATTGACTGAGAAGGGTGAGTGCCTTTAGCCACTGGTAGGGTTACCACCTGTCCTGAGTTTTGCAGGACAGTCCTGATTTGGGCAGCTGTGTCCTGCAAAAAACATTAAAATACTACCGTCTTGACTTTTAGTAGAAAAATATTTTCTATCTTTCCACTAAATCTTGTAGAAAACTACAGTACTTTAAATAAAATACATTAAAATTATATGAAATCATAGAAGTAACCAAGAAACTACAATATTTAGCCTTAATTCTGATTATATATAGAAAGAAGTCTGTTGCACTGGTCGAGGTTACATACTGTCCTGTGAAAAATCATGTTTCAGTAAGAAGTGTCCCACTTTGGGCTTCTTAAAAGGTGGTAACCCTAGCCACTGGCCAGGGCTGAACAATGTATTCCATGTACATCCTGGAGTGCATTATTTCACTAATAAATTTCACGCTTTTTGTATTTCTACAGTAGCATGTGCACACCTGGCAGTAGGTGCCACTCTGGAGGTACCCACAGACTTGTTTTGCCTGAAACTATGCAGTATGAGTTGAGGAGAAGACCAATGTGACTCTGCTTCATGTGATTCACCTCACTATTTTGGGTGCAATGCTCTAGCTATGCATATGTGCACCTGTCCTGAGGGCTTGGTAGATATGTGCTGAATCAGTGTATAAAAGAAAACTGGGACCACAGAAACTAAAACAATAGGTGTGAGAAGAGATTCTAATGACTGCATTAACAGAAATGGGCACTTAAGCAAATTGCTCACTTCTGAGTGGTAGGGATAGGTTTTCATTTATATCCACTTTCAATATGAATGGGTGGCACTTCAAATGTGTGAAGAGTTTGGATGGGCTTGCTGATTACAAAATGCAAATGTACTTCTGTGGGGTTGGTGACTGTGCTTGATAATCCAGAAAAAATACATGCTCAGATACAAAGCCCATAGAGAACAAAACATTTGAGAAAATATATCGGCAAAACAGGTTAAGTATATTTAACTGGTTAGCTTCAACTACAGAAAGAAAGTCAATAGCATCACAAGTAACCAAAAGAAGCATTTATTAAAACCTGTGTTCAGTGTATTGAAAAGGATGTGGTATGATGTGGTATGATGAGGTATGAGGAGCACACTTAGGGCTGTAATCGCCAGGAGGAGGGTGACTGCGCAAATCAGTGGCGGAGGAGAGACAAGTGTTGGCCACACTGGCAGCGTAAGGAGTGAGCACACCAGTGGGAGTGCAGGCTGCAATCGGCAGCAGGAGATGGTGCACAGATAGTTTCCTGGTGGCTGCAACTGGCAGTGGGCCAGGGAGTTCTGGGAGAGAACAGGCTGCAGGGACAGAAGCCCAATCAGAGGGCAGTGCACCAGGATTAAACTCTGGCAGGGCTACAAAGGGTAAGCCCAGCTGCCTCACAGGAGCACACTTGGAGCTGTAATCACTGGCGGAGGAGGGGTGACTACTGGCGCGCAGATGCAGAGGAGCAGGGCTGAGTGCTGGCCACAGCACGACTGCAAACCCGGATCCCAGCAAGCAAGCTGAGGACAAGCAGCCCAGAGGCTCCCAGCTCTCCAGCCGAGGAGACTTGGCCAGCGGGTGGACGACACTTTCCCAGCCGCCACCCAAGACCGCAAGCCTGGATCCCCAGCAAGCAAGCTGAGGACAAGCAGCCCAGAGGCTCCCAGCTCTCCAGTCAAGGGAGACTCGGCCAGTGGGCAGACGGCGCTTCCAGCCAATCACCGAGACCAGCAAGCCTGATCCCCAGCAAGCAAGGTATGGCTAAAGCTGCTAACCTATTGGAAAGGAGCTCTTTTGCCCTGGCTTCATTGGTTCCTGCAGTGCTCTCCTTTATGCTCCTCAAAGTGTGCTAAAAGACTGTTTTCCATGTAAAATATACAGTGAAAGTCTGTAATCCTTGCTTTTAGAGTGATGTTAAGTCTTTTACATATATTTTGAATGTTGAGGGTTGGAAATTAAGTGATTCAGCCCTGTCCTCATCTTGTGTGCTTCAGCCAGACTTCAGGCGCCAAAGCATTACACAAACTTTTGTTTTGTAAATTCAGGACCCCGCTGTTGCAGTCGGCTTTTGTCTATGGCCAACTTTAAAATTGACCTCTCCTCTCCTCTCTCTCCCCAGCTGAGGACAAGCAGCCCAGACCACAAGCCTGGATCCCCAGCAAGCAGTATGCAGCTAAAGCCGCTGATTTTCACCCACCGCCCATCCCCCACCTCCTCCTATTATTAAACACACCTTTGCCATGCCCTTTTCTGAGGAACACCCTTGTGTTCGCTGCCACCCAACCCTGGCAAATCCCTGCTCCTTCCCCTGTTCTGATTATTACCTTTCCACTAGTTCTTAATTTCAGTTTTCAAGTGCTGATACTGCTATTCCTGTCTGAGCCAGGGATCTCTTCCACTGCTGCCCATCATAGGACTACAACTGACAGTGTTTTAGGTTTCTACCTGACAGAATCTTTTGTTACCAAAATTCCTGGTATTCCCAGCGACTGAGTGCTGCTGTAAGCCTAATTATGCAGGGAATATCTGACTCCTCAGATTGCTTATCCTTTCCCTTGTACGGGATGCTCTATGGGCCCAAACTCCTCCACAACTTGGCAATCATGGACTCATTCCTGAATGCCTACTGCTAAGCAAGTTTAGCTACAGATATCTTTGTGTGAGTCTGCTTTCTCATTTTCTGCTCACTACCAGGGTACCCCATGGGCGGTGCCTGCATTGAACAGTCCTTTCGAGTAATCCCTCCTAAGCACCTCAGCAGCTGTCTTTCCCTGCAATTCTCTGCCAGAGCACTGGTCTCTCTAGACTTGGGTCAGTACACCCCTAAAGAAATGTCTGGCATTCAGTTATTGCAAACTGCACAGGCTGAACCATGGCTCAAATACTCAGACTAATTATTGCTGCACTTTCCAGGATACTGTACTTCTTCAGTTATGCTCCAGTAATGTTGAGCTGAATTCTGGTCCTCCTGCAGCCCTGTCATCTCCCTCCAATACAGCAAATTTGAAAGGAACAAGCTTCTGGCATGTTAATGTCTGCAGTTTCATGAAAAGATTACTTCAATCCAAGCTTGGATTAGCCATATTTCGCCAGGCGATACTGGTGGTCTCTGAATCATGGCTTAGGCGGCTACCCTGATAGTGAGATCAACATCCCTTCTTACACTCTCTTTAGAGCAGATAGATTGACTAGAGGAGGAGTGTGGCAATCTATGTCAAGGATAAATACTCCGTATCCTGCCTTGACTCAGCTACTGTCAAAAACTAATTTGAATGTTTGACATTAAGATTGAGCTAGCCAATTCCCTTGTGCTCCACGTAATAGGTTGTTACAGACCACTTTCAGCTGGGCTTCAGCTCCTAAATTATCTTGGATCTTTACTAGAGAAAGGTAACCTCAAAACAATTATTCTAGGGGACTTCAACCTCGACTAGCTATCTAGGATCTAACTCCACTGAATACCTTCTGTGACTCTGATGAGATGACACAAATAATTAGTGAGCCTACATGCCTGAACAAAAGAACCCGAATAATAGTACCCTTTTAGATGTCATAGTAGTTAATCGCCCCACCTATTCACTCATTCTGGCATCTTTTTCTCTGATGTCAGCAACCATTGTTTCATTGCTGGTATTAGATCAGCTCATAACTCAGTACCATCACCTACATTTAACCTAAAACACTCTTTACTCTGGCAAGACTTCTTCTTAGCCACCACGTTTTATCCCTGTAATATTTGAATCCACTCTATGTATCCTGTGATGTGTTGTCTGTTGTATGTTGAAAACTTCAATAAACTTTGAATGAAAAAAAAAAGACTTCTTAGCCAACACAGTAAACTTAGCAACTAATATATTTCATGAAATTCTGACTGGGGCACTAAACAGACATACCCGATGGTAACTATTCATGTAAGGAGCAAAGCTTGTCATTGGTTTTCAGCTGAATTGAAGGCTACATTGCTAGCAAGAGACAAACTCTTGAAAAAGGCTCACAGAACCAAGTTGGACACAGACTGGTGTCAGTTCAGGAAGGCACAGAATTTCTGTACAAAAAGTGAATGCTGCTTTCTATTGTAAAGAACTGGACTCCATGAAAAATCCCCATCTAAATTCTCTAGTACTATTAAGGAAATGTCGGGCACACACCTGGCAACTCCCTACCTACAAAAATCACTTCAGGAACACTACCATATGTGAGAAAAGGGGATCCTTGACTCCTTTAACAATCATTTTGCTACGACTGGTTTTGCTTTTGACAGCTGTCCTGCATATCTAGCACGCTCGCAATTAGGAGTACAAGATGATGGCTCTGATGTCCCTGCTCCTGATTTCTCCTTCCAACCTGTATCTCTGAAAGAGGTCAAAGACCTCCTACTTCAGCTGGACTCGAAGAAAAGTGCAGGTGCTGATTCACTAGATCCCTACTTCATTAAGATTGCTTATCATGTCCTAGCCATGCCAATCACTCACCTTTTTAATCTATCTTTGTTGCAAGGGACTTATTCCCTCAATATGGAAAATTGGCATGTCATTCCTTTATTCAAGTCAGGTGACCCTTGTGACCTGAACAATTACAGACCAATATCTCTCTTGCCAGTTCTATCAAAACTTATAGAAAAATAGTGAGTACCCAGCTCAGGGGTATCTTGAATCGAAAAACTCTTAAATCCCTTTGCAATCTGGTTTCAGAACAACGACACAGTACTATTTTGGCACTTGCTAAAGTGACCAATGATTGGTACCGTGATCTGGACAGTAAAATTTCATCTGTGCCATATTTTAGACCTAAACAAGGCTTTTGACAATGTGGATCACAGACTGCTTCTCTCATCATTGAGGAGCATAGGTCTGGACACAGTATCACTGCATTGGTTCACTGATTACCTCTCAGGACACTTCCAGCAGAATAAGGCTGAGGGTGAGCTCTCCCAACTAAAACCTCTCCAGAGGGAGTGCCACAGGGTCTATACTTGGCCCCTACTATTTGCTATTTATATTAATAATATCGATGATAGCATATCCAAGGCAAATATACACCTGTTAGCAGGCGACACAGTTCTGTACTTTAGTCTCCTGACTCCTGAAGCCACCTGTGCAGACCTCCAGGAGGAATTCAACCATCTTCAGAATCAGCTCCTCTTCAAAAAACTCCTGTTAAATGCCAAAAAAAAAACAAAAGCGATGCTTTTCTCACCCCATAGTTGTGCTGTGAACCTGGTTAGTACTGGGCATTACCTCATATCACTACAGTCCTTGGAAAACCTGGAGTTTGTCACAAAATTCAAATACCTGGGAATGTGGCTGGACCAAAATCTTTCATTTTTGGAGCATATTGAGGACTTGCTTAAGAAGTTAAGGCAGAGGCTGAGCCTCTTCTTTAGGATTAACTGGTTCTTGACTACAGATGCTTAAAGGCATGCAGTCCAATCAATATTCCTACCACTGGTTGACTATGCAGACTTCTTATACAGTCAGTGCCCAAAAGCTTCCATTGCTAAACTGGACACGATTTATCACAGAGCTATCAGATTTATAACAGGCCTTACTCTTTCTACCCACCACTGCTTGCTGTATGCTGCCATAGGGTGGTCCTCCTTGTGTTTAGAAGAAACAGAAGTGCTGCATTTGGACTTTAGAGCTGTCACATAAAAGCTTTCCCAATATATCTTTGACTGTCTCCGCTAAGCACACCGGGAGCTTATGCCTTAAGAAGTGCCTCTTCTTTCACACTTTGTATTCCCAAGGTGTCTTCCCACTTTGGTAGAGCGCCATTTAGCTTTGTACTGCCTACCTTATGGAATAAATTGCAAAATCTCTGAAATTGAGCGTACCCATCAGCTTGGATTCCTTCAAGACCTTATTTGTTCGAACTGTGAGGGAACACTGTAACTGTTTCCTCACTCCATAACTCTATCCTGAGTCCTAGGCTCCCAGTTCTCAGCTGCCTTCAGTACGGACTAAAGTACTGCTGGCCCTATGAATCCATCCCAGGTTGTGAGCAAACCCTTTAATTCTTGCTGCCCAAGTAGGTTGCAACTGCACACTGGCTACCTGTATTCTGGCTTAGGCCCCCTGCCTCCCTCCCCATGCTCTCCTGTACCAACCATGCCCTCCCAGCTCCCCACCCTCACTTTTCCCCTTCTGTTTTACTCTGCTGCTGCATTGAACACCTACCTTATATTATTGTTTCACATGATGCACTGTCACTGTTGTATTTAAATCTATTGTGTCCTGGTGTTAACCAGGCCCATCCTGTAAATGACTTCTGTATTTAATTATTGCCTTAATGATGTATTGTCACGTTGTTTGTAACTTTATTTTTGACTGGCCTTAACCAGGTCCATCTTGTAAATGAGCTTTGCTCAACTTTGTTTGCCTGGATAAATAAAGATTTGATTGATTGATTGAAGGAAGGAGTGAGCGCATCGAGGTAGCACAGGCTGCAATCTGCAGCAGGACAGGGCGCAGAGATAGTTTCCAGCAGCTGCAATTGGCAGTGGGCCAGGGCATTCTGGGAGAGAACAGGCTGCAGGGATGGAGGCCCAATCAGAGGGCAGCGCACCAGGATTAAACTCATGGCTGGGTAACAAAGGTAAACCCAGTCATTTCACAGGAGCACACCTGGAGCTGTATTTGTTTCCCACACCACCCACCCTGTCCCTGACCTCTATTAAATAAATGGTGGGGGATGAGTCAGGGATAGGAGTGGCGGACTGACACCTTGCATACAGTATGGTGGATTGTAAGTAAAAGTTCAAAGCAGGGTGTGGGATTGCTAAGTTAAATCTCTGAAATTTGTGAAATTAATTGTAGCTTTGATCACTGGGTAACCGGTGGGATTGTTTTGGCAATACGTGGGGGAGCTTTGAAAGAAAAACCTGCTATGATGATGAAGAGGAGTTGTCGTCACTAAAGCTGGCACCTTTGGGAGGGTGGTTGGGTCACAAGGTGTGGCGTGGCCATGGTACTTGACTGGGCTCGGAAGTTTGGGGTTGCCCAGTGTGCCACCAGCTGGCACAGCTTAGGGAGGAGATGGAGGGATTAGAAGGCAGCTGGGGACATGGGGATATGGGGGTGCTGTAACAGTAGAAAGCCAGGGATAGCACATGTAAGTGCACCAGCTGATGTCCCAGGCACAGGGAGAGTTGTGCATGAGGGTACTCAGGGGCACTCTGTTCCATTCCATTTTCTCCCAGGAGCAAGGGCCCTATGTTGAGACCTTCAAGTATCTAGGTGTCCTTCTCCTTCTCAGAGCACATACACTCAGTGGTCCACAGTATACACCAAAACTAGGTGCTGCCAACAGACTCCGGCACTACCTCACCCCTGAGGCCTGACTAGCCATAGTCCAGGGTAACCTTCTCCCCATACTTGACTACTGTTCCACCATCTATGCTTGGTCAACCTCCACCCTCATGGCAAAACTCTTCACTGCCTACAATGGTGCCTGCTGCCGCCTTATTGGCCCCTTTTGCACTCACCACTGTGCCCTGTATCAGGCACTGGGGTGGCTCCCACTACAAGGCAGCTTTGACTTTCCTGTCTACTGCTTGGTCGATAAAGCCATCTGCACTGAACAAGAATCTCTCTTTTGAGATTTTTAAGTTAGAGTTATGAATTGCTGTCTCCGCTCAAGCACTACCCCTCCATATTCCCAGAGTATCAACCAACATGGGTGGAGTTCATTGTTGGCTGTGGCTCCCTCACTATGGAATTGGCTGCCCACTGAGCTCCGTGCCATGGACACACACCCTGTTCAAATCTCATCTCAAGGACTGGCTACAATCTGCATCCTGCTGCCAGTGCTTCCTGGGTAGGATTTCCTCACCTATGAACGTCATCCCTTGTGCTTGCTCTGTTATCCTCCCTCTCATTTGTCTACCCTCCTCATTAGCACTCACCATGCCTCCCCTTGTTTTGTCTGCCCTGTTTATCTACACCCAGTATGCACTGCTGTTCTAGAATCAAGTGTACCATGTATTATGTTTTCTGCACCCACTTATTGTACAGGACTGCTGTTGTATCTTTTGTCTATCATTTGTTTTCTTCTGGACATTATTTGTGTAACTTGCCTTCATGCTTAGCATATGATGCTTTCGCTGTCCTGTGCCCTTGTCTTGGCCTGGGTCATGCCTGAAAATGGTCCCAGGGATCAGTGTACTTGCCCGTTATCAAAGTCATGAATAAAAAATAAATAAAGGGCCCCCTGCCTCCAGGAATTCCTCCTCACTGACCTGTCCACCTCAGCCACTTTCCTTCCCCTGCTATGTCCGGGACCAACCCCATATCTTCCTCCAGGAGCAAGGGCCCCCTGCCCTCTGCTCTTTTCCTCTCAGACCTGTCCTCCACCACCACTCCCTCCTCCCCCTACTGCACCCAGACCCAACTCAGTATTTCCCAGGAACATGGGACCCCCCACCCCACGGGAATGCACTAGCCCCCTTCCCTCCCTGCTCCATGCCTGCTCTCCCTCCCTACATAAACTCATCCCCACATATTATGCCCTCTTCCTTTACTAGGGCCCCCTCTACCCCGCGCCTCCCACCCCAAACTCCCCATCCCTCCCTCCTCACCGAGATCCGACTCCCACTTCTCTTGCCAGCACTCATGCATCCTCCGTGTCCCTTCCCACCCCTGAGACTCAACTGAGAGTATTTTCTCCCTTCTTTGTCTACTAGGCTCATTCCCATCCCCTGCTTACTTGCCTCCAGAGGAGCCTCCACCTCTCCATATTCCCTCCCTTGTTTGTCAGTGTCAGGTGTGTGAATCTGTTATTGCACTTATGCCATTTGTCTGGCCTCCCTCTGCTGTCTCACACCCGCTTATCAGTTCTCTTTACCCATACCCCAGCTGTCTTCTCCTACCCTCTTGCCAGGCCCCCATTTCTTATTTCTCATAACCATGTGCCAGTCGCCCTGGTCCTTATTTTGCTCAGGGTCACCCCAACCCATGCCCCTAGTGCTACCTCCTCTCCTCCAGGGTCCACCCCACACCCCAGTTTGGTAGTGCAGTCCCCTGCACTTGTGCCAGCCTTCTCCTGTCTGTTTCCTCCCATTTGGGGTGTCTCACCTGGACCCACTACCATTTTATAATTTCCCCACTGCTCACCCACAGGCCACTCCTCCCTCTTTCCCCAACACCCATCTTAGCCACTTGACCTCCTTCCCTGAGGTGTGCCAGCCATTGGCACACCATACAACCTCCCCATCCTCCAGGCCAGGGCTAGCACTATGGCTGACCCAAACCATATGCACCCTACTACCCTTCCAAAGATACCATCACTCGTACTCTGTGGACCCTGCCCCATCTCTCCCATTCAGCTTCCCCATCCCCAATTTTCTTAACGCCAGAGCATGTCTGAACCCCCACTGATGCCCATTAAGCAATCTACCAAATAAAGATTGCCCTTACAGACATAATAATAGAAAACTGACCAGATTTGGACATGTAAATAGGCCCATAATGTATGCAAGGCACAAATGGGGCCATTTACATGTCATTATAGCCCATTTGCATTAGCTGAGCAGGGCAGCCTGGCAAAATGCACCTGGTGCACTGCAAAGCATGTGGTGCCGCAGTGACAGAGGAGATCCTGGGGCACCCTCCGCCCCATAGCCGTGATCATGGTAGAAAGGAAAAGAATAAACCCTGATAGTCTAGTGGTACCCCCTCCTTCCAGTAGCCCAATCGCCCATTATATTCTCGCTATTATATATGATCCTGGTAGCCTAGTGGTAACCCCCTCCCACGTAGCCGTGATCGGTGGTGATGATGATAATGTAATCCCTGGTAGTCTAGTGGTAACTCCTCCCTCCCCATAGCTGCAAACGGTGGTAGCAGTGCAAAAGAATCCATGGTAGTCTAGTAGCTCCCCCACCCCACACCCACACAGGACCCCCTGCCCACCCAGCTCTCCCCGTCATTGGCGGGCAGCTGTTATCCACCAAGCATACCACCCAGCTGCCCACTGAATGACAGCTCATATATAGCTGTAAGCCCATTGGTCCACACAGTGGAACAATGGGCTTAGGAGTATACTGTACTAGACAGTCATGGATATGTGAATGAAGTCCATTCACATATGTGTAACTGTCTAGTACAAACAAAATTAAAGAAATGCTACTGAACCCTGTTTTTTTTGGGGGCAGCATCAGGAAATAACTTTTTTGTATCAGGGAAAATAATATTTGATTGCATTCTAGCATTGTTGGGCTACAAATGATTTCAGCCACACTTTCTTCTTGATGGTCCTTGGGATTGGGATATGGTATTACTCTGAAAGGCAAACATATGCTCGAGATGACTCAACTTGCTTGTCATTTCAAATACACAATTATAAACCTAAAATTTTTGTCTACTGTAAAGGCTGTGGTCACTGGTAAAGAAACACGGGCACAACATTTGGCTTTACAAATACCACTGTAGAGCTGGTAAGGGCTGGGATTGAGAAAATAACAAAACTCAAGATGCACAGCATAGGAAGTTTCGACATGCAGATTTGACAGGGTGCTAATATTTTTATTAATAGCAGCCAACACTAGTTTTTTGAAAACGTTTGTTTTGTTGCACGGCTGCTTTTTGTTCACAGAAAGCCTAGAGTAGCAGATGTGAAAGGCTATTTACAGGCCCTGAAATCACAAACAGTCAGTGATGTAAAATTAAGACGTGCAGTTAGCCTGAAAGCAGGGCAGGCACTCCTAAGAGATATGTACCGACTGCAATCTGTTGTAAATTAAGACTTTCCTTTCTTTATGAAAGCAAAGCTTTTTTCACTCCTTTGTTGATCTAATCTGCCACAGGCTGGCAACTAAACAATACCTTTTTTGGGGATAGTTATCTGAAAACAATTCCATTTGCCTTCTATCATCTCAATTACAGTACCTGTACTGTAGTCACATAATGTTGATGGGATTTCTGTGTGCCTTTCCCCTGTTATTGTCAGTCTCCCAGTGGGCATGGGATTTACTGTTCAGGTATCGCAGCCTTTCCTTGGATTGTTGCCTTCAACTTTCAGTGTTTAGTCCCTGACAAGATTAGTGAAGTAGTCACACTATACTGATGACAGCAGTGCGCGAGTCCTCTCCAGGGACCACTTGAAACCATGTTGTGCTTTTAATGAATACATTATACTGATGTGAACGCAGCATTCATAACCTGTGTCAAAGTGCAGGACAACTTCTGATTTTTGACATTATCACTAAGCTGAATATGAAGGGTTAAGAAAGAGTTTAAGTCTCCTTAGAGTTATTATTAGTCCTTATGTCTAGGTCATAATGTTTATGGAATGCTTCTCCTCTGTAACACATTTTATTTGCAGACTATCTCGCAATGCGTGGCACTGCAGCTTGTGGCTGGGCCATGTTGAACCTGCAGTCCTATAACGCTACTCGAGAGCTATGGCACGGGTACTAAAGTGGAAGCTTTATTATTGTACTAAAAATGATGCTGTACACCTGGATAATGGGGCTGGCAGTATAGCCTAGAGGTTAGATTAATGAGCTTGGTACATCCAGCAGACCAGGGTTTGATTCCCCAACATCCACTTGCATACTGTGTGACTCCGAGCAAGTCACTTAACCTCTACAGTACTCCTAGATCGCCACTGAAAGCAGGCACTTGTGCATAGTGGCCTTGGTTACCAAAGAATTAAAAGAAACTGGGAACCAGGCACCAGTGGGGTTTGTTTCCAAGCTGAGTAAGTGGCTGGCAAAAGCCATGGAATGTTGGTGGTATAACAGCACCTTGGTGCAAATATTTGTGTGTTTGTGTGTGTAAACTTTTATTACATCCTCCTCCTCCTCCTCCTCCTCCTCCTCCTCCTCTGGTGGCCCTGTGGGTTTCTCTCCTTCATATCTTCTGAACCTGCTGCATCTGCCCACCAGATTCTCTCCCATGCCTTGATGCATGCCACCAAACTCCATAGGTGTTCCAGTGTCATGAGGTCTGGATCTGACCCATCCTGGACCCCCTCCGCTGCCAGAAGAGAAGGAAGGTGCATCTGAAAATGTGGTCACAGGGGGCAGTGGTAGTTCTACACCAGGACACACCAAGGCACATGCCCTGGTAAAATAAAATGCAGTGCGTGCCCTGATTAGCGCTCCATGTAGTGGAGAGTTATGCCATGACAACAATATGTGCACTCTGTATAGGTGCCCAGGCTACCAGCTGCTGTGTCCTCTCTGTGCCCTGGTAATCAGTAGAGGCTAGAACCACTACTGCAGCTGGGAAACCCCATCAGGCTGTGGACAGTTGAGTGGTGGGGAAAATGTGTGGCAGGCAGCATATGGGCATCTTAGTCTCAATTAAGTCAAAAACTTATTTACATCTGTGGTGAGTGGGTGATATGTCCAGTCCTTGTTTGCCAGACAGGACAAATATTTTATTGCATACATTTTTATATCAGTTACTTCACAACATTGTGGGCATGACAATTATAACTACGGCGATGTTAAATGTGAACAGGGCCTAGGAAACAGAGTTACCATTAAATGATAATGACTGGCACGGCTGTAGACCTCGTTGCCCAGTGAACAGTAAGGGAATTAAATGGTTACAGCCCACGCTGGAAATCATAATTGAGATTATTAACCATCTTATCATATTCTTTCACTGCCTGGTTTTGCTTCTGTCATGGTTTCTCTTCATTTGACTGACTGGGACTCCATTTTTAAATGAATGAATGTAAAGCCCTCCTCTTTGCCTTGCACATAGCAATCAGAGTTAAGAATTGTCACTAAACTGCCCTTCAACAAGATTTTTCTTCTTCGTTTTTTAAATTCTGTTTTTGCAAGTTTTCTCCTGGTTTCCAGTCCAGCACCTGGCTGCACCTTCCTCCAGCTGGGGGACATGAGCAGCTCTTTATCGTTGATGCCAGTAACCATCAGTGTCAACCAGCAGGGCTTCGAGGGAATGTTGGGTGGTTCATGCTCTTCTTCTCCAGAAGTTGAGCACATCGCCTCTTCAGGGCACCCATCCCCACCAGCTCCAGCATGGTATTCTGGGGATCACATCAGGAGTCTAACAGAAGGCAACACAATGACCTACTGCTGCACCAGTGAACCAACAGGCTTGTCTCATGCAAAAAAAAGTGCCCAGTGGCAATGGGTAGATGCTGTCTCCATAGCTGAATTTGGAGTGAGGGCAGTTTTGCAATACAGTCATGGTGCCCAACATTTTCTGTGTGCTTTTGGACAGATTTCCAACAATTATGCTTAACTGGGGTTAACCCTGCACCCTCCATGTTTACTTTTATTAAACAAAAAATACTTACAATACAATACTATTCATATAAAAGAAGTGTTTGCCACTTGTCAATGTATGACATTGAAATCATGCACAAACTCTTAGCAACCATTTTGTGCATCAGAAACTGTCTGCACGCCCCTGACTTTATTTGCTCCTGGGGTGGATTCAGCCCAGTAGATGGCTAAGAAAGGAGGTTGCGCTACCAATTGGGAAACCCAGGTTTGCATCCAGAACCCAAGTCCCACAGCAGGCTGGTGGAGTCTCTGCTGTGTGTTCAGGTTCTAGGGGAAAACACTGCTAATCCCACTACTCAAACCCTCCCTCAGTTGGTTGTGGGAGTGGCACTAGTATTATGAATGACCTGATGTCAGCAGCAGCCCTCCTTCAATGAAGATCAAACATGGTGGAGGTGGCTCAGCAGGGCTCCTAGTTGGCAGTATATCACAGTGGTTAAGAGCACTGAGTTGCAAACCTGGAGCCCTGGGTTTGAATCCCACAGCCCCTACTTGTATGCAGTGTGACCTTTTTTTTTTGTATGTTCTGTTTATGCACCCTACCTTTGGCGCATCTCTCAGGTTCCCATCTGCATCTATGACTTTGTACCATCTGCCTGAATCATTTTTCTGCACTGCTACATTGGGTATGTGGGATCCAGGCTCTCCCAGTCCCAGGAGAGGTCCCAGATCCCAGGGAGAGTCTGAGAATTGGCAGAACTTGGACATGTGGTTGGATTGCTCATGGTCCCCATCGCCTCACCCGAGGTAGTTTTTTTCCCCTTGAATAGTTTCCCCTGGGGGTGCAGCATGCAATGCCATCCATGCATGGCTTTCTGCTGGCGTCTGCCACACTCCCTACCTCTATGTTCTGGTTGGTGTTCCTAGTACCCCAATCTCCATCGGGGACTGCAAGGACACCGAGCAGCTCCAGGATCCCTCCCAGGAGAGGAGAGCAGTCTGCCAGACACTCAGTCCTCTCCTCCCTGCTGACCCCTGGCTCCCTGAGTCCATCTCTGAACCGGGGTCACCAGCTTGGTGCGGTGTGGCGTCCAGTGTCTCAACCCTCAGCACCGCTGGGCTCGCTACACTGTGTGACCTTGAGCAAGTCCTAACTTCCTTGTGCTCCCAGGTCACACCTGGAAACAAGTGCTGACTTAGTGGGCATTTCCTGGTTAAACAATTTCCCCTTTCCTAGTTCTGTGTGGTACTTCTGTCCTTTCCTCTGGGAATGCTCCTTGGCATCTGCAGTAAGGTTTGCTCAGCTCTGCGACTGAATTAATGTCCTTCTCGGACTGGAGTCAGGCCAGGTATTGGTTGCTATCATGTGATGTCATTGATTACATCAGATGCTGAGCATGGAGGGAGCTTCAGGATAAATAAAGAGTGGAAGGAACTAAACACTATAGAACAATAGTATGTTTTAAAGAAAGATGACCAATAATTTTCAATTCTATTGCACTACACAAATTGTGTAGCAAGGTACAAGTTCACTGGCCAGTTCTGTATCAGTCGAAGCACAGCTTTCCAGGCCATAGCCTCACAGATTGGATGCAATAAGAGAAACAAACAGGTTGTGGGAAAGGAGATGAGTCTGGCAGAATTTCCCTCTCCAGCCAATTATGGCCCAGTGACTAACCTGCCATACTGGGAATCTTCATCAGTCATGTTCTTAGAAAAATAAAATTAGTGAGCCAGAACCCTTTAGTGCCTCTTTGCTGGCCACTCCGCCACTGTAGACATGTCCTTATTTGTTACCCAGACCACTTGTACATGCCATGTTGTACATCAGGAACTGTTTAATAAGAGCAGCACATTCAGCAGTACTAGCTTTACGCATTTCCCATCAAGTTTAAATCAAATATACGCCCAGCATTCAGATTATAACTCCAGCAGGGTGGATATCAGGCAGTAGGAGTAACTACAAGCAATGGTCAGGGCCCAGAATGCTAAACCCACATCCAATCAACTTGTAAACTGTGGTTTACTTGGCATATGCCTTCTTACACTCATGGCCTCCATTTGATCCATGTGAAAGTGAGTCAGACCCTGCTACAAGGAGATAGGAAAAGAAAGGGAAATTGTTTAACCAGGAAGGCACTCTAAGCTGAAGTGTGTTTCTAGATGCGACCTGAGAGCACAAAGAAGTTAAGGGACTTGCTTTGGGTTACACAGTACACAAGGGGGGCTCACTGATTCAAACCCAGGTCTCCAGGTTTGCAGCTCAGAGCCCTAAACATCTGTGCTATACTGCCTCCTTTATTGCTAAACATTCCAGGCATTAAGGAGATACCAAAAGGGTGACATGGGGTGGTATCAGAAGGTGACATGGGGTGGTATCAGAAGGGTGGCATGGGATGGTATCAGAAAGGGTGGCATGAGTTGGTATCAGAAGGGTGACATGGGTGGTATCAGAAGGGTGGCACAGGTTGGTATCAGAAGGTGGCATGGGTGGTATCAGAAGGGTGGCATGGGATGGTATCAGAAGGGTGGCATGGGGTATCGTGAAGGGTGGCATAGGGTGGTATCAGAAGGGTGGCACGGTAGTATCAGAAGGGTGGCATGGGTGGTATCAGAAGGGTGGCTTGGGCATAGTGATCCCAGGATGTAAGCTGGACTGGAAGAGGCAAGACAAGACAGCAGAAAAAGAGATGATGAAAAGAACATTAAAGCAAAACAATGCCCCTCCAATTCAGCTACCAATCAGAGCTTTGCCTTTTGACCCAATATGCTACTGACGATTTCTGATTATGCCATCACACCAGTAAGGTTTAGAATCTATGTTCTGGGTGGGATGTACCACTTAGCCAGCAATCACTGGCTGACAGAGATGCCCTCCTTGTTGAAGAAGATCAGTTAATCTAAAGTATCACAAAGTGACAACCTGCTCTCCTGTCGAGTCTTTGGCTAAATGTCTGAATTTCTGCTACCAGAAACTGGCCCGCCATCTGAGCATCACACGGAGTAATAGTAACAGTAACACCCTCTGGATACTAGCAAAGAGTTTATTCATAGGAACACATGGATTGTTACATGAAAGAGGATGGCCCAAGGGTCCATCCTGTTCCCTCCTGCCATCCAGAGAGCTGGTGCACTCAGTAGTATGAGAAATAGCTCTAGCCATCTTTTAATGTGTGTTTATACATGTAGTTACATGTCTTTTCTGGTTATAGAGTGCATTCTCATGTTCTTTGGGTGAGAGAACGATGAAGAGAAGCTGAGCTGTTCTGGCACACAAAGAACTTGAGAAGAAACTCTTACAAGAAATGCTGAAACTGTGTATATAAACATATTATAAAACATGTTGAAGATTGCTGTTTTTACAAATGGAAATTGAGTTCAAAGTCAAACTCTTTGACTGTATGGAAAATGATAGAAACCCGTTAGTGGGAATGGACTATGCCAACTGAACTTAGAACTTATGAATTTTAGAACTATGTGCATGAGACACCCTCTTGTGGTGATAAGAATACCTGGAATGTTTAGAAATAAACATTGGCTAAGAATGATGTAATGATTTATAATACAAAGTGGTAGCATAGCAGTACATTTGATGGACTTTGATGTAAATTTGATGGACTTTTGTGTTATAGAGAAGAAATTTACAGTGGTGGAAACCTTTGGGAATCTGAGACCAAGTGACTTGCCTGTCTTTCCAATGCATATTAATTTGCTATGAGGTGAGTGCCTCATGAAGACCCTCCTTTCTAAATAATGAATGGAACACTCCACCTACTAATGCTATTACCCATGACCTAACACAGACAATCCAGGAGACGTAGATGAACAAGGATAACAGTCTTGCTTTCTGTGGTAATTTCTTCCTTAATAAATAATGATGAGGATAAATCTACAGAAGATATATGAAATACAGGCTGAACTATGTCAAAATATTATGTTTTCCAAAGTTTTCCCAAAGGCGTAACTGCCTTTTAAAGCAAGTTTGTCCCTTTAGCGAAACTTTACAAAGCATATTTTTAGGGTTAATTTAGCTTCTAATTGATCAATTTTGTTTGTATTTCTTTTCACTTTATTTCACATTAAAACGCTCATTTATGTGTAAAACAGGATCCTTGCCCTACAGATGATCTGTTCCAGCTATTTAGTCTTGTCCCTCAGTCACAATCCTGTTTTGTCATAATACAATCATTTCCACAACAACAGACTGTGATACCACAAACTGAAGATTGTGACTTCAGGAAAGGAGTAATTTACCTCTCTGAGTACTGATTATGTTTGAATATGTGTAGTCTCAGCCTGGTGTATATATATATACTCATAGAAACATAGAAACACAGAATCTGTCAGCAGATAAGGACCATACAGCCCACCTAGTCTGCCCATTTCCCTACTTGTTTTGGCAATCCCTACTCTTATCTGGACTGCATTTCCCTGCTCCACTGTACAGCAGGGTGTCTGTATGCTTTTCCCATGCACTTTGAATCCCTGTACTGTTTTCGCTTCCACCACCTCTGCTGGTAGGCTGTTCCATGGATCCACAACCCTCTCTGTGAAAAAATACTTCATAGCATTCCCCTAAGCCTCCCTCCCTCCAGCCTCATGTTATTCCCCTTGTCCTTGTGCACTTTTGTCTTGGAAATAAGCTCCTCCCATACCCTGTTTATTCCTCTAAGGTATTTGAAAGTCTCTATCATATCCCTCTCCCTTCTGTCTCTAGTGAATAGCTGGACAGTACTGTAAGAGCAGCAGGAGCAGATACTCTTTGGGGACAAGGATCCTGTTTCCATACAAACTAAATTAGGAATGAAGACAAAGACAAGGAAATGCAAGCACTCTATACAATATAAGCTGAATGGTGTCTAAATACTATTTTTTAAGTTGTCTCAAAAGTGACAAATTCACATTAAACATGGGGTATATAATTTATGCTACTGAAGTGTGAGGAAACTTATTCCTAAGGGGCTGATCTTTCTTTTCCTGATGTTATCTGAAATTCTACATGTGGAAGTCAGCTTACAACATACCAGCAAACTCAGGCTTGGACCTTTGAATCTTTGGGATCTGAAGGCAGAGCATAAGTGCTCCTGGCTACCACCTTGGCTATGGCTTTACATGCCTGTGGAAAGCAGATTGGTGCAGCAAAAGTGAGCTGAGCCCTTAACTCAGAAATTAATGTAGTAAAACATCCTCTGGTAGTCTGAATCATCTTGTAAGCAGGGCATTCAAGGAGTTAGATCAGAGAACCAAGAAATAAGATATCACAGGGTCAACTTTGCCACAGTCAATAGCTCAATGTGTGCTCAGTGATAGTGGAAGTTATCAGACCAGGGTTATGGCTCTGCTACCAGTGTAGCATAACACTGTTCATTTGATGTAACCATGATGCACACAGCTATGTAAGCCACGAAATCCCTGTTCAGTTAGATTTTCTCACATCATGTGTTAGTTAGGGGGGCTCTGCCTCTACCTTTGCCTTTTTTTAAGTTGGGGGTCTGGTGGGGGGCAAAGCTGAGAAGTAAAATCTGACAGTAAAAAATTAATTTAGTCAGACCAGACTTATATACTTTCATTTTTATTACTTTATTTTGTACTTTCATTTTTACTACTTTATTTTACTTTGAGGGCCTCACCCCCACTCTCCTCCTCCGATATTAAAAAGACAAGGTGTGGAGGCACAGCTCCGACTAACATGACATGAGAAAATCTAACTGAACAGGGACCTCATGGCTTATATAGTATTTATAAAATGGGCAAAGGATTTCAAGCAATGTGATTGGTTGTTAGCCGTGCATTAGATGTGTCTAATGCACAGCTAAAACTAGAATCCCCATTTAGAATACACAGGCCCATTTATAAGTGCAATAAGTCACTCTGGGGATGTGCATTAGACAGTTCTAATGCATAGCTAGGGGACTGGATGCACCAGCCTGTGGCCTCGTGCCTCACTACATCCCTTCCTAGCCATGCATTAGAACTGTCTAATGCACACCCCATCGTGTCTTATTGCTTACATAGAACATAGTTAACAGCTCGAGGCAATATTGCATTGTATTCACGAATGCTTTATGCTACACATATAGCACAGGTCCAATAATCTCCACTATCACCATGTGCTCTTGAACAAGTTATATGACATCAGCTCCATGTAATTCAGTCCTTTTCTGTAAAAAGGTAGGAGCCAGTCCCTAGTCCAAAAGTGTAGAAGGCTCTTTAAAACTCCGTTCTCAAAAAAAAAAAAAAAATAATAATAATTTGGGCAAAGATCCCTACTGTTTAAAGCCCCAACCTTTTATAATCCTTTGCCAAATGAGACTGTCAACTGTTCATATTAGGTACCCAGCCTTAGGTTGAGTATCTTAAAGCGACACTGTCAACCTCAGTTGAGATTAATTTTAGGTGTCTTTTTTTACATAATTCAGTTCCCAAATATCTAAAAATATTTGTATCGCTGTCATTTCATGAAACAAGTCCTTGTTTATTAGAATTTTTTGAAAAGCTACAATGTCGGTATATTGATGTAACCACACCAGGATCACTGCCTCGCTTACATTCCTGACAGTGCTGAAGCCATTAGCTGTGAATCGGGTAACTCACCTCATTCAGTTTTCTACCTTATCTCCTGTTGTTCAATATATGTTGTAAGCCTGGTTTCCTGAGGTAAACATCAATTTCTACATGAAGATTTTCTGAATAATTTTTGTGTTTTATGTACTATTTCGAAAGATTGTCATATCTGTAATATAATTGCCTTCATTACTGCAGCTTTGGCTTGTATGATCAGTAACAATGTTGCCTGCACTGCTTACTATATACGGTAGCAACAATGTCACGTGCAGGCTATGATTTTCTATGTACTGTTTTATGTAATTTTTTTCTATATTGCCTATGTATACATGACAGCATTATTTCATTTGTCAGAGTTGCCTGTGGTTTTGTGTTATGGTTTATTATGGTACCTGGTCTTGCATCCCTTCCCCGCAACCAACACCACATAGAGAGAGTCAGACTGTGAGCTGTATTGTACTGTAGTAGAGCCTAAAGCATGTTCTAGTTTTTAAAATGTGTAACTTATTTAGTAAATCATGTGTTTATAGCCACCTCACCAGCAAGCCCTGAGGCATCCATTGCACCAGATGGAGTTTGTCTGATGGGTCTGTCCTGGTTAGACAACTAATTAAGTAACTAGAATCAAACTAGACCTACTGACTTCACGCAGAACGAGAACGTGTCTGGGGATGCTGCATTCTTTGTTGTTGCGCACTGGCTATGGAATTCCACACCGGCTGATCGACACTTGTGTCAGATTGTATGCCCCTGTAAGTGACACTGCAGGCACCTACATCTACGTGTTCCTGTGCCTAGCTTATTTATTAGATTTGGCTGTGTGTTATATCAAATATTACTGTGAGTTCCTTAAGCATGTTTGCCCTCTTCGCTACATAGCTAGCCATATACGTCAGGTCTATTTCATATGTTTGTCGACATCTCCAGTGTCATGTATTCTGTGTATATAGTCTGATTACCTTCTTTAAATGCCTTCTGTTTTGTACGTGCCTATTGTTGTTGACTCTGACCGTTTGTAACCTCCAGGGCTGTGGCTAAAAGTAAACATTTATTTGTGTACTGCACCTATTTGGTTAGCAAAACTAAGTGTGTGTGTGTGTGTCCTGTTGGGAATTCATAATATAGTAAAAAGAGTCCACATATGCCGTTCATCACCGTTACTATACCTCGATTCCTCATTTAGTTTGCATGACCACAATGGCAACATCTGATATTGTGTGTCCATCAAACCACATGGGATAACAGGATGATAAGAGGCAGAGAAATACTGCTTTTGCAAGCAGCCTAGAATTCAGCAGCAGGGTGTGTGAGGCTGATGATCTAGCATACAGCACCGTCATACTTCATAAATAGCACATTATATTATTATTTTCAAATAGTAATGTAACTCTGCAGTTGTTAAAAACCGTTTCTAATTTTTTAAATGCATATTGCAGCAGTATTCATATACAGGATGAGTGTAGCACTATGTTAAGTATTAGTGAAAAAGTAACACTTGAACTCAGATCCATAAGCCTACAAACAGCATTGAGAAGAGGATTCTGAAGCGTATACTGAACACTGGTTACAGTCACACATACAATTGCAGTGTAGAGCACTGGTACGTAGTAGAAAAACATAATACATTTAGCAGCAATCAAGTCGGCACAAGAAGTTAAAGCAATGACATTTTGAAGAAAACAACATTATGACAATGTATTCGGATAAGATGTTGGTGGGACACATATGGTGTGTATGTGTGTGTGTGAGGGGAGGGATGCACCAAACTGAATTGTTGCTACATCCAGCAATCATGCTGCCATTAAAAGGAAGGTCCTCTGCTTTTTATTCTGTTTACCTGTGTAGTTTGTAGGTATGCACAATGACTGCCTGTACTGCATCCTCTTAATCACATCAGGATTTAAATGTAAATGCAGGTACTCAAATCTGGTGTGAAAACCTGCTTGCTTCCACTGCAAAGTTCATGGCCCAAATCACGTAAGGCATCCTGGTATTTTATGATGAGCTTGCAGTAGTTATACCATATTATACAATGTCAAGAAAGAATCCAGGCTTCGATTGGTCAGTTGGCTATCATAGCAGGGATGTTATCCTGGCATAACCTCCTGCTGATTGTTTGTTCTTGTAGCAGCAGCATTATTATTATCCATCTTCTTAAGAAACAAAAATATTTTTACACACTAGCAAAAACATCCTTAAAATTTTTTTATTCTGTATAAAACAACAAGCCATTGTAAATTAGGAATAATGCCCTCCAGGGTGGGTGTTATGCTGAGATAACATCCCTTCTCCAGTGTTGGATGCCGTGGGCGGTGTGCCTTGGGCCCAACCACCCAAGGTGGGATGTTATCCCAGCATAACTCCCACCCTGGCAGGCATTATTCCTTTATTAGTCAGTGCTGTTGTTGTCCTCTGAAGTCCCTGTGTTCTTGTCTTATGCTGGACATGAACATTTTCAAGGCATAGTATGTGCCCTGCTGTTTTCTGTAGTTTAACGTGTATCTGAGTTAGAAAAATGCTTTTAGAGAATACAGAGACTTCACAAGACTTGTAACAGAACTGAATGAGAGTATAACTTTTGCTGGTTTGTCCAGATACGTGTCATCAATACTGGAAGCAGCCACCAAACAGAGCAATGGGGAAGTGGATTCTGCTGAGGGACGTGATTAACTGTCTCTTCTGTGTGTGTTTGCATTTACTGTGTGGCAAATGTGCTGAAACTGACTACTGGGGGCTATCAGGGAGGAAGGAGGACATCACTGGGGGTGATGGAGGGACTGCAAGAGGATGCCAGAGAACACATGGCACAAGCCTGCCAATAGGGCAGCTGTGGTCAGATACATTACCCAGTGGGCCAAGTGACCCCTCAGTGAGTGACTTGAGTGTGACTGCCACAAAGCAGGAGTGTGGCATCTGTGACTAAGTGGTGTTTGGGAGAGTCTGAGGGAGGACTGCAGGCCACAGGCCATGTTGGTCAGGGCACTGTAGGTAAGTACACTGTAGGGGAAGGGAAGCAGGGTTTAGATGCTTATGTAGCTGGGGAATACATGTGTAATACAACCACCAGAAGGGGAACAAATGAGGATAAGAGTAAAGCAAAACAAAACCAAAACAGTAGGTAAAAATACAAGACAGGCGCAAAACCCTAAGGTAAAACCAACCTTCAGTATGCAGCAGAAAAAGAGAGTGCAGCAAAACCCTATCTACAGTCAACATATTTATAGAATACTAACAGGGAACAACAGAGAGGCATATCTGGGCTTATTTAGGCTGATTGGGGAGGATGTAAAAGCCTAGGAGCTGGCAAAGACAGCAGAAAAGCTGGGAGGGTGGAGGAGGAGGGAAATGGAGAGAGAGACAGAGGACAGGCTAGGGTAGGGAGGGTGGTCAGCTGCAATAGATGGGGGCAGCAGTCTTTCTGAGAACAATATGGAGGGCAGGAGACTGTGCAGTGTGCAGAAACCTTGAACAACTGGGGGAGCTGCGGGGAAGAACAGTGTCTGAAAAGGACAGGTAAGGGCTGCCCTGGGGCATTTGGACAGCAGGAACAGGATGGAGTAAAGGAAGTTACCACAATGTTCAGGGTCATCTCCTCCTCAAGGACAATGCAAAACTAGAGCAGGGGATTGGCAGGTGGTAAAGGGAAAAGGTAGGAGAGTAAGAGGATCAGCATAAGAAAAAAGGGAGGAAGCGGGTGGGAAAACAGAGGAATGTTCTGATATTGGGGTTCCTCATCGAACAGGTATGCAATACTGGCCAGTCTAGTGGAATGGGAGCAGCTGCGGGGGTATAGGCTCAAGAAGGCACAGAGTCAAGGATGGTGGCAGAGTGAAGGTTAAGTAGCTTGTGGTGGAGCAAAGGAGGGAAGCATAGTCAGGGGGAAGCAAGTGAAGGGGGGAGAAATGAAACTGGGGAAGGAACAGGAGGGTAGTGGAGGCAAGCAAAGGTAGCTAGGGACGGAGGGATGGGATCAAGGGAGAGTGGTGAACCAATAGGATGGAACAGTGTTGATACAGACAGAAAAACATCCAGGACAGACAGAGAGCAGATGAATGGAGAAGAGGCTGTTTCAACAGGAGTACACAGGAGATCCAGTAAAAGCCTGTGGAGAGGAAAGGATGATTATCATTGGAGATTCCATAATTAAAGATATCTTCTGGGGAGGAAGGGGACCCAAGGAATAGAAGAGTGGTTCTTTGTATACCAGTGATGCAAGTGGGGAGAGTAGAACCTAGGATCAGGGAAGTTGCGGGGGGGTGGAAGGAAAGCCTCCTTGGTCAGCTACCTGGGAATCAGTGACCTAGCAGGGAAAGAGGTGGGGGTTGTGCAGAGCAGGTTCATAGAGTTAACAAAGAACTGCAAAGACTTGGTGAGCTCTATATGGTCTTTCCTGAGGTAATTCCTGTCCCCAGGCTAGCACAGTTAGAAAAAGGAGGATTGAGGAGTTTAATGAATGGCTGGAGCTAGTGCAAGCTGGAAAGGTTCAATTGTACTGGAAGTTGGGAGACAAGAGGTTGGACATGGGCTATATTCGAAGGATGGGTGGCACCTTAATTGGGGATCAAAAGTACTCAGGGACAAGGTGAGGGAATATATGGAAAATTATCTGAGTTCAAACTGTTAAGGGGATAGAAACTTTGAGTCAGGAGGCATATGGACCTCCCAGCATAGGAAGTAGCATTGAGGAGGGAGGGCATGGGGGCAGCAGGGGCATCCAAGGACAGGGTGAAAGGGGTGTATGGGGATAGGCAGATCAAGAAGGACACAGGAATTAGGCAGGAGGTGCAGAGTCAAAGTGGAGGGTGGTGGCACTCAATGCTTACAGTCTTGGTAATAAGATGGTAGACAAGCAGGTCCTCATAAGCGGAGGGAAGGTAGACACATCAGAGCTTACCGAGGACCTGGGCTTCAGGGCACCATGACTGGGACCTCTCAATCCTGGGGTACAAACTGCACTGAAGGGCAAAGTGTTAGGTGGAGGGTGGCAGCATACATCAGGGAGGGATATGCACTAGGGAAGAAAATGAACACGGTAAATTGGAGTTGCTATGGATCCAGCTCCAGACCAACAAGGGAGGAAGGTCAGGTTGGGGGTGATCTATAGACCACCCAGTCAAGAGGAAGAAAGGACAAAGAACTGTGCAAGGAATTGACAGAAGCAACAGGAAAAGGGAGGTGGTAGTGGTTGATGGACTTTAATCTGTCTAAGGTGGACTGGGGTACACCAGCCATGTCCTATGCCAGGAGTCAGGTGATCCTGTATGTGATTCAGGAGGTTCATGACCCAGGAGCTAAAGGAAAGCAATGGAAAAGGCACAGTTTTCTCCAGTTGCTACAAAAATGCCATGATTAGTGCTTTCAGACAATAACAATTTTTACATTACCTCTAAATGCTTTTAATTGTCTAAACAGTGACCCTCAACTTTCACTTTCTATTGCTGGCAGCCACCATTTCATGAGTAGCGGTGAGCTTCCTGAGCTCACTTTATGCTAATATGGCCTGCCAACCAATAGCAGAGGTCAAACAGGCATATTAGCATACAGTGAGCTCAGGAATCTCACTGCTGCTCGTGAGATGGTGGCTGCCAGCAACAGGAAGTGGAAGTTGTGAGTAGCTGTTTTAAACCAATAAAAAGTTGTTACTGTCTGATAGCACTAATTGAGAGTTTTTGTAGTGTCTGGGGAATGCTGTCTCTTTTTCCAGTGTTTCCTTTAAAGGAGCCCACCAGGGAGGATCCTTGATCTAGTACTCACAAATGGGGAACACTACATGAGATAGCGGTCAAGGAGCTCCTGAGGTAGCAACACACAGCACAGTGTGGTTCAGTTTGGATACAGGAAGGGAAAGCTTCCCACCAAGACCAAAACCCTGGACTTCAAGAGAACATATTTTTGGAAAATGGGGAGATGCTAAGGACCTAACTAGAGGGCATCAAAGCACACAGGAGGTGGACAGACAATGGGCCATCATCAGGAATACAATACTAGCAGCCACAGTGGATTTTTGTTAGGCTAAGGGGAAACAATTGGGGCCAAATCATCCATCTGGTTAAACTCTGAGGTTGCCAGGGTGGTGAGGGACAAGAGAGCGGTCTAGAGATTCAAGAGGACCGAGAGTGAAGCAGAAGAGGAGAAATACCTGAGGCTAGCTAAAGTGGCAGTCAAGGTGGTGCAGCAAGCAAAGGCAGAGAAAACTGCAAATAGCTATAGCAGAAGGGATTAAGACCAGGAGAAGGCCTTCTTTCACTACATAAGCGGAAAAGGGACAGGAAGGATGGGATAGGTAAATTGTGGAAGGGGGATGGGTGGGTGGAGGAAGAAGTGAGCAGGTGGAGGTGCTGGTGAGTGCTTCTACTCCGTCTTCACTAGAAAAAAGATGGTGCAGTTCCACTGGGAGAGGGAGGCCACAGACATTGTAAGAGAGGTAGATAGGTAAGGGAAAGACTACTAACACTGAAGGTCCCCAGGACTAGACAGCACTACACCCGAGGGTACTGGAAGAGCTTGCAGAATAGCTCACGGGGCTGCTGGTGGACCTCTTCAATGCATCCCTGGAGTTGGGATGGTGCATGGGACTGAAGAATGGTTCATGTGGTGCTTCTCGACAACAGTGGGCCTGGGATGATCTGTGTAACTACAGGCCAGTCAGTCTGACATGGACTGTGAGCAAACTCACGGAGACCATACTCAAGGAAAGGTTGGTGAGGTACATAGAGGAGAACAGGTCTCCAGGATGAGAGGCAGCATAGGTTTGTGGGGGGAGATCCTGTCAGACAAACCTGAAGTCTCATGATGAGAGGCTGTGAGCCCTGAGAATGTACTCCCTGGAGGAGAGAGAGAGAGAGAGATATGATAGAGACCTTTAAGTACCTGAAGGAATAAATAGAGTGGACAGAGAGGCCTCTTCAAGCTAAGAGACAACAAGTCCATGAGGGAACAGCTTGAAGTTGGTGGGGAGGTTTAGGAGGAATGCTAGAAACATTTCTTCATGGAGAGGTGGTGGACACATGGAATGTGCTGCCAAAGAGGTGGTCTCAGTAAAGATGGTGAGTGGCTTTAAGAGGCCTGGGATAAGCATAAAGGGAACCAATAGGACTGTGGGGAGAGTTATGAGGAAAGAGTTGACAGGGGGTGCAGGGTCAATGGCATAAGCCAGGAACACTACATTACTAATGATCAGACTCAATGGACCACTTTGGCCTTCTTCTGCTGGCTCTTTCGTATGTTCATATATTAGTATCAACTCCCATGATGCCTTGCATGAGTGGGGTCATGACCTATGCAATGGAGACAAAACAGGTTTTCACACCAGGGCCAAACAGAGTGAAGCAATCTCATTTATATTTAGATTAGAAACATAGAAGTTGATGGCAGAGAAGGACAGCAAGGCCCCATCCAGTCTGCCCATTTTTCTACCTTATGAATGTGCCATAGGCCTTTTACTCTGTCAATGGCCTATCTATTCATACTCATCTGTATTGCTCTCTTATGCCTATCCATGCATGTTTGAAGCCCTGAACTGTATTCATATCCACCACTTCCTGATGTAGGCCATTCCATGCATCCGCCACCCCTATGTCATTAGGATGACATTAGGGATACAAAATCTGAGAATCATTACTCATACCTACAAACTACACAGGTATACGAAAATAGGTTGAGGGACTTTTGCTTTAACAGTCACACAGAAACTAGAGTTCACATTTCATTTCAATGAAGAGTGAAATTTTGCATTTTATCTTTGATAGACATACCACTGTGCAAAGTTTGACATGACTTCTGTTTGTGTCCTATGGCATATCCTGGCAGGAAATTCTGAAAATTTAGTATTAGGGAATATTACCGCATTCATAGAACTGGAATGTAAGATGAGTCATTGATACATATGTATGACACTGAAACACCAGAAAAACAATTGTGATATACCTCGTATTTGACATTTTCCTGTCCTGTGCGGTGAGAGACAGCAGTGCTCTTTGGGCAGCGATTTGTGCATAAGCATAATCTTGGGCACATGCATGAGGATACCAGCACGGTAGTGCATGAGAGATTAAAGCCATCACCACGCTACCAACAGCACTTGTTCATTCAGAAAGCATGCACCAAATGAAATGCCACACATGGGTGCGGAACATGGGGAAAGTGTGTGTGTGTGTGGGGGCTGTAGTAATTATAAAGCGACCATTAAAGGAGCACTTTGAATACTCATGGGCAACGTGGAAGTGCTACTGCCCACCTCACTCATAGGTTCCAGCACCCATGATGCCACACATTTATAAACATAAATACAGAGCAGGAAAGTGCAGTAAAAAGATTTGTTTTAAATAAAGAGACACTAAGAGTAAGTACTTCAAAACCTTTTATTATAGAATAAAACATTGTACTCAGAGCTCTTATTTGACCAATGGTTCACAATATCCCTTAAAAATGGTTACTTTCTGGGAATGTCTACATCTGTTACTAATTTTTTGTACTCTTTGTTTTTGTGCCATATTTCAATGTATTTTGTATTGAGTTTGTATTACAGTTATACTTCTTGCAAGTGAAGGCAGACCTACTGCTCATCTGTTAACAAGTATAAAAAAATGAAAGAATGAAATGAGATGTTGTGTCCCTGATGGTATCTTGGATCAATAAATTGCAAAATAAAAAAATGAAGTCTATCTAAAGGAAGTAGTCCTCGTTATGCTGTTCGCTAGCCTGGTGAGTCAGTGGCAACTCTTGTTTTTCCATTGCTGTTGCCCTCCTGTAGCCTTGGCTTGCTTATTTCTGATAGAGCCCCAAGCCCCAACACTTACCTCCTCTGGGACTCATCCCATCACTTACTGTGGATCCTCTGTGGTGGGTGGGTGCTGTGGCTGCTAGTGCAAGCGCCTGTGAGGGTGCCTGCTTCATTTCTTCTGCTGAGGGTGTTTTCCATGCATTTTCTTCCTGCAGGCTGCTGGTGTGTAATGACACATGAGCACAGGCATGCAATATGCTATCAGCGTTTGGTGACATTCCTCCCCAGTGAATGGCTCCACTGTTCTACCACTTCAGCCGGCCAAGTGGCAGTCATGCAGCAGAGCAACAGTCCCTCCCTCCCTCTGAAGGAGTAGTGCTGCCCTTGGGATGCTCAATCCAGCTTCTACTGGCCAACCCCAAGTGACTGGAGCTGGTTCCTAAACTTGGGTCACCAGTGTAGCAAGTGGAAGCACTACTGCTGGGCTACTGGGACGGTTTTGTGGCAACTTTGTGTCGGGTTCATGGATGCCGGAACATGGGGAAGTGTGTGTGTGTGTGTGTGTGTGTGTGTGTGTGTGTGTGTGTGGAGGTCTGTAGTAATTACAAAGGGACCATGACTGCTTTCCGTCTGAACTCACATGCATTAAAAGAGCACGTTGAATGCTCTTGGGCAGAAGTGCAGGGGCTGCCATCACCCTTGCCCATAGGTTCTGGCACCTATGGACAGGTTTGGAGGTGCTCTACTGTTGGGTGTCTCACAGCCCATGCTAGTGGGGAGAGAAAGCTTTGTGCAAGTCATACTTTTGTTCTTCATAGCGGCTTGGCGGTGGCTGTTACATATTTTCTAAATGCCCCATCCCATTCCAAGCAATAGGTTTATTGGTGAAACTCTGCAGCATTCTCTGAAGAGACCAATTACCACTGTACCACATGTCGCTGAGGTAACAGCAACATGGTTAAAATGGTGTTTAGGGAAATCCAGAGGAAAAATTTGGATTAAATATCTGGTGCTCTTGCACTCTTTAGCCTCATTCACATGGCATTGGTGCCATGTAGATCAGTTAGCCACATGCTTTCTGAAATGCTGTGGATCAATGTTCAGGCAGCATGGCCATAGAAGTAATGCATGCTGCCAAGAAGTTCCGGCAATTTTAGGAGGGTTCTGGCCAAGAAGGGGCATGGGTCAAGCTCCTCTAGTTTGCGGCCAAAAATTGGGGATGGGTCTTCAGACTGAATTCAGCAAAACATTTTTCTGGCACTGTAAACAAAGCTGAACTCGGGCAGTGGTTATTTTAGTAAATGGAGGCTACAATTGGAGAAATCATGGTCTCCGAGCTGAGCAGTGACACTGTGTGTGCACTTATGCATATTCACATGCCCAGTGTTATAAGCGACCCTGACCCCATGTTTTCTTCCAATTTTAGCCCTTTTGTTTACTGAAATAACCATGTCCCCAAGTTCAGCTTTATTGACAGTGCCAGGATAAAGGTTTAGCTGAACTCAGGTCAGAAAACATAATGTAAGTGCTGCCATGACAACTGGAAGGGCAGGCTGGGACAAGCCTGTCACAAAGTTATGAGTAGTGCTGGCAGTTCACATAGCAAGTAAAATGCCACAAAATGCCTGCACCATGTAATCCCTGGAAAGGAGGGATCGTGGCCACAACAAAATGGAACCTGAAGCGGCCAAACTGTAGCATTCAGGCGGCACAGCAGCAATGATCTCGCTGCTGTGCACCTCCAAGAATGTCGCAGAATTGGTCGCGGTGAACGCAGCCTTTGTTGATCTCTGTAATAGACTCAGTGTAAACTGCTCTACACTTTGATATCCACTGCAATGTCTCATTATACAATGGCAAGAAAAATCCTGGACTCTGATTGGTCAGTCTTGGGCTGGCCCTGTGCTGTTATCCAGCACAACATCATGGTCTAGTCTCAGCCTCACTGTGAACCTATAGATGATCGTTTGCTTGATTGTTTCATCTCCTCTTAAAAACAAAATATTTTCCACACAAAACATCTTCAAATGATTTTTTCATTCTGTATAACAACAAGCCATTGCATAATAGCAATAATGCCCTCCAGGGTGTGTGTCATTTGGGATAACGTCACGCCTCAGGTGATGGACGCACTCAGCCTCGCGGACTCATGCCCAACCACCTGAGGCATGACATTATCCCAGCAAGGCCCACACCCTGTCGGCACAGTATTATAGTATTCTCTGCCTGTTCTGTCACTATTGTAACTTTCCTGATGCAAAATCTTTGAAAAACAGCAACATGTACAAAAGGTGTTCTAGTACATTAATAGTAAAATAAAAAATAATCAACTTACTTCAAGTAACATAACACTGCCAAATATTCATGTGAATGTTACTTATCTTATATAGTTGGTACATGTTGTAGAGTTGAATTTCCTTTACTTCTTATCCAGTGTCACAAACAAAACTTTTAGGAGAAAGCCATTGTAAAGTTTGCTATCAAAAGAATCCTGTCAGAGCTGTCGAGCTAAATAAACAATGGAATGGCCTTAACATGTATGTTTGAAGTATTTTTGGATATGAGCCCCTGGACTGATAAAAAAGCAGGATAATGAAACCAAGGCCTTAAAGAACTCATACTCCAACTTCCAAGCTACACTTGCTTATTTATTCAAACCAAATTTGAATTCTTTTGATTGAGATTTCCATCTTTCCATGATTAGTAAGTTTGTTTTATAAGCTGCTTGATTTTATCCTTGGCAATGAATCCGTCTGCTTTGAACACTTTCACTTTCATCAAGTCAACACGCCGCATTAACCATAGATATGCACCAGCAGTTTGTGTTAATTTATCAAGTCACGAAGTCCCAATTAGAAAATTGAAAGGCACTGACAGGCATGTTAGATATCAAAGCGTGCTTGGTATTTGGAACGAAGCCAGGCATAGTTATTCCATTACTCTAATGTCACATTCAGAGGGAGGGGCATACCATACCTCTCAACTGTCCTACATTATGACGGGCATCCTGCATTTACTTTTTACCCTCAGAATTGCCCCATCCATGATTTTTCTCACTTTGAAAAAGTGCTGCCCACAGAGAAGATACTGCAAACTCAGACCTTAAGTAGCCATTCATAATGCTCTACAAAGCTGATACAAATAAACATTGCACAAATAAAAAGGCACCCGTTTCCATGGTACCCAAGTGGTATCCCATGTTGATTATGTGGCCCCTCATTTTGAGGCCAGTGTCCCATTTTCCCTCATTTGAGTGTCAGTATCACATTCAGTGACAAGGTTGGGGAGATCGTCAATTCGCTCCCCAACAACTTGCTCTGGACAATTTGCTCCCTTGACAATTGCTTCCCTGACAAATTTGTTCCCGACAATTTGCTCCCATGATTTATTGACATCAGCTTGAACAAGAATGACAGCAGAGTGCTAATTTTACAGGCCTCTAACATATTAGGCTATCTGTTGGATCAAATGTTACCCACCTGGCAGTAATATAGTAATATATATCCTGGAGCAAATTGTTGGTGAACAAATTTGTCAGGCAAGCAATTGCCATGGCAGCTAATTGTCCAGGAGCAAACTGACGGTAGCCAAAGGTCGAGTGGTATGGATGGGGTGGGGATAGCTGTGAGCAGTTGCATAGTGCAATATTGTCTGAGCCTGGGTGTATGCTTTGAGAGGAGAGGGCTATGAGCCCTTGACATGATAGCCCATTTTGTTTAAGGGACTGACAAAGACTGTCCTTTTCTTTCCAGTGTTTTGAAGAGCTCTAGCTCCTCATGCAACACAACATTTTACTTATGGTGAGACAGTGTTTAGTTGGTATGACAGCATGGTAGTAGCATATTGTGCAGTCTTGTAGCATGGTGTCGTGTTGTGCCATCATGTGCAGGGTGGCTGCTTATTGTGCAGTCACGTGGCATGATGGCAGTGTATGTGCAGTCTTGTGGAGACCAGGGTTCAGGGACTGTTTCTCACACCTACAACAGACAGTCCATAAAACGTCTCGCCTAAAGGAAGGTGATCAATTAAAGGAACTGTGAAAAGTTCTGAAGCAGTTCAATGCTGTAACAAAACAGTTTTATGGTGTTAAAGCTACCAGTGCAATTAATTTTTTTCCAAAAGCTAGTTTCAGCTACAGTTAACAAAAATATAAGCATACCAGTCATATCTACTTTTCGTTACCTACTGTGCAGTTCCTGTTTCTCTATCCTAACCCTTACCAGGTCTAAAATGTTATTTCTAAGCCAAATGTAGTGGCCATCTTTTTCCTTGAGAAAAAAAATAATTTAAAACATTTATAAAATATTTAAATTATGTTGGAAAAAGAAAATGTTACCACCAAATAAAACTGGAAGATGCCTGGAATCTTGTACAGTGTACAAATAGGTAGAGTCACGAGTTCTGCCTTATTTCATTGCACTGCTGCTTAAAAAAAGAAAAAAAGAAAAACAAACTTTCACCGGCACTGATAAAGTAAAATTTCATCTCTGGAGGTCTGGGGGACAAAGCATCTATATCTCCCTGCTCCTAAAATGGCGCCTTGAATGGCCATTCTGCGGAATCAGGCTTGTTTGATCAACAAAACAGTATGTATCAGAAGTACAAAACGTTAGGCTGAATAGATTACTACCAGGTGAAAACACAATTTGCATCATGCTGTATCACATCCATGATTTGATTACATCAACAAAGTGCTATCTGCAGTACTTCATGGGCTTAACTGGATGGGTAGACTAACACCAAACATTAATACATACACACAAAATCCACTGCAGCTGAGGATCAGGCACTGTGGTAGCAAAAAGATTTACATTTTGTGAATTTTTATTTTTTGTTGACAGGGTAAGTGCACTAGACAAATCCTGCCTATTTTCAGGCACGACCGGGGAGGATACAGATGAATGCCAACTGACCTTGAACCAGATTAAGCTGTTGGTGGTATTTTTCGTGAATGGAGGAATTTGGCCATTGCACCGGGAAATTCCTGCTTTTTCGAGAAGTGCCATGGATCTTTAACATCCACTGAACTACCACCAGAACAGACAGATGGGACCTCGGTTTAACGTCTCATCAAAGCGGCACCTCCAGACACGGCACCCCACCCCATGCTGCACTACAGTGTCAGTATTGGGATATTAACCAAGTGCCTGGTGTGGGGATAGAACCACAGCCTACTGATCTGCTGGCCTCAGAGGCAAGTGTGCTACCTGCTGAGCCACTGACACTGCCTAATGACTGCTCATTTGAGACAGAGTGACATTGTTTTTTAAAAATTTGACATCATACCGCGCTGTCAAGCGGAAAACTGAAGCCTCTAATGTGAAGTTTTACATTTTATGAACATCTGTATATGGCATTACCACAACTACTCTCCCTCGTACAGAGGAATTGTGTGACATCATGGAGTAGCAGCAGTCTGCAGTGTCTATTCAGTGGAGATAAACGGCTAAAATAAAACATTTTATTTAGGACTGATGGCATACATACAGAAGGAATAGTATGATCTTCCAACAGTCAGTCTTCTCCATGAGCCTGACTCTTTAGTTTTAGGACCAGAGGCCCTTGGATCCCACAGAATAAACTTTTTGTGTGAGGGCACTGATGAGGTATTGGCACCAGTGCATGTAACTCACACGCATCCTAGGGCCAATAACCGTCACCCTAACTACTGCTCTTATGTTTTTCCCACTGTCGAGAGTGCACCAAGGGATCGAACATTGGGCTCTCAGATAACTTGCACTGTTTGAATTTTTCCCAACAGTAATGCAGGTGAAAAAAAGTCCATGTCTTTAAAGCCTTTGGGAACTCTTTTTCCGCAGTGCTACTGCGGGAATATACACTTGACTTTACTTCCATGGACACACCCCATGACATGGCCTGGACATTGCCTTTGATTTTTAGATATTGGACCTTCACGCCTGAATATGGGATTACCCATCCCAGATTTAGGAGGCAGGCATCAACATAGATGGTCTCAAGGTAGGTTGCCAAACTGTTACCTGCAGTCCCTCACTTCACTTTGGACATCATGGAGACTGTACACAGGTAGGGCCACTGATTTTCTGTTTTCAAAATGGCTAATTCCATTTAAAAAATCTGAAAATAAATTTTCTGTGTTTTGTTACCCTAAATTGAAGGAAAATCTGCATTTTCTTTCTTTCAAAAATGTGGCTTAAAACTGAGATTTGTGCACAAAAGGCCACTGAGAATTGGGTTGTTTGCTTGATAAAGCGGTGTAAATAGTTTTTCCATGAAAAATGACTCCCAAATGCTAGTTTAAAATGAAAAATTCTGTGTTTCTGTGCTTTTTTCCTGTGGAAAACAGAAAATCATTAGCCCTGCTGAGCTGCAACAGAGTCTCAAGTGGTGGTGTTGAATGGACCGTAAATCCCTTCTAGGCAGTCACAGGAGCACCCATCACGGTCTGGTAGTCATCAGCACCAGACCCCTTCCTCATCACCAAGGCAGGCTGACACCCTGCTCAGTACCAACCACTCTTATGAGGACTTTAATACCAAGTTGAAGTACTGAAGCCAGAAGCCTCGCTGCAAAAATGTGACCTGAAGCTGTTGTAAGGGTATTGTCATAGTCCTACCTAGAGGAGACAATGTCTTGCACAAGCATTTTCAGATCAGCAAGCTCAGGAAGAGGTTCAGCTGGTGATGTTTTTCCATGATCTCCATCCACATCTGAAGTTCAAGTGACAGATGCTCACTAAGAACTAACCCCAAGCTATGACAGTTCTTCACCACCTCAAACAGGGACCCTGTCAAGGTAGGATGCCTGAGGCCCCACCTTAGTGCTGATCCCTGCCTTTCCAAGGCAAACAGTGACACCTCTGTCTTCTCTGGGTTGAGCACTGGTCAACTGGAGGCCATTCAGACTCTGATCTCTAGATATCATAGTAATAAAAGCATTTATGAGCTCTGATCACACACAAAGGATAGGCAGAGCTAGTTATCATCTGGCAGATCTGGAGGAGGCGTTTAAGGGGAGGAGAGCTGGAAGGAGGGAAGATACGCACCATGGGGCTATAGTAATACACTTTGGTGGTGTGGATGAGGGGCTCTAGATCTCAGTGACCACGGGCCAATCATAATTGACCCTAATATCTAGAATTCTAGAAGTGGGAGGTGAGGTTAAGGTAGAACACCTATTGTCATAGAACCATGAACACTCTGTATACAGAAAATTGCTGCTGTGCATGTACACTCTTTGTTCTTTTCTCTTTATTTAGTTCTAATGTTGCTTCAAGTTTCAAGAAGACATATGGAACAAGTTTTTGTTTACTGAAGGACAAGCACTCAGATGAACACTGGGACAGAGGCGGAGTTTACACTGCACAGAACTGTCTCCATCACACTGAAGCCTCAGGCTTCAAGCAGTGTATCTTCATGTTATCCTCTATCTATATCTCAGATCATATTAAGTCATGGAACTTATTTTTGTTACCAAGGTTCTGTAACAATGTATACATTTGTATTAGAGATTATTATATCTGTATTTGATTGTGACATTTCATCACATTGGTGATGAGTTGTTGTACAATATCTTGAATGTACCAATAAAATGGATGAAGTTAAAAGAATCAAACTACCAGCTACATATACAATCTCTACAGAATGTGAGCAATCGTAACATGTGTTTTTAGTCTAGGGCCAATTTAAGGCCTAAGGGGTTGACAGTGCCTCTTTAAGAGATCATGAAAGATATACCATCTCCAGAAACAAAATATGGTTATTATTGATTCTTTTTAACTTATATTTTATTGAGTGTACTGTAAAACAGTAGAAATGTTTTATTTTTATTTTATTTATTTAGCAGGGGTAGGCATGCTGGTCCCAGGGATTATTTTCAGGCATGACCCAGGCCAAAGAGACAGTATGAAATACAAAGATACAGAGAAAATCATTGGTACATTGAGTGACAAGTACTAGGATTTAACAGTTATTGAACATACACAGTAAACAATAATGATGATGATGATGCAACATTATTACAGTTAGGATCCATCATAACCCTATGAAGGGCCATCTCATGTGGAGGTTATCTAAATAAAACAGAGATACCAAGATACTGCTATGTACGGCCATTATTACCATGAGGGGATCTAGTACAACCAGTTAAATGACATCGACTGCATTACATGCTCAGAAATGTCAAACAGTTTAAACGTTCAAAATGGTAGTTGCTTAATTAGTTCTTACAGCTATAATTGATTCTTGATGACAACCATTCCAAGAATAAAAGTTTGTGGCATACTAGTACAGCATTCATTCAATTATTCAACATTGTTTTAGCCAGTGTGTTGCTACCAACTTCTTGGTAATCACTACAATCATAAAATGTGATTTTTTTTATTTCCAAGCATATTAGGAGAGTGGAACCTAGGTATAGACCTCAGGAGTGAAAACCTCTCTCAGACCCATTGACTGGCAATACATTTCTTTATGAGTGTCCCACAGTGGACTGACTTTTGAACAGTATGAGAAAACATTCAGTAAGGAACCCTTGCTATCTGACATCTATAACCCTTGCCATTATCAGCATTTCCATATAAAAACTGTATGCATTTATGTATTTTACAGTTTGGGCCTGGAAAAGACACACTAAGCTAAAGCTTGTTTCCAGGTGTGTCCTGGGAGCACAGGGAAGTCAAGCGGCTTGCTCAGGTCACACAGTATGGAAGTTGTGGCTCTGGGTTTCAAACCCAGATTGCCAGTTTGCAGCTCAGTGCTCTTAATCACTCCACTACACTATATTGCCTCCCTATGCATATGCATTATTAAGAGGAACAGTGAACACAAAGGGCATCACACTCAGCTGTGGGACTGGTCCCACTGTGCACTTGTGGACAAAACATTTGGTTTACTTACTGTTTACTGTAGTTTAATAGGTTATACCAGACTAATTTCTCTTATCTGTAGGCTGACATCTTCTTTTACTACAAATCCACAATCTCCTGTAGCTGACATCAGAGCAGTAGGCAGGAGTGGGAGATTCAATAGCCTGCAGTGCATGTTAGAACTTTTATAATCTCCAATAAGATGCTTCCAGAACTGCTTTTCAGCGGGGCTAAATACAGTCCTCCTTGTCTATACATAGCCCATGGAGGACAGCGGGACCAGCGCACAAATGATCAGAGCTTATATAAGCGCTAACATGCACTGTAAGGTATTGAATCTTCTCACTGCTGCCTGCTGCCTGATGCTATCTGCAAGGGATTCTGGGATTTGTAGTAACAGAAGATGTCAGTCTCACAACTAAGCAAAATTAGTTTGATACAATCTACTGTATTACGGTAAACAGTAAATAAACCAAAATGTTTCTGGACACAAAGTGCACATCGGGACCAGCCCCAGTCTTGAGCGTGAGGGCCCTTGGTGATGACTGTGCCTTAAGAATCCAAAATGAGTATGCCAATGAAAGTCTAAATTATGAAATTTACAGGTTGCTTCCTAGGTAGATTTACAAGTTATTGTCTCAGTTTGTAATTCACTTTCCTACTAGTTTATTTTGACTTCATGTCTCTGGTAAGAATGCAGCACAGCCCTATAATGATGTCATCAAGCACTGCATTGACTGCTGTTCCATTGGCTAAGTACATGCAGTATGTATGGAATATCTAATATGTTATTTTGTTTGGGACATATCTAACTACAAAATAATATATCACTTTGATATTATATGTGTCATCAAGCAAAAGTGCCATGTGAAGTGTGTGTGTGTGTGTGTGTGTGTGTGTGTGTGTGTTCTGTGTGGGTGTATGTGTGTAGTGTTGTGATGCTTGATGGGAAGGGGTTAAAATGCTGAGCAGTAACATCTGATTGAAGGAGTCAATAAGTGAAGCTTTTCTGAAGGCTGCCAGTGTAACGGATGATCCAAGGTATGACCATGTTTACAATGTATCTTTAGAACATTGTTTTCTTATAAAACCACATCAGTGGAATGAAATTAAGCATCTTCCTTACCAGGTTCTTGTCTTGGCTGGGTCACACTGCCCAGGGCAGAATTGATATTTATAATGGATTATGACTTCAGAAAATGGTTGCATATGTGGGATTCTATTACAGTGACCTGAAAAGCAGGAAAGAAGATCATCTTGAACTTATTACTCCAAGATGGAAAAACAAATTCTTCAAATTCCCCAAACACTGGGATCGAACATTTTATTCTTTAAAAATAGTGTCGGCATCATATTACCGCAAAAGGAAGATTAACAGAAAAACAGAATTTTACCGATGTTTGTTTCTTATACTTGTCATTCCAGTATGCCATGACTAACACACACAGGAATGGAGTTAAGGAGGCTCCAGCAGAGCAGGGACAGACCTAGACTGCTTCTTGGGGCTTCTGCACTGGTGTCAGCTTTTGAACTAACACACCTCAGACGCTGATAAATCTCTCTCTCTCTCTCTCTCTCTCTCCCCCTCTCTCTCCCTCCTCTCTCTCTCTCCTCCTCCCTCCCTATCCCTTGCTCTCTCTCCTCTCCTCTCTCTCTCTCTCTCTCTCCTCCCTCTCTCTCTCTCTCTCCTCCCTCCCTATCCTTGCTCTCTCTCCTCCCTCGCTCTCTCTCTCTCTCCCCCTCTCTCTCTCTCCTCCTCTCTCTCTCTCTCTCCTCCCTCCTCCCTATCCCTTGCTCTCTCTCCCTCCCCTCTCTCTCTCCCTCCTCCTCTCTCCCCTCCCTATCCCTTGCTCTCTCCCCTCTCTCTCTCTCTCTCTCCCTCCCTCCCTCCCTCCCTCCTATCCTTGCTCCCTCCTCTCTCTCTCTCTCTCTCTCTCTCCCTCCTCTCTCTTGCTCTGTCTCTCAGGCCAGGTTACATGGTTGAAAATGCACTGCAGCAACCCAACTGCTCAGGTTGCTGTGGTGCAAATCGCTCATATGAACTTTACCTGGTAACAAACAGTAAGTTGTTCTCTCTCCTCTTCCCAAAGCGCTGCACAGTTGGGGATGTATTTCAGAGTGAGTGGTGTAGGCAGCCATTTGGATAGGCTGCATGGCTCACTCTGGCAAAGTGGACAGTCCCTGCATCCTCCGCCAAGCCTCCAGACTCACAGCCCCTCTCCAGGTAGCTTGCATTGGGGCTGAGAGGGGCCGTGCTAACAAAGAGCAGGATTGGCATGGAGAAGGTGCAATAGTCCTTGATAGACCACAACCTGCAGTGTATTATTACTATTATACAGTTTTTGTATGCATAAAAAAAAAGTGAATTCTTTTATAATTTTATTTTTCAATGCAGGTACGTATTTAGAAAACAGTCCCTTTACTTTGTTACATTGTCACTAGATGGGGCTACTGTACTGAAACATACATAGAAACATAGAATTTGATGGCAGATAAGGATCAATTGGCCCACCAGTCTGCCCATTTCCCTACCTAATGGATAAGCTGCAGATCCTAGTTAACCAACAGCCTACTTTTCCTACCCACCCACTAGAATTGTCATATGACTGTCCCATACATTCTTGAAATCACGACTGTTCTTGACTCACAACCTCCTCAGGAAGGCTGTTCCATGCATCCACAACCCTCTCTGTGAAAAAATACTTCCTCACATTACCTCTGAGGTGTCCCCCTCAATCTTCAAATTGTGCCCCTTGTTCTTGCACCTCTTTTTCTTAAAGATGCTACCCTCTTGACTTTGTTGATCCCTTGAGGCACTTGAAAGTTTCTATCATGTCTCCCTCTCCTCCTTTCCTCAAGGCTATACATATTAAGCTCCTTAAGTCTCTCTTCATCGTCTTCTGGTGCAGACACTGCACCATCTGAGTACACTCCTCTGGACTGCCTCCATCCTGTCTATGTCTTTGTGGGATTGGGTCTCCAGAACTGCATGCAGTACTCAGATGGGGTCTCACCAGCTCTCTGTACAGAGGGATAACAACTTCCTGTTTTCTACTGGTGATGCCTCTCCTATGCATCTAGTATCCTCCCAGCCCTCCTTACTTCCCCTCACATTGCTTGCCCACTTTTAGGTCATCAGATATGACTACCCCAGGTCCCTTTCCATTTTACTGTTGTTAGTATCTCACGCCCCATTGTGTACTCTTCCCTGGTTTTTCCCAGGTGCATTACTTGCACTTCTTAGGATTGAATCTAAGCTGCTATACATTTGACCATTCCTCCAGCCTTGCCAAGTTCCTTCTCATCCTTACCCTTGTGTATCAACTCTGTTGCAGATCTTTGTGTCATCTGCAAAGAGACATACTTTCCTTCCAGTCCCTCTGCAATGTCATTTATAAAGACATTAAAGACGATCTGTCCTAGTACTGAACCCTGCGGTACCCACTAGTAACCCCCTTTCTGCAGAGTGGACTCCGTTTACTGTTACCCTCTGTGTCCTGTTCTCCAGCCAATGTTTTACCCAGGCTACCAACTTGGGACCCACTCCCAGGCTGGCTAACTTGTATATTAATCCTTTGTGTGGACTGTGTCAAATGCCTTGCTAAAGTCTAGGTAGGCCATGTCCACAGCCCTCCCTGATCTACTACTTTGATTCTTACTTTGATACTTAGATTCCACAGAAAGGAGCACAGGAAGCAGTGTGGTGATGGCAGGAGGAAGAAACGGCTCTGAGTTGGAAGGTAGTTAGCCAGCCCATTCTTGTCATGTGACAGAGCCCAAAGCCTGAGAGTGCAACAGGTAAGGTGGGTTGGAAATGTGGAACTTGAGAGATGTGCCACAGGTGTTGTACTAGTTGAACTGGGGTCTTTTTTAAAACACTATGGTAAGGAATGGACAGCAGGGCAGCCATATAATGTATAATGTGTGTGGAAAAGAAGTAGGACACCTAGGAAGTTGAAGGCAAGCAAAGGGCTATTGGGTTGGCACTTTTATTTACTGTGGGTATATGCAGGAATGCACTCATGGCAGTTAGGTAGGGAAGTCCGAGGTCCTTGTTTTAGCCATTGGATAGTTCAGTTAGTGCACTACTCAAGGTCACACAATGAGCCACTGGCTGTGGTGGGATTTAAACCTGGGATCCTTCATAGTTCTTGGCTCTAACCACTGGAGCACACTGTCTTCCCAGTGACTCTCTTCCTCTGGTTCATGCAAATGTTGTATGTTGTCTTTGTTGCAGCTGGCTTTAATTATAATAACTGCTGTATGGTTAGTGATACATTTATGGGTTCAGTAGCAGAAGCTGCTGATGCTGCACTTCTATAGACAACCACAAACCTAGGAACAAATGCCACAGTCATCTACAGGACTGCCAGCAGTCACTACATTAGGATTGAAGCCAAGATAAGCAGCTGAAGAATATGGCTTGGATCAGCCATTCTAAAAAACATGTGATCTAGCAAAGGTGGTCACAGTGTATAATGCTGGGGCAGCATACTCCGCTAAATCTTTTCAGCAATATTTTAGGATGCTTTGTGAATTTTCACATCAGGGCTAAAAAAAAGCTGAAAATAGGATTTTGAGTGACATGATTGCATACTGTTAATTGCGGTCTTACCAGAGTAGTAGGGCTGGACTTAATCCATTTTGCTGCAAACCAGGGACTGCTTGGGAGTTGTGCTAAGATAGCCACAGGTTCACAAAATTACATCTTGTATAATGTTGTGTTTTCTTTAAATGGGAGGTTAAGCCACAAGCAAAAATAAATAAAAATACAATTATACAGCAGCATCGAAATACTTGTTCCTGATTGGCTGACTGGCATGATTTATCGGTTGTAAATTGTGGTATTACCAATGGGTAAAAGTGCCAGCCAGCTGCATCCTAAACACCAGTTTCAAAATCCATCCGAGCCCCCAAAGCTGACAGCAAAACCGCCATGTTGAATTCCCACTAAACAGACATCTTCCACAACTCAAGTATAACACACAAAATGAGTATGTCCTGACCCACAAAACTAACAATGAGCCAAGAACAATTCCCGAAACACTCAGAAACCCACATATGGCGCAAACAGTGCATGGCTTACCTCCCTGCAACTGCTTCCATAGACTCACCTGAAAGTTTTTTTTTTCCTTCTAGTTGCCCACCTCACTAGTGTGAGCGTTTTTTATCTGTACTGCCTTGGCTCCATCCCACAAGATCATCAGCTGTTTCACCTCCTCACACCTTGGCATCCTTCACGTTAATGTAAATGCCCTGATGTCCATTGAGCATACAGCCACCCAATTACAAAACAAATATTTAAAAAAAAACAGTGCTGAGTCAGTCGTATGCCTTTCACTTTCTCCTCTACTCCCAGTAGCTTGTTTGCTCTCTGCTTCATTATAACTGAGTCTGTCTCTCTCCAGGTGCAGCACCGATCTTCCTCTCTCTGTCTCCCATAAGTATACAAAACAAAAAAAAAAAAAAAGTGAAAAGAAATTGCCCCAGTCAGGGAGTTACTCTGTCGACTGCAGTGATTGAAAACTGAATCCGAACTCTCTGCACCAGCAGCCACTACCACTCAGAGCAGACCAATCTACATGTTACTGGCACCGTAATGAAAATAATCAAAGGCAACTGCTGCCAGGCTCTCTGTTTAACAAAAAAAAGACATCACAAAATGTAACACTTGGCTTATGAGGCTGCATTAGGATCAACACCGGCAGCCATAGCAACACCCTAGCAACCCAGCACTATTTTATATGGTGCAGTAATAAATACAATAAAATACATTTAAATGCTCCCAAAACCTTTTTATGTCTTTCTATCTCTAAAAAGGTCGTTGTATAATCTCAATATACCCTCCAGGGTGTGGGTGATGCTGGATTACCCACCTCTGGTGGTGGTTTACTCACGTGACCTGGGGCCTCAAGCCCAAACCACACAGGCATGGGTAAATCACAGCATCACCCACACCTCTCATGGTATTACTTAAAATTGGACATCAGCAAAACTCAGTTGCTCTACAGTCCATAAAAACGTGATTTCAAGCCACTGACTTTGTTATTGCTAAGGGTACTTACATGATAACATGGGCCTTCCCCATTACAGGTTATCAACAGCTGAGGCCGGCTCAAGATCTGAAGTCATAGTATCTTACATGTGATATCAGTGTCCACAATAGAAAGGCTTTGCTTGCAGTTCAGAGGATAGTGGGTGACACACCCATGCTACCCTCCATGTGGTATAATCTCGCATACTCTAGTGTCCCTCGGATGCTCAAGTTTTGTAGCCACTATCCTGCCTTCCTCCTCTGGCTGTGCCACTCTCCTTGGGTTTGGGCCTTCTTCTCTCCAGGCCTTTAATTCTTGGGCACCTCACCCCTGAGACACCTCGAGGGGTTGGAACTTTCTGAAGATTCTTCCATCTTTATGGCACCCCAACAGGGTGGCAGTCCCTGTAAAGGAACAAATTGGTGGCTCAAATGATGCTATTTATGATTGGACAGGAAGGACTGAGTCATTGGTAGTAGTATGTAACTGCCTGTGCAAATGTTTGAACTTTGTCTTACACTCTCACTGCCCTGCTAGAGAGTACCATAAAACCAAACAGATGGAGACTGTGCCCAGTTACCAGGTCGGTGCACACCAACAAGGGGCAGTTGACTAAGGCTTTTCTGGTACCTTTGTACCATTAAAATTGCTGTATGCATTTATACCTCTGCTTGGTAAATAAATTTGTAATATCAGGCATCCTTTGTCTCACACATTTTTGTGCCCAGTTTTATTTTATTTATTTATTTATTTATTCAAATTTGAATTACAATCCTTTGAGTTGATGACTCCTTTGCAAAGGCTCCACGTCAGTACATACATACATAGCTTAAAGACAATTTGTACATTCCTTACGAGGCAAACATTACATTAAGACATATTAAAGACAAAGTTTTTCCTTTGCTGATTTTCTGGGGCTATCCCCCTTTCTGGTGTGCACTGACCTGGATAACTGGGCACAGTCTCCATCTGCTTGGTTTTGTGGTAGTCCCTGTAGCAGGGACAGTGAGAGTGTAAGCCAAAGTTCAAGCAGTTGTAAAAGCAGTTACATACTACTACCAATAACTCAGTCCTTCCTGTTCAATCCTAAATCATTCCTACATAAGGAGTCAGGTGACCCTTTGAACTAAAGACTGTGATGTCACAAGTCAGGGTTATGACTTCAGTTCTGAATAAACGCAGCTGTTACTGAACTGTAAGGGGCAAATAGATCCTGTTTTCATATAAGTGTCCTTAATGATAAAGAAAATAATCGTTCCAAATAGCAGAATGTTTTGAGTGTTTTGTAACTGGGATCAGCTGATGCCAACTGTTTTATTTTTGTGGCGACCACAAGACCTCAGTAGAAACATAGAAACATAGAAGTTGACGGCAGATAAGGACCGCTTGGCCCACTAGTCTGACCATTTCCTACCTAACAGATAAGCTGCAGATCCTAGTTAACCAACAGCTTACTTCCTCCTACCCCCCACTAGGACTGCCTTATGTCTGTCCCATGCATTCTTGAATTCCCCACTTTTCTTGACTCCACGACCTCCTCAGGAGGCTGTTCCATCATCCACAACCCTCTCCGTGAAAAATACTTCCTCACATGCCTCTGAGCCATCCCCTCTATCTTCAAATTGTGCCCCCTTGTTCTTGCATCTCTTTTCTGGAAGATCTACCCTCTTGGACTTTGTTGATTCCCTTGAGGCACTTGAAAGTTTCTATCATGTCTCTTCTCTCCCTTCTTTCCTCAAGGGTATACATATTAAGCTCCTTTAGTCTTTCTTAGTATGTCTTCTGGTGCAGACCCTGCACCATTTTAGTTCCCTCCTCTGCAGACCTCCACTCTGTCCATGTCTTTTGGAGATGGGGTCTCAGAACTGCACACAGTACTCAGATGGGGTCTCACCAACTGTCTGTACAGAGGATAATAACTTCTGTTTCCTACTATTGAAGCCTCTTCCTATGCATCCCAGTATCCCCAGCCTTCCTTACTGCCTTCTCACATTGCTTGCCCACCTTTAGGTCATCTGATATAATTACCCCAGGTCCCTTTCCATTTTACTGTTGTCAGTATGTCAGTAATTCCCTCTGGATTTTCACTATATCCCCCTCTTGTGGCTCCCCTCCTTTACTCAGTGGTAGCTCTTCAGCAGAATGTTGCTGAAGCTGCTTTCTTTAAGCTTTCTGGTGCAGCCTGTGTGGTGAGGGGCCCCAGAGTAAGTAGGGGAGGGAGAGGTGGTCCCAGCTCATCCAGCTCTTTGTGGTGAAGAGGCATGTGTTCGTGAGACATAAGGAACAGCTCCACGTCACTGGGTACTAACATAACAATCTGTTTTTCTTTACTCTCACCCACCAAACACAACTGGCAGAGAGAACTTTTGAAATGCTTCATTCCATCCAGAAATCTGAGCAAGAGCCTAACCACTCACCTTACAAAGACAGTGCTGCCCTCTCCACAATCTCGGCTCTCAACACACAAGATGGGATGTGTGCTGAGTGACCGTTACAGGCAAAGTGAGGCCTCAAACCAGAGAAAAGTGGGGGTGAGCCCGATGGAGTTGATGATCACTATAAGACAAGTGATGCAGTCAGTCTTGGCAGGTGCCATGATAAAGGAAAACAAGACACCTGTATGCACATCTGTCTCCACTCTATCCAAACGAGTGCAAGAGGCAAAGATGTGTAATGTATACTGACCAAAAAGAGGCATTATTAGGGCTGAGGTGGATAAACACTACATAGGCAGAACATTTCTCAAACAAAAACAAAATTGACGATCTGGAGAACAGATCTGGAGTAAAGAGTATGAAGTGAGGCTCCACATGAAAAAGATCTTTTATCCTCTCTGTACTGCCTATCTCGGTGCTAAGTGCATGACCATATCTGGGTTCCCTCCCCAACTCTGGTGAACTCCTCCACCCTAGGAATGACTCTGTTCACTGTTGCTCCTGGGAGACAACATGCAATTCCTTTCCCAGGGTTTCCAGCACCCGTTCAATCTCTCTAAGTACTGAATCACTCGGTTTCTAGCACTCTCCCTCCTGGTGTCCTCCATCAGCCTTCCTTTCTTAAGGGTGGACCGTTAAGGTCCTCAGTCTCTCTCACAGCTTTTTTATAAAATGGGCAAAGGACTTCAAGCAGTCTGATTGGTTGTTAGCCATGCATTAGAAGTGTCTAATGCATGGCTAAACAAAACCCCATGTAGAATACACAGACCCATTTTATAAGCTCAATAAGCCACTCTGGGGATATGTGTTAGACAGTTCTAATGCACGGCTAGGGGAACTGAATGTATTTGGCCTGCAGCCTGGTATCTCACTATGCCCCAAGCCATGCATTAGAACTGTCTAACACACACCCCGCCATGTCTTATTGCTTACAGGTGTACAGTGAGTCTTTGTTAAGCAAGGAATTACATGCCTTGTAAAAATCATACTGCTGCAGTAGTGGCATTTGTACTGCAGCAGAACAACTTTGTTTGCTGCAGTATGAACATCATATGACAGTGGACTGCCGATCAGCTGATTGGCAGACCCACTACCTACTCGCGCAAGTAGCGCTTTCAAAATAATAAAAGCGTTAGCCAGTGAAGTGCTGCAGTAAAGATTTTTGAAACCACTAAAAATCTGTGTTTTCGTTGCACCATACACTAGGAAAATAATGTATGGGGCCAAATATACTACAGGCTCTTTTTCCACCTTTGTGGTTAATGACAGGGACCCTCTCAAGCTTCACTCTCGAGGTCACTGTGTCACTGTGGCAAGCTTATTATGCATTATAATCACAAAGGCCACACTGAAATCTAAATAGACTATGTCTAGGCCTGCTCCTATCCTCTCTGGTCACCCCTTTGGAAAATGTGATCAGGTGGCCTAGCATGACCAATGTCTCATAATGCCATGCTGTGATAACGTGAGATCCTTGGCTTCAGTCAAGTGAGAATCATTATTCTGTCCTTGATTATTGATCTAGGATATTAGCAAGCACTGATGTCAAGCTGACAGGCCTATAGTCCTCTTTGTCTGACCTTCTCCTTCTTGAAGATGACAGCCACATTGACTACGTTCCAATCCTCCAGTACCCACCTGTATAGACAGATCCATGAAGATCATCACAAGAGGCCCTGCCAATTGTTCCTTTATCTCCAGCTAACAGTCTAGCCTAGAGGTTACAGCAAGCAGCTATGAATGAACTTGGTAAATCTAGTAGACCTGGGTTTGATTCCTACATCCTCCACTTGCATTCTGTATTTTTTTTCAAACATATTTTCTCCCCGTCACAGGCTGGGACCTCCTTCCACCACTAGTGCCAAGCTCCACTCGTGCTTGTTGGTGCTGCACCACTGGCCTGTCAGGACCTCACAGTCCACCTCATCACACTGCTGTGAGGCCTCATGGCTTACCCCCAGAGCTGGATACACCTTCAGCCACTTTGGCATTTCTTTCCACAGTCTATCTGGCCATCCACAGCAGAGGCGAAGGTTTGGGGTACTTCCCAGATGGCAGTGGTGGGATCTCAACATTAGAGTGGTGGGCAGGCAGGGCTTCATCTACCCAATCCTGCACCATTTTTGCCCATAATCCATCCTCCCAAGGAAATGTGTGCGTCATCAGGTGCCAGCATGCCTGAAACACCTGACTGATGGCAGTGCTTGCTCCATTCCCCTTCTGGCTTTCCTGCACCACCCTCTGTAGTCACCCAAGTGACAGTAGGCAACAGACCTGTGAGTCCCCTCCTGGATGAGATGAGTGTCCTTTGGGACATGATCCTCTCCCTCGACCACCACCCCCTCCAATGGCCTGGCTCATTTCCAAACTTGGTGTCGACATTGCAAGCAGTGGATACCTACTTGCATACTATATGACTCTGAACAAGTCACTTGACCTCCTTGTGCTCCTGGCTCAACCCTGTAAATGGATCAGTATGCCCAATGGGCCCTACCTAGTTACTGAAGAATAAAACAAATTTAAATAAAATTATAAGCCGTGGGTGTATCTCATCCATCCCTTGGTATTTGCCTGGCTTGGTCTTTGACAGGTACAGTCTGCTACCTGGGCAGTTGTGATGTCTGCAGGTTGCATAATGGCTATCTTAGAAGCCATCAGCCCTTATAATAGCATCTCAGGTCCTTTGGTGAATCCTAAAGCAAAGTATTCATTCAGCATCCCAATCATCACTGGTTCATGCACAGGCTCCCATTCATTTGTTTTAAGGGTTCAAGAATCTCCTCACGTTCCTTTTTCCATTTATGTACTGAAGACTTCAGAGTTATCTGCAGCTCCACTGCTGTCTTAGTTTCAGACTCTCTTTGTTTTCCTTATTTTTCTGCAATCCCTCAGTGCTGTACTGTACTCTGTTCTTGCCTGGAGACCACCAGTCTCTTTCCAGCAGTTATAGACTATCTTCTTTGCAGGCTCAATTCACTAAGGTCTCTGTTAAGCCAGGGGAACACTTTGCCTATTTCCTTTATTGCTTACAGAGATGCAGACCTCCACAGCTGTTTCAGAACCTTCTTCAACAAAATCCCACAGAAACTCAATATTACTAGCCTCACTCGGTATCTCCAGACACCTCATCTTGGCAAGGCTGCCTTTCTAAAGTTCTGAATTCTAGTGGTTTTAAGCTTGCTATTCTTCCCTGTTACTAGGAAGAAGGTTACCTGTTGTGACCACAGCCTCCAAGTAGTTCCTGATGTTCAGACTAGAGTATTCCATCCCAGTGCTGAAATGGACAGGAACCTCATTCTCATCCCTGCCATTAACCTTCTTATGGTGCCAGTCTCTGCCGGGAGATTGATACTCCCCAGGATCTCCACTGCATTTGATTTGACTACTGCTGTAATTTCCACAACCAGCTGGGCATTATTCTCCATTGAACTATTTGGGGCCAGAAGCACACAACCTCAGTAATTGCCCCACCTTTTCACTAACTTGGCAGAGATGTTTTCCCCATGATGTCACCCTTCTCCCCTATCATGACTCCTGCCTTATGAAGAGAGCTACTCCACTTCCTTTTCTGTGAGGCCTATTCCTCTGAAATAGCTTGTAGCCCTGATCCTGGTATCCAAGTCTTTTATACACACTACCAGGTCCCTGTGAGTTCCAGTAAGCTCTGACCTTTGAGGTGCATTAGACTCTTGAGCTTGCTCTTTTGCTGGAAGTGCTCCATTTATTGGCTTGCATACAAGTAATATTTGCTCCTCTGTGATTCCTTGCTCCTCTGTCGGTCTCCTCTCTTGTTGTTCCTTTCTCTGTTGTCCTTCCTTGGTGATCCCATGTGTGCCTCCTGCCTTTAGTGAACCCATACACCAGCCCCTCACCTGATTATCTAAATTATATCTGCCCATCTGTCCTGTTCAGTTTCTTGGCCAGTGCCTCCTCCTACTTTGCACTGGTGCAACCACCATAGGTGCACAGGCGACCTTTGCCCTAGAAGGCCATCAAGTTAGCCAGAAAAATAAAACCCACCCTCTTCCACTCGACCTTTTGCCAAGTATGTGCTTACCTACTGGTCCCTTTAGCCTCACTATTGCCCAGAACTGGGAGGGTCTCAAATAAGATCACTCTGTAAATATTGCCCTTCAGAAGAAACATCTCTGATTCAATAAATGACCCCTCATGTCCTCAGGACTTGTGCACTCAGTGTTGGTCATACAAACATAGACTGTAATGGTCTGGTCCTCCCACCATTTGTGTTGCTTGGCCCTATGTAGCACTCATCGGACTTGCACTTCAGGTAAGCAAACCATCCATCTACAGATACCATACCGGTCTAGCAAAACCCTCTACCTCATTCGCTGCACTTACTATGGAGTTAGCAATGACTACTACCTTTGCCAGTCCACCCAGCCTTTTTCTTCCTGTTCCTTGCAAGTTGGGTGTTCTGCTTCCTTGACTGTCCCCACTAAACCCAGTTACTTGCTTCTCCCCTTAGTCTGGCTAGCCAGATGCTAATGCACACATTTTGGTGTCCGCTGATAATGGTGCTCCCTCACAAACATGCATTTCCCCTCCTCCACTCGGCTCCATCTCCATCTCATCCACTGGAAATCACAATTCTTGTTACCTCCTCGCTACTGTAACTTTTCCCAGTCAACTGCCTACTCCCTAGGCTGGTGGCCAAGCTCTAACCTCCTTATCCCCATCTTCTTCAGCTTCCTGCTCACTTCCTTGCCCCACATGATCCCTCATCTGCTACTCAAGCATGGCAGTACACCTACTGAGACTATCTATAAGCCCATAGTGTCTGCAGATGTATTCCCTCCTGCCCTCAAATGGCAGGCTGGTGTATATAGCACAGACCACAACAAGATGGAGGTGCTGAGTGGTTTGAGCCTGGTCGCCAGCATGGCGTGGTGCTGCCGGCTGGGAACAGGGTTGTGCTTGACTCCCCTTTGTTAGCTTCTACTGGGTGAGAGAGAATCAGGCGTCATCCATGACAATGGATTGACACTGGAGGATCAGATGTCGTCCGTTGTCTGGAGTGGTTTTACCACCTAAGAAATGTCGCCTGGATCAAAGCCTTAACTCCGCCTGGCGACCTGCCATCATTAGTTCATGCTTTTGTAACATCTAGGCTTCACTACTGTAATGCTCTTATACCTCAGGGTCAGTGGAAAGATTCTCCATCACCTTCAACTAGTGCAGAACACAGTGGCCAGGTTGCTAACGGCCTTCTGAGGTCTTGCCATGTGACCCTGGTCCTATGTGGCCTGCACTGGTTGCCAGTGAGATGAATCACTTCTCAAAGTGGGCTTGCTCACCTATAAGGCCCTATATGGATTGGGCCGGCTATCTAGTGACCACCTGACTCCCATCCATCCTGGGTGCTCCTCTGCTCTCCTCCACTGAGAGGCCTCAAGCAGTTCCAAGGCCCAGCTGAAAACCTTGGAGATCATTCATTTGAGGTGCCAGCCTGGCCCTGTAGAACTCGCCTCAAGGTCCTCGAGAGGCCCCATCAGTGGAGGCATTTAATCAGGGTCTGAAGGCACATCTGCTTAGAGAAGTATTGGAGAACTATCTATGAATTTTAGGAAAAGCTGACTGCTGAATTGTTTATTTTACTGAAGATTTTATTTTATGCTTTCTGTTGCCATGATCACTGTCATTAACATATGTTTCGTTCTGCTATAGGTTATCGATTTTACCTTTGCATGCCTGTACAGTGCCCTGCTCCTCTGGGATAGGACACTTAACAAATAAAGTTTTACTTACTTATTTACTTACCTGGCAGTATACCAGATGTGTATCCCTCCTAATGTCCTAGATCCTAGCCTTGGACCTACCCCACACAGCCCCCTCCCAATATCTGCCAATTTCCTCCATGTGCCCCTGCACTAAAGCCAGTTTAGGCTGGCAACATGCCTCCTGCAACAACCTGCTTACGTCAGCTGTAGGTGTATCCCCAACCCCTAATAGTGTGCGCAGCCAGTTTTTCAGGTGTTTTTTTGTGTTGGAGCCTTGAATAATCACATCAAAACAGAGGAATCTGATCCAGTAAAATGTTCCACAATTCCACTGGATAGGTTTCTGTTGGATTGATAATCTGGTTATCTGAGGTGGAACCAGTGGATCAGATTTTGTACTTTTTGATTACCAGTAGTCATCAACCATAACCCAGTGTGCTCTCACTGGAAGCAGTGTGGACTAGTTGTTAGAGCACTGACTTGAGAACTAGAAGATCATAGGTTCATACCCTGCTAGAGCAAAATGCTCACTGTTTGACCTTGGGCACATAATTTAACCTCCCAGTGCTCGAGTCCACCTAGGATCAGAAATGGGTGGAAGCAGGACTATCACTGTACAAGATATTTTACGTCTCAGCCTGGCTGTCCTGAGTAAATTTATGTATGTGTGTATGTATGTATTTATTTAAAGCAGCTGTGCAATGCAACTGGGCAAAAAAAAAAAATTGACCAAACTTTTTCATTTAAGATTCCAGGCATCTTCAGTTTTATTTGGCGGTAGAAGATTCTAGTTCTGCCAAAATGTGAGTATTTTATAGATGTTCTCATTTTTTTTTTGTCTCAAGAAAAAGATGGCTGCCAATTTGGCTTTGAAATACCATTGTAAACCTGGTAAAGGTTAGGATGATAAAAAAAAATATATATATATACCATCTGTCAATAGATCAGTACAGCTATCATGCCATTAGTAAATACAAGATTGTAGCAGAATCAGAAGGATTCAAATAGCACACAGTCAGAGGATAAACAGTTAAATGCAACTATATCATGCAATTAATAATGCAGTATTCAAATTTGCAACAGTGGCAGTTTATCGCATTAGACAAGTATTGCTTGTAATGTACCTTGAACAGTGACAGTGTTCTGACCTGTTCTGTTTCTACAGGTATGGTGTTCAGGTTTGAGATACACTGAAGGCAAAGCAGTTTTGGCCCATTGTGGTCGTGAACTGGGGTAACACCAACATCAGTGCATCAGAGGACCTTAGACTTTTCATGCTAGTTTGTATTATGATAATGTCAGTCAGGGGTCCCTCCCTTTTCCTTATCATTTTGTAGGCCATTAATTAATTAATTAATTTTATTTACTTTATTTTACAATGTTTGGTCAGGAAGGCACATTAAGCCAAAGCTTGGTTCCAGGTGAGTCCTGGGAGCTCAGGAAGTTATGTTGACCTCCTCATGGTCACACAGTATGCATGTGGTGGCTGTGGGATTCAAACCCACATCTCCAGGTTTGCAGCTCAGTGCTCTTAACCACTACCCATACTGCCTCCCAATCCTAGGCTAACAGCATCTTTTTCTTTTACAGGTAGCCACTTTAGTTTTCATATGTACATTACAGATTGAGGAGAGCTCCTGACCAATTGAGACTCTCCTTTCCCCGTGCTTGAGACATTCTTATTCTGTGAAGAGCATCTCACGCACAGATGCCCTGAAAATGGGCTTTTTAAATATATTATTGATCGCTCTTGATCTAATATTATTAATACATCACGCTGCCACTCATTTGCTGTACCAGGTGGTTCACTTACCCTTCAGCTTGGGCCAGAACAGCTCAGCTCCACTTCGCTGTTCTCCATGAGCTGAAGGTGCCTGAAACCACTTTATACAGCAACAAGTGGTCTGGGGACATATTAACATATACAATGGTATTCTAGTTTCTTAGGCCTTAAAGCAAATCTACAAATTGAACTGTGCAGGGTTTCTCTTTCTGTTTGTATTTTCTGTGAGGCCATCTCATATGACAGTCTCATACTCAAATAGTGGGAGCAGACTACACTGAGCAATGAGTCTAGTCTCCTTGGTGAGATACTCTTTAAGGTGCACCATGTTTTTTATGTAGCTGTGTTGTACTGTGGGTAATGTGTGCCTCATTTGTTAAAGATAATCTCTCCTGTAACAAAAGCTTGAAAACATTAGATTTACATAAATTATGTTTCAACTTTTAGTTTTCTCATTGTTTGTTTACTTTCTCCTGCTGTTGAACTAAATATTGTAGATACTGTAGCACGTATTTCACTGACTGTTTCAAAATATATCTGACTGTCCCTACTAACCACACAACTGTTGTTTATGACATCACAGTCTGTTGTCATGGTAAGCACTACAATGTCATAAACAAAGGCACTGTGAGGTGAGTAGGGAGATAAAATGTTTTTATATAGACTTTTAGATAGACTGCCAAGATGTGCTGTAAACCTTGAAATGAACATTGAAAACTAAAGAATGTACTGTATTCTCTAGTGAACTGCAGTAGCTGAAACGTCTTATTTACAAAGGACGTGCTGAAAAGCAGAGCTCCTGTTTAATCTTGAGTCCAAGAAGTTATCAACTTCCAGACTTTCGGTCCCATGTATGTTTATTTTAAAGTTATTTATGTGTGTTTTGTACGTCTGTGATATACAGAACAACGTTTTTGTTTCTTTCTTGTTCAGAACAAGTTTGCTATCCTTAAGCCAGTCCACCATCTGTCCTAATTCAGTTTCAAGGGTCTTTTGTAGCACATTCACGTCCTTCAAAGCTGTATACAGTACCACATCATCTATGTACAGCATTACCTTTGTGTCTTTATGTACTGATGGCAATACCTCATCAAACAGACAGATGAGCTAATCCCATGCCTTCACGATTTCTGATCTGCAAAGTAATTGTTAAACCAGTTTACTACGGACAATCCAAAACTCAAATGCATGAGCCTGGTCATATGGTCTTACAAGCCCGGTACTAAATTGTAAAACAAAAGAAAAAATTATATTCCTTGGCACCTGGTATTTGCTGTGCTGAATTATGTTATAGAATGACTAAACTTTGGACTGGTGAGTACTGGTCAAAGGTTAAATTACATTTTGTGTCTTATATCCAACATAGCGCGTGCACTCTTTCAGTCCTGGTGAATGTGCATAAATGCTTATACAAGAATATCCTGCTTATCTAGCAGGTAGGGGTTGATTTGCCCTTTAAAATAAGGAAGTGCTCCTGCTGATCACAATAGCTGGTTCTGTCTCAGTGACAGCAGAGCCAGCTTCACACAGCAGCCAGCAGACATGGAGCACAGCATGCCCCAGCAGCAATGGGAACAGGACTTCTGTTTCATTTAGGAAATGGAGGTTCAAGGTCAAATGACATTTTTTCTTTTCTCAGCAGCAGAACAGTTTTTTTACCAAGTGTTACAACCATCACTTCTTACTCATGTGTGCATAAAGCATGCCTTGTCCATTACTCTGCGATGGTGTCCTATCTAAATCTAACAGAAAGGCATCTGTAGGTGTGACATGATTCTTAATTCTTCAATGCATCCAAATGCTATGACTGTGTATGATATGCAATGGCTTGAATCAAACTATGCAATTTATCTTTAAGTGTGACAGGACAAGATCCTAACTCCCAAGAGGTGGAGCCATGAGTTACTTATCCTGCCATCTCATAGTGATTATAAATTGCATACAGGTGCCTATGCACAAAAAAGGAACAGAGTGAAATCCATGACAGCACTGAAAATTAAAAACTAAAACTAAAAATTAAAAATTAAAAATTAGAACTGGGCGTAAGAATATCTTTCCTCTTAGCAAATTTAAGTATTGTAGACCTTAAATACCTTTTCAAACAAACTTTTGTAATTATAAATAGAATAAGCAGAGCTCTGAAAACTCCAATGAATATATCGAAAGGGAGGTCACCATATTGACTGTAAGCATGTCAGGCAGCAGAAAAATATGGAGGAAAGGTCCCTTCCATGTCTTTCCATACCTTATTTGCTGCTAAATTAAAGTTAAAACATGATCTGGCACCACAGTTAACACCACAGGAAAATGCAAAGTACTTAAAAAGAATGACAAGGATAATTGAGGAAGGGACCACATGCAGCTCCTAGGGCAACCTGTGATTTCTTTTCAGACCAAGCTGCGGAGACAGTCCCACCAAGTGACATCATCATGCTGCACACGCAGGTGTAACCCATGGCTCGGCCTCCTTCACGCTGCAGAGTGAAGCAGCATTCAGTTGAAATGCTGGTTTGGCATCCCGTTAATGGTGGCGTGTAGTGCGGGTTTGAAAGTTGTTTAAACTCGAAAGCGTTGCATTATGAATTAAATCCCCAATGCTAAGAGCACCATAATTCATGCTTCCACTCAAGATGTAAGCCACCACTGAAACAAACGCACTGAAATAATAACATAAAACAGCAATTGTGCTTGTAATCTTAGAGGGTTAGTAATGACTGAAATAATTCCATTTCAGGTCCTTGTGACTGAAATAAACAAGAAAAAGTGCAAAGTAGAAACAGATTCTGAAAAGAGGTATGCAATTAATGATAATATAAGCCCAGGAGAAAGGGAACTTTGAATCACTATTTACAAAGATCAGTTGCTTTATCTTAAGTACAGAAATATAAATTGCCAGGAGAACTCAAGCTAATAAGGGTTTTTAAGCATAAATATGCACAAAATGGTAACTGCCCTCAGGAAATAGAAAGTAAAAATGTAAAATAAGGGCAAGAGGCTACTGGAGACTCAGGAGCGAGTTAAATTATAATTATGAAATAAAACAACCCCCAAGATAGAAAATACTGAAGGATAAAGTCGCAGATAAACTCAGTAGAGTTTTATTTACAGTGTCAAGTGACACATGAATTTAAAAGAACATTTAAGGTGACTGGCACTGCAAAACAGCAGGTATGTTCCCCTGCAACTAACTTAAGAAATGTAAAATATGTTTGCTGGTATTTTCAATTTGATATTTAGATATATTTATACCTATCCTTTACTTACAGCTTCCAGGTTCTGAGGAAGGGACAAAATTAAGTCCTGAAATGTTAACCCTATTAAGGAGCTGGTATTTGAATGAGCGAAAAATAACCCTTACGTCAAAAGAAGGATGTGGAAACAACATTAAGTGTTAAAGAAAGATAGCAAGAAAAATTAAAATATTAATGGAATCAAAATATAATGAGTCATATGGTGGATTCCTTTAAAGGGCAGAGGTTCTTAAATTCACGAGCATTTTGAAATACGGTTTTAAGTCACTCCCCCATGAATCAGCAAACATCTTGGACACACAATTAGGAACATGTGGTGTGGACAGCTAGCATTTAGGTTCAAGTATGTGTGACTCTATGCCAGTGTGGTAGCATATCAACTTCAAGGTGTTCTTATTAACTACAAGACCCTGCCGGTCTGGATCTGGGCTGTCTGAAAGATCGCCCTAATACAATACGCTCCAGGCTGCTCAATCCGGTTGGTGAAGGCAAACCTCCTATCTGTTCTGAGATCTCGCTAAAGTTCTCAGAAGACAGGACATTGGAGTGGATGCCCCAATTCTATGGCATGCCTTCCCTGAAGTGAGTGTGTCATCGGCCCTGGCCCCCAAAACCTCAGGCAGCCTGGTAGGACCTCCTGTTTGCAGAGTATCCCCATTCAGGAACACGTGAGCAGGAGTAAGGGTTTCAGGAAGACATCACCAAACCTTCCTTTTCCCAGTGGAAGGGTGTATTCTGTAGTTCAGTTCCCTGGACTCTGCACTACTTTCAATATTTCAGTCCCCCACGGCCACTGGCTACGTCTTGCCTAAGTAGTTTTATATGACAGCCGAGCAGTTCTATCGTTTTAGGCACACAGCCTTCTCAAAACCCTTCTGTTTAAAATGTTAAATCACACAACAGATCCCAGGCAGAGTTGATAAGAAAAATCATAAAAGTTTACTTAAAATAAAAGCAATACAGAAAAGCCTACAGTTTGGAAGAACTTTGAAATACAGACAATAACAAAAGTAAAACTGGATGGTTCACAGAAAATACTGTATTCTAAACTATATATTGTTTTGATGTTAAAGTTCAGACAAGATTTCAAGGCCCGATTCTCAAAGGGGGCTGCGTCTGGCACAATCTGTGCCAAACAGCAGCCGCACTGAAGCCCCATGCGCCAGGGACCCTGCACCAGATTCTGGTACAGGATTGGTCCTGGTACCTAAGTGCCCACACTTGCAGCAATCTCTCTGTGACAAATGCCAGGGCAGGAGAGGTCAGTGGAAGCTCCTGTGGACAGGGCAAGCACCCTTGTCCCCCTTCCTGGTGATCTAGCAGTCCCAAATGCCTGTTACCACCTGTACAACAATATTGTACCCTGGTGGTCATGAGTCCCTCCCCCACCCCGAATGGCCAGTATTTGCTTTCAAATACATATAAAACCCTGGTGATCTAGTGGTCCCCGCACTCCACACCCCTGGCATAGTGTCCACCCCCCAACCCATGCAGGCGGTGCTGGCACACCCTCCTCTCTCCACCACAGCCAGTGCTGACTGAACTGTCAATTGTGCACTTGTATTATAATACAGTACATGCACATTGCACATACTGTATTATAATACATGCACTCAGTTCAGTCAGCGCTGGCTGCAATAGTGAGGAGGTGTCTAGCACTAACTCGAAACGGTTTGGGAGGGGCAGGCGGGCACTACATGCCAGGGTGGGGGTGGGACCACTGGATCACCAGGGTATTATATGAATTTGAAAGTGAATACAAGCCATATTAGGGTGGGGGAGGGACCGCTATTCGACCACCAGGGTACAATATTAATTTAATTGGGGTAAGAGGCATATTGGGGCAGGGGAGGTGCCACTAGACCACTAGATTTGTTTATATTTCTTAACAAAATGATGGGCATGTCAAGGCTGGGTGAGTGTGTTGGGTGATCATAGTACAGTTCCCCAGCAAACTACACTTCTCCAGAGGATTTTGTTCTAAGTATCTTTAGACCAGCATTGGCTGGTCTAAAGTATAGAAAGTCATCTTTGGAGGAGTTCTGTGAATCGCATTTAGGAGCTTGCATCTGCCACATGCCCCTAGCACCAGATTGCAGCCCATGTTTAGGCACAGTGGTGGTAAATGCCATGTTTGGGGCAGGCAGCCTACATTTTGACACAGGCTACCTTTGAGAATCGCTCTTGGCATATCTTTCCATGCAAAGTGCACCTTGCGCCATTCTTTTAAGTACAAGCCCCTTACACCATGCCAGAAGCTTTGTGACTCAGGCCCCAAGTGTCCTTGTAGAGATGACAGTTCATTAGGCAATAGAATTTGTAGCAAGTCCTTGTTCCAAGTCTCTGGCTGCCCTTTAAAAAGGCTCCAGGTGGTGTCCTTGTTGAAAAGTCTTGGTTTCCAAAATTCTGACTTAAAATCAGAATTTTCTGTTCAGCACATGAAGAGTCAATTTCCACACACTCAGGGCTGGTTTTAGAGATTTTTCCAGGCATACACATATACTTTTTGGTGTAAAAGTATATGCCAGTTGAACAGACTATCTGCTTTCTAACTACTGTTTTTCAACTGCTCTGCATTCAAAGTGTGTGTCTGGTGATGTACTTAGGGTCATTTTAGAACACAACCACCTTATTTTTTCTCTGGGGTGGGGTTAATGATTTCAGGACAATACAGATATTAAGGTGCAACAGTTTACCTTTCCCTGTAGTTGTCACTGTGGTTCCATGTCAATCCCAGTGACATCTGGTCCATGCATTTGGCTTAACCTCTGATCCTTAGGTCATTACATTACCCCTCCCTGTCATGGAAAGCCACAGTGGGATGTTTTATTCCTTCTTAGGGCCATATACCTGTCTCCCTTATCTTGAATTATAACAGGTCCACACTTTATAGAAATAACAGTTATTTGTATTTACCTGTTAAAGGGACAGTGTCTTAATTCTAAAGTACATTACAGCATATACAATATGAACCCACATAAATGGATATCAGCCTATCATGCAACATTCCTCCTCCTAAAACAGAACCTGGGGGAACATGCCCTATTGGAGGCAGTTCTTCTCAGTTCTGTTATAGATCAGTATGTGGGATAGGCTGTCCACATTCCCATTTCTGGATCCAGGCCTATGTGCAATCTCCATGTAGTAAGCCTACAAGGCAATATTCCATCTCAGAAGTTTCCCATTTGTTTTCCCATTTGGCCCAATCATCTTAATGAGTGGTGGTCTGTTTGGATCTTAAAATGCCTCCCATAAAGGTATGGTTCAAGTTTTTTAATGCCCAAACTAAAGTGAGCCATTCCTTCTCCACAGTTGAATAGGCTTGTTCCTGTGGAAGCAGCTTCTTGCTTAAGTATACAATGGGGTGCTCTCTCCCTAATTGAATACTTGGCTGAGGATTGCCCATATTCCCACATCTGAGAAATCTGTCTGTACCACAAATGGCATGTTGCAGTCCAAGCTAACCAGCACTAGGGGCTCTACACAGCGGGTTTTCAGCTGCATGAAGGCCTGCTCACAGCCTGCGTCCCATTTTACCTTCCTAGGCTTATTTTTGTCAGCAACCCACATAAAGGAGTGTCCAGGGACCTGTAGTTGGGAACACATTTTTATAGTACCCTGCTGTCCCAAAAGCTCCTGATTTGTCTCTGGGTTTCAGGTGTGAGCCATGACAGAATCGCTGCTATTTTTGCATGGTTTGGGCAGAGTTGGCCTTGCCCCACCACATGTCTCAAATAAGCGACCTCTGCCATGGCCATCTGACACTTTTCTGCCTTAATGGTCAGATCTGTGGCCTGTATTCAGCTGAAATCCTCCCTCAGGTGTATCAGGTGTTCTCCCAGTTATTGCTGAGTATAGCAGTATTGTCCAGGTAGGTGACTGCAAAGTCCTCCATATCCTGTAACACCTGATTTACTAACCGCTGAAATGTAGCAGGGGCATTCTTCATCCCAAAGGGCATGACCGTGACCTTAAATAGGCCAATTGGGGTGATGAATGCTGACCTTCCTAGCCCTGTCAGTCAGTTCCACCTGCCAGTACCCCTTTGTCAGGTCTACTGGCAGTCAAGTATGTCACCCTCCCAGTTTGTCAAGCAGTTCATCTGTGCGTGGCATTGGGTGGGCATCAGATTCTCGTGATGGTATTAAGCCCACAATAATCTATGCAGAATCATGTAGTCCCATCTGGTTTGGGTACAAGGACTACAGGTGAGGTCCAGGTGCTGTGGGATTTCTGGATCACCCTAGATCCAGCATCTCCCCACCTTCCTACTAATGTCCTTGAGGACTGTCTCTGACACCTGGTAAGCTGTCCTATGTATGGGTGCTTGGGTCCCGTGTCTCGTCATGCATCGCTAGTAGTGTTCTTCCTGGCTTTGCCGTAAATAAAGGGCAATGTCTGCCAAAAGGGTCCTGAATTCTTGGGCCTGTCCAGGTGTCAACTGGGGTGACAGCATGATGGTCTCCACAGATGGCGCCTGCTTGCTGATGGCTAACAAGTCGAGAAGGGGTCTTCCCCACCTAGCTCCTCTCCAAGACTGCAAACCACAAGTACCATGTCAGCCCTATTAAATTATGGCTTCATCGTCTTCACATGATACATCCTGCGAGAGTGTTTTCGGTCAGGTAGCTCTACAATGTAAGCCATACTACCTTATATGGCCCTGCCCACTCAGCTTGCAGCTTGTCCTTCCGGACCAGGATCAGAACCATTACCTCCTGTCCTGCCCTATCACGACTGAGCTCTGGCTCCACGATCGTACCAGGTCTTTTGTTTTGCTGGGCAGCTGCCAGGTTGCTCTGGGCCATGCCCATAAGCTCCTTCAGCATCTCTGAATTTTACACATACTCTACTACGAGTCCCTGGGTGGCATGCTTACCTTCCCAGTCCTCTCATATTAAATCTAGGGCACTCTCACCCTGTGTCCATACAAGAGCTCGAAGGGTGAAAACCTGGTTGACTCTTGTGGCACTTCCCTGTAGCAAACAGCAGGTGGGGCAAAGTATTTCTCCCAGTCCCGCCCATGCTGTTCTGCAAATGCCATAAGCATAGCATTTAGGGTCCCATTAAATCTCTATGAGACCACTGGTTTGTGGGTGGTAGGCGTGTCGCCTCTGTACGACACTGCACTTCTCACAAACACTTCATTAGGATTTGATATAAAGTTACCCTCTCAATCAGAGATAACCTCCTGTGGAAGCCAACATGGGAGAAAATCCCCAGCAGAGCATCTGCCACTTTGTCTGCTTCGTGGAGGACAGCGCAATGGCTTTGGGATAGCAGGTAGCATAATCAGCAACTGTCAATATATACCTTTTCCTGAGGAACTTGAGGTATTTAGAGGACCCACAATATCCATTCCAACTTTCTGGAATGGCTCCTCCCTAGTGGTAAGGGAATCAGGGCAGCCTTGGCTTTGCTTCGACCTTCCCTATTTCCTGAGACCAGCGACAGGATTTGCGTATTCCTTCACCTGCTTGGTAATATTGGCCAATAGAAATGTGGGCTAAGCGCTGTGTAGTGAGCAATGCCCAAATGTCCGGACATGGGAATATCATGAGCTACCTTGAGCAATAACCCATGATACTCCTGGGGAATAACAAGCTGCCTGCCCATCACTCCTCCCACTGTCTTGATGTCCTGTAATACACCCTATGTTTTCCTTCACCTTCCTGTGTCCCAGCAGACTCTGCACAGACCTTCAGCTTCTCTAAGCTAGAGTCTGTCCTTTATGCTGTTGCTAAGTCTTCCAACTTACCCAGAGCATGGGGCATGCCCCATCAGTTCCCATGCTGAGGCCCATAGCTGTGGCAGTGGGGACTCAGTATCACAACCTTCCCTCCCTTGGGCTATGTGTCACCCTCCTCCTGAGAGCAACCTTCAGTAGCAGTTGGGTTCACTGCCACTAGGGACATTCCATCCCCTTTAGTACCCTCTTTTACAAGAGCTACAGGTTGGCTCGCCTGTCTTCCAACCTCTCCTGTCTGAATTTCTGTGGGGTTCGAAGATCACAGGAGCCTCTATTCTTCTGGCTCCTGGTCACAGCATGAACCACTCCCTGTGGAACATCATTCCCCACAATAACATCCATAATAAGTTTTCAGCTACAACCACCTTCCTTACCCTTCACCTGCATCTCCCAATCCAGGGTAACATTGGCTAATGGGTACGTTTTCTTTCCCTGTGAAATCCCTCACAGAGACAAACTGATTTGGCAGTATTTGTTCAGCCCCACCAAATCCCCTTTCACCAGGGTAAGAGATGCTCCTATATCCCTTAGTCCTCTAGTTTGTACCCCATTCACCGTGACAGGGTGAATGTGCCCTTCATATTGTTAGGAAGAGCCTCAGTGATACAGTGGGCTATTGTCTCTGATTGCACAGGCCCTTTTACCTTCTGGGCTTTCTTAGGACACTGCCTAGACAGATGGCCCATCTGGTGACAATACCAGCATTCATCATGTTTCTTGTCCCCAACCTCTCCTTTGGGCACCTGGGGATTCCCTTCTTTTGCAGGGGCTAATACTCACATTGCGAGAGCTGTGATTGCTGCTGTCTGTTAAGTCGGCTCCTCCAAGTGTGCATCCCCAGTTCTGCCTGTAGCTACCGACCGCCAATGGTAAAAGGGAGTGCACAGTGCTGCTGGACGACTCAACAAGGTGATGGCATGCTACCAGCAAGTGGTCGGGAAAGGTCAGCACTCGAGGACACACAACTGGGCCGGGATCTGCAGCTGCCAAGTGAGCTCACACTGCAACCTCTGACTGATGCTGTTCGTTAAGTCAGATCCTCCAAGTGTGTGTCCGCAGCCCGCCCGCAGGAGTTTGTGTGTGTATGTGTGTGTGAGCTCCAGGTGTGCCGTGATCGCACACACTGTGCTGGAGCCTGCAGGGAGCAACCATGGATTAAGGTAGCTTAATGTACATCTTGAGTGATTGTTCAAAAGTTACATCACTTTGGGATAAATTTAAAGGTGGTGGAGTGTTGCTGGTCTGATGGGGTGCTTCACACTTGAATCTCATATAGTTGGCCTGTTTCACAAGCATAATAAAACTTTTACCCAGAACTAGGTGACAGTAACTCCCTGCCCGTTTTGTGCCACTACATGTTGAGACTGAGCATGGGGCCCCTTACATGTAGGAGCAAAACTCAATCATCAAGGGTGATTTTGCTTTGTTCCAGAGAAATGCTGCGAAACTCAGACTTGCAGCACAGACTCAGACTGGGAACAGGGGCCAGCCATTCTGACAGACAGAAATCACTTGAAAGAGCACATTTCTGACTTGCTGACGAAGGGAAGGGAATTCAAACATAATGTACACAGAGTTTTGAGGGACAGCATTCTTGCAGCCACAAAACAAGAACAGATTTTAATATAGTAAACAACTTTTCTACAGGATATGAAAAAGCCTTTCACAGGCTTCAAAGCACAAATGCCTTAGTGAGGGACTAAAGTTTTAATGTGACCTCCAATCTAAACACCACCAGAGATCCAAACTATTTATTTGTTCGCCAGAGTCCAGTTAAAAAAAAAGAAAAATTGAACCAAGGCAGGGAAATTCACATAAAAAAGGATTTGAGGAATTTGGCCTCTGTCCCAAGGAAAAAAAACTCGCCAATCTTTAAGAGTCAGACAAGCAGGATACCCTCTTGAAAGTGTGTGTCTTGAAGCCTTCTGGTTTTCCTCGTCTATTTGCCTTGTGGGGATTAAGTTTTTTTTTTTAAGTTGTTTAACCAGGAGTAGCACACTAAGCTGAAAGATTTTTACAGGTGCGACCTGGGAGCACAGGGAAGTTAAGTAACTTGCTCAGAGTCACACAGTATGCAAGTGGAAGCTGTGGGATTCAAACCCAGGTCTGGTCTGCTGGATGTCACCAGATTTTCAGCTCAGAGCCTTAAACCACTGTGCTGTGCTGCCTCCCTTTGCCAATGATAGGTATAGGAAGTAAGAAACTACTTCTTGAGCACATTTATGTGGGCTCAATGCACTTTAGAAAAATTAACATGAAAAATGTGCATGTGTATTAATACAATCAGAAAAAAAGGTGTTTCAGGATTGAAGCAGGTATGCAAGCCCGTGGACAAAAGTCAGAAAGGAGCAAGATTCCCAACAAGACTCGGGCAGCACCTATTAGACTAGACCATCGAGTGATCGTCTGTGCACTGCAAAGTCTTTTAGCACCTCAAAACACATCATACAAAAATAAACAACAAACATTCAAACACACTTTCACTGACTCCCAACACAGGCATTTTGGGACTTCCGCTCATGAAGTGTCACTGTGATTTTCTAATCTATCCAAACACTGTTTCCCACAGCGACCGCGCTAGTGTGCGGAAGTACAATAACACATTTTGGCCAGAATGTGAAAAATGACAGCTGTACTGTTCATAAGGAGGTGTGAAAAATGCCACTGTTGAAAATCTGAGTGAAAATATTACAATTATGGAAGTTACTTGAAAAAGGTGGAAACTGCACAATGCAGGCTCAGAATAGCCATTTTTTTTGAAATTTTTCACCAAATTTACAACATAGGCTTTTGGGGAGCCCACTCATGAACAATGATACTGTCGTTTCATTAATCTGAATTTTGAAAGGTGATTCTGCTAGTGACCGCAGAATCACCTTTGGGACTGAATAACCAGATGACAGTCCCTGAATTCATGAGATGGGGGTCCCAAGAACATTTGGTGACAAAGTCACAAAATGGCAAAGATATCCACCTAAGTTACCTCCATTTATACAGCTTATCGGCATTTCTTCAGTTCGCAGTCGGGTTTGAATAGTGCAGACGTGTTCCCCGCCCCACTGAAGATCATCGCGCTGGGCTCCAGAGGTAAGTATGAGGTGAGGGGAGTGTAGAGGTTGGGTGCACTGAGGGTCAGTGCAGGTTGGGGAGGGGCACCAGAGACAATGAGGGATGGTTTTCTGTTTTACAGGGTTCCAAAAAAGACCTTTGGGGCAGTTTTTCTATACAGGGACCCCAGCATGCCACCTGGGTGTTTATTTGGGGCTGTAGCTGATGGGGATTGGGCACCCCATCTGCACATACAGAGTGTTTGGGGCACATGAGCAGAGGGGACTGGGCACCCTCGGCACACAACAAATGGGGAGGGAGAAGAGACATTATGCTGACAGGGATTGGGCCCCCCATCTGCTTTCATAGGGACTGTGAGGGTGGATGGTGACAGCAGCTGCCATGTTTATTTAAAACAAATAAGGGGGACATTATGCCAATGGGGATTGGGCTACCCATCTGCAAATGAACTGGGAGGGGCATGCCAACAGGGGATTTGGTACCCCATTGGCTCATGAAGACTGTGAGAGGTGGAAGGCGACAGCTGCTGCCATGTTTATTTAAAACAAAGGAGGAGGACATTATGCCGATGGGGATTGGACTACCCCATTGGCAAATGAACTGGGAGGGGCATGCCGACAGGGGACTGGGCACCCCATTGGCTTTCATAGGGACTGAGAGGTGGCGCAACAGCCGCCACCATGTTTATTGAAATGGGACACCAGACAAGGCAAGCTGTGATTCACCGCTGGAATCAGGGACTGCCCGCAGCAAAACAGATAATTGTTAAATGAAGGGCACTCGATTGCAGTGGCGAGTTTCTTTCAAGTTAGTGGCAAGCTATAAAACTGCTGTCATTGACAGCGTGCTCCTATTGGTGCCACAGAGACGAGCCCCAAAATGGACAGCTGGCACTGGCCACCACACTGCTGCACCTCCACAACTCATTACTACAGCAAGCTGCCACAATATGTTTCTTGTGCATGCCCGCAAGCAAACATAACAAATAAAATGTCAAACAAAGATATAAATCTGAAACAATTACAGCTATGTCCAGCTTAATACATGAAGAGGACAAAACAATTAGAAATACAATACTGCACATTCAAAACTTGAGATTGCCTCCAGAGTAGGTGACGGAGTGCAGAAAGAGAGAGAGAGAGAGAATACAGCTAGGCTGACTGAGGAAAAGAGCAGCGGAGAGTGATAGGGTAAGGGGTGGGCAGACCCGCCTCTCTGGGATGTGCCCCCGCAAGGGTAAGCACCTTTTCTTCTTTCTAACATGACACCTTAAGAAAAATATCACCACTCACACAATTTAAAGCAGGTAAGCAGTGACAATTTTGACATTTTTATTCCATTTTTGATTGACCCTTCTCCTCTGTATTGTATCATATCCTTCTCCCTTTCCATTTTGAGGCTACTTTATTTTTTTTCATTTTTTATTTTTTATTTATTTTTTATTTTTTACACACTGTAAATAATAAAAGGAGGACTTATTTTAATATGGCTCAGTCCACCAGGTTTTCATCAGTATGCTCTGTTGTTTTGAACAATCACTGATAAACATCACTTTTCTTGTGACTAAAATAAACTAGAAAGCAGCAGACGGTGCTCCCTGACCTCATGGGACAATGGATGTACAATAACAGCTTAGAATACTGATGAAAGCTGATACAAGTCACATAAGCACTTTTATAATTTCAGATGCAAAAAAATTCCTAAAGTACACTCAAAAATCGACAAAATGGGCATTGCTCAAGGCAGGATACAAGGGCAATCTAAAATAGAATAAAAAGTATAGGTCAAAAGTTTCACTGTAACATGCACTGCTTTTTTCCTTTGTTAATTCAGTGCACTTTACACCCCTCTGCATCAAACCAGCTCACTTCAGCTCACTGTTCTGCCCAGATCCATCTTATGCCAGCTCCAGGACTTTCCTCTGCTCCATTGTTCCCCAATGGATGACCTCCCATGGGAAGGACTACTGAGGTCAACCCCTACAGCGGTATTCGTATCAGACCTGGAGAAGCCTGGTCGGTGGTGCAGAGACCTGTGATGGGTGGCAAGCAGCATCTTGCTTAGTTGGGGCTCTACACATTTTTTTTTTGGACCCCATCCCACGGATGTTGGAACACCCTGTGGCTGATTCACTAAGACATGCAGAGAGTGCAAATGCCAGGGCACTGGCGTCCTCCCTCGATTAATAGCTGTCAGCTCGCACTGCCACCTGTGATCACCCAGGTGGCAGTGTCGCAGCGCAGTCCAGGCACCCTCCCACCCCGAAGGAGATGAATATCTGCTGGAAGCACAACCATCCTCACCAGGCCACCCTATGATGATCCAGGCTAATCACCAAACTTGGGTCACCAGCACTACAAGGAATAGTGCTACCACTGTGCTGACTGGCTGGCCCCTGTACACCGTTGTTTTAACATATGTGACACTACCCAAGGCATTTCACTAGGAATAAAAAGTGAAATCCCAGCTTGGTGAACATCAGGGGCCTGATACACAGTGAGTCTCTGGTGGTACAATATCGGGTACAAAGAGGCACCCTGTTGCACCACCACCAAAACTGCAATACACAGAGACCTGATGTCAGCTAAGTTGCACCGCTGATGTGGCTGCCAAAAGGCAGTGGATGCGAATGGTGTTTTTTCCCCACTAAAACTGAGTGCATCACTCAGAGGATTGGGAATGTCAGAACGTCATTCACATGACTCCTGCCATGATCAGAGTCCGTGGTCAGAGGGTCTATTGCTATCAGCCACCCACCCACCTCACTGAGTACCTGCACCAGCCCCATCTGTGGTTCTGATGTCTTGCTGGTCCTCCCTGGTAGCCCACTGGACCCCAAGTACTCTTCTAAAGTTAATACATTTCTCATGTCCAGGGAACCCCACTCCCTAGCCCCATTCCCCAATGCATTTCTTTCAATGCTTCATCGAGCTTGATCCCTGCAATACTATCTGGCCCACCACAAACTACCCCCAAAAAAAAATAACTGCTTATAACAGGTTCTTCAGTGACAGAAGTGTCTCAGGGTATGCTGGGGCTAGAATGCATCTGTGCATAGCAGAGTGCATTATTTGTATGTTGGTCCTCACCCCATGCCCTGTGCTGTCACAATGACCACTGCAACAGCTCATGGAAAGCCTTGCGACCCTGTTGTGTATACTACATGGTGGCACTGACTTGAACTGGGATAAAGTGGTCATTCTGACCACTCTGCCACACAACTGCATTTGTGCACGGGGCCCTAGATACTGAACAACAGAATCCGATCTCCGCCAAACACACACACAGGTTTTTACCCCTGCTGCCCAGCCTGCCTCATTCAGCTTGGCCTCGCTCCAGCCCATCACTGGTCATCTCCAAGACTTACCTCTCTAGATCGCCCATGACTTACCACCTGTGGCTGGGCTGAGGGGTTCCCAACCACCCTCAGAGCAGAATCCAGTTGGAGGTGCCCAGTCAATGGTACAGGGCCTACAAGGGAGGCCAGGTTCAAAGCTGTTTATTCCCCCAACCACATTTCCCCTGGCCACCCTCAACACATCACGAACTGGGCCAGCTAAGCATATGCATGTCTCTCCAGTGAAATCTCCCACAACCTCTGCAAGCATCTATGGCGAGATGCCACCATTGGATCCATGGTGGCTATCTCACTGCAGAGTCACTGCCTCCACGGCTGACATCATCCTCTGGGACTCTCAGACCCTGGCTGGCCCTAACAACCCAGGCTGATTCCTGAAATGACGCTCACTAGCAAAGCAAGCCAGACTGCTACTGGTACACTATGAGACCAGCCAACAGCAGCAGGATTTGATGCCAATATTGTGGTGCTAGCTTACCAGTTTTCCAGCAACGGTCTATGGAACATGAGAATTAAGATACGGAGGTTACTCATATTCTAGGATGCCAGGTGTCTGAAGGCAGATCAATTTCACTGTATTTTCTAGCCAGCCAAGGGCAAAACTATTTTTTTTACGTGCTAAGTAAACATCACATTTTACATTTCCTGGAGTTTATGTCAGAACAATAGTGCTGAAGACCTGAGTTTATTTTCCAGAGTGAAATTCTCAAAATTTATGAATGCTTCTCCTTTTTCTTCAAGTTATTAGTGGAGCAGCACCCAAGCTGCTTCCTCAGGGTTCGGTTTCTCTTTTATTTTAATTCTTCATCTGCGGGTCCTCGACATCTGTGAGGAAACAGTGTAGAACAGGGCTTAATAACAACTACAGGATATGGAAAAAATATCCTATGGTTTACAGTCTATCAGATTGCAAGAGCAGAGTTTTTTAAGTTTTTAATTGGCTGACTACAAGGTCACTTAACCCTTTATTGGACTGCGTGGTTGCCATCTAACTGCTACAGGAGAGTATGAGAACAGCATTATTGAAAGGAGAACTCTGATTTAGTCAAACACCCCACCTCAAAGCCTCACCCGTGGTTAGGCTTTTCACAATAAAAAAGAAATTGTGTTTGCACTTACTGTATTTTATTTCCGTAAGCTCTGCCATGTTGTGTTACAGTGTGGCACCACCCTGCTCAAAGCTTGTATTCAGGCAGCAAGCGAGCACGTAATGCCGCACTGTAACACGAGATGGTACCATGTAGCACTGACCATGGTGCCTGAAGGCAGAGTTTACGAAAAGAATATACAGTAAGCGCAAACAACTTTTTTTTTTTGTAATTGCAAAAAGCCTAACCGGTGTGTGGTGTGGCTTTTTGGATTTCATTAAAGGAGAGTAAACCGTCATCCCTCCTCCCAATGCTATCCTTCTGATTTGGGTTTTAAGATAATAAAGGATTGTTTTATTACCTTAAAGGCAGTTACAAATGGAACCTCAAGGAGCTAACTGACATACCTCTGATTTTTGTGTTGTAATGACAGAAACTGTCTTGCTAAGCATTGCCCTTGAGACTTGGAAATGGGACTGGGCTGCTGTGCGGTTGGATTTCACGGTACTGACATTAACAGTGTCAGTGGTAGCACACTCGCCTCTGAGGCTGGGAGATCAGAAGGCTGTGGGTTCTATCCCCACACCAGGCACTTGGGTTAATATCCAATACTGACACTGTAATGCAGCATGAGGGGCTGCTGCACTCCTGAGGTGCCGTCTTTCAGATGAGATGTTAAACCGAGGTCCCTCTTGAAGCAGGAGTAATTCCCTAGTTTGATGAAAAGGCAGAACTCACTTCCAACACAATGAAGTTTATGAATGAAATTGCACTATTCTCAAGCAGTGATGCCTCTTGGTTACTTTATGCTTATACAAAATATGTGCAAAACTCCCCACTGCACAGAAAGAGCACATCACAAGAGGTTAAGAGGTAATACTGCTCTCCTCCTGAGGGGGTAAGCAGCCTCCACTGCCCACCCAAGCCCTTAATTTAAAGCCTCCCTGTGACTTCCTGTTCTGTTCTTAAACTGTCTCCCCACTTTTCCATTTGCAGCTTCTAAGCTATCACCTCCAGAGGGAGCTTCTTCCTCAGCAGCCAGTAGCACTGCCTCTCCTCGCCTCCTCCCCTACCCCTTCCACCACTCTAGCTCACTATCTCTCTGCTCTTCTTTCCTCCAAAGCTCCACTCCTCCCCACAGATGCATATCCTATCCCCACAACTAGGAGTCACTAGTACACCTCTCTTCACTGCTGTCCTGTGTCTAGCCACCCCAGGAATCCCCCTTTTCTTGACCAACCAGTCCCTCCCCGATTTTGGACCCGATACCCTGTCCACCAAAGTCCAGCACCCTACTGCTATACTACAGAGGATCCCACACTAGTGGAAGGCAAAAGCCCACCTTTATAGCTCACCTCACAAAAGCCCCTATTCTCAGCCTCATGACCCAACATGGTCTGCCTCCTCAGCCTGGTTGTGCCCCTACTTGTGGGTCTGCTCCCACACCTGCAAAACCCACCTCCTTCCTTGTCAAGCAGTACCCACAACTGACACTGGTCAGGACACTCAGTTCCAGTTCCTCCAGCACATGCACCCATACAGCATCCCATCCCACCCATACTGGTCACAATCACCAGCAACCCCCACCCTTATATGGTCAGCTGTCGGTATCATACGTCTCTGCCTTCACCATGTGTAGACACACAGGACTTTGAAATAGCTCATGACTCAACAGCCCAAAAGGTCCGAACCTTCTAAGGCTGTTTACACTGCTCCTTCTACTCTCAGGAATGTCCACCCAACCCAGGCCTCTGCGCCTCCCACCCCAACCACCCACCCACCCCTGACCGGATTGCCTCAATGAACATTCACAGCATACTAAAGAAAATGGCTGCATTACAATGCTGGATCACACAACACCAGCCAGACGCCCTTGCCCTGGTGGAGACATGGTCTCTCAGTCCACCCCAGACTCCTTTGGATCCATTCCAGGCTATGCCCTACATCACCTCGACAGGGGCGGAAGGCGGGAGGTAGATGTGCACTTTACCTGCAACACTCCCTGCTTGCCCAAGTAGAACCAAGGTGGGTGGCAGGTTATTCTCCTTTACCACCCCCACCCTATGGAACTCCCGCCTCTGGTGTTCAGGAAGCTACCTCCTCCAACACCTTCCGCACTAGGCTCAAGGCTCACATGATGGCCTCCACAAAGTGCAACTGTTAAGGTAAAGGACTCCTAAGCGTAAGACACACACTCCGTGCTCCAAGTCCAACACTGTCCACACCACTTGTTATCTGATGAATTGCTTCTATGTTTACCCATGTTATGTGACTTATGTAATGTATCTTGCTGTATATAATCCTTTGTAAAAGTTCTATGTAACCTAGGTGCAGCCCCTGAAAAGGGACTCTCAGGCCCAGTGGAATCACCAGTTATCAAGATTTAAATAATAAATACAGTAAATACCACCACCAGTCTTGGACCATGGAACACAAGCCATGTCCATCAAGATCACCCCAACCCATCCAAGGCCCCTCATAATCACAGTGGCTACATCCCCCCATGTAAGCAGTCCCAGGCTCTCAGTCCCTTACAAAATATATCACAAGCCTCTCACATGAAGCTGAACATATCCTGGTGACCTCAACCTAAATTGGCTCTCTGGACACGACCACTGCCTCAAGGGAAGCTCACAGCCCTAGACCTCCATCAGCTGGTGACACAGCCCACGGGCATAACCTTGCACAGGCAGGACACCCTGCTGGACGTCAATCACTAACCGCCCCTTAGAATCAAGGATATAACCAGGGCCCTAGTGCTCTGTGGCAGAATTTTCTAATTTCTGGTAGGGCTCCTAGGCTCTGCAGCAGCATTTTCTGATTTCTCAGCATGATTTATTCATTTCTGTGGCAGAATGCAGTCCTACCATTGGCTAAAATATGATGTGAGGTCATAGATGACATCACCTGCCAAGCATAGAGAAGGGGCTTCAGGATAAACAAGATGGGTATGGGAGCCTGGCACTATGGAAAAACTGTATATTTGAATGAAAATTCACCAAAAACAATGAATTCTTGTGGCACTATATGAATTGCATGCATGATGCAATTCTCTGAAAAATTCGCAACCACAGAATCGCAGAATTCCAGGGCCTTGGATATAACTGTCCTCCCAGAGTGACCACTCACCAGTGTGCTGTACCTGGTCAAGCAAACAAACTACCCCGTATTCTACCACCATGCTCCGCGTATCCTCCACCCGGTTACCTCACTCAAATTCAAAGAACACCTTGCCCACTGGGATTGGACCCCAATTTATCAGGCCACTAATGTGGACACTGTGCTAGACTACTTCATGACTCATTTATTTCTGCCTGTGATATCTACGCCCCTATAAAGAAAAAAACACACCGCAAGCAGAATAATGCACCCTGGATAACCCCTGCACTCATCCAACAACTAAAGCACAGAGACAACCTGTAGCACAAGGCCAGAGACTCAGCAAAGGCTACTGACAAGCAGGCCTATTGCACAGATATTGAACAATGTAACTGGGCCATCTGCCAAGCAGAGGCTGAATATTTTAGGGCCCAACTTGCCTCCTCCTGGGGTCCTCCCACAAATTCTGGGACATCAAAACACTGACAAATCATGGTCCCTACCCCTCAGATCTCAATAAATGGATCCATTAGCACAGACCCTGAGGAAATAGCCGATGCCCTCAACACCAGTTTCACCTATCCGAGTTCAGTCCTCCCCAAAATTTCTTCAGGCCCATTCCCACCTCTGACATCCCCAGCTCACTCATCCACCTTTCTACCTGAGGGCAATCACCCTCAGGAAGCTGCACCTACCTGGCCAGGCCCTGAAGGCACTAGCCCCTGAATGACCTGCTCAACACTAGACTACTCTACTTAGCGCTGGGTGTTCTGTTTCTCTCCCTAATGGGCCTCCTGAATCCTTTGCCTTGGTCAGTTCCCGAAAACTGCAGTAGTGACGCCATCCACAAAGGTGGGGATCACCTATCCATGGGGAACTACTGGCCAATCTCAACTCCCAAAGCCCTAGAAAGGTGGTGGCTGATCAGCTAACAGCCTACCTGAACACTCATAACCTGCTCTGCAGCCAACAGCAGTTTCCGTGCTGGGCACAGTACAACCACAGCCCTCCTGGAATTCTCATCCCTATATCCATGCTGCACTTGACAAGGACAACTAGCAGGAGCTGTGTTCATTGACCTCTCCAAGGCCTTTGACACAGTAAACCACCCCTCCTGCTGGACACTCTCCTCAAATTAGGTTTCTCCCTAGGTCCCTCAACTGGCTCTCCAGCTACCTGACATCACGAGCACAGTGTATCAAGATTAATACCATGCTAGCCATCTCCCACCCACTACACTTGTAGTCCCCAGGGTTCCATCCTGGGGCCACTACTCTTTAGTCTCTTTCTCAGCACCTTCCCCTTCCTCTGTCTGGGAAAATACTACTTTATACTTGAGACGCCCGTCCTATGCACCACCCATGTAAACCGAACAACCTGCAGGCCGACTCAGCACTCTTTAGCCTTGCTGAACAGTGGTTCAGCAAAGCAGGCTGGTCATGAATCTGAAGAAAACTAAGACCCTACTTTTGCACGCCATCTAAACAAACTAATAGAACTCACCCTCCACATCATCTCCAGCTCACTCCACCCCTAGAACAGGTCTACTCCTGCCAATACCTAGGTTACCTTTGACCCTGCTCTAACCTTCCACACCCACATACATGTGCTCACATCTGCAGTGAATATCCATATCGGCCTCTACTGCCACAAGGACTGCTTACCTCCTGAAGCAATAAAACTAGCTGTCACCTCATCTGTCATGTCCCTGATAGACTACGGACTCCTGATCTATAGCGACTGACACAACGGCTCTCAACAAAATCAAAGTCGTCCCTCAACAAAACCTGCAGGCTCCTGTTAGGTGTGGCTAGGACCACGACACTTGCACCCTCTACTCCAGTATGCAGATCCTCAACTTTGACGGGAGGCTCAGGTATCAGGCCTGTCTCTCAGTCAAGAAATCTCTCTTGGTTAACACCACCAGGATTGGCAGCATCCCTGACAACCAAAGAGCACCTAGTAAACACTTGCAGTACTAGCACTGCCTCCCTGGTAATCCCCAGGGTCAAGACAACCCTGGCACAGAGGTCATTTATGATCAGGGCCCCCACCTTCTTCAGTGCCCTCCCTATATCTGTCACTAACCTCACCAAACTGGGTCCTTTCAAGGAGCACTCAGAAACACATACTCACTACCCTCCTGCACTTACCCATAGCGTACTACCTACCATCTGATAGTATGGTTGGGCATGCTCGGACTATCTCTATACTTCGCTATGACAAAGTCTTACCTCGACTGACTGCACTGCTACCGCTGTTCACAACTAGTCCCTTTGTCTCTGGGACCATGCTTAGTTAACCTTTATAAACCACATTTCACTGGTCTGCTAATATATTTGTAAATACGTTATGTTTTTTTTCCCACCCCACTTAGCTAACATATTGTATAGGCCACATCACCCACTGATTGTCTGGCTTTACATCCACTCTGTAACTGTTTTCATGTATCTTGTCTTTGTAACGGACGTGAAGCCTTTGGAAATGAGTCTATGACCCAAAGGTTTGCAATTCCAATATTCTAATTGATAAATAAATAAATTAAAACACATCACAGCTTCCAATTCACATACTGGGGTTCTCCGGCATAGTGGCTCACGCCCACTATCCCCACCTAATGTTTTGCTCCACCCCTGGAGCTTCATTAGTGTTGTTTACACTACAGGAGTAAACCTCTTTGGAGCATCATTCAGGGCCCAGGTTTTGTAAATGTGACACGACCAATATATGTGGTCGGCAAGTAGTAGTGAGTCATTCTTGTCAGCTGCTCCACTGCCTCATGATGCCTCTTAGTGGTTTGCTGGTCAGTCGATCGCCAGCATGCCCCTTCCATTGGCACTGCTGTACAGGGACTGCTCTGCCCTGGATGGACAGACAACCACCCGCAGCCCAGCAATGTCCTCAACTGAGGAGACTGCTCAGCCCCTACAGTCATTTGCAGAAATCGTGATGGAAGGTTGAAATACTCAGGCCTTGCCTGTTTGAGGAAAGTTGCTGGTGTTTCAGTTTGCCACCAGGACACGATTTTCTGCATTTGTTTCTGATGTAGTTATGTCACTCAAGAATGGGTTACTGTTGATTTATTTAAAGTGGCCCAACACAAGATCTTGGGCCGTACAGAGACCTTGGCCTTGCCATGTTTCAACACTGGGTACCCAGATGGCACTGCAGTGGGGGAGGAACCCTGCTTTAATACAAAAAACATCAGATTAGGGGTTGTGATTATAGCAAGAAGGCCTGATAGTATAGACACTGGCCACTGGGTGGGTGTAACTACTCTCATTGCATGACTGTGCCTGCCAGTTGGTGTTGCTAACCTGTTTTCCTCCTGCATGGGTTTTGTTGATTATAAACTCTCATTATTATTATTTGTTCATTTGGTGTCCTTAGCGGTCACTAGCTGGGGCACAGAATTGCACTGTGGTAGGCATTTCATTGCTGACAGTCAAAGCAGGTGCCCTGAAGTGGGAGGAGGGTAGGCACTGTATCCCAGGGAGGTACATATATTTGACCAGTTCCACTTTAATCTTTCTTGGTGGAGGCACCATGTTTAGACTACTATTAGTATTAGGATATGAGCTCCCTGACATTCATTATGAGTATCTGACCCAGGCCCCCTTCAACCTTTCAAATCTTTGAGGTTGATTTGGGGAGATCTCACACACATGGCAACCAGGTGACATGTGACTGGTAACTAAGGAAGAGGTCAGATCCAGATTTTGTTTTTTTAATATCACGCTATAACTTGTTAGAACTAATGCCCACCTTCATCTCTCCAGCAACTACATGTTACTGCCACTCATTCTGTGCGACTCTGCCCTGCGGACTACTGCCATTACCGGCAGGTGGATTAGCACAGCGAAGAAGGACACATGTGTTGCTTAAGAGTTATGGCTGCAGGCAGCAGTTTACTACAGAAGTTATGTGCAATGTTAAAAAGTCTTGTAAACCACTTTTATGGTAGTAAAAAATATATCTTGTAGCTTAAAAGGGAGGCAGTGTAGCACAGGGGTTAAGAGCACTGAGCTGCAAACGTGAACTGGGTTTGAATTCCACGACCACCTCTTGCATACTGTGTGACTATGAGCAAGTCACTTAACTTCCTGTGCTCCCAGGACACACCTGGAAATGAGCCTTGGCTTACCATGTCCTGGACTAAAATTGTAAAATAAAAATAAAACATAAAAACCTTAATTGTGAGTGTAGCAAGGAAGGGACTGTCTACATTACAGGTGTTCTCCTTGAGTATCCCTCCTTAAATAGAAACAGTGATGGCAGAAAAAGACCCATGGTCCATCCAGTCTACCAATAGGCAGGCTTTCCTTCAGAGTCTCCACTGCGCTGCTACCCACGGTCAACCTGGTGACAGCACTGTAGCGAAACTACAGCCTCCCTGTCTGAGAGCATGAGAGCGCCCCACGGGATGCGCACTACTCCTCACCCAGCGCCCTCAAATGCCCAGAGCCAGTTTCTGAACCCATATCACTGGCTTCATGCCAGGCAGGCCTACCACAGTGCAGCTGGGACAGCTATGTACTCACACTTTTGATGTCCCCAAAAACTAAAACCATGTCCAGCTCCGGGTCTTGATGACAGCGCTAGAGACACGGATTCAGCAGGACCTCTGGCCTGTTGTAGGGTTACCGCCTGTTCTCTCCTCTTCAGTATTTTACTGATTTGTTTTATTAATTTTGATATTAAATGCAAACAGAACAAACATTAAAATACATAATACAGAACTTACAGAAATACAAATTTTTCATGAATATCTTGAAAGATACCAATTTGATACAACACAGACATAATATTTCATGCAATGGGTATCAACATTGGGTATTTGTAGAATACAGTATAGCTTAATTAACCATTTTGTGCTTGTGTATCTAGCCCTCCCTAGATCTTTCTCAGGTACTTACTCAAATATCTTTTAAATGCCAATCAGGTATTCTTGTAACCCTACTAATTGTCCTCTCACTTTATAATTTTTCCAGCATTGTATATTCTGGCATAGTATCGACCCGTTATCACCTGTCCTTATCTCGTCTGGTCAGTCCTGGATTGGTGGATAGCAGTATACCCACCTTCAAAAATAGCATTACTTTTCTGGTTGGCTAGGTGACAATCAATATTTTAAAGGTAATGCACATCACTTTGAAATACTCAACCAATCAGAAAGTAGCATTAATGCTGATGACATCACAGTGGCCAAGTGATGCACAGAAGTCAGCAGTTGAACTCAAAATGGAAACCATTAAAGGTACCCTGCTTTTGGCATGGGATTTTCCATAAAGTATGGTTAAGGCCTTTTCATATGGGCAGCAGGACCCAGAGAACTCTGTAGCAATACCTGCCAGGAAGGAGAGGTTTACTTATCTTGGGGAATGGACCTCGCTCATTCCAAACAGGTGCAGCACCAGGCATCAGAGTGATATGCTGAAGTGTTCTACATGGCTGACTATTTACACACCTTACACTTCTCCCTTCTTAATTTGTGCTCACACAGTACTTTAAGCTTGGAACACTTGGACCACCATGCACCCCCCAGCAGCTCAGTAAGCAGGGATGAAGGATACTGTGCAAACATGTACTAATTTAGAGGAATTCTCACCCACTCTATTACCGGGGTACCCTACGATTCCCTAGGGAAGCAGTACTTGTCCAGGCTTGCCTTTAAAATCTGTACTGTCTTTATGTTCACCATCTCTGCAGGTAGGCTGTCCCATAGGTTCATCTCCTCTGGGTGAAAGATGAGCCTCTAATGTTACCCCAAATTTATCACCTTTGAGCTTCAGAGTGTGTCCCAGTCCTGCCCCTAATATAGGGATGCTCGGATATGTCAAAATCCCATCTGATTAAGGACCGCAGATATCAGGAAGCTCCATATCCAAATCTGCATCTGAGCCGACTGTCTGATATCACTGGATTTGGCTGAGGATGCCCTAAAATCCTAAATAATGTTAGGATATTCAGATTTAGGATTTTAGGACATCCTACAATTCAAGTTAATATCTGAGGTTTTAGGACCAGTATCCTAAAATCCATCAGATATCCTGTTTTACAAACGGATATCCGAGCAGCCCTACTCTAATGTCAAAGATTGTGCACGTGACAGGGCTTGAAGACACAAAACTGAGCGACTCAGTGTGTGGAGGGCTGAGGCATCACGCCTACTGCCCGCCACACCAGCAACCCGTGTTTGGTGTCGATCGCGGATCACAGGGGTTGGCCGGGAGAGAGGATTGAGCATCTGGAGGACAGCTCTCCTCTCCTCGGGAGGGTGGCTTGGTGGTCCCACCAAATTACTGTCCCCAGGTGGAGGCCTCAGGGCAGAACAGGCAGGAGATGCCAATGACTGGAGGGTGCTGTGGGACTCTGCAGCATACACACGTGGGCCTCAGCAATGGGGGAAGAGAGTGGAACATGGGAATGCTGGTAGGCTACATGTAGCCCGGACTGCATTCCTGACCTCAAGCTCAATCCCGGCAAACTGGATGGTGTGTTATGGGGACACAGAAGACAGCACCACAGTCCTGGTGATGTGAGCCCTCCTGAAGGAGTGCCAAAGTCCACCTGCCAGCCGCCTCCAGGGAGAAGAAACAGAATGGGGAGAGAAAAAAAGAAGACAGGGAACTGGAGGAGCACATAGATGTGGAAATTTGAGATATATCCATGGAACAGGGTGGCCTTCAGCACCTAATGAAACCGATCAAAGGAACCGGAGGATCTGCTCCACAACCTCCCATGAAATGTCGAATGCAATGCTTGTTTGTAGAATTAAGTACAAAGTTTAACCCATGGGTGCGTCTTTTACTCCACGGGGTTATGCAGAAACCTGAAACAGTACAACCCCATCATACCTTTTGTGCAATAGGCTTAGCCTCCACCCTTTATTTCTCGCTACATTTTTCACTGCATACTAATTCTTTGGAAGCCATGTGACACATCTGTCAATATCCTTACCACAGCTAGTGGACACTGTTCCTGACCTGATCGTGTGACTCTGCAGTGGCACTGTTCACGAATGTGGCTCAATTTAATGGTAATGGTTACCCTTTCAATTTTTCTACACTTACCAAAAAGATAATCTTTATCAAGCCATAGGCTGTTCAGTTACAGAGAATGTTCACTTATACTACACCATATGGGGCTGTCATTACTTTGTTTCCGAAGTGACATCATCACGTTAAGACCTCGGCAATGCAACAACTGCAAGCATGAGGAGTTTGTTAGCTGCCTTGGAGGCAGGTCTCCCTCCAGGCAGCACTTTGCTGTTGCTCTTATTCTTCTCACAGCTACCTCTTTTCCTCTGTATTTAGTATTCCAACTCCAGGCTGTCATTTATCACTCAAGTGAAATGCGCCTATTGAAAACCGAAAATATGGGATCTTGCCTGGACCTCATCTATGTAGATCTGATCCCATGCTCGCTATCAGGCTGTAGTTTTCCACTGCACCACCGAGCTGGCACATTAGCGAAGCACAGCTCTTTGGCAAAGAGATTAAAGTTCTGCCTGGGAAGCAACCGGGAGGGAAAATCAAAACCTGCCTCTGCCTGGGAGGCAGAAGCACAGGCCGGCTCGACCAAGGCAGCCCGGTCTCGGGAGGCAACCTTGAGGGAAAGAAAGAAATTAAAAACAAACGCATAAGCTAATTGCATGAAGTCTCAACATCAAGATGTCATAACTGGGAGAACAGAAAGTTACTAGCAACAGCCATGGCAGAGTGGCAAAAGTAGATATCTACAACTGAATAGCGACAGCTGAGAAATATTGGTAAACTAGTGTGTTATTCAAATGCTGCAGAAAAAAATTAACATTTTGTAGTTTAACCATCCACTTTGAACTGGTCTCCTGGTATGAAACGAGACCACAGTCTCTTAAATTAAAAGAGTTATTTTGAAAAGTGAATACCATCTCAAGTGCATTTATATACTATTAGATAGAGGTTCTCCACACCACTGAATCTGACTTCCAGTCTTCTGGAGAAACTCCACGAAGAAAATTTCATTTGCTGCCCATTTTAAATGAGAATCCTGGAAAGCGCCAAACCTTTCACATTTTCTATGAAACGAGATCAAAACAATCTCTTCAGGAACAGCCATTGCTCATAGCCCTACAACACCGTACTCTCAACAGATCCTAAAATATTTTGAACCCCAAACCTCTGCTCTGTAAGTACAGCAAGTTGAGAATGAATAGAAGTACAAAATAAAAATGGGAATACACTGAAAACAGACAATTTTCAACTTTATTTTTGCAGTCCTGGTAAATCCTAATTTTTTTTTTTATTTTTTTTATTTTGTTATACCAGTAGCCAGTTTTAGTTACAGTAGCTTCAGCAACCAAATAAGCAACATCTTTCAGAGCATGATCCGATTAAAACCATGCCCATTTAAATAACCCAGTAATAAAAATAAAAAAATACACAGAAACATTTAAAAATGAGTATTATCTGAAAATTGAATAACAAAGGCAATAACAGTCTTAGTGCTACACAACAAGAATTTGGCAAATACTGTTCCCAAAAGATGCATTCCGTACGTGATCTGCAGTCCCACACTGAATTCTCAGTCTCTTGTAACAGCTCCTTAAGGCATATGCAGTTCAACGCGTTTTTTTTTATGCTTCTAATCAAGTTACACAGTTGAAGTCCAACTTCTTGGAAAGCAAAACCCTGGTTAAAGGAAACATTTAGGTTTTGGGAGCACCTGATAGGAGTAACTGCTGTAGGAGCCTGCTTACATTCGGTTTCTGAAGCCTTCATGAAAAGCTGTAGGATACTTTCATAATGGCGGACAGTGCAAGGTGTTCATCAAGTTGTCTCATAATGCAAACAAATAAATTCAAGGCACAGAATCGGGCTGGCTAGCCAGCAAAACAACCCAAGTGAAGTCCAACTGCACAATCACACACATAGGATATTGCAAATGGAATGCCTTGCTTTACCCCATCATTTCAGGAGCCCCACAGGACACACAGGGCGCCTACAACCACACTTCCTATCAGACTGAAGTGTGCATTTAGTACAAACTAGAACCGCTTAAGCAGCCAACTGTGTGGTTAAAATTGCTTGGGAAACTCTTACAACTTTTGCTATGAATTCATTACTGACTCGCCCCAAAAAAAAAAAAACTCCTCCTTTGTACAGAGCAACTTGGTGACATCATACATTCATCATTATTGCTTGCAGCCCTAGGACTTTATTCCTCCCGCCTAACTACTTGGTATCTTGGCCAACTCAGTGAAAAGTCGCTTCATATTCAGTAGAAGCCCCTCCCTGTTTAAAATGTTTCTTCAGCTGACACATTATAATGTCAGATAAAAATAAACTGATAATTTTCTTAGAACTTAAATTAACATATGAAAAATGCTATACATACTTATGTGCCACTTTTAAACAGAAATATGAAACTCTGTACTGTACATAATAAAGAAAATGAATTTATGTAATTGTTTATTTTTTGGTATCCTAGTCTCCTTCTCCATTGACAAAGTAAAACAGTAGGTCTGCGGCCTAAGCGAATGCCCTGTGAACAGAATGCCTTATGATGGAAGGTGGCTTAACCTCCCTTGTCAGTATTCAGAATAGTGGCTAGAGGCCTGAAGAAACATTTTGCTCACTTTCAAGTTTCAAAGAATTCCTAAAGGACAATGCCTCGTCCACCTGTGGAAAAAAAGCCATACTGATTTCTGCTATAGAAAACTATTTTACAGCATTTGTGTGCAGACATCTTTTAGCTGCAAAACCAGCACCAAAAAAAAGAAACCTCCTAGACATAAATGTATAGTACCAGAGTTGTTGCTGTTGGAGACTAGCTTTCTTTTTTTTTTTTATTTTGTCCTTTTCTGACACTTTCTATTTACATACACAACATGTCTCCTTACGCTTACAGTTCTGATCATGATAAACTGAAAGGGCGGTAAGAGCTGTAAAATTAAGCAGATGAACAAACTCTTCTGCATGGCTATTTTATAACCCCTAAAGTCACAAGATTGAAACTTTCTTCAAGAAAAAGTCAGATGGTCCCAAACTTTAGGGCAGCCATCACCGCCACACACACTCACACTCACGCATTCACACACCCCTTAGATCTTGGCTTTCAGGAAATTCAAATCGCTGGATGAAAAGACCAAAGCTTCTGTAAGGAGTAATGGCATTCAGAGCAGGAGGACTCTGCTCCAACCCTCACAGTGAAAGCCATTCCTGCCCTTTGATTAAATGTGCTTGGAAGTGAGGCTGGAAAGAAATGGTCTTCGTTGCAGCCTGAAATGCTCTGTGGAGGAAGCAGAGCAAGGCTTAGCACCCATCCTTTTGGACCGAATAATGCAGTGCTCCGAAGCTGCTGGTTGGAAGCCTGAACGCTTACTCCCAGTCCAAGAGCCCAGGAGGCCTTGCTCAACATACAAGCTCCTGTGATATTTCTTGCAAGGTTGCAAACTGTTTCTCACTGTTTTGAGTTCAGTCTCCGCTTTCCATGTTGTCTAACTGTCTACATGGACAGTGCACTGTGTAAGATGCCATTAAGACCAGTTCATCAGATTCCGCTGGACTGCTCTGTTCAGATTCTGACTGCTCCACAGCACCCTCTTTCAGGGACTTTGGTATCTCTGTAGAGGCACTGGCAAGCCATGGGTGCTTAAGACACTGGTCAGCTTTTGCCTCTTCCTGCAAGCATTAGAAATAAAATGCGCATATTAATAAACCAGACTGGAAGAGAAAGCTATATCAGTACAACAAATCCTTTTTCTAACAATTTGCCTGCGATAACCCCTCTGAAATGGCAAAAATCTCATTTTCATGCAAGTCCTGTCTCTACTCAGTTTTACAGCCTTGAGAACTGAGGCAAATGGTGGCCAAGGACTTGATCAAGGCCACACAGTGAGCCTGTGACCGTGGTTAATCTGAACCTGAATCTCCTTCTTTAAAACTGAATAAGCCAAACATTAGGTCCCACTACCTCCCCGATGGCTATTTCTGGTTTTCCATACTCTGTATAATCCCCATACATTGCAGAACATGGGTAAAATGCCATGATTTTTTTGTAGAGCTGTCTAACATCCACAGACATAATGATGCAGAGGTATGCCCAGGGTCCAGTTACCATCAGTTAATCTAAGCTCAGGCGCAAGGTGCAGCTGAATGTTTGCCCATGCACAACTGTATTATCTAAATGTTCAGTTAGTGCAATATCTGATCAGCTCCATTATCTGAATAACCAGTTAGTATAATATCCGATCAGCCACGTTATCTGAATAACCAGTTAGTGCACTATCCGATCAGCCAAGTTAGCTGAATAATCAGTGCACTATCCGATCAGCCAAGTTAGCTGAATAATCAGTGCACTATCATATCTGCCAGGTTATCTGAAAGCTCAGTAAGGGCAGTAGCCAATTAAACAGTTATCAGAACACTCAGTTTGTGCACCATCCGATACACCAGGTTATCTGAACACTTGGTTAGGTGTGCTATCTGATACGTCTAGCCAGTTATATGACGATCAGTTGGTGCACTTTCTGATCTGCCATGTTATCTGAACGCTCAGTCAGCACAATTCAATCTGCCAAGTTATCTGAACATTTAGTTTGAATGCTAATTTGTTCACTATCCGATCCACCTGCTTATTTGAATATTCATTTAGTGCACAATCTGATCTGCCAGGCTATCTGAACACTCCATTAGTGCACAACAAGGTTATATGAATGGGCAGATGGTGCAGTATCCAATCGGCCAGAGTATCTAAATCTCAGACGGCACACTATCCAATCAGATAGGTTATCTTATCTGAATGGACAGTTAGTGTACTATCCGACTCAGCAGGTCATCCAAGCACTCAGAGAGAGTGCACTATCTGATCTGCCAGTTTATTTTGTCACTCTTTACCCAGTGAATCAGCTTTCTTCAGGCAATCCATAAGCCCGTGATCCCACATCTATTAGAGGGGTCATCCCAGACCCCCAGATAAGTACTGCCCGCCTCCTCATTCAGTCGTAGTACCCATATGAGTAGGGCTAGCTGGGATTAGAGCTGGCTAGAACTTTTCTCACCAGAAAAAGCGGGGTAGAGGACCCAGAGGTATGCACTGCAAATTAAAGGGACGGCCTGGCAACATCACTGGCCAATGATGTTTCATTTATTAATCATTTCTCTCATGTCCCACCCCATCCCCAATGGAGCCAGACCTGAGAAGGGACACTTTTCCAGCCAGCCTGTAGGCTGGGACCAGCCCTACCCACCACACTCCAACCGACACACACTGGCTTCAGACTGGATGGAAAACATCATTGTGTCATGTCAGCACACTGCAACATGCTAATGGGAGGATTTAACCCCTCCTCCTTATGGACCCATGTATACCTGCCCACAGGACTCCCCTTCTTCTGAGCACCAGCCCAGTTGTACAGTGATGGAACTACCACCTGCCACACCGACGCCAATCTTCTGGAGCAGACTCCGCTCATCCGGGGTCAGCTGGGAGAGGACTGAGTGTACAATGAACAGCTCTCCTTTTTGGGGAAGTGGGTTCAGGCATCCTGCTCTTCAGCTGAAACCTGGCAGAAGCCAGATGTAAGGCCAGCCCATTGGCACAGAGGTAGTGGTGCTGCTTACGATGCTGGGGACCCAGTCAGGGAGAGGAGGACCGAGTGTCTCGGAGGACTCTTCTCCGGGGACCTCTCCACTGTGTGATAACCAGCTGGATGGTCACGGGTGGTGGTGCACGCTGTAGTAAGTTTAGCTTGGGAGGAAGTTCAGTTGCCTAGAAAGGGCACGGACACCATGTGCTCATCCAAACCAGCAGAAAGATGCAACATAATGACCCTGTACAGACTACAGACCACACCCACAGACCTGGCACTCTCCCACCACACAACCTGCTTGATTCAGAGGGATCTCGCCCAGCACAAAGGCCTTTACTTGTGGCAAGGATGTGAGTAAAATGGCCAGAAGTCACAGCAAGTCCCAGGAGAAGACTGGGTGATGGTGTTGGCCAAAGTAGGTCCTGAGGTAGGCCAAGGACCAACTGAAGAAGAGATGGCATAAAAAGAAAGTTAATAAAATAGAACAACAAAAACAAAACAAAACAGGTGCTAGCACAGCAGGACTGCTCTAGCTGTGTAAGAATCACCCACAAGCAATGCATCATTATGGAATCCTGGGAAGAAAATGGTGAGGCAAAACCATGGCTAGCTTATGGATTCCTTGGCTCAACACATGCTCCTGACCACTGAATGGGCAGGGCTCAAGATCTGCACCGTGCTTTGGGTGAGGGATAATGGCCATCCCCTCCATCCCAGTTAAGTTTGGAAATCCGTGGGGACTACACGAACCAAGTAAGCCTCAGAGCAGGTGGGTGATGGGGCTGGCTTGAGCATCGGACAATGGGGACCAGCTAGCAAACGAGCATAAATATTTCCATTCTCCTTCTGGGCCTCCCAAGGGGTGTCATGTAATTCCAGGATCCCTCCTGAAAACAGGAGGCACCTGTGAAAGATATTCAACATAGCTCTTCCAACCAACATGTAACAACCTGGGTTCAACAGTAACATCTAGGTTAGAACGCGGTAAGACACGCTACTATGCTAGTCAACTGGCTGCCCACAGCCACCAAATAAGTCTTTTTCAAACCTGAGGTTTTCTCATTACAGATCTGAAAACTTAATGAGTTGTCACCATGGCAGCCCAGCACCACCCCATTGCTGGCTCCAGACAGCTTTCTGACTCTGTGAAGCTCGGAAGGCCAGTGACTGACACTACCAACCTTGCAACTGAGACACAGTTGTTAGTCTCCTCAGAGAGGAATACTAAAGGTCCCTTTCAAGTGAAGCTTATCATAAGGTGGTAATACAACTGGGGTGAAACTTCGAAGCGAGTGGTGCTAACCTAACAGAAACAGCCAGCGCTGCAGTAACATCAAAATGCTGTGAACAAGTGTTACCTTGGGTTTTGATAAGAAGACATTTGATGAAGTCCACTGCCAAGTCAGAGACGCCCTCAAACACATCTTGGGAGTAGCTGACGTTCACCTTGGAGATATTCAAGAAGGTCTCCTGTTTGTCATCCCTAAGAAAGGGATTCACCAGTCAACATGACGACGCCAAGACACCAATACTCCTGTAACCAAAGTGGGGCAATGGAATGGAAGAGTGTCAGTAACTGCATTTAGTGAAGTTTACAGTAAGCTAAGCAAGTCAACAAATGACCTTGGTTCATGACAAAATCTGGAATCTAAGGTTTGTGGGGGCTGGGTGTTCCAGGAAAGTCTGCTGTGGGGAGAGACTGTCATCTACCAAGGACTTAAGCACCTCTACCAGACAAATGGAATGGAACTGGGATGGACAGTGGAGGCAGCTGCTTGCTGCTCCTCCTCCTTGAAGGGTGATCAGTGCCATCAGGTGCCTGTCTGGGGTGAGGGCAATGGAACAGGAATGATTATAAATACAAAACACAAAGGCACAGTGGGTATCGTGAAATTGATTATTATTAACGCTTTAATGATTATAAAACTGTATTTCTATTTTTCAGATTCACGCTTGCTCCAAGAAATGGAAAACATGAATAGCAAGTTTCAAACAACACTGACTAATCCACAGATGCATAGTAAGCTGTAGTCTGGACCGCTGGAGAAATGATCCATACGCACCTTTTGATGTTGAAAGAGAGAGGGAGGGAGAGAGACAGAGAGAGAGACAGAGGGGAGGGCTGTCTGGGAGCAGTAGCGTAGCAAATTCCCAGAGGGCCTGGGTGCAAGGCAATGTTACAGGGCCCTCCCCAGTTTTGAATAAACATCAAAATAATGATTTGGGCCCCTCAACCTTGTAGGCCTGTGCCACTGCACCCCTGCACACTTCAGAAGCTACGCCTCTGTCTGTGAGGCATGAAATTACTTTTTTCTCTCTTAATACCTTGAGATAAGTAAACAGGGATGCAATATTTCATTTACTGTACGATTCTGTTTCTGTTTCTCTCATAGCTTTATGGCAGCAGATCTGAAGTGCAAGGACAGCAAGCAATTCAGGGTAGGAGTAATCCTGTGCATGACTGGATATTCAAAACAGAAGTTTCTGATTTGCAGTCCCTTGCTCCCAATTATAAAATGGATAGGGAAAATGCTGTGTTCTGATTAACCACCACCCATGCTTTGAATCAGCACAACTGGGGGAATTGGGGGCAGGTGCTGGCAGTCAAAACATAGTTCCTAAAAGAAATCAATACTTTTAAAACTAAACGCTACCATTTTTTCTCTTATTCACTCAGCTCCCACCCTGGCAGTTTTTTCCTTAGTGTGTGTAAGTGTCAAAACATAATTAAAAGAGCTTTTCTGTTCATTACTTGCAATATGTTCTCATGCACCGATTATGCATATTCTTCCAATGTTTCAACCACCAACTCCCTGACTGCCAGCACTGCTACCAGTTGCTCCCATGTGACCAGCCAAATAAGTAAAAGCCACTCCACTCAGTCATGCAAAGACTGTTTTTTCCTTTAACCGCTTTTACTTTCAGAGACACAGCTATTAAGTAGCTTCTTATAAACAACTACTGCTTGTGGGATGGGACAGGGTACAACACATGACTGCAGAGACAGCTCAAAAGAAACAGTCAAAGCCCTAACATTCGATATGAATTATATTTACATTTTATCAGCACCCATCCAGGCACGGATTGGCAGAGGGATTTTTTAAGGAATATTTTTACACATTTTATTAAATTTCTGCAATATTTTTCCAATACTTTTAAACATTAAAAAAAACACCTAGATAACCATTTTATAAGTGCAAAAGACACTAGGGTGGTAGTTGTGTTAGATTATTGCACGTCCAGGGTATATAAGCACTCGGCCTGCTGCCTCGTGCCTTATCACACCCTGGACATGCAGCAAAACTAGCACAACCAACACCCAGTTAGATCTTACTGCTTACTCAGCTATGCAAACTGATGCCTTAGTGAAAAGTGCAAGGACCACCCATCAACCAACCCAGCTTTCAAAAATCTATACATCATGACTAAGCTTCAAAGGACAATGGACAGAATTGGAGCAGGCAAATTACATCAGGTACAGTCTGCCTCAGGATCAAAGTAAACCATTTAAAAGCTTATTTTCTGATGATGTCTAAAACAATTTCAACCTTTTATGTTTTACAACCCTGCGCTCAGGAGCCTCAAGGTGTAGCTCAACCCTGAAAACAGCATTCTGACGACAGTGCTACATCACCTTCAATAGTCAGTATAGCACAATGGGGAAGAAAGGCTGTAAGCAGTAACTTAACCAAACTTAGCAAGCCACTTTTCATTTTTGGGGCACTACAGTAACCGTAATACTTGAATGATGGACTGCTGCATTTACAATAAAGGCACCGTGTACACAGTTTCCTTCCCTGAGTTTGCTATACTTGCCATGAAATGTGATGTAGCCTGTTCCTCACTTAGCACTATTTGAACGCTGTTTTCAGACCTGGGGTGTAGGTGGAAATACAGCTTGAAACTCCAGAGATGTACAAGACTGTAAAACATTTAAAAGCTGACCTCTTCTTAAATACCGTGAGAACTTTTTTCAATGGTTTACTTAGATCAGAAGACTGAGGCACCTCGATGAGACTGGACTGCCAAAGGACAAAAAAAAAAAAAGTATTAGTTTTAATGTCCTGAAAAATCTGAGAGAGTTTCCACATACCACATATCAGTTGCTGTACTTATTGGTTCGTAGCTGAGTATTTCAGGAGCTGCAAGTAAAAGGAAGAAAGGTTAAGTACCTCATTGCAGTTTTAATTCATCTCAACATTTTGCAAAGCTGTTTAGCAGCATTAGATGAAGTACAGAAAAACGATTCTGTGATTAGCTTCCCTTACTCCACGTATTCTGGGGTGCCTAGGATTTCTCGGACCTCGTTCACACTGTCCACTCTTCTGGAGAGGCCAAAATCCACAATTCGGATATCTCCGAGGGGGTCAGTGTTTGTCAAGAGGATGTTCTGAGGCTGCAATTCAGACAAGACAAGAGTTGAAGCCTCACAGAATGAAAAAAGGGTTAAACAGTGCAGAGCTTCTGTGGCTGGTCTTTGCCTCCAGAAACCCACTTTAGAAGCTAGACTGACTCATAAGAGAAAAGAGTATCATGACGTTGGCTAGTGAAACTGGGACAGTTTTTTCCTAGGAGGCCCAGGCAGAAGCAAAGATGAAACATCAAATAATTGCTCATCTCTCAAGATGGGATAGTGTCCCTCTGGGCTAGGGTTCCAGTATATTCTTTGAGCAAAGTGGAAAGCTGACTGTCGTGTAGCCAAGCCGTCAATAGATAAAACGCTCCATCCCAAGCGCTGGTGTCAATCCTCACATACAGGAGCATAGAGGTACAGCGAGAAATAAATCACCCGACCCGCCCCCACCAACCACGCCCACCCCAACCAACCCACCCCTACAGTAGCCATGTCATTGCACCCCACCCAACCCACCCCTACACTCAACCAAGTCACCCCAACCAACCCACCCCTATACCAACCATGCCACTGCACCCCACCCAACCTAACCCTACACTAGCCACTGCACCCCACCAACTCATCCCTACAGTAACCATGTCATTGCACCCCACCCAACCCACCTCTACACTAACCACACCACCCCAACCAACCCACCCTACAGTAACCATGTCATTGCACCCCACCCAACCCACCTACACTAACCACGTCACCCCAACCAACCCACCCCTACACTAACCACGCCACCCCAACCAACCCCACCCCTACAGTAACACATGTCATTGCATCCCACCCAACCCTACACTAACCACGCCACCCCATCCAACCCACCCCTATACTAACCATGCCACTGCACCCCACCCAACCCATCCTCACACTAACCACGCCACCCCAACCAACCCACTCCTACAGTAACCATTTCATTGCATCCCACCCAACCCACCCTTACACTAACCACGCCACCCCAACCAACCCACCCCTACAGTAACCATGTCACTGCATCCCACCCAACCCACCCCTACACTAACCACGCCACCCCACCCAACCCAATTCTATACAACCATGCCACTGCACCCACCCAACCCACCCTACACTAACCATGCCACTGCACCCCACCCAACCCACCCCCTATACTAACCATGCCACTGCACCCCACCAACTCATCCCTACACTAACCATGCCACTGCACCCCAACTAACCCACCCCTACACTACACACCACTCCACCCAACCCACCCCTACACTAACCATGCCACCCCAACCAACTCACCCCACTAACCATGCCACTGCACCCCACCAACTCATCCCTACACTAACCATGCCGCTGCACCCCACCCAACCCACCCCTACACTAACCACGCCACCCTACCCACCCCTACACTAATACCACCACCCCAGCCACCCCACCCACCCCTACCACTAACCACACCACTGCACCTCACCCAACCCACCCCACACTAACCACACCACCCCACCAACTCTCCCTACACTAACTCACGCCACCTCATACCAACCACGCCATGCCAACCCACTCAACCTAATTTCTACATTAACAATGCCACTCCACCCCACCCTACACTAACCACCCCACTCCACCCCACCAACCAACCAGATCTAGTCAACAGGGAGGTGCACGGCTGTCAGGTGACCGGCAGCCGCATCTCCCTCCCTAGGAGTCAAGTGTTTCCAGCTTTGATGCATCCTGCCCCAGACTGAGATTTCAGGACATGCACACAAACTCCAGTATTCAGAGTGTCAGTGCCACCACTAGACTGATCCATACAGAACCCTTTACAGGTGCAGATCTTGGGACAGATATAAAAAACATACAGAACACACACAAAAGTGAACCTGCCGATTTTCACCAGAATTACGATTCTGAATGGTTACCTGTTTTTGTAATTTTATTATCTGCGCTTCTTGTTGAAAAGTGGCCCCAAACCACCGAAAAGTGGTGGCTCTAAAACCAGCCACATGTGGTAGCAAAATAAAACCTCCAAAGTCCCACTAACTTGGTCCGAGAATCCAAAATTTGAGAAGCTTTTCAGAGAATTTGAAGAATCCTAACCCTGATAGCTTCCAGCAGTTTTGTGTACTTGCTGCTAAAAATCATGTAGTTACTTTACTCCCTCCCCAGGTGTCTGTTCTGTTCCTTTATAACTCCCCAAAAGGTCTGTTCTGATAGAGATGAAAGCCCTGGGGCTACATGTGCATGCAACTCACAAAATAAACCCCATACAGGGCTCTGTTGTTAACCCCACAAGGCACCACAGACTTACCTTTAGATCTAGGTGGACAACACTGTTCCGGTGGAGAAAAGCAACGCCATGCAGGATCTGTCGGATAAGTCGAACAACGCCTTTTTTCTGTGAATGCTTCATCGTGATTCATGCGACGCACTGGTTGAAGATTTCACCTCCTGCCGACTGCAGAGAAAAAGAAATTTAGTTCAGAAAGCTGCTGAAAAGAGGACATCTGATGACACTCTGAATCTGATTTGGTTTCCAAAACTGTGACAATGGCCCTGATATTGTCACAAATGTAAAGGAAATAACATTTAACTACATTTATACGACTGTCAGTCACTGGCTTGGCAGCTTGAAATCTGATTGGCTAGCAGACCTGTTGGCGAGAGGTAGCGCTACTGCTCGTGATGCTCGCGACCTGGGTTCATGAATGAGCCTGGGTCATTGGGGCCGCCAGGAAGGAGGGAGGGAACGAGCAAAAACCAAAAACAAATCTGATTGGCTAAAAGAAAGAAAAAAAACAAACAAACAAAAAATTGCGAATCCTCAGACTGTTCCAAAAACACTGTAGCCTGATCACACCGGCATACAATCTGGAGAAGCTAGACTAGTAATAAGGCCCTGCATTTCAGGGTTTATCATTCATTATAAAGCTTCCGGATCAAAGATTATTTGTTCATTCATTCATTCATTCTCGGATTACAAGTACCTTTGAGCACAGGACAGCTCATTTACAAAGGTTCCACGTCAAACAGTAGGAAGGGTAAACACAGACCGACATAGGATAACAAAATAACTTGACAGATATCAGTAAAACATAATTATACAAAATTGTTAGACCATTCTCAGCTACACGTTATAATACAAACACTGGTGGGATAAATCAGGAAAAGAAAAAGGGGCAGAAGTTGAGGAGGGTCAGGAAATGTGGGATGGGCAGCAGCCAGGAGGCCTTGTATTAATAAAGGTGTGAAGGCTGGAGGTGGGTGGCAGTAAAGGGAGTATGGGAGGAGTAGGAGTGGAGAAGATAGGCCAGGAGAAGGCAGAGAGAAAGAGGGCCTTGTTTAGTTGCAGTGTGGAATGCTAGATTCACAAATGGGCAAACTGTAAATTAATTAACGCGTATTCACAAGTGCTTGCATTCATGATGTGTTGGTGCAGAGGGGTTGAACTTAGACATGCGAGTTAGGCTGGTTAGATTTAAAAGCCAAGGCCATTTAGCCAGATAGGGGCTCTGTAGAGGAAGGACTGCTGGCCCTGCATAATCCGGAACCTGGGGCAGTAGGAGCTCAGTATCAGAGCCCGGGTATGGCGGACTTTGAGGATCTGGGCAAAAGGCAGGAGATTAGGATTAGATTAGAATGTTGTGATATAAAGTGGTGAACAAATCGTCCCTGTCCTCTAGGAAATGACCAGCAGGGTAAAAACAACTCTCCCTCCAGCTGGTGTGCTAGGCCAATGCTTGAAACAGCAAGTAATAAATTTAACCCAGTCGCTTGAGAAATCTACCTGAAATGCCAGGGCATGTGGGAAGATATATATATTTTTTTTTTAAGGAAGCTTCAAATATAATCACACAGAGTATCACACATGGAACAGTCTGCAATTGATATACAGAATCAAATCCTGGCTTTTCAGCGGCCATAGCATGGGAATAGGCCTTAGAGCAAAAGGCATAAATATTCTGCCAGCTGTCTAGACACTTCCACAGAATAACTCATGTTCCACAGGTATAAAATAGACAAAGCAAACTCCACCTTATCACGCCATGTCTCCCTCCTGCCATCCCTACCCCATGGCAGCAGGCACCCATCACCCCCCACCCTCAGGGACAAAATCTGGATCAACCCGACTAGGATTTTTGTTTTGAGGGTCGAGTACACCCTGAAGACAAAAATGTGTGTCCCGGAAAAATTAGTCCCAAAAGAATTTTGGAGGGTCCCAGTGTGGCTGCAGCATCATGTCCCTGTCTCCCATACCTCTTAATTTTCTCACATTTTTGGGATAAACTGAAAAAACACACACACACACACACACACACACACACACACACACACACACACACACACAGCCTGTTTAGGATACCTCACTGAATGCAATATCCACCCCACACCCCATCGAGTCACCACCAATGCCCCAGACAGTTCCCAAACTCCATTTTGTTTTATACTTGAGTGTTTTGTAAAGTAGTACCTTCCTCTGTCCCAAGCAGAGTGTAGATCCTCACTGCCATCAGGTACTACGCCTGTATTCACACTTTCCCAAGAATACTGGCATTCGGCCTGGCAGCGTGAGAATGGTAATGTACGAGGTTTGGCACACTGCGAGGGACAAAGGAAGGCACTACTTTTTACAAAAACGCAAGTATAAAATGAAAAAGGTTTATAAGGACTGTCTGGTGGGGGCTGGTGGCACTAAAATTGGTGGGTTTTATGGAGGAGCAGAACAAGGACAGGAAGTATGAGTGAGGGCACTGTAGCCCCAAGAAAGCATGTATTTGGGGATGCACATCAGGTACTCATGTGCTTCCTGAACCACTCACTGAGTGTAAACGCCCAGGTACCCACATCCCAGAGAGTCCTGAACACCCTGCATTGACATCTCAGTTGCTATTACATGCAGAGATTTTAAAGAAACGATTCCAGAAAGAGTTTTAACATTTTTATTTCACCTTTTAATAGCAGCAACTTCTGGACATTTCTTGGTGACAAAAGCACCATTTTGCATGCTAGAAATAGAAGGCACAACTTCTATCCACAGTAATGCAAGTCAAAGTCAAACAGCGTGTACAGATGGAGTGTTTAAAATCTTAATGCTCATATGGGTCAGTGGTGGGCTCTTTCTTAAGTGGTAACAGGTTTCATGTACAGGGTCAATTTTAAAATGTTTTGACTTGTCCGTGGCACAACTGCACTAGTCTGGGGAACTTTGCACTAACACAACCTGATGTCTTGAGTAGTGCAGTCCTCTGTGGCTGTCACAGAGGTTGCTTTGTGCCCCCACCCACCCACAAAATTGATGGCTGCTCACTTGGTGCAGTGCAGTCACTGCCAGAACTGTAGCTCTCCGTCTGGTTGCAGCGCAGGGGTGCACTAGATCTTTCTGTGCCAGACTCTGCTCATTGCCCCTGAGAGAGGGGTTAAGCTCCACCAGCTGTTGTAGGTGAATGGCCAGAGTGCTTGGCTGATGCCTTCGTGGGGTTTGGGAGTTGAGACAGACAGGTGGCTGTGGCACAAAATGGGGTGGGGGACAGCAGACTGCAAAAGGCAAGCATTATTCCTTATAACTGCACACCTGGTTATGTGTTATCCCTTACTTAAGCCACGACAGAAACAGTTGATCCTTGGAGTTCTCTCTTCTAATTTTGGAAGTTTTTTTTTTTTTTTAAATCTCAGCTGTGTTTTGCATTAATATTTACCAGTTTACCAAGTAACTGAGGATCAACATCGATTTTTGACCCCAAAATTCCCCGGATGAAAGATCCAAGTTGTTTTTGCCATTACATCGACATTTTTTCAAGTTCACTCACCACTCCAGGACAATGCCCAGAAAAATCTGAGGATCACCATACTTATTTGTTCTGGCCGGAGAGTTTTATTTTATCACCTCAAAAGGAAAACTGAGATTTAAAGGCTGTTTTATGTATTTAAAAAAAAAAAGTGTTTTGACAGCAAAAGGATTGCATATGTTTGTTTTTCTTCCTAGACCAGCTGGAAAAATATCATGTGTACTGTCTTGTTGGGGCACCGTTATACGCTGGATAATGTGTTGTACAGAATAGCCACACCCCATCTCCAAAGCCAGTCTCAGGAGTTTTGCACAAAAGAAAGACAGGGCCTGTGTTTTGAACTCTAGTCAAAATATGAAAATGGGGAGAGGGGCTATAATTACGATCACACTCGACTCTAAAGGTACAGGCTATACTGAGAAACACAGGCCTATCACATTTCAAAGTTATGGTTCCAACAAAGCTGTTAAATTAACAGCCTTGCGTTCAAAAAGACCATGGGAGTGTAACTAATCCTTAACAGTATGCTCCCTTTTGCACTTATCATTCCTTCCTGGTTCAGTATTGTTTCAGTATGGACTTTCTTCCAACAGCTAGAGTTGGATTTGAGAGTCTAAAATAGCTTGTTTGGCACAATTCAAAAAAAAAAAAAAAAAAAAAAACACATAGGTGGGAGTTCCCATTTCCCCTACCTACTAGCTGTGATTTCAGCAGGGCCTACTTGCTTTCCTACCTGCCTGTTTGTACATGTTCTGGGACCATCAGTGTCAGTGACTTAGTAGTTAACACACTTGTCTCTGGGGCCAGAGGATCATATGAGAAACAACACATACAAGCAAGTGTAAACACAGGAAAATATCAAGAAATCAAAACAAAAAGAAAACCAAAAATAGAGGGGAATTATATAGTAAGACAAATCAAAGGTCTGAGAAAAAAAAAAAGAACAGTAGGAAGAAGAGAAGTAGAAAGAAAGGACCAAATACTATAGCAGCTTAGGCTGCAGCTCAATCCAAAACCAAGACTTATCGAAGACTAGGAGAGTTTCTCCACTGTCATGACCAACATTTGCTCATCATTAAAGCGGGTCCACGCAACCCCCGGATGCACCTGGAAACAAGCTATCCTAACAGTGTGCCTTTCCTGGTAAAAAAAATTAAAATTACAAATATATCATAAAATCACTTCCTGCAAGTCAACACTGCAGTGACCGGACTGGAGTTGCATTATAAAGCTGCAGTGGATCCGGTGCCCATGTGTAACATTTTCTTTGTGTTTACTTTAAGCACGCTTCACTTTACTCTAAAATCACAAACACAGCCAACAAAGCTGTTAGAAGATCAAAGCACTTACTAATGTGTTACCTACAAGTTGAACTGGGGATGTTTTCTAGGACCCATAAGCCTTTTCCATTAGCTCAAGCTGTAGCCTGGCCACTTCAAAAAGCTTGCTCACACACCAGAGCAGGGGTTGTAAGTGTTAGTGTCTTCTTCACACTGAACATACCAGGAATATCCTGAGTCTTTTTCTTGCTTCACACAGTGCCACTGTGACAGTGCTTATTTCTCTGGTTTTGATCCTGCTAGCAGTTTGATAGAGGCACAAATATGTTCAGAATTGTATTTATGTGTTGAGAGTGTTTGGGACTTACCTAACATAAGAGTAATAAATAAGTTACTATGGAGATGACCCAGTGGTGCATCTGCAGCAATGAAGACCAGATTTGTGGGAGCCCTGTTTGGGTCAACAGCCACCCAACATGAACTGCATATACCAGTACATGGAAAACTGAATGTCAGTTTAGGACTGCAACCAAATGCTGGCATAGTCCCACCCCTGAATCCACCAAAGATGGAACTCAGATGCCTTGCCCATGAACAGAACAGGGATCCTCCTTATGAGTATCCCAATCAGATTAATAGAATCATTTACTCTCCTCCTACTCATCCATCTTCCTGTGTGTTTTTCTAGGTTTTAACTCTAATACTGACGCACCAAAATGGAGAACTCCGACACTTGACATGATTTATCCTAAATCCAGTGCATTACCCTGGGACATACGAATACAAGTAATTACATCACCATTTTTATATCAAATTGGATTTATAAAAGTTAAGAGTCAATCTGATAAAGTGTAAATGCAATCAGCATCATTTATATTGCACGCCACTTTTGTGTAGATAAGTAATTGTGTATTTATGAGGAAGGCAAATGAATATTTTATTTGTAATTTCTGACCAGGAAAGGCACACTAAGCTGTGATAACTTGTTTCCAGTGTGTCCTGGAGGTGGGGTACATGGACCTGTTTTATTGACGGAATGTTGGCCATGACACTGGGAAACTCCTCTTTCTTCCTGCAGGGGGCCCTGTGTGCTTCCTGTGGGAACATAGTAAGGAGGAAGCTGTATTGGGACCCTGGTGAAGGAACCTACTTCCCTCCCCAGCCAGAGTACTGAAGAAGCCTCTATGGAGGGACTGAAGACTGTTCTCCTTGTTAATGTTCTGAAACCTATGACCTGTACCTATGGAAGGTGCATAGAGTGGACTGCACCTGAAATGGTTGCACCACAGCAGTACAGCCTCCGTTTTGCTGGAGGATGTTGAAGAGCGAGTCTGGAGGGCTGAACTAGCCTGGAATTGGACCGAGCCTAAAGAAAGCATAGCTACTGCAGCTTATTGCTGAGGAGGAAGGTAAGTGCCTACAGCTGAAGAGGTTGATGAGATCTTCTGTTTTGAAGACATTGGCTGAGGCAGAGATTCCTCCTCAGTCCCACAGAAGTCCTGACGGGATGGGGAAACTGACGTGCTGGTGTCAAAAACAGCTACGCCTCTACAGCTGATGTTAGCAGATGCCGGAGCTACAAACGAGTGCATCAAGCAAAACACAAGAAGAGTCCCTGTTTCCGGGTCTCTACTGATCAATGTTTAGCCAGCACTGGTTGGGAGAAAAGATGGGAACTACCCTGGACGGTAGCTCCAATTATGCCTTGTCCTCAGAGAACCCATTTTTGACTGACCGCACAACATGCTGGAGTACAGATGGTGCATTCTGCTGCAACCAAGCAGAGCCACCGTGAAACTGAGGCAAGCCCACTACACTTGTCGTTAACCTTTGAGCTATTGGACACTCCAGAAAAGGGCAAGTTTCTGCAACTATTGTTCACTTTTCTAATACTGAAATCCTGGTATCTGTATCACCGCAATGTTCTGTGACTGCTCAAGTGGCACGGCGGCGGTTTTGCCATCTCCTAAGCAGATGCCTCCCGAATCCCCTCCTGTGTCTAGTACTGCTGATGTCTCTACCTCCCTCTTACACCTCTGTGGGGAATGAAGGCCAGAATGTGGATAACCCTCCTGCTCCAGAACAGGTGGCTAATGGGAAGAGACTGCTGCCTCCTCTACTGCAGGTACTGAATGGAATGCAAATACTAGAGTGCTTTTGGACACTGCTGCTCCTGTTTCTGATATCCTGTCTACTTGGGCTACCATCGTCAAACGGGGGAGAGATACTAACATGTCTGAGAAACTGCAAGTTGTGAGACCAGGCCTAAAGAACCTCAGCCCACTGTGACTGCTTCTAAGGGAACTAAACAGACTGCTTCTGAGGAGCTGGACAGTCTGTTGAACCCTACGCAGTTGCTGCGGAGGACTTTGACAATTTAGAGCACATCTCTAATTACAGTGATGGCAGTAATCCCAGCAACCCTGCATATCCTGATCTAGGTCAGGACATTCCCAGTCCCAGCCCTCTGATCAAGGGAGCCAGGTGCATGGAAAGGACAGGTCCAAGACCAAGACTTTTCTCTCACTTTTTCACTGCAACAACGGAACCGCCAAATGGCATGATGCTATATGCCTGAAGTACAAGGGTGGGATGGAGAAGCACCCAGACAGGGTGTCTGTGGACCATATACTTCTTAAAGACAGTATGACATTTTTTTGCCAACAAGATTTTTGCCCTTATTCACACTTCAGGCAATTCTGTATTTGACATTAGTTTTAAAACCATCTGTGGCTTAGAAAGATTTTGGAAACAGTAACACAAACATAAGTATACTTTATTATGGACACCAATTTTTACAATTCCCAGACAAAACCCACTTTTAAGAAGAGGGGGTAAATGCATCAAATATAATGTACTGGTTAAAATCTATATGTACAGTTGTGAATTCACCTGAGCCCATTATGGATTCAGAGACTCATGGGATTGGGGGTTGAGAGTGAGGGTCTGCCTGTCCTACACTAATGGGTTGTGACACCTTCCACTTGTTTTTATCTAGGTAAGGACAGAGGTTTTTGTTTTATGCAGGGCAGTCAAAGGCTTGCTTCCACTGTGGCTCTAGACTCCACCTTAACAATGCATGCAATAATGTGAAAGTGTAGTGTGCAGGGAGGCCAACTCCATCATGTAAAAATCCTGCAAAGCGTAATCTGTTATGAAACTGGGCATTCATTCAAAACCTGCCCCTGGGTCTTTCACAATAAAAATGACCCAATGGACCAAGCGACGAGTATTTTTATGTTAACACGCTCAGAATAATGTGACTTATCCTTCTCTACCAAAAGATCAGCCATTTCAATGACAGCACACCCCTCACAGGCCATCCCTTAATAGGGAGCCTGATCTTTCAGAACACCCCTCAGGTACCTGAGGTTTGGCTGATCCAGACCCAGGAGGTGTTACCACAAGTAGAGGACCTTCACACTGGTATCCTCTCCTGCTGCCCAGTCACCTCACCAAGTGGATGAGGCCCTTGGAGCTACTATGGAAGTGAGAGTCACTATAACTCCCCCGCCCACACAGAAAGCTAAAGAAATGTCTCCCCAAACACCCTAACAGAAGAGTTTCATATGGTGACTAGACAGAGAGGTGGCAAGGGACAACCAGAAGCAAACTGGTTAAAGCAGATGTCACGCTTGTACCCAAACAAGTAGGATGTTCTTTTGCTATAATTCATGCGGCAACACTGAGGAAAGTCAGATCGCTTTTCAGACCACTCCTTGCATCCAGAGTGCCTCCTGAAATGGAAGGGGTACTTGGAGATTCTCATTCTCCAGACGCGGAAAACAAACAGAAGAGTACACAGAGGAATAAAACACAATAATGGTGTATGGTGGTGGTTCTGCTTCCTCTGCTGTCCGATGGGGATTTTAGCCTCAATATTGCTACTGTCAATACAAAACAGTATTTACCAGAAAAGGAAAATTTATTACCATCTTTTCTGTCTTGCAAGATATACATTCTGATAGATTATTTATAGAGGATACTAGGTTTTACTTGACAGCTGATATAGCACAGGCCACAAAGAGGTGGCATGAAGACCCCTCATACTGATCAGTTGGAGATGACATAGTATCAGGGGTGGGTATTCTTTTCATCACTCTGGAAATCCAACTTAAAAATGAATTGATCTAAATCCTGGTAGGGTTTTGATCTTAGATGTACTTCTAAAAAATTGCACCAGAGGCCGATAATATCTATGCTCCTTAGTCGAAGCAGCTAGGGTAGACCTGTTCAAATGTGCCCAGTTTTTCCATGTACCACTAAAAGGTGTTAACACTGGTGGAGACTAACTGCAGTCCCTGCCTATTGGACAGAGGAGGAAACACCACAAATATATTTAGTGACATGCATTTTTGAGGAAAATGATACAGCTTGCTGGGTGGACACTGGTTCCTCTGCAAATCTTTCCTGGAACATATGTATTTTCAGGAAATTTGTATAGACTAATTTGTTTCACCATGGCTTCCTGTTTCAAAATGTTGTGCTATACCTTTGGAGACCTAGGACCATAAAACTGTAAGGAGCACATTATTTATTTATTTTTTTTTTTTAGGTGTTTAACGAGTAGTACACTGTTGAAATCATTTTTACAGGTGCGACCTGGGAGCACAGGGAGGTTAAGTGACTTGCCTAGGATCACACAGTATGCAAGTGGAAGCTGTGGGATTCAAACCCAGGTCTGGTCTGCTGGATGTCACTAGATTTGCAGCTCAGACCCTTAAACCACTAGCTTCTACTGCCTCCTAGGCACACCCGATTAATTCTCTTACAAATCGGCATTGTGGAGGTTGACAACTTCCCTACTAGATCTTCAGACAGAGAATTAAAACTTAAAACAAAACTGCCATTTGCAGGGACTCCTGCCACTGCAAAGCTCGCTCTGGTTTAGCTTTTATGAGAAAAGCGTCTTTTTTCTCACGCCACAAAGTATTTTAATTTAATTATGAAAAGTCCAGTAGCCAGAAATATGGCGGACGCTGGGGCAGCTCCATTAACTCTAAAGGTCAACGCCACACCGTGCACTTATATACAAATGCATTACAGAGGATACTAGGTTTTATTCAACAGCTGATATATCACGGGCCACAAAGAGGTGGCATGAAGACCCCATACTGATCAGTTGAAATGACATAGTATCAAGGGTGGTATTCTTTTCATTCCTCTGAAATCCAATAAAACAAGCATTTGTCAATGCCGAATGTTGCTTGCTTCTATGTGCTGTTTAGGTATTTGAAGTCATTGAGTGCAAATATTGAAAATTTGAAGATCCACGAGCGTGCAGAACCGCGCAACGACCAGAAACAAAGTCATTGTTAGAACGTACCAATTTTCAACATAGCCATTTTTAAGACCTCTGCTCATGAACAGTGTCACTGTGATTTTGTTAATGTGTCCCATACATTGAGTTTGCACACCGACACGCCATTGTGTGCTGCTATGTATGAAAACACGCTTTTGGGCAGGATGTGAAAAATGACAGCTGTACTGCTCATAAGGAGGTGTGGTAAAATGGCAATGTTGAAAATCTGGAGGAAATATTGAAAATTGCAAAACTGAAGGATGGTGGGAACTGCAACGACACTCAGTAAACCAGTCATTTTAGGAATTCTTTCACCAAATTTTCAACATTGCCATTTTAAGACCTCTGCTCATGAACAGTGTCACTGTGATTTTGTTAATGTGTCCCATACATTGAGTTTGCACACGACTGCGCCATTGTCGCCACACATTCTCGCGTATGCTTCGCATACGGGCGGGAAACACGCTTTAAAGTGGATGTGAAAATGACAGCTGTACTGCTCATAAGGAGGTGGTAAATGGTACGTTGAAAATCTGAGTGGAAATATTGAAAATTCGCAAACCCACGGATGCGTGGGAACTGTGCAACGACACTCGTAAAACAGTCATTTTAGGAATTCTTTCACCAAATTTTCAACATTGCCATTTTAAGATCTCTGCTCATGAACAGTGACACTGTGATTTTCTTAATGTGTCCCATACACTGAGTTCGCATAACCGACCGCGTCATTGTGTGCTACATGGGCAGAAACATGTTTTGGGCAGGATGTGAAAATGACAGCTGTACTGCTCATGAGGAGGTGTGGTAAATGGCAATGTTGAAAATCTGGAGTGAAAACTTTGAAAATTTGAGAACTTCTGAGCCTAGTAGAACTATAGCCAACGCCGATCAGAAACAGTCATTTTTTAATTTTTTCACCAAATTTTCAACATAGCCATTTTAAGACCTCTGCTCATGAACAGTGTCACTGTGATTTTCTTAATTTGTCCCGGACATTGATTTCTACACCGACTGCGCCATTCTGTGCTAAGGCGGAAACACATTTTGGGTGAGATGTGAAAATGACAGCTGTACTACTCATAAGAAGGTGTGGTAAAATGGCAATGTTGAAATCTGGAGTGAAAATATTGAAATTTCGCGAACTTACGAGCCTGCGTGGGAATGGCGCAATGCATGCTTCGTCAAAACAGTCATTTTGGAATTTTGGACCAAATTTTCAACATGGGGTTTTGGGACCCCTTCTTCATGAATGATGTCACCGTCATGGCGTTGTTCAGGCTGAAGGGTGATTTCGCGGTCACTGCGTGAAATCACCCCTCGGCCTGAATACTGCATGACAGTGACATCATTCATGAGAAGCGTCCAAAACCCCATGTTGAAAATTTGCAAAATTCCCAAAATGCCTGAGATATGCAATAAAGTTGAACCCCCATCTAGCCCATTATACAGCTTACGGCATTCCTCAGTTCAAGGTCGGCTTTGAAGAGTGCAGGCGTGTTCCCGGTCCACGAAGATCATCGCGCCCGAGTCCGAGGTAAGTATGGGGTGGGGGGTGTGGGAAAGCTGGGTGCGCAGTGGGTGGGTGCGGGTCGGAGGCGCACAGGAGCCGTTTTGTTTTATAGGTTTAAAAAAAAAAAGATGTTGTGGGATGTTTGCCACGCTGGGGTGAGCTCCCAAGCGTGGCACAACAAGGAGGGCCATTCAGCCGACGGGATTGGGCACCCCGTCGACCAAGAGACTGATTGCCATGCTGGGGTGGGCTCCCAGCGTGGCACCAACTACTGGGGGACAGCAGCTCAGCCGATGGGGATTGGGCACCCGCCGGCTACACATTACATGTGGGGCGTGACGCCTATGTGGTGGGGGAAGCTACGCTTTATCGCTGCTCATTGAAGCGTAGCTTCCTTTCAATCAGTGTTACTGGCATTTTGGAGCGTAGTCATAGACAGCTCCAAAATGCACTGGCTTACAGGGGCCGCGCTGCCAGCTCACTGACTGAATTGAAGGAGGAGGTGACACACCTCCGAAATCTCCGATGATGGCACTATGTTTCTTGCACATGCGTGCAAGCAACATAAAAATTAATTGCTCCAAATCCTGGGTGTGTTTTGATCTTAGATGTAGTTACAAAAAATTGCACCAGAGGCTAGAAGAGGGCTACTGCACTAGAAGGCAGATCAGGGGCCAAGGGGGCATGTGGAGGTGGAAATCCTGGTAGAGAGTGAAGGAAGCCTCGGGTCCCTTAGGATGAAGAAAGCACCAGAGCCGGATGAAATACTTCCTAGGGTGCTGAGGGAACTGGCAGATGTCCTGGTGTCCTCCTGGCGGGGTTTTAACATCTCTCTGAAGATGGGGTGGGTACCCCAAGACTGTAGGGTGACCCATATCATGCCTATCCACAAGGGAGGAACAAGAGAGGAGGCTGGAAACTACAGGCCTGTTAGCCTTACGCTGGTGGGTGGGCAAGGTGATGGACGGCATTATCAAGGAAAGGCTGGGGTGGGGCACTGGAGAAATTCGGGTACCTGGACGACAGACAGCATGGCTTCATCCCAGGAAGATCGTGTCAGACAAATCTTGTGGAGTTCTCGATTGGGTGATGAGTGCCCTGGACCAAGGGTAGGCGGCGGATGTCCCTCTTTCTTGACTTCATCAAGGCGTTTGAGTCGGTGCCTCACGGTGGCCTGCTGGTAAGCTGGGGAAATGGGGTGGGGAAGCAGATGATCAGATGGATAGGAATTGACTCTCTGAGCATACTCAGAGGGTGGTGGTTGGGGAGGCTAGTCTCATCTCCAAGGAGGGCCATTAGTGGGTCCCAGAATCAGTCCTAGGGCCCTCCTGTTTAATGCCTATGTCTCTGACATAAGGAGGTGTCAGGAGGAAACAAGTCTCTTTGCGCACAACTCGAAGCTGGGAGTGGTGGTGGATGGGGAGGAGGAGAGTGGCCATGCAGGAGGACCTGGAGAGGTGGTCAAGGAAGTGAAACTGAAGTTCAATGAATGCAGGGAAATGCAGGGTTCTGCACCTGGGGCCTGAAACCCAAATCAGTGTATGCCCGGGGGGGAGAAACGCTACAAGTCACGATGGGTGAGAGGACCTGGGGATAGTGGTAGATGTCAAAATGAACAACTCAGACTTGTAGGTGGGCAGCGGCCAATGCTGGATGCATTGCTAGGGGATTACCTCCAGAAGGAGGGAAGTGATACTTCCTCTGTATAACTGCTTGGTTAGGCTGCACCTCGAGTACTGTGTGCAGCTCTTGGAGACCCGCAGACTTGAAAAGGGACATTGCACTCCTGGAGAGGTCCAGAGGAGGCAACCAAATGATCTGGGGCTTAGGAGAAAGGACCTCCTGGGAAGAGGCTCGAGGGCTCAACATGTACACTCTGGAGGAGAGGAGGTACATGATAGAGGTCTTCAAGTATATGAAGGGGATTAATAAGGGAGGCTCAGCAGGAGTGTTCCAAAGGAAAGGCGCAACTAGAGGCACTGGGTGGAAGCTTGTAGGGGGACTCAGGGGAGAAGAGAAGGTGCTACTTCACTGAGAGGGTAGTGGAACCCTGAATGTGCTGCCAAAGACTGGAGGAGATAGAGACTCTAGAAGTGTTCAAGAGGGGCTGGGACAGGTATAGGGGAAGGTTGAGCTGAGGAAAACCGATACATGGGGAATATCTTCGACTGGGGATAGAGAAACCTAAGGGGTGAGGGGACAGCAAAGTCGGCACACAGTATGGGGCTGACTAATGAGCAGACACAAAAGACCATTAGGCCTACTCTGCTGAAATTTTAGTATGTTAGTATTTTGCACACCCAGAAACACCAAAGTTATAGAAGGAAATTGTGCAGGATCATGTGAAAGGTTTTTTGGTACTCCTGCTACAATGTCAGAGGATACAGACACCTTTATGGGAGATACTGTACAGCTGACCCTCTCTCTTTTACAGAGCAGACCAAACTAGTCAAAGACATTTCCACTGGTGAATTGCAGGAGGCAATTAAATGTTTAAATTCTAGTGTATCCCCTGAAGAAGATGGCTCACAGGCTGAACTGTACAAAAAATGGATTCCTTCCTAACTTTCCGAATTTGTAGTAGTATTTAACACTCTCTTGAACAGGAAGATTGAAAACAACAATTTGGCCAGGGGATACTAAATTTTCTATACAAAAAGGGCCTTCAGAAGATAATGAACTGGAGAACAATTAGTCTTCAACACTGACTGGAAAATCCAGAATAAAACTGGCAACGAGGATGACAGAGGTGACCAAGCAATTGACTAGCCCAGCATAATCCTGCTCAGTTCCAGGCTGCCACATTAGAGATGGTTTACGTGTCATACATGAATTATTGGAAACTTGTAATAGGAAAAAAGTAGAAGGCCTAATCTTAGCATTAGAGCAAGAGATGGCATTGACTATATCTCACACTTTTATTTTTTCCCCATCTTGAAGAAATATAGTTTTCAGACCAATTTGTTTTGACTGGAATGTTTACATACAGCAGCCACAATCACCCCTTTGATTAATGGAACTGTGGGAGTTCCTGTAAGGTGGCAAAAGGTTGTCAAGAACGCACTTAGCCCAGTTCTTTATATTTTCTGATTGGACCAGTTATACAGAACTTTGACCAGCATCATGAGACACAATCAACACCTTCTCCTCGGGACCCTTCCCACATAGATTAGTGGCATATGCAGATGATCTGTGTTTGCTAACAACCAAAGAAGAGTCAGGACTTCTATTTTTATCATGCCTCACAGAATCTGGGGACACTTCTGGCTCAAGGTCAATCTCAGGAAAAGTAACATAGAAACATAGACAATGACAGCAAAAAAAAGACCAGAGGTCCATCCAGTCTGCCAAGTTTCCTATAATCCATGGAACCTACTGTTCCTCCACACGTCTAACCTCACCCATCCTCTCTATTCTCCTTTGGTCCCGACACCCCCGTAACAACTATTCCCTTCATTAAGTCCCAGCCCTGCTTGAACTCTCACTGTTTTCACACCCACCACTTCAGCCAGCAGACTGTTCCAAGGTTCCACCACCTTACAGTAAGTAGTACTTCCTCACATCTCTCTGAGCATACCTCCTGTTAATTTCCATTCGTGTCTATGTGACCTGAAATAGTATTCAGGCTAAATAGTTCCCTGCAGTTCACTTTGTTAATTCCTTTAAGGAACTTGGAGGTCTCTATCATATCTCCCTCTCCTTCTGGTCTCTAGTGAGGACCTATTTAGTGCCTTGAGGCGCCTCATAGGATCTGCCCTATGACAGAATGTAACTGTAACAGAATGCTGATAGACCCACAAGGATCATGGCAGGCAAAAGGTGGGTCAATAAAAGTGGAAGACAGACTCCTGCAAATCCTGGGAGTCCTTTTGGGAAAGGTGGTCTGGCCAATATTAACTAACTGGAAAAACTTAATGTTGCAGAACAAAACTGTAAATCATGGGCCAAAAGTAAGCATAAACAATTTTTTTAATGCAAAACTATCATTATTCCCATATTTTTACATATCAGTATGGTGCCCCCACTGGGTTTAGAAGTTCAACAGTTTGTGTTTTTCTTTTTTGTAAGATTGCTCTGGGGACCTGTTTGAATCCTGTTAAAAGGAATAAAGTTAATACTTGAAGTCAAAAGGGGGTTGTCTAGGATTAATCCCTAGATTTTTTTTTTTTTTTTACTGTCTATTTTCATTTTTTTTATGGTAATGTTTACCCTTTTGAAAAATGAACTCTACCCTTGGGTTCCTTTAGTTAGATACAAATGTACCTTCTTTTGGAAAAACGGAGGAGAGGTGCACTTGAGTACTTAGCGAGAACATGCCAGGGTATATTCTACATTGTTTCAAGAAGATAAAGCTATGAAACATATCCAAAGATTTGTTACAAGTAACTACCAGAAAATCCCTGTATGAGACCATTTTAACTACTACCTTTGTCCCAGCAGATCCAATGTTTGACTGTACCCAAGGATTCAGGAAATGTTTAACAGCTCAGCTCACAGAACAGAGAATCCTGCAAAACTGTAGGATGTTCCTGTGGCTGTGTTGTCATGATTGTTTAAATGCCTGAAACAGCCACAGGCATAACAAAGTCTAGAGGATACATACTGTATCTGGTTGGACTGATCCCAACAACTATGAACCATGGAACATCTGTTTTCCCAGTGCACATATATTAAAACTTTTGGGTAGCCCTGGCTAAGGCCTGGGAAGGAACCAGTGTATTCTGAAAGATGTCTTACTTCATGGACACTATCCTGGTAACTGGGAGAAATTTTGCCCAGGGCCTTGACAGTGGTGCTGGCGGTGCAGATGGCAAGTTAGATGCCAGTTTGTCTGCAGCAGCAGGTAGTTCAGCTACCAGGGATCATAGAAGGGACAAATAAGAAGTGTGGCGTACATATAACGATCTAGCAACTTATTCTCAGTCTGAAATGAAAACACTTTGAAACATGCCCATCGGATCCCTCCTGAATCTGAGCAGGACGATAAGCTGTGTGCTGTATGGAATTTTTCTTTCCTTTTCGACGTTGTTCTTTTTCTTTATTATATGGTTTCCTTTTCATGTATCAAGTTTATGAACTCACTTTTGTACATATGGCTAGTCTGTAATTTTCTGGGAACCGATTTTCTGTTTTAATAAAACTCACTTACTTTTCATCGATAAGTGCCGGGATCATTTACTTCCAACTGGACAGTGACCAGATTTGGGCAAAGGGACCTTGATTTAACGTCTCATCTAAAGGAAGGCGCCTCACCAGTGCAGCAGCCCCTCATCCTGCACTACAGTGCCACCAGCGCAGCAACCCCTTGTCCTGCACTACAGTGTCACCACTGCAGCAGCCCCTCATCCTGCACTACAGTGTCACCAGCACAGCAGCCCCTCGTCCTGCACTAGTGTCACCAGCCCTCATTCTGCACCATAGTGTCACCAGTGCAGCAGCCCCTCATCCTTCACTAGTGTCCCAGCCCCTCGTTCTTCACTACAGTGCCACCAGTGCAGCAGCCTCTCGTCCTGCACTAGTGTCCCCAGCCCCTCGTTCTTCACTACAGTGCCACCAGTGCAGCAGCCTCCTCGCCCTGCACTAGTGTCACCAGCCCCTTGTTCTGCACTACAGTGCCAGCAGTGCAGCAGCCCCTCGTCCTGAACTAATGTCACCAGCACAGCAGCCCGCTTGTCCTGCACTAGTGTCTCCAGCACAGCAGCCCCTCATCCTGCACTAGTGTCACCAGTGTAGCAGTCCCTCATCCTGTACTACAGTGCCACCAGTGCAGCAGCCCCTTGTCCTGCACTACAGTGTCCCCAGCACAGCAGCCCCTTGTCCTGCACTACAGTGTCACCAGCAGCAGCTCCCACATCCTGCACTACAGTGTCACCAGCGCAGCAGCCCTCTGCCCTGCACTACAGTCTCACCAGCACAGCAGGTCCCTCGTCCTGCACTACTGTGTCACCAGTGCAGCAGCCCCTCATCCTGCACCAGGGTCACCAGTGCAGCAGCCCCTCATCCTGCACCACAGGGTCACCAGTGCAGCAGCCCCTCATACCGCACTGTAGTGTCACCAGTGCAGCAACCTCTCATACCGCACTGCAGTGTCAGCAGTGCAGCAACCCTCTCATATACGCACTGCAGTGTCACCAGTGTAGCAGCCCCTCATACTGCACTACAGTGTCAGTTATGGGCATTACGCCTAAGTGCTTGATGTGGGGCTAGAACCCACAACCTTCTAACTGGTCCCAGAGGCCAGCGCATCCCTGCTGAGCCTCTGACACCACATTAATAGTTAATTAATTAGGCAAGTCAGCACCTTGTGAAGGACCACTTGTCCACTCTGGACATCTGAGTCTAGTATTGTTATGATTACCATATTCTTGGTCTGAGCTACCTATTAGTTGGAGATCAAACCAAGACACAGACTATTCTGTGACACCCATCCGTTTGATGCCTTGCCGACGCAGCATCACTAGTTATTAGCATCGATCAGAGCCTATATTTACTGTCTTCTTTTGCTGATCTATCCTCTTGTGTTGATTCACACGATCAGACACTGTTTGGGAAAGCCCAGCTGGTCGCTGTTTTTCCGCCCATGACAACGCTGTGTTATTAAATATTTTATTACTGACTGTGTGGTATTCTCCTTGCTGAGTTTGCCCTTGAGGGAAATTCAATATTTATTTCTTTAACTGTTACAAAAGTAAAACCTACGATGTGACCCCCTGGATTTATCTGTTAATACCAAGCAAATATGTCAGTAGGGAGGAGGCTGATCCCAATCAAAACAAATCAAAGCTTGAAGTAGAAATTTAATATGACTGCCTGCCAGTCTGTAATATCAGAAGCAAATTTAGTTGTCAAAATAAAACAATCCGTCAGTGGACGTGTTGCACTCTTACTTCCAGACCTCTAGTAGGAGCTAACAAATGTGGACTAATATTCAGTAAAACATAACTTTAAATTTACTCAGATGGGAGTTTAGCTTTGTAAGTTTCTCTGACAGTTTTAATTAACTATATAGGGACTACATAAGGTTTTTTTTTTTTAATTAAGGTCAAAGATGACAAGCACTCGCCAGTGGAACAGCACCCCTATATTCCAGACTGCACACCACTTCAATCTGGTGCAACACTGATACATACAGTATCTCTCTCTCTCTGTATAGATATACACACACACACACACACACACACACACACACACACACCACCACCAGTGGGGACACATTTTCCTAATACTGAAGTGCACAGTTCAAATCACAGAAAACAGTACCAAGTTTCACACAAAAGGCAGATTTAAAAGTTATAACTCTTAAACTGATGTTGTATAAATTGAATACACTATGGCCTGACTCAAAATACACAATTTATCTCCACTTGAGGGGACAAGACTTTCCTAACTCACTTTTGACTTTGCCACGTGTGACTTATGGTTGTGTGTGTGTGTGAGTGAGTGTATATATCTAGCCATCTGTCTGCACACTTTATCAAGGCTGCACAATAATCAAGTGGTAGTGGTATGATTCCAGCCTGGGATCTCCAGTTTTAAAGTGAAGAGCTCCAACCACTACACCCCAAGTATGGAGGCAGTATAGCGCTGTGGTTTAGGGTTCTGAGCTGTAAACCTGAGACCTGGGTTTGAATCCCACAGCCCCTACTTGCATACTGTGTAACCCTGAGCAAGTCGCTAACTTCCCTGTGCTCCCGGTCACACCTGGGAACAAACTCGCTTAGTGTGCCTTTCCTGGGTAAACAATCCCTTTTTTCCAAGGACAACCTTGCAGTCTTACTTCATACTTATTCAGCTGCAGATCACTTCCATGGAATATATTATCAGCATCCCAAGTTCGCACTATGAGCATTTCCTATGGTTAGTACTTTATTCTTGGATCAAAATACCTGTAACTTGATAAAATGTGCAAAAGGCTTCAATCAGGTGGCTCACATTATAGGTACATTATAAGGCAGCCGATTCCCACTCATCAACAACTATTAGGATTACTTTTAAACAAGTGTTTCCAAGTAGCTGCATGCAGGCCACGAAAACGTGCACATGATTTTGTTGCTGTTTAAAATTAACTGTGATCTAAAGTATTGTACGTGTTTCTGCGGTGCCAACTGGCAACTGCTGCCGACTGCCCGCCCTCCTAGATGAGATTATGGCATGGGTCTCGGGGCAAAAAAAAAAAAAAAAAAGAGGACAGGAGGAGACAGCGCTAGGAACAAAAACGGACTCTATTCCACCAGCAAATAATTAACCGGAAAGAATAGCAGCCTGTTGCTTGTATAGGCTAACCTTTCCATTTCTGAAGGTATTCATTTTCCTAAGGGCTACAAAGAGCCAATGTTCTGTCAAAAGCAGGTGATGTGCTCTGTGACACACTGGGAGGCCAAATGCTTGGTTAGAAACAGTACTGCAGCGAGAGGGAGGGGAGGAGGTTGAGAGAGAGCGAGAGAGTGATCCAATTCAGTGTTACAGTAAAACTGCCAGGAAAGGCATTTGTATAGAAAGATATTCAAGGCAGAAAGGAAGCCGCAGACATACCACATGTTTCTTCAACCACACACCATCACATCGCATAAGAAACTGGCTGATTATTTATGGGTTCTTGAGTTGGGTCTGCAAGCTACTTAGTGTAGAGTGACATATTACCCTATTAAAAGCATCTATTCTTTGCAAAGTAACAAGTACTGTTCATACGGCATACAGAAAAGCAGCAGATGTGTTAGCTGCATCTTTGAAGTCCACTGAATAATGATACGCCCACTAAAACCAGTCCAGTGCCAGGGACTTGCACTGCAGCTCTTGGTGTCTTGATTCTGCAAAACGTTCGAGGACTCCTTTCTCGGATCTGTAGAGAGCAGAGGAGCTGTGGAAGCAGAAGAGCTAGCATGTACCCTGTACTTCCCTCCCCACCCCCATGAGGTGCAGTGACAGCAACATGGCTAATAGGGTGTGTGGGACAGGAAATAGAGGAATATAGGATTCTTCTCACAGCCTCCTGCAAGAATAGGCTATGCCAGTTTTGATGTCTGGCAGGTTCCATGCAGTTAATACCCAAGTGTTGAAATGCAGTATTTAGCTTCAGTTTCCATGGTGCTCCACAGAAGTAAAAGATGGAGCCCTGACTTGGAAGATCCAGTTTTGACCAAGTGCTTGCATGGCTCTAAGATCAGCTAGCGCGCCTCATTAACACCACTGCTTGGTTTCTGTATACTACTCTCCAAACCACACATATGCACGCCAAAGCACTGAACAAAGTGCAAAGTACCATGGGTATGCAAATCATCCTTGTATGTGGTGGTGGGGAAAGGTACGCTGCATACCCATGATGCTTTGTAACTGCCTTGAGGCATCCCTATTGTACCCCTTCCCCAGGTCACACACCGGGAGACGAGCAACCTGCTGCTTGGTGTGCCTTCCTGGTGAAACATTTCAATAAATAAATGCATGTGTGCCATTTGGAGAGACGACAGAAACCAAATAATAGTGTATGGTGGAATGTCATTGTGCATGGAGGCACCACTCAAAAGTTGTTCTGCTGTAGTAGTCACGAAGCTACTAATGCAGAATGACTTTCATTCTATAATTAGTAACTACATCAGCAATGCAACTGCCCCATCAGGCTGTTCATAGGACAGAGGCGAGTGAGCCCTGCATATGGGAGCTGGCTGGCGGGCGGATGGCGAAGGTGGGTTAGAGCAACAGAGACTGGCTGTCTTTACAGAAAAAAAGTAAGTGACTGTGTTTTTGGGACCATAGGCTATATTGAATAATTGTATGGCAGCCCAAATACACCTTTTGTATTCTTAAACCTTGTGGCTACTATGACATCAGAGAGGCCTCTTGAGCTTTGCTCTTGAGGTCCTTGATGTCACAGCAGCCACTTGTTCTAAGAACAGCATTGCCTGCATGGACTACCATACACTATCCTATGTAGTTAGAGTATGTTCTCTTCCTCCTTATATCTGTTATGGATCCCACATACTGCCCTTCCTTCACGCTGCCTCTCTGATACTGGGCCTCTCAGCATATGAAATGCCAGATTTTCTCATTTTAACTCAATAATCACATTTTCTCGCTGCAAATCTTTAAGCATATTAGACTATAAACGTATATATTTTGGTAATTTTGTTTTTATAGCCCCTCTGTCACGGGTGCTGGCTCCTCTGTCTAGCAACACATTATTTCCCATTTCCTATATATTACTTTTTCCCCATCATTTTATCCTCTTACTGGCCAGCCCCCCCCACACACACACACTGCACAAGAACCCGTGGTTACTGAGAAAGGGAATGTTGGTCAGAGCACCAGGGAGAACTTCCTTTCTTAAAAAGTGCCACGGGAGGTCAGGCACCACAGATGGAAAAAGGGACCTCAATTTCATATTCTGCACCGACACGATGATTTGTGGTTCTGCAGTAGAGAGACTTGCTAGGCTCCGCCATCTTAACATTCCTGGGGAAGTTGCAGATCTGCTGTGGAAAGACTATCGCGACACCGAGGAGCTTGCCACTGCAGAACCAGAGAGAACTTTCAAAAATAAACAAAATACTGAACACACCAACAGTGGGGCTATATCAACTAGTTCTGGAAATAAATACGCAGTTGCTGGAGTGCTTGGTATTATGTATGTTTCTGCTGGTGTAGTGTCTATCTAGACTACCTCCTAGAGCTCTTTTCCCATTGATTTCAGCTGCTGCAATTTGCAGCAGGAAGTGGAAAGAATGTACAGTACCATGAGTGATGGTGGTGGTGCGTTACTGATAGTTGCTATTTATTTCCATAAGAGTAAACAAAACAGCCCTGAAAAGCTGAACATTTTCAGTTTAGAGTAAGGTCTAGCATCGAAAAGAAACCGAACAAAAATTAGCAGCATGAACTTCTGGTTCAAGGAAGTATGCATTGCACACTGCCAGTAGTCAGAAAAATGAAGCTAACCAGATCTGCAAAGGTAATAAAATGCCACAGAATCAGATACTCCTAGGTTATCAATTTTACGCCGGCATTATGCACCCTACTCATCTAGTGACAATCCTTCAAACTATCTTAAAAGAGCAACCAAACCTTTAGAGAAATACAAGCCCCAAACACACAATCAGGGCAGCCAAACCCTACCACTGCATGATGAAAATGGCCATAAACACTGCTCTCAGCACGGTGTAAACAGGACAGCCATTTTGCTTTTGTGGACACATGCCTGGCAGAGATCTTGGTTTCCCAGCACAGCAAACAACTGCCAGCTTGTTAAATCCTGTCCTGGGTTAGCATGTGGGGTCAAGCCTCCTACAGGTTAACTCCTCTGAACGAAACCATGCAGATCTGTTTGTGTTTCTTGGCAGACAGAAGCCCCATTGATGCAGAGTAAAACTGAATGCAGACTGATGGGAACTGAAGCGCAGATTATGATCTATCATTCGTAAACCTCTGCTCTTTCCTCCTCCCATTCTTTCCATTGGGTTTAAAGTTGGCTCTGGCCTAACCATGCTCACGAACCATATCGGTAACAGTCAACATTGACATCATTGTGGTTAATGCGATGACATAATGCACAACGTTAACACACCTTTCCCATAGTTAACCCTTTAGCCACCAGCAGGAGCTCTTTAATCAAAAGCAACACATTTTCAACTACCTGTTCATTGAAGCACACCAGGACTATAGAGTACTTTTGGGAAATATGTAAATGACCATACCGATTGCTAGCTTAAACATTTTCAGGAGAGTGACCAAAAAGGAAGGAAGATGGCTCAGTGTGATCAAAGAATGATCTTATTTATCTGCCATTATTAAGAGTCGAGCAAATGGCAATATTTACAACACTAGTGGCCAGTTTTGTTTTGGTTCAGTCTGAACAGCTCGAGCTACTGCTTCCTGAAGCAGTACTGCAGGTCCTCAGATGCTGACAAGCTGAGCAATTTGGTTTTGGCCCAGGGTGCACATCTTCCATACAAATTGTTTCCCCAATCCTGCTAAGAGAACAATCAATCAAGCTATATGGTGTCCTCCCACCCCCAAGCTATATGTGTCTCCCCCAAGTATGTAAGTTCGTGGCATCTGCAATTGGCTACATGCAGCCAAAGCCGAACACTTCATGCCATTCTCACAACGCATGGCTGTATGGAAGCTATAACTGCAGATTCCATCCTCTTCCCTCCCACTTTTAAACTGAACAATTTTTCATTAGAAAGAGACAGGAGCCGGCTCCATGGCGCCAAGTGATGGGTGTTCGCTCGTGCGCTGGCGACCCGGGTTCGTGGCCCGAGCCCGGATGTCAGGAGCAGAGTCCATCAGGAGGGATTTAGAGTGTCCTTGGACACTTCCCTCCAGGGAGGGGGTGGCCTTGGACCATCTGTTCGTCAGCCCCTGGGGTGGTCTGGTGGCGCTCTGGTGGCATGTGGCCTCGGGCTGCTGAATGTTCCTGCCCCAGGATGCTGCTGCAGCTGGACCATTATAGGAGGATGTAGGTGGGTCAGGAAAAAAGTGGAAAATCTGTTCTTGGCGGCCAGATGATGGCTGCCAGTCCCTACCACATAACAGCCTGGAGGTGTCCATGCTGACTCCAGATGTGCCCAGGATACATAATAGATGCCTGCAGGCGTTCCTCCTTTCCTGGTTGCAAGCCCACCAGTGAGGGGTCCACTTGATGAAGGGTTACGTTGAGTTACCCTGGGATCACAGCACAGATGGGGCGGTAGATGGTGATGGGACGGCGGTGGGCATTGGTGGCCTGGAGTGGCTGACTGACTACCCAGGGAAAAGCAAAAAAGGAGACAGGAAATAAGAATAAAGCTAATATTGCAAGTCTGCATTGAAAAGGTACAACAATCCCCCTTATTCCTTACTACTGCGGAAATGGCATGAAAACCAGCTCTTTACATTTCAGATTTTATCTGCTTCTTACTTCCCTCCAGTGAAGTCACAGTTCCATTTGTGAAATCCATCAGTTGTCATGGAAATTATCATGATCAGAGAATCATGATTTCAGTGGAGGGCAAGTTGAAGCAGAGATGAAGTCTGAGGCACAAACTATTCGTTGATGGATTCATGCAAATATTCTCAGAAATAAAGGTATACAGAAAATTTTTGAAATACAGTGCTGAATTGTGCCTTAATGTATAATGGAAAAATCATTTTAAAGCATGCCTGAAGTAAGTACAGTATCAATGCAAACAACTTTTGTTTACTATCTTAGAAAAGAAAGGGCGAGCTAAGAAATCACTGGACAAGTCACAGTCGGAGAAGGGCATTCATTTTAAAACCTCACAAACGTTGGTCAGGGCTATTTTAGATTCAGAGAATGGTCTATGGTTAAAGTCAGATTAGACTTCCACATCAATAAGAGCTGTGGGCAGTCAGGATTCTGCAACAAGGCGAAAGTGTGCTGAACCCTGCAATGAACAACAGATGTTTAGTTTGTCTTCTGTTATGTGCTCTAAAATCAGTCATTCCTCTGCAGAAAGCCATGCTTCCTATGCTGAAATAAGAAAACGTGAAGCTGCCTTACCCAATCGGGAATACAAGTCTTATGGACGAAAATGTTTTTAAAAAAGTGTTACTAATAAACTAAACACACTTGCTGCAGACAAAACCTGGCCTACAAATGGTGATGGATCATTAATTATTAATAGACTCTATAAAATAATTCAGTTCAAGAGGGTCAAATTGTTTACTTTTCCCCCAACCACAGTTATACACCCTAAAACCTCAAGCTCAGTGCAATGCATCATGGGTAATAACATTAAATCCTAGTGTAGAGTAGATTTTGCTTACAACTACCCAAGATGCTTTGTAATGGGTCGGGACTTTGAGTGTATGCCTATGGTTGGCAGAGACTCAGAGAAAGCAAGTAATCTGGCATCTTTCCCCTTTCAGGGATCCTGAACATTGCTCTTTCACAGACCACATCTTACATATGCTACCTGCGAGTGAACTTAATGCCTCAGTCCAAGAGGCCCACTAAGTTGGAAATAAGAGAAAGACCAGCATGGCATTTTAAATCGCATTGTTAAAGAGCAACGTTAAATACATCGATTAGCAGGTGGCATGTAACCTTAGCATGAACCCTGTGTCCTACAACATCCCAGTCTTCCATACCTTCACTGAACTTGCAAGCTCAGAAGTACTATAGAAGGAATGACTGCGACTGAATGTGATGTCAGACTTATTTGTTTTGCACCCAGAACAGAGGCGTAGTGATGCACATGTGATCTCACTGCACAAAAATTGTGAAACTTAGTTCACAGCGAACTAGGCCTGACAAAGGAATACAGAGCCTTCTTCTTGCCCAATGTTATTTATTTATTTATTTTAAGGGTTGTCCTACCTAGTTCAGCTGCCACTACATTCCAGACTCCTACTCTGTCACCATCTGCAAGTACCTCAGCCCCACCCCCATGGTGGTTTACCACATGCTGCTTCCTCCCTGTGCCCCTCCCCAGAGTAGGGAACACACAAACTCAAGTGCTAGGACCCAGAGAACATGATAGGCAGGCGTGCTGGAGCCTTTTGAGCAGGCAATGGAGTATGTCAGTGTATTCCTGGATGCAGGACAACAAACAGTCTCAACTGTAAAGTGTCTCACGCACTCAAACGATGGAAGCCTCTCACTGAACCAGACCTGAGATTGGGGTGGGGGAGGAGGGCAGGACACTGCATGGTCACCTGTCATGCCCAAGACCGCTACAAGTCAGCCACAGGAAGAGCTAGTGGTGATGGGAGCCAAACTCACCCTGATAGGTACGAGAGTGCTGGAGTTTACAGTCCAGTGGCATAGGATCAGAATCGGGCCCATGATGCAAAACGAGATCTTCCACATAACAACATAATGTGCTACCAACATTGCCAGCAGGTCACACATCAGTTTGAGAGTACCATATGTGGTCTTATTTGACTAGGACCATTCCTCCAAAACTTTATGAAATTCTTCAATGCCCACATTAGGTCCGTCCGAACTTTACCTTTACAGCAATAAAGATTTTCATACGAGGCACACATACATTTATAGAATTCTCATCCATCACCTTGGTGTGCATGTAAGTAATTCAAGAAAAGTAATCAGCATAAGAAACACAGAAAAAAGCAAACTGAAAATGGCAGGTGTTAGTCTGTATTTTAGAGCTAAATATAAACAAGTGTTTTTGGTGTTTTTTTTTTTTTAGTTTTACTTGTCTACAGTTTAAAGCTCTTTTTCACAAGGATGTGGTCAAACTAAGTATGCTGCTATGATGTTCTGTCAAGCTTGCACCCAAAATGTTTATGCAGGACGTGCACACAGCAAGTGAAAACCACCGGAAGCTGCTCACATGTGAAAGGCAACCTGATATAAACCAACAGACTCGTCTGGACCAAAACAGAGTTATACCTCTCATGCATGCCACAATGCACAAATTCACTGCAATTAGACTGTAAAACATGCAGTGGCAGGGCAGGTGGGCAACAGCCACTAGGAGTTTGGGTGCTCACCATGTGTGCTTGAATGAAAGGTTGACCAGTATAGGAGATTTGGCCACTACAAATGTTGGTTTAGTGGCCAGCCTGATCAAAACAGAAGGTTTTACACCTTGCTTGCAACAAGGTCCTATAAACATTACTTTTAATCAGGACAGCACAGAAGCTGTTAGGGACATAGCTTGATATCCAAGCTCAGTGCTACTGCTCCTTTCGAAAGATAGAGTCCGCACTGTTCCGCTTCTCTCACAGTAGCAAGTCAATGGAGTAGTGTGTTCATAAACATGCATCTTTATGCAGTCTGACTGGCTTGCAGAGATGTCCCAGAGCAGCAAAAGGAATTATTATGGGTATTGATGAATGTTTTTTTTTTTTTTTAATGCAGGAATCCCAAGTCTTTGGGGAAGAGTGCAAGGATAACATGTTTTTTTCTGTCTTCTATTATCAATCATACTTTCTTACCGCAGTATTGGGCTTTAAATAAACAAGCAATTGTGCAGCAGGGGTCAGGCAGACAGCACAGTGGTAGCGCTATCGCCTCTAGTGTTAGAAACATGGGTGGAGAGAGGAAAGAGAAATGGGTAGAAAGAGGAGGAGGACCAAAAAGCAGGAAATATTGAAAAGAAATATGCCATACAAGACTCACAAGAGGACGAGGGGCAAAAAGAAAAATACAAAAGGAGTCTGAAGAGGCACAGAAAAGAAATAATATAATAAGAAAGAGAGAAAAAGTTAACAAAATAGAAGATGAGGAAGACGAGGCAAGGAAACAGGGGTGGTGGTGGGGATAAGAGACTGTGCATCTGTGGAAGAGATAGTGTTGATGTGTATGTGACAACAAAGGCAGGGGGATGATGTGGGAGAACGAGAAGGCATTACTCACAGAGAGGGTGGTGGAGCCATGGAATGCATTGCCCGGGAGCCTGGTTGAGCAAGACACTGTGGAGGGCTTCAAGAAGGGGTGGGACAGATGCATGGGGTACTGAAGCCAAGACTGACCTCATGGGGAGCGCCCGCTGGATACCAAGCAGATACGAAAAGACTGACAGGCCTATTCTGCTGGCTTTTAGTATGATGGTGATCCCACTTTAAACAGCCAGCGGGCCAAAAGTTTACAAAAAATGTCTGGTCAATAACAGGGGCCAGGATGGGATTAGAACATTTGTATCTGAAAGGGCATCAGCCCCAACATGTCTAGCCCCGGGTTGCCATCGCAAGAATGTGTGATAGTGCAAACACATGCGTTTGTGAGGAGTAAAAGCATGCATTTGCAAGGCTTTGCGTAACACTGCATGCTACTCAAAAGTCCACTTCATTAGCAAGTATTTTGACCAACATCATGCAAAGCGCTGCCTGGAGAGGACTGATGTACAGTACCCCATCACAACTGGGCCTTGAAGATCGCTTTTACTCAGGGTTTATTAACGTTTCATGGCTGTTCATCCTTCAGTCACATTCTGGTTAATTATGTATTTTACAAAGTATTCGGTTACCTTGCTCCAAAACCTAATCAGGCAGTTGGCTAAGAGGTGCCTTTACATTTCGGCTAATCAAGGCAATCACAGCACTGGAGTCAACAAGTAAACCAAAATAAAAATCAGCAGCCACTGATGAGGAGTTGCAAGCTTCCTGTGGTTGCGGGCTGCAATCCAAGCACCCTAATGAATTTCTCAGTGCAGACAGAGTAGACAGTTTGCTGAGGGCTCATTATTCAGTCACACTGTGCTCAAAGTGATGGCTATGGACACCAGCATATTTACTGATTTCATCATATCTTCAAAAACAAGTTGGCGTATATTTTGAGCCAATACTTGGAGCTAGATAATTGTACTATCAGCGTCACACTAACTGCATTTTGTGCACTAAAAGTGGAGTAAACACTAGAAGGGCTATATATCTGAAGGCACAGTTTAGTGTGGTGCTAATCTGGCCAGGCGCCAATGCAACTAACATGTTTGTGCCTTGCATATAGGCAGCTTGTCATATCCGAATACCACACCAGTGAACACTTCCACAAACCTAGTCTTACAAATGCACACAATGTGATGCCCCCCTTCCCCACAGCACAAAGCACTAGTGGTGCTATCAATTGATATTAAAGTAACCCCTACACCAGAAACACCCCCAAATCACACATAAGCCCTGTGACCGTAATACACATTATCCCTGGTAGTCTAGCAGACCCACCTCCCAGTCCACGCACTGTATGCCAAGCCCTTGCCATATCCCAAACAGCAACTGGCACTGGACCACCTTCTCACCTCCGCCGGTTGGCAGTTATCAGCCACATACAAGTCCTGTATCACTAGATACCTCTATAGTGCTACAATACTTGTGTAATGTCTTGTACAAAAAAACAGTGCAACAAAAGTGAACTGCCCATGCAATTAGCTTTTTTGTGCAAGACTGCTGGATATATCCCAGTACTGTGTCATTGTACAGAGGTACAAAGCAACGCATAATTGTGTGTGGCAGACATTGTTCAACTGCGGACATGAAAGGTGGGCTCTGCCAGTTGCCATCACCACTGGGGCGACAAGAGGGGTTAGCACACAATACTGGCAGGGTCCACTAGACTACCACAGCTAGGATGTTTGGCACATATAAACGGGATCATATGAGGGGTGTCCACTAGACTACTAATGGCACCAATTCTGCCCCAGAGGAGAGGTGCACCAAACACTCATGAAGGAACCTCTCTGCATTATTCATAGGACTAAAAGCTTGCACCTCATTATTTTAATGAGGCCCTTGTGAGATGCAAATGACCCCTTAGTGCTGTGTATAGGCCGAGAGGTCATTTGGACCACTGGAGCAAGTTACCAGCTTCAAATATCTTGGGATAACCCTCGACAGCTCTATCCTATCATGAACATAATAACCTAATCTCTAGGGCTGTGAACACAAGAATTGGGCTACTCTACAGGCACAGGAACTGTACGACCACTGATGCCTTTGCCTTGCAGTAACAAGCTTGGTCCTTTCCATAAATCGATTCTGGGACTGTCGCCTACAGTTCTGCAACTGACACTATACTTAATAGAATTAAGGTTGCCCTAAACAAAGATGCCATCTGGTCACAGGTGCAACCAGGCTCATCCACCTGTGACCTCTATGACCAAACTAGCTGGCTAAACTTCAAAGGCAGGCTTACCTACAGTCCTGCCTACTGGCTAAAAGATACGCCTTTGTCTCACTCCTCCCTCAGCACAGAAACTCCTGACTCTGACTGTTAATCCTCGCACGAGGAGTTCCACCAAAGCCTCATACCAAGTCCCTTTCGTAGGATTACCCAAGGGCGTGGGCATTCATGTATAGCGCACCTGCTTGGCTCAATGGCCTCCCTCCTGATGTCTTGGCAGATCCCAACCTAGGTCCTTTTAAATCCAAACTCTGTCAGCACCTACTTGATGCCAACAGCTGTGATGTCTCTAGTCTGGTGGGCGCCCAGCCCTCCACTTCCCCATTTCTCCCCCTACTTGTCAGTGGTGACTGACTGTTTGTTTAGCCTAGTACTTCCTCTACTCTGCCTTGTGCACTGACTATTCTAGTACTTCCCTACTCTGCCTTGTGCATTGACTATTCTAGTACTTCCTTCTTCTCTCCTGCATTTTGTCCATCTTTATTCCTTAATCCTCTGTACTTAAAATCTTTTATTTGGATTGCTTTCACAATATCCTACTGCCCTTCAATGTGTTTTCCTCAAACTTTCTCCTTCTGTAGCAGTTAGTGTGTTGCTGCATTCCTGCCAAAGTCTGTATTTTACTGCCATTATATTCACTGTGTATTATGTATATCCTGATCCCATTTTGTATTCTTTGCCTGAAGCCTTTGTGTATTGTATTTTCTGTATGAGCACTCTGACGTGGAGCCTTTGTAAAATGAGTATCTGACTCAAAGTTATTGTAGTTCCGAGACTTAAATAAATAAATTTGCATGAGGATGCCAACAGATTTTGGAGCCCTGAATACTTTTTTTTTTTTTGAGCTCCTCAATGTGTAGATTGTACACATATGACTCTGTGGGACGGCAGGGGTTGTGCTTAGTGTCTAGTGCACCTTGGGCTATGCTTTAGGGAAACATTTGAACAGGTTTAGGGCACTCAGACTGTGATCTGAACATGTTCAAATATAGCACATTTAGGGTCAGCAGACATGTATGCTCAAAAGATTTTGCAAGAAGCAAAACTGGGACTTCTGAATGTCTTGCACTTAGTCTAAAAAAGGTAAAATAGCAGCCGAGCACTTTCTGACTTTCAAATACTGCTTTTGGTGATGTGAATCTCAGACTTTCAAAATGCTGAGATAACTTGCTGGGGGGGGGTTGTCTGTGGAGGGCTACAGAAGATCATTTGCATCAGTGATGCAAAGAAGTGAAAAAAAGGTGCAGATTACATGGAAATTGATCTTCCTCCTGCAGCAAGTTATATATCTTTGAGATGCCCTACTTTTAGTCACCTCCTTCCACCAGTGGGCTGACATGGTAGATCTGCAAAAGATAAAACCCTGAGCTGCCTTCCAGCCAAGCATCCGGGGATGATCCATCATGCTTCTAATGTCATCTGGGGCCAGGGCTTCTACTGGATACTATCCTTCATTGTTTTCAGGCAAGGAGTTGCTCAACTCAACAAGGGCATCAAATGAAACTGCAGATCGCTGACCAGTTCAGTTTGTGGCAGAATTTGAAATTTTACATGAATCTGCACTGTTCCCACATGACAGATGCTCTTTTAATATTTATTTATTTATTTATTTTTTAAGTGTCACTTTTTGAGAAAACATTGACCAACACAATTTATGAACACAGTTCAGTTTATCTTTTATATGTTGTTCACATTTCTCTTCCCATTGTTCCTTGTTACTAGGTTAATTAAGCAATATTGAGCCGACAGGGTGTGGTTATTGGGGGATTTACCACGCCTTGTGTGGTGGGTCACGAGAGCAAGCCGAGTGACTTAACCACACAAGAAGTGGGTAAATCACCAATGACTCACACCTTGGAGTGTCTTATTGTGATTATACAATGGACCCATGTGTAAAATAAATTTAAAATGTGTTTAATTGTGTTTTTGTTTTTATACATTCCATTACTCAGCTGTGGGTTATGCAGGCTTTACCCAAGGTCATGTGACATGTTTTGACCAATGAGGTTACAGGATTTTCACACACCATTGTATAATCTGCATGGAAGCAGGATCCCTGTCTACTGGAGTTCAACTCCTATGCTATTTAATCCTCTGCTGAAGTCTGACATCACAGTTTGTTACCATGGAAATAGTCATGATGTCACAAACAGAGGACTGTGTCTTCAAAGGACTGAACAGCTGGAGTGCTTTAACTGCAGGGGCCAAGGATCCTATATCCATGTAAATGAAGAATAAAAGGAACACAAGTACAAAAAAATCCATAAAATATAAATAGAATAATAGCGACTCTATATTACTATGCTATAATACTAATCAAGAGGTTCTGGTGACATGTGAACCTTGAGAGCAAAGGTCGAGCGCAACCTTGAGATGGTAAGACAGCCAAGAAATTCAGAGTCCCTATTTGTTATTTTTTGTAATATATGGATCCAGACAGGAGCTTACATCTATGTTCCTGACTGCAACTACAGTCAGAGTGATCCTCCAGGCAGCTTGTTCTGCAGCCTGAGTCACCTGTCTCTTCCACTTGCCATCCTCTCCTGTGCCAAGCCATGGAATGGAACAAAAGGCATTTTTTTCTGGTTTTATTTTCTTGAGCCTCTGTAAACTGGCATCGTTGTTCATTTGTGGTATTTTCAGTTTGCCGAGACATTTTGGGAGATCTAGTTTTGTCAGCTGCTGCAACAAGTGGCTTTACTGTATTGTACAGGTACAGTAAAAGCCAGCTTGAGAACAGTTGTTTTGCAGAGCTCGTGGAAGCAGGATTCTTGTGGTGCAGTATCGGGAGGCACTGATATCCGTATTATTATCATGGATTGTATCAGTGGTATACGGTATAAAACTGTATAGTATCTGGTGCTATTGTTATGGATATCCATATATTACAAACTAATATTTCTAACTAATGGTTCTAAATGTTGTATAATATGTGCATCTTCATAATACTACTACCGAAAGCATACTAAAATTTCCTGTAACACTATCATTGGAATCCATCAACAGTATCACGAGATCTTGTAATACTATCGATGGCGCCCCAAGGTAGTATTACGGAAAGAACGCCTGCTTGCATTGGAAAGTGAAACTGGAACACTGTCGCATAGACACAGCCATCAGCTGCCAAAAGATGCCTCCTCTCCAAACCAAAACTAAATCTGTAAAACTCACACCCATATATCACAAAAATAAACAGGACTGTAATTTCTCAGCTACAGTGTTAGTTTAGTTCTGGGGACATGCTGGAACCTCTTGAGCTTCACTGTTGAGGTCCATCTGTCCTCAGAACCTCGATGGTATTATGGCCTTGTGATACACAGTCCCCCATCTATTATTCTATTAACTGGTCATCAATCGCTTCTAGTGAGATGACCAGTTATGTCCTATAATAACCGTCCGTTATTACGGCATTCGATGCTCACCATCTGATGACAGTACAGCACAAGACACTGACGCAGTGTTCTACAGCTTCACACTGAAAACATCGATTCCCAAGAATTATACAAAATAAGCCATGGGATGGAGTGCATACTTGAATTTATACACACCCTCGGTGTGCGATGTCGCTATAAACCCTCAAGCTTCACTCTTAGGGTTTATGTAGTGTATCACACATCTTTGGTGTGTATTAAATGCTCGTAACACACACCACCCCATGCATTATTCTCTATATAATATATATTAAAAAGATTTTTTTTTTTTTTTTTAAATACAGCTATATGCTGCAGAACTACTGTATCAGGACGAATGCTATAAATTTTCTGTCACCGTCCAGCAGTTTGTGGCAGTTGGCCTACTTTTCAAAGTTGGATCCAAAGTATTACACATGGTTCCACTGAGGTTGGGAAAACAGTGCAGGTTTTATTGGGCCCATTTCAGCTATGCTTACAGTCTAAAGGGCATAGAAAACAAGCGTTCTTATTTTGAAGAACAAAGCCATTTGCCTACATTCAAGCCAGTCTACTGTAAGGATTTACATCTCTAAACTTCAAAAACAGCACGCCAAGAAGAAATTGATCCTAGAGCAAGCTGCAATGCCCCATTTCACTAGCATATGTCATCTTGTACATTTGGCAACTGCAACCACAAGTCCTGCATGCTTTGATCTTTTGTCTAGGTGTTGCAGTTGTTTCAGGAAGCTGCAGAGGGACACTCATGAAGAACTGGAAGGGAAGATATGTCTCTTTGCAGAGAACACCAAAATCTGCAGTTGGGCAGATACTCTGCAGGGGTGCAGCAAACGAGTACAGACCTCAGAAAAATCAAAGGAGTGGTATAGAGTATGGCAGCTGGGTTTCAATGCAGAAATGTGAAAACCATGCACTTAGGGCACAGAAATACAGATGTGTGTATACAATTGTGGGTGTGTGTGTGTGTGTGTGGTGTATTGATGGTCACAAAGCATGAAGAAAGAGACCTTGAGGATATTATCATCTGATGACCTTAAGGTGAGTGAGTAGTGTGGCCGGTGCAACAAAGGCGGTAAGCAGGGCTGGAAGGATGCTGGAGTGCAGGGAGGGGAATCACCGCAGACGCAAAGAGATGGGGTTGCCACTGTATCGATTGTTGGTGAGATCCCCATTTAAGTACTGTCTCCAGAAATGGACAACTTCTCAGAAAGGACATAGGTAGAGTAGAGGCTGCCCAGAGGAAGGCAACTAAAATGGTGCAAGGGTTGCAGCAAAAGCCTATGAGAGAGACTGAGGATCTCAATATGTGCACCTTGAAAGAGAGGAGGGGACAGGAAGACATGACAGAGACCTGTAAGTATCTCACGGGGTTAACAAGATACAAGAGGGGAGTATTTTTCAGAGAAGAAGGTGTTCCAGGACAAGACGGCATGCAATGAAGCTGGAAGGGGAAAGTTTGGGAGGGATACGAGGAAGTACTTCTTCACTGAAAGAGTGGTGGATGCACTGAACAGTCTACCAGCAGAGGTGGTGGCAGCAGAAACAGTGGTGGGATTCAAGCATGCATGGGACAGACACAAAGGAATCTTAATAGAAAAGCGAGAGCTGGACATCAGGTAGGTTCTGCAGTTACAGTATAACAGGGACAAACTTGGCAGAATAGCCGGGCCAAATAGTCCTGATCTGCCAACTAATTCTACTTTTATGCCACCTGAGAAAAGTCTGCTGTGAGATATACTCCATGGTATTCTGCAGATCATGTGTCTCATTACAGACTGACGACCAGGTGATGAAACTTATTCTGTAACATTTGTCTCCACTTGCTTTGCAAACACGTCCTTGATGCCAGCACTATAACATACTGTATCTGTCACTTATATGACTTCAGCCAACTGCCACCCAGTCTCAAACTGGCCATTTTGTCTATAAAAAACCAAAAACAAAAACATAAACCTGACCCCACTGACTTTAATGAGGCGCGACCCCATGCTCCCCTGGGATCATATCATTACGTGTCTGGAGCGGAGGCAGATCACTCAACAGCAAAGTGGAAGGGATCGGCGGATTACATGGCCAGATACAAAATAAGATCCCTTCTACTCCCTTTCTGGCTGAACTATAAATAATAAACGTTGCCTGCACGGAGTTTTGTCGACATTATCTACCAAGACATGCAAGTCAGGTCACAAACGTGGCAGTCTAATGAATTATCTGCAGCTTTTTGTCTCCTTTTATAAGGACTATGGTTTTCGATTATATTATAAAGGCTTTTCATAATGAGTGACATGCCAGAAAGATTAGTGTGTGGAGTTCTACATGGTATGTTTTGTTATTCTCAAGCATCCTAAGAACTTTTTAATTCACAAGGGTCTGAAAAGTATATATGGAACCCAATAAACAAGAAATAAATAAGTGCCTCAGCTAGGATTTGAACCCAGGCCACCTAGAATACCATTCTGAATGCACTACCAACTGCACCACCAAGGTAACTGGAAATCTCAGACTCCATAAACACTTTACTGTCGTCTCAGATAACTACACCTTCATTCACAAGGGCGAAGGTGTACAAACGTGAACCCTAAGAACATATATGGGATCCTAAGAACTTCTTTTGAGAGGTGAATTGAGGTTCTGGCCATCCTGCAAGCTCCATAGCCCAATCACCAATCCACCTCCTCAATGACATACTAAAATGCCAGCAGAATAGGCCTAACGGTCTCCTCGAGTCTGCTTGATTTTCAGCACCCACACTGAGGGCCGATTTGTTGCCCCCTTCCCTTGGGTTATACTGTCCACAGTCCCAGATGTTCCACCTGTATTGGGCCTGGTCAGATTTACCTCCCCTGTACCTGTCCCATCCCCTCTTAAACCCGCTCCACAGTCTCCACCTCTAAAGCTCCTGGGCAGTGCATTCCATGGCTCTACCACCCTTTCAGTGAAATAACATCTCCTCCTCTCACCTCTGAGCCCACCGCCCAGCTTACACCTGTGACCTCTTGTTGCCCCACCCTGCCTCCTTTGGAGCACCCTGACTGGGCCTCCTTTATTGATCCCTTTCATGTACTTAAAGACCTCTATCATGTCCCCGTCCCTCCTCTCCTCCAGGGTGAACATGTTGAGCTCCCTGAGCCTCTCCTCATAGGTCCTCTCCCCAGGCCCCAGATCATTTTGGTTGCCCTTCTTGGACCCTCTCTAGGAGTGTAATTTCTTTAAAATGCAACTTCAAGTTAGCAGGGCAGGTACTCCTCACCAGCTCTCGCGCCACTTTATACAGAATGCAGGGTTTGCAGTAGGGGTGGTAATGGACATCTACCTGTCAGACAAGCCGTAATGCCAACCTCTCCGAGACTCACATTTGTCTGTTCATCTCCACTGCACCTTGTTCTCTGCTTGCTCGTGCATTTTTAAATGCAAGTTAAGTTGAATCTTTATAGATTTTTCTTGCTGACATTTCTAGTTGGTTTATCTATGCTCTCCGCTCTGTGATTCTCATTTCCATATATGGTATTAACATTTAAATAGCAAGTACAGATCGCTTCATCTCGCTCAGAATTCTGAGATAATAAACCGACGCTGCTCAGACTTGCAGCTTGAGCAGGATGTGGCACTAACCAAACTGTTCACTACCTGATGCTGGGAGATCTAAGTCACAACTGCTTTGGTTTCCCATAAACGTAGCCGGAGGTTGCTGCACGATCTGCTTTATCATATTTTCAGTTTGGACCTTCTACAATCTGCCTCCGTATTGGTTTTATTAATCTTTGGCAGTGTTACTACATAGGGTATACAACTGCTAACATGATCTTACACAGGTCGTTCTATGAGACACCTGAAATTTTGTTTATTATGATCCAGTAGGAAAATGTTCAAAGAAAGGCTTTTAAAACAGCAGAAACACAGAGACTGGTTTGAGTCATTTACAAATATGCTATGCAAAGCAGTTACGTGACTAAAAATCATCTAGAGATTCTTTGAAAAAATGAATCGATTAGAAATAAATGGTGTGCGATACCAAACAACGTTTTACTGGTAACCACTACCTGCCCTTCAACAGAAACCCTTCGTGTTCTCAGAAATCTTTAGGACATGTGCATGAACCAAACAATGACAGGAACAAGGCAGATCAAACAAGAACCACTTTGACATCAGAGAAAGAATGCAGAATGCACATAACAGTCATACAAAGGAGGAAGAAAGCACACAGCACAACATAGTGAGATATACGAGACAGAAATCAACATAAACCGCAATGCCGGATTGTTTAACCCCAGATATCCCAAACCAGATGCAACACTGTATTTCTAGAGGAGCCCGCTTCCACCCAGGTTTACAGCTGGGAACTTTAGGCCCAGAGAAGTCAAGTGATGTGCAGAGGGTCAGAGAGTAAGTGAATGTGACGGACTTGAGCATGTGACCTGTTTCTCAGTTCTGCAAGTCCACACAATGTTCCTACGGCTCCAGGTTTGGTGCACGCGTGTTTGTCCGCATGTTTATTCAGTGGGGTCACCTTCGAGGTGATTCATGGAGCCCCCATTATTACTATTCCAGCACCAGGATGATTTCCTTGTTGGTTTCGTACACTTCATGCTGGTCCACAATGTAGGGGTTAGATTTGGCAGTCTCTAGAACAGCAATCTCGTTGATTATGTCTATGCGACAGTCCTCCCTTTCCCGCGCTTTCTTCAAGAACTTGACGGCATACTCTTTTCCAGTGGTCTTATCCACACATTTCTTCACAACAGCAAACTTCCCCTAAAAAAAAATGTACACAAAAAATTAGAAACCAGATTGCAGGTACCTAGTGGTTTTGCATAGTGATGTGGACATGTAGTGTCTCCTTTTCCATGTCTTAACACTTTACTGCAGTACTATGATTACAATAATACACTGTACCAGTCTATACAGGTCACTGGTTATGCCCCACCTCAAGTATTGTGCCCAGTTCTAGAGTACACATCGGAGAAAGTGGAGGGACAGGTTTGAGGGTGGGGTCACCAAATGATCAGGGGCTGCACAGATGATCCTATGCAGAAAGGTTGGTGGATCCGAACATGCACACTCTGGAGGCCAAGAGGGAGAGGGGGTATGATCAAGATCCACAAATTCCTGTGGGGATAAACAAGACAGACCATAGACCAAGGGATCCCTTCACCCAGGAATGATAATCATGTGATGAGAGGTCACAAGTGGAGGCTGGTCGTGAGAAGATTTAAGAGAGATATCAGGAAGTACTTCTTTTCCGAGAGGGTGGTGGATAATTGGAACAGATTGCCAAAAGTGAGCCTATAATAGGTTCAAGAAAGGCTGGAACAGATTCAAGGAGTTGCTAGTCCCTAGAAGAGGGGCAGGGTGTAGGGGAATGGGAAGTGGTGGAGAGGCAGCAGAAGCAAGGGGCAACTACACTATCTGGCTACAGGCCAGTAAGGATTAAGCATGGATCTTAGGCAGAATGGATGGACCTTGGTTATTTTCTGCAGTCCTGTTTTCTATGTTATTATGCTTTTATTCCTGGTTCTACCATCAGGAGTACAATAAGGCTCCAAGATTTCCCAAAGTAATACAGTACAGGTATTAAATAAGCTAAACAATTGGTTAGCAGTTTTACATGCTTAAGTGCTAATCAGCTTGAAAATGCTTGGCACCTGACACAGAATGCTTAGCAAAATTATAATATATAGTTTTATAAAATGTTGTCTACTATACCAGGAGTTCTCACACTTTGTCATAGTGAGCCTCCCCAAGCCTTGGAAAAGATCTTGAGCCTCCCTAATATAGAAATAATTTGGGCCTCCCATAGTTAGAACAACTGTCATACTTTTGCACATTACAGGAGGAATCCAATGAAGGGCATGCAGTAGTTGAGTTTATTCTCATTTTATTGAACTTATTATTCTCCTCTCTATAACCCCCTCCCAGGTTAGCCCTACTCGCTCCACACTTCTGACTTTTGGACTCTATTTACCCCTCGTTGCAATACCTCCATGAGTCAGATTGCTTTTTGTCAGTTTTACCTGCTCTTAAACACCTTCCTCAGGGACCATTTTGCTCCCTCCTGCTCTTGCTCCCGTATATCTCTGACTAGCCTTGTATTTGTGCTTTCTGCAGCCAGTATAATGGGTCAGTTGTTACCTTGTTCCTATTCATTTGCATTATTCTGAATTCTGTTTTGCACGGTTTCCAAGAATTGTATTTTCCCATGTCATACCAGGAAACAAGTGTTTGCCGAGCGAGTCTTTGCTGGTAACCATTTTGTACATAAATTTGCATGCCATTATTCAGCTTTCACTTTACTGCATCCTTTCATATGAAGCATCCAAAACTTAATAACAAAATACAGTCCATTTAAGGCTTGCTTGAGCGTCCCCTGGAACAGGTTGGTGCCTCCCTGGGAGGCTGGCCTCACCATTTGAGAACCCCTGTACTATACCATGTACTCATTCAGAAAATGGTTAGCAGTCTGCTGCTACTCATTTCTGGAACTGGTTAGCAATACCCGTGTTTTGCATAGCATTTTGCTGCGCTTATGCCAGCTATAATACACTGCAGTACAAGTTTAAACACAACTCAGCTTCCTTCCGTAATGTGTGAACTTTCTGTCCCTGTGCACTCTTCCTCCTAGGATCCCTGGTTCCTCCCAGCCCATCTTCCAGAGTCATCATGTCTCCAGTTTGAAGGGCAATGAGCAGCTACCTTCACCCAGTTACCAAGATCAACTTTTCCAGGTGGCTCATGTCCCACCTCCTCCACTCCCCACCCCCGCAAGCTTGCCCACAGCATGAAATATAAAGGGGCAGGAAATGTACAGTGGATCTGCCAGCAAGCAAGGCAGTGTCTAAGGTTACTGCATGACAGAAGGGATTAACGGTCACATTGAAACTGCCTAATTTCTTGCAGTAACGCTGCAGTACTGCATGCACCCTGGCTGCAGTATTGCGTGCTTTCTGGCTCTTTCCACTGTATGTGTATTTGTGACCGCTTATTACACTACAAAATGATCCACCTTTAACTATAACCAAATAAAGGTTGCTGTAACAAAACAACAACAGCATCAACATCAAAAAGGATTTTCTGTTTATGGACAGCATGCGATGCAGTTCTCTCCATGGACCGAGGCATATGGAGTTTTGCCAAGGTCACTACATGGATTCAGAACTCTGACTATTAGCTGCTGACCTTTCCGATCAGTGCTCAGAGTTCTGAATCCATGCAGTGACAAAGTCAATGCTCCAAATCCTGGTTCCAGAAGGCAACTTCATAAAATGTTGTCCGTAAAAGTGAAAAAATACAAAGCAGTCTTTCACATCAGTTTTGTTTTCTCATCCAGCTATTTCTTCCCTTCCCGGACAGGGATACTTCATCATCATCATGCCCAGTGTAACCACTCAGCCCCATCTACCTGACTTAGATGCTTCACATCCCCACAGTACGACACCCATGCAGCCCCAAAAAATCACAGGATCTAGACTTGGCAGCTAGTTCCATGGTGTGGGGCCCAGGATGAACAGGCCATCATGTCTTTATTAGTGACATAGGGAAGGCATTCGGGAAGAAATGTGCATGTTGCAGAGGACACCAAGCTCTGTGGGAGGGTTGATGCCCAGGAGGGATAAAGGAGATGAGGAGGACCTAGCCAAGCTAAGAGATGGTCGGGGATATTGCAACTCTGGTTCAATGCTAGAAAAAGTGCAAGTGATGCACATGGGGCAAAGAGCCCGAGAACAGAGTACTACATTGGAAAAGTTCAGGTTATGCCATCGAGGAAGAAAAGGATCTGGGGTAATAATTTCTATAGCGACCTGAAACACTGACTCAATGCAAAAAGGCAGTAGCAAAGGCAAATAGGATGCTGGAGTGTACTGCAAGGATTTAGCAGTAAGAAGAGTGAAGTTATACTCTACCTTTATAGGTCATTGGTGAGGCCACATTCAGAATACGGCTCAAGATATTGACATCCACACCTGAAGGACAAACATGCTGGAAAGGGTCCAGAGGAGAGTGACTAAAATGATAGAGGGACAGCAGGATGGATCATATGCAGAGCAGCTGGGGGACCTGGGGATGTACAGTCTGGAGGAGAGGAGGCAGAGGGATATGATTGAGATGTTCAAATACCTGAGGGAATTAACAGAGTGGGCTGGAAGCCTGTTCAATAAAAGGGCCAACACCACCACACAAGGCACAACCTAAAACTGGTGGGGGTAGGTTCAAGAGGATGAAAGGAAGCCTTTTTTTTTTTTTTTAACAGAAGGAGTGGTGACGGCATAAGAACAAGCTGCCACAGGAGGTGGTGGAATCCAAGTCAGTGGGAGCTTTCAAAAGAGCCTGAGACAAGCATAAAGGGATGTCAGGTGGCCTCGTAAGGGAAAGACAGGAAAATTTGGGGGAGAAAAGAGGGGGTCAGGGTCACAGATGTAAACTGAAGGCCAGAATCTATTATTTCAAACAGACCCGACAGACCGGAGGTCTCTTCCTGCTGGCTATTTTTCTTATGTTCTTATGTTTTAAAGCCGACAGTGCCTGGTGTCTTCTCCCCTTTGTCCCCCCAATCCACACCCACACAATGGTGTTACCTGCCCTGATGTCACCAGGGCGCCGGGTTTCCACCGGCTGGGGAGCTCCCTGCCCTCACCATAGGCTGCTGGGTCCTGAAGCAGAGCCATGCCACTTTGGCTGGAAAGTGCTGCTGTGGTCAGTCCCATCTCCCAGTCTGGCTACCAGCTTGGTGCACCCACAGTCCATTTTCAAACCCACGCCACCACCATTAGGCCAGCAGACATACGTTTCTCATCAACTTTTATTCCAGTATAGCTGAATATTGATAATTTGTTAGCACAGATTTCTAAAATAAACGTATGAAAAAGTAACTGCAAATTCACACACAATTCCTAGTACCTGTTAATAGTCCCAGCCCCCCACAAAGCCATCAGAGTAAAGCAGTGCCGCCACAGCACTCTTACCGGTCCGAGGAGACTTTTTTTTTGTTTTTTGTAATAGAAATCCAGGAATGAAACAAGTGTTGCATAACATATTCTCTATGAAAGAAAGGCTTCCTCCACTTTTTCATGCCATTATTTCTCTCTCTCTCTCTGCAACATCTCCCTACTTTGAAAACACTATGGATGAATAACTTCTAAAGAAAAAAATCCAAAATTCAAAGCATCTGTATCTTCAATTTAGTTGCTTGACTAACTTTAAAACAGTTGGGTAGGGGTGGTGTAGTCAAAGACATCTGCTCACAGATGTTAGGGAAATCCGTAGACTTTGCTACAGTCATCATTCTGGCAATTTGCTTGAGACAGTGGAGCAGTATGCGTGATAAAAAAAAAAGCATTAGATTTGCAGCAGTAACCAATCTACATGTGTAAATGTTTTGAATACCTAGCTCTTGAACCTTTGAAACAGTATTTAATGCCCATATGTCAGTCAGATTCTTCATTAGCAAGTTGCTCTGTCAATGGCAGAGGTCAGGAGATGGCGGCATGCACTCTGTGCAGTATTAAACTGATGCCAGCCACCATGCTTCTGTGGGTGCTTGAAAGACCTGTGGTGGATTATCAATTCATGAAAAGTAAAAGTGTGAATGTGTGTAATTGTGTGTGTGTCTGGGGAAGGTGGTGGTAGGAACTTCTTAGAAAGCTAATGAAAAATGAATACAAATAAGTGAAAGGGTAGAGCGACTATTAAGTTTCTAAATGCCTTATGATGGGCAAACATCAAAGTCTGCTTTGAATCTGAACTAGCATTTGTTCTTGGGAGGCAAAACATGGACTGAGCGAAGCCTTTTTGCTGAAAAGTACAGGCACTGGTACCGTACTGTACTGTACACAGAGGTTCGTACAAGTTTCTGCGCAGCTACACCTTTAACACTATCATGTTAATTTTAAATGATTCCTGACTGTTAAGACCCATTGTACTACTACAGTAACTTGCTGCTTCACTTGTTGCTGTAATGGATTTAAAAAATAAATAAATAAATAAAATCGAGCAATGCAACTGGCTACAGTGATCTCAGTATTTCACCATACTTTGAATCTTATTGCTCGATTTTAACATTAAAATACGTAATATATTGTGACCATTTTATAAGCACAATTAGGAGGTAGTATAGCGAGTGGTTTAAGGCACTGAGCTGCAAACTTGGAGACCTGGGTTTGAATCCCACGCTCCCACTTGCATACTGTGTGATACTGAGCAAGTCACTTAACTCGTGTGCTCCCAGGTCGCACCTGGAAATAAGCTTCAGCTTAGTGCCTCACCTAGTTAAAAACACACACACACACACACACACACACTACCACACTCCACACTCCAGTGTGAAATGAGTTAAAGGGACTTGCTCCCCTCAGTTGAGCTATGCCTTGTGCCTCTCAAAGCACCCAAAGTTTGTGTCAATTTAGCTCCATGCCCTCCTGTAATGGGCTGTGGCTGTTGCTTACCTCCAACTTTACCTGCCTCCCGGGATGCTCAGTTTTACAGATGCATTTCACCTTTAGGCATTTTTGCATACACTGTCTATACCACCACCCTCCCCGGTATATATCATACCTCAGTATATCCAATACAAAGCCTTCTGTGTAAATCCCTACACAGTCCTGCCTTCACTCCTGTCTCCAATGTGGACTCCCATATGCTCCCAGAGCCCTTGCACTTTGCCAGAAGGAACTAGTTTTCTATATTTTTTCTGCAATCATGGCCCCATCATCTTAAGCCATCATGCCTACCTATACCTTGATTCCCTCCAGACTTACTCCCTGTCCTTGAAGGTCTTCTGTTCACATACCCTAGGGCCTCTGCCCTGGGAGGCCTGATCTAGCCCATTACAGGGACACCCCTACTAAACACCAGGAGGAAAAGTGGAGTGGCTTATGAGGTTATTAGCGGCAGCTGGCTGATAATTCTTCCTGTTCTCTCCAGGTCGTTGTCCTCCTTCTCTGTTCTCTCCAGGTCTTTGTCCTCCTTCCCAGACTGCTGGCTTCCAGCCAGTTCAACATCCTGAAGGCAGGACCTGATGCTGTGATGTCACCCATGATGTCACTGTCGCCCAGGACAATCTATGTAGGAGGCACTAATGTTGCAGAGATGCACTGCTAGACACTCCACCAGCCAGTGAGGGAGTCTGGCTCAAGCCACAAACCTGGGTCTCCATGGCAACACCAACATCAACAGATGGGGCTTATCTTGTACTCTAACCAATATCTTTCACCAGGAGTCAAGTTTTCTCCTTGTCTAACCCCATGTTCTCTGAATGTCTCCCAATTCGCCCCGCCCCTTCAAGTACTCCATAAAGCCCACCTACTCAGTCTCTCACCTACATGTGGAGCCCCAGTACCCATGATATCTTTAACTTGCCTTTTTTCCATATCCCATGTAGGTTGTAGTGTGGTTAACTTATTTTAACACACCTTGTGCTTTACTGGTGAAACTGTTTTAGTTAGATCACATTTGGAATCTACTGCAAGGTATTTCAGATACCATGAATTGCACTGGCCTGTATGGTATTCACATGCTGATGAAGGCACTGTATTTAGATGCAACATCGAATTTCCAAGAGGGTCTCAAGGGACAAACTGTAACAGCAAGTGTTGCATATACCTACTATGACAGCAATGCTACAGTGGTTTAATGATATTATCAAATCATGCTATGAAATTACTAACATACTAAATGCCAGCAGAATAGGCCCACGTCCGTGTTCGTTTCGCTTGGTCAGCCCCACCTGGGAGCTGACCTTGTTGCCCTCGCCTCCCGGCTCGGCCTCAAGGTCTAAGAATCAGAACCTCTGTGGCAGCACAGGCTGGTTGACAGACAGTTGTCTAGCCAGTATTCTCTATGTCCTATATAGAAATTCATTATTTTCAGAATGCTGTTGTACCACAGTTCAAAGGTTACAATATGATTGTACCCTTCTGTGGTAGAACAGCAGTCTAGAACTTCTAGAGACTGCACAAGCCAGTTTCATTGTGAAAGAAGAAATAAAAACAACATGCACACATTTTCATGATACTATACACTATAAAGAATACAGGATGAGTAACTTTATGCATAATCAGTGTGTTCTGCCACCTTGGAGTTCCGATTCCCACAGACCTCTCGACTTTGCTCTTAAGGACAGAGGGAATAAGAACTCCTCTGTGACAGAACCCACTGGTTGTGCATAGTTGCCCATTCAGTATTCTGTATATTATAAATGTGTATTATAGGACAGTAAGATACCATCAGGGTGTGTGTGACACACACACACACACACACACACACACACACGTACTAATAGGCTGTCACATCTTCAGAGAAGAATGTTCTACTAGGAGAATTTTCAGTTTTGACTGTCCAAAATTACAAGGCAAACCTAATATGATGGTTAGAGTTTTATCTAATTTCCTGTCTGCACCTTTACAGGAAGTGGGTGTCCGGTCTAAAATTCTCAGCTGGCTTGGTGGAAGTGACACACAGGATATAGTCAGCACAGCAGCAATGGTTGTGGGAAATACAGAACTTGGCCATCTGGAAGAACTGCTATACAGTATGTACTTACAGTGGCGTGCTTGCACAACCAAACTATCTCACAAGTGGTACAGCCATGAGATGTTTAGTTTTTACGATACACACACTATGCAAATAACAACATGCGGAGGACATACAAGTTGGTAAACTATCAAAACACAGTTTGTATGTCATAATGGCATGTGTTAACCAATCAGAGAGCAACTCTCACAATGTTTGATGGCATCACAGTGACCCTCTGTGCCACACTAACAAAAACAAACAAAAAAGCTAAATTCAATGAGAAACAAGATCATAATGATCTGCAGTGAGGTACCAGTTTTCTTCCTCGTCCTTGTTGACAGTGTGAGTACTGCAACAAATCTGGATACCGTATCTCAGACCTTTGGCCACTGCAGAAGGTTTACTTGTGTCTCTGCAGAGTCTGCTCAACTGATACACATCAGTGTCATCTGTGCACAACAGCACTGCAACCTCCCACTGTCGTCATACATCACCAAACCTATACCAAGAGAAAACTTCTGAACCACGGATAACATAACACACACACACACACACACACACACACACGTTCCATCTATCTATGTGATTTTCTACCTATTCAACCCTCCTTCCCAATCTGTTGTATAGACTTAAAGTTAAATTACTCAAGGCTTACAGATCTAAAAAAAACAGTGATCCTGTTTTTTTGTTTCTGGAGAAGAAAATCTAAAATGTGTATGCATACTTTTATAAAGAGATTCAGGCTTGGCACTGGAGTTAAGGCTTGAAGGGACTGTACTGACAAGCTCTGAAAATTAACAGAGTTGGGCTCCTAGATATATGCATTTGTCCTGCAGCTCCACGATAATTTCCCCAGACTGCATTACTTCCTACTGCTGGCACATGTAAGTTTTCCTTTTGAAACATTGGAAAAGCTTCTCCTACCATCTGCTGCTTGGTTTTTGATAAATGCAGGACACCGTTTAGAGGTGGGAGCCCTGACAGCGACTACAAGACTGGTCCCTTCTTTGGCTATGAAAGGATGGAGGAAAAAATACACATTTGCTTAACCTTGATATACAGCCATGACACACGGGACATATGACAAATTGTTGACAGAGACTTTTACTCTGGACTCTGTCCACTCAGCTACAGACTACACGGTGCCAGGTCTTTGTTATTATGTTAAAAACAATTCTGAAGGATAAGAGCTCTATTTGAGTCACTAAGTACCCATGAAAAGTTAATCCTGTGATTAGTGTATATTTGAAAATGGAGCTGAAGTTTAACAACCCACTAAATCTTTTCCTCTCCCTCAATGAAAGATTGATAGGTGGGGTTTAAATTTGTAAAGGGGGGTATAAACAGACTGACAACCCGGGGGAGCTCAGGGGCTCAGAATAAGGACATACAATGGGGCAGCGGGCAGCATTGAAAAAAACAGGGGAGCTGCGCAGGTAAGTGAGACAGGGGTCGGGCTGGGCAAAGCAAGACTGGGGAGTGGTGAGGAATTGGGGTGCAGGATGGTCCTGATCAATGCCAGAACACAGGCAATAAAATGCCAGAACTTCAGGCAATGCTAGTCGAGGGGCAGCAGACGTGGCAGCAATTACGAGACATGGGCCACCCAGAGGCATGACTGGCACCTTTAAACTTAGAGGCTACACAATGTTTAGGAAGGATAGGGGAGGGAAAGGGGGTACTGATAGTCAAAAAGACATAATGGTTTGTGGAGTCGAGGAGGTTGGGGGGATGTGGAGGCGATTTGGGTAACCTGCAGATGAGGGGGGTAAAAGATTAAAAATAGGGGTGGTGTACAGACCCCCGCAATGAAGCGGACTTGGAGGATGATCTGGCTGAGAACATCAGGGGTCACTGTGGCCTCGGAAAGGGCAGGGTGGTGGTCATGGGTGACCTGAACATGCCAGGGCAGACTGTGGCACTATGACATCCTCTGTGGCCAGGAAAAGAGGTAGATGATGTCTTCCAGGATGCCTTCCTAGTCCAGCATGTGGGGAGCCTACTAGGGAGGACTGATATTGGACATTGTCCTAGCAGACAATGACCAGATAAGGGACCTGGGCGAACAGCCCGCTGGCAGGCAGTGACCACGCCAGAGTCTGTTTTTTTCTGCACCTAGGGGAGAGGAAATTGCACTAACACAGTAGTAATAGATTTCAGGGTGCAGACTTTGAGGGCATGGGAAGGATTCTTAGTGGGTGCTTGGATGAGATAAGGCCGGACCTGGATCCTGTAGCTTGTGGGAGACCATTAAGAAGGGGTGCAGGAGGCTACTAGGTCCTGCACAGGTAATGCTAAACAATGTAGAGCCAGAAAGCCGTGCTGGGACCGGGAGGTGCAGAGGTGGTGAGGGAAAAAAATGGATGCCTCACACACTAAAAGCACTCAAGGGGGATAAGGGAGCGGAAGAGTATGATATTGGCTAGAGGGCTACCCAGGTGGTAAAGGGGACCAAGGCAAGAAAGGAGCAAAACTCTGGCCAGGGATATCCGGGGAGGGGTTCATAGATACATAGGGGAAAAAGAAAAATGAGGGCACAGATTAGCAGGATTAGGACTAGGGAGGATGGGCAAGAAGCAGGAACAAGCAGAGGTACTAAATGAGTACCTTGCCTCGGTCTTGACCGCGGGGTGGGGGTGGGTCTGGGGATCCTTCCATCCCTAAGGGAGGGAAGGGAGCCACAAAATCAGGAGGTCGGCTAGAGTTTGAAGGACTGGAAGAGGCTGGGGCAGCGGATGGGCCAAATCTAGGGGAATGGGCGGGTGCATGAGGAGGTGGGCTTGGAGGGCGAAATCACAGTGGATAGGGTGAGGCCCTCCAGTTGCTAAAGACTGAGAAGGCACTGGGGCCAGATGGGCTGTCAGCTCCACTGGCCGCTGTCCAACATCTCTGAAGACAGGTGGTGCCTCAGGATTGAGGGTGGCTCATGTGGTGCCTATTCACAAATGGGGGTCCAGAGAGGAGATGGGGAATTATAGGCCTGTTAGCCTAATGTCTGTGGTAGGCAAGGTGATGGAGGGCATTATCAAGGAGAGGCTTGGGGGCAGCTGGAAAGGTTAGGGCACCTGGATGACAGGTAGTATGGTTTTGTTCCAGGGAGGTCGTGCCAGACCAACCTGGTGGAGTTTATGACTGGGTGACGGGTGCCATGGACTGACATAGGCCAGTGGATGTCCTCTATCTGGATTTCAGTGGAGCGTTCGATTTGGTACCCCATAATGGCCTGCTAACAAAGCTAGGGGTTGGGGTGGGCAGTTGCTGAGGTGGGTGGAAAATTGGCTTATGGGGTGAATACAGAGCGTGGTGGTTGGTGGGATAGTCTCCTCCCTAGAAGAGTCATCAGTGGGGTACCCAGGGTTCGGTCCTGGGGCCACTCCTGTTCAATGTCTATGTTTCAGACATAGGGAGGGGTGTTAGAAGTAGGCAGAGTCTCTTTGCGGATGACTCAAAACTGGGAGCACTGGTGGACTGGGAGGAGGGAGAGAGAGGCCCTCCATGGATCTGGATACCCTGGGGCGGTGGTCAAGGAAGTGGGGATTGAAGTTCGGGAAATGTAAGCTGCTGCATCTGGGGGTCAGAAACCTGGGCCATGCATACACCCTGTGGGGGTTACACTGCAAGCCACTTCAGGCGAGAGGACACTGTAGTGGTGGACATTAAAATGAATAACACTGAGAATTGTTGAAGAGCAGCAAAAGCAAACAGGATACTGCAGTATAACCAGGGGATTACCTCCAGGAGGAGGGAGGTGATCCTCCCTCTGTATAATGCCCTGGTCAGGCCGCATCTTGAGTACTGTGTGCAGTTCTGAGACCACAACTTAATAAAGACAGAGCACTGCTGGAGAGGGTTCAGAGGAGGGCAACAAGGATGATTCAGGGCATGGAGGGTAGGTCCTATGAGGAAAGACTGGAAGAACTCCAGGTGTATGCACTGAAAAAGAGGAGAGACGGGGGTCATGATAGAGGTCTTCAAGTATGTAAAAGGGATAAATAAGGACGGAGCCAAGGAGGTCTTCCGGTTAAGAAGGGGGAGAACTACCAGAGGGCATGAGTGGAAGCTGGGGGAGTACAAGGGGGCAGGAGACACTACTTCACTGAGAGGTGGTGGAATCATGGAATGCACTGCCCAGGAGTCTGGTGGAAGACAACACAGTGGAGGGATTCAAGAGGGACTGGGACAGGTACAGGGGATACTGAAGCCCTCTGGGTTTGGGGGAGTGGGTGGAGGCGAGCTCCCAGTAGAGGCTGGCAAGCGAGCAGACACGATAGACGATGAGGTCTATTCTTCTGGCTTTTGCTATAATACTATGATTTATGGAGAGCATTCCAGCTTTATAGACATTCCAGTTGAACAAACCCCGGTCAGTGCCACGGCTGCCCAGAGCAACGGTGGTGATTTGTGCAAGCAAAAGCATACTTTGAGTTCTCACCACACTGGAGCCTGCCAGGCGCAGATAGTGCTCCAACAGACACGCTAATGCACATGCAGTTGCAGAAAGTAGTGCACTGGGGAGGGGCCAAGCGCTGTGTAGGGAAGAGGACACACCAGAGACCACCAGCGACTTCAGGGCTGTGGACAGGAGACATGCGATCACTGTAGGAGAACATGGAGATCAGTTCCGTTTCTCCACAGTGATGTGCATCGGATCCTTAAAACGACTGCAGGCTTTGCCCATGCAGCTGTAAAATCCAAAGAGTCTGCAGGTCCCTAAAACCAATGTCCCTGCTCTGGTCAAGTCAGAGTCAATACAAATGCTGCATGAATCAGCTTTGCCTCCATATCAGATTGCTTACAGGAGAACTGCGTTCTTGTCGAGAAAGCCGTTTTATAACTATTCGTTCCTATTTTAGTATTGTTCCATCTTTACTAATCTTTTAGTAAATTCAGTTTATGCTTTGAGTTATCTTCTGGTGAGAATTACCATTTTGGAACCACATGATGTAGTTTACTAAGCAACAGGGCACAACTGGAGAGTATGGTAATGGTCTGTGCAACACCCCAAGGGTGTAATGTAGCACAAGGCACAGTCAAGTGCCACATGCCCCTAGAGAGTGATTAACTGTCCAGTAACAGATCTCAGAACCACACATGCATATATTCTGAAATGCTGAAGTTATCTCTACACCTGATTAAGGGACCTTGGGATATCTCTAAAGCTTGGTAAAAAATGTTCAGTTAGTCTAATAAAAGGTTTCTACCGCAGAATAATGTGTACTACATTTCCCTGAAACTAACATCACACCACAAAGCTGGAACAATTATAAGAATGCATTCTTGAGTAAAACTGTAAATGACAGAGACATTATGCTTATGAAACTGCACAGTGGCTTGTTGTCATAATCACGCCTTGGTATCACAATGTCTCTTGTAACGCTCTATTTCCTAGAGGCATTATATTGCTCTCCCATTGACCCTATCTGACCTTGGCTGTGATAAGTTTCTAAAATCTATCTCACCAACATTGATAGTATTATAAACATAGAAATGTTTACTATCACCGTATCCTAATGCTGTGACTCTCTTACTGTGCCATGGAACCCTACTGTGCCATGGAACCTGCATTCCCTGGTGACTGGGGTTGCCATTTCATCGCCTAGCTGGCTACCTCCTTTGGCACTCCTCCTGGGATCTTCAACTTACAAGCCAACTGTAAAGCACGCCAACTCAGAGGAAGCTTCACAAACTCAACAACAAGCAGTTAAAGGAATATCTGTGTAGACTGACCTTACTGTTGCTGTGGCTCTCTGGCAATATTTACCCCAACCCTGGCCCTCCACAACTTATAGCATACCCACAGTCATCTACTGGGTTACTTAAAATTGCCTCACTTAATATATGCAGCCTCCTCCCCAAAACAGACATAGTGAATGCACGATCTCACAACATAACCAAATCATGCCTTAATTCTCTCAATTGTGGCACTTATGGTATATAAAATTGAAAATTGCCTTTACTGTAATCTTCATTATCATGTCTACTTCTCGTTACTCTGTATCACCTGACTGTATTGTACTGTTTCTAGTTTCCGGTCGCCTCTCTGAAAAGGGATTCGGGGCCTAGTGGGCTCCACCGGTCATCAAATTCAATAAATAAATAAAACATAACCCAGACATCCTCCCAGTCGTAGAAACATGGCTTTCTCAAAAGTAGCCGATGCTTCAATTTCCATTTTATTTATTTAAAATTTGGTTTCGGGAAAGGCACACTGAGCGAAGCTCGCTTCAGGTGCGACTCGAGTACAAGGCTACACAGTCTTTAGACAGGATCGACTCTCCAAACGTGAAGGGCTAAGCGATCTACCTCCAAACAACCTTCAAGGTCTCGTCCTAACTCTGCCCAAAACTGATGACCATATGCAAGCCCTGCCATAAAAGTGCTTCTAGGAGCACACAATAAAACCCTTACTGTGTTTTCAATCTATATTCCTGCCAGACCAGACGGCCTCCTGCTTTGATTTCACTCCTGGAGCGCTTTGGCTCTCTAAGTCTTAATTCAGAAATCATGATGTTAGGAAATTTCAATATCAATTGGTTCTCTCCTGACACAAGCCCTTTCAAAGATGCAGTTTCAGCAGTTCACTCACCTCACCCAGCTAGTAGAGTCCCCACTAGAATCAACTATAAAACTGGTACAGGTACCTTACTGGACTGGGTGCTCTCTAACCACCCAGCTCATATACTAGACACAACCATACTCCAAGATGCCTTCAGCGACCACTCCCCAGTCTTGTTTCATTGGGTGAACCAATTCCTCTAAACCACCTGCTAGAACAATTACCACCAGGGTACTCATCCGTGGGTATCTTGAATCACTAAAAGCTGATCTGTGTAATCAGGACTGGTCAAAGGTTTACACAACTAACAACACTGACATTGCCTCGACCAATTCACTCTTTAGTTCAACCCTATATGTGATAGGCACCCTCCCCCATAAAAGCGTAAATCAAAGGCCGCTGTAATCCCTGGTTTTCTCGGACCTCCTTGAGCTTCTGAATGCCAGGGACCATCTATGGCACAGGTCTAGGTCCCTGTGTAACCAGGCCGACATCCAGAGGTACAAAGCGGTTAGAAACAACTGCACAAGGGCTATTCATGCAGCTAAAAATCAATATTATAAGGAAATGCTCTTCGGACCGGAATGATGGCAGAAAATTTTGGGCTAACCTTAAAGAGGTCAGTGGGAGAGACCTCAGATCTGCCCCTACCATGCTTAACATTAATGGTGCCTCACCTGACCTCAAACTTATTGCTAACACTTTTAATAATGCCTTCACAGATCTGAGTGGTGTCCTGCCACCTGGCTACTTCTCTCACCCCTCACAAGTGACTACTCTGGGAAAGAGACTCAGCACTCTTCTCATCCTCCTTTCTACTTCAGAACCTCTCGCTCATGAAGCCAGGAATTACCTACTCAATGTATTAGGGAAATCAAGATTTAGTGGTGACACCCTGGATCTTAAGTTTGTAGCCCTTACGCTGGCTGAAATTTTTACCTCTAACACATATTATTAACATGTCACTTAGTTACTCTCAGCTCCTCGAAATGGAAATCTGCCACTGTGACACCAGTTCATAAGTCTGGGGATCGCACAATTACTGGGAAGTACAAGCCTATCTCTATCCTGCCCCACTTCAAAGCTCTTGAGCCGATAGTGGCTGACCAACTGGTTGAATACTTAGAAAAATATCAGCTACAATGCCCGCAACAACACAGGTTCAGAAATGGTCACAGTACCACTACCACCCTTCTGGAGTTCACAGGCTTTATTCACCACTCCTTAGATCAAGAACACCTGGTCGGTGCTGCTTTCATTGATTTAACCAAAGCTTGACACAGTGAATCATGCCCTCCTGGTCAATAGCTTACCACCCTGGCCTAGCTCATGACAGCGTGAGCCTGGTTTGAAAGTTACCTGCACAACCATACACAACAGGTGAAGATTGGCAACACCTCTCGGACAGCAGACCTGTCTTATCTGAGTTCCTCAAGGGCCCATCTAGGGCCCTCTTTTATTTAGCATTTTCCTCAGCAACCTTCCTTACTCCTGTCGGGGTCACATTCTTTTATATGCCAATGATGCCGCCTTGTTTACCAGTGATCCAGACCCTGAAGTTCTTGAATCCAGGCTACAGAGTAATTTCATAGTTGTAGAAAGATGGTTCCATAAGCACAAGTTAGTTAGGAATTACAACAAGATTAAAACTGAGCTGTTCTCCAGCTCCCAAAATAAGCACAGAACTTTCCTCTTTCTATCACCAACGAAGAGGGCTCTCCCTTGGAGCTAGTTCAGCTCTTTAAATATATGGGGATTACTACTGACAGTACGATGACCTATGCCCATCACATTGACAACATTGCTAAGGCTGTTAACACCTGGTTGGGCTACTTTATAGGCATAAGCAATGTTTGACCCCAGAAGCTCTTAGCCTGGCCATTCAAAGCTCTTGTCTAAGCACCGATTACGACTTACCAGTCTATGGATCAGCTACTGAAACAACTCTTCACCACATCATAGTTGCACTCAACAAAGCATGCCGGTTCCTTACCGCTCAGCCAGTCTGTCCCATACCTGTGACATGTACGCTCAGGCTAACTGGCTCCAATTCAAAGGTAGACTCATGTACCAAACATGTTTACTGTCCAAAAGTAAGCTTGGGCAAATGCTCCCAGGAGTGCAAAAGCTCATTACCCCACTATCAACCGTCGTTGCACCAGAAGCTCTACTAGCTAGATTTTTAATATACCCCACTGTTGCATCTCTGGGACAAAGGCATTTTGCCTACCATGCCCTGCTATGGATGAACTCGCTGCACCATGACATCACTTCAGCATCCACCTTGGCTCCTTCAAGGAGCAACTAAGCAACAGCTAGTTGCTGATGCCAGTTGTGACCGCTCCAGTAACCTTCCTTCTTGTGACCAGCACTGATTCTAACCTTATGCTATCCTGACCTTATGCATAACTGTTCTCAGTATGTAAATAACTGTTCTAAGTTGCTAATCATTCTCCTTCACATTTCTCTCTTGATCCCTTCCACTCTTTCCCTCACCCTCTATGGCTTCCCCATCCCCCTTCCCAGTTATATCTCCAGAGCCCTCTTGCTCACTTTAAAATGCTTTGTCCCATACCTTCTCACCTCCAATGAGGCCCCTGGGCTGATGCCATCCCTTACCCTGTTGATTATTAGATATTAGGCAGAGTCTGTTCTCATTTTCCTGTAAAAGGTTGTTTCATAAGACCCCAAACCCTCTAATATGACCCTTTGAATTCCAGGTTTTAATCAAATATGCATCTTGGCATACACTGTACAATGCCACATGTACTGGAACTTTCTAGTTATACACTCTTGTAATGTGTTGTATAATTCCTTGTTTTGTTTGTTCTCCGCCTCATACTTTTCCAACATGTATTGTTTGTCTGACGTGGAACCTATGAAATGATCTTGTTCTCAAAGGAGTTATCTGAAATGTCAATCAATCAATCAATCAATCAATAAATAAATAGTCATTCAAAACAACCATGGCCTTCATCAAGAAGAGAGCATTTTACAGGCCACATGGCATTTTGTTGCATTTGGGACTTCAGGGAACAACTCAATCACAGTGAAAAGAAAAGCCAAAGTCAAAATACACTTAGCAATGAAAACTAATAACAGGTAGCAGCCCAACTAGTTACACCCAAACTCCTGTAATATTTACCAGTGTTCTCTAGCAACAATTATATACCCTGCAATTATTAAAATCACAACAAAGAATAACCCTATCATTTGGAATGGCACTAATACCTACCCAGAAACACCTTTCAAAAAAGGACCACAGCCTGCAATCACCCTGCTTATATCAGCAGTGTGCAAGTCAAACAAAGCAAACATGACAAGGTATTATTAGCTGCCAAAACATGCAACATGCAATCTATTTAGTTGTGGGCAAGGAGTTTCTTTTGAATCCTCAACTTGTGGAAAAGGATTTGCACCATCCAATTTTGCTATCTGAAATTAGAATTACTGGACTGAAAACAAAACAAGCATATTTTTTACATTGATTTACTAACAAAATTGGAGAATTTGCTGCATCTACGATGTGTCCAACTTTATGAGTTTTCTTGCTAGTTTGCTGGTAGCAGCAGAAATTATCTGTGCCAGGTATCAAAAAAAAAATTGGGACCTTCAGAGCTCTTAACACTTTACATTCACAGCAGAATTGGATGAATAAGCCATGCACTTTTTTTTTCCAGGTCAGTTGCTTCACATATAAATCTTCCAGGGAAGTATTCAGTACTAAAGGGCACAATTGAATTATCAGTGATATTCATCTCACCTCTCCTCTCCTCTGGCAGACCAGTTACAAAATAAAACAAAACACAACACCACCAAGGCCGTAATAACTCCAGCTCAACTTATATGGATATTCTTGTAACTACACAGGGTCAGAGATCTGCTGCCAGCTGGCATTCACAATGGGAAGAAATGGCACAGCAGTGGTCTTTGGGTTTATGACTAGGTGGTGTAAGCGAGGAGCTACATCGTCTGGGAGCCAGTGGAAGGTTGGATCGTCAAGGCCCGATGTATTACAGGTTGGGCACACTAAGTGGCTGACGACCCTTTTTCTGCAACACATTCTAGGCTTCTATGTTAAGAAACATCTACCATGGTTCTGGCATGAAGCAACAGGAAACAGACGTATTTCACTTGTAAACTGCAGTGATTTCTCTTTGTTGCATTTCTGTTTTCTCCCTATTCACCACAGTGGCCCTTCCTCTGCATGCTGACCTCCTAGCCCTATCCTCCCATAACTGTCTCCTACCAAGCTCCTCGAATGCCAGGCTTACCCCTCAGAGGCAAATGGTCAGGTCGTCATGACACAAGAGTAGTGACTTCATCGTGTGTGCAGTGGCGGCCTTTGTTAAACCCTCCCTGCCCGCAGTACCCCGATGGTAAGGCTTAGCGTGCAAGCATGTGCCAGTGCACACCGAAGCCCACTGTGTACGCTTATTTATTTATTCAAGTCTTGGAATACGATACCTTTGAGTTGCAAAACTATTTTACAAAGGTTCCACGTCAGCAAACATAAGACACAGACAATCAATGGTGGACAACAGGAAAACTAAGTAAAGTAACAACAGAATTAAACATAAAGATAATACATTGTAAATCATACTGGCACACTGTTTGGCACAAAAATAATTAGCGGGGAGGTAGTGAAGTGGGAACCAGGAGGGCAGAGCAGCCAAACAGGCCTTGTCAAGAAACTTGTAGGGCAGGTAGGTAGAGAGGGCAAGGGGTAGGATAAAAGAAGGGAGGGATGGGGTAGAGAGGGAATGATAATGGCAAGGAAAGAGAATAGGGATTAAAATCAGAGGATGGGGGTGGAGGAAGTAGGTTGGGAGGATGTAGTGGGGTAGGGCAGGGAGGAGGGGAAGCCAAAGTTAATAAGTTGGGGTTGGATTAAAGTGCTTGCAGGGTACACAAAAGCAGCAGGGCTGTTATGGGGAGGCAGTCACATCGACTGTTCCCAACAAGATGTTGACGGAGCTTGTGTTTGAATGAGCCAAGTTTTGCGCGTGCATTGGCTGGCGTCTCTGGGCAGACAGTTTAACCAAATTGGGGCTCCATAAGCAAAAGAATGCAGACATCGAGTTGAGCGCATCTGGTAACATTGAATACTTGCATTACTGAGCCATGGGTACGTAACGGGTTGGAAAAAGGGCTAAGGAGCTTTGGACCCTGGAGGTAAAAGTCCGAGGTGAACTTTCTTAGCTAAGAAACAGGTTTGGTATTGCTAGTGGGGTTTTCTTTGTCAAACTCAGCCCTCAGGATGGCAGCTGCGAGGACACAATGGCGCAAGCACGTGTGTGTCAGGCGCACAGGAGCCGCTGGTGTCCTCCGATCATGGACTGCTCCAGCTGCCCCCACACTTGTGGTCATCCGAGTGGTGGTAATACAGCAGAGTCTGCTGCCTCCCTCCTAAGGACAACATCCTCTAGAAAATGCAATCCTCCTTTCCGGCCGATCCTCCGATATGCTGGGATTGTTCCTGAACTCAGATTTCTGGCATCTTGAGAGGCAACCCTGCTACTGTGCAGACAAACCGCCCTGGCTGCTGTGATTTCTAAAATTGTACCACTATAGTCCGAAAAAAGGTTTAAAAAGGTCAGTCTATTAGTTTTTAATATGTTTGGCAACTAACTGCAGTTTGAAAATCCAATCTGTTGTCACTGGTTTCTTTTCTATTTTCAGCAATCCAATACTTTTAGTTGCATTGAGACGGTTCCATCTCATCCTATAAGCAAGCAATAATACCTGACAGGGTGGGTAGTACTGAGCTGTACTGGACTGCCTAGGGGCATAATGAGGCCAGACGCTACAGGCAGTGGGCCTTATAGTCCTTGAAGATCTGGTATAGCCATACTACCCATTCTGGAGGGTATTACTGCGCAAGAAAATGGGGTACATGTGACAATTTTATGTAGTATAGATAACAGAAAAATAAATAAACAAAATCTATAAGAAATGACAAAATTAATAGAAAGTTGTTTTAGTGGTAAAGTAGTCCCTTTACTGGTATACTTGCCAGTAGAGGGCACTATAGCGTTCACAGTTTTACTGAGAAGTGCATTTCTTCATCTGTTTTGATTTTTTTGTTCATTTTGTTGTTGTTTTGAGCTTCTATGAAACTAACTGGCATCTCCTGCAGCTGGGGAATTACAGGCCTGCCAGCCTAACATCTGTGGTAGGCAAGGTAATGGAAGGCATTATCAAGGAGAGGATCGGAGGCAGCTGGAAAGGTTGGGGCACCTGGATGACAAACAGTACGGTTTCGCGTCGGGAGATTGTGTCAGAACAACCTCATAGATTTTAAGACTGGCAACGGGACCCTGGATCGACATAGGCTAGTGGACATCCCATACCTGGATTTCAGTAGCGCTTGATTCAGTACCTTACAGTGGGCTGCTAAAGCTGGAGGGGATGGGGTGGGAGGGCAGTTGCTCAGCTGGATAGAAAATTGGCCAACGAGGCTATACAGAGGGTAGTGGTGGGTGGGATAGTCTCTCCCCAGGAAGGTCACTAGTGGGTCCCCAGGGTTTGGCATTGGGGCCACACCTGTTCAATGCCTATGACTTGATACGGGAAGGGGTTAGAGTAGGATGAGTCTCTTTATGGATGACTCAAAACTGGGAGCACTGGTGGACTGAGATGAAGTGTGGAGGGGTGGTCAAGGAGGGGGTATTGAGTTTTAATGCAGGGAAGTGTAGGGTGCTGCATCTGGGAGTCAGAAACCTGGGCCATGTATACACCTGGGGGTGTCTCACTGCAAGCCACATTGAGGAGAGGGATCTAGGAGTGGTGGTAGACATCAAAATGAATAATACTGAAGATTGCAGAAGAACTGCGCAAAGCAAACAGAATACTGGGCTGCACAGCCAGGGGATTACATTCAGGAGGAGGAGGTGATCCTCCTCTGTACAACACCCTGGTTAGACCGCATCTCAAGTACTGTATGCAGTTCTGAGACCCCACCTCAGAAGGACATAGCACTGCTGGACAGGGTCCAGAGGAGAGCAACCAGGATGATTCAGGGCATGGGAGGAGGCCCTATGAAGAAAGGCTGATGTACTTGGGCTGTACTCACTGGAGGAAAGGAGAGATGGGGTGACATGCTAGGGGTCTTCAAATATGTAAAAGGAATAAACAAGAGTGGAGCCAAAGAGATATTCAGACTAAAGAAGGGGGAACCACCAAGGGCATGAGGGAAGCTAGGGGGGAATTACAGGGGGAAGACACAGGAGACATTACTTCACTGAGAGGGTGGTGGAGACAGGAATGCACTGCCCAGGAGTCTGGTGGAGGAGGGTATAGTGGAGGGCTTCAAGAAGGGTGGGACAGGTACAAGGGAACACTGAAGCCGAAGATGACCCTCTCTGGGGCTGGGGGATGGAAAAGCGAAGTACCCATTAGGAGGTTGGCTACTGAGCAGATATGACTGGCCATCAGGCCTATTCTGCTGGCTTTAGTATGTTAGTATGTTACCCGCTGTTGATCCTCGCTGGCGATTACTTTACTTTGTGGGTGGGGGGTTCCCAGTTCTCGATCTGCAGGAACACATGCTCAGACAGGAGTAGACTGCAATAGCTATGGCGCAGGCACAGATGGAGGCGATCAGAAATCTGCTGTGCAGTTAAGGAAACCGATTTGCTGTAAGAAAAACAAATTATTCTGCTTTTGTTGTTTGTGCTTTTGGACGACTGGGACGCAGTCAGCGCGAGCTTGGATGTCTCAGAGTAGCGCTGGGCATGTCATGTATTAGAGCACGCCATTTTCCACTGTAATTTTTCTTGAAGGGGAAAAAATTATTCTACTGTACGGCGAATTACTGTTAACGGTAAGGAGTGCAGTGGGTGGTTTGACTTGAATGCATGACGAGTGTCTGGAATGCGGGTTTAAAAGGAAAGAAATGTGGCTTGCTAAACTTTTAGAAGACTGTGGAAAGTGTTTTGTGGTTGTTCTGGCTCTCTGTACAGAGTGGGGATGTATCCGTGCTCTGTTTTGTCTGCATGGAGTTGGGGAGGGAAGAGAATCATTCGCTAACTGATAGGAAAATGTCACTTAATCTTGGAAAATCCAACTGGCACAGTGATACCACTTTGGTAACTAAGACAGACTGGGCTGGCACTTCTTTATCTGTGGGGCTCTACTGACAGGTAATGTACCCCTGCCATGACTCTCAGCCAATCAGAGAGCTCAAAGTATCCAGCCCATTTTCTAAACTGTAAATGAGTATCTACAGAAATGTCATGTCATGAAGAGGGCAAAGTAAAAGGCATAACATGCTTTTCCACTTAATGCCTGCTCAGTAGCAGATGGAGCAGTTTGGATACACATCCGCTGATTCATGCCAGTTACATGGAGCCACTCAAGATGGAGGGGAGATAAACTGCAGGAGTTTTCTACTCCTGTGTAGACTCTTCTTCAGCCTGTGGCACTTACTGCTGAAAGGCATCTGCAAACAGCTGAACATCCTCTGCAGTTGGCCAACCAATGCTGCAACCTGGAGTGGTGAGCCATAGCAAGTGTGGATGCCTCCGAAGACAATCCTGCTGCCACAGCACTCGCTGGCAAGTATAAACTAGAGGTGGGCAAGCCAGGAATTTTTCCCCACAGCTAAGCCAGTGCCAAGCCAGGTGTGTGGCTTGACTATGAGCAAAACGCAAGCTGAGCCCCGCTACTGCAGGCTGTTCTCAAATAAGAGTTGAATGTTTCAGACACTACACCACTGCTCGGCCGACAAAAATGCTTACTTGATCATAAATGGCTCAGCTGGACCTTGGCTTTCAACTACTTATAGATTGAGGTCGAGCATGCCAGTCGGAGCCTGTTGTGGCATGCTACAACCATGCCCAACTTGGCACATTTCCATTTTGGGTTGTGATGATGTCAGACACCTCTTGAGCTCCTATGCTGCCATCATAGTCCCATGATAAAAACACAAGCCATATTGTGTATGGCTGCCCTAACATTATTCTATATATTCTGATTGTGTTGCCATTACGCTTCCTTTCTTAGTCAGTTTCAATAATTTAAGCACTGCTAACATAATTTCAGATTTGAAAGTGACTGCAGGAATTTAATGCTGGCCTGGTACAGCAGCGGATGAGACCTCCGTAAGCTAGGATTAATTTCCAGTTAAGTCGCATCCAGATTCACTCTTTCTCCTTAGGTTTCAAATGCTTAGCAGTGGCTAATACGGCACCAGTTTCTACCACTGCCACTATTCCTAGCTGTGGGATTTGAAGATTGAGAAAAGAAAACAAATGTATGAATCTCAAGGGAACCAGATGGCCCAACAGTGCAGTTGGTAGAACACTGGATGATATTCTAGGTCCCTGGGTTCAATTCCCAGTTAGCCACATTATTTCTCGATAAAATTTTGAGATTTAGAACTTGTTACTTACTGAAGAGTGACAGCTGCTTTTAACCTCACTGCACTGCTTTCTCTTTTGCCTGCTCCTCTGAGAAGAAGCAGGACTGGGCACAGGACAAAACCTTAAGCAAATCAATTTGCAACTGTCCAGGATTCTCCCCCACCCCCACTAGTTCTGCCCTGGCAATGTCTTTGCTTCATTCCTGTACATATCCGGTTATTACACCTACATAGTACATGTTCATTATTAGTACTCTTCATGTACACGTGTTATTCTGCTTGTCTTCAAGTTTCAATTATGCTCCTTGATATACTGTAATTGTATTGCTGTCTATGATTTTCACATCCCCTACCCCAGGATGCATCTGAAACAAGCTGCTGCAACTCAGCATGTCTTTCCTGGTGAAACGTTTGAAATATAATAAAATAAAATCCCTTACCTCCCTGTGCTTGGTCTACTCAGCAGCAGAAATGGGAACAGACAGGACCCTACTAAAACAAGCTGCTGCATTCTCAGCTGGGCTTCCCAGGATAAGCAGACTAAGAAACCCAGATTACAGGGTCATGCTGTACTTCCTTCACACAGAAGCAGTGCTTACATCTGGACACATTCAGTTTGTGTCGTTAAATTGCTGTCTGGTGGATGGAAATTATTAGGAATATATTGTTCCTCCATGGATACTTAATTTGTATCCTGGGCCACCATCAGTTTAGCCTTCTGGATTGCTTTTGTTAAACAGAGCCCCACTGTTGCCGACGGAGAAATTCTGATAAATGCTAATCCTGTGCAATGTATTATCTATATGTATATTTAACTTGGCTTTTGATTAAACATTTTGGGTTGCTTTGTAATAATCTCCCACTACTTTTGCACTTCCTTGTTTATATCACTTGTTCACAGTGCGTCATGGTTATATGTCGTTGCACTGTCCTGTTAATCCACTCCTATTCAATCAGGTGAGTTTAGGCAATGCAATGCTCTCTGATGAAGCTCTGTCTAACCTGTGAAACAGGTCAGGCTTTGTGATGTCCTGCTGGTAACATTTTCCTTGCTGTTTGTGTACCTGCAAGTACATAAACTGATCCACTGCTGTTTAGAGGAGTCAGATGCTGGTGTTTCATTTTATAACTTGCCATCACCCTTTGCAGTAAAACTAGCACAAACTGAAACTATGAATGGATTGACAGTCCAGCTGGTATACAGCCCTTCCTTTTTGAGAGGCAGGGCCAGCAGTTAAGAATGCAGACCCTGGTTTGAATCCCACAATCACCACTTACTGTGACCCTGTGCTCAATCTCTAAAGCAGTCTCTGTGCCCTTTGAATCTTTCTATGTATTAAAATGACAGCAACATCCATTCCTTTCCCTCCCTGGATTATAAGGCACTTGAGGATACAGTCTATATGAAAGGCACTATAGAAAACTCTGCCCCGCTTTTATTAAACTGCCAGGCGGTGTGGCTGCAGCATGCGACTGAGTGCACTTAGAATCTGGTAGCTTGCAGCAATGGGAAGAGGACTGGAGCAGCTAAATTCTTCATTTTATAGGCCAATTGGTAATCCTGAATTTTACAACAGAAAGTAGACAAACTGCATTGGGAAATAGGGTTACTCAAAAGAACTAGCCTTGATTATTTACACTGTGCAAACATACACCGTAAGGTTAAAAAAAAAAAAAAAGTCACTAAACAGGCAGTGTGGAGCAGGTTTCATCACTGTGCAGATAACACCACCATATGTCTTTGCAGCTCGGACATGGGGTGGGGGTAGGGTGGTGATGTGCTTAATAGGTGCTCTGGCCAGGATCTAAGATTGGATGTCCTCAAGCTGGTTAAGATTTAACCTGGATAAAACTGAAGTACTGGTGGTGAAGCCGGGTTGTGGGAAGGGAGTGGCAGCTAGAGAAGGAGACGGGCTTTGGCTTGGCCCTCTGGGCTTTGGCAGCCACGTAGGTGAAGTTATTCTGGAAGAGAGGCTGATATTTGAGGCTCAGGTGTCAGCAGCAGTCCAGAATGCTATGGAACAATCAGCTGGATTAGATCCCTTATCCCATAAGCTGTTCCTCGCTACCTCTCTGTACCCCTCGCCTGCTAGGCAGTTTGTATGACATCACCCAACAACTTCATATTTTTGTTTTGTAAATCACATATTTTTGTCTATCTGATATTGTGCTTATTTTCCATGGCAGTTGTCACTTTATTGGTTATAGTCTCCATGTACACACTGGTCACACATGGAAAACAACGGCCTCTGCCAATTAAATAAAGCTGAAGTTTGTATAAAACATGGTCTTAATAATTAACAAATAAAACCCTCAATCAATAAGATATAAGTTGAGTTTAGTCTCACGCTAGGATGACATAACCTGACAGATGTATCTGCATACTGCACTTTCCGATTCTGTAATAAAACTCATTTCTGGTCAAATGGACTACCACAGTAATCCAGCAATGAGTCATCACAGACTGGCGTGCTAAAGAGAACTGTAACCATAACAGCAATTATTTTTATTATCCTGCATAACTTCCTCTAAAGAGGACATTCTCAGAATAATGAGAATTACCTCCTGTGAATCATTCTTATTATCATCAGCAGAAGCAGCAACCACAGCTCAAAATGTCCTTCATCTGTCTGTGGCCACAAGCCAGATACCTGTAAAATACCGCATTAGAATTACAGTCCAAACTGCAGGCCATCAGTTCTAGAATACACAAAATCTGCAACCATCTTTTACGATCGCTGCAAAGTGACACCTACTGGTGCACGGTGGAACAAATCAGGTAGCCAGGTGGTCAATTGCCACTAAAAAAAAAAAAATTGGTCCGACTACCAGGTTTTGAAAGTTACTGCCCAACTAGCTAACTGCCCACAAAGTGATTTTCAGCCCTCAAAACGATGACCACTAAAAATATTGATTTGGCTACCATATTTCAAAACCTACTGGTCAAACTAATCACCAGCTTACAAACAGATTTTCCCTACCCCGCGCTTGGTGATGGCATTCTTGTAGTAACAGCTATTTAATGGTGAGAGTACCACCTCAATCATACTTGGGATTTTCAGACCCCATCATCCTTCATTCTGAATTACTGAGGTGGCAGAGTGGACTGGTGGTTAGAGCAAAGAATGGGGGTGGGGAGGTTTCTCACTGGAATGACAGCACAGGCACCAGCTCACTGTGCGACCCTAAGCAAGTCACTTCACCTCCCTTAACTTTAGCCAACCCAGCTGTAAAACTGCACAAAAGTAAAATCCCACAGAAACGCCAAAACTTCCATCTCTGTTGGATAGAAGCTGGATCCTACTGTACATGAAAAGCAACGCCTTGGAGCGATGCTGGACCCCAGTGCAATTGGAGTGGTTACGCCTCAGATGGATCAACACTGGACGCCACTGTAAACAAGATGCTGCAGCTCAGCAGAAGTAATGCTGGACCCCACTGTAAACAAGATGCTACAGCTCAGCTGAAGTAATGCTGGACCTGACTGCAAATGAAATGCTGCATCTCGACTGGGTAGAAGCAGGACTCCTTTGCAAGGCGACCCCAGTTTCCCTGATCTGGCGATCAAGATCAGAGTTTTCCTTTATTTCAAGCTGGACCACAATTTTAATTAATTATTCAAAGGGCAAGGCGTACTGCCTCCGTGACAAGATGAAAGTATAGGAAAGCTCCTTACACCAGGTATTGAGCCTACCTGTAGTTAGTAGGCTGTCCCACACATCCACTACTAAGCCTGCACTATTCCAGTTCCAGGCAGAAGCATTTCATGGAATCCTGAAGAAGCAAGTGATGTCATGGTAAGGAGTCTGTGTTACATACGCAGCTTCCCGAACAGCAGGGCAGATTTCTAACATTACATTTGCTAATCTTATTCAACTTAAACTGCTTAGTGAATGCTCTGCTGGCAGAATTATGCCTGCATTTGCTTTTTGTTGACTGTCACGTAAAATCCCAACTGTGCACTAATGACAAGCTTTCATGGGCTAGTGATTTATATACCTGGCCTGCTGCCAAGAGTCATTAAAGAGAAGCGTGTCACAGCAAACACCCCAAAGCTTACCTACCGATTAGGCTTTTCCATTAGAAAATAATTTTTGTTCATTTACGTGGTAACTTTGGAAAGTCCATGATCCCTAAACATGACAGACTGTGTGCGGCTCCATTTAGTGTGACAGTGCGGCGCTGCTCACTTCAATACATTTGTATTGGAAGCAAGCGCTGCCACACTGTCACACTAAATGGAGCCATGAGTCTGTCATGTTTAGGAAGCGGGAGTTTTCTGACTTAAAATAAAATAAGTTACCACGTTAAAAACAAAACCAAAACCAAAATAAAACACAATTTTTCTAACAGACAAGCGTAATCTTGGGGTGGGGGAGCTTTGGGGTTGGGTGTTTCTCATACAGACCACTTTCCTTAAGGCCAACACAAAACAAACTCTGACTGCAGATGAGGACAGATTGGCCACCGAGTCACCCTGTTCTTCCCCGCTTCATACTATCACCATAGACACTACTTGGTCTCTGTTGCCCACCCCCACTTCCTACTAGGATTCCCTTGCAATGGCTCCTGAAATAGGGTGCCTCAATGGCTTGTACCAGCTTAAAACCATGCAATGAGCCCAATGGACAAGCAAGGCGCTATGGGGCTATCTCATGCTCATTAGAGGCTCAACTGCATGGGGAGGAGGCAGGACTGCACAGCAAGGCCCCCCATTGCCCATTCTGTGAAAGCTATCCATGGTGCTAGTGGTTCCATCCCCGCTAACTGCCATCCCATAGGTGTAAATGACTGTTCCCTGGTGCTAGTGCCCTCCCCAAACAGACTGCTGTCCCAAGCTGTAAATGCTCATTTCCGTGCTAGTGGTCCCCCAAGCCAATCACCATCCCAAAGTTGTAAAGACATTTTCACTGGCGCTAGTGGTCCTCCTCCCTCGGCAATTGCCATCCCAAAATTGTGAATGCCTATTTACCTGGTGCTAGTGGTTCTCCCAGCCGATCCCCATCCCAAAGTTGTAAATTCCATTTCCCAGGTGCTAGTGGTCCCTCCCCACTGGATTTCATACCTGATGTGAAATATGGTATCTCTCCCCACCTGATCCCATGCCTGCTCTGTCAAAAATATCCCTTGGTGTCCAGTGGCCTCCCATCCCGATCCCCTGTATGATACTGTAATACCAGTACCAGGTGGCCAGCAGACCCCCTCCTATCCCTGATCCCTGTATTATAAAGTAATACCATTCCTGGTGGCTAGCAGACCCCCATCCCGATCCCTGTATAACAAACAGAAATTCATTCCCTGGTGGCCAACGAGCTCCCCACCCGGCGGTAGTGCTCCACCATACCACCCCCGATCCCGCCCCTGAGCCGATGACTGGCACAGCCCTCCACTCTCCACCATGGCCGGCTGCCAACTGAGCTGCCAATGAGCACATACTGTACATAGTACGCACTACTGAGGTCCACTAGGAATGGATTTCTGTTGGTATACAGGGAGGGGGTCTGTTAGCCACTAGGAAATGGTATTACTTCATAATACAGGTCATCAGGGATAGGAAGGGGGTTCTGGTAACTACCAGGAACTGGTATTATGACATCATACAAGGGATTGGGACGGGACCAATGTACACCAGGGAATATTTATTGACACAGCAACCATGGGATCAGGTTGGGGGACCACTAGCACCTGAGAAACAGGCATTTACACCTTCAGGATGGTGATCTGCATGGGGATGGGGAGGGCAACCACTACCACCAGGGAAAATGTCTTGCAACTTTTGGGACAGCGATTTGTTGGGGGCACTAGCATCAGGGGGAACAGGCATTTACAACTTTGAGACAGAGGTCGGCGGGGTGGGGAAGAGACCACTTGCACCATGGAAAATGTCTTTACAACTGGATGGCGCCGGCGGTGAGGGCTCTACACACCAGGGACTACTGTGTTGGGGAATTGGGTGGAGGCCTCTGCATTTCCTCTGCCAATCCCTAGGGTAGTTATGAGGATAAAGTTGGGGTTTTGAATGTCCAGTATGTGCGCCACATGAGAGACTACACAAACGGCCTTGGTGGCACACACTCAATATTAGACTGCGCCAATATTCAGGCCCCTGCCCCTTCATCCACACTGCACCCCCGACTTTGCTCTAGGCATAAACGGAGTTTGCACATGCTAACCGGCTTTCAATATTGCCCATCTGTGCAAAACCCAGTTTATGCTGGTAAACTCTTAGTTCTCATGCCTGGGAGACGTTTTAAATATCAGGCCCCAGGTGGAGTCTCACCAGCAATCTATACAGTGGCAACACCACCTCCCTTGTTCTGCTAGTGATACTCTGTCTATCAGCACCCCAACATCCCACTAGCTCTACCCATTGCCTTGTCGCACTACTTCACTACACTTGAAGTTATCAGATATGATTAACCCTTTGTTCATTTCCTGTTTGGTGACGGTCAATATCTCTTTTCCCATTCTGTATTCCACCTCTGGGTTTCTGTGCCCCAAATGCATAATACCATACTTTATTTTGCACTGAAACCCAGCTACCATTCCCTTGATCACTCTCAAGTTCTCTCAAGTCTCTACGATTCTTTGTGCCCCTGTAGTGCCCAACCTATTGCAGATTTAAGTGTCATCCACAAAGAGGCAGATCTTCCTCTAACTCATTTGCAATGTCACTTATTAAGACATTAAAGAGGACTGGTCCCAGTACTGAGCCTTGTGGCACCCACTGGTCACTCCCTTCTAGGGGTGAACTCTGTTCCCACACACTGTCATCTATCCCTTAATCAATTTGTTAAACAGTTTACCACCTTTTGACCCACCCCCAAGATGCCCGGTTCCTTGCGCTCCTATGTCAACCAATGTTGAAAACCTTACTGAAATCTAAATAGGCCACATCCACCACTCCACCGTGATCTATCTTCCTGGTCACTGAATCAAAAACAAAAATCTGTTTATGTTGAACACACTGAATGGTGGTCACTCACTGGTCCCTAGGTGGCCTCCAAGCCTGATGTCTGCAATATTGTGCCTTAGCGAGCACCAGGTCCAGTACTGCCCCTCACGAGTGGCTTTCTCAGACTAGTTGCCTGAGAATGCCCCTGCAACAGTGACATCACTTGTTGTTCCTAGATTCCATTCAAAAGCTGATGCTTTAAGTAGCATTCACTACTCATATCTACTTACCTCCTGCTCTGTACGCGGTCTTTTTTCTGTCTTCGGCTGTTAAACCCGCTCCTTATATAGCCCACTTCTGACCCACTACAGAAGCGCTTAACCAGCATCACCGCCAGCTGCAGCCGCCGGTGGCACCGAGGGCTGAGGTGCTGGATGCCACACCTTGTGCCACACTGGCGATTGGGGTTCAGAAATGGACTCAGGCGCCTGGGGTCGGCAAGGAAGGAGAGGATCGAGCGCCCGAGAACTGCTCTCTCTCCTCTCCAGGGGTGGTGGCTGGTGCCCTCACTGCTTTAGAGGCTCCTGGTGGAGACTGCAGCATGACTAGGAGCTCATATTTGGGGCGCGGGAGTGACAGCGGATGTCCTGCAAGCAGATGTGGGGCGTGCCCTGTTGCGCTGGACATCACTGCACGTCCGTGCTCCGGGTAACAAAGAAAAATCCCCATTCCTGGGGATAGGTGAAGGCACCTCTGCCTCCGGACCACACTCCCAACACTGGACCTCTCCTCTCCTCTCTGGCTCCACTCACAAAGACTGACACTCTACACTATAGATAGAGCACCCTGGGTGGATAGGGAGGCCTCCTGGGGGTTCAGATCCAGGGGCTGTGTCGGTTGGAGCAAGGGAGAGAGTAAGAGTTTCAGGTGGGAAGTAGAGTTCGAGGGTTGGAGAATGCTAGAGAGAGAGTTCCCAGGAGTGAAGCAGAAACAAAATTAAAAAATCATCACATGACCAGCTGCAGCCAGTCAGTGGCGTCTGGTGATGATGCCACAACTTGCATCGACAGCTACACTGATAAACATGGAGCAGCTCATCGTGCTTCAGTGCAAAAGGGGATATAAGGAAGTTCTCATCACGGAGCAGTTGGCAGATGAATTAGAATAGTTTAACTAAGCAGGGGCTAACGTCAAGTCAGTGGCACGCGTTCAAGCATGGATGGGATAAACACAAGTGAACAGTGAGGTCTATGGGAAGGTGGACAATGTGTGTGCGTTCCCCAATTTTCAGGGATGTCCCAGATTTTTGCCTCAAAACATACAGTATTTTATTCAAAAGTAAAAATTAGACAACAGAAAACTTTTGGTGCAAAATAAAGGTAAAAAAAAAAATCAACAGGGTAGCCACTGGGGAGTAGGGTGCTGCTAGCTGTACTGTTTTCTCCTAAGTGGATAATGAAAACAAGGAATCAAGCTCACAAACTGTGAAGACACAAGATCAGCTATAGTAACTTCTGTGTTTAAAGAGGCGGATTCCACGAGTGTATCCCACCACAAGTAGAAATCTAAAAATACTGTACTTCCTTTTAAACATCACAGGGCTGGCCTTAAATACCCCACCAACTAAATCTTCTGAAAGTTTGATACTTTGTGTAGTTACTGTTAATGTCTTGCAGCTGGAATAAACAGATAAGCATCCCAGAGGTACTGGGGGCGTGTGACAAAGAGCAATTAGGCTAAAAAAAAAAAAAAACTACATTAAAAAAAAAAAAAAAAAAAAAAATAACTGACTATTATGATTGCAAATATTATTATATTATTATTATTATTATTATTATTATTATTATTGTCAGGCCTGTTAAGTATTTCCTTCAGGGCAGGGCAGGGTGTGCGGAAAGAGATGCTGGAGATAGGCAGTGGAAGAGCCATGGGAAGGCTTGGAACATCTGTGATCAGACTGAACAAGGACAAGCTAAATATACTATGCCCTTGAGATGTCTACAGCTATGCCCTTGCCAGTTTGACTTAGCTCTGACCATGTTCTTGAACCGATGCCATCAAGATATTTGCCAGTAAAATAAAGGCTAGCATTGTTCCAAACAAAACAGGGTGGGGAGTGATGAATTTCTTATCTTAGAAATCTTTGGTTGCAGTTGCCCTGAAATGACAATAGTCATGGAAAATATTTTTTCTCCTCTTTTCTTGAATTAGCTGGTTTGTGCTACCTTTCTTATATGACATTGCTTAGAGAGCACATTGAGCTTAACCACAGATTCGTTCATTTAGAACCCACAGAAAAATGATTTAATTAAACGACTTGTGCATATATCTGGAAACAGGTGAATGGGGCACACTGCAGTAAGCTAGAGACAAATACATGTCAGAAACGAAAGAGACAATTGGTTTGTTGAAATGTATTGTATTCAAAGTTGAAAAACATCCCAGATTCTGCCCTTATGGCAGAACAAAGTCTTAGTTTGTCCACACTGCAGGCACAGCATATAAAGTAAAACACAATACAGTGAAGCTTCTCCACATAACCCCACCAATACGTTCCTGAACCCTGCAATGTAGGATCAACCCTAGTGGGGGTGGGGTGAGAGGCCTGGGATTAGCTAGAACTCCATCCCATTTAGCTCTCAGCCTCTCATGCGAAAACTGCGACCAAGGGAGCCAATTAGTTCCAACCCTGGTGTTGGTTTTATGATGTAAACACATTTTGCAGCGTCAGTGGCTCAGTAGGAATACGCGCTTGGCTCTAGGGCCAGAAAGATCAGACTGTTGTGGATTCTGGCCCCACACAAGTACCTGAGGTAATACCTCTATCTTTTCATTCATGGATTACAATACTCTGAGCGCAGACAGCTCATTTACAAAGGTTCCACATCAGTGGGAGGGGAGACAAAACATATAAAAGGAGGTAAAAGTACAAGGTTTCCAAAACAGTAAAATAAAGTGAGCAAATATATATGCATCTATACGCAGTTTTATCGTTCTAATAGGAGGAAAGCACAGATGAAAGGAGGAAGGATAAAGATGGGAGAAAGAAAGAAAGGTAGGAAGTGGCAGCCATAGGCCTTGTCAAACTGGGGTGTGTGTGTGTGTGTGTATGTGGATAGGGACAGAGGATGAGGTGGGCAGGGGGTAAGAAAGGTAGCAAGTGGCAGCCACAGGCTTGTCAAGTTGGTGTGTGGGGAGGTAGGGACAGGGGTGAGGTGGGCAGGGGTAAGAAAGGTAGGAGGTGACAGCCATAGGCCTTGTCAAGCTGGTGGGAGGGTAGGGCAAGGGTAAACTGGATTGGGGTATCCAGGGCCTTGTCAAAGTGCAAAAGAGGGTTAGCCCTCAGAATTATATAGGTAACAGCAGAGACAGGGTTATCCAGTTGTGAGGAGAAGACTGAATGCTAGTAGTCAGGAGTCTCAGATGAAGCTGTCAAAGACCTGTTGTCCATGAGATGTTGGCATAACTTCAGTTTGAATGGTCCAATTTAGGTAGGGTAGTTATATCACTATGAAGAGCATTTATTTATTTATTTAGTTTTGTTGACCGGTAAATGCACTAGACAAATCCTGCCTATTTTCAGGCATGACCCGGGAGGGGATACAGATGAATGCCAACTTGACCTTGAACCATATTAAGCTGTTGGTGGTATTTTTAGCGAATGAGGAAATTTGGCCAGGACACGGAAATTCCCTACTCTTTCGATAAGTGCCATGGGATCTTTAACATCCACCTGAACTACCACCAATCCAGGCAGATGGGACCTGGTTTATCATCTCATCCGAAAGATGTACCTCAGAAGTGCAGCACCCCTCATGCTGCACTACAGTTATGTATGTACTGGGATATTAACCCAAGTGCCAGATGTGGGAACTGAACCCATAGCCCTCTGATCTCCCGGCCTCAGAGAGGCGAGTGCTACCTACTGAGCCACTGACACTGATGTATTAAAGCAGTGATGTGCTCTGTGTAAAATGAGCATTGCCCCTGGGCTGTCCGCATCTAGGAGCATGGAGATGATGGCTGTTCGAGCATCGCTTATGCTGTGAACTACAATGGGAGCTTAGCAGGTTTGTAGTGCCTGGTGGCAGGAGACCAAGAAGTGCTTTCTTGGCTAAAAGACAGGTTTGGTATTGGATCCTCCTGGACAGCTGTAGCTAACCAGTCTCAGCATAAAGAGCACAGGTGGGGAGAAACATGTGGACCCCGTGAGTAGTCTGCATGCATTGTTCAGAGCAATGGATATCCTGCGTACGAAGACATGGGGCTGCTCCATAGATTACAAGACAATAGTCTACAATGGATATGATGGAACTATATATAGCAAGTCAGAGGGCTTCTGGAGTAAGGCAGTGTTTATGACTATGCAGGAGACCAGTGGTGATGTTGACAGCCCTGGCTACATTATCTATATGTTTAGCATAGGATAGACAGCCATCTAAGGTGACCCCCAGGTATTTGAAATGGTATTTGTTCAAGAGGTACTCCAAAGGCAGTTTCTAATGGTAAGTGTATGGGATTTCTGCTTGTTTCGGTGCTGCTGAACATCATTACTTTCGTTTTCTTGTAGTCAAGGATCAGTTTATGTTTACAGAACCAGTTCTCCACTTCCGCAAACCCACTCTGAAGGCGAAGTTCAGTTGCTTGGGGTCGTGGCTGCTGGAGTAGATGACCATATCACCTGCATGGAGGAGGATCCTTGATGGCAGAAATGAGGAAGGTTATTAAGGAAGATGCTGAATAGGAGTGGCCCATGATTGAGCCTGTGGCATGCCAGAGGACGGGCTGTTGGTCAGATACAATGCTGGCTATTTTCACCCGTTGAGAGCGGTCTTCAAGATAGCATTTGAACCAAAGTGTTGCGTCAGAGGAAAGGCCAGTAGCAGTAAGCTGTTGGAGGAGTAGTGAGCAATGGACAGTACTGAACACCTTAGTGAGGTCTAAGAAGGCAGCTCCTACTAAGGTGCCCTGATCCAGAGATTGATGAATAAAGCCAGTGAATTCCATCAGGGCGAGGTGGTGCTGTGCCTCTTCTGGAACCGTGTTGCTGCGGGCACTGGATAGAGTATTTTTCAAGGTAGTCCACCAGTTGGTCAGCAACAATGCGCTGAAGTGCCTTGGATATTAATGGGAGGATAGATATGGGCCTGTAATTTGAGTGATAGGTCCTGTCTCCACTCTTGTGCACTGGAGTGACTAGTGCAGATTTCCAAACTTGAGGAAATTCAGTAGAGTTGTAGCGATAGATTGATGATCTTAGTGAGGGGTATCAGCACTTCCTTAACAGTGAGAGCTATGAGCTTAAGATCCAGTGAGTCACCGTGATGCTGTGATTTACCTAACAGTTTGGTAAGGTATTACCTGGCCATTCATGCTGACACCATTTTGAAGTAAAAAGAGGTAGTTCAAGGGTTGATTAGCAGGGCAGTAGGTACTGAGCAGTCATTATCCATGAAGAAATCTGGAGGAAGGACACTGGATAGGTCTGTGAATGCATTGTTGAATGTGTTTACTATGGTTAGTGGGTCCAGGGTTGGAATTCCATCGATACTGAGCATGGAGGGCGATACCTTAGAGTCTTCCGGTGACATCTTTATGTTGCTCCATAGGTTTTGCTGTTTCCTCAGGTATTGGTGAGCGTTTCCCTATGATGTTTGGATTTCATAGTATGGATTTCACATGTACAGGTGTTCCGTGCCTTCTTGTATTCCTGAACATCTGCTTGGTTGCCCAACACCTCGCACAGTGCCAGAGGTGATCTCTGTGCTTCATCATAGCAATGAGTTCTGGTGTAATCCAGGGTTTACAGCACCACGAACTTTCATTTTCTTAATGGGAGCATGGGTATCACAGGCATTGTTGAATTGTTTTATGAAATAATCCAGTGCCAAGTTGACGTCATCAAAGGCATCGAGAGGGGACCAGTCAATGTTGCTGAGGTCATTTTAGATGTTCCAGATGTTCATGTTTTAACAATCTACTGTAGATAGTCAGAGATGGAGGCTTGCAAAATTTATTGGACCAACTGCAGGAAACAGGGAGTGGTCACTCATAGAATCTGGATGTACTGCCACATTAGAGATTCATTGTGGGTGGCTGGAGAGCATCAGGTCCAGAAGGGTACTTGTTCCTGTCTTATAATTAATTCTTGTTGGGGATGTAACAAGTTGGGCAAGGTGGAGCGATGAGATATCCATCTTTGTATGGAGAAACACTAGAGGATAACCAGTTGATATTTAGGTCACCCAGTACGAAGTTTCAGATTTGTGGTTGAGGCTACTAAGGTAGTCCATTAAGCTGTGGAAGTCTGTCCTATTGTCTTTGGAGGAACATAGGCAGAGATTACTGTCAAAGCTTTATCCTGGGCCCTAAGCAGTACTTTAACTGTTAGCACCTGGGCCATGCAGCCCAGATTGGCCGAGGCAGAGCGTATCCTTCAAGTGTCTCTTTCAGGTAGATGGCACAGCCACCACCTCACTTGGTGAGCCTATCCAGATGATAAAGGGAATACCCAGGTAGAACAACGCAGAGTCAGGAACGTTTGGGAAAAGCCACGCTTCCACCACTGACAGAATGTCAGGGTTATGGTTAAGACCCATACCTGGAGGTTATCCAATTTAGTCTACAAGCTACAGATGCTGACAGTTGCCAACTTAATAGTTCTTTTTAGGGTGGTCGTGTGGACGCAGGTTCAACAGGGCCAGGGTTAGGTTAGGGTGAACACTGCCTGACATAAGCAGTAAAAGTAGGATGATTCTGAACAAGCTTCCTTAGTTGTTTATAGAAAAGCTTATTGGATCTTCTGGGGCTGAGGTGCTGTCTGTGTTCCAAGTAAAGTACCATGAGCTTTAGTGGAGTAATTAGGTTGGGATATGAGGCAGGGACCCCAGTGGTAAGTCACCCCTGTGGAGGCAGCAGGAGCCAGTGGTAGGACCAGTGACCCTTGGTTAACAGTTTAAAATTACCAGTGATAAAGCAGGAGTCATAATGATAGTGGTACAGGATAGGGGAACCAGCATGTCACTTTATGAAGTGCCACTATTTAGCATCAACAACAATATGAAAGAGAGGGATTGGAGGAGGTGGATGTAGCCCATGTTCATAGGAGGAAGAGCTCACATGTAGCCCTCGTTTCAAAGGAGGCAGAAGAAGCAGGCAAATGTACACAGAGTTGAGAAGATAACAGCTGGGGGCAGAGTGTGTGATGTGCAGATAGCATAGGAGCCCCTACTGGCAGCTGTACAAACATGCTAATGGTGGGGTGAAATACAGTAAAATTCACTCCTCCCAGAGATATAGCCCTCTAGTGGCTAGAAGATATAATCTAATGGAAAAGTCAGCCAAAAAAAAAAAAAAGGCGCTTAACATACTAAGAAGCCAGCAGATTAGACCCTATGATCTATCGAGTCTGCTCGGCGATCAGTGCCTTACCAGGGCGCTGTTCTTAGCCCTCCCTCCGTGATTCTGTCCCCAATCCCCACCCCAGCGGGCTCTGGGATGCACCTCCCCTATACCTATCCCAGCCCTTCCTGAACCCTTCCACAGTTGCAGCAGCCACCAACTCCCCAGGCAGCGATTCCAGGGCTCCACCACACTCTCAGTGAAGTAGAGTCTCCTTGTTTCCCCTCAGTCTCCCCTCCCTGCCCAGCCTCATTGAGTGTCCTCTGGTGGCCCCTACCTCCCTCAGTTGAAGCACCCCTCAAGGCTTACCCTATTCATTCCCTTGAGATATATCTGAAGACCTCCTCCCCATTCCTTCTTGCCTCCAGAGGGTATACGTTGAGATCCTCATAGGCCTTTCCCTAGTCCCAGTTTCATCCTGGTTGCCCCTCTCCAGAAAAGCAATGTCCTCTTTAGTAGGGATGCAAAACTGCACGTGAGTATTCGCGGTGTGGTCTAACCAGGCAATTATACAGTGGAGAGAGCACCTCTCGACTCCTTGAAGTTATCCCCTGGCTGTGAAGCCCAGCATTTTATTTGCTTGGGCTGCAGCCCTCCTACACTGCTCTGAGTTATTCATTTTGGCATCCTCCACCACCCTGAGGTCCTTCTCCCCATAGAAACCTGCCATCTCTCTCCCCAAAGGTGTATACATGAGCTAGGTTTTGGCCCCACCAGGTACAGAACCCTGCACTTCCCAGCATTTAAAACTTTAGCTTCCAGGCTCATGACCACCTCCCCAGAGTCTTCAGGTCCTCCTGGAGAGCCAACTCCCTCCCTCCCCTCTAACACCGCCCACAGCTTGAGTCATCTGCAAAGAGGCTCATCCCACACCTGCTACCGCTCTGATGTCTGAGATATAGGTGTTAAACAGGAATGGGCCCAGTACCGACCCCTGTGGGACCCAGCTAATGACTCTCCTGGGGATGAAACCTCCCAACCCTCACCTTCTGTATATGCCCCTCCTGCCAGCTTTCTATCCACCTGACCATCTGCCCCCCACCCCATATCCTCCAGCTTCCCCAACAGCCCAGGGATGCGGCACAGAGTCAAACGCCCTGCTGAAGTCTAGAAAGAGGACATCCACTGACCTGCCCTGATCCAGTGCACTCATCACCCCTTCATAGAACTCTACCAGGTTGGTCTGACATGATCTGCTCTAAAGCCATGCTGGCGATCTAGGTGACCCATGCCTTCAGAACCTTCTCCAGCCTCTCCTTCAAGATGATCTCGCATCACTTTGCCCACTACCGACGTTGGGCTAACCAGCCTAGTTTCCCAGCTCCTCCGTGAGCCGCCCTTGTGTATAGACACAATATGAGCCATCCTCCAGTCATGAGGTACCCACCCAGACTGCAGGGAGGAGTTAAAAGGTCTGTCAGGGGTATGACCAGGGTATCAGCCAGCTCTTGAAGGACCCTGGGATGGATCCTGCCTGGGCCCGTGCTTTATCCACTCGTAGGGCCTTGAGGATGTCCACACACTCCCCTGTGGATTTTGACATCCATTTCCACCACTTCATCTTCCGGTCCCCATCCTCTCCCCTTGCAGTGCTGCTCTACTGTCCTCCTTGGTGAAGACCGAGGCAAAAAGTCATTTAGTACCTCCACCTTCTCCCCGCCTCCTCCACCTACCACTCTCCATCCTCAGTCTACTAATCTACCCTTCCTTTTCTTCTTTCCCGATTTACCTGAAGAACCCCCCACTCTCTTGTGCCAATCTCAGCTCCTCCCCATCTTGGCCATCCTCACCACCCTGAGTGACCTCCTGGCTGCCCTATCATACTCCCTTGGATATAGCCCCCGAGAACGTTTGTATCTGATATAAGCAGCCTTTTTCCCTCACCACATCCTGTACCTCCCTTGTCCACCAGGTTGGTCTCTTTGCTTTGCCCCTTGCGTCTCTCCCTCATGCAGGCCTTGGTAGCCTCCAGAGCCCTTTTAATAATCCCCACCAGGCCTCCATGCCCATGCTTGGCCTAATCTCATCTAGGTAGCCCCAAGGATCCCTCCATCCCCCAAAGTCCACCCGTCTGAAAAAATCGACCACTGATGTTTGTGTGTTTTCTACCCCACCCCTAGGTCAACAGAGAACCAAACCGAGGCGTGATCACTTCCCGCCAGTGGGTCCCCCACAACTAGGTCCCTGATGGGCTCACAGTCTGACAAAACTATATCCAGGATGCACCCTCCTCATCGGATCAGTCACCTGCCTCAGTTACTCCATTGGCTCAGGCAGAGTTACAGGACAGAGACGATACAGTCTAAAATTCTAACAGTATTTGGCAATTTAAAACATAGCAATGCAGACTAAGCATTGATTAAAAAAAAAAAAAAAGAAAATGCTGATATTGATGCAGTATACACAGCAGCATACTCAAACCAATAATATAAAAGTTACTGCAAAGGAAGCAGCTTCGGAGATGAAACTAGCTGGTAATAGGAAGGCAGGAGAAGGCCAAGTGTCCAAACAGGGCTGAGGAACTGGATATAGCACCAATCAGCCAGTGGAGACAGAAGCGCCAAGATTCTGGCTGGCTGTGTCCCTACTGCAGGTCTCTGGGCTGTCTGGCAGTCAGGTGGGCTACTGTGGAAGAGACCGCCAGAGAAGGCGCAGCTCCCACGGGAGAAGTTAGAGGCATGCACCTGTTCAGGGCAGAGTATCCTCTAGCTGACGGCAGTGTTGAAGGGTGTCACCTTCGGATAAGATGTTAAACAGAGGTCCTTTCTGCCATCCTTGATCAGCATCCAGTAGAAGTAACAGATCCCAGGCACTTATTAAAAAAGAGTAGGGTATTTTTCATTAAAAATCAGGAATATACATAAAATACAAAGAAAAACATCATAACAAATTCATCAAAAGAATACTGATATTAATGCCTGCACCCTATCTAGAAATCAAGCATGCAAGTCCAGACACAGTAATTTACAGAAAAGAAATGAGACAACACAAAGAAACTGCAATAATCTCAGGCCTGCACAGTTCTGGGCAACCAATGAATTTTCCTCCGTCCTTCAATAGTTGTACAAAACTGTGACCATAAGCATGATCAGAAATAGCTCGAATCTCTGCAACCACTTGTCTGAATACATCATTCTGAGAAAACAGCATCTGCGGCAGAGCATACTGGCACTGATTCAGCTGTATCTGCATCTAAAAATATGCACAAATGACATCTAGTGTACTACAGTCCCGTATGTTTGAGAATGGGTCATAACTAAAGGAGTAGGGAGTTTCTGTGGTGTCATGGTCAACATTCCCCTGTCAATTTGTTTATTTAAAATTGATAACCGGAAAGGCACACTGAACCGAGGCTCAATTACAGGTGTGACCTGGGCGAAAGGGGAAAATTGGAGATACAGTTACATCAAAATACACAATGAAAAAGCAGTATACAACATAACACAGTACATGAGACTACAGGCTGGAGAATGGATTTCAAATACAAGCCAGTACAATACAATACAATACAAAACAAATACAAGTCAGCACAATACAAATACAAAGCAGTACAGTACAATACAAATACAAGCCAGTACAACACAAATACAAGCCAGTGTACAAGGCAAATATGATGACAGGATGAAGTTAGACAAACAGTGGAGTAACAATGCCTAGGACAAGATACAAGGAATAACCTGGTGGCAGCAAGTGCAAAGTGCAGGTTTACAAGTGCATACAGCTGCAGAATTAAAGAAGCTGGTTCCAAACTAGTAGGAGGAGGAATGCAGTGCACGATGAGCTTTTACTACAGACTATAGGGGCTCACAATAGTAGTAGTAGGAGTCGGGAGAGGGTAATTTTTATGGTAGAGTGATAGGGGTTGTGTGGGATTATAGCAGAGGGTTAGGCGGATAAGAGGGCACGAGCAAGGTGGAGGGGCAAGTGCAATAGGGTCCTTTGAAGAGGGCAGGAGTTCACAAATTAGGGAAGTGGAAGGAGAAACCTGCTTTGCCCGAGTTGGAATAAGTCCGTAGAAGGGCAAAGAGTGAGGATCCCTGTTTGGAGGCAGAAGGATGTGTGAGTGGCAGGAGATAGGAGGGAGTGTGCTGAATCAATACTGGTGGAGATGATGGGGTATGGCGATCTCCAAGGGAGGGTAGGGAGGAGCAGAGAGTGCAGTGATGAGTTTTTTTTTTTTTTTAGGGGCTTAAGGCAACGCTAGAACAGGCATTTGACAGAATGTCTAGTCTGAAGAGGGTAGATGCGGAAGCAGACCTATATATGACATCAGTATAATCAAAAGTGGATGGATTGTTCTGATAACGAGGATCTGATGAATGTGGAGGAAGAGGGCATCTTTATTTTTGCATAGTGCACCCAATCTGGGAC